>OX336393.1:110762532-115562532 GCA_946902985.2 Meconema thalassinum
GCGAAGGCACTGGAGAGTAATAATAGGTTATGTTGTTACACATAAAATCAGAGCAAACTGATTGTCACACTGTTTAAATCGCTCTATCTTCGCCTTGCTTTGCAAAGTTGCCATACGTCACTTAGTAACAATAGTACATGATAAATATAAAGGTTTTTAATGTTTTAATTCATAAACAAATATTATATGTGAAAAAATGTCGGAGAGGGGCCAGACCCCCAGGGCACCCCCGTTATATACGCCCCTGATACCTCTGCTGAATATTGCTGACACTAACTATAGCAAAATATACGCAGAGAAAGTTAGCAAGATGATAGCATCAATTAAAGCAGCATAATCAGCAAAAACAGCAGCAGTACCAAGATATTCTGAAAGGAATTTTGAAATATTTTGTTCATATACTGTACCAAGCAATTATGGGCATAATAATTTGAGAACCCTTATTGAAGGGAAAAGCAGGAGCTGTTCTTTATGGAATAAACAAACAAGGAAGGAAGGAAGCTTGTAGTTTAACGTGACCGTGAATCTTGAGATCATGAGCCACGGGACCTCCTTTTTACGTGGAATCCGAACCACAGGACATGGCATTTCACATCGAAAAACTCACATGCATTGACCGGGAATCGAACCCGGACCGCCTTGGTGAGAGGCATACAGCTAGACCGCTGAGCCACCACGCCCTCAATAAACAAACAGACACAATTTTAATAAATGTGTAAATATATTTGTTAAAAATCACAATGAACATCAAATAGATAAATAAATAGAATAAAGTCAATACAACTGGTTATAACAATGAAATGGCAGTCATCATCATGCTATAGGGTATGCTTTCAAAGGAACAAATATCTTACTCGTATATAATAACATTAAAAATTCGGGAAACATTCATCATTAACAACATGAACACATGACATCACAAGAACAATTCACAATCACAACAAGTATTTTCAAGCAATTTAGAATCACAAGGCATTCTGATGGCAGTCAATTCTGTGACCTGATAGTGCCGTAACAGACGGGAAACGAGAGCGGACTTCTTGACAGCGATCACGATCGATTTGAAGTGTCTTCTCCATCACTACAATCTCCTTCTCCAAGTCTCTACGAACCATGATTAGGTTGAATAGACAATCCTCGGCTTGCTGGAGCATTGCTTGCGAAGCCGCTACATTCTCCTTGATAGTTTTTGCTTCATCCACCAATCTGCAGAAGAAAGATTATTGAATTTAATTTTTACCACAACCTGAATGAAAATGATAATAATAACTTACATAACTTACATGATAAGACACAAGCTAGGATATCAAAGTATAGCAAGGATGGCTCTACACCGGTTTCAGTAGTAAACCCTCGATTTAGCGGACTAATTGGGGTGGAGTTTCACCCGTTAAATCGAAAGTCCATTAAATCGCGAATTTAGAAATTAGAACTTTTAATTCGAAATATTTAAAGAAATGTAAAACAACGCGATTCATCTTACAAAATGCATTGGCCCACGCATTGTAATACACATCCTCAAATGCGCAGCTCTTGAGCGTTAAAAATATTGATGGTGCACTAACGAATAATCGATATTTGTGAATTAAAGAACGATTGTTTTGTCCGCGGAACGATCGATTAGATTTGTTCTATTTCAAAAATGGCTGTATGTTGTTCTTGCATCCACGATTATGGCCGATAAATCAATGATATTGGAAAATTAATTCGTAGTTTCATTTCATGAATGTTCTACACGGTTTAATTTATTCCTTTTACAGTAACAGCAGCAAGGTTATGTTTACATCGTATCAGCCAAGAATTTCTTCTCGCACTTGACCATGATGATTACAAATAGACTACGGTACGTTTTCAAAAGTATTAGGCCTATGCATTATAGTACATGAATGATATAATGTACGGTATATTTTGCGTTTCTGCCCTGATTTCTCCTCGTTTTGTGATATTTTTCGATATGATATACGTTATTTCAACGATATGAGTGGGAAAAAAAGAAAATCTCGGTTGGTCTAATTCTACCTGTTAAATTCGAAGTCCGTTGAATTGAGGTCAACTAAATGGAGGGTATACTGTAATTCATAAAATATCGGAAATCAGAAAGCATCAAATGTAATTCAGATTTAAGCAATGTCGATCAACACAGTAATGTGCAAATTGGGTTGGGAATAACAATAATTTATCACACTTACTAACATGGATACAATGACATATACTGTGCCCGTCTCTAAGAAGTCCACGGTGGCCTGGCTATCATGACGTGTGACATCCCAGAAGAAGCACAAGGATTTATTAAAAAAATCGAATATAGGCTATGTCTGGAATTATACTAAATAAAATCAACCTAAAAAGATGGTACCGAGTAAACTGGGGTGAAACCCCACACAAGACACGGCAAAACCTAGAAAAATTGCTAATTTTTTAAAATCTACTTAGCATAAGACTAAGTGTCTCGGAGGTGTTTAACTGGAAAAGTAAGAGCAGGTGTCTTCAGACAACATCCCCTAAAAATATGAATGGACTGTATTAACAGCAGAGTTGGGCAGTATCGAAAATACATGTATTTAAAATACGTATTTTCGATACTTTTGTATTTTGTATTTTGTATCGAAAATACATTTTTGAACATGTATTTTGTATCTGTATCGATAATACTTTTCATGAGTATTTTGTATTTTCAAAATACATAAAATACAATCAAAATACAATCACTGCATTAGGTGATTTTCAGTTTTGTCTTCCATTATTTTCGCTTTTAATAATTTAAGTCAATTGGTAGACATTAAGTTTTAGATCAATACAACTCTTCCAGCAATAAAGCAACCTAGTAAGACCATGCGCAATGCTATTTATTTAGGATGCATTTAGAACAAAATCTCCGAAGGATGTCTCCCGGATGTTCTGTTATCAGTGTGTTTGATCTTGGAAACCTTTCCACAAGCAGTAGCCTCAAGCTACGTAGTATGAAATTCCCAAACGCATGAGGTTGTCTGAACCTGTTAACTAGTATTGTTCGAAAATTCCTGGAAGTGCTCACATAAGGGCTGTACAAAATGCGGCAATTGTCTCCCGTAAGAGTAGTGTAAGAGTTGTATAAAACTTTGAATTGACAAATAAGTTGCAGTTCTTTCATTTGACGGGCTTGTACATCGTGATCATTTAGTCCCGTGTACTTATGTGTGTATGTATATATATATCATTCATAACCGTGTTATTGTGGGTCAATGTCGTAGTAGTACCGTAGTGGGTTTATATTTAATTTGGGGAAGGAGACGGTAGTGGCCTTAAGTTAGAAACCATCCCGGCATTTTCCTGAAGTAAAAGAGGAAAACCACTTCCGCTCTTCGCAGGTTTGCTAGCCACTGCACCACGAGGCAGACGAAAATAAATATGATGGTTGTTGTTAGTAAATCTTGATCATCAGCCCTATGTATTTGGGTGTGTGTTAAATATGTCTGATAACCTGTTTTTGTGTGATTTTTGTAGTAGTATGCATGGCTGTATTCATTATGGTCTAGGATTGAGCAGATGCCCTGTCAGTGCCAGAAAAAGAAACTTGGATCTCTGTATTTGTCTTGAATACAGTAGTTGCCTACGTTAAGGATGGAAGGAAGAAGGAAGATTGTAGTTTTACGTGACCGTTAATCTCGAGATCATGAGCCACGGGACCTCCTTTTTACATGGAATCCGAATCACTGAATATGGCATTTCACATGCATTGACAGGGAATTGAACCCACTCCGCCGTGGTGAGAGGCCAACAGCTTGACCGCTGCTCCACTACGCCCTCTACGTTAAGGATGAATGACGATGTATGTCTACCCCTTACTTTTACCGATTTAACGGGATCGGGGATGAGATGCGATGAAACGCTATGTGGCGGATGTTTATACGACCGGATGCCCTTCCTGACACCAACATGAGAGGAGTTAATGAGAGATCTAGATGAATGAAGCTGGGCAAGGATGTGGAAGGAAGTTGCCGCGGCCTGTCAGAAGGCACCGTCCCAACATTTGCCTACAATTGAAAGTGGGGAAACCACGGTAAACCATTTCCAAGACGGCCGACGGTGGGGTTCAAACCCACGTCTACCAAGTCCACATGGAGCATGGCCACACTGCATAGCGCTGTGCGTTAGCGGGTGTAGCTACCGCTGTCGGTAGTGATAAGATGATCATAATAATACGGTAATAATAACTATAATGCGTATGATTCCCGTTTCAACTGGGAAGGAAATGAGATAATATATATTTTCGCGTCCTTATGGTGGATAGTTTATACAGTCGGATGCCATTCCTGTCACCAACCTCATGAGAGGAGTTAATGAGAGATGATATGAATGAAGGTGAATGAAACGAAGCACGGATTTGGAAGGGAGCGGCCATGGCACATTCGAAGGTGCCGTCGCAGCATTTGTCTGTAGTTGAAAATGGGAAACCACGGAAAACTTTTAGCCTACTTTTCACATTTTGCAAAAATGAGGAAAAAGTAGACTTATGAGATCGATCCGGGAAAATGTGTGTCTGTCTGTCCGTCTGTCTGTCTGTCCTTCTGTCTGTCTGTCTGTCTGGCTGTGTGTGTGTCCCCCCCTATCAACTCCTAAATGGCTGCAGCAATCAAAACCAAATTTAGTATGAGTAAAGATGTGCACCGGAATATCTCACGTCCCTATTTGAAAATGATGTCAGTGCTACCAACTGCTGAAAAAACGCACTATAAATTTGAGCTCCATGTTGGATATCTTCCAAGGTATGCATGGGAGCTATTCCAAAATTGGCACACATGTAGATAAGACTATTTCAGTTTAATTTCCAGGAGGCCAACTATGACCATGTTGCCAAACTAATTTTAAGCCTTCTGATAGGTCCAATGTTTAAATGCATATAACTTCTACACTATCAATTGGATTTCAACCAAATTTTGTATGTAATATCTGTACATAAACAGATATGACTGAGCATATTCTTAAGGCCACCAGGGCTGCCAACTGTTAATAATTGCTATCTCTATTTTTTTCATCCAAATACCTATATATCAGAAAGTATGCAAGCCAACAGCTTTAAACTACGCACACGTATATTCTGACATTTTAGATTAATTTGGAGTAACTTATATACGTCAGTTCTACCAACATGATTATAAACCTGCTGATAGTACCAATTTTTAAATACATGTAACTTCTATACTATCAGTTGGATTTCAACCAAATTTCGTATGTGCTATGTGTACCATAACAGATATTACTATTAGTATTGTTAAGAGCAATCAGGGCTGCCAACTGTTAATAAATGCTATCTATATTTTTTTTAACCTAATATCAATATATCAGAAAGTATGCAAGCCAACAGCTCTATACTTTGCACACGTATAGCACCTGACATTCTAGATTAATTTGGAGTAATTATTACAAGGCAGTGCTGCCAACATGATTCTATGCCTGCTGATATGTCCAATTTTAAAATACATGTAACTTCTATACTAACAAATGTATTTCATCCAAAATTGGCACAACAAGATATCATAATATTTCAGATTATTTCTGACCAGCACACGCATGACATTGTTGGCAGCATGCTTTTACGCGTGCTGATAGATCCAATGTCTAACTGCATGTAACGTCCATTGGACTTCAACCAAATTTTGTATTCTGTACCTTAAGACTAAGAAAATGAATATGGAACTAAGAATATATTCAGTCACCAGGGCTGCCAACTGTAGTGCTCTATTAGGCTACATTATACCAGGTATATTTTGAACTAATTATATATTTCGATATTACCACCTTAATTTCGTAATTATTCTAGATAGCATAGCGTTTAGAAGAGAAAGTGTGCCGACTCCCGAGTTTGCCGTATCTTTAGTATGGGTAGTTGCTGCGCCCGCCGGTAGACTGCGTAGCGGTTGATAGTTGCTGGCGGGAGTCACTTTCTAAGCGCTCGCGAGTTTGAAAACACAGAAATACTGCCGTGTTTAGTCCTTATTTCTTGGTGTTGAAAGTGTATGTGATCAAGAAGCGATAGTGAAATAATACATACTTTATGTCACTGGTGTGTTTAGTATTTGTAAGCCTATACATTACGGTACTTCTTTACATTTGTGCTGTCGTGTGAATTATAACCTGGTAAGATTCGTCCAACAAAACTGTGTAAGTAAATATGCCGTGTTGTTTTGTTCCCGGGTGCCGATCTGGATACGACAAGTCATCTGCAACAGGTAGGCACTTTTTTAGACCTCCAAAAGGTGAAGATGATTTATTTAAATGGGCAAAGGCCATTCCGAGGGGCACAATAAATGCCCTTACTTACCTAACTCAGCCGTCCGACAGTGTCTTCAACATTCTTTTACAGGTCGAAGTAGTCGTTGAAAAGAAACTAGCTTCCCTTTCAAATTTGTGGGGTGATATATTTTATGAGTGTTTGGACAGCATAGATGAGATTGTTTTAGGGCCGTGTGATTTAGGATGTTGTATGGAACATAAACTGGACCTTATTGGAAAACTCGTTTTTCATTTCATGAAGTGCCGCTTTTTCTTTCGTACGAAAGAAATTAGGAAAGAGCAATCATCTTCTAAGTGTGGAAAATCGTCGCGTAAGCTGTCCAAAGTTTTGGACAACTGACAGCTATAATTTTCATGGGTGAGTTTATATTATACTGTATTATATTATATTTACTGTATTTGTGCGGTAGTGAATGGTCTGTACCTTTACGATTTTTACACATTCAGTTACATTTGACTCCCGTCCGAATGTTTAATTTCCTTATTGTATGAACCTATGACGTAATCTGATGTTTCATAATTAACACAACGGACATCAGCGTTTTATATACTCAGTGCGGAGAATTTTATATTTGGATCATCTTGTCTAATACAACGTAGTGTAAGCTGATAACATTCAGTTGCTGAAAAATAACATTCAACTGCTTCTATTGATACCGTCCGCACTCAGCGCTAGCCGACGCTAGAGCTGCCTAGCGGCTGGACCATACAAACTCCACAAGTCGCGTCACTTTTCCTTCTATACGCTATGTAGATAGGTTCATATTCTGTAGAATAATCATTGGCATGAAAAGTAGGCTGTATAGTTCTTCACGGAACTTCTTGTTAAAAAATGAAAATAATTTTACAATATTTACATAGTGAAAAAAAGGAAGATTGTAGTTTTACGTGACCGTGAATCTATTGATTATGAGCCACGGGACCTCCTTTTTACGTGGAATCCGAACCACAGGACATGGCATTTCATTACATAGTGAATTCAGAATAAAAATAATTGATATTAACTTGCAAAAGAGACTGGAACGTACTATGTATTGAAATAATTTCGGTATTATCCTGTGATAAGTCTCCTGAAATTTCTTCTTGCTGACAAGGGCTGAATTGATGTGTGTTTTTCTTTTTTATTTCTTTTTTAACGACATTTCTCTTATGTTTGGCGGGTTCCAAATGTTCAGCCACAGAAAACTTTCCAGAAACTCCCTACATTTCTTTCACAAATCTTACAATAAAGGACACTATCGTCGGTAGAATGTAATTCATTCCCAAATGTTTTCACAAAATTTCGCAACTTAACAACGACGTTAGCTTTTATTCGAGTCATAACTCCGTGCTTGCTGTGGTTGACAGTAAGCAGCTTGGTATTTCACTGAAGGTTGGAATTAAGGAATTTGAGATAATAGGTCCAGGTAATATTTGTGGAAATTCCTGGTCATTCATAAGCTGAACCCCTATTGTGAACTGGTGATAAAGTGAAAGGAACGAAGGTATTTCAGTTGTTGGAGAATCCGGTTTTTCCTTACAGGCAGTGCAAACTACTAATTATCAGATGATACAAATACTCCGGGTGATTTAAGGGAGGTGAAAGCAACTTTATCACAAGAAAATGTTCAGGTTTGACTAACCAACCACGAGACTCTTGGATTCCGAATAGAAATATTCGACTGAACATGAAGTAACAAAAAGCGCTTCAAAACCATAGGAAATTAGAACATACACCATTCTCCAGCATAGATATGCACTTAACAGGCAAAGGAGAATAATATGATGCATTGTGCCAAAATAACCAAAATATGCATAAATATGCACAAATAAGATTTTGCATGATCTTCCGGGCCTTAGTTATTAAGCTGTACATCTATTATCTTGGCACGAGAGCTATTTATCCGACTACTTCGTGGTGCAGTGGCTAGTATTCTTGGCTGTCACTCCTGAGGTCCGGTTTCGATTCCTGAATCTGTCAAGAAATATAATTCTGGTCTGAGGCAACTCAATTATCCTCCAAGTGGTTTCCCACTTCTACTTCAGCCAAATGCCGGGATGGTACCTAAATTAAGGGCATAGCCGCCTCCTTCCCAATCCTTATCTGAAATACAAACAGGCTACACACACTAATATAGCCATCACAATAACACAATTCATCAGACAAATTCCACACACGCCCAAGTACACGGGGCGACATGAACACAATATCGCAACGACAACTAGCTCTTTATCCGAACTGGTGCACAGTATTCAGTGACAGATTATACGAAGTCAACAGCTGAACAACAGAGAATATTGATGTTGGACCCTAAGTGGAACGGCAAAGCTTCCACAAAATGTCATTCCACGTCTTGCGGTTGTCAGCGGTTTTTGTTAGATAATCTTCGAAAGATAGCGTTCTCTCAATAGGTTCATCCAGTGTAAACAGTACACATATACACTTATATATAACTCCGCCTTGTTTCGTAGTGGCTAGCGCTCTTGGCTGTCACCACAGAGGCGCGGGTTCGATTCCCGACTCTGGCAAGGAATTTAATTCTGGTTTGAGGGCTGGAACGGGATAAACGCAGCCTTGTGAGGCAAAACTGAGAAGAGGTGGGTTCGAATCCCATCTCAGCCGTCCTGGAAGGGCAGATGTGGGCATCACCATGCTGCAAAACTACCAATATCTTTGTTAGCATCAACTGTGGCAGTAGCATAGTCAAGATTGACCAATGGGAGGGTGGGGTTATAGTTTCAAAATAATGTGTGGTGTTCATCATTATACCATTCTAAGGACTGGTTGGTTCTTAAGTTTAGGGGCTGCGACAACGCGGTCATGTAGCCCCGTGTACTTTGGGTTGTGTAGAATCTGTCTGATAACCGGTGTTAATTGTGATGGCTGTATTAGTGTGTATCTGTTTTTTAATTCATGTGGACTGCAACTTCGATTTTTTCAGATAGTTCTTACTTTTGCCGCCAAACGGCATCGTCAACGACTACTAGGCCTAGTTCAGAACTTAGCTACTAGACGCCACCGCAACGAACGTAGAAACCTAAGAGCGTTGTTTACATTCCTAACCTATACAATTTAGCTTCACACAGGTGTAATTAGTGGAAGGTTCTTTAACATGCCATAAATCTATGACATGGGACCGCCAGCTTAACTTCCACTCCGAAGGAAGGCATACTGAGGGATTTTTAATGCGCTTAAAAAATCCGATTGCTTCGGCCGGATTTGAACCCGCTATCTTGGGCATAGAATCTCAGCCTGCTACCAACTACGTCATCGAAGCCGCATCTCCACGAGGTAGCTTAGGTCATACGATAATAATAATAATAATAATAATAATAATATCAAGGATGATACAGCACAACTAAACACCAAATATGGAACGATAAACCGTGTTAATAAATTTAAATATCTTGGGGAATGGATCCAGCAAAATGGCCTTGACAAGGAAGCCATAAAAGCAAGAATCAAGAAAATGGAAGTCGCTTTTCAAACCACCCGCAACATATAACAAAAAGTGCTTTTCTATGAACACAAAAATTCGTCACTACAACACTGTCATCAAACCAGTACCGCTATATGCATCTGAATGCCTTATCCTATCCGAGAAATGTTTGCTCGCGAAGTTAGAGAGAAAAGAAAGAAAGAAAGAAAGAAAGAAAGAAAGAAAGAAAGAAAGAAAGAAAGATCCTACACATCATACTTGGTCCGGACTACAAAAATGGCATCTATATCAGAAAATCCAGGCAAGAAATATACTCGAGGATAGAGAAGATCACAGATACAATGCGAAAACGCAGAGTTTGCTTTTACGGTCAAATACGACGGATGATCGACTCCCGATGGACGAAACGTATTTTCAGTATATTCGACTCAAAACCAAAAACGACAATGCCATGGTATGTTAACGTCCAGAAAGATCTGAAAGAAATGGGGATACGAGCAGAAGATGCACAAGACCGAAACCTTTATAGAGCAGCCATCAAGACGTTTGGGACTTTCCGGGACGAAAAACGGACAACTGGTGCGAAATGGACAGAAGAACGTCGTGCTAAACACAGTGAGCTCATGAAGACAATGTGGATCAAGCGAAAAGTGAACAAATGCCAGAATGTAAAATGAGGCTTATCGTGGTCCCTAGTTGGCCGATTAGGGAAATTGAGTGAATGAATAATAACAATTCCTATACCGTATGTATTTCCCATTTTGTGGGTTCGAGGACAAAGTGAGGTAAATTTCTATGTGGTAGTGGTTTTCACGGCTGGATGATCCTCCTGACGCCATCCTCAACACAGAGGCACAGAGCTGGATGGGAAACGAAATGACAACAGGGCAACAGCGACCAAGGCCCATCAGGAAGTACCATTTCATGGAGGCTGACGGTGGGATTTGAATCCTTTGGCCTTGCACGTTAATGCAAGCACCCGTCTAGATCACCGATAGTAATAATAATATTAATAATAATAATAATATTAATCATAATAGTAATAATAATAATATTTTGAAAAGTTTGAATGGAAGAGAAGCATATTTTACTAAGTATTTTGTATTTTGTATTTTCAGGAATTTTATAACTGTATTTTGTATTTTGTATCTAAAATACTTTTTTGTGAGTATTTTGTATTTTGTATCGAAAATACATTATGGGAGTATTTTGCCCAACTCTGATTAACAGGAACACAAGCTATAAAATACACGGAAATGATATTCCATGAATGTATAAAATTTGATTGTTTATTCCACCAAAGGAATATGGAGAAGAATAATAATAATACATCCTACAATCGCATGAGGTTGTATTATGTTGGGATTCTACAATCCATAAAATCATTAAATTCCATCGATCATCCTGATTTCATTTACCAGAGAAGATATCCAAAGAAAAAGAATGTCTGATTGTTTCAGTGAATATATTTTTTAAAAATCACTGTTTCACATAAATTCAGTGTTGGCTTATTTTACAATTATACATTAAACTCCTCGCTTAGAAATCTAGCTACAAAAAATCAGGTAGAATGTCATATTTTTCACCTAATTTACTTGAAAATAAATACATGTTGAGTGACTGAAAATTGTTAATCTGAATTACAACTGATCTCTTAAAGAAGGTATACTGTAGAAGGGAACAGCAAATTGCGGCAAAAAAAGTAGTCAGTCCCTTGAAAGAGCATAATTGTTGCTTTGGAGTACTGAAGATGGTGTTGGTTGGTACTACAGTAGGTGATCACGTGACCCTCCGTCACTGATATATCATCTCTGCCAAGAGAGATAGAGAGTGTGTCTCTCTTTCTCGTGCCTTGGTGGGTAGGTGTTGGAGGGTTGCATGCATTCGGGGTTTTTGGAAGCGTTTTGAAGAGCAATTTTGTCTAGTATATTTGTTCATTTATTGTCCTGGACTGCAATCGGATTGCCTGTTACAGAGATAGATGGAAAGTTGTGCAAGAATTGTACAGTGTGTGCAAATTATTGTTTACAGTAGTCGTAATAATTAGTAATGCACGCTGCCAGTTTTGTTGAGATTTAGTGAGTGAACCCTGATTCCTGTCACAGTATCCCTATCTTCTTATTCCTCTTCTTCTTGCTGGCATTGTTTCCAATTTTTTGGGGAGGTCCGGCACTCTGCACCTCACTCTCCATTTGTTGCGGTTTGCTGCATCTATCGGATGAAGACCTACGATGCGCATATCGTCGTCCAACGCCTTTTTGGTAGTCCTGGAGGTCTTTGACCATCAGGCTCGAGAGCAAGTGACTTCCATACAATGGACTCTGCATTTGCTTGGGCTACATGCCCGTACCAACGCAACCGAGCCTCCCTCATTTTGTCTGGAATAGGGGCAATTCTAAGAGTATTGCGGACGTCTTCGTTCTTAATATGACCCAGCCATGTAATTCCCAAGGACTATCGTAGCATCTGGTTCTCCATTCAGAGCAAGGTTTGTTCATGTTTCTTTGTATTAGGCCAGCATTCGGCTCCATACAAAGCAACAGGGCGGACGACTATTTGATAGATCTTAGTTTAGAGGCGCAAAGGGATCTTGCAGTCACAGAGAACGCCTGTTACCTGACTCCACTTCATCCACTCTTGCACGGGCATCCGAGACTGTGTCACCATCAAGTCTCACAACGGAGCCAAGGTATCAGAGATGTGAAGCCTTCGGTAGTGGGATGCCATCTACTATGATGGTCCCATCTGTGTGGGAACCACATTCAAGGTACTCAGCCTTAGTAAGGTTGAGCCGTAGTCCAAATTCACTGAGCCTCACATTCCAGAGGTTAACCAAGTGTTCTAGAAAATTACGGGTCTCGCTTGCAAGCATGATATCATCGGCGTACAGTAATGTCCATGGTGGTTGCCTCTGCAAATCGGCAGTCACTGTATCCAAACATAGGATAAACAGGATGATACATGTTTTTCTAGGGGGTTTTATGCCACTAGCACAAGTTAGTTGGACTATATCATATTTGTTAAACGCGGCAATAATCCGGCCAAGTTAAATTATTTCAGTTTATTCAATTTTATATTTCATATTATTATTATTAATAATATTTATTACGTCATTTTTGGAGCTTTTAAATTTGGAAGATTACAGATAGGATTTCTACTAGTAGAAATCCGTATCTATATTGGATGATTCCAATATATAATGTTGCACGGCAAATCATTTCAAACGTAAAGACGGGATTTTATTCATTAGGGCTAAGAGAGAGTGGTGTGTGACTCACTGGGTATTTCAATACAAGAATAGGTTGGAGTACAATAGAATTACGAAATCCGAGGGAACACTTCAAAGCAAGAAAACGTGTATGAATTACGTCTTGCACGGAAACGGAAATATATACGGAGACAGGCCTTGACCAGGGGAAGGAGCCTCATGGCAGGAAGAGCCACGTGAGGTGACCAGCCAATCAAGGAAGAAGAAGCAACGTAGGTCGGGGCATGGCGAGATACGTGACGCACGCGGATTGGTCGAAGCAGCGAGGCCGCGGTGTTAAGCTAGACTCTGGTGAGAAGACATTACGCTTGGAGCAGGAAGCGCGTACTTTGTTCGTTAGTCCCAAGTGGGACAATTTATTCACGCTAACTCCGCTGATCACATCAGATCATGGGTTCCACGCGTCTTGCAGTGTTAAGCCAGGCGACGTGTTGTGGTTCATGGAATATACTCCACCACAAGCTGTAACGATTACTTTTGATCAACGAGGAAGGACCTGACGCCGTCAACACCGATGCAGAACTTCAGACGCTACGAGACTTCAAGCACGTGGAGACAATGTTTCCGTTGGTAAGCACAAGTAATCTACGACACACACTCTCTGTTTTTCGATAGGGCCAATATAAATTCTTTAAGCATAAATTTGGAAATAAGTTAAATTCACGTTATTCTCCCGACCGGCGTATTAAGTAATTTTGTTCGTGGCAATGGTTAAAATAGTGTGCTCCGTTAACAATGTCAATTTTATTCAAGATGCTATCATATTTTCTAAGTGTATTAAATTCAATTATTACAAAGTAGATCCTTTGATTCCAGTAGGTAGCAATAGTTATAATACCACATCCTTCTCCACAATCAAATGTTGTCTGGGTTGATGATTCAATCATCCCACGGCCCAGTCTTTAAGAGTTTCTCATATGTTCTACTCACGCTAGGGGTCGATATCAAATATATAAATTTAGCTTGGAACACAGTGTATCCAGCTTGGCGCCCAACATAGATCAAACTTAGCAGTAGTATTTTCTGGCGAATAGTCCGCCCAAGTAGAAAACATTACATTTGTACGTTCAACGCAAGGACCAGTAAACGCATTACAATTGGCGACCAACTTGGGGAGAAATCTCATTACATTTGGCGACCAACGTGGAGCTTAAGGGAATTACATTTGTCGCCGACAACGTTGGGCCGAAAACCCAGGAACATTTGAGGAAGGAGAAGGAGACATATTTCTGTGCCGGTATTTTGGGGGTTAGTTGTCTTTATGAGTGTATATCATTATGGGGGATGAGAAAGAAAGACAGATGAGGTTACGTAGTGGCCATCAACTGGAGAGTGATGATACGAGCAGTATGTCGAGTGATGGTAGTACCGGGGTAGCGGAGGTAAATCCCGATACTGAAACAGGGAGTGTAGGCGGCCAACCAGGATTAAAAACTTTACTTCTCGAGTTCATGTATCAGAACAAAGTTAGTAGTGATGCCTTAAATGCAAAATTAGAACAGAATAATGCAAAATTAGAACAGAATAATGCAAAATTAGAACAAAACAGTAGAGAAAATAAAGAAAGTACAGAAGCTTTAAATAAAAAATTAGAACAGAATAATGCAAAATTAGAACAAAACAGTAGGGAAAATAAAGAAAGTACAGAAGCTTTAAATAAAAAATTAGAACAGAATAATGCAAAATTAGATAAGAACAACAAGGTAATTAGTGTGAAAATGGAGCAGATTAGAGGAGAAATCAGAGGAGTAATGGAAGAGAAGGTTAAAGAGATCATTGCAGATGTACACAGGAAATTAGGAAAAGTACAGGAGGAGTTGGAAAGTAGAATCAGCACACAGGCTGAAATTTTAAAGGAATTAGTTAAATTAGAAACACTGCAGGTTAAAAAGAAATTGGGGGGGGGATTGACAAGATTCAGGTATCAACTTAAAGAGGTTAAGGAACAGCTGGGGGGTAGAATTGAGAAAGTCCACTCGCAAATAGTTGCAGAAGTAAATGATTTAAGAGAGAGTAATAGAGAGAGCATTAGCAAGATTGAGGAGAAACAAGCAAAGCTAAATGATAAAGTAGAAGAATCAGAAGGAAACATTAAATTAACAGTAAACAGTATTGAAAGGAAGGCGGAGGAGAAAATCGCAGAATTAGAATTAAAATTAAAAGCTAGGATCAGACAAGAAAATAGTCAGCATAGGCCAGTTTTTGTGAACAGCACACACAGGGAGGTAGAACTGGGGAAGTTCAGCAATCGACAAGGGTGCCCGATGGAGTTCATGAATACTATAGAAAATAAATTTGGGGAGAGGTTGGAAGATGGTAGTATTGAGTAGTGCCAGGTAGTTGAAATTTTAGAGCAAGCGTTTGTAGGGGAGACAAGGAACTGGTTTGCTGTCTATAGAGACAAGTTTACTGATATTAATGATTTTAAAATGAAATTCTGTGAAAAGTTCTGGAATGAGGTTATTCAGTCGCAGCATCGTGAGGGAGTAGTGTGTGGTAAATATAACCCTAAAGGAAGCTCCACCATGACCGAATACTTTTTAGGGCAGGTATTAGTGTGTAAATATCTGGATGGCTTGAAGGAGGAAAGTGATGTGGTGAGGTTGCTACTTAGGCACTTTCCTTATAGGATCAAGGAGGCTGCTTGTATCCAGAATGTCAAGACAATATCACAAGTAGAAAATTTGTTAAGCACATTTGATGCACTAGGGAGAGGGGGTTATGAGGACAATTTCAATAGGAACCAGGGTAATAATAATAATAGGCCTAATGAAGCCAGGCCTCAGGAAGTTCAAGGGAACGGTGGCGAAGGGGCCAACGCTCAAAATAGAAATAATAATAATAATCAGCTAAATCAGAATAGAGGAAATGGCTATGGTAATCAGTATCAGGGGAGGAACAATGATTTCAGGGGGAATCAAGGGAGAAACAATGATTTCAGGGGAAATCAAGGGAGAAATAATGATTTCAGGGGAAATCAAGGGAGAAATTATAATGACAATAATTACAACCAGAATAGGGGTCAAGGAAGAGGACAGCCTAGTGGTAGTAATATACAGCCAAACAATGACAACACAGCCCAGAACAACCAGACCAGTGCAGTAGTTAGTAGTACTACAGCCAGCTGTAGCGGTTCTTTAAACACGAACCAGGCTGCGAAGTAAGGTCAGGATCTCAGTCTGTAGCATGCCCTGTCCATACAATTATACAGGAACACTATGACCTAAATGTAAGAAATGAATTGTTGCATGAATTAAATGATGAACGTATTATTCAGGAGGTGGCTAGTAAAAGCCCCATTATTAAACTTAACGTGTCCGAGGCACACACCGATGTTTTAATTGATAGTGGTTGTATGAAGAGCTGCATAAGTAGTACATATTACGATAAAATGAAAGGAACTGGTGTAAATTTTGAGGAGATGCCAATTAAAAGCACTTTTGTTATCACAGCTGTAGGGAAGAAGTCTAAAGTAATTTCTAAGCAAGTTTTAGTGGACATTAAAATTAATAATCATATCGAAAAGCAGATTTGTCTTGTAATTCCAAACTTAGTTTTCAGTGTTATTTTGGGTTCTGATTGGCTAAGTAGAGTGTCTGGCAACGTATGTTATGAAGTAGGTAGTGTGAAATTTAAATGGAATAATTCTGAAGTAGAGGTAGCGTTCAACGACAATGTTCAGGGGAGTAGTGTTGTAGGAGTGATTTGTTCTTTAAGTGAGATATCACCAGCCGAAGAGCGGGATACTCAAATTTTTGTGGGCAGTTTGATTACGAACGGTAGTCTAGAGGACTCGTTATGTGATGCTGCATTTCAGGGGCATATAGAGGGAGACCAGTGTGTTCTGCTCTATGATGTGTTATTGTATAATAGGAGAGTTTTGAGGATCGCATTGGCATGGCCAATTGCTATACACATTCATTGAACGTTATTGATAGATCAGTATTCACAGGACATAGATATCCTATACCTTTCGGTTATCAGGGTGCAGTAGAGGCACAAATTAACCAGATGCTTGAAGATGGCATTATAGAGTACTCAAACAGTCAATATGTTAATCCTTTAATTACAGTACCGAAGGCCGACGGCACAGTTCTTATTTGTTCAGACGCTCGTTTAGTTAACAGTAGAATCAGTTCAGATCAGCTGAAGTCCATGTCCATTGAAGAGTTGATGCAGACATTTGAGGGTAAAAAGTATTTCACATGTGTAGATTTAAGTTCCAGTTTCTGGCAAGTGCCACTTATGTATGAAGATCGGCCATTTACAGCTTTTAGTCATAAATATAACCTTTATCAGTTTTGCAGGGTACCTTATGGGTTAAAAAGTAGCTCAGCAGCTTTAATTAGGGCTTTAAACATCGCATTAGGAGATGACACGGGAGAGTTTGTAACTATTTACATCAATGATATGGTAATCAGTTCACGCAGTTTTGAGGAGCATCTACGTCATTTAGACAGTGTATTTCAAAAGTTAGATCAGGCAGGGTTCACTCTGAAACTGTCCAAGTCATCATTCTGTCAGACAGAAGTGACATTTTTAGGTCATAAAGTGTCGAGTAGAAGTGTGACACCAGAGGAAAGTAGGGTTAGCAGGTGTGGACAGTAGCAACAGGGCATCGTTACAGACACTGAGAAATATGTTAGTGGAGCAACGTGATGACATTAAGGATGTGTCATAAAATAAGTGTGTTTAGCTGGCGAGCCAGCCTATCAAATGAGTAAGTGTGGTATGTGGTGAGTGGAAGATCTGGTCTTCAAGGCAGGCATATCAGAAATCACACAGGGGGGTAGTATGTAAGTAAATGAGAGTTTTAAGGCACAGGGAAAGATGAAGGGAGTGGTGGATGCTGTTGAGCACTAAATTGTCTCGATGCACCAAGGCCATTTTGGCAGCGCTGATGGGTTCCCATTTATCTCCAAGAGATGGGGGAGCGCTTGTATAGGGCTTGTTAGCTTAAGGCGTCCACGAGATAAAAGATGGGCCATCAGAAGGCGAGACAGTCCTCCATGAAGCTCATACATATCAGCACACGTGATTCCTGCTTACGACCTAGCTATGTGAGATCGGGGTTGGATATAATTAAGGTAGTTTGTGTACAAGGTACTAGACCTCATGAGATGTTGTATATAAGTAATAGATAAAAAGTTGTGGCAACTAGGTCAGGTTCGATAGGTGGACTGGTCTGGGTTGTGAACTACTGGCTGAGCGACGAATATGAGAAATTGTGATCTAGAGTAAGGTGGGTTTTAGTGTACATGTACTTAGTAGGATAGGGCACATACGGCACAGGAATATTTAGTGTTATAAGTAATGGGTACTTACTGGTTTTTTTTCAGTCATGTATTTCCTTTGAATTAAAAATTTCACAGAGAAGGTGGGAAGTAGATCACTTTGCTCTACCGCGTGTGTGTCATCGTGTGTGATCGTGTGAGATCGTGTACCATGATATTGATATCCGGTAGGTGTGGAGCACCTAATATTTCTAGAAGAGTTCCGCAGTGGTTTTCTACTGAACACCATAAATGCGTGTGTAGTGAATTGTGGGTACAGAGGGAACACACTTATATACGTAATTTTTTTCCCACATAGAATGATGAGAGAGAGGGCGGTAGAAAGAACATTCGTGAGAATGACAAACATTTTGAAGTGACAAAATAAGAACACGTGATAACGAGACGAACATAAGGGTCATTTCACTTGTATAAGTTGTATTTTGGAGGGTATTTTTCTAACGTGTCTGGAATCATCAAGTGCTGTACCATATGCATGGTAAAGCACATG
Organism: Meconema thalassinum; assembly: GCA_946902985.2. NCBI lineage: Eukaryota > Metazoa > Arthropoda > Insecta > Orthoptera > Tettigoniidae > Meconema > Meconema thalassinum. The sequence continues at coordinate 110,781,277 of OX336393.1, forward strand.
ATCATTCGAGGCGAATGTAACATGTTTTTCTAGGGGGTTTTATGCCACTAACACAAGTTAGTTGGACTATATCATATTTGTCAAACGCGGCAATAATCCGGCCAAGTTAAATTATTTCAGTTTATTCAATTTTATATTTCATATTATTATTATTATTAATATTTATTACGTCATTTTTGGAGCTTTTAAATTTGGAAGATTACAGATAGGATTTCTACTAGTAGAAATCCGTATCTATATTGGATGATTCCAATATATAATGTTGCACGGCAAATCATTTCATACGTAAAGACGGGATTTTATTCATTAGGGCTAAGAGAGAGTGGTGTGTGACTCACTGGGTATTTCAATACAAGAATAGGTTGGAGTACAATAGAATTACGAAATCCGAGGGAACATTTCAAAGCAAGAAAACGTGTATGAATTACGTCTTTCCCGGAAACGGAAATATATACGGAGACAGGCCTTGACCAGGGGAAGGAGCCTCATGGCAGGAAGAGCCACGTGAGGTGACCAGCCAATCAAGGAAGAAGAAGCAACGTAGGTCGGGGCATGGCGAGATACGTGACGCACGCGGATTGGTCGAAGCAGCGAGGCCGCGGTGTTAAGCTAGACTCTGGTGAGAAGACATTACGCTTGGAGCAGGAAGCGCGTTCTTTGTTCGTTAGTCCCAAGTGGGACAATTTATTCACGCTAACTCCGCTGATCACATCAGATCATGGGTTCCACGCGTCTTGCAGTGTTAAGGCAGGCGACGTGTTGTGGTTCATGGAATATACTCCACCACAAGCTGTAACGATTACTTTTGATCAACGAGGAAGGACCTGACGCCGTCAACACCGATGCTGAACTTCAGACGCTACGAGACTTCAAGCACGTGGAGACAATGTTTCCGTTGGTAAGCACAAGTAATCTACGACACACACTCTCTGTTTTTCGATAGGGCCAATATAAATTCTTTAAGCATAAATTTGGAAATAAGTTAAATTCACGTTATTCTCCCGACCGGCGTATTAAGTAATTTTGTTCGTGGCAATGGTTAAAATAGTGTGCTCCGTTAACAATGTCAATTTTATTCAAGATGCTATCATATTTTCTAAGTGTATTAAATTCAATTATTACAAAGTAGATCCTTTGATTCCAGTAGGTAGCAATAGTTATAATACCACATCCTTCTCCACAATCAAATGTTGTCTGGGTTGATGATTCAATCATCCCACGGCCTAGTCATTAAGAGTTTCTCATATGTTCTACTCACGCTAGGGGTCGATATTAAATATATAAATTTAGCTTGGAACACAGTGTATCCAGCTTGGCGCCCAACATAGATCAAACTTAGCAGTAGTATTTTCTGGCGAATAGTCCGCCCAAGTAGAAAACATTACATTTGTACGCTCAACGCAAGGAGCAGTAAACGCATTACAATTGGCGACCAACTTGGAGGGGAAAACTCATTACAAGGAGTGGAGAAAGTGCAGATCCCTGGTGAACCCCAACTAGATTATCAAACTGTTTGGTGAAGCCAGCAGCACTGCATACAGAGCTAGTTGTATTACTGTAGAGGAGTTTGACCTAGTGCACATAAGATTCTGGTACGCCATGAGATCGAAGAGAATACCATATAAGTTGATGCGGAACCCGGTCAAATGCTTTCTCCAGATCCAGAAAAGCCATGTGAATTGTCCTTCTTTTCTCCATATACTTTTCTATCAGAAGCCGCATTGCATGGATAGCATCAGTTGTTCCGAGACCTTTCATGAACCAACACTGGTTAGGTGAGATGGTAACAATGCTATGTAAGCGAATGTCAATCACACATTCTAGAATCTTCATTACGTGGCATAGGAGACGAATGGGACAGTAATTGTCACAGATAGCGCCCTGATCTTTCCATATTGGTACTGTGACACTAGTTTGCCAAGCTGATGGGATCTGGTTACTTGCAAGGCATTTGTTAAAGAACTCTGCTAGGAACTCTGCACAGTATCCCTATATAAGTATGAAAGTTTGTCTGTTTTTCTCAATTTCCACAGAATTTTATGTTATTTACACGTTCTAGGCTGGTTTATGACCGAAGCATGCAACAATAAATTTTTTGTCTGTGTATCTATCTCTTTGTACGCTCATTCATTCATTTCCGTGTCCGGTCAACATTTCCAAAAAACTGCAGCAGCGATGGCCTTGTTACTTCCTCTAAAAACATCTTCCATTGTGCACGGGTTGTCCAGGAGGGGGCAAATTAGTAGGTGGCTGGGGTCTTGTTCAGCTCCGCATTCACAAGAGGTGTCTGCGTCTGCTGGAAGGATCCCCCATATTTGCAGGTTGGTCTTGCATCGAGGGACACCCACTCTTAAGCAGTTGAGGGACCTCCACACAGGATAAGGTAGGTCGGCACCAGGAGCCAGTTCTTCCTTTGGTGACATGTCTGTGGGCAGTGAGCTCCTCCATCTATTGAGACGAGTTGTCTCTGGTGTTCTCTCCAGCGGCAGAGTCCCAGCAAGGAAACTCTTGTGGGATCTGAGGCGTGACCTTGCTGCCTGGTGCCCATATAGTGGATGTCGATGATCATTCTCCTGCTTTGTTCTCTCGGCGTCCGCAGCAGTGGCCCTCCGTATGTTGGGTGGGGCTATTCCAACAATAGGGTATAGATTGTGCACTGGTGTTGGTTTCAGGCATCCCGAGATTATCCTTGCAGTGTCGTTGACGGCAGTATCAACCTGCTTAGCATGTGCTGAAGCGTTCCACACAGGAACGGCATACTCAGCGCCTGACACACACAGTGCAAGTCCAGAAGTCCTCAGGATATGCGGATTGGCTCCCCAGGTGCTGCCCATCAGCTTCTTGAGTATGCCATTGCGAGCACTGACCTTTTGTTTCCTGTTCAGACATTGCTGTCTGTACGTTAGAGCACGGTCTAGTGTGACACCTAGGTAAATTGGTGTTGAGCAATGTTTCAGTCGCTCCCCTCGCCATGTGATGTCCAGATTTCACCGTGCTTCCCTGTTTCGTAGATGGAATGCACACACATGTGTCTTATTAGGGTTCGGCTTCAGCTGGTTGGTATCATAGTACTTGGAGAGTTCGTCCATCGCGGAAGTCAGCTTTCTTTCTACTTCTTCAAAGGATGAGCCCTGAGCAGCTACTGCTGTGTCGCTTATAACTCAAGAATGGAAGCTAAACTTAAATATATTTAGTACTATCTTTGCGAATCATGACTTGTGGAGTTGAAAAATGGAGTATTTATTTTACATATTTCTCCATATTTTAGAGTTTAGCACATGTGTTTCATATTCTTAGTCATTAAAATCAATATAGTCCATATTTCGGCTACAAAGTATTAAATTCTATTAAATTGGCAGTCTTGTCAATAATGGAGAAACAAATTAAAAATATATCTTCATCTTCCTCGCCTTTTCCCGTTACGTGGGGTCGGCTTTCTTAATCCTGAGGCGCCAGTCGTTTTGTTGTAAAGCATCATCAGCAGATAGACCCAATACTCTCATGTCCCTTTGGACATTCGTCATCCATGTTGTTTGAGGACTGCCGCTCCCTCTGTTTTGTTTAGCCATGGAAAGGCTCTTCTTCACTACATGATTTTCCGGTCTTCGCATAACATGTCCATACCACATTAGCCTGGACTCTAAAGGTTTCTCAGTTATAGGCACTACTTTGAAACTGCTTCGCACATGTTCATTGCGGATTTTATCTTTGACAGTAACTCTACCTGCCCAAAGTAACATACGCATTTCAGTGGTATGTAGCTTCTGCTGATGTGCCTTTGTAGTAGCCCATTTTTCCCTACCATAGAGCAGGGTTGGTCTTATGGCAGTTTTATAAACTTTACCCTTGGTTCTCATGGGTATTTTCGGATCACATAAAACTCCTGTAGTTCGCGCCATTTGTTCCACCCAGATGTGGCCCTATGCATTATATCGGCGGTTATCATGCCATCTTCAGCAATGACAAAACCTAGATAACATTTTGTAACTCTTGGTAAATATATATTTAAAAAATGTAATAATTTAGCTGGTGTGCATCTCATCATCACGCCTGCCCATGTCTGAATTAAGATAAGGTTGGAGAAAGAGAGAGGACTGAGCACGGAAGAGGTGAGATCACAAAAACAATCAAAAGGCTTCAAAACTCACATTTCTCACATTCTGAAAGTTTTGAGACTGTGAACCAAACTGTGGAACAACTAATTCGTGGTACAAGTAAAGTTGCAGATGTAGCAAGTTGGACACTGTACTTTCAACGAACCCTGGATATGAAGGAATGGGAAAGGTTGCTGCAATTTTATGTGGAGATTTAAGTGTAAAGTTAACGTTGGATTTAACCCCAGCAAGCATCGTTAAGTTCAAATATGCCTCCGTTATCTCTTCTGATATTGAACAGAGTTTCAGTCAATATAAATCTGTCCTTAGAGACATTAGGAGATTTACTTCCAAGCATTTAAAAGAGCATTTTGTAATCCATTGTTTATGGTGACAGAGAATAAAAGATTGTGTGATTTTCAAAGATCATATTGCTATTAAAAAGGGAAGTACAACATTATGTTTCATGTAGAACTACATTGTTTAGCTTCTTTAACTTGGTTATTAAATAGAAATTATAGTTTCTTTGTAATTTTAAGTTCATATATAATTCCATATTTGATTAAAAAATAACTAAATATATATGTACATATTTCATTAATTAATTAGTGGTTATCGTGTCGGACTGCCAACCCCAAGCTTGCAGGTTCGCTCCTGGCCGTCATAAGTGATTTCTGAAAGGCAACAAAAATCACGATACGCATGTCATACGATGTTAGCATGTTAAAGAACCCATTTGAATTCAGTAGCCCGTGTTCATAATGGCAAAATTAATCTCAGGATTTTCTGCCAACACAAAGCTCCTCATTTCTCTACTAGAAAGCACTATATTGTCAAGGGGCTTAGATATCTAACCTCCTTGACTTCCATAGGGCTTCAAGGAGCAATAAAATTCGATGCAAGTTGCCCTCTGGGCGTCAATTAACAAAGCTTGCAGCCGGCGCCCGAGGCCATACGATAGTATCCCTTTGAATCCCAAGCATTTTTTTTTCCTGCCCACACAATTGTATGGTCACGTATTTTATTATTTTTGATGTGTAACATCTTTCCGCTCGGTTGCTGGATATTTTTAATGTGTAACATCATTCCACTTGGTTGCTGTATATTTTTCTGTGGGGATGATTTTGTAAAAAGGGACGGAAGTGGGACCAATATTCAATGGAAACATTGAGTGCGCGAGGTGGCGGAGATTGGTACAACTTAATACTGTCGGCCATGTGGCTATGTGGAATGTAAATCGCATACGGTTTACTTCAAGATATTCCTACAATAAATCATCTTCAAACTGTCATTGTTTGGTGTGAAAATATTCATTATACGAAGTACGTCCAGAAAGAAAGTTCTGTTTGGTAATAACATTAAATTGTGTACAGATACAGAAAAATTATTTATTGCACAATATTCTACAACCCTTAAACTACTTTTCCACATAACTGCCGAAATGTTGCAGGCATTTGTCGTAGCGTGGCACGAGTTTTTGTATACCTTCTTCATAGACGTGTGCCGCCTGTGTCTTCAACTAGTTGTACGTTCCGCTGCAGCGCATTTCCACATATGCGCGGTAGACGCTCGGTATCAAGGAGAAGAAACGTGCGCCATTTGGAGAGCGCTGTCAGCCATGCACGCGTTGTTGTGCATGTTTACCCGTACAATGTCGGTGTTGATTGAAAATCCCGCCGCTTGTGAAATCAGATCTGTGATTCGTTTTCTGAATGCTAGGAAAGTGAAACCAATTGAAATGTATCGGCAAATTTGCGGAGTGTATGGACAAAATGCGATGAGTGATTCAATGGTGAGAAGATGGGTCCGACAGTTCAATGAAGGACGTAGTGAAGTGCACGATGAAGAACGAAGTGGGCGTCCATCTTTGGTTACAGAAGAACTGGTTCATGCGATTGATGACAAGATCCGGGAAAACCGCAGGTTTACAATTAGTGCTCTCGCTATGGAATTCCCCAAATCTCACGATCACTAATTCATGATATTGTTACCGAAAAACTGAACTTTTGTAAACTTTGCCGACGTTGGGTACCAAAGATTCTTGCAGAGCAGCACAAAACAAAACGGATGGGTAGTGCACTTCAGTTTTTGACCCGTTACAATGAAGGCGGCGAAGAATTTCTGACACAAATAGTCACAGGAGATAAAACTTGGGTTTCTTACGACACCCTGTAATGGTCTTTTTAGTTAGTGCCCCATGTTGGTAGCGACAAATGTAATGGTTTCTTATGGCCCATCTTTGAGCGACAAGTGTAACGTTTTGCTAGCCCCTAACTGTTGGAAGATAAATGTAACTGTTTACCTTTGCCTAAGCTATGTTGTTTTAATGGGCGCCAAGACTTCAACGCAATGCTGAAATCTAAATTTGTATTTAACAACGTCTAGCTCTGGTAGAACACCTTCAAGAATCTAATCACTCAGATCGTGGTATGATTTGATCATTAACCCAACAAACAATTGTATCAGGAGAAGGAATTGGTCTATATCTAATGCTACCTACTGAAAGCAAAGATTGCATTGTAAAAGAAATGAATTTATTATATAAAACAAGTATACCAAAATTAATAATAATAATAAGTTTAAAATTTAAATTGGAGCGTTGCGATTTTAATATTACCGATAGAAAATTACGTGAAAACGGAGTCTGATAAATTGATTTTACTCTTATTTCCAAGCTATGAAGTTACTGAATTATGAAATATAAAACAAAGAAAAATGAGAGATTGCGTATTTCCGCGTCATTTGCGCTTACCACTGGAAATTGCTAAAGCATTTCCCTCGTACTGGATGATGCTGTGTGCTTCCCACAGTCTAATGGACGTCGCCATCTTCTTCGTTATTTGATGATATTCTGGTAGATTAGATAATTCTATGGTCCGTACCTCGGACCCAAACACTCGTATAACTACTCTGGTTAAGTTTCACAAAGATAGTCGCTAACTCCACTGAACATCGGAGCGACTCCCGCGTTAACCATACTCGTTAAGTTCTACACAGATAGTCCCCGTTTCACGGCGCGTCGAACGATATATCCACACGTTGGCTCCCCCACCATGGTACCGTCTTCCAGCTTACGTTGTCTCCACTGATTGGCTGAGCACGCCGCTACTTCCCCTCCTCTGGTTCATTACACACGGCGCGCGAGAGGGAGAAGTCGATTTCCGTTCCAACAATTCGCCTTTTCTTGACGATGCGACCCAAGCTTGCGTCATGCTTCTTGACAGGAATCAGCTTGTATTTGAATTCCCAGTGAGTCATCTCTCTCAAATACCCTAACTGACAAAACTCCGTAAAATTCCGTAATCAGATAATTTTCTATGATATCGTCGTTCGTAATAATTTGCTTGATAGTGTTTTCTAAGACATAGAAAACCTATCTGTATGCTTATAATTTGTATAAAATGCTCCGAAAATATCTTAATAATAATTATAATAAATTAATAATAATAATAAATTAACATGTAAAATTCTCTTGGCTGAACAATTTGCCGCGTAAATAAATATAGAATGGCTTCCTACTGACTTATGCCAGTTGCATAAAAAACCCTCGAAAAACACGTTACAACCCCTGAAAGTAAGCGGCATTCAATGGAATGGAGGCACACTTCATCCCCAGCAAAGGTTAAGCCGAAACAAATCTTGACACCTCGGAAAATGATGTGCACAGTGTTCTGGGACTGGAAAGGCATCTTACTCGATTTCTTACCGCGAGGTCAAACAATCAACGCAGATGCTTACTGCGAGACACTTAGGAAAATGCGCCGCGTAATACAGAATAAGCGCCGAGGGTTGCTGTCAAAAGGTGTTGTTTTTCTTCACGACAACGCACGACCACACACTGCAAATGTGACGAAAAACCTCCTACAGGGATTTGGCTGGGACGTGTTTGACCACCCTCGGTACAGGCCTGACCTCACTCCTAGCGACTTTCATCTGTTCACACATCTCAAGTCTTTCCTTGGCGGTCAACACTTCAACAATGACGACGAGCTGAAAGAAGATGTTTCCAACTGGTTGAAGACACAGGCGGCAAACTTCTATGAAGAAGGTATCCAAAAACTTGTGCCACGCTATGACAAATGCCTGCAAAACTTCGGCAGTTATGTGGAAAAGTAGTTTAAGAGGTGTAGAATGTTGTGCAATAAATAAGTTTTCTGTATCTGTACACAATTTAATTTTATTACCAAACGGAACATACTTTCTGGACGTGCCTCATATCATATTTGCTGAAAGGATTTGGAACAGGAGTTATACAAGTAGCGCGCGGTGGCAGAGATTGGTACAACGACGTACAGTTGGCCATGTGGCTATGTGGAATATAAATCGCATACGGTTTACCTCAAGGTTTGGAGGCCCCATAACAGATATTCCTACAATAAATCATTTTCAAACTGTCGTTCTTTGGTGCTGTATTCTTATTTAATGTAAGCACTCGAGGTACTGTCGGCCCAAAATACAGCACTATTATTATCATATTTGCTGAAAGGATTTGTCACTGGAATTTTGCAAGTAGCCTAGTTATTGCAGAAATAATAGTAATGAGAACTTACCGATGGTAATAACACAAAGGAATCCTTCATGTTTGCTGGCACAAGGTAGGACAATGAGTTCATTCTTTAAAAAATGCGAGTAAGAAATATGGAATTATTCGAATAACATGGCTGATGTTACACGTTATATGCGACTACCGTGAGGCTCGTAATTTTTTTAAATTTCTTAGTTGCGATAGCTTAAGGGCCCCAAACCAGTCTGCATTGATTGTGTGGATTACTGGATGCATGGAAATCCAATTTGAATCTCCTTTTGTAGCATATTCTATGAAGTTTTGAGATCTGTTTGCTTTTCATCTAGCCTATGAACAAAATGGCTGCCAGCAACCTCCAACCTCCAGGTAAATATTAGTAATTAGATTCTTAATTACTGTAGCAGCAAATTAATAGGATATAAAATAAATTCCTTAACATAACATTTTAATATGAATCTAATGACTAATTATTACCTCGAGGTCGGTGGTTGCTGGCACCCATAGATGAAAAGCGAACAGATCTCACAACTTCATGGAATAGGTTACAGAAGGAGCTTGATATTTTAGTTCCATGGATCCAGCAACCCACACAATTGTGTGGCCAGGGATTGAAAGGGTTATTATTAATTCTTCTTCTACCTCCGAAAACGTTTCTGCTTATGTAGTTCGTTCACACAGCCTCTTCCAATCCTCTCTTCTCTCCCACAGTCAGCACTTCCTGCCATTGTAGTCCTCTCCGGTTGACATCATCTTTCACTTGATCTGTCCATCTTGTCCGTGGTCTTCCTGTAGGTCTTCATCCAGACTCTGACCATTCCAAAGCTCTCTCTCTTTACCCATTCGGTTTACATGTTCGAACCACTTCCACCTATTTCTCTCTTTTAGGGGGTTGATCTGAAGTGTGTTCCGTATCGCTTCATTTCTTAACCTGTCCCTTCTTGTCTTTCCTAGGTTTCCTCTCAGAAAACGCATCTCTGTCGCTTGCAGTCTAGTCAGCTCTTTCTTTGTCCAGGTCCAACATTCTGATCCATAGATCAAAATTGGGAGATAATATGATTTGTATATCATGATCTTTACTATGGTAGGTATGTTCCAATTCCTAATTAACATATATACCCGAATGTAAAACGACCCCGAATATAAGACGAGGCCTAGTTATCAACTGCCTCTTACAGATTTCTTCAAAAAAATACTAGCTAACTCATAACTTGCACAATATATGCCCTTAAGGTCGTGCTTTCATTTTTATAACGTCTCGTGTTATCGGAAATCCCTCTGCCCGCTTTTCCAAGACATACTCTATAATTTCTTTGCTCAAGAATGGGAGACGTTATTAAATTAAGATACGTTGATCACTCAATTACTGCTCGTAAAACTGACTGGTTGTTCTTGTAAAGATTGTTTTAAAACATATTTCCGTATGCTTTCGAACATATAATTTATCCGCTTAAAATGACGTGTATGCGTAAAGCCTAACCTCAAAATGTACGCTGTTCGTATATGCATGGTAATTAAACATAACAAACCATATTTTAATCTTCATTAACGCATTGATTCGTTGCGAGTTACAAGATGCCAACACCACATACAACTTTGCAAATAATTACAATTATTAAAAACTTTGATTATTTTTTTAAATTTTTTTTATACCCTGAATATAAGACGACCCCAAATTTTTATAACACAAAAAGTGGGAAAAAACCTCGTTTTACATTCGTGTATATACGGTATGTCAGACATGCTATAATACAAGTTTGAGCAATTTTCTCTCCTCGACGAAATTTCTTCTTTGCTGTTACCTTTCCTGGTTAGTTTACTTCCTAGGCATTGTATTAATTAATTATTAGTACATATAAATCTGTACCCTGATCATCACTGTAGCTATTATGTATTCCTTGTTGCACTGTTGCATACCTCTAAATAAGTGAATGGCTAGATAAATCACAGCACAACTAAAATTACAGTACTTCCTGTTATAGCTCAGTAAGTTCAACTGAAGCCCAGAGTGAGGGCGCTGTTGTCGCGGGGGACCGGAGTGGAGTAAGCGCAGGGGCGTGTATACAATTTTTTTCGGGGGGGCTGACTATCCTGGAAAATTGTGAGTATTCTCAGGGGATTGTCACCACAAAATACCCAGAAATATCAACCAATAACTTAGAACATAAAATAACTCTGTGTAATTATTTTAGATAAGAGTTAATTTGTGAAATTCTAAGTTTATAGGCTATAGCCTACAATTAGTGGCAATACAAACAAAGTTGTAAAATACAACACACGAATACAATTTTATACTTAATGAATTTTCTGTTATGGCCTATGGAATATGAATGGAACATATCTTAATATTTGTCAATTTATTAAGCAAAAAAGTAAGCAGTTTTTGTTTTGTTTTTTATTTTTTTATTTTCTTCTTATTAATATTATTCTTATTCTTCTTCCTCTTCCTCTTCTTCAAATTGATACTATGGATTTCTCAGTTTTGCCTCACAATGCTGAGTGTACCCCGTTCCAGCCCTCAGACCAGAATTAAAATTTCTTAGCAGAGCTGGGAATCGAATTTGGATCCTGGGGTGGTAGCCAAGAATGCTAGCCACTACACCACGAGGTAGTCTAATTTAAATCTCAATATTGTTTATAACTTAGCCAATAAGTTAAGATTAGGGTACAACCAAATTTACAATTATTTTATGCTTTTACCAAAACAACACTTTCTTAATTTTTATTGACTTTTTTCGAGGGGGGGGTGCTGGAGCCCCCACAGCTCCCCCCTTATATACGCCCCTGGAGTAAGGGGAAGCCTAGAAGTTCGCATATTTTCTGGGGCTTCAGATGAACTTGTTGTGCTATACATATAAAGAATAAACGAATTGCAGCGCACATCGAACTATTTTCACAAACCCACAAATTATGAACATTTTATAAAGAGTAGACTATAGGTAGTCTCGTTTTATGCTGATGAGAGTAATTTCTAATTGACACAAAAATATAGTGTTGTTACAATGTTGGTTATGTTTATTAAATATAACTTGCCAACATATTGAAAAAGTAAAATATGTCCATTCTGGCAACCCTAATTATAACCATCCTGGATATGGATGTGAAAGAAATGGTAGACACAAAACACAGTTACAGTATACTAAAATAATAATAGACACCACACTTCCCCTCAAGAAAGATAGATTGGAAGGACCGCCCATGAATTAATACCCCAGAGGATGCTACCATCTGAACCAATTGAGACCCCTAAGTTAAGAAAGGAAAACACTGTACACGTTTTACACACATCATCTATTAAAACATATAGTACATTAGAAAACATTAACAAGCATGTAAGTTATATTATATCAAAGGTGTAGATTTCACAGGAAGTATGCACTTACTTTTCGATATGTAGTACTAAAACATATAACCTCCATGGAAGCCTGTGACATTCCTTATTATACGATATCTCTTGAAAACTGTAGCTGCTAACTTGAAGTACGTAGCCTAGGCCAACTCCTTAAAATGTTGAATCGTCGATCTGATTATCAAATCCGAATATCATATCTAATATTCTTCCACAATGTAATTCAATATCTCACTAATGTAGGATAATGTCGTATTCGACAAAGAACTCATCGTTTCCAGAAACTAGGTATCAAATAAGACTTAACTTCTTGACCAACGTAAAATATCAACTTCTCCCTGACATGGCTGCCGTCGTTCTTCTTCTTTTCTCAACAGCTGACTATTGGAGCTTAAGCAACAACAACAAGTTTCAATACTCATGACAAATGCCTAGCGTTTAGTAGCCGACTACTTCTCTTGACATTTCCATTCTAAATAATTATATAGCAGACCCCAGTGAACAGGATTAAGAAGGTTACAAATAAAATATTAGTTTAAAATCCCTATCCACTGTTCCAAGATGCGGTGCCAACTTCACACAAGAAATCATGGGCTGAGCACATAAAATAACCTAGCATATTTTGAACGACATATGCTCCAAAATAAAGATCACTTACATTACCTTTCTCTTAGAATCGGAACAATACTTACAAGTACCTCAGTAGTGAAATATAAGGCATGACCAACACAAAACGATGGCCTTTCGAAGATTTCCAAAACTGGCATGTCGCCAATAAATAATTATTATTATTAAATAGGAACTCCACATAAATCTCTGATCACTAGTCATCTATCAATTGGTACACACGAAGTACTAAACATAACTGCTTTGCCTTGCACATAAAATATTAATTTTAAAACAACTATTCCAATGCGTTAACGTAGTAGGCCATATTTCTTCATATTTCAAGTAACTGGAGACCACCCGATAGCTCGAGGCTATTGGTTTATAGCCTAGATCACTAGCGGCTACATTTTTAAGACTCTCTTTACCTCGTGAAAATCTTACACTCTCTGTTATTGATAATAATCAACGTACTTCTTTTTTATCTTTTTCCCAATTACCGCAGACAAGGTTAAACAGGTACCAAAATGTCACACAAGAAACATCAAGTTCTCAAGTCTACACCAGATAGTGCAGACCACGAAGGACTCTCGGCGAATCCCAGCATCTCCTGACATCTAGCGCCTCAACTAGGAACTAAGATCTCTGTACTCGTAAACCAGCTGATTCTTCCTTGGGACAAGGAAATAGGGTACTCACTGATGTGGCGGATAGTTATGCCACAATAATAATAATAATAATAATAATAATCTATCCTACTTACCCATACTGAGCGCGATCTCTGCAGTTCTCTGCCCGAGGACGTAGCTGACGATTAGCAAGACGATTCTGAACCTCCTTAAGTGCCAGGTTCTGGTTTCTAATGACTTGTCTCATGTGTGCAATTAGCCTCTCTGTATCAGAGATGCGACCAAGGATCTGGAAGTCAACAAGAAAGAAATAATAATAATGTTCTGGTTTTACATCCCTTTGAACTACTGCGGCTTTTAGAGAAGCTAATCGGCCAACTAAAGACCACAATAAGTTCCACTATACATTCTGGTGTCTATTCAATTTACTAATGATCCAGTAGGTTTTCATTAGCTTGCTGGGTCGAGCACGGCGTTCATCCAACCACTTTGCATCGGTTGTTCATTTCTCATCTCGGATATTCCCAAAAGTCCTGATGCTTGTTCGGAAAAAGTCTCGTTCGTGCGCATCATCTGGTCGTAGACCCATTTATTGGAGGTCTTTCTTGACATTAACGTACCAGGGAACTGTTGTTTTCGGCTTTATATTAAATAACAATATAATTGATATGATTTCTTTATGAATGGATTGAGCGAACAGATCTTTGCTGAGATGGGTGGGGACAACTTTGGTTTCAGAAAATGCACAGGAACAAAACAAAAAATTACGAGCCTTACAGTAGTCGCATATGATGTGTAACATCTGACATAGAAGAAACCTCACGTGAAATTGTTGATACACCGGTATTTTATAGTATTATTGGCACAAATATTAATCTATTGTAAAAGGGAGTGGTTTACAGATATTGTAGTTTATAATACGGAACTCATTTTATTAGATGATTTGTAGCTTCCACCAGTACTAGCCTAAATAAAGAATACGATATGGATCAACTAGATTAATAGACGCGACACCGCTCATAACCTTAAATTCCTTATAAACAGGTCCTCTTGATTCACAGACCAACACGTAATTCCATATGGATTCTGTTAAAATGAGTCATATTGATATGATAAATATGGTTTAAAATGATAATCTGGTAGCAAAAATATCTACCCCGCCCAGGATTCGAACTCAAGATCTCTAGATTCACAGTCATACGCAATAACCCCACGGCTATTTCGACTACGCAAATATTGTGCACAAGATGGTGACTTATTTCCACGTTCCAATAATACTGCATTACGGAATTAAGTTTCATTTATATTTTGCTTGTTTCGATAATGTTCCTGAGTGACATTGAGTTTAAAATGCCTTATGCCAATGCAATGCCGACTACTTACAATGTTTGATATTAAGGCATTTTACCATTTAAATACAGATATGAAGACTTTGAACATGTACCATGTCATTTGTTTAAATCACTTGACACCAGAGTTCGCATGAGCGTTTTCCGTTCAGAATGTCATATACATTCCACATGACCGAGAGTGCGTCATGGTATAATTTTCGACACAGCGCGCTGATTGTTTCTCTTACCAGTGCCAGCTCGATCGATCAATCGAGATGGCAGTGCGTCTTATACTTCCGTTCGATCCACCACTGCCAGCTAGGGCACACTTCCATTCGAGCGATCGAGCGGGCAGTGCATACTTCCGTTGTCCACCTCTGCCAGCTAGTACACTTCCGTTTGATCGATCGAGCGGGCAGTGCATACTTCCGTTGTCCACCACTGCCAGCTAGTACACTTCCGTTTGATCGATCGAGCGGGCAGTGCATACTTCCGTTTGATCCACCACTGCCAGCTCGATCGTTCCGATCCACTTCCGTCCCCAATTTTCAAAATCACTGCCACAAAACTATCCAGCAACTGAGCGGAAAGATGTTACACATACTGGTTTTTAAACTGTCGTTTCATGTACGTGATTGCAACTTTTTGATGAACGGCCCTGTGTCCTTGGAATCTGTTTGATAACCTGAGTTATTGTGTAAGATATACTTGTCATTTGTGTTAGAATTGATCACCAGAGAGTTGTGTTTTTAATTAGGGAATGAGAATTAGAAGATCAGAGAATTAGTCAAGGAGGGAGCATTACAGGATAGGATAGAGGAATCAAGGCTTAAATGGTATGGGCATGTTAAGCGAATGGATGGGAGGAGGATACCCAGGAAGATACAGGAGAAGAAAATAGAGGGAAAAAGACCAAGAGGAAGGCCAAGAGATAAGAGGCTGAAGAGTGTGGAGGACTGCGTGCGAAAGAAAGGAGAAGACTGGACTAAGATGGTGACAGAGAGATGGTGGGAGGACAGACCTGGCCAGTGGCTGGAAACTGTGCAAGATGATGATGATGATGATGATGAGTCTGGGTTAGAAGTGAGAAAAGAACCGAAAACTAATTCAAGGATGGCTGAGGTAGGAATCATACCCACCTCTTTCCAAAGAGCAGATGACCTCATTGTTCTGCCCCTTAAATCAACAATAACTAACACATCTTATCAAGCGGATGGTCTATGTTTCCGAAGAAACTTAGATATTTTACTGTGTACCCTGATTGAGCTCATAAATATCAATTCAAATTTCAAAGAAATTGAAATTGTCCAGATATCTCAATCAATACTGCAATCGTTTCGTCCCAGAGCACCAGTGGGCTCGTCACCTCACCTCTGTGCTCTGTCTCAACACTGACACATGTGATTCAGATGATATGGCTGCTCAACTTGTGCATTGGGACAAGACTTGGCTTAAGAAATTGCCATCATTTATTATGTTGTGTAACAATAACTCAAGAATTATGATGAAAGTTCACCAAAAAAAAAAAGAAGTGAGGCTGGTTTGGTATTCTTAACCTTCCGGCGGGCACTTAGCAGCACTGAGTCCTTCCATCTAAGTTGTTGTTGTTGTTTGAGTCTTCAGTCTTTTGACTGGTTTAATGCAGCTCTAAATGCCTCCCTGTCCTGAGCTAATCGTTTCATCTCTACATAGCTACCACGCCCTACATCCGAGGCAATCTGTTCAACATATTCTAACCTTGGTCTACCCCTACAGTTCTTGTCCTCGACCCTTCCTTCCATAACTAAGTTTGCTATTCCTGGGTGTTTTATTTATTTATTTATTTAATAATTATTAGATACAACCATGAATAGGTCATTTTACACTAATATTTTAACAATTTTAAATAATATTAACCAAACAACAATAACAGGTAACAGGCAGTGATGGCAGCAAGGGACAAATCTCGGGAAAAACGTAGGGAATGATTGGGGTAGTGGGTGATTAGGAGGGTGAGGGGGTAGGGATTGAGGATGAAAGGGATCTTCTAATGTTATGTTTGAATATTCTATAGGGAGAGAATATGTCAATATTTGGAAGGGAGTTGCTAAGGGTTGGCAGACGGTGGAAAATAGAGCGCTTCTGTACTTCAAGACGTGGGCGAGGTATGTGGTGTAAATGGTTCTGACGTGTTGAACGGGAGGGAACGTGGAGTGGGAAGTAGCTTAGTAGCATGTTACATTTTGTGTAACCATTCATAATTTTATGTAGGAAACACAGGTCAGTAAATTGTAGACGGCTTCTCAGGTCGAGTACATTGAGCTGATTTAAAATGTCGGATTTGGCAAAGTGCCTTAGTGAAGGATTGCGAGCTTTGACTATTGATATGAAGAAATTAAAGACACTGTTCAATTTAGAAATATTGGTTATTGCCGAGGCAGACCAAATTGGAGAAGAGAAATCTAGGATAGGGAGAACATATGTGGTGAAGTATAATTTAAGTGCAGTGAGGTCTTTAATTTCTGTGAACCTGTATAGAATGCCGAGACTGCGCATTGCGCGAGATTTGATGTGGTCAATGTGGGGAGAGAATGTCAGTTTATCATCGTGAATAATTCCTAAATCTCTTACCTGAGAAGCCGTATCCAATTTATTTCCACAAATTCTATAGTCGGCCTGATTTCCAGATTTCAGTAGTGAAAAAGACACACTGAAGCACTTTTTGGGATTTGGAGATAATCTCCATTTGTTGAACCAGTCAGTACATGCATTCACTGCTTCCTGGAGCTCAGTGCGGTCGTCAGAACTGGAAATTTTTCTGAATATCTTGAGGTCATCAGCGTACAGAAGAATGGAACACGGAGAATTTTGCACACATGTGTTTATATCGTCCATATACAGCACGAAGAGAAGGAGTCCCAGGATACTGCCCTGAGTTACTCCTGATAAGACTGGGAGCCAGGACGATACAGACCCTGGAAGCACTACCCGTTGTTGCCTATTGGACAGGAAACTTTGTATTAGGGACAGGAGGGATCCATGTACGTTGTATCGTGAAGCAAGCTTGTGGAGGAGAAGGCAATGGTTCACGGAATCAAATGCTTTGGCCAGGTCAACGTAGATTACATCTAGCTGAGATTTTTGTTCAATTGCAGAAATTATGTGATGGTTCAGAACAGTCAGATTTGTTAAACATGATTTTCCAGGGACAAAGCCATGTTGTTCTTCTGAGAGGTGAGGTTTGGTGAAAGTGAGGAGACGGCAATGTATTATTCTTTCGAAGACTGAAGAGAGTATAGGGACGATAGATATAGGTCTGTATGAGGAAATTTCGTGCTTGCTGCCTGATTTAAAGACAGGTGCGACGTCAGCTCTTTTCCATGAGTCGGGAAAAGTGCCGGATGTCATGCACCAGTTGAGTATTATGGACAAGGGGATGCTGAGAGATGCACAGGTGTTTTTCAGGAATATAGGGCTTATGTCTGATGGCCCAGTAGATCGGTTTGCGGGCAGACTTTTTAAGATATTTTGGATTTCATCGGGGGTCGTTGAAATTTGAGACAGTGAATCAGAACAGACGCTAGTAAGTTGAGGGGGACTGGGGATTGGTACGGGAACTGAAAAGGTTGAGTGAAAATATTCATTGAAATGTGTGGACCTCAATTCAAATGGGATTTCTTCATTATTGAGGTTTAGGTTAAGTGGAATTCTAGGAGTCTTTCTACGGGATGATATAAGTGTCCAGAACTTCTTCGGGTTATTCTTGAGATTTCCTGTTATGGAAGAAATGTAGCGGTTGTAATCTTCTGTCATATGAACTCTTGAAATTTTCCGTAGGTGAGTAAAAACATTGCGAGTATGAGGATTAGGAACTGATTTCCACAGTGACCATGCACGAGTTTTGTTTTGGAGAAGGAGTTTGGTGTTTTCGCTTAGCCAGTGCGGATATTTGTTGGATTTGGGAACGGAGAAAGGCACGTGTTGTTTAATGGCTGAGTAGAGTAAATCCTCAAACAAGGCCACTGCGCTATTTACATCTCTCTCAGCTCTTAGCACGCTCCAAGGAAGAGATGATAAATCTTGATTGACAGCTTGCCAGTCGACCTTCCTCCAGAGAGGGAATGTTTTGTTCTTGGCAGGTGGGCTGTTTTTATGTCTGCAGGCTGGGACGGGGAGGGAGGCTTCTATTGAACTGTGGTCAGTGTTCAGGATATTTCTTCCAACTGCCACGGTGACATCACGCAGTGTTGAAAATATGAGGTCCAGTGTTTCAGATTTCCTTGTAGGACATAGATTGAACTGTTTCAGGTAAAGACCGTTTATAAAATTAGATGAGAAGAAAGTATCAATTGGGGGAGAGTTTATGGTACCATTGTCTATTGATGTCCAGGAGATATGTGAATTAAAATCACCTAGTAACACTATTTCATTTTCTTGGTTGAGGGCAAGAACAGTAGAGTTGAAACATTCTTCTAAGGTGTCAATTTTTCTGGTAGGTGGACGGTAGAAGCAGCCTACGAGTAAATTCTTCTTTTTTGGGATATTAATCTCGACCCATATGATTTCGCAGGAAGTTTCTAAGTCAGGCCGATGTTTTGCCTTCAGTTTGTTATGAACTGCGATTGCAACACCGCCACCCCTCGAGGACCTATCGCGCCGAAACACATTGAACTCAGATGAAAACGGAAGTTCCCCACATGAGACAAAGTCTGACAACCATGTTTCTGAGAGGTAGAGGATATCGAATTGGTTAATTTCTAATGAATTCGTTATACAGTCGGTTAATTTATTTTTGATGCTTTGTGCGTTCTGATAATAGAGGTTAAAGGGTCCTGGGTTTAAGTGAATGTCACCTGATAGTAGAAGTAGTATGAAGTACACTGCACTGGAGGAAGCACGGCAACCCTGTACTGGTCCACGAGGTGTGGTGGAGACATGGCGGAGCACTGGTAGGTTACAAGCTGCCGCGGTTGAGAAAGTAAAGTGTCTATCTGCACAGAACCACTGAATTTCCTGGTCACACGACACATCACTATGATTGGAAATGTTTTTAGATACAGTTGCGCACCATACAGTACACTTGAACACGCAAATTACAACTAAAATACAGTAATATACAAGAGCTGCTAACACACGAGATCGGTCACTTGCCGCCATCTTGCCGATGTAGTAGCCTATGTGATCAAATATAGATTTAGGCATTAGGAAGATATTTTTGAAAACCTTTGTCTGGGGCGTGGTGCTCTATGGAAGTGAAACTTGGACTATTGGTGCAACAGAAAAGAGGAGAATTGAAGCGTTTGAAATGTGGTGTTACAGGAGAATGATGAAGATAAGATGGGTAGATAGGGTTACAAATGAAGAGGTATTAAGACGAGTGGGAGAGGAGAGATGTTTCTGGCGACTGTTAATGAAGAGAAGAGATAGGTTGGTAGGACACATACTAAGACACCCAGGAATAGCAAGCTTAGTTATGGAAGGAAGGGTCGAGGACAAGAACTGTAGGGGTAGACCAAGGTTAGAGTATGTTGAACAGATTGCCTCGGATGTAGGGTGTGCTAGCTATGTAGAGATGAAACGATTAGCTCAGGACAGGAAGGCATGGAAAGCTGCATCAAACCAGTCAAAAGACTGAAGACTCAAACAACAACATGTGTCCTACCAACCTATCTCTTTTCTTCATTAACAGTCGCCAGTAACATCTCTCCTCTCCCACTAGGCTTATACTGCACCTCTTCGTTTGTAACCCTATCTACCCATCTGATCTTCATCATTCTCCTGTAACACCACATTTCAAACGCTTCAATTCTCCGCTCTTCTGCTGAGCCAACAGACCAAGTTTCACTTCCATAGAGCGCCAAGCTCCAGACAAAGGCCTTCAAAAATGACTTCCTAATACCTAAATCTATATTCGATGTCTAAGTTATCTTGCAATAAATCAGAGTTATTTAAAGGGCCAGGGAGCTTCAGTATTTGTAGCTGGCAATAATGGTAACACATTCCACTAGCCAATTGTTGTTTTCCCTCTCACATCCAGTCATCAGCTATGGTCAAACCTGACGAGTCCATTGCAGCAGGATATTGAAGATGACATTGATGGTTCAGATGTTGATGATGAAGAAGAGGTGGTTGAAAACAACGAGCATGACAATGGTTCAGAAGTTTCGGAAGAGGAAACTGATGAAATGGAGGTTGATGGTGTAGATGAGGACGTTAGGTTTTATATTGGAAAAGACAATGAAACTCTTTGGTGCTCTAAGCCTGTGCAAGCATATTCAAAAGTACCCGCGAAAAATATTATCAAAATTTTTCCTGGCCCAAAAGGGATATGCAGAAATATTCTGACACACATTGATACATTTCTCTAACTCATAAGAAAAAATGAAAATCCACAGCCTGCTTCCAGTCTCCGACCGGGTCAGGAATGTTGAGAATGAAGCCCCCATCTAGCGGCGAGGATATGAACTGTGCCGGTTGCCGAGGCCTGACGCACTCCTCTGGGGCAATGATTAAATGCATGACAGATGAAATGAAATGATAGTGGAGAGTGCTGCTGGAATGAAATTTTGACAGGGAAAACCGGAGTACCCGGAGAAAAACCTGTCTGCCTCCGTTTTGTCCAGCACAGATCTCACATGGAGTGACCGGGATTTGAACCACGGACCCAGCGGTGAGAGGCCGGCGTGCTGCCGCCTAAGCCACGGAGGCTTTCTCTAACTCATAAGCCTTGACATAATATTGATATCATTGCCAACTGCTGTAGTTTGTTACGTTTGCAGTTTGAGTAACAGTTTCGAGTTTGTCTTAGAAATAAATTCAATTGGTGACCAATAAAATTTTCCAGGCATAAATATATTTTTATTCAGGTCAATAGAGAGGGTGACAAGTTATATTAGCTCCTTTTCCATAAAATACAGGGCTGCTTTAGGGGTGGGAATTTTTTTTTCGGGGGGCAGCACTCAGTGCTGCTACGCGCTCACTCGTGATAGTTTTCAAAGGCTCACCCACCGGAAGGTTAATGTGGAGTACAAGAAGTAAATATGTGCTCATTCTTAAAAGAATGTCTTTTAATTTCATATTGTTTAGACACAGACAATACAATGTGGAATAACAAGCATTTGGGGCCAATCCAGTGTTACTGAACAAATAGGCTACAATAAGTAGGAGATGGAGACATTCACTTCCGGATGTGAGAAACAAATGTTGAGCAGTCGTAGGAGTGACCTTCATATCATGATTGACAGCAGCACAGATAAACGAGGTAGTTGTACGAAAGAAGTGTTTCAACTCAGCGAAATTAGGAAAAACTGAAATCCACAATGAGTTCAAGATTCAGGTTTGAGGTCCTCCCTGAACAACCAGATGAAGAGGTAAACACAAATTGGAGCAAATTAAAAGAACTCCTTGAAAAATGTGAAGAGGTAATTGGCTACAGAGATCCAGAGAGGAAAGAATGAATATTGGATGACACATGGGAATCATTATAAAAGTGAAGAGAGTGCAAAGCAATGGTTATTTCCAAACTAACAAGAAACCAGTAAGCAGTAGCAATGACAAAATATAGTAAGGTAAACAGGGAAGTCAAGAAGCAAGCTTGGAGAGATAAACAAGTGTATGCAGATCAACTAACAACACAAGCAAAAGCAACAGTAAGAGTGGGTATCAGCAAAGAAATACTGTATATGCCATTATGAGAATGTTTCTAGGGATAAACAAGTGAAAGAAGTAAAAAGCTTGTATCTTTTTGACTCATAGAGTCACCCATTTTTCTGTATTGACTTACTATAATAATCAAAAGTTTACCTCGTTCCGCCTCGTCAATACAATCACATGTCACACTCTACATCGGTACATGTTTCGATGCCTATAAACATTGGCATCATCATCAGCCTTATTAGTGTATTGGCAGCACTTAAAAATCACTTTGTAAAAACATCGAGTGTAATAAAATGTTGACATGAACACACATTAAAATCACATATACACTGAAACACTTTAAAAGTTTTCTTAAAAGGTTTTAAAATTATGGTAGGCACACGTTGCAAAGCCCTTGAAGGTTTAATAGTCTATCTTGAGTTTTCAGAGTTCAGTTCATGATGTTTCCAAAATTGGTCAAGGGTTTCCATTCCCAAGAAATTTGCGGCCAGAGTCAAACAGAGCCATGCTGTGCTAGATGGAGGCTGTGCTACACTGAGTTGGCATGCTGCCGCAGAAGCTTGTAGTTTTACATGACCGTTAATCTTGCAATCAGGAGCCAAGGGACCTCCTTTCTACATGGAATCCGAAACACAGGGTATGGCAATTCACTTCGAAAATCTCACGTGCATTGACCAGGAAATGAAAGATGTTAACAGTATAGCCTTGGCATCCGAAATGCAGCTGTTGGAAAGATGGAGACAGTACTTCACGGAAGTGGTTAATAATCTCAGTGAGGAAGCAAGACCTGAACACGAAAACTGTGCGTAGCTTCAGCAAGGAAGACAACCAGATAAGTAGTAGCCTGTAATATTACAGTTTAACCATAGTTGATTTTTTACAACCATATAATCACCCCAAATTACAAACTCTGGATATCTATCACCATTTAGCATTTCACCTAACATCATATATACTGCATTTAGCATACACCGACAGTTGTAGTACTATTACTGCAACTAAATAATCGTACATATTGTAAATATTTTCACCTGTATTTTCAAACATAGATTTTATAGCCTAAGTGTAATGGATCTGATGATGATCGCTTGACGATCGAAACTGGTCATCCTAGTGTATTTATTAATCTCATGTAATTTATTTCAGGATTAGGGCATAACCCAGCTCTTTTGGATACATTCATGTTGACCGACTGAAAAGCACTAAACTCTTGCTTCTATGGGACCCGAAGATCCTGCGCCGATCTCACTAAAAGCCTCCACTGAACTCTGTTTTGGGTGAGTTCTTGCCAGTTGTCCACATTCAGATGTCTACAAAGTTTGGAGATTTCATTTTTCCAGGAACTTTGTGGTCTTCCCACTGGCTTTTTTCCTCTTGGTTCTTCTTTAAAGATTTGTAAGAATGTAGTTATTT
Organism: Meconema thalassinum; assembly: GCA_946902985.2. NCBI lineage: Eukaryota > Metazoa > Arthropoda > Insecta > Orthoptera > Tettigoniidae > Meconema > Meconema thalassinum. Next base: position 110,804,856 of record OX336393.1, read on the forward strand.
TCAGTGGCAAGGCTGAAGGGGAATCTTTGAGCCTTAGAATACCCATTTCATTCTCAAGGAATATGAACATTTAAATTTTCCTATTTTTCATTGGCATAGGCAAATTAATCTCTAGTTTTCGGTATTATTCTCTGTAACCACGGTGGGATTGACACCGGCCTCTCAGCGCTGGACTGAGCAGCCAGTGAGTCTCCTTTGAACAGGCTCAAGTCTCTGTGGGTAGAGAAGGCAATTGCGCATGCGCCAAGTGGAAGGTCGATAGCTGAATGCGTCAGCAGAGAGCCTAGACACCAAGCAGTGAATACGTGAGGCGGGCGGTATCTCAGCGCGTGCATGTCCGTTTGTGAGTTATAAAACATGGATCAGTGTAGTGATTTAATAATCAAGACCATTTTCTTCCTTGTCCTATGAAGAGACTATTTTTGAACAACGGCCTAGAAAAAATATATCAAGAAACAGTGTGCCCCATAAGACTGATTCCTACATTTTCTGGTTCTACTGCTTCAAGTGGACGAAGTATGAGTGCATTGAAGAGAGTTAACACATTTTTAAGGAACTCCATGTCATATTCTAGACTGAGCAATTTGAGTACTCTCGCTATTGAGAAGAGTTTAGTGAACTATCATTCCAGGTATGAGATCTTCAAAGAACGCATCATTGATATCTTTGCTGAGCGTAAAACATGACTGGAGTTTATCTAAAAAAAAAAAAACTATAAGGTATGAACTTCAGAATGCCCAATTGTATGAATGTAGCTTCGCCACTGGTTATTTTCAAGACCTGCTCCATAGTTTGTTCGTTCCTCAACCTACCAATGTAGAGAACTCCACTCCATCTTGCAACAAATGCCGATGAAATGGTGAATGGTACCCAACGATATGGTGAACATATGAAGAATAATAATTATAATGTAACAAGCATACACCTATCTTTCCTTTTTCTATCTCTCTCTCTCTCCCTCTGAAGTGCTGAAATAGCTAGGGAATTGCAGCTCACCAGGTATCCTGCAACTGCTGATAGGATCCAGATAAGATACATTAATATGTGGACAGTCTAGTCAAATCAGCTTCGTGTTACTCATAAAACAAGGATGATCAATTCATTATTTTTACTGGAATAAAATAAAATACAGTATTTCACTGTTAAAACTTGTATTGAAAACACTATTATTCTGGTTCGTGCAACAAAATTCAATACAAAATTCGCATTGAAGAATGGATCCCAGAAGAGCTTGTGCTTGACTCGTATGACAGGGTCACCAGGTTGAGAACACCTAATGGCTATAATTACACATACTACTACAGAACACAGGTATATGCGGGTAGCAGAAACAACTGGAGAATGTAAGATGAAAACAATGATCTTTGCAAATGATCAAATGGTCTGGGGAAACAAGGAGGAGGAAATTCAGGAGCAACTGGAGGTCTGGGAAGAAAAGGTGGGAGAATAAGGACCGAAATTAAACATCAGTAAATGTGAGTTCCTGTTAACGACAAGGAAAAAAGATAGACCAGTGAGTGAGATAGCATTTGGAGGTGAAAAGCTGAAGCAGGTGGAAAGCCTAAGTATTTGGGAAGTGTAGTGGAGGAAAATGGGAGAAATGACAAAGAGATAACCGAACGTGGCAGACAGGCAGAAGCATTTCTGAGAACCATCAGGAGCTTAGTGTGGAATAGAGATGTCCCACAAAAAAGCAAAAAAGTGCTGTATAGAAGACTTACCTGGCCAACCTACAAAAAGAAATATCTTTCGATAAACGCTAAGCTGAAATGCTATAATTCCATAGTTAAACCAGAGGCAACTTATGCTAGTGAAACTTTATTCAAATTGAATGTTAAATCTACAACAGACAAATTACAGAAAACTGACAGAAGAATTATTAAAACAATTATTAACAAAAAACACCAAGTTGATGGACAGTGGAGATTGTTGCCTAACAACATCGTCTACTTGAATCAATAATAACTACAATGTGTAAAAGAAGAATTTCCTTTTTCTGTCACATATCAAGACTGCCAGAAACCAGGATAGATATTGACACAAATATTTGATTACTTTTTGAAAATAAAATCAATAATAATTGGTTCAAAGAAGTTCAGGATGATTTGGAAGAATTGGGTATAACTCGGCAACAATCAAAGACAGAGAAGAGAAGAGGATTTTGAAGAACAAAAGCATAAGTCTGAAACTAATAACAGTTGAACGGAAACAATCGGACACACAAAGGGCTTTCAGGTCGGAGGGGATGCGAAAGTTCTGGGAGGAGAAAAAGAAGAAATTTACTCAAATATATTGATTTAAGTGCTCCAATGTGGGCGTAAAATATGTAAATAAATAGAAGCTACTATGCCCCGAAACTAACCTATGCGTCAGAAACATGAACAATGAAGAAAAGAGATATAAGCAGAGTACAGGCAAGTGAAATGAAATTCTTACGAAGTAGGATAGGAGTAACAAGAAGATACAGGGTGAGAGATGACAAGATCAGAGAAATAGTGAAATAGGAGCCCTTGCAGAGTAGGATTGAGACATCAAGACTGAGACGGTATGGACACTTGAAGAGGATGGAAGAGAAGAGGATTCCCAAAAGGGCACACGAAATGCTGATGCAGAAGAAACGACAAAGGGGATGACCAAGGGATAGATGGCTGAAGGGAGTGGAGGAGTGTATCAAAAAGAGAGGAGAGGACTGGACCAGAGTGACGACGGAGAGGTAGTGGGAGGAGAGAACTAAGAGGCCTATGTTCCAAACAGACCCGGCCTGGGGCTGGAAATTGTGTATGATGATGATGATGATGATGACGACTACAGAACACAGGTTATCAGGGGCTCATGTTCAAATGCCCCAAGCCCCTTAATAGTACATTATGCAACGAGCCTATAATAGCAATAATTAAGACACGAGTACGTTTATAAATGAAAGTGGGAATCATGAATGTCATGACCCTGACAGGCAAGGTGGAGGAGGTGGCAGACTTCATGGAGAGGGAGAAGGTTGGAATGATGGGGCTGAGTGAAGTGAAATGGAAAGGTAAAGGAAGGAAGAAATTGAGGAAAGGATATACATTATACTGGAGTGGTGGCCAAGAGGCAAAAAATGGTGTGGGACTGATAACCTCGAAACAACTGGAGGAGTATGTTGAAGTGGTCGAGTGTGTGAGTGACAGAATAATGAAAATTAGAATGAAGATGAAGAATGACGTGATGGACTTCATACAAGTGTATGCACCACAGACTGGAAACAGAGAAGAAGATATTGAAGTATTCCTGGAGGATGTAGAAAGAGTAATCTCAGATGTAGAAGTGGTGATCATGGGAGATATGAATGCACAAGTCGGAAATGAGAGACAAAGAAAGGAAGAAGTCGTTGGACCATATGGATATGGGAAAAAGAACCGGGAAGGAGAGGAACTTGTAAACTTTTGTGAAAGGAATGGACTGATAGTGGGTAATTCATGGTTTCGGAAGAAAAACAGCAGGAAAATTACGAGATATGGGTGGGGTGATAGAAGAACAAAATCAGTAATTGACTACTTCCTGGTGGAAAGGACAAATCGCAGAAAGCTGATGGATGTGACAGCTTTACCAGGAGAAGCATTTGATGGGGACCATAGAGCTGTGGTGGCAAAATTTAGATGGGGAAAATTGGAAAACCAAAAGGAGATCAGAGAAAGTAAAATAAAAGTATGGAAATTGAAAGACAAAGCTGTACAGGAAGATTTTCAGGAGAGATTGAAGCAACAAATCCCAGTTACTGAAGTGGAAAATGTAGAAGAGGAATGGTCCCACTTTAAAAAGGCATTTGCTGGTGCAGCAGAGAGTACTTGTGGCAGGACGTCAACAAGAGCGAAAGAGAAGGAGACACCATGGTGGAAAGAGGAAGTGAGGAAAGCAGTGAAAGAAAAGAAGTCTGCATGGAAAGAATGGAACCGAGATCAAACAGAAGAAAGCAAAAGGAAGTATCACGACAGCAAACGGAGGTGTAAGAAAGTGGTAGGAGAAGAAAAGAAGAAAAGTTGGGAAGAATTTACACGAAGAATGGAAACAGATGTAAGTGGCAGTAAAAGGATGCTGTATGGGCTTCTAACAAGTAAGAGGAAAGAAAGGGTTACTACAAAGCTGGTGAAAAAGGAAGATGGAGAGTTGTTAACACACCCTGAAGAGATAAAGGGACGATGGAAGGAGTATTTCGATAAGCTATTGAACGTGAGCAATTGTACTGGTGAGATCGAAGTGACACAGCCTGACGACTCTATAACAGAAGATGATATAACAATGCTGGAGGTGGAATTAGCAGTACAGAAAATGAAGATGGGAAAAGCAACAGGGGTGGATGAAATCAGTGTAGAAATGATAAAGGCTGCTGGACCTGTTGGTATGCAATGGCTGTATCGACTGCTAAAGTGTGTGTGGAAACGGAAATGTGTACCAGAAGACTCGGTGAAAGGACTAATAATACCAGTGTTTAAGAAAGGGGACAAGAAAGTGTGTGATAACTATAGAGGGATCACCCTCATATCACAGATAGTAAAAATACTGGAAAGGATATTAGAAAGAAGAATGAGAAGAAAGGTGGAAGGAGAGTTGCAAGAGGAACAGTATGGCTTCAGGAGTGGAAGATCCACAGTGGACCCAATCTTTAGCTTGAGGCAGGTGATGGAAAAGAACTGGGAATATGGAGAGGATTTGATCATGACTTTCATAGATCTAGAAAAGGCATATGATAGTGTCCCCAGAGAGAAGGTATGGGAAACCATGGTTAAGAAGAGACTGGGAAGAGAAATGTTGGAAATGGTGCAAGCAATATACAACAACTGTGTTAGCAGGGTTCTGACCCCTGTTGGAAAGACACATTGGTTTAGGAACAAGACTGGACTAAGACAGGGGAGTGTGCTGTCACCTCTTTTATTCATAATGGTAATGGATGAAATTGTAAAGGAAACAAAGGAAGCATATTGACAAAAAGAAATGAAGTTACTATTATTTGCAGACGATATTGTGGTCTGGGGAAGGAACACCGAAGAAGTGCAAAAACAACTAGATGCACTGAACGAAAATATTCAGAAGTATGGCCTGAAAATCAGTATAGAGAAAAGCAAGACCATGGTGATGACAAGAGGGGAAAGACAAGGAAAGGGCACTGTGAAAATTGGAAGTCAGAGTTTGGAAATTGTGGACACGTTCAAATACCTAGGAAGAGAATTGATGCAAACTGGTAGGTTGGACATGGAGATTGGCAGGAGGGTACAGCAGAGCAATGCATTCTATCAAAGTGTAAGAAAACTTGTTTGGGAAAAGGAAGTATCAAGGAAAAGCAAGGAGGTAATGTATAAAATGTACTATGTACCCATATTAACGTATGTAGCTGAGACTTGGACCCTGACGAGCAGGCGAAATGAAATTCCTAAGAAGTATGATAGGTAAGACAAGGAAAGACAGAGTGAGGAATGAAGATGTTAGGAAGGAAGTTGGGATGGGAAAACTAAATGAGAGAATTGAGAAGAATAAACTAAGGTGGTTTGGACATGTAAAGAGGATGGAGGAAAATAGAATACCAAGACAGATGCTGGAGGCCAAGTGCAAGGGTAATAGAGCAAGGGGAAGACCTAGAACCAGGAGGATTGATTCAGTGAAGAACAGCGTGAGAAAAAGAAATCTGGACTGGGACAAGATCATGGAAGAAGAATGGTGGAAGGAAAGAGGAAAGTGGAGAAGTGCCATAAATACCCCGCCCCGCCAGGAGCTGGATAAGGGGAAATGATGATGATGATGATATGTTTATAAAAGAAGCGTATGCGAATTTTATAATTTCCATACGAGTGTCTTAATTACCATTATAGGCGAGTTGCATACGACTGTTTATATTCAACGATAATTATTATAACTATTGGAAATATCTGTTCCCGTAGGAAAACAGAATGTAAAATTGTCCGATTGAGCTATGTACATTAACAAATTCACAAAGAAATTTTATACAATGGTCCTGTTAGCTCAAAACAGTTGCCAGCGTTTCGCCCCAGTGTACCAATGGGCTCTTCAGTTGGTTATGGTACACCTCACCAAGACGCGTGGCTAGTACATACTGTGAAGGCCGCTGCAAGGCACAAATGTTGCCACGAGCAGCGCCAATGTACTATGGAAGTCAATACTTCCTTTCAAAAATAATGTTAGCTTACCTAGCTAATCCATATTGGAAATATCTGTTCCCGTAGGAAACAGGATGTAAAATTGTCCGATTGAGCTATGTACATTAACAAATTCACAAAGAAATTTTATACAATGGTCCGGTTAGCTCAAAACAGTTGCCAGCGTTTCGCCCCAGTGTACCAATGGGCTCTTCAGTTGGTTATGGTACACCTCACCAAGACGCGTGGCTAGTACATACTGTGAAGGCCGCTGCAAGGCACAAATGTTGCCACGAGCAGCGCCAATGTACTATGGAAGTCAATACTTCCTTTCAAAAATAATGTTAGCTTACCTAGCTAATCCATATTGGAAATATCTGTTCCCGTAGGAAACAGGATGTAAAATTGTCCGATTGAGCTATGTACATTAACAAATTCACAAAGAAATTTTATACAATGGTCCGGTTAGCTCAAAACAGTTGCCAGCGTTTCGCCCCAGTGTACCAATGGGCTCTTCAGTTGGTTATGGTACACCTCACCAAGACGCGTGGCTAGTACATACTGTGAAGGGCGCTGCAAGGCACAAATGTTGCCACGAGCAGCGCCAATGTACTATGGAAGTCAATACTTCCTTTCAAAAATAATGTTAGCTTACCTAGCTAATCCATATTGGAAATATCTGTTCCCGTAGGAAACAGGATGTAAAATTGTCCGATTGAGCTATGTACATTAACAAATTCACAAAGAAATTTTATACAATGGTCCGGTTAGCTCAAAACAGTTGCCAGCGTTTCGCCCCAGTGTACCAATAATTTCCAATATGGATTAGCTAGGTAAGCTAACATTATTTTTGAAAGGAAGTATTGACTTCCATAGTACATTGGCGCTGCTCGTGGCAACATTTGTGCCTTGCAGCGGCCTTCACAGTATGTACTAGCCACGCGTCTTGGTGAGGTGTACCATAACCAACTGAAGAGCCCATTGGTACACTGGGGCGAAATGCTGGCAACTGTTTTGAGCTAACCGGACCATTGTATAAAATTTCTTTGTGAATTTGTTAATGTACATAGCTCAATCGGACAATTTTACATCCTGTTTCCTACGGGAACAGATATTTCCAATATGGATTAGCTAGGTAAGCTAACATTATTTTTGAAAGGAAGTATTGACTTCCATAGTACATTGGCGCTGCTCGTGGCAACATTTGTGCCTTGCAGCGGCCTTCACAGTATGTACTAGCCACGCGTCTTGGTGAGGTGTACCATAACCAACTGAAGAGCCCATTGGTACACTGGGGCGAAACGCTGGCAACTGTTTTGAGCTAACCGGACCATTGTATAAAATTTCTTTGTGAATTTGTTAATGTACATAGCTCAATCGGACAATTTTACATCCTGTTTCCTACGGGAACAGATATTTCCAATATGGATTAGCTAGGTAAGCTAACATTATTTTTGAAAGGAAGTATTGACTTCCATAGTACATTGGCGCTGCTCGTGGCAACATTTGTGCCTTGCAGCGGCCTTCACAGTATGTACTAGCCACGCGTCTTGGTGAGGTGTACCATAACCAACTGAAGAGCCCATTGGTACACTGGGGCGAAACGCTGGCAACTGTTTTGAGCTAACCGGACCATTGTATAAAATTTCTTTGTGAATTTGTTAATGTACATAGCTCAATCGGACAATTTTACATCCTGTTTCCTACGGGAACAGATATTTCCAATATGGATTAGCTAGGTAAGCTAACATTATTTTTGAAAGGAAGTATTGACTTCCATAGTACATTGGCGCTGCTCGTGGCAACATTTGTGCCTTGCAGCGGCCTTCACAGTATGTACTAGCCACGCGTCTTGGTGAGGTGTACCATAACCAACTGAAGAGCCCATTGGTACACTGGGGCGAAACGCTGGCAACTGTTTTGAGCTAACCGGACCATTGTATAAAATTTCTTTGTGAATTTGTTAATGTACATAGCTCAATCGGACAATTTTACATCCTGTTTCCTACGGGAACAGATATTTCCAATATGGATTAGCTAGGTAAGCTAACATTATTTTTGAAAGGAAGTATTGACTTCCTTAGTACATTGGCACTGCTCGTGGCAACATTTGTGCCTTGCAGCGGCCTTCACAGTATGTACTAGCCACGCGTCTTGGTGAGGTGTACCATAACCAACTGAAGAGCCCATTGGTACACTGGGGCGAAACGCTGGCAACTGTTTTGAGCTAACCGGACCATTGTATAAAATTTCTTTGTGAATTTGTTAATGTACATAGCTCAATCGGACAATTTTACATCCTGTTTCCTACGGGAACAGATATTTCCAATATGGATTAGCTAGGTAAGCTAACATTATTTTTGAAAGGAAGTATTGACTTCCATAGTACATTGGCGCTGCTCGTGGCAACATTTGTGCCTTGCAGCGGCCTTCACAGTATGTACTAGCCACGCGTCTTGGTGAGGTGTACCATAACCAACTGAAGAGCCCATTGGTACACTGGGGCGAAACGCTGGCAACTGTTTTGAGCTAACCGGACCATTGTATAAAATTTCTTTGTGAATTTGTTAATTATTATAACTATTTTATGTTCGAACATAAATATTCATAAATATCTGTCGAGATTTCGCCAGTTTTATGTACTGAACAGAGTGCATGAGATGCAGAGAATGCCTTGTATTTGACCATGGCCTCCTCGATTACCCTACTATGACACTAGGCCAGGCAGTGAAATTTAAATTAGAAGGCTGTGGTACTCAGTGCATCTAATTATCTAATTGGTCAAACAACTGTTTCTTGAGCTCTGATTGGTGGGAGAAACTGTTTCATAATAAAAAATAGTGTTATAAGGAGCCTCATTATAGTACAGTTCTCTGACATATAATAGTCAGGGTCAAACATAAATGAATTAACAGCAGCATCTTTGTGACCTGCTAGCACTTAAACACATACACGGTACATTAAGTAATACCAAAATCTCAGTTCTCATACCTTTGATAATCCATTCTCTAGAAGGCACAAGAAGTCCTCTTCGGCTGATATCATATTTGATCGAGAGGTGTCCACTCGGTCAGCTTGCGTCCTCAAGTCTCGAGTGATATTCGCCAAGATGTCATCCAAGTAAGTTCGGAGATCTGCAGATTTATTTTGTTCAGCTTCTAACAGTGCCAAACTCTCTTTTGTGGAGGTTTCCCAACTTTCTGGAGTGGATTGCCTGCAGGGCAAAATATTGTTTTATGTTCAAGTTCAGGGGAGTTTAGCATTAGGGTCATGAACAGGACTTGTCTAAGAAGTGAACCTAAATTGAAAATACAGTAGAGCGTCGTTTATCTGGACTAATTGGGACCGAAAGTGCTCCGGATAATGTTTTTTCCGGATAATCAAACATGCAGTTATTTAATAGGGGAAAAAAATGCACAGTACATTTTGGTAATAACCACCAAACTTCTCATTTAACTGCAACTCTTTCTCGCATAACAAAGGTCCCGTACTTCTTGTCTGAATAAACCATAAGTACACCGCTTCTGCCAATTTTTATCCCTAGCTGATCTCATGGTTCTACTCTTTTTAGACCCTTCTTCATTATCTAACTTCGATGCATAATTCAGAATTTCAACTTTCCTTTTTTCAAATCATAAATTGTGGATTTTCCAACACTAAGTTTTCATTAGACACCGCACACTCTCACCTTTATCCAGTTTATTAATGATCTCCACCTTCTTCTCAATGGATAAAACATTTCGATTTCGTTTTTCTTTTTTTTTTTTCACTCCTAGAAGCAATTTTCACAACGTAATACAGCACTGTACACACCCTCACATACTGTAACACATTGGAACATTATAGAGTAAACAAACGGAAGGAGACAACAGAGACTACAATTGAAAACTAAAACCGACTCACTACTGTAGTGAGCGCGCGCTGCTCCGTTTTTTTCCCCCGCGACCGGATAATTGACGTTCTGGTTGTTTGACGTCCGGATAAACGACTTTCTACTGTATCATCAACTAATAATTATGCCTGGCTTTGCCCAGATGACCAGCCAGGTCTTGGGGAATTGATTATTTTGAGTGATTTGTTTCTTTGTGCATTCTGCATTGAGATATTCTCTATTGAAGTGGATGGTGTACAAAGTTATTTTTTTACCTTCCTATGTTTGTCTGGTTTTCACTATATATCCTGATTTGAGCAACAAAAGAACTGGTTGCTGCTCCACCCTCCTGATGAAGCCAAAACGAACTCCTCAGGAGCCATAGCTGTGAAAAGATATTGATTGGATTGATGGCATGAATGCCCACCTTTGAAAACAGTGATGTGTCCAGCTGTGGAGATAAATGATAATATTGTATGGCCTCAGTTGCCAGGTGCAAGCTTTGATACTTGACACCCAGACGGCAGCTTGCATGTTGATTTTGTCGTTCCTTGGAATGCTATAGATACCAAAGCGCTCATTGACACATGGTGCTTTCTAGTAGAGAATGGAGGAACTTTGTGTTGGCGGAAAATCCCGAGATTAATTTTGCCATTATGAACACTGCCTACTGAATTCAAATGGGTTCTTTAACATGCCAACAACGTATGACATGTGTGTCGTGATTTTTGTCGCCTTTCAAAAATCACTTACCACGGCGAGGAGCGAACCTGCAAGCTTGGGGCTTGTAGTCAGACATGATAACCACTCACCAACCATGACAAGCTAGCTGTGTAGATCATCCCTGCTATGTGGTTTCTTTTCTCCCCCTTTTTTCTTTCCCTCCACTTGCACCTGCCTGTCCATTGATTGATTGTGTATCCACCTTGTTGTGCTTCCCTATATTGATATATAATTTTTGTCTGTCTCATTGCGTAGTGGCTAGCACTCATGGCTGTCACTGTGGAAGCCCAGGTTCAATTCGCGTCTCTGTCAAAAAATGTAATTCTGGTCTGAGGGCTGGAACGAGGTACACTCAGCCTTGTGAGGCAAAACTGAGAAGAGACAGGTTCGATTCCCACCTAAGCCAACCTAGAAGTGGTTTTCCGTGGTTTCCCAATTCTACTCGAGGCAAATGCTAGGATGGTTCCTAACTTAAAGCTACGGCCGTCTTCTTCCCAATTCTTATTTGAATTACAAATACACAGGTTATCAGACAAAATCCACAAACACACACACACTCAAGTACAAGGGCCTACATGACCATGATGTCGCAAATTAATCAACAACAGCATTGATACATACGAGGGCTGTTTTTTAAGTAAGGGCAGTTTTTTTATTGTTATTATTAACCGAACATTTTATTTTGAAACCACAGTTATTTTTAGGTTTTACATACCTTTCTCTATTTTTTTTCTACATAGTTGCCTTGTTTTTTAGGCACTTGTCATACCTTAAAACTAAGTTCTGAAATCCCTCTGCATAAAAGTTTGCCGCCTGCTCTGACAACCAAGAATTCACGGCTGTTTCCACTTCTTCATCGTCGGCGAAGCGCTTCCCACCAAGATGATGAAGGGCTGTACGGTGGGTGATCCTAAACTTCCCACCCAAAAGAGTCAATCAGTTCCCGAGTCCGGGCAGCAGTTTGAGGTCTTGCCATGATCTTGCGCTGTGATGGTAAAGTGCGAAAATGGGTACGCGAGTTCAAAAGTGGCCTTGAAAATGTTTATTGCATTATCACCATACACCTCACAAAGCTGACTTGTTTCTTGCACTCAAAAATTATATCACAGATCGTACCTCACACGCGGCGGGCGAATCAATAATCTTGAACATTGTAAAGATGCACAGTTCAGCCTACAGGTTAGCTACATAGCTGCAACTGACGCCTGCTTGTTCACAAAGGATGCCGGGAGGTAGCGCGCACGCTTGTTGCGGCATGCGCACTAACTACGGGCTTATAAAAAACAGCCCTCGTAGTTTGTACAAATATACAGTGTACCGGTCTCCAAAACTCTGTGTCACATACAGTGGTATGTCTACCCTTTGCATGCACCTGCGGGTGTCAGTGGAGAGGTCACCCTTGAACGAGGGAGTGATAGCACAGGTTACGCAGTGTGAATGTGCCTGTACAGTACATGCCTTTGTAATTGCTTTATGGACCTCTGGCCTTCTGGCCTCTGGGTATAGATATGCATCTCATACATACAGGTAAGAAAATCCTCTGCCATCTATTGTCAGCTTTGCTGATTTGATCAGTGAATCCTCCAGTTTTCAATATAACAATGTTGTTACAAGATCTAGTGATTTAAATATCCTTTGATAAAAAGATTTCATAATACTTTGCTGACTTGATCAATGAATCCTCCAGTTTTCAATATAACCATGTTGTTGCTAGATCTAGTGATTTAAATATCCTTTGATAAAAAGATTTTGTTGGAGAGATCGGCACCTGCCGGTATCGACCTCCATCCTGATCGATAGGCGCAACTAGCGCCCTCAACTAACTTTTAAACAGTTCGTTTATTGATCTGTACATGGCACAACGCATTTAAACAGTTCATGTATTTTGTGTTAAATAAATCAGTTGAGTTATATTTAAACGAGCATTACATTTCATTGCCGATTTAAAACCTCTAATAGGTTATGGGCCCAGAACGATTGGCTCAGATTTAAGTTAACTGAAAACTGGAAACAGCGGGATCAAGCGGACACACAAAGAGAAGAACGCGTCGAATCGGCAGACATCTTGCTCTCTCGAGAAACTTCTGGACATCGACAAAGCGAGAAGGAACAAACGCCGTCTTCTCGAATATTGTGTAAAAAAAGGAAGCTTGTAGTTTAACGTGACCGTTAATCTCGCGATCATAAGCCACGGGACCTCCGTTTTACGTGGAATCCGAACCACAGGACATGGCATTTCACATCGAAAATCTCACATGCATTGACCGGGAATCGAACCCGGTCCGCCTTGGTGAGAGGCATACAGCTTGACCGCTGCGCCACCACGCTTGATCGTGAGTGAACAGTGAAAAAGCCAATCGCGAGTGTTTTGGACTATAACATGTGACGCAAGAAAACGTGCTTAATGTGCGAGTTGTGTACAAACGCGCACGACACGAAATTCCGAAGGCCTATTTGCGAGTGTTCCGGACAATAGCACGCGACGCAAAGTGTATGGCCGGTTGTGAGGTTTCAAACAATAACACGCGGCACAGCAAATTTATTGTAAACAATCGTGAGTGTTCCGGACATTAACACGCGGTACGATTGAAGTGAGACAATGAATTCAAACGGTGTAGTGCGCATCGAGGCCTTAGGGCGCGATAATTACGACACCTGGAAAATGCAAATGCGCGCCATTCTGATAACGAATGACGCGTGGGGTTATGTCAACCGCCAGATCGTCAAACCCGAGCCGGGTGAGGACAATGCAGCCCAAGTGACCGAGTGGACGACTAGGGATGAAAAGGCCATGTCAGACCTAATCCTATCCATCGGACCAAGCCAGCTCAAGTTGCTGAAGAACTGCAGGTCATCAAGCGAGATATGGCAGAAACTTGAGGATACATTTCAGTCGAAGGGGCCGGCTCGCAAGGCCACGTTCTTGAAGAGTCTAACCTTGCAAAAGATGACTGAAGGTGGCGACATCCGTGAGCACCTCAACTACTTTGATTGTGTCGACAAATTGGCAGACATGGACGTAGTTATTAACCCAGACCAACTTACCATCATGATGCTGTACAGTTTGCCGGCAAGTTTTGAAAATTTCAGAATAGCCATCGAGAGCCGGGACGATCTACCGAAGCCTGAGAATCTACGTACGAAGATAATCGAAGAACACGATGCCAGAGTTGCCTCGTCAACACCGATGGAAAATCAAGGCACCATGGACGAGAAGAAGAAAGGTCCTTCAAGGAAACCACAGTCGAAGCCTCAAAACAAAAACCACGGCTACTCCGGTGGCAAGAGTGACAAGGAGAAATTGTTTCCGTTCAAATGCTCGAAGTGCGGAATCAAGGGACATAAGGCAGTGGACTGCAATGTTAAGGTCAACAAAAATCAGCTGTCGGACGCGTCACTCTTTTCAGTCGAGGAACCTGATACGTGCCAGATCGCGACGAGCAGCGTCGAAAACCTGTGGTGTTTTGACAGTGGGTGCACGTCTCATCTGTGCGGTGATGCAACTGTGTTTACAGAGAAGGACAAGGGCGAGACTGGCAAGCTGAAGTTAGCAAGCAGCGCAACCGCAGAGATAAAGGCCCGAGGAACTGCAAAAATTGTAACAAGTGTAGACGGTAAAACTTGCAACGTTACTCTCAATGAGATTTTGCACGTTCCTGAGATCCGCACTAATCTCTTATCAGTCTCGAAGATGACAGACCGTGGTTTCTCGGTTGTTTTTGGCAAAGAGAAGGCGGAAGTTTTCGACCAGAATGGACTGACGAGGTTAGTTGCAAAGCGCAAGGACAATCTGTACTACGTACAGGGCACCACACTGGAAAAATGTCGAAACGCAGTGTCAGAAGACAAGCGCGACGAGAATGTGGCGCAGCTGTGGCATCGAAGGATGGGTCACGTCAACTTTCGTGATCTCGATACGGCAGTGAAGAGCGGATCCATTCGAGGTGTGCAACTAAAGGGAGATGTGGAGATCTAACGTGTGACATTTGCACGAAATGCAAAATGACTCAAATACCTTTCCCGAAAGAGTCAAATCGTGTGACCAGTAAGCTCGATATTGTTCACACAGACGTTTGTGGCCCTGTGGGTGTTGTGTCGAACAGTGGAACCAAGTACATGATCACATTTACGGACGACTACTCAAGATGGACAGAGGTACGGTTTATGAAGACGAAGTGCGAGGCGTTGCAAATATTCCGAGAGTGCAAGGCTTTCGTCGAGAAGCAGCACGGTCTGAAAATAAAGTGCGTACAGTCCGACAATGGACGTGAATATGTCAACAGGGAATTTGACGAGTTCTTGAAATCTGAGGGGATCGAGCACCGTCTCACAACACCATATACGCCTGAACAAAATGGTGTGGCCGAGAGGAAAAATCGGACCCTTGAAGAGGCAACACGATGTTTACTCCTGCAATCTGGCCTACCGACGAAATTCTGGGCGGAGGCGATCAACACCGCAAATTATCTGAGGAACCGATGTCCAACCAAAAAGCTAAACGGGAAGACTCCATTTGAGCGCTGGTTCGACAGAACTCCGACTGCACACTATTTCAAGGACTTTGGGAGCAAGGTGTTCTGCCTGGACAAGACCCCAAACAAGGGGAAGTTTACCCCTCGCTCAAAAGAGGGAATTTTTGTTGGATATTCGGAGCAGTCGAAGGCTTACCGCATCTGGATTCCTGAAACGAAGAAGATCGAAATCACGAGAGACGTTGTTTTTCGTGAGGAGATGACCGCGCCTAAGAAATCAGTCGATGATCTGTTCCCGCGTGACTCTCTGGACAAAGTACGCATTGAACCAGAGGATCCGATCCATGAACTGGAGTTCGAGCTGGTGTCGAGACACGAAGTTCTGGCAGAAAACCAACCTGATGTTGCTGAATGCGAATTCCCCGATGACTTCATAGGCTTTCCTGCCGACGATTACCTTCTTGAACCGGAGATCCAATCCGATGAGCAACAAGCGGCATCACCTAGGAGAAGAGGCGGACAGCCTCGTTTGATTAGAACTGGAAAATCTGGGCGACCCCGCAAGGACTACGGTTATCGACCAGGGGAAGCGGCTAACGTCGCTAAAATCCCAGTGACCCAGGCTATCTCCGGAGATGACTCACCTGCGTGGATCGAAGCAATGTCAGAAGAAGCAGTTTCACTGATTCGGAACAATACGTGGAAGCCAGTCGACCGTCCCAAGGGGCAACGTGTGATAGGAAGCAGATTCGTTCTCCGGAATAAGGTTAACCCTGACGGCACTATCAGCAAGCGGAAGGCGCACGTGGTAGTGAGGGGTTTCACGCAGAGACCAGGAATAGAGTTTCACGACACGTTCGCTCCAGTCGCAAGACTGAGCACAATAAGGACTGCGGTGGCGTTAGCTGTACAAGATAATCTAAAGATCCGACAGCTAGACGTCAAGACGGCGTACTTAAACGGAGAAGTCGAGGAGCAAATCTTCATGGAGGCCCCGGACCACTTCGAGGACGTTCTTGCCCATACCGTTCAAGACGAGTCGGTTTGTAACGTGTTTTTCGAGGGGTTTTCATGCCACTGGCATAAGTCAGTAGGAAGCCATTCTATATTTATTTACGCGGCAAATTGTTCAGCCAAGAGAATTTTTCATGTTAATTTATTATTATTATTAATTTATTATAATTATTATTAAGGTATTTTCGGAGCATTTCATAAAAATTATTAGCATTCAGATAGGTTTTCTATGTCTTAGAAAACGCTATCAAGCAAATTATTACGAACGACAATATCATAGAAAATTATGTGATTGCGGAATTTTACGGAGTTTTCGTCAGTTAGGATATTTTGAGAGACATGAGTCACTGGAAATTCATATACAGGATTAATCTTGTCGGGAAGCATGACGCAATCTTGGGTCGCAGCGTCAAGAAAAGGCGAATTGTTGGAACGGAAATCGACTTCTCCCTCCCGCGGAGTGCAATGAGCCAAAGAGTGGGGATCTAGCGCGTAGGGAGCAGCCAATCAGTGGAGACCACGCAAGCTAGAAGTCGGATGAAGAGTGGGGATGCGACAGGTGCATATATCGTTCGACGCGCCGTGGAACGAGGACAATCTGTGAAATACTTGACGAGTATGGGTGCGCGTGCGAGTGGCTGCGATGTTCGGTGGAGTTAGCGACAATCAGTGTAGAACTTGCCGAGTATGGTTCACACGGGAGTCGCTCCGATGTTCCGTGGAGTGGAGGACTTACTTTTGTAAAACTTAACCAGTGTGGTTATACGAGTGTTTGGGTCCGATGTACGGACCATAGAATTATCTAATCTACCAGAATATCATCAAATAACGAAGAAGATGGCGACATCCAGGAGGCTGTGGGAAGCACACAGCATCATCCAGTACGAGGGAAATGCTTTGGCAATTTCCAGTGGTAAGCGCAAATGACACTGAAATACGCAATCTCTCATTTCTCTTTGTTTTACATTTCATATTTCAGTAACTTCATAGCTTGGAAATAAGAGTAAAATCAATTTATCAGACTCCGTTTTCACGTAATTTTCTATCGGTAATATTAAAATCGCAACGCTCCAATTTAAATTTTATACTTATTATTATTAATTTTGCTATACTTGTTTTATATAATAAATTCATTTCTTTTACAATGCAATCTTTGCTTTAAGTAGGTAGCATTAGATATAGACCAATTCCTTCTCCTGATACAATTGTTTGTTGGGTTAATGATCAAATCATACCACGATCTGAGTGAATAGAGTCTTGAAGGTGTTCTGCCAGAGCTAGACGTTGTTAAATAAAAATTTAGATTTCAACATTGCATTGAGGTCTTGGCACCCATTAAAACAACATAGCTTAGGCAAAGGTAAACAGTTACATTTATCACCCAACAGTTTGGGGCAGTGAAAACGTTACAATTGTCGCTCAACGTGTGGGCTAGCAAAAACGCTACATTTGTCGCCGACAACTTGGGGCTGAAAACCTAATAACATTTGTGGAAGGAGAAGGGTATATATTTCTGTGCCTGTATTTTGGGGGTTATTTGTCTGTATCAGTGTTTGTCATTATGGGGGATGAGAAAGAAAAATAGATGAGGTTACGTAGTGGTCATCAACGGGAGAGTGATGATACGAGCAGTATGTCGAGTGATGGTAGTACCGGGGTAGCGGAGGTAAATCCCGATACTGAAACAGGGAGTGTAGGCGGCCAACCAGAATTAAAAACTTTACTTCTCGAGTTCATGTATCAGAACAAAGTTAGTAGTGATGCCTTAAATGCAAAATTAGAACAAAACAGTAGGGAAAATAAAGAAAGTACAGACGCTTTAAATGCAAAACTGGAACAAAACAACGCTAAACTAGAACAAAACAACGCTAAACTAGAACAAAACAGTAGGGAAAATAGAGAGAGTAATGAAACTTTAAACGCCAGATTAGAACAAAACAGTAAGGAAAATAGAGAGAGTACTGAAACTTTAAATGCTAAATTAGAACAAAACAGTAGGGAAATGAGTGACAAATTCGAACTGATTAGAGGTGAGATCAGGGGGGTGATGGAAGAAAAGGCTAAAGAGATCATTGCAGATGTAGACAAGAAATTAGGAAAAGTACAGGAGGAGTTAGAAATTAGAATCAGTACACAGGCTGAAAATTTAAAAAGAACTAGTGCAACTGAAAACACAGCAGGTCAAAAAGCAATTGGGGGGAGAAATTGACAAAATTCAGGTAGCTACTAAAGAGGTTAAGGAACAGCTGGGGGGTAGAATTGAGAAAGTCCACTCACAAATAGTTGCAGAAGTAAATGATTTAAGAGAGCGTAATAGAGAGAGCATTAGCAAGATTGAGGAGAAACAAGCAAAGCTATATGATAAAGTAGAAGAATCAGAAGGAAACATTAAATTAACAGTAAACAGTATTGAGAGGAAGGCTGAGGAGAAAATCGCAGATTTAGAATTAAAATTAAAAGCTAGGATCAGGCAAGAAAATAGTCAGAATAGGCCAGTTTTTGTGAATAGCACACACAGGGAGGTAGAACTGGGTAAGTTCAGCAATCGACAGGGGTGCCCAATGGAGTTCATGAACACTATAGAAAATAAATTCGGGGAGAGGTTGGAAAATGGTAGTATTGAGTGGTGCCAGGTAGTTGAAATTTTAGAACAAGTGTTTGTGGGGGAAACGAGGAATTGGTTTGCTGTCTACAGAGACAAGTTTACTGATATCAATGATTTTAAAATGAAATTCTGTGAAAAGTTCTGGAATGATGTTATTCAGTCGCAGCATCGTGAGGGAAGCTCCACCATGACCGAATACTTTTTAGGGCAGGTATTAGTGTGTAAATATCTGGATGGGTTGAAGGAGGAAAGTGAAGTGGTAAGGTTGCTACTTAGGCACTTTCCCTATAGGATCAAGGAGGCTGCTTGTATCCAGAATGTAAAGGCAATATCACAAGTAGAAAATTTGTTAAGCACATTTGATGCACTAGGGAGAGGGGGTTATGAGGACAATTTCAATCGGAACCAGGGTAATAATAATAATAGACCTAATGAAGCCAGGCATCAAGAAGTTCAAGGGAACGGTGGCGAAGGGGCCAGCGCTCAAAATAGAAATAATAATAATCAGCTAAATCAGAACAGAGGAAATGGCTATGGTAATCAGTATCGAGGGAGGAACAATGATTTCAGGGGAAATCAAGGGAGGAACAATGATTACAGGGGAAATCAAGGGAGAAACAATGATTTCAGGGGAAATCAAGGGAGAAATTATAATGACAATAATTACAACCAGAATAGGGGTCAAGGAAGAGCACAGCCTAGTGGTAGTAATATACAGCCAAACAATGACAACACAGCCCAGAACAACCAGACCAGTTTAGTAGTTAGTAGTACTACGGCCAGCTGTAGCGGTTCTTTAAACGCGAACCAGGCTGCGAAGTAAGGTCAGAATCTCAGTCTGTAGCATGCCCTGTCCATACAATTATACAGGAACCCTATGACCTAAATGTAAGAAATGAATTATTACATGAACTAAATGATGAAGGTATTATTCAGGAAGTGGTTAGTAAGAGCCCCATAGTTAAATTTAACGTGTCCGAGGCATACACAGATGTTTTAATTGATAGTGGTTGTATGAAGAGTTGCATAAGTAGTGCATTTTATGATAAAATGAAAGGAACTGGAGTAAATTTTGAGGAGATGCCAATTAAAAGCTCTTTTGTTATCACAGCTGTTGGGAAGAGGTCTAAAGTAATTTCTAAGCAAGTTTTAGTAGACATTAAAATTAATAATCATGTAGAGAAGCAGATTTGTCTTGTAATTCCAAATTTAGTATTCAGTGCTATCTTGGGTTCAGAGTGGCTAAGTAGAGTGTCTGGTAACTTATGTTATGATGTAGGGAGTTTGAAATTTAAATGGGGAGATTCTGAAGTAGAAGTAGCGTTCAATGACCATATTCAGAGGAGTAGTATTGTAGGTGTGATTTGTACTTTAAATGAGATATCGCCAGCCGTAGAGCGGGGTTCTCCATGTTTTGTGGGCAGTGTGATTACGAACGGAAGTCTAGAGGACTCGTTACGTGAGGCTGCATTTCAGGGAAATATAGAGGATGAACAGTGTGTTCGGCTCTATGATGTGTTATGGTGTAATAGGAGAGTGTTTGAGGATCGCATTGGTATGGCCAATTGCTATACCCATTCATTGAACGTTATTGATAGGTCAGTATTCGCAGGACATAGATATCCTGTACCTTTCGCTTATCAGAGTGCAGTTGAGGCACAAATTAACCAGATGCTTGAAGATGGGATTATTGAGCACTCTAACAGTCCGTATGTTAATTCTTTGATCACGGTACCCAAAACCGACGGCACAGTTCGTATTTGTTTAGACGCTCGTTTGGTTAACAGTAGAATTAGTTCAGATCAGCTGAAATCTATGTCAATAGAGGAATTAATGCAAACATTTGAGGGGAAGAAGTATTTCACTTGTGTAGATTTGAGTTCCAGTTTTTGGCAAGTGCCACTTATGTACGAAGATAGACCATTTACAGCTTTTAGTCATAAATATAACCTTTATCAATTTTGTAGAACACCTTATGGGTTAAAGAGTAGTTCAGCAGCTTTAATTAGGGCTTTAAACATCGCATTAGGGGATGACACAGGAGAGTTTGTAACCATTTACATTGATGATATGGTAATTAGTTCACGCAGTTTTGAGAAGCATCTATGTCATTTAAATATAGTTTTTCAGAAGTTAGATCAGGCAGGGTTCACTTTGAAGCTGTCTAAGTCGTCATTCTGTCAGTCAGAAGTGACATTTTTAGGTCATAGAGTGTCGAGTAGAGGTGTAACACCAGAAGAAAGTAGGGTTAATAAGATACTTAACGCAGAGGTGCCACAGAATGTTAAACAGTTAAAAACCTACCTGGGAATTTGCAACTTTTTCAGGAGGTTCGTTCTTAAATACTCTGGGTTGGTAGAACCATTCAGGGAATTGCTTAAAAGTGGGACTCGGTGGAGATGGGAGTCCAAGCATGATCAGGCTTTTAGAGCGCTGAAGGAAGGTTTTGAGAAAGCTGTAGTGCTGAAATATCCGTTAAAAGATAAGGAATATGTGGTTATGACAGATGCTTCACATATAGGATGATGATGATGATAATTGTTGTTTTAAGGGGCCTAACATCTAGGTTATCGGCCCCTGATGGTTTGGGTATCGTGAAAATGAAAATGAAATGCAAACTTAAAACTAAAAACTAACTACTATCCTACATACTAGAAGAAGAAATGGAAAACGGAAGGAGAATAAGGCAAATAAAGGACAGGAGGAAAAGAAATGCCCTCAACCCTCGAAGAAAGCGGATTGAGGGACTTGGAAGGAAGGAGAGCCACGAAAGGCAGATGGGAAAGTGAAAGAGGAGAGGGTCCGCCCCAAAGGTAAAGGACAAAAGGGGAAAACGGACCCAGCTCAGGAATCCCTCGGGGTCGCCAACTCCCGAACTCACCAGCCGTGAGCCCCTGAGGGTGTAGCATTATATAGGGTGCACCAAAAGTGGTGGGGCTACATACACCCTGCCTCCTTAAGGGTCTTGGGCACAAGGCAGGAGGTAAAAGGAAAAGAAAAAGAAGGCTGACCCCTCACAGAAGGAGGGTGTCAGAAAAGATGAGACAAGGGCCAATTAAGGCGGGAAAGGAAGAGACTCCCTAGGCCTCGGATACCCTAATACCGTCGGGGTCGGAAGAGAACAAGAGTTGACCAAGTGAGGTCGACAGGAAAGAAGACAGAGAGGAGCCCGGCACAAGTAAGTGGAAGCAATGCCGGACTCAGCTGGGGCCCCGTGGTCGCCAACCCACGCCCACAAGATGTGAGCCCCTGGGGGTTTCACATATAGGCATTGCTGGAGTATTATGTCAGAAAGATGATGAGGGTAATCTGTGCATTGTATCTTTAGCCTCGCGAGGACTGACAGCAGCAGAGAAACGTACACGATTACTGAGTTAGAGCTTTTAGGTATTGTTTTCAGTTTAGGGAAATTTAGAATGTATTTAGTAGGGGGGAAATTTGAGATCCACACAGATCACCATGCATTACTGTATATGAGAACTTGTAAACTCAGTTCTAACAGAGTTAGTAGGTGGATTCCTGCTCTGCAGGAATACGAATTCACAGTAAAATATATTAAAGGTAAAGATAACATTCTTGCAGACATGCTATCGAGGGACACTAATTTATGTAGGGATTATCCTGTGGTTAAAGCAGAGGACGGTATTTTAATATGTGCATGTGTGGACAGTAGCAACAGGGCATCGTTACAGATACTGAGAAATAGGTAGGTAGAGCAACGTGAGGACGTTCATTTAAGGGAGCCACTTGCAAGGTTGGAAGCAGGTGACACAGAAACATTTATAGTTTCCAAACGTATTGGAAAAACAGCATATGTGCTGGAGAATAGTGAGGGAAACAGATTATACGGGACGTATAATATACATAGTCTACGAAAATATGTGTCATAAAGTGAGTGTGTTTAGCTGGCGAGGCAGCCTATCAAATGAGTAAGTGTGGTATTTGGTGCGTGGGAGGAGTTGGTCTTCCAGGCAGGCGTATCAGAAGTCACACAGGGGGGTAGTATGTAAGTAAATGAGAGTTTTTAAGGTACAGGGCAATATGACGGGATTGTCGGATGCTCTTGAGCACTAAAATGTCTCGATACACCAAGGCCAGAATTTGGTAGCGCTGGCGAATTCCCATTTGCCTCCAAGACATGGGTGAGCGCTTGAACAGGGTATTTTTGCTTAAGGCGTCCACGAGGCAAAAGATGGGCCATCAGAATGCGAGACAGTCCTTCATGAAACTCATACATATCAGCACACGTGATTTCTGTTTACGGCCTCGCCATGTAAGATTTGTAAGTGTGTAATTTAAGATAATTTGTACAAAGGTATTATTTGTGTGAGGAGAAATGGTCTGTGTTGAGAACTAGTATTAAGTAGAATATGGTCTACGGGAACTTAACAAGACAGGGCGATTACGGCACAGAAATATTTGGTGTTATATGTAATGCGCATTTACTGTTTTTTTTTTCAGAAGTCAATATTAATTTAATCTACTTCAAAGAGAGATTAAGTATTATGTTCACGAGGCGCTGCCACAATAGTGTGATCGTGTGCTCAGTGATAAGTGAGATTAAATTTCACCATAAGGAAGGGACCTCCAGTGAAATTAGGAAGTTCTAGGGAGATATACATATATCAGAACACCTTCAATGCGTGTGATATGACATCATAAATACATAGTGCTCACACATTAATTATGTCTATTTCTCCAACATAGAGAAATTTGAGAGGCGGAAATATCCGTGGAACACTATTCTATATGTAAAACATTGGACTGGTTGCAAAGTGCAATCCATAGTGACAACAAACTTTGACGCAAAGTGCGTGAAGAAAAATTATGAGTGTATATATCTGTAATTTAGGGTGATCTCATTTATGTAATATGTATTTTGGATGGGGTTTATTAACGTGTCTGGGATAATCGGATAATGGACCGTCGTCACGGTAAATCATCCGATGATCCGAGGCGAATATGTAACGTGTTTTTCGAGGGGTTTTCATGCCACTGGCATAAGTCAGTAGGAAGCCATTCTATATTTATTTACGCGGCAAATTGTTCAGCCAAGAGAATTTTTCATGTTAATTTATTATTATTATTAATTTATTATAATTATTATTAAGGTATTTTCAGAGCATTTCATAAAAATTATTAGCATTCAGATAGGTTTTCTATGTCTTAGAAAACGCTATCAAGCAAATTATTACGAATGACAATATCATAGAAAATTATGTGATTGCGGAATTTTACGGAGTTTTCGCCAGTTAGGATATTTTGAGAGACATGCGTCACTGGAAATTCATATACAGGATTAATCTTGTCGGGAAGCATGACGCAATCTTGGGTCGCAGCGTCAAGAAAAGGCGGATGGTTGGAACGGAAATCGACTTCTCCCTCCCGCGGAGTGTAATGAGCCAAAGAGTGGGGATCTAGCGCGTAGGGAGCAGCCAATCAGTGGAGACCACGCAAGCTAGAAGTCGGATGAAGAGTGGGGATGCGACAGGTGCATATATCGTTCGACGCGCCGTGGAACGAGGACAATCTGTGAAATACTTGACGAGTATGGGTGCCCGTGCGAGTGGCTGCGATGTTCGGTGGAGTTAGCGACAATCAGAGTAGAACTTGCCGAGTATGGTTCACACGGGAGTCGCTCCGATGTTCCGTGGAGTGGAGGACTTACTTTTGTAAAACTTAACCAGTGTGGTTATACGAGTGTTTGGGTCCGATGTACGGACCATAGAATTATATAATCTACCAGAATATCATCAAATAACGAAGAAGATGGCGACATCCAGGAGGCTGTGGGAAGCACACAGCATCATCCAGTACGAGGGAAATGCTTTGGCAATTTCCAGTGGTAAGCGCAAATGACGCAGAAATACGCAATCTCTCATTTCTCTTTGTTTTACATTTCATATTTCAGTAACTTCATAGCTTGGAAATAAGAGTAAAATCAATTTATCAGACTCCGTTTTCACGTAATTTTCTATCGGTAATATTAAAATCGCAACGCTCCAATTTAAATTTTATACTTATTATTATTAATTTTGCTATACTTGTTTTATATAATAAATTCATTTCTTTTACAATGCAATCTTTGCTTTAAGTAGGTAGCATTAGATATAGACCAATTCCTTCTCCTGATACAATTGTTTGTTGGGTTAATGATCAAATCATACCACGATCTGAGTGAATAGAGTCTTGAAGGTGTTCTGCCAGAGCTAGACGTTGTTAAATAAAAATTTAGATTTCAACATTGCATTGAGGTCTTGGCGCCCATTAAAACAACATAGCTTAGGCAAAGGTAAACAGTTACATTTATCACCCAACAGTTTGGGGCAGTGAAAACGTTACAATTGTCGCTCAACGTGTGGGCTAGCAAAAACGCTACAGGTTGACGAGACTGTGCGAAAGACCGCAGATGAGATGCTGGAGAAGTTGACCAATCGTGACATGGTGTGCTCACTAAACAAAGCGTTGTACGGACTGCGACAGGCAGGACGCGCTTGGTATCACCGTCTCGAGGAAGAGATGAAAAATCTCAAGGCGACTCGCTCGGATGCAGATCCATGCATGTACCACATCGGACTGGTCGAAGATAGGATTTATATAATCATCTATGTCGACGACATGATGATCATGGCTCGAGACGACAAGAAGATCGACGTGGTGAGAGACTTTCTGAATACCAAGTTCGAGATCAAGGACTTGGGGGACGTGCGGTATTGTCTGGGGCTGGAGATCGAGAGGAGCGCCAACCAGATGAAACTCAGCCAGAAAGGATACATAGACGAGGTCCTGGAGAGATTCGGAATGGCAGAGTGCAGGCCTGTCAGCACTCCCATTGATCCAGGTACGAAGCTGCAGAAGGAAGACTTGAACCCTGGCGAACAAGCGGAGAGCGTCCCCTACCGACAGTTGATAGGAGCTGTAATGTACCTGTCAGTGGGAACGAGGCCGGACATATCCCATGCAGTCAGTTCTCTCTCTCAGTTCAACGACTGTCACGGACAGCAGCACTGGAAGGCTGCAAAACGTGTCTTGCGATACCTCGCTAACGACGTGATCTCGGCCTCATGTACTCCAAATCCAGCGGTCCAGCGGTGATGTACGTGGACGCTGACTGGGGAAGCTGCCTGGTGGATCGAAAATCGTACACCGGATACGCGGTCACACTAGGTGGCACTGCAGTGGGTTGGGAGTCCAGGAAGCAGCCTACTGTGGCCCTGTCGTCGACGGAGGCCGAATACATAGCCTTGACAGAAGCAACCAAGGAAGCTCTACACATGAGGAAACTCCTGAAAGACTTCGGAAAACCGATAGATGTTGTCCCAGTGAAGAGCGACAATGTAGGTGCGCAGAAGCTGACGTCGAATCCTATGTTTCATTCACGGACGAAGCACATCGACATCTGGCACCATTTCGTCCGAGATGCAGTGGCCAAAAAGGTGGTTTCGGTGGAGTACACTCCAACGGATGAGATGCCTGCCGACATATTGACAAAAGGATTGTCAAGGCCCAAGCACGAGAAATGTGCTCAAAGCCTTGGCTTGAGACCACATGCACCAGGATAACTCCGGCTGTTGGTCGAGGGGAAGTGTTGGAGAGATCGGCACCGCCGGTATCGACCTCCATCCTGATCGATAGGCGCAACTAGCGCCCTCAACTAACTTTTAAACAGTTCGTTTTTTATCTGTTCACGGCACAACGCATTTAAACAGTTCATGTATTTTGTGTTAAATAAATCAGTTGAGTTACATTTAAACGAGCATTACATTTCATTGCTGCTTTAAAACCTCTAATAGATTTCATAATGCACATCACGCTGAGCTCCAAGCTATTTTCGAAGGAAGCTTGGTAAAAGTTGTGGCAATTAGTGAAAGCTGGATGAAGGACTCTGACCCTTTAAATATGATAATTCTAGAAGGGTACAATGAGCTCTTTTACAATAGACTGAAGCACCGAGGAGGAGGAGCTTTATACTGTAAAATCAATTTGACGGCAAAGATTATAAAAACTTCGACACTACCCATTGATGCCTTGACCTAATATATGTTTGTTGAGCTTACTGTTGATGTGATTTAAGTGCTCATTGGTGTTGTATATAAACCACCAAAAGAAGGGAACTCCACGGATTTTGAAGAAACTCTACTAAGACTGTTACCAACCTATGAACACGTACTTATATTTGTTGACTTTAACACAAACATATTGATGATGATGATGATGATGATAATTGTTGTTTTAAGGGGCCTAATATCGAGGTTATCGGCCCCTACAAATGTATGAACAGACTCCACTGACACAAATCGATTACGGAACATGTTTACCTCCTGTAACATGACAATATTACCACTCGGCTCTACTCACCAGGTACACACGCCCTACAGGTCTTCACGCACTCTGATTTACTTATCACAAATAACCCACAGAAAATATTAAAACACGGACAGATTTCGGTACCTGGCATATCTTTACACGACCTGATTTATTTAGCTTATTCTTTAAAAACTCCAAAAACTGCGCCAAAATACATTACATATAGAGACATGAAAAAATTGAAGCTTCAAGAATTAACACAAGACGCAATTCTCTGTCCATGGAATAATCGGCGGCGGCGGCGGCCTTAACACGTTTCCGAGTATAGATCTTCTTCCAAAACAGTCTCCCATAATCTTAAGGTGGAGGTCTGTGGGCATGTTTGCGGTGACTGAACAGTCCATTGCGTGCATGAAACAAGCGCCCACACAGATCACACAAGAACTGTTGGTGGAGGGCGTGGCTGTGCTGCACGGAGCTTTCGTGCTTGTCGCTTGGCCTTAACAAGTTTACAACGTTCTTCTTCAAACATTTTTACAGCAGCCGGGATGGTCTGGCGCCAAGTTGAACAGTCTTAAGCAAGCTGGTCCCAGGTTTGTGGATTGAGACATGTCAACTTCATATTCTGTTTAAATTGGTCCTTGTAACGTCTCTTAGGGCCTCCAGTAGGTCTGGTGCCGGAGCTGAGTTCACCATACAGAACCTGGTGTGGTAGTCTCGGATCATCCATCCAATGGACATGTCCAATCCAAGTTGATGACCAATGATGGATGATTCTTACTATTAGCATGCGCTTTATCAAGAACATCAAGGTTGGTGATGTGGTCTTCCCACTTTATCTTAAGGATGGATTGAAGTTAATTGCACTCAATATGAACGTCGCCTTTAAAACCAATAATTCTAATTTCAACAAATTTTTCAACTCCAATAAAGTCAACAGTAGTGATAAACATTTAAAATCGGGAGTTTATGAGCTCAGATGTAATTTTTGCAATTCAAATTACGCGGGACAGACGGGTAGGAGCATACGTACTCGTTATGCTGAGCATGTTTCGGCCACAAAACACAGGAAGTTTTCAGCCATGGCGGTACACATGGAAGAAACAGGACATAAGTTCACGGACATAAATAATGACGTCAAAATTTTGCATTACGCATCGAAGGGCAGCTATATGAATATTTTGGAAAATATTCATATCATTACTTATCAGAGGTCAAAGGAAAGCAATAATCTAAACGAGGTTAATTTTGAAACGAATGAATTGTTAGATTTATTAGCAGATTATTTAAATAATAATAAAAAACGCAAACCACCTCCTCAACCCCCACCGCAGTAGTTTAATTCCAACATACATTCCTGACTCGATTTATTTTCATGACGCCACACCCAATTACCTTCCTGGGTGCTGGTTAGTTGTTTTCTCCGCTTTTGGCAAGGTTATACGACACTTGTGTGCATTTCAGCAACCCACGTTGAAACTAGCAATGAGTAAATGTGTCAATGTGTCAATATTCATTACTTCAACTAAAAGTGTTTATTCCGTGAGTGACATTAATGTGTCGAATGACACAGGCCTAACAAAGGAAGAACAAGAGAAGAAATGTGAACTGTGTTTTTTTGTTATTTAGTGAGGTTATCGATGTTTTATGATGTTTAACACCAATAAGTGGGCTGAGGAAGAAAACATTGTGTGTTTTCGAAACATGTACCTATAGAATTTTTAAGTAAATAAAAAGTATTGATTTGGCGAGAAATTTATGTTATACTTCATGGATTGAAGTTTCTGTTGATGGAAGTGCGCAAGTTTTCGGAAGTCATGTCGATAAAGGGTCCAGGTTTCACAGCCATACAACAATGTTGAGATGGCAACAGCTTGGTACACCATGAGCTTCGTCTTCACGGTCAGATCTTTATTCAAGAATACCCGGTGCGATAGTCGCCCAAATGCTGCATGGGCAGCACCGATTCTCTTCTCAACATCCTGCCCACAATTACCGTGTACAGATAGCAGATTGCCCAGATACCTGCTCCATTGGAATATCTGAGATAGAAATGTTGAAGTGCGGAAGGGAAGTGCCTGGTGAAGGTTGTGCCAGAACCTTGATCTTCTGAACATTAATGGTGAGACCAAAACGATCACATGCATTCTTGTAGCAATTAACAGTCTATTGCAACACCACTGGCGTGAGTGTAGGCGATGCCGCATCATCTGCATACAACATATTGGTTATCTTTGCAACCTGAGTTAGCTTCTTGGAGCGAAATCGAGCTAGGTTGAAGAGCCCTCCATCAAATCGGAACCTAACTTCTACACCTGGGATGTTTGTGGGTGATTTTTACAGCATTGCAGCCAAATACAATGCAAACAGTGTTGGAGCAAGTACGCAGCCATGTTTCAGTCCATGAGTGATAGAAAATTCGTCAGAAATCTTATTTTGATGAAAAACCTGACCGGTCATGCCATCATGGAGAGCTTGGATTAGATCAACAAAGAGTCGAGGACAGCCAAAGCGTTGTAGCACCGCCCACATAGCAGATCTTGGAACCGAGTCAAAGGCCTTTTCCAGATCATAAAAGACTAAGAAGAGTGGATTCTGTTGCTCACTACATTCTTTTGTAGTTGTCTTATGCATAAAATCAAGTCAGTTGTGCTTCTCGAGGATCGAAATACGCACTGGGACTCGGGGAGGATCTTTTCTGAGATACCCTGAAGGCGGTAAAGTAAAATTCTTGCCCACCGTAGATAGTAGCGATATACCGCGATAGTTGCCACAAACAGTACGATCACCTTTCTTGAAGATTGTGATGATAGTGGCGTTCTTTAGGCCACCAGGTACTTCTCCTAAATCCCAAATTTTGAGAATAAGAGAGAAAATCTGCGTTTTGAGGGACTGACCTCCAGCTTGAATTAATTCCAGTGGGATGTTATCTGGGCCAGGTGCCTTTCTTGGTTTCAGTTGATTGAGAGCCACACTGAATTCCGTGTAAGAAGGAGGTACAGCCATCCATGGTTGTTCAAGATATTTCGGCACATCACGAAGGAAGTCTTCAGCAGCTGTTGAAGGACGATTTAGAAGGATGGAGAAATGTTCCTTCCAACGCTCTAAAATATCATGGCTGTCAGTAAGACTGGCAGAGTTGTCAGCACTTTTAAGTGTACCTGATGAAGAACGAAGTGGGCCATATATCTTTTTAATCCCTGCATAGAAGTTCCTCAGATCACGAGTATCAGATAGCCTCTGAAGTTCCTCAGCTTTCTGCTGCCACCAAGTATTCTTTATCTCTCTTATTTGTGTCTGACACTTACTCTTGAGTTCTAATACACAGCTTTCTTTGTATTGGAGGATGGGTCTTGAAGATGAGATAGATAGGCTTTCCTTTTGATGTTGAGATGCAAAATGTCTTCGTTGTTATCATCAAACCAGTCTTGACTTTTCTGCTTTACCAAACCAATGGTTTCTTCAGCTGACTTAGTGATTATCTCCCTCAGATTGATCCATTCCTTTCAAATGTCATTTGTTTTAACTGGATGATCTGATAGCTGGGCATTGATCATATTCTCAAAGTTTGTGGAAATAGATTCATCCTGAAGTTTGAAGGTGTTAAACTTTCCTCTGGATGGGGATTGGAAACGCCTTGGTGGTTTTGGGCTGATGGATATCCTGAGTTTACAGATGAGAAGTTTGTGATCCGTCCAACAATTGTCAATTTTCCTTGCTGTTTTGGTAATAAGTATGTCCTTCTTATCACATTGTCGGGTAATGACGTAATCAAGGATGTGCCAATGCTTAGAACATGGATGCATCCATGTGGTCTTCAAGCGGTCAGGTAATCGGATTTGAGTGTTGGTGATGAAGAGTTCATGTTCTGCACAAAGACCAAGAAGAAGGAGTCCATTGGGATTACAGTTTACAAGACCTTGTTTACCCATCACATTTTGCCATAGCCGGTTATCTTTCCTAACTCTTGCATTGAAATCACCAAGGAGTAAGAGCTTATCTGTAGATAATACCTTGGAGATGATTGTGCCAAGCTGGTCATAGAACTGATCCTTAACTTCATCATCGGCCTTAACGTTGGAGCATAGGCAGATATGAGAGTCATGAATGAACCTCCCGAGAGTGGAATGCGGAGAGTCATAAGTCTTTCGCTGATTGCAGTGGGAGTAATTTGGAAATCATTAACTAGCTTGGTCTTTACAGCGAATCCTACACCATGAATACGACGTTCTCCCTCCTCCTTTCCCTTCCAGAAAGTGGTATAACCTGATCCAAACTCAGTAATTTTTCCTTCAGTGGACAACCTGGTTTCACTGAGAGCAGCGATGTCAATGTCGAGTCTGGATAATTCATGAGTAATAAGAGTCATTCTTCTTTCAGGCCTGTCGTTATCTTTTACATCAAGCAAAGTTCTGACGTTCCATGTTCCAATAATAAAATTATGTGTCCTGATTGACTTGGTAGTTTTTGTTTTACGACCGCATGAGGGGTGACCTGCCGGGTGCGGCCGGACAGTAGATGTGACTTCCGATGTTTAGCCCACCTTTTGTAGGGCCTTCCCCATGTGGGGTGTGCAGCGGTAATCCTAAACAGGCCTGCTCAAACACAGATGTAGGACCGAACTCCTGAGCAGCCACAGAGTCCCAGAAAGACGACCATCACACATCTGCTGCCAATGTGCAGGTCCGAACTAGGGGCTTCCAGTTACACCCATAACCTGCCCCCACCATCCATATCCCATCGCCGTTGGACTTGAGGAAATAAGTGACTGATGGAAGAATTGCCACTGGCGTGTATTTGTTTAGGTTGGATCACAACTTGCCAGGAAGTGACCCACTCACTATGATCTCGGAGTCGTGTCCTGCAAAACGTATGAAATGAGACATGCAGGACCATACCCAGAGACTGCAACGAACTGCCGCAGACTCAAAATTACTGAGGTGCGCCTTCACAGCCAATTCGTCTGGCATGGCATCTTCCGCCTTCACGACCGTTGGGAACCTTAAAAGTATTGGGTTCTTCTTCCGCCCGCTTTGCCATTGGGCCTAAACATATGTGCCAGCTCCGCCGTACTGAAGTTCATCTTCTCCCCCTTCACTGCCATTGAGGTCTTCACTCGTAACCCAGAGCTGCGACCCTTACCAGGTGATACACACCAGTGCGCTCTGGGACTCACATAGGCAGGGGGGCCACTCCCTGGGTAGGGCTACCTCCGAAGAGGGTCCCGACCTGCTACCTACCCATGGAATAATATACTACACTTGACTGACGTTGATGAAAAGGTGAGCAGATTTAACACAATACTGCTGGAACTATATGACAAAAAACATGCACCTAAACGAACAGCTAAGGTCACTCGCAAAGCTGCTCCCTGGCTATCAAGCGACATTAAATCTGCAATGGCCGAACGTGACGCATTACACAGATGTTACAAGCAGACCTTATCAAGTGATGATTTTGAAAAAATTGTGTGCTTAAAAATCGAGTTAAACAAATGATTTGAAATGAAAAGTATGCCTACTTCCAACGGCTAGCCGATAACTTGAATGCTAGGAACACCTGGCAGCAACTCAGGTCAGTAGGTATGGGAGGCACACTACAAACTCCAATACGCATCATATTAATCCCAATGAATTTAATGCTCACTTTGCTCGAGAAATGATTAGTACTGATCCCCAAATAATACAAACAACAATAAATTCACTGCAATGTGTCCCACTACCCCACCAACCGTTATTCAAGTTTCGTGAATTAAATGAAACTGTCGTAAAAAAAATTAAAAAACTATCAAATCACAAGCAGTTGGTGTAAATGACATCCTCATCTCCCTTATCATTAACCTGATAGAGGTAGTACTGCCAATTATTATGCATATTTGTAACACATGTCTTATAGAAGGTTTCTTCCCAACAATATGGAAGGATGCCTTAGTTATTCCAGTTCCGAAAAATTCACTTGCAAATTCTCCATCCGACTATCGACCTGTAAGCATACTTTCCTCAATTTCCAAAATACTAGAAAGACTTATGCATGAGCAACTTCTCCAGTATTTGACACAATGCTCATTACTTGATCCATTACAATCTGGACATAGGACATCTACTGCACTCATTAAGATCTCTGATGACGTAAGACAAGCAATGGATGAGCGCATAGTGACTATACTCATTCTTCTAGACTTCAGCAGTGCATTCGACACCATTAATACAGACATACGTATGGCTAAATTGCAATCCTTCCATCTTAGCCCCCTTGCTCTCAAATTATTTGCCTTCTAGCTTCACAACCGAAGACAACGTGTACTCCTTAATGAAAACAGAACTGAGTGGAAGTTAGAAATAAATGGAGTACCTCAGGGTTCAATTCTTGGTCCCCTTATATTCAATTTATATCTGAACGACATCTCATTGAAACTGGAAAACTGCAACTACCATCTATATGCAGACGACCTTCAGATATATTGCCACACAAAAGTAAATGACATAGATGCGGCAATTGAAAATATGAATCTAAATTTAAAGCGGATCAGCCGCTATGCCGCTGAAAATTCTCTTGCCATCAACCCAATTAAAACCCAAGCTATCGTAATAGGACAGACTAAATTGCTTTTCCATTTACACAGCAGACCACTCTCCTTAATTCAACTTAATGATGTTGCTATCCCGTTTTCTAAATCGGTAAAAAGTCCTGGAGTCACATTAAATGAAACATTGAATTGGGATGAGCATGTTACTGACACATGCAGGAAAGTTTACTCATCACTTCACCCACTTAAGATTCAGCAGTCCTTTCTACCCCGTAACTTGAAAATAAGACTCGTCCAAACCTTGGTACTCCCTACTGCGATGTGGTATTAGTAGATGCTACCGGAGAACAAAACAACAAACTTCAGAGAGCTTTAAATTCCTGCATTAGGTTAATTTTTTCCTTAAAACTTTCCCCACACGTGTCTCATTTTCATGCTTTCTTGGTTAAAAGTAGAACAACAAAGAAACCTGCACTTATGTACACTCATCTATCGACTTCTCAATGAAAGTACACCTCACTATCTCTCTTGTAATTTTCGTTTTCTTTCTTCCTTTCATGATCGTCACACGCGATCTGGATCTATAATTCCAATCCTCTACATCATTCATCTGCCTTCAGTAACTCTTTCTTCGTGTCGGGAACTAGAATTTGGAATAATTGTCCTCGTGACGTTAGAAATTGTACATCCCTAACAACTTTCAAACGTGCATGTAAAGAATTCCTCTTGAATTCGTAGGCGAACTAGAACAATTTGTGTATGAATGTGTGAGTGAATGACCATAGTAAAACTCCATGTATTGTTAATCTTCTTCTTCTTCATGTGCCGTCTCCTCTAAGAAGGTTGGCGATCATCACAGCAATCCGGTTTTTGGATCTAGCAGCACTGTTGTTACTGTATTTAATTTGTATAGCTTAGATAATATCACGCAGTTGCCAATTTCATTCTAGTATTTAAGTTGTCCTAGTATTAAAGTTTGGTAGGTTAAGAATAACATTATATGAGTATTCATGTAACTTGAACTGTGTGTGGTTAAGTGTAAGAGAAGGCCTAACTTCGCCACAATAAGCCAAGCCAACTCCTAACAGACCATGGAGGCCCTGGGAGTAGTGGAAGGTAGAGGCTTCCACATTTTGTGACACCGGCACTAGATGGGATGGAGTTGTCAGCTCCACGCCCGGCCGTCTTTGCTCCCAGGAATTACCCTGGTACTCATTTCTGGTGTAGGCTGAGTGAACCCCAGGGCTATCTGCGTGACCGAAAGTGGTAGTTTTGTTTCTAAAATCCACTACCTGGGTGGGGATCGAACCCACTTCGCCACAATAAAGGCACCAATAAATAAATAAATATTGTTTAAATAGCCTTGGAGGCTGGATTTAGACAGCTCCTTAACCCGGTCCATGAGTCAATCCTAATTGGCTACATGGATAATTCTTGCCAGGCGCGTCCACTTCGCGGGGGTGGCCAACGGTACTGTAATATACCATGGAACTACAGTACCGGCTAAGTTCTGGTGAGGACCCAGTCCTATGGGGTATAACATAGGCCCCGTGCACAGGGTTACGTGCGAAGACCTCAACGGAATCTGCAGCGGAGAAGATGGACTTCAGAACGGTGGAGATTGCGGAAGAGGCAACCCAGTACTCGGGGAATAGTATGAGTACAGCATCAATCGGCAGCGTCTGTTTCCCATGTTAGGGGCGGCTGCAAGGGCGTCTGTTCTCCATGTTAGGGGCGGCCTGAATAATAGCTGGCAGTAGCTTCATAAAATGCCTTTGGGAGTGGCGACCCCATCATAATAATAGCCTAAAATGGAAATGGCACTTCCAATGATTCGGAAAAGGTTAGGGCATACCCTGCAGGCGACGCGCAGTTCCTTTGGTACTGGGGGAACTGTGAGAAATGGGCGACCAGTAACCGAAATGAAAGTGGGAATCATGAATGTCATGACCCTGACAGGCAAGGTGGAGGAGGTGGTAGACTTCATGGAGAGGGAGAAGGTTGGAATGATGGGGCTGAGTGAAGTGAAATGGAAAGGTAAAGGAAGGAAGAAATTGAGGAAAGGATATACATTATACTGGAGTGGTGGCCAAGAGGCAAAAAATGGCGTGGGACTGGTGTATTCTTTGAATACACGGTACCTGAGATATAATGTCTACTGCTCCTTGCATGTTCATTTCTTCCTTCCTCTTTGCCAAACACCAACAGTGATCATCTGTTTTCTCCTTGTTGGGCATATCTCTTATGTCTTCATAAGTATGTTTCAGATATATAACTTCTGTGACCCACCTAGCGTCATCTCGCAGCGAATCTCTGAAGCTACTCAATTCCTCATCGTGCTAGAGGACTTACTTATCCATTTGGCTACCAGATCTTGTTACCATCGTCAGCTATTTTCTCCTTGAGCAAGAGGACTACGTCTACTGTTTTACTCACCATGCTGCGCTAATATCGCCTACTATCAACTCTTAGAAGACCAGCTCAGCAAGAGAAGATAAATGTTTTATTTTTCAAGTTGGCAATGTTTATATGTTCTCCTTTTGTCTCCTACCCCCCACTCTTTCCCCTCTTTCTTGGTCCCTCCGTGCTCCGTCGAGCTGCACTCACTTCTTAGTCGGCAGTTGAAGCAATCAGTTAAGGCTCAACCAGAGCCAGCCTCCTGACCTAACGAGGCATTTTTTAAATTCCACGCCATGTTGGAACTCTTAAGCATCAGTGAGGAACTTCACTTCGACATGCAACAAAGATAAGTACCTTCTTCAAGTTTTAACCTCATCTTCATGGTTTTAACTTCCTCGTGTTTTAAATGATACTTTTATAGACAGTGTGAAAGTATTTATTTTGGGGCAAAAATCATTCTTCGTGGGATTTGCCATGTTGAGCTTTCGCTTGTATAAGCCGACTTTACCATAAAGAGCTTTTATTAAGCTATTCTAAGGAGAAATCCTCTTTCTACGTGGGATATTATCTAATTACCCGCTGTCTATAATTCAACAAGTTAGTTCCTCCGCTGGATTTACATTAGCCCCATTTTACTGCTAAGATTGTTCTGGAACCTTCCAGATTCTGTACCCAATCTACAAGTCCTGCCGTCATGTATTTCTCACGTACTTGTGAGAATTCTGTTTAAAATTGAATTATCTTACTTCTAAATTACTACATAGTGAAGTTTCGTCCACCGCGGGAATTTTCTATAGCGCATTTAATTGTAATTTACAACTTTCTCAAGAAATAGACTCTCACTTATCTAGTGAAACCAGTTAATTTCATCATTGCAATAATTTTCTTTTCCATAAACTTTGTGTCTCCACGGTGAACTTTCCATATGTTTCAATGAACTATAGTGAAAACCAGTGCTTGCTCAACTTTTCTACCGCGTCGCGATCGTCCGCTTATATTCAAATAAGGCCATGAACATTTTCCTTAATTCCCATTTCTCTTTCCTAAACCTCTCACTAACAATCTGCAATAAACTTTTAATCTAGGTCTGTTCCAATAAGGTGTCATTCCAAGAAGTGCCCTTCCATTTTTGTTGGTTTATCATTAAGTATCTCTGTATAATCTTTGTGATACGTGTCTAGCACACGTTTCAAACTTACATTGTTCCTCCCTTCAAAATCAGGGAAAACAATTTTCTAAACTCTTGAGCGAGTCATGTTCAGGTTTCACGAAATGGAAACTGTCCCATTTGGCGAGTGATTCCTGCTCAAACTTGGGAAGTCTAGAACTTTCCCTTTCACTTTCTTCAGGTTTCACAGTAAGTGACCTGCCCTCTTTGTATAATTCTTATATATTAATTCTGTATAAATATAAGCAGTTGTAGGAACTTCTATCTTATTTTTCACGTTGTTATTATTGTTATTTTCAAAGTTTTCACTTTCTCTAGAACATTCTCTCCTGAATTTCTTAAGGTGTACGTTTTGTACTCCAATTCACGTTCAAGCTTTAATTATTTCATTGCTCATTTGTTTAAATCTTATAAAGATTTTAGAAACATGTAAGGTTTGAAACCTTTTAAATTGTCAATTGCCTGGAGCAACCGTTTAATGGTGGGAGGTCTGCAACCCCAAATTGTTAACTACATAGAGAATATTTATTTGTTAAAAAGATTAATTAATCCTGCATTGTTAAATAAATTAAATATTTGTTTTTGGATTCATCATTTCTCTGATACTACAGTTAGGCAGGATCCTGGCCTTCCTAGCTCTTCCTAGGTTTATGCCCTCGTTAACACTTAATAAAGCTTTTACTATTTGCCTGGCCAGACCATCACCCTTCCCTATAGTACTTTTATTCGTGCTTGGGAGGAAATACACTACAGGCTCTCTCTGGCAAACTGCCCAAGTCTTAGCTGCGGTTCCCGTCAGCCTCGACCAAGCTCGTTCCTATTTTAGGTATCAAGGTGTTAATTTTCAGTGGCAACTGCCTCTAAAGGTATTTAAAGTTGAACTCATTAATTTTGTGGGACTCTCCTCCCATTTTTCTATCCTTTTTCTCCAATCCCAAATCTACTTCCTGCTCTTAATCATCTTCCCTTGGTGGGTGGGTTATTCCCTAGCCTATAATCTACCCAAAATTTGGTACCAGAAACCCGGGAGAGTCCATTTGCTATGTCCATTGTTTGTCAAGTGTCATTTGACAATACTTTGCAAATTTTTAATATCTCCTTTGGATCTTTCAGCTATATCTACGTCATGCAAAGCCTGTGAACGGGAAAGAGGCCGCTCCTGTCTCCTATGGTGTGTCCCATTCTTTCTACTCTTTCGCTGTTGCCAACTTGACAGCATCTTCAAGGTTCTACAGTTTCGTGAGTTGTATTTCAATTTATTCTTTTTGTCATGGCTCCTGCTGAAAAAGATGAAACTCTCATTGCTAGACGTTCTTCCTATAAAGGGCAACTCACTAGATTCCGAAATTTTATCAACAAATTAGATCCCGCCGAGTGTGATTTAGATATCTTAACACATCGCCTTAAGTTGTACGAACGGTCTTATGATTATTATGACCAAATTCAAACCGAGATTGAATCCGCTTGTACAGAACTGCAATCGGATCGGGACGAGGTCGAACCCTTGTACTTTGAAGGAATTGCAAAGGCCCACCAACTGATCCGCAATATCTCAGAACCGGACACTAGGGTCATCAATCCGGCCCAGTTCGCACCCGCTTCAGTTCACAAGAACAAACCGAAACCGTTACTTCCCAAGTTAAGCCTACCGCACTTCTCAGGCAAGGAAGGTGAATGGTATTCTTTTTACGAACTCTACTGCTCCCTAATTCATGAAAATGCTGAGATCCCCGACATACATAAATTTTACTTCCTCCGTACGTCTTTGGAATCTGAGGCCTTGGCCTTGGTGGAGTCACTGCCTTTAAGCGCAGACAACTACCACATCGCCTTTAATCTCCTTAAAGAGAGATATGGCAATTTACGTTTGAGTGTAGCTCGTCATATCCGCTGTCTCTTCAACTTACCAGCCGTCAAACCTAATGACGTCACATCTTTAAGAGACCTCTTAGACTCTATGCAGTTAAATGTCAGAGCGTTATACCAATTAAAACAGCCTGTCCAAACATGGGACACCATACTTATTCACCTAGCTACATCAAGATTCGATTTTTCGACACTGAAGGCCTGGGAGATCGAACTCGCCTGTAACAAGGAACATTCGTTCGAACACCTTATCTCGTTTCTCAACAGTCGATGTCAATTCCTTACAGCACTCGCATTTCAGTGCGAAAAAGTCGAAACGAATCCCCAGTGTCAAATTTTTGAAAAAAAAACTTGCTTCTTCAAAGGGACATCAGCCCCCATTTGTCGAAAACAAACAAACCCGTTCTTCTTTCAATAATCCAAGAGAACATATCAGGCCGCTTAACAAATCGTTAAAATGCACGCTCTGTAAAAAGCTTCACACATTGTATTTGTGCAAATCCTTTAAAGAATTGTCTGTCGAAGATCGAAGAAAGTTTGTCTTGAATAGCAAACATTGTTTCAATTGCTTGTCACCTAAGCATTCTTCTTCGAACTGTACGTCATCAAATCTCTGTTTCCATTGTAAAAAACCGCATCATTCTTTATTGCACGTTCACGATAAATCGAGGTCATCAGCACCCGCCTCTTCAAGCTCCATGCAGAGCAGCTCCGACCAAACTAATGCTTCTTCCTGCATTTCCAACGCCGAAACTTTTCATAGTGCGCAAACCCTTTTGACCACTGTACAATTTGAAATCCAAGATAAATTTGGAAATTGGTTTCGAACCCGTGGTCTTCTCGATTCCGCTTCAACTCATAACTTTGTTTCGCAATCGTTGATTAAAAAACTAGGTCTTTCGTCATCGCCTACTTCTATCAATGTGACCGGCATTGACAATTTGAAAACTCAAGTCTTGCAGTCTTCAAAATTGAAAATCAGAGACGTTTGCCAAAGAAACACCAATCTTAATTTAAACTGTCTCATTCTTACCAGTATTGGCAAGGACACTCCAAGTCACTCTATTAATACCTCCGGATTAAAGATTCCTTCGCACTTAAGGTTAGCCGATCCTCAGTTTAATGCTCAAGGTCCCATTGATGTACTTTTCAGTGCCAATGTTTTTTGGAATTGCATTCGCAAACAAACACGCAAGTTATCCTCAACCGTGGTCGCCAGAGACACCGATTTTGGTTGGGTTATTACTGGTGAAATCAAACATACCAGTGTTCAAACCAAAGCGCAATGTCATTTCGTCACAGCTGACATAAATCCCATTTCTGAAAAAGAGAACGCTCATGTTTCAAATCTCAATATTTTTGAAAAACACTTGTCGAAACGATGTCTTATCGTGAACAACTGCGCTACCTCTGTAAGTTGTTTAAATGGTTTTTCCTTCTTCCCGCACAAGATGGCCATTCAAGTTCGCCTTGCTTTGTGTTATTTCGTCTATCTTCTTATGTCATTTTTTATAGCAGTTAATTGCTTAAACTCTCTATTAAAAACTATCTTCCCCTTGTGTAAAACCATGGCTATCAGTCACCATCACTTTGCTGTACGCTATGTTTCACTTCTTTCGCTATGTAGAAGGATGGCCACGGCCGGCTCCTCCCTCCTTCCTCACAATTGGAAGTCGCTTTTGAAACCGCTTGAAACTCTGAATTCTATAGCATCTAGAATAACTATTCTTATGCATAACCTTCTTCTCAATGTCCCAGCTTGTCTTCTTTGCTCGGAAGAACTAAGCTTCTTTCTGTTGAAAATTGTCCGATTTCGTGATCCTCTCAATTATGCGAAATTGATTTCCTACTTTATTTCATATAGCTTTAAGTTGTTTGTTCACGTCCAAGTTACGATTGACTGCATGCCGTCCAAACTGAATATCTCCTTTAAGTCACAGCTGATTCAACAAATGTTATTTGTGTACTTTGAACTGCTTGTTTGTCAGACTTGTTTGTATACCAGTCTGAGGAAGGCCAAGTTGTTGTTTATTTCCTGTACGCTTGACACAGTTCAAAGCAAGTTTCTCTTATCTCAGCTTTGGCTGATTGCCAAGCATTGTCTGGCGAGTTGCTACTACAAGTACAGAAGTCGCTCACCTACTTCCCAAAATAAACTTGTTCTAGTTAAGGACTCCTTCAGCTATTTATATGTCTTATCTCGTTGTACTATGTGTGTCAAGGCCGTGCTTGTTTACGTCTCTCACTTACTCATGTTCGTATTCTATAACTGCTTCGATCCCTGTTTCAAAACTTCGTTGCGTATTTCTCAC
This sequence comes from Meconema thalassinum, assembly GCA_946902985.2. Taxonomy (NCBI): domain Eukaryota; kingdom Metazoa; phylum Arthropoda; class Insecta; order Orthoptera; family Tettigoniidae; genus Meconema; species Meconema thalassinum. The sequence continues at coordinate 110,846,245 of OX336393.1, forward strand.
GTGCTCATGTATTTCACTTTGCTTGCATATTTTGCGATCTTAATGTTCATTGATGAACAAACTTTTTTTTCTCGTCGTCACATTCGATGTGTTTTTGTATTCATACTTGTCATGTCACGTTTTTCGCTGACTTAAGTATTTTTCTGAGTAAACCCTTTGATACTCATTATAACTTAAGGTCATTGTTTATGGCTACTCGTTTGTTACCTATGGCGTTCTTGCTTTCTACTCGCATAGTTCCTTTGTTTATTTGGTATATTCTTGTCCTGAATAGATGTACTTGTTTCTATACGCTTTGCTTAAACTTGCCAATTCTTCCTTCTCATCGTATCGCAATCTTTACTAGTGCTTTATTTCTCTCAGCTTCCAGCTATTTCGTGATTGAAAGTGTTGATAATTCTCGCCTTTTAACTCCGCTTTCCAATGACCCTGATAACCTCCTTCCACTTACACCTGGTCGCTTCCTTACACGCACTTCTCTCTCTGCCCCTCCTCCCCTTCCTAATTCTTTCAGGGATTCTGATTTACCCATTGTTTGGCGGAAACTTGAAGCCCTCCGTAATTCTTTTTGGAAAAGGTGGAACTTGGAATATTTAACTTCCTTGCAACGGTGGCAGAAGTGGTTTCTTTCCAGTCCCGACATTAAAGTGGGAGACTTGGTCTTGGTTAGGGATGTTTCTCCCCCTCTAGTCTGGCCTTTTGGAAAAGTGACCGAATGTTACCCTGGAAGAGATAGGAGAGTCAGGGTATTTAGAGTCTTGACCAATAATGGTCAGATCACAAGACTACCTCTCGGCAATTGTTTATTACTGTACTTGTTTTTCTTGCTCGCTGTTGGTGTTTGTCCCCCCAGTATGGTGTATTCTTTGAATACACGGTACCTGAGATATAATGTCTACTGCTCCTTGCATGTTCATTTCTTCCTTCCTCTTTGCCAAACACCAACAGTGATCATCTGTTTTCTCCTTGTTGGGCATATCTCTTATGTCTTCATAAGTATGTTTCAGATATATAACTTCTGTGACCCACCTAGCGTCATCTCGCAGCGAATCTCTGAAGCTACTCAATTCCTCATCGTGCTAGAGGACTTACTTATCCATTTGGCTACCAGATCTTGTTACCATCGTCAGCTATTTTCTCCTTGAGCAAGAGGACTACGTCTACTGTTTTACTCACCATGCTGCGCTAATATCGCCTACTATCAACTCTTAGAAGACCAGCTCAGCAAGAGAAGATAAATGTTTTATTTTTCAAGTTGGCAATGTTTATATGTTCTCCTTTTGTCTCCTACCCCCCACTCTTTCCCCTCTTTCTTGGTCCCTCCGTGCTCCGTCGAGCTGCACTCACTTCTTAGTCGGCAGTTGAAGCAATCAGTTAAGGCTCAACCAGAGCCAGCCTCCTGACCTAACGAGGCATTTTTTAAATTCCACGCCATGTTGGAACTCTAAGCATCAGTGAGGAACTTCACTTCGACATGCAACAAAGATAAGTACCTTCTTCAAGTTTTAACCTCATCTTCATGGTTTTAACTTCCTCGTGTTTTAAATGATACTTTTATAGACAGTGTGAAAGTATTTATTTTGGGGCAAAAATCATTCTTCGTGGGATTTGCCATGTTGAGCTTTCGCTTGTATAAGCCGACTTTACCATAAAGAGCTTTTATTAAGCTATTCTAAGGAGAAATCCTCTTTCTACGTGGGATATTATCTAGTTACCCGCTGTCTATAATTCAACAAGTTAGTTCCTCCGCTGGATTTACATTAGCCCCATTTTACTGCTAAGATTGTTCTGGAACCTTCCAGATTCTGTACCCAATCTACAAGTCCTGCCGTCATGTATTTCTCACGTACTTGTGAGAATTCTGTTTAAAATTGAATTATCTTACTTCTAAATTACTACATAGTGAAGTTTCGTCCACCGCGGGAATTTTCTATAGCGCATTTAATTGTAATTTACAACTTTCTCAAGAAATAGACTCTCACTTATCTAGTGAAACCAGTTATTTTCATCATTGCAATAATTTTCTTTTCCATAAACTTTGTGTCTCCACAGTGAACTTTCCATATGTTTCAATGAACTATAGTGAAAACCAGTGCTTGCTCAACTTTTCTACCGCCTCACGATCGTCCGCTTATATTCAAATAAGGCCATGAACATTTTCCTTAATTCCCATTTCTCTTTCCTAAACCTCTCACTAACAATCTGCAATAAACTTTTAATCTAGGTCTGTTCCAATAAGGTGTCATTCCAAGAAGTGCCCTTCCATTTTTGTTGGTTTATCATTAAGTATCTCTGTATAATCTTTGTGATACGTGTCTAGCACACGTTTCAAACTTACATTGTTCCTCCCTTCAAAATCAGGGAAAACAATTTTCTAAACTCTTGAGCGAGTCATGTTCAGGTTTCACGAAATGGAAACTGTCCCATTTGGCGAGTGATTCCTGCTCAAACTTGGGAAGTCTAGAACTTTCCCTTTCACTTTCTTCAGGTTTCACAGTAAGTGACCTGCCCTCTTTGTATAATTCTTATATATTAATTCTGTATAAATATAAGCAGTTGTAGGAACTTCTATCTTATTTTTAACATTGTTATTATTGTTATTTTCAAAGTTGTCACTTTCTCTAGAACATTCTCTCCTGAATTTCTTAAGGTGTACGTTTTGTACTCCAATTCACGTTCAAGCTTTAATTATTTCATTGCTCATTTGTTTAAATCTTATAAAGAAACCTTTTAAATTGTCAATTGCCTGGAGCAACCGTTTAATGGTGGGAGGTCTGCGACCCCAAATTGTTAACTACATAGAGAATATTTATTTGTTAAAAAGATTAATTAATCCTGCATTGTTAAATAAATTAAATATTTGTTTTTGGATTCATGATTTCTCTGATACTACAGTTAGGCAGGATCCTGGCCTTCCTAGCTCTTCCTAGGTTTATGCCCTCGTTAACACTTAATAAAGCTTTTACTATTTGCCTGGCCAGACCATCACCCTTCCCTATAGTACTTTTATTCGTGCTTGGGAGGAAATACACTACAGGCTCTCTCTGGCAAACTGCCCAAGTCTTAGCTGCGGTTCCCGTCAGCCTCGACCAAGCTCGTTCCTATTTTAGGTATCAAGGTGTTAATTTTCAGTGGCAACTGCCTCTAAAGGTATTTAAAGTTGAACTCATTAATTTTGTGGGACTCTCCTCCCATTTTTCTATCCTTTTTCTCCAATCCCAAATCTACTTCCTGCTCTTAATCATCTTCCCTTGGTGGGTGGGTTATTCCCTAGCCTATAATCTACCCAGGGACTGATAACCTCGAAACAACTGGAGGAGTATGTTGAAGTGGTAGAGTGTGTGAGTGACAGAATAATGAAAATTAGAATGAAGACGAAGAATGACGTGATGGACTTCATACAAGTGTATGCACCACAGACTGGAAACAGAGAAGAAGATATTGAAGTATTCCTGGAGGATGTAGAAAGAGTAATCTCAGATGTAGAAGTGGTGATCATGGGAGACATGAATGCACAAGTCGGAAATGAGAGACAAGGAAAGGAAGAAGTCGTTGGACCATATGGATATGGGAAAAAGAACCGGGAAGGAGATGAAATTGTAAACTTTTGTGAAAGGAATGGACTGATAGTGGGTAATTCATGGTTTCGGAAGAAAAACAGCAGGAAAATTACGAGATATGGGTGGGGTGATAGAAGAACAAAATCAGTAATTGACTACTTCCTGGTGGAAAGGACAAATCGCAGAAAGCTGATGGATGTGACAGCTTTACCAGGAGAAGCATTTGATGGGGACCATAGAGCTGTGGTGGCAAAATTTAGATGGGGAAAATTGGATAACCTAAAGGAGATCAGAAAAAGTAAAATAAAAGTATGGAAATTGGAAGACAAAGCTGTACAGGAAGATTTTTAGGAGAGATTGAAGCAACAAATCCCAGTTACTGAAGTGGAGAATGTAGAAGAGGAATGGTCCCACTTTAAAAAGGCATTTGCTGGTGCAGCAGAGAGTGCTTGTGGTAGGACGTCAACAAGAGTGAAAGAGAAGGAGACACCGTGGTGGAATGAGGAAGTGAGGAAAGCAGTGAAAGAAAAGAAGTCTGCATGGAAAGAATGGAACCGAGATCAAACAGAAGAAAGCAAAAGGAAGTATCACGACAGCAAACGGAGGTGTAAGAAAGTGGTAGGAGAAGAAAAGAAGAAAAGTTGGGAAGAATTTACACGAAGAATGGAAACAGATGTAAGTGGCAGTAAAAGGATGCTGTATGGGCTTCTAAGAAGTAAGAGGAAAGAAAGGGTTACTACAAAGCTGGTGAAAAAGGAAGATGGAGAGTTGTTAACACACCCGGAAGAGATAAAGGGACGATGGAAGGAGTATTTCGATAAGCTATTGAACGTGAGCAATTGTACTGGTGAGATCGAAGTGACACAGCCTGACGACTCTATAACTGAAGATGATATAACAATGCTGGAGGTGGAATTAGCAGTACAGAAAATGAAGATGGGAAAAGCAACAGGGGTGGATGAAATCAGTGTAGAAATGATAAAGGCTGCTGGACCTGTTGGTATGCAATGGCTGTATCGACTGCTAAAGTGTGTGTGGAAACGGAAATGTGTACCAGAAGACTGGGTAAAAGGGCTGATAATACCAGTGTTTAAGAAAGGGGACAAGAAAGTGTGTGATAACTATAGAGGGATCACCCTCATATCACAGATAGTAAAAATACTGGAAAGGATATTAGAAAGAAGAATGAGAAGAAAGGTGGAAGGAGAGTTGCAAGAGGAACAGTATGGCTTCAGGAGTGGAAGATCCACAGTGGACCCAATCTTTAGCTTGAGGCAGGTGATGGAAAAGAACTGGGAATATGGAGAGGATTTGATCATGACTTTCATAGATCTAGAAAAGGCATATGATAGTGTCCCCAGAGAGAAGGTATGGGAAACCATGGTTAAGAAGAGACTGGGAAGAGAAATGTTGGAAATGGTGCAAGCAATGTACAACAACTGTGTTAGCAGGGTTCTGACCCCTGTTGGAAAGACACATTTGTTTAGGAACAAGACTGGACTAAGACAGGGGAGTGTGCTGTCACCTCTTTTATTCATAATGGTAATGGATGAAATAGTAAAGGAAACAAAGGAAGCATATGGTCATAAAGGAATGAAGTTACTAATATTTGCAGACGATATTGTGGTCTGGGGAAGGAACACCGAAGAAGTGCAAAAACAACTAGATGCACTGAACGAAAATATTCAGAAGTATGGCCTGAAAATCAGTATAGAGAAAAGCAAGACCATGGTGATGACAAGAGGGGAAAGACAAGGAAAGGGCACTGTGAAAATTGGAAGTCAGAGTTTGGAAATTGTGGACACGTTCAAATACCTAGGAAGTGAATTGATGCAAACTGGTAGGTTGGACATGGAGATTGGCAGGAGGGTACAGCAGAGCAATGCATTCTATCAAAGTGTAAGAAAACTTGTTTGGGATAAGGAAGTATCAAGAAAAAGCAAGGAGGTAATGTATAAAATGTACTATGTACCCATATTAACGTATGCAGCTGAGACTTGGACCCTGACAAGCAGGCAAGAGAGTAGAATCCAAGCCAGTGAAATCAAATTCCTAAGAAGTATGATAGGTAAGACAAGGAAAGACAGAGTGAGGAATGAAGATGTTAGGAAGGAAGTTGGGATGGGAAAACTAAATGAGAGAATTGAGAAGAATAAACTAAGGTGGTTTGGACATGAAAAGAGGATGGAGGAAAATAGAATACCAAGACAGATGCTGGAGGCCAAGTGCAAGGGTAAGAGAGCAAGGGGAAGACCTAGAACAAGGTGGATCGATTCAGTGAAGAACAGCGTGAGTAAAAGAAATCTGGACTGGGACAAGATCGTGGGAGAAGAATTGTGGAAGGAAAGAGGAAAGTGGAGAAGTGCCATAAATTCCCCCGACCCGGCAGGAGCTGGATAAGGGGAAATGATGATGATGATGATGATGATGATGAGGGATTCTTAAGCATTGGCACATCCTTGATTACGTCATTACCCGACAATGTGATAAGAAGGACATACTTATTACCAAAACAGCAAGGAATATTGACGATTGTTGGACGGATCACAAACTTCTCATCTGTAAACTCAGGATATCCATCAGCCCAAAACCACCAAGGCGTTTCCAAACCCCATCCAGAGGAAAGTTTAACACCTCCAAACTTCAGGATGAATCTATTTCCACAAACTTTGAGAATATGATCAATGCCCAGCTATCAGATCATCCAGTTAAAACAAGTGACATTCGAGAAGAATGGACCAATCTGAGGGAGATAATCACTAAGTCAGCTGAAGAAACCATTGGTTTGGTAAAGCAGAAAAGTCAAGACTGGTTTGATGACAACAATGAAGAAATTTTGCGTCTCATCAACATCAAAAGGGAAGCCTATCTATCTCATCTTCAAGACCCATCCTCAAATACGAAGAAAGCTCTGTATTTAGAACTCAAGAGTAAGTGTCAGACACAAATAAGAGAGATAAAGAATACTTGGTGGCAGCGGAAAGCTGAGGAACTTCAGAGGCTATCTGATACTCGTGATCTGAGGAACTTCTATGCAGGGATTAAAGAGATATATGGCCCACTTCGTTCTTCATCAGGTACACTAAAAAGTGCTGACAACTCTGCCACTCTTACTGACAGCCATGATATCTTAGAGCGTTGGAAGGAACATTTCTCCATCCTTCTAAATCGTCCCTCAACAGCTGCTGAAGACTTCCTCCGTGATGTGCCGAAATATCCTGAACAACCATGGATGGCTGTACCTCCTTCTTACACGGAATTCAGTGTAGCTCTCAATCAAATGAAACCAAGAAAGGCACCTGGCCCAGATAACATCCCACTGGAATTAATTCAAGCTGGAGGTCAGTCCCTCAAAACGCGGATTTTCACTCTTATTCTCAAAATTTGGGAATTAGGAGAAGTACCTGGTGACCTAAAGAACGCCACTATCATCACAATCTTCAAGAAAGGTGATCGTAGTGTTTGTGGCAACTATCGCGGTATATCGCTACTATCTACTGTGGGTAAAATTCTCGCCAGAATTTTACTTAACCGCCTTCAGGTTATCTCAGAAAAGATCCTCCCCGAGTCCCAGTGTGGATTTCGATCTTCCAGAAGCACAACTGACTTGATTTTCTGCATAAGACAACTACAAGAAAAATGTAGTGAGCAACAGAATCCACTCTTCTTAGTCTTTTATGATCTGGAAAAGGCCTTTGACTCAGTTCCAAGATCTGCTATGTGGGCGGTGCTACAACGCTTTGGCTGTCCTCGACGCTTTGTTGATCTAATCCAAGCTCTCCATGATGGCATGACCGGTCAGGTTTGTCAGCAAAATAAGATCTCTGACGAATTTCCTATCACTCATGGACTGAAACAAGGCTGCGTACTTGCTCCAACACTGTTTGCATTGTATTTGGCTGCAATGCTCTATAAATCGCCCACAAACATCCCAGGTGTAGATGTCAGGTACCGATTTGATGGAGGGCTCTTCAACCTAGCTCGATTTCGCTCCAAGAAGCTAACTCAGGTTACGAAGATAACCAATATGTTGTATGCAGATGATGCAGCATCGCCTACACTCACGCCAGTGGAGTTGCAACAGACTGTTAATTGCTACAAGAATGCATGTGAACGTTTTGGTCTCACCATTAATGTTCAGAAGACCAAGGTTCTGGCACAACCCTCACCAGGCACTTCCCTTCCGCACTTCAACATTTCTATCTCAGATACTCCATTGGAGCAGGTAGACCACTTCTCGTATCTGGGCAGTCTGCTATCTGTACACGGCAATTGTGGGCAGAATGTTGAGAAGAGAATCGGTGCTGCCCATGCGGCATTTGGGCGACTATCGCACCGGGTCTTCTTGAATAAAGATCTGACCGTGAAGACGAAGCTCATGGTGTACCAAGCTGTTGTTATCTCAACATTGTTGTATGGCTGTGAAACCTGGACCCTCTATCGACATGACTTCCGAAAGCTTGAGCGCTTCCATCAACAGAAGCTTCGATCCATCCTTAAGATAAAGTGGGAAGACCACATCACCAATCTTGATGTTCTTGAGACAGCGCTTGCTAATAGTATAGAATCATCCATCATTGGTCATCAACTTAGATGGATTGGACATGTCCAACGGATGGATGATACGAGACTACCACGCCAGGTTCTGTATGGTGAACTCACCTCCGGCACCAGACCTCATGGAGGCCCTAAGAGACGTTACAAGGACCAATTCAAGCAGAATATGAAGTTGACAGGTCTCAATCCACAAACCTGGGACCAGCTTGCTAAAGACCGTTCAACTTGGCGCCAGACCATCCCGGCTGCTGTCAAAATGTTTGAAGAAGAACGTCGTAGAATTGTTAAGGCCAAGCGACAAGCACGTAAGCTCCGTGCAGCACAGCCACGCCCTCCACCAACAGTTCTGTGTGATCTGTGTGGACGTTTGTTTCATGCACGCATTGGGCTGTTCAGTCACCGCAAACATGCCCACAGACCTCAACCTTAGATTATTTTAGACTGTTTTGGAAGAAGATGTATACTCGGAAACGAGTTAAAGCCGACGACGACGACGATTCCTCTTTCCAATGGGGTCGGAGATGAGATGTGATGAAAGTCTATGAGGCGGATGGTTTTTATGGCCACATGCCCTCCCTTCCTGATGCCAACCTCATGAGAGGAGTTAATGAGAGATGAAATGAATGGAGGGGAATGAAACTGGGCAAGGATGTGGATGGAAGCGGCCATGGCATTTGCCTGGCGTTGAAAATGTGGGAACCACAGAAAACCAATTCAAGGACAGCTGACGGCGGGGCTCGAAACCACGTCTACCGAATCCGCAGAGAGCTTGGCCCCATGGCCTAGCGCTGCGAGTTATTTAGCGCAGCTTCTGCTGTCGGTGGATTCTTAATAGAAAATTAATGCAAAATATATATAGAAAATTTTAAAACTCTTTTCGGTGACTGATAAAATTGTTTATTAATAATTGGGAATTTTCATGATGTACTTGCCCAATTTTGGAAATTTTGTTTGAAAAGTTAGAAATGCAATTCTTTTAGTGTGTTTCTGAAACTAGGATATTTCCTTATAGAATATGTAACCTGTAATTTCTTAAACTTCAACCCTAATATACTTCAGTGGAATAATGTTCCCCTTGAAATGCATAGTCAATAATAATAATAATAATAATAATAGTCAAAAGCCTTGAATGTTAGTGATTTCTGTGAAATGAATGGGAAAGAAAATATATAAAGAAAATAAAGAAAAAATAAATCCACCAGAAACAAACCCCGTGGCACCACACCCCATGAAGGGCCCTTTGGCTTACTAAGCTACCGCTGCCCAGCCATTTTATCCTACAGATTGTGGGGTGACCTATGGTCAACGCGTCAGGTCCCGTTGGCCATTAATCTTGGTTTTCCTGACTGAGGTGCTGCCTCACTGTCAGACATCTACTCAATTGTCCTCAAGAGGCAGAGTGCACCCCACTCCAGTCCCCAAGTCAGTTACTGAAACCCCTCATGGAGCCGGGAATCGAACCTAGGGCTTATGGATAAGAGGCCGATATAGTACTCCAACACCACACATTATAACTAGTGTGGTGGAAAAATCACATATCACCTTCTATACTTGATCAGTTTATTCTAATTCCTATTAGATTGATTTCCTCCATTTCATACTGAAATTTTTCCAGAAACCATGGATGTTATGCTACAACAGTCTACTGTATGCACTATGTTCTTTGGTAGTGAGAAAATGCAGAACTAAACTGACTATGTATTGGTTATATGCAAGATGGCTGACATGGCCATGGAACTATGTGGTGGTAATGTCGTGAACTAATGGCATAAAAGTGTAGCAAAGAGTGCCTACTCTAATTTTTAAGGATTCCAGAGAAAAGAGACAAATGGGGTGAAAAGAAAAGATGATGGTATAAGGCTTGTGGTGAGAGGATATATGATTTGAGATATTCTGTCGTTTCTACTACGTTGCATGGGCTATGTGTTACTGAGGCATATCATATTTCTCCTCAATAGAAGTAAAACAAGATAGAATGTATACAACGAAAATGGATTGAGATCACTATTTTCCATAGTAGTGTCATGGAATAAGTGGACATTGCCTGTATTCAAGAAACTCGTTGGAGAGGACAAAAATCTCGTGAAATAGAAGATGGATACAAGCTCATCTACCATGGAACAAGCAACCGAAATGGGGTTGCTGTTGTTGTTTGTGCCAACTTAAGAGATCAGGTAGCCGAGGTCAATCGACAGTCAGACTGCCTCTTGACTGTCATCATAGATATGCCATCTTGTCGGTTACACATCATTAGTGCATATGCCCCACGAACTGGCTGTGATGAGAGTGAGAAAGAACGGTTTTGGCAAGAACTCCAGGATCTTGTCTTGTTGTGCCCAAAGGAGGACTTCTTACTCGTATGTGGTGACTTAAATGGACATGTTGGTCAAAATAAGAATGGTTATAGTTGTCATGGTGGAAATGGATAATTGGTATTACTGTGAAATAAAATATTATAAAAGCATGAGCTGTTACAATTGCATTGTAAATTTGATCATCAATTAGATAGCCAGGTGGACCTAGTTGACCAGCTAATTCCTTAGTTCTCCAAATCACCACTGCTTAAGTTCCAAAGCCGCAGCAGCTATCTTGCACGTCTTAGTAAAGCTCCTTTAGTTCTGTGTTTCACCACAATAACAGCTTCAGCCCCCATCTTGCACATTACGTATATAAAATCTGTTTGGTTCTGCATTTCTCCACAACATCAGATCCCTCAGTCATAGCAGCTATCTTGCACGTTATTTATATAAAGTCTGTTTCGCATCCATTATAATACCTTCTCCATAGTTTCTTTACTCCATGCTAGCAATTCAGGGTGCAGATAATAAGATACCAATACAAGTACATGTATGAATCTTCTCAGGAATGCCACAATCACGCCTCCCTTCAACAGCTCATCACAATTGTACCAGTTCACCCTTAAACAGTTCCAATCATGGTTTCTGGACACGTTACAGAGTGTGTGTGTGTGTAACTACAGTACAAGTAAGGAGATTATATTACTGATGTGTGCCAAAGAGCTTCGAGTGAAATGATCGTGTGGCCTCCGGAGAGGCCGAGTGCAGGTCTTTCTAGTTGACGCCCGTGGGCGACCTGCGCATTGTAATGAGGATGATGTGATGATTAAGACGGCATATACACCCAGTCCCCGATCCACGGGAATTAACCCCAGGAGAGTAAAATCCCTGCTGGCTCGGCCGGGAATCGAACCAAGGGCACTTTGGGCCAAAGCCTAGCGTGCTAACCATTTAGCCACAGAGCCGGACAGAGCTTCAAGTGACAGTGATGGAGATGACAAGTTGAATCTTGAGAAACCTTAACTGAGTAAAATGTAAAGTGCGTTTGAAATGAGTAGGCATTACATCAGTGCAAAATCCCTGAATTCTTTCATTCTTCTTTAGCATCTTTTGCCAGTCTGAGGTGGGATCCACTAGTTTGGTTCTACATCACAATTTGTAACAATCATGGATCTGTCAGGGTGAAGGTCTGCATCCTGAGGTCGTTGTGCTGGGTATCAAGCCTGAACTGCCTCAGTCTTCCCGCTGATTGTTTACTACCAATTTGCAGTGCAAAGGCCCTCTTTGCCACATTAATACATAAATTCAGTAATAAATTTGAAAAATGCGGTGTATCACTTGATGCAAGAGCAGTGAAATGAACCAATTTTTTAAATTTATTTAATGCAGGACTAAGTTCAAAATAATACTTTCTCTTTTAATATCATTGTTGTTGGTTAAGTTTTACATATACAGGCCCACTGTACTCGTATTGCTGAAAAATATGATGTAAAATCTAAATTTGAGTTACAAGTAGTTAGTACTCTTTTCCTTTATGCATAAGTCACATTCAACTGTATTTCATTTGTGTTTTGTTCACTTTATCAGCTGTTGATAGCCTGTATGATTGTTTTTTTTTTCTTAATAAATCATCTTTTTCTCTTACACAATATTAAATACAAGATATTTTAAACTCAGAAAGTTCAATAATAATGTTATTGGTATTTTTGTCCCTTTTAACTACTGAGGCTTTTAGAGACGCTGGGGTGCCGAAATTTTCCCAGAAGGGGATCTTTAACTTGCCAGTAAATCTACTGACACAGCTCCCTCGCATTTTCGCACTGTCAAATGCCAGTTGACTGCGCCAGGATGCGAACTTGCAACCTTGGGCCCAGCAAGCGAGAACGTTACCGCTGAGCCAAGCAGCCAGTCGTCAGAAAGTTCATACCCAAGTGAAAATGCTACCATGCATGGCTGCTGTGGTGAAGTGGCAACACACCAGATCTGGAGAAACTGGGGACACAGGTTCTAATTCCAGTGGTATCCAGTTACTTCAATGCAATGGTTACATGTAATTCACTATAGAATGAATGTGACTTGCTTATCTTGGAAGCGGGTAGCTCCTGGTCTAAAGAGGATGGTGGTTGATGTGTTCTTTAAGTCAATGTTCCAGGATTCAAACTCAAGAACTTCTCTCTTTTCGCTCCACTCTGATTCCAGCCGCATCTTGACAGCCTTATTGATGCGTAGTTGCTCCTCCTTTTGCTTCAGAAGACGGTTCAGCAAATCTCGTGCTTCACTCATCAAAGACACTTCCTGCAAAGCATTCCATGTATAAGTTGATTGCCTTAGAGAGGTTTATTAAATTTACTGGTGACACCTGTTAATACACTGCCTGACAATTGCTAAGGAACAAGTGACTATTGCCTGGGAACAACAGACAAATGCAATGGAACAACCAACCAATGAGAGTAAAAGGCATTGGCGAGGGCGGGACGTGTTATCTGCAGTGAAAAGGAACAGACATCTCACTCCTCGTCAGATAGCTGCAGACCTTGCAACCGTTACCAGTACACATGTATTTGCCAGAACCATTTTGTGGCAATTACATCAAAGTGGTTTGTATGCTCGGAAGCCTGTTAAATGCCTCCCACTTCAACCACGCCATTGTTGAGCAAGTGTTAGTTAGTTGGTGTAAGGAACATGTTGGTTAGGGTCAGCAACAGTGGTCCACAGTGAAGTTCTCCGACGAATCCCGCTTCACTGTGACAAGTGATTCTGGCCACCAGTTAGTGTGGAGAGAGAGGGGAACACATTACGCACCACAGAATGTTCATGAGCGTCATCGATATGGCCTCGGCGTTATGGTGTGGGAAGGCATTATATTATGCACAATGGCCGAACACCGCTGCATTTTTTCGAACAAGTTACCATTATAGCACAGCGGAATTGCAGTGAGATTATTCTGGACCACGTTCGTCTTTTTAGAGGTGCGGTAGGTCCTGACTTTCTGTTTATGAATGACAATGCCCGCCCACACAGGACCACTGCAGTAGCGGACACATTGGACAGTGAAAATATTTAACATATGGAATGGCCTGTGTACTTCCCGGACTTGAGTCCTATCGAGCATGCCTAGGATGCTCTTAGCAGATGTGTTTCTCAAAAAACACCCCCTCCCCAAACCTTGCAAGACCTTAAAATCGCCTGAAGAGAGAAGTGGGAAAATATCCCCCCAGGGACTCCTCAACAGCTTAGTAGACAGCATGAATAACAGGTGCACAATGAGCATTCGTGTCCGAGGAGAGCATATTTCTTACTGAGAGACTGCTTTAACAAATTTGAGCTAGCCGGACCATTTTATCAAATTTCTTTGTGAATTTGTTAATGTACATAGCTCAATCGGACAATTTTACATCCTGTTTCCTTCGGGAACAGATATTTCCAATATGGATTAGCAAGGTAAGCTAACATTATTTTTGAAAGGAAGTTTTGACTTCCGTAGTACATTGGCGCTGCTCGTGGCGACATTTTGTGCCTTGCAGCGGCCTTCACAGTATGTACTAGCCACGCGTCTTGGTGAGGTGTACCATAACCAACTGAAGAGCCCATTGGTAGACTGGGGCGAAACGCTGGCAACTGTTTTGAGCTAGCCGGACCATTTTATCAAATTTCTTTGTGAATTTGTTAATGTACATAGCTCAATCGGACAATTTTACATCCTGTTTCCTTCGGGAACAGATATTTCCAATATGGATTAGCAAGGTAAGCTAACATTATTTTTGAAAGGAAGTTTTGACTTCCGTAGTACATTGGCGCTGCTCGTGGCGACATTTTCTGCCTTGCAGCGGCCTTCACAGTATGTACTAGCCACGCGTCTTGGTGAGGTGTACCATAACCAACTGAAGAGCCCATTGGTACACTGGGGCGAAACGCTGGCAACTGTTTTGAGCTAGCCGGACCATTTTATCAAATTTCTTTGTGAATTTGTTAATGTACATAGCTCAATCGGACAATTTTACATCCTGTTTCCTTCGGGAACAGATATTTCCAATATGAGAGACTGCTATCGACCTTCATTTTGTGAGTCTGAACTGTTTCCAACAAGAATGTCATGTATTGATTTCTTTATCTGTTTTCCTGCTTTCCCATGAGGTGAAATCTGTACTAATTTTCGTTATAAATGTACCACTCCACCTCTATTACGTATGTACTTTGCATGTCTTCCATGCTTGCCTGTGAATATTCCTTTCTACCAATGTCTCTGTTCCTTAGCAATATTGTCAGGCAGTGTACTATTATGTTATATTATTTAATGTAACTTGTTTTCAACCCTCAATGAGGTCTTCGTCGACATGGGTTGATTTTGCTCTAACTTACAATACATAAGGTATAAAATGAAAAAACACATTACGGTATAGCAAATAAAAGATAAACTCTAATCCAGAAAATGGAGGTTGCTTTTCAATATACAAAAATTTTTTATAACAAGCAATGCTTGTCATGGAATAGTAAAATTCGCCATTACTTAACAGTGATTAAACCGGAAGCTCTTCATGCTTCAGAAACGCTCAATTTACAACTTAAAACATTAAAGGAACAATTAGAGATTAAGGAAAGGAAAATTATGCGAAAGATCTTAGGGGCCAGAATTAAAAATGGCATACACTATCCCAAACCCAACTCTGAAATATATATGACAATTTCTAAAATTACCGATACCATGAGAATGAGACAAATTCAATTTTTGAGCCATTTGGAAAGAATGAATCGTACGAGACTTAATTACCGAACCCACAAATTTCTGCAGAACAAAAGTACAAGACCAAAGTGGTACAAACAGGTGGAGAGGGACCTAGTGGAGATGGGATCGCCAGATCTGATGAATAGAAATGCTATCAGGAATATTGTTCACACAAGGAAGATCAGAAGAAACCAACACGACGTGCATGGTCGGAGGAACAGAAACTACAACAATCCTTGCATATGAAGAGCTATTGGGCAAGGAGGAAGGCTCAACATACGTTGATTCCGCGTGGTCCTAAGTGACCCATCCGCGAGAAGGAGAAGAAATAAACTAAAACAAAAGTCTAACTGTAATGCCAGCAATGACATACCGTACTATCAAAATAATTTCAAAACAAAAAATTTCAAATTTAAATAAAAAAGGAAATGAAAATTGAAAATAAATAATGATAAGGTTATACAGGCAAAGAGACGGATCTAAGTCACAGTTGATCTTCAGAACAAAGAACACCATAAACATGGGGCGGACAGCAGTGAACAAAGACTTGGTATGTCATATCAAGAAATAGCAAGTGCTTTAGGTGTGTTCAAGACTTGTGTAGGAAACACAATTAAACGTTATAGCGAGAGTTGTTGTTGTTTGAGTCTTCAGTCTTTTGACTGGTTTGATACAGCCCTCCATTCCTCCCTGTCCTGAGCTAATCGTTTCATCTCTACATAGCTCCGACACCCTACATCCGAGGCAATCTGTTTAACATATTCTAACCTTGGTCTACCCCTACAGTTTTTGTCCTCGACCCTTCCTTCCATAACTAAGCTTGCTATTCCTGGGTGTCTTAGTATGTGTCCTACCAACCTATCTCTTCTCTTCATTAACAGTCGCCAGAAACATCTCTCCTCTCCCACTCGTCTTAATACCTCTTTGTTTGTAACCCTATCTACCCATCTGATCTTCATCATTCTCCTGTAACACCACATTTCAAATGCTTCAATTCTCCTCTTTTCTGCTGCACCAATAGTCCAAGTTTCACTTCCATAGAGCGCCACGCTCCAGACAAAGGCTTTCAAAAATTACTTCCTAATACCTAAATCTATATTCGATGTCAGCAGATTCCTTTTTTGTAGAAATGCTTTCCTTGCCTGAGCCAACCTACTTTTTATATCCTCTTTGCTTCGTCCATCACTGGTTATTCTGCTTCCTAAGTAACAGAAGTCTCCTACTTCCTTCAGCTTTTCACCTGCCAATTTGATCTCCATAGAGGCTTCTGATTTATTTCGGCTGCATTCCAGTATTTTTGTTTTACATTTATTAATTTTCATCATGAATTCTTTCTGTAAGACGGAGTCCATACATTCAAAAACTCATTCAAATCCTCAGGCTTGTCGGCCAAGATGACGATGTCATCAGCAAATCTCAGAGTTGAAATTATTTCTCCTTGAATCTTCACTCCCACTTTAAATTTTTCTCTAATTTCCTTCATTGCTTGTTCAATGTAAAGATTGAAAAGTATGGGTGATAAGTTGCAGCCTTGCCTTACACCTTTCTGAATACCAGCTTCTCTCTCATGTCCTTCAACTCGAATGACTGCTGTCTGATTTCTGTACAGATTGTATATCACCCTCCTATCCCTGTACTTTATTCCAATCGATTTCAAAAAGTCAAACAATTTAGTCCAATCAGCATTATCAAAAGCCTTTTCTAAGTCTACAAAAGCCATGAATGTTCTCTTATCTTTCCTTATTCTACCTTCCAAAATCAGCCTAAGACTTAGTACAGCTTCCCTTGTTCCTACATTTCTCCTGAAACCAAACTGGTCTTCACCCAACTCTGTTTCTATCTGGCTTTCAATCCTCTTGTAAATTATTCTAGACAGGATCTTTGAAGCATGAGTAATCAAGCTGATTGTACGGTAATCTTCACATCTGTCAGCTCCCACTTTCTTTGGTACAGAGATGATTACATTCTTCTTGAAATCAGGGGGTACCTCACCTGTCTCATAAATCCTACACACCAAGTGAAATAACCTGATCAGACCTTCATCTCCTATGCAGCGTAGCAACTCAATCGGTATATCATCTATGCCTGGTGCTTTGTTCCTGCTTAAGTCTTCCAAAGTTCTATCAAATTCTGATCTCAATATTAAATCTCCTTTCGCATCCTCATCAATTTCCTCCTCCAATCAAGCTGATTGTACGGTAATCTTCACATCTGTCAGCTCCCACTTTCTTTGGTATAGAGATGATTACATTCTTCTTGAAATCAGGGGGTACCTCACCTGTCTCATAACTCCGACACACCAAGTGAAATAACCTGATCAGACCTTCATCTCCTATGCAGCGTAGCAACTCAATCGGTATATCATCTATGCCTGGTGCTTTGTTCCTGCTTAAGTCTTCCAAAGTTCTATCAAATTCTGATCTCAATATTAAATCTCCTTTCGCATCCTCATCAATTTCCTCCTCCCTTTCCATTACATGATTCTCAATCTCCTTTCCCTTATACAAACTCTCGATGTAATCTTTCCATCTCTCAACCTTTTCTTCCCTATCTGTTAGAGGCTTTCCATTTGTGTCCTTAATATTACAGCACTTAGTCTTCTTTTCCCCAAAAGTATTCTTAATCCTTCGATAAGCTGTGTCTACTTTTCCTAATTTCAGACAATTTTCTATACCTGCACATTTCTCTTTCAACCATTCTTCTTTCGCTTCCTTGCACTTCCTGTTAACGTCATTTCTCCGACGTCTGTATTCTGCTTTCCCCTTTTCATCTCTTACATTCTTGTGTTTCCGCCTTTCATCCATCAATTCTAGTATATCCTGAGTGATCCACGGTTTTCTCCCTATTCTTTCTTTCCTACCAATGTTTTCTTCTGCGGATTTTGTTATTTCATTCTTCAAAAGTGCCCATTCGTCTGCAATTGAAGTTTGTTTAGGGTTTTTCATTAGTCCTTCCTCTTCTTGAATCTTTCGTTTACATCCTTCTCTTTCAGTCTGTCTATTGCCCACCTTTTTGGCTTTTGACTTTTCTTCAGTTTCTTCAACTTTAATCTGCAATTCATTACAACCAGATTGTGGTCAGAGTTTATGTCAGCACCAGGATATGTTTTACAATCCAAAATCTGGTTTCGAAACCTCTGCTTGACCATAATGAAGTCGATTTGGTAACGCCCTGTATCTCCTGGTCTCATCCATGTGTATATTCTTCTATTGTGGTTATTGAATAAGGTGTTAGCTATGACCAATTCATGCTCGGTGCAGAATTCTACCAGCCTGCTTCCTCGATCATTCCTTTCACCTAATCCGAAATCTCCTACTATCTTCCCTTCTCTCCCTTTTCCTACCACAGCATTCCAATCTCCCATTACTATAACATTTTCATCACCCTTGATATACCTCAGAATTTCGTCTATTTCTTCGCAGACCTTTTCAACATCCTCATCATCAGCTTGACTGGTAGGCATATAGACTTGTACCACTGTGGTGCAGGTAGGTTTAGTATTGATTTTTGCTACAATAATCCGTTCACTATATTGCTCATAATATTCCACCCGCTGTCCAAGTTTCCTACTCAATATGAGGCCAACCCCTGCTTGGCCATTGTTTGATTTAGTGCTAATGACCCTATAGTCTCCTGACCAAAAGTCCTGTTCTTCCTGCCAGCGCATTTCACTAATCCCAACCAAATCCAACCTCAACCTATCCATTTCCCTTTCTAAGTTTTCTAACCTTCCACTTCCTAGCAGACTTCTAACATTCCACGCTCCGATCCGTAGAATGTCAGATTTCCTCTTTGTCACTTCTGTGATGTTAACCCCCTCTCGAGTAGTCCCCACCCGGAGATCCGAACGGGGGACTAGTTTACCTCCGGATTGAAATTTTACAAGGGAGGAGGCCATCATCACATGTAATTATGCATAGAGAGGTGCATATCCTCGGGAATAGCATACGGCTGTAGTTTCCCGTTGCTTTCAGCCGTGCAGCAGGACGCAGTGTAGCCATTATTTGGCTTATATTATCTTAACCGTCTATAAGACTAGTAAAGAATTGATTTATTCTGAAAGGCTGCTACTCCCTTTCAGAATAAGTAAAGAGCAATTCTACTAACAAAAATACTAACCTTCTACCATACTAACAATTAAAGACCAATATTCTACTAACAAAAAAAAAACTAAATTTCCACCAACAACAAATACTACCACTAAAACAGTCTGTCACCAGGCACACTCACATGCACCCTCACACATCACAGTCTACTAAAACAATGAACTATAACTAATAAACAATGCAACTGCTACCAGACACACTCACACACCACAGTCTAATAGAACAATGACATATATCTAATAGACAAACTAACTACCTACTTACAACTAAAACTAACTACATACTTACTGTACTGTTATTTGAATTGACAATATTTACAAAATGCAATTTAGATAGAAAATACTTACAAAATGTAATTTAGATTCAAAATAGTCACAAAATGCAAATTAAGGGGGACGTATGCAAAATTGCACTCCAGTAAAAAAAGTATTTTAACTCCCAGAGTTTTAAATATAATGCTATAGAATTTGACACAGATGATTATCCCCTTATTAACGCTGGTTAACTCAACAACAAAAAATGGTTAAGATTTTCACAAATCGAAACAAGTCACGCGGTTTATAATCGTTCGGAATTGCGAAAAATATTTCTTAAATGTGCAAGCCTCCGTGGCTTAGGCGGCAGCACGCCGGCCTCTCACCGCTGGGTCCGTGGTTCAAATCCCGGTCACTCCATGTGAGATCTGTGCTGGACAGAACGGAGGCAGACAGGTTTATCTCCGGGTACTCCGGTTTTCCCTGTCAAAATGTCATTCCAGCAACACTCTCCACTATCATTTCATTTCATCTGTCATTCATTTAATCATTGCCCCAGAGGAGTGCGTCAGGCCTCGGCAGCCGGCACAGTCCATATCCTCGCCGCTAGATGGGGGCTTCATTCATTCCATTCCTGTCCCGGTCGGAGACTGGAAGCAGGCTGTGGATTTTCATTTTCATTTCTTAAATGTCGAGAGACCAATGGACAAACCATAACCACGGAAAAGTTGACAGATTTGACCATATACCTACATAGGCCTATACATGCAAGAAATGAGTACGGTACTTATCAAAAATAAAGAAATAATAAGCTAATATGTACCCTACTATTCTATTTCTCTCCCACTCCTAAATCCTTCTCTGAACACTCATCTTAGAACAGAATGGTCTGCATTTTTGGACTAATGATAAAAATGTAGCCTATAAGAAGAAATTAACATGCTCATCTTTAGCTCCCCGGAAAAACTGGAAAAAACCTTGAGTAAGTATTAATGTTTCTGTTCTTATGCATTTGATATGATGCTTTAAAAATCAATCTAGAAGAGATAATTTAAGTTAACTTCACTACCATAATACTGCTTAAGGGTTAGACTGTTGAGGACTGATGACCAAGATTTCCATAACTTGATGCTTCACAACTTTATGTAAATTGTATTTTCATAAAAGGGCCTTTACTCAGTTTGGATCATTTGCGATACGTGTTAAATGGATGTGTGTGCTGACATTTTGGTGTTAAATTATGTAAGTTGGCAACACCAAATGTGGCGGCAATGTTGGTTTTCTAGTAACTTATTTAAGGTGGCCCGGACAATATCTCACACCCCATTTTTAAATTGGAAATTGCAGGAGAAAGTATTCCTCGCATATATCTCGCATTAATTTCTGATGCCGTCATAAAGATGATCGTAGTAATTTTAGAACACGCCTTGCCCGCGATGTTATTGTTCGTTAGGCGGAGGTGCTTTTCTTTCTTTCACGGTATTTGTTGTCCATCTGTTGCATTGTCGACAAGTAGGCCTAGCAACATTGTCTTCATGTTCCATTTTTGTTTCTCAGTTAAGTGTGATTGTTTTCTTGTAGAAATCGATCTTTTAGTTAAGTAAAATGGCGGAAGTTATACGGCTGGATTTACACTCAAAGTGATCAAATATGCAGTCGACGATGGTAACAAGAGTTGCCGGTCGAGAATTCATTGTGAATGAATTTAATATTCGCTACTGGCGTCAACAGAAGACACGCTAGAAACCCATAACCAAACGCAAACTGTGTTTTCAAATGTGGCGACGCAGTAAAACAGCAATACGGGGTATGATCGTCAGCTGTTTTGTTGGCGCTCCACACCCTAATAATAAGTAATTGTTAGCTTAGATCACGTCGAGGTCTGGTATTGTTAGCCACGATAAGCTGACGACAGAAGACAAAGTAAAGAAGTCCGTCTGTTGAACTCTTGCGTGATTTGGCGCTCCACACGCTCAATAAGAAATTGTGAGGTTAGAACACATCGAGATCAGGTGTTGTTAGTCACGATAAGCTGACGAGAGAAGACAAAATAAAGAAGGCCAGCAGTCGAACTCTTGCATGATTGGCAGTGTTAATTATGCTCCTCGCAGCAGTCGCCCACGCAAAACCACAGCATGTAAAGATTGGCATCTGCTCATGCTGAGTAATAGTTGTCAAATGCGAGTGCAAGTGACTTGAAGAGTGAACTCCGTAAAAATTATAACATCAAGGTCAATGTATCAACTGTTTCTCAAAGACTTCGAGACTGTGCAGATGCGGATATCCACAAATTTTATCGCCATGCGGATATACAGTAGTTTGCATGGCTGTGCGGATAGCGGATAAGCTGCGGATGTTTGGAGTAAATTTGCGGATAGTATTTAGAAGACAATATTGAACTGGATTTTTTCTTAATAATTTTAGTTCTTGCTAAGATGTGCGTCTTTCACGTTTCTCGTTATTTCCGAATTTGCTTTCACTTGGATTGTAAGAGAATAATAGAGAAGTGAGAGAAGCCAGTCATGGAAACACCCTCAATTAGTGTTGACTTTTGACGCTGGGCTGACACATTCAAGAAATTTGCCGGACCACAATGGACAAGAAGAGCAAGAGACAGACAAGAGTGGAAGACCCTAGAAAAGCTCCTTTTCAAAATATAGTATATGCGAGGAAACGAAAGGAGCAACTCAGTGCAACATAGTAAACCTTTAAATACAATAGCGATAATGTATTAAGGACAATTAAAACTCTACTAAAAATAAAGTGAACGTGCTAGAAACATTAACAATTTTGCAAATATTAGATACAAGAACAAGAATACATAACATAGAGAATACTGTAACTAGGTTAGGAATAGATATATCAATAGCTATAAGAACAATTCAAGAACAGAGTCTAACGTGCCAGAAAAGTGCACCACTGGATGCCTCACTACTCATTAGGACTGCTCACCTAATGAGTGTAATGGAGCAAAATCCCTGCCTAGGCAGGAGGCCATTGCTCTTAGGGGATTAAAGGACTGTATTTATTATTATTATTATTATTTGACAATAAATAGTCCTTTATATCTGCGTGGGTATACCCAACGACTTAGTAGCCACCCGGTGTTTTACTTGCCGTTACTCAGAGGGACAAAACTCAGTCCACATTGCCTTGCGATTCACACAGCCAAGGGGAACGAATTTCTCCTCAAATGTCTAAATGTGTTGCTTTAGTACTTTATTTAATAAATTTAAAATATAATTGTAATGTCAGCGAATTTTTATAACAAACGTGCGGACGCGGATAACAGTCTTGCGGATGCGGATAATGTTTTGTGTATCCGCGCAGGACTGTAGGGATAGATTCATTCTATGCAATTCGCAAACCATTCCTTACTGACCTGACCAGGAAACCAAAGAGCAGGAAATGGAGAAGAATGTGGAATAATAATCGCCGAGGTTGGCTGAAAGAAGCTTGGCGGCATGTTGTGTTTTCTAATGAGAGCCTTCTTGTGCTGCTCCTGCAGTTCAACAAAGTGAAGAAGCAGTAATAGTTTGGGGATGTATTACATCTGAGGGGCCTGGAGACATTTGCTTTGTTGATGAGTGTGCATTGTATCACAACTCTTGAAGAGGTAATGCTTCCCTCTGTATGAAAGCTACTTGGTGTCAATTTCATTTACCAACAAAATAATGCTCCATGTCACAGGTCACGCTTAACATGCTCCGTGACTTCTGGACAATAATATTGAGGTTCTCCCATGGTCTGCTCGAAGTCCGGATCTCAATCCCATTGAAATTCTTTGGAATCCAATGGCATTGAAGATAGCAAGGCAGAAACCAAAGTTAACAGCTTCCTTGTCAGCAAGATATGGCAGAGTATAACAAAGGAAGTGTTGCAAACTGATTGACTCCTTGCCAAAAAGGCTTTATGAGTGCAAAAAGGCTTCAGGTGGACCAATTGATTATTGAACAGATACCAGTACATATGTAGCGACATATCATCAGCATTGTATTATTTTACTTTTTGAATTACATATTCACAAGAAAAGTTGAAATTTTATTTTTATTTAAGATGACCCTAAACTTTCTGGTAACACTGTACAGTAATTGGTTTAACTAAAGGCTTGGTCTCTCAGAACCGACTCGTGTGAGATGCGGGGCCTCGCACATCTCCAGACTACACGAGCTTATGACAGTGGTTTTTCACGCTGCGAGATGCACTATCTGCACAACTTAGCAGTGAGACCTCGCAGTGTCACCTGCCAAATTTGTGCGTGGCAACAGCAGTGCTAGGCAACATTGTTTCAGTTCTTCAGGGGCGAATGCTGGTCATGAAAGTCAGGCTTGCTCTTCCATTCATGAAAGTTGGTGGGGTTGGGACATGCATAGTTCTGAATGAATAAAATAAAAGAAACAATAATCGCTAAATCACATGAATATTTTAATTATCGGTTGCATGAACATATAGGGGCAGATTACCTCGTAGTTCTGCCTCTTAAAACAACAATAACTAACTACATGAACATGCATTCAAACTGGTTACGTCGCAACTTTAATTCAAGAAGGGCCAAGATATAGCAAATTTTCACAATCAGACTCATTTTATAATTATTAATAAATTATGACAAGACAGTGATTTTATAATTAAACAAGTAAACATCAAAGTACGTACCGGTACACTGAACTATTGCAACTATTTATAAGATCTACCTACTTTAAAACAAACTCTACTCTGCGGCTTTTCTTTACAAAACCATTAATAACTTCATCATAGAAAGAGGACTGTAATCTAATTTTTGCAAGCAATCCTTTTGCAACCGACAATATAGCCAAAGATGATAGCCTCTCCTGAACTTGAATCGATCTGCAATATGTATTAATATGTCTCAGCAGGCGCGGATCTAGAGTTTGGCTTTGGGGGGGGGGGGGGGGGGGGGTGTCACAGAATCGAAATTGTTAAGAAAAATGGTATCACTATCAACGCAATCACAAAATAACCAAACGTACAAAACCAGTCGAATTTTTTTTGCAAGCTACATGGATAGAAATTTGATGCGTTTAGCGCACCAAAAATATTCGTACAAATTGCAACGGCGTGTTTTGCGACTTTTACATCGAGCTTCGAGAAAAGTATCAAGGTACGTTACAGTTTCAGCAAGTCGAGTTGGTACCGACAAAGGGAGAAAGTCACAGCTTAAATTGCCAACCAAGCTTGCAGTTTGGACGTCGGCAATTTTTTTTGGTGCGAAAAAAGAAGCCCCAAATTCCTATCTGTGCATTGCCGCACATTCATCGTGACATCGCTATAGACATCGATTCGGTAATCTCAAGGTTTGCTAAACAAAATAGACGAGTTGATTTTGTTATATAAATAATCGTTTTTATATAACAGTTATGAAGTTGTAAATATGTACACTTGTAACAGAACATAATAATTGCAACAAAGATATTTTCAGTATTGAATAAAACGAAAAAAAAACTGTTTTTCAGTTAAAATTCGTTAAGTTTTATTTGTCTGGTTATTGTGTTTTCATTTTTTAATTTTGCAAAAAAAATTTGATCTTTGTTTGGGGGGGGGGGGGGGGATCATGACCCCCGTGACCCCTCCCCCCGTGAATCCGCGCCTGCGTCTCAGTGTAGAAAAGGAACGTTCTGCAGAGGATGTAGCTACCAGTTTGATGAGTTTGAAAATCACTGGCATACCCATGTACAATTTGTTAGTATGCATAAACTGCATTAAGTTAAGTCTGAAACACTTTTCTCTTCAAAGTCAGAAGATGAATACGGTGCATCACACTTAATTCGGTTTTTAAGCAAACAATGTCGAAAAAATTATCCTATGTCTTTTCTAGGGCAGTAACACCGACAGATGTGGCTACGCCGGCTAAAGCGCAGCGTTAGGCATGGGGCCAAGCTCTCTGCTGACTCGGTAGACGCGTGGGTTCGAGCCTCACCGTCGTACATCCTTGAAATGGTTTTCCGTGGTTTCCCCATTTTCAACAGCAGGCAAATGCTGGGACGGTACCTTCTGACAGGCCACGGCCGCTTCCTTCCACATCCTTGCCCAGTTTCATTCATCTTCATCCATTTCATCTCTCATCCCGACGCGCAGGTCACCCACGGGTGTCGACTAGAAATACCTGCACTCGGCCTCTCAGAAGGCCACACGACGAAAAAAAAAAAGGGCAGTAACAAACTGTATGGAAACTTATTTCTGTGCTTCTCAAACAAATCACAATCCTGCAGCGAGAAGAACACAAATGTAGACTATTTATACATTTAAAACGCTCTTCTATTTGGACAAGTGCATTGTCAATAATTTCATTGAATAATTTTGATTTTTCTGGTTCATCACTAATTGCACGCTTTTTAGAGCACGGCTGCCCTCCATAAACATATATTTCAGTATCAACATGTCCATAAAAACTATCAAAATCTTCATATCTCACAGACTGGATATGTTAAAAGAGCTCCTCAACCTTCTTTCCACAGTACTGTATAGCCAAACTTTTTGTTTGTAAAATATTGAACACGGTATCGGAGAATGAAAAAATCTTGGAGAACATTGCCAGCAGAAATCTAGTGTTAAACTTAAGTAAGAAGAACAAAAATCCTTGTGCTTTCAATGTAGTGTCTCCACCCCTGCAGATCTGTAGCTCTCAGACCAGAGCTTCCAACTGCACGTTACAAACGTGACAGCTCGCAGCCGGCCTCGGACAGAAGAAACCTGCGCGCGCATACATTTCTCGCTGTGTCGACAGCTCCGCTGAAGCTCCTAGGACACGAGCAAGCCTCGCTGTACTCGCCAAGATATATGCAACATGCGATTTGTATAACGCAGATCTATTACAGATACGGTACATATTGTAATTTTTTTAACTCGCCTGCTTTAGAAAAATATTGCGCTTGCGCAGCAAGCGTAGCATGCTCGGAGAAATCGCCCCTGCAGTTCTTATATTTCCACTGTTGTAAGCAACAAGATGAACTATACGGACGAAATGGACAAGAAACTAAAGAAGTACGAATGCACCCAGTGTTGTATAATTTACAACACAAGAGCTACAAAAACAACGTTGTGAAAGACACCTTATGGAAATATTATCACACTGAAGTTGGAAGTTTAAAGACATCGCTGCCTTCTCCGCCAAAACAATGCAGGATAATTTCCTCTTCATCATACGCCTCCTTTTTCAAGACTATCACACAGGTTGCGAGATCTATGTGCTCGGCAACAGATCAGCTTTGAAGCGTGGGAAACCACGAGCCTCGCAGCGTCATTGCGACGAAAGTACGCCACGTCGGCCTCGCACCTTGCACCTCGCATGTGTCGGTTCTGAGAAATCAAGACTTAAGCATGCTCTAATAGAATTTTCAGTGTAAATTGGTTCTGTAAATGGCCACAGGTGCAATATTAATGCATGTGAAGCCGCAGACAAACTCTAGCAACTAATAATTTTAAAAAAATGACAGTAATAATTGTATACATGTTGAGTAAGATTTTAAGTTTTAGCTAGGGTACCATCAGTTGGGTCAAACTGTTGTACCGTAACCCAAAGAGTCGCATACAATTGGCGGCTGGACTATCTGGTGAATTTTCTGTTTCTGTAGGTGTACATTAAGGATCTGCTCTTTCACCTCTCCTATTCATCATTGTCATGGACAATGTCACCAGGGACCTACAGAAATCTCCCCAATGGACCTTGCTTTATGCTGATGATGTGCTTCTGTCCTCCTATGATAAGATGGATCTTCAACAACAAGTCCAAGCATGGAGTGACCGCCTAGGAAAATTTGGACTACGGCTCAATGTTAATAAGACAGAATACCTAACAACAGATCAAATTGAACAAGGCACAATTAAAATCAATGGTGTCGATCTACCGAAGGCAATGTCATTCAAGTACCTTGGCTCAACTATTGCTGCTGATGGAACTTTACCATCTTTTTGGAAGCCTTCATAGGGAGGTTAAGGCTGCTTGAGCTTTTAGTTCTCGCAGTCGAGTGGTGCAGTTGCACCTAATATAAAGGGAGGTGGCGCGCAGTTCGTCACTCCTGTGGGGGTCCGGGCGGGGACACCAAGAACCCGTCGATGAGCCAGCTTGGTGACCTAGGCGAAGCCCCACACAAGACACGGCACAATCCTAGAAGAATTGCTGAGTTTTAAGGCTTGAGATTGCTCACCGTGTCAGCAGCACATGGCTTAAATGGCAGACAATGACTGGTGTTCTCTGAGATAAGAAGATTCCAGACCGCCTCAAGCCGAAAATATATCAGTCTGTAGTGCGACCAGTCGCCCTATATGGCGCAAAATGCTTGCCCACTACAAAGGAAGAAGAACGAAGACTTGCTATCATGGAAACGAAGATGCTTCGGTGGATATCTGATCTGACATTTCACGATCATGTCACCAATGATGACATCAGTAGGCGATACAGAGTAGCACCAGTCATTGAGAAGATGAGGGAAAGCCGTCTGCACTGGTATGGTCATGTGGTTCGAGCGGACAAAACAACAGTTGCAAGCACTAGATTGACTTTGCTTGTAGATGCGAAGCGACCAGTTGGACGTCCTAGACTGCAATGGCTTGACACACTACATGAAGACCTTAAAATTGCTGGACTCCTTCCCGATATGGCCTACGATCGTATAAAATGGCGACAGAGAGCCAGAATAGCAGACCCTGCCTATGTGCGGGACAAATGCTAGGAAGAAGGAGGAGCTACCGTCAGGATTTGAGACCCAATCCCCTGTCCGAGCAGGTGCTTTTAGCTACTTATACAAATGCAGCCACACCTGGAATGGTATACTGTAGAGCAGGAGATTCAGTTTTCATTTCCAACTGCGATTCAAAAATTCCTTAGTCAGGTTCAAAAAAGGTGGATCCATATTTTGTTTGGGAGATCAGGAGAGTTCTATGTCATTCCAAGAACTGCCACAACAACACCTTTCCATTCGGGTTTGAATCCTGATGCAGTCAAGCTTTCAAGTCTTACTCAACAGATATAACCACTCCGAAGTGAGTCATTTCTATGAACAGCTGTATACCTTTATAAGCTCTTCTTCAGTTTGGTCTCGCACTAAGTCTGGTTCTAAACGGGCTGTTCGCAGTTCAAGACATTCTCCTGCAATGGTTTCAGGAATTTGCAGCACACCCATTGAAGTCTTGAGACGCTGTCTCTGTAACTCCAACAGGTTTATCTCCTCGGACATTTTAATGATTCCTATCTCCAGCTCACTCTTTGGGGCATGCAACTCATGGAATCGCTGCTTCAATCGGTTTGTGCTATCTTTTTGCTTCTTGTCAGTAGATGCAGATGTCATCTCCAGACAGCGACGGCTGTTGAAGTCTATCCTTTAACAACCAGTGAAATAAGCACTTTATTAAGTAGGTTTCAGAGGAGGGAAGTTTTGCTACATGCAGTAATTAATTCATTGGTAGTCCTGTTCCTGTTCCAGGATGGTATAGAGAAATCTAGACTTAGATGGTATGGACATGTAAAACGAATGGAGGAGAAGAGGATACCCATGAGGATACACGAGACGAAGTGGGATGGAAAGAGACCAAGAGGGAGACCGAGAGACAGGTGGCTGAAGGGGGTGGAAGAAAGCGTGAAGAAGAGAGGAGAAGACTAGACAAGGGTGGAGGCTGAGAGATGGTGGGAAGACAGAAGACGTTGGAGAGGCTCGTGTTCCAAACAGACCCGGCCAGTGGCTGGAAACTGTGCAAGATGATGATGATGGTAGTCCTGTTACCATCCACTGACAGAACACATTAACATGGAAGGCCACAGGGTCAACCTAGCTCCAGACTTGGATGATGAGGGGGTTCGTACCCCTTCGTCAGCTGTCATGGAAATGGTTTTCTGTAGATTTTCCTATTCTCAACTCCAGGCAGTTGCTTAAATGGTAACCTCCAATTACCGTAGTCCCAGCTGCTTCCTTCAGATTCCTTGCCCTATTTCATTAAACTTCAATCATTTAATATACCGGTACATGGGGAAAAGATTGGCATGCTCTGATTTGCAGATGACATTGCTTTAACAACAGATAATGAAGATGATCTTCAACAGATACTTCATGTAATGAATAACATTCTTAAAAACGAATTTAACATGAAGATTAATAAAAATTAAACAAAAATGCAGTACTCGTATGCAGTCGGAACCAAGAAGATCATAGAAGAACACCAGCAATTTATATCGAAAATGATAGAATACAACATGTGAAGGAATATAAGTATCTGGGAAGCTTGATAACGTATGATGAAATCAGCAAACGAGAAATTCGGAGTAGAATTCTTCAGGCAAAGAACGCCTTTTATAGAAAGAAGAATCTCTTCACATCTAGAAGTATAGACCTAAAAATAAGGAACAGAAGAATCTCTTCACATCTAGAAGTATAGACCTAAAAATAAGGAACAGACTGTTGAAGACGTACGTGTGGAGTGTGGCTTTGTATGGAAGTGAGACCTGGTCAATAGTGTACCCGTATGTAACTACGGAGAATGCTTGGTCATATTCAGGGGTGTTATGTTCATCCCACCCTTTGACCGCGCATTCAGATAATGAGTCACTTTTAGGTCAACATGGCTACTACAAAAATTCGCATATCAACTTAAAAACATGATTTATTTTCCTTAAGGGAAACATCCACAAATAATCTTACATAAAAAGTACATTTGGACTAAATCCCATAAATCCATCAATATACATTACAAAAATCCATCAATAAAAATCATAAAATGTCTTAACAACTGTCCAAAATTATCTCAAAGTTTTATCTTGCTAAATTCCCTTCTTATTGTCTTTAACTGGGAATAATTATTATTTAAGTCATTAAGCGTGCCTATCACACATTCAACTGGTTTCTCTAAGGCTTGTGAGACATTTACTTTATTTACTCCCTTTTGGGGTATCAACTTCAAGCATTTATTCATCAACATTTCACTTTAGCATATTTAAGCTTAACAATTCTCACTTCCATCAAGCCTTAGGTTCATAATCCTTGCAACCTTCCATGTCTGGGATCGAATACTGTTCTTTACATCACCATTCTTTCTCATGCAATCAGGATAAGTTATTTTATATTATATCGCACACTAATATTTATTATTCCTCAGTGGGCTTGTTCCCATCTGAGCTCAAATTCAACATATTTCCTTACCCATTTATACTGTCTTGAGGGGCAAGAAATCGCTTATACAGTATTTTCTGCATAATTATCTTGACCATTTTTATCAAATTTTAAAGAATTCATTACAATTTTTAGCTGGAAATACTCGTCTAATCCTCAGCAATTCAAAAATATAAGTTTGAACACTGTAGCTCCCGTCATTAATTAATTTTATTTCCACTCCGTTAATTACCGGTCAGAACACGGCGCCTATGTGTCTGCTGTCCCCTCATAAAAGACCCTTTCTCTCCCCTTCTAAGAACCAGGTCTGCAAGGCAAGGCCGCGCCTCCCCTCAGCCTGCTCGTTGTAACACAATATTTATTACCACAACAAACAACCCCTACAACTCTTAAGGCTTTCATTCATTCAATATTTAATTTCACTTTACCGGTCTCAATGATTATCCAAGTTTCTTCATAACATCCCTACCTTTGCAACTATTTCACTTCTTACTTCCATCATAACACCACTTTGTGCATTAGTCCATCTATACATTTATTCGGAGAACTTCAATTATTGGTCAGAAATAGAGCACTTGCTCTTAGCCTACCACTCCCGCTCTGGCAACAATAGGCCTTGCTGGCATGAGAATAAAACACGAAGAAAATGGCACGGTCCGACTCGCAATGCTTGTTCGCCCATTAAATGCACGAATGACTCGAGGGAGGATCTTGCATAAACAATACATTCTTCCAGACTTACAATGCAGATACAACAACAATACAACTCACACATTTAGCTATTTCAGTGGGAATCCCATACATCCACTCTTTTTGGTTGCAACCCAAATTCATTCGACGACCCGACACCGCAGACTGATCTCCCGAAAAATGCATATGAACTATGCATATTTACTCCTAGCTTGAGTTTATCACTTACTTTTGCCCATTTATTGGCACAATTATTTACTTGGATAGTCATCATTCAACTCTGCCATTGCCGGTCCCAAGCGCGGATGAGAAAGAAGGAGGGAGAAGCCTCCAACGGTACCTAAGGCGGAGGATCAGTGGTCGGGTACGGCAAAGGTGGTGGAAGGGGCAACCTGCAGACGAGGTAAAACGGTCGGAACCCACTGCCTTGTGGGTAGAAGAGGGATCTTCAGAAGGCTAAGGGACCCACCCTGACATCAATGGGCAGCTATCCTGAAAGCCCCCAGAAGGTTGTGCGTAGGGCTAGCTACCCTACCACAGAAAATTAACCTGCTACGAAAACTACACTACAGAAGAAAAACCGAATGGATATAAATGGAATACGACATTTGCCTGGACATGGAAATGATTTTTGGATTGGAACCTGGAACGTCCTAAGCCTTCGCTGGATCGGAGTCTTTGCAAATCTAACTGACGAGCTTGAGTGATATAACATCTCTCTCATGGCACTTCAAGAAGTACGATGGAAGGAGGCTGGAAGTATAACCAGAGGGAAATATACTCTATTTTACAGTGGTGGCTTGAAGAGTATAAGTGGAACTGATTTTGCTGTGAGGAAGGAATGGATAGGGGCAGTGACAAAATTTACAGCAAAGAATGAGCCCATGTGCTCGCTACGATTGAAGGGCAAGTTCGTTAATATCACCTTTATATGTGCCCATGCCCCTACGGAAGATTCCTCTGAGGAAGATAAAGATGATTTCTACGAAAAGCTTGAGTCTCTATATGAGGAGGCACCGACACATGACATCAAAGTGATCCTGGGTGATTTAAATGCCAAGGTGGGGAAGGAAGCGTACTTACAACCCACTATCGGAAGAGAAAGCTTACATGATGAGAGCAATGATAATGGAATGAGGCTAGTGGACTTTGCATGTGGCAAGGGAATGGCAGTTAGCAGCACATTTTTCGCCCACAAGAACATACATAAAGCTACCTGGTGCTCAGCGGACGGCATCACACGGAATCAGATTGATCACATCCTTATAGACACGAGGCATGCAACAGACATCCTGGATGTACATACATGTAGAGGGGCAGACGTCGACTCGGACCATTTTATGGTGTGTGTGAAGTACAGACAAAGAATTAGCCAACTAAAGAATGTCAAAGGGAGTAAGCAGAAGAAGTTTGATATGGGCAAACTGAGTGGGGGAAAAGTTGAAGAATATGAAAATACTGTCAAAGAATTGATGGAGGAAGGAAATCCTGAAGACTGGCAAACCATCAAGACGTCTATATTATTGGCCGCAGAGCAAACCTTGGGGTTCAAGAAATTTCAAAGGAATGAAGGATGGTTTGATGAAGAAAGCAAAGAAGCTCTGGCAGTTCGGAATAAAGCAAGACAAAAGGCGTTGCAGAGGGAAACCAGGAGCATGAAACAAGATTTATTTGAAGCACACCGAGAAGCAAAATAGACCTGCCGGAAGAAGAAGCGCCAGTGGGAAAAGAAGAAGATCGAAATCATCGAGGAATGTGCTGAGAAGAAAGATGTGAGAGGAATGCATTCGTGCATCAAGAGAGAGAAGGGAGGCTTCCAAGCGCGGTCTACCATGTGCGAGGACTCAGAAGGCAATCTAGTGACGGAAGGAAGACGTATCCTGGAGAGATGGGCTGTATACTTCGAGCATGTCCTGAACGAACTCAGTGAGAGTGAGGGTGGGCAGGACGAGGACATCTACCAAGGGGGGGGGGGGGGGGCGACCCATTAGGCGAGGCGCCTTCCTGGGCTAAAGTAAGCGAAGCCATCAAGCGTTTAAAGAACAACAAGGCGCCGGGCGAAGACTTGATCACGGCAGAGCTGTTGAAGAAAGGTGGCAGCTATCTTCATGGACAGCTCGATACTGTGATAAAGAAAATTTGGGAAGAAGAAAAGATGCCTGATGAGTGGGGGATAGCCATCGTATTTCCTGTGCACAAGAAGGGCTCGAAGCTGAGATGTGATAACTACCGAGGTATCTCACTCCTCAACATGGGTTATAAGGTGCTAACGAGTATCATCGCAGCGAGGCTACAAGAGTTTGCAGAGCAATGTCTTGGGGACTACCAGTGTGGTTTCAGAAGGAATCGCTCAACCACGGACCACATATTTACCATCCGATGCATGCTGGAGAAATGCTATGAATTCAACACACCGGTCCATCAGGTGTATATCGACTTTCAAAAAGCATACGATAGCATTAAGAGGAGATTTCTGTATGAAACATTGGACCATCTTGGAGTGCCTAAGAAGATCATCAGGCTAGTACGGATGACACTTACGAGCACTAAGTGTAAAGTAAAAGTTCAGCAAGAATATTCACGTGAGTTCAGTGACAACCAAGACTTGAGGCAAGGTGACCCCCTCTCCTGTGTTTTGTTTAACCTAGTATTGGAAAAGCTTATTCGAAATATCACTATAAGTGATAAGGGTACAATGCGCAGTTTCGTTGGATATCGGAGTGAAGCGGCAGGAACACTGTTTAATAGGCCAATCCAGTGTCTTGCATGTGCGGATGATGTTGTGTTGCTGGGAAGGACATCAGGAGATGTGAAGAGGGCATATGTTGAATTAGACCAGATGGCTTCAAGAGCTGGGCTGAGGGTGAATAGCACGAAGACAAAGTATATGACCACCGTGAGGCAGGGTGAGGTACCTCAGGAGCTTGTTATTGATAATAATAAGACTTTCGCTAAGACCAGCACTTTCAAGTACCTTGGATCGACTATCACCGAGGGATCTGACTGTCTCGAGGAAATCAATGAGAGACTGCGCAGCCTTGGAGGCTGGATTTAGACAGCTCTTTAACCCGGTCCATGAGGCAATTACAATTGGCTACATAGATAATTCTTGCCAGGCGCGTCCACGTCGTGGGGGTGGGCAACGGTACTGTAATATACTATGGAACTACAGTACCAGCTAAGTTCTGGTCGGGACCCAGTCCTATGGGGTATAACATAGGCCCCGCGCACAGGGTTACGTGCGAAGACCTCAACGGAATCTGCAGCGGAGAAGATGGACTTCGGAATGGTGGAGATTGCGGAAGAGGCAACCCAGTACTCAGGGAATAGTATGAGTACAGCATCAATCGGCAGCGTCTGTTTCCCAGGTTAGGGGCGGCTGCAAGGGCGGCTGCAAGGGCGTCTGTTTCCCATGTTAGGGGCGGCCTGTATAATAGCTGGCAGTAGCTTCATAAAATGCCTTTGGGAGTGGCGACCCCATCGTAATAATAGCCTAAAATGGAAATGGCACTTCAAATGATTTGGAGAAGGTTAGGGCGTACCCTGCAGGCGACGCGCAGTTCTTTTGGTACTGGGGGAACTGTGAGAAATGGGCGACCAATAACCGAAATGAAAGTGGGAATCATGAATGTCATGACCCTGACAGGCAAGGTGGAGGAGGTGGTAGACTTCATGGAGAGGGAGAATGTTGGATTGATGGGGCTGAGTGAAGTGAAATGGAAAGGTAAAGGAAGGAAGAAATTGAGGAAAGGATATACATTATACTGGAGGGGTGGCCAAGAGGCAAAAAATGGCGTGGACTGATAACCTCGAAACAACTGGAGGAGTATGTTGAAGTGGTCGAGTGTGTGAGTGACAGAATAATGAAAATTTGAATGAAGATGAAAAATGACATGATGGACTTCATACAAGTGTATGCACCACAGACTGGAAACAGAGAAGAAGATATTGAAGTATTCCTGGAGGATGTAGAAAGAGTAATTTCAGATGTAGAAGTGGTGATCATGGGAGATATGATTGCACAAGTCGGAAACGAGAGACAAGGAAAGGAAGAAGTCATTGGACCATATGGATATGGGAAAAAGAACCGGGAAGGAGAGGAACTTGTAAACTTTTGTGAAAGGAATGGACTGATAGTGGGTAATTCATGGTTCGGAAGAAAAACAGCAGGAAAATTACAAGATATGGTTGGGGCGATAGAAGAACAAAATCAGTAATTGACTACTTTCTGGTGGAAAGGACTAATGGCAGAAAGCTGATAGATGTGACAGCTTTACCAGGAGAAGCATTTGATGGGGACCATAGAGCTGTGGTGGCAAAATTTAGATGGGAAAAGTTGGAAAATCTAAAGGAGATCAGAGAAAGTAAAATAAAAGTATGGAAATTGAAAGACAAAACTGTACAGGAAGATTTTCAGGAGAGATTGAAGCAACAAATCCCAGTTACTGAAGTGGAAAACATAGAAGAGGAATGGTCCCACTTTAAAAAGGCATTTGTTGGTGCAGCAGAGAATGCTTGTGGTAGGACGTCAACAAGAGTGAAAGAGAAGGAGACACCGTGGTGGAATGAGGAAGTGAGGAAAGCAGTGAAAGAAAAGAAGTCTGCATGGAAAGAATGGAACCGAGATCAAACAGAAGAAAGCAAAAGGAAGTATCACGACAGCAAACGGAGGTGTAAGAAAGTGGTAGGAGAAGAAAAGAAGAAAAGTTGGGAAGAATTTACACGAAGAATGGAAACAGATGTAAGTGGCAGTAAAAGGATGCTGTATGGGCTTCCAAGAAGTAAGAGGAAAGAAAGAGTTACTACAAAGCTAGTAAAAAAGGAAGATGGAGAGTTGTTAACACACCCAGAAGAGATAAAGGGACGATGGAAGGAGTATTTCGATAAGCTATTGAATGTGAGCAATTGTACTGGTGAGATGGAAGTGACACAACCTGACGACTCTATAACAGAAGATGATATAACAATGCTGGAGGTGGAATTAGCAGTACAGAAAATGAAGATGGGAAAAGCAACAGGGGTGTATGAAATCAGTGTAGAAATGATAAAGGCTGCTGGACCTGTTGGTATGCAATGGTTGTATCGACTGCTAAAGTGTGTGTGGAAACGGAAATGTGTACCAGAAGACTGGGAGAAAGGGCTAATAATACCAGTGTTTAAGAAGGGGGACAAGAAGGTGTGTGATAACTATAGAGGGATCACCCTCATATCACAGATAGTAAAAATACTGGAAAGGATATTAGAAAGAAGAATGAGAAGAAAGGTGGAAGGAGAGGTGCAAGAGGAACTGTATGGCTTCAGGAGTGGAAGATCCACAGTGGACCCAATCTTTAGCTTGAGGCAGGTGATGGAAAAGAACTGGGAATATGGAGAGGATTTGATCATGACTTTCATAGATCTAGAAAAGGCATATGATAGTGTCCCCAGAGAGAAGGTATGGGAAACCATGGTTAAGAAGAGACTGGGAAGAGAAATGTTGGAAATGGTGCAAGCAATGTACAACAACTGTGTTAGCAGGGTACTGACCCCAGTTGGAAAGACAGATTGGTTTAGGAACAAGACTGGACTAAGACAGGGGAGTGTGCTGTCACCTCTCTTGTTCATAATGGTGATGGATGAAATTGTAAAGGAAACAAAGGAAGCATATGGACATAAAGAGATGAAGTTACTGTTATTTGCAGATGATATGGTGGTCTGGGGAAGGAACACCGAAGAAGTGCAAAAACAACTAGATGCACTGAACGAAAATATTCAGAAGTACGGCCTGAATATCAGTATAGAGAAAAGCAAGACCATGGTGATGACAAGAGAGGAAAGACAAGGATAGGGCACTGTGAAAATTGGAAATCAGAGTTTGAAAATTGTGGACACGTTCAAATACCTAGGAAGTGAATTGATGCAAACTGGTAGGTTGGACATGGAGATTGGCAGGAGAGTACAGCAGAGCAATGCATTCTATCAAAGTGTAAGAAAACTTGTTTGGGATAAGGAAGTACCAAGGAAAAGCAAGGAGGTAATGTATAAAGTGTACTATGTTCCCATATTAACATATACAGCTGAGACTTGGACCCTGACAAGCAGGCAAGAGAGTAGAATCCAAGCCAGTGAAATGAAATTCCTAAGAAGTATGATAGGAAAGACAAGGAAAGACAGAGTGAGGAATGAAGATGTTAGGAAGGAAGTTGGGATGGGAAAACTAAATGAGAGAATTGAGAAGAATAAACTAAGGTGGTTTGGACATGTAAAGAGGATGGAGGAAAATAGAATTCCAAGACAGATGCTGGAGGCAAAGTGCAAGGGTAAGAGAGCAAGAGGAAGACCTAGAACAAGGTGGATTGATTCAGTGAAGAACAGCGTAAGAAAAAGAAATCTGGACTGGGACAAGAGCGTGGAAGAAGAATGGTGGAAGGAAAGAGGAAAGTGGAGAAGTGCCATAAATACCCCGACCCGGCGGGAGCTGGATAAGGGGAAATGATGATGATGATGATGATGACTGCGCTCCGGGAACCGAAGCTACTTCAGTCTCTCCCATCTGCTGCGATCAAGAACGCTATCACGCAGTTGTAAGAAAACTATCTATAAGACAGTCATACGACTATGCGTGTGAGACATGGGTGTTGACTAGGAGGAATGAGGATTTGTCGAACAGGTGGGAGAGGAAGGTACTCCGTAAGATCTATGGGCCTGTGTGTGATCGTGGAGTGTGGCACCCCCGCACCAACAAGGAGATCTATGATCTGTATGGGGACCCTACTATCGTCGCAGGGGTCAAGAGTTCCCGGATTCGGTGGCTTGGACATGTCGAGCAAATGCCAGAGTCAAGGATGGTGTATCAGGTCTTCCATGGGCGGCCCACTGGTATGCGAGGACGGGGGCGACCGAAAAAGCGCTGGCTGGGCGATGTCGAGGAGGATCTCAGGATGCTACGTGTCAGAGCTTGAAGGAGGCGTACACGGGATATGAAAAGCTGGAAGACTGTGGTAGAGCAGGCCAATGTCCTTCATGGACTGTAGTGCCACGGGGTAAGGTAAGGTATAGTCATCATTCATCAACTTCAATTCTTTTAACAACTTGCCTTCATTTACGATCTATTCAATTAGGTCTTCCTATCAACAATTCAACTTCCCTTTAACATGGCATAACAGCCTATAACTTTCATAATTACTTTATCGAGGAGTCCAAAAATCGCCATTTATTTAATCCTTCATTTATTTACGGTATACAACAATTACTACTTAATCCTTCACTTATTACGGTACATAACCACCATTATTCGTTCAATATTCCCATTATTTGCTTAATATTTCAATTAACAACTCATTATTTATTTATTATTCCGGAGTATAAAAACTCGATATTATTATTATTATGGAGTATAAAACTCAATATTGTTATTCTGGAGTGTAAAAACTCAATATTATTATTCTGGAGTATAAAAACTCGTTATTATTATTCTGGACTATAATAACTCAATATTATTATTCTGGAGTATAAAACTCAATTTACATGGTATACTGACCTACGAGTGGTCCAATTGTATATCTGACTTCCTCCTCCAAGCTCTTATTTACTATGTTTCATTCATTATTGTGGGTTTTCACTGATTTTACATTTTATAACACATTTTCAAACAACATCTTAATTCATGGATACAATTACCATACATTTCATTCTTTAGTGTGCGATATAACATATTGTAGTGAAGTTTCATCACTTACCCCTTCTCCTGCTCAGGTGAATG
The DNA here is from genome assembly GCA_946902985.2 of Meconema thalassinum. Classification (NCBI taxonomy): domain Eukaryota; kingdom Metazoa; phylum Arthropoda; class Insecta; order Orthoptera; family Tettigoniidae; genus Meconema; species Meconema thalassinum. The sequence goes on from OX336393.1 coordinate 110,885,290, forward strand.
ACCAAATCTTATGAAGGGTTGCCCCATCTTGCATTTCTTTTAGCAACACATATCACTAATTTTATATACACTCTTCATTTTCTTAATACTTTTCTTACAATGACACATTTTCTTAATATTAACACTTTACACACAATAAAATATATATATATCCCTTATTACACTGGGATGAAAACATATTTCCTATTTTTACAATCGCTATTTCACACGTATCATATCTCAGCCGTTGACGAAAGTTCCTTCGACCGCTGACGATATTCCTACCGATGATCCTAGTTTGAAAGTTCTTTCCTCTGCCGCCTTCTCCTAGCATCGAACGTGTGGATCTTACTCCTCCGGTATCTCTCCTATCTCTTGACTTCACAGTTTATAGTCTCTATTTGAACTGTTCCTTTGCATAGAACTTCTCTCACTTCTTTACTATTTCTTGTTTGCCTGTTTCCACCGTGGCTCTATCTTCCGTTATAAGGTTGCCTTCTCTCGCGAGCCTATCGTTTCCGTGCTAACTTGGCCTCCCATGAGGTCCGTATACTTCCTATCACTTAAACGTTTCTGTTGTGTACTCCTCTGAGTATTTCTGTTTAGGGGCGTGGTGGCGCAGCGGTCAAGCTGTATGCCTCTCACCAAGGCGGACCGGGTTCGATTCCCGGTCAGTGCATGTGAGATTTTCGATGTGAAATGCCATGTCCTGTGGTTCGGATTCCACGTAAAACGGAGGTCCCGTGGCTTATGATCGCGAGATTAACGGTCACGTTAAACTACAAGCTTCCTTCCTTGCTTTGTATTTCTGTTTCTGCTTCGAACCAATGTCCTCCGATGTTTAGTTGATTAAAACTTTCTGACGCGATAATTGATAATAAGGCTCCCTTCTGGGACCTATATTTAATATTGTCTTTACTTGTCATAGCGTAGCTTTGCTTATATTTCTCGAATTACTCTATCGTGGTCTCGAACCTATGTGCTTCTTACTAAAGTCCACAAACTGACTGATATAACGTGGCCTTCTCTGGGTCCAGTATATGACTGTTAATTATGTGCCTTAACCGAGGTCTTGTATGAACTGTAACGTAGCGTAACGTGACTCCTCTTAGTTTCAAGATTGACTTGTAGCGTAACGTGCCTGCACCGAGGCATTAGATCGAACTGTATAACGTACCGCGACTCTCTCCTCTAGAGCCTCCTGATGACTGACTTTGGCTCTGCTCGGAGCCCTTATAGTTAGTTTGGGACAAAACGTAGTCCCTTAATTACTTCTTGAGCTCAAAATTTGATTCCCTGTTCTGATTAACTTTCCAAAATTATTTATAGGTGAGGAACACTCTAAACGTTCGATTTATCATGGGTGGATCAAGATTCGATTGTCTAAGTATTTTTAATTAATTAAAAACGTTTCTTATTCACAGTCCGGGGCCTGGTTAAATCACATTATTCTTCCTCGTAGCGTACCGCGCACTTCAAACTGACGTCATCTTACTCAGAAATATTTATCCATGCGTATATTGAAGACTTTAAACACACTGAAAAATCCCGTTTCCTGGGAGATTCAATAATCTGGCTTTTGAATTTTATCTTTGTGGCTAGCAAAATTGTTCTCTGCTAATTTCTTACTATAAGACGAGGAATTTCCCCTCTTGCTCTGTATTTTAATGCTGAATTGCGTTATGTGGGGCCTCGTTCAAGAGGTGTAATTATCATATATTTTAAAAATAGTTCCCCCTTGACTCGACGTTTATAGGCTCATATATCCTTCCAAACATGCTGCTTTGTGGAATGTTAAAAGCACTTCACTGCTACCAATTTCTTCTTCTGCAGCCCTTCCTAATTGCTCCCTGTGTTTGTGTTATACTGAATACTGTCAACCTTAATGGGTATTTATTGGTTTATACGGACTTTTAATATACCATCTGCTCTCTTCTCAATCTTTGTTCCATGTTAACCCTCTGTAAAATTATTTTCTTAGTGCATTATGGCTTGCTTCTTTCCCATCAAATAATCCTGGGTTTGAACTTGTACCATCTCTGATTGGGTACAATAGGGAAGTCAGAAGAGAAGAAGTTGATGGCTTTTGAGGCTTACTGATGGAGAAGGATGCTTAAGATCAGTTGGATACAACATATGACAAATGGAGAGGTATTCAGAAGAGCAGGAGAAAGTAGAAGCTTTATGAAGAGTCTGAAAACAAGGAGAGCAAATATGTTGGGACATATTCTCAGACATAATAGTCTGCTAGCAAGAGTCATCGAAGGGATGTTAGAAGGGAAAAACACAAGAGGAAGACCAGCACTTGCATACATCACACAGATAATGACAGACACAAACACAAAATCATATCGTGAATTGAAGAGGATGGCGGAGAATAGAGAAGATTGGAGAGTGGCTGCAAACCAGCCCCAGAGCTGTTAACTTAAGAGAGAGAGAACTCCTCTCAACATAAAAACCATTCCCACATAGAAACTATAACAGAATTACTGAGTTTTTTAATCACAGTGTACGGTACATTCTCAGACATTGGATACGTCTTTTCACCACAAAAAGCAAAACAAACAAATCAAAAATGGAAGATAATTGTCACTATGAGTAGAATGCCGGTATACTAATTCTTGTTCCTTTCTGCAAGCTCAACCATTTCACTACTTGCACTCACAGACATACATTCCATACAAAAACTTAATTATAACTATAACTCGGTCGTCAAGCCATCTGTTCTGTACGCTTCTGAGTGCCTTGTAATGACCAGAAAGGGTCCACTCAGAAAACTGGAGTTAAAAGAGAGGAAGATCCTGAGGAGGATATTAGGTCCAATTAGAGAGGAAGGAGGCATTTACAGAATCCGTCATAATGATGAATTGTATGAACACCAGGAAGACATCATCACGTCTATAAGGAAAAGTCGCCTGACCTCTTATGGACACTTGGCACATCTGGATTCTGAAAGACCCACCAACAGGATATTCACAGTAACAGGAAGAGGCAAGGCTTCTAAGATCAAGTGGATTGCATCAGTTAAGTCAGATATGAAACGACTAGATATAACACTGAAACATACTCGAGACCGTCTGATGTTCCGTCAGGTTATCCGACAGGGCGTTTTCCCAACGTCCCTTACAAGTAAGAAGACTACAGTGGACAGAAGAAAGAAGACTGACTCATGGTCAGAAAATGAGGGACTATTTGAAGCAGAAGAAGAAGACAGCAACAACTTTAGCGAAGAGTAGATACTAGCCCCGTGGTTCTAAGTACTAGGCCTAAACGATAAAGAAGAAGTAGAATATAAAATAGCAACTTTTAGACTACTTCAGAGCACAGCTGTGATGGAATTGAAATAATTGTAAGATATAGAATGACATGAATTTAACCATGTTCTTTCATAGTTTGGATCTGTATTGATTTACAATATTCAAATAATTCTTTTTTTTTTAGGGTAAAATTGGTCCACACATCAATACATAAATGAATTTAAAAGTTAATTTAAGATTGTACTTATTGCAAATGCCATGCATAGCAAAAAGAAACTGTACATCTAAATTTAAAAACAACACAATAAATTGGAAATGAAAATGTCAAACATCAGGAATGATTTTCATGCAGCACCATTTACAGTACATTGGGAGAATCCAGCCACAACATTTTCACAAGATACTAAGAGCATCAACCAAACACTCTGTAAATCCGTAATCTGTAACCAACACCATGCTACGATGGTTTGGACACCTGACGAGGATGGGCAATCAGAGAACAGCCCGCTGGTGATCGGATAAGGAGATCAAAGGCAAAAGACCAAGAGGTAGACAAAGGAAGAAGTGGATCAGTAAGGTTCAACAAGATCTGGAAGGCCAAGGATTGGTCTGGCAATGGATCCTGGATGAAGAAATCTACCTGGATAGACAGCTATGGCAAGCGCTCATATACCCCACCCAGCTAGCTGGAGATTGTTATGGATTATGACGATGATGATGATGACTAAGAGCACATCAATACCATGAAACATTAAGAGGTTTTCTGCTATGGGAGAACATACGGTTGAACAGGATCACATTTCACCACATCTTGAACGTTATCCGCTTGAAATTTTGTACCATGAGAGCTACATGACCAGTTTGCAGGTATGACTTTCAAAAATGTGACAAGTACGAAACCAAGATAATTGTCAAGTGAATTTTCAAAACTCAGTTGACTTTTCTCAGGATCTTTTTCAGGTACAAGCCTGAAATTTTGTACTATCACAGAGGCCTATAAAACAGGTTTATTGATATATTATTAGAACCAGTGACCATCACCAAGCCAAAATGGCAGCCATGAAGATTTTCAAAATTCAATTGCTTTTCCTAGGGACCCGTTTTAATTATAAGCCTGAAATATTGTGCCTTGATTAGACATTGGATCTTCAGGCTTTCACCTATTGTTTTTCGTAAGAGCCAATCAAGCTTATCAGTGACAATTATTCGTTTTGTGAGCCTACAATCTCAGTAATGGAATTCTATGTTGTCTATACACACCAACTTCCACCTTAGGGCCTATTTTTTTATTTTCTGAGCCCTTAACAACATTGTTTTTGCTTTAAATTTTATATCTCCATAAATAAAGTAATTTTTCTCTCTGAACATATTGAATTTTCAGCTCAAACTTTGCATCTATACCGGATGAGTGAATAATGACAAAATATACCCTCAATTCAATTTTTGTCTGTTTGTTATGGGTTGGCATCAAAACTGCTGGAGCCAATGGCATTAAAATTTGTGAGTAGATGACACCCCTAAAAAAACTGAGCTATAAGTTATTCATGTAATGCAAATGGGTGATGGGGTTAAAAGGAAGCCTCAATTTTTTCTAATGAGGCAATTGTGCAATTCATATCCACCTTTTGACATGCGTAGGCTCAGTCATGATTTCGTGGAATGTGCTCGAGATAGCTGCAAATCACTCATTGTTTCCAAGATAAGGTTGAGTATTGCGGGGTCGCTTCGCATGAATACTCGCGACTCCAAGCTCACCTGTTGAGTATTATGGGGTCGCTTCGCATGAAGCCTCACGACTCCAAGCTCACCTGTTGAGTATTGCGGGGCAGCTTCGCATGAACACTCGCGACTCCAAGCTCACCTGTTGAGTATTGCGGGGTCGCTTCGCATGAAGCCTCACGACTCCAAGCTCACCTGTTGAGTATTGCGGGGCAGCTTCGCATGAACACTCGCGACTCCGAGCTCACCTGTTGAGTATTGCGGGGCAGCTTCGCATGAACACTCGCGACTCCGAGCTCACCTGTTGAGTATTGCGGGGTCGCTTCTCATGAAGACTCACGACTCCAAGCTCACCTGTTGAGTATTGCGGGGTCGCTTCTCATGAAGACTCACGACTCCAAGCTCACCTGTTGAGTATTGCGGGGTCGCTTCGCATGAACACTCGCGACTCCAAGCTCACATGTTGAGTATTGCGGGGTCGCTTCGCATGAAGACTCCCGACTCCAAGCTCACCTGTTGAGTATTGCGGGGCCGCTTCGCATTAAGACTCGCGACTCCAAGCTCACCTGATGAGTATTGCGGGGTCGCTTCGCATGAACACTCGAGACTCCGAGCTCACCTGTTGAGTATTGCGGGGTCGCTTCGCATGAAGTCTCGCGACTCCGAGCTCACCTGTTGAGTATTGCGGGGCCGCTTTGCATGAACACTCGCGACTCCAAGCTCACCTGTTGAGTATTGCGGGGCAGCTTCGCATGAACACTCGCGACTCCGAGCTCACCTGTTGAGTATTGCGGGGTCGCTTCTCATGAAGACTCACGACTCCAAGCTCACCTGTTGAGTATTGCGGGGTCGCTTCTCATGAAGACTCACGACTCCAAGCTCACCTGTTGAGTATTGCGGGGTCGCTTCGCATGAACACTCGCGACTCCAAGCTCACCTGTTGAGTATTGCGGGGTCGCTTCGCATGAAGACTCCCGACTCCAAGCTCACCTTTGAGTATTGCGGGGCCGCTTCGCATTAAGACTCGCGACTCCAAGCTCACCTGATGAGTATTGTGGGGTCGCTTCGCATGAACAATCGCGACTCCGAGCTCACCTGTTGAGTATTGCGGGGTCGCTTCGCATGAAGCCTCGCGACTCCGAGCTCACCTGTTGAGTATTGCGGGGCCGCTTCGCATGAACACTCGCGACTCCGAGCTCACCTGTTGAGTGTTGTTACGGCTGTGAGTTTGTGTCATCGCTCGCCGCATGAGTCACAACTGCCCCAGGGCTGGGCTGTGCCCTGCCTCCTGTATTGCGTGCGCCTTATGCAACAGGGCTACTAGGACAAAGGGATGGTCCAGAATATTCGTGACTGGACCAGCGATGGAAACCTCGAGAAGCCGTGAACCCTGGATGGATCTAGAAGCGTTTATTGAGTCACCGGCCTGCTATATAAGTGCGACCTGTCAAGCACGGGTTGTTGTTGTGTTTTACGAGCTAGTGTGAGCGTTTATTCTGAGCGACAGAAGTGTGGTGACTTGCGAAACCCCTAGTGTAGCGGCGAAGTGAGAAACATACAGGGGACTGTCTGTGTTCTGAGTGAGTGTGCTTTCACTGAGTGTCTGTGATATTGTGGTGTCGAAATCCAGTGACATTGTTTCTCCCAGTTTGTGAACAGCGTGCAGCAAGTGCTCGTAAGTACTGTAGTAGGCGCACATTAGGAAGAAGTTGCATGTAGTTCTGTCAAGGCCACTAGGCTCATTAGCGGCAGGATTAACTTCTGTGGTTTGTTGACAAGTGAAAGGGCAAGAGCTCTCCACAAGCAAGAGACTTGAGGAAACTGGAGTAAGGTTCCTATTGCTTGTATTTGCTGATGAGTAGTGTAATTTTCTGGCCGCAATAAAGTTAATTATTTCTTTAAGCAGTAATTAGTGTTGTGCTTCCTACCCACCGTAATCCAGTTTACAAAAGTGCCACTAGGGGGGTGGCACGTAACAACTGGTGTCAGAAGCCGGATTACGAACTCAAGCACAACACCTGACGGTCCTGGTTTCAAAACCCGAGCAGGTCATTTTCTCTAATTTTCCTGTGAGTGCATGCCCTTTACAAGGCAAACAACTAAAATGGAGGCGCAATTGGCAGCATTGCTAGAAAAGTTAAATGGCATAGAAGACGGCCAGAAGAATTTAACCAAGGAGCTAACTGCCAAATTAGAAGACGGCCAGAAGAAGATGGAAGACAGCCAAAATAAGTTAGCGGAGGACTTGAAGAAGATGGAAGACAGCCAGAAAAGTTTAGCCGAGGATTTAACTTCCAAATCAGAAGACGGTCAGAATAAGCTAGCAGAGGACCTAACCGCCAAATTTCTGGATGGCCAGAAAAGTCTGGAAGAGTGTCTGCTGACGAAATTACAGGAAAGTCAAAAGAAATTGGAACAGGGTCTGCGTCAGGAAGTCAACACCGTCTGCCAGGGCCTACGTGAGGAAGTCACAGCAGTAGAAGAAAAGTTCGACGCCTTACAAGAGGAAGATGCCGAACTGCGCCAACGCCCACTGACGGGGGTGGAAGAAAAATTCAACGCTTTACAAAAGGAAATTTCTGAGCTGAACCAACGCCCGTCGACGGGGATGGAAGCGAGATTCAACGCTCTTCAAGAGGAAGTTGCCGAGCTGCGCCGACGCCCGCCCACAGGTACACCGGGAATATCAGGAACGGGACAGAGCAGAGTGACGCCCCCAACCTTCGACGGAAAGGTCCCGTGGAGCACCTATTTACGTCAGTTCGAGGCAGCCAGTTCAATAAACAACTGGAACAGCACGGAAAAGGCTACAGCTCTCATTGTAGCGCTGAGAGGGGACGCCCTTAATGTCCCTCAGACCATCCCGACTGGATCCCAGGACTACGCGTCACTAATCGCCCATATGGAGTCCCGATATGGAGATAGCCATCTTCTGCAGGCCTACGAGATGCAGCTCCGGACCCGGGTACAAAAGAACGCGGAAACCCTGCAGGAGTTCGAGATGGACATCGCACGTCTCGTAAGGCTCGCCTACCCAACAGCGCCGGCCGACTTTCTGGAGCAGATAGCGACGCAGACTTTCACCGACGGGCTACGGGACTCGGACACTCAACAGGCGCTGCGACTCGCGCGCAATAAGACCCTGACAGATGCGCTGAGCCACGCACTTGAGTTCGAGACGGCAAAACAAACATCCAGAATGCACGCGCGGGTGCGTCAAGTGGACGTCGACGAACCAGTAAAAACCAACGAGACCAAGCCCCTGGCCGACGAATTAATGGAGGCGCTAAGCCGTTTCTTCGATAGTCGCGGCTCCACCAGCAACGACACAGCCGGAAGGCAACCGGAGAGGAGGCCCGGAAGAGGACTACCGACCTGCTGGACCTGCGGTAAGAAAGGCCACCTGAGCAAGGACTGCGGCGATCGCCGCTGCCGAGAGTATCCGACGGGAAATCAGTCGTCTGAAAACCGCGCGACCCAGGGAAACGAGTATTAGCCAGCCTTGGGGGGCAAAGGTTGGCTTGTGACAGTCGTCAAGCCCCGGCAGTCCAGGTTCGTGTGACGAAGTTACGGAGGGACAATAGCAGCCTGATGGTCGACGGAGTCGTCAACGGAGAGAGCTGGCCCATGCTAATCGACACGGGAGCATCGAGGACCATCGTCAGTCCCACCGTAATCCCGAAGTGGAGAGAGCAACCCACACAAAGGAACCTCCAGATAATAATAACCGCGACCGGAGAGACCGCACCGGTACATGGCGAAGCATCACTGGAGTTTGTCATTGGTCGACGGGCGATAAAGCATCCAGTGCTTGTGGCTGACGTATCAAATGAAGTGATCATCGGACTGGACTTCCTGGACCAGAACAACATCATCTTGGATCTGAGTACCAACACTCTGAACTTCGGAGGTGAGGAACTTGCTTTGCAACCTGCGCACGAGTCCATCACCGCACGACGAGTAAGGCTGGGAGAAGACATCATCGTTCCCGCCAGGACGGAGGTCAGCGCTGCCATAATTGTCGACGGAACAGCTGAGGGAGTAGCGGCTGTCATTGAGCCAAAATATGAGGACATCCTGACAAAAGGATTGCTAGTTGCCAAGACTCTCATCAACACGACGTCTCGGCCGTACGTCTGCTTGTCCAACCTGAACGACTACGACATTACTGTTCACCGGGACAGCAACCTAGGAGTCTGCGAGCCCGTTACCTGGATTGCCCGCATCACAGATACGACAGACGGACACCTGCAGACGGACAACCGAAGAAGACGCACACTGCCAGAAGAACTACAGAAGCTGTACCAAGGATCCCAGGACCATTTAGACGAGGAACAATCACGCCAACTTCAGGACCTGCTACGCGAATTCCAGGACGTCTTCTCCGTGGGGAGCAAAGACTTCGGCAGGACAAGCTTGGTTCAGCACAGAATCGACGTTGGGGACAGTGCACCGATTAGGGCCCCATTCCGACGTGTCCCGCTCGCCAAGCAAGCCGAAGTCGACCGGATGGTAGAAGAGATGAAGGAGCAAGGGGTGATCGAGCCATCACATAGTCCTTGGAGTTCTCCGGTCGTGCTAGTGAAGAAGAAGGACGGTTCCACCAGGTTCTGCGTGGATTACAGACGGGTGAATGACGTCACGAAGAAGGACAGCTACCCTCTACCCCGGATCGACGACACCCTGGACACCATATCAGGGTCGAGATGGTTCTCCGCCTTGGATTTGAAGAGTGGCTACTGGCAGGTGGAGGTCCGCCCTAAGGACCGCGAGAAAACTGCGTTCTCTGTGGGCAGCGGGCTCTGGCAGTTCACCGTCATGCCATTCGGTCTGTGCAACGCCCCTGCGACCTTCGAAAGGCTAATGGAGTCCATTCTGAGGGGACTACACTGGAAGACCTGCCTGGTCTACCTAGACGACGTCATCGTTCTGGGGAGAAGCTTCGAGGAGCACTACAGCAACCTGAAGGAGATCTTGTTGAAGCTACGGGCTGCTCAGCTGAAGTTGAGTCCCAAGAAGTGTCAGCTCTTCCAGAAGCGGGTCCAGTACCTTGGGCATATCGTCTCCGAGGAAGGGGTTCGCACCGACCCAGAGAAGACCACAGCTGTGAGGGAGTGGCCAGTTCCGAAGGACAAGTCCCAACTACGAAGCTTCCTGGGACTCTGCACTTATTACCGTCGCTTCGTGAGAGGATTCGCCGACATCGCCAAACCTTTACATCGACTGACTGAGAAGGACCATCTCTTCACGTGGACAGCAGAATGCCACAGTGCCTTCGAACAACTCAAGCAGGCTCTGTGCACCGCGCCTATTCTGGCCTACCCCAGACCTGGAACAAGGTTCATCGTCGATACCGATGCCAGCGACTTTGGCATAGGGGGAATCCTGTCGCAAGTAGTGGACGGCGAGGAGAGAGTAGTGGCCTACTTCAGCAAGGCCTTGTCAAAGCCAGAAAGGAACTACTGCGTCACCAGGAAAGAGCTGCTCGCCATCGTGAAGACCATTGAACACTTCCACAAGTACCTGTACGGGCAAGAATTTCTCATCAGGACCGACCATGCATCCCTGCGGTGGCTCCTGAACTTCAAGCAGCCCGAGGGTCAACTCGCGCGTTGGTTAGAGAGGCTTCAACAGTACAACTTTGAGATTCAGCACAGGAAAGGCCAACTGCATTCTAACGCCGACGCCCTGTCACGAAGACCGTGCCCCGAAGACTGCACCTTCTGTGCCCGAAGGGAGGAGAACACCGGGATACAGTGCCGAAGGATTACCGTGGAACATCAAGGGAGCTGGAGCCGCGAATCTTTCACGCGGGCACAAGCAGAAGATGATGACCTGGGACTGATAGCCGAATGGAAGAGGGCCTGTGTCCCCAGACCCGGGTGGAACATTGTGAGTGACTGCAGCCCAAAGTTTAAGTCCTACTGGGCGCAGTGGGACTCGCTGGTTGTGAGGGATGGCCTCATATGCCGTACTTGGGAGAGCACCGACGGGAAGACATCTCGGGAACAAGTCGTCGTTCCAAAGGCTATGACGGAGGAAGTCCTGAAGGAAGTCCATGGACGATCATCTGGTGGACACCTAAGGATAAAGAAGACCCTGGAGAAGCTGAGAGAGCGGTTCTACTGGACCGGGTGTCGAACTGACGTGGAGAACCACTGCGCGAGGTGCCACGATTGTGCAGCCAGCAAGGGTCCAGGGCGTAGACGACGGGGCCCACTGAAGACCTATAACGTGGGCGGCCCCATGGAGAGAGTGGCCATCGATGTTGCTGGGCCATTCCCGTTAAGCGAGGCAGGGAACCGCTTCATATTAGTCGTCAGCGACTACTTTACCAAATGGCCGGAGGCGTATGCGCTCCCTAACCAAGAAGCCGCGACGATTGCAGAGACCCTGGTGAAGGAATTCGTCAGCCGGTACGGAGTACCCCTGGAGCTGCACTCCGACCAAGGGAGGAACTTCGAGTCGCAGGTGTTCCCGAACCTATGCCAGCTGCTGGGAATCCGGAAGACAAGGACAACGCCGCTACACCCTCAGTCCGACGGGATGGTAGAGCGATTCAATCGCACCATCGAGAACCATCTCCGAATAGTCGTCAGCGAGCACCAGAGGGATTGGGACAAACATCTTCCACTATTTCTCCTGGCCTACCGCGCCGCCGTGCATGAAGCCACTGGGCGCACACCAGCCCGGGCCATGATTGGGAGGGAGCTCCGTCTACCTGTCGATCTTGCCTTCGGCCGACCTGGGAATGATCCGATCCCGGTAAGCCAGTATTGTCAAGAACTGGTCGACCAACTGGAGGACGTGCACGCGTTCGCGAGGAGGAAACTGCGGATCGAGACCGACCGAATGAAGACCCGATACGACCAGCAGACGGATGCCGGCGGATTCCACGAGGACGACCTGGTCTGGCTCTTCAACCCATTACGGAAGAAAGGCCTGTCACCCAAACTTCAGAAGTCCCGGGAGGGCCCGTACCGAGTCGTGAAACGGATCAACGATGTCGTCTACAGGATCCAGCGGAGCCCGAGGGCGAAGATGAAGATCGTGCATCGAGATCGCCTGGCAGCCTACGGAGGGACACAGACGGACCAATGATTGATCGGGACGATCAGCCTTTTTAGGAAGGGGGTGGTGTTACGGCTGTGAGTTTGTGTCATCGCTCGCCGCATGAGTCACAACTGCCCCAGGGCTGGGCTGTGCCCTGCCTCCTGTATTGCGTGCGCCTTATTCAACAGGGCTACTAGGACAAAGGGATAGTCCAGAATATTCGTGACTGGACCAGCGATGGAAACCTCGAGAAGCCGTGAACCCTGGATGGATCTAGAAGCGTTTATTGAGTCACCGGGCTGCTATATAAGTGCGACCTGTCAAGCACGGGTTGTTGTTGTGTTTTACGAGCTAGTGTGAGCGTTTTTTCTGAGCGACAGAAGTGTGGTGACTTGCGAAACCCCTAGTGTAACGGCGAAGTGAGAAACATACAGGGGACTGCCTGTGTTCTGAGTGAGTGTGCTTTCACTGAGTGTCTGAGATATTGTGGTGTCGAAATCCAGTGACATTGTTTCTCCCAGTTTGTGAACAGCGTGCAGCAAGTGCTCGTAAGTACTGTAGTAGGCGCACATTAGGAAGAAGTTGCATGTAGTTCTGTCAAGGCCACTAGGCTCATTAGTGGCAGGATTAACTTCTGTGGTTTGTTGACAAGTGAAAGGGCAAGAACTCTCCACAAGCAAGAGACTTGAGGAAACTGGAGTAAGGTTCCTATTGCTTGTATTTGCTGATGAGTAGTGTAATTTTCTGGCCGCAATAAAGTTAATTATTTCTTTAAGCAGTAATTGGTGTTGTGCTTCCTACCCACCGTAATCCAGTTTACAAAAGTGCCACTAGGGGGGTGGCACGTAACAGTATTGTGGGACCGTTTCGCATGAACACTCGCGACTCCAAGCTCTCCTGTTGAGTGTCATCGCTCGCCGCATGAGTCACAACTGCCCCAGGGCTGGGCTGTGCCCTGCCTCCTGTATTGCGTGGGGGTCCGGGCGGGGACACCAAGAACCCGCCGATGAGCCTAGCTTGGTGTCCTAGGCGAAACCCCACACAAGACACGGCACAAACCTAGAAGAATTGCTGAGTTTTAATTCACCGGCCGTGAAAGCCAATATACCATCTTTTTGGAAGCCTTCATAGGGAGGTTAAGGCTGCTTGAGCTTTTAGTTCTCGTAGTCAAGTGGTGCAGTTGCACCTTATATAAAGGGAGGTGGCGCGCAGTTCGTCACTCCTGTGGGAGTCCGGGCGGGGACACCAAGAGCCCGCCGATGAGCCTAGCTTGGTGTCCTAGGCGAAACCCCACACAAGACACGGCACAAACCTAGAAGAATTGCTGAGTTTTAATTCACCGGCCGTGAAAGCCAATATACCATCTTTTTGGAAGCCTTCATAGGGAGGTTAAGGCTGCTTGAGCTTTTAGTTCTCGTAGTCAAGTGGTGCAGTTGCACCTTATATAAAGGGAGGTGGCGCGCAGTTCGTCACTCCTGTGGGGGTCCGGGCGGGGACACCAAGAGCCCGCCGATGAGCCTAGCTTGGTGTCCTAGGCGAAACCCCACACAAGACACGGCACAAACCTAGAAGAATTGCTGAGTTTTAATTCACCGGCCGTGAAAGCCAATATACCATCTTTTTGGAAGCCTTCATAGGGAGGTTAAGGCTGCTTGAGCTGTCAGTTCTCGTAGTCAAGTGGTGCAGTTGCACCTTATATAAAGGGAGGTGGCGCGCAGTTCGTCACTCCTGTGGGGGTCCGGGCGGGGACACCAAGAGCCCGCCGATGAGCCTAGCTTGGTGTCCTAGGCGAAACCCCACACAAGACACGGCACAAACCTAGAAGAATTGCTGAGTTTTAATTCACCGGCCGTGAAAGCCAATATACCATCTTTTTGGAAGCCTTCATAGGGAGGTTAAGGCTGCTTGAGCTTTTAGTTCTCGTAGTCAAGTGGTGCAGTTGCACCTTATATAAAGGGAGGTGGCGCGCAGTTCGTCACTCCTGTGGGGGTCCGGGCGGGGACACCAAGAGCCTGCCGATGAGCCTAGCTTGGTGTCCTAGGCGAAACCCCACACAAGACACGGCACAAACCTAGAAGAATTGCTGAGTTTTAATTCACCGGCCGTGAAAGCCAATATACCATCTTTTTGGAAGCCTTCATAGGGAGGTTAAGGCTGCTTGAGCTTTTAGTTCTCGTAGTCAAGTGGTGCAGTTGCACCTTATATAAAGGGAGGTGGCGCGCAGTTCGTCACTCCTGTGGGGGTCCGGGCGGGGACACCAAGAGCCCGCCGATGAGCCTAGCTTGGTGTCCTAGGCGAAACCCCACACAAGACACGGCACAAACCTAGAAGAATTGCTGAGTTTTAATTCACCGGCCGTGAAAGCCAATATACCATCTTTTTGGAAGCCTTCATAGGGAGGTTAAGGCTGCTTGAGCTTTTAGTTCTCGTAGTCAAGTGGTGCAGTTGCACCTTATATAAAGGGAGGTGGCGCGCAGTTCGTCACTCCTGTGGGGGTCCGGGCGGGGACACCAAGAACCCGCCGATGAGCCTAGCTTGGTGTCCTAGGCGAAACCCCACACAAGACACGGCACAAACCTAGAAGAATTGCTGAGTTTTAATTCACCGGCCGTGAAAGCCAATATACCATCTTTTTGGAAGCCTTCATAGGGAGGTTAAGGCTGCTTGAGCTTTTAGTTCTCGTAGTCAAGTGGTGCAGTTGCACCTTATATAAAGGGAGGTGGCGCGCAGTTCGTCACTCCTGTGGGAGTCCGGGCGGGGACACCAAGAGCCCGCCGATGAGCCTAGCTTGGTGTCCTAGGCGAAACCCCACACAAGACACGGCACAAACCTAGAAGAATTGCTGAGTTTTAATTCACCGGCCGTGAAAGCCAATATACCATCTTTTTGGAAGCCTTCATAGGGAGGTTAAGGCTGCTTGAGCTTTTAGTTCTCGTCGTCAAGTGGTGCAGTTGCACCTTATATAAAGGGAGGTGGCGCGCAGTTCGTCACTCCTGTGGGGGTCCGGGCGGGGACACCAAGAGCCCGCCGATGAGCCTAGCTTGGTGTCCTAGGCGAAACCCCACACAAGAAACGGCACAAACCTAGAAGAATTGCTGAGTTTTAATTCACCGGCCGTGTAAGCCAATATACCATCTTTTTGGAAGCCTTCATAGGGAGGTTAAGGCTGCTTGAGCTTTCAGTTCTCGTAGTCAAGTGGTGCAGTTGCACCTTATATAAAGGGAGGTGGCGCGCAGTTCGTCACTCCTGTGGGGGTCCGGGCGGGGACACCAAGAGCCCGCCGATGAGCCTAGCTTGGTGTCCTAGGCGAAACCCCACACAAGACACGGCACAAACCTAGAAGAATTGCTGAGTTTTAATTCACCGGCCGTGAAAGCCAATATACCATCTTTTTGGAAGCCTTCATAGGGAGGTTAAGGCTGCTTGAGCTTTTAGTTCGCGTAGTCAAGTGGTGCAGTTGCACCTTATATAAAGGGAGGTGGTGCGCAGTTCGTCACTCCTGTGGGGGTCCGGGCGGGGACACCAAGAGCCCGCCGATGAGCCTAGCTTGGTGTCCTAGGCGAAACCCCACACAAGACACGGCACAAACCTAGAAGAATTGCTGAGTTTTAATTCACCGGCCGTGAAAGCCAATATACCATCTTTTTGGAAGCCTTCATAGGGAGGTTAAGGCTGCTTGAGCTTTTAGTTCTCGTCGTCAAGTGGTGCAGTTGCACCTTATATAAAGGGAGGTGGCGCGCAGTTCGTCACTCCTGTGGGGGTCCGGGCGGGGACACCAAGAGCCCGCCGATGAGCCTAGCTTGGTGTCCTAGGCGAAACCCCACACAAGACACGGCACAAACCTAGAAGAATTGCTGAGTTTTAATTCACCGGCCGTGAAAGCCAATATACCATCTTTTTGGAAGCCTTCATAGGGAGGTTAAGGCTGCTTGAGCTTTTAGTTCTCGTAGTCAAGTGGTGCAGTTGCACCTTATATAAAGGGAGGTGGCGCGCAGTTCGTCACTCCTGTGGGAGTCCGGGCGGGGACACCAAGAGCCCGCCGATGAGCCTAGCTTGGTGTCCTAGGCGAAACCCCACACAAGACACGGCACAAACCTAGAAGAATTGC
The DNA here is from genome assembly GCA_946902985.2 of Meconema thalassinum. Lineage (NCBI taxonomy): Eukaryota > Metazoa > Arthropoda > Insecta > Orthoptera > Tettigoniidae > Meconema > Meconema thalassinum. The sequence goes on from OX336393.1 coordinate 110,901,406, forward strand.
TGAGTTTTAATTCACCGGCCGTGAAAGCCAATATACCATCTTTTTGGAAGCCTTCATAGGGAGGTTAAGGCTGCTTGAGCTTTTAGTTCTCGTAGTCAAGTGGTGCAGTTGCACCTTATATAAAGGGAGGTGGCGCGCAGTTCGTCACTCCTGTGGGGGTCCGGGCGGGGACACCAAGAGCCCGCCGATGAGCCTAGCTTGGTGTCCTAGGCGAAACCCCACACAAGACACGGCACAAACCTAGAAGAATTGCTGAGTTTTAATTCACCGGCCGTGAAAGCCAATATACCATCTTTTTGGAAGCCTTCATAGGGAGGTTAAGGCTGCTTGAGCTTTCAGTTCTCGTAGTCAAGTGGTGCAGTTGCACCTTATATAAAGGGAGGTGGCGCGCAGTTCGTCACTCCTGTGGGGGTCCGGGCGGGGACACCAAGAGCCCGCCGATGAGCCTAGCTTGGTGTCCTAGGCAAACCCCACACAAGACACGGCACAAACCTAGAAGAATTGCTGAGTTTTAATTCACCGGCCGTGAAAGCCAATATACCATCTTTTTGGAAGCCTTCATAGGGAGGTTAAGGCTGCTTGAGCTTTTAGTTCTCGTAGTCAAGTGGTGCAGTTGCACCTTATATAAAGGGAGGTGGTGCGCAGTTCGTCACTCCTGTGGGGGTCCGGGCGGGGACACCAAGAGCCCGCCGATGAGCCTAGCTTGGTGTCCTAGGCGAAACCCCACACAAGACACGGCACAAACCTAGAAGAATTGCTGAGTTTTAATTCACCGGCCGTGAAAGCCAATATACCATCTTTTTGGAAGCCTTCATAGGGAGGTTAAGGCTGCTTGAGCTTTTAGTTCTCGTAGTCAAGTGGTGCAGTTGCACCTTATATAAAGGGAGGTGGTGCGCAGTTCGTCACTCCTGTGGGGGTCCGGGCGGGGACACCAAGAGCCCGCCGATGAGCCTAGCTTGGTGTCCTAGGCGAAACCCCACACAAGACACGGCACAAACCTAGAAGAATTGCTGAGTTTTAATTCACCGGCCGTGAAAGCCAATATACCATCTTTTTGGAAGCCTTCATAGGGAGGTTAAGGCTGCTTGAGCTTTTAGTTCTCGTAGTCAAGTGGTGCAGTTGCACCTTATATAAAGGGAGGTGGTGCGCAGTTCGTCACTCCTGTGGGGGTCCGGGCGGGGACACCAAGAGCCCGCCGATGAGCCTAGCTTGGTGTCCTAGGCGAAACCCCACACAAGACACGGCACAAACCTAGAAGAATTGCTGAGTTTTAATTCACCGGCCGTGAAAGCCAATATACCATCTTTTTGGAAGCCTTCATAGGGAGGTTAAGGCTGCTTGAGCTTTTAGTTCTCGTCGTCAAGTGGTGCAGTTGCACCTTATATAAAGGGAGGTGGCGCGCAGTTCGTCACTCCTGTGGGGGTCCGGGCGGGGACACCAAGAGCCCGCCGATGAGCCTAGCTTGGTGTCCTAGGCGAAACCCCACACAAGACACGGCACAAACCTAGAAGAATTGCTGAGTTTTAATTCACCGGCCGTGAAAGCCAATATACCATCTTTTTGGAAGCCTTCATAGGGAGGTTAAGGCTGCTTGAGCTTTTAGTTCTCGTAGTCAAGTGGTGCAGTTGCACCTTATATAAAGGGAGGTGGCGCGCAGTTCGTCACTCCTGTGGGAGTCCGGGCGGGGACACCAAGAGCCCGCCGATGAGCCTAGCTTGGTGTCCTAGGCGAAACCCCACACAAGACACGGCACAAACCTAGAAGAATTGCTGAGTTTTAATTCACCGGCCGTGAAAGCCAATATACCATCTTTTTGGAAGCCTTCATAGGGAGGTTAAGGCTGCTTGAGCTTTTAGTTCTCGTAGTCAAGTGGTGCAGTTGCACCTTATATAAAGGGAGGTGGCGCGCAGTTCGTCACTCCTGTGGGGGTCCGGGCGGGGACACCAAGAGCCCGCCGATGAGCCTAGCTTGGTGTCCTAGGCGAAACCCCACACAAGACACGGCACAAACCTAGAAGAATTGCTGAGTTTTAATTCACCGGCCGTGAAAGCCAATATACCATCTTTTTGGAAGCCTTCATAGGGAGGTTAAGGCTGCTTGAGCTGTCAGTTCTCGTAGTCAAGTGGTGCAGTTGCACCTTATATAAAGGGAGGTGGCGCGCAGTTCGTCACTCCTGTGGGGGTCCGGGCGGGGACACCAAGAGCCCGCCGATGAGCCTAGCTTGGTGTCCTAGGCGAAACCCCACACAAGACACGGCACAAACCTAGAAGAATTGCTGAGTTTTAATTCACCGGCCGTGAAAGCCAATATACCATCTTTTTGGAAGCCTTCATAGGGAGGTTAAGGCTGCTTGAGCTTTTAGTTCTCGTAGTCAAGTGGTGCAGTTGCACCTTATATAAAGGGAGGTGGTGCGCAGTTCGTCACTCCTGTGGGGGTCCGGGCGGGGACACCAAGAGCCCGCCGATGAGCCTAGCTTGGTGTCCTAGGCGAAACCCCACACAAGACACGGCACAAACCTAGAAGAATTGCTGAGTTTTAATTCACCGGCCGTGAAAGCCAATATACCATCTTTTTGGAAGCCTTCATAGGGAGGTTAAGGCTGCTTGAGCTTTTAGTTCTCGTAGTCAAGTGGTGCAGTTGCACCTTATATAAAGGGAGGTGGCGCGCAGTTCGTCACTCCTGTGGGGGTCCGGGCGGGGACACCAAGAGCCCGCCGATGAGCCTAGCTTGGTGTCCTAGGCGAAACCCCACACAAGACACGGCACAAACCTAGAAGAATTGCTGAGTTTTAATTCACCGGCCGTGAAAGCCAATATACCATCTTATTGCGGGGTCGCTTCGCATGAACGCTCGCGACTCCAAACTCACCTGTTGAGTATTGCGGGGTCGCTTCGCATGAAGACTCCCGGCTCCAAGCTCACCTGTTGAGTATTGCGGGGCCGCTTCGCATTAAGACTCGCGACTCCAAGCTCACCTGATGAGTATTGCGGGGTCGCTTCGCATGAAGCCTCGCGACTCCAAGCTCGCCTGATGAGTATTGCGGGGGGCACACGGTCGCTTTTTATCCGAATCTCTCATTATTATTATTATTATTATTATTATTATTATTATTATTATTATTTAAATCATTGTACCAAATTGTTGTAATATAGCACTTTAGGCAGGTTGTATTACTATTATTGTTATAAATAATAATCATAATAAACACAATAACAATTACACCTACAACATTACCGATGATAACCCGAAACAATCTTGCATGTTTGCTGGCTAATAATCCTATTGTATTCATCGTAACACAAGGTATCAAGGGACGAACGTGGATGGATATCAAGACCGTCACAATATGAGAGGCCTGTGCGCACATCTTAAACAAAGCAATTAACAAACCATAGCATAGGCCAAATCTTACATTAATTTAACACCTAACATTTGTTATTGGAGACACGTAAATGAAACACCCTATAATGAAAGTAAAAATACACACACAGTGCCAAGAACTTCGTAATTCGTATTCGTCATTCCATATAACGATCCTGCCGGAAAAATAAATATCCCATCACTATACATCAACTAGGCCTATACAGCATATTCTCATATTGTAGAATCCTACAGTAGATCATAACAAAAAACGACTATGCATATAATCATTCTATTGAATCGTTTTGCAGGTTATAATAGCTTGCCATACATTTCAATACCAAAAAAGTATCACTGGCAAGCTAGCAGCAAGATTTTGTCAGCTGTATTTTAAACATGCCGCAGCGATGGCGAACACTCTTGCCAACGGCCAATTAGCTAGTCTCTTCGTGTTGTCACTGGCTACCAGTACTATTTCACCTACGCAGGGTTCGTGATGACTTTTTCTAATGTGGTTCTTCTGTATTAGCTGTCCAAGATATTCATTCCTAAATCTTACCCTTAATGTTTCCTTCACTTTCTGTCTGTACCTGAATCTTCTGTCAAATTTTATGTCCTCTATCATGTCGATATCGGGCATTCCAATCTCCTTGACTTCCTGTAGGAACATTGCAGGGGTGATAGCCATCAAGTCTTCACCATCATTGAACAGGTAAGAAAGTGGTCGTGAATTCATGACAGCTTCAATGTCACACAGAACAGTTATCATTTCTTGGTACGACAGACATGAATTTCCCAGAACTTTCCTGAGCATTTGTTTGAGGGCACCAATCAGCCTCTCCCATCATCCTCCCAACCATGCGGCAGTGGGAGGATTGAATTTCCATTTTATTTGGTGTACAGAACTATATTCAGCAATTTTATCCCACTGAATTGCCTCCAACATATTGCAGGTGCCTTGAAAGTTTGTCCCATTGTCACTATAGACAATCATTGGCCTTCCACGTCTGGACGCGAAGCGCCGAAAAGCTTCGAGGAATGTTGCAGTAGCCAAAGATGTTACTGGCTCCAGGTGTACTGCACGAAAAACCGCACACGTGAACAGACAGACCCAGGCTTTCTCTCCACCTTTCAAAATCATAGGCCCGGCAAAGTCAACCCCTGTTATTTCAAAAATTGAGGTTTCTCTTACTCTGTCTATGGGGAGATGAGTTTGTTGTGCTTCAAGATGTTTTCCATGGTACCTTCTGCAGACAACACATTTCAATTGCACCCTTCACCGTTCTCTTTCCTCCAAGGATCCAATATTTCTGTCTGAGCCCACTGAGCAGAATTTGGGTTCCAGCATTACATAATTTTTGTGCTTCTCCCTAATGAGAGCGTGAACTGCTGTATGCTTCGCAGGAAGGATAGCAGGACAACGGAAAGCATAATCATCTTTGCGCGATATAATTTTTGTTTTCAGTCTCATCACTCCCTCATCATCCATGAAAACACATAGTGAGTTGAATCTTTCATCCCTTTCACCAACAAAACACTCCTTTTGTATGAACTTCATCACAACTTTTTCTGCTTCTGTGGTTTCTTCAGTGGATAGTTCGGCAGTTCTTCTGCTATTATTTTTCTGTCGACAATTATACAGAAACCTCAAGATCCATCCTATCATACGAACTGTTCTACGGAAACTTGAGAAATAGTCAAGGTGCCATTTTTGGGTATTGTACTTATCTTCTAACACCGTCATAGTGTTGACTTTCTTTTTTCTTTCTTGGAAGACTTCATCATCGTTTGTTGAAATTTCGGGCCTAGGCCATTGTGTAGTGGATTGTTTTAGCCATTTTGGCCCTTCCCACCATTTCTGTTGAAGTAACTGTTTTGTGCTACATCCCCTTGATGACAGGTCAGCCGGATTCATGGTTCCTGGAACATGCCGCCACTGTTCTATTCTGGACAGTCTTCGAATTTCTTGCACTCTGATCCACACGAAGATCCCCCAAGGTTCGTCTAACTTGATCCAGGACAACACAGTCGACGAGTCACTCCAATAATAAGTAACGATTTCTTTTGCAGTTAATGTTGGCAGTACTGACGTCACTAGTCGAACCCCTTTGTAGCTGCTAATAATTCCAGGCGTGGTACGGCGATACTCTTCTTGGGTGCCACTCTTGTCTTGACTTGTACAAATCGTAGCTCTATATTGTCAATCCTCTGTATTCGCAAGAATATAACTGCAGCATACGCAGTTTGCAGGGCCGTGGAGAGCGGCGGCGGGCCCTGAGGCTGGAATCTCCCGGGCCCCCAAGACCCAAAAATTAATCAACAGAAAGTTCAGTTCACTGAATGCATGTTAAAAGATGTGGAGGGGGTATACTGTACACTGTGCAGTACTACGGCCTCTGTGACATGACGTAATCTCTTTTCATAATGAAAACAGGATTTTTACATAAAGTCAAGACGTATTTTAAATTACGTTTTACTTATAGGGTTTTATGTTGACATTCTTAAAACTTGCTGCCCTTGAAGAATGACGCCCTTGGGTCTAAGCCTAAACACCGATAAGTGTTTTGGTTGAACGGCGATCACACATCATTGTACATTAAACAAAGCAAAATATATTTTCATATCACTGATTATTTTCTCAAAAGAAGAAAATGTGAATTTGAACTATATTTTATATTTTGCAGTCAGTGGACTTCTTATAATTTAATATTGCTTTGCAGTAAGCAAACCTAGAGCCAGGTTCTCCAAAAAATCCCCAACCCTATCTACATGTATAACCGGTGACCATCAGAGGCGGATTTAAGCCAAGATTATGGGGAAGTGGATACACCGGGGATCTGGGGGTATGGAATATCACCAAGTTCAGAGTGGGGTCCGGGGGTCCTCCTCCGAAAAAATTTGCATAAATTAGATCCAAATTATTGAGTTATAGGCCATTTGGGTGATTATTTTTGTTATATTTTGGAGTTAAAATTTCGTGACTATTGACATTTAGTGGCTATAGAAAAGACTCTCCGTTATTGAAGAAAAACCTCTCGCACCTTCAAGTAAGACCCCACTGTGTAGCTCACCAAAGACCGTCATGGGGGTCTACAGCAAGTCTGCAGATCAGAGGTTCGAATCCCGGTGCTGACAGCGGCTATCCTGAGTATGGGTTTTCCCACTCTCTCCAGAAAAATGCCGGGATAGTACCTTATTTCAAGTCCAAAGACACCTACCCTACTCTTAACCCTAATAATTACAGTAATAGTCTCGACGGGCAACGCATTCCCACTTTTCCCAGTCGGCAACTAAGAATACGGCATGCGATTGATCATGTCACTGAGGCTACAGCACAGCACAGTGTATACCCTGCATTTTGTCCAACAGTGGGTGGTTTTAAGAGGGTCTAAGTTTCTACTCTCCAAGACAAATAGTTACAGCAATGTTGCCAATACACCTCTCTAATTATACAACAACCACTAGCCTCCCCTTCAGTCTACACAATTCGCACGTTTCTTGGTTTTCTATTTTGTTCGCTGTTTAAGAATCTTATAATTTACTTAATTGATATTTGTGAAATCTATTGCTTTACAGTCAACTTCATACAATAATGTGGTGGCCTTCAGAAATAAACCGGAAAATTAACGCGTCAGCAAATACTGAATGATAGGCTATCTACAGTACTAGTTGATGCAAACGATTCCCAACCGAGCGCCAATGGTTCATTGCCCGCCAGTGATACTAGACCTACTAGCTACCAAGTACACGGGTTAAATGTCGCAAGCCAAATTAACAACTGTAACGACAAATAGGCCTATTATTTAGATTATTTAGTTTGAGTACTGACACCTACTCGTACCTACCCATGATTAAGGCTGCTGCAATGTCAGCCGAAACGTCGGGAAGTAATAATCGATATGCGACGCGGCTCAATCCTGTAAGCCAAGTTGATAAACTAGGCCTTTTAGTAACTGTTGAGTAAGACTACGAATGACACCGCAGTCGGTAAGCCGAAACCTGCATTCCTGCCGCAGCTTCGTCAGGACCCGGTGTCAATTCCAACTCATTTTATGTTTAACGGTACTGAGACGTTAAATCATATCATGAAAGGGCTTGATTCGCAAGGGAAAATATCTCTTCGCGTCCTGAAAAATAAGTGCTTTGCAGATCGATGCTGCTCTTTGGAAGAAACGGCGTAGAAATGTCCAATAATAATAACAGTCACTGCACCAGCTCAAAACAAAATTGTATTATATTAATTTTCGACAATACTTCATCGTAATTTTCTTCTAAATTAAGCAGAGCTCAATATTTGGTCTTAGAAAAGTCTGAGTGGTTGCCTACATGAAATATATTAATTTCTCCATCGCCATGCACACCACTGACGTTACTTATTGTTGTTTTAAGGGGCGGAACAGCTAGTCCATCTGCCCCTACCACTGACGTTACTTATTGTTGTTTTGTGAGGCGGAACAGCTACGGTAGGTCATGTGTCCTTACCACTGACGTCCCATGAGAGGAATTGGAAAACAAAGTTGAGTGGTTCAGTGTCCTAGCTTAATTGTCATTTTTCTCCAATCCAGAAAAATACTGGAATATTACCTTAGTTTCAGTCTTTGGATACATTTCCCAACTCTAGTACCAATAGTAATATAGGTTTTCAATACATCCCTTAATCAGAAATTATTTTCGCACGAACCCAAGTACTTAGGATTGTTGATCGTATTGAGTGAATCAGTAATAATAATAATAATTATACTGGTCCTAAACATACGGATTATTCAAACGTAAGCATTGTTTTCTCAATTCAGTATACGAGAAGATGAACAATTTCGCATGCATTTCTTCTATCTACGTTTGACAACAGAATCATCCCACCCTTTCGCAAGATATTTAGCTAGCAATGATAATTTTTCACATAGTGGGAAAGTGAATTACTAGGGAACGATGACCTCGTTGTTCTGTCCCTTAAATCAACTATAAAGTGAATTACTGGTTGGACGCTACTTTAAAATGTATTTTACTTATTTGCCTGCACGGCATACGATACGTCTAGTTAGACAATATATTCATTTCAGACACTATCACCTCTAAATATCTAAGCTCGAAGTGACGCAGCAAACTTGAAACTCTTGGCTTGCTGACCAAACACACCAGGGCAGCCCAGGCTCTCGTGGCCTTGGCGAAATAAGTGAAGGGATGAGAAAGTTATTTGAACGATGGGTGCATAAGCCGAACAAGCAAAATTTAGAATAATGGAATGCTCTCTCTGTCTTTAGGTATATTCCAAGAACAATACATAGCCAAGCCCCGTCGCTAAGTTGACAACTTTGAGACAGTTGTTCTTTCCACAAGCGCTTTGTGGATGAAAATATTGTCCACTTGACATAATAAGTTTCTCAATTCTTGTAACATTGTTCACAGACAGTTCATTGCATTCACTAAATGACTGCCAGTAGCAAATTCAAGTCACATAAAGGCAATAATAAAGCAATGCCCGATCGGGCCCATCCCCCGAGGACGCCGGGCCCCCCTGGGTGGGTCGGGCCCCGGGGCATCTGCCCTGTCTGACCCCCCCCCCCCCCTCTCGTCGGGCCTGGCAGTTTGACTGGCGTCGCAGAACACGTGAAGATATATATCTTCAACCGACTGGACACTACCAATCAAACATCTAGGAATCCTAATCTAAGACAGCTAAGGTAGTTCTGCCAACCACTTCATGAATCTTCTCTTTGTTGTGTCCCAACCCAACTCAGTAGCCCATAGTTCTTTCAAGATTAATTTTGGACAGAGAAATACCGGGCATGAGAAGCCAATAGGGTCAAACACTTTATGTGCAGCTCCTAGTATAGCTCTTTCGGTGATTATATCATATTTGAAATCGTTAACATGAGTTGGATTTAGTTCAATGGTATCTTCTCCTTTATTCCAAATGAACCCTAGCACATGAGTAAGAATTTCAGCTGTACCATCCTGAGAATACTCCCACCCTCGGAGATTGAAAGATGCCTTATCCATTATTATGCTTGCCTCTCGCATGAATGAATGAAGGTCATTTCTGTTGTTAACACTAATAGCACAGTTATCCACATAAAACATTCTTCCAATCTTTCTATTGCTAAAGTTGAGTAGGAAATATTATCGACTGTTTGTCTCTTCAACTCGTTCAAGTGGAGTTTGATGGTTGCTGACAATAGGAACGGAGAACATGCAAGTACAAAGACAACTCTATTGTGACGGAACACTTCTATCTTCCCTGTACATTCCTCCTCCCACCAAAGGAATTTCAGAAAATCACGGTCTCTAGGATGAAAACTTATTTGAAGAAATGCTTTTTCTACACCGGCCGTCACACCAATCTCATTTTCTCTGAACTTCAGTAGTGAATTAGGGATCAACTCTATAAGGTTCGGCCCTTTTCCAAAACATTCTTTCAGAGATGGAGCGTTTCTCTGCTTCGCCAAGGCATCATAAACAGGCCTAATCTTGGTGGTGCTGTTTTCTTTGAAGACAGGTCGGTGAGGTAGATAGTGTTCACCATTCTTCAGTTCTTCTTCATGTACCCACTCGATGATTCCTTGCTCCAACCAACTTCGTAAGACATTATCGTACTCCTGATAATGTTGTTCAGCTTGTAGTTTCTTTGTAGTGATTTCTAATCTGTGCTGAGCAATTTCTCTGTTGTCAGGGAGAGGTGGATGTTGTTCACTCCAAGGCAGACACACTTCATATCTGTTATCTTAATTCAGTCCTGCGGTCTCAAGGAAGTTATTTCTAACACGCTCATTCCTCTCGACGATAGATTCTTTCACAACAGGGTCAGTAATTCCAAGAATTTCTAAGTCCCAGAGATCAGAAATTTTTGTATGTTGGGAAAACAATGATGACACTAATAATGATGCCAAATCCCTTTGGGCCTTGTTACCTATGACTTTTCCCATTAGTGTCCTCCCTAGGGAAGTCTCCACCAAAACTAGGCCACATTTTAGTTGATGTTTCCTCCCAGTGAGCAGTTCACCCGCCTTATCGGCCCCAATCAGAATCTGCACAGGCCCTCGCTCTCGTACATCAGTTAAACATATTTTCAGATCCCTTATCTCCTCACTCCAAGAACCATTCTTAATATATGGGACATCTTCACAAATGATCTCTTGGCTTAAAACTTCCAGCTCCTTGGAATAGTTTCCCTCTTTCCCTCCAATCGCTTTAAACTTACTCTGTAACAGTTGTGTTTTGCTTCTCGAGAACGTACTCCACCAAACAAGGAATGTATTAATGTTCCCTTCCTGATAGACTGATACCCCATTTCTTCGGCTAGGCCACGTGCAATGTAGGATTTAGTAGACCCAGTATCAATGACAGCTCGTACAGTTTTTTGTTTATCCTTTTTCTTTAACGACAACCGCCAGGGTTTGCAAGTACACCTCAGGAGAACAAGCCACATTAACTAAAGCCTTATCCACATTATTGCCATCCTGGTGAACCAAATTCCTGTCTCCCTCGAAATTCTGTTTGGACACATTTTCATTTTCTTTGTCACGGAGCTTATAACACATCAATACCACATGTTGACCACCACAAACAATGCATCTGACAATCGATTTACAAGCTCTACTTGCATGGCCCTTCTTTAAACAATTAAAGCAACAGTGTTTATCAGTTAAGATTTTCTTTTCTCCCCTACAGTCATTTTTGAGCTTTATTGCACTCTGGGCTCGAATGAGGTTTAAGACAAAAACACTCCTGTCTCCTAGAAACATCAGCAAACAAAGCAGAAGCAGTAGGTATATTTGGTTCAATGACATCCCTTGGTTTCTTGTCTCCCTTAATCTTAGATCCTTAGAATGGGCTAACACTAAACCGTTTCATAGCCAATGGAATTCTTTCTTCACTTACTACTTCATTTTGAAGAAAAGCCATGAGCTGCTGCAAACGATCTTTGGATACGGAACCACACCTGAAGGAAGTATTCCTCTGCCATGCTCTTAATAGGTCTTCTGGCCAAGATGATTCAATTAGGGGATATAGTGTGGCGGAGACATCTAGCGGGAATAACGTTTACTTGTACCGGTATATTCATTCATTCATTCATTCATTCATTCATTCATTCATTCATTCATTTATTTGCAATGGGGGGTGTGTCCCCCGGTGGTAAATTGGATATACATAACAATTCAATAACAATTATACAACAATTAAACGGGAGTATTTACACAAATAGTCAGTCTTTTCTTATACACACCTAACTTATATGTTTGGGAAAAGGCTCTAAGACTGCGGCTGGTAGAGAGTTCCAGTTATCAATAGCACGGTTTACAAAAGAATATTTACCATAATTTGTTCGCTGTGGTCGGCCGTTAACATTGAAAGGATGATCGCTCCTACGCATGTAAGTGGGCTTTCCCAATCGTTTGCTAAGCTCACCCCATGCTGGTTGATTTGTATACGTGTTGTACATAGCGCAGAATCAAGATTTCATCCTCCTAGCCTCCTGGGTAGATTATTAGCTTGGGAATAACCTAACCCCCAAGGGAAGATGATAAAGAGAAGGAGATGGGTTTCGGACTGGAGAAAAAGGATGGAGAAATAGGAGGAGAGTCCTACAAAAGTTATAAGTTTAACTTTAAATGCACTCAAAGGCGGTTGCCACTGAAAATCCGCTCTCCGATACGTAAAGTGGGTAGGGACCTGGGCAAAGCTAACGGGAAACGCAGCTAGAACTTGGGCGGTTTGCAAGAGAGTGGCTTTAGAGTATTCCTTCTCAAGCATACATATGCCTACTATGGGGAAGGGTGATGGTCTGGCAAGACAAAGAGTATCAGATTTATGGTGTATCTGTTCAAAGGAGTTTGTTTTTGACCCAGTAATTTGAAGAATGCCAATAATTTGAATCGGTTTCGATATTTTAGTTTTCGAAATTGTAGAATTCCTTAAGAGCGATCAAATGCTTCCAAGAAGGATAGGGATAAAGCAATTATAACTTTGGGAATAATTTTGGTAAGTGTACCAATAGTTGCATTTGGAAATGGATAAGCTTTTACCCAGCAAGGAGCCGACTAAAAGTTTAGGCAGGGAGAAACACTTATATTTTGAAAAACCAACCATAAGTGTTGGAGATAATCTCCATAAGCAGGAAGCGGGCGTAGCGAGCTATGCTTGCCTTACTGGCCAGTTAGAATTAGCTATTAAAGCTAAAAGAGACTTTACCAAGTTGTCAACGAAGAGTTCTTGCTCAGATGCAACAAGTGGTGAAAGCCCTATCAATAGATTTATTTGCATTAAGTGGGAAGAGTCAAGGAAGACAGGATCTTGCCTAACTGTTATGCTAGAGAAATGATAAAGCGAAAAAGAACTCTTTAATTTATTTAACAATGCAAAAGAGTGTAATGAATTTAACAAATATATAATTTCAATTTTGTTAACAATTTGGGGTCGCAGACCTCCGAAAACATTTAAAGCTTGCGCCAGGCAATTAACAATTCATTTGGTTTCAAATCTTTATATGCTTTAAAATCTTCGCAAGATTTTGAAATGGCGAAGATAAAATGAAAAATTCAAAGATAATTAAAGTTAGACAATAAATCAAGTACAAGGTGTGTACTTTAAGGAATTTCTAAGTAAATATCCTAGAAAGAGTAACAACTTCGGAAATAACAATAACAAAAAACAGGAAGAATAAAATAGAAGTTTCTATATTTTCTTATATTAAAGCTGAATTACTTGGTTGGATTATGCAAATAGGACAGGTCACTTATTGTGAAACCTGAAGAGAACAATCGAAAGGAAGTTTCTAGACCTCCTATGTTTAAGTAGGAATCACGAGACAAATGGGGCAAGTTTCCCTTTCGTGAAACCTAGAAGTAACTCACTTGTGAGTTGAAAGAATTGTATTCCCTAATTAGAAGGGAGAAACAAGATGATTTGAGACGTGTACCAGACACGTAGTTATGCAGACATTAATTCGTTGTATATGGAGCAAAAACAAAGGGAGGGCACGAGTTGAGAGTGACACCTCATTGAAAAAGACCTAAAGTAACAATTTTATTATTTTGGTTTGTTAGTAAGGGGTTTGAGAAAGATAAAATGGAATTGAGGATAAGTGTTCATGGCCGTATTTATTGTAATCGGACGAACGCGACGCGGATGAAATGTTGAACAAACACTGTTTTTCACTCTGTTGAAATAGATGAAAAGTTCACTGTAGTAACACAAAAAGTTTATGGCAAAGAAAGTTATTGCAATGATGGAAAATAACTAGTCACACTAGATTTGCGAGAGTCTATTGCTTGAGAAACTTGTACATTATAGTTGAATGCACAGAAAAGAAATCCCAACGGAGGAAGAAAAATTAGTTATTGATTAGCAGTTTATAAGGAAGATTCCTTAGTTTGAAACAGTATTCCCACATGTGAGTGGAAAATACATGACAGTATGACTGGTAGTTAGAGTGCAAGTTCTGGAAGGTTCCAGATCAATCAAGACGGAAGAATAGGGCAAAAGTTAGTCCAGCGGTGGAACGAGCTAAGTATTTTATAGACAGTGGGTAATTTAATAGTATCCCACGTTGTGAGAAAATCTCTCATTTAATAAGCATAAGAAATGCTGCTTCATGTTAAGATTGGCTTAGATAGACAAAAGCCCAACATAGAAAATCCCGCGAAGGGTGATTATTGCCCCAAATATAGTAATCTCACACTGCCTATAAAATGATCATTAAAAGCATGTAGCTATTTAAAATCCATTAAAATTAGTTGAAGAACGTAGAAGTAGTACTTAGCTTGGCTTCATGGCGAAGGTGAAGTTCTCTTTGACGGTTGAGATTAAAGTTCCAACATGGCGTGGAATTTAAAAAATTGCCTCTTGAGTTGAGGAGGCGAGCTCTAGTTGAGCTTCAACTGACTGGGTCGACTGCTGGCGTACAAGTGAGACACGCTCAGCGAAGCACAGAGGGACCAGGGAAGGGAAAAGAGTGGGGGTAGGAAACAAAAGGAATACATATCAGAATAGACAACTTAACAAAAAATATTTTTTTTCTTGATGAAATGGTCTTCAAAGAGTTGATAGTAGGCGACACTAGAGCAGCCTGGTGGGTGAAAAAGTAGACGAAGTTCTCTTGATCACGGAGATGACAGCTGGCGATGGCGACGAGATCTGGTGGCTAGATTGATAAGGAAGTCCTCTTGTACAGGGAAGAATTGAGGAACTTCAGAGATTCGCTGCTAGATGACGCTAGGTGGGTCATGGAAGATATATATCTAGAACAGACTCACAAGTAACATGAGAACCATAAACAGCAAGGAGAAATTGAAAATCACTGTTGGTGTTTGAGAAGGAGGAAGGAATGAACTATAGCAAAGATCAGTAAAAGTTTACTCTACCTTACCGTGTATTCCAAAGAATACACCAAGCGCGGGGAGAAACACCAACAGAGAACAAGATAAACAATTAAACATTTAAAGGTTATGGAGCAATTAAAGACAGTGGTCTTGTGATGTGACCGTTAGTGGTCAAGATTCTGGCTACGCTAACTCTCCCATCCCTTCCAGGACAACACCCGTTCACTCTACCAGAAATCCAGTCCAGGGGAGGAGAAACATCTCTAACCAGGACCAAGTCCCCCACTTTGATATCGGGATTGGAAAGAAACCACTTCTGTCTCCGTTGCAAGGAAGTTAAGTATTCCAAGTTCCACCTCTTCCAGAAAGAATTGCGGAGGGCTTCAAGTTTACGCCAAACAATAGGTAAATTAGAATCCCTGTAAGAATTGGGAAGGGGAGGAGGGGCAGAAAGAGAAGTGCCTATAAGGAAGTGACCAGGTGTGAGTGGAAGCAGGTCATCAGGGTCATTGGAAAGAGGAGTTAAAGGGCGAGAATTAACAACACCTTCAATCAGAACGGACAGTGAATTAAATTCTTCATAAGTCAGAATGCGATTACCTAAAAGCTTTCTTAAATGACGTTTAGTGAGCTTTACGCAGGATTCCCACCTACCGCCGTGATGAGGAGCGTAGGGCGGTATAAAACGCCATTTGAAACTCTTTGAGTAGGAAAAATTAGAAATCTGTTCCATGGCAGGAGAAGATGTGAGAGCTTTCTTCCACAGGGAAGCTGCGCCTTGAAAAGTGGAAGCGTTATCAGAGAACATCTCCGAAGGAACACCACGCCTAGCAGCGAAGCGAGAGACAGCTGACAAAAAGTAAGAAGTAGAAGCATTCGTTACTAGTTCCAAATGGATCCCGCCAGTAACCATGCAAACAAAGAGAGAAACATAGAGCTTACCAAACAATTTGCGTTTAGCTTCAGGGGAATTGCGTTGATATTGGAACGGACCCATATAGTCCACACCAGTTAGAGCAAATGGACGTATAGGAGAAGAGCGAAAGGAGGGCAGATCGCTCATTAAATGAGTATTGACTTTAGGTTTCACTTTGAAGCAAGGAATGCACTTGTGAATTACAGAGGAAACTTCATGAATTCCATTTATAATCCAGTACTTTTCCCTTAAGAGGCGAAGCAGTGTACGTGTACCAACATGCAAATTGCGATAATGAAAGTCACGTATAATTAAGGAAGTAACGTGATGTTTAGAAGGCAAAATAACAGGATGCTTTTTGTCCTCAGAAAGCAAAGATTGCGAAAACCTACCACCTACCCTGAGTAACCTATTGTAATCAAGGAACGGGGCTAAAGCACGAAGACGACTGTATTTGGGAAGATCCCTTTTAGAAGAAAGTAAATACAATTCAGAAGAAAAGGCTTCTTGCTGTGTTAGTTGCAAAATCTTAATGGTAGCGAGATTCAATTCATGATTGGTAAGGTGTGGTTTGGGGAGAAGAGGTTGGTCAACCACACGATATTTCCATCTAAGAAGATATGCGACAATTCGAATTAATTTATGAAAGGAAGAATAGCGGGACAATAAGGGATGAGAAACGTTGGAAACAAGACACGAAGCAATAGATATAGATACTTTAGCGTCAGGCAGGTTGGAGTTTGTAGCTGGAGGTTTCGAAGGCCAACAAGAAGAGTCTTCAATTAACCACGAGGGCCCATGCCAGTACAACTGGAAAGCTGCCAATTGAGAGGGTGAACATCCACGAGAAATAATGTCGGCAGGTTTGTCAGTGCTGGGCACATGCCTCCATTGACATCCCGAAGAAAGAGTTTGAATTTTGGAAACCTTGTTTGCAACAAAAGTTTGCCAATGAGAGGGGTTTTTGGCGATCCAAGAAAGGGTGATCATGGAATCGCTCCAAAGATAGATTTGCGAGAATTCGACCTTTAAAACTTCCCGTAATTTCTTAACAAGTTCTGCAGCCATGAGTGCAGCACACAATTCAAGTCTAGGCAAAGTGATAGTTTTAAGAGGAGCCACCTTCGATTTGGCACAAACAAGGTTGGAAACTGAAGATCCATTTAATGAACCACAATAAACCAAATATGCACAGCAACCGTAAGCTTTTTCGGAACTGTCCGCGAACACATGAAGGAAAAAAGATGCATTAGGATGAGCGTTAATTAAATTCCTGGGAATTTCAATAAGGGAAAGATCAAGCAAATTGCTGCGAAAAGAGAGCCATTTGTTAAGAAAAGAAAGGGGAACAGTGTCGTCCCATTCACATTTGAGCGACCATAGCTCTTGCATGAAAAGTTTGGCTATGACGATAACTGGGGCAAGGAATTGAAGCGGATTTAAAAATTTTGCAATTTCAGAGAGAATTTGTCTTTTTGTGTTAGGGAGCTGTTCTGCGAGCGAACCTTTATAGATGAGAGTGTCAGTGCTAGTGCACCAATGAACTCCAAGAGTTTTTATGGATTCGGAGTTTCCACAAATTTCGACGGAGGAGGGATCTACGTATTCAATAGGAAACCGGGCGAGAAACTCATGGGAGTTGGAATTCCACTTATGAAGTGGGACACCTCCATTCTTTAGCAATGTCTGAAGTTCTAATGACACAAAAGAAGCTTCCTCGAGAGTGGGGAAGGACTGCAAATAATCGTCAACATAGAATGACGTAGTTAGTGCTTCAGAAGCTTTAGAATTAAATAAATGACCATCTTGAGAGGCTAACAAGTGTAGGGATCGGATAGCAAGGAAAGCGGAAGGTTTTAAGCCATAAGTAACCGTTTTTAAACGAAATACCTTAATGGGCTTACTGATTTCGTCGCGCCACAAGATTCTTTGGAGATCTCGTTGTTCAGGCTGAATTAAAACTTGACGGTACATCTGTTTTATATCCGCTATAACAGCTATGGGAAATAATCGACAGTTTAAGAGTATAGCAGATAGATCTGACTGAATAGCAGGACCAGAGTAAGGAGTATCGTTAAGACTGTTGCCATTAACGTCAGGTGATGAACCATTGAAAACAACTCGGATTTTATCCTTTACGAGAGGGTTTTTCCACACGGGATGATGATTTAAGAAAACCGTTTCAATTGGGGGGGGGGGTGCAATTCGTCATCAGATTTGTTAACGACTTCCATATTATCTAAGCTTTCATACTCATCCATGAAATCAGTATACTGCTGTTTAACGAGAGGTTCTTTTTTGAATTTGCTCTCGATAGCAAAGAGAGCTTTTCGAGCTTTGGGTTGAGAGTTAATAAGTTTAGGAGGATTATGTAATCTTGGCATCTGAACAATGAACCGACCATCAGAAGAGCGAGTGGTAGTGTTCAGGAAAAGTTGCTCACAAAATTCGTTTTCTGAAGAGGTCACGTTAAGAGAATCAACGCTTTCGGGCCTCCAGAATTGTTCCAGGTCAGTATTAGCAAAGTAACATTGCGATGCGGGTTGGGGAGAATAATGGGGAAGTTGACCGGTGACGATCCATCCAAAATTAGTGTCTCTGGCAACCACGTTTGAGGATAACTTGCAAACCTGTTTACGAAGGCAATTCCAGAAAACATTGGCACAAAAGGTATGTCAATGGGATTTTGTACGTTGAACAAAGGATCGGCTAGCCTTAAATGCGAGGGAATGTTTAACCCTGAAATATACACGGAGTGACTTGGAGTATCTTCTCCTATGCTATTGAGAATGAGACAATTCAGTTTGAGAAAGTTGTTTCTGTGACAAATGTCTGTTATGGTTAGCTTTGAGAACTGTAAAGCTTGCGATTTTGAGCTGTTAATGCCCGATACGTAAATCGAAGTGGGGATTACAGGTAGGCCTAGTTTTCTAATCAAAGAATTAGACACAAAATCATGAGTTGCCGCTGAATCAAGAAGACCGCGTGCACGGACCCAGTTGCCAAAGTTATCCTGAACTTCGATTTGGACAGTAGACAATAGTACTTGGGCACTACGTATGGACTTGGCATTTTGAATGTACGATGAAGCATTGGAACTGTTAGCATTGTCACTTTTCTGAGAATTAGATGCTGTCGATGACCTTGCCTGATCATGACGATGTAGTAAAGTGTGATGAGCTTTTTCACAATGGAAGCAAAGTCTTGTGGACTTGCAATTTGAAGCAGAATGCGTGGGTGCTAGGCAGTTGAAGCAATGTTTATTCTGGGAAACTAATTTTCTTCTGTCGTCGACTGACAGTTCTTTAAAAGATTTACATAGATATAAGGCATGGGAATCTTTACAAAGTATGCACTTTAATGGTTCATTTAAACTCTTGCGGGGTTCGCTTTGAGTGTTCAAAACGAGAGAGCTAGCAATACGGCGTTCACTAGACCTAGTTGGGTAACCAGTGGTGTTTGATTTAAGTTCAGATGAGCTGGACCCAGGTTTTTGGGTACTACACGCTAAGCGTTCGCTTTTAGGTTTAATAGACATTAATTCAAATTTAGAACTCGGGGATGAGGGTTCACTTTGATTAGTTAAAGCGGTTAAGAGCTGGCATCTTGCATTTATGAAAGTGACTAAATGCTCGTAAGAGTAATCGTCTTCTCTAGAAAGTTCAATCTCCCAAGCTTTGAGGGTAGCAACATCAACTTTAGAAACCACTAAATGTATTAAGAAAGTGTCCCAGTGTTCAGTGGGTTGATCTAATTGGGACAGAGCTTTAACGTGAAGTTGTGTAGTATCAATGAGAGTACGCAAACTAGTGATGTCATTGTGCTGTGACGCAGGTAAGTTAAATAGAGCCTTCATATGGCGTTGAATACGTAACCGTAAATTTCCGTATCTTTCTTTCAATAAGTTAAAGGCAATGGAGTAATTTTCGGCACTACAAGGGAGTGCTTCAACAAACTGCAAGACTTGACCTCGAAGGATAGATCTCAAGTAATGAAACTTGTAGATGACTTGAATGTCTTCATTGTCATGAACAAGAGAGCAAAATGATTCATAGAAAGAATCCCAAGTAGATTCGTCTCCAGAGAAGTGGGGTAAATCAATCTTAGGTAGAATTGGTTTGGGCTTGTGAGTACCATCGCGAGAAGAGGTTTGTTGTTCGTGAAGGGAACCAAGAACAGAACCGTCTTTTTTCTGTTCTTCTTCGAGTTGGCGTATTATTTTGAAAGCAGAATCTATACCTTCGTAATATTGGTTTTCTACTTCGACTCGATCTTCGGTTTGATTAAGCATACAAGTTTCTATTTCAGTTTGGATGTTACAATAATTTTCATATGAACGTTCAAAATCCTTTACATGATGTTTCAACAAATCTAATTGAGCTTCTGAGGGATCTAGCTCTTTGATGTATTTTCTAAATCGGGTAATTTGCCCTTTATAGGATGCTCGTTTAGATGTAAGTTTTTCATCCTTATCCTTTTCAGTAGCAGCCATGACAAAGTAGGTAAATTAAAGTATTACTTACGAAACTGTGGAACCTTGGAAATGCTGTCAGGCTGGCAGCAGCAAATAAGTTGAAAGAAAGGGACACACCAAAGGAGACAGGAGCGGCCCCTTTCCACTTCACAGGCTTTGCACGATGTAGTTATAGCTGAAAGATTCAAAGAAGATATTAATGATTTGCAAAATATTGCCAAATAACCCTTCAAAAAATAGAAAATGTCATGAATGGACTCTCCCGGGTTTCGGCACCAAATTTTGGGTAGATTATTAGCTTGGGAATAACCTAACACCAAAGGGAAGATGATAAAGAGAAGGAGATGGGTTTCGGACTGGAGAAAAAGGATGGAGAAATAGGAGGAGAGTCCTACAAAAGTTATAAATTTAACTTTAAATGCACTCAAAGGCGGTTGCCACTGAAAATCCGCTCTCCGATACGTAAAGTGGGTAGGGACCTGGGCAAAGCTAACGGGAAACGCAGCTAGAACTTGGGCGGTTTGCAAGAGAGTGGCTTTAGAGTATTCCCTCTCAAGCATACATATGCCTACTATGGGGAAGGGTGATGGTCTGGCAAGACAAAGAGTATCAGCTTTATGGTGTATCTGTTCAAAGGAGTTTGTTTTTGAACCAGTAATTTGAAGAATGCCAATAATTCGAATCGGTTTCGATATTTTAGTTTTCGAAATTGTAGAATTCCTAAAGAGCGACCAAATGCTTTCAAGAAGGATAGGGATAAAGCAATTATAACTTTGGGAATAATTTTGGTAAGTGTACCAATAGTTGCATTTGGAAATGGCTAAGCTTTTACCCAGCAAGGAGCCGACTAAAAGTTTAGGCAAGGAGAAACACTTATATTTTGAAAAACCAACCATAAGTGTTGGAGAGAATCTCCACAAGCAGGAAGCTGGCGTAGCGAGCTATGCTTGCCTTACTGGCCAGTTAGAATTAGCTATTAAAGCTAAGAGAGACTTTACCAAGTTGTCAACGAAGAGTTCTTGCTCAAATGCAACAAGTGGTGAATGCCCTATCAATAGATTTATTTGCATTAAGTGGGAAGAGTCAAGGAAGACAGGATCTTGCCTAACTGTTATGCTAGAGAAATGATAAAGCGAAAAAGAACTCTTTAATTTATTTAACAATGCAAAAGAGTGTAATGAATTTAACAAATATATAATTTCAATTTTGTTAACAATTTGGGGTCGCAGACCTCCGAAAACATTTAAATCTTGCGCCAGGCAATTAACAATCTTTTGGTTTCAATCCTTTATATGTTATAAAATCTTCGCAAGATTTTGAAATGGCGAAGATAAAATGAAAAATTTAAAGATAATTAAAGTTAAACAATACATCAAGTACAAGGTGTGTACTTTAAGGAATTTCTAAGTAAATATCATAGAAAGAGTAACAACTTCGGAAATAACAATAACAAAAAACAGGAAGAATAAAATAGAAGTTTCTATAACTTCTTATATTAAAGCTGAATTACTTGGTTGGATTATGCAAATAGGGCAGGTCACTTATTGTGAAACCTGAAGAGAACAATTGAAAGGAAGTTTCTAGACCTCCTATGTTTAAGTAGGAATCACGAGACAAATGGGGCAAGTTTCCCTTTCGTGAAACCTAGAAGTAACTCACTTGTGAGTTGAAAGAATTGTATTCCCTAATTAGAAGGGAGAAACAAGATGATTTGAGACGTGTACCAGACACGTAGTTATGCAGACATTAATTCGTTGTATATGGAGCAAAAAAAAGGGAGGGCACGAGTTGAGAGTGACACCTCATTGAAAAAGACCTAAAGTAACAATTTTATTATTTTGGTTTGTTAGTAAGGGGTTTGAGAAAGATCAAATGGAATTGAGGATAAGTGTTCATGGCCGTATTTATTGTAATCGGACGAACGCGACGCGGATGAAATGTTGAACAAACACTGTTTTTCACTCTGTTGAAATAGATGAAAAGTTCACTGTAGTAGCACAAAAAGTTTATGGCAATGAAAGTTATTGCAATGATGGAAAATAACTAGTTACACTGGATTTGCGAGAGTCTATTGCTTGAGAAGCTTGTAGATTATAGTTGAATGCACAGAAAAGAAATCCCAACGGAGGAAGAAAAAATAGTTATTGATTAGCAGTTTATAAGGAAGATTCCTTAGTTTGAAACAGTATTCCCACATGTGAGTGGAAAATACATGACAGTATGACTGGTAGTTAGAGTGCAAGTTCTGGAAGGTTCCAGAGCAATCAAGACGGAAGAATAGGGCAAAAGTTAGTCCAGCGGTGGAACGAGCTAAGTATTTTATACACAGAGGGTAATTTAATGGTATCCCACGTTGTGAGAAAATCTCTCATTTAATAAGCATAAGAAATGCTGCTTCATGTTAAGATTGGCTTAGATAGACAAAAGCCCAACATAGAAAATCCCGCGAAGGGTGATTATTGCCCCAAATATAGTAATCTCATACTGCCTATAAAATGATCATTAAAAGCATGTAGCTATTTAAAATCCATTAAAATTAGTTGAAGAACGTAGAAGTAGTACTTAGCTTGGCTTCATGGCGAAGGTGAAGTTCCCTTTGACGGTTGAGATTAAAGTTCCAACATGGCGTGGAATTTAAAAAATTGCCTCTTGAGTTGAGGAGGCGAGCTCTAGTTGAGCTTCAACTGACTGAGTCGACTGCTGGCGCACAAGTGAGACACGCTCAGCGAAGCACAGAGGGACCAGGGAAGGGAAAAGAGTGGGGGTAGGAAACAAAAGGAATACATATCAGAATAGACAACTTAACAAAAAATAAATTTTTTCTTGATGAAATGGTCTTCAAAGAGTTGATAGTAGGCGACACTAGAGCAGCCGGGTGGGTGAAAAAGTAGACAAAGTTCTCTTGATCACGGAGGTGATAGCTGGCGATGGCGACGAGATCTGGTGGCCAGATTGATACGGAAGTCCTCTTGTATAGGGAAGAATTGAGGAACTTCAGAGATTCGCTGCTAGATGACGCTAGGTGGGTCATGGAAGATATATATCTAGAACAGACTCACAAGTAACATGAGAACCATAAACAGCAAGGAGAAATTGAAAGATCACTGTTGGTGTTTGAGAAGAAGGAAGGAATGAACTATAGCAAAGAGCAGTAAAAGTTTACTCTATCTTACCGTGTATTCCAAAGAATACACCACCTCCAGTGATTCCCACCCAAGTTTCTTTAACATACGGCTCACACTGCTCCTGGGATTAAAGTCACTGAGCACAAATCTAGCAGCCTTTCTTTGTACCATTTCCAACTCATTGATATGGATATGGATATGGATCCCAAACCGCTGAGGCATATTCCTGAATAGGTCTTACAAGTGACAAATAGCCTAATTCTTTAGCAGAGGTACTACTTCCTTTTAATACCCTCATTACACAGTGCAGGGATTTGTATGCTTTTGTTTTATCTCTGACGAAAAGAGAACCTTTACGTGTATATATTTTATCTCTGACTCTTTCTTATTTTTTAGTATTGTTGATCTGCTAGAGATAATCCCTCGCTAGTTCGTCTTCTAAAATGTGTATTTTATTCCCTCATAATAAAGGAGTCAAACAAATGTGAGTACAGCATCATTAAAACCACAGTGGTGACCCTGACATGATATTTGAGTGAATGTTAAATTATCGTGTAATAAAATAACGAAATTGACCATGCCTCGCACGGACAACAAACCAACCGATGCGACGCTATCAGGTATGCCTACATCTCATAACGAACCTGAAATTTCACGAGTGTCAATTAAAATCCCGCCAATTTGGCGTAAAATGTTAAGGTTTGCCTACTGCAGTTCGAGGCCCAATTTGCTACAGCTAACATCACACAAGAGCTTACGAAGTTCAACTATGTTATCGGCTCACTGGAGCCATACGTTGCCGAACTTATAAGTGATTTGTTAGTAAGACCACGTTCGAATACGCCTTTCTTAGACCTGAAGGTCCGGTTAATTGCTGAATTTGAAGAATCAGAAGGACGGAAAGTGACGAAATTACTCACAGAGCTTGACTTAGGAGACAAAAAGCCAAGCCAGCTTTTACGAGAAATGCGCGCCCTTGCGGGGACACAGGTCAAGGATGATTTTCTACACAAAATCTTTCTGCAACGACTCCCAGTTAATTTAAGATCGATACTAGCATCCTGCAACGATACTCTAGACAACCTGGCCGCATTAGTTGATAGAATTTTAGATATCTCGAACCCCTCGCAATTTCTATCGGTGATTCAATCTCGCCAACCCGCCGCAGAACCTCCTACGCAGCAGGTGGACAGGATTTTCAGACTAGAGTCACAATTAGAACAACTTACATTATCTATAAACAGTCTGATTTCGAACCCACATACAACCCGTCATCGAACGAGATCTCGATCTAGACCTAGATCACCTTATCGCCAATATCGACCAGATAGTTCATTATGCTGGTACCATTTCACATACCAAGACAAAGCTAGGAAGTGTGTCAACCCATGCTCATATAACACAGCCTCCTCTGCTTCGGGAAATGCTCAGCCCCCTCGCTAGACGCGGCACATAGTGATGTGGGCCAAGGAAATTCTCGCCGTGTATTTGTAACAGACCGTTCCTCTGGTACACGATTCCTGGTTGATACAGGAGCAGATGTGTCAGTCCTACCGCCCACTGCACATGACAGAAAGCAGACATGTAAACGCATACTTTATGCGGCTAACGGCACACCAATTAAAACCTACGGCGAGCGTTTAATGCAACTTAACCTCAATCTAAGACGTCCATTTTGCTGGCCATTCATCATCGCTGATGTCCAACACGCTATCATTGGTGTTGATTTCCTCAACAACTATGAACTGCTTATCGATGTCAAACATAAACGTCTTATAGATAGCACCACCAGTATGTCCACCTCTGCAGTGCCAGTTAAACGTCTAATTTCAGAGAGCATCCATTTACTTGACACTCAGAATAAGTATCCAGAACTATTGGGAAATTATCCAAATATATTTCGTGACAATGTATTTATCCAATTCAACGAATAAACATTACCTGCCGCCTTCTGTTGTGGGGGCGTGTTGGTGCAGTGGGCAAGGTGCTTGCCTTGCAGCAAGGTGGACCGGGTTCAATTCCCGGTCAATACACGTGAGATTTTCAAAGTTTCTTTTTCGTGTGGCCTCCTGAGAGGCCAGCCGAGTGCAGGTCTTTCTAGTCGACGCCCGTGGGCAACCTGCGCGTCGGAATGAGAGAAGAGATGAATGGATGAAAGTGGGCAAGGATGTGGAAGGAAGTGGCCGTGGCCTGTCAGAAGGTACCGTCCCAGCATTTGCTTGGTGTTGAAAATGGGGAAACCACGGGAAACCATTTCAAGGACAGCCAACGATGGGTCTCGAACCCACGCGTCTACCGAGTCAGCAGAGAGCTTGGCCCCATGACCTAACGCTGCGCTTTAGCGAGCGTAGCCCCCGCTGTCGATATTTTGAAAGTGAAATTTGACGTCATGTGGTTTGAATTCCATGATAAACAATGGAGGTCCCGTGGCTCATGAAGACGTGATTATCGGACACGGAAAACTACAAGCTTCCTTCTGTCATCTTGGAGTCGTATTGAGACTCCACTCCCGAAGGTCCTGGGTTTGATTCCTAACTTTGCGAAGAAAATTAATTCTGAAACGGAGTACAATCAGCCATGTGAGGCAAGGCTGAGAAGACGTTGGTTCGATACCCACCTCAGCCATCCAAGAAGTTGTTTTCCGTGGTTTCCCCACATACACTCCAGGTATATGCAGGGATGGTTCCAAACTTAAGGCCACGACTGCCTCCTCCCCAATCCTCACCATAAATACCAATAGACTGGTTGCATGGCGCAGCGTTAACGTTCTCTTTACTGCGTCCAATGTTGCAGGATCGAATCCTGACGCAGTCATTTGGCATTTGAGGGTGCGAAAATGCAAAGGAGCCGTGTTAGTAGTTTTACTGGTACGTTAAAGGTCCCTTTCGGGGCAAACTTCTGGCACCCTGGCGTCTCTTAATGTTTCAGTGCCTAAAAGGGACCTAAAACATATAACACTATTATTATTATTATTATTATTATTATTAATATTATATGTTTTGGTCGTCTAGGGACCACGAGTCAATTTCAATGCTTTGTCATTTGCTGCTCCTTCTTCTTCCTCCAGTATTCTTTCATCATCTCACTATGTTTCCTCTTCCTTTCCTCGGACCATTTCGAGCCGGTTTTCTTTCCCTTCCACCCTTGGAATCCTTCCATTTTTAGCACATTTTGCCTAAAAATATCTCTCTGTGGTATATCTTCTTCTCTGCTATTATTTCTTTCCAAATCCTTTTTTACTTCTTGTACCCGGGTTGTTGTTGACTTCTTGTTCCACAGGAATGTGAAGATCTGCTTGTTTAATCTACTTGCATCCATCCTGTACAGATGTCCAAAAATAGCAATCTCCTCTTCCATATTATAATTAATAATAATATTAGGTTGGTGCATAAGTCCGTAGCGTTTTTGTTTAGCTTGTTGGTATTCCGGTTGCTATGGTCTTATTTATCATTTGTCATTGTTGCTTTGCAGTTCAATGTTTGTTCTTGAGTTTACATATTCAAGTTTTGTCATTTGCTGATTTTGAATGGAACCGTGGACGCTAGAAAATGGAGTGCCAAGTGGAGAAATTGGAACATTTCCGACATATTCTTCTCTTTGAATTCAATAGAGGGACGAAAGCAGCGGAGGTGCCAGAAACATTTGCGCCGTGTTTAGGGACAATACTATTGGAGAGAGTATGGCAAGAAAGTGGATTTCTCGCTTTAAGGTGGGCCGTTTTGACCTTAGTGACTCCCCACGTTCAGGAAGGCCGTCGGAATTTGATGAAGATCGTTTAAACGCATTAAATCACAATGATCCACGTCAGTGTACACAGGAACTGGCAAATGTGATGAACTGTGATCATTCCATGTGCAACATTTCAATTCAATGGGTAAGGTTCAAAAATCCGGTGTGTGGGTACCGCATGCTCAAAGCCAAAATCACAAATTCAGCGGGTGGCCATATGTGCATCTCTGCTTGCTCGTTATCGATTGGCTCGTGAACAACATCAACCATTCCTATCATGTATCGTTAGTGGTGTCGAGAAATGGTGTATTTACGATAACATAAGGAGAAGAAAGGAATGGTTAAGCCCAAACAAACAAGCAGCTCCACGTACAAAGACCTGCGTGCATCCACTAAAGATAATGTTATGCATCTGGTGGAACACCGACGACGTGCTGTACTTCGAATTGCTTCCCCGAGGTGTAACCATCACTGCTGACATTTATTGCCAACAACTGAGTCGTCTTGCAGATACATTCCAAGAAAAACAACCAGCAAGACTGCGTGAAGTGATGCTCCACCATGACAACGTCCGCCGCACTCTGTTAACCTGACAAAAACACTATCCAGGAGTTGGACTGGGAAATAATTCCACACGCACTTTATTCGCCCGATCTTGCCCCCACAGATTTCCGCCCTTTCCACTCTCTATCGAACAACCTTCAAGGCACTTCCTTTCCGGATGAATATGCGCTCCAAACATGGCTTGGTGAGTTCTTCAACTCAAAACCACGTGTTTTTACAGGCGCGGAATCTAAAAATTACCATAGCGTTGGCGGACTGTTGTAGATAGTGAAGGATAATATGTTACTGATAATTAATTTCGCTTCTATGTGTATCTGATGTGTTTAATAAACGTTTAAACTTGATGTGGATAAACTTATGGAAAACGCTACGGACTTATGCACCAACCCAATAATTACGAATACACTCAATACTATAGACACCATACTAACAGAGGATATCAGAAAAAATCCTACACATACGATGATTACGATATCACAGGTCACCAAATGATTCAACAACCAGAATACATTTTTTAAGCGTCAGGTTGTTCAGGATTACTTTCGTTGATCTGTGATATGATGGCCGTCTCCTCTTCCTGCACGTTCATACCAGACAGCTCGATCTGCTCACACATGTTAGTAGCTGTCTCCGCGAAGTAGAGGTGCGGTTCAAATCCCTCACCACGACCGCTATGCGGGGCTGCAGCAAGTCATGATTTTGGAAGTTTCCCCCTGGTTTTTCCACACTTCCACCAGGAAAATATCGGGATAGTACCGTATTTCAAATCCAGGTGTACTCAACTCATTCCCTATTCTAAAGCTGGTTTTCCGTGGTTTCCCACTTCAGCTCCAGGCAAATGGTTCCAAACTTTATGCCACGATCGCTTCGCTCCGAATCCCAGTCTCGATTAAAAATTCACACACTACAATGACTTACTTGACTTAGTTCCTATTGTACCTCGTGGAACATAGGGCATCAATGAAGCATCTCCATCTGGTCCTGTTTGCTGACAACCTCTTCACCTCGCTCCAGGTCTTGCCCTCCTCTATAGCGTCCAATTGGCCAGATCTGTGCCACGTTTGCTTGGGTCTCCCTCTCCTCCTCGTACCCTGTGGGTTCCAATCCAGTGCCTCTCTCTCGATGGCTTCATTTCCTTTCCTCAGAGTATGTCCGATCCATTTCCATTTCCGTCGCTTTATTTGTATGGCCATCTCAGTTTCACCCGTCCTTCTCCAAAGTTCTTGCTTGGAGATTACATCCGGCCAGTAGATGTTTAGGATCTGTACACACTACAATAACACAGGTAATAAGGCACAATCGAATACACACACCCAAGTACACGGGACTGATGACTAAGGTGTCCCAAGTCACTAAGACGAGTTAACAACGACGTCTGTTCAGTTCGATTCCACCATCTAAATGAGTGTTTCGTGCGAACATAGTTTTGTATTTCGGAGAAGAGAATTTAGAAACAAGCTCTCGTAATTCTCAGATTTCAATCACACTGTCGACAGCATTGTATTTGAGCCTGGAATTGCACCAAGCCTCTGTTCCTGGAATTAATGGCTAATAATATACACACTTGGCCTGTTCGCCATCTCTTGATGAATACAGTACTTTTGCATTTGTCAGTTGGCACAGGCTAGAGTAAAAGGTGGCTTTTCACCGATGTCTCAGTCTCACTCATGGCTGTGATTATATGGAAGCTACTGAGGTATGGGTGGTGCTTAGTAATGGCATTCGGGGCACAGTCAGTGCCTGTGAATGCTGTGAAAGGTTCAACTCATAGGGTTAGGACTACTGTTCTGACTCAGTGAGGAAAGCAATGGCAAACTACCTCACTCCTCTTCTTGCCTAGAACGCCTCAAAATAGCGCTGCCTTGGGTTTCTGTGGGTATCTACTCACATAACCTAACGGCGGTACTTTTTGAGGATCCAACCAGCCTTCGGGCTGACTACCTAACAGACACAATATACACACACAGACGGAAGAAGAAAACATAGAATATGGCACGGCTTATAAGACATCTGGTCCGAAGGCCCAATTCACCTCTCGGTATACCCCCAGGGGCTCACAACTTGTGGGACGTGGGTTGGCGACCACGGGATCTCAGCTGAGTCTGGCATTGCTTCCACTTACTTGTGCCGGGCTCCTCTCTGTTATCGTTCCTCTCGACCTCCCTTGGTCAACACTTGTTCTTTTCCGACCCCGACGGTATTAGGTTATCCGAGGCCTAGGGAGTCTTTCACTTTCCTGCCTTAATTGGCCCTTGTCTCATCTTTCCTGATCCCTCATTCTTCGAGGGGTCAGACCCCTTGTTTTCTTTTCATTTTATCTCCTGCCTTCTGCTCAAGGCCCTCAAGAAGGCAGGTTGAGTGTAGCCCCACCCCTTATGGTGAACCCTGGATTGTGCTGCACCCTCAAGGGCTCATGTCTGGTGATTTCGGGATTTGGTGACCCCGAGGGTTTCCTGAGCTGGGTCTGGTTTTTCTCCTTCTTCCATTGCCTTTGGGGCGGTCCCTCTCCTCTTTACCTTTCCTATTTGCTTTCGTGGCTCTCCTTTCTTCCAAGCCCCTTAATTCTCATTCTTCGAAGGTTGAGGGCATTTCCTTTCCTCCTGTCTTTTGTTTCCCTTATTCTTATTTTTGTTTTCCATTTCCTCCTCTAGTTTGTATGTATGTAGTTAGTTTTAGTTATAGTTTCGTTTCATTAACATTTTCACTAACACCCAAACCTTTAGGGGCCGATAACTCAGGCCGGCTCAAGTATAGATTGCGATTGCTTGCTTTTAGTGGAATTTTAGTGTCCTCGGTGATGTCACCTATGACGTGTTCATGTTGATGCTCATTTGTTCCACGTCTTTGAACATTCTGGCTACTGTCCGCCATATTGTTACCGCTTAGTGTTCCGTGAGATGGTGGCCTGAACAAACCACGTGTTGCGGAAATAAGTCTAGGTGTAATGTGTATGGTTTTTTGATGCTGTTTGTGTTTTTTTTTTTTTTTGTGTTTGGTAGTGTGTTGGCAGGAAGTTTAGAAGTAATAAAGTTGGCTGCTGTAGGTACTCTATGAAGTTAAATGGGCAAGTCATTTATTTCTTGATATTATTCGTATTGTGCAATTTGAATTTGAAGGGTGAACATCGTGAGATCTTGTAATTCGAATTTAAGAATGGCTGAAGCCGTACTCGTGTCCGAATTGGGGTAAACTGATGATACCCACAAAAGTTGTTGCTAGCAGAAGTCTGGATTGTCTAATGTGGCAGTGTAGCAAGTGCAAAGTGTGGTGTTCCATTCGAAAGGGGTCCTTTTTTGCTCGGTCGCGTTTATCAATTAGGAAGTAGAAGAATGGCTGTACATTTAGCTGTTCATGAATTAGGAATTTCAAAAGTGACAGTGGTAGATTGGTTTTGTTTAGCTAGGGAAGTTTGCTCTTCGTGGGTTCGTGACCGGTCTTCTTTTGGAGGAGAGGGGGTAGTGGTTGAAATTGATGAGAATTGGTTTGGGAAAGGAAATACAATAGGGGTAAGAAAATGAAGAATACTTGTTTTTTTCGGGGGGTTGTTCAGGGTACACATGGGAGGGATTGGTTTTTTGCAGTTGTCGATAAAGGTTTAGGTTTGTTTAGTATGTAGAACAGTATTCACTATATTGGCCATTTCTTGGTTAGACTACTGCTTGGACGAAAATTACTGATTGCGACACAAGCAAGAGTGTCTGGGGCGCAAACCCCAGGTTAGGTTTGTTTTGTATGTAGAACTGTATTCACTATATTGGCCAGTTCTCGTTTAGACTACTGTGTGGGCAAAAATTACTGATTGCGCTACAAGCAAAGGGGTTTGTGGACTAGTATAGACCGCGATACATTTCCATATAAAATTCCCCCCAAAATGAAAATGGCGGCGTTGATGAAGTTATCGACGACGTCTCGAAATACTCCTATAGCAAGCTTACGGGGAAAAGCCTGGGGAATAGGTGGTTTTGGGTGTGGGAAACAAACAGAAATTAGCATTTACAATAAACGTTGAAAAAGAGATGTGTATGAAACAGACACTAGGCTCACCGCCCGGCCGACTTCTGTCTTGCTTCGGCGCGGGAGAATTTAAATGTGTAGAAACCGTATCTGACGGTGTCAACGCATATTTGACGGACTCTGTCGATTTTTCTACTTCCGCCAAACCGGTAATTCCGCAGTACCATCAAATATAACCACACGATTTTTTTTATCCTTAATATATGACAAAAATAAAAAAATCCCGCCGCTCGCCGCAATTTCCCGTACAGTAAATTTCCGTACATTTTCCGCTCGCTAGACACCCTGATAAATTATATTCTACAGAAACCTTCCTCGAGACATCCTTCACAGAATGGTGAAAACCGCATCAAAATCCAACCAGCGGTTCTCAAGACTACGCGCAACCTCCAAGAATCGGGGACTCTGTTTTATACCAAGTATAGGGTTGCCGGATATCAAGAATGGAAAAACTGAACACATGTCCCTCATAATTTTTTTTATCACGGTTGGTAAATATTATAATAAATAATACTCATATGTATAAAATAAACATTACATAATCAAATACACAAAATTAAAACTAAATATTGCTGACATATCCTATGACACCAGCAACTTACAAAAACTTTTCATTTGAACGACCCTATGCAAGGATTTTTTGTAAGACTTCAGAAGAGGTACTTTTCACTCCAAGTACTGAAATTAACCAAATTACCTGAATTAATAGTCTGGAAACTATCTGGAGATGATGAAGTAATAGATGTTTGCTCGTTTGCTGTATGTGACCCACCCAGCCATCCCAAATATGACCATGACATATATAGGCAAAATTCCAGCTGATTCAACAATATTAAGCATCATGTACTGTATTGATAACCACACGCATTCGGCAGATCAATCGTTTTCGCCTAGACCAATAATGGTTAGGTAGCACGGATAGCTAATATAAACACCCCTGGTTTTTGTCTCGCACAGTGGGGGTAGTCACGCATCATTATAATGTGTCATGGCGGCGGTCGTCAAATGAACAAAAAGGAAAATTATTTATTTACGTAATGAAATATATTTTCGGTGCAGCAGTGACAATTCAAATTGAAATGAACTTTTAATGACTCCCATAAATCATAAATAATATATTTCCAATAATTGCCTGGTAAAAGTGGATAAGTACCTCTTCTGAAGGATTATATTTTTTTAAAATCTGTAGGCCTAAGTACCTTCTGATAAAATTCACTACAATTTTCGTCATAATTGAAATATGTGAACAATTGTTGTTTTATCAAACTAATGGAGCTTATGTTTCTATCATCTAGCTCCATTTGATATTCATGACAGAAAGAACTCTCCGTAAAATCATTCGAGGGGAAAATGCTGAGTATGAACTTCACAAGGACTACTGTAAGATATTCCTTAATGTTTGTTGCCCCTAATAAATCTACAACATGTACACATCTATCTGATACAGACATAGAAATCATTTTCCCTTTCAAACTTGCAACTGTAGTCTACCCTACCACTCAGTAAAGTGAAGCAATGCGGCTGGCGTGCCGGTGCCGATGCTATTTGACGTCACTAACAACAATCGCCCATCACGTCAAGCGTGGATTGCTCAACCAGGACAATTTAAAATTGGTTCAAAATTGAATATATTAACCAAAATACGGAATATTTAAAAACGGAACGGGGAACAAAACAAGAAAAAACGGAATCATTCCGGGTAAAACGGAACGTCTGGCAACCCTAACTTAGTAGAGACTTCCATTGGTCATGGGGCACACTCCCCATCTGAAGTAGATTTCTTGCCAAACTCGCTCCAGCATGTCAGGCGTAACTTGTTCATTTCAGACGCAAAGCTCTGGTAGAGAAGCCGGTAAGGGTGGATCAAGCATGGTATCCTTCATGAATCTCCAGAAGAAAAGGCCTAGAGGGGTCTGGTCCGGTGAACGTGGGGGCCATGCAATTGGCGTACCTCTGCCAATCCACTTACAGAGATGCCAACTTACAGAAAGAGCAATTAGTAATCGGACTCCGAGTGCCGGGAGGTGGGGGCATTATTCGAACAAAATATAGAAGGGGAGGGGGGTACGACATTCAAACAAAATATAATCTACTGTAATACAACTTAAAATAGATTATAGCTACTTACCAATTACAATCCCTCCTCATCAACAGCCTCCTCTGCAAGATCTACACCAGATACTTGGGTGGAGGTTGAGGGTACGCACTTCAAATTTTGAAGACGAGTGGCTTGTTTGGCATCTTGAAGTTGGAGTGTAGTAAATGTACTCTGATGGCAAGGTTTTCCATCCGAAATCATCTGCATTTTCTGGACTAGTAGAGAACTTAGCAATTCTGTACTCATATTCGCACGAAATTCAGTTTTGTTTTTCCTCACCGAGCTAAAAACACGTTCTGTGGGAGAATTACTATGTGGGACCGGAAGAATTGCCATCATAAGTTTGCTTAGTGAAGGGTACTTCGTTAATCCAGAAACATCGGTAATCTTCGAAATTTCGCACCAGATTTTGTCAGCCCTTTCATTCTTATCAAAACTCAACGTATCGAACTGGAAAAGCCTAAATTCCGATTCTAAGGATTCTGTCTCCTCTGCTGTCAGTACCTTAGGAAACTGGTCAGTGAAATATTCAATAGATGAATAACCTTTTGTTCTTCGCTAAAACACATCAGCAATTTAAACATGCTCTAAAAACTTTTCTTTGATGGGCCACTTCTTGGAAATATACTCACATGTTTTTGATGATAATTGTTGCTTTAAGGGGCCTAACATCGAGGTTATCGGCCCCTGATGAAATGAAATGGTGTGAAATGAAAGGATGAAGGTTTAAAAAAACAACTCACTGCTATGGATGAAACGAAAATGGTGTAGATAAAATAGACAGTGAGCCCCAACAATTATGCCTTATGTAGGAGGAAAAATACTTACAAAAAGGAACTCAGATTGAAACTACTCACCGAATGGAGAGCGGTAATACGCACATAAGGGAATTCCGAACGAAAATACTCACAAAAGGAATAGATTGAAAAATACGCACAAAATGTAGGTAAAGTCCAAAATACGTACAAAATGCAACGCACAGTCGAAATACTGACAAAATGCAAGTGAAATCAAAATACTTACAAAATGCAAATGGGATTGAAAATACGCACAAAATGTAATTTAGATTCAAAATACCCAAAAAATTGCAATTGAGACTTAACTACTTGAACAAAGCAGGGTAGGTTGAAAATACAAAATGCAATTGAAATTGAAAATACTCACAAAAAGACACCCCCCCCCCCCCCTATATTGAAAGACTTACCAAAAAGCAATTTTGATTGGCAATCCTTATAAAATGCAAGTGAGGTTGAAAAACACTCACAAAACGCAATTTAGATCGAAAAAACTTACAAAATGCAACGTAGATTAAGAATACCTACAAAAAGGTGCGGGAATCATAAAGAGGAAATATAATGAAAAGAGGAGAGGAGAGGGGAGAGAGGAGAGGGTCCGCCCCAAAGGTAAGGGACAAAAGGGGAAAACGGACCCAGCTCAGGAATCCCTCGGGGTCGCCAACTTCCGAACTCACCAGCCGTGAGCCCCTGAGGGTGTAGCATTACCTAGGGTGCACCAGAAGTGGTGGGGCTGCATACGCCCGGCCTCCTTAAGGGCCTTGAGCACAAGGCAGGGGTAAAAGGAAAGGAAAAAGACGGCTGACCCTCGCAGAAGGAGGGTATCAGAAAAGATAAGACAAAGGCCAATTAAGGCGGGAAAGGAAGAGACTCCCTAGGCCTCGGATAAAGTAATACCGTCGGGGTCGGAAAAGAACAAGAGCTGACCAAGGGAGGTCGACAGGAAAGAAGACAGAGAGGAGTCCGGCACAAGTAAGTGGAAGCAATGCCGGACTCAGCTGGGGTCCCATGGCCGCCAACCCACGTCCCACTAGATGTGAGCCCCTGGGGGGACATGTTTTTGAGTAGAACAATCTGACTTCAGAAAAAACATCTTCATTTGATGCTCATTCAAAGAAGCTTCTTTAATATAGGCTCTTGTCTTAGCTCCAACAACCAAATCATTGTCACTTTTCTGATACTTTCTGCTAGCAAAGTTAACAGAAAACAAATCGGAGTCGGGAACTGCAGATGCTTTGACAAATCTAACCAACATATCAGTGAAAAAATTATTCAATATAGAATGAAGCTGATGAATAAGTGGTTTCTCTTGTTGCAGGAATATATTCAATGAATTGAAAAGTGGAAGAACAGAACAGAGAAACAAAAGGCATAGTTTGGTTGAAGGATTTTCAAACTGCTCCTTAACTTTCTGAAATTTTGGGCCAGCATTGTCATGGTCTGTATCACAGAAAAACATGTTCAATGGATTCCACTGCTCCAAGACTCTGTCGACACACTGCAACAGTGATAGCCATCAAGTTGAAACGTATTTCAATATCTTGTGGGGCTTTTCCCCAAAGACTTGCTGACAAAGCTTCAAAATATGTTTCCTCTTTGAGCTCTTCTGTAAATAATAATAATAAATAAATTTATTAAAGCACAAAATATGCAGTATGAAATTACAACTAGTTTGAACAGAACTGAGACAGAGATAACCTCCTCTGCCCACACCACATCACGTGGTATCGATCACATCTTCTACCACATAGGGCACATACACAATTTAAGTCTGGCTGATGAAATCTTCTGTTATTACACACTTTGAAGTGGAAACCATGTACCGAGAATCTCGTTACCAGGTGCCTCAGCTCGTAGGAGCTCTCTGTCCAGTCCCGTGATGTCATCGCATCAGTCGCGTAAAATTCTTGCCAGATGCTATCTTTCTTAGACTTCATTTCCTGAACTAGTGTCTCAAAACCATGTGTTGTTGGCAAAAGCATCTGCAGTCTCAGTTCTTCAACAAAGGGAAGCTCACTTGAGAGTTCATAAACCAAACGAGAAAGAGTAAATCGGGAGAGGCATAAGACTTTCTTTAGGTAGACAGCCTTGACCTCCACTAGATGCTTGTACTTTAGTTGGGACCAAATGTTTTCCAGACCATATGTAATTATCGGGGCGATTTTCAGCCAGAAGAGTTTCATTGCAGTCTTTAAGGAGAGTGTTCTGAGATGCCGTATGTCACTCATGGCCTTTATAGCCGCGTTTGATCTGTCCTTGATGTGGATTGAGAAAACGTTGCCATGCATCTGAAAAGTCACCCCAAGATAGTTGAAGTGTGTCACACACGCCAGTGGTTTATCTCCGTAAAGAATTGTTGCTCCTCTTCCTCCTTTTCGAAAAGACATGAGTAGTGTGGTAGTGGGGGAGCTGCTTCCCTTCTTATTGAGCCACCCTCGTATCGGCCCCGAACTTGATATCTCGCTAACCAAACATGGGATTAGAACATACAGGGTGTCCTAGCACTCGTAGTGACGTCCCCTACTTTCCTATAGCCTCTTAATTTAATTAAAAGACCAAAACTAAAAGGTCATTCGCGAGTAGTGGAGTAGTGTTGGTTTCCTCAAGTCGCGCTCGTGCTTGAATATGTATGCCTATGTTGGGAAAGGGTTAGGTGGTGGGAGAGGAGTAGGGTCGAGTGAGGGGTCGTTTAGATGGCATTTTTTCCGCTCTAGGTGATGGTGAGGTTATTTTTTAAAATGGATGGAATTTGGAAACGCTATTTGGGGTAAACATGTGTTTTTTGACATTATGGCGCTCGTTGTGCTCTTTACGGGAATGTAGGTGTCGAAAAGGTGAACTTAGGGTTTTAGGTCAAAAAATGTGTTTTTCACATTTTTGCCGATTTTTGGAAAACGGGCCATGCTAGAAGGGCGTGCTTGGATTGGTTTTTTTCGTCTCGTCGTGCTCTTTACGGGAATGTAGGTGTCGAAAAGGTGAACTTAGGGTTTTGGGTTTAAAAAATGCGTTTTTCACATTTTTGCTGATTTTTGGAAAACGGGCCATGCTAGGAGGACGTGCTTGGATTCGTTTATTTCGTTTCGTCGTGCTCTTTACGGGAATGTAGGTGTCGAAAAGGTGAACCTAGGGTTTTGGGTCTAAAAATGCGTTTTTCACATTTTTGCCGATTTTTGGAAAACGGGCCATGCTAGGAGGGCGTGCTTGGATTCGTTTATTTCGTTTCGTCGTGCTCTTTATGGGAATGTAGGTGTCGAAAAGGTGAACTTAGGGTTTTGGGTCTAAACATGCGTTTTTCACATTTTTGCCGATTTTTGGAAAACGGAAAACGTGATGATGACGTGCGTGATAGTATGTTTTCGTCTCGTTGTGCTCTTTACGGAGATGTAGGTACGGAAAAGCTAAAAAGCTGGAAACACGGTTTTGATGTAAAAATGGGTTTTTGAGATTTTCCCTCATATTGCGAAAACTTAAAACGTGAGGATGACGTGTGTGATAGTATGTTTTCGTCTCATTGTCCTCTTTACGGAGATGTAGGTATGGAATAGGTGAAAAGCTGGAAACATGTTTTTTTAGTCAAAAATGGGTTTTTGTGATTTTCCCTCATATTGTGAAAACCGAAAACGTGAGAATGACGTGTGCGATAGTATTTATTTCGTCTCATTGTCCTCTTTACGGAGATGTAGATATGGAAAAGGTAAAAAGCTGGAAACATGGTTTTCTTATGGAAAAGGTGTTTTTTTGTTCATTTTCGCGTTATTTGGAAAACGAATGAGGCGATTTTTATGATGGGCATGTCGATGTATTTGTGTCGTTGTTCTGTTTACGGGAATGTAGGTATGGAAAAGCTCAAATCATGGTTTCCGTCATTTTTTCGAGATCGTTGAGGAAAACGTGGGAAAAAGTAAGAAACCAGATTTGAAGTCACGTTATGTTATGCACTATGATGTTGGTAAAACACTTATGCATTATTATTATTATTATTATTTGTTTTGGCTGGTCAGGGCTCACACGCAGAGAGAGAACTTGCTTGATGTAATGAGAATTGAAAGCATTGATGCTGACCCACGGCGATCCAGACAGACACAGGTCTTATCATCGT
The DNA here is from genome assembly GCA_946902985.2 of Meconema thalassinum. Classification (NCBI taxonomy): domain Eukaryota; kingdom Metazoa; phylum Arthropoda; class Insecta; order Orthoptera; family Tettigoniidae; genus Meconema; species Meconema thalassinum. Next base: position 110,939,897 of record OX336393.1, read on the forward strand.
ACGTGCCTCGCAGGCAGTGCGAGATAAGAGGCAGGTGTCATTATACAGTGTGCGGATTTATACTGTGTATGTCATAGCCTAGGTTCATTATGGACTCATCATGCAACGCAAAGTTTGAAACAATGAGTGAGTGTATAACATCATGATAACAGGTTGGCAAGGGCTTGAACAAAGCGGTTATTGGTCACGTAATAAACAAAAGGGTGGGAATAATGAAAGGTCATATGATACATTTTTTTTTTGGTTTTTTTTTTTTCAAAATAATTAAATAGGGTTTTATTACAAAAAAATATGTTTATTGACCCATGAATTAAACGTGGAAGGAAAACCTAACCACTTTACAAAATATTTTGCACCTTTGACTTTAATTACTCGTTCAATGAGATAATCGTTGGGATATAATGTTTTTTGCACTTCTTCATAATAGAATCGTCCCTGAATGGGTTGACCGCTCTGATCTTCTAAGAGATACGTCACTGGTTGACCTAGCTTGACTTGGCGAATTTTAAAAATTTCTGTCGACCATTGTGGAGTATACGATTTTGAAAACACACTTCTATGTTTACTAATGCGAACAAAATCTCCAATTTTAAGGAGATGTCGCCTTGGGTCTACCCTTTTTATAGTGTTAAACAGTCTATTGAGTCTGGGTAGGTTCTTGGTGACGAGGCGAGGTTTCATGCCGATGGTGGAATGAATGGTGTTGTTGTAGCGAGACACAAGTTGAGGTAACCAGTCTATCCATCGATAGGAACCATGTATTGTAAACTCTTTCCACATATAACTTTTTAATGTTCGATTGAACCGCTCGACCACACTAGCTTTGAGATTGCTATACGTGGTATAATGGTGAATATCCTTAGATTTGAGAAAACTGGAGAAATCCTTGTTGAAAAATTCTTTCCCCTGGTCAGTTTGTAACAAATGAGGTTGACGTTTTGATTGTTCAATAATATGTTGAAAGGCCTTTGTGACTAAGACACCAGTTTTATTTTTTACTGGTTGAACAAAAGCCATTTTGGAATAGACATCAATGACAGTCAACATATAGCGTACACCGTCGTTAACGTTAAAATAAGGTATCATTTCAACCAGGTCTGCCTGCCAAAGTTCATCGATTCCTTTGGAAATGACACGACGACGTTCATAAATGCGTCGGGCTGGTTTATGCAATTCATGAGCAATGCCCACTTTGATGGGGGATGGCTTATAAGATAATTTTAGCATCTCGGAGTTGTTGTTCAATGTGGGCGATTTCCGCCTCATGTCCAGTGTGACCAGCTTGTTTTGATGCATGAAGCAAGTATAAGCGCTCTACTAACTGATTGGGATTATTCCAAAAGGTTATATCTAGGTAGGGTTTTAATTTCTTAAACCTTACACCAGAGGCAGAGTGATGTTTTTGCTTACCAAAGATGTTTGCAATGATGGTTTTATATTTTTGGGATATATTGGCATTGACCTGCTGAGAGGATTTATAGTTTCTTTTGTGAGCGTTGGTGTCTAATAAAATGGATTTATATTTAGCAAGGTCCTCGGACGTAAAATCTTGTGTCGAGGGGGTGCGAGAAAATAGCAGCTTTAACAGACCTGGTGTTAATTTATAGTTGATCTTTTTAATGACAGCTTTCGTACGAGCAAATTTAATGGATGAATCCCCAATTTTAAAACTATCATTCTCATAGCGAACACCATACGTGGTATCTGTCTTTCCAATAAATAAAAGGGTCAGATATGGTTCCAGGGTTGCCCCATAATGTTTGATTAAAATGTTTTTGAGTTGAGCTTTATTTTGAGGGGTTGCCAAGACTTGTGAAAACGGAGACGATGTGGAGGAAGACGGTGTTGGCGCTATGACGGAAGATTTTTGTTTTGTTTTTAGAAACTGTTGAAGGGGTGACGATTTCTTTTTTCTTTCAGGACTAAATACGCTTTCACTTTCACTTTGTTCATGTTCTTCTTCTTCTTCTTCTTCTTCTTCTTCTTCTTCATGTTCTTGATGTTCTTGTTCACTAACATTAGAGGAGGAGGAGGATTTTACCTGTCGTGTGGAATCTGTTTGAGTAAATTTTGAACTTGTTATGGGTTTGGTTTGAGAGGTAGCAGCAGCAGCAGTAGCAGCAGAAGCATTAGGTTTGAATCTCATGGGATCAACCGATGATGGAGCATGTTTTATCATGGGTAAAGGATTGACGTTTTTTAAACGTTGCAATTCACGAAATTTATGTCGAATCGTATTTCGTGCCTCAATATTACGCTGCATGATTTGAACATGTTTCTTGTACCCTATGGCGTTCGCCATGGTAAAGGTAAAGACACACTAACAGGAAATGTCCAACCCTAGGTCTTTTTAAACAGAAATAAAATGATCAAAACCCAAGCGATAACGTCCCTCACATCGTTCACTCTGTTTATTTATGACCAAACAGGCATGGGGATGATGGTTCCAACACGAAGCACACAATTGCGTGAAAGCTGTAAAGGACATATCTGGATTCACATGATCTTGAAAAATATGATAGAGATTTCTAGAGTCTTGGCGGAAGAGAACGATGAGATTGGCATTGTCACGAATCAACTGTTTGGGGATTTTGGAATAGGTCTGAGCCAGATAAAAACAATCCACTTGTTTATGGCGTCCCATACTAAAATACTCTTGAATAATGGCCTGTCGTTGAGTGGCAATATCATCAAAAATTATAATGGAATCTGGTTGAATGCGGTCTGGTTGAATGACATCTTGAGGTGAGGTGAATGTAAAATAGCCCATGGCTTCTTTATTTAACGAAGACATAATTTGTTCCAGATACACGTATAGAGGCTGGTACAAGGATTTGGCAAAAATATAAATATTTTGAAATCGTAGGCCATGAGGCGCGGTAATAATGTTCAGCAAAACATTGGTCTTTCCACAACCCGAAGGCCCTACCATAATACATCGAACGGTAGATGGGAATAGGGTGCCATGACGTTTAGGTTCGCACACGGACAGTGATAGCTCTGAAACCACATCAGAGACGGGCAAAGCATGGGGTTGTTTCATTAATTCCATTGTGTCGATGACTGAGTTTTTTCATGTGTGTATAAGGTTTATATATAGGCAAGCGGTGAGTAGGATAGGTTAGTTAACGTCTATCACCATGGACGTGTTTGGGAGAGCTCGTGTAACCATGGCCACGGCTGCCTCTTTGTCAAAACAGTCACGAGAGGTGGCAACAAAAAGCTATGTCGATCGCAAAGTGCAAAGTGTCTATCACATGGCCCCGAGACTAACCGCTGAGGGCTATTCAGCCAATCATCATCGTATTATTGATGTGCAAGAGCCTCGAGACGAAAATGATGTCTGCACGAAACGTTATGTGACCTATCAAATGAAAAGGCTTTATAAATTTGTCCCATCTGTATTTTTAGTGTACCTGTCAAATCAAAAACTGGACAATGACAGAAACCATTCCCCACCACCACTACCACTGGTGAATGATGATCTTACCTATATACTTGCTTCCGGTTTGAGTCGTTATCGACTGCATTATGATGGTGTAATTCATATTAAATATGCCATGCCTGATGAGAAACATTTAAAAATACAACTAAACGGTGATAGAGTGTTGGCCCACAATCATCAAAGAGTAAATGTGGGAGATGAATTATGCTTTCATCTTATGCTTACGTTTGAGGAAAAGGAATCTGGGAAAACGGTGAATGATTTTCCGCTTTATATAGAATTGGAATATACTGCTATGAAATAAGGTTCTCTACGTTAGTTGTTATCGAATGTTTGCTGTGAAAGGTTCACCAAGTAGCAGCATGGTGAAAAAAAGATATGCTATGAACATGAAAAAAACAAATCTCAAAAAGAGAAAAAAGCCAGGTCGGAAACCAAGTCGATCTGCTTCACACCCAGTGTTAAAACTTAAAAAAACTTAAAAAAATCTAAAAAGAGTGGCTATCGAAAAAGCTTTACAAGCGGTGCGATTGTCTACATCTCCGAAATCGCAGCATCATGTATCGATAAAAATAAAAGGAAGAAAGCAAAATCGTGGGCGAGTCATTCCTGTTGCTAAGCGTGGGGGTTTTTTGCCGGCTTTATTTGCAGGGTTGGCAGCTTTGGGGTCCCTTTTTGGGTGGTGCCAGCGCTGTAGCGAAAACCATAAAAGCCGTCGAGCAAGGCAGGCAACAACTCAAAGAAAGCGAGCGACACAATAAAACGTTAGAAGCCATTGCGATGGGAGCTAGGAATGGCAATCCTTTAAAGCCAGTCTTTTATCCACAAGGTAGTGGCCTACCGTCTAAGAAAAAAAAATGTCCATCATCGATAAGCGCTTAAGGCAACTGCCTCGTCATGCCATGACCCATGAAGAAGTGGAAAGCTATGCCAAACAACTAAAGATTTCTCATTTTCGGGGTGTATTTATGCGAAATGAATTACCCAAAGCACCGTGGAAAGAAGAACGAGCCATGATGAATTTAGATGATGATGCAGGTCCAGGAACCCATTTTGTAGCCTATGTGAAACAAGGTTCCACAGTATGGTACTTTGACAGTTATGGAAATTTACCACCCCCGATCGAGTTGCTACGTTATTTGGGAAACCGGGTAAAGATATTCTATAATGTGGATCGTCAACAAACCTTTGACAGTCAAGAGTGTGGCCGTTTGAGTTTACATTTTTTATATAAGAGATCGCGTTAAGCCAACAGTTTCATTATTATGAATGTCAACGCCAAGACCTTTACCGTGCACAGTCGCGGGCCTGAAGTGTCCCTGGATTTTTCCCCCCATTGAATTGCAACCAGAACAATCCTATGTGCTAGGATTAATTTCTTTGGAAAGTTACAACAGAATTTACAATATTCAACTGGATATTAACGACAAATTTTATTATGATGATTATATGTTGACACTACCCCCTGGAGGTTATACCATAGACGATGTGCATGAGGCCATTAGTGTGTCGATGATAAAACAATTTGGTGTCAAACCATTTGCGGATGGGACACACAAATTTGAACTTACAGCCAATACAATAACTCATCGCTGTCGTATTTTCTCTACGTTTAACATTGACTTTGAAACACGAGTTCATTCTATTGGTCCTTTATTAGGATTTAAACCAAGAGTGTTGGCAGCTCAGCAAGCCCATGAATCAGATTATCCAGTGAAATTCATCGAGGACCATCACATTTCTGTAACTTGCAATATTATTAGAGACGTATTTACGAATCAAGAACAAAGCCATTCCCTGTATGATTTTATTGTCACCTCTCCTTGCGGCTATATTATTCGTGAAAACCCTTCAGTGGTTCTATATCATCCTGTGTGTGTCAGTGATATTAGTAATATTACCTTACGCTTAGTGAATAGAAACCAACAACAGATTGCTTTGGACGCCAACACCCCTGTGACCTACAAGTTGGTTTTAAAGACGCTATGAAATTTATCTATAAAGCAACAACAACGTCTACGAGGTCGGTTAGTTGCCCCCCGTGTATGAAACGGTTGACACGAGTAAACCGACAACGCTTACAACGCATTGGTTATACGCTACACCCCAATCATGAACAAAGAGCTGTTGCAAGTGTTAAATCCCATACAAGTGGAAGATGGCGTCGTGCGCATTGATATGCATTCCTATCAACCTCAAGCAACAGGAATGAATAACAATGACGAGATTCAATTCATTATTAACAATCAAGATATTTTTACTCTACCTCATGAAAGTGTTCTTCAAATTGAGGGTAAATTGATGAAAGCAGATGGCAGTACGCCCACAACGTCTGCGTTGGCGAATCATGGTTTGGCTTTTCTGTTTTCTGAAGTACGTTATGTGATAAATGATATTGTCATAGATATGACTCGAAATGTGGGCATGACTAGTCTTATGAAATTATATCCATCCTATAGCGAGGAGGAAAGTAAAACGCTTTCTATGGCAGGATGATGTCCCAACAGTAGCAATAACTGGCTAGTTCATACCGATGGCACTTTTACAGGCTTTCTACCCTTAAAATTACTCCTTGGCTTTGCCGAGGATCACAAGCGTATTATTTTAAACGCAAGACAAAGTTTGTATCTGGTGAGAGACCGCAGTGATTATAATGCACTGAAAGGAGCCTCTGACCAAGTGATAGACTCAAAAATTCAACTGCTTCGATTACTATGGAAAGTGCCCCATGTGACGCTATCGGATCGTAAAAAGCTAAGCATGTTAAATTTGGTGCAAAAAGATAAAGCCTTGCCTATCGCCTTTCGAAGTTGGTGTCTGCATGAATACCCCTTGCTACCTACCACTGACACTCATAGTTGGAGTGTCAAATCGGCTCGCTCTACCGAGAGACCCCTCTATGTTATTATTGGTTTTCAAACCAATAGAAAATACCAACAAAGCAAAGATGTCACCTTGTTTGATCACATTCACTTGAGAAATATACGACTATTTTTAAATAATGTTTGCTTTCCCTATGAGGGGTTGGAACTCAATTTTTCAAAAAATAAGTTTGGCCCCCTTTATGACATGTTCGCTAAATTTCAATCGTCTTATTATGAAAAACAGGATTGTCCTATGTTGTCGCCACAAGGGTTTAAAGCAAAAGCACCACTGATTGTTTTCGACTGTTCGTATCTAGAAGAATCTATGAAAATCACCACCATTGATTTAAGGGTAGATTTTGAAACACAAGAAAATGTCCCAGACCATACCAGTGCCTACTGTTTGATTATTCATGCTAGACAAGTGAAATATCATCCTTTGTCCAATTATGTCACCAGCATGTAAGCCATCTGTGGTCGAATGAAAAAAAAAAAGATCATCATTCATAGGATTGATAATAAGCGTCTGCATGCACAGTATCTGTTGCGCTCTGGCACTGTGCGCACATACGACAACAACAAACATCATGTGTCCCTCAATAAGCAACAGCAAGAACAACAACAACGTGACAGACAAACCATGGAATTTAAAATGTGAATTTAATCGTTTGAAAACTTTTGAAACATGGACAGTTCCCTTTATGGATTGTGGAGAATTGGCTGCGAGCGGATTTTATTACTTAAAACGTGGGGATCTGGTCAAGTGTATTTTTTGCAACATTGAAATTGGAAACTGGGAAATAGGGGATCGACCCTTTAGCGATCACCAGCGATGGAGTCCATCCTGCCCTTACCTCAATCGCTATGATGTGGGCAATATTCCATGGAGTTTGAATTATCCTGTTATTGTACCAGACCCTGCAAAACTAGGAGATACCTGTGGACCGTATGTGCAAACTATTCATTTGAATGCTGTTCCAAATTAAGCCAACAAACCTTTTTGTAATAAAAGTGTAAATGTTTTTTTGTTATGAATAAAACCTCAAAAAATATTTAGCTGTTGATCAATTCATTTGTTCCTTTTTTCCCCCATAAAGTCCTTTGACTTTGCCATGTTAAATCATGGCATGGGTTAGTTGTTGATTAGACGTCAATGAGGTAACAAGTAAAAATAAAAAAAGCATGATGCGTACACTCATCGTGGATTGTCAGGGGTTTAAAATTTCAGACAATAAATTTATATTTAAGGAAGTCGCTTTTATCGATTGTAGTACGTTTTGGGTGTCTAACCCTATTCATTTGGTGTTTAAACCTCCCTATGCTTTCGAGTTGCTTAGTGAAAAAGATAAAAAACAGAGCCAATGGATTGAAAATCATTTGCAGTTAGCATGGAACAAGGGTGATATTTCTTACAAGTATCTTCACATTGTCATGAAAGCCCATTTGTCCTCGGCCAATGTCTTATTTGTTAAAGGAGTGAAAAACGCCAGTGGCTTCAACCATTTCTACCCTCTCACTGTCAATGTATTGACCTTTTAGATCTAGGTTGTCCATCCCTGCAAACGCTCATGGACACTTGTCCTTGCGACAATATTCAGAATAAAGCCTTAGCGCATGCATGGCAATTGTTTCATTGGCTCACCACGAGTGCATGTTGGGAGTTGTTCAATAAAATTAAAACTGAGAGTGTATCGTCCAATGATAGCAGTGAGACGTGTACACGTGAAGACATGGACGCCACTACAATCGACAAGGCTATTGGAAAATTCTTTGTGTGCAAGAAAAAACTGATTAGCTTTACACAACATGAATTATTAGCACTACCTAAATCATTTCTTTTTTTATGTTGCTGCTAACGCTGTCAAAGAAATTTGGGAAAAGGCGCCTGCCGAGTGGACTAACGACTCTGTATTGAGTGAACTACAACCATGCAGTCATTTTTCCCATCACAAGCAATTAACCATGGCAAAAATACCTTCCATTCGACAGTGTGCCACATGCCAATTAATGAAATTATATCATGGTCATAAAACTCAGTGTAAAGACATTGTTTCATCATTCCATGGCTGTCATGCGGAAAACAACCACCACCTACCATGCTCGTCAGCAGCCGCCGACAAACAACAACAACAACAACAACAACAACAACAGCAAGAACAAAAAGAAGAAGAACAAGAAGAACAACAGAAAAAGTGTTTTTCACCGATTGAAACCTCTATGTCCCAGGTGTACTGGCCGTGGAATTATTGATAACATTATTAAAAACTTACCATTCGAAGCTCACTTACCTGCTTACAGCTTTTGCGGCCCTGGTACTCGTCTTCAAGATCGTTTGAGGAGAGGGGATATGGGAATCAATGCTTTGGATCATGCATGCCTTAATCACGATAAAGCCTATGAAAACAGTGATCCCACACTAAGACGCATTGCCGACAAAGTCTTGTTAAGCATTGCCAAGCAACGATTAACAGCTTCAGATGCCAGTCTAGCAGAACGAATGGCAGCATTTATAGTGATTGGTGCTATGAAGAGCAAATTACTTTTATCTAGATATGGACTTTAACGTAATGAATTTATTAAAACAAATGTATAGTATCACTGTTATCATGACAAAAAAATAAATAAAAAGACAAGAGTCCATGTTGTGTTTTTTATTATTATTATTCACTCATAATTTCATTATTATAATTATAAATAAAATGAATAAAATGTTATAAATGACAAACAATAAAAAGGGACAGCAGTGCATCGTTAAAAAATATTACTAACTGTAGTAAATCTATTTTTCAATCACAAACAATAAAAAAGGATAAAAGTCCATTATTTTAACTAATAGTTTCATCATTATTATTATAAAAATTATATATACATGGTAATTGTACTAAACCTATTTTTTTAAATCACAAACAATCAAAAAAAGGACAAAAGTCCATCATTATTCATCAGCTTCAAATGCCAGTCTAGCAGAACGAATGACAGCATGAAATCTTTATCTACTCTAGAACCAGTTTTTTTTGTTAAACGCTTATTATTGAATAAAATAACATGTTACTAGAATTTGATCATTATAAATTATAATCATTATAATAAAAATTGCTTAAAAATTGCTATAAATGCTGTTTTAAATCACAAACAATAAAAAAAGGACGAAAGTCCATCATTTTAACTAATAGTTTCATCATTATTATAAAAAATTATATACATGGTAATTGTACTAAACCTATAAACAAAAAATCTACCATTAAGCATAAGTTTTGAAAATTTATTTTTATTATTATTTATCATGGTAAACGTTGAGCAACAATTAATAAACGTCAAACTGTTGAGCACCAAAAAAAATAATTTTATTTTATTATAGTTATTAAAGAGTAGGAAATGAATAAACAAAAAGTCACGGCTAGCGTAGAATGATTATTCGTTTTCAATTTTTACAAAACGAACCATGCATCGATTATTTTTTTCACCCTCATAAATTAAATAGACAGGGTGAATACTGGAATTGACATCTTCCATGACATTATCAGATAGGTTATTAAATCGTGTGGGAAGAAATGTCTCAGTCTTGACAAATGCAAAGAGCTCGTTCACCAAATTTGGTTTTCAGTTTTTGAATTTTATGTATGCGAAAGGGTGTTTGCGTAGGCAATTCACTCATTTTCTTGCGTGCAAAGCCACAATCTTGACCAATGGCGTTCAAGGCATCCATGGTTGTCTATAACCAAAGAAAAGAGTGTTACTTTCTAACACTCTCGTTCTTATATTACAACAACAATAACTTTGTACATCAAAGTGTGTTGTTTTTTTAAATCCTGAGTGTTTATGACCTGAATTTGTAGATAGATAGAATTGGATAAAAATATAATAATAATGTTTGTATCATTTTTTTCAGTCAAAACATACATTTGGAAATTATTTAATAGGAAATGTTTTATCAAAATTAAGTGTGAATCTCTCTTGGAGGTAAATGCATGTCTCTGTTGTGAATGGGAATTAGCCTATCATTCCCTTGTCGAATGACTTGTATTCGTTTGCTCTGTTGTTGTGCAAATTCACACAACATTCTGTTAAATAAATAGTATCAACAAATACTAAGAGCAAACATGTGAATGCTTTTGGTAACCTATAAAAGGCAAAGTTAACACGCTATGCATTTAATAACCATGTCTACATCCAACAAAACAAAATTCAAAACTATAAATTTAAACCAGTAGTGTATGTGTTCATCAACGTGAATACACAATAAACTAAAACAAACAAACAAAATAGCCAAATGTATTCTAAACGTCAAGTATGCACCTAAAACCGAATGTAAACAAAAAAAATAGCCGTAATCATGATATGATGTTGTTAGTTTCTAACAAATCTCATTCTATGAGGCGAATATTGATTGATAGGTAAGCTAAGACAAATTTGGCGAAATGCTTGTTCTCGATACGAAGTGATTCGTTCCTCAGCAGGAAATTTATAAAAATGAAAACAAAACATTTGAGAGGTTATTGGAAAATAAACATTAATCAGGGGTTTTGTACATATTGTACACCAGAAATCTGGAAAATAATCCTCGTCAGCTAATTTAACAATCACTTGATTCATGGTTAAACCGTACCATGCTTTATGAATCACTTGCGTGGATACATTATTTTCAAAGCCAAAATTTAGCATACAGGACTTACAAAAGTGATGCCCTGGGTCATGAAACAAATCATCATTATCATCTAGATTCATGAAGCTGTCATAAAATGTGGTATCAATGCGTACTTTCGTGTTTCTATATTCTGAAGGATAGGCCACACGTTGAGGATTATGAGACACCTTCGTGGCATATTCATTGAACGTGGTGTGTTTTGTGACGATAAAACAATCTTCACCGTGGCTCATGATTGAATCTGAAAAGTAGTCGTTGCCGTTTACTAAGTGAATAAATAAAAAAATACAATGTACTATATACACTGTCTGTCCCCTAAGTCAATGGCAAAAAAAATAAATAAGCAAAACACAAATAAATAACCATATGTCTGTTGACTTCTTTAGCTGTAGGCGGCAAACATAACATGCAACAGGTTAAAGAAACAATTTCTGTTCAGATATTTCAAATATATCACCACTCATAACTCTAGCCATAAAGTGAGAGTTTTGTCCACAGTAAAAGCAGCAGATTATTATTATTCTTTTGTTCTTGCATGAGACCTACTAAGCCACACCCTAGTGTGGCCTATTAAGCCGCATGCCTACTGAGGGTGAATGGTCACTTTGCTGAAACATGAGGCCTACTAAGCGACAACAATAGTGAGGGTGGCTACTTGTTTGTTTTTTTCCTAACCTAACCTAAAGAAGTCAACATGTTTTTAATCTAGCCTGTGCACAGTGAACCATGCAAACGTTGATGCATGGCTCTCTTTATGCGTTGACAGGCAAATAGCACAAGACATACAGTTTATGTACAACTATTTACAGGCATTCACACATCCATGCATACACCCATGCGCACAGGTTAAAAAAACAAAAATTATATGATACACTACAATTTTTTTTTTTTATTCCGAGGCTCAAGATGGCATCTCGCATTTGATAGCAACCAAACCAAACACTTGCCGTGTTGTACAACAACAATAGCTACAACCATTACTGGTTGTAACCAAATGGGACGCTTGTCATCATATCCTGACACCACTGTCTCTTGTCGTCCAACAAAGCGAGTGTTTGTTTTCGCTGCTTCATTAAAAATAAATCATGATTTTTTGAGAGAATCCTAAACTGACTATGTGCCATGGCTGTGTGGGTCTGAAGGACATGTAAATAATCATCCACACAGAGACGTTTAACCACATGCTGGCTAATCCCTTTGGCTCGCATAGATTCGCATCGATCCACCTGTCGAAAACTATACATTTTCGGAGCGAGACCTACAAACTCAGTCATCATGGTGTCTGAACACTCATCTTTCATTAAACCAATTTCTTTTTTGTTCAGACGGGGGATATCGAACACGTTCTTCTCACTAAACGAGGACGTGTCAAACCATTTTGGGTTTTGTTTCATAACGACATACGGATCACAGTCACGGATATGGTAAATAAAACTATCCGTGTCTGTATATAACAAGGAAATGGTACCAAATCGCTGTATTGCAAAACCATAATGGAATTTATATATGTGCAATTTTGAAAAATCTAAAATGACTTGGCCTAAATAGATAGGCTTATTCATGACCACTTTAGTTTTGGCAAGTTCAATAGTCAGTAGATCATGATCAATAATGTTTAAAGATTTGAAATTTGGTTTTGCAAAATATTTTTGAGCCCCCCATCTGCCATGCCATGTATTGACGAATTTAATGTCCCTATACTGCCGTACATTTTCCAAACTCTTGCCATAGATACAATTATTCATTAGTTTAAAAAAATGATTTGAAATGGCTGAGTGGCACTTTGCCTGTGACTGGTATTTAAATCCATGTATGATTTCAACCACGGTTTCTGACAAAAAGAAATACCTCTATGGATTTTTTTCAGGGTTAAGCCCTGGGCTAAACATTCCACCAGCATGTCAATATGCAACACATAGTGATTTTTATCATACAAGGTACCCATCAATTTCTTATGATTGCCCTTACTCTCGGGCGGCACCATTTTCTCTATGCAAAAGGGGAAATCACTATGTCGCTGTCTGAGATGGGGGGGGATAAGCTAAGTCAACGTCAAGAACATACCCTACGTCCTGTTGCTTGCTAGCGCTATGCACATTAAAATCTTTAATTTCATTCTCAGACAGCCAGACAAAGTTTCTGTACGGCAGTGGTCGACTCATAGCATGACCGTATAAATTGTTTACGTCGAAATACATTAGATAGGATTCAGGTTCTTCGGGACAATAATCAGGTATGTAATGATTATTTGCCTTGGCATGTCGCTGATTGAGCGATACGAATCCCCCACGAATCCCTTTTTCCATCATCAGTACCATATCGGGATCCGTCAGTAAATCAAGCTCAATGTGGGTAAATTTGAGGGCGGCGTCCCAACTTAACCCAGGACTGGTATAGTAGTGGGCGGGGTCAAGGCCATAAATCGTGTGACATAACTGACGAAACGTTTCAAAAACGTCGGTCAACAACAACACGTCTAATTTTAAGTAGTGCATAGCATACTGGCCCATGGTTTCTATGCCAAACACTCGCCAAACATGCTGGGCGTGGGCATAGTCTTCTTCACTGATGGTGCTTTGAGTTAATTGAGAAAAGAATTTTTCTCTTGGCCGCAAAGTCGTTTCTTCAAGCACCTCGTAACTTTCCACATAATCATATGGAAAATGGCCTTTACGAACACACAATTTAAATTGATTTGTATCCGTAAAGTGGGAATGGGTATGTTTCAACTCATCTTCGCTTAAGCCTTTCACAAGACTATCCAGCGAACTAGACATAAACTTGAATGAGTCGAGAAAGCGAATGCTCATGCTTCCTTTTGTCCATGAAAGTGAGGTAAAGCTCTCATGGTTCTTCGCCAAAATGCTTAATTTGCTCTTATCTACATGAGCAAATTGTTTTACAATGAAGTGAAGGTCATACCGGGAGAAATTGTGTAAGAAGACAGGGAGGAAGCGAGGTGTAGAGTACTTCAAATTGCATTCGTTATGGGCAGCACCTCTAAAATGCCCTGTCCTGTGGCAGTGGTCTCTTACTTTTTTTTCTCCGCCTAAGATTGGCTTTTCACATATGTGGCAGGTGGTGGCTTCATCATATTCTCTTTGCTGTACGTCATTCATCTGAATTGGTACAGGGTTGTTCAGAATAGTTTCTACTTTGCCTGCTAAAGCCGCCATTTGATCAACAAACCACCGCGCACAATCCTGACCTTTATGACTTACATACTCACATTGTGAATTATCATAGTGACAGACAACATAATAGGCTACAGCAAAAGGCTCATGTTTCTGCACTGGATAGGTTGAGCTTGTATGGGGGCTTGGTTCACATCCCTGAATGGGAACAGTAAGGGCCTCAAAATCAGCGTAAACAGTAAATGGTATCATGTCTTGTTTATTAGTGGCCTTAAATTTTAAGACTGCGTCATTCCCTTCGGGCAAGACAAGCTTTACTGCCGTCTGCCCTTCACAGTCTTCCGTATGTCGTTTCAAAAGTTCATCAGTTGTAAAATATTGAAGGAAGCGCTCGCAAATGTGTTTTGCACACTTATGGTTAGACACGTGGCTGCTTACTAGTTTTCCTAAATTCTTTATCCAACAATAATGGCTTTTATCCCCATCAGTTAGGAAAAGCAGGTGAATGTGATGTTGCTTTACCTGTTTGGTGGCATACAAGGGGTCCACAACATTGGATCCGTCGATGCCATACGCCATGAAGGAGAAATTTGGATTATCTTTCTCAAATAAATGAATTTTATCTAGAGGCATGGGAAATGAAACACGCTCGAGATTGAGAGTTTGTTTCATGAGGTTAAACACATCTTTGTACTGCCCTGGTTTATGACCATTTCTGTCTTGACAGGGTTGCAGACAGCTAACTATACTCCACAAAAAGCAGTAATCGTCTTTATTGCATATGTTGATCACTGCCTTTCTGGAAGCGATAAAGCTCGGTGTGGCAATATAGCTACTTCCTGCATTCAATGGATTGTATTTACAAATATTGATTTGCAAATAGGCAATGCTATTGAGGGCCAAGTCACTGGGACCCTGTTGCAACTTATCAAATTTAGAGATAAGCGCTTGAATAGCTTTCTCCTGATACCACGTTTCCAAATTATCGGCTATCAGTACTTTCTCCATTTTTGTACAAAGGTTGAAGGTGTGTTTCTCTTCAACATTATTTTTTATCAACGTAAATTCACATAGTAGTTCGAAGTTTATTTTTAAAGCCTGATGCAATCTTAAGCCTTGTTCACATTCACTCAAAAAAATGGGAAAACATAATTCCACAAAATCTTTAGGCGACAGACAGTGATTCGCATTGTAAATTCGACCTGAGCATACTCGCGTTTTGAAACATTTGGCCAAAGGCTGCCACACTAACACTTCACTCTCTGATATAGACATGATTATAAAATGGACAAATAAACGTGCAACCCTTACCTTAAAATAGGTTAATCCAAAATCTGCAATTCCAAACGACCACACTTATCGATTTTTACTGACTGGCACACAATCTCGTTCACAGGTACACAATGGTTGTAGCAATTGGGCCCCCAGCAGGAAATGATCACCTTCAAGATTGCTGTAGTTTTAGTATCAGCGACAAGGTTTATCTTGTTTTTTGTTTCCAATGATTTATCTGAAAAACAAACCAATACAATCCGTTATTAGTCATGGTTATATACATTAAACATGTGCATTCATTCATTCATTCATCCATTCATTCATTCATTCATTCATTCTTTCATTCATAAGACTTGCTAAAAACAAAAGGTTTCAAGTGTGCACACATAAATAAGACACTCACTCGAAAATAACAAAGTCATTTACAAAGAAAAGAATTAATCTATATTCATAGCTCACCTCTTTTTTTTTATATCGAAGGCGTCAAGGTAGTTAAAACCTATTCACTCCATATATATCTTCATTCTGAAACAATAATAAATACACGCCATAAGCTTATAAATTTCCGTGAAATAAATGGCATACATTTAACAACAACAACAACAATAAAAGTAATGGAACAACATGTACTCACCATATAATGAATTATAATGATTTCAGCAAATGTGCTCTTTGCCGCCACTGTCACTGTCACTGTCACTGTCTCTCTCTGTCAGCTTTCCCAGACTTAATGACGTTTTTTTTAAATCTGCAACAAACGAAATCCCCAAAAAATACCATCAGTCACTAACTTACTTTTCACGCATACACAAAATAACAATAAAACCAATCATGCCATAATTAACAATAATGAACCTACCTTAGTACAAGTATGGTCGCGGTTCACGTAATATTTTACAAAGAGCATAAGGCACTTGCATCCGTCACCTTCAAAGATGAACACGAGAATGATGAGTCTCTCTTACCCTCAGAACATATATGTCTCCTCAACAAGATGCAAAGTTAACACTTTACTTTTTTTTTTGTTCCTACGAGTAGGGTGTCATGGAGCGCACAAGTCAGACTGATTCTCACAAGCTTTTGCAAACTCTGCATGAGTATGCGTGGGAATCCAATGATCAGCTTTTCGACAGAGCTGTATGTCCCTCATCGAGATATCGAGTAACACGTCTGGGTCAGATAACAGCCACCTGCATGCGAACAACAGGCTGTTATCTCTCTCTGCCTGCGAGGCACGTACGATGATAAGACCTGTGTCTGTCTGGATCGCCGTGGGTCAGCCTCAATGCTTTCAATTCTCATTTCATTAAGCAAGTTCTCTCTCTGCGTGTGAGCCCTGACCAGTCAAGACAAATAATAATAAAATTGCATAAGTGTTTTACCAACTTTATAGCGCAAAACATAACGTGACTTCAAATCTGGTTTCTTACTTTTTTCCCGTTTTCCTCAACGATCTCGAAAAAAAATAATGACGGAAACCATGATTTGAGCTTTTCCATACCTACATTCCCGTAAACAGAACAACGACACAAATACATCGACATGCCCATCATAAAAATCGCCTCATTCGTTTTTCCAAATAACGCGAAAATGAACCTTTTCCATAAGAAAACCATGTTTCCAGCTGTTTACCTTTTTCATATCTATATTCCCGTAAAGAGAATAAAGAGACGAAAAAAATTCTATCACACACGTCGTCCTCACGTTTTCGGTTTTCACAATATAAGGGAAAATCACAAAACCCATTTTTGACTAAAAAAACATGTTTCCAGCTTTTTACCTATTCCATACCTACATCTCCGTAAAGAGGACAATGAGACGAAAACATACTATCACACACGTCATCCTCACGTTTTAAGTTTTCGCAATATGAGGGAAAATCTCAAAAACCCATTTTTACATCAAAACCGTGTTTCCAGCTTTTTAGCTTTTCCGTACCTACATCTCCGTAAAGAGCACAACGAGACGAAAACATACTATCACGCACGTCATCATCACGTTTTCCGTTTTCCAAAAATCGGCAAAAATGTGAAAAACGCATGTTTAGACCCAAAACCCTAAGTTCACCTTTTCGACACCTACATTCCCATAAAGAGCACGACGAAACGAAATAAACGAATCCAAGCACGCCCTCCTAGCATGGCCCGTTTTCCAAAAATCGGCAAAAATGTGAAAAACGCATTTTTAGACCCAAAACCCTAGGTTCACCTTTTCGACACCTACATTCCCGTAAAGAGCACGACGAAACGAAATAAACGAATCCAAGCACGTCCTCCTAGCATGGCCCGTTTTCCAAAAATCAGCAAAAATGTGAAAAACGCATTTTTTAAACCCAAAACCCTAAGTTCACCTTTTCGACACCTACATTCCCGTAAAGAGCACGACGAGACGAAAAAAACCAATCCAAGCACGCCCTTCTAGCATGGCCCGTTTTCCAAAAATCGGCAAAAATGTGAAAAACACATTTTTTGACCTAAAACCCTAAGTTCACCTTTTCGACACCTACATTCCCGTAAAGAGCACAACGAGCGCCATAATGTCAAAAAACACATGTTTACCCCAAATAGCGTTTCCAAATTCCATCCATTTTAAAAAATAACCTCACCATCACCTAGAGCGGAAAAAATGCCATCTAAACGACCCCTCACTCGACCCTACTCCTCTCCCACCACCTAACCCTTTCCCAACATAGGCATACATATTCAAGCACGAGCGCGACTTGAGGAAACCAACACTACTCCACTACTCGCGAATGACCTTTTAGTTTTGGTATTTTAATTAAATTAAGAGGCTATAGGAAAGTAGGGGACGTCACTACGAGTGCTAGGACACACTGTATGTTCTAATCCCATGTTTGGTTAGCGAGATATCAAGTTCGGGGCCGATACGAGGGTGGCTCAATAAGAAGGGAAGCAGCTCCCCCACTACCACACTACTGACATGGAAACTGTCTTCTTCTCATTCAACTGAAGTTCATTTGATTTCGCCCACTCCGTCACTTTATTAAAAGCCTGTTGCAGCGCCACTTCACTGGTTGCCGTTAGAACCATGTCATCTGCGTAGATATATAACTTCACGTTTGAGGGTAATACTTGTACAACATCTGCCGTAGCAATAATAAAAAGAATAGGGCTGAGGGGATCCCCTTGCACAACTCCTATTGTCTGTCGTATTTCCTTCGATTTCACGATTTCATCCGAAATGACAACGAAATTTTCACTCAGTAACGACCGAACAAACCTCACCAAATAGTTTTCTGTACCTATTAAGTTTTCTAACTTCCTCACTAGTAATTGCCTATTGATTGTATCGAAGACCTTGGCATAATCCAGGAATACTGCATGTAGTTTGCCCCTTTTCCGTGACAAGGCTTCCTCTATGTTAGTTTGTAAACAGGCTATGGCTTGCGTGGCAGATCTTCCCTTTCTGAAGCTAAATTGCTCCTCCGGTAATTGAGCGTCAATGATTTTAGACAGACGATTACATAAAATAATGCTTAGGAGTTTCAGAAGAACTGATTCCAGGGCAATGCCTCTGTATGAATTGGGATCGCCACAGTCTCCCTTACCTTTATAGAGCATTTTTACTAAGGAAGTCCTCCACCTGGCCGGTATGGACCCCTTCATTAGACACTCATTAAACAGTGCAGCTAGGCAGCCGCTTAGTTCCGCCTATGCAAACTTCAGGTGCTCGTTGTAAATAAGATCAAGACCACACGCCTTATGATTCTTCAAATCCTTTATCGTGGTCATCACCTCCTGTTCAGTGATCCTTTCAGAGTTTATTAGGAAAACTGGTTTTGGTGGGGACTGAACAGTTGGCCGAGTATCCCTGTCTTGCAAAATGGCAGTCAGATGCTCTTCCCATCTCTCAATAGGAATATTCCTAGAGTACTTCGGTTACCTTGGGTTCAGAGTCTTGTAGGGGTTTTCTTCCGCTTCGGATATTAGTTTCCTCTCTTCTTCTTTATTGTAGGAGTCTCTGGTCGTTCGTAGAATGTCCTTATACCATTTCCTCTTCAGCCTGTAAATAATAATAGATGTCAACTAAAAATTGTTCAACATTGACATTTTCAACACCATTACACCCTTTTTTGAGCAGCTAAGTGCACAAGATGGCAAGCACAGCCTTGCACTTGGATGTTTTGATTTTCTTTGCAAATGAAAGAACTAACACCTTTGGAAATGCCAGTCATGGTACTAGCATTATCACATGCAAAACCAACACAATTATACCATGGTATATTTCTCTTCCTAAGTTCCCCATCTAAAACTTTAAAAATACCTTCTCATGTATTGTCCCGCGATTCTTGGATGGTTAAAATCTTCGTAGCAATCATCTCTGCTTCTGCATCAAAGAAGGAAACAACTATCGGATGGAGTTTAGTATCGTCAAAATCGTTGCTGCCATCTGTAACGAGCGAGAAGGGTTGATGCATAAAAGTGTCCGTAATTTTCTCATCGATGGACCTGGCTACACTCCTAATTATCGCTCCTGTTTTTGTTCTCGCACAACTGAATTTGGATACTATTTTTGAATCTGGAAACATATTTTAAAATAAATGTCCGGCATGGTCACTGCAGGCCAAAGGCAGATTATGTTCGACAACGAAAGCCGTAAATGGTTTTCAAAAATCTTAAACAAAGCAATGCTTAAAACTGTTCGGTGCACACTGTAAAATAAAATAATAGCCCGTAAAATTGAGGAGAGGCCTAAAATATTGTCATGAATAGCAATAGAAATATTACGAACACGTATCATAAAGCAAAAATGTTCAAAGCGAAACGACAACACGTGTTTGTTTCCGTGATATTTAGCTATTTATATTTCCTGTAGAGTAAGTTTTAAGGCACAAGAAACACAATCCCTTCGACAATAAGTTTTTCAACCTCTGTCAAATTGAATGTTTTACTGTTAGAAGCAACGTATTGCTTAACTTGAGCCCAGCGCGCGACTGAATAGAATTAATGGTTCGACTGACGCTCTGTTATTTTCACCCTCCCTTTCAAAAAATCCTGTGTGGTGATGATCATTTTCTTTCCATAGCTTCGAATAGGTACACCTCGACCAGGTCTTGACAATACCCAAACTGGATGTATCCTCAGACTACCTCTACGAGAAGTCATACTTTAAAACGTCACCACTCGCAAGCAAAAATAAAGCTAACTTTAATCTAATTCACTCTAGCCTATGAACACGAACCTAAGCTTAAACTGATGCTGACACTGCTACATAAATAAATAACGGACACTAATTAATTACAAGTATAAATACTACAAGTAAAAGTAATTAACTTAAACCAAAACAATTATAACTCATAAAAACAACAGATTATGAAACGCAGCAAGGCGAGTGTGCACTGGAGGCAACCAAACAAGCCAACGGTCGGCGACAATAACGTGGCCAAATAGCATCCTTCAAATTGGTAGCGCTGTATGGTTTCCATGCCAACAAGCTTTGCATGCGATCTAGTCTTTAACTGTTTTTGCCCAGTGGAGCCGAACTGTCAGATTCCAACTCTGGAAAATACACCTATAGGCATGGTCTAACCTACAATTTACATAGGACAGGCAATATATTCTTAAAGTACACATATCCATTAGTTCTTATCATTATCTCTGTAAAATCAGCATCAAATGGTATGTTGATTACAACTAATAACTTGTCATAGGATGAGAAAATGACAAAATGACAAGCTTCCAATCCACTTAGCAGCATTTGCAGCTGCACCTGACCATAATATTGATGATTTGTCTTTAAGGATAAAGTATTTTCCTCAATCGACCCATTTAAATATTCTAGGCCCTGCACTAAATCAATTGCAGTCTGCGTTTTACTTAACCTCTACACAACAGAGTGAACTAACCACACCATCCAGACTTACACCTAACCAAGGGGCACTTGGAGGAACAATAATGCCCACCGGTTACACTTTATTTTTAAAAGCAATTTCATAAGCTTCTAAGGCTACTAGTTCAAATTTTTCCCATGCACAGTTGCCATGTTTCCTTTGAAATCAGTTTTGAACAGCCTACTCACTTTTAAATTCCAGTCAGGGCTTTTATTTTTGCTGTAAGTAAAAACACTGTAACAAGTAGTACCAGTTAATCTTACTTTTCTTGCATTCTTCCAAATTTCTCCAGATTGGGTAAGAGTTGTCAAACATAATTTTACACTGTCTTCATATGTGAGAGCTACCTTCTCATTAAAAAATTGAGCAATGTCACCTTGAAGTTCTGCATCAAAATCAACCATAGCACTAAATTGTGGCAACAAGTTGTTGTTGCCGAAAAGTTTATGGCATAGGGATAATTGTAGCAAATCATCACCACTCGAGTTTCGAATAGTAGTAGTAGTAGTAGTAGTAGTAGTAGTCTCCCTTAAGCGCAAAGTAAGATCCAGCTCCGATCCCTGTGCCCCAGAAAGTAGAATATCCAGTATATTATTCTCGCCTGCACTACCGACTAGGCGACTTTGGAGGGTCGATTTGACAGTTGATCTTCCCATGTGGCAAAATTTATTTATAGGAATCGCTTTGTCGTACATGTAGTTGTCTTTCTTTAACTTGCCCCATTGCTGCTTCAAATCTGTGGAGCTCAGGTCTTCCAAGTTTTCAATTGTGTGCCTAATACGAAAAGAAGAAAAAACAAATACAGTCAACTTGTACACTCTTCGATTTATCGGCTTCAACAGTATTATATCTTCTAAATTTAAATGCATCTACTTACCGAAATATGTAAAGCAATGTACCGACTACATGCTTATACTTTCCTGAACTTCCAGCCTTACAGGTACACGAACAAATTAACTTTTTCTCGGCAACTGGTGATCGAATCTCAATTTTAATCTGGTGAGGAACTCCCTTCAAATTACTGGTTTGTAAGCATAAAGCTTCAAGTCTCACTAAATCTTCTGTTTCGGCTACTCTCCCACACACAATTATGTGTTTGGCATCTAAAATTGCCTGTCCTTCAACGAGAGGCCGCCTAGAAACCCCAACAACATTCAATACATCAATCAAGTCTATCACCATTGCGTCCACCATTTTGTCGCGACCGACCTGCCACCTACATTCGATTGAGTTCGCGAATTGTTACTTTAAAGCAACTACGTTTTCTTTTTGAACGCTAATATATTACTTAGATTGAATATTAAGAGGCAACGGACACCCTAAAATTGAATTTTGTACGTACGTTGTGGTCTGTGACGTTGGTACGATGAGAAGAAAAAAAAAGGACTGTAGATGTTTTATTTCCTACTTTTTTCAGTTGCTTAGCCCTTTTAAGACGTTTAAGTACGAGCGAATAATCTTTTTGAAGTTTCAACGATAAAAATAAATAAATCATGAAGTTTCATGCAAGTTTGCAATATTAAGGTACCATAACCTCAAAATTACCGTACCCCTATTCCGACCTAGTACGCCACTATGACTGATTTCTTGTCTGCTATACCTCCTTCTCTAAATAAATTGAATATGCCCAATAAATGCCATTTCATTGAAATTTACTTGCCCTCAACGGTTACATGATTTTCAACTGTATCTACAGAAAAACCATAGGCAGGGTAGAGGATTGTCAAGGAAATGAGAAAGCTGATTTTCCAGGCAGTTTCAATTGTTTTATTAATGTATGTTCAGTCATGGTACACATTGTACATTCTTTCACGTGTGAGTCATAACTTCTGACGTGTGAACGTCAATGGCTTAGTCGGCTGGAGACAGGATTGAAGAAGACCATGCCGGCTGCACTCAGATGATCGGCTACGCTGCAGGACAGTGGAAAACAACTGATGACCCACAGCCAAGTACACTCCAACGCAGGAAATCCTCTTGGCTAGCTCCGATCAATCCTCAGGCTGAAGCAGCTGTAAACTCAAAGAGGATTATTTTTGGTGAACATGAATTTTCAACCTGTAAAGCAACACAATTCCAGTTAACGCAGCATTTCTTGCAAGAAATAAGAGGAAGGGGACATTTGGAAGATGTGGTTGAACGTAATGGTGCAACACATTACCAATTATATTCAATACCCCCCAACTCAGTTTAATGGCAATTAAAACCTCTTGTTTCGGGCATGTTAAAAGGACCCCTGCAGGCCAAATGTACGGAGCCACATCGTATTACTGTTAAATACACACAAAAAATCTGCATCACAGGAATATTGTGCCCATTGTATTAAAAGAGAGAGGGGAAAGTGTGTGTCCTACAGACAAGTTGTCAATATTCTTGAAAATATTCTATGCCCTTTAAATAGAAATTTCCATTAGTCTTTAACCTCACCCATTATCTCACTACATGTGTGTTTTGAAATGTGCACATTAAATGCTAAAATCTATCGTTTTAAAGTTAGGCAATGATGACATTGTTGCTTTGTTGAAGAAGGACTGGTGAAGTTCAAAACATGTGCACGTATACCTACCCTGTCATCTTTTTTGTCGTGTGGCCTCCTGAGAGACCGAGTAC
Organism: Meconema thalassinum; assembly: GCA_946902985.2. Classification (NCBI taxonomy): domain Eukaryota; kingdom Metazoa; phylum Arthropoda; class Insecta; order Orthoptera; family Tettigoniidae; genus Meconema; species Meconema thalassinum. Next base: position 110,963,721 of record OX336393.1, read on the forward strand.
AGGTCTTTCTAGTCAACGCCCGTGGGCGACCTGCGCATCGGAATGACAGATGAATTAATGAAACTGGACAAGGATGTGGAACGAAGCGGCCGTGGTCTGTCAGAAGGTACCGTCGCAGCATTTGCCTGGAGTTGAAAATGGGAAACCACGGAAAACCATTTCAAGGATGGCCGACGGTGGAGTTCGAACCCAAGTCTACCGAGTCAGCAGAGAGCTTGGGCCCATGGCCGAACGCTGCGCTTAAGCTGTCGGCATACCTACACCTAAGTATTATTCTTTCAACACCTAAGTATTATTCTTTCAGAGGGATCGGAGATGAGATACAATGAATTGCTATAAATATTGAAACAATATTTCAATGATCCGCTATCAAATACACTACCGTACCACCATTGAAATATTGCATTAATTTAAGTCAATGCGGTTCCACCTAGCCAATGTTGTAACAGATGGCAACATCACAAGGAGCTCATAAAAAGATGAAATAAATTAATGTGACCAAGCATTTGGAATGAAGCGAGGTACCGGCCTGGCCATTGGGAGATGTTGAAAATGGTAAACCTGACAAAAAAAACAACAGTCGACAGAAAGATTGGCCCCATGGCCTAGCACTGCACTTACATGAATGCAGCTACCAAATATGTAACATTTTTACATTAAACTATACACAGAATACACACAGTATGTAGCCTACTGAAAGTGCAATGTAAAAAAAAATTATCTACTTTAGAAATTACTACAACATTAACATACTGTTACACCAGATTATATATATTTCCAGAGAGCATGTGTGCCAACTGTCCAACTCCACGTGTGGGTGTATTCCATCCCTCCCACCAAAGGGAGTGGGGGGGGGGGGGGGAGCAATTCATAAGACAAGTAGGAAGTCTCAAAGAATAGCCAAGGTCGCTCCTTTTAGTCGCCTCGTATGATAGGCAGAGGATACCTTGGGTGTAGTCTAAACCCCCACCCACAGGGTGCTACAGTGTTGAAGCCACCCAAGAAATTATATTGTGCTGTTGATTCATTTCGGGGCTTTGCGACATTGTGGTCAAGTGGCCCCGTGTACTTAGGTGTGTGTGGAATTTGTCTGTTAATGATAGAGCGTACAGTCACTCGTCCTGCTAGAAGGACCTTCCGGAAGTACTTTTGTACACAGCGGCGCGTCCTTCCAGCAGGACTTAGGACCCTTATGGCAAATGTTTGAACTGGCCGTCCAGCAGGACGCGTCCTTCCGGCAGTACTTTGGGTTATCAGAGCGTAATAATACTGCAGATCTGGTACTGGGCAAACAATAAGTCTGTAAATATTCTAAATCAGTGTAATATGACTCATATTGACTAATACAATAAGTGTCTCTTAATCACTTATTGACTATAAAACTTATAACGTATAAACGTGTTTTCTTACACTACAGAGACTATATAAATGTATGAGAAGTATAAAAAAGTTGTAAAAATTTTAAGATCTAAAATAGGCTATATAAAAATGGGGATTTATTTCCCTACAACTTTAGCCATTTCAAAGAAGTAATATCTAATATATCTAAAATTAACATCTAAAATATATAAATGAAAAAATGTTCGATATCTTGCTTCTCGACTGTAGTCATTTCAGTACACATCTACGTAAGGGTACGACGTATGGGTATACCGCTTCTTATGTGGTATTCGAAACAATCTCTGCCAGTTTGTGGGCTACACAACAGCTGTAGGCCCGCATTTCTTGCAAAAGTAGCTTGCTTCATTTGTTTTCTATGCACTCTCGAGAAAATCAGACATTTTCTCTGTACGCGCAGCCGCTGGACTTCTTTAGAAAGATTCTCAAGGACGTGTGAGGTTACCTCTACAAGTAAATTCACTTCATCGGCCAACAAAGCTTCTACAGATCTTGTTTCTGGTGGAACGCCAAATGTATTTAGTGGTATCATAATTACTAGCAAATAACGAGCGACTCCATGTATTTCCGCTGTTTGGAGCATCGAAATAGGTAGCAAAACATAACACGGTCACCCTTACGTATAATCGCCGCCATTACTGAACGGTCAGAGCTACCAACTTCAGACTTGCATGCGCTGATTCGTTACATTTCCCTCTTTATAATGGAAAAACGAACGGTCTTGCCAGCAGGACTCTTCGTCCTCATATAAGCAATTGAATTACGTACTCAAATGAGGACCTAACGTCCTGCCGGCAGTGCCTTGTACGTTCTATCATTAATCTGCGTTATTGTGAAGGCTGTATTAGTGTTTGTAGTTGTAATTCAGATGAGGATTAGGAAGGAGGCCGCTGGGGTTTTAATTAAGCATTCGCTTGGAATAGAAGTGGGGAAACCACAGAAAGCCAATTCCAGGATGGCTGCGGTGGGATTGGAACTCACCTCTTCTTAGTTTTTGCTTCATGAGGCTGAGTGTACCCTGTTCCAGCCCAACCCTCAGGCCAGAATTAAACTTCTCTGCGGAGCTGGGAATCGAACCCGGGGCTCAGTGGTGACAGCCAAGAGTACTAGTCATTACACAATGAGGCAGACAAGAAGTTATGTATAAGGTCAGTCACTGTGCATAGTTGATTGCGACAAGTGGCAGTACTGAAGGGACAAAGCTCCAGAGGCATTTCGTAATAGTAGCAAGTCTATGAATTCATCGCTACAAGTCCAGATATTACAAGGCATTTGGGAGGAGGGAGTTAAGTACACGATTATCCGGGCCCTGCTTACAACTTACCACTAGGGCTCGGATTTTTAGGTAAATAAATATTTTAAAATGTAAATACATATTTTAAGCATTTTTTCTATAAATACATAAATTCCTGCTTTTCACTTATGAGCACATAAAAAGACATAATATTTAAATTTTGAAAATCAGTATGCTTGATCTTTCAATTGGATTTTTGTTCTGTGTTACTTCAACAGGGAGTAACCTGTGAGCTATCTAATTTTCATGTAGAGCGTATGTCAGCTTGCAACTGTGTTATTCTTAACTTGTCACCCCATGCCACTCACTGAGGAAGTCGGGGATTTCCATGTCCAAAGCCATATTGTACCAAGTGCTAGATCTCCCCTACCCCAGATACCTGGAACCAGTGTCACTCACATGCAGTTCATTTCTGGCACTGTGAAGTGTAGGGCAGTTCTACGATGCCTACAGTAAAAACAACTACAAGTTATCATCTGTTGCAGAATTTAAAGATAATTTTACTTTTAATGGGGTCGTTCTGTTCTGCCAACCATGTGGGAAAGAAATCAAGGCTGAACAGCGATCTCAAGTTACCCAACACCTCAAGGGCAAGAAACATATTGCCGCAGTTTCGAGCCTTCAGAATAAGTGATTCGCAATAATCGTCGGTCATTTGTGATGGACAACCTGAAGATGTATCTCGTTGTGTATTGTCATGCTTCAGCAGTCAGTGCGACATAGCATAAATTGCATTCGTGAGAACCGCATATTGTTTATATTCACATTAATAAACTAAATTATAATAAAATATTTTTATTTTCTTGTCACATATTTTCAGGTTGCCTATTTCGAATACATAACAAATAAATATTTTCCCAATCTTTAGCACCTAAAAGTCCGAGCCCTACTTATCACACTCCAAACAGTCACATACCTAATTTTTTGGCTCTATGTTAACCGTGGAAACTTGCAATTACTGGTACATGTGTAAGTCTTTCAAGGTGTCAACATAGACATAATGATCATGATTTGTCAAACTGGAAACACAACTTCATCATGCAAAAAAACTGGGTGAAGCTTACGCTATCTACTGATAGGGGCAGATGACCTCGTAGTTCTGCCTCTTAAAACCTCAATAACTAACTACCTACCTGACTGATAATAGCTTAACTACATGGATGAACGGACACAAATCTACATCACAGATTAAGGTGACTAAAATGGACAATAGCCTACTGTACCTGGTTTATACAAACGATTTGTATACAAATACTACCATACGGTAATCCACGGGAAATCTACACAGGTGCCTATGCTGGTGTGTCGCTATCACCATTCACAGCAGTACGTTACACGGCCTTCTTGCCAGCATGGTAATTCTGAAATAAAGTGATAGACTATTCATCATGAACAACAGGTGAAACAAAAGTTTGAGAAATGATGAGAAGGTAGGCTACATGTAGACAGTAAAGCGGATGTTCATCCTTCTAAATATAATGCACACGATTAATCCCAATAGACTTGTCTAGGAGGGGGAAGATGACCTCGTAGTTCCGCCCCTTAAAACAACAATAACTAACTAAACTAGTCTAGGCCTACTGAAATGTGTTAACACATTTTCAAGATATATAACAATTTCTCATTCATACACGGGCAGATTTTCTAAACTTCTAGCCAATGGCTGGATTACGAACAACACACATCACGTCCATCATTACTTCTCAAATAATGAAGAGCTTAAGATCGGTTAACCTATACAGGATCTCTCGAAGTTTCTATTATAATTTTGGCACGACAGTTAACACACAAAATAAACAAACAATAAATAAGCTGCCACTTTAAGGAGTGGAACTACCATTACCTTTCTGTAAATCACCAAATGTCCAGACAATATTAGTAGGGGGGTAAGGAGAATTCTAACGAGTGTCATGGCCGCCGCGTGAGTCCAAGCCAATATCTCGTGAACCCAAGGTCGAATGTTGACAAATGAGGTGTCGTTGGACTCTGGCTGACGTCGTCTTTCCTATGGACCACGTATTATATTTTTCAAAAAAAAAAAAAAAAATGAAAAATTTTGTTTTTGAAAGTAGGCGATAGTTTGAAAACCAAACATGATAGAACGTTGTGCCATAGTTGAAACGAATGGTCTCTATGACCTTTATTTTTATAATAATTTTTTTTTAAATTTTGAGTTTTTTGAAAACACTTAAATTTTAAAATTTTTATATTTTGGAAACTTAAGAGTTTACAAAAAAAATTGTTTGACGCAAATGAATGGCCCTAACCCCCTCTACCCCCAAAATAAATTTCAAGTCTCTAGGACTAAAACTGTGCAGTAGTGCTGACTGGCCGGTTCTGAGTCGCCCCCTACTTTCATATAAAACTTTGCCGATATCTCCCGAACGCCTGGTCGGATTTTAACGAACGAGGTATTGTTGGCGTTGGGATGACGTTCTCTTGGCTAAGCATGTGTGGTGGTATTTAAAAAATGTTTGAAAATTTTAGTTTTTTGGATTGGCGCTATTTTGGAAACGGTGAATTTTGGGAAAACGTTTGTTTGACGTTAATGTAAGGTGGGTATGCCCTCTAGGCGGGCAGCAAGTTTCAAGGGTGTAGGAGGAAAAAGAAAATGATAGCCTACTTTCTCGCGAACATTGGTGATCATTGGCGAACGGATGGTCGGATTTTAACAAATGAGGTGTTTTTGGACTCGAACTGACGTCTTCTTTCCTATAGACAATTCGTTATATTTTTCAATTTTTTTTTGAAAAATTTTGTTTTCGAAAGTAGGTGATAGTTTGAAAACCAAACACGATAGAACGTTGTGCCATAGTTGAAACGAATGGTCTCTATGACCTTTATTTTTTATAATAAAACTTTCTTATATTTTGAGATTTTTTATATATTGGAAACTAACACGTTGACAAAAAAATTTGTATGACATAAATGAAAGATCCCCATCCCCTCTACAATGAAAATAAATCTCAAGTCTCTAGGACAAAAAAACTAGGCATTTTTTTTAAATAAAAGCGTGTTTGTAGACAGAGAGGTGATAGCGCTTGACACATGTTCCAACGAGGCTATGACTGGCCATGGTGGATATGGGAAATGACTATTTCGACGGGGGCGATGTATGGTAAAACGAGGGGTTGCATTTCGATATTTTTTCCTATGACGAATGAATGAAGGCAAATATTTTGAAATGTGACAAGCATGCTAAGATTTTTACCCCTGAAGGGGATCTTTAACGTTTTAGTTAACGGTGATGAGCGAGATCGCTCTCTGACACAACAGACGGTTGTAGGATATGACCAAGTGATTCTTAGACATTGTGGTGTTTGAAGCCATATTTTCAGTGTTGCCTTAGTAAACAAGAGTTTAGTGCTTTTCAGTCGGTCAACACGAATGTACCCAAAAGAGATGGGTTATGCCCTAATCCTGAAATAAATTACATGAGATTAATAAAACACTAGGATGACCAGTTTCGATCGTCAAGCGATCATCATCAGATCCAATACACTTAGGCTATAAAATCTATGTTTGAAATACAGGTGAAAATATTTACAATATGTACAATTATTTAGTTGCAGTATTGGTACTGCAACTGTCAGTGTATGCTAAATGCAGTATATATGTTAGGTGAAATGCTAAATGGTGATGGCTATCCGGAGATTGTACTTTAGAGAGATTATATGGTTGTAAACTATGGTTAAACTATAAAAATTTTAGGCTAACTACTTATCTGATTGTCTTCCGTACTACAGCTATTCGCAGTTTCCGTGCTCACTTGAACTCGCTGTGCGGACGACTGCGGTGGTTATCTTAACGACTGGTTTTTCCCTGCCTTCCCCCCCTGTCCCTACGTGCTGTGGGGAGTGATCGCGATGTGTTTATGTGAGGTGTTGCCAACCTAGATAAGATGTATGTTATTGAATGAGGTGGATCTACAACTATTAAAGACCGTGGATTAGTCCTCGCCACGCGTGGAGCATAACCCATTCGAACTAAGCGTTGACGGTCTTATGAGGACGTCCCGGCACCTTTAATACTGCCTCTAATATGGGCCTTGGTTTATTGCAGAAGAAAGGTACATCGTACACCTGATCCAGATAACATTTACCTATTAAAAACCCCCTAATTTCCCCCCTTTTTTTATCTAGCTTGGCTGTGTCGCTAAATTGTGTTTTGTTTCCGACAGGGTGTGTTTTTTAGTAGCGTGAAGAGGGGTGAGCTCTCCATGAACGTGTGTTCATTTAGATTGTTGGGATTGTTTCGTTTGGCTAGGTGTATCTCGATTGCTTCCTTTATGTCAAGAGCTCTGCCTTTCGATTCGTGATGGATTATTTTAAGGTCCGACTCTATGTTGGTAAAGCTATGCCCTGCGTCACACATATGTTCGCACACGGCTGAATGTGTTCCGTATCTTATCGCATTTCTATGTTCATTATAACGTGTGTCTACTCGCCTTCCACTCTGCCCGATGTAATTAGCTTGACAATCGGTGTCTTGGCACGTTATAGAATATACCCCTGACCTTGAATACGGGTCACGTTTATTTAGATTACTATTTAGGAGGTGCCTAGCGGTTGTGTTTTTCGTCGTGAAAGCTATCTTTATGCCTTGCTTTTTGAATAGGTTAGTGATTTTATATGTATTCGCATTCACATAGTTGAAACGCGCAAATTTTTTCTCATTACTGTCCGGTTTGGGAATCGTTTTATCTTTATTTTTATGTTTGGCTATAATTTGATTTATTTTGCTTGGCGAGAAGTTGTTTTCCTTTGCTATTTGCATAATAGTTCTTATTTCCTTATTATAGTTGTCTTTTGACATGGGTATGTTTAAAGCCCTGTGCACCATTGAATTGAAACCCGCTAGTTTGTGCGTACTGGGGTGATTAGACTGATTGTCGATTGCATGCGAGGTTTGTGTTGCTTTCCGGAATATGGAATATGAAAGGTCGTTGTCTTTACGTTCAATAGTTATATCGAGATAATTTATTTTCCGGTCTATTTCGGATTCCTTAGTGAATTTGAACTAACAAGCGAAGAAACAATTCTCCAATCCATTAATAGCCTTCACCATTCTATCAAATTCACTAAGGAATCCGAAATAGACCGGAAAATAAATTATCTCGATATAACTATTGAACGTAAAGACAACGACCTTTCATATTCCATATTCCGGAAAGCAACACAAACCTCGCATGCAATCGACAATCAGTCTAATCACCCCAGTACGCACAAACTAGCGGGTTTCAATTCAATGGTGCACAGGGCTTTAAACATACCCATGTCAAAAGACAACTATAATAAGGAAATAAGAACTATTATGCAAATAGCAAAGGAAAACAACTTCTCGCCAAGCAAAATAAATCAAATTATAGCCAAACATAAAAATAAAGATAAAACGATTCCCAAACCGGACAGTAATGAGAAAAAATTTGCGCGTTTCAACTATGTGAATGCGAATACATATAAAATCACTAACCTATTCAAAAAGCAAGGCATAAAGATAGCTTTCACGACGAAAAACACAACCGCTAGGCACCTCCTAAATAGTAATCTAAATAAACGTGACCCGTATTCAAGGTCAGGGGTATATTCTATAACGTGCCAAGACACCGATTGTCAAGCTAATTACATCGGGCAGAGTGGAAGGCGAGTAGACACACGTTATAATGAACATAGAAATGCGATAAGATACGGAACACATTCAGCCGTGTGCGAACATATGTGTGACGCAGGGCATAGCTTTACCAACATAGAGTCGGACCTTAAAATAATCCATCACGAATCGAAAGGCAGAGCTCTTGACATAAAGGAAGCAATCGAGATACACCTAGCCAAACGAAACAATCCCAACAATCTAAATGAACACACGTTCATGGAGAGCTCACCCCTCTTCACGCTACTAAAAAACACACCCTGTCGGAAACAAAACACAATTTAGCGACACAGCCAAGCTAGATAAAAAAAGGGGGGAAATTAGGGGGTTTTTAATAGGTAAATGTTATCTGGATCAGGTGTACGATGTACCTTTCTTCTGCAATAAACCAAGGCCCATATTAGAGGCAGTATTAAAGGTGCCGGGACGTCCTCATAAGACCGTCAACGCTTAGTTCGAATGGGTTATGCTCCACGCGTGGCGAGGACTAATCCACGGTCTTTAATAGTTGTAGATCCACCTCATTCAATAACATACATCTTATCTAGGTTGGCAACACCTCACATAAACACATCGCGATCACTCCCCACAGCACGTAGGGACAGGGGGGGAAGGCAGGGAAAAACCAGTCGTTAAGATAACCACCGCAGTCGTCCGCACAGCGAGTTCAAGTGAGCACGGAAACTGCGAATAGCTGTAGTACGGAAGACAATCAGATAAGTAGTTAGCCTAAAATTTTTATAGTTTAACCATAGTTTACAACCATATAATCTCTCTAAAGTACAATCTCCGGATAGCCATCACCATTTAGCATTTCACCTAACATATATACTGCATTTAGCATACACTGACAGTTGCAGTACCAATACTGCAACTAAATAATTGTACATATTGTAAATATTTTCACCTGTATTTCAAACATAGATTTTATAGCCTAAGTGTATTGGATCTGATGATGATCGCTTGACGATCGAAACTGGTCATCCTAGTGTTTTATTAATCTCATGTAATTTATTTCAGGATTAGGGCATAACCCATCTCTTTTGGGTACATTCGTGTTGACCGACTGAAAAGCACTAAACTCTTGATTCTTAGACGTTGGCGATCTCGGTGACCGTGCCTGGATGGCGGGGGCAGCTTATGACGGGTGGTTTTGTGACATTTCCTATGACGGATAGAGGCGAATGTTTGAAAATGTATTAAGTGTGCTAGGAATTTATTTTACCCCTGAAGGGGATCTTTAACACGCTAGTAAACGGTGATAACCGAGACTGTTGTCTGGCACAGTAAATGGTTTTAGAATATGGAAACCTATAACATTTTCTCGACCATGTCATGTGTATGTACGCAAAGAGCCAAAACGGTAAGGTCATTGGCCTGAAATGTTATAAATTAAATATTGAACTGGGTAAAGTCATGTGTTTTAGGATGAAAGTATGTGGTTAACATGATCATGTATTGCGGATGGCCGCTTGCTAGTAATTATTATTACAGTAAAATGTTTAATAATAATAATAATAATAATAATAATAATAATAATAATAATAATAATAATAAGACACACACACATGTTTTGAATGCTAACACGCACACAGTCCAGCTCACTGGTGACTGAATATTGTACCTAGCTAGAGGACTCGCGAGAGCTGTTGCTGGTGCAGACGAGGCAGGAATGTCTACGTCAGCAGGAAGTGTGATATCAGCTTACTTGCCTCGTGGTGGCTAGCAGGTGTGCTGTTTAAGCAGAGACCGACATTTTGGTTCTGAGACAGTAGGACTACCGAAGTATATGAGGTAGCCATTTTGGTTCCTTATTAAAAACATGAAACTAGTATAAGGTACACGAATCTTATTCAGATTGAGGAATGTGAAGAGGCGTGGGAACACGTGCGAGAGAGAGACAGAGAACCATTCAAGGTCAAAACGCTGTTAAAATACTACTTTTTCTGTTGCTAAGCTAACTGATAACGATTGCGTTAGTCATGCACTTGCCATTTTAGCACACGGACGTATACAGTAGAGCTGTGAAAGAAAAATCCTTTTATTTTTTTGGTAAGTACCTAAGAATGATTATTTTAATAATGTCATGCTAATGAACCTTAAATTTGTAGTTATTGATTAGGTAATTATTGACTTTTTAATTTATTTGTTTGCAGATAACCAGTGTCCCTTACAAGTCTGAGATACAAGAAACCAGTTTACTGTTGAGCCCACTAGAAGGAAACAGCAAGAATTCACTGCAAGTGAAGGTGGGATTATTTTTTTAAACTAACTTCTTTCATTTTTTTTGTTTGATATTTTATTTTATGAAATGCATGTACTAACCTGAATTTAGGTATTTATAACGGTTTATTTTATTTATTTTTAGAAACTTGGAAAGAAAAGCTTTACCGCCGTAGCAGTCGCTGAAAACCCGAGACGCAGTCAAGTGCAACCATTGTTTCCAGGCAGTGAACTATTTAAAACTCAGGTAAGCCCAACATAAAATGCTATTCCATTTTACCACTACTGAAAACTCGTAGACAAAAAACAAATTCGTTACCTGTGCTTGACTAGGACGATGATTGCTTTCTTGATTATTGGCAACCGGTACAAGACCATATTGGTTGTTTACCTGGACAGTACAAGGCCATATTGGATTTTGTATAAAACAAAATTTTTAATTTAACTGGCATGTCGTTCCCTATAATAATAATAATAATAATAATAATAATAATAATAATAATAATAATAATAATAATATATTAATAATAATATTAATATCGTATGGCCTCGGATACCGGGTGCAAGCTTTGTTATTTGACACACAGAGGGTAGCTTGCATGTCGAATTTAGTTGTTCCTTGACTATGAAAGTCAAGGAGGTTAGATGTGAGATATCTAATCTCCTTAAACTCTATAGCGCTTTCTAGTAGAAAAATGAGGATCTTTGTACCCTATGAACTCAACGAATATTCACAGGGTTGAACATGATAATCTGAACAAAATGACATGACATTATTATTTTTTATTTATGTATTGGTTAAAGGGGAATGTAAATGACTGCAGCTTTATAAAAAGAAAATAAATACATGGGTTACTGTTAGTGCCGACATACATTTTATTATAATTTTCATGGTGTTTTGATATATTAATGCCAATTAACGTTAAAGTTTTATTTACAAGCATTGATTGATTGATTGATTGAGTGATTGGTTATTTTGTTTGCTTTTAGGTGTCGTCATGCGCCATTAACGTAATGAACAGACAGTGAACAAGCATACATTGTGCTTTAAAGTACTCTGTGCAACGTTAATAACTTACAATAAGAAAAAGTTTTATTATAACACATGGCGTTAGTACCAAATGCAACAAGTGAGCAAGTTGGTTTACCACGTGGGTTAAATTTAAAATCAGAACATGACCGTTGGTTAACATTTGAATCCTGGCCTGAAGGCTTTTTTGTCGACACATGAACTTGCAAAAGCCGGGTTTTTTTACTTGAACCGAGAAGATGTGGTGCGCAGTGTGTTTTGTCGCATTGAACTTTCACACTGGGAAGAAGGGGATGATCCCTTTAGAGACCATTTGCGATGGTCTCCTTGTTGTCCTTACATGCTTGGAAAACAAGTGGGTAACATACCCGTGTATTCATTTTACCGAACCACAAGACCATTGGCCGCTACTTACGTTGCTGAATCACAAATAAATAATAATAATTATGTATTACCAGCCAACAACGGTAGTGTCGATATATGTGGTCCATATGCCATAGACAGTGTTGAATTGGCATGTGCCTTTGAAAAATTGGGAGTTTGCAAGACTAAAGCACTAGTACACCCAGAGTACAGCTCTGTTGAAAAACGTTTAAAATCTTATAAAAATGTTTGTCCATTATTATTAAAACACCTTACCAAACAGCTAAGTGAAGCTGGATTTTTTATACTGGTGAGGGGGATAAAACAATATGTTTTTATTGTGGATTTGCTTTAAAGGATTGGCAAATAACTGATGACCCTTTTGTGCAACATGCTCGTTGGTTACCTAACTGTAAATGCATGGTGGTGCATAAAGGTCAGGAATTTGGGAACACTAATCGTAAAGAAAACGTGATTGCAGCACAAGACATAAAAGTGCCTTTAGAGTTAGAACATGCGGAGCAAATGCATGAGGCTGAAAAAAAATGACTTGTCTCACGAACAGATACAAAAGTGTGACCAACAATTATGTAAAATTTGTTATCAAGATGAACTAGGTGTTGTATTTTTGCCTTGTGGACACATGATAGTGTGCATGAGAACTCAACACTTGTGCTATATGCAGAAAAGCAGTATCTGCTACAGTTAGGGCATTTCTTGCCTAAATAGTAAAATTTATCAGCCATGCATAGTGTAAAATCCCTAATTGCACAATATTATTAAAGCTGTTTTAGAGTGTAATAGATATGCTTTTCTTTTGTTTATAAACTACTACAATGAATGTTTTGAATGATGTGGGACAATCATGTGGCTTAGAGACAAAGAAGCTCAGCGAATTGCCAACGCTTATTCCATTCCGCATTATCAAGATTCGGAAATTGAAAACAGCATATGGTGATCGTGTACTTTGTGTATGTGAAAACTTTGAGACATTTCTGCCTACACGGTTTAACGATATGTCGGAGAGTGTTTTTGATGAAGTCAATAATGCTGTACAACCTGTACACTTAATTTATGAAGGTTTTAAAAACATTAGGTGCATGGTTCGTTTTAATTAAATAAAAAAAACAAATGTCAAATAATAATGGAAGATATAAGTCATGACAATGGACTGAAAGAAAAATATGTGTATAGAATAATAATGTCTTAGTGTTTAGTACTGTCTTAAAAATATTATCATGAATCCATAAAAATGTATATAAAGTTTGTAAATAAATGAAAATAATGGTACAATGTTGTTTTAATTTCTATAGAAGTCAGAATATTTAACATTGCAGAGTATACACGATTATGACAATAAAAAGTACACTTAATACAAGTCTTTGCCTTTACGATAGTGTGTTATAGTTTTAAAAACAAAACTTGTTGAAGATCTTTTTTCTTCCACGGTGAACAATAGGCATGAAAACGTTATTGTCTTGTTTTGGATCATTAACACTATCATAATCATAAGCAGCATGATCTATGTCACAATTATTATAATCTCTATAATTATCCTCAACATTATCCTCAACATTACTAAAACCAGTTAAATATTCCTGTTCCTCTTCCTGTTCCCGTTCCTCTTGTAAATAAACCTTTAATGTTAATTGGCATTAATATATCAAAACACCATAAAAATTATAATATACTGTATGTCGGCACTAACAGTAACCCATGTACTTATTTTCTTTTTATAAAATTGCAGGCATTTACATTCCCCTTTAACCAATGCATAAACAAGAAATAATAATGTCATGTCATTTTGTTCAGATTACCATGTTCAAACCTGTGAATATTCGTTGAGTTCATAGGGTACAAAGTACCTCATTTTTAGCCTATTTTCAATTTTGAAAAAAATAGGCTTATGAGATCACCTTTTGTCCGTGTGTGTGTGCGTGTGTGTGTGTGTGTGTGAGGTGTGTGTGTGTCCCCCCCCCCCTAATAAAATCTAAACGGCTCGAGCGATTTCAATGAAACTCGGTAAGATCATAGCACTATTCCCGGCGACCTCGACCGTGCCCTTCAAATTTTGTTATGTCTCACCAATCCAACATTCACTAGCATTCAATATCTCCGAAACTATTACTGATATCGCCCTGCAATTTTGTACGGTGATAAAGGGCACTACTAGAAGTTCACCTATGAGACTTCCAAAAATCTGGTGACTACAAAACCAACATGGCGGTCAAGCGAATTTGATACTTTTAAATGGACTTTTCTCGCGATTTAACTATCCAAACGTAATGAAGCTTGGTACAGCAAATGTTTATACACACTGTAATGCACTGAAGTCTAATTTAGTTCAATTGTTTACATAACCTCAAAATGGCGGCTGTGCGAAATATTTCACTGACATTCTATATCTCCGAAACTATTTCAGATATCACCCTGCAATTTTGTACGGTGATAAAGGGTACTGATGCAAGTTTATCTATGTATATTTCATAAACCTGTAAAGTACAAACATGGCGGCCAAGCAAATTGGAAACATTTTAATAGACTTTTCTCGTGATTTAACTCTCTGAGCGCAGTGAAATGTGGTACAGTAAATCATTTTACATATTGTAATGCACTGGCATCTAATTTAGTTCGCGGCTGTGCGAAATTTTAAAATTGAGTTTTTATTTGTTGTGTCGTAATCATGCGATCGAAGTGAAAGTTTGAATAATGAACCTAGGCAATAATTTGTCCTTGAATGGTACATAACTCTATGGCCTATACATATAACAATCCAAAATGGCAAGCATCCGAAATATTTAGACGGTTCTCAATATTTATGAATCTTTTACAGCAATCAAACTGAATTTTTTTATGTTCATAAAAGCTATGGACATATGTTCACCTATAGGACTGTCAGTAACCGGGTGAGCACAAATCCAACATGGCGGCGACACGAAGTATAAATATTTAAATGGACGTTTCTCGCGAATTAACTATCCGAGTGCCGTGAAACGTTGCACGTTAAATGCTTATACAACTGTTGATCCACTGGCATCTAATTTATTTCAATTGTTTGCATAATCACAAGATGGCTGCTGTGCGTAATTTTAAAAACTCGTTTTTACTTCTTGTGTTCTAATCATGCGATTGAAGTTTGAATACCACACGTACACAATAATCTTAATGTAATAATACAAAAATAAAAATCCAACCTGGCGACCATCTGAAATATTTCGACGGTTCTTAATATCTACGAATCTATTACAGCAATTAAACTGAAATTTTGTATATTGATAGAGGCAATTAACATGAGCAGGATATATGAAAATAGGCTGTATAGTTCTTCACGGAACTACTTGTTTCTACTAGAAAGCGCTATAGAGTTTAAGGAGATTAGATATCTAACATCTAACCTCCTTGACTTTCATAGTCAAGGAACAACTAAATTCGACTTGCAAGCTACCCTCTGTGTGTCAAATAACAAAGCTTGCACCCGGCACCCGAGGCCATACGATATTAATATTATTATTAATATTATATTATTATTATTATTATTATTATTATTATTATTATTATTTCTACATTCATTTCACCACATAAGTGGGACATATCAACATATCGTCGGCTTGTTTGCAAGACGGTATGGCTAATTCTCTTAAGGTGGCACATTGAGAAACGAGCGAACAATGGAACAGATCTCCAAGATGACGGCCTTCTGCATGGTAATTTGTAGACCAGGATGTATTCCCAATATTTGTAGATTGCGAGCCAATAATTTGGGGATGATGCCGGTAGAAGAAATTACTATGGGCAGAACCACTACACTTTCCTGTCTCCACATTTGCCGTATTTCCTCAGCCAAAGGCAGATATTTGGTGATCTTATCACAGCAGGCTTGTTGCAGATTATCGGAATTGGGCACTGCAATATCAATTAGGAAGGTTCCTTTCTGCACCTTGTCCACAAGAACGATATCTGGCCTGTTTGCTGGTATGGTTTTATCAGTAATAACTGATCGGTCCCATAACAACTTGTGACTGGGATTTTCCAAAACGGCGTCAGGAACATACTGATAGTAAGGCAAAATATTATCAGATAATAAAAGCTTTTGAGCAAGGTGTTGGTGCATTATTTTGGCCACTTGGTTGTGCCTTTTCATGTAATCAGTACAGGAGATTGCTTGGCAGCCTCCTGTGATATGTTGAATTGTTTCCGGTTCTAGTTGGCATCTTCTGCATTTATCATCCTGAATATTTGCCGTAACTATATATTTAAGGTAGATTTTGGTAGCCACAACTTGATCCTGGATTGCAACCATGAATCCTTCAGTCTCAGTGAATAGGTCCGCATGGTCAACCAGCTGTTCGACGCATCAATGTCGACATGTTCCTGGTTGAGATCATACGGATGACGACCGTGCAGAGCTTTCTGCGTCCACTGCTGAAGCTTGATGGCTGAACATTCCTCATCAGTGGCTAACTGTATATCCCTTACGTGAAGAAGATCCAGCGGTGTGCACTTGTAATCTGCCTTCACAGCGGCTTGATGTATGGGAGAGTCATGTCTTCCCAGAAAATATCTCTGAAGGTTCCTCACTTGCCTTGCATGCAATTGGATAATGTCCGTGAGCCCTCGTCCACCTCTTTGACGCGAGATTGTCAATCGCTCAACAGCTGACTTAGGGTGGAGACATCTGTGTTTTGTTAAGATGGTACTTGTCCTAATTAGGATGTTCTCCAAGTCAGTCTGCGTCCATTTGATAATACCGAAAGTATATGTCAGAGCAGGAATAGCATAGGTATTAATAGCCTTAAAGGTGTTCTTTCCATTCAACTTTGATTTTAAAATCTTGTCAAGGCGTTGATTGTAGATAGCTACGGTTCTATCTTTAATACCTTTATGATCAATTCGATTAGATTGCAGGAGACCAAGATATTTGTAGGTCTCATTACCTTCCATAGGCTTTATGAAACAACCGTCATCAAGTTGAAATGCTCGGGCCTTTAATTTTCCATAATTATTATTATTATTATTATTATTATTATTATTATTATTATTATTATTATTTTTATTATTATTATTATTATTATTATTATAGGGAACGACATGTCAGTTAAATTAAATTTTTTGTTTTTTACAAAATCCAATATGGCCTTGTACTGTCCAGGTAAACAACCAATATAGTCTTGTACCGGTTGCCAATACATAGTCATTAATTTAGAAAGCAATCATCGTCCTAGTCATGTACAGGTAAGTTAATGATTTTTTTATGTCTACGAGTTTTCAGTAGTGGTAAAATGGAATAGCATTTTATGTTAGGCTTACCTGAGTTTTAAATAGTTCACTGCCTGGAAACAATGGTTGCACTTTACTGCGTCTCGGGTTTTCAGCGACTGCTGCGGCGGTAAGGCTTTTCTTTCCAAGTTTCTAAAAATAAATAAAATAAACCGTTATAAATACCTATATTCAGGTTAGTACATGCATTTCATAAAATAAAATATCAAACAAAAAAATGAAAGAAGTTAGTTTAAAAAAATAATCCCACCTTCACTTGCAGTGGCTTATTGCTGTTTCCTTCTAGTGTGCTCAAAAGTAAACTGGTTTCTCGTATCTCAGACATGTAAGGTATACCGGTTATCTGCAAACAAATAAATTAAAAAATCAATAATTACCTAATCAATAACTACAAATTTAAGGTTCATTAGCATGACATTATTAAAATAATCATTCATAGGTACTTACCAAAAGAATAGAAGGATTTTTCTTTCACAGCTCTACTGTATACGTTCGTGTGCTAAAATGGCAAGTGCATGACTAACGCAATCGTTATCAGTTAGCTTAGCAACAGAAAAAGTAGTATTTTAACAGCGTTTTGACCTTGAATGGTTCTCTGTCTCTCTCTCGCACGTGTTCGCACGCCTCTTCACATTCCTCAATCTGAATAAGATTCGTGTACCTTATACTAGTTTCATGTTTTTAATAAGGAACCAAAATGGCTACCTCTTATACATCGGTAGTCCTACTGTCTCAGAACCAAAATGTCGGTCTCTGCTTAAACAGCACACCTGCTAGCCACCACGAGGCAATTACGCTGATATCACACTTCCTGCTGACGTGGACATTCCTGCCTCGTCAGCACCAGCAACAGCTCTCACGAGTCCTCTAGCTAGGTACAATATTAAGTCACCAGTGAGCTGGACTGTGTGCGTGTTAGCATTCAAAACATGTGTGTGTGTATTATTATTATTATTAAAATTATTATTATTATTATTATTACTATTAAACATTTTACTGTAATAATAATTACTAGCAAGCGGCCATCCTCAATACATGATCATGTTAACCACATACATTTATCCTAAAACACATGACTCTACCCAGTTCAATATTTAGTTTATAACATTTCAGGCCAATGACCTTACCGTTTTGGCTCTTTGCGTACATGCACATGACATGGTCGAGCAAATGTTATAGGTTTCCATATTCTAAAACCATTTACTGTGCCAGACAGCAGTCTCGCTTATCACCGTTTACTAGCATGTTAAAGATCCCCTTCAGGGGTAAAAAAAATTCCTAGCACACTTAATACATTTTGAAATATTCGCCTCTATCCGTCATAGGAAATGTCACAAAACCACCCGTCATAAGCTGCCCCCGCCATCCAGGCACGGTCACCGAGATCGCCAACGTCTAAGAATCACTTGGTCATATCCTACAACCGTCTGTTGTGTTAGAGAGCGATCTCGCTCATCACCGTTAACTAAAACGATAAAGATCCCCTTCAGGGGTAAAAATCTTAGCATGCTTGTCACATTTCAAAATATTCGCCTTCATTCATTCGTCATAGGAAAAAATATCGAAAAGCAACCCCTCGTTTTGCCATATATCGCCCCCGTCGAAATAGTCATTTCCCATATCCACCATGGCCAGTCATAGCCTTGTTGGAACATGTGTCAAGCGCTATCACCTCTCTGTCTACAAACACGCTTTTATTAAAAAAAAAAAAATGCCTAGTTTTTTTGTCCTAGAGACTTGAGATTTATTTTCGTTGTAGAGGGGATAGGGATCTTTCAGTTATGTCAAACAAAAGTTTTTGTCAACGTGTTAGTTTCCAAAATATGAAAATTTCAAAATGTGAGTGTTTTCAAAAAAATCTCAAAATATAAGAAAGTTTTGTTATAAAAATTAAAGGTCATAGAGACCATTCGTTTCAACTATGGCACAACGTTGTATAGTGTTTGGTTTTCAAACTATCACCTACTTTCGAAAACAATTTTTTCCAAAATTTTTTGAAAAATATAACGAGTGGTCTATAGGAAAGAGGACGTCAGCTCGAGTCCAACAACACCTCATTTGTTAAAATCCGACCATCCGTTCGCCAATGATCACCAATGTTCGCGAGAAAGTAAGCTATCATTTTGTTTTTCCTCCTACACCCTTGAAACTTGTTGCCCGCCTAGAGGGCATACCCACCTTTCATTAACGTCTTACAAAAGTTTTCCCAAAATTCACCGTTTACAAAATAGCGCCAATCCAAAAAACTAAAATTTTCAACATTTTTTTTAAAATACCACCACACATGCTTAGCCAAGAGAACGTCATCCCAACGCCAACAATACCTCGTTTGTTAAAATCCGACCACGCGTTCGGGAGATATCGGCAAAGTTTTATATGAAAGTAGGGGGCGACTCAGAACCGGCCAGTCAGCACTACTGCACAGTTTTAGTCCTAGAGACTTGAAATTTATTTTGGGGGTAGAGGGGGTCAGGGCCATTCATTTACGTCAAACAATTTTTTTTGTAAACTCTTTAGTTTCCAAAATATAAAAATTTCAAAATTTAAGTGTTTTCAAAAAATCTCAAAATATAAAAAAGTTTTATTATAAAAATAAAGGTCATAGAGACGATTCGTTTCAACTATGGCACAACGTTCTATCATGTTTGGTTTTCAAACTATCGCCTACTTTCAAAAACAAATTTTTTCATTAAAAAAAATATAATACGTGGTCCATAGGAAAAAGGACGTCAGCCTGAGTCCAGCGACACCTCATTTGTCAACATTGGACCTTGGGTTCACGAGATATTGGCTTGTACTTACGCGGCGGCCATGACACTCGTTAGAATTCTCCTTATCCCCCTACTAATATTACCTTATAAGTCTCCCAGCTTCTCCTCACAAAATCCTCACACGTTTCCATTACCGTCCATCACATTGCATTAATTTTCCTAAAAACCATCAAAATAAACGGAAAGACCCTAAAATCTAGTGACAACCAACATTGGAAACAAAAGTTACCGAGTTCGGGCCCAAACAAAAGAATAATCTTTTGACGGACGGAGAAAGTACTAAGGAGTTTCTTAGGCCTGATCATAATAAAGGATTTACTATTTATTAAAACATTCATTTATTTGAAGAAACACGCACAAACTGCGCAAAATTACTATATATTTATAAACTTGACTGCATAAATGTGATTATCATTACAGCTTCTAATAATACATTACAGGTCAGCCATTTACCTTTCTGACAATCATGAATAGCCTATAAGGTAAATGCACCAATGGTCGTCATGTTAAGACAGATTTAGTCAAGAAAATATAAACACCGTATACATTTTGGTAAATGTAATCAACAAAAGCACTGTACCTAACCTCAAACTCTACTCAAACACTAGGAAACTCGCAATATCGAAAATATTCGTTTTAGGAAAAATTACGTATTAAAAAAAGGGTTTTTGCCCCAGTCCTCGGCACGATGTCTTTGAATTTTTCCTATATTTGTCACCCGTTTACACCAATTGCCGTCACATTGTTAGTTTTCTTTGTCTGCTGTTTATAATGCATTTCTGTCAATTGTTGCGTAAGACACCGATTCAGCGACTTGGAGGCTAACATTTACGAATAATACAGTACCAGTAATTATGTTTTTTAATAAATAAATAAAACAAATTAAGAACATAAGAAGACGTAATCGGGAAGCGGGAATGGTGGGTAGAAGACATACGGGCATGAACATATTGTAATTCTGCTCTAAGCACATGTGTTATGGTTATTTTTGTATTACCTTCAAGTGCATTAGAAATACAATAATAATACCGGTAGTTGAAATTCGAACAATATAACCACAAGAACGTGTATTGTTGTAAGCTTCCCCAACCGGTGTTCAATAGCGAATGGTCATTTTCCGGGCTGTTATGCCGTTATCTTTTTTATTTATTTTTTTCTACGGGGGATGGGAGGCGTAGTCACATAAAAAGTGAGACAGACCATGGCATAACATAACGTCTGTGTTGAACAATCGCCGAGGGTCTGACAAGATAGTGTGTAAGTCGTTTTCCACCAAATAACAGTAGGTTTTAATTTGATGTTCTGTAATATTGCAGCACGGTTTACCTACTGTCAAATTTATGAATAATAATCGAAATATCATTTTAATAATATACTACTACCTTAGGCCTTCTTCTTCTTCTCTTGAGGGGTGTTGGGCGCAGTACACTCTTTACCCAGTCAATAATCCAGAGATTGACAAAAAAATATTCTATTATCGGGAGGAGAATATATGAGGAAGCATGATTATGACGTGGAAGGGGGTTGACACATAAACAAACAAGGACACAATAAGGTGCTAAACTTCACGCCCAAGTAACGCATCTTGGCGTCACAAGTCACGAGACGTCACAAGTAATCCCAACTGAGTCAAGTAAATAGTTAAATGGCAATCAGAAAAATATGTGAGTAAAGCGGAGAGGACAGGAAATGTAGGGGAATAAAGAAGTACCGAAATAGATAAGGGGAGAGAAAAACTTAGCGTACTGAGCGAATTAAGTAGCGTAGTTCGTTGAGACGTGTATAAGGGACACTGAAACACGAGGTAATTAACAGTACCTATCGCAGTATTACATGCGTAAACCTCGGAGGCTTGCAAGTTGCACCGAGCCATAAAGACGGGGGTGCGCGCATGATTAAAACGTAAGCGAATAATGGTAATGCTGTGACGACGAGTATAGCGACCATTATAAAACCAAGGGAGATGGGGTATCGACGGTTGTAGATTACAATAAAACTGAGCCTTTTTCCTTGAATAATCCCTCCATTGTGTCGACCATACTTCCTTTAATTGATTTTTCAGGAGAGGTATAAGATCGGAGGCGGGAGTGGCAATGGCGATGGGGGTGCCGTGACCACAAGTAGCACGTCGGGCGGCCTGATCTACCTATTCATTTCCTAAAATAGCTGTATGGCCGGGGATCAAGAAAAAACAACCGTAAATCCCAACTGAGTCAATTCATACGTCAACCTGAGTATATGAAGTATGAACCAGTTGTCGATGTGCATCACATTTTGTAAGGCCTGGAGAACACTTCTGGAGTCAGATAGAATAAGAGAGCGAGATATCACATTCCTTTTGACGTATAAGAGAGCTTGACGAATAGCAAAAGCTTCAGCCGAGAAAATAGATAATTGCGGAGGTAACGTAAAGGAAGCAAGATGTTGTTTGGCGGGGACATAAAAGGCCGCCCCCACGCCGGGCGGGGAGTCGAATTTGGAGCCATCTGTGTATATGGTGGTACAGCTGGAGGCACTTTCTTCGATTTGACAGACATATCGACGGGCGATAGAGTGGGAAAGAAATGAAGCTTTTTGAGAAAAGAAGCGGGAATGGTGAAGAACATCAGGAATGAACTGATAAAGAGGGAAGGGCGCATTATAGAAGAGCGGCTTCCGGGTTTGGAGAATGTCTGGACGAAGACTGGTAAGACCGATAAAAGATTAGAGAATAGAGGGGGGGGGGATATTTTTTAAGTAAGTGTTGCTGATGATATTCTTGTAGTAATTGTAATTTCGGGAGAATGAGAGAAGCAGCAAGAGCCATTTTGCGAAGGAGATAACGAGAAGATAGGTACTTCCGTCCTAGACCAAGAGGTGGATCTGTAGCTTCGACGAGAAGGGCCTGCGTGGGCGTAGAGGAGAGAGCTCCCAAGATAATTCGCAGAGCGGCATATTGTAATTTATATAGGATCGTGAGACGAGACTGGGGCATGATGTCATAAAAATGGCAACCCTACTCCATGGAGGACCTGACGATAGAGCGGTATAAAAGTAGCAAGATTTGAGGGTCCGCTCCCCAAGAGTGGCGCGTTAACGAACGTAGTTGTAATTTTTTTGTGACGTGTGATTTTAGGTGCGCCAGTTGGGGTGCGCATGTCAACTTATCATCTATCAATATCACTAGGTATTTGGTATGATGGGTGATGGTAATAGAACTCTGTTAGTAGTGGAGTAAGGCGGTTTCTAACGCACAGCCTACTTTCCTGGGAACATTGCTGATATTTCTCGAACGCATGGTCCGATTTTGACACATGACGTGTCAGTGGACTCGGGCTGACGTTCTCTTTCCTATGGACCATGTATTATATTTTTCAATTTTTTTTTAATTTTTCGTTTTTGAAAATAGGCTATAGTTTGAAAACCAAACAGGATAGTACGTTGTGCCATGGCTCAAACGAATGGTCTTTATGACCTTTATATTTTGTAATAAAACTTTTTTACTTTTTATGTTTTTTTGAAAACACTCGAATTTTGAAAATCCTATATTTTGGAAACTAGGAACTCTACAAAAAAAATTGTTTGACGTAAATCAATGGTCCCTACCCCGTCTACCCCCAAAATAAATTTCAAGTCTCTAGGATGAAAACCTGTAGTAGTGGGATGATGAGAGAGCTGCGCCACTTCTTATTGAGCCACCCTCGTATTTGCCCCGAACCTGATATCTCGCTAACCAAACATGGGATTAGAACATACAGGGTGTCCTAGCACTCGTAGTGATGTCCCCTACTTTCCTATAGCCTCTTTATTTGATTAAAAGACCAAAACTAAAAGGTCATGTGCTTTTAATATCTCGCGAACCAATCATGCTAGAGGCATGTTCGATAGGTCCAAGGACTCGGGGTGACGTCCTCTCTGCTATGGACCACTCGTTATAATTTTTAATAAAATTGGAAACTCGATTTTGGGGTAAACACGTGTTTTTTGTGATTTTGCCAATATCTCACGAAGCAATAACGCTAGAGGCATGTACGACGGGTCCAAGGATTCGGGCAGACGTCCTCTTTGCTATGGACCACTCGTTATATTTTTAAAAAAATTTGGGAAACGCGATTTTGGGGTAAACACGTGTTTTTTGTGATTTTTGCCGATATCTCACGAACCAATAACGCTAGAGACGTGTACGAGGTGTCCTAGGACTCGGGCTAACGCCCCCTTTCAAATGTGGTAGATATTTTTTCCAAAAAAAAAAATTCACAAAGGGCCTAACGCCATACATGTTGAGAAAAAAATTCTTTACCGTTACCTGTTTATAATGTTTATAAAGCGTGGTGGTTGAGAGAGACGATACGGCTGGGTGTGTGTGTGTCTGTGTGTGTTGCTGACCACGGTGGCTGTGTTCAATAGATCAATCGCTATTTCGACGGGTCGGTTTATGACAGAGCGAGGGTGCGGTTTTTTTTCACACTTTTTTACCTTTAACGTGTAAACGGTGATGAGAACTTGATTCTATGTTGATCGAAGCGAGTACAGAAAACAAACTTACAGGAGGTGAAGGTCATTTGAGCTTATTGGAAGGCATTGATCTGACTTGACAACAAGTGCAATGGAAAAAATGACCAAGACGCTTGAAGGTGAAATAATCTGACCATTGTGGTGGCAGGGGGGTGTGAAAGGCATGCACACACATTTGTGAAACCACATGTAGGCTAAACCAGTGACATCCTGTCTTGCTTCGTACGTGACAAAATGCAAGTTCAGGTGAAATTTGATCTACCGCAGGTGTTCACCTGGGACGTTAGCTGTCCACGTGCGCGATAACTGTTAACAAGTCACATCCTGTTTTGCTTCGTACGTGACAAAATGCAAGTTCAGGTGAAATTTGATCCGGAACAGGTGTTCGCCTGGGACGTTAGCTGTCCACGTGCACGATAAGAGAATGTTCAAAGCGTGGGAATCGCTGAATCAGTAAAAAGTATGATGCAACTTGTGGGAATGATGTCACAACCAATAGATAGGCAAGAGCTGCAAACAGCAGTGGTGGGAGGTGAAGGGAGGGAGAGGGGAGGGGGGTGATGTATGAGAGAACACAGGAGGAAAGGGAAAGACAAACATGTATGAACATGCATGAAGCGCGGAGCGCTGTATACATAGAGCTATAGGTGGTGTACAACATGTGTGAATAAATAAAAAGTACACAGGTTCACACAACATGTAATTTATTGATCCAGGAATTAAACGTAGAGTTAAACCCTAACCATTTGACGTAGAGTTTATTTCCTTTTTGTTTCAACACTTTTTCCACAAGATAATGCTGAGGAAATGCTGTTTTCTGAAGTTCATGTAGATAAAATCTACCTTTTATGGGTTGATGGTTGAGGTCCTCGAGTAAATAGGTGACTGGACTGTCCAAGTAGACTCGACGAATTCGAAATAGTTCAGTCCCCCACTGAGGCGTGTAGCCCTTATTGAAGGCAGACTTAAATTTGCTCACACGAACAAAATCCCCAATGTTCAGTCGGTGACGTTTAGGATCGGCTGTTTTTATGGGGTTAAACAGTTTATCCAATCGCTGAATATTTTTAGTTACGAGACGTGGCTTGGTCCCAATCGTTCTATGTTTGGTGTCATTGTAACGTGATACTAGCTCAGGTAACATGTCCAACCAGCGATACGTGCCCTGAGCTGTAAACGCTTTCCACATATGGGTTTTCAATGTTCGGTTGAACCGCTCGACCACACTGGCTTTGAGATTGCTGTATGTGGTGTAATGGTGAATATCCTTAGATTTGAGAAAACTGGAGAAATCCTTGTTGAAAAATTCTTTCCCCTGGTCGGTTTGTAGCAGCTGAGGTTGACGTTTGGAGTGTTGAATAATATGTTGAAAGGCCTTGGTAACTAGTGGGCCAGACTTGCGACGCACAGGTTCAACAAAGGCCATTTTGGAATAGACATCAATGACGGTCAACATATAGCGTACACCGTCGTTAACGCCAGCATAGGGTATCATTTCAACCAAGTCAGCCTGCCAAAGTTCATCCACACCTCGTGAAATCACCTTGAGTCGCGGATAGTGACGCCTAGCTGGGCGATGCAACTCGTGAGCAATACCCATTTTAATGGGTGAGGGCTTAAACAATAATTTTGGCATTTCGAAGTTCTTGTTCAATTTCTTGAATTTCCCAATCGTGACCGGTATGGCCAGCTTGACGTGAGGCATGCAACAACTGTAGCCGCTGGACGAGCTTATTGGGATTGTGCCAGTAGGTAACATCCACAAGGGGTTTTAACGGTTTAAATGTCACTCCCGAAGCGGACACTTTACGACGAGTACTTTGACTAGTGGGAAACATTTTTGCAATGATGGTTTTATATTTTTGAGATATATTGGCATTCACTTGTTGCGTGGGATCATACTGTCTTTTGTGAGCATGGGTATCCAATAAAATGGATTTATATTTGTCAAGATCCTCTGACGTATAATCATGGGAAGAGGGGGTCCGAGAAAAGAGCAGCTTTAACAGTCCTGGCGTTAATTTATAGTTGATGTTTTTAATGACAGCTTTAGTACGAGCAAATTTAATGGATGAATCGCCAATTTTAAAACTATCATCCTCATAGCGAACACCATACGTGGTATCTGTGTTTCCAATAAATAGATCGGTGAAATAGGGTTCCAATGTTGATCCATAATATTTTATTAAAATGGTTTTCAGTTGAGCTTTATGTTGAGGGGTGGCCAAGAGTTGTGAAAACGGAGACGCCCTGGAAGGGCAAGGTGTTTCGACCATGGCCAAGGATTTCTTTTTTCTCAAAAACTCTGCAAGGGGTGCGGCCTTTTTTTGAGGCGTAAACACTTGTTCCTCCTCATCCTCAACTTCACTTACACTAGTCAAATCTTCCTGTTCCTCTTCCTCTTCCTCAGGGTCCTCGTGCAGCGTCTGCGTGGCTTGTGAAACGGTGGGTAGCGTTTCAGATGGCTTGAAAGAGGGTTTCAACATGGCTTTTAGCGGAGGTGCTAAATGTTGTTGAATAAACAAAGCATGATTGGCACGTGATTGTTTCAATTGACGAAACTTTTGGCGAATAGTATTTTTTGCTCTAATAATATGCTTTTTTAATTGACTCTCTGCTAACGCCATGGTGTCTTGGCAAATGACTTGCCGGGGAATGAGACAAGGCCTTAAATAGCAATAAAATGATCAAACCCTAAGCGATACCGTCCTTGGTTGAGTTCACTTTGTTTGTCAATCACTAAACAGGCATGACGTTGAGTGTTCCAGCACTTGGCACACAATTCTGTAAACATTTGAAAGGTCATATCCGGATTCACATGTTCATTATAAATGTGACGAGTGTTCCTCTCATCCTGGCGAAATAAAACAATGACATTGGCATTGTCACGAATCAACTGTTTGGACATTTTAGAATACGTTTGCCCACGATAGAAGCAATCGATATGTTTGTGTCGACCCATGCTGAAATAGCTTTGAATGATGCCTTGACGTTCAGTGGATACATCATCGAAAATCATGAGTGAATCAGGCTTTACCTCATCCGGTGAAATCACATTTTCTTGCATGGAAAATGTAAAATAACCCATATTCTCTTTTTGTAATCCAGACATGACTTGATCCAGAAACACGTAGAGGGGTTGGTAGAGAGATTTTGCAAAAATATAAATATTTTGAAAACGCAGACCATTGGGCGCTGTAATGAGCGTTAGCAAAAGATTAGTCTTTCCACAGCCGGAAGGCCCCACAATGATGCAGCGAATGGAAGATGGAAACAGTGAACCATGGCGTTGTTCACGTGATGTGGGACAGAGATGGGAAACCATGTCCCCCACGGGGAATGACTCTTGCTGCTTAATAATCTTCATGTCAACTAAGGCATAGACAGGCTAGCCGACTGTCTATATACAGGACACCGAACCTTGTCATAGAAACAGTAGACTGCTACTACAGGTTGACGATGGATGTCTTTGGACGTGCGTTGATGGCCAAAGATAGGCCTGTCCTCATACATGATCCTAAACAGGAAACAGATCCTGCTAATAAACACTATGTGGATAGGTCAGTAGTGCCACGCACAA
Organism: Meconema thalassinum; assembly: GCA_946902985.2. NCBI lineage: Eukaryota > Metazoa > Arthropoda > Insecta > Orthoptera > Tettigoniidae > Meconema > Meconema thalassinum. The sequence continues at coordinate 110,991,800 of OX336393.1, forward strand.
AACAGGGAGATTATGACTTTAAGGGAAAGCGGTTAACCCATGTAAAACATCCTCAAGTGTCTACAGACGTTACTACGAAAAAGTATGTGGATAACAAAGTGTATGAGTTTTATGACAAAGTGCCCCAGCTTATGGTGAATGGCTATAGCGCTAATCACCATCGGATTATTCACGTGGAAGACCCACAAGACGAAGACGATGTTTGTACCAAGCGTTACGTGACCCATGAAATGAAAAGGCTTTATAAATTTATCCCATCTGTGTTTTTAGTGTATCTGACAAATGAAAAACCTGTGAATGACAGAAACCATTTACCGCTAGTCCATGATCAGCACTTGACCTATGTGCTTGCTTCGGGTTTAAGCCACTATCGATTACACTATGATGGAACCATTCACATCAAATATGCCATACCTGATGAGAACCATTTACAAATAAAGATAAATGGTCATAGGATGTTGGTCCATGACCATGAAATGGTCAATGCAGGTGACGAATTATCCTTTTATCTCATGTTGACATGGGATGAAAAGCAAGCGGGGAAAACCATAAACGATTTCCCACTTTATGTGGAATTGGAATATACAGCCATGAAATAACCATCTGACGTTAGTTGTGATTTAAACTTTCGTGTGAAAGGTTGTTGGTCATTATCATCATGGTGAAACAAAGGTATGCAGTGAGAAAGACTAAAAAAAGGACTTTGTCCTTGGCAAAGCCAGGGCTTACAACATTCGAGGACAAGCCCTTGCGAAAGAAAAAAAGAAAAAATAATGTATTGACCATAAGGAAAGCCCTTCGAGCAGCACAGAGACAGGTTATTCCAAAACGTCGGCGACAGGTTTCAAACCAAGGGCGAGTGATTCCCGTTCCCAAACGAGCGGGATTTTTACCTGCATTATTTGCTGGTTTGGCTGCTCTGGGCTCACTTTTGGGCGGTGCCAGTGCAGTGGCGAAAACCATTAAAGCCGCGCAGCAGGGCAAGCAACAACTCAAAGAAAGTCAGCGACACAATGAAACGATGGAAGCGATTGCCATGGGGGCTAGAAATGCCAATTTAAAGCCAGCCTTTTATCAACAAGGATTTGGGATTTCACCATTTCGAAATATTAAAAAAAAAAAAAAATTTACCTCAGCCATAGCGAGACATGCCCTGACGCATCAACAAGTGGAAAGCTATGCTAAACAACTAAAGCTTTCTCATTTTCGAGGTGTGTTTATGCGAAACCAATTACCCCCACGACCCTGGAAACAGGAATGTGCTGTTGTCAATTTGGATGATCACCGAGGACCAGGAACGCATTATGTAGCTTATGTCAAAGAGGGATCCACGGTATGGTACTTTGACAGTTTTGGGAATTTGCCCCCGCCCATGGAACTAGTGACCTATTTTGGAAACAGGATCAAGATATATTATAATGTGAAACGTGAGCAAACGTTTAACAGCCAACAGTGTGGACGTTTGTGTTTAATTTTTTTATATAAGACGCAGCATAAGCAAAAACGCCACCAGTATGTCGGCAGAAAGTAAAACGTTTACAGTGCATGGACGTGGACCTGAAGTCAGCCTAGACTTTTACCCGCCTATCGAATTGAGTGAAAAACCCTATGGTTTAGGACTTGTTTCTCTTGAAACGTACAATCGAATATACAACATACGTGAAAATGTGAACAACAAGTTTTACTATGATGATTCTGTGCTCACCCTGAACTCTGGTGGATACACGATCGATGATATTTATGAACACATTTATGTGGTGTTGATCAATCAGTATGGTTTAAAGTCATTTCTCGACGGAACGCACAAGTTTGAACTTGTAGGCAATACTAACACTCATCGCTGCAGTATTTTCTCTACCTTCAACATTGACTTTAAAACACACCCCGATTCCATTGGCCCATTACTCGGATTTAAACCACGTGTGTTGGAGCCCAACAAAAAACATGAATCGGACCATGAAGTGAAATTCATTGAGGACCATCATGTGTCGGTGACGTGTAATATTATTAGCCAAGTGTACACCAATCAAGAACCATCGCATTCGCTTTATGACTTTATTGTGACATCGCCCAATGGGTATATTATTCGTGAAAACCCTCCAGTGGTGCTTTTTCATGCTGTGGCTGTTGATAGTATTAGTAATATAACATTAAGACTGATCAATAGAGATCAACAACTCATTGATCTAGATTCCACCACACCAGTGACTTACAAGTTGGTGCTAAAGCCACTATGAAGTTTGTGTATAAAGCAACAACACCGTCTAGGAATAGTGTTAGTTGTTTGCCACGTGAATACACGTTAACATCTCAAGGCAAGCAGATTTTACAGCATTTGGTTTACCACGTCAACCCTCATAATGAATTCTATCCTAGAGATAGGAAACCACATCGAGGAGCAACCAGGAGTGGTAAGAATTGATCTCCATTCCTATCAAGCTCAAACACCTGGACTCAATAACAATGATGAAATTCAATTTGTTATCAACAACCAAGATATTTACACCCTACCGCATGAAAGTGTTATTCAGATTGAAGGTCGGCTCACCAAAGCCGATGGCTCTACACCCACTACATCCAAGTTGGCCAACCATGGTTTGGCCTTTCTGTTTTCTGAAGTGCGGTATGTCATTAACGATATCGTGGTGGATAGCACTCGAAATGTGGGCATTTCCAGTGTCATGAAACTATACCCCTCTTATAGTGAGGAAGAAGGTAAAACACTTTGCATGGCAGGTTGGTGTCCTGACTCCACCAATGACTGGATGGTACACACCGATGGGACCTTTACTGGATATTTACCTCTTAAACTGGTTCTAGGCTTTGCCGAAGATCACCAACGCATTGTGGTTAACGCAAGGCAAGTGCTTTACCTAGTGAGAGACAGGAGTGATAATAATGCACTCAAGGGAGCCGACAATGCCCCCATCGATTCAAAAATTCAACTACAACGCTTGCTATGGAAAGTCCCCCATGTGACCCTCGAAGATAGCAAAAAACTGGACATACTCAAAATGGTAAAGAGAGATATGCCTCTACCCATGGAATTTAGAAGCTGGGCACTCCATGAGTATCCGCTATTGCCCACCACCAACACACACAGTTGGTCTGTAAAAACAGCTCGCTATACAGAGAGACCTCTCTACCTGATTGTGGGTTTTCAAACGAATCGCAAGTATCAACAAACCAAAGATGCCACGCAATTTGATCACCTGCAATTGAGAAATGCACGTCTTTTCCTCAACGGAGCTGTGTTTCCCTATGAAGGACTGGATTTGGATTTTTCAAAAAATAAGTTTGGCCCCCTGTACGACTTGTTTTCTAAATTTCGATGGTCGTATTATCAAAAAGAGAACGGCCCCATGCTACTACCCCAAGCGTTTAAGGCAAGAGCACCACTGATTGTTTTTGACTGTTCATACCTGGAAGAGTCTGTCAAGCCATCCAATATCGACATTCGACTAGATTTTGAAACGCATGACAATGTACCAGCCAATACGACGGCCTACTGTTTGATTATTCACCACAAACAAGTCAACTATTATCCACTGTCCAACCAAGTGACGAGTGTATAAATAACAGGTCATCCCACGTCAAGCCGCTCAGTCATGTCTTGCTTTAAAGCCTCAAGAGACGTTACATCCATGAATTTAAACTCTGAGGAACAACGTTTCAAGACTTTTGCCACATGGCCAGTGCCTTTCATAAACCCTCAAGACTTGGCGGCCGCTGGATTCTACTATTTAAAAACAAGAGATGAAGTGAAATGTGCCTTTTGTCCCATCATTATAGACCAATGGCAGGAGGGCGATGAACCCATGCAGGAACATCAGCGCTGGTCACCCACCTGCCCCTACCTGTGCAGAATGAAAGTGGGAAATATACCCTGTCATTCAAGCTATCCCTCACTTGTGTCTCTGGGTGATGAAAAAAATACAAGTTATGATACATGTGGGCCGTATGGTATCCATGGTGCTTCGGTGAGCAGCTCACCATCAAAAACGTCTAGTTTAGAGACATTGGGACATCATCGGTGTTATGGACGTTACAAACACAAGAGACTATATTGTTGTATCAGTTGCTATCGTCCTTATCCCAAAATGAGAAAAGCCTGTAAGACGTGTTATGATAATAAAATGATGTAATTCTTAAATTCTTATTTTTGCATGTCCCTCTGTCCTACCCTAACCTTCTTTTTTGAAACTAGCATGGCAGGTAAGCCCATGCCATGATCACACGTGATCGTCAGTCAGTCGTCAGTTGAACTTGGTCCAGGCAAGCGTCAACATATTGCGCACACTCATTGTGGATTGCCAAGGGTTTAAAATTGGTGACAACAAATTTATATTTAAACAAGTGGCCATGATCGATTGTACCACGTTTTGGATATCGCAAGCTACGCATTTGCTATTTAAACCACCCCATGCTTTTGATTTGTTGTGTGAAAAAGACCGTAAACAAACCCAGTGGATTGAAAATCATAGGCAACTAGACTGGAATCAGGGAACCATTTCCTATAAATATTTGGACGTGGTCATGAAAGCACACTTGTCCTCGGCCAATGTGGTATTTGTGAAAGGTAATGAAAAACGTCAATGGTTGCAACCATTTTTGGCGTCTTACTGCCTATGTATCGACCTCATGGAGTTGGGCTGCCCCTCCCTGCAAACGCTCATGGATACTTGTTCCTGTGGCAACATTACCCATACAGCCCTATCGCATGCGTGGCATCTCTTTCATTGGTTAACCACTCATGCCTGCTGGGAGTTGTTGAACAAAATTATAACTCAAGATTTACCTGTGAATGACGTCAGTGAGATTTCTACAAGCGACGTGTAAACATCTACAGCACGTGATACCATGGAGAAAGGCAATGCTACGGACAAAGCCATCGGCAAGTTCTTTGTGTGCAAAAAGAAACTAGACAGTTTTACCAAAGAGGAACTCTTGGCGCTGCCCAAGTCGTTCATTTATTATGTGGCCGCCAATGCAGTGAAAGAAATCTGGCAACATGTACCAAAATCATGGACTCAAGACCCTGTGTTGAGTGAATTGCAACCCTGTACGGATTACGATCACCATAAGCAAGTGGCCATGGCAAAAATACCGTCTATGCGTCAGTGTGCGACTTGCCAGCTAGTGAAACTGTATCACGGTCATAAAAGTCCATGTAAAGACTTTGTTGAATCATTCCATGGGTGTCATGGCGAGAAAAAGCAACAACAACAACAACAACAAACACAAACATCGTCCACAGAGGAGGAGGAAGACCAAACCTTTTTACCATCGATGGAAAAGGATATGCCAGACCTGTACTGGCAATGGCGTCATTGACAAAGTGATTCAATACCTACCTTTCGAAATCCATCTTCCAGGTTATCGTTTTTGCGGCCCTGGAACTCGTCTCGAAAAACGTTTACAACGTGGTGATGTACCCATTAATCTTTTGGATCAAGCATGCAAGGAACATGACCTTTCTTATCGCCATAGTCATCCTGGTTTAAGACATGTGGCAGATAAATTGTTATTAAAGAAAGCTAAACAACGTTTCACATCCAGTGATGCCTCAGTAGGTGAAAGGATGGCAGCCCTAATTGTCATGAGTACTATGAAAGGAAAGTTGATGATGCATGGACATAAACATTGAGGAGTGAGGAATTGGGATGTGTTTGTATTCTATTTTTCTTTTGTCAATTCACTATGACTATGAAATAAAAACAAAGGTTTGCCAGAGCACAATGATTTGTTATTTTTAATTTTAAGAAATCGTGATGTTGATGGCTGATTTTTTCATTTTACACATTTCACACATTGCCATTTGTTATTTTGCAATTTACATATGTGAAAAATGTTCGTTTCAAGTTTTATGATTATGATGAAATGGATTTTTCCAGTTTGTTGATGACACTTTTTAAACAATGTCTGTTTGAAGTTTTTTGAATTTTCAAATTTCACACATGGCCATTTCCAGTTTTTAAAAATGTCCGTTTTAAGTTTTGCGTTTTTGGTGATATGGAAACATGGATTTTCCATTTTGCTGTTTTCACATTTTTCCATTTGGTGTATGTCGAAAGTTGAGATTTGACAATGATGTTGATGCGAGTGCTTGACCTTGATAATACTGCAATGTGCTGATGCGTGTTTGGAGAAACGTCGAGGTCTACGACTACTGCAGGTAAGACTGTTTTTGCAAAAATAATGTCTATTGTCTGCCACATTTCAATGAAAAACGAAACTATTTAAAACAAAATGAGTATATAAGTGACCATTTACCCCCTCCCCACCCACCCACTCTACCTCATCGTGTTTGCTCTGGTCAATCATACACACCAGTTTTCTCTCTCCATTCATACATTCACACCTGTCTTTGGGAACAAACACAACCACTTTATTTATTCCCAAAAGCACATTCTCGACATGCTCACTCATCCCAAAAGAACTTTTTAGTTTATCATTTACATTACGAAAAATAATTAAATACTAGTTATTAAAGTTACTAAAAATCTTACTTATTTCATATTTACAAAAAAACTCAACTTTGTACAGCGTTAAAATAATCACACTATTAACCAATCAAAAAAAAAATTAAAAAATAAGGTTGCATAGAACTTTTTAAAGAGCAAAAGGTCCAAGTGGGTTGTCACCATTTACAAAATCTACTATTTACAATGACAGAAACCAATATTTACAAAATACTAAATCTACAAGTTACATAAAGCTATGTCCCATAAACGATTATACAGTGAAATCACACCTCCTCCTCCTTGCGATCATAACCCCAGGGCAGGCTGGTGAGCAGGTCATCAGCCCACACACGTTTGTTATCCATGGAGGCGAGGGTGCGTTTTCTCTGTTCCACAAGATACAGATGATGGTTGCTGGATTGTATCCTGCACTGTGTATGAGACATAGCTTTGCCCGTGCGTAAAACCGCTAGATAGTCATCAACACGTAGCGATTTTACCACTGCCCTACCTACACCTTTTGCTCTTTTGGCTTCCTTACAGTCGAGTGTGCGATAAGCATACATTTTTGAAGCCAAACCTACGAATTCCGTCATAATGGAATCACCGCATTCATCTTTTAAAACGCCCATTTCCTTTTTGTTCTTTATGGGCAGCTGAAACACGTTGTCAGCGCTATAGCAAGAGGTGTCGAACCAGCCACTATGTTGCCTCATGACGTCATAGGGGTTGCAGTGGCGAATGTGGTAAATGAATGAGTCCGTGTCCATATACTGTACAAAAGAGAGACGTCCTCAAAATGGCGTTTCGCAAACTCATAGTGGAATCGATACATGACCGATTTAGAAAAGTCTAAAATGACTTGACTCAAGTAAATGGGCTTATCCATGGTCACGCTGGTCTTACTCATTTCAATAGTAGCCAAATCCTCATCGATAATTTTGATCGATTTGAAATTTGGCTTGGCAATGTACCGCCGGGCACCCCACCGCCCCTCCCAGACATTCACCAATTTAATGTCACGGTATTTGCGGACATTCTCCATAGACTTGCCATAGATGCAGTTGTTCATTAATTTAAAAAAGTTAATTTCAAACTGCTGTGTTGCCATTTGTCGGTGCTCTGTGTTGAGTCGCATGTATGGCTCAAGCCATGCTTTTTGAGCAAAAGAAATACCCCTGTGGATTTTCTTCAACACCAAGCCTTGGGCGAGGCATTGCACCAACATTTGGATATGTAGCACATACCGATTTTTGTTGTAAAGTGTGCCCATGAGTTTTTCAATTTTCACTTTACTGTCTGGGGGAACCATTTGCTCAAGGCAGAATGGGAAATCGGCATGTTCATCATACAAGGATGAGGGATATTCAATATCCACTTCTAGCACATATCCACGGCCTGTTTCTTGGCTAGCCATGTTCACATCAAATTCTGACACTTGTTTCTCTGTCAGCCAAGCAAACTTCCCATAGGGCAAAGGCTGACTCATGGCGTAACCGTACAAATTATTCACGTCATAGTACATTAAGTACGATTCTTGTTTTTCCGGTGAATAATCAGGCATGTAGACATTGTTCGCTTCGGCATGGCGTTGGTTAAGTGACACAAAGCCGCCACGAATGCCCTTTTCAAAAAATAGAACCATGTCTACGTCAGTGAGTAAATCCAATTCCACTTGAGTGTATTTCAAAGCGGCATCAAACGAGAGCCCAGGACTCGTGTAATAGTGAGCCGGGTCAAGACCGTAAATGTGTTGACACAAGTTACGGAATTTTTCAAACACATCAGTGAGCAGCAATACATCCAGTTTTAGGTAATGCAAGGCATATTCACTTAGCGTCTTGATGCCAAACACTCGCCAAACTTGACATGCATGTGCATAGTCTTCATCGGAAACGATACTGCGTGTTAGTTTAGAGTAAAATTTCTCTTGTGGTGGGAGTTTTCTTTGCTTTAACACGTCCCAGCTGTTGCAGAAATCATACGGGAATATACCTTTCCGAATGCACAATTGAAATTGCTCAGGATCATTAAAATGCATTCTAGTATTTTTTAATTCCTCCTCATTCAAGCCATTCACAAGGCTGTCTAGCGAGGATGCCATAAACTTAAAGGAATCCAAAAATCGAATGCTAAAGTTGCTCAACCACCATGTCAGGGCCGTAAAACGCTCATGGTTTTGGGGAATAATGGTAAACGAGCCCTTGTTGACATGACCCAATTCACGAATCAAAAACTGAATGTCATAATTCGCCAGATTGTGGAAAAAGACACTGATGAAACGAGGAGCTGGAAAGTTCAAGTTGCATTTACTATGCGCAGCTCCACGAAACTCCCCTGTAAAATGCGAGTGGTCTCTGACTTTTTCCTCTCCACTTAAAATAGGCTTTTCGCAGATATGGCATGTCATGGCATGCTCATACTGCTGCTGTTGTTCTGGAGATAGGCTCATGGGTACTGGGTGGTCCAGTAATTCCTGTACATGGTCGGCCAACTTGACAAGTTCATCCAAGAACCATTTGGCACAATCTGGCCCCTCGCGGTATTTGTAAACGGATTGTGTGGGGTCATGGGCACACACCACATTAAATCCTATGGCAAAGGGTTCATGTTTTTGAATGGGTGTGGTTGAGCTCATGGAGGGATCTGGTTCACATCCCGCCATGGGTGTAGTGAGAGTTTCGAAATCTGCATATACCACATAGGGAACAGTGTCACGTTTGTGAATGTCTTTAAACTATAACACAGCCTTGTCCCCTTGTGGCAATATCAATCTCACCGCTTCCTGAGTAACACAATCTACCCTATGACGTTCCAAAAGCGTAGGGGTTTTAAAATATTGCAAGCAACGGTCACAAATATGTTTTGGACGCTTGTCCTTTGACATTTGACTGCTTAGCAATCTACTCAGGCTTTTAATGAGGCAATAGTGATTCACTTCTCCTACAGATAAATATAAAAGATGAATGTGATGTCGTTTCGGTTCTTTTGTAGCATAAAGAGGACCCACAATCTCATCACCGTCAAGGCCATACACCATGAACGAAAAGTCCTGGTTGTCTCGTTCAAACCTATGGATCTCGGTTAAGTCCATAGGGAACGACACTCGAGTTAAATTTAAAGTATGTTTCAATTCGACAAACTTGGCCTTGTACATTCCTGGTCGACAACTGTCACGTTGTGCTGGCTGCAAATACGCAGCCACAGACCACAGAAAGCAATCATTGTCAAGATTCTTTATATTCACCACAGCCTTTTTCAAAGCTATGGCTGGTGGTGTTTCAATATAGCTAGACCCAGCGTTCAACGGGTTGAATTGACAAATGTTGATTTGCAAATGATGAATTTTGTCTAAGGCAAGGCCACTCGGTCCTTGTTGCAGTTTATCAAATTTTGATAGCAAGGCATTCACCACGTGGGTTTCATACCACTGTTCCAAATTATGGGCTATGAATAACTCTTGCATTTTACTGCAAATATAAAATGTCTCTTTATGCTCTACGTCCTTCTTTTTATATATGAAATCGCACACCAGTTCTGTATTCACCTTTAAAGCCGTATGCAACCTTTGCGCTGTGCAAATTTCAATTTTGAAAATTTCAAAACAAGATTGTAAAAATTCTTTGGGAATCAAACTTTTTCTAACATTGACCACACGACCAGAGCACACACGTGATTTGAAACAACTGTTTAGGGGTTCCCAACTTAACGTATCCACAGCAGTAAAAGACATTATTTTGAAAGAACACTCTCACCTGAGTTTTCAGCTGTAGACTGCTTGACAAGGGTTCCACTCTAAAGCCACTTGGTTTTCAACTGTATTTGCTGTAGCAGTGAACCCTTTTTTTTTCTCCAAATATCTAAAAAGAAATAAAATAAACCACCATAAGTATAACCATTCCATATAGTTTATGCATTTCATAAACAAAACAAAATCAAGCAGGTTATATATTAAAAAAAAACAAATCTCACCTTGACGTGTAATGCTTTGCTATATTCTCGTCTCGTGGGCTAGTGTGGAAATGGTTTCCTTTTCTGTCTTTCTCTCTTTCTTTAATATATTTCCCACAGACACACGACAGGTAGGCTATACACGTTATCTGCAAACAAATAAATAAATAAAAATCATTAATTACCTAATCAATAAATAATTGCATGTATTTATATAAAAATCAATAAATATATAAATAAATATACACCTACCCCACAACAAGGTTAAGTATTTTCCACCAACACCAAAACTGTTAAACAAGACCAGGGGTTTCTTGCAACGCAGTGTGTTCAAAGGTAGTCACCTAAGTGAGCGTGGAAATGATAACAACATATCTTTATATATGCTACGTTGCATGTATAATCCTTTTTTCCCACGCTTTGAACAATCTCTTATCGTGCACGTGGACAGCTAACGTCCCAGGCGAACACCTGTGCCGGATCAAATTTCACATGAACTTGCATTTTGTCACGTACGAAGCAAAACAGGATGTGACTTGTTAACAGTTATCGCGCACGTGGACAGCTAACGTCCCAGGTGAACACCTGCGGTAGATCAAATTTCACCTGAACTTGCATTTTGTCACGTACGAAGCAAGACAGGATGTCACTGGTTTAGCCTACATGTGGTTTCACAAATGTGTGTGCATGCCTTTCACACCCCCCTGCCACCACGATGGTCAGATTATTTCACCTTCAAGCGTCTTGGTCATTTTTTCCATTGCACTTGTTGTCAAGTCAGATCAATGCCTTCCAATAAGCTCAAATGACCTTCACCTCCTGTAAGTTTGTTTTCTGTACTCGCTTCGACCAACATAGAATCAAGTTCTCATCACCGTTTACACGTTAAAGGTAAAAAGTGTGAAAAAAAAACCGCACCCTCGCTCTGTCATAAACCGACCCGTCGAAATAGCGATTGATCTATTGAACACAGCCACCGTGGTCAGCGACACACACAGACACACACACACCCAGCCGTATCGTCTCTCTCAACCACCACGCTTTATAAACATTATAAACAGGTAACGGTAAAGAATTTTTTTCTCAACATGTATGGCGTTAGGCCCTTTGTGAATTTTTTATTTTTTTGAAAAAATATCTACCACATTTGAAAGGGGGCGTTAGCCCGAGTCCTAGGACACCTCGTACACGTCTCTAGCGTTATTGGTTCGTGAGATATCGGCAAAAATCACAAAAAACACGTGTTTACCCCAAAATCGCGTTTCCCAAATTTTTTAAAAAATATAACGAGTGGTCCATAGCAAAGAGGACGTCTGCCCGAATCCTTGGACCCGTCGTACATGCCTCTAGCGTTATTGCTTCGTGAGATATTGGCAAAATCACAAAAAACACGTGTTTACCCCAAAATCGAGTTTCCAATTTTATTAAAAATTATAACGAGTGGTCCATAGCAGAGAGGACGTCACCCCGAGTCCTTGGACCTATCGAACATGCCTCTAGCATGATTGGTTCGCGAGATATTAAAAGCACATGACCTTTTAGTTTTGGTCTTTTAATCAAATAAAGAGGCTATAGGAAAGTAGGGGACATCACTACGAGTGCTAGGACACCCTGTATGTTCTAATCCCATGTTTGGTTAGCGAGATATCAAGTTCGGGGCAAATACGAGGGTGGCTCAATAAGAAGTGGTGCAGCTCTCTCATCATCCCACTACTACTACAGGTTTTCATCCTAGAGAATTGAAATTTATTTTGGGGGTAGACGGGGTAGGGACCATTGATTTACGTCAAACAATTTTTTTTGTAGAGTTCCTAGTTTCCAAAATATAGGATTTTCAAAATTCGAGTGTTTTCAAAAAACATAAAAAGTAAAAAAGTTTTATTACAAAATATAAAGGTCATAAAGACCATTCGTTTGAGCCATGGCACAACGTACTATCCTGTTTGGTTTTCAAACTATAGCCTATTTTCAAAAACGAAAAATTTAAAAAAAAAATTGAAAAATATAATACATGGTCCATAGGAAAGAGAACGTCAGCCCGAGTCCACTGACACGTCATTTGTCAAAATCGGACCATGCGTTCGAGAAATATCAGCAATGTTCCCAGGAAAGTAGGCTGTGCGTTAGAAACCGCCTTACTCCACTACTTCTGTTGATATAGAATCGGGGAACGGTCGTAGAGACGTTTATGGGTAAACATTAAGGTAGAGTTTTTGCGTGGGACTGTATCAAGACCGTGATTAAAAAGCCAAGAATGTAAAATCGTGAGGGCATGGAACATATGTTGTCTATACTGAGATAAATCGGGGTGTGATCAATATAATAGAAGGTCATCGGCATATTGAATAAGCCGGACATGTTGGAGTAATAGTTCCTCAATCTCACTGGTATAAAGGAGATATAGTATACCACTAAAAATATCGCCCTGGGGCAAGCCGGAAGACGCAAAGCGCGAATTCAGGACGGTGGGGAAGTTGCAAGAATGACGTGACGGGAGTGAAGAAAAGCGGCAATCAGTTTTATAAAAGGGGAGGGGAATTTCCATTTACAAAGTACAGCCAATAACAACGAGTCGTTGACATTATCATATGCGCCTTGAATGTCAAAAAATACTGCTACCGTAAAATGTTTACGACAGCTGGCCAATAGGAGGTCAGTGAGGAAGATATTCAGAGCATCGGTAGTCGATTTTCGTTTTATAAAAGCTAATTGGGTTTTTGGGACCAAATCGTAATACTCTAGAGCCCATATCAGTCTCGCCAACAGTATACACTGAAACGTTTTTCTGATACAGGACCCGAGCTGAATTCCCCTATAACTGCAGGGGAGGGCGGGTTTTTTCCAGGTTTTAAGATAGGAAGTAATAAAAAGTCGTTCCATATGGAAGGAATCTGACCTGTACGTAGGATATTATTGTAAAATTCAAATAGGACCAGATGTGCGGAAGAGGGTAAACTATTGAGCACGTGGTAAGAAATGAAATAGGGACCGGGGGTTGAAGAATTTTTAAGAGAGAGGGCATGTCGGAGTTCAGCTGGTAGAATTGGTTGTATTAGACAAGTAAACTTGGAAGGCGTGACATATTGATAGGATGGTGGGGCACTGGCGACAAAATCAGGCGTTAAACTACGATAGAGACATAAAGAATTTTCAAAAGTAAGACGATGTGGAGGCGCATATTTTGTACTCCTTGATAAGTTGCGAACAGAATTCCATATTTGAGTAAGGGGAGTTTGGTGATTAATGGAATTGACATACTTATGCCAATCAGTACGACGTTTGTCATTGAAATTGCGTTGCATAGTCGCAACAAACATTTTACTCTGCAAATAAGTATACGGGGTATGGTATTTACGAAGGAGGTGAAGCAATGCTTTGCGACGCTTAACCAAGCGTATACATTCGTCGTCCCACCAGGGGATGTGAAAATGGGCATGACCAGATCGTTCTCGACGAGGAATGAGTGGATGATAAGTGTCAAAATATCTATTAATAATGGTAATTAAGGATTCATAAGAATAGCGTACAGACGGAGCAGCATGGCAAAAATGTTGTTGTATATAATCGGAAACCAACACTTCATCAAAATATTTAAACTGTCGAAAGAAGCGAGGAGTATGCTCGGGGGGTGGGGGCAGGTGTATAGATGAACCGTTAATGATGATGGGATAATGATCACTGAGATGCAGATCTGGAGTTGTTTGCCAATAGAACAGGTGTGCGAGAGAAAGGGATACAAAGGTTAAGTCGACAGCACTGGGATCTTGCTCAGGGGCAGAAAGACGGGTAGGGGAACCATCATTAAGAAGATGAAATGAAGCAAGTTGGGACGACGTCCAGATATGACGTTGGGCGTAATTCGGGCGCTGCCCCATTCCGTGTGATGAGCATTGAAATCACCGCCCAGAAAATGGTACGGAAAAGATTGACAATAAGTGAAGAACGATTTCCACTGTCGTTCGTTGCCCTTAACATCTGGGGGAATGTAAAGATTGGTAATATGATACTTGTCAACTTGAATAGTAAGGAAATATGTGCGGGGAAGATGAAAAATAAAGGGTATCACTTTATAGGCAAGTGACCCTTGAATGAGAGTAAGCACTCCACCGTAATGGGGCCCATCGTGACGTTCAACTACATACTTCGGTATATTGAACAATAAGGAATGATACAACCATGTTTCCTGTAGCAGGACAACCTCTGGCTGGTATTCCTGTATGAGAAGAAGGAGTTCATGCCGTTTGTTTAATATGCTATGGGAATTCCATTGTAGGATCTTCATGGGATGGGAGATGATTGTACATCCCTGGGTGACTCAAGAGGTTGGGATTCGGGAGGAAGAGAATGAAACGGGAGAAGAACTATTTTATCATACATATTTTTTAAAATGTGGGCCCATTGGGCATTCGAGTCCAAAAGATCCATAAGTTGGAGATAATCACGTGTGATGGCAGGGGGCACACCAGTTTTGGGTGGCACAGGAGGGGGAGGAGGGGGGCTGAAGTGCATGGTAGACGTCGACGGAGTGACGGCACTGGGCACCGGACGAGTCAAATGGTCTGGCCGAACTATCGAGAGATAGGCCTGCCTGTCGTAACCCGAAGGTGGTATCACTTTGGGCGAGCTTTGAACAATGGACGTAAATTTACGTTTTTTAGGTAGCGTGGTAGAAGCAGGGGCGTTAAGGGGAGAAAGTGGGGGAAATTGCTGAGGAACGGTAAGTGGTTAAAAGAGGTTAGAAAATGGGGCAACAATTTCTAGGTATGACTTATTTTCGACACACATGCGTGTTTTTTATCTCAAATTGATTTTGATGGTACACACACTGGGAGGAACCACTTGTATGATTCTCATCACAATGCACGCATCGTACCAAGACTTGGGAACATGTCGAAGTTTCATGGCCTTGAGCACAGCGGCCACATCGGGGAGCTCTTGCACGACAATTTTGACCGGTATGTCCATACCGCTGACATCGATTACATATGATCGGCCTAAAGATAAAAAGGTGGACTTCAAGGATGACATGAAAAATTGAGACATATTTTGGGAGAGTCTGCGTTTCAAAAAAAAAGTTTTATCGTCCCCGTGGGGAGCATCTCCACTTTACCGTCAATCATCTTACGGCGAGACATGCGTTGGAGTTTGATTATGGGGCATGGCGACTCAATATACTGTAGGATATCGTCATTCGATAGAGATAAATCGACACCACGGATTAAGCCTATCCGTTGGATGTTCGAGGATGGAATGAACGCTTTCAACTTATTTTCGGCGAGTAAGGGGTTTTTAAGAAAGAGGTTGGCGGCTCGAGCCGTGTTGAAGGTAATCTGTATGCGATTGCGCCCCTTGCGTGAATGGCCGAAATTCCCTCGACTTTTTTCTCAGAGAACAGTCGTCCCAAAGCCATCGGATGTAAATGACCGATATGCGAATTGTCGACAGACTCGACATTAACATGATAGGGCCCAGAGTGGGTTGAGGAGTACGGTCTCGGAGGATCGGCTCCCGTTGACGGAGTTGAGGAAGTCGAAATTACGGGAGGCAAATTCGTATCAGATGACGGGGTGGCAGAAGATAAGGCTGGGGTAAACGGGGCATTTAAAGGCATTATCTCCGTAAGAATAACGTCCATGGCATCGTCAGGTGGGCCCGGATTTTCCGCACCCCCACTTGTGTCTGACATGTCCCCGATATATAGAACCGAGAATGGGTCTACTATTCACAGAGTAAGAGTCACTAATACACACTTAGGCACACACAAGTATACGTGAACACACACTGTCACACTACTTAACAGAAGCAGTCGCTCTCCACACACGAGGCGATTCGAACAGGCGAGCTAAGAGAGACCGACCCGTACGCGACGGAAGAGCACACGCCACTGTACCTTAGGCCTACTGTATGAATGAAACCCCCCAGAAAGAATTCCTACGTACGTCACTGATCTTAATCACTCTCTACTACTCCCGCTTTTTAATCGCTCCAATCTAACGATTCTAACAACACTGTAGGCTAGTAATGTAACGGGAAACTTCCAAACGCACCGAGATACGAAAAGATAGGTTATGGTAATAATCGACATGTAACGAGGCGCCTGTCGAGTTTTTGATGACAATTTGACAATTGTACAACAGCGGCTGACATATTCATTAGTTCATAAAGAAATCTGGTGACATATGTGACATATTTGTCAGATTTCTACCTGTCGGCATTACAACTCTATGAAACAGATTTCTGACAATATGTCACGACAATTTAAAAAATTGTCGCGACATATTTGTCGAATTGTCATGCTTTAAGAAACGTAAACTTGTCGAACTATCGAATTGTCAGACATTTTATGTCATCCGACATATGTCGACTTGTCGAGTTTTATGAAATAGGGCCCAGGCCGAAGTCGTCGGATTTTATAAGAGCGTCGAAATCCTTCAGTATGTCTTCCTTCAGAGGGGAAGTAAAGCCCATGTCATAGATTTAAGGCACGTAAAAGAACCTACCACTGCAATTGATGGTGTGTAGCAAAACTTGTAGGTTATATTTTGCTAGTACACAACGCTCTATCAAATTCCAACGTTCGACACTAGTGTTAGTGACAGTAGCATCTGGTAGCCAACGTTGGAACTACTTGATATTCATGTATCATCAATAGTAGAGTTTAAAAGGAAATCAAGGAAGGAATTTGGAGATAAATTAGAAAAGTTAGGTCAAGCGGCAGGAAAACCTTTCTGGAGTGTTAAATGAAGGATAAAGTGAAATTAGTGTTCTGGATAATTCAGGGAAAATTGTTGCAGATACCAAGGACGCACTGGGAAGATAGCAAGAATACTTCCAAAACTTGCTAAATGTTAATGGAGACTTATCTGGCAATGTAGTAGATTTTGAGATTATGCAGGAGGAGAATGAGAACAGGAACAGGAATAGAGTTGAGGAAGTAGAGAGGGTGGTAAATAAATTACAATGTCACGAAACGGCTGGGGTCAATGAAATTAGGCCAGAAATGGTAAAGTATAGTGGGAATGCAGGGCTAAAACGGTTGCATAGGATAATCGAATTGGCATGGGTTTCAGGAAATGTACCCTCTGACTGGACAAAAGCAGTAATCGCACCAATTTATAAGCAAGGTAACAGAAAAGATTGCGATATAGAGGCATTTCTTTGATAAGTGTCCCAGGCAAAGTGTACTCCGACATTGTAGAAAGGAGAGTTCGATCATTGGCTGAGAGTAATATGGATGGAAACCAGTGGGGCTTCAGACCAGAACGGGAATGTCAAGATCTAATATTTAGTATGTGTGAAGTTATCGAGAAATGCTATGCGAGGAATAGACAGCTGTTGTGTTTTTCTTTTGTAAATATACGATAGAGTACCAAGAGAGAGGAGAGATGCTGAATAACTTGAGGGATTATTGTATCCAGGGAAGGTTGCTATAGACAATCAAAGGTATTTATGTTGATAACCAGGCTGCTGTGAGAGTTGATGGTAGGATGAGATTTTAGTTCAAGGTTGTTACAGGAGTGAGGCAAGGCTGTAACCTCTCACCACTACTGTTTATTTTCTATATGGACCATTTGCTGAAGGGCATAAACTGGCTGGGTGGGATTCAATAAGGTGGAAACCAGGTAAGCAGTCTGGCCTATGCTGATGATCCGGTTGTAATGGCGAACTCCGTCGAAAGCTTGCAAGCTAACATGTTACAACTTGAACAAAAAAGGAAGGTAGTTTGGTATGAAGATCAGCATTTCAAAAACAAAGGTTATGTCGGTAGGGAAGAAACACAAGAAAGTAGAATGCCAGGTAGGAGGAACTAAATTAGAGCAGGTGAAATATTGTAAGTACTGGGGCTGTATATTCTCTCAGGATGGTAGTATGTGGAGTCATGGTGTGGAAGAGCCAAAGCAGTGAGTTCTCAGTTGCGATCTACAGTATTCTGCAAGAAAGAAGTTAGTGCAGCGAAAAAACTCTCACTATATCGCATTTAGACTAACCTTGCTGTAAGGAAGTGAGAGCTGGGTAGATTCAGGATGTCTGATACATAAGCTAAAGGTAACTGATATGAGGGTAGCACGAATGATTGCTGGGACAAATAGATGGAAGCAATGGAAGGAAGGTGCGCGTAGTGAAGAGGTAAAGGCTAAGTTAGAAATGAACACTAAAAGGAAAGGAAGTTTGTAGTTTTACATGACCGTTAATCTCGAAATCATGAGCCACGGGACCTCCTTTTTACCTGGAATCCGAACCACAGGTCATGGCATTTCACTTTGAAAATCTCACATGCATTGACCGGGAATCGAACCCGGTCTGCCGTGGTGAGAGGCCAACAGCTTGACCGCTGTGCCACCACGCCCCTAAAGATGAACACGCTAGATGAAGCTGTTCTTATGACCCAACTCAGATGGTGGGGTAACACGAAGAGAATGGGGGAGGAGAGATTACCTAAGATAGATAGATAGATAGATAGATAGATAGATTTATTTACCATCAACAGGATAGGCACCCAATTACAGATGATATAATAAAACATAATAAACATTAAATTAACTTAAAAGCAACTATTTAACTAACCTAGAAACAAACATTGATTCAAGCTTATAAACTAAGTTCTCTATACGCTTAAATTAAAATAACAATTTGTACACACAATATATACAACAAACACCTACGATCTTGAGTTCAACAATGATCTACGAATTTCAGTATGCTTCGAGTAAAATATATCTATAGCGCTATCAAGATGGTTTAGAGAGCGCAACGCCATTAATAACCAGGAATTGGCATGGGCTACAGTTCTACACTTCTGGATCCGGAAAGTGAGTCTTTGCCTTGTATTGCGGCCTGGAACATGAAGCGGAATCAAACACAAAAGGGGCGCACAGTCGATTCTATTGGTCAGACACTTATATAGAAACATGGCGTTGGCACACATGCGGCGAGACCTCAAAGACCGCATACCCATGGTTCCACAGAAGGTCTCATAGTCCAATGTAAAGAGTCGAATGCCCATATACCTACAGCTGATCCACTTCATGAATCTCACCTGCACTCTCTCTAACCGCTGAATAGCATATTGCTGAGAAGGCAGCCATACCTCACAACAGTATTCAACAGTCGACCTTACATATGCTACAAATAAAATTTTGAGAGAACCTATATTGGCGAATTCACTACAATTTCTCTTCAGAAAACCTAGTAATCTGAACCCCTTACTTGTCACCTTATCTACATGACAGCCCGTCATCGTTGGTAATTGTTATACCTAGGTCGTTTACTTCATTCACACGCACTAATACTGAGTTACTTATACTCTAATTCCTCATGACAGGCGCCAACTTCCTAGAAAATGTTATCACATTGCATTTTGATATATTAAGGTCAAGTAACCACTTAGTACACCAATCTGTTAGTAGATGTAGGTCTAATTGAAGCAAGTCACAGTCTGACTCGTGGTCTATTACTCGAAACAGTTTCAAATCATCAGCGTATAGAAGGTAGTTACTATTCTTGAAGACCCCAGTTAAGTCATTAATAAAGATTACAAATAAAAGTGGCCCCAAATGGAACCCTGAGGAACACCAGAAGTTGGAAAGTATGGATTTGAAGTTCGACCATCGGATTTAACAAAGCAAATTCCTTCAGTGAGATAGCTTCTAATCCACTCTAAAACGCTGCCGCCTATTACATACGCCGACAATTTTATTAATAATGCCTCATGTTGTACGGAATCAAAGGCTTTGGAAAAATCTGTGTATATGGCATCTACTTGTTGACTCCTGTCCAAGGCATTTGATATGAAGTTGACGTACACTGCCAGGTTCGAAACAGTCGAGCGCTTCTGCACGAATCCATGCTGAGCAACATTAATGTACTAGCCAACTGACCTGTATATTCTATTGTACACAATCTTGTCCACCACCTTTGATAGGAGGGATAGCAGGACGACTGGCCTATAGTTGTCAAATACCCTTTTGTCACCCTTTTTGAATACTGGAATTACGTATCCCTTCTTCCACTCACGTGGAAAGCATCCAGATTTAAAAGATATATTTAAAATTGCACTGAGAGGTATCGCCAACTGAGGAGCACATTCTCTAAGTACAAGACCTGGTATCTCATCAGCCCCAAACGATTTTGCAGTATCCAATGATGACAGAATCTCACATACTTCAAAGGGCGTAGTCCGGATCGACATCAATCCCTGATTACACACGATTGGGACAGACGAGTGACACGGCCTCGCAGGAGAGTGATACTTCTTGAAGCCCGCTGCAAATTTATTAAGAATAGTTTTCTTGTCCTGGATTTCGATTCCATTCAGAAACATAGTGGACGGTAAACGTGAAGATTTTTTTTTATTGTTTACAAAATTCCAAAAATGCTTTGGATTGGTGGTTAATTTTGATTCAACTGAGATCACATAGTCTTTGTATTTTCTGTTCGGGAGTCTCTTATATTCCCCCCGTATCACCGAAAATTGAACATAGTCACACCAAAAGCCCGATTTCTTGACCTTTTTCTGACTCTCTCTTTTTCTTTCAACTTGTTGATTACCTCTGTATCATACCAAACTGGATACTTCCGAGTATTGATTGTGCGAGTGGGCACTGAATCCTTGATTACTGCTTTGAGGAGGTCGTAAAACAGACTTAAAGCCTCATCAACAGAGGGAGAATTATCCATCAAATACCATGGACACATCGATAGAAGGTCTCTCATGATGGGAAAATCAGCTTTAGTCCAAGTAGGCTATATATTACCCTTCTTAGTGATTGTGGACGGATAATTCGCGGCAAGGATAGTGAGAATTCCACAGCATCGTGGTCTGACTTAACTACCTTCTCAGCCTGAATACATTGTGTATGTACGGAGAGTTGTTCAGAGAGTAGCACCAAATCCAGGAAATTGTTATTGCGTGTAGGGAAATGACACATTTGCTGTAGATTAAACTCACTGATAATCTCTAGAAACGATAGGACTTCCTCACATCTTTGCTTTATAAAAAGTTCAGGGGTCCAGGCTAATTCACTGATGTTAAAGTCCCCACACACTACGACTATGTCTTGGGGGTTTAAAACAGCTGTGACATTGCCCAGCGTCTGACGCAAATCACCCAGCCTAACCTTCACCTCGTCCGGTGGTAGATAGCAGCACACGATGAATACCGCCCGTCCAGGTTTAGGCCTGACCTTGACCACAAGGCACTGCCAACTCCGTCCTTGATACCGGATTCAGGATAATTTTCACGGCCACAAGTACGCCTCCGCCCTTAGTTTTGGTGTCATGAACGAGTTGTCTGTCTTGTCGAAATATACTGTAATCACTGGACAGTATCTCGTTCTCGTCCACTGCATCATTCAACCATGATTCTACGATACAAATACAATCAATTTCAGCATCACTAAAAGCTAGGTGGAATTCCGATAATGAAGTACACATACTCGCTACATTTTGATAGAAGAAAGTCATATCATTACACTGACCAGGTCCCGGGTTCAATTGCACATCGCCTGACAGTGCCAATAGGAGCATGGCTATCACATTGCCGGACATTTTCAAATACGTGGACCTTTGACAACCAATTGGTTGCTTCACCGTCAGGTACTGTGTTCCATTCAAGCTAAGCACATGGCATGATATTTTAAGTTCATTGTCCACAAGGAAGTCTTCCCAGCATTCCACGAACTCGAAATGGTAGCCACGGTAGCCACGAACACAAACGTTAACCGATATTAAGATGCATTTAAAAGCCACGAATACGCAAAAGAGACGGAGCGCAGCCGACATCATCCTGTCCGCTGGGTAAACAGTGGGTGAAGTGAAGATGAGGGAATTAGATTGTTCTTCCCTAGTTCAAGGGTCTTAGGACTACGATTATCTTAAATTAAGGTTCTGATTTAGGACTTAAATTGGCTTCTATAACAAGTGCTACTCATTATTATGAATGTGCTGTTGTATTCATCAAAAATGTTTCTCCCCAATAAACGCAGCTCTCCTGAACACAACCAGACTGACTTAAAATGCCTTCTTACTAATGACACAGGTACATGCCCACAGTCCCAAGAGAGAAAACTATTATTTTCGACTGTGGACAGCACAGAAGCGAATGTCAATCCCAATGCACATGTCGCGCATGAGAGCTTCCCAACTCCCGAGTGACTATTTCTTCACTGGCCGCTTCCCGCGCGCAGCCCTAAACTTCGATGTTGAACTGAGCGTGCTGCAATTTATGCTTATCCTCTTCCCTTTAACCACAAAGTTATATCAATTCACTTTTCGGACATTATACGCTCACCTACAATTTCTTATATTCACAAACACTCCAACATTTGCTTTCACCTCCGCCGAAACTACTCTTAAGAGGTTAATGAGTTCGGCTATAGAGGATAAGAGAAGTAGAGGTAGATCTAGGAGGCGATGGTTGGATTCAGTGTTGACCGATTTCAAAGTGAGAGGAAGCCGCAATGCTAATTACTCTAATAGGGCAACATGGGAGGCGACTTGCTCTCAAAGAAATACTTGCAGACAAGACAGGAAGCTGAAAGTCAGTCTCAAATGAAAATGTATGTATGTTTTAAATTTGTATTTACCATTTATTTGGTTTTTAGATAAAACCTTGCTATTTTTAATTATATATTATTATATATTTATTTTATATTTTAATTGTATTGTGATTTTGCTAGCAGGGACTAGATAAACATAGTGATAAACTGAGTGATTACATAAAATGACCATGCTAGAACTGTGCCGGTGAGCTACATCATGTCTTCCAGGAACGGTATATTGACTGTACTAGCCCCACCAAAGACATTTCTCAAATTGGCACACTAACAATAGTGAGTGATGCGTTTGTCGAGTGCATTATGTTAAGTCGGCCATCAGAACTCCCCAAGCCCCACAATGACGGGGTAATGTCTTTTGAATAGGAGTAAGGGAGTTGATGCCTCGAATTCTCAGAATACAACAGTCCTCACCAGCAGAGATATAATGCGAGTACTGTACAATAAACTGAGCATTGTGAAGAATCCTGATAAAAATTGATTGATTTTGAATGTTAAGGTAAGTTTCAGCAGAAATTTCTGCTCTGCCCAGGAGTTCCATTTTATAGGTCTGTGACAAAGACAACATTTCATCTCTATCACTGTTTCTAAGTCGTCCAGCTTCATTTCCATAAAGGCCAATCAGAATTCTCAATTAGACCAAATCTTATAAATCCATGTTGTCTCACTGAACCACACCGCACATCCTTTAATCTGCAGCAATTCCTCAAGGTTTATACTGTGTCTGGTGCGGAGTTTCTTGACAGAGAAAACCAATATTCCATCTTTTGGTATCTTAGGGATGATATAATGCTGAGGGAGCTCTAGTTCCCTCAGCAAAGAAGTGTTATAATACAAACAGTACAAAAAAAATATGGGAAAATGTTTTGTAACGTCTGATATGTGAACGTTAATTTTGTAGTTGGGGTTCCAATGGTCGTACAGCATGCCTTGAGAACTTACCTACTCAGTGTATGTCAAATCGAAGTTATACTCCATCTGTAGGCGTAGCCATGCATTAAACAGTCAGGTGACCCCTCAAAACAAAGTGATTAGCGGTGTGTCCGTGTGTTGTTGTGAGTTACACAGACTACTGCGGTCATTTGAGCACATTGTACGTAAACCAGCACATGGCACGAGCCATCTTAACGAGGTTCAAGTCGCAAGGGCTGTCACTTTGATCCAGGAAGAATGGACTATTCGTCTAGTTGCTGTGAATCTCAATGTCTCTCTGTCAGTTATTCAACGCTTGCGGAATTGCTACAATGAGACAGGCCAGTTCACAAGGAAGGTTTGGACAAGGTCGTGGACGCATGACAACCCCACAAGATGACCGATATCTGGCCATCTGTACGTTGCAGTGTCGTTAAGCAACTGCCAAAGAACTGCAACAAGACCTCAGGAGGGTCACAGGAGTCACGGTGTCCGACCAGACAGTAAGGAACAGGTTAAGAGAAATGTCCTTACGACCCAGACGTCATGTTCAAGTGCCCCGTTTAACGCAGCTCGCCTTCTGTTTGCCCATACCCACGTCAACTGGCAACTTCGCCAATGGAGACATGTGTTGTTCACAGACAAGTCCAGATTTCCCCTGACACAGCGTGAATGTCGTCAACGTGTATGGACATGCCGTGGTGAGCAGTACATGCCAAATGTTGTCCAGGAAGTCGATCAATTTGGACAAAGTTCTGTGATGGTGAGGGGTGGCATCAGTATTGATGGCCGTACGGATCTTGTCGTAGTCCATGGTAATCTTACTGCTGCGGGGTACATCGAGCAGATACTGCTATGGTATGTGTTGGCTGTTGCATATGGTGTTGGCCCTGAATTTGTACTCGTGGACGACAATGCCAGGGTTAATGTAGCGTGCATCACCAGAGCTGTCTTGGGAGACCTGGGCATTCAAGGGATGGAATGGCCAGCAGCGAGTCCCGACCTTAATCCCATCGAGCATGTGTGGGATAGGCTTGACAGAAGTGCTCGGGTGTGTTCTGTTCCACCACAGATGTTCAAAGACCTCGAACAGACTCTCTTTGAAGAATGGGACCTGATACCGCAACGTGACCTCCGTCGACTTTAACGGAGCATGCCACGTAGGTGCCACGCTGTGATAAATGCTTGTGGAGGACATACACCATACTGAAGCTCTCCACTGTGAGTAAAATCCACCCTGGAGTATTGTTTTCACTTTGTTTTCGCCACTATTTGTGCTTTGAAAATGAACGAGCATCCATCGAAATTCTTTTGTATACAGTACATCAACTGTAAAGAATAAAGGCTTAGTTGGTAATATACCTGGATGTGAGGTATTGTTTCGTGGAGCACACCATCCCTTCAAAAACATGTTCTCCTAATTCTTTTGAACTGTCTATATAGGTCATAGTGCATGTGCCAGAAGACTGTTACGGGTATTTCACGTACTTGCTTCCAAATTGCTCACGTGCATACAACTGGTTATTTATACCAAGAGCCTGCGGTAGCACTGAATGAACATAGAACGCGCGACATTCTCTAAAATACATGAATTAGCCAAAATACCTTATGAAACGATGAGAAATAAACCAGGGAACAAATAGATGTTTCCTCCTCCGCCGTCTGTGACCCGTTCAGCCATTCCAAATAAGATCACGACTTATATAGCGAAAATAACAGCTGTGAGCGCCATTGTTCAAATCAATCATCACCAAAACTGTGCCATGACAGTATTGCCAACCTCGCCCTTACGGTACTATGTAAAGCAAAGAGGCACCCAGCTCAGTCTCTAGTGCGCACCACTCAGTTCATTACATAGTGCGCCGAATTGAATAGTTTATTCACCATGGATTGTGGAAGTTGCCTGATAACGATCTGTAACTTCAATCGGCGGTTCTACAATCAACCAAAGAAGTTGCTGCAGCTATTGCAACAACACAACTGACAAACTATAGAAGGTTGATAGACGGATTCTTCGGACAATACTCAATAAAATACACCAGGTTGAGGGCCAGTGGAGACTTTTGCCCAATTCAATACTTTACAAGGAAAATGAATCTATCATTGACACGATGCAAAAACGAAGGATTGCGTTTTTTGGACACATAGCCCGCTTGCCAAATATTAGACTCTTGAAACAACTTTTTGACTTCTTTTGGAATAGTAAAACAAAAATCACATGGTTTAAAGAAATACAAATGGATTTAGACGAATTGATAATTACTAAGCATCAAATTGAACATAGAGAGGAGAAACGGCTTCTGAATAACAAATACACTCGACTAACATTCAAAATTTCACAGCGTAAGCAATATGTTATATCTGCCGAAGAACGGGCAGCCAGATCTTCCAGAATGAAGAAGTACTGTATTGGGAAAGGAAAAAATTATCAAGAATTAAGAACTGAACTTACTGTAGTATTTGAAGACTTTGTATATAAGGTTTGATTTTTGGTGCTCCAATGTGGACGTAAACAGTGTAAAAAAAGCCACCAAGGGATGCTTTATTTCCAAAGCCAAGTTGCAGTATTTCGCTCTGCTGTAATAAATATGTATATTTTTTACGCCAAGATCAATGGTTTTGGGTCAAACGTGCCCCGCTAGCTGTGCGCGGCCAGAGGCCGCACCTACACCCTACCATTCTAACATTCGTTTTGTCCAATCCAATGGTTTTCGACAATGGTTGTAACGTGTTTTTCGAGGGTTTTTTATGCAACTGGCATAAGTCAGTAGGAAGCCATTCTATATTTATTTACGCGGCAAATTGTTCAGCCAAGAGAATTTTTCATGTTAATTTATTATTATTATTAATTTATTATAATTATTATTAAGGTATTTTCGGAGCATTTTATAAAAATTATAAGCATACAGATAGGTTTTCTATGTCTTAGAAAACACTATCAAGCAAATTATTACGAACGACGATATCATAGAAAATTATCTGATTACGGAATTTTACGGAGTTTTGTCAGTTTGGGTATTTGAGAGACATGACTCACTGGGAATTCAAATGCAAGCTGATTCCTGTCGAGAAGTATTACGCAAGCTTGGGTCGCAGCGTCAAGAAAAGGCGAATTGTTGGAACGGAAAAGGACCTCTCCCTCCCGCGGAGTGTAATGAACCAGAGGAGAGGAAGTAGCGGCGTGCTCAGCCAATCAGTGGAGACCACGTAAGCTGGAAGACGGTACCGTGGTGGGGGAGCCAACGTGTGCATATATCGTTCGGCACAGCGTGGAACGAGGACTATCTGTGTAGAACGTAACGAGTACGGATGCACGCGGGAGTCGCTCCGATGTTCCGTGGAGTGGAGGACTAACTTTTGTAAAACTTAACCAGTGTGCTTGTACGAGTGTTTGGGTCCGATGTACGGACCATAGAATTATCTAATCTACCAGGATATCATCAAATAACGAAGAAGATGGTGACGTCCAGGAGACTGTGGGAAGCACACAGCATCATCCAGTACGAGGGAAATGCTTTAGCAATTTCCAGTGGTAAGCGCAAATGACGCAGAAATACGCAATCTCTCATTTTTCTTTGTTTTATATTTCATATTTCATTAACTTCATAGCTTGGAAATAAGAGTAAAATCAATTTATCAGACTCCGTTTTCACGTAATTTTCTATCGGTAATATTAAAATCGCAACGCTCCAATTTAAATTTTAAACTTATTATTATTATTAATTTTGCTATAATTGTTTTATATAATAAATTCATTTCTTTTACAATGCAATCTTTGCTTTCAGTAGGTAGCATTAGATATAGACCAATTCCTTCTCCTGATACAATTGTTTGTTGGGATAATGATCAAATCATACCACGATCTGAGTGAATAGATTCTTGAAGGTGTTCTCCCAGAGCTAGACGTTGTTAAATACAAATTTAGATTTCAACATTGGGTTGAGGTCTTGGCGCCCATTAAAACAACATAGCTTAGGCAAAGGTAAACAGTTACACTTGTCGCTCAACGTGTGGGCTAGCGAAACTGCTACACTTGTCGCCGACAACTTGGGGATGAAAACCTAATAACATTTGTGGAAGGAGAAGGGTATATATTTCTGTGCCTGCATTTTGGGGGTTATTTGTCTGTATCAGTGTATATCATTATGGGGGATGAGAAAGAAAGACAGATGAGGTTACGTAGTGGTCATCAACTGGAGAGTGATGATACGAGCAGTATGTCGAGTGATGGTAGTACCGGGGTAGCGGAGGTAAATCCCGATACTGAAACAGGGAGTGTAGGCGGCCAACCAGAATTAAAAACTTTACTTCTCGAGTTCATGTATCAGAACAAAGTTAGTAGTGATGCCTTAAATGCTAAATTAGAACAAAACAGTAGGGAAAATAAAGAAAGTACAGACGCTTTAAATGCTAAACTGGAACAAAACAACGCTAAATTAGAACAAAACAGTAGGGAAAATAAAGAGAGTAATAGGGAATTGAGCGATAGTTTAAACGCCAAATTAGAACAAAACAGTAAGGAAAATAGAGAGAGTACTGAAACTTTAAATGCTAAATTAGAACAAAACAGTAGGGAAATGAGTGACAAATTCGAACTGATTAGAGGTGAGATCAGGGGGGTGATGGAAGAAAAGGCTAAAGAGATTATTGCAGATGTAGACAGAAAATTAGGAAAAGTACAGGAGGAGTTGGAAATTAGAATCAGTACACAGGCTGAAAATTTAAAAGAACTAGTGCAACTGGAAACACAGCAGGTCAAAAAGCAATTGGGGGGAGAAATTGACAAAATTCAGGTAGCTACTAAAGAGGTCAAGGAACAGCTGGGGGTTAGAATTGAGAAAGTCCAATCACAAATAGTTGCAGAAGTAAATGATTTAAGAGAGAGTAATAGAGAGAGCATTAGCAAGATTGAGGAGAAACAAGCAAAGCTATATGATAAAGTAGAAGAATCAGAAGGAAACATTAAATTAACAGTAAACAGTATTGAGAGGAAGGCTGAGGAGAAAATCGCAGATTTAGAATTAAAATTAAAAGCTAGGATCAGGCAAGAAAATAGTCAGAATAGGCCAGTTTTTGTGAATAGCACACACAGGGAGGTAGAACTGGGTAAGTTCAGCAATCGACAGGGGTGCCCAATGGAGTTCATGAACACTATAGAAAATAAATTCGGGGAGAGGTTGGAAAATGGTAGCATTGAGTGGTGCCAGGTAGTTGAAATTTTAGAACAAGTGTTTGTGGGGGAAACGAGGAATTGGTTTGCTGTCTACAGAGACAAGTTTACTGATATCAATGATTTTAAAATGAAATTCTGTGAAAAGTTCTGGAATGAGGTTATTCAGTCGCAGCATCGTGAGGGAGTAGTGTGTGGTAAATATAACCCTAAAGGAAGCTCCACCATGACCGAATACTTTTTAGGGCAGGTATTAGTGTGTAAATATCTGGATGGCTTGAAGGAGGAAAGTGATGTGGTGAGGTTGCTACTTAGGCACTTTCCCTATAGGATCAAGGAGGCTGCTTGTATCCAGAATGTAAAGACTATATCACAAGTAGAAAATTTGTTAAGCACATTTGATGCACTAGGAAGAGGGGTTATGAGGACAATTTCAATAGGAACCAGGGTAATAATAATAATAGGCCTAATGAAGCCAGGCATCAGGAAGTTCAAGGGAACGGTGGCGAAGGGGCCAACGCTCAAAATAGAAATAACAATAATCAGCTAAATCAGAACAGAGGAAATGGCTATGGTAATCAGTATCAAGGGAGGAACAATGATTTCAGGGGAAATCAAGGGAGGAACAATGATTACAGGGGAAATCAAGGGAGAAACAATGATTTCAGGGGAAATCAAGGGAGAAATTATAATGACTATAATTACAACCAGAATAGGGGTCAAGGAAGAGGACAGCCTAGTGGTAGTAATATACAGCCAAACAATGACAACACAGCCCAGAACAACCAGACCAGTTCAGTAGTTAGTAGTACTACGGCCAGCTGTAGCGGTTCTTTAAACGCGAACCAGGCTGCGAAGTAAGGTCAGAATCTCAGTCTGTAGCATGCCCTGTCCATACAATTATACAGGAACCCTATGACCTAAATGTAAGAAACGAATTATTACATGAACTAAATGATGAAGGTATTATTCAGGAAGTGGTTAGTAAGAGCCCCATAGTTAAATTTAACGTGTCCGAGGCGTACACAGATGTTTTAATTGATAGTGGTTGTATGAAGAGTTGCATAAGTAGTGCATTTTATGATAAAATGAAAGGAACTGGAGTAAATTTTGAGGAGATGCCAATTAAAAGCACTTTTGTTATCACAGCTGTTGGGAAGAGGTCTAAAGTAATTTCTAAGCAAGTTTTAGTAGACATTAAAATTAATAATCATGTAGAGAAGCAGATTTGTCTTGTAATTCCAAATTTAGTATTCAGTGTTATCTTGGGTTCAGAGTGGCTAAGTAGAGTGTCTGGTAACTTATTTTATGATGTAGGGAGTTTGAAATTTAAATGGGGAGATTCTGAAGTAGAAGTAGCGTTCAATGACCATATTCAGAGGAGTAGTATTGTAGGTGTGATTTGTACTTTAAATGAGATATCGCCAGCCGTAGAGCGGGGTTCTCCATGTTTTGTGGGCAGTGTGATTACGAACGGAAGTCTAGAAGACTCGTTACGTGAAGCTGCATTTCAGGGAAATATAGAGGTGGAACAATGTGTTTGGCTCTATGATGTGTTATTGTGTAATAGGAGAGTTTTTGAGGATCGCATTGGTATGGCCAATTGCTATACACATTCATTGAACGTTATTGATAGGTCAGTATTCACAGGACATAGATATCCTGTACCTTTCGCTTATCAGAGTGCAGTTGAGGCACAAATTAACCAGATGCTTGAAGATGGGATTATTGAGCACTCTAACAGTCCATATGTTAATTCTTTGATCACGGTACCCAAGACCGACGGCACAGTTCGTATTTGTTTAGACGCTCGTTTGGTTAACAGTAGAATTAGTTCAGATCAGTTGAAATCTTTGTCAATAGAGGAATTAATGCAAACATTTGAAGGGAAGAAGTATTTCACTTGTGTAGATTTGAGTTCCAGTTTTTGGCAAGTGCCACTTATGTACGAAGATAGACCATTTACAGCTTTTAGTCATAAATATAACCTTTATCAATTTTGTAGAACACCTTATGGGTTAAAGAGTAGTTCAGCAGCTTTAATTAGGGCTTTAAACATCGCATTAGGGGATGACACAGGAGAGTTTGTAACCATTTACATAGATGATATGGTAATTAGTTCACGCAGTTTTGAGGAGCATCTACATCATTTAGATATAGTTTTTCAGAAGTTGGATCAGGCAGGGTTCACTTTGAAGCTGTCTAAGTCGTCATTCTGTCAGTCAGAAGTGACATTTTTAGGTCATAGAGTGTCGAGTAGAGGTGTGACATCAGAAGAAAGTAGGGTTAATAAGATACTTAACGCAGAGGTGCCACAGAATGTTAAACAGTTAAAAATATACCTGGGAATTTGCAACTTTTTCAGGAGGTTCGTTCTTAAATACTCAGGGTTGGTAGAACCATTCAGGGAATTGCTTAAAAGTGGGACTCGGTGGAGATGGGAGTCCAAGCATGATCAGGCTTTTAGAGCGCTGAAGGAAGGTTTTGAGAAAGCTGTAGTGCTGAAATATCCGTTAAAAGATAAGGAATATGTGGTTATGACAGATGCTTCACATATAGGCATTGCTGGAGTAGTATGTCAGAAAGATGATGAGGGTAATCTGTGCATTGTATCTTTAGCCTCGCGAGGACTGACAGCAGCAGAGAAAAGATACACGATTACTGAGTTAGAGCTTTTAGGTATTGTTTTCAGTTTAGGGAAATTTAGAATGTATTTAGTAGGGGGGAAATTTGAGATCCACACAGATCACCATGCATTACTGTATATGAGGACTTGTAAACTCAGTTCTAACAGAGTTAGTAGGTGGATTCTTGCTCTGCAGGAATACGAATTCACAGTAAAATATATTAAAGGTAAAGATAACATTCTTGCAGACATGCTATCGAGGGACACTAATTTATGTAGGGATTATCCTGTGGTTAAAGCAGAGGATGGTATTTTAATATGTGCATGTGTGGACAGTAGCAACAGGGCATCGTTACAGACACTGAGAAATATGTTAGTGGAGCAACGTGATGACGTTAAGTTAAAGGAGCCACTGGCTAGGTTGGAAATAGGTGAAGAAGAGTATGTGAAAGTAGGACGGTTCACGTACAAGATGCAGGATGGGCTTCTTGCAAGGAAATGTAGGAATAATCGGTGGGCAATATGTGTTCCTGCCACTTTGCGGGGGGAGCTAATTTGGTTCATTCATAGGGAATTAGGACACTTTGGTGCTGCCAAGGTCTTCTATGAAATTGGTCGTGACTTCATTTGGAGTAAAATGGGAAGGGACGTTAGGAGGATTTTATCTAAGTGTCACACCTGTCAAAGGAGTAAATATCCAGTTAAATATTTAGTGGGGGAGAGATCTGCAGTTCTCACCAGTAGTCCCGGCGAACTACTGTGTGTGGATTTATTTGGCCCGATCGTTAAAGGACAGTACGGCTACGAGTACATTTTTATAGTTATTGACGCTTTTAGTAAGTATGTCAAGCTATATCCGCTAAGGAAAGCCACGGGACTAGCGTGTAGCCGTCTGATCATTAATAAGTATGTACCTGAGTTTGGCATTCCTCTCAGGATACTATCTGACAGTGGACCACAGTTTACTGCAAAGAAATGGAGAACCAGTATGCAGGAAGCTGGTATAACACACGTTCATTCCTCTGTAAGGTACCCTCAGGGTAATTCTGCAGAGCGTCCATTAAGGGAAGTGGCTCGTCTTTTTCGGACTCTAGTGCATGACAAGCATGCGGCCTGGGTTGGACATCTTCCCAAGGTCGAGACTTGGCTGAATTCTGTCCAGCATGAGAGCACGAAATTGACGCCATACGAAGTTCACTTCGGAAAAAGACCACAAAATGAACTAGCGAGGGTGTTGGGATTAAATGAGGGTAAGCAACCGGGGATGGATTACATTGTCCAGTTGGCGAAACAGAATTTATCTAAGTCAGCACAAAAGAGAATTCGCCAACAAAAAGAAACTAAATTTGACCTATTCGAGCCGGGAGACAGAGTCTTACTTAGAGTGCCAAAACAGTCAAATAAGCTAGAGAAAGTCATGTCCAAGTTCTTTTATCTTTACGAGGGCCCATTTATAGTTTCCAAACGTATTGGCAAAACAGCATATGTGCTGGAGGATAGTAAGGGAAACAGATTATACGGGACGTATAATATACATAGTCTACGAAAATATGTGTCATAAAGCGAGTGTGTTTAGCTGGCGAGCCAGCCAATCAAATGAGTAAGTGTGGTATTTGGTGCGTGGAAGATGGTCTTCCAGGCAGGCGTATCAGAAGTCACACAGGGGGGTAGTATGTAAGTAAATAAGAGTTTTTAAGGTACAGGGAAATATGACGGGATTGTCGGATGCTCTTGAGCACTAAAATGTCTCGATACACCAAGGCCAGAATTTGGTAGCGCTGGTGAATTCCCATTTGTCCCGAAGAGATGGGTGAGCGCTTGTACAGGGTATTTTTGCTTAAGGCGTCCACGGGACAAAAGATGGGCCATCAGAATGCGAGACAGTCCTTCATGAAACTCATACATATCAGCACACGTGATTTCTGTTTACGGCCTCGCCATGTAAGATTTGTAAGTGTGTAATTTAAGGTAATTTGTACAATGGTATTATTTGTGTGAGGAGAACTGGCCTGTGTTGAGAACTAGTATTAAGTAGAATATGGTCTACGGGAACTTAACAAGACAGGGCGATTACAGCACAGAAATATTTGGTGTTATATGTAATGCGCATTTACTGTTTTTTTTTTCAGAAGTCAATATTAATTTAATCTACTTTAAAGAGAGATTAAGTATTATGGTCACGAGGCGCTGCCACAATAGTGTGATCGTGTGCTCAGTGATAAGTGAGATTAAATTTCACCATAAGGAAGGGACCTCCAGTGAAATTAGGAAGTTCTATGGTGATATAAATATATCAGAACACCTTCAATGCGTGTGATATGACATCATAAATACAAAGGGCTCACACAGTAATTATGTCTATTTTTCTAACATAGAGAAATTTGAGAGGCGGAAATATCCGTGGAACACTATTCTATATGTAAAACATTGGACTGGTTGCAAAGTGCAATCCATAGTGACAACAAACTTTGACGCAAAGTGCGTGAAGAAAAATTATGAGTGTATATATCTGTAATTTAGGGTGATTTCATTTATGTAATATGTATTTTGGATGGGGTTTATTAACGTGTCTGGGATAATCGGATAATGGACCGTCGTCACGGTAAATCATCCGATGATCCGAGGCGAATATGTAACGTGTTTTTCGAGGGTTTTTTATGCCACTGGCATAAGTCAGTAGGAAGCCATTCTATATTTATTTACGCGGCAAATTGTTCAGCCAAGAGAATTTTTCATGTTAATTTATTATTATTATTAATTTATTATAATTATTATTTAGGTATTTTCGGAGCATTTTATAAAAATTATAAGCATACAGATAGGTTTTCTATGCCTTAGAAAACACTATCAAGCAAATTATTACGAACGACGATATCATAGAAAATTATCTGATTACGGAATTTTACGGAGTTTTGTCAGTTAGGGTATTTGAGAGACATGACTCACTGGGAATTCAAATACAAGCTGATTCCTGTCGAGAAGTATTACGCAAGCTTGGGTCGCAGCGTCAAGAAAAGGCGAATTGTTGGAACGGAAATCGACTTCTCCCTCCCGCGGAGTGTAATGAACCAGAGGAGGGGAAGTAGCGGCGTGCTCAGCCAATCAGTGGAGACCACGTAAGCTGGAAGACGGTATCGTGGTGGGGGAGCCAACGTGTGCATATATCGTTCGGCACGGCGTGGAACGAGGACTATCTGTGTAGAACGTAACGAGTACGGATGCACGCGGGAGTCGCTCCGATGTTCCGTGGAGTGGAGGACTAACTTTTGTAAAACTTAACCAGTGTGCTTGTACGAGTGTTTGGGTCCGATGTACGGACCATAGAATTATCTAATCTACCAGGATATCATCAAATAACGAAGAAGATGGCGACGTCCAGGAGACTGTGGGCAGCACACAGCATCATCCAGTACGAGGGAAATGCTTTAGCAATTTCCAGTGGTAAGCGCAAATGACGCAGAAATACGCAATCTCTCATTTTTCTTTGTTTTATATTTCATATTTCATTAACTTCATAGCTTGGAAATAAGAGTAAAATCAATTTATCAGACTCCGTTTTCACGTAATTTTCTATCGGTAATATTAAAATCGCAACGCTCCAATTTAAATTTTAAACTTATTATTATTATTATTAATTTTGCTATACTTGTTTTATATAATAAATTCATTTCTTTTGCAATGCAATCTTTGCTTTCAGTAGGTAGTATTAGATATAGACCAATTCCTTCTCCTGATACAATTGTTTGTTGGGTTAATGATCAAATCATACCACGATCTGAGTGAATAGATTCTTGAAGGTGTTCTCCCAGAGCTAGACGTTGTTAAATACAAATTTAGATTTCAACATTGGGTTGAGGTCTTGGCGCCCATTAAAACAACATAGCTTAGGCAAAGGTAAACAGTTACACTTGTCGCTCAACGTGTGGGCTAGCGAAACTGCTACATGGTTACAGCCTAACAAGCCCAGATCAATGATTTTCGACAATGGGAACAGCCTAACGCATTCCGATGAATGTTTTTTTGATCAACAGCGATTTAGTATCTCACATATGGGCAACAATGTGTGTGTATCGGTGCGTGCCGCTAGAGTGCGCCTTGTTGACAGTTGAACGAGATGCAAGTGCTGACGAAACATGGCAGCCGTTTTTAAAAGGGTAATAAATAAACACGTATTCACTTACTAAAGCACATACTGTATATGAGGTTCAGTAGTGATCAGGGTTCCTAATTTCAATATGTAATATCGCCCAGAAGATGAAACAAGGACACAAGGTATGTAAAAGTCCCATTCATGTCTGCTGCAAGTGTATAAACAGTGTTCCACTTATATTCAGAATTAATAAGCCTGTTGACAGAATTTTGTACATCTGGAAGAAACCTCACACCCGACACTGCATAAACCTATAGGAATGACTGGAGTTTAATTTCTTGACCGTGAAAGCCAACATTCCACAAGTCTTCTGTCGTTATCTTCCAACCAAGAAATGTACACATCTGCGGGCCATGCATTATCAGAGGTAACAGAATGATGTCTGGACAATGTTAGGGACATAATTCTCCTTTATTGGGGCATCCTTTTTAATCATTATGAATTATATATTAATATGTACATACACACAATAAGAAGATTGTCACAGAACTGTAGTAAATAGTTACATGTGATTCCATTTATTTACCATGAGCTGTTCAGTTTAAAAACTCCTAATATCCAACAATATGAACAAGAACCACATTGATTGGTATTTGCCCCATTTCAAAACACTTAAACTGAAACAAACCCTCTACAGAGTTCGATTCAGTGTCTTGACATGGGGAAAGTTTTAAGTTACAATCAGTGGCGGTTCTAGAAGCTTAAATCTGGTGGGGGGGGGGCAGACATTTTCCCGGATCGATCTCATTAGTCTACTTTTCCTCATTTTTGCAAAATGAGAAAAGTAGGCTAAAAACTATCATTGGTAAAAAATAGCATATTTCACTGTCACATAAATATATTCTTCTGTTTCCACTCTGGGCAAACTGGTTCACTATATCAGAAGGATCGTGAAGTAATTTTCCACTTAATTCTCTTTCAATTGAAAGAATTGCGAGATTGGAAAGCCTCTTTGTTGCCATTGTTGCTCTTAAATATGATTTTATTCGTTTCACGACAGAGAAACTGCGCTCAGCAGAAGCAGATGACACAGGAAAGAGTCAGCATCAACTTGAAAAATAATAGTATCTGTGGAAAAGCAACTTCCATTTTCAGAAGTTCAGTAAAAAAGAATGAGGAAGTGTTTGGATATTTGCCTCTAAATACATTCTTAGCTAAACTGATTTCAGTCTGTAGCACCTTACGGTATGTGAAGATTAGATTATACTTTTCACAGAACGTGAGAATATATATATTCAAATTCTTAAAATTTTTCACTTCTTGGGTTACAGGCATCCATTGCATTGCACACAAAATCATTTTCAGTAAATCTACGCAGTAACTCTTCTACCATGTTGTCTAATATTTCAAAAAGATTTATTTTACATGTCTCTGATAATGTGACATTTTCCTCTTCTTTCTCCGCAGAGACTGGTATTAATAAAACGTAGTCTGAAAAGTTATTTGGAATACTTGAGACTCTAGATTGCTTATAAACTTTCACGCCTAACGACTGAACAGAGTCACATGTAACCGCCCATAGTTCCTTAAAATAATAATCATTTCGTTTTTCTTGCAACAATTTTACAAGACCATAGATCAATCTATGTGCCCCTCCGAAGTCCACATGTTTTTGTTGTAAGAACATAGAGGCTCCATTGGCAAGCTCGAGAATATCAGAAAAGATTTGTAACACAAACATCACCTTCACTTTACAAAGCTGTTTCAACAAACCTTTTGCTTCTGCTGCCTCTTTCTTGTTAGCTGACTTTGAAAAATACTCTAGAGCTGCTTTAACTGAAGCAAAACGTTTCTGAAAATACATTACTCCTCTATACTTTCATACCCATCACGTGTCACTTTGAAGAGGTATCTCTAAAACACGTTCTCCTGGATGAAGATCACTCTGTATCTCAACAAACGTTTGGTGTCTTACAGTAGATACAGACTGAAAAGCATAAATTGCTTCCAGTAAACCAAAAGTGTCCCCTACCACGTATACAAACTGGCTTTGAAACGTCCACCAAAACTAAATTTAAGCGATGTGCATAACAATGCACATAAACACACGGGTTATTGACCTTTTGCCGCAATAAGCGTTGCACACCGTTTATCTTCCCTGACATAACCGCGGCTCCATCATATGCTTGTCCAATGCACTTACATGGATCGAAATCCACTGAAACAAGGTACTCTAAAGCTGAATTAGCTATACTTTCAGCATTCAGTTGAGACAAATGTATAAAACCAATGAAACGCTCCTCTATAGAATTTTGTCCTTCATATCTGACATATACGGACATCTGTTCCACTTTACTAACAACTCAACTTCAACCAGAATTAAGGAAACATAACCATTGTTATATTTTTTCGTCTCTCCTCCAATATGTTCAACTATTATATTAGCTGAGATACCAAGAAATTCATTTTGAGAATCTTTAGATGAGTAAGTTGCATTCTTTGGTAGTCTGTTTACTTGTGCTTTCACTTTCCAGTTTAATTACATTTAAAATTTCATCAAAATTCCCTTTATTATTAACACTATCATCATACGAAACTTTTTGGCGATGACCTCTAAGCCCAATGTCTTGCCTAGCACAAAGTAATGCGACTCGGGCCATTGTTGCCACAGCCGAGCGGTTACGCAATATAACCAGAGGTTTCTCGTTTAGCTTCGAAATCACTGTGCTGCTATATTCACTTACCAGAAAACTGTTTCACTTTACTATTGAAGATTTATAACATTCACTATCAGCATGCTTTACACGTTTTTCTCATATTCTTTTCCAATTGCAAAATCCAGATTTACTGAAAACATGTTCAGCATTGCTTGAATCAGATTGAACGAAATGACGACACAGAAAACGGCATCTTTGTTCTCAGAGTATTCAATAAATGTATACCTATCAAACCATTTACTGTTAAAACTTCTGTTCTTATTGTATAGTAACGTTTGTTTATAAACTGATTTACGTGGTTGGCATGGACCATCATAGATCGATGCACTGATATAAAATGGTACTGGTTCGTCTATATTAGAAACAGTTGCTCTCACATTTTTGTCACAGAGTTGGGGAGATATCGATGCACTTGTATCGCACGTAGGTTTGTCTACATTGGAAACTTCTGAACTTGCATGTCATAAAGTTGGGAAAGGAGTATAATACTCTTGGTGTAAGCACTACGCATTTTTAAAATATTATATTTATACACAATTTCAATTGTGTGTTTAAATTACATATAATAAAATAAATAAATCTTGAAATTGAAAGAAATATTAACTTAATTAAATGCATTAGTTCGTTTTATATCAGATAAATTTTATCTGTAAATTATCAATTTATTTAGTAACCAAGGAATTTTAAAATAATTATTTCACTAAAAGTGGGGGGGGGGGCGGGCGGGCCCCCCCCCCCAGCCCAGGGCTAGAACCGCCTCTGTTACAATGAACCTCATTCTCAAGGTGCATTATGAGTATGAAACTTGATTACGGTACTCAATTATATATCAGAATATCACCTCTACGTATTACCCATAGCCCCCCTAAAATAATTTTGATAACTGCATTATTCGGGAAGGTTTCGGCAATTTTCCTCAGGCATTAACAAATGTGTAGGCAAACTTTCTAGATTTCACTATAGCTTACGGTATGCGTAACATGCCTTGCTAACAAATGATGTATTGCTTGAACGTTTTGAGTAATGCATTTCCCTCAACCCCCACCCTCGGCGAAATACTCTACCTAGCCTACAGCACATTTTGGTCAGATTTACCGGTAGGTTATTTGTAACGCAGAGAATATTTTATAATATTCTATACACCATGATATTTACTGAGTTTACATAGCGAACTCAAATCGATTTGAGTACACTTACCGTATTGAATACGGTCATGTAAACGGGACTCAGTTCGTATTGATTTTCAAGGTCGATACGATAAAATTGTGGGATAGGATCGTATCCAAACAGGTATTCAGGAACTTGTAAACGCGGATCGTACTGAAAGCGATTTTGCGCGCTCTTGAGTTACAATTATAAACTAATTTAGGCCTACGTTCGTCTGTCGCCTGACTCTCGAATCGCTTGTTTTACTTCCTGCCCATATTCTTCGTTACTGTCTGTGTTCTTTTCGTGTTGATAAGCGTAGTTTGTCTGCACACGTTTTTAGCGTTAATGTATTTTTGTCTGTTTTACTTTTAATGTCTGGTGTATCCGTAGGTAAAATGTGGTCAACAGAAAAAGTGAAAATAAACCGTCCTGCTTTGCTGATAAATCCGTTCCTTTTTCCATTTGAATAACTCGAACACAGACTGGCCGAGTGGCGCAGCGGTAACTTGCTCGTCTGCTTTTACCATGGTAGCAGGATCGAATCATGGCGCAGTCAGGGTGCTTAGGCCTAAATGCGAGGGAGCCGTGTCAGTAGATTTACTGGCACGTTACAGATCCCATTCGGGGCAACATTCCGGCTTTTTGTCAAAGCTTCAGTAATTAAAAGGGACGACTGTTACCCAAAAACTTCGAAAGAACAAACACCAAAATCATCCGCACATCCATTTTTCATATTTACAAACAACTCCTCAGAGAAACGTCGGATGATAATGGTAAAAGTGCAGGAGACATGAACCCGGGGGGGGGGGGACTTCTGAAATTTCCACAAAATATATTTTCAAATGATTCAAAATTGATCTGGGAATGATGTAGTACACTCCTCAGCTGTCTATAACCCACCCGCCATCCCAAATTATAACATGACTTAGCTGTGTCTGCCATAAACAGCGTTACAACAGTATTGCCAACCCCACGCATACGGTGCTAATTGTATATGTGGTATTTCGTCCAGTACTAGATCAATGTTCTTTTTGTCAACCGTGCCCTGCTAGCTCCCCACATCTACCCCCACCATTCTAACCTTTGTTTTGTACAATCCAATGGTTACAGCCCAACGCGTCCAGATGAATAGTTTTGACAATGGTTACAGCCCAACGCGTCCAGATGAACGGTTTTGACAATGGTTAGAGCCTAACGCATCCAGTGAAACTGTGAGTGCCCCGCTAGCTTCCCGCGGCCACAGGCTGCACCTACACTGTACCATTCTAACCTTCGTTTTGTCCAATCCAATGGTTTTTGACAATGGTTACAGTCTAACGCATCCAGTGAAACTGTCAAGGTCCTGTCTCATGCACTAGTAATATGATAATTACGGGACGGGTCTTTTATTTTGCTGTTTAATACGAGTTAGCCAACAAAACTGCAGGTTGGCCACCATAAATTATATACCGTATTGAAATCTGAAACTGCTCATGTAAACGGGCAGCGTACTGAAAACAGGAACGTATTCAAATCGATTTGAGTTCGCTATGTAAACGTAGTAATTGTGATATACCACAGTTTTAATACTAAAGGAGATAGCGTTAGACCAATAAGAATGATTTTCTACAGAAACCAACGTACTTTTTTGAAGTTTTCTACTGCGGAATTGTACATGATAATTACGGTATCTAACGCATGCAGTAGGCCGCCAGAGGTATGGTAGCACATTTCCATACACCCAATGATATTACGAACTATGCATTTTAATATGCAATAGCACAAGGTAGCAACTACTTCTGAAAATGAAGGCAACTTCCGCGTGTTACATATTATATCCAACCGAAGAAAGTTAAAAATGTCGAGTAAATATCTACACACGCAATTCCATAACCTCATCAAAACTCGCCAAAAAATTCTCACACACAAATCTCCTAGATGTAATGTTCTGGCTAAAGGTAATCACTTTATCGATCAATACAAAATCACATGTACACATATAACTACAGCCACAAACTCAAAATATGTCTTCCTAGAATTTTATACGGCACGCCCGCAGCTTCAAAGCAAGGGAACGCCACGCCATTTTGACCAATAATCCAAGGCGCCTTTCTTGCCTTCCTTTCTGGTTGCTGGCTGCATATAGCGCTGTCGAGCGCAGCACCGCTTCGAAACAAAAAGCAAGAAGCAGCCTAAAATCCAAGGAATATAGATATGTTCCACCAACAACCAATAAGAACTCAGCAGCCTCTAGCCAATCAAACAGTGGATCAGCTATGTACCTAGCCGCTCGTGAACCCCTTCACGGCCGACTGAATGCGAGCTGCGCTCATAGATCGGCCGTGACCAGGGGGTGTCAACCAGATAGGGATTATTTGGTACTGCCCCCGTAATTGAATTATATAGAGACCACGGTGGCTATATTGGAAATTTTAATGAAAGTTATGGCTGTCATGGTTATGACGTGGGTAGTCATGACGTGAGCACGGATGACGCAAATGTTATGCCAGCAGGCTACTTGAGCTGAGATTCTCAGTGACGTCAGCATTTAGTCGAGAATGTTCCAAGATTTACGACGCAGTCGCAGGAAGCGTGGAATTCTGCTGAGGAAGAAACTATGCTATTGGAGGGGAGGCTTGAACCAATGAACGATAGTTTCAAGGAAGACGGAGATTGCTGAAACTATGGTATTTTTATTACTTTTGGAATGCAGAATTGTGGAAATCCATTTGCAGTAGAGGCATTGATTTGGAATTTTGGTGAAATTTATTTTCAGTTTTTGAATTTTGAAAATCCGTCATGTATTAACGAAGTTGGAACTTTTAGCGATGACGCAGTATCACGCTCTGGAAGGGATGGAAACGCCCCTCATGAAGTTAATAAAAGGCCTTGCGCAGAAGAGAGGAGTCTTTTCTCCGATCATTCTCCGATCATCGAAGTCTAATTGTGAAAGTTCTTTTCTTATACAGTCATTTTGGTGAGACGTCGAAGTGAAAAGTAGTGAAAAGGGTCGTCTTTATAACGCGTGGTGAAGCCACTGCATTAACGAGATCCAAGTCAAACTAGGTGAAGTTAAAACGGACCTTAGAATGCATCTACAAGTTTAGCTTCGAACAGTTAGCGGTCGTTTATAAGCTAATTCTATTGTGCAGTGCTACATGAAGTAATATAGAAAAGCTGAACAATTTCGAGTAATTAGTTTGAAAGATATTAGCAGTTTTACACGACTGACAAAAGTGATTATCTCGCCACCTGAGAAGCACTATTGTATCGCCAGAATCAACGCCACGGCTGACGCTGCTAGTGAAATAGGGAGACTTCAGATTGCTTTTGTTACACGACACTACAGTATAATGGAGCAATTTAATATGGCAGTTTGTTCTTCTATTACTACAACCGAAGAGCAGATGGAAGGCTAAAGGACTTAATGCAATTGGGACATATTTCAACGGAGTAAGATAGCAACATGGAACTTCGCTAATTGCTATTCCACACAAACGAACATGTGGTGAATACCATCTACACCCATGTTTCGTGATAAAAGGCTGAATACTATCGAACAGCCATGGAAATGATTTCATACTCACTGTATATGAATATTTCTTCGGAAATTTCTACGAAAACTTCATGGCGATTGTCTACTGGAACTTCAGGGAATTTTTCAAGAGAGGTCAGGGTTGTCCCGACTCACAAAGAAGATTATTGCCGGAAGGATGTCTATTCGTCTTCGAGGAGCAGTGCGATTTCCGGAGAAGGAAGCAGTTCGATTCTCCGAGGGTGCTATTTCCTATTTCGAGGATGGAGCTCAGCTTTAACTTGGTGAAATGGATCCATCAGCAGTCTTCTTTGGGGAATTTTCCTCTGGAACGTCAATCGGCAGATAAGGTAGTCGTGAACGTTTATTGTATTTGAGTTTCTTAGCAATATTTGAGCAACTATTTTTCCCATATTTTTGTCCTCATGTATTTTGCCCTATTTTCTTGTTTGAGATTCCTATTCTCAGTACACCTTGATGAGTTATGCCTTTTTCGACGCTTTATTAAGACATTGTTATGTCATGGGCATAGTTAAATGATTTTGGATCAGTTGAGACTGATATTTGGATTTTTCAGTAATTTGCTTATTTTTTTTTGTAGTCACGATTTGACTGTAAGTTAATGATTTTTATGGCAGATTTAAATTCAGACAGCGTGTCATTTTATTAAAGTAATTCTACCCCAGTTTAATTACTTTGACCAATTTTCTGTCATCATCAAGAAGGAAGAACATTTAAATGATTTTAGAGCGTTAAAATCCATTACGTTGTCGACGATCTTGGAAATACTAGTCGTTATTTGAATTGATTGCAACACAGACATTTATCGTCAGTTATGAACGATCATTGCATCATAGACACTTTTGTGAAAGATTAACTTTAATAATGAATTATTGAATGCATTAAAGTCAAGAACTTTTGTTAGGAGTTTTTCTCAATTAGAGATTTATATAACGATGTTTGCATTCCCCAGTCTAATTGGATTCTATTCGACTACTTTGCA
The DNA here is from genome assembly GCA_946902985.2 of Meconema thalassinum. Lineage (NCBI taxonomy): Eukaryota > Metazoa > Arthropoda > Insecta > Orthoptera > Tettigoniidae > Meconema > Meconema thalassinum. The sequence goes on from OX336393.1 coordinate 111,035,950, forward strand.
GTTTTAGTCGCACTTCATTTGATGATAGTATTTTTATACTACAATTCTTTTAAGATGTTAATCTTAAATTTTGATAGACCAGACAGGCGTATATAAGCGTATTCACTATTAAATTTGTTTGTGTTTGGCAAATTTTCACTTCATTTCGATTCATGAATGAAATCCACGAAGGTTAAATAAAAACAGTTTTGAAACAATTAATGATAATAAGAATTTTTAAGTGGAACTATGAATGTATAATCGCTAGTGCAGCGCGTGTTGAAAGTCGCTGATGTATAATGCCCTTGAATATGAAGGAGGTTCCCACAGGAATTAATGTTAAAGAATTATTTGTGGAAGTTTTTGTAAGTTCGGTGGAAGTTTTGATGCCATATAGATTAATATATGATGAATTTTGGGCCTAATTATAATGCAGTTTGTGCATTATTGTGTTAGCGAAGTATTTTCCGCTGGAGTGAATTGTCATAGTTCGTTGAAAATGAATCAAGTGAATTAACTGTTATAATTAACACGAGTTTTGAAAGAATTTGAGATAAGATTTTGAATGAAGATTACCGTCACAAATAATTATTAAAACCTTTATTAAAACAGATTGTGACATAAATATGTATAACTAACCTTCATTGGTCGATTATATAGACACGATTATGAAAATTACCAACCGGATGAACATGTGGTTAATGTATTTCATAAATTAATAATTTAAATAATTTAAATGTTAATATTGTAAATAAATGCTGTAAATATTTTTGAAAATAATGTGGAACGAAAGTGATGTTAAAGGCGTGTTTAAAAAAATATTTTTATTGTCTTGGACAAATATTATAAACAATCTCTAATTGTTATAAATAATTTATGTGATTTTGTTATAAACATTTAAGAGCTTATTAAACATTTGGATGAGAACTTAACAAGTTTAGGAATTATCATAATAATCCAGTAGGATGTGAGTAAAGTATTTGAAAGATTTGCGTAAATATAAATATGAGTTGTCTTGCAGACATTTAAAAGCTTGAGAGAGAGAGCTGTATTCTTACGTAACGTAGCATGTGAGAAGGGAGCCCATTTGACAAGTATGCGACAGGCTGGAGGGTAGCTCGCAGCTGTCCCAACAACTGGTTATCAGCGGGTGAGGTCGTCCACACTCTGGTCTTGCGACTATAAATACAATTGTCATGTTTATTAAAAGGAAACCAAATGCTCTATATATGTCTCGTCCTCACTTCCTTTCCAATCCAATTGTGTTATGAATATTACGTTATTTGGAGCTCGTGGGAGCTAATATGTTCTATATCATGTTGTATGATAATTTTTGCAAGTCCTACAGGAGGACGTAGTCAGATTGACTTGGGCTACTGATAGCCACGTTGATTTTGTTGTGTTATTAAAATCTTACCCTTTATTTGAAATAAAGCTTTTGTACAGTTCAAAGTTCTCGTCTTCGTTCTGGTTCATTTTTAAATGTCATGGTGGAGGTTATTGTGTGAACAGACTTTAGTGATCCTGTTGTCAACTCAATCCCCGAGATAATTTTTAAGAGGTAAGTAACGGTAAGTATGAACCCCCGTCTATTTTGGTGTGTTCCACAATGATTTCCTGTGAACTTCTGTGCTCATATCTCGATAGTATCTGTCAGTGCCATTTTCATTGATGTAGCTGAGCCGGTGCGATTGATTGTTGGCAATCCGATTGAGGGGGCGGATATCTGACAGCCTACTATCCGGGTAAACGGGGACAGTACCATCGGTGTAGTAGCGCGGCCAGACGTAAGGAGCGGATTAAGCGCTGTATATCGTCTTGCCAACATATGCATGATACACGTTTTAATTGAATTGCAAATATATCCCTATATTTAGTCAATAAATATACACATAATTCCTAATTGACATTTCCTTGCAATTATCTTGCTCACCGATGATAATTACGTCACTTATCATTAAATAAACATTATTTCTACTGGGTTGACGGCATTGGCCAACATGGACGCTCTGTTTATGTCGTGTTTGGTGTAAACAATATTGGCCGTATATTAATATTTTATAATAAGCTAATGTTGTGTTCTTTCTCATCTTTCTTTCATCAAATCGTCTTCTTGGTAATGAGAAGTGAACAGTTCTTCTTCTGCTACGCCAAGTAAGTACGCTTATTTTAAGAGTTTAAGTGAAAACTTGTTTCTGTAGTGCCTGTGAAAAATATATCGTACCGGTAGCCTAGTTTTGAATTGATATTAGACGCAGTGTACAGGTGATATTCTACTTGACATATTAATTAACTTTCACTATTATTTATTCCACAGGTAGGCCTACCAAATTCTGTGAACAAACAAATCGTAAATTGCTGTTCTCGAAATAGCAGATGAATGTGGCAATTTGGCCTACTCTCCTGAGAAATGACCAGGTAAGAGTCTATGTTACCGTAATGTTTTCAACTTGATACATCTTGCAGAGATACATACAGTATCATGAGCCTATTGCATATGTGTACTCAAGTTCTTGATGACATCAGTTCTTGCACAGCCATTCCAAATTAATGGAGGTTACAAGCGTACAACTATATTGTTTAAAAAATTAATGTTAAAAATTATATATTCTGAAACCAAATATGTTGCAAGTATAAGTTTTGTTTTTATTAAGGTTCAAGCATAAATCAATTTCCATTCATCAAGTAATATCCAAAATATCACCTTTAAAAGAGGGTAACGGAGGTTACTCACACATATGGCTAAGTCGTGACTTCTTAACTATTTCTTAAATTTTCTGTGAATAATAATGATAAAAAAATTAAATTAATCAAATTCTTAAAAAGTTGGGCTATTTATTTGCAGTACTCCCATGAAAAATAATGTATGGAAATTAATATTAACTATTTTACAAAAAGTAACGGAGGTTACAGCCTGAGTAACGGAAGTTACATGTGCATTTCAAGATGTGGTTTCTGGCTGTTTATGGCTCAGATTAGAGTCATTTTTAATAAAGTGTAATAGGAAATGAAATTGCTAGGATCATAAAGAAATGCAATTTAGTTTTGATGGAAAAAACATATATTTAATAGTTTTAAACAATTAGCCTAACTACTACTAGGCTACCTTACAGTATCTTGTCTTTAATGTTAAAAATAATACTGAAAATTATATTATTTGAGAGGAAACTATTACAATATCTTAATAAAGAAATTTCAAATAGTTTTAAGAAATAAAACATGTTGAAAGTAAACAGTTAGCCTATCTATCAATAGTCCCAATGGTACGATGCAATGTCTGACCCAGAAATCGTTAAGCCTCCCACACATCTCCGATAGACTCATGAAAAACATACTGGACACGATTAAGACCACTTATCTTTACTTCTGGACCATATAACACAAGTAAAAACAGTGACATGGCGTTCTCTCCAATGCGCACTTTGTATTTGATTTTGTGCGGTCAAAGAAGCGTTTTCCGCAAAATCAACTTGGAGGCCATGGTCAAATACAAGGTATTCTCTGCATCCCATGCGCTCTGTTCAGTATATAAAACTGGTGAAATCTCGACAGATATTTATGAATATTTATGTTCGAACATAAAATAGTTATAATTATCGTCGAAACAGTCGTATGCAACTCGTCTATAATTGTAATTAAGACACTCTTATGGAAATTATAAAAATTGTGTCTTAATTATTGTCATTATAGGCTCATTGCATAATGTACTATTAAGTTACAAGGTGCACATATAATAAGCCACTACAACAGAGATCTGAGTGAAATCACATGATATTTTATTAACAAATAGGTGCAGGCTAGAACTATTACCACTGTGTTGTATTGTTTCTTCCAGTATCACAGTAAACAATTTGTTTTAAAGGACTCTTCACCTTGTATTATGTTATATCGTGGGATAGATAGATACAAGATAAATATAATTCATTTATTATATGCCAATGTAATGGTTGACATACCTATAGGTAGTATTTTATTCCTACACGTTACTTACAATATTTTTCAACACGTAGGATGCTAATGTCTAAGCCAGTCACAGCTCGTGCTCAGTAGCGGCTGGTGTAGAAAATTAGTTGTGTGTAGAGATGGGCAGCAGTCGACTGAAAACAGTCGAATTAGTCGATAGTTAAAACAACTGCTTTTAAAAAACAGTCGAATGAATTCAACGACTACTCACCGTATCATAAACAAGTCGTTTGCAAACGACTGATCTCAAAACAATCGTTGGAAATCATTGGAATGAAACAAGTCGTTGGCAAACGACTAATTCCAAGCGAATGGAATCATTTGAATTGAAGTAGTCGTTGTAAACGACTGATCCCAAAGCAATCGTTGGAAATCATTGGAATGAAACAAGTCGTTGGCAAACGACTAATTCCAAGCGAATGGAATCATTCGAATTTAAGTAGTCGTTCTAATCAAACGACTTCTTCAGGATAACTTCATGCTACAATTCATTGTGCTGTATGTTTATTGTAGAGCTTTAATTAATAAGTTAAGTATACCTGTAGGTGCCTATAGTTTTATACAGTTCGTTGATTCTTTCAATGAAATAGCCTAAATCCAGTTGTCCAAGTTATTGGAAATGTTAAGCATTCAATATTTAGGTTATGCTTGAACTCCCGGTTTTCTGGCCCATCATCCCAGGCAAGCCTCCCAGTCAGATGGATCATTTGGCTGTAATTTTGAATTAGAGTAAGGTTGTAGTATGCGTGGTCAGATTTAGACAATAGCCTACTCCATGAAGGGGTCATGGCTACGCCTTCTATGTTTGTTTATTGAATAGAGTAACTGAAATGAGGGATGTATACTGATTTTAAGATTTGTGGAATGAGTTTATGAATTTTTAATAGAATTTAATGAAGTCTTCAGTAAAGTTGAAGGAGACATGATCGTGTTTAGACAATAGCCTACTCCATGAAGGGGTCATGACTATGCTTTCTATGTCTGTTTAAGGTGTAGTGTGGCTGAAATGAGGGAGGTTTACTGATTTTGGTGTTTGTGGAGTAGTCTTTTCGTTTATAATTTAGGTTTTGTGAAGCTCGTTGCGGAGTTGTTTTATGGATTTTATTGCTCTGCAAATGAAGTGTATTAGGGGGTTCTGGGTTTGGTTTAGCTGTAGTTTACAGGGTTATGGCTGAGAGTTGTTGTAGCAGGCCTAACAACTGTGTCAGAGCAGTGGCGTTCTGTGTGGGAGGGGGGGTTAGTGGCAAAGACATGAGGGCAGGGATGGAAGAGTTTACGTGTTTCCTCACAGTTGGCGCACTTAGGCTTATCTCGAGGTACCGTACAGATAGAGTGGTGATGGAAATCTCCAGCGGGTACTGTGAGGACAGCTTGACGGCTGTAGGTGCCTATAGTTTTATACAGTTTCTTGTTCGTAGATTCTTTCAATGAAATAGCCTACGTCCAGTTGTCCAAATATATATGTATGTCATTTCATTGGAACTCCTTAACACAGTCTATACACTTTTAATGAGAATTGGGTGCATTCTTGAATTATTACACAACTTGAACATGGGCTTACCAATTATGGCTTCGAGTTCTATTTATTTTATGATTGAATTTCATTCATTTATTCTACCGCGTGATAAATGAATTACAAGAAAATTATTATGAAATTCTCCCCATAGCGTGATGGTAATGATCGATGCAAACATAGAATAGATTTTCCAGGAAAATGAAATCAGAAAATATTTTATATTGGGATCCAATATTAATAGCATTTTAGCAAGTCGGAGGGTGTGTACGCTCAAATTGATTCTGGTTGTCAATTGGTTTGTAGAGATGGGCATCAGCAGTCGACTGACAAAAGTTAAAACCATCGACTTGTTTGACTGCTTTTAGAAAACAGTCGAATGAATTCAACGACTACTCACCGTAACATGAACAAGTCGTTTGCAAACGACTGAACTGATCCCAATTGTTTTAACATGCTCTGAGCGTTGGCATAGTTTTACGTTCTGGTCATAAATTGTTTGTATTCACATGGTTGCCAACATCTCCACTGATAGTTCGCTCTCGTTACTGTTCTAAAGTGCTCTATTGTCGTGTCTCGTGTGTATTTATTCTAGGCTGTCGTGAAACAAGTAGGGTAGTCGTATTCATTCATTCCTATTCATGAGCTTAAATGGCACTCTGTCAAACGCATACATGTGTCAGAATCCAACACAACACAAAATAACATAATGACTTGATTTTGTCTGCTGTTAATTCATTTTATGGGCTTGGGACATCTTGGTCATCAGCCCCATGCAGTTGGGTGTGGGTAGAATTGCTCCGATAATGTGATGACTGTAGTAGTGTGTGTAGCTTTATAAGGGACAGGCTTGGGGAGATGCCCCAGGAGTTGAAATAAGGTACTACCGGATTTCCATCAGGAAAGGAATAAAATAAAATAATGTTGAGGCCCACAGGAGAGATCTGCAGAATATCTTGGCTGAGTGGACAGGGAATTTGTAACTGTTCCTGTTGGTATTTCAATTTCATTTTAGTACATATTATTAAAAATTCTTAAAAATAAATGTCCCTAACTATGGCTGCCACCTTTCCAGTCCTCATCTGAATTACAGAAAGTATAGCCTACACACTACTACAGATACCACAATAACAGAGATTATCATATAAATCCTATACACTTCCAAATATATGGGGCTAAATGAATATGTTATCAAAAGCCCTAAAATTAATATAAAAAACACAATGATTCTACAATAAGAGATTATTTTAAAATATAGTTATAGTAGGTGCAAACATACACATAACAGCAAATTCAAGTTCTCCATTTCAAGCATTACACATTTATTAAGTTAACTGTTTCAACATACAAACTTGAATGTGTTGTAGGAATTTGCGGTTCATCGGTGTCAGCCATGGCGTCAAGGAGGTAATAGGTCCATTATCATGTGCTGTAGCCTACCGTTATACCTTGGCAAGAAAGAAAAACATGCCTCAACACATACTTTTAAAAGGACCAGATTTGATTACTGTATTTTTGCTAAGTTTGATTTTGTCTCTCTCTGTTATTTTTTCTTCGTGACAAACTTTTTAAATAAAACGATGATTTCTAGCAGTATTGAGTGTGTTTCTTGTTTTTCATTGAAAGTCCTATTTCTCCTTTCCCCTTCACAGCATGTCATAGAATTTACTGTATTAGTGTGCCATGAAATTTGTTTATGTACATGTACTTACTGTATTTCACCCTTCAAAATTGGTGGACTGGATATATTTTAAAGGGAATATCAAATGAACTACTGTATATACATTTTGTGATATCCAATTATTTTTCTGAAACTAATGAATTTGGCATTAATTACACTAACAGTTTTAGTGTGATGAGGATCAGGTTACACCACCTATTTCCTTAGTATTCTCTCTTAAAATTTTCCTGTTATTGCGAACAGCATCAAGCATTTTAAGATATGAATATTCTCCCTTCCCAGTACTTTTACTTTCTAGTTTAATCTCGGAACTAATCGGTTATAATTGGGCCTACAGTGGTTAATTGGAAGGGACCATTTTTTTGTAATTGAGTAATAATATGCTGCAGACCTTATAGTAGCCTAATTCTTGTCAATGCAATATGCTCCAATTGCAACTGAAAGAAATGTAAACATGTAAATTATTGATGAGGTCATGTCCTAAATGCTGTGATTGCTCATTTCGGAGTTCCGGAATTCACAATTTCCCACTTTGGTATTATTAAAAAAACTGTTATTGCTATTTTGAATGTGATTTATCTCGTGTAGATCATATTATTATCTCCACACTTAAAAACGTGTGCTATAAGTATTGGGAAGATTGTGATTTTCGGAACATTGAAGTGGGCAGAGCAGTTAGGACGAGAATATTTAGCGGAACGAGGGGAAGGGGTGGGGTAGGCTACCCGCACGGCCGTGCTCAACTAGTACCGCGGTCATACACCAGACAGCGCTGAAGTCTTAGGTGCCAAGAATTAGCATGGCTGTCGGCTATCTGTAGTAGTAGGTAATCTGTGGCCGTGACCCCTTAGGCGAACTTCGTGTTGGCGCCACAAGAGTGCAGTAGGGGCCGAAGGTGTCCAGGCAAGGAGTAATAAGATGAAACCCCAACGGCGTTATTTTTTTTATTGCACGATGTTTTAATAAATAGGCCAGTTCAGTTTGGGTAACAAACTAAACAAGGCCTAGGATGAGATTTGAGATTAACAAGTTAAAATATGCAAATAATGGCATATCAATTTTTCAACACCTACGAGCAATAAATCTAGAGTGTGTAACCGTCACGTTGTCAACAGAGTGCAGCATGACTAGAACGGGTCGAATACGTGAAATATGGCTAATGGCGAATGCTAAGCAACGTCTAGGAATACTAAAGGAGCTTCATATTGAAGTGCTATGCCGCCAGTAACCCAATTCATATGCGCCTGGATCTGTTCGGTCCTTGCTGCAATCTGGTGACAACTTTTCACAGTTACACGCACATTAAAAAACATGGCATTGCGAATGACGTGTGACCTCGCATCTAGCGACGCTTTATTAAAACATGCAAAAGCTTATGAAATATTAGAAATATTCGTACATCCATGACAAAATATAACATTACCAAATAGCTTACCAAGATAATAGCGGAAACTCGGCCGTAAAAGCATGCGCTCGCCTGGAGACAGCGATCACAGTGCCATCTCTTGGTGCGAGTTGACAGCATTACTCGCCTTGCCACCCACAGCTAGCATTTTTGAGTGCGCACCGACCGAAATTGCATTGTGAAGCTAACATATGTCTCGACTCTCGGCTTGATATTTAGGCAGCAAATAATTTAAAGATTAGTGTTAAAAGAAACAAAAGATACTTGGTTCTGTACAATTTATATAGAATTCTAAGAAATACTGCAGATAATTCATGACATGGTATTGGTGTGGGCTACTGAAGTCTGGAATATGCCCATACACACCCGTAAGCATTCACACTTATTGATGTGTTACTTTTCGTAATTTAACACTTCCTATGTTTACATACGATTCAGATAAATCGTTTGTCTTATTCACAAATGCCTTTATGAAGACTGCAAAATATCTGCTAGCCAACAACAGAATACAGTTCTTGCATACTCCCCCCGGTGTGGCACATTCACTCGTAAGTAAATTTACCATCTTGATTTTGACCCCATGCGTGCTTTCAATCAAAAAGTTACTGCCTTGGGATGAGGAAAGCAAACTGTTGACTATTACTGTCCTTAAGGCACTGCGAAACTTAGAGGCATCAGGTGTTACATTATTACCTCCTTTCCCTCTTATGATCGAAAATGCATTCTCAATACAGTCTTAAGTCAACCTTCGAGTAAACAGAAAGGCGAAGGTGAATTACAAACGCGCAACAAGGAAGAAGTGATAACCTAACTCACAGCAGGTGTAGTTTATACTGGTAACGCAGTGACAAGCAATGAGCGGGTTAGTTACTTCTCTGGCTAAGTCCTGAGATACAAGTTACAGTCCCAATATGTTGGCCACTGAGCCTCCGTGGCTTAGGCGGCAGCACGCCGGCCTCTCACCGCTGGGTCCGTGGTTCAAATCCCGGTCACTCCATGTGAGATCTGTGCTGGACAAAACGGAGGCAGACAGGTTTTTCTCCGGGTACTCCGGTTTTCCCTGTCACAATTTCATTCCAGCAACACTCTCCACTATCATTTCATTTCATCTGTCATTCATTTAATCATTGCCCCAGAGGAGTGCGTCAGGCCTCGGCAGCCGGCACGTTCATATCCTCGCCGCTAGATGGGGGCTTCATGCATTCCCTTCCTGACCCGGTCGGAGACTGGAAGCAGGCTGTGGATTTTCATTTTCATGTTGGCCACTGAGGGTGACAGTGAGGGGGAAGCCTATACTAATCCTAGCTGGAGTGTCACGGTGCTAAACTAGCCCGCCTACCAGCCGTGACACCTAGTAGACTAGAAGTTCTTGGAGCAAGAAGCAGGTTCCACTAGGCTACTCTATAGTTTATCCCTGCGCAGCTTGATTAGGGCTATAGGTAGTGCATAGCGTAGTAGCTCGTAAACGTGGAAACGTGGCGATAGCGAGGACCAGACTATGTAGAAGGGCTGGCTAGGCTGGCGGAATATCAGTTGATTTCACTTGGTGATCTATAACTCGAATAGGATAGCCTTGGTGTCCACAGCATGGTGTCCACAGCAGCTATGTCAGATTCTATAGCTCACTCCTAAGGAATGGTCTCCCTTGCGGGAAACACCCTGACCGTCTGTGTAACCAAAGGCTCCCTATCCAGTTCCAAACGTTGAATACGGCAGCAAGCTGGTATAATCTGAAGTTCCGGAGAGTTGTTGTTTTATTTTTAGCGACCTATTCGTCACGAAGTTCTACCAAATATAAAATAGCTTGGGTCACTTTGTTGTTTATAATTATTACAGCCATATATGGCACAAATACTCCCCGTACCAACCATTACAATTGGATAATTAGATCATCCACAGGTCCATAATTTCTTATAATTGTTTGGTTGGATCTCACGCTTGTAAATCAGCTGGTCGTACGTTGCCAACTCGGACCGCTAGGCGGTGCTGGGGAGCGCTGTCTCCTGTTTTGGCGAGGAGTTTCCGCTATTATCTTTATAAGCTGTTTGACATTACTACCTATATGGTGAAGTCAGTCACTTAATATTATATGATCCTTGCGCACAGCAACAATGCAATAGAAGATAGATATTCAATACTGAAGCATAACCCTGAAAGAACATTCAATATTTGCGTAAGTTCATTTCATATTTCTATTTCATAGTTGAGGCAAACTAAGTACCTCTCACTGCGTTGTGGTTTCCCGAAACTCTGATAAATGCGTGTAGCTGCATTTTTATTAGGTCAACTTATGATTTAATTACTAAAACTAATATATGAAAGATTTAGATATGTGGTAATTACACTTCGGGAGTGATGAACTAAGTAGAAAACTAGTTAAATTAGCCGAAATACCTTGTGTAATGATGAATAATAATTGTAGGAGTGGTGTGGTAATAGATGTTGTCTCCTCCGCTGACTATAACCCATCCCCCGTATATATATATTAATTGATTTACACATCATATGATGCATATAACCACATGATATGTCCAATGGCAGTTTATTGATTGCAACCATGGGGCAGATCACAAGCCCCTAATGTGAATTAATAACATATTCGACTGGGCGGAAATTTCCATTTAACAATTACGTGTTATAGCTTGACTTAGTGTAATCTTGAATACGGCAATGGTTAGTTGTTCTTTTTGATGAAATACCATTACATAAAGAGTATCTCAAGAAACCTGAATTCTCACCAGAGAAATAAAGTATTCTGCAACACACCAAAGAGTTATCACACACTGAGTTCTTTTCGGTATTCACATCTATTACAATAAATAAATTAAAAACAACATAATGTACCGGTACTGTGAAGGGATTGTCAGCATTTTAATCCACCATTTACATGACTCATACCGTAATCCATAGACCAAGTTCTATAAATTGATCTCTAATATCAAAGAAGGCACACTACACTGGAACATAATAATGATACAGATATCGGCGCGCAGCTGAGCACTTGACCGTTGAAGATCAGCTGTAAGAGCGGGGAACGTGTCGAATACTTTCGCACTGAGAACAATGACTGTAAGATCTCACAATCAGATACAGACACGCCCAGCGTCGTGATTTCAATACTTTGCACTACTTAAAGATGGCGACCATTTCAGTGACGTCAATACACCCTTTGGTTTCAAAATTTCATATTTCCATTTCAAATTAAAAAAGAGAACGGTAAGAAATAGCAAACTTTTGATGGCATAAACGAGATTTAAAATTTAATTTTATATCCAAAAGGTCCATATCACTTTTCGTGTATCTCCAACGGTTAGCGAGTAAAACCTAAATTTATGCTATAAAACAGGGTCAACGACGAGCGATGAAGTTGGACAAAATGTTCCATCCTTACTCTCCCTCCGCGCAGCACCTCGCCAATCCCCTCCACGCGTACCTGTCGGCCCTGCACTTGCCGTTGGGTTGGGCAGGTGTTCAGTGAACTGGCCAGGGGGATGACAGTTAATAGGGAGCGCGTGGGTCGGAGTAAGGCCCTGTACTGGATGTTCTGCCAACCAATGAAGAATTAATTTTAATTAATAGTATAATTGCGCACGAAAGTACATTTGGAATAAATACCTCATAGGATAATATCAAAAACACTGTCATATGAGAAGTTAAATAAATAGACCAACGGTGCATGGCTTCCACCGGCCTCCACCACAAACCGCGCTCGAGACACGGATCCCACCAACCCACCGACCAGAGCGCGCCCCACATTACATGATCCTTTGGTCTGTGATCGATATCATAATAATAAAGGAACTGCGGAAAAATGTGCATTACATTTTCGAGTACTCCAATAAGGACAGTGTTCTCTTAGAGCATTTACTAAAATGATATCGACCACACTGTTGAGCACATAATATGCACACACACTGCTCAGAAGGCCCATGAAAGCCACGCCGCACGCACAGCTTATGATGGAAGCCGTGCACAGCAAGTCTATTCAGAGCACTCCTCATTTCATTGTTCGGTTCAGTCCAATTTCTCTGAGACATGGCGTCAGTCCCATAGAATTCTATGTCGATTTCCGCTCGCTTTCTTTGTCTCATCCTTAGGAATTCTTGTTCCTGTCCAGTAGAAGGCAACTGCAATCGAGATCTTAAGTCTTCAACAAGAAAAGTTTCCCTGGCAAGTTCATAAACAAGTCGGGAGTGCGAGTATTTTGATACTCCCAGGGCAGCCTTTAAGTATCGCGCTTTGACTTTTTCAATTGATCTGAGATCGCTCAAGCTTAATTTATCCTAGACTATGTATAACCCATATGTGAGGACCGGAACAATCTTGGCATCAAAGAGTGCTAAGGCGGATTTCAGTGAAAGTCGAGATATGTTTCTAATATCGAAAATAGCTTTAGTGGCCGATGCCACCCGCTGTTTTATGTGAATCCTGAAGGATTGCATGGTAGTTTGCAGAGTCAAGCCTAGATAGGTGAAGCTATTTACAATTTGAAGGGGTGTTTGTTTCAAAATTATACTGTCGCCCTTAGACGCTCGTCCGCCTTTCCTGAAGATCATATATTTCGTTTTCTCGACGTTAACCTGCAAATCGTTGGTAGACGCCCATACCTCCAGAGAGGAAACAGCCAATTGTAGCTCACTGATGTCACGGGAGCCCAGAACCATATCATCCGCATAAATGTACAGTTTTATTTCCGGTGAATTAATTTTAGCACTAAGGTTCCGTAGTTGGCACTCATGAACGTTCACATCAAATCGACTGGTGGAAGCGGGAATAGTCTGTTTTGATTGATTTTCCTCGTGGTGTTGTTGGTTGTTTTGATTTGTTCAGTATTTTGATTATTTATTTGAATTTAATTGAGAGTCAATCATGCCACTGCAAAGGAGGAAAAATTGCCAAGCACCGGGAAGTAAGAATTATAATGAAGTAAGAACAATACGGCTATTTTCATCTGCCTGGTGTTGACCATGTGTAAAACTAGTGGGCAATATGGACTAGGCCTACTCTCGAATAACAGAATAAATGTGTGCATTTCGTCTCTTGTTTGTTTTCTTACCCATTCTCCTTTGCATTGCAATAAAATTTGTGGTTTAGGGCTACGGGGAGGGGTGGGTGGCAGCCGGCATGCTAGGCAAAAAGTGAGGTTATGGCAATATAGTGTGTGCATTTGGACAGTTTTCTTTATATTCATCGAATATCCCAACAATTCTGTAGAGTAGGAGAGCATTTTTAATTAGCCTAAAGGTGAATTAAGCTCTAGAACGGCATAACTGTGTCCTTCGTGGCAAATCTATTGCCAACATTGATAGCCTATATATCAAAATGTATTATTTTCCTATCTGGACGTATATTTCAGCGCCTAGCGAAAGGCGCAGTTATGTTTGTGTTATTTTCATCAATAATCAATAACTCATCGCAGAACATACTGTTCAATTACGCGTAATAAAGGCTACATTCATATGGCGTTTTACTTTTTATGTTGCCAGACTTGCAAGTACAATCCATAGCCTCAGGCGGTGTTCTCTCTCGGAAATTCTACAACCAAAAGTGACAAATCTCTTATACTTACATGATCCTTGGAACTGGCTACTATCGGCCAGTACAGTATAAAGTAAGCTATTGTGTCGTTCCTTTCACTTTTAATCATCTGTTCATCTTTACAAAAATGTTTTCTTGGTATTACTGCTACTTTACAATAGGTTCACAATAATCCACCTAAGAGTAAGCTATCCTGTGGTTCCTTCCAAAATTAATGTGTTCACCTTTGCAAAAAGAAATCCTTGATATTACAGCTACTGTACAATATGTTCAACATACCACATTTGCAAGAATTCTCCGTGATGATTTAAACCTATCCCCTCCACGCGTACCTGCCGGTCCTGAACTTGCGTTAGGTTGGGCAGGTGTTCAGTGAAATGGCTAACTTGACGTTACAGACAGTTAGGAACGGGGCTTTCGGAAGCGGAGAAAGCCAAAGTTATACGACTGACTAGCAGAAGTACCCATTCTTCGAACGGTCTTTGGTATTAATAACCAGATGTTATCAATTGAGCTACTGTTGCAATGTTTAGGCGCTTGGAACCTGTTTGTTGGCAAAGAAAAATGATTAGTTAAAATGTGCTCTCAAACTAAATTTACCTAACGTGTTCTTCCTGGCGTGAAAATAAAATTGAAAACCTCGTAGACGAATCGCAATACACGTCACATACAAACTGACCTTACCGTTGTGTCAAGTGCCCAACTACAGGAAGACCCTTTTTATAAATTATAAAGGCTTGTGGTGCATGAAAATTCAGTTTTTTTTTAGCCTCCAATGGCCCAAATTCCTAAAATCAGCAAAAAACAGTCTACTATTTCAAATCAGGAATTTTTGAAAATAATTTTGCTGTTTGGAGATATAATAGACCTTCTGTACGACATATCGCACGTGTAAGTCATGTGAAAACAATCTAGGGTACTCCTTGAACCCCTTAAGCGCATTGATGAATTTTAGAGTTTAAGTTGGTTCCGTGATAACCTTATAGCCATGTGCAAACTTTCACAGAAATGTAATGAATGGAGTGGCATTACTTATTCCAGAAATAAATGGAAAGTTGGATGCCACCTCTTGAGATACTGTTGTGATGGTTAATGGCTTGCATTCCTTCTTTAGTTTATTAAATGAAATTAGTTTTCTGGGAATATCTAAGAAACTGTTGGGTTTAGAGCCTTAAAATATAGTTTTCGGGGACCCTTTACGGCTCTTGAGGGGTCCCGAGTTTTTTTTTCTGACACCAAGGGTTTGAAAATGAGCTTTGTCTCGTCGTTGTACGCCATAATAATGATAATAATTAAAAGAATAGTAATAATAATAATATAAAAATATAGGGATAGGGATATAATAGACCTTCCGTACCATACCCGCACGTGTAAATCGCGTTAAAAAATTCTAGAGTTCCCCTTGACCCCTTAAGCGCATTATATGTATTGATGAATATTTCAGCTTAATTTGGATCCGTTATAACCTTATTGCCGTTTGCAAACCTTCACAGTAATGTAATAAATGGAATTGCATTGCGTCTTACCGAAATAGATGGACCTCTGAGATTATGTTGCCATTGTTACCGGCATGCATTCCTTCATTAATTTATTTCGTGAAATTAGTTTTTTGGGAATATCTGTTGGTTTTAGGGCCTTAAAATGTTTCTCACATTGTCGGGCTGAAAATGAGCTTTGTCTCACCCTTCTACGCTTATTTCAGCATGTATTTTAAGAGGGTAGGCCCCCTGTTATGAGAGGTACGGAGAAGAGTTACATCAATGATTAGTGTCGTGCCTCTGATGGATATCTGTATCAAATTTTACGTTAATCCACCCAGCCGTTCTCGAGTTATAAGGACACAAAAAATTGTCCACAGACAAACAGACAGACAAAAAAAAATATTTTTGCGTGCATCCGTCACAAAACGGTCTGAAACGGGGAAATATGTCAAATTTCCGTGGAAATGCAGAAAAAACAGACAAACATTCATTTTTATATAATAGAGAAGGGATATAATAGACTTTCCGTACCACACCCGCACGTGTAAGTCGCGTGAAAAAATTCTAGAGTACCCCTTGACCCCTTAAGCGCATTATATGTATTGATGAATATTTCAGCTTAATTTGGATCCGTGATAACCTTATAGCCGTTTGAAAAACATTCACAGTAATGCAATAAATGGAATTGCATTGCGTCTTACAGAAATAGATGGACCTCTGAGATTCCGTTGCCATGGTTACCGGCATGCATTCTTTCATTAATTTATTAAGTGAAATTAGTTTTCTGGCAATATCTCAAAAACTGTTGGATTTAGGGCCTTAAAATGTGGTTTTCGGGGAGTTTCGTTTCTCACATTGAGGGGCTGAAAATGAGCTTTGTTTCACCCTTCTACGCCTATTTCAGTAAGTATTTTAAGGGGGTAGGGCCCCTTTTATGAGAGGTACGGAGAAGAGTTACATCAATGATTAGTGTCGTGCCTCTGAAGGATATCTGTATCAAATTTTACGTTGATCCACTCAGCCGTTCTCGAGTTATAAGGACACAAAAAAATTGTCCACAGACAGACAGACAAAAAAAATATTTTTGCACGCATCCATCATAAAACAGTCTAAAACGCGCAAATATCGCAAATTCCCGTGGAAATTCAGAAAAAACAGACAAACTTTCATTTTTATATATATAGATATTACGATTGACTTGGAGTTAGGAACGAGGCTTCGAGTCGGCGAACAACAGCGCCGAATAGATTATTTTCGTTTTGGCCGCCATATTACCCATCCTGAAGCCTCCGTGGCTTAGGCGGCAGCACGCCGGCCTCTCACCGCTGAGTCCGTGGTTCAAATCCCGGTCACTCCATGTGAGATCTGTGCTGGACAAAACGGAGGCAGACAGGTTTTTCTCCGGGTACTCCGGTTTTCCCTGTCAAAATTTCATTCCAGCAACACTCTCCCCTATCATTTCATTTCATCTGTCATTCATTTAATCATTGCCCCAGAGGAGTGCGTCAGGCCTCGGCAGCCGGCACAGTTCATATCCTCGCCGCTAGAAAGGGCTTCATTCATTCCATTCCTGACCCGGTCGGAGACTGGAAACAGGCTGTGGATTTTCATTTTTCATTACCCATCCTGAGCTGTCGTTTGGGTAAGCCGGTAAGCTATGTGCTACTTTCCTATTTCATTTTATGGATTGATATTGTGAATTATGTTGACATTAATCATTTAGTTAGTTAGTTAGTTAGTTAGTTATTGTTGTTTTAAGGGGCGGAACTACGAGGTCATCTGCCCCTATTAATCATTTATTTTCACTTCTATGTATGCTAATTAAACCAATCGAGATGAGAATTGGTCCCTATCTATTTTGAATTCGATTTTTCCCATCGTACCGTCATTGAGGGTACGGTATGTGCTATTTTTATTTCCCTATTTCATTTTATGGATTAATATTGTGAATTATTTTGAATTTAACCATTTCTGATTGCCTCGTGTATAGTAGGCATATTTTGTATTAGTCTGTATATAAATATCTCCTTCAAAAACATAGCTTCGAGATGGGTTGCATTTTAGTAGGCCTAAATGGTTTCTTTTATTGGCATGAATCTAGCATTATGTTTGAAACAGCATTTGACGTATGCTGCTTAATTCAATGCCTGTGGCTTTTACAGACGCTGGGCTGCTGGAATTTCGTTCCGAAGGGAACCTTTCATATGCCAGTAAATCTATTCATTTGCACACCCTCAAATGCCAACTGAATGTTCCATATAAAGGGAACTGTAAGTGATAAAAACCAGGGGTACATATAAGGCTTTACTTAATTGTTGGTCTAGAGAAAGAGTCTACAGTCTAGAATTAGTAGCCTACCATATGTGTAGGGTTGGCAGTGCTGTACTTGTGCACACTTCATCCGGATAATGGCAGATACAGCTGGAATTTTATGTAAGTCGTAATCTTAAAAGGGAAGATGGGTGGTTTATAGACAGAGGAGGAGTAAACTACATAATTTCGAGGTCTATTTTGATTCATCACTGAAAGTATTTATGGCTAATTTCAGTAGTTAAGAAACATTTATCGTGGGTTGTAGTCTCCTTCACTGTTACAGAAGTTTCTCAGAAGGGTCGGCTGGCTTTAAACTTAGTCCGTAGTTTTGACAATGCGCATGCGCTGGGAAGTTGCACTCTCTAGCAGACAATTTTCGGTAGCACTGAATGAGATATGAGAGAACAATGAAATTTTCTAAAGGCTAGTACATGAATTAGCCAAAATACCTTTACAATGGATGAGAAATAAATTAGGAATAGATGTCAACTCCTCCAATGTCCATAACCCACCCGCTGTTCCCTTTCTAGATCAGGACTTCCAGCCTGTAGGTAAATATCCAGCTGTGTCCGCCATTGCCCACGCTTACGGTATTACTCTGTAAAACAAAGAAGCACCCGGTACATTTGCAAGGCCGAACCTCAACCCGACCATTCTAACCTTCGTTTTGTCCAATCCAATGGTTTTTGACAATGGTTGCAACCTAACATGTCCAATCCAATGGTTTTTGACAATGGCTACAGCCTAAAGCGTCCACATCAATGGTTTTTTGTCAACAGTGATTTTGCATCCCACAATTTGGCAACACTGTGTGTTGATATTTTATTTGATATAACATCCGTTCAAATGGAAAATATCATATATCCTTCGGGAATATTTGAAACCAAATCGGATTACCAAAGTATGGTTCATTGCTTTTGTGAAAGGGAGTTTGACTCCCGTAGCACATTGGCATTACTTGTGACGTCAATACTGCATGTATTTTGTGTCTTGTAATGGCCTTCTCAATATGTGCTAGCCACGAGACTTGGTGAGGTGTACCGTACCAACTGACGAGCCCAATGGTACACTGGGGTGAAACGCTGGCAATTATAATTTGAGCTAACCGGACCATTTTATCAATTCCGAATGTAAGTGGAACGTGGATTATACACTTGCAGCAGACATGAATGTGGCTTTTACGTACCTTGTATCCTAGATATTTATAACTACAACAAGTCGCCTGGTTGCCTGGTTTTTTCTAAGTATCCTAGTTTCATCTTGTGGGCGATATTACGTATTGAAATTACGAACCCTGGTCACTACTGAACCTCATATATGTGCTAAAGTTCGTAAATATGTGTTTTTATTTCTTGATATTTTAAAAACTGGGCGTCATATTTCGACAGTGCTTTCATCTCGTTCGACTGTCATCAAGGTGCACTCTACCCAAGGCTTATAAACTACAGAGGTTGCCTCAATTTTCACTCACCAATCAGCGCTCACAAGTCGGATGACGTCACAAGATACCTAACGCGCCATGTGGGGAACGTAACGAAACTGTCAACATCAGCTGTTGAGTACGCAAATAACAGTTTATTCTCATGAAATTATTGGTAAATGGATGAAAAAATAACTGAATGTAGCCTACTTACATTTTATGTTGTGATCTTCTTGAATTTCTTGGAAATTCGCCTAGACTCGGTAGCAGTATCGTGGGTGTTAGTGACTTCCAATAACCACTTCTTATGCAAGATAGAATTGGAATGTTTCAATCTGATGAAGAAAATTGTTATCACAGCTGCCTCAACCCCACCAGACGGTACGTCAGGAACTTGTCTTGACACAAAATCTGTCGTTCTTAGAACGTTCTTGCCTCGTTGAAATCCGTATTTTCCGTGAAATGTGACGAATTTTGCTGAAATGTGCCGGAACTGGTTTAGCCAAGTTTCTGAGGGATCGGTCATACCACCGTATGACAAGTGTTTAATCCAGGTTGGTAATGCATAATCGTGTTGAGTTTACATTCCATAGATTAAGTTCCCCAAGTTGTGGAAATTTATATTCGAACTTGTGGGCTACATAACCTGCAACATAAGCCTTGCCATCTTCCTCACTTTGTTCCATGATATTGACAACGAAGGATTCTGGTTGCACATTGCTCCGTAAGTTTGGTCCTGGAAGCACGTTACTTGATTCAGACACTATGCCAGCTTTGTTTAGTGCTTTAGCAACTACATATTCATCTGAATCTGGATCAGCAGTGTTTGTTTGCGTTTGAACAACTCCTGGATTATTTCCTAAAATAATCATCCTCAGTCTGTAAATGCAGAAGGATGGTCGTGTAAGCCACCACGGGTTCGCAATTGTGAAAAGTGGTTTTCCAGTACATCTTGATTTAGCCTATGTGTGAGAATATACTTTGTGTTATGCCTACGGGGTACGGGCCATATCTTGGTACAGAAGTCGAAGGGATTTTATTGAAATGATGACTGCTTTCTGGAATATTTGCAAAGAATTTTTACCAATGCAAAGAGAATTACTCATGAAGATTTCCATCTTGTCCAAAAACAAAATACCATGCATGGGCGTATATAAGGGGGTGGGGGTGAGGAGGCTCCAGATCCCCCCCGTAAAAAGCCAACTTGGGTACAACATACAATGTATTTCACAGTAGTCTACTTTAAAGAAATAATTATCAATTTGTAAAAGAAAATGTGTGTTTAGCTTTCTGCTTTATAAATTGACAAGTAGCCCATTTAGATATTTTCCATTCATACTCCATAGGCTATAATATAAAATTCATTAAGTACTCACAATTTTCTACGATAGTCAGCCCCCCCCTCGAAAAAAATGTATATACGCCCCTGATACCATGTACGAAATATGTCAAAAATATTAACAGCTTTAAAATCATCCTAGCAGGTCATCAAAACTTAAGAGTAGGCCAGCTAGGCTCACTTACCATTTGGTTTTAGATTCCTTGGAAATCTTGGCTTTATATTAAGCAATTCGGCCCTATAGTCTAATTCGAAGTCTTCACTCTTAAAGTGGAGGAAAGATATCCTACTTGTTTGAGGGTTACAATGATCTTTTCGCTTACATGCAACAATCCACTGATTGCGAAGACATGCGTCTTTAGGCATCGTGAAAAACGACAAGTCATTTCCAACTTTATAATAACTGTGACAAACTACCACAGCACATCTTTGGCCTGGCATGATTATAAACAAAAGGGCTTAAAACACGTTTTTAAACCACTGCAATCCATACAATATAATGTGTGGGAAAGTTGAATTTCCTTGTATATCTCGCGCCACGCGCGCTACGAGGAAACGTGTGACGTCACGTCCTTTCCCTTCCCTCCGCGATCCCCTCGCCTAAGAGCTCCATATTGAGGCAACCTCTGTAGTTTACTAGCCTTGCACTCTACCAGCATGCAGTGAGGCGCACACGCTGTAGCCAACATGTGAGATACATAACCACAGTTGATAAAAAGAAGTGAGATACAAAATCACTGTTGATGAAAAAAAATATTCATCGGGACGTGTTAGGCTGTAACCATTGTCAAAAACCATTGGATTGGACAAAACGAAGGTTGGGGGTAGGTGCGGCCTTTCCGCAGCTAGCGGGCCACGGATCATCGTAAAACCGCCGATTGAAACTGCAGATTGTTATGAGGAAATTTCCACAATCCGTGATCAATAAACAATTCAATTGGGTGCACTATCTATGAACTGAGTGGTGCGCACAAATGATGCGTATTAGCGACTGAATTGGGCGCTTCTTTGTTTTACATAGTACCGTAAGCACGAGGTTGGCAGTACTGTCATGGTACTGTTTTGATAACGATCGATTTGAACAATGGCGCTGACAGATGTAATTTTCTCTATATAAGTCGTGTTCCTATTAGGGATGGCTGGGTAGGTCACAGGCATCGGAGGAGGGAATATCTGCTAAAACATCGCTCCCTGATTTATTTCCCAGCGTATTTTGGCTAATTCATGTATTGTAGAGAATTTTATCGCATGTTCTATCTTCATTTACCACTTCCTTTTTTCATTTTATTTGATATCACAGTGTGCCGTTGAGCGCGCCTTGTAGACAGTTGAACGAGATTCAAGCGCTGTTGAAACATGGCTGCCGTTGTTAAAAGAGCAATAAATAAATACACATTTACATAATATGGGACAGTAATAAAGTTACTAACTTCAATATGTAATGTCGCTCAGCAGAGAACTGAGATATGTGTTGCGAGAACGGAATATATGAGAGGAAATATGGTGTCAGTCACCATCAAAATCTGAAAGAAAGTTCGGGGGCGCTACAGAATAGGAGAACATGTGTTTAAAAAATTGTAAGTAATGAAATTGGCCAAAATAACTGTAGTAATGGTATCTGGATATGATATAGTAGTAGATGTTCACTCGTCCGCTGCCATAGACCCACCATCCCGCCCTAATAGGAGCACGACTTATATAGCTGAAATTGCTGCTCTGACGGCCATCTTTGTGAATGTTTGTGGAGTCCATAATGCCAATTGCACGCATTCGGTACCAATGGTTTTGACTAGACCAATATTTTCGTCTAGACCAATGGAGGATTGATAGCGCGGCCCTCGCGTTAGGTAATAGATAACACCCCGGGGTTTTGTTACGCACCGTAGGGGAATTCACGCATCAATAATCTTTATCCAGGCCAATGGTTTTGCCTTTTATTTCATTTTTCATGTTGGCAACGTGTCACGTGGGTATGACGTAGTGTCTGATGTGATTGTTAAATGGCCGACCTTGTTCAAATGAACACGACCATTAATTCTTTATTTACGTTAAAAGTAATTATTTCCGGTACAGCAGTGGCAATTGAGAATCTGAAACGACTCCCAACAACTCCAAGAAAGGTTTGTCAATCATAAATAATATATTTTCAGTAATATACCACCGGGTGAGTTAGCCGTGGTGGTTACGGCATGACTGATGGCAGTCGCTCACATCCGGGAGGCGAGGAGGTTCGAATCCCCCCGCCGGCAACCTTGAAGATGGTCTTCTGTGGTTTCCCATCTTCCTTCCAGGCAAATGCCGGGGTTGGTCCCTAACTATAGGCCACAGCCGCTACCTTCCAACTCCTCGTCCTTACATTCTAACTTCCCTCCTTCCCTCCCCAACGGTACTTGTAGCTCACCCATTGGGTGTCCGTCTCGAAGCAGCTACAAAAACTGGCGAGCCGAACATGTCCTCGGACACTCCCGGCACTAAAAGCCATACGCTAAAAAAAAAAAAAAGTAATATACCTTGTTGAAATTTACCAAGGCTTGTTCTCCTGTTTTGTAGAATTAATGAAATTTCTATAGTAATAGGTACAGGCCGGACGTTTGTTTTAGACGAGTGAAAAAAATTAATGGAAGCCTGGAGGCGAGTTACTACATTACCTGTGTTGTTATCAGCTGCCCCAAGCGATCCGATGATTGACAAATCTGTTTCACACTTCTGCTGAGGTACAATCATTGGCAAAAATAATGACGGTCTGTTCGTAACTACGTAACGTGTACTTTCGCCCGTCACATAATACTTCGACGTGGACTGTACTGTCTGCTCCAGTCTGGAATTCCATTACATCAGATCGGTGGTGACAAGTGTGAAGTGATAGGGTGAGAGAGTGAGTGTGTGTAGGCTCACCCACAGGCTTCAAGGTCAAGGGCAATCGTCTAAAACAAACGTCCGACCTGTAATGTGACTAAACTACAGGAGAGGAGCTGAACATTTTATCGCATGTGTGTTATTGCATTTCCAGCAGTGCCAACACTGGTTTGGCCGCTTAGTTTGAAAGTCGTGAACGTGGAACAAAGCTTTACATACAAACGCAAACCTAATCCTGGGGCTTATGCCCCAGACCCCCTTATTTATATAAATATAATTAAATATAAATAGATATAAATAAAATTTAATATAAATAAACATATAAATAAATAATAATAATAAATGAAGAATAAATCATAATGTTATAAATAATAATAATAATAATAATAAAAACCTGAATGTCTGTATGCAGCACAAACACTAGATATGATTGGGAAGGGTGGCCTCGAAGACATCTGAAAGAGGGAAAGGAAAATGCTGCGACAAATCCTAGGCCCAAATATCAAGGTTGGAGAGAGGAGACTCAAACCTAACAAAGAACTATACCGGAAGACAGAAGGAGTCGTAGATCTAATGAGAAAAATGAGAATACAGTTTTATGGACACTTGGTGAGGATGAACAATGCCAGATTGACAAAGAGGATTTTTGAATTCTTCAGGAAGAGGAAGACGGAGCCGAAATGGTTTCGGGAAGTGAGAATCGACTTGGATCGGATGGGGGGTGAAAGAAGAAGACATAATGGACAGAGAGCGATTTAGACGGCTGGTTAAGGAGTTTACAGGTTTCCAGAAGACAGGGGAGTTGTCAGTGAGGAAAGGAAGGTCTTACACGGAGGAACAGAAGAACATAGTGGGAGAGAGGATAAAGAGATATTTGCAGAGAGTGAAGACAACAAATAATGTAAAAGCTGTCAAACGTGGTCCATAGTTGGCCGTAACAAATCTCTACTTAGTATAAAACAAAGTCCTCGATTCTTGGAAGTCACGGGTAATCTCGAGGACCTCTGGATGGATTTTGATGCGGTTGTCACCATTCTGTAAAGGATATCTCGAGGATGATTTCTGTGGAAAATAATTTATTTATGATCAAAGGAAGCCGAGCAGTAACGATTTCAGTGAAAAAGTCGAAAATAAAAAAACCTGGCGTCCGTGCGCTGTGTAGGCTTACGCTGGGCGAACCGTCAAAAATATCTAAATACTATGAGTGTAAGAATTGTTCAGCATGAAAAGTTCTACAAAAGAGTCCGTGAGAGCATATCTCTCTCTTCAATACATCGCCCACTATAAGCTAAGTGTTTTTACGTTTTCATATCTTCCAACCATGTCCATTCAAATACTGAGGCGACAGTTTACGAGCTAGCCAAGGGCGAGTCTATCACCCCTGTTACAGCCTAACTATCGGGCGAACCTATTACCCCAGATACAGCCAGCAACAAATTGTGTTTGGAGTTTCTCGAAGTGCAACTCGGCTTTTCTTCATTTCGCCTGTAAACCTTCCTTTCCGCAAAATACACAGTCAATTTAAGATTGGACGGAAGGGGGATTTGTGTTTCATGCACCTCACCATTCTTAAATTACGTCTGACAAGAAATCGTTATAATTAATAGTCCAGTCAGTGATTTTAAGCCATCATGCCGAGATATAAAACGTATATAGTTCATAGTTCATTGACATCGAAAAAAAAAGCGCTTATCACGTAACGATGAAACAGAGCAACAAATAATTTCTCGATTGTCACAAGAGAAAGAAAGACTTCGTCCTCGGCTCCTTCAAACCATTGCTCAAGAAGAACACCGTCTGAACCACGAACAGAAACAAGCTTATGACACTAAGAAGGAAGGTAAGATATTTTTTCTCGATGCCCCTGGAGGCACAGACAAAACGTTCTTGATTAATGTGTTACTCGCCAAAGTGAGGTCTGGTGGTAATATTGCTCTTTCCGTCGCATCATCTAGAATTGCAGCCACTCTTTTGGAAGGGGGAAGAACAGCACATGCACATTTAAACTTCCTTTGAAAGTAAGCAGTAATGATGGAAACGTATGTAATATTTCAAAACAAAGTAACACTGCCAGTTTAATCCAAAATTGTTCTTAAGATGTATGGGATGAGGCTACAATGTAGCACAAAACTTCCGTTGAAGCTGTGGACAGGACCTTGCGTGATCTAAGGAATTGGAACACACCTATGGGTGGCTGCACAGTTTTGTTCGCCGGAGATTTTCTTCAAATCTTACCAGTTGTTACCAGAGGAACGGGAGCCGACGAAGTGAAAGCTTCATTAAAAATATCTTACATCTGGCCGGATATAATAAAATTGGCACTCAAAACTAACATGAGAGTACTCTTATCTTCAGAAGATAATAGTCTGTTTGCTAATTTGTTACTTAGAGTCGGAAATTGAGATTTACCGGTCTTTGGCGGGAAAATTACCCTAGTCACGATGTCTGTGTTTCAGTCAGCAGTATTCAAGAATTGATTGATAGCGTTTATCCTCAAATCCATGGCCTATCTAACAAGTCTCATTCATGGTTTAAAGAATGAGCAATATTATCGCCGACAAACAAACAAGTTGTGAAAATTAATGACTTGGTGTTCTCCAAATTCACTGCCCAGGCTCAAGTATATTACTAAGTAGGCTAGACGCAGTAGTCGATTGTGAAGAAGCTGTTCATTACCCTACATAATTCCTAAATTCTTTATTTCCTTCTGGCTTGCCACCACACAAGCTTATTTTTAAAGTAGGAGTGCCTATTATATTGCTACGTAATTTACACCCACCAAAGTTATGCAATGGGACGCGTTTGGTAGTGAAAACTGTTTCATTGAAGCAACTACCTTAACTAGCTGTGGTACAAGAGAAACGGTCTTAGTGCCCAGAATCCCTATGATTCCTTCAGATTTGCCTTATCATTTCAAACGAGTACAATTCCCAGTAAGAGTCTGCTTTGGCATGACTATAAACAAAGCACAGGATCAGACACTTACCGTGACTGGAGTTGATCTTAGTGGAGAATGTTTTTCTCATGGACAGCTTTACGTAGCTCTATCGCGTGTTGCATCAAACCGAAATCTTTTCATGTTCACTGCTGGAGGGAAAACGGCTAATGTCGTATACAAGGAAATCTTACAAGACCTCATTTAGAAGTAGCCTATCACCCTGCATTCATAACTGTTCTCGGGCTTAGCCAGGGCGGGTTGCTAGTTCATATATAAAATAAATAATCAAATAACCAAAATGACTAGTAAATAGAAAATCAAACTAAGAATAGAAAATAGGAGGGAAGTACAGTGTCAGTTTGAATTATGGCTAGGATGAGCTGAGCAGTGTTGCCAACCCATATGCTTGCTGGCATACAGTACATCTTCACCCATTACAAAAACTTCCTTACATGCATTTGTATTATTTAGAGTATGATTTAAAATGTTTTGATCTTAAAGGAACTTGCTTATTTGTTGAAAGCACATTGACAATTTTATCCCTCAAGCTGGCTTGCCGGGCCTAACGCACGAGGAAGATTTTCTGTTGGGGTTAACTCCATAGGCACCCGCAGGATTATTTCCAGGGGGGGGGGGGGGGGTAAGCACAAATTTCGTTTCATTACATACCTGTCACCCCTCCCTCCCCCCTAAAAAATCGTTTCAATTCGTACTTGTTCGTGAAATTCATTATTTTACTGCTCTGAAACCGTTGGCTACTTTGTTGCAAGAATGGGAAGAATATTTTGTTTGAGTTTTTGTCCATTAAAGTTCGCTTTTCTTCATGATTCATCGTCGTAATGTTCAGTTCTTAAAAACAGGTTAAGATTAGTGGTACCGACAAAAATAAAAATCAAATATCATAGTTTATTAAATTGTATTGTTAATCCATTTCGCCAACTTTCTAAGTAAGTGGACATATTTTCAAATAATCCCAAAGTACTAAGTTAAATTAAACTGTGGAAATATCCCTACATCTGAATCAGACCAATTTATTATTAAATAGCACTGTTTCCAAATACGGTACGGTATCTATTTAGTTTGTACTGGCCGTTACAGCAGATCGTCACGTTTTTCCTCTTCTACACAACCAATCGGAAATACTTCGCATTAGAATCATAAAACACTTGTAGCCTACGAAGTGATAACCTCGTAGGTACCCTATGGTTTTAGTAAAAATTAGTTTTGGCAATACAAATATTTCGCTTGATTATTACTAACCACTAAGTAAAATAGATAAAAACCACTATATCACGTACTTCTTTCTACCAGTATTCGCGTTCTCATGTGGCGGTGCTGCCAAACAAACCACTGCTTCCAATGTGTAATTGAGCGTTATGCTCAAGCTTTTCTCTGTTTATAAAAATAACAGACGATAAAAAGAAACTAACAGACATTGTTCAATTCCGTAGAGTTTTCTAAAATTAACAAGTGATATTTCGCCGTATTATTTTTAGCCTACTTTCGATTTTTGCAAAAAAAAAAAAAAAAAAAGAAAGTAGACTTATGAGATCTACACAGAGCCAAAAATTGTGTGTCTCTGTGTGTGAGTGTGTTACTCTGAATGGCTGTCCCCCCGTATCAATTCGAACACGGTGAAACCGAAACGAACGAAATTTGGTACAGAGATAGCACTAGCAAAGGGCACCTCAGTGTCATGTTTTATATCGCCGCCATCTTGACGGATACGTAATGGTGGCCACCCAAATGTTCAAAGCTTAAATTAAATTACGACTAACCTAATCATCTGATATCTACAAAATTTTGCAGCAACATACCTTTATATGAAAAGCGTTCTTTGAGCAAGCTACAAGGCCATCAGTCTAATAGTTTGCATATAGCGGCCATGTATGTGTGCAAATCGATTCCCCCTATCAATTCAAACACCGTAAAACCTAATTGAACGAAATTTGATACAGAGGTAGCACTAGCACGGGGCTCCTCAGTGTCATGTTTTATATCGCCGCCATATTAACGGAAACGGAATGGCGGCCACCCAAATGTTAAAAGCTTAAATCAAATTACGACCAACCTAATCATTTGATCTCTACCAAATTTTGCATCAACATACCTTTTTGTGGGAAGCATCTTTTGTCTGAACTACATGGTCATCAGCCCAATAGTTTGCAGATAGCGGCCATGTATGTGTGCAAATCGATTCCCCATATCAATTCAAACACGGTGAAACCGAATTGAATGAAATTTTGTACAGAGGTAGCACTAGCAAAGGGCACCTCATATTCATGTTTAATATCCGTATAACACGTTGTATTTCAACAAGCTACTACAACTAACATTCAATTATACTCCTTGAAAAGGACAAAGAGTTATAACAATACCCATGAATTTAGGAGAAAGTAGGCTATATGTTCTTTACTGAACATCTTGTTCCGAAATGTTAAGACATGCTGTAAGATCGAGTACGTCGTGACAGGATGATTACTTTTACCAGGCCAGCGGGTATGCTTTTGTAACTGTGACGTAAATAGGCTACACTGTCTAACCAATCTAATAAAATACTTTTGAGTTTTATTAATTTTTGTATGTTGAGGCTACCCTTGAAGAGGGGAAAATTAAACTTCTTATATTCAATAACTGGCATGGTTGTAAATGTTGATGCTTTATTTGTGATCAGGTTTAAACTTCACCCCTTGTAGTTGACTCTGAGTGAAATTCCGGTTTATGTAATAACCTGTGGTGTCAGTAGGCGAGAGTGTGTAAGTAATGTTATTTCAGAGTACCGGTACTCTAGTTTTGAGATGAGTACCCCGGAACATGAAACATGATACAAACGTGGTATTTCCCTAAAGATAGTGTTGCAAATATCGTACTAGGTATGGCTGCAGTCAGCGTCGGCAATTACATTTCGAATATTCAAGTAACCAGTCCTCATCGACCCATCGTGGAGCTTAAATTGAGGTACCCAGGTACACACGATTGGCTTAAGGATCAAATTACTATACAGTGTCCTTTCTTACAAATCATGCCACATATTGACTTACGTCGAATTGATGATATTTTGGCAAAATGGCAGATCTATGGTGTTCAGATCTTCCAGAGTTTTGATAGGAGCCTGGAAAAGAAAACTGCTACTCATGCAGCCGAAGAACTTAAAATGTACATTTTTCTACTCTTCATTTATAAGTTTCCTTTTTACACTATTTCCCAGAATGGTCAGGCTATGGCACAGCTTTGGCCTAAATATGCCAGTTATGATTTTTATGGTTGATGATGATGCAGATATATTTTTGAATTTGTTGAAGTACCGTACCTATCCCTTTCAGTTGCTGTTTGTTACGATTAAGCATCAAGTCGAGATTAATCTTTATTCTGTGAATAGTACCTAGTCTAACCAATCTAATACAAAATACTTTTGAGTTTTTTAAATGTATTGTGCCCGTCAGAGGAGCTATCAGGGTTGCCAACAGCCGAAACGACATCCCTAACACCTCACCTGCCGGACCCATGTGCCATGAAGATTGGGGGAATTTCTTATAGGCCATAGCGGCACGAGAATCCATGATCCAGGAGATCCGTGGTAACATGGTTGCTAAAAGGTCATAGACAGCCCAAGAAAATACACCTCCTAAAGCTAGACTGAGAAATTAAACTTCCAGACTTAGGTAAAACTTGTAGAAATATTTATTCAAAATATTCAGACACCTAGCCTAGTTCGGAGGGTTTCTATCGGCTAATCCGCAAACTAATAAATAAATAAAAATAAAAGATCAGTACCATAACTGTAAATTACTGAAAACCCTCGCGAAAGATCTATCTGACAAAGTAAAGCAACAACAGCAACGCTGGGAAAATGGTACGGCAATAGTCTCTAAATCAAGTTACAAAATAAACTAACAGAATTTACATTTAACAGGGTAGCAATAGCAAGTCTAAGTTAGGATGATACCATTTCCTCATTTACATTTATTTTTAAATCTAGCTAATTCCTAACAATTAATACAAAATTTACGGCGATGACGTCCATAAAGCAAAAACAATTTAATACAAAATCTACATGACAAGCCGTCAAACAAAAACATTAAATGCCCTCTTATAATCTAAGTAAAGGGTAAACATGGGGTTACCATACACTTGAAATAAGTAAAACAAGACCATAAACATTATTATTCCTGCCTTCGCCCTGGGTTACTGTTTGTAAACCAGTGTCATCTACGTGCATGTGATTTATGTTGGCGATTGCGTAGTGAAAACTACGTCTAACGTCGCATGAGGCTCACGCTCCACCAGCAACTGACTAAAGGTCGAGCAAGCACTCCGTCGATAAAAATTAGTGTCATCTGTCCTAGATTACTTCCACAAGAGAAGTGTGCACAAAGCAAGTGCCAGCCATCAGGTCCAAAATGCAAGAAAATCAAGGTTAAATGCTATGAGTAGTTAATTATCATCAGGTTTATAATAATGACGTTACTGATTATTAGAATCGTTGGTTATTAAATTATCGTTGGTTTATGACGAATAGGCTGACAATCCTGAATACCTTGGGATCAGCAGTAGCAGTCTCGTGCGAGATCAATCTCTGCTATAACACCGTCAACGAGCTCTCCCGCTCGGACATAACAATAACACAGGTTATTAGTGGCTCTCGGCTCACTTAATTTACCTCTGGGTAAGGCCTGGCATAAACATCAGTTACCTCCCTACAATAACACAGTCAACAGAATCGAAGTCTGGACACACGTATATATAGCCTCTAAACAGGTGTCTCATCTAGCCTCTTAATTACCATGAATAAACCTTATCATAACGTGAAAACATTCTCAGATGGAGAAGAAAGACATTCGCTTTAGTAGCGATGCAAACACATGGCTATCGCCAGTCATCTCTAAGTAGCAAAACATATGATCATTACAAAATGGTGGCCTGGACATTGACCTACATATGAGACACATAATCAAAATGTTAGTAATGCTATAAGCATTGTCAAAGAGTCTGGAAAAGTTATGGTCTCACTGAACGAGTGGCGCTCTAGTACACTGCATGCTGAGAACTGTAAACACCTGTCCATGATTCGAGCTAGCCTTGCTACTCGCAATCATCTACACAGACAGTTTAGAAAATGCACATCACTGAAGGCAGGCAGCTTTCACGCAGAAAATCCCATTATAAAACTGCCCTTGTAATCATGTCCCAGATAAAATAGAAATTTACATAAGCATTGGGCTTAAAATCACGCCTTAAAACTATGCTCAAAGATATAGCATGTTTGAAAAGTCAAAGAAATGAAAAACATAGATATTCCACTTTATCTGTACTTCTTTGAAATGTGCAGATATGTCAGTTCATAACTGCTCTGTTTAAATATAACCAAAATAACAACTGTGTCGAAACACTGACACGAAATAAACATTATAAAGGCGCAAATCTTACCATTGCTAAGTTTGCCAATGATACGGCATTCATTGCTGGGTTCGATGCTAGATTGCATACAAACTGTAACACTCTGAATGTGTTCAAACTTGAACTGGATGGCTTCATAGCACATCAAAAAGAAAAATGACATAGTATTACAAAACTGATAGCTACAGTCGGCTATCCAACGATACGGACTGTTCTGACTAAATCAGTGACGTGACAACATTTACTAGAAAAAGGTGTTATAAAAATAACACTGGCCATGACGTCTGATCCTCATCCCAAATAACTGTACAAGATCACCCACCTAGGGTTGAACAAAACGTAGTAACGAGACTACAGTCACGCTTAGCAGGGGTAGAAATAACATCTGAACGATGTCCCTCAGAATGCACCGTGATCGAAGAGAAATTCAATCACTACAGGTGACTAACAGTCACTGAAAGTGAACTACAAGGATTAATTCTAACAGTACAAAACCTACTTATGGCTTGTCAAGAAGTTCGGCTGATTCTACAATAAACTACAATAAACTACACTAAGCTACACCACAAAAGAACCTCACAAGGAATGAATATTTCGGACTCACAAGAAAGGATGTCTACATCTCGGTCGTTCCAACGACCCGAGGGATATAATAAGGCTTTGGTCTCCGGACAAGGGTTGTCCAATCTGAGCCTCAACATCGGCTCTATCCATCTCCACGGCCTATATTCGTCCTCGTCGTTGTCGTGATGATTTAACCAGACTCCTCCTCAAAGTCGTCATCTTCCTTGGATTAGCGGGTGCTAAAGCCATGCTTCTTCCGTCATCGGCTGTAGTTCTCCGGTCCTCTCCTTCACATGATGAAGCTTAACAGCTCATCTCCACAGGTGATGCGTAACAAGGATTGTCGTACACGTGGTCGTCAAAATATCTTGAAATATGACTTTACCACTTTAAAATACGATGAATAAGCGTAGCACAATTGCACAGAAGCTAGCTTTAACATGGCACTAAACTCACTGCTGCTACTCGGAGCTGTTGGTTTAAAAATTGGCCATGCACTTTTATCTGCTTCACTGATAGAGATTTCACTTGCCCACAAATCACGTGGCATCGGCGTTGCGTTTCACTGAAAAGAATCGTACTTGCGATTAAAGCTATATTCGTAGCTATGAGTGTTGAAATGATCCACTCTGTTATTAATTATTTCACTGTGAGTGATGTATTTATCGCCACTCAACGATGTCGAAGTATGATGTTCCAGCACGTGGCTGAAAATGTGGCGTTCCACGGTTATGATCACTTTTCCCAAAAATCCACAGTATTCGTAGCACAAGCCTTCTCCGGCTGTACTATTTAATCATATCATGTACTATTTGAATTGAAATAAAGTGCGATGCACTAGGATTGCTTTCCTCGCCTTCAGGTGGTCTGTTACCTCGTCTTATAGACGGACTTGATACAACGGCATCCAACTTGGATGGTAATCCAAACACATGTGGTAACCTGTCAGCTATGCGCTGCATTAGCTCGTAACTACACTGGTCGTGAAGCGTAGGTCTGGTTCCGGTTCGCGCATCTGCGAGGTTACTACCTTACCAATAGCAGAAATCACATTCTAAAGAATGTTTCGATGATACAGAATTACAGTGCGATAATATCTGAGCTTCGTAGAAAATAGAAGTGTCATAACTTAGCCTCAGATTATTTAATAGTGGTTTTCTCCATAGTCAAAAGATCAACCATTTATAACTCCAAAGAATGTTAGCATGTAGCGACAGCATGGTCGGTCAGTGGGTACGTTCAAAAGTAATGCATCAAAAATGCGTTGCGGTGAAAAATATCACATGAACCAGTGGTTAGCGGGTTCAGTATGTAGGCCTATTTATGTCTTATAAGTACATGTTACACATCCCAAATCGCATGCCTTGCAAGGGGGTTCCATTGAAATCATATACAACATTAGGAAGTCTATCACCATTGTTTCACCATTTAGTCTACATTCAAGTGTGCGAATCTTAGTCGCTTTGATTACGGCACAAACATTGCAGCACAATTTAACCACTGTATAAATTGCTTGAATTGTAGAAAATGTAACACTGCAGGTTAAGAATCTACAACTACAATGGTAGATTGCTGTTCATTCGTAGCAATAATCGCTTTGTTCTCAAGAAATGAGTCACTGTACTATTGCACGCCTTGAAAATAAAAATGTACAGCATTTCGCGGCACGAATAACGATCGCCGAAAGGCAAGCCGGCGTAAAAAATGGCGAGAGTATAATACAGTCAGGCCCATATTTAGGGTTCTTGACGCCTCTGGGCCAAAAAGAAAACCTTGCTGCCCCTGACTTGGAATATGAAGATTTATTAAAGTTTCCATAACATATGGGGCTATTTCTTCACCTGAGTGTGTATTTAACTATGAGTGGCATACATTATAAATATGTGTTTACTAAAATTGCAAATAAAAAATACTTAACACAAAGAATTTACATTACATTTTATCAGATATCATATACAACCATGTGCAAAACAATTATTAAAATACCGCTAACAACGTTAGTATTTCCTCATTGAGTTAGTAAAATTATTTCACATTCAAGTCAGATCAACAGCAAGAACACCAAGGTGACTAAGACGATCCTTTTATTCATGTCCTTAAATAATCAATATTGCCAAAGTATATTCTCTTGTGGAGGGTTTAAACTTTAATAACTCCGGTAAAATGCGAACTACACACATTGGTCTGTGACAGGGTGTATTAGTTTTGTAATACCATTTACTTCAATAATGTCATATCGTCTTAAAAACCTGATATCGTTATTTTAATTTTTAATTGCAGTTTTTAGATTTTTCACTTTTTGAATGCAGCTTTCACATGGGCTGCTCCCTGTTTGGCTCCCCGCTTTCTAAGTTCCTTATTCTTGGAGGATTAAGGATATGCTTTGAACATTTTTATTTTTTAATATTTATCTTCTAGAAAATTTTGTAAATGTTGTCAATTCAAATTACAGTACAGTAAGTATGTAGTTAGTTTTAATTGTAAGTATGAAGTTGATTTGTTTATTAGATATATGTCATTGTTCTATTAGACTGTGGTGTGTGAGTGTGTCTGGTGAGGGTGCATGTGAGTGGGGCTGGTGACAGACTGTTTTAGTGGTAGTATTTGTTTGTTGGTGAAACTTTAGTATTTTTTTTCGTTAGTAGAATTTTGGTATTTAATTGTTAGTAGAAGGTTAGTATTTTGTAGTAGAATTGCTCTTTACTTATTCTGAAAGGGAGTAGCAGCCTTTCAGAATAAATCAATTCTTTACTAGTCTAATAGACGGTTAAGATATTGATAATATAAGACAACTAATGGCTACACTGCGTTCTGCTGCACGGCTGAAAGCAACGGGAAACTACAGCCGTAATGCTATTCCCGAGGATATGCACCTCTCTATGCATAATTACATGTGATGATGGCCTCCTCCCTTGTAAAATTTCAATCCGGAGGTAAACTAGTCCCCCGTTCGGATCTCCGGGTGGGGACTACTCGAGAGGGGGTTAACATCACAGAAGTGACAAAAAGGAAATCTGACATTCTACGGATCGGAGCGTGGAATGTTAGAAGTCTGCTAGGAAGTGGAAAGTTAGAAAACTTAGAAAGGGAAATGGATAGGTTGAGGTTGGATTTGGTTGGGATTAGTGAAATGCGCTGGCAGGAAGAACAGGACTTTTGGTCAGGAGACTATAGGGTCATTAGCACTAAATCAAACAATGGCCAAGCAGGGGGTTGGTCTCATATTGAGTAGGAAACTTGGACAGCGGGTGGAATATTATGAGCAATACAGTGAACGGATTATTGTAGCAAAAATCAATACTAAACCTACGTGCACCACAGTGGTACAAGTCTATATGCCTACCAGTCAAGCTGATGATGAGGATGTTGAAAAGGTCTACGAAGAAATAGATGACATTCTGAGGTATATCAAAGGTGATGAAAATGTTATAGTAATGGGAGATTGGAATGCTGTGGTAGGAAAAGGGAGAGAAGGGAAGATAGTAGGAGATTTCGGATTAGGTGAAAGGAATGATCGAGGAAACAGGCTGATGGAATTCTGCACCGAACATGAGTTGGTCATAGCTAACACCTTATTCGATAACCACAATAGAAGAATATACACATGGATGAGACCAGGAGATACAGGGCGTTACCAAATCGACTTCATTATGGTCAAGCAGAGGTTTCGAAACCAGATTTTGGATTGTAAAACATATCCTGGTGCTGACATAAACTCTGACCACAATCTGGTTGTAATGAAATGCAGATTAAAGTTGAAGAAACTGAAGAAAAGTCAAAAGCCAAAAAAGGTGGGCAATAGACAGACTGAAAGTGAAGGATGTAAACGAAAGATTCAAGAAAAGTATAAAGGAAGGACTAATCAATACCCCTAAACAAACTTCAATTGCAGACGAATGGGCACTTTTGAAGAATGAAATAACAAAATCCGCAGAAGAAAACATTGGTAGGAAAGAAAGAATAGGTAGAAAACCGTGGATCACTCAGGATATACTAGAATTGATGGATGAAAGGCGGAAACACAAGAATCTAAGAGATGAAAAGGGGAAAGCAGAATACAGACGTTTGAGAAATAAGGTTAACAAGAAGTGCAGGGAAGCGAAAGAAGAATGGTTGAAAGAGAAATGTGCAGGTATAGAAAATTGTCTGAAATTAGGAAAAGTAGACACAGCTTATCGAAGGATTAAGAATACTTTTGGGGAAAAGAGGACTAAGTGCTGTAATATTAAGGACACAAATG
Organism: Meconema thalassinum; assembly: GCA_946902985.2. Classification (NCBI taxonomy): domain Eukaryota; kingdom Metazoa; phylum Arthropoda; class Insecta; order Orthoptera; family Tettigoniidae; genus Meconema; species Meconema thalassinum. The sequence continues at coordinate 111,072,577 of OX336393.1, forward strand.
GAAAGCCTCTAACAGATAGGGAAGAAAAGATCGAGAGATGGAAAGCTTACATAGAGTGCTTGTATAAGGGAAAGGAGATTGAGAATCATGTAATGGAAAGGGAGGAGGAAATTGATGAGGGTGCAAAAGGAGATTTAATATTGAGATCAGAATTTGACAGAGCATTAGAGGACTTAGGCCGGAACAAAGCACCAGGCATAGATGATATACCGATTGAGTTGCTACGCTGCATAGGAGATGAAGGTCTGATAAGGTTATTTCACTTCGTGTGTAAGATTTATGAGACAGGTGAGGTACCCCCTGATTTCAAGAAGAATGTTATCATCCCTATACCAAAGAAAGTGGGAGCTGACAGATGTGAAGATTACCGTACAATCAGCTTGATTACTCATGCTTCAAAGATCCTGTCTAGAATAATTTACAAGAGGATTGAAAGCCAGATAGAAACGGAGTTGGGTGAAGACCAGTTTGGTTTCAGGAGAAATGTAGGAATAAGGGAAGCTGTACTAAGTCTTAGGCTGATTTTGGAAGGTAGAATAAGGAAAGATAAGAGAACGTTCATGGCATTTGTAGACTTAGAAAAGGCTTTTGATAACGTTGATTGGACTAAATTGTTTGACATTTTGAAATCTATTGGAATAAAGTACAGGGATAGGAGGGTGATATACAATCTATACAGAAACCAGACAGCAGTCATTCGAGCTGAAGGACATGAGAGAGAAGCTGGTATTCAGAAAGGTGTAAGGCAAGGCTGCAACTTATCACCCATACTTTTCAATCTTTACATTGAACAAGCAATGAAGGAAATTGGAGAAAAATTTAAAGTGGGAGTGAAGATTCAAGGAGAAATAATTTCAACTCTGAGATTTGCTGATGACATCGTCATCTTGGCCGACAAGCCTGAGGATTTGAATGAGTTTTTGAATGGTATGGATTCCGTCTTACGGAAGGAATTCATGATGAAAATTAATAAATGTAAAACAAAAATACTGGAATGCAGCCGAAATAAATTAGAAACCTCTATGGAGATCAAATTGGCAGGTGAAAAGCTGAAGGAAGTAGGAAACGTCTGTTACTTAGGAAGCAGAATAACCAGTGATGGACGAAGCAAAGAGGATATAAAAAGTAGGTTGGCTCAGGCAAGGAAAGCCTTTCTACAAAAAAGGAATCTGTTGACATCGAATATAGATTTAGGTATTAGGAAGTAATTTTTGAAAGCCTTTGTCTGGAGCGTGGCGCTCTATGGAAGTGAAACTTGGACTATTGGTGCAGCAGAAAAGAGAAGAATTGAAGCATTTGAAATGTGGTGTTACAGGAGAATGATGAAGATCAGATGGGTAGATAGGGTTACAAACGAAGAGGTATTAAGGCGAGTGGGAGAGGAGATATGTTTCTGGCGACTGCTAATGAAGAGAAGAGATAGGTTGGTAGGACACATACTAAGACACCCAGGAATAGCAAGCTTAGTTATGGAAGGAAGGGTCGAGGACAAGAACTGTAGGGGTAGACCAAGGTTAGAATATGTTAAACAGATAGCCTCTGATGTAGGATGTGGTAGCTATGTAGAGATGAAACGATTGGCTCAGGACAGGGAGGCATGGAGGGCTGCATCAAACCAGTCAAAAGACTGAAGACTCAAACAACTTGACGTTTAATGGCCAAGCAGTTTTGTGCAGTTTTCCAGAAATTTTGCCGTCCATAAAACCTACCGCCCTGGGCAGTTGCCAAGTTTGTCTCCCCGTAAATACGGGCCTGAATACAGTTAAATATCTAATGTTGCAAGCACGACCTTACAGGACCAGTGTTTTACTAGTGAGCATAGAAAACCGTATTTTAGGGATTAAGATTCGCTAGAGGTGTTGGAATGTCCAAAAATATCTCCAGAACGTGCTTTCATATCGCCCCGAAGTGAGGTGACAAAAGTAGTAGCCACTCGAGATAGTGTTGGGGATACATACGGTATTTAACACTAGGCATAACCGTGTTGGAAATTGGAGCTATGTTTCCATTTGTGGTAGGGGCCGATAACCTAGATGTTAGGCCTCTTAAAACAACAATTAACATAATCATTATCATCCATTTGTGGCAGAGTGCATGGCACCATTAGGACCATATTTATAAAAATTGTAAATACAATTTTACATCAGCAACATTACAGTAACTTTTTGTTGTAACAGTTGTCAGTTGACTATCCACCTTTCAGTAGTTACCTCTTTCCACATGACATTCAAGTCCATATCGGCCAGTTTGTCAATGACCCTCCTACACATTTGCTGTCGTTGCAAAAGTGATCTGCCTGGCAGATTGCGCCTGATGGAGCACCATTACGTAATATGTAGAGAACGAATGAGTGTATTCACTAATTGTAGCAAAACCTATCTTCAGCAAATATTGTAATTTTTTAAAAATTCAGATTTCTGAGGTGTGCCAGACAGGCTTAATGCACCCACAGCTGCTATATTTAATGTTGCGCCCGACAGAAGGTTAAATAACTAAAGTTTCTATATTTAGCACACAATTCATTAGAATATTGTACGCACTTTTGCCAAAAAAAACGTTTGTTGTCGGTCTAATTTCCATATAGTTTTACTTTTAAGATCCCAGGGGCGGGCATGCTCCCCCCCCCCCCTCTGCTCCCCCCATGCTCCCCCCCTGCCCCCCCCCCCTCCCCCCTGCGGGCGCCCATGGTTAACTCCCTTAGCCTTTCATAGTCCCCTATCTAGACTGCAAGGCAGCAGCGTCGTGATAAATTTGTGTGACATTTCCTACACACAGGTTTCATCAAAACTCCTCCGCCCGTAGCCGTTGGATCTCCCTTAGTTGGCTGGTTTGGTACTGGCCGTCAGACCCTCGGCCAGGCAGTCGCAGGTATAGTACCGTCTACTGTCATACGGTGGCAGGATTTCTCCTGATGAGATACGCCATCTTGTTCAGATAGAACAATCTCTTAATGAGATCTGTGTTGAAACCAGGCTGAAATGGTTCGCTCATCTCAAAAGAATGGACACACAAAGAACAGCTAGAGTGTGGTTTGAGAAAGAACTAAAAGGCAAGAGACCAAGAGGTCGACCGAGGAAGAGATGGATCGACCAGGTTAGAAATTATCTTGCAGAGAGAGGTTTGGATGTGCAGCGGATCATGGAGGAGGAAACATTCTTGGAAAGATTTAAATGGAGAGCGCTCATTCACCGCACCCGGGAAACTGGAGCCGATTCATGATGATGATTTAAAAAATTAAAATTTCTTTAATATTTAAAATTGAATGAAAAATAACTTAAAGCACATTTACTAAGCTTTTTTTTTTCAAATGTCCTTTCTATTGAATATATTTTATTAACTTTTGAGTTTTGGCATACACTTTCAATTAATATGCATATAGCCTACTCTTATTACTACAAAAGTAGCCTTTCACTCCCACATGTTTGTTGCTCATTTCCAGTACCGTAATAAAACTCGACCTTCTGAATATCTTGGTATTTATTAAAAATTTAAAACACATAACAACCAAAAGGTTTTATACAATATTTTACTTTAGTTTAAGGAAAAAACACACTTAAAGACCAGGTTTCAGTGTCAAAATAACATATAAATACCCAAAAATACCAGAAGTCCATTTTCCTTTTTTTTTTTTAAGTTTTGAAGCATCAATATTGTTTCTGACTTCAATTTAAGACATCAAATACCTGTGTTTCAGTCTTTGTTTGTCCAACACTTCATCAACACATCAAAAAGTGGTGTACAAAGCTCAAAAACTGAAAATACCCTAATTTTGGGTATTTAAATGACAACTGGGTAAATACCCATTTAAATACCCAATTTATATTTACCTTCCCACTGGGTATTTACCCGGCCCACATCACTATGCCTATATAAGTTATTTGTACACATCCAATTCTTCTCCATTGGGGAATAGCAAAGGCTTTGAAAAATTAGAAAAATTATCAAATTCGAAATTGAGTCACGGCATTGATGGATTCTAGGCTCTGGAGGGAGATGATGTTGATTCTAGGGGCATTTTGAAATCGTGGTCATGTAGGCCCGTGTACTTGGGTATGTGTACAAGTTGTCTGATAACCTGTGATGTCTGTACTAGTGCATAAGTATCGTATGCCTATATGTAATCGAGGTAGGATCTAAGTAGGAAGTGGCCTTGGCCTTAAGTAGAGACCATTTGTTTTGGAGTAAAAGTGGAGAAACCATGGAGGATGGCTGAGGTAGGAATCAAACCAGCCTCTTCTCAGTTTTGGTCTGGAAAAAGAGGCTTCTATATGTGTTATAATGGGGCAGGGGGGTCAAAAAAGAAACTGCAATCTGCTAATGTTGGAAGAAGGCAAGGTAGGGAGCTGGACAGCAAGAGAGTTGTTAAGACACTTGAGAGATCTACCGTATCTATGTTTAGACACCTGACTAGTCTACTATGGCTATGTAGTTGGCCTGCCACCCAACCTGGTATGATGCAATTTCTCACGAGGCTCCTGCGTTATGAGATAAAACTGAGAAGAGGAGGATTTGATTCCCATCTGAGCCATCCTAGAAGTGGTTTCAGTGCTACTGGTATCCTACTCCAGGCAAATGTTCTGGTCATGACCCACATTCTAGCCTTAGTAATAATACTAATATCGTATGGCCTCGGATGCCGGGTGCAAGCTTTGTTATTTAACACTCAGAGGGTATAGCTTGCTTACGTAGAATTTCGTTGTTTCTTGAAGCACTATGAAAGTCAAGGAGGTTAGATATCTAAGCTCCTTGAACACTATAAGTTAGCGCTTTCTAGTAGAGAAATGAGGAACTTTGTGTTGGCGGAAACTCCCGAGATTAATTTTGCCACTATGAACGCGGCCTACTGAATTCAAATGGGTTCTTTGACATGCCAATTTTTTCCGCCTTTCAAAAATCACTTACCACGGCCAGGAGCAATTCTGCAAGCTTGGGGTTAGTAGACCGACACGTTAACCACTCACCCACCGTGGCAAGCCTAGCATTAGTTATTAATATTCACACTAACTTAATTACGGTACTACAGATGTCACCACACAGGCTATCAGACAAATTCTATACCCAGGAACACAGGGCTGAAAAGCAGGCACTGAATTAAAAATAGGAAATTCTTTCTCACAATTCTTCATGAACACAATGAATTCTCCATATTGAAGGCTGTTGCCACTCAGCACTGTCCATTATCAGCCACAACAGGCGACGCACAGTTCTTCAGATGCTGGGGGAGTTGTGAGAAATGGGCGACCAGCATCACAATAATTATATCCTAATAGGGCCAGTTAATATCTTAACCCTGCCGGACAAAACTGAGGAGCTAGTGGACTTCATGATGGAGAAGGATATAGCCAACCTCGTTCTCAGTGAAACGAAATGAAAAGGAAAAGGGGAAAGAATACTAAAGGAAGGATACAGGCTGTATTACAGTGGAAGACAGGAGGCAAGAAATGGAGTAGGAATGATTATAAGAAAGGATGTCCTAGAGTATGTGGAGGAGGTGAAGAAGATTAGTGACAGGATGGTCATAGGAAGGATACAGTTCCCGACAGGTACAAAGGATCTGTTTCAAGTATATGCTCCACAAACGGGGAATAAAAAGGAGAACTTATAGGTTAAAACTACTCGCAATAGCAAATATTCTTCCTGGGTAACACGATACTGTCGTACTTCTGAAGCTTATATAATCGTGATCCATATATTTCATTCGTAAACCGTATTTGGAAAATGATGATGTTTCTCACGCCAAAGAATATGAGTCACACGACATCGGCGTGAATAGTTCTGAATAAAACCACCCAGTCCTAATAAGTCTCAAGTTGATGTTAATTTTTCAAAATGGAAATGTGTCCTTAAATAAAATACGGATTGGAGTGACCCAGTTAAATAAAATAAAAACATAAAATGAAAACATATTTGGGAGCTAATATTTCCACACTGGTATTTGGCTGCCACACCACTAGGCGTGCTGTAGTAGTTTCTTGTTTCCATGCTTTTCCATGGGCCATTCACTTCTATTATATTTGGTGTTCTGTGATTATAGCGTAGCAACGGTTTCCATCTGGTAAACACATCAAAGGTGATGGACGAACGTGGTTACTTTGACACGGAATTGTTTATTGAAGAAGTAAAAAATAAGCCCATTATTTGGAACAAAATGGCCGCCAAGAACAGAAACCGACACGAAAAGTCAAAGGAATGGGAACAACTCGGGCGTAAGTTTTGTGACAACTTTGAAGAGATGGGCCAAGAAGACAGGGACGTTTGCAGTAAGTACGATTTATCAATTGATTGCCGGTATTACATTGTCAGAATAAATGCTTTAATTAGAAGGGTATATTATTGAATTTAATTATGTTTCAATAGCATTGATGCTATGTATTTTAGTGGTCGAATGCACGCTTAATATAATCGAAGCAAGAACACGTAATAAATACTTAAATCCTTATATATATATCTCTACTCTAATACACATATGATATGATAACCAAGGAGTAGTATTCCTTGATAATAATGGATGGATGTATCAATAGCACCATGACAACTGTTGTGCCTTGCTGTTTGGAAAAGTCAGGGAGAGTCTATCTTTATATAACTTCCGCGACCACCACCAGAGTGCTCGTTAACGGGATATAACAGTCTTCCCTGGGCAAAAGAAAATCATTGCACGTAGTCACTGAGGTAAGCTGGTAGTCGTCTGGGGCGCTCAGAATGTCGAACATGCATTCCAACTCGATTATCTATGACTGGCTCGGCTGCTGGATTAGGGGTTAAATTTACTGGGTTGTTGAAGTCCATGAATATGATCTCTGGAGGAATATACTGGGGGGTGGAAGATTGGTCCTGTACATCCTTGGCGAATGATACGTTGGTTTTGGTTTTCGGTTGAACCCCAGTCCTTCTCATTTGATTTACGGGCCGTTTAATGTTTGATCCATCGTCGAGGAGAATAATGTAGTGTAGTTTTCCTAAACATTTTGCTATCTCTCCAAATCGCCAGGTAGGTTTTCTGTTTTGTGGATACCAGCGAACTTGTACTCTTTCTCCTTCTGGAAACTTGCGGGTAGAACTTTGTATTGCCTGTTCATTTGAGTCACATTGTTGAGTTTTGGAGTGACTCCGGACAAGTGCATCTAGACGAGTTCTAATGGTTCGTTTCAGGAATAGCTCTGCTGGAGACTTCCCGCAGGCTAAAGGAGTTGCTCGATACCTGAACATGATTTCTTGTAACTGCTGTCGTAGTGACAGATCTGAATTGTTCATGGCATTCAGCTTCACTTTTAATGTTTGCACGTATCTTTCGGCTAATCCGTTGGTTGAAGGATGATGTGGAGCACTAAATTTCTGAATAATTCCATTCTTAATGCAGTAGTCTTTAAATTCCATTGAAGTAAAAATTGTAGCATTGTCTGACACGAGAACTGATGGAAATCCGTGTGTAGCAAAAATGTCACTAAGGGCTTCAATTGTCGATTCTGATGTGGGTGCACTTGTTTGAGTTCGTACTTCTGCCCACTTAGATTTGGCATCAACTAGAACCAGGAAATGGAGGTTTCTGTACGGTCCCGCGTATTCAATGTGTATTCGTTCAAAGTTTTCTCTTGGTTCATCCCACTGGTCCACAGGTACTTTTGCAGGGCTTTTCTGTAGCAGTGCACAAGCTTCACAGGATCTCACCATTCGTCCAATGTCCCTGTCGATCCCTTTCCAGTAAACATATCTCCGTGCTAGCTGTTTCATCTTAACGATTCCAACGTGTGTGTGGTGTAGTTCGTTCAACACCGCTGATCGATACTGATTTGGAACAACTAACCGATGGTCCCTGAAGAAGAGTTCGTCTTGAATGGTATACTTTGAATCTGTATTTATGGTAGAATTGAGTTCATTTCGAATTTGGATGAGTTCATCGTCTTCACGAGATGCGTTGATCAGGTTTTCAGGGGTTATTGCTTCGCTCGAAATCTGATTAATGGTCTGATCACACAACATTAAAACTTCGTTGTCAAATACTTGTTCGATGGAAGTTTTATGCTCTGGATTCGGTGTTCGTGAAAGACAGTCCACATTTACATGATCATCCGCCTTTCGGTATTTCACTTCGTAATCAAATTCCTGAAGGAAAGATGCATAGCGGAGTAATCCTGCTGAGGTCATTGCTGGATGTAGAATTCTTGCAAGAGGTCTATTGTCTGTAATAAGTTGAAATGTTCTTCCGTAAATGTAAACGAATAAATGATGAACGGAGAACATTATCGCCAGAGCTTCTTTGTCCAACTGACTATATCTTTTTTCTGTATCAGTCAGTGATCTGAATGCTATAGGTCTTTCAATACCATCAATTACATGGGACAAGATTCCTGCGACACCCACTGGACTGGCATCGCACGCTACAACGATTGGCAATTCTGAATCGTATGGAGTAAGCACCATGTTACAAAACGAAAATTGTAACTATCGAAAGCCTAACCGGAGTATAGGTTCTTTTATAATATCGTACTGGTACTTATTCTATTTTCAATAAATCAAAGCAGACAATGATCAGTCATGTCCTCCAAAACAGACCACAGAGATAATAATACAGAGCCCGCTTGGAATATAAAAGAAAAACAAAGAGTAGTGACTAAAGTCCTTCATCCCCTCCAAAGATATAACAGTCTTAAACACACTCCCACCTTGAGACATTTGTCTCAACACACATTATTTACAGTTCACTCCGAAAACCTACTGTAGATGGCACTTTTATTTTTCTTCCACACCTTGTCTTCACCATGGAATAGCCAACTACAGGTATCTCCTCAGCTACTGGTTCCAACGGTGACTGGTCTTCTACAGGTAGGGTAGACTGGTTACCACTACACCAAGCTCCAGATGAGATCTCTAAAGGACAAAGTCTTTGGACTGGCCGAATCAGAGTTCCAGATGATGTCTTCAGCCGTGCTACTCTTTCAACTCCATCCTTCCCTGGGATAAGTTCCTGTACAATAGCAATAGGCCAATCAATTGTCTTGCTGTTGCCTGAGCCTATTAGAACAACTTCCCCTGTCATCAAGTCATGCTTCTGATTCTTGGAAGTAAGTTTGAGTTGACCAAGATACTCAGTTCTGAACCGTTGCCACAAGCTTTCGATTAATTGTTGTTGATACCGTAGTCCTTTTCCTAAATCGGTGGCATAAGCAGTATCACAATCGTGTACTCCACCTTTTGTGAATACAAGCTGAAACTGCAGATCTCTGTTCCTCTGCCTGAGCTGCTCAACCTCCTGATGTAAGCTAGCCAACATAATTTGATGTTGTTCTTGTAAGAACCTGATGATCTGTTCAAGCTGCGCTATGCGTAGCAAGTGATCAGATGTTGGCGTCACCATCAGGCCTTCAGAACGGCCAATCGCCGCCAGTTCTGGGCCTTTCTTGCTCACCACTCTTCGATGTTCGTCGTTATCTCGACGTAACCGTCGGATGACCTTCTCTGCTTCCTCCAACTTGAATATTAGGTCTGCCTCGGTCCCTTCCACTGCTGCATTGCTCTTGGAGCTACCGCCAGCCTCGATTTGAGCATCTAACTTTGTGCCAGGAATTATTTTGCTCCCAACCGTCTCCAATTCTTGCTTCCCATGTTCCAGACTATATATTTTCTTTTTCTGTTCCTCCACAATACCAGAGAGTATAAGTTTTTAGCTTTGGATTCACACAGTGAATTCTTGTTTTCTATAATCGGGTGAATCCAATAAACTCTCTTTCGACGACGCCGTCTTCGTCGACGTAATAACAAAATCAACAGCAATGCTTCCTCTTCGAAATCCATTTCAGTACTGTAGTAACGTGTTTTTCGAGGGTATTTTACACCACTGACATAAGTCAGTAGGAAGCCATTCAATGTTTATTTACGCGGCAAATTGTTCAGCCGAGATATGTTTCATGTAACTTATTATTATTATTATTATTAAGGTAGTTTTGGAGCGTCTTTTATAAGATTATAAGTATACAGATAGGTTTTCGATGTTATAGAAAACACTATCAAGCGAATTATTACGAACAACATTATCGCGGAAAATTATATGATTACGGAATTTTACGGATTTTTGTCAGTTAGAGTTTATTGTGAGAGAGATGAGTCATTGGGAATTCAGCTACAGGTATATTCTTGTCGAGAAGCGTGACGAAAGCCGTGGGGCACTTCCAGCTGGCTGTATCAAGAAAAGGCGAAATGGCCTGAACCGGAAATCGACATCGTCGCGCCGAGTATATTGACCCTTATGTCGGGAGTATCGCGTGGTGTCTCAGCCAATCATAGGCGGGCCACTAGGAGACGGCTCCTAAGAGGGGATGCGAGGAGTGCATATATTGTTTGCGCGCCGAGAAGGGCGATGTGGTTGCTCGTTTGGTTGGTTCCGGTGTGATCGGACCATGACTTTATCATTTGTACAACAATCTCCACAACTGACGAAGAAGATGGTGACGTCCAGAAGGCTGTTGGAAGCTTTCTTAAAGAACATCAAGTACGAGGGAAATGCTACGGCAATTTCCAATGGTAAGCGCGAATGACTCAGAAATACATAATCACTCGCTTCATTGTTTCATATTCAGAATTTCAGTAACTTCTTAGCTTGGGAATAATAGTAAAATCAGTAATTCATCCGACTCCGTTTTCACGTAATTCTCTAGTGGTAATATTCAAATCGTCACGCTCCAATTTATATTTATTATTATTATTTTTAAAATTGCCACTACTTGTTTTTTATATAATAAATTCATTTCTTATACTATGCAATCTTTGCTTTCAGTAGGTAGCATTAGATATAGACCAAATTCCTTCCCCTGATACAATTGTTAGTTGGGTTAATGATCAAATCATACCACGATCTGAGTGTGAGGATTCTTAAAGGTGTTCTGCCTGAGCTAGGTGTTGTTAAATATACATTTAGATTTCAACATAGCGTTGAGGTCTTGGCGCCCATTAATACAACGTATCTTGGTTAGAGTAAACATTTCATTTATCACCTCAAACGTGGGACTTGTTGTGGTTTTTCCACACTCTCACCAGGAAAACAGTTACACTTGTCACCCAACAGTGGGGACACTAGTAAAACCGTTACACTTGTACGCTCAACGTGGAGCAAAAGAAACCATTACACTGTGTACGTATGGCTGTGGTGTGGCTGAAAAGTTGGCAGATACGAACTTCCAGTAACCACAACGAACCACTTCATTGTGGTCAAGGAGTGCTCGGTTTTGACCACAACCAACCACCGTCGTGTGGTGTGGTTGTGGTTGTTAAGTGGTACGTGTGAAAACCAAGACGGCGTAATGCATGAAGTAATGTAGTACGTTGATGTGTATACAGAGGACACTGAAACACTAGATGATTAACGATACCGATTGCAGTGTTAAGGCTTGGTTTCCTCCAGTAGCGGTACCGCTTTCTAGCGGCCGTAATGTGACGGCGAATGACGTATTAGACTGGGCCGCTTTTGGGTAAAACTTCGTTTTTAAGAAAACAAGAAGCAAATCGTATAACATTTGGGCATCAGGACTTTTAGAGATAATTTGACCCTGCTGAGTTCGAAAATGCCTGATGCCCACTCGAGAAATGGACCGGAAGTCCACAATTCAAGATGGCGTCCAAGATGGCGGCTCTTCCCCGAAGTTTGCTACTTTGAGCTCGAGAGTAAAATCTATTCAACAATTGCGCCTTTTTTCTTCGCAGCTATGCAGAGGAGGCATGCAGCTACCTGTTACATACTATGGTTATCTTGAAACTTGGAATGTTAACCCTGGAATCGTACCTGTAATCTGACCTATGGATTTTTTAAAAGTTACTTTTGTTTCGCTTTGATTACGGAAAAAGTACCCGATAAACGAACATTTGTGGCTGTATAATACTTGTAGTCCCAACATTCAGCATTACGTTGCGTAGTCGCTTATCCCGCTGCGTCAATTAGGAACTGCAGGAGGGCGTTCAAAGTGCAGCCGTGCGCGCGCGGTAGGCAGCCCGGTACCTGATATACTGTATGTGCAGCCAAACTGCCCGGCACTGCCTGCAGATGAGTTCTATCATGCTTCATATTGGACGCTATTTGGGTCTTATAATTGACACTTGTGATGAAAAATGGTTATACAGCAAATGCTGGTTGCTTTCCTGGAGAAAATTTCAGTTATGTTGGCATGACATATCCAGATGCGAAAGGAATTCGGATGGTGGAAGTTCTAGCTAAAGCGATAAGAGACGGTGATTGAGTTCTGTTTCGCAAGTCTCTCACGGAGATGTTTCCCTACATGGCATGCTATGACCACGGCAATTACGTCCGTTCTATGGCCGTGTATATATCCGATATGAATGAATTGAGTCCAGGTGTCGAGGACGCATTTTTGAGATTTCGTTGTCTTGAGAAGCTCTAACAATTTTAGTCAATTTGATCCAACCAGGCACAGGAATGGATAGTTGGAGTCTGTAAGAATGAAGGAGGCATCGTAGGAATCACTCAAAATACGTCCTCACTCCAGCGGTGGGCACATTCCTTTCATTGGGGGAGTGAAATCTCGAAGTTGGTGCGTGAAATGTATGGCGTGTGCTCTGTGGCCACCTGCAGTGAACTGCTACCAGGGCCCCGGAAGAGAGACAACACTGATGAAAATTCTCTCCTGCGAGTAATGGAGGCCTGCGATCTGCTGAAACAGGATCATGGCATCTGTAACATTGCCAACAAGGACTAAACATCGAAAGAAATCGAAGAATTTCTTCTGAATGCCAAGGCGGAAGGACAGGCAGCAGTCCTGGACTTGGTCCGTAAGCGCTTTCTCATTCAGGAGACAGGACTGCCTGAATTAAGTTATTACGCCAGATTACCTAAGTGCAATGAATTTACCCTCTCAGTTCTATATAAGGTCAATGTCACAAAGGACACTGCGAGTGCCCTTCAGGCCGACAGAAAAGTAATGCGCCGCCTCCTTGTTGCATACGAGGGTGAGAGGTTGGACTACGCCCTATTATGAAACACGAACTACTTCTGATTCCTATAAGTCTCTGCGAAATGAATCGTGACCTCAGAAGCGCCAGTGATAAAAGTACTCTCACTTCTGTCATTACTTCTGGAATTGACTGCCCCGGAACCATTCCCGTTGCTAACGATACGTCTGTTTTGATTATTGATGGACAAGCTCTGGTAGTTGCACTTGGAAAGCCTTCTAAGTCGCAGCCTACTTTCGGAAATTTTGCTAGCCGTTTCGCAAAGAGGATGCAGTAATTGGGAAAGCCCTACACAAGGGTTGAAATCGTATATGACCGCTACAGGCCTTTTTCAGTGAAATCATCAACCCGCAATAAAAGAGCAAAACTTAAAAACGCCAATACGACGAAAAATAGACAATGCTTCTGTGCCATTACCACCAGACTGGAAGGGCTTCTTGGCTTTGCCCGAGAATAAGGCAGACCTAGCCAATTTCTTGAGTAATGAACTAATGAAGTATCCTTTTGGTGATCTGGAAGTAGTCCCCACAGGGGGCTTCAAAAAGGGGTGACGAGCCGAATCTACACGCCCAGGCACTATCGTGCAGCACCTTGCCGCGTCCCATGAGGAAGGGGACTCGCGCTTCGTGCTCCACGCTACCCGCACGGACTTCCCTGTCAAAGTGATAATGGCAAGAGACACTGAAATAATCCTGCTGCCGTGCATCATTTTGACAGAATGAAATGCTCAGAGGTGTGGGTGATGTCTGGAACGAAAAATAAGAGAAAATACATTCCGGTCCACACCATTGCATCCACACTGACACCTATTCAAAGGGAAAACATTTTGGTGTTCCATGCGCTCACAGGGTGTGACATCACCTCTAAGCCAGCTACTATCAGTAAAACAGCAGCATGGGCTCATTACTTGGAGTATGCTGAGCTGCTCTCCGGACTCGGAAAGCTTCCGCTCCTGGAGTCCACAATCTCAAACGTAGAAAAGTATTTCGTGCAAATGTACAAGGTAAGCACACATAACTTAAGTTTTCCTCGAACCCCAACGAAAATTACAGTCTCTAAGCAGATTTTTTCTTGCATTTAGTTGCCACTAGAAACCTGTACTGCTGATGAAGGTAGGTATCTAATGTTTGGTCTTGTGGATCAAGAATGACTTCTCCCGACCAGTGACTCGCTTCACATTTTAAGATGTCATTATAAAGTGAGTATTCGACGTACGCAATACGCACAGTATTATTATTTGTGACTCATAGTTAATTAATTTGTCATGTTTCTCTGGCTGGCTTTTGTTTGGAAAAACGCTCACATGCCCGACCCTGTCTTACCCAATCCACTGGAAACAGGATGGCAGTCTACGGATGGGAAGTTGACCGCTGTAGGCCTAGCCTGCCACGCGGCTGCAGTTCCAACGCCCTCCTCAACAACAAACAACAAAGTCAACCCCTGGCACCCTGGTGTAAGATGTCCTTAAGACGATACGATCATTACATGACATTTTGGATTGATATTTAAATAAAACGTGCGAAACATTTCACCATGCAAGTTAACTTTTAGGCCTAAAAAACAACTCATATTTTAGGCCTACTTTTTTGCACAAATCATGCCAAATGCAAATTATTCACCAGGCCAATGTCCTTGGGGAAATAAATAGTTCTGCTGCCTTTGCCTTTACCTTCAAATAGAAGGAAATAAAATAAATATCTTGAACAAGAAATTCCGTAACTGCTTCCGACTCGATATTAAAAACAAAGATGTCCGACCTGGAGACATCTCAGGCTACATAATTATTTACTCAACATTTAAGATAACCACTATATATGTATCTGAAAAGTGAACACGCGTTCAAATGGAAATAATACTTTCAGACTAATTTGCGCAATATTATCAATTATAGTTATTATTACTTAATCTAATTAACACGTTATTTTCTCAAGCGGACGAACACAGTAAAGCGTCCATTACCAACCGCACGCCCATCCCACGAGCACGTGGTAGTTCAGTTTGATAATTCAACTTTTCAGTGTGGCCGACAGAATATGTTGCCAATATATTCACAATTACTGGGACAAGCGAAAAAATAACCTGAAAAAACTTACATTTGATTAAAACATGTATATATTTGTTATGGACTGCAGGTTATAAATTGAGTCTTTCCTTATTAAGGTTGGCAACCCTAGCTGTCAAAAAAGTGCAAACTTACAGTAGATGAACTATACTAATTGACGCTGCGGGCTAGGCGTATACACATCGTAATGCTGAATGCTAGAACTAGAATTAATGTACCGACCCAAAGTTTGTTTTACCGTGTACTTTTTCCGTAATCAAAGTGAAACAAAAGTAACTAAAAAAAACAAACATAAGTCGGATTTCAGGTACGATTCCAGGGTTAAAATTCCAAGTTTCAGGAAAACCATAGCATGTAACAGGTAGCTGCATGCCTCCTCTACATAGCTGCGAAGTAAAACGGCGCAAATGTTGAATAGATTTTACTCGCGAGCTCAAAATCGCCAACTTCGGGAAAATGCCGCCATCTTGAATTGTGGACTTCCGGTCCATTTCTCGAGTGGGCATCAGGCATTTACGAACTCAACAGGGTCAAATTATCTTAAAAAGTCCTGATGCCCAAATGTTATACGATTTGCTTCTTGTCTATCGTTTTTCAGAAAATATAGACCGGGCCGGTCTATATAGAAACTGGGGACCGTCTTGACGGTGAACAATGGTGTAAAGCTAGAGCTAATTATCAGTGTGATGAAGCGACCCGAATACCCACGACCGCTGCCGATCATCCATCCATCCCCAGTCAGCTGTTCCTCGTTGAAGCAGACTAGCGCAGCGGGGCAATAAGAACGTTGAATAAGAAATGGATGATCTTGACATTGCACTCGTAATAATTTTGGAAGAAGAAGAGTCGCCCGAAGACGATAGGGAACGTTCGGGTGCGAGTGATATTTTAAAAAGGCGCCCTACAGAAGGTGCATATGAAATGTTAGTGCGTCGTCATTTGCACAACAATGAAGATAAATTCAGAGAATATTTTCGGTTGACACCTGTATTATTTGACTATGTTCTGAATTACATAAAGGATGCCATCACTTCAGTACCATACAACAGAAACAAAAGACCAATATCTCCTGAACAGAAACTCTGTGTATTTTTAAGGTTGGGTTAGTATATTAATTAACAACAATATATTATAATATTTCGTTTTTTCATATACCGTATCTATAAACTGACTATTGTTATTTTAAATCACATCGGTTATATTATTTAACAACAATATCGAGTGTGTTAGTTCGCTTGGCTCATTTTCTGTAAATGTCAACTGTCCGGTTGGTGCAGGAGACATTACATCTCCTATACTTTCACTGTGACTGCTGCTAGGCCTAGATGTTCTTGATGTTGGGTCGTTAGAGAAAATGCCGTAATTCAGCATTACCAACCAGCGTGGAAATTTGCATCCTCAGTTGTACTTGTACATGTCGAGGAAGTTTTTTTACACTTTTCGCCATAGACATGAAAAAATGATCGGTTTCGTCTAATTGTGCGGTGGAATTTACGTTCCGCTCGGCTATTTGTTTCAGCAGCTGCAGTCGTTCCTCAGAATGCGCTGATCTTTTTCCTCTTTTTTTGGTGGCTCCATCTCTTTACGAACGTTCTCCGGCTCATCTTCCTCAAAGTTTATCAAGTCACTTCCTTCTTTGTAGACCTGTGTATCCTCCTCTACAGCAGGAGTTCCGTTGATATCTACATCTTCACAGTCCTTATCTCCAACAACATTGGTAATCGTGCTGAAATACGGAATAATATGATCATTAGTAAAATACTAAAGCCCACGAATAGTGATCCAATAAGTATCTGTTCTACTGAATATGTATTAGCCCTATTTAGTTTTGTGACAGTATATAATTTACGATTAAACGTTCCTTTTCTTTACCTTCTTTTCAATGAACTGAAATCATCTAAGAATGACAGAAGCACAGTTCTCTTCTTTGCTGCCTCACCAGCGGAGCCAGTTATTGGTTTTCCTCTGCGTCTAACATAATAATCTCTTGTGTAGGCCCACCGCTTGCTGCAGTCAACATCTGTAGAAGACATGAGCTGGGAGAAACAATTACATTTAAATTTCAAAAACAACTCATGTTTTTCTTTCTTTCTTTCTTTCTTTCTTTCTTTCTTTCTTTTAGGTACTTGTCTAGAGGAGAGTCATTTAGATCACTAGCTTTCCAATTTCGAATATCCCATTCTTGGATAAGTGTCATAATAAAGGAAGTTGCTCGCAGCATCACCACAACTATGTTCGGTTTAGAACTGCCATCACCAACAGAAGAACAACTACGAAGAACTGCTAACGCATATTTATCAAGATGGAATTTCCCGAACTGTGTGGGGGCGATTGACGGGAAACACATAAGGATAAGGGCTCCCAAAAATTGTGGATCGGCATTCTTTAACTACAAGGAGTTTTATTCAATCGTTATGCTAGCGGTTGTCGATGCTGATTGCAAATTAATTGCAATAGATGTCGGATCTTATGGCAGAGAAGGAGACGCAGGTATCTACTTAAAAAGCAAACTAGGACAAAACATTCAAGGCAATCAGTTTAATATACCCCCACCGAAAACATTGCCCGGAACAGATAATGCTGTACCTCATGTGATAGTTGGAGACGAAGCTTTTGCTTTACACGAACATTTGATGAAACCATACCCCAGACAGCAATCTTTGAGTGATCCGTCGAAAGCTGTATATAACTATCGACTATCGCGAGCTAGGAGAACGACTGAAAATACTTTTGGAATTTTATGCGCCTATTTTCGATTTTTTTTTCAGCCAATCGCTACTGCCCCTGAAACTGCTGATAAGTTGATTGCATGTGCCTGTATTTTACATAACATTTTACGAGAAGCAAAAGTACCCCCTCCTGCTCACGTGCATGTTGATGATGCACTTCCACTTCCTGCAGAAAACTTGTTCCCACTAGCAGCAAATAACGTTCGCATACAAAATTCACCCATGCAAATCCGAGAAATATTTAAAAACTATTTCAATGGTCCTGGTGCTGTTGAATAGCAGAATAATTATGCAGCACATTACTGAAATCTTAATTGTTACTCACTGCAAACGATTTAACCTGGTGATGTTGAGTGACCGAAGTGTATTTTATTCTGTTAAAACATTACTAAACATCCTATAATCCAATTAATTAATTAATTAATTAATTAATTAATGTTTAACATGGTAGCCTATACAATGCAGGCCAGTCATTTTTTGGACGATGTAATTATACAATAAATAAGGTATATGTTGTGATTTTTTAAAGATGCCAATTATAATTACAATGTATCAACATAACCCTAAAAATGAAATATATATCATACCTGTTTTCTTAGGTATACCGCCAATTTCACGCCAAAGATGTTGCTTCATTTGGGCTTGTCTGTAATCTTTACTCTTCACAATATACAATGCCTCATGATTCTTTACGAAATCTATTAATATTTCCTCTTCTTCCATACTCCAATATATCATTTTATTAGTCATGACTACTTTCAGCACACACCGAACACCGTACAAAAACGGTTACATGCGCAAACCTCGGACGATTGTAGGTGGCATCGTTCCAAAAACACGGGAGTACTGGCATGATTAAAACGTAAGCGAATAATTGATTTTTGTTTATATGACGGCGAGTGTATAGACCATTATAAAGCCAAGGAAGACGGGGTATCGTTGGTTGGAGATTATAATAAAACTTTGCCTTTTTCCTTGTATAATCCTGCCATTGTCGTGACCACACGTCTTTCAGTTGGTATTTCAAAAGAGGTATAAAATCAGAGGCAGGGGTAGAAGGGTTGATGGGGGTACCGTGTCCGCACGCTGCATGTTTGGCAGCATTATCGACTTATACATTCCCTAAAATAGTCGTATGGCCAGGTATCCAGGAGAAAACAATTTTGTATCCCGACTGCGTCAATTCATACGGCAAACTGAGGATATTGAGTATAAATCAATTCTCAGTATGAGAAACATTTTGCAAGGCCTGGAGAACACTCTGTTGGTCAGGTAAGATGAGGGATCGAGATATGACATTCCGTTTAATATATATGAGTCCTTGACGGATGGCAAACGCCTCGGCAGAAAAAATAGAGAATGTATTGGGTAACGTAAATGAAGCTAGAAGGTGGGTGGCGGGGATATAGAAGGCCGCACCCATGCCTGGCGGGGAGGCTATTTTGGAACCGTCTGTATAAACAGTAAACAATGGTGAGCACGTTCTTCATGGTGATATACATATCGGCGGGCGAAAAGCCTCAAACTTCTTTATCACGGAGAGTGGAATCTAAGATGGCAGAAGGAGACATACGTGAAGCCGTCAAACTCCTTTCATCCTCAGATAATCTTGCACCTGATAACGAGGATACGTTTTTACATCTAAAGGATAAACATCCTGAACCAACTGGGACACTTATTTTTCCCGATACTCCTAATGAAGAAAATAAGTTCACAGTATCAGAAGATGATGTGGTGGTAATTCTCAGCAAATTCCGAAATGGGTCTGCAGGTGGTATTGATGGTTTACGCCCAAAACACCTCAAAGGCAAATCTGCAAAGGGTAATGGTGTGGCCGGAAAAAAATTACTATCTTCTTTAACATCCCTCTGAAATTTTATGCTATCGGGTCAGGTGAATTCTGGTATACTTCCAATCCTACATGGGGCGAGTCTGTGTGGACTGAACAAGGAGGGTGGCGGGCTCCGCCCTATTGCAATTGGTTGCACTCTAAGAAGGTTCACAGCTAGTCTAGCATGTAATTATGTTCTTGAAGATTTGGGAGAATACTTCAACCCGATCCAACTTGGCTTTGTCACGAAGGGATCCTGTGAAGCTGCAATCCATTCTGCTCGAGCATTTGTGAACAAAAATGTCGGAACCGACAAGATTGAACTTAAGATTGACTTCAGAAATGCGTTTAATAGTGTTGATCGAGATGATCTGCTGACACGTTTCAAAGATAAAGCTCCTTCATTTCACAACTTCTTCTGGCAATGCTATCGAGAACCATCTTATCTAGTTTTTGGAGACAAGATTATCCTTTCTCAATCTGGTCTTTAACAAGGTGACCCTGGAGGGCCCTTAGGCTTTTGTCTGGTCATTCTGCCAATTTTGGAGAAGCTTTCATCTGAACTGAATATTTGGTATTTGGATGAGGGCTTGCTGCTAGGGGACCCGACTGTCGTTCTAGATGATTTTTCCTCGATTATTGCGCAATGTAAATCACTTGGTCTTGACATCAACCCCAGCATGTGAGTTGTTCTTCTGCGGTGACAACAAAGATGAGATTTTTTTCTCGTTTGAACGAGTTATCTCCAGGCATTGAAGTGGTACCGTCTCTAACTTTGCTGAAGGCTCCAGTCACTGAAGGCACCATTGAACCCTCCTTATCCAGAAAATTTGACGAGTTAACTCTTCTGCTTGGGCGTCTGAAATATTTGAAGTTTCACATTGCTTACTTTCTCCTAAAAAACTGTTTCCTTGTTCCTAAGCTCATATATTTGCTTAGAAGTACTCCTCTATGGAAGATTAGACCGTCGATACAGAGAATGGATGATTTTGTGAAATGCACACTAGAGTCAACTCTTAATACAAATTTAAATAATAGATCATGGACAATAGCCTGACTCCCCGTTCGTTACGGTGGAATCAGAATAAGGAAAATTAAAAATTTAATGCTTCCAGCTTTCATGTCATCGGTGAATAGTGTTTTCTCTCTCGCCCAGTCAATGTTTCCGGCCTGAGGCCTTGGAATTATGGAACTACCAGTATAACGATCCATCTATCCCTTCAGCTCCTGCGTTACAACGTAATTGGGACGGTTTCGTCTGCAAAAAAATAATGGACAACTTGGGGTTTCTCTCAGATGAGGAAAAGGCTATTCATTTGGCTAGTTTTAAGAAAGAATCGAATTCATGGTTAAATGCTATCCCATCGAGAACAATAGGGACATTACTGGACAATAATAGTTTTAGGATTTCGATGTCTCTCCGCTTTGTAAACCTCATACTTGTGTCTGTGGTGAGGTCGTTTCCGCACGCCAACATTCTCGTCATTTCTCAATAAATGAAACGCTTCGGAGGGCTTTCGCTACTGCAAAATTCCCGTCAATTCTTGAACCATCTGGAATTTGCAGAGATGACGGTCGCCGCTCTGATGGGATGACCATAATTCCGTGGTCGAATCGCAAATGCCTAGTCTGGGATGCAACGTGCTCAGATACGTTGGCTCCTTCATATATCTCATCATCGTCAAAAGAAGCTGGATCTGTAGCTGAGATCGCCGTCGTTCGGAAGCATAACAAATATAGGAAGATCATAGAGGACTATATTTTTGTGGCCTTTGCTGTGGAGACAATGGGTCCTTGGAGTGAGGACGCAATACATCTAGCAAACAAGCTAGGAAGAGTAATAGGTGGAGTCTCTGGTGATTCTCTTGCAGTAAACCATTGTATTGTAATTACCATTAGTAGAGATTTTTAAATAATATAATCGGTAGATTCCTGTCTTTCACTTCCATGACAATATCAGCTACTTTGCTAAATGAAGTTTCTCGACTGTTAGGTAGAGTTGTATACACGAAGTAATCTTTCCTTTTATATTTTTAGATAACTTCTATTAGATTGTATTGTTCGATTGAATAAATAAAACAGACATAACTTACACTTATTTTTCATGTAACGAACTCGCCGCTGTGTTTTTGTTTTTTATACAAAAGAGCAGCGGGTTGCCAACTTCCATATATAACAAAATGACATTTTTAGCCAACCTCAACATACCCCCTGTAAAAAGGAGATTTTGATAGACATACATATTTGGCACAAAATAATGGTAAATAAAGTCAATAAAGTAATATGTAAAGTAGCAGTCTTGATGTTTCTTGCTTTACATGACAAGCTGATCTCGGAATTGTTGATATTTCACCCTCTTGAGGGCCTTGATAAAGGTATCTGCTTGTTTATTTTCTGTGTAGACATGCTTTATCTTGAACCGTCCTTTGCTCAACTCATCACTGACAAAATTATATTTTATGTCAATGTGATTGCTGTTTAGAGTGAGCTGCCCAGACTTGATCATATTAATGGTACTCATATTGTCCATGAACAGAGTCACTGTTGGCTTTCTGTTGAGCTGTTCATGAACTAATGTGGTGATGTGCTTCAGCTGTGCTACACATTTTGCTGCAGCCACATACTGAGCTTCAGCCGATGATAGTGCCACTGTAGTCTGTTTCTTGGAGCACCAGGCGATAGGTCAATTTGCATATCTTATTACAAATCCTGTTGTGTTCTTTCTATCTTGTTTTCCTTCCAGACCAGAGTCGGAGAATGCTTACATTTTCAGTAGATCTGCTTCTTTTGCAACATACTTAATCCCTTTTGTGGCAGTTCCTTTTAGGTATCTTATTGTTCTTTTTACATTTATGACATCTTCTTGAGAAGGATCAGTGGTATGCGTACTTGCATGATTGACAGCAAAACTGATGTCAGGTCTAGTCTTGGTAGACAGATACAGTAAGCTGCTCCAGATGTTCAGTCTTTAGGAAATCACTTAGTTTTCTGTACCACTGACGGGGTGCTTGTCTCAGTCCATAAAGTGCTTTGTTGAGTGCACACACCATGCCTGGATGATTAAATCCCTGTGGTGGTCTCATGAATATTTCTTCTTTGAGATCTCCATACAGGAAAGCTGACTTTATGTCAAATGACTTGATCACATATTTTCTTATAGCTTCAACTGAGAGCGATCAAGGGAACTACTCACGTGTGGCGGACCTCTTTCCGGTCACGTAGAGAGTCCGTCATTTTGTGTAGACTAAGGATAGGTCATACAAGATCCACCCACTCGTACCTAATGAGAAGGGAAGACCCTCCCACTTTGTACCTGTGGAGCCGTTTTCACCGTGGCCCACATTTTAACCGAGTGTGTGGATCTTGCTAACTTACGAAGAAACCTTGGTTTGCAGATGACACTCAAACTTATATTAGCCGATGACGCGGTGGCTGCTGATCGCGTTATCCGCTTTATAAGTGAGAGTGGGTTAGGGCCAGCAATCTACATTGTCCAGTATAAATTGACTCAACGATTTGCTCGTTTTTTAATATAATTTTTCCCGTAATTTTTGTTTATTTGTATAATTTCTATTTTTATTTAATTTTTTGGTTTTGTTTTATTAATTTTTGGTCTTTTTAAATGTAGGTGTCCACCTCAAAATTTTAAATTCAATTCCAAATTTGTTTTCTTTAATCTGTGTTAAGAGGGGCAGATGACATCGTAGTTCCGCCCCTTAAAACAACAATAACTAACTAACTTTCTTATAGCTGCTATGCCGAGTAGAACGACTGAATTCTCACAACTGATGAATATGTGTCACTAAAGTCTAGAGAATTCTTTCTTTGCTGACATCCCTTAGCTACAACTCTAGCACGATATCTTCCATCTTCTTTTAGTTGAAATACCCATCGGCGAGTTATTATTTTGTTGCCTTTGGCATATTTTTCTGGAACCAGTGTCCATGTGTTATTTCTTTTAAGACAATCTTTCTTCCCCGTGTGGGTGCGGGTTAGAATACACCCACGGTATGCCCTGCCTGTCGTAGGAGGCGACTAATAGGGCCGACATGGCCGAATAACTTGCCAGTTTTGATTTGTTCAGACCCCCTGTGGATGGGGAGGGCAGAATTCATCCACGGTATCCCCTGCCTGTCGTAAAAGGCGACTTAGAGGGGGCCTTATAAAGGTCAATTTTGGTTTTCTGGTCCCAGCTCTGGTTTGACCAATAGAAATAAACATGCGTGCTGTTAGGGGAAGGGCCACCAGCTTGGCCATCTGGCCAGAAAGCCTAGACGGTATGCCCCATCCCGTCAGGTGGGTGCGCCATGTACCCTACAGTAGTATCCGCCTTACAACGAAGGTCCCTGCATGGCCGAATACTGGAGCTGAATAAATCCTGTGCATGCCGAGGGGGAAGTGCCTGTTTGAGGCACTGGGACCCCGGGCAATATCTGCTATGCCAGGTAGGTATTGCCTTGGCTGGGTGGCGCCCACAGTGATAGCCCCCGTTCGGAGTGGGCAGTATTCGGGGAGGATTTCGTCCGGGATGCCATCAAAGCGATCACGGACACCTGTACAGGGTGGCACCCTTAAAAAGCCGTCTCTTGAGTGTCGAGCTAATCCCAAGATGTATACGCCTTGGGATGAAGCCTTTAATAGAAGATTCCCCGCTGATAGGTCTCCTCGCTACCTGGTAGCTACGAGGACTGACGGGGGTGATTTTAAACTAGTAAAATCAATAATTTTTTCTGAGGAAATCGAGGGGAAATTTGGGGACCTAAGCGGGATTTCCAAGCTCCGGAACGGTCAGCTGCTGCTGCACACCGTTGATCGGAAGCAAACCGAAGCGTTGCTGGAATGCACGCAATTCGGCGAAATTCCCGTTAAGGTCTCAAAACACGAAACGCTGAATGAGGTCCGAGGAGTTATTTTCCATCGTGACCTCATTTTAAATAGCGATGCGGAATTGTTGCGGGATCTGGGGAAGAGAGGCGTCACCAAGATTAGGCGCATCACCCGAAAGATTGGGGAGAACAGTGTCGATACCGGCGCTTTTATTCTCCATTTTGAGGGTGATGTAGTACCTAAGCAGGTGAAGGTCACATCGTACCACTGCGATGTTCGACCGTACATCCCTCCACCTATGCGCTGCTATCAATGCCAGAGATTCGGGCATGTTTCCGCCAGGTGCACTGCCAAGGCCGTGTGTAGAGAGTGTGGCAAGGGGACACATGAGGGTGAGAGGTGTACGCCTCCCCCGATTTGTCCTAACTGCCAAGGAAGCCACTCTCCACGATCGAAGCAGTGCCCTGAGTTCTGTAAGGAAGCAAAAATTCAAGAAATAAGAACTCTTGATAGGCTTTCATATCACGACGCTCGCAAGAGGTACCGTGATATGAATGCCCCCGAATTTCGGGTATCGTTTGCAGCTGCAACGACGCCCTCATTCACCCCTGCCGCATCTTTACCGAGTGTAGTACCCTCGACGCCCGTATTATCAGCTGTATTAAAATCACCCCTCGCTGTACCAGCGAAAAATGTCAGCCCGAAGGAGGTACAACAACCTTCTTCGGCCCAGCAAAAGAAGGCGCCGGTTATACCATCTAAACCGGCGCAATCGGAGAAGAAGTCCTCTTCTTCTCCGAAACGGTCGGCGAACAAGTCTTCCCCAGCTAAAGGGGGAAAGAAGACTTTGCCGACCGGGGCTGGTCCTTCTTCCAGCCCACCTAATACGAAAAATATAGGGGAGAAGAGGGAGACGGTTCGCCGCCGTCTCTCTCGCCCTCCTGCTGACGGGGTGGCTACTGTCTCTGCTGGCCTTTCCGCTCCCATTACCACCAAGGGAGCGAAGCCTGCTGAAGCCAAGCCCGTACGTATGGAGGAACTCCCCTATAGTAAAGAAAATAGATCGGCGGAGGAGAGGGGAACGGTTCAGCGCCGTTTCTCTTCCTCTCCTAAAGGCAGGGCTGCTCACGTATCTGCTGACCATCCCGCTCCCACCACTACCAGTGGAGCGGTGCCAGCAGGAGCGACCTTGTTTTATAAGGACCCGGCGTCTGTGGGGAAGGGACCATCTACTTCCCCAAACACGCGTCGGCGCCGATCCAAGAAGAAATCTCTTCGGGGCGTGTCGGGGACAGACACCCAGTCTTCCGACCGGGAGAAAGTCCCTCGACACCGCTCTCGCTCTTCCCCAAGAGCGAGACTCGTGAGGTCCGACGACGACCGCGCGCAACCCAAGAGAGCGCCCGCTCCATTTTCTTCGTCTTCGGACGGAGATGTGGAGATTGAGGTGTGCTCTCCTGCCCCATCATCTCCAACTAGAGCTGGGGAAGGGTGGCAAACGGTCAAGCATAAGTAGAAGACCCATTTCTACTTAAGTCCACACCATGGCACTATTACAATGGAACTGTAATAGCTATTCTGTTCATCTCGCTGAGTTACGACAATTAATATCTTCGTTTTCGGCAACCATTGTCTGTCTTCAGGAATCCAGGTTTCGTCCTGGACATGAGACAACAATGCGTCACTTCAAACTCTTCTCTAAAGACCGGGTGGACGGAGCTGTGGCCGCTGGTGGCGTCTGCACTCTCGTCCACTCTAGCCTCTTTAGTGAAGAGGTGCCGTTGCGTACTCAGCTAGAGGCAGTTGCAGTTCGTACTTCGTTGCCAGTAATGGCAACAGTATGTAACGTGTACTTCCCGCCTGATTCTCAGCCGGATTACGACCAGCTGGTGGATCTAGTCTCTCAGCTCCCCCCTCCTTTTCTCCTTCTGGGAGATGTTAATGCCCACAACACCATCTGGGGCTCCGCTACCACTAGCGGTAAAGGGAGAGATTTTGAGAGGCTGATCAGGCGGCTGGACCTGTGTCTGTTGAACACAGGGGAACCTACGCACTTCTCTATTGCGCACGGTACTTATTCAAGTATCGATATTACCCTGTGCAGTCGTGCGCTGGTTCCCCTGCTACAGTGGGGTGTACACGATGACCTTTGTAATAGTGACCATTTTCCAATTATCGTTACTCTTCCGAACCAGAGAGCCATCGAGTTACCAAGTCGATGGCTTCTCCGTCGGGCTGATTGGCCAACTTTCACGGCACGTGCGGTGTTTGCCGAAGATACCTTTGAGAGTGTCGACGATCATACCATTCACATAACGAATGGTATTTTGACTGCTGCTGAGGAAACAATACCTTCCTCATCCGGCAACTCACGCCGGAAGCTCGTCCCTTGGTGGACAGCCGAGATTGCAGCAGCCATTAAAGATCGTCGATGTGCTTTCAAATGCTATCGGAGGCAAAACACTATGGCCAACCTTATCACCTTCAGAAGGATGCGTGCTAGAGCCCGATATCTGATTCGGGAGAGTAAGAAAACGACGTGGGAAAAGTATGTGTCGTCCATGACGGCGCATACTCCTTCATCTCAAGTGTGGACTAAGCTTCGTCGGATCTCCGGACTCCCGACATCACTATCGATACCCGGAGTGTCCATCAATGGGGACATCATCACGGACCATCTCGCCATTGCCAACAGCATTGGCTCGCACTTCTCCGATGTATCCTGCTCCGGGAGTTACGATCCTACATTTCTGACTCTGAAGCGGGGGGCAGAGACTCACCCCTTGTCCTTTGCCACTGCTGCTTCGGAGTCCTATAATGTACCATTCTCTGAATGGGAACTTCGCAGTGCGCTTGCACTGTGCAGGGATACGGCTCCTGGACCGGATAACATACATAATCAAATGTTAAAACATCTGTGCGAATCCAGTATGAAAGAACTGTTGATCCTCTTCAATCGTATATGGATTGAAGGGGAGTTTCCATCTCAATGGCGAGAGGGGATCGTGATACCGATTCCTAAGGCTGGAAAGGATCCCAAGTTTGTAAGCAGCTATAGGCCCATTTGTTTGACAAATGGCCTATGTAAGCTGCTCGAAAAGATGGTGAACCGTCGACTGGTGTGGTTCTTGGAGGATAAAGGTCTCCTGTCTGAGTACCAATGTGGATTTCGCTCTCATAGGTCCACCACTGACCATCTGGTGCGACTTGAGAGCGCCATACAGGAGGCTTTTTTCCGGAAGCAGCACCTAGTCACGGTTTTCTTTGACCTCGAGAAAGCCTACGACACCACATGGCGCTACGGGATCCTTTCCACCCTTCACAAGTGGGGACTCCGTGGTAACTTACCGACTTTCATTGCGAATTTCATGTCCGTCCGACTCTTCCGTGTAAGGGTCGGTAGGACATTATCGCAGTACTATACCCAAGAAAATGGAGTTCCTCAGGGTTCAGTGCTGAGTGTCACCTTGTTCGCGATTGCCATTAATGGCATTGTTGCCGCCGCCGGGTCCGCGGTAGTTCCATCGCTGTATGTAGACGATTTAGCTCTGCATTACAGCTCTGGAAGTATGGCAGTCGTTGAACGGCAATTGCAGCTAGCTATCAACCGGGTCGACAGGTGGGCTCACGACCGGGGTTTTCGTTTTTCAGCAGCGAAAACCTCCGTCGTCCATTTTTGTCGGCTACGGAGGCTACATTTACACCCTGAACTACATCTCAGGGATGCTGCGTTGCCGGTGGTTGACACTTATCGCTTCCTGGGGCTCCATTTTGACAGCAAGTTAACGTGGCAGCACCATATACGGCAATTGAAAATGACATGTCTCAGGAAACTGAACATGCTCAGGTTTCTTAGTGGCACTACGTGGGGGGCTGACCGTGCGGTGCTGCTACGGTTCTACCAAGCCCTCGTCCTGTCCCGGCTAGACTATGGTTCTGCGGCATACGGTTCAGCAAGGCCGGCAACCTTGAAAATGCTGGACAGTATCCACCATAGTGGCGTTAGACTGGCTACCGGTGCCTTCCGGACCAGCCCGATACCCAGCCTACTCGTCGAATCGGGTGTTCCACCTTTAAATTATAGACGCCAACATATGCTGTTAGCATATGCTGCCAATGTGCGTCAAATGCCGCAACACCCGACCTATCAAGCACTCTTCGGTACCCAAAACCACCAGGGGTACGCCAACCGGCCTCGTGCCACTCGGCCGGTTGGTATTAGACTTGATAGCTCGTGTACCGAAATAGGAGTGGCTGTAGGTCCCTGTATGATCCGGACATCTAGCGAGGTGCCTCCGTGGCAAGTCCCGCGTCCGGAAATTCGGTTAGATCTGCACCGAGGTCCTAAGGTAAACACGGATGCCTCCGTTTACCGGAGGCAGTTCCACAGCATAGTTCACCAATTTCCGGACGCTGGCATTCTATACACGGATGGTTCGAAGGTGGACGAGAAGGTGGGTTGTGCTTACGTTATTGATGGTGCAAATACCAAGATCTCTTTGCCTGAGGCCTGTAGTGTGTTTACTGCGGAGCTCGTTGCCATCTATGAAGCTCTGCAGTTTGCACTACAGGATGCACGAATCCACTTTCTCGTGTGTACCGACTCTTTGAGTTCGTTGCAGTCAATTGCTACATGTTTCCCGCAACACCCCCTAGTGCAGCGAATCCACGACCTACTAGCCGGGCTGTGCCACGCTGACACTCGAATCACCTTTCTGTGGCTTCCAAGCCACATGGGAATTGCGGGAAATGAGTTAGCGGATCAAGCTGCAAAAGAGGCGGTATCACTACCACCTCGACCAATGGAGGTACCCGCTAGAGATATTCGCTCTCAGTTACGCCTACAAGTTCTGGCTTTTTGGGAGAGTCAGTGGCTAGCTGACCCACTGCCCAGTAAACTGAGAGCGATCAAGGGAACTACTCGCGTTTGGCGGAGCTCCTTCCGGGCCCGGAGAGAGTCCGTCATTTTGTGTAGGCTAAGGATAGGTCATACAAGATCCACCCACTCGTACCTAATGAGAAGGGAAGACCCCCCACTTTGTACCTGTGGAGCCGTTTTCACCGTGGCCCACATTTTCACCGAGTGTGTGGATCTTGCTGACTTACGAAGAAACCTTGGTTTGCAGACGACACTCAAACTTATATTAGCCGATGACGCGGTGGCTGCTGATCGCGTTATCCGCTTTATAAGTGAGAGTGGGTTAGGGCCAGCAATCTAAATTTTCCAGTGAACTTTGACTCAACGACTTGTTCGTTTTTGAATGATAATGTATTGTTTTTTCCGTAATTTTTGTTTATGTTTATATTTTTATTTATTTAATTGTTTGTTTTTGTTTTATTAATTTTTGGTCTTTTTAAATTTAGATGTCCACCTCAAAATTTTAAATTCAATTCAAAATTTGTATTCTTTAATCTGTGTTAAGAGGGGCAGATGACCTCGTAGTTCCGCCCCTTAAAACAACAATAACTAACTAACTAACAATCTTTCTCTTCTCGGATGAGTTTTTCCCACTGTTTCTTTTCAGCGCTTTCCATGCAGTCTTCATACGTCAGTAGAGCTTCATTTTCTTCATCTTCAGAGCCCATATAATAATCGTTGTGCCAGGCAGGCTTTTTTTCTCTCTCTTCTTGGTCTTCCTTGTTCTTCTTCCACTCTCTGGTTTTCTTGACGTACATTTTCTTTTTGGTTTTGTTCATTTTCTTGGCGTGGTTGTTGATCCTCTTGTTCTTCTTCCCCATCATCTCCTTCTTCTTTACTACTAGAATCTTCACTTTCTTCTGATTCGTTGTCTTCTTGTTCTTGATTATTTATTTCATCTTCTTTTTCATCCTCATCAAAATCTTCCACAGTGACAACTGTTGCTGGGGCTGTTCTCTCCTCAGGCTCATAGACAGGTATTATCACATGGGAAGTGTAGATTTTTTTGGTTGTTTTGTTGAATATCTTGTAACCGTTTGTTGTGTATCCCACAAATAATCCTTTTTTGCTTCTACTGTTCAGTTTCTTGTTCTTTCGTATTACTTTTGAGTACACTTCTTGCCCGAAGATAAACATTCTTGACAGGACTGGTTTCTTGCCATACCATAGTTCTGCTGGAGTCTTCTCACAGGTGGAGGATGGACTCCTGTTGAGGAGATATGCTGCTGATTGGACGGCATGCCCCCATATGTCATTTTCTAGTTGGGCATCAAGAAGCATAGCTCTGAGTTTATTAATCAGGGTCCTGTCCATGCGCTCCGCTTTCCCGTTCAGTTCTGGAGTATGAGGAACTGTGTTATCCAGCACTATTCCATTTTTCTTGCACCAATGTTTGAAGAAATACTGATGTACTCGCCACCTTTGTCAATCCTCAGTTTGTGCACTTTCATGTTGAATTTAGCTTAAGCTGTAGTGATGTATTCCTGCAGATATTCTTCAGCTTCATCCTTTGTCTCTAGAAGGTACACTTCGAAACAAAGAGTGTAGTCATCTAGCACTGTCATAAAATAATTTTTGCCATTGTATGTTGGCGGATCAAGCTTTCCACATACATCACTATGTATTATCTCCAATGGGCGTGTAGCTCTAGCTCTCACAGTATTCAAATGAACTCTTACTTGTTTAGCTTCTGTGCACACATCACACTTGATTTCTTCACATTTTGACAGGCTGCTTGGTGGTCCTTGGCTGAGTTCTGGCAGTTTCTTCAGATATCTTGTACTGCTATGGCCCATCTTCCAATGCAGTGGCGCCAATAGCATTTCTCTGAAGTCTAGCGAAACAATTTAGACACCCACCCACCCCTTCCAACCCCCCCTCCCTCCCTCCCTCATACGAGTTATGCTCACATATTGTTTACCAGTGCCGACAACTATCCCGTTTGCAAAACCTAACCAGACTTCTCGAGACTCTTAGAAACTTTTAGCGATAAGTCGAGATTTAAAAAAATAAAAAACACACTTTCATCGAGTACCGGTATGCGTTTAATTCAATTAGTAGGAAATACAGTATTTTTTACAGAATTATGATATTCTCAAAATTTGAATGGTAAAAAGTGTCCAACATTAAAATACTGCTCACTTAGTTTTAGATAAAAGATAAGTAAGGGAAGTCTCAAAACAAACATTACTCCTCGGCAGACAGTTTTCATTTCGCTTAATGCGTTATCTTCAAGCGGCAATGCTTTGGGCTTAAGGTGGCTGGAGCGTGGCAGTCACGTCCAAAAGTATCGTTTTTTTTCCTTCAAAATGCTCAAATAGGGCCAAAAAGAGTTTAGAAGTGTTGCGGAAGGCCCAAAGTATAATGCCAATACAAAATCCTTTGGAAAACTGCGAACTGAAAGCAGCTTTAGAGCTTTGAAAATGGCAGAAACATAGGTTTTAGTGTTTTTGGCGAAAAAAAAACGGCCATTTGACCTTTGTTTTCTCTGTTAGACGTCCTGTGACCCCGGTATTTCTTAACGTTTTCTTTTTTTATCGTGTTGAAATCGTTATTTTTGGAGCTTTTGGCCGGAATCTATTCACTAGAACACACTTAAAAACGAACAAACTATTAAAATCTGCCCTAAAACGGTCATTTTAAGCTAGTTTTAACGTTTTTGTTTTGTAATTGTATTCTAGTGAATAGATTTTAGCCAAAAACTCCAAAAATAAAGATTTTAACATGATAAAAAAGAAAACGTTAAGAAATACCTGGGTCACCGGACATCTAACAGAGAAAACTACGATAAAAAGGCCTTCTTTCCGCCAAAAAAAAACACTAAAACCTAATTTTTGTCATTTTCAAAGCCATATAGCTGCTTTCAGGTAGCAGTTTTCTATAGGATTGTGTATTGGCATTATACTTTTGACCTTCCACAACACTCCTAAACTCTTTTTGGCCCTATGTGAGCACTTTGAAAAATCGATACTTTTGTGTCACGCTCCAACCACCTTAAGAATATCTTCGGCCAAACAAAAAACTACGTAAAAAGTTTCATTACATACCTTATTTCTTAGTACAGTAACTGTTTCGAAAGAATGCTACTATATGATGCGAACTCGAATATGACATTATCGTATTCAATATTTACGTCAATTTCACAAGAAATTATCATGAGGTCTTCCAATCGCTCACCACCCATAGTCGTACGTAGCCTGTTTTTGATTATGCGTAACTTGGAGAAAGTTCTCTCGGGTGTGGCGCTTGCTACCGGGATTGACACTGCAATCTTCAGTGCGGTGTACAAAGTGGGGAACACACTCTTCAAGCCTGCTGAGTGCATAATTTGAAATACAGCCATTAAGCTTCCAGTATTACCGGGATCCACTTGATCTAGGTTACCATCCCTGTCTTCAATCTCTTCTAGAAAGCTTCCTTCTTCAGTTTTTGATTCCTCCTCACCTTTGTCGGTCTTCGCGAAATCGTCGTCAG
This sequence comes from Meconema thalassinum, assembly GCA_946902985.2. Taxonomy (NCBI): domain Eukaryota; kingdom Metazoa; phylum Arthropoda; class Insecta; order Orthoptera; family Tettigoniidae; genus Meconema; species Meconema thalassinum. The sequence continues at coordinate 111,105,372 of OX336393.1, forward strand.
CAGAATCTTCATCGGCAAAAATGTCTTGTTTGTGCAGTTTCTCGGGCAATGATGCTGCCTTCTTGAATTGGGGGTAGACTTTCGAAAAAGCAGTGTACTCTTTTAGGAGTTGAATTTTGTCCGTAAATTTTCCATACAGTTGACAGAAGTGATTGAATGCATCATCAGGAAGAACGTTTCTACGACCGTTCACCCCAAGTAGACGACGATGCGAGAAGAGTGCCAAATCGCGGTATAACCCAACAGTTGTGTTGCCGAATCTATCTTCAAGGTGAGAAATTATTGCGTCCAGGCAAACGTTGTAGGTCTCGACTCGAAATTTCTTCATGGACTCATCAATTGGCTCATCTGCAGCTTCCTCGCCATCCATCATCTTTTTGCGCCGCTTCAAGGGATCGGGCAGTTTTTGGAATTCAAATTCGGGAAATCCTCTGAGAAAATCTTCTTTCTCTTCAAGAATACATTCATATGCTCTCTCGTTTCGAAGGTGCTCCATTTCTATGAGCGTATGCTGGATTGCACTTATAGCTGCCAATAAATCAATATCAACACCTTGCAAAACTTTGCTCACAGGTCCCAACTTTTCGAAGACTTTCGAAAAGAGGAGCGCTGTGATAACAAAGCGTTCTGATAGCAAGTATCTTAACAGGCCTTGCGCTTCTGTGGCAGCTGATTTTTCGGCTGGTGTAACTTTATCGGTTGGGTCTTCACGGTCAAGGGTTCGCAGTGGTGTCTGAATTACATGAAGCAGTGTGTCGATTAGAGCAGCAAATCTTGACAGAGCTACAGTGAGTGAAGAAGCGTGAGACATCCAACGTGTCGTGCTGACTCGTTTTAGTCGACGAACTCGCTCTTTCGGATACCGTTTTGTTTGGTAATTTTCGAAAAGTTTGACTCGGCCTTTTGACGAACAAATGAATGCAAAGGTTTTTTCTAAAATCGAAAACAGATCTTTTGCGTTTAAACATGCCATTACCGTATCAAGCACTACCAAATTCATTCTGTGCGCAAAACACAAACGTAAACAGCCGCAGGGTTTTCGTTTTGAACTTGAGCCTTGAGACCATTAAAATCACCCGACATGTTCGCTGCACCGTCATAGGATTGTCCGACAAGCAAGTTTTTCCAATCTAGATTAAGTTCTCTGCATATGTCCTCGAGCGTCTTGAATAGGTTCTTGCTCTTCGTCGTCGCACATTCCTTTAACGCAACAAGCCGCTCATGCACTTTCCCTGTCTTTTCATCGACGTACCGGATAACGAAAGACAGTTGTTCTTTTCTCGATAAATCAAAAGTAGTATCCATTGACAAGCTAAAGAACCTCCCTTCAAACAGATGTTTTTGAATCTCATTTTTAATAACTCGAGATATGGCATGAATCATTTGATTCTGTCTATTCCAGGTAAGAAAGCTTCGTTTCTTGCACTTTGGGTTAGCCTCCAAAGATGCTAAATACGCAGCCATTGGTGGAGAGTACTTTGCCAACAGCACAACTAGATCTTTAAAATTCCCTTTTAGTTCTTCAGTCATTTTTTCTCGGTGTCAGCGCAGAGCTAGATTCCGCCTACCTAAATAATCACGTCTGTTAATTCTTTGACAATTTCCCTGTTTTCGGCTATTTTTAATTTTCTTCCTTCTTCCAAAGAAGGGACTAACGGCACAGATAAATCTTCTAGTTTAGCTTTCAGTGACGCCTCAACATGTTGTTCACTGGTCTCGTGTAGGAGAATAGAGCTTGTACCAGTTGACCAAGTACGGAATCCGTGGCGTGTCCACTCTTTCTTTACCTTCGACTGATTACCGAAGAGCATACAGTGAAGACAAAAAAGCCTATCTTTGGATACAGTTTACGACAACCACTCACGCTGGACCGCGCCACCATCCGGAAGCATTTTGCGGTACCAGGCTGCATGGCATGATCTTCCCTCTTTCTCCTTGGGGAAGCCCCCTACAAGCTCTCGGTTTGGTTGGGAAGGACATTTTGCTCGAATGTACGTAACCATTGCCGGAGTCAAATATTCCAGATTACAAAACGTTGCCGGATCGGAAGTTATCCCCAAATCGTCGCACCTTGTCGCTACTCGGATGCCAGTTCCATTCGCACTAGGACCTAAAGGGGGATGATTGGAAGGATAAGCGGGAAGCGAGTCCTGGTTATCAGTCAAGTGAGAGTTGGAAGAGCCGGGGGGTAACGGTACCGCTACCACCGCACTTGAAGCAAAGTTAACGGAATCCCCGGGAGGAGGTAGACTATCACCACCGGAATGTTTCTCTGGGTCCTCTACTCCTTTAGGGTCCATGTCAGAGGGGGACGTACCACCACCATTCGGCTCATTAGCCACGGCCGCAGGAGATACTACACGTTCACAAAGTAATCCTGGAGGTTCAAAACTGGAAGGGCCCGGGATCTTAGGGACAAAGATTTGGTTCTCTTCATGGATCGTTACCACCGGTTCAAGGATTTTGGTACCACCAGCACCACCACCATCATCAGGAACACGAAAACCGTCACTACCAAGATCTGGATTAGGAGCATTGGGTCCCGTAATGAGAAATATAAACCACGGCTTAGATAAGGCAATTTCAGTAAAACAAATTACTACTAAAAGGAATAGGGAAATAGGACGCAAGATGCCGTGAAAAATAAAATACACGTTATGTCGCGGATGTAAATTGTGCTACCAAGTTTAGGAACCGGAAATAAAATTTCGAGTATTTTTTTCTTAAATTGGTAACGGTAACTACAGTGCTTTTTATGAAGGAAACAAACCTGACCAGTTCATCTGAAAAGCCGAAAAGCGGTATTACCAAACCACTACAAATGTAACAAGTAGTTCCGCGAAGAACTAAATCCTATTTTCATATATCCTGCTTATGTTAATTGCCACTATCAACATACAAAATTTCAGTTTGATTGCTGAAATAGATTCGTAGATATTGAGAACTGACTAAATATTTCGGATGGTCGCCATGTTGGATTTTTATATATGTTGGTCTTTGAGTTATGTACTGTTACATGAAGATTATTGTGTACGTGTAGTATTCAAACTTCAATCGCATGATTAGGACACAAGAAATAAAACGAGATTTTAAAATTTCGCACAGCTGCCATCTTGTGGTTTTGGAAACAATTGAAATAAATTACATGCCAGTGGATTAAAATTTGTATAAGGATTTACTGTACCAAGTTTCACTGCACTCGGATGGTTAAATTGCGAGAAACGTCCATGTGAATATTTATACTTCAAGTCGCCGCCATGTTGGATTTGTGATCACCGGTTATTGAAAGTCCTATAGGTGAACTTATGTTCATAGCCCCTATGAACATAAAAATATTCAGTTTGATTGCTGTAATAGATTCGTAGATATTGAGAACCGTCTAAATATTTCGGATGGTCGCCATGCTGGATTGTTATATGTATAGGCCATAGAGTAATGTACCATTAAAGGAAAATTATTGCGTAGGTTCATTATTCAAAGTTTCACTCTCGATCGCATGATTAAGACACAAGAAATAAAAACTTAATTTTAAAATTCGCACAGCCACCATCTTGAATTTATGTAAACAATTGAACTACATTAAATACCAGTGCATTACAATGTGTATAAACATTTGCTGTACCAAGTTTCATTGCGTTTAGATCATTACGTCACGAGAAAAGTCTATTTAAAACTTTCAAATTCGCTTGGCCGCCATGTTCGTTTTGTAGTTAACCGGTTTTTGAAAGTCTCATAGATGAAATTCTAGTAGTGCCCTTTATCTCCGTACAAAATTTCAGGGTGATACAGGTAATGGTTTCAGAGATATAGAATCATCATCATCATCATCATCATCATCATCATCAAAGTCCCACTCCAGTCACCCGGGTGTGGTTTACAAGCCTCCTCCACGCCTTTCGGTCCTTCCATATTTCCTGTTCCATCACTTCTGCCACTTCCAATCCAGCTTCTCCAATCCTTCAAAATTTGGTCCAACCACCTTCTTCTCGGTCTTCCAACTGGTCTCTTTCCCTTGACTTCTCTTTCTAATTCCCTTCTTGCTACTCTTTCTTTACCCATTATAGAATGCCGGTGAAATATTTCGCACAGCCGCTTGAGGTTATGAAAACAATTGAACAAAGTTAGATGTCGGTGCATTACAATGTGTATAAACATATACTGTACCAAGTTTTATTGCGTTTGGTTGGATAAATCGCGAGAAACGTCTATTTAAAAGTCGCAACTTCGCTTGGCCGCCATGTTGGTTTTGTAGTTACCAGGTTTTCAAAAGTCACATAGATGAACTTCTGGTAGTTCCCTTTATAACCGTACAAAATTCCAGGGTGATATCGGTAATAGTTTCGGAGATATTGAATGCTGGTGAAATATTTCGCACAGCCACCATGTTGGATTGGTGAGACGTAACAATATGTGAAGGGCACGGTCGGGGTCGTCCGGAATAGTGCTATGAACTTACCGAGTTTCATTGAAATCGCTCCAGCCGTTTAGATTTTATTAGCGGGGAGACACACACACGAATCACACACATACGCACACTGACAGACACACGGACAAAAGGTCATCTCATAAGCCTATTTTTTTTTTCATAAATGAAAATAGGCTAAAAAGAGAGCGCGGTTATTGACCCTCCAAATCCGCCCGTTGACAAGCACGCATTTATACGGTAGACTTAAAACACCTGAAACAAGGCCAAAAGTTAGGCCCTGGTTTCTTAAGTCAGTTTCTATCTCGGAGGCAACATGTGTATGTCCGCCATAGTTTGTATAAAGATTGTTTAACGAAAAATTGAGAGGTTGGGAGGGAGGATATATTAACCTCACCATACATTAGCACGAATCTCATTAGGAAACTTGAACACGGGGGAAAACGATGGCGCTGTCTGCACGAATCGACAATGTACACGAATTGATGGAACGAGAACCCAAAAACAAAATAAATGACTGCATGCACGCACCGATGGGTTTCAGCGGGATGAGGAGGGGGGTAGGGCTGGGGTGGTTTACAGGTCTCTCTCTCACAATCAGCTGGTCGCCGCGCCACGCTACGCCCGCAGCCGCAATACGCCGCGCCGTGCCGAGTTGCTCGTGGTTCGCAGGTGAACCCTCCCCCCTCCAACTCACGATCACAGTTCGAACATTTTAGAGGACCCTAGACGCACAGCATTATTGTACAATATCGATGGCTGTGCAATAATATTGACTGTCTGTAGGTAGTATTGAAAGGTTGTGCAATATATTGTGCGAATCAACGAAGGTTTAATATTCGTATTTATTGCACAATGCGGGAAAGATTGTGTCGTGTGTGGACAGTATTGTGCAATATCTGATCTGTTGCTCTTGAGTATTATAAGTGATTGTTTTTCCTTACCTGTATATACTCCTTCGGGCTGTATATCGAAGCTGTACAGGTCTCCATAAAAACTCACTTATTAGGCTTAACTGCGGTGATACAGCACTTGTAAATTTCAGGTCTTCAAAGGTACCAGTATTTCATGTTGCAAGGTAACGTAAAGCTATTGATAAACGTTGGTTTGGAGGAATAGCTTCTCGCATTAAGGTATCATTTTTTTTTAAATTGAGGAATAACCATTGCAAGAAGTTCATCAAATGAATTACCATCCAAACGCAAAAAGTTTCGAAAATCAGTTGTCTCACTCAGTCTCAGTTCGTTTAATAAGTTTTGATTAGTGTATTCATTTCGCTTCTGAAACCAATCTATCGCCCATTTGCGCTTCTTTGATTTTTTTCTTTTTTACAGCCTCAGCCAATGCAATATCAATAATACAAAGTTTCGTTTCCCACAACATGTTCACCTCACACGATGTAAACAGCAACTAAATTATTGGACAATTACATTGCACTGTCTAAGGACGTTCCATATATATATTGCACAAAACTTTGGACAATAATATAGAGCGTCTAGGGTCCGCCCGAGCATAAAATGCATCGTAGAAATTCAAACAAATGGGAAGTTGCAGTTCAAGGTTGGGGCGATTTCCCTATTGTTGGAACTTAGCTCGGCTGTGTGGTCCGTGCGAAGCCCACAGTAATCACCCCGCTGCGCAACACTGCCTCCGCGCAGCGCGGAGACGGTGAGTGTGTGTGGGGTCTACTATATTCCAAATAATAAGGCATCCTTATTTTTAATACTCTTTGTATTTCGCAAGTCGCAGTGACCCTAATGTTGTGTTTAGGAATTGCAATGAGAACTTGAGCTATAACAAGCAAGCCATCGAAAAAACTACTGTAATTCTGATTGAGCTGAAATCATAACACAGGTGACTAACTTACACGATTTTTCGGAAACTACTCCACATAGCCCATCATAATAGCGTACGTACGTACATCGTAAATCCAACATCGTTTATTCACAAATACCACGTAAAAATAACTGTACCATACCGTAGATTACTATTATGGTTGACGTAGAAATACAGAAGAAAGCTGCTACCTGAACCTCTCACCAACTTAACTTAAAAGTGAATACAACGCTTTCCCTGCTTTTTTCTATATATTGTTTCAATTCAGCAGATGACCCCTTAAGTACTATGGTTGTAAATAGACAATTTAACCAATTCCCAGCAAGCTGCATAGCTTCAAATTTTATTCAAATCGGGAGTCAAAGACAACAATAGGCGCTTGAGTCTAACCTCAGTATGCACGACTTGAGACCAGCGCCAGTTCTGCGTTTTTTTTCCTTTCTTCAAAAACTAATCTTTGCTCAGATGTAGGATGCACGGCAAGGTAGACTACATGTACATTTTCAGTTTGTGGAGAGATAGGTAAGAGCCAAGGGTACGTCTACGCAAGTAAGCAAACAATAACACACCCACATTTCTACGTACTGAACCAACTCATGTCACTGGGGGTGAAGATTTTTACGAGTTTTTCCGCGAGAGGTTTTAGAGACCCAAAAAAACAAAGAAGCCCTTGTCAAAGCCTATCACTTTTTGTGATTGCAACTACAATGGTCGTGATCTATTCACACGTAACGCACACAGTATTGACACGCTCGGTTTCTACCGTGGCTTCTACTGTTGACTTACCGTTATTGCCACTCGCCCCAAGAGCCGGTGTAGGATTCCAAGAATTCAATTTTGAAAAAAAGTTGGTGATAGTGCCGGGGGAAGAGGCACGCACTGGGAATGATTCACAGTGCCTTTTCCAATTTTTAAAGTTCATCCCTTTTTGGGAGGCACTTTTGCCGCACCGGCACACTTTAGAACTTGGCCACATGGCAGACTAGACGGCAGACGTGTAACTAGTTTGCCACACAACAACACATACACGTAACAAACAACAAACAACAGTACACGACGCACGACACAGCGATATCAACACAAACACAACTCACTCCTCTTCACCACACAGCCCCCGCTTCACCCTTCGCCGATAGGCTATTGAGACGGGCTCGTGCAGCCGCGGGCGGGCTCGGGTGGGCTTGTGCGTTTCTCGCGCCACTTCCAAAACCACGGCGTGCATTTCAAACAGAGAAGTCCGGAGCTTTTACACATTCACAAAATGATAAACGATACTTTCGACGAGCTTGCTTGGAAAGACTCGGCAACGGCATTAATGTTACGTTCCTGTGAAACGCGAGGTTGGGTGGAGATATTCGATTCATACGTTAGGTTAGAAGGTTTGATGTCTCGCTCATTTGTTTGTATTTAAGTCCCAATTAACCATCAGGAACATTCGGCTGACGCTGAATGTTGATGAAACTTTTATTTTATGTTTAAACGAACAAACAATACAATAACTCAGTAACAATATGCTGTGGCCGGTACTGACGGTTCGTGCCAAGACATTACGATCTATTTAGTCATTTAGTCCTATTCTCCGTCTTTCTCTCTCTCTTTCTTTCTTTCTTTCTTCCTTATTTCTTTCTTTCTTTCTTTCTTTCCCCCAACCACCCTAACCCACCCACCCACCTACCCACCTTGATGTCTAGCGGCCGCTAGACATCAACCATACAGTTGGCGCCACTGTTCCAATGCCATATCATGACGGTATTTGTTTCATCTTTCTTTGTCACGTGAGCTTCCAAGTTGTGTGCGTCAAACGCCGCAACACCCGAGCTATCAAGCTCTCTTCGGTACCCAAAACCACCGGGGGTACGCCAACCGGCCTCGTGCCACTCGGCCAGTTGGTATTAGACTTGATAGCTCGTGTACTGAAATAGGAGTGGCTGTAGGTCCCTGTATGATCCGGACACCTAGCGAGGTGCCTCCGTGGCAAGTACCGCGTCCGGAAATTCGGTTAGATCTGCCCCGAGGTCCTAAGGTGAACACGGATGCCTCCGTTTATCGTAGGCATTTCCACAGCATAGTTCACCAATTTCTGGACGCTGGCATTCTCTACACGGATGGTTCGAAGGTGGACGAGAAGGTGGGGTGTGCTTACGTCATTGATGGTGCAAATACCAAGATGTCTTTGCCTGAGGCCTGTAGTGTGTTTACTGCGGAGCTCGTTGCTATCTATGAAGCTCTGCAGTTTGCACTACAGGATGCACGAATCCACTTTCTTGTGTGTACCGACTCATTGAGTTCGTTGCAATCAATTGCTACATGTTTCCCGCAACAACCCCTAGTGCACGAATCCACGACCTACTAGCCGGGTTGTGCCACGCTGACACTCGAGTCACCTTTTTGTGGCTTCCAAGCCACATGGAAATTGCGAGAAATGAGTTAGCGGATCATGCTGCAAAAGAGGCGGTATCACTGCCACCTCGACCAATGGAGGTACCCGCTAGAGATATTCGCTCTCAGTTACGCCTACAAGTTCTGGCTATTTGGGAGAGTCAGTGGTTAGCTGACCCACTGCCCAGTAAACTGAGAGCGATCAAGGGAACTACTCGCGTGTGGCGGAGCTCTTTCCGGTCACGGAGAGAGTCCGTCATTTTGTGTAGGCTAAAGATAGGTCATACAAGATCCACCCACTCGTATCTGATGAGAAGGGAAGACCCCCCACTTTGTACCTGTGGAGCCGTTTTCACCGTGGCCCACATTTTCACCGAGTGTGTGGATCTTGCTGACTTACGAAGAAACCTTGGTTTGCAGATGACACTCAAACTTATATTAGCCGATGACGCGGTGGCTGCTGATCGCGTTATCCGCTTTATAAGTGAGAGTGGGTTAGGGCCAGCAATCTAAATTTTCCAGTGAACATTGACTCAACGACTTGTTCGTTTTTGAATTATAATGTCTTGTTTTTTCGTAATTTTTGTTTATTTTTATAATATTTATTTTTATTTATTTATTTGTTTTTGTTTTATTAATTTTTGGTCTTTTTAAATTTAGGTGTCCACCTCCAAATTTTAAATTCAATTCCAAATTTGTATTCTTTAATCTCTGTTAAGAGGGGCAGATGACCTCGTAGTTCCGCCCCTTATAGATAGATAGATAGATTTTTATTAATTCCATTTGATCAAATACATGTATACAATACATTTTGATATAGGACACTTCAGAATTTACATCTATAAAATAAAAGTACTAATAGGTATATAATACTAATACTCTAACTATTTATAACTTATTATAATAACAGTTCTTAAGAGATACAATCTTATTGGACAACTATTTACACCTTACTCTATTATCATAATATGAAAACTTAATTCTATAAATACAACAACTTACAGCTAGGTATTGCAATTAAAATAGAAAAGTAAAATATAATTATAGATTTCATCGCTCCCATACGCTAAGATATTCAACTACAGAGTAAAAACAATGGCACTGCAGATAAGCTTTCAACATTCTATCAAATGTTTTTATTTTTGGGGCAAGTTTTATATACTAGGGTAGTTTATTGTATAATTTAACTCCTGTGTGAAAAGTTCCTTTTTGATATATGCTTGTGTGTGTGTGTGAAATATGAATGTTTTGATTTGGTCTTGTGTTATGCCTATGAACATCATTGTTTGTTTTAAGAAAAACATCCTTATTCATTAAATTCTTTTTAAAAACATAATACTTTCAAAGATATATATGCAGGGCAGTGGGAGAATGTTTAAATCTTTAAACAGAGGTCTACATGATTCTCTAGTGTTTACATTTGCCATAATTATAATCGCCCTCTTTTGTATCCTAAACGTGCTTAGTACATCTGGCGACATACCCCAAAATATGACCCCATATCTTAAGTATGAAAGGAAATAAGCAAAATAAGTATTTATTAATGTGTGCATGCTAGCGCAGGTTTTCAAAATACGTAACGCAAAGCACATCGAATTCAGTTTAGTATTCAGATATTGTATGTTTATTCCATTTCAAGTCATGTTGTATCCATAGTCCTAAAAACTTTGTTTCTGATTTATTTTCTATTTGATGACCATTTAATGTTATATTGGGCTTCGTAGGATTCCTATTCTGTGTAGTGTGGAAATTTAGACATACTGTATTTTTATAGTTTATTATGAGGCGATTATCTTGTGACCATTTGGTTAACTCTCCTGTAACGGAGTCAGCAGACTGCTGTATGACCTGTTTAGTTTCACCTTTTATTACGAGTGTTGTATCGTCCGCAAACAAAATTTCCTTATGTGAATGAACATTCTGTCTTATATCATTGATATATAGAAGAAAGAGTAGTGGGCCCAAAACCGATCCCTGGGGTACTCCAAATTTAATAATTCCCTAATTGGACAATGTTTCAGTAAGTAATTTGGTTCCATCATCCTTGTGTCTCAAGCTTACTATTTGTTTACGCCTTGTTAAGTAAGACTCTATCCACTTATTAGCTAGACCTCGAATACCATCTATATATTTAAAACACTAAGCTGTTTTTTGTACACACGAGATTGTGAAAACGACTTAACCGATTGGCTCCGTAAGACATTCTAACGAAAGCTCTTGGCATGCAGATTTGCAGAGTTTCTTTAAAAGGAAAATATATGTTACGGTATATTTTTAAATGATTAAAGAAATATGTAATATTTGACACTCCCGCGCATGCGCACAATGGCCTTTCTCAACAAGGAAAATGGCGATTCCGGTCGCGTCTAACTGAGATCTTTGTTTATGAGAATTAAAAAGGGTCTCCAATAATGTTAATTATGTTTTTACAATATGCATTGAATTAGAATTAAGTTATATTAAATAAACCACGAATTGAAGGACTTAAACTGCAGGTTGAGTGTGTATACTGGTTAGATAGCTTATTACTGAAGTATCCCATAGTTGTCTGGATGGCCAAGGGGATAAGGTTACTCCCTAGAAATATGTATTATGCATGATCGAGAGGGTTCGATTCCCACCTCGGATATGTTTTTTTATTTTCGTTTTCTGTCTACCTACGATTGGTATTGCATTGTAGAAACATATTTCACTTTTATCATTCCCGTCAAGTAACGAATTCTCTGTTGCCATCCTTTGCATGGTCGAGAGGGTTCGATTCCCACCTCGGATACGTTCTTTTATTTTCATTTTCTTCCTTCCTACGATTGGTATTACATTGTAGAGACATATTTCACTTTTTCCATTCCCGTAAAGTAACGAATTCTCTGTTGCCATCCTTTGCATTGTCGAGAGGGTTCGATTCCCACCTCGGATACGTTCTTTTATTTTCATTTTCTTCCTTCCTACGATTGGTATTACATTGTAGAAATATATTTCACTTTTATCATTCCCGTAAAGTAACGAATTCTCTGTTTCCATCCTTTGCATGGTCGAGAGGGTTCGATTCCCACCTCGGTTATGTTTTTTTATTTTCGTTTTCTTCCTTCCTACGATTGGTATTACATTGTAGAAACATATTTCACTTTTATCATTCCCGTAAAGTAACGAATTCTCTGTTGCCATCCTTTGCATGGTCGAGAGGGTTCGATTCCCACCTCGGATACGTTCTTTTATTTTCATTTTCTTCCTTCCTACGATTGGTATTACATTGTAGAGACATATTTCACTTTTTTCATTCCCGTAAAGTAATGAATTCTCTGTTGCCATCCTTTGCATGGTCGAGAGGGTTCGATTCCCACCTCGGATACGTTCTTTTATTTTCATTTTCTTCCTTCCTACGATTGGTATTACATTGTAGAGACATATTTCACTTTTATCATTCCCGTAAAGTAACGAATTCTCTGTTGCCATCTATATATTTAAAACACTAAGCTGTTTTTTGTACACACGAGGTTGTGAAAACGACTTAACCGATTGGCTTCGTAAGACATTCTAACGAAAGCTCTTGGCATGCAGATTTGCAGAGTTTCTTTAAAAGGAAAATATATGTTACGGTATATTTTTAAATGATTAAAGAAATATGTAATATTTGACACTCCCGCGCATGCGCACAATGGCCTTTCTCAACAAGGAAAATGGCGATTCCGGTCGCGTCTAACTGAGATCTTTGTTTATGAGAATTAAAAAGGGTCTCCAATAATGTTAATTATGTTTTTACAATATGCATTGAATTAGAATTATATTAAATAAACCACGAATTGAAGGACTTAAACTGCAGGTTGAGTGTGTATACTGGTTAGATAGCTTAATACTGAAGTGTCCCATAGTTGTCTGGATGGCCAAGGGGATAAGGTTACTCCATAGAAATGTGTATTATGCATGATTGAGAGGGTTCGATTCCCACCTCGCTTATGTTTTTTTATTTTCGTTTTCTTCCTTCCTACGATTGGTATTACATTGTAGAAACATATTTCACTTTTATCATTCCCGTAAAGTAACGAATTCTCTGTTGCCATCCTTTGCATGGTCGAGAGGGTTCGATTCCCACCTCGGATACGTTCTTTTATTTTCATTTTCTTCTTTCCTACGATTGGTATTACATTGTAGAGACATATTTCACTTTTTTCATTCCCGTAAAGTAACGAATTCTCTGTTGTCATCCTTTGCATGGTCGAGAGGGTTCGATTCCCACCTCGGATATGTTTTTTTTTTTGTTTTCTTCCTTCCTACGATTGGTATTACATTGTAGAAATATATTTCACTTTTATCATTCCCGTAAAGTAACGAATTCTCTGTTGCCATCTATATATTTAAAACACTAAGCTGTTTTTTGTACACACGAGATTGTGAAAACGACTTAACCGATTGGCATCGTAAGACATTCTAACGAAAGCTCTTGGCATGCTGATTTGCAGAGTTTCTTTAAAAGGAAAATATATGTTACGGTATATTTTTAAATGATTAAAGAAATATGCAATATTTGACACTCCCGCGCATGCGCACAATGGCCTTTCTCAACAAGGAAAATGGCGATTCCGGTCGCGTCTAACTGAGATCTTTGTTTATGAGAATTAAAAAGGGTCTCCAATAATGTTAATTATGTTTTTACAATATGCATTGAAATAGAATTATATTAAATAAACCACGAATTGAAGGACAAACTGCAGGTTGAGTGTGTATACTGGTTAGATAGCTTAATACTGAAGTTTACCATAGTCGTCTGGATGGCCAAGGGGATAAGGTTACTTCCTAGAAATATGTATTATGCATGATCGAGAGGGTTCGATTCCCTCCTCGGATATGTTTTTTTATTTTCGTTTTCTGCCTTCCTACGATTGGTATTGCATTGTAGAAACATATTTCACTTTTATCATTCCCGTCAAGTAACGAATTCTCTGTTGCCATCCTTTGCATGGTCGAGAGGGTTCGATTCCCACCTCGGATACGTTCTTTTATTTTCATTTTCTTCCTTCCTACGATTGGTATTACATTGTAGAGACATATTTCACTTTTTTCATTCCCGTAAAGTACCTTTGCATGGTCGAGAGGGTTCGATTCCCACCTCGGATATGTTTTTTTTTTGTTTTCTTCCTTCCTACGATTGGTATTACATTGTAGAAATATATTTCACTTTTATCATTCCCGTAAAGTAACGAATTCTCTGTTGCCATCTATATATTTAAAACACTAAGCTGTTTTTTGTACACACGAGATTGTGAAAACGACTTAACCGATTGGCATCGTAAGACATTCTAACGAAAGCTCTTGGCATGCAGATTTGCAGAGTTTCTTTAAAAGGAAAATATATGTTACGGTATATTTTTAAATGATTAAAGAAATATGTAATATTTGACACTCCCGCGCATGCGCACAATGGCCTTTCTCAACAAGGAAAATGGCGATTCCGGTCGCGTCTAACTGAGATCTTTGTTTATGAGAATTAAAAAGGGTCTCCAATAATGTTAATTATGTTTTTACAATATGCATTGAAATAGAATTATATTAAATAAACCACGAATTGAAGGACAAACTGCAGGTTGAGTGTGTATACTGGTTAGATAGCTTAATACTGAAGTTTACCATAGTTGTCTGGATGGCCAAGGGGATAAGGTTACTTCCTAGAAATATGTATTATGCATGATCGAGAGGGTTCGATTCCCTCCTCGGATATGTTTTTTTATTTTCGTTTTCTGCCTTCCTACGATTGGTATTGCATTGTAGAAACATATTTCACTTTTATCATTCCCGTCAAGTAACGAATTCTCTGTTGCCATCCTTTGCATGGTCGAGAGGGTTCGATTCCCACCTCGGATACGTTCTTTTATTTTCATTTTCTTCCTTCCTACGATTGGTATTACATTGTAGAGACATATTTCACTTTTTTCATTCCCGTAAAGTACCTTTGCATGGTCGAGAGGGTTCGATTCCCACCTCGGATATGTTTTTTTTTTTGTTTTCTTCCTTCCTACGATTGGTATTACATTGTAGAAATATATTTCACTTTTATCATTCCCGTAAAGTAACGAATTCTCTGTTGCCATATATATTTAAAACACTAAGGTATTTTTTGTACACACGAGATTTTGAAAACGACTTAACCGATTGGCTTCGTATGGCATTCTAACGAAAGCTCTTGGCATGCAGATTTTCAGTGTGTCTTTAAAAGGAAAATATATGTTACGGTATATTTTTATATGTTTAAAGAAAAATGTAATATATGTGGCTATTGCGCGTTGCCACAATGGCGTTTCTTCATGAGAGAAATGGCGGATAAACGATCCACCGTATCGTAGTGTGATCTTTGTTTATGAGAATTGAAAAGGGAAATATCGCTTATGTTGTATCCCGATATATACTGGAATAGAATCATGAAATAAGGGACATATTGATGAACTATAACTGGCAGTTGAGTGCGTTTGTTGTTTACGTCACTTAATATTGCACTCTAATTTCGTTGTCTGGGTGGCTCAGCGGCTAACATTGTGGACAACGAAATTGATTATGCATCGTCGGAGGAGTTTGATTCCCACCTCAGACATGTAATTTTATTTCCCAATTATTCTATCTTGCAATTGGTATTACATTGTCTAAACATATGTTACGTTTATTATTCCCGTAAGGTAAGGAATTCTCCATGATTTACGTTGCCAGATACTTTTAAATTATTAAATAAAAATCGGCACAATCGCTTCGCCTTGAGAGAAAATTGTCGAACATAATTCATTTGATGGACTCAGACATCGTGGTCACTCAGCGCCGTCTACTTTGGTGTGTGAGTGTAAACCTTTCTCTGATAACCTGTGTTAATGTGATGGCTGTATTGATGTGTGCATTTGTAATTAGTATGGGGAATGGCGCGTTGACGACTGAGGCTTTAAGTTAGGAACTATCCCGGTATTTGCCTGGAGTGGAAGTGGGAAACCACGGAAAACCACATCCAAGATTGTTGAGATGGGAATCAAATTTTGCTCTTCTTAGGTTTGTCTCAAGAGTGCGCCCCGTTCCAGCCCTCAGACCAGAATTAAATTTCTTGGCAGAGCAGGGATCGAACCTGGAATCTGGGGCGATAGCTCAGAATGTAGCCTTAAGACTGGGCTTCCCTGTGTTAATACGATCTTTGAAAAACACTGAACATATAATTCTAAAACTCCCTCCATGACGGTGGCTGGCGAAGTGAGTCCATGCTCATTCCAGTAGTGGCGAAGTGATTCTATGCTCCCTTGCATAATTTACTGTCATGGAAATGCAAAGTATTGTACCTTCAACAGGTGATGGAAATTGATTATTTAGAGCAGTTTCATTCTGTTTATTTCAAAATGAAGTTCGTCATCCTGAGTTGCGTTTGCAAGCAAATTGCAAAAATTGCAAGGATTTTATTATTGGCGATCAGTCTCATCGCATTCTCATCAGCAACCAACTTGAGAATGGAAGTCTCTGAACTTAGTTGTATAAGTGAATATTATTGTTTATTGATTATTTTTTTAGAGTACATAACAATGAGTCTAACCACGCAGTTGATTTTGGCAATGGAAGTAAGTTATTATTTGCTATTTAATATTTGGCTGCTGCGTTGATGCAGGCCACTATAGTATTATTTAATATGACGTTAATTTGGGGAGAAATGCTGCTATAAATAAACCCATTTTACGAAATAGAACATTAGCCGCAAACAAGTGGGAAATCGGAGAAAAATACGAAGCCACTTTTAAACTCCAATATGAATACGGCATTTCAGATACAATTCCAGATACTATACCGTTACAGTGTAGGGTCCATGACAAACAAATGTAAACATTGTTCTGCACTGTATTTCTCTTGAGAGAAATCTACACTTGGTTACTTTGACCTTTGCTGTTGTAATGATAAAATTAATCTGACTAAATATACAATATTTGACATGCTGCAACAATTATTTTTCACTGGAGATGATATCTCAAGGAATTTCAGAGAGACTAATCGGCAGTACAATGCTATGTCCTTCGTTTCATTTGGTGCCAATGTTACTGTGCCACACCCATACGGTCCACATTGTTTTAAGATGTATGGAGGTGCACATCTTCGCATTTCTTCGTTATATTCCAAAATTATATGTGACGGTTTGCGGCCAGTTTTATTAGACTCCTCAGAGTTCTTGAATTCCTTGGAACTAAATGACTTGCCTCCACATATTCCAAACGCTTGAACCGTTATGCTGCTTAGAAATCTGAACGTTTCCCAAGGGCTCCTAAATGCAACTATATTGCTTGGATTTGGAAATAATAAGTGCAGTTAAAATTAGGCAGAGAGGTCTAATCCTTCTACTTGATTTAACAGCATCCGATAAAACACTATCATTTTGTTTTAAGAGGCAATATTTTCCAATTTATTTGGCATACTCTGTCACAATCAATGAAGCTCAAGGGAAAACTCTGGAACGTATAGGTCTCAATTTGCCTCATCAATTTTTCAGTCATGGCTAGCAGTATTTTGCAATGTTGAGAGTGCAATCTTTTGACGCCCTTATAGTTTCAATAGAGCCAAAAAATAATCGTACAAAGAATATACAGTAGGCCTACATAAGGAAATTCTTCAGTAAATATTTTTCTATTGACCGTCATTTTTGACGGGTTTCAACTAGTATATATTTAAAACACTAAGGTATTTTTTGTACACACGAGATTGTGAAAACGACTTAACCGATTGGCTTCGTAAGACATTCTAACGAAAGCTCTTGGCATGCAGATTTGCAGTGTGTCTTTAAAAGGAAAATATATGTTACGGTATATTTTTATATGTTTAAAGAAAAATGTAATATATGTGGCTATTGCGCGTTGCCACAATGGCGTTTCTTCATGAGAGAAATGGCGGATAAACGATCCACCGTATCGTAGTGTGATCTTTGTTTATGAGAATTGAAAAGGGAAATATCGCTTAGGTTGTATCCCGATATATACTGGAATAGAATCATGAAATAAGGGAAATATTGATGAACTATAACTGACAGTTGAGTGCGTTTGTTGTTTACGTCACTTAATATTGCACTCTAATTTCGTTGTCTGGGTGGCTCAGCGGCTAACATTGTGGACAACGAAATTGATAATGCATCGTCGGGGAGTTTGATTCCCACCTCAGACATGTAATTTTATTTCCCAATTATTCTATCTTGCAATTGGTATTACATTGTCTAAACATATGTTACGTTTATTATTCCCGTAAGGTAAGGAATTCTCCATGATTTACGTTGCCAGCTACTTTTAAATTATTAAATAAAAATCGGCACAATCGCTTCGCCTTGAGATAAAATTGTCGAACATAATTCATTTGATGGACTCAGACATCGTGGTCACTCAGCGCCGTCTACTTTGGTGTGTGAGTGTAAACCTTTCTCTGATAACCTGTGTTAATGTGATGGCTGTATTGATGTGTGCATTTGTAATTAGTATGGGGAATGGAGAGTTGACGACTGAGGCTTTAAGTTAGGAACTATCCCGGTATTTGCCTGGAGTGGAAGTGGGAAACCACGGAAAACCACATCCAAGATTGTTGAGATGGGAATCAAATTTTGCTCTTCTTAGGTTTGCCTCAAGAGTGCGCCCCGTTCCAGCCCTCAGACCAGAATTAAATTTCTTGGCAGAGCAGGGATCGAACCTGGAATCTGGGGCGATAGCTCAGAATGTAGCCTTAAGACTGGGCTTCCCTGTGTTAATACGATCTTTGAAAAACACTGAACATATAATTCTAAAACTCCCTCCATTACGGTGGCTGGCGAAGTGAGTCCATGCTCATTCCAGTAGTGGTGCTCCCTTGCATAATTTACTGTCATGGAAATGCAAAGTATTGTACCTTCAACAGGTGATGGAAATTGATTATTTAGAGCAGTTTCATTCTGTTTATTTCAAAATGAAGTTCGTCATCCTGAGTTGCGTTTGCAAGCAAATTGCAAAAATTGCAAGGATTTTATTATTGGCGATCAGTCTCATCGCATTCTCATCAGCAACCAACTTGAGAATGGAAGTCTCTGAACTTAGTTGTATAAGTGAATATTATTGTTTATTGATTATTTTTAGAGTACATAACAATGAGTCTAACCACGCAGTTGATTTTGGCAATGGAAGTAAGTTATTATTTGCTATTTAATATTTGGCTGCTGCGTTGATGCAGGCCACTATAGTATTATTTAATATGACGTTAATTTGGGGAGAAATGCTGCTATAAATAAACCCATTTTACGAAATAGAACATTAGCCGCAAGCAAGTGGGAAATCGGAGAAAAATACGAAGCCACTTTTAAACTCCAATATGAATACGGCATTTCAGATACAATTCCAGATACTATACCGTTACAGTGTAGGGTCCTTGACGAACAAATGTAAACATTGTTCTGCACTGTATTTCTCTTGAGAGAAATCTACACTTGGTTACTTTGACCTTTGCTGTTGTAATGGTAAAATTAATCTGACTAAATATAAAATATTTGACATGCTGCAACAATTATTTTTCACTGGAGATGATATCTCAAGGAATTTCAGAGAGACTAATCGGCAGTACAATGCTATGTCCTTCGTTTCATTTGGTGCCAATGTTACTGTGCCACACCCATACGGTCCACATTGTTTTAAGATGTATGGAGGTGCACATCATCGCATTTCTTCGTTATATTCCAAAATTATATGTGACGGTTTGCGGCCAGTTTTATTAGACTCCTCAGAGTTCTTGAATTCCTTGGAACTAAATGACTTGCCTCCACATATTCCAAACGCTTGAACCGTTATGCTGCTTAGAAATCTGAACGTTTCCCAAGGGCTCCAAAATGCAACTATATTGCTTGGATTTGGAAATAATAAGTGCAGTTAAAATTAGGCAGAGATGTCTAATCCTTCTACTTGATTTAACAGCATCCGATAAAACACTATCATTTTGTTTTAAGAGGCAATATTTTCCAATTTATTTGGCATACTCTGTCACAGTCAATGAAGCTCAAGGGAAAACTCTGGAATGTATAGGTCTCAATTTGCCTCATCAATTTTTCAGTCATTGCCAGCAGTATTTTGCAATGTTGTGAGTGCAATCTTTTGACTCCCTTATAGTTTCAATAGAGCCAAAAAATAATCGTACAAAGAATATACAGTAGGCCTACATAAGAAAATTCTTCAGTAAATATTTTTCTATTGACCGTCATTTTTGACGGGTTTCAACTAGTATTGATTTAGTTTTGTAAGGAGGATTTTATGGTCAACAACATCAAATGCTTTCGATAAATCCAAGAATAGACCAGTTACATGTTCATTATTGTCAATAATTTCAGTATACTATTAATACATTCATAAATTGCTGTCTGTGTAGATTTTTCCGTTCTGAATCCATGTTGTGAGTTTGATAATATTTTATTTTTCAGTCTCTTATACATGATTTTTTCCACAATTTATGCAATACCAGTTGGTAAGGTAATAGGACGATAGTTATCTAATTCATCTTTTGAACCGTTTTTGTGCACTGGAATTACTTTTAATAACTTCAAAATATCCGGGTATGTTCCTGAGAGAATTGAACTCTTTATTAAGTGTGTAAGTGGATTTATTATATTTTCTGCACATTTCTTTAAAATTGCATCAGGGATGCGATCAATGCCAGCACAGAATTTATTTTTTAGCTCTTTTATAACTATTTTTACCTCTTCACTTGTGACATGATTTATAAATAAAGAATCACTACATAATTCTTTTATTATTAGAATTTAGTGTATTTACCTGTGATTTATTTAATAATTTTTGTGGAATTTCCAGAAAATAGTAATTATTTCATCTGGATTATTAATCACTTTATTATTTCTTGTCAGTGTAATGTTCCTTTG
Organism: Meconema thalassinum; assembly: GCA_946902985.2. NCBI lineage: Eukaryota > Metazoa > Arthropoda > Insecta > Orthoptera > Tettigoniidae > Meconema > Meconema thalassinum. The sequence goes on from OX336393.1 coordinate 111,125,882, forward strand.
TATTTTAGCAGATTTTCCAGTTTCTTTCTTGATCACGGACCACATAGCCCTGTTTTTATTAGATGATAGGGAAATAAAATTATCATTATGCATTTTCTTTGCTAGTCTTGTAGTATAAATTGAATTCAGGTGTTGTGTGGTATTGTTTATACAATTTGTGTAGAAATTTCTTTCTTTGACATGAGCTCCCCCCAGGGGCTCACATCTAGTGGGACGTGGGTTGGCGACCACGGGACCCCAGCTGAGTCGGACATTGCTTCCACTTACTTGTGCCGGGCTCCTCTCCGTCTTCTTTCCTGTCGATCTCACTTGGTCAACTCTTGTTCTCTTCCGACCCCGACGGTATTATGGTATCCGAGGCCTAGGGAGTCTCTTCCTTTCCCACCTTAATTGGCCCTTGTCTCATCTTTTCTGATTCCCTCCTTCTGGGAGGGGTCAGCCTTCTTGTTCTTTTCCTTTTTCTTCCTGCCTTGTGCTCAAGGCCCTTAAGGAGGCAGGGTGTATGTAGCCCCACCACTTCTGGTGCACCGTAGATAATGCTACACCCTCAGGGGTTCACGGCTGGTGAGTTCGGGAGTTGGCGACCCCGAGGGATTCCTGAGCTGGGTCCGTTTTCCCCCTTTTGTCCCTTACCTTTGGGGCGGACCCTCTCCTCTCTCCTCTCCTCTCCTCTCCGTCTTTCATTATATTTCCTTTTCTCTTTATAGTCCAGTCAAATTAGGATGTTTTGCTGCATTAAATCATGTAGTTCCAAATTTTTCTGGAATGTGTAGTGGGAGGTCCCCTGAACAACGCCTAATAAAGTCCCGTCAATTTCAGGTGCTGCGGGGGGCAGGAGGGGGGCTCGAAGGCCCCCCTTTTTCGTTTTAGGCGCATAACTTTCAAACGGTGCATCTTACAGAACTTTTTATACTTTCCTAACTGAAAGGTAATTAAATGACCTACAAAATAGTATATTCATTTTCACACATGTGTGTTACCTTCTTTGAGATATGAGCTGGTGAACATGGAAAATTTGCAGAAAAATATGTAGCGCCTCACGTTTGTCGTCAATCTTGCCCTTCCAATCCGTTTGCCTTCCATTTTACAGGAAAGTCGTGAGGAAGGAAGTTGTAGAGCACGAAGATGCCTTCAAGACTATCTATACTTCTGCTAGTTTATCTTTATATCTTTAAACGTTATAGCGTTTTGAAGTATCGGGGTCGGTTTCGAGATTTCGCTAGTAAACTGCTCATTATTTTACTTATGTTTTCAACGGCTTTAACTCTCTGTAACTCGTTATTTATTGATTATGTAAGCATAAATGGTATGTATTACCCATATAAACAATGATATAAACCTAGAATGTATAAATATATATGAACGCAGTGGCGTATAAATGATTATTTTGGGGGAACCCAATATTTCGGAATACAATTTCGTTTTTATGGGAATAAAAACATGATCAAAATCTAATAATTTGCAGTCCAGCCCATTGGAGTATACTGGTATATGTATGTTCTGAAGAGTTCGTTATTTTTCGTTGTATATATTCTTTAAAAAATAAGTTATAAATGCCTCTTTTATAGTTAACGCCACTGTTGCCCTCTTATAATAAAAATAAATTTACTTGTTGGACGAAACTTCAGAGATGCTTTTGGTTTCGTTAGGATACCACTCGAAACATTTGATTATGGCTGCTTTACTTTTCCCAAATATGGCAGAAGTGGTATCACATCCAGTGAAGCCAAGGATAAATAGAATGTACTGGCAGAATGGCAAGGTCTGAAGTTGTTGGGAGGAGTACAGTCTGTCTTCTGTGTTGCCTCGTCCAGGCTTCATGAAAAGGACATTCGTGGTGTGAGTGACACGAGTAAGACGAGCAGGTCTACGTCCTCGCCAATTACCACCACAGTCGAATGAGGGGTATTTTGTAATCCATACCTGACAATGCTGCAGTCAGCGTCTGCTTTGGCTATAGTGAACTGTATACCTTTTGCATCCAAGGCCTGCGCTAACATACTAATTAGCTTAATTTTGTTTCTTTCGTTGGAAAGGAGGTTAACCTGTTGAACAGAAGCCACCATGTTCTCATCGAAGTCTATATCCACTGATGTTTTACTTGATGCTCTCCGACGTTGTTCGCCTCTTTTCGTGGAACTCGTGTCTTCGTAACCATCAAACACAACAGCAGAGTTGTGGCCGTAATGGTTGATAACGTAGGACACATATTGATCTCAGATGGAGGCGAACTTAGTGTTGGTGTTCCACTTTACTCTATGAAGAAGAAAGCCGCCATCGATTACCGTGATACAGTTCTTCAGGGTGATTATTTGACTGCATGAAGGAAAGGCATCGTAGAGAGCGGACTTTTTGGTTTTCCTCATCATCCCTTCATCAAAAAGAGTCGTGGGATATGGGGCTAACTCACACTTCAACAGCTCCTCTACATACCCTTCAGTTCTCTTGTTTATAATGGTTCTCTGGAAAATCATTAAAGCCTCGACCACCACTACTTCGTTGTCCAGTTTGATAGTGTTGCTCATAGCAGCCAAAGGGACTACTGTGTTCTTCTTACACAGCCTAATTTCTGAAAAGTTCATTCCAACAAAATTCCCCATTGTACCGGTTCCGATTTCCAATGCTTGGTAACAGTTGATGTTGCTGGTTCCTATTAAACCGGTTGAAAGGGACATCAAAGAATCACGTAGGCCTACAGCAAAAGGCGGGTGATCAATCAACCACTGTGCAAGCTTTCTTCTGTCTTGAGGATCTAACCAGCCTTCGGGCTGACAACAACAGACAGTATATTATATTAGTTGTATGGGTTAAATACGATTTGTTTGCATAATGATAATAAATATCGTGATACAGAGTGTTAAAGCCGTTGAAAACGGGAGTAAAATAATGAGCAGTTTACTAGCGAAATCACGAAACCGACCCCGATACGTCAAAACGCTCTAACGTTTAAAGATATAAAGATAAATTAGCATAAGTATATATATTCTTGAAGGCAACATCATGCTCTACAACTTCCTTCCTTACGACTTTCCTGTAAAATGGAAGGCAAACGGATTGGAAAGGCAAGTTTGACGAGAAACGTGAGGCGCTACAGATTTTTCTGCAAATTTTCCATGTTCACCAGCTCATATCTCGAAGAAGGTAACACACAGGTGTGAAAATGAATATACAATTTTGTAGGGTATTTAATTACCTTTCAGTTAGGAAAGTATAAAAATTTCTGTAAGATGCACCGTTTGAAAGTGTGCCAAAACGAAAAAGGGGGCCCTTCGAGCCCCCCTCCTGCCCCCCGCAGCACCTGAAATCGACGGGACTTTATTAGGCGTCGTTCAGGGAACCTTCCTCTACACATTCCTAAAAAAAATTGGAACTACATGATTTAATGCAGCAAAACCATCATTTTTGGTCTAATTTGACTGGACTATTAAGTTTCCCGCACCTTTTTGTAGGTATTCATGAACTACGTTGCATTTTGTAAGTTTTTTCGATCTAAATTGCATTTTGTGAGTGTTTTTCAACCTCACTTGCATTTTGTAAGGATTGCCAATCAAAATTGCTTTTTAGTAAGTCTTTCAATATAGGGGGGTCTTCTTGTGAGTATTTTAAATTTAAATTTCATTTTGAATTTTCAACCTACCCCTTTTTGTTCAAGTAGTTAAGTCTCAATTGCAATTTTGTGGGTATTTTTAATCTAAATTACATTTTGTAATTATTTTCAATCTAAATTGTATTTTGTAAGTATTGTCCATCCAAATGAGAAGTTTGAATCTACCATACACTTTGTAAGCAATTTCAGTTGCATTTTGTATTTTCAACCTACCCCGCTTTATTCAAGTATTTAATTCTCAATTGCCTTTTTTGGGTATTTTGAATCTACATTACATTTTGTGCGTATTTTAAATCTCATTTGCATTTTGTAAGTATTTTGATTTCACTTGCATGTAGTAAGTATTTCGACTGTACGTTGCATTTTGTACGTATTTTGGACTTAACCTACATTTTGTGCATATTTTTCAATCTATTCCTTTTGTGAGTATTTTCGTTCAAAATTTCCTTATGTACGTATTACCGCTCTCCATTTGGTGAGTAGTTTCAATCTGAGTTCCTTTTTGTAAGTATTTTTCCTGCTACATAAGGCATAATTGTTGGGGCTCACTGTCTATTTTATCTAAACCATTTTCGTTTCGTCCATAGCAGTGAGCTCTTTTTTTTTAATCTTCATCCTTTCATTTCACGCCATTTCATTTCGTCAGGGGCCGATAACCTCGATGTTGGGCACCTTAAAACAACAATTATCATCATCATCATCATCATCATCATCATCTTTGACATGAATTTCTAATCCCTGTCGTTATCCAATTGCTAGTTTTGTTATTTTGAACAGTTCTTTGTCTAAAGGGGAATGCTGTTTCAAAATAGTGTTTTAGGGTACTGTTAAATGCATTAAATTTATCATTTGCATTTTCTAGTTTATACATTTCTGAACATGTTTCCTTATTTAATAAGTCATTGAAATATGTAACATTTGTTTCAGTGAATGACCTGCACTTTGATTTTACTCCATTATCATTATTATTGATTGTTTCGGGTACTTCAAATTCAGTATTTGTCCATGGTGGTCACTAAAACCCGGACAATAGACTTCTATTGAATGGTGATATTTATCTGTATTTATAAAAATTTGATCAGGAGTGGTTTTACTAAATTTTGTTATTCTTGTTGGGGTATTTACTGTAGGTTTCAGTCCATAAAACAACGATAACTAACTAACTAACTAACTATTTCATGTCTATCACGAACAGACCTACTCCATTTTTACTGCCTGTCATTAAGACATTTTCATTCTTGTCAAATATTTTAACTTGGTTCCCTTCAAACAGAACTGTTCCACCTCCATTTGTGACACAGTTCACTGACAGTAGATTTCTACGCAGCTCAGGCACATATGAGACATTCTGAAATATGATACCTTTGGTTTCACTGTCTCCTTCAAGTTCAGTGACCACAGTCCCACCTTTCTTTGCATCTTTTATATTTTGAGGCTCAGTTGTACTCCTGTTTGTGAGCAGCGCATCTTGTTTGGTCATATGGCTCGTGCATCCACTATCCACAACAAACTATTCAAGAAACTCTTCTCCAGATTTTAGGTAGATTTCTTAGAAAGCTAACTATTGCAATGGGTCCCATGTTTCGACTTCCGGAAAATTTCGACATATCTTCGCGTTTCACATCCCCCAGACCCCAAAAACACCGTCAGTTCAAAAGTTTATATATAATTTATGTATGTATATATATATATATATATATATATAATACAGGGTGCTTCAAAAAAATGTATACACACTTTGAACTTCCATAGAAAATTTATTTACCGTTCTACAAAGTTAAATTTCAGGAAATTAGAAAGCTGAAAGTCCAATGTAAATGAGACATAAATAACAAATGTTAATACTGTTCAAATTGGCGACCTGCTGCATCAATACAATTCTGAGTACGAGTCACCACTGATTCTGTACATCGTATCAAAACGTCCAATGAGATTTCTCTACACACGGCTTGAATCTCATTCCAAAGAATGTCTAGGTTACGTTGTTTACGTTGGTACACCTCATCGTTTACTGTGCCCCATAAGAAGATATCCAGTGGTGTAAGGTCTGGAGAGCGAGCTGGAAACTCGATTGGCCCCCTGCGTCCTATCCACTGGCCCGGCAACTGACCTAACAATGCTTGCTGATTCCATATTTCCTGCCATTCGTGCATTATACGGTAATAATAATTTTTATTTTCAACAAGATGGTGCCCCGCCGCACTATCACAGGGACGTACGAGCTTACCTGGATCAAAATTTGCCGGGCCAGTGGATAGGACGCAGGGGGCCAATCGAGTTTCCAGCATGCTCTTCCAGACCTTACACCACTGGATATCTTCTTATGGGGCACAGTAAAAGATGAAGTGTACAAACGTAAACCACGTAACCTAGACATTCTTTGGAATGAGATTCAAGCCGAGTGTAGAGAAATCTCATTGGACGTTTTGATACGATGTACAGAATCAGTGGTGACTCGTACTCAGAATTGTATTGATGCTGCAGGTCGCCAATTTGAACAGTATTAACATTTGTTATTTATGTTTCATTTACATTGGACTTTCAGCTTTCTAATTTCCTGAAATTTAACTTTGTAGAACGGTAAATAAATTTTCTATGGAAGTTCAAAGTGTGTATACATTTTTTGAAGCACCCTGTATATATATATATAAGTATATATATATATATGTATATCAGTTTCTTGTGGACACGATAACTGCCGTAATTTTGCACCAATAACTTTGAATTTTTTACCGAATATGTATACCTATAAAATCTCAGTCGAGTTCGTTACTGGGCTAAATCGGTCGAAGGGGGTGAAAATGGGGGGCTTTTTTCGAAAAAGTAAAATATTGCTATAACTCTCTTAATATGTGACATATCGAATCCGTTCAACGTTCATACTATGTGTCGGATAAAGCCCAAAAAGTTATGTTTGAAGAGTTTTTTATAGCACCAACCATTGACCAAAGGGGTGGGAAAAAGTGGGTTTTTCGGGAAACATTAATCATATCTCTGTTAATAGGCACAATATCAAAACCGTACAAAATGGACAATATTCCCCTAATAATTACCGAAAACTTTTGTCTGAAAGAATTTTTGATATGACCCACCATTACGCCAAGGGATGAGAAAAATGATTTCGGAATTATAAGAAAATGCCAAGAGCTATCCGAGGTTGCCATGGCAACACTACTAAATTGATTAGGGATGAGCCATCATTGTTGCCATGACAACGCACTTGCACGAGATCAGATTCAGTATTTCCATCTGACTAAGTGGGAAGCGGCTTCGGTGACGTAACTGGTAGCATGCTGAATGTCTATGCCCAAGGTCGCGGTTTCGAAGCCGGCCGAAGTCGTCGGATTTCCTAAGAGCGCTAAAATCCCTCAGTATGCTTTCCTTTGGAGGGAAAGCTCCAACGTTCGTTGCGAGTTGCTGGTTGGGGTGGCATCTAGTAGCCAAGTTCACAGCTAGTTGTCGTTGACGGTAGTACCTGGTAGCAACATTAGGAACTACTGCTTGTAATTGACCGTCTGCAGTCCTTACCTGAATGAAGACAAATACAGCCATTACAATTCACACCGTGTATCAGACAGATTCTACACTCACCCAAAGTACACGGGGTTAGATGACCGCGTTGTCGCAGCCCCTAAACTGAGGAACCAACCAGAGGTAGATTTCATTAGAAAGCTAACTATTGCAATGGGTACCATGTTTCGACTTCCGGAAAATTTCGACATATCTTCGCGTTTCATATCCCCCAGACCCCAAAACCACCGTCAGTTCAAAAGTTTATATATAATTTATGTATATATATATATATATATATATCAGTTTCTTGTGGACACGATAACTGCCGTAATTTTGCACCAATCACTTTGAATTTTTTTACCGAATATGTATACCTATAAAATTTCGGTCGAGTTCGTTACTGGGCTAAATCGGTCGAAAGGGGTGAAAATGTGGGGCTTTTTTCGAAAAAGTGAAATATTGCTATAACTCTCTTAATATGTTACATATCGAATCCGTTCATCGTTCATACTATGTGTCGGATAAAGCCCAAAAATTTATGTTTGAAGAGTTTTTTATAGCACCAACCATTGACCAAAGAGTTGGGAAAATGTGGGTTTTTCGGGAAACATTAATCATATCTCTCTGAATAGGCACAATATCAAAACCGTACAAAATGGACAATATTCCCCTAATAATTACCTAAAACTTTCGTCTGAAAGAATTTTTGATATGACCCCCCATTATGCCAAGGGATGAGAAAAATAATTTCGGAATTATAAGAAAATGCCAAGAGCTATCAGTGGTTGCCATGGCAACACTACTAAATTGATGAGGGATGAGCCATCAGACGTTGCCAAGATAATGCACTTGCACGAGATCAGATTCAGATTTTCATCTTACTAAGTGTGAAGCGGCTTCGGTGACGTAACTGGTAGCATGCTGAATGTCTATGCCCAAGGTCGCGAGTTCAAAGCCGGCCGAAGTCGTCGGATTTTCTAAGAGCGCTAAAAATCCCTCAGTATGCTTTCCTTTGGAGGGGAAGTTCCAACGTTCGTTGCGAGTTGCTGGTTGCGTTGGCATCTAGTAGCCAAGTTCACAGCTAGGTGTCGTTGACGGTAGTACCTGGTACCAACATTAGGAACTACTGTATGAAATTGACCTTCTGCAGTCCTTACCTGAATTACAGACTAATACAGCCATCCCTTAATACACGGGGTTACATGACCGCGTTGTCGCAGCCCCTAAACTGAGCAACCAACCAAAATCTCTGCGGGAGATATAATTTTGCGTGAAGAAGTAACAGACCGTTACATAGTCACACATCAGTGTCGAAACCTTGCATAAGGACAGTGTGACCACAAGTATAAAAATGGACCCGAAATGACAAGAAGGTTACCGTTCCCATAAGACAATAAAATGTTTAAAATAAGCATAAAATGACGAAAAACAAAGTTAATTAAGCTCCAATTATAAAATATCTTCTCGCAATAAATGAGGTCTGATCCTTCTACGAAAACCAGCATATTCTGCCTATTTTCGCCTATCCCCAAGTTTGTCCGGTGAAATCTACCTCCGCCTTCCGGCGTGCCGAGAGGACTTTTTCTTTTGTTGTATGGCATTGTTTTTCAATCACATATAGCTCCTATTCTCTATTTTGAACCATTTTTCTACGCATCTTCTCTCTGTGGCAATTCCAATGTGGATGATTGTCTAACCCACAATTATTGCATGGTTCAAAATGTTTACCTGCATAGCAGTCAGGGGGTTTGTGTCCACCTTTATTTCAATTTTTACACTGCAGATCACTTTTTCCTGAAGCTTGCTGCTGTTGCTTCTGTTTTGGCCTTCCCTGGTCTTGCCTGTTAGGAGGGCAGTTGTTAGCTTTATGTCCAATCTCGTTGCACTTGTAGCATTTCACTTGACTTGGATTGTTGGAATTCTTTTCAGTCTTGAAAGCTACTTTGTGTTCTTCAGTTGTATTTGATCCTTCTTGTACAGTATAATAAGTCTTGAAATGAAATTTTGCAGGGTCCTCTCAGCAACGGGTGTGGCCTCCAACACTGTATTGAAATATCTGTATTGGCCTGGCAGAGCGGTAATTATTTTGGTGATTACCATCTGTTCACTAATGTCTTCTTTTAGACTCCTCAGTCTTGCCACTAGATTTCTTACTTCAGATATATTTCGCATGAGGGTTTTGATCTTATCATACTTGTATCCGCAGAAAGATGACAATAGCTGATACTTCTGTTGTTCGGTGTCTCTCTTGTATATATTTGTTAGGAAATCGAACATCGATTTTGAGGTTTCACAAGTTAGCACTAGAAGTCTCAAAGAGTAATCTATTGTCTTGAGAATGTAGTACCTAATATTGGCTCCTTGGCCTCCCATTATTCCAACTCCTTTGCCTTATCCGTATCCGGTTTTGTAGCAGTTCCTTTCAGGAAAGGTAGGAGATACCTGGATTGGAGCAGCGTTGTTAAATCTAGCTCCCATAAAATATACTTATAGTTTTCTGCATTTTTAGTATGGTAAAACCTTTAGGCTCACCCACACTATCTTCTTCGGTCATCGTTTGCTGGGACGCTGGTCTTGCTAATTCTTATTTCTTGATTTTTACGATCCTCTACGCTCAATGAGCGTTGAAGTAATCATTTCTTTTATATTTTTAGATAACTTCTATTAGATTCTATTAGATTGTATTGTTCGATTGAATAAATAAAACAGACATAATATACACTTATTTTTCACGTAACGACTTCGCCGCAGTGTAGATTTTTTTAAACAAAAGAGCAGCGGGTTGCCAACTTCCATAGATAACAAAATGACATTTTTAGCCAACCTCAACAGTGCAGCCCATGAAGATGTTAACTAGAGTTTAAACGTCAGGTGCGATTATGATTGAAATTTCAAACCTGGGAAGTCCTGTTTTCCGGCTCGATGCTCTATCAAATCGAGTCCTGTTCACGATATTTTAGCTCTATGTTTAACATACTCCTAGCCTGTATTGCACTTACACACCACTACCTAATGGCCTGAAAGCATCACTTGTTATTCAAGCGGTGCTGAAAATATACTACATGGAATATTTATATTACTTCTTATTCACATTAACGAACACTACCAGCTGAACTGACAACATAATCACTAAAATGATTTCTGATCATTTTTGCGCTAATGGAAGGCATGGCAGGTACATTTCTCATATTAGAAATCATCGTATCCTCAAATGTATAACCATCTCTTAATCTTACATAGTTGTGCAAAACACAAGATGCTAAAACTAGATTTTCCACGCAATCTGGCTCCAGTAAGATTGGTGTTAAAAAAACGCCATTTGTTGGACTACCAAATGCACATTCATCAAACCTACGAGCCCTCGTTAGTCAACAATTAAATATCCTCTTATTGTCATGATCTTCCTTTGCATAGGGCCTCACCAAATGTTCAGTCATCGCAAATGCTTCATCCGCAACAAAAACATGTGGAACTGGCGTTCTATTTTCAAAATTTGGTAATGATTCTCCGGCAAATCTATTGAGCCAGAGGTCATTTTTCGATACAAGAGAGATTGTTTGAAAATGTTTGAATCCGCCGATTTTCCGTACCTCCCAACGTCAATAGCTAGGAATGAGTAATTGGTATCAATCAAGCCGAGTAAAACAATGGATAATTAATTCTTATAGTTGAAAAACTGAGAGCCCGAATGTTGTGGCTTAAACAGACGGATATGTTTGCCATCTGATGCATAATGCAGTTCGGGAAGTTGGTCCGTGTTTCAAATTCTTTCGCAATCTTAAGCCATTCCTCTTGTGATGGCAGAGCCATGTATTTGTTCCTGATGTTTCTCGTACGATACCAGATATTGTACTTCATCCCAGACGGAACTCAAATGATAAGGATCGGAATGAGTTTCCCGTCGCAAGAAATCTGAAAACAAATGGCACAATGTAGGCTATTTTTACCATTCAACAATTAAAAAAAAAAGTCCTCATGGCACGCCGGAAGGCGGAGGTAGATTTCACCGGACAAACTTGGGGATAGGCGAAAATAGGCAAAATATGCAGGTTTTCGTAGAAAGATCAGACCTCATTTATTGCGAGAAAGTATTTTATAATTGGAGCTTAATTAACTTTGTTTTTCGTCGTTTTATGCAAATTTTAAACAATTTATTGTCTTAAAGGGACGGTAACTTCTTGACATTTGGGGTCCATTTTCATACTTGTGGTCACACTGTCCTTATGCAAGGTTTCGACACTGATGTGTAACTATGTAACGGTATGTTACTTCTTCACGCAAAATTATATCTCCCGCAGAGATTTTGGTTGGTTTCTCAGTTTAGGGGCTGTGACAACGCGGTCATGTAACTCCGTGTACTTTGGGTGTGTTTAGAAACTGTCTGATAAACGGTGTGAATTGTAATGGCTGTATTAGTCTCTAATTCAGGTAAGGACTGCAGACGGTCAATTTCATACAGTAGTTCCTAATGTTGCTACCAGATACTACCGTCAACGACACCTAGCTGTGAATTTGGCTACTAGATGCCACCGCAACCAGCAACTCGCAACGAACGTTGGAACTTCCCCTCCAAAGGAAAGCATACTGAGGGATTTTAGCCCTCTTAGAAAATTCGACGACTTCGGCCGGCTTTGATCCCGCGACCTTGGGCATAGAAGTTCAGCATGCTACCAGTTACGTCACCGAAGCCGCTTCACACTTAGGCAGGCTGCACACCGGTACGACGCGACATATGTCGTAAGACAAGCGCGGTACGCGATAATTGTATCAGAAGATAGACATCGCTCGTTCACGTTCAATCTATTGGGAAATGAGCCAACAGGTGCACACCAGTACGACTACGACATCTATCGAAAGACATGTGTATTAAGCGACACGTTCTGCTAGTCTCTTCGCCGCAGTATCGTACGACATTTCAGATAGTAAACATGAATAAAAGTGGAGCAAACAAGGTTGAAGATATAACATTCTTAATTTCTTTCATTAATAGTGTTGAAAAGTATCCTTATTAATGTTTATGAGAGATTACAGTAAATCAGAGGTGGCGAGTTTGGCCTGGAAGACAATTGCAGTTGAATTTAAAGACACAGATTCTAGCCATCCATGGCTTTCACCACAAGTTATGTAGCAATAGGAAATTTCATCTACCAAACGAAAACTGCTTGTGGTCACTCTGTGGAAAATGCTGCGGAAAATATCATATTGTGTTGTGTTTAAAATGGACCAAAAGCATACCTCAAATTAGCAAAGAATTGTTTGATGTAACTTTCATATTGTATATTGTATAAGCCCTTTCGCGTGCTATTCCTATTAATAATAATAAGACACAGGTTAGTGACCTAATGACTAACATAGATTTTATTTACCAGTGTCAAGTATCGGCTACAATTAATTTAATTATGGGTTACACTAGCAAATTTCCATTGAATGGGGTTTGCTCCTCCTGGCTTTAAAAAGTAATTCAGTAGTCAATTTCGCATTCTTATGCCTGGTGATCTAGTAATATTATCCACTTCGTTATTGGCTAATATGGGCACATCGTCACATGATTTAAAATCAGTCTCATCATAGAGCTTTCCTTCCCGTAAACGGGTAAAATTATGCATGACGCATGCTGCTTTCACGATGTTCACTGCACATTGCTCGTTAGAAGAAATTGGTCGCTCAAATACACGAAATTTTGATGTCAACATTCCAAATGCGCATTCCACGCTTTTTCTAGCTCTAGACAACCGAAAATTGAAAATTCTTTTTGCATCTGTCAACACTCTTCTGGGATACGGTCGCATTAAGTATGGCAACAAAGGCAAGGCTTCGCCACCGACGACGTAGTGGGGAAATAGACTAATATTCTCATCACCCGGCAAAGGAGTATAAAAATTGAAAACTGCCAGGGCTCATCCTATAAAATTCCTTGAATTTTTCTTCGTGTTGAGATAACCCTCTTGTAACTACTGCGGAACTGTGTCGCACATTCATGATGTTATACGGATGTACCCAATACTTTCTTCTCTGCTTTAATACAAATACATCGCGACTACGTCATCTTCACTCGACGAGCTCATTATTGAAACTCACTAGGAAGTGCGTCATGCAGAGATCGCATCGCTCTGGTGTGCAGCAAAGTTATCTTACGACAATTATCGCGTGCCGCGCTTACCTTACGACATATATCGTGTCGTACCGGTGTGCAGCCTGCCTTAGATGGAAATCTGAATCTGATCTCGTGCAAATGCGTTGTCATGGCAACGTCTGATGGCTCATCCCTCATCAATTTAGTAGTGTTGCCATGGCAACCTCTGATAGCTCTTGGCATTTTCTTATAATTCCGAAATCATTTTTCTCATCCCTTGGCGTAATGGTGGGTCATATCAAAAATTCTTTCAGACAAAAAAGTTTTAGGTAATTATTAGGGGAATATTGTCCATTTTATACGGTTTTGATATTGTGCCTATTAAGAGAGATATGATTAATATTTCCCGAAACCCCCTCTTTTTCCCACCCCTTTGATCATTGGTTGGTGCTATAAAAAACTCTTCGAACATAAATGTTCCGGCTTTACCCGACACATAGTATGAACTTTGAACGGATTCGATATTTCACATATTAAGAGAGTTATAGCAATATTTCACATTTTCGAAAAAAAGCCCCCCATTTTCACCCCCTACGACGGATTTAGCCCAGTAACGAACTCGACCGAGATTTTATAGGTATACATATACGGTAAAAAAATCAAAGTGATTTGTGCAAAATTACGGCAGTTATCGTGTCCACAAGAAACTGATATACATATATATATATATATATATACATACATACATACATAAATTATATATAAACTTTTGAACTGACGGTGGTTTTGGGGTCTGGGGGATGTGAAACGCGAAAATATGTCGAAATTTTCCGGAAGTCGAAACATGGTACCCATTGCAATATTTAGCTTTCTAATTAAATCTACCTAAAAACACATTTCTCAAAATGAATATAGACCAAACATATAGGCAATAAATTGTTAAATAAACTTTAGGTAATTGGATGTATCGCCTATTGGAAAATTATTGCTTTCCTTTTAGTGCTTGTGTTTTAGTCTTTGTTTACAGTTCTCTACCTATAGTTGAAGGCAGTTTTAATTGAACAATATACTTATTTTTAGTTCTGAAGAAAAAATGGAAATCCATAAGGGATGCTTTTACAAGGGAACTTCGCCTAATGAAAGAGCCTACTGGGAGTGACAAAAATACCAGGAAGCAATTCAAACATTTCCAGAGTCTGCATTTTCTGCTCGATACAAAGGATAACATGAGGTAAGTCTATTCTATTTCAGGGACGAGAAATGCCTTTTCCATATGACATAATGTTGTAATTCGTTTGCTCCGAGCAGGGATGAATGATCAAGTCGTTTTCAATATGTATGACGTCCTGTTATTTATCAAATTAAACAGCAAGTATCATCAAAAGGCGCCTTTTGACTCTACAGAATAAAGCATGTTTATGAGTTATCAAAACCTTCACTACATTCGATAGAGAAAAGAATTTGATGGCTGATTGCTTCAGATGTCGCAAACAATACCTAGGTATATTTCACATACATTTCTTCTTCTCCTGGTTGAAAACAATTGCCAACTTTGTGGTGTTTGAAGCCATATTTTCAGTGTTGCCTTAGTAAACAAGAGTTTAGTGCTTTTCAGTCGGTCAACACGAATGTACCCAAAAGAGATGGGTTATGCCCTGTCTTAATTGCCAACTTATAAAAGTAAAATATATTTTTGATCACATTGTTGCCAACTATAATTACATTTCAACACTCCTCCTTAATTATTTTGCAGCGAAGCGATTCAAACAACTTTCTATTGAGGGGTTTGGTCAGGACATCAGCAAGTTGCTTGGAGCTCTCGACATGTTTGAGAGCAACAGTTTTGCCAGCGAGTTCCTACTTCCTGGATGATTTTGCGTGGAATCTCTATGTGTTTCTTTCCTTTTGTAGTCTTCCCCTCATGTGCATTGTGTAACATGTGGATTGCTGACTGGTTGTCAACAAACAGCGTGACTAGTTTGTCTGACTTCAAAATTTCGATTTCCAGTCCAATCCTCTTGATCCAGCTGATGTCATCTATCGATGAGACAGCTGCTCGGTATTCTGCTTCTGCTGTTGACGTAGCAACGAGTCGCTGCTTTTGTGTGTACCAAAGGATAGGTCCTCCTCTCAACAGTAGAACACCACTTGTTGAGCGTCCTGTTACGGTGTCCCCACCGTAGTCTGAATCTGTATAAATGCCACAAGTTTGTCGTCTCCATTGAAGAAAATTCCATAGTGTGGAGTTCCCTTCAAATACTAAAATACCTTCTTCACCATTTTCCAGTGGTGCTGCGTGGCTTTGCCATCGAAGCGGCTCAAGTAGTTCACTGCGTAGCAGATATCCGGTCGGGATATTGTAGCCAGGTAGAGTAGACTTCCCACTGCTTCTCGACATGGAGTTGTAGGTGGCGCTGGTCTTTCGTTGATTCGATCTTCTTCGTTTGTCACCATTCCTTTCTCCATGGGTTGCAAGTGTCGAACCGAAAACGATTGATGATATTTCTGGTGTAACCAGGCTGGTTCACAAAAAGTCCTTCCTTCTCTATTCTGACTTCCATGCCTAGGTACGTGAATTGCTTCTGAACTGATCGTTGGTAAGTGATTTCAAATTTCCAATTTATGACATCCAAGACTTCAAAGATTTCTTCATTATATCCAGCGATGAGCCAATCATCGACGAAAAGAGCCATCATCAAAGTTCTCTTCTCGTTAAAGTAAATGCAAGGGTCATCGTCGGTGTTTACTAGTCCAAGTTTCTTCTCAAGAAAATCTGACATTTTCTCATTCCACTTTCTTGGTTCTTGCTTTAGTCCATATATGCTTTTCATTAGTTTTCAGACTCTGACAGTACCATCTTCAAATCCTTCAGGTTGGTACATGTACAAGTTCACCTCCAAGTCTCCGTGCAAGAAGGCTGTCTTCATATCATAGGGAATAAGTTTCATCTTTTTAGTAGCGGCATGACTGAGAATCAGTCGAATTGAAGCATGGTTTGCTATTGGACTAAAGTTTTCTATATAGTCAACTCCTTCTTCCTGCTCAAAGCCACGTGCTACCAGTCGTGCTTTCATTCTCCCATCAGGCTTTTCTCGTAACAACCAGCAGCTGGTCAGGGGTCGAACGTCTTCTGCACATTTCACTAAATTCCAAGTTTTCATTTTCTGTAAGGATTCGAATTCTACTGTCATGCTTTCAGCCACTTGGCATCTCTGAACGCTTTGGAAATAATCCTGGATTTCTCCTATCATGGCTAAGTTGTCACTCTTTCCTCCCCGGAAGGTAGCCCATGACGTAGTCTGATAGTTTGGCAGGTAGCTGAATATTTTGACGATTGCGTAGTCCTGGTCTTCTTAGTTGTTCATCTTCATCTCTGGCTTCATCTCTTTCTCCGTTTCTGTCTTGTCTTAAGTCAATGCTGTCTTCATACTCATCTTCTTCAATCAACTCGTTCTCGGTCACGGCCATTTCAATACCTGTCAGGTTTCGCTCATCTTTTTCTCCTTCATTAAACACGACGTTGTCTGAACTGACAACTTCACGTTCTTCAGGCAGGTAGACTCTATAGGATGGAGAGTCTATGTCGTATCCAACAAATATACCTTTCCTGGACGTCTTGTCAAGCTTGCTTCTCTTGTGGTTGGGAGTCAAAACGTAGCAGTTATATCCGAAGGTTTTCAGTTTGTTCATGTTGACCTGTCGTCCAAACCATAGTTTGGCTGGACTCTTTCCTTTCACTGGACTTGTGCCAGTCTGGTTGATCATGAACACAGAATAGTTCACTGCTTCTTCCCACAAATTACCCTTCAGGTTTCGTGAATGAATTGCTGTCCTTTCTGACTCTACAATTGTTCTAATTTCATGTTCCACTCTACCGTTCTGTTCTGGAGTGTAAGCTGTTGAAGAAGTGTGAAAGACACCTAGCTCCTCCAGCTGCTTACGTGTGTTGGCATTCTTGATCTCGGTTCCATTATCTGATCGTAGAATTTTCACCTGTCTTCCGAATTGGTTTTCCACCAGCTTCATAAAATCATCTAGTTTGGCTGCGGCTTCGTCCTTCGTCTTCAAGAAGTATACTGCTCGGAAATGTGAAAAATCATCCTTGAAAAGAAAGAAGTATTTTGCTCCTCCAGCGATGGTGTCGCCATCTCTCCCATATCTAAATGGTCCAGATCCAATCGTTGGGTAGCAACCTTCAGGGCCGGAGAGAGCGGCCGCGGGCCCCGGTGCTGGGGGTATTTCGGGCCCCTGCCATTTATGCATTTTTGTGCAACCCAAATTCACTAATCACAGCCATGTATTTAGTAAGTTACATGCACTTATATGTATGACTCTCCATAAAATGCATTACCGATTTTAAACCATAGGCCTATTGTTGTAAAGTTTACTGTAAATGTCAAGTCATGTAAACACTCCAATTCGTTTTAATAATTCTCACTCCCAAATAAACAGTAACCCATTCACTTTTAAAACAATGCAGTTCATATAACTAATTTGTTTTATCTAAAAAATCCAATCCATTTGTTTTTAAAATCGATTGTTAAAGTTTTCATTAGCTTATTTGTAAACTGAACTGAAAGGTTATAAATAAAATATTAAAACACTAAATTCACCATAAACTTACATATTTAATGGCTCACAGTATATGTACTTGTACAAAACAAACTACACTACAAACAGTTATATTAACTTAGGCTAAGACACCCCTCATGGCCTTTTTTTTTTTTTTTTTCAGGAAAAAATCATCTATGTTATTGTCCAAATCGGTAGACTTCACAAGTTCCGTTTTAACAGCCAAAACACCCAAGCTTGAGAGTCTATTTTGGCACATTGTCGAGCGGAAAACGTGTTTTAGTCGATTGAGAACCGAGAAAGAGCGCCCCGCGCTCGCAACTGCTGCGGGGATGGTAACAAATATTCTCAATGCTACATTAAGATTAGGAAATACGGTTTACAAATTTAAAGTTTTAACTTTATTGAGAAGGTCCAAGGGCGAAAGAGATTTGCTACCAAAGTTAGCTTGGTAAATTAATTTCAGGTTTTGTAATTCATCAGAAAGGTCGTTTCCTATGTCATTAGAATAGTGCCTTACAAGCTTAGCTGATTTTCCGAAATTAATTCATCTGCCATTTCATTGCGTTGCCACAAAAGAGAAACCCCGCTACATAGAGATTGTACTGATCGAAACCGCACTGTCACGTCCCCTATGATACTGTCCAGAATTACATTGAACACATCATTTCTGAAATTAATATTTGCATCATTACTGTCTTCATGACTGTCATCCTCTTCGTCAGCTTGCCTCTTTCTTTTATTTCGTCTCTTTTCTTCCTCTTCAAGTTGTTGGGGCCATCCTATATCTTTAGCCACTACTTCAGCTTCTCTATATATTCGGTCCCACCCTTCACAACGTATAGATTTCAAGTCTTCTATCAGAGAACCTAAGTTCTTTGCCGCTACGTCCATACTTTCACCTCGGTGTTGAAGAACTCCAATGTCTATTGGTTTTAAAACCTGAAAGAAAGAATTCGTTTGTTTCCTTATTTTAAAAACATGACATCAGTAATATTTAAATTGCCATTATACTGCAACAGCACAGAAGATTATTGCACTTAACTATAACCAAAACGAGACATTCGCTAACGCTTATTATTTGTAAACAACTGACAATGTTATTTTAATTGAAACCGGTATCGCTGTATTTTAAAATAACAAATATATTTAAAACAGGATATGAATTTTTTTGAAAGAGTCATTTATTGTGGCTAATCAGTAGCGCACCCACGTGGGGTTAGGGGGATTAAGACCCCTGATTTTTTTAGAATAATTCAAATATGTTTGTCTTTATTATTCTACATATAGATTATTTATTAAAGTTTATGAACTACTAAATTGTTTTTTGTGAAATTCACTTTTCAAACCTAAAAAAGTCCTCTCGGCACGCCGGAAGGCGGAGGTAGATTTCACCGGAAAAACTTGGGGATAGGCGAAAATAGGCAGAATATGCAGATTTTCGTAGAAGGATCAGACCTCATTTTATGCGAGAAGGTATTTTATAATTGGAGCTTAATTAACTTTGTTTTTCGTCATTTTATGCTTATTTTAAACATTTTATTGTCTTATGGGAACGGTAACCTTCTTGTCATTTGGGGTCCATTTTTATACTTGTGGTCACACTGTCCTTATGCTAGGTTTCGACACTGATGTGCAACTATGTAACGGTCTGTTACTTCTTCACGCAAAATTATATCTACTGCAGAGATTTTGGTTGGTTCCTCAGTTTAGGGGCTGCGACAACGCGGTCATGTAACCCCGTGTACTTTGGGATGGCTGTATTAGTCTGTAATTCAGGTAAGGACTGCAGACGGTCAATTTCAAGCAGTAGTTACTAATGTTGCTACCAGGTACTACCGTCAACGACACCTAGCTGTGAACTTGGCTACTAGATGCCACCGCAACCAGCAACTCGCAACGAACGTTGGAACTTCCCCTCCAAAGGAAAGCATACTGAGGGATTTTTGGCGCTCTTAGAAAATCCGACGACTTCGGCCGGCTTTGAACTCGCGACCTTGGGCATAAACATTCAGCATGCTACCAGTTACGTCACCGAAGCCGCTTCACACTTAGATGGAAATCTGAATCTGATCTCGTGCAAGTGCGTTATCTTGGCAACGTCTGATGGCTCATCCCTCATCAATTTAGTAGTGTTGCCATGGCAACCACTGATAGGTCTTGGCATTTTCTTATAATTCCGAAATTATTTTTCTCATCCCTTGGCATAATGGTGGGTTATATCAAAAATTCTTTCAGACAAAAGTTTTAGGTAATTATTATGGGAATATTGTCCATTTTGTACGGTTTTGATATTGTGCCTATTAAGAGAGATATGATTAATGTTTCCCGAAAAACCCACTTTTTCCCACCCCTTTGGTCAATGGTTGGTGCTATAAAAAAAACTCTTCAAACATACATTTTTGGGCTTTATCCGACACATAGTATGAATGTTGAACGGATTCGATATTTCACATATTAAGAGAGTTATAGCAATATTTCACTTTTTCGAAAAAAAAAAGCCCCCCATTTTCACCCCCCAACGACCGATTTAGCCCAGTAACGAACTCGACCGAGATTTTATAGGTATACGTATTCGGTAAAAAATTCAAAGTGATTGGTACAAAATTACGGCAGTTATCGTGTCCACAATAAACTGATATACATATACATACATAAATTATATATAACTTTTGAACTGACGGTGGTTTTGGGGCCTGGGGATGTGAAACGCGAAGATATGTCGAAATTTTCCGGAAGTCGAAACATGGTACCCATTGCAATAGTTAGCTTTCTAACGAAATCTACCTCTGGTTGGTTCCTCAGTTTAGGGGCTGCGACAACGCGGTCATCTAACCCCGTGTACTTTGGGTGAGTGTAGAATCTGTCTGATACACGGTGTGAATTGTAATGGTTGTATTAGTCTTAATTCATGTAAGTACTGCAGACGGTCAATTTCAAGCAGTAGTTCCTAATATTGCTACCAGGTACAACCGTCAACGACACCTAGCTGTGAACTTGGCTACTAGATGCCACCCCAACCATCAACTCGCAACGAACGTTGGAACTTCCCCTCCAAAGGAAAGCATACTGAGGGATTCTAGTGCTCTTAGAAAATCCGACGACTTCGGCCGGCTTTGAAACCGCGACATTGGGCATAGACATTCAGCATGCTACCAGTTACGTCACCGAAGCCGCTTCCCACTTTATCAGGCGGCTTTGGTGGCGTAGTCGGTAACATGCTGAGCTTCTATGCCCAAGATACCGGGTTCAAACCCGGCCGAAGCCGTCGGATTTTTTTAAGAGCGTTAAATATCCCTCAGTATGCCTTCCTTCGGAGGGGAAGTAAAGCCGGCGGTCCCATGTCATAGATTTATGGCATGTTAAAGATCCTTCCACTAATTGCACCTGTGTGAAGCTAAATTGGATAGGTTAAGAATGTATACAACGCTCTTAGGTTTCTATGTTCGTTGCCAAGAGCCGACTGCGGCGGCGTCTAGTAGCTCAGTTCTGAACTTGGCCTCGTAGTCGTTGACAGTGGCGCTTGGCGGCAAAAGTAGGAACTATCTGAAAAATTGTTAGTTGCAGTACTTAAATTAACAAACAGATAACACACACTAATACAGTCATCACAATTAACACCGGTTATCAGACAGATTCTACACACACCCAAAGTACACGGGGCTACATGACCGCGTTGTCGCAGCCCCTAAACTTAAGAACCAACCAACCAACCACTTAATCAGATGGAAATACTGAATCTGATCTCGTGCAAGTGCGTTGTCATGGCAACGTCTGATGGTCCATGCCTCATCAATTTAGTAGTGTTGCCATGGCAACCACTGATAGCTCTTGGCATTTTCTTATAATTCCGAAATCATTTTTCTCGTCCCTTGGCGTAATGGTGGGTCATATCAAAAATTCTTTCAGACAAAAGTTTTAGGTAATTATTAGGGGAATATTGTCCATTTTGTACGGTTTTGATATTGTGCCTATTAAGAGAGATATGATTAATGTTTCCCGAAAAACCCACTTTTTTCCACCCCTTTGGTCAATGGTTGGTGCTATCAAAAATCTTATTTGACATAAATTTTTGGCACTTATCCGACACATATTATGAACTTTGAATGGATTCGATATTGCACGTATTAAGAGAGTTAGAGCGAAATTTCACTTTTTCGAAAAAAGCCCCCCATTTTCACCCCCTTCGACCGATTTAGCCCAGTAACGAACTCGACCGAGATTTTATAGGTATACATCTTCGGTAAAAAATTCGAAGTAATTGGTGCAAAATTACGGCAGTTATCGTGTCCACAAGAAACTGATATACATATATATATATATATATATATATACATATATATTGAACCCGATGGGGTTATGCTGACTGGAATCGAACATGGTTCTCAGAGACTGTGATCTCAGTAAAAAGGTTCCGCCAGGAAGCGAACCAGGGATCTGTACAGGGAGTTTCTTGGTAAAAACCCCTCGAAAGAAATGTATATTTAATCACTGGTGTGATTTTTGATGAAATGGCATTATTTATTAAAATAATGTAGGAAATAATGAGCAGATTATATCATTATAAGACGATTTGGTGTAAGCTATTGGAGGTTTGAAGCACAGAGGAGGGCAGAGCTGACATTTACTAATCGGCCCAGAATTGTGGGTTGGTCCCAGTGGAGCCACGTCCATCTCTGTCACCCCATTATGTCGTCTGGAGCAGGGGAGAGGCCTGAATAATGACACAGTTATTCCCCGACGGAGAATAGATTTGGAGGAGGGGCGGTGAAATGCCCAGAAGAATCATTGATTACTCGTGATTGGAGTAACGAATCGAGATGAGAGTTGCACACAGGTGAATATCTTGGCAAGAAGATAATTTTAGAGTCTTTTACCTGCGAAATTGGTGCATATTTAGTGATGTGCGTAAGGACTGTAAAACGACCATTGTTCGCGGATGGATGTGGAGATGTTGTAGGGGATTTCCCGACTAGGTAGCGTCCCACGCCATGGAGAAAGGAATTAATATTAATTAATTGAACGAGCGATTCCTTTGCACACATATAGTTTTGGGACCTGTGAAGAGAGAGGAACACAATGATCATGGTTTGAAGACCTGAATCATGCTGTGAGAGGAGCGAAGATTACGCGGGAAGATGTTGCTCTACTTTTTGTGGAAATCCGATATAAGGGAGTAGACCCCAGGAGGAGCTCTCAGTTGAACCTCATTTGAAACTCACTCTGTTCTAACTCAGTTCTAGCTCACTTGAAGCCCAGTTGTAAGTCAGTCGAGACGCAGTCAAGCTCAGTCTACATGCCGCCAAGCGCAGTTACAGCCAGTTATTGTCTTACTCAATTGTCAATTGTAGCACAATGGCCATAAGTTGCAATCAGTATGCAGCAAATATGCAGCAGTACGAGACAGCGTGTAAGCCGCAGACAGAAGTCTTCAAATAAGCTACGTGCAGTCTTCGAGTGAAACTTCAGTCAGCTACAGCCAGGTTGAAGCAAGTTCGTCAAGGCAAAACGCATGACGATTCTATTCATCAAGACGCCGAACAAAGACGGGTATGTGTAAAAGAAACAGTAAATACGCTTGTATGAATAATAGTCGTGATACAGGCATAATCAGCCGCACGAACTATGACGTGTTCAGTTATGAAGCACCGTATAGACTAACGGTAGCACTATTGTATATAATTATTTGTGAAAGTGTTGAACTTTGTTAAGCGCAGTGTGTATAGTACTAACTAATCGTATATGTGTAACTACGATAGAATGCGCTAAAGAAACTTTACTAAGTGTTTGGTATTGCCATGAGAATACCAGATGTTAACGCTCATGTTTGGGAGCCAGCGTATTGATGTAACGCAGGACGCTTACTGTAGGAGTAATGATCGTCATAAAACTGTTGGAGAGTTCCGAGAGCAGATAACCAGACTTTCAATCAGGAGTTGGTAACGTAAGATGCCGTCGACACCTGCAATTTCGATCTCTGCTAGGGAATTTCAGCATTGAAGTGTGTATAAAGTGACGAGTGTTCAGTGTAATGTATATGTAAAAATATCATTTAAAGTAGTGTTTGATGAAGTGTTTCACATGTTTGGGGAGTGATAACTTCCTGAAAGGTATGCAACGTGTCGTGTTGGTGATAGAAATTATGTGTAATCAAATGTGTGTAAACAAGAGAAATATGTCGCGTTAAACCCATTATGGCGGGCGACATGGAAGAATATGATTGGTCGGAGCCACCTTAGATGCCTATAGAGATGTAAGTACCCCACAAATTATGGTTATAATTATGTAGAAGTATGGACCGATGCATGTCTGTGATTCCGTAAAGGTATTGTGAATTCCTTATAGATGCCAGTAAAAATCAGTTAGGAGGCTGATCCTCCATGTTTAATCAGTATTGAGTTGATTTTTATAGAGTTGAGATGTTGATTTGCATCATTAAGTGGAGTAGTTATTCCCACTATGAATTAAGAATGGCAATCAGTTATGTAAATGTAACGAACGCGATTGTTCGAGTTTAAAACGTCTAGCTATGTCGGAAATTTTGGTAATTTATATGAGAATAATAATAAATAATGATTTTGGTCATTTATGTCAATGAGATTCATAATAATAATCAAGGATGATTTTGGTCATTTATGTCAGTGAGAAATGATGATAATAATAATAATGGTTATTAAGTGTATGAATGAACACATCAGGAAACAAATAAATGGTGTAAGCGAGAATTATTAACGCTAAGTGCAAGGCTTATCAATCTAAGCAGGAAGATGTTACAGTGAGATTACATTTCAGTAATTATGGAAAGAAGCTTTATATCAGAATATTGCATATATTCAGTAATGATACCAGTAATGAAAGAGCTTTTAATGAATTGAATTTGCAGCTTAATTGAGAAGCTTATAGAGTAAATGTTAGATTTCTCTTAATATTAGAGGTCGGAA
The DNA here is from genome assembly GCA_946902985.2 of Meconema thalassinum. Taxonomy (NCBI): domain Eukaryota; kingdom Metazoa; phylum Arthropoda; class Insecta; order Orthoptera; family Tettigoniidae; genus Meconema; species Meconema thalassinum. Next base: position 111,150,588 of record OX336393.1, read on the forward strand.
TGTCGTAGCATGGAGCATTAGGGGCCAGATAGTCTATTCTACGTATGAATTCTCCTATGTCGTGGACATTGTTGGAGATATTATTTATTGCAGAGTTGTAGTGATGGACCCTAACTCTGAAGAAAGGATTGAAATGTGTTCCGGATTGGAATCTTTGTAAGAGTCGAGGAAACAGGGACACCTCGCAGCTCTATGATTTCCCGAGAACTTATAGATGAGTTATGTACGCTCGTGGGCAGCGAAAACTCATGGCGACAGTGGTTTTGTGCGCCTATATTATACTTGAGACATCGGTCAACCGCCCGGCTCATGCATTACGAACCCCGAACCTTCATGTTGAATGGACCCATGTGAGGCCATTAATTAATCATTATCCTCGACGTAGGAATAATTACAAAAGCTCATTCAATACCTGTTGGCATAATAGTCAATTAAGATCCTTTGGGAACATGTGTGTCGGTCAGGACACAGTATTTTGTCTTGTAAATCTCCACTGCTTAGAGAGAGGGAAGCTTTCAAACTTTTAGAAAGGTCGAGATAATTGGTGAAACGACCCATTCCACTCTCTATTGTGTAGCGATTTCCTTAGCCGAGGGTCGGAGCCAACCACCCGGACCGCTCAGGCAAGTAAAAGAGGGAAGAGATTCTAGACCTTGTTAAAATGACATATAATGCAAGATTGTTATGTTGAGTATTATAGCCATGTGGTTTGTGAACACATGGATAATTATAGTTAATCCTGATGGTTCATTAATTTAGCTATCTGACGAATAGTTACATGATATATTTGTACCGTCACTGGAACCAAGTCATGTAGTTGGTTACTAGATGCCAATCGCCATGAGCGCGAGGTAGCCTATTATACAATCCGACATAAGCTATAACGTAACGTTTTATCTAGGAATCACAGACAGCATGCGGTGAAACCATATAATTGGAGGATGTGTAGGGGGTAGCTTACATAATTATGGAGTTGCACGTTGATTTTGGTGCAACGTCCAAATAGGTAAATGCATGCAAAGCATTTCATTGGTGAGAAGAAAAATATTAAAACACGCACGGCACACATAATTGTTTAACATAAAGAGGTTTAAGGAATAATCCTCGTTGTAATATTAAAGAAGTCACATTGTATGACTGTTATGTTAATGTACAGTTTGTTTTGAAGTCGTAGGTGCATCAGCGCACTAGTATATCCTTGTGAAGTTCACAGAAGGGTAAAGCCTTATGGCTAGGTATGACTTTGTTGTGATTTCATATTTGTTTACTTGTGGACTGTGGAAGTAAAAATTTTGTTTGCTTTTATTTTATGCTTTTTGGGTATTGTTTTGTGTTTGAAGCCATGATTTATTTCAATGAATTAAAGTTTTAGAATAGAGTTGTGCTTTATCATTGTAGAGTTGATACCTTTTAGCCTCAAATCCAAAATATGCACTGCTAAATTGGGGTTACCGTACACGCCTGAGAGCTGATGCTAGTTGGAGGCAGATGCATATTATCCAACGAGATTACTCACATGGGTACATGGGAATTGATGTCCTATACTGTGATTTGAGCTAAAGGTACGACTAAAGTCGGTCAGATTTAATGCACACAACTCTATTAAAGTAAGAATTAACGAAGTAGGGTGTGACCGCTCCTAATCCATAGCTAAGTTCCGATACGTATATATAAATTTTGATAGATTGTGTATCACTATCATTTATCATGACGCCCATCTGTGGAGTCTATGGTAATAAAAGCTCTATTAATTTATCATGGCGTGGCCCAAGTGGGGCTTTCGGCAGTAAAAAAACCACTCCCTGAACAGTTTATAGTAAATTAAAATATGGCCGATGTCCTACTAGTACCACGACTCATATATAATTTACATGGCGCCCAGAATACGTGGAACTTATGGGATTTAGGGAAAACCCATAGATTTTTTATGGTATTTCATGGGGAAAACCATAGTAATTGTTTTGCCTCAAACTGTGTTTGAGTGATTTTTGAATTCAGTAGGCTTTTTGAGGTAACGCAGAATCTCTCTATTGAGAAGAGAATGGCCTAAGGGTACTAGCGTTACATACCCAATCCACAATCTACCATAATATTATCAGGTTTTGTACGACTTCACAATATGTGTGCAGTGTTTGATGTTTCTCTTCGAAACGTATCCACATATTTTTCCAGGAAGCCTGCCTGCATATTTAAGTGTGTTATTGTAAAATGTCAGGTACGGAGGAGATCTTGCAAGTTATTGCAGGACTGAAACAACATTTTGATGCTGCTCATGAGCAGAGTAAACTGGAAACCAAAGCGTTCCAGGATAGTATAAACACTCGGTTAGATGAGAACCAGAGAGAGTTAAATAACAGGTTAGATGCCAATCAGGAGGCAATTAATGCAACTCAGGTTGAAATAAACAACCGTTTAGATGCAAATAAAACTGAAATAAACAGTCGGTTAGATGCAAATAAAGTTGAATATAAAGATGAATTAAACAATAAGTTAGGTCAAATGCAAGAAGTCATTAAGACCGAAGTAACAGATACTGTTGTAAGCATTGTATCGGAAATGCAGGTAAATACTGATAAACGTTTCGAGGCCATAGAAGCCAAACTTGAGGGTAATTTGCAAGCGTGTAGGCATGCTCAGGAGCAAACCAACAGTAAATTAGAGGCGTTGTCTAACGATATTAAGGATATTCAGATCCAAAATGAGGCGAATCTCGAACGCCAAGCGAAACAGTTCGCAGAGTTTACGAAAACAGTAGACCAGAGATTAGAGGAGAACGACTCCAAATGGGACCAGAAATTGAAAAGCTACGCTAGAGCAATTAACGGTGACCTCAAGAAACAGGACCAGAATATATTAGGTCAATGCCAGGAAATAGGCGAAGTTAAGGCTATCGCGCAGGAAAGTAAGGAGCTGGTAGGCAACGTGAAAGGTCAGATGGGTAAAGTTCATAAAGAACTGGACCAAGTTCAGAGTGATATTGTCATAGTCAATAAAAGACAAGAGGAAAATAGAGGCGAGATCACCAAGGTCCGGAATGAATTGTCTAAAGTCAATGGACACATTCAAGATGAAATTAAAGGTCTGAGAGAAGAACTCGAAATAAGAGAAGGCCAGAAAACAGAGGCAAGCGACAAGACCCTTGCTCAAATTAAAGAGGACGTAGAGGATGAAATATCCCATATCAAACAAAGTCTGAAAGAAGACAAGGTGAAAATCTTTCAAGTAGCCGAGGAAAACCGAGATAGGCTTACGAGAATAGAAAAAGAAGTCATTACTCGCCTAGAAAGAGCAGAAATGCGCCATAACCAAATGGAGACTAGGATAATAGCACAGGAGGAGACACTTCTGAAATATCCTAAGTCAAATGAAGGCAGCATAGAGGATATAAGAAAAACAAGGTGGGCAGACCTAGAAACCCAACCTATAAGCAGAAATGCTACAGGCGCAGGAGAAAGTCCTTACATGACGCCAGGTGTACCAATTGCGGCATCGACGCCACATGAAAATGCGATGCACACCCAGGTGATAAACGTCATTAGGGCAAGCGAAGAAAAACCTAGGAAATTTTCAGGTAGTCACTGTAGTATGACACCAAAATATTGGTTAAAGGAAGTGATTGAATATCTCAATGATGCACGAATACCGCAGGAGCGTAGGCTACGTGCTATAGAGAAGTTAACAGAGGGGGAGTGCGCATTATGGTTTCGCAGCTTCCGTTACACTTTTGATACTGTTGAGGAATTCCGCGAGGCATTCTTGAAGAGGTATTGGGACGCCGCGACTCAGCAGAATTTACGGCTGGATTTGTATGCCAAAAAGTACAGCACGAACAACCCGACGAAGTACGCAGAATTCTTCATATCGCAGATGTGTCGTTTTAAAGAGCTGGATCAAAAACCTAGTGAACTGGAGCTATGCATTGCTATCGCCAAACAGCTTCCATACGAGATCCAAAGGCTACTAATCTCGGCTAATGCGAAAACGGCTATGGAAATGGAGACAGTGCTAAGGCAACTGGACCTCACCACAGCAAATACTATGCGTCAGAGTCGAACCGTGGAACAAGTCCACGTGACCAACACACAGACTGACCAACAGCAAGCTCCAAGGAACAACAAGGCCACGAGCACAGAAACTTTAGATTCCTATGGACGGCAATGGGAACAGGAACCCAGAAAATGGCAGTCAAGGTACAAAGGAAATGCTAATAAAGCAGGAAGAGGTCGAAGTTCGTGGAATAAACACAATAACAGGGGCAAACCGTACCATAACAATGGAGGTAATAATGGCCAGGAAGGCAATAATAGAAATTGGAGACCCCAAGAGAGAAGAAATAACTTCGATGACGAGGCAGAAGAGCGATATCATGCTTCTTTGCGATACCTCGAAGAAAGGGGAGATGAGCCCCAGAAATCACAAGTCCGCTGGCAAGAAGTCATGCAGAACAGGACATCGCCAGACAGATATGGAGATGGAGCTAAGAGTTTGGAACTACAGCGCAGCGAACAGGAGAGAAGGAACTCCAAAGGGGCGGGCGCTGAAGAAAAAAAAAACGCCAAAATTAGAAGAGCTCGAGACTGATGGATGGAAGTCTATTAACATCATCAATTGGATAGCCAAACCAGAAGAATTGATTGAGGATACAGGAGGACCACAGGTCATGGTCAAGAGAGAATTGCCTATTATAATTGTGAGAGTGGCAGGATTAAAAGTCAGAAGTCTGCTAGACACAGGATCAACAGTGAGCCTGATGACACAAGCTCTATATAATGAAATAGCCCGGAGAGAGAACATTTTGAAGATACCGATCTCCAGTGTCAAAATTAAAGGGGTAATTCCAGACAGAACAATGATATGTAAATACCAGGTATTCCTAGATTTACAGATAGGAGGCTCTATTTTCTCACAGAGTTTTCTGTTAGTAAACAAACTACCTTATAACCTACTTATTGGGGCAGAGTTTATAAGGGAATACAGAGTGATAATTGACCTAGCACAGGACAGGGTTATGTTCCATGTGAATGAAGAAGCTGAAGGCTTAGAGGTCGCACTCAATGAAATTGAACCAGGGTCCAGTGAACAAGTATGGCATACATACAGAGATGTGGCTGATGAAGAAGTATTAGCTATGGAGCAGTTGGAAGCGGAGCTCAAAACACTAGCCACAGACTTGGAAAAAGATCTGGAACCCAAATTGGAAGACTACATTTCGGAGAAGCTAGAAGAAGCGAAAATTGGGCTAAAAGAGAAGGAAAATTTAAAGCAGTTATTGCTGGAACAGAAGGAAGTCTTTGATTCGAGACCTGGTCGGATAAAGAACTTCACTTATGCTTTTCAAGTCAGTGATTGGACACCATTTAGGCAGAAACCCTACCCTATAGCTGAAAAGCATTATGCTAAAGTGAAAGAGGCAATTCAGGAGATGTTGGAGGCCGGTGTTATTGAGAAAACACCTACGCCTTATGTAAGTCCATTGGTAATTGTACCAAAGACAGACGGATCTGTCAGAGTCTGCTTGGACCTGAGACGCTTAAATTTGAGAGTTATTCCGGAATTTGACCAAGTGCCACCTATTAAAGAGATCCTCAGGAAGTTTAAAGGGAAAACTATATTCTCAAATTTGGATATCACATCCAGTTTCCACCATCTTGAATTAGAGAAGAAAACTAGTCTGTTGACAGGATTTATGTTTGATCAACATACATTCACATTTTTAAGGCTACCTTTTGGGTTGAAAACAGCTGGTTCAGCCCTGATAAGAGCGTTAGATCGCAATCTATCAGATGAGGTTAAAGAGAGTACCATCAGATATGTAGACGACATTCTACTCACATCAGAATCTCTGGAGGAGCACATGAGAGACCTGAAGAAGTTGCTAGATGACCTTCGAGAGGCTAACTTTAAGGTCAATATCAAGAAATCGCACTTCTGTCAGAGGGAAGTTAAATTCCTAGGGCATGTTATTGATGCAAATGGAGTGAAGCCTAACCCAGATAAATTGGAGGTAATTCGGAATTTCCCTCGACCCACGAAAGTTAAGCACGTCCGACAGTATTTGGGAGTAATTGGATTCTTTTCGAACCACTGCCCAAACTATACTGCGACAGTAGCACCACTGCAGGACCTATTGAAGAAAGGCGGCAGATGGAATTGGACGGAGCAATGTCAGGAAGCATTCGTGAGGTCAAAACAAATGCTTTTGGAATATGTGAAACTGGGATACCCAGATTATACCCAGAAGTTTATCATACAGACGGATGCATCACTTATTGGGATTGGAGCGATGCTATTCCAGGATAATGTTGACCAGCCTGAGATGAAAGTTTTTATCGCCTTTATCAGCAGAAGACTGAGAGCCCATGAGAAAAATTACACGATCACAGAGATAGAATTGCTCGCAATTTTGTACGCGTTGCAATCGTGGCACAAACTCGTGTACGGTTTCCGAATAGTCCTGAGAACAGACCATAAAGCTTTAACATTTTTGTTAAAGACAGATTTGTCTAGTCAGAGATTGACAAGATGGTCCCTGTATATCCAGCAATTTAATGTGGAAATAGAATACTGTCCAGGGAAAGAGAATGTAATACCGGACATATTAAGTCGTTACCCTAGAGAAGAAGAAGTACTAGCGGTCCAGATTGAGAATCGAGATCAGAAGACGTTGGATGACTTAAGGAACATTACCAACCTACAACGCGAAGACCCATGGTTGAAGATGATAATCGATTACTTTGAGGGACGATTAGCAAGGGGAACTGCGATATACAGAGAGGCGGAGGCATTGGCAACAGATTATATATGGTATAATCAGATATTACACAAGTGGGACGATGTGGATCACACACGTCAAAGGATTGTAATTCCTGCATCTTTGCAGAGGAGATTAGTATGGCTAGCCCACAGAGCATTTGGCCATCCGGGGATTGATAAAATCTGTGCTCTGTTGAAGGAAGCATTTACTTGGCCAAAATTGAGAGAAACGGTGAGAAATGCTATTAGAACATGTGATCTTTGCCAAAGGGTAAAGCCGAATCCCTTTTTAATGAGGCAACGACCTATCCCGTTATTACCAGAGAAGCCAAGGCAGCTATTGAGTATCGACAACTTTGGACCATTGCCTAGAGCACGTAGAGGCAATAGACACATTTTTGTAGCCATGGATGTATTTTCGAAAATGGTGGTGTTGTGCCCCATTCAAAAGACAAGTTCAAAACAGGTCTTGAAGCGCCTGAAAGAGAGAGTTATTCCGATTCTTGGGAAGCCGGATAACATTCTCTCGGACCACGGAAGTTGCTTTACTAGTGCAGAATTTCGTCGAGAACTGGAAACTCTAGGAATTAGGCAGATTTTATCTACCATTCGCCATCCTGAGGCAAGTCCCGTTGAAAGAGTAATGAGAGAGATCCAGAAATACATGAAGATCTACTGTTCTGAAGCGAATTGGCGTTGGATTGAATTTCTAGAAGTAATTGAATACTGTGTAAATAATACTGTACATGAGGCGACAGGTCAGGTTCCCGTTACTCTACATCTGGATCAGAGACCAGAGAGACCGTGGAATGGTGTTATTCCATTACCTGTAGACGCACAGCCCGGTAGAGAATTGAGGATCCAACGAACCTTTGAATATCTCAAAGCACAGGCGGAGAGACGTCAGAGAAGGAATCGTGCGAAGAGGTATCATAAACCGCTTCTCGTGGGACAGAAAGTTTTAATTAAGAAACCCGCCAGTTCAGATCCAGAGGCTCGGAAGTATAAGAAGTTTAATTTTTCTTACCACGGCCCGTTCGAGGTGATAAGAGACCTCCAGAACAATGCATACAGGTTAAGGCATTTAGAGAATGGAAACGAGGTCGTTATGAACATAGCCAACTTAAAAATTTATTACTCGCCAGAAGAATTCGATGAACCAGAAGAAGAATTAGTAACGCACACCCAACTCAACGTGGAGAGCGGAGGCAGCCAAGCAGGCAGACCTGAATTTTGGAACGGCGAGACGGGACGAGAAGCAGACAGTTTACCCAGTGTAAGCGGAGAGCAGAAAGAATGCCAGTGTTTGCGAGAATTCTATGAAGAAATGGTCAGAGTAGCCAGAGAGGTTGAGGCTGTAAACGCGACCCTTCGCAGGGAGAATAGACAGCTCAGAAACAAGGCCGAGTGTGGAAGGGGGAACACTACTAACCCACTCGCAGCCAGACAAGGTGAAGGACCCCAGACGTAAACACAGACGGTGGTCGACAGTCAGCTGGTTACTTATATAAGCCACTTGCATTGGACTTTTATAAGTTTTGCAAGGGGAACATGAACCCGATGGGGTTATGCTGACTGGAATCGAACATGGTTCTCAGAGACTGTGATCTCAGTAAAAAGGTTCCGCCAGGAAGCGAACCAGGGATCTGTACAGGGAGTTTCTTGGTAAAAACCCCTCGAAAGAAATGTATATTTAATCACTGGTGTGATTTTTGATGAAATGGCATTATTTATTAAAATAATGTAGGAAATAATGAGCAGATTATATCATTATAAGACGATTTGGTGTAAGCTATTGGAGGTTTGAAGCACAGAGGAGGGCAGAGCTGACATTTACTAATCGGCCCAGAATTGTGGGTTGGTCCCAGTGGAGCCACGTCCATCTCTGTCACCCCATTATGTCGTCTGGAGCAGGGGAGAGGCCTGAATAATGACACAGTTATTCCCCGACGGAGAATAGATTTGGAGGAGGGGCGGTGAAATGCCCAGAAGAATCATTGATTACTCGTGATTGGAGTAACGAATCGAGATGAGAGTTGCACACAGGTGAATATCTTGGCAAGAAGATAATTTTAGAGTCTTTTACCTGCGAAATTGGTGCATATTTAGTGATGTGCGTAAGGACTGTAAAACGACCATTGTTCGCGGGTGGATGTGGAGATGTTGTAGGGGATTTCCCGACTAGGTAGCGTCCCACGCCATGGAGAAAGGAATTAATATTAATTAATTGAACGAGCGATTCCTTTGCACACATATAGTTTTGGGACCTGTGAAGAGAGAGGAACACAATGATCATGGTTTGAAGACCTGAATCATGCTGTGAGAGGAGCGAAGATTACGCGGGAAGATGTTGCTCTACTTTTTGTGGAAATCCGATATAAGGGAGTAGACCCCAGGAGGAGCTCTCAGTTGAACCTCATTTGAAACTCACTCTGTTCTAACTCAGTTCTAGCTCACTTGAAGCCCAGTTGTAAGTCAGTCGAGACGCAGTCAAGCTCAGTCTACATGCCGCCAAGCGCAGTTACAGCCAGTTATTGTCTTACTCAATTGTCAATTGTAGCACAATGGCCATAAGTTGCAATCAGTATGCAGCAAATATGCAGCAGTACGAGACAGCGTGTAAGCCGCAGACAGAAGTCTTCAAATAAGCTACGTGCAGTCTTCGAGTGAAACTTCAGTCAGCTACAGCCAGGTTGAAGCAAGTTCGTCAAGGCAAAACGCATGACGATTCTATTCATCAAGACGCCGAACAAAGACGGGTATGTGTAAAAGAAACAGTAAATACGCTTGTATGAATAATAGTCGTGATACAGGCATAATCAGCCGCACGAACTATGACGTGTTCAGTTATGAAGCACCGTATAGACTAACGGTAGCACTATTGTATATAATTATTTGTGAAAGTGTTGAACTTTGTTAAGCGCAGTGTGTATAGTACTAACTAATCGTATATGTGTAACTACGATAGAATGCGCTAAAGAAACTTTACTAAGTGTTTGGTATTGCCATGAGAATACCAGATGTTAACGCTCATGTTTGGGAGCCAGCGTATTGATGTAACGCAGGACGCTTACTGTAGGAGTAATGATCGTCATAAAACTGTTGGAGAGTTCCGAGAGCAGATAACCAGACTTTCAATCAGGAGTTGGTAACGTAAGATGCCGTCGACACCTGCAATTTCGATCTCTGCTAGGGAATTTCAGCATTGAAGTGTGTATAAAGTGACGAGTGTTCAGTGTAATGTATATGTAAAAATATCATTTAAAGTAGTGTTTGATGAAGTGTTTCACATGTTTGGGGAGTGATAACTTCCTGAAAGGTATGCAACGTGTCGTGTTGGTGATAGAAATTATGTGTAATCAAATGTGTGTAAACAAGAGAAATATGTCGCGTTAAACCCATTATGGCGGGCGACATGGAAGAATATGATTGGTCGGAGCCACCTTAGATGCCTATAGAGATGTAAGTACCCCACAAATTATGGTTATAATTATGTAGAAGTATGGACCGATGCATGTCTGTGATTCCGTAAAGGTATTGTGAATTCCTTATAGATGCCAGTAAAAATCAGTTAGGAGGCTGATCCTCCATGTTTAATCAGTATTGAGTTGATTTTTATAGAGTTGAGATGTTGATTTGCATCATTAAGTGGAGTAGTTATTCCCACTATGAATTAAGAATGGCAATCAGTTATGTAAATGTAACGAACGCGATTGTTCGAGTTTAAAACGTCTAGCTATGTCGGAAATTTTGGTAATTTATATGAGAATAATAATAAATAATGATTTTGGTCATTTATGTCAATGAGATTCATAATAATAATCAAGGATGATTTTGGTCATTTATGTCAGTGAGAAATGATGATAATAATAATAATGGTTATTAAGTGTATGAATGAACACATCAGGAAACAAATAAATGGTGTAAGCGAGAATTATTAACGCTAAGTGCAAGGCTTATCAATCTAAGCAGGAAGATGTTACAGTGAGATTACATTTCAGTAATTATGGAAAGAAGCTTTATATCAGAATATTGCATATATTCAGTAATGATACCAGTAATGAAAGAGCTTTTAATGAATTGAATTTGCAGCTTAATTGAGAAGCTTATAGAGTAAATGTTAGATTTCTCTTAATATTAGAGGTCGGAATGTCGTAGCATGGAGCATTAGGGGCCAGATAGTCTATTCTACGTATGAATTCTCCTATGTCGTGGACATTGTTGGAGATATTATTTATTGCAGAGTTGTAGTGATGGACCCTAACTCTGAAGAAAGGATTGAAATGTGTTCCGGATTGGAATCTTTGTAAGAGTCGAGGAAACAGGGACACCTCGCAGCTCTATGATTTCCCGAGAACTTATAGATGAGTTATGTACGCTCGTGGGCAGCGAAAACTCATGGCGACAGTGGTTTTGTGCGCCTATATTATACTTGAGACATCGGTCAACCGCCCGGCTCATGCATTACGAACCCCGAACCTTCATGTTGAATGGACCCATGTGAGGCCATTAATTAATCATTATCCTCGACGTAGGAATAATTACAAAAGCTCATTCAATACCTGTTGGCATAATAGTCAATTAAGATCCTTTGGGAACATGTGTGTCGGTCAGGACACAGTATTTTGTCTTGTAAATCTCCACTGCTTAGAGAGAGGGAAGCTTTCAAACTTTTAGAAAGGTCGAGATAATTGGTGAAACGACCCATTCCACTCTCTATTGTGTAGCGATTTCCTTAGCCGAGGGTCGGAGCCAACCACCCGGACCGCTCAGGCAAGTAAAAGAGGGAAGAGATTCTAGACCTTGTTAAAATGACATATAATGCAAGATTGTTATGTTGAGTATTATAGCCATGTGGTTTGTGAACACATGGATAATTATAGTTAATCCTGATGGTTCATTAATTTAGCTATCTGACGAATAGTTACATGATATATTTGTACCGTCACTGGAACCAAGTCATGTAGTTGGTTACTAGATGCCAATCGCCATGAGCGCGAGGTAGACTATTATACAATCCGACATAAGCTATAACGTAACGTTTTATCTAGGAATCACAGACAGCATGCGGTGAAACCATATAATTGGAGGATGTGTAGGGGGTAGCTTACATAATTATGGAGTTGCACGTTGATTTTGGTGCAACGTCCAAATAGGTAAATGCATGCAAAGCATTTCATTGGTGAGAAGAAAAATATTAAAACACGCACGGCACACATAATTGTTTAACATAAAGAGGTTTAAGGAATAATCCTCGTTGTAATATTAAAGAAGTCACATTGTATGACTGTTATGTTAATGTACAGTTTGTTTTGAAGTCGTAGGTGCATCAGCGCACTAGTATATCCTTGTGAAGTTCACAGAAGGGTAAAGCCTTATGGCTAGGTATGACTTTGTTGTGATTTCATATTTGTTTACTTGTGGACTGTGGAAGTAAAAATTTTGTTTGCTTTTATTTTATGCTTTTTGGGTATTGTTTTGTGTTTGAAGCCATGATTTATTTCAATGAATTAAAGTTTTAGAATAGAGTTGTGCTTTATCATTGTAGAGTTGATACCTTTTAGCCTCAAATCCAAAATATGCACTGCTAAATTGGGGTTACCGTACACGCCTGAGAGCTGATGCTAGTTGGAGGCAGATGCATATTATCCAACGAGATTACTCACATGGGTACAATATATATATATATATATACATAAATTATATATAAACTTTTGAACTGACGGTGGTTTTGGGGTCTGGGGGATGTGAAACGCGAAGATATGTCGAAATTTTCCGGAAGTCGAAACATGGGACCCATTGCAATAGTTAGCTTTCTAATGAAATCTACCTAAAACGTGTCAACTGATTACCGACAGACTTCATCTTATTAGAGTGCGTGGTAGTTAGCAGAGTGGTAGCACTGCGCGCTCTCACTCATCAGCTGGTCTAATGTTGATGCGGTGTGATTGAATACAACAGGTTTACTCCATTGGCACGGGGGTGAGGGGATGGGCGATGACTCATCGTCTACGCAGTCACGATAGTGAGTAGAGTACAACCCCATCAAACAAAACTGGTCCACTCGCACTGCCAGTTTACTGATTCAAGGGACATTAACTGAGTAGTAAATGTTACAACAACAAAATATAAAAACAACTAAACTCAATCCTGGTTACGCAGACGGGTGCGTTTAAGAGGGCCGACTTAACGAGGTTCTACTGTAGTTAATATTTTTGTGACAGGTGTTTGTTTTTTATAATTTTTTATGTGGCTTGAAATATCTTTGTAGATCAAAGAAATACTATTTTACCATGAAAATAAATAATATTTTCTTTGGTAGTTAAGATAATTTATCCCGCAGGTATTTTGACCGTAGCCACACGCCTCTTTCCTAAACGAATATATGGTATATAATGAATAATAAATATATATAATATATATGATGTATTCTAACCTTGTACCAAATAGACGCAAGAAGAAAGCAGTTCAAGGTTTTGAAATATGCTTTCAATCCTCCAAGGTCTCGACGATATTCAGAAGTTAGGCTCAGTTCAGTCAACGCCTCCAGTGCTTCTGTTATTCCTGGAAGGTGAGCTGCGACTGGTTTAACGCTGTCTACTCTAGCAGATCAGCGAGTCTTCGACTTCGAGTGAAGGGAGCTTGGTATCTTTCCTTTCAAAATTTTCCATCTTTGGGAGCTGGAGCTAAATATGTTAAACAACGTTTGAACAGCTCCAAAGAATGTTACTGCAGCCACACAGCTCTCCGCTGCTTGTTCTCCACTCAGATTCAAGGAATGACAAGTGCAAGCCGAGTAAACTGCTTCACTGTTAGCAGAAGAAACTCTTGCCTGCGCTCCTTTGTACGCTCCTTTCATGTTACTCCCATTGTCGTAGCCTTGACCCTTACGGTCTATTAATGGGATGTCAAACTCCTTTAGCATATCTAAAATAAGCTCTCCAATGGCTTCTCCACTCTTTTTGGTACAGTGGGTAAAGCAAAGTAGCGCTTTCTTCGACTTGGTAAGGCTGAGTTTCATTTTCAGTCATATAAACGTATCTCAAAAGAAACGCAGTCTGTTCAACATGTGCAGAATCTGGTGTTGCATCAACTATTGTGGCATAGTATATTGCCATTTCTCTTTCTTCTAAAAGTTTTTTCGTAACTTGGGCAGCGCAAAGAGTAAACTCATTTTGAATATCATGAGACAGATAATTCACTTGCATTCTTTCTCCCTTTTCTTGAAACGAGCGGACTCTATTTAAATGTTCATTCAAAACTGGTTCATAATTGGCCAGCAGTTCTAATATTCCCAAAAAATTGCCATTTGAGGGGTTCCCGATTGTATCAATACTACCCCGAAAAGCAAGTCCTCTTCCAACTAGGAATCAAGTGACATTAAGAAGTCGCTTTAAAATATCACGCCACTTGTCCTTTTCTTGTTGAATGGAGTGAAGGATTAAGTCCGTTAGCGATTTATATATTTTTTATTTGATCACCTCATCTTCCACTCAAAATAGCAGCCTTTATGACTGGAACTACTGTCATGTTCTGGCACTTTATTGACGAGTTTTTTTTCCAGCGTTTTTCGGCAGAATATCCTTCATAAAGAGCGAACGAAGATCGTTTTGGCTGGGGCAACGTACTGAATATTCTGCACGGTAAACAGTAAAACGCTTTCTTAACCTTGCTCCAAACAAGCCAATCACGAGTAATCAGTTCACCATTTGTAAGTTTCTTTTGGAAGACGGACACGGGAACGGAATAGCCTACCGAATCCACAGAAAATTGTTCAGGCAAAGGAAGTCCCGGCTGCTATCGAAAGCAGGGTCACCTACATCAACATATTTATCTGGTAAAGGTAAAGGCGATTTGTGGCCTTTGATAGATTCAATATTCGTAGGCGACACAGACTAAATAGGACTAGGAGTCCCTGTTTCAGTGATGGGAACTGGTTCTTCCTGGTTTGATTCGATTTCATTTTGTTGTTGTTCATTTGTAGGTAAAGCATCTACTTTATAACTATTACTATCGGTGGGCCTATTAGTAATGTTACCTTTTTCTATAACTGACGATGATGAAGGAGGGCATTTTAAAAATTGTCCAAGTGATAGCTGGCCTTTCTTCGATGCTCTTTCCTTCAACTCCCTGTCTTCTCTTCCCTTCCTATTTTGAGCACCTCATTTCTGTTTATAATTGCAAGTCATAGTAAGTTTCACTAAAAACACACTATACGCATTCTCAATTGTAATCCATAAAAGAACAATATGACACACCGACACCATTAAAACTGACGTATACAAATCACACAAACCGTAGCGAATCACTAACACAATGTATTGCTATTGGATTAGACAATCGACTGACAGTGGGAGACAAAGCATTATTTACGCAGCACAGTGCGGCCAATGCGTAGACAGCGGAGTAAACCAATCCTCGGTGAGGGAATTCTCGCGCACGCGCTTCATAGATTGTTGCGCAGCATTGCCAACATCAATTTTTTAAACAATAAGCTTGCAACTTAAGTTTGTTTTTTGATATGTATAGCATGAATAAAAAATCAAGTTAATTTAATAGCCACACACATTTCCAGTTTCCCGGATGGAACTGGATTGCATCATTGGGCCCGGGCTGGGTCCCTTCGGGACCCCGGGCCTCGGTGCTGTAGCACCCCCTACACCGGCCTCTCGCCAGCCCTAGCAACCTTCTCGTTCAGTGGGTGAGATACCCGATGTTGTTTCCCTTAGGTGCATCCTTCGCAGACTCTGTCGTTCCAATCATCAACGTATGGAATGCCATTTCTTTCCGAAACATCCTTCACATACTTCAGGTTTTGGTGTCCAAGCCTCTCGTGCCAGGTTGCGATCGAGGTGGCTACCATACAGGCTTCAGACTTCTCCTGGCATAGCATCATTCTGTGTAGGTTACCTTCTCTGACTGCCATGGCCACTATTTCACGATGATCAGACGTTTCGAATATTGACTTCTCTTTGTTTGCAGTTTGGAAATAACCTCTGTCGAGTATATGACCGACAGATATCAAATTGTAGTTGAGCTTAGGCACGTGAAGCACATCCTCCAGGATGACCTTGTACCATTCTGTTCCATTGAACGCCTCAAGTTGAATGTTGCCGATACCAACGCCCTCTAGTACAGTCGCATCTCCGATTATAATAGGAGATGGAGTTTCCAACTCAATCAA
The DNA here is from genome assembly GCA_946902985.2 of Meconema thalassinum. Lineage (NCBI taxonomy): Eukaryota > Metazoa > Arthropoda > Insecta > Orthoptera > Tettigoniidae > Meconema > Meconema thalassinum. Next base: position 111,166,525 of record OX336393.1, read on the forward strand.
TTTGACGAACCAGTTCCTGTGTGATGTTATATGTTGTGTAGCTCCTCAGTCCTGGTACCAGTGATTTCGTGTGTTACATTTCGAATTGAGACTGTTCAGCTCTGCAGTTGACAGTCTCACTGACGCTAGTGTGCGGTATGGGTGATTCGTGCTCTTCTGTTCACTCCGTTCTGACCTTTCATTTCCATTTTTATTGTCATCCTTTTTCATACCGTCTCTTGCAAAGTGACCTTTCTGTCCACACACATGGCAAGGGTAGTTTTCTTTACAAATGGCAAGATATTTGGCGCAGGCTTTGTTTCTGCAGTGTTTCTTCACATATCATTTCTGTCCACTCTTAAAGCAGCTCACAGGCGCGCTTCCACCTTGTCTGTTGCTATTAAAGTTGTTATTGTTGTTGTGAGCAGACGGATTTCCATTTTTCTTCACCTTTGCGATGAGTACGTTGACTGCAGTTGCTTCATATTTCTTTTTAACTTCATTGAGTCAATCCTCTTTCAGCCTCAATCTGTCGATGAGCGTTTCGATAGTTTTGTCGGCTCCTGTCACATTGTCCCATGCTGTTCTGAAATGGTGCATCTTAGGTGGTAGCATACTCAGCATTCGTGTCATAATCCAACTGTCTTTAGCCCTGTCGTCATCTGATGGCAGGTCTTCAGCTATCTGTTGAATCTCCAAACAATTCTGAACAGCTGATTTTTGGCTGTCAAAAACATAACCAAAAATTTCCTTTGCAAACCCTCAACAGTAATATCAGACTTTTTACCATAAACATTTTCTAACTTATCTAACATTTGTTTTGCAGTTTGGCATTTGTCTACCTTTTTCGCTATAATACTACTGACATTTAAACCTTTAAGCGCTTGAGCTTCTACCTCTTTCTTTATCCAATTACGTACAGGATCGGAGATTGCACCTGATGGTTTGACAGTCACACCAGTTGCAATATCAAAACATTCTTTTGTTCTCATAGCTAAATTAATTTTGAAACGCCAAGAATAATAATTGACATTTCCTTGCAAATCTTCTGTCAAAGTTTATAAATGAACCTTTACTGTATCCATGACGACTTTAAAAGCAAAATTAAGTTTTAAAAATATGACAAATTTACAAAGGCTTGATCTCACAAGATTTTACTATCTATTTTCAAAATTGTTACTCTGACCCGTGCATAAGCTAATTGACTGACGTTTTGAGGTTGGATTGACTTAGCTGACGTTTCTCGGGCTGACGATGTGGTTGACGTTCTCTTCGACGGGGCTGACTTTGTCTGCGATGACTGACGTGGACTTGTTTGGCTGACTGGACTGACCTGACGACTGACTTCTGACTTGGACGACGACGACGACGACTGACTCAGCTGACTTTTTCTCGACGCCCAAATTGTTTCCCGTAATGCTCGGCGTGTCTGACGTATGAGCGGTAGCTGGGCCTAAAACCTGTTGTAATTCTTTTGCTCCAAGCTGGGATGAATGATCAAGTTGTTTTCAATATGTATGACGTCCTTTTATTTATCAAATTGAACAGCATGTATCATCAAAAGGCTTCGGTGGCGTAGTTGGTAGCATGCTGAACTGCTGTGCCCAAGATAGCGGGTTCAAACCCGGCCGAAGTCGTCGGATTTTTTAAGAGCGTTAAAATCCTTCAGTATGCCTTCCTCCGGAGGGGAAGTAAAGCCGGCGGTGCCATGTCATAGATTTATGGCATGCAAAAGATCCTTCCAAAGACTAAACTTGTGTGGAGCTAAATTTCTAGGTTAGATTTCGTTGTAACGCTCTATCAAAGTTCCAACGGTCACCACTAGGTATCATATATATTGTACACATTTGATGGGTGCAGGGTTCGAACCTACGTTATTATAAACCGAGAAATGTAAAATAGCTGTAAGACTTTCAGTTACGCATAAGATAGCCATGAGGAAATAGGTAGTGATTCAGGCCATGACGCAGAGCATTGACAGCCTTATCTGAAGTCACAAGATGCAAGCCGTGTATGAATCACGAGTACAGTCATGCTGTGAGGAAACGATCAGAGCAGGTAGGCAGGGCAACCATTGCGAAGGTTTGATATCAGCATTTTCATGGCAACTCTGGATTGCATCCCAACACCGCAGAATTATGAAATAAACCGTTTTCTTGGAAACAAAGCAAAATCATATAAGTATTTTTAGGTCAATCAGAATAATCCAGGGAGTTACGAATTAATCAAGATTATAATCGAGTAATTTAGGCACAGGTAAAAAGCGCTTACGAAGCAGTTACGTCATTAGGCGGGGCTATGAAGAGGTCCTGGGAAGGAGAAAATAAAACCAACTCGCCCACGCGGCTGTGGAGACTTGTAAATTTAATTTAAAAATAGTAGACGATCGATTTTCGGAAAAGAAGATGAGAATGTAACATGTAGATTATAGGGAACATAATGGTTATTTTTTCAAAAACGTGCGACGTCTAGTTCAAAAGATAGCTCCGAGAAGAAGACCAAATTAGTTTATTTTTGCAAGTTCCCAATATATAGCCGAGTCTTCAGGCAGAATGCATGCAGACTACAGTGGACTCCAAGTGCAGGAGTGCTGTATCACATCATAGGCAGTCTTTCAGTCCGTTGGGACGGAGGTGCTACATCACAGTACGTGCAGTTTTGTCAGTCCAGTCGAACATGACGCTGGATTGCAGTATCCAGACCGCCAGTACAAATCGTCAGTGAGCCAGGTTTGGCCGATCAGGGCGAAAAGAAATATTTCCAGTGTATTCAGTTTACCGTAGGCGCCAAGGAGCACGGTACTGGTTAACAGTATTCAGTTGGTGTCCGCCGTGGCGAGATAGTTCAGTACATCGAACATAAATACATCAGGGAAAGTTACGTAGCTTCGGAATGAACTATAAATCTTCAAGAATACAAGTCAGTTGGTTCGAGACCAGGCAGAAGCTACCGAAAGTAGAAAGAACTCCGCCTATATAAAATTGTGAGGATAGATGAACAATACGCAACAGAAGTGAAAGTTAGGTCCGAACACTATAGCTAGAAACAAGTATCGCTAGCATCATCTATGGGTTTTTAAATAAAAGCCAGTAAGATAACAGGACCGCGTATCGAAAGTAAAGGTAGAGTCGCGTTTCAGTTTAAAATGAAGGCGCCGTAAAAAGTGGTGAACCCGAGGGGAATTAGGCTGACTGGTATCGAAAGTGGATCTCAGAGACTGTGATCTAAGAATGAACGTTCCACCAGGGAACGAACCCGAGATCTGTTGAGGGAGTTTTAGTTGTAAAATCCCCTAGAGGAAAGTATATATTTAATCACTGGTGTGATATCAGTTGATGCTGACGTTATTTATTAAAATAATGCAGGGAAATGAGCGGAATACAGCATTATTGGACTACATGGAGTAGGCAATGCTGGACTTGGAACACAGAAGTGGAGAGTTGGACAGTTTACTAATGGCCCCAGAATTGTAGGAGGAGACTCATGGAGCCATGTCAATCTCGTTGACCTACTTAAGTCGTCTGCAAGAGGTCGGGGGGTTGAATAATGACCCTGTTCTTCCCCGTTTGAGAATGAAAACGAGAATGGAAGGGGAAGATCCCAGTGAAAATCATTGATTACTCGTGATTGGAGCAACGCAATGACATGAGAGTTGCACACATGTGAATCTTTAGCCAGGAGGCTAATTATAAAGCCTTTAAAATGTGAAATCGAGGCATATTTAATGGAGTGCGCAAGAACACAGGACTATGGGTGTTCGAGGCGTGACCTGACTATGTCACCGGGGATTTCCACTGGAAACCGCGTACCCACGCTATGGCAAAGGCAATTAATATTAATTAATTGACCGATCGATCCTACAGCACGCAGATAGTTTTGGGACCAGCGAAGAAAAAGGAACCCTATGAGCATTGTTTCGAGACCAGAATCATCCTGGGAGAGGAGATGATATAGCGCGGGAATTTGAGGTCTACTTTTTCGTGTGAAACGAATATAAGGGCGTGGACCCAGTCAGAAGGGGGCAGTTGGAACTTGCAGTTGGAACAGACTCGAGCGTGGAACGTATGTCGCTCTGGCTCAGGAAAGGACGCTCACACAAAGACTTGAACGTTTTAGTGTTAATCATTATATTCGTCGTGCAGTGTAATGCACCAAGTGATAATATAATCATGCATAGTCATGAAGTAATAATAAGTACGGTAATCAACGAAATTTATTAAGCGAAATGCGTATTACCAAAGTCAAGGAAGGAGGCTCGGACTTCAGCTTGGGAAGCCGTGCAGTAATACTTTTAGAAGGCTTTTATTAAGGACAGTCGTGCTGCATGTGTATAGTCGGCAGTACGAGCAATAGTTAATGCTCACATAGGAAGTACCGTGTGATATAACTTGCAGAACATTGAAAGTAATAATTTGTGTAAATACTATGTACAATGTTGAGCGCAGTGTATAATATATTGATTGGTTATACATGTATTAGTCCGCCGGAATGCGCTGGGAGAAACTTTATGATGCATTTGGTGAAATGTCTTAAGAATACCAAATAGTAACGCTCAGAACGAAAAGTAAGCATCTTTATGCACAGCAGGAAGTTTATCGTAGGATAATTGATAGACAGTTGGTGAATCCGTAGGCAGATGATCGAGACTTTCAGTCAGGAGTTGGTAGGAGCATGGAGGATGCCGTCAATACCTGCAATTCTGATATCTTGCCAGGAAATTTCAACCAATGAAGAGTGTAAAATGTGACGTGTGTTATGTAGAAATCATAAGTGAAATATCTTTTAAATTAATGGTATAACAAGTGTTATAAAGTGTCATGTGTTTTGGAAGCAATAGCTTCATCATAGAAATGAAAAGTGCCGTGTGGTTGGTGAAAGAAATGTATTATAAAATGTGCATATTCAATATGCAAATGTCGCACTAACTCTGCAAATGGCAGGCGACACTGGAAGATATGAGTGGTTGGAGCCACCAGGATAAGCCTATATGTGAGTACCCCACAAATTATGATTATATAGAAGTATAGCCCACTGCATGTAATGTGATTTCAGAATTATATAAATATGCCAGTAAGAATCAGTATTAGGAGATAGACCCTCCAGGGTTTATTGTTGTGTTGATTTTAGTGGAGTTGAGATGTTGTTATACATCAGTGAGTGGATTAATCGTTACCACTATTAATAAAATGGCAAATCAGTTATGTAAACTTAACTTAACGAACACGGATGTTCGATTATTAAGATGGTTATGTTGTGTCGGATTATGGTAATGTATGTCAATAAGAATAATAATAATAATAATAATAAATAATAAAAGGTATGAATGAATACATCAGGAAAAATGTCGTAAGCAAGAAATATTTACGCTAATTGGAAGATTTATCGATCTAAGCAGTACGATTATACAATAAGGGATGAGAAAGGAGTTTAATATCAGAATATATTGTGTTAGTGGGAATATAATTATGCAAGGAAGTGGAAGAGCTTAAGAGTGAATTGAATTTGCAGCTTGTGTAAAAGCTTATAGAGTAATTGATAGATTTCTCTTAATAATCAAAGGACGAGATAATAATATCAGGTCATGGAGCCAGGTAATCTATTCGACGTATGAAATCTCGTATAGTCGTGGGCGTACAGAGATATTTAATTATGCCGGAGTGTATTTAGTGCGTACCCTAACTCCGATGATGGATATGGAATGTTCCGGGTTCGAATCCTGTGGTAGGTGAGGGGAGAACATTGGAAACCTCTGCACCATACCTGATCGACCGAGAACTAAGTTATTGAGTGATTTGGCTCTTATGAAGCGAATCTTATTGACGGCAGCATGTGACTGACCGCAGCATTTATTAAGATACCGGTTATCCAGATCGACCAATGTTTTTATGAATCTCGTGCCTTCATGTTGAAATGGACCTATTGAGGCCAGTTATTATCATATCCTCAGGTTAGGGATAAATGTTTAAGCTCGTTCAGAACCTATTTGCATAACATTCAGTTTAAATCCATTGGGATATGTGCGTCATTGTGACCACAGTATTGTCTTTAGAATCTTACTACTGCTTGGGGAGATATAAGCCAAGAGGCAGGAGGCGAGGGAAGGTTTACTGCTGTGACCACCCCACTCCATTCCATTGTATACAAGCCGCTCTGAAGGGGCTGATCTGTCAAACAAACCGTGAAGGCTAACGTTTAGAAAAGGGCAGATTTAAGACCCTGTTAGTAATATGAAAGGAAACATGGTTATATTGTGTAATGAAGTTATGTGGTTTAAGAACACATTGGTAATTATAGATCACCCTGATGGTTTATGATTTTAGCAATCTAACGAATGGTTGGAAGTTGCATTTTACTGTCACAGACACGAATTTCAGAAGTTGGGCACTTGATGCCACAGGCTACGCTGGCAAGGGTAGCTTAATAATACCATCCGACACAGCGATAACGAAAGTTTTGAAGATGAAATCACAACGGCATGCAGTGAAACTATAAATAGAGAGAAGTGTAGGGGTAGAGTTACATAATTCTGGAGTTGCACGTAGATTTGTTGTGCAACACCTGAATAGGCTAATGCATGTAAAGCATTTGGTGGGAAGAGAGAGACCAAACACACACGGTACACATAATTGTCAAAGTAAGATGAGGTTTAAGAAACAAGTAATTTTGTGAAATTAAAGAAGTCACACTAGCTGACAGAAGAGTAATAGTACAGTTTTGTTTATGAAAGTTGTATGTGCATCAGCGCACTAGAGTGAATTGTGAAGTCAATATAAGGGTAAAGGTTTGAGTAATGATATGAGTTTATTATGATATTATTATGTCAATATTAGTGGATTGTGGAAGTAATTTTGTTTGATTTTGTTTTATGTTTGTTGGGATTGTTTTTATATGTTTGAAGCCATGATTTTAGTACTGAATTAAAGTCTTAGAATAGAGTTGTGCCTTATCATTGTAGAGTTGATACCTTTTAGTCTCAAATCCAAAATATGCAACTGCTCAATGGGGGAACGGTACACGCCTGAGACCTGACGCTAGCTGGAGGCAGAAGCATATTTTCCATAGAGATTACTCACATGGGTACATGGAAATTGATGTCCTGTACAGTGATTTGAGCTATAGGTACAACTAAAGTCGGTCTAGATTTAGTGCACACAACTCTATTAAAGTAACAATTGACATGAATTAGGGGATGACCGCGCCTAACCTTTGCTAAGCTCCGATACAAACAATATAAATTTTGATAATCACCTTTATTACCATGATCCAGGTAACATGGGGCGGTATTATTCCATCGTGGAATCGCCGCATTAAAGCAATTTGTGTATCTTGGCATTGCAAGATCTGACCTTCATTATATAGCACAAGCTCTTATTTAATTATCATGGCATGGTTAATTTCATTTATCATGAAGCTGGTATGTTGGCCAGTTTTAAATACAAGTCACCATATGCGCAGAGGTGAATTAAATTACCATGGCGAGACCCAAGTGGGGCATTCGACAGTACAACCGAGACCTTGGATGGTTGCTGCGATGTCTTAACGAGGACACTCTCCTCATCTTATTATCATGGCGCCCAGGTTTGTGGAGCTTATGGGATTTAGGGAAACCCCATAGATTTTTTATGGTATTTCATGGGGAAAACCATAGTAATTTTTTTATTTTTGCCTCAAACTGTGTTTGAGTGATTTTGAGTTCAGTAGGCTTTTGATGTAACGCAGAATCTCTCTATTGAGAAGAGGATTACCCAAGGGTACGAGCGCTACACACCCAATCCACAATTTATCATAAAATTCACAGGTTTAATGCGATCTTACAATATGTGTACAGTGTTTTGTGTCTCTCTTCAAAACATATCCACACATGTTTCCAGGAAGCCTGCCTGCATCTCAAAGTGTATTGTTGTGAGAATGTCTGGTACAGAGGAGATTTTGCAGGTGATTGCAGGGTTAAGACTGCATTTTGACGCTGTTAATGAACAGAATAAGCTGGAAGCCAAGGCCTTCCAGGATGGAATAAACACTAGGTTAGATGCCAATCAGCTGGCAATTAATGCTAATCAGTTTGAATTGAGTAACCGTTTAGATGCTAATCAGGTTGCAATGAATGCAAATAAGGTTGAATTAAATGATAAGCTAGTCAAATGCAAGAGACAATTAAGACCGAAGTAACAGAAACTGTTGTAAGCATTATATCAGAAATGCAGGTTAAGACAGATAAACGTTTCGAGCCTATAGAAGCCAAGCTTGAAAGTAATTTACAGGCGTGTAAGCATGCGCAGGATGAAACCAACACTAGGTTAGATGCGTTGTATAATGACATTAAGGATATCAAATCCAAAATGAGGCGAATCTCGAACGCCAAGCGAAACAGTTTTCAGAATTTACGAGAACGGTAGATCAGAGGTTAGAAGAGAACGACAATAAATAGGACGAGAAATTGAAAAGCTATGCTAGAGCAATTAACGGTGATCTTAAGAAACAGGATCAGAACATATTAGATCAATGTCAGGAAATAGGCGAGATTAAGGCTATCGCTAATGAAAGTAAAGAGCTGGTAGGCAACATGAAAGGTCAGATGAGCAAAGTTCATCAAGAATTGGACCAAATTCACAGTGACATTATCATCGTTAATAAAAGGCAAGAGGAGAACAGAGGAGAAATTGTTAAGGTCCAGAATGAAATGTCAAAAGTCAATGGACACATTCAAGAGGAAATTAAAGGGCTGAGAGAAGAACTCGAAGTGAGAGAAGGCCAGAAGACAGAGGCAAGCGACAAGACCCTTGCTCAAATTAAGGAAGATGTAGAGGATGAAATATCCCATATCAAACAAAGCCTGAAAGAAGGCAAGAAGAAAATATTTCAAGTGGCCGAGGAAAATAGAGATAGGCTTACCAGAATCGAGAAGGTGGTAATTACTCGACTGGAAAGAGCAGAGATGCGCCACAATCAAATGGAGACTAGGATAATCGCACAGGAGGAAACCCTAACGAAAGATCCTAAGTCAAGTGAAGGCAGCATGGAAGATATGAGGAAAACTAGGTGGGCAGACTTAGAAACCCAACCTATAATAAGAAATGCTACAGGCCCAGGCGAAAGTACTTATATGACGCCAGGTGCACCAGTTGCAGCCTCTACGCCGCATGAAAATGCTATGCACACCCAGGTGATAAACGTAATCAGGGCAAGCGAAGAGAAACCAAGGAAATTCTCAGGTAGCCACTGTAATATGACACCAAAATATTGGTTGAAGGAAGTGTCTGAATATTTGAATGATGCGCGGATACCAAAAGAGCGCAGGCTACGAGCCATAGAGAAACTAACAGAGGGAGAATGTGCGTTATGGTTTCGCAGTTTCCGGTATACTTTCGATACTGTTGAGGAGTTTCGGGAGGCATTTTTGAAACGGTACTGGGATCCAGCAACAAAACAGAATTAACGATTGGATTTGTATTCAAAAAGATACAGCACCAACAATCCAACGAAGTACGCAGAATTCTTCATCTCACAAATGTGTCGGTTCAAAGAACTGGACCAGAAACCTAGCGAGCTGGAGCTATGTGTTGCTATCGCCAAGCAGCTTCCATACGAGATACAAAGGCTGCTAATCTCGGCAAATGCAAAAACTGCTATGGAAATGGAGACAGTTCTTAGACAACTGGACCTCACAACAGCCAATACTATGCGTCAGAATCGAACCGTGGAACAGGTACACGTGACCAACACGCAGACTGACCAGCATCAAGCTCCGAAGAACAACAAAGCTACTAGCACTGAAACGTTAGATTCCAACGGACGTCAATGGGAACAGGAACCCAGAAGATGGCAGCCGAAGTACAAAGGGAATCCTGGTAGAGGAGGAAGAGGCCGAAATTCGTGGAATAAGCAGAATACCAGGGATAGATCGTACCAAAACAATGGAGGTAACAATGGCCAAGAAGGCAACAATAGGAATTGGAGACCCCAGGAAAGAAGAAGTAACTTCGATGACGAGGTAGAGGAACGATATCACGCTTCATTGCGATACCTCGAGGAAAGGGGAGATGAGCCCCAGAAGCAACAAGTCCGCTGGCAAGAAGTTATGCAGAACAGGACGTCGCCAGACAGATATGGGGACGGAGCTAAGAGTTTGGAGTTACAGCGCCGCGAACAAGAGAGAAGAAATTCTAAGAGGACTGGCGCTATAGAAAAAAAAACTCCAAAATTAGAAGAGTTCGAAAATGATGGATGGAAGTCGGTCAACATCATCAATTGGATAGCCAAACCAGAAGAGTTAATCGAGGATACAGGATCACAGGTCATGGTCAAGAGAGAATTGCCTATTATAATAGTAAGAGTGGCAGGGTTAAAAATAAGAAGTCTGTTAGACACGGGTTCAACAGTGTGCCTTATGACCCAAGCTTTATATAATGAAATAGCCCAGAGTGAGAATGTCTTGAAAATACCGATCTCTAGTGTCAAAATAAAAGGTGTAATTCCAGACAGAACGATGATATGTAAATATCAGGTATTCCTAGATTTACAGATAGGAGGCTCTATTTTCTCACAGAGTTTTCTATTAGTAAACAAATTGCCTTTTAACCTACTTATTGGGGCAGAATTTATAAGGGAATACAGAGTGATAATAGACCTATCACAGGACAGAGTTATGTTCCGTGTGAATGAGGAAGCCGAAGGCTTAAAATGCTCACTCAATCAGAATGAACCAGGGTCAGATGAGCAAGTATGGCATACATACAGAGACGTGGCGGAGGAAGAAGTGTTAGCTATCGAGCAGTTAGAAGAAGAACTGAAAACACTATCCACAGACATGGAGAAAGATCTGGAACCCGAACTGGAAGAACATATTTCGGAAAAACTTGAAGAAGCAAAAATTGGGCCAATAGAGAAAGAAAATTTAAAGAAATTATTACTGGAACAGAAGGAAGTCTTTGACTCGAGACCTGGTCGCATAAAGAACTTCACTTATGCTTTTCAAGTCAGTGATTGGACACCATTTAGGCAGAAACCCTACCCTATAGCCCAAAAGCATTATGCCAAGGTGAAAGAGGCAATTCAGGAGATGTTGGATGCCGGTGTTATTGAGAAAACACCTACGCCGTATGTAAGTCCATTGGTAATTGTACCTAAGACAGACGGGACTGTCAGAGTATGCCTGGACCTGAGACACTTAAATTTGAAGGTTATTCCGGAGTTCGACCAAGTGCCACCTATTAAAGAAATCCTCAGGAAGTTCAAACGGAAGACCATATTCACAAATTTAGATATTACTTCAAGTTTCCACCATCTTGAATTAGAGAAGAAAACTAGTCTGTTGACAGGATTCATGTGTGATCAACATACATACACGTTTTTAAGGCTACCTTTTGGGTTGAAAACAGCTGGTTCAGCCCTGATAAGAGCGTTAGATCGCAATCTATCAGATGATGTTAGAGTACCATCAGATACGTAGACGACATTCTACTCACATCAGAATCTCTGGAGGAGCACATGAGAGACCTAAAGAAGTTGCTAGATGAGCTTCGAGAAGCTAATTTAAAGGTTAATATCAAGAAATCGCACTTCTGTCAGAGGGAAGTTAAATTCCTAGGGCATGTTATTGATGAAAATGGAGTTAAGCCAAATCCAGAGAAATTGGAGGTAATTCGAAATTTCCCTCGACCCACGAAAGTTAAGCACGTCCGACAGTATTTGGGAGTAATTGGATTCTTTTCGAACCACTGCCCTAACTATACTACGACTGTAGCACCCCTGCAGGATTTATTGAAGAAAGGCGGCAGGTGGAGTTGGACGGAGCAATGTCAAGAAGCATTCGTGAGGTCAAAACAAATGCTTTTGGAATATGTGATGCTGGGATACCCTGATTATACCCAGAAGTTCATCATACAGACGGATGCATCACTTGTGGGGATAGGAGCGATGCTATTCCAAGAAAATGTTGACAAGCCCGAAAAGAAAGTTTTTATTGCCTTTATAAGTAGGAGGTTGAAAGCCCATGAGGAAAATTACACGATTACAGAGATAGAGTTACTTGCAATTTTGTACGCGCTGCAATACTGGCGTAAACTCGTGTATGGCTTTCAAATAGTCCTTAGAACAGACCATAAAGCTTTAACATTTTTGTTAAAGACGGACTTGTCTAGCCAGAGGTTGACAAGATGGTCCCTGTATATTCAACAGTTCAATGTGGTAATAGAATACTGTCCAGGGAAAGAAAATTTAATACCGGACATATTAAGCCGATATCCACGAGAAGAGGAAACTCTAGCTGTCCAGATTGAGAATCGAGATCAGAAGACCTAGGATGACTTGAAGAATCTTACCAACCTACAACGCGAAGACCCGTGGTTGAAGATGATGATCGATTACTTCGAGGGACGCTTAGCAAGGGGAACTGCGATATACAGAGAGGCAGAGGCATTGGCAACAGATTATGTATGGTACAATCAGATGCTACACAAGTGGGATGATGTAGATCATACACGTCAAAAGGTTGTTATTCCTGCATCCTTGCAGAGGAGATTGGTATGGCTAGCACACAGAGCGTTTGGACACCCCGGGATAGACAAAATTACTGCTCTATTGAAAGAAGCATTCACGTGGCCAAAGTTGAGAGAAACTGTGAGAAATGCTATTAGAACGTGCGATTTGTGCCAAAGGGTAAAGCCAAATCCCTTTTTAATGAGGCAACGACCTATTCCGTTGTTACCAGAGAAGCCAAGGCAGCTACTGAGTGTAGACAATTTTGGACCACTGCCTAGAGCACGTAGAGGCAATAGACATATTTTTGTAGCCATGGATTTATTCTCAAAGATGGTGGTATTATGCCCCATACAGAAAACCAGCTCAAAGCAAGTATTAATAATAATAATAATATCGTATGGCCTCGGGTGCCTGGTGCAAGCTTTGCTATTTGACACCCAGAGGGTAGCTTGCATGTCGAATTTCGTAGTTCCTTGACTATGAAAGTCAAGGAGGTTAGATATCTAATCTCCTTGAACACAATAGCGCTTTCTAGTAGAGAAATGAGGAACTTGTGCTGGCGGAAACTCCCGAGATTAATTTTGCCATTATGAACTCGGCCTACTGAATTCAAATGGGTTCTTTGACATGCCAACATCGTATGACATGCGTATCGTATTTTTGACGCCTTTCAAAAATCACTTACCACGGTCAGGGGCGAACCTGCAATCTTGGGTTTAGTAGACCGACACGCTATCCACTCACCCACCGTGGCAAGCTAGCAGGTATTGAAACGCCTGAAAGAGAGAGTTATTCCGATTCTTGGGAAACCGGATAATCTACTCTCAGACCATGGAAGCTGCTTCACTAGCGCAGAATTTCGTCGGGAACTGGAAAATCTTGGAATTAGGCAGATTTTATCTACCATTCGCCATTCTGAGGCAAGTCCAGTTGAGAGAGTAATGAGAGAGATCCAGAAGTACATGAAGATCTACTGCTCTGAAGAGAATTGGAGATGGATTGAGTTCCTGAAAGTAATAGAATACTGCATAAATAATACGGTGCATGAGGCGACAGGTCAAGTGCCCGTGACTCTACATTTGGATCAGAGACCGGAGAGACCGTGGACTGGTGTCATTCCATTACCGGTAGACGCACAGCCAGGACGAGAATTGAGGATCCAACGAACCTTCGAATATCTCCAAGCACAGGCAGAGAGACGCCAGAGAAAAAATCGTGCGAAGCGATATCACAGACCGTTTCTCGTGGAGGAAAGAGTGTTAGTGCGGAAGCCCGCCAGTTCAGATCCAGAAGCACGGAAGAATAAAAAGGTCAATTTCGGTTATCACGGCCCGTTCGAGGTGATAAGATACCTACAGAACAATGCATATAGAATAAGGTATTTAGAAACAGGAAACGAGGTCGTTATGAATGCAGCCAATTTAAAAATTTATTATTCGCCAGAAGAATTTGATGAACAAGAAGAAGTATTAGCAGCGCACACCCAACTAGACGTGGACGGCAAAGTCAGCCAGGCAGTCAGACCTGAAAGTTCGCGTAGCGAGACGGAACGGGAAACAAGCTGTTTACCCAGTGAAAGGAACGGACGGACAGAATGCCGGTGCCTGCAAGAACTTTACAAAGAAATGGTTGAAGCCGCTAGGGAGGTCGAAGCAATAAATAAGACCCTACGTCTGGAGATTGCACAGCTTAGAGCTGAGCGCAGTGTGGAAGGGGGAAGGCAGACAAACCTACTCGCAGCCAGACGAGGTGAAGGACCCCTGATGTAAACACAGAGTTGTAGACAGTCAGTTGGTTACTTACAGAAGGTCACTTGCAATTGACTTCTATAAGTTTTGCAAGGGGAATATGAACCCGAGGGGAATTAGGCTGACTGGTATCGAAAGTGGATCTCAGAGACTGTGATCTAAGAATGAACGTTCCACCAGGGAACGAACCCGAGATCTGTTGAGGGAGTTTTAGTTGTAAAAACCCCTAGAGGAAAGTATAAATTAAATCACTGGTGTGATATCAGTTGATGCTGACGTTATTTATTAAAATAATGCAGGGAAATGACCGGAATACAGCATTATTGGAATACATGGAGTAGGCTATGCTGGACTTGGAACACAGAAGTGGAGAGTTGGACAGTTTACTAATGGCCCCAGAATTGTAGGAGGAGACTCATGGAGCCATGTCAATCTCGTTGACCTACTTAAGTCGTCTGCAAGAGGTCGGGGGGTTGAATAATGACCCTGTTCTTCCCCGTTTGAGAATGAAAACGAGAATGGAAGGGGAAGATCCCAGTGAAAATCATTGATTACTCGTGATTGGAGCAACGCAATGACATGAGAGTTGCACACATGTGAATCTTTAGCCAGGAGGCTAATTATAAAGCCTTTAAACTGTGAAATCGAGGCATATTTAATGGAGTGCGCAAGAACACAGGACTATGGGTGTGCGGCTTGACCTGACTATGTCACCGGGGATTTCCACTGGAAACCGCGTACCCACGCTATGGCAAAGGCAATTAATATTAATTAATTGACCGATCGATCCTACAGCACGCAGATAGTTTTGGGACCAGCGAAGAAAAAGGAACCCTATGAGCATTGTTTCGAGACCAGAATCATCCTGGGAGAGGAGATGATATAGCGCGGGAATTTGAGGTCTACTTTTTCGTGTGAAACGAATATAAGGGCGTGGACCCAGTCAGAAGGGGGCAGTTGGAAATTGCAGTTGGAACAGACTCGAGCGTGGAACGTATGTCGCTCTGGCTCAGGAAAGGACGCTCACACAAAGACTTGAACGTTTTAGTGTTAATCATTATATTCGTCGTGCAGTGTAATGCACCAAGTGATAATATAATCATGCATAGTCATGAAGTAATAATAAGTACGGTAATCAACGAAATTTATTAAGCGAAATGCGTATTACCAAAGTCAAGGAAGGAGGCTCGGACTTCAGCTTGGGAAGCCGTGCAGTAATACTTTTAGAAGGCTTTTATTAAGGACAGTCGTGCTGCATGTGTATAGTCGGCAGTACGAGCAATAGTTAATGCTCACATAGGAAGTACCGTGTGATATAACTTGCAGAACATTGAAAGTAATAATTTGTGTAAATACTATGTACAATGTTGAGCGCAGTGTATAATATATTGATTGGTTATACATGTATTAGTCCGCCGGAATGCGCTGGGAGAAACTTTATGATGCATTTGGTGAAATGTCTTAAGAATACCAAATAGTAACGCTCAGAACGAAAAGTAAGCATCTTTATGCACAGCAGGAAGTTTATCGTAGGATAATTGATAGACAGTTGGTGAATCCGTAGGCAGATGATCGAGACTTTCAGTCAAGAGTTGGTAGGAGCATGGAGGATGCCGTCATTACCTGCAATTCTGATATCTTGCCAGGAAATTTCAACCAATGAAGAGTGTAAAAAGTGACGTGTGTTATGTAGAAATCATATGTGAAATATCTTATAAATTAATGGTATAACAAGTGTTATAAAGTGTCATGTGTTTTGGAAGCAATAGCTTCATCATAGAAATGAAAAGTGCCGTGTGGTTGGTGAAAGAAATGTATTATAAAATGTGTATATTCAATATGCAAATGTCGCGCTAACTCCGCAAATGGCAGGCGACACTGGAAGATATGAGTGGTTGGAGCCACCAGGATAAGCCTATATGTGAGTAACCCACAAACTATGATTGTATAGAAGTATAGCCCACTGCATGTAATGTGATTTCAGAATTATATAAATATGCCAGTAAGAATCAGTATTAGGAGATAGACCCTCCAGGGTTTATTGTTGTGTTGATTTTAGTAGAGTTGAGATGTTGTTATACATCAGTGAGTGGATTAATCGTTACCACTATTAATAAAATGGCAAATCAGTTATGTAAACTTAACGTATCGAATACGGATGTTCGATTATTAAGATGGTTATGTTGTGTCGGATTATGGTAATGTATGTCAGTAATAATAATAATAATAATAATAATAAATATATTAATAAATAATAAAAGGTATGAATAAATACATCAGGAAAAATGTCCTAAGCAAGAAATAATTACGCTAATTGGAAGATTTATCGATCTAAGCAGTAAGATTATACAGTAAGGGATGAGAAAGGAGTTTAATATCAGAATATATTGTGTTAATGGGAATATAATTATGCAAGGAAGTGGAAGAGCTTAAGAGTGAATTGCATTTGCAGCTTGTGTAAAAGCTTATAGAGTAATTGATAGATTTCTCTTAATAATCAAAGGACGAGATAATAATATCAGGTCATGGAGCCAGGTAATCTATTCGACGTATGAAATCTCGTATAGCCGTGGGCGTACAGAGATATTTAATTATGCCGGAGTGTATTTAGTGCGTACCCTAACTCCGATGATGGATATGGAATGTTCCGGGTTCGAATCCTGTGGTAGGTGAGGGGAGAACATTGTCAACCTCTGCACCATACCTGATCGACCGAGAACTAAGTTATTGAGTGATTCGGCTCTTGTGAAGCGAATCTTATTGACGGCAGCATGTGACTGACCGCAGCATTTATTAAGATACCGGTTATCCAGATCGACCCATGTTTTTATGAATCTCGTGCCTTCATGTTGAAATGGACCTATTGAGGCCAGTTATTATCATATCCTCAGGTTAGGGATAAATGTTTAAGCTCGTTCAGAACCTATTTGCATAACATTCAGTTTAAATCCATTGGGATATGTGCGTCATTGTGACCACAGTATTGTCTTTAGAATCTTACTACTGCTTGGGGAGATATAAGCCAAGAGGCAGGAGGCGAGGGAAGGTTTACTGCTGTGACCACCCCACTCCATTCCATTGTATACAAGCCGCTCTGAAGGGGGCTGAGCTGTCAAACGAACCGTGAAGGCTAACGTTTAGAAAAGGGCAGATTTAAGACCCTGTTAGTAATATGAAAGGAAACATGGTTATATTGTGTAATGAAGTTATGTGGTTTAAGAACACATTGGTAATTATAGATCACCCTGATGGTTTATGATTTTAGCAATCTAACGAATGGTTGGAAGTTGCATTTTTACTGTCACAGACACGAATTTCAGAAGTTGGGCACTTGACGCCACAGGCTACGCTCGCAAGGGTAGCTTAATAATACCATCCGACACAGCGATAACGAAAGTTTTGAAGATGAAATCACAACGGCATGCAGTGGAACTATAAATAGAGAGAATTGTAGGGGTAGAGTTAAATAATTCTGGAGTTGCACGTAGATTTGTTGTGCAACACCTGAATAGGCTAATGCATGTAAAGCATTTGGTGGGAAGAGAGAGACCAAACACACACGGTACACATAATTGTCAAAGTAAGATGAGGTTTAAGAAACAAGTAATTTTGTGAAATTAAAGAAGTCACACTAGCTGACAGAAGAGTAAAAGTACAGTTTTGTTTATGAAAGTTGTATGTGCATCAGCGCACTAGAGTGAATTGTGAAGTCAATATAAGGGTAAAGGTTTGAGTAATGATATGAGTTTATTATGATAATATTATGTTAATATTAGTGGATTGTGGAAGTAATTTTGTTTGATTTTGTTTTATGTTTGTTGGGATTGTTTTTATATGTTTGAAGCCATGATTTTAGTACTGAATTAGTCTTAGAATAGAGTTGTGCCTTATCATTGTAGAGTTGATACCTTTTAGTCTCAAATCCAAAATATGCAACTGCTCAATGGGGGAACGGTACACGCCTGAGACCTGACGCTAGCTGGAGGCGGAAGCATATTTTCCATGGAGATTACTCACATGGGTACAGTGGAAAGGACCGAACATTGTCAAATAAAAGGAACATTTCGAGCCTTATTGAAATAAAAGAACAGGTCGATAATTACATCGTTCACAACATAACGTTGTTAAAAGAGAAGCCAGGTTAAGTTAATAAACCGGTGAGTTTAAACCGTGGATAAACTACAGAAAACTTTGATTCAAGACCTAGGGGTCCGAGCTAGAAGTCATCGTAGGACAGATCGTGCAACTAGATCGAGGTGAGAAGTGGTCATCAAGGGACAAATCGGAAGTCATCGCTTGCGTTCTGAGATGCGACAATAACTATTACACAGTGTGTAAAGAAATTGTAAATAGATATTAAAATAGGACATAACCCAAGGGTTAACACGTGTGAATTGTCACAGAGTAAATTAGTGATAAAGTGAAAACGTGTGAAAAAGTATAGGGTAATTGTTTAAAAATTAGTATAAATTTTGTGAAAGTGTTTTTATCAAGAATCATTATGTGTAAAAATATCAATATGTCACGTCAGCTAAAAATCACGCGTGTTATGTGTTGCCATATTGTTGTGAAAATGTATTAGTCACAATCATATGGGTGAAATTCTTCACAACGGCAGATCCTGGGTTGGTGAGTACCAAAATGAATTAAACATATTGAGCCATTATGGACCCATAATTCGAAATATATTATTGTGAAATGATTAATGATAAAGTGATAACGGTGAATAGTGCTTTAAAGTGTCACTTTTTAATGAGGAAGGCCGTAAAAATGAGGCCCAGTAACGAATTAAATATTGTACAAAAATACCCAAGTGCGTGTAAGCATATAAAGTAATTAATGAAGGGGTGGAACCAAAGTATTGTCGAAAGAAATAAACTAAATAATTGAAATCAGTGACGTTTGTTATGCAAAGTAAACCCAATAGAAGTTGAACACAACTTAAGTTAATGCGAATGTAAATAATTAGGAAATTGAAAGATAATTTAATGAAATTTAAAGTAATGCAATGAAAATCCAAGTCAGTAATAAAATAATAAACAAACCTTATACGGTTAAATGATATAAATTAAAAGTAATTGCAAATGACCTCAGCATCACGAGTAAAGGCAATGAAAGGCCTAACGAATATAAGAGTAATAATAAAAGACCACAAAAATAACGAAAGGAAAATAATAATAATAATAAAATGTAATAATGAAAAGTAAATTCATTTATCCTCGCCAGGATATCCGGACCACAGTAATAATGAATTGAGTATCCAAGAAATATTATTGTCGCCAAAATGAGCTAGACCAAATGTAAGCCTGGGCTTGAAGTATTGAATTAACGTGCAAGTATCGGATAATTGTTATAGTCTATGGGAAATTCGTCGGTTGACTAAGGTAAAGTCATAGAATGTGTTCGAGTGAAGGAATAAATGCTCACTCAAGTATTGTGTAATTCTCATGTATGCCAGGGAGCACATGAATGAAAAAGTATCGTAAGACTGGATAGATGATATTTTGTCTAGGCGGGTAGCCGGAGGTAGGGTGAAATTGATTCCCTCTTGCGAGCTAGGCCGACCTCTGAAGCCAGGTAGAACATGGCGTTTCTAGATTGGTTAGCATTTGTATTTGGAATGCCTATCACAGCAGAATGATAATACGTTTGTTTGTCATCCTAATAGCAGAGAATAATTATCCAAAAAGAAGCGCGAACAGATATGAATAATTAGACAGATCGCAGTCCGTATGAAGAATAGAATAAAAATGCTTGGAGTCTCAATGGAGAGGTGGTCTGTCGGTGAATGTTAAGGCGAGACTCCTGAGATAAACAGATATTTTTACCTAATGCATGGATTTTCACGAAACTTTGTGGGAATGTCACCCAAACAAAAGTAGAGATATCACCAACATTTGTTTCATATACAATTAACAGTTTTTCCAAAATATTGATTTTTTATTTTTTATTTTTGGAATTTTTAATTCTATTTCTTTATAGATTTCAAATGACAAGTTAATGGAAATTTGGAATTAGGTAGATAATACTTCTTTAAAAAACACTACGTATCGATTTTTCTGTAAATAATTTATATAATGAGATATTATCGTACTAAATTTGAGTAATTTTTTTGTTCAAAAATTTAGGACTTTTAAATTCCTAATACTGGGAAGAATTCTCCAATCAAGAATTCCATACGCAAGTTTCCTAATATAGCTGTGATACATATACCATACAAATTTTATTACATTTGGCAGAATATTATGGGAGAAAAATGGGATTTAAATGTAAAATTATAATTGGCGGGAAAATTAAAGCAAAGTTCAAGTGACGTTATCTTCCTACCTAATGCATGGATTTTCACGAAACCTTGTGGGAATGTCACCCAAACAAAAGTAGAGATATCACAAACATTTGTTTCATATACAATTAATAGTTTTTCCAAAATATTTTTATTTTATTTTTTATTTTTGGAATTTTTAATTCAATTTTTTTCATAGATTTCAAATGACATGTTAATGGAAATTTGGAATTAGGTAGATAATACTTATTTAAAAACACTGCGTATCGATTTTTCTGTAAATAATTTATACAATGAGATATTATAGTACTAAATTTGTGTAATTTTTTGTTCAAAAATTTTGGACTTTTAAATCCATACTACTGGGAAGAATTCTGCAATCAAGAATTCCTTACGCAGATTTCCTAATATAGCTGTGATACATATACCATACAAATTTTGTTACATTTGGCAGAATATTATGGGAGAAAAATAGGATTTAAATGTAAAATTACTACTGTATTGGTGGGAAAATTAAAGCAAAGTTCAAGTGACATTATCTTCCTGATCCATTACCTAGAAGTCACCAGCACCATATGTTTTTCCTTCCTTTTGTTTCTTAGCAGCTTCTGTACGAATATTGGTAATTCTGGAAGCTTGTCTAGTATCTTGATACACAACTACAAGAGGTTACTTGCGCGCGAACTTCACAAAAGTAAACAGACTGGCTACCGCCACAGAACTCACAAGAAAGAAGAAACATACAAGAATAACAAAACTTATAGTTATCGGCATTATTGTAGTGACATCAGGAATACCAATACAAGCATACAATGTTGCTCAATGACAGTAGAGTAAAGTACTTGCAGGCTTTATAAATTCATTCAGAAACATGGTAGATCTTACAGCTCGATTCTGTGTAAATATATGCGGGAGGGGGAGGAGGGTGGGGGGTGGCGGCTGTTGGCCCATCCCCGGGATGCGTAATTGCAAAGAACAAGGATATTTTATTGATTTGATTGAATGAAAACATGACAATGACATCATAAATAATCTAACCAAGCAGTTCAGCAGATGCCACACCCATTTCTGCTGTGTGCAGACTGACAAACAAAGCATTATTAAGGTGACAAATTGTTTGAATTCAACGGAATAACTTTGTGACAAGAAAGAAGAAACCCTATCCTTTCAATTTCAGTCATAAAAGAAATTCTCCAAAATGAACAAAATATCGACTTGTATCTCCGGAGTGTCGCCTTAAAACATATGGTTAGAGTTTGAGCTAGGTCAAGATACAGGTTTGTTTATAAGAGGTTCGTTGTCTCGCTCAAGGCGAGGGGAGACTAATGACGGTCGCACCACACGCAGGCCAAGCCATTAAACTGTCACTGTGGTAAATAATATCTTAATGAAGACCTCGTGGTTTTATTTGAAGGATTAAAATGTCGCAGAAATAATACCTGCCAAAGATGATTATTATTCGTGGATTGCTCATCCTGAATGCTAATAATAATAATAATAATAATGAAATGATGAATATAAAGATTAATAATAATAAATACATTTTTGAAAATGTCAAATTTTGGTTCCATACTCTTAAAAAAAAAGAAATACGGGTAAGATAAAAATCATAGAATTGGACTTCGGGGAGTGCGGGCTCCATTGAACATCCAATTCTCAGGGACACAATGGCTGCAATAAATATAATTTGGCATGGAAGTAGAGAAGTAATTGGTACTCATGTGTAAATAATGTTATTTGTGTTTTTGGGGGATAACTTGTGTTTGAAATGTGTGGAAAAGAGATTTTAAAAGGATAAAATAAATGTGAAGAATAATAAGTTCAGATAATAGCCGAATGAAGGCATTGTAAGAGTAAAAGTAAATATCCTGAGTTCGAGCCTGACCAGGCGGAACTCAGTTGAAGTGACTGAAAACCCTTATTTTTGGGGAATATAAGATTTAGAATCTCTAGACTAAAGTATCAGTGTAAGCAGATGGATCATGACGAATCCATTGGAAATAAAGCAAGATAGACTAAGGGTCATTATATATTTTTTTATTATTTTTGAAGGTAATTTCAACCAATATATTAGTGTTGTGACTTTATATTTGGAAATATTTGAGTAAATTAAAGATATCAACTTAAAGTAGTTGGTGTTATAGTCCTTTTGTGCTTGTCCTTCCTATAGTTCACATTCTGAGTACATGGTCAGACAGTGGGAATAACTGTACACGCCCTGAGCTGAGCATTTAGTCGGATGATGACCTGTATTTCCGTTTTTCTAAACGGGCACAATATATATATATATATATATATATATATATATATATATATATATATATATATATGGAAGCGAAAGTTGGAACTACTAGAAATTGAACGGAACTTGTAGCTCATCCATGGGTGTCCGCTTGAAGCAGCTACAGCCTCTGGCGAGCCGAACATTTCCTCGGACGCTCCCGGCACTAAAAGCCTTTTGACTCTACAGCATAAAGCATGTTTATGAGTTATCAAAAACTTCACTTCAGCTTCAGATGTCGCAGACAATATATTTCACATACATTTTGCCAATAGCTGTTCTTCTTCTTCTGGTTTAAGACAATTGCCAACTTATAAAAGTAAAATACAATTTTGATCACATTGTTGACAACTTAGATTTACAGTAGGGGTTATAGTCAGTTGTAAACATAATTAAATTTCAACACATAAGAGACATGTTTAAGAAACATGACAATGCTTGTGGCTACTAAACATCTCGATTGTAACATACTGTACAGGCCCCCAGGGGGCTGCACCCCCTGAAGCCACCCTCCATCATCTATCAAAACCACCCCTAACTGGCAGACATAATAAAGCCAGAACAGCACCTTTTACACAGCAAGGGCGGC
Source organism: Meconema thalassinum (assembly GCA_946902985.2). NCBI lineage: Eukaryota > Metazoa > Arthropoda > Insecta > Orthoptera > Tettigoniidae > Meconema > Meconema thalassinum. Next base: position 111,189,885 of record OX336393.1, read on the forward strand.
TACCCAGATTGGGGAGCCTGCCAAATACTTGCATCACAATCACAAACATCCACACAATGGCTAACTAGGACACTTACATCGACGGAATGCCGACGAAGCAACACCAAAGCCTATAAGAGGAAGGCCTTAATGAGGACACACTCTCTCTCGATTATCAGTCATACAGTGTGTCAGCCGGAGGCCCTAGGACAAGCTGTTATCATCAGGTGAGTCAGCAGTGTTCAGATATCCTATACTCTGTAAAACCTACCCCACAGACTTGTACACATAATTTGCACTATTGTTCACACTTCCCTAAAAGGGACATACTATTTCATACATCACTGACCAATAAATACTTGGTCAGTAAACCACACCTTGTATTCGTAATTACACGCCTCTTCACATCCTAACACCCTTCCCGACTCTCGTCACGAGTAAGCGTGACAACAGTAGCCTGTAATCGCCGGCTCAAGTTATATTGTGTCTCTCACACGCGACCGCTGGCCGCAAGCCGCCAGCATAGCTGACACAAGCAGGTCTGTTATATAATTCCTACCGACCAGCTGGGAGCCCAGTACATTAACCTGGCTCAAAGGTTCATCCCCTAATCGACGCTCACGTCTTCATAGGAGCACCCCCTATCATTTAAACATCATACAACACTCTACACTGGTGAGCTTACCCAGCTACGGGAAGCTACCCTCTCTAGAAATCACCTTCTAAATTGGTACACCAACACATATGTTCTAGATCCAACTACCCCCAAATAAGGGATCTAAAACAATTTGGTGGAGGCGCCACTACTACGCACAGTAAGGGTAGGACTCATACAAAGAGCCCTCGTAGTAGAAACGACCCCTACCGTACGCAGCCAAGCGAAAGTGTGAATTTTTTTTTCAGACAGAAAGCATTATTGCTGCTTCACACTACCTACACAAGGGAAATTTTTGTCAAACCAACCCCCCAGCCCCCAGAAAGAATCAAAGATCGCGTACACATTTCTTCTTGTACCCACCCTCTACTCAGAATGGCACCACATGTAGAGGCAACAGAGATTATAGGCAATAGAGGAAATAGGGGTACGCCGATATTATTAGCATTATTGCTAAGATGACAGAGGCACATATAAAACCGACAAACACAGTTACGGGCACTCCAAACAAAAATCGGGGCAATACAGGGCAAACAGCCATACACTCCGTCAGAGGGTAGGACAGCGCGATTGAGATGCGCACACAAGCACTTGAGGCACATACATGAACACCTCAATAGGATCCATGTCCAAAGAAACAGAATATACGACCAATTAATCACCACATATGGTCCCGTAATAGATAATGCAACCCTCGAGAGAACGAGGGTGCACTACACAAGTTTACACACTCAATACAGGGAGCTCATTCGCGAACAAGCGTTTCTCCAACTGGCGGCCACAGAACTGTATAGGACACAAGCACATTGATACAACAGTTTGCCAGCAGGTCATGAGCCTCAATAGGCAGTACGCCCAAATTTGGGGCGAGTATAAGGAACTCCGGGCTAACTAGGCCATTTTTGAGTTCATGGAAGGGCCACTAGCCCAGCCGAGAGAGGACGTAAGCGTAGATACGCTAACTCGGCAATTTGCGAGGATGTCCCTCTCGCCATGTACTGGCACACCAGGGAAGGAGTTCACCGTGGCCACAGTCCAGAAGACGGCCAGGTTAGACTCCAATACACTGCGGGGACAAAGTTACACCATTACACATCCCTTAGCTCCGGTTCAGAAGGCAATTTTGCCAAACCGGGGAGCAGAACCCAGACCAACCCCTTCAAAACGGACGGACGAGAGGGAGTTGACGCCAGGACTCTCGAGTACACATGACATAACAGGGAGAAAACGGGAGGTAACCATGTCATGGGCTGAGGACGTAGAACCCGTCCTACAGCACATTAAGCCCACACACACCTACACAAATGGGCAAACACAAGGGAAGGAGTCTACCGTGGCCACAGGCCAGAAAGCAGTCAGACTACACGCCACTACATCGCCAGGGAAAACACAGGCAATCAAACGGCCTTTGCCGCTAGTCCAAAGGGCAATTTTGCCAGGATGAAAGCGGGCACCGGCATTCGTACACCAGGTGCGAATGCATAAGAGGGTGTTGCCTTCAGGCCCTCAGGGCGCACAACACACACCCGCACACTCTGACCAGGCGCAAACACACAGTACACGGGGCATAAGAAAGGTCCTATTACCTACCCCACGAGACCGGTCAGGCAAAAATACACACACCCCCGTAAACTCTGCTAGGGTAGCGCAGAGCGCAATCAATCCCTCAGACATAACCACATTAAGGCCAACATCCAGGCACTACGGTGAAAGTAGGCCCAGGCTTACTTTGCTACAAACTCCTCCGGAAAATAGCAAAGAAGCACCCCGGTGAATTTCAGGGGCCTACACCTCAGTGACAGGGCGAAAGTATTCACCTTGCCGAGCAAGTACGCTCGGACGGGGATAGCAAATTTCACTGGGAACACAACATAAACCAATGCCACTTGCACCATAATTATGGACACACAGAGACTCACAGACCAAAACCTGCACATTTTCATATATATATATATATATATATATATATATATATATATATATATATACAGTGGAACATGGCTAGATCAAGAGTGTATAACTCAAAATCCTTCTTAGTTTTTTCCTTGGCCCCTAGCATTTTTATTTTAGGCCATCAATGGTTCACAATCGTGATTCATTCAAGGCATATTTCGGACAATGCAAAGTCTTAATATGCAAAGCCGAGCGGAAGCCAATTAGGCGAGCCACGCGGCTTAAGGCCGGAAAGAGCTATTCCGAACACAGCCTAAGCAACAATCCACTGCATAGAGCTTAGGCGGGTCTTTCTAAGTAGAAATGACTAAAGGTTCTATGTTCCGGTCCCACAGTTTGATAGATTCTCTTGTGACGGGCGAGAGCCCTAATCGTAGCAAGAATTAAGAATCTCAAACTATTTTTTCAAAAGTGGTAGATTCCCCTGAGACGTAACTAGATTACTGTCGTACTAACGTCACCAAATAGATGGATAGTACACTCAGGTCCTACTTTTCATTTTTACAGATTACCGCTGCCTGGCAACCCGCTTTGATAAGCATAAAGCATTGCGCAGACGGGATATAATATATTTTCTCTACTCTTTTCAAAGTGCTCTCTTAATTCGGAGCGTTGCATAACTTATTTTTTTCTTTTGCCTCTTTCACCAATCCCGAGAAAGGAAAGTTAGCCAAGTTGAACTGTATGTATTTAATCCATAGGCATACGTGACACATTACACTGCCTATGACATGACTTTTTCTCGCCTCCATAACAGCACGCAAGCTAAAACACAAACACCATAGGGTGAAGATCCCAGACTTTGGGAAAGCCTACATATTTTTGGACGGCACACAGTCAACTCACATTGCCACATAACAAGTAATACGCCAACAGAACTGTCCAGAAGACACAAGCCTGAATGGCACCAGAAATAATTACCCTGGTTAAAGACGGTCTCGAACCCGTAACCTCCTGAATACCAGGAGTGCAAAGTAAGGTAATTATCCAATATGAAAGGATATTATAATAAAGGACAGTTCTACTAACGCATACACATACGCACAAAACAATCAAATCACCTCCGACACCTAGTCAACAAACACGCGACTAGCGGCCCGGAGACACTTGTGCATAGAGACAGCCAAGTGCCACTAAGAGGGGCATATTCGACCCACACTTACATTACCACAAAACTGGGGAACACAAATGTATTTACTGGAAGGTACTTTTATATTACGGAAAGCCCTGATCACAACTACAGAGATAGCACTCAGGCTCAGACACACACACGTGCCGGACACGGAGCATTGTCAAACAAGTAATACGATAACGCACACGTCAATGAAACTAGAGACTATCGCCGTCAGCGATAAGACACTCGTGACTGGGCGACCTTCACACATACAGACAGCAGTATGCATATGGCTCTGAGAGCGGGAACAAACGCCATCATTCACGTCAGATCCAAAACCTTATAACTCCCAAAATTACAATACGAGGACCATTCCCAAAGACACAAACTCTTCACAGGAATGCGTATTTTCATCTGCGCATTTCAAATACACGATGCATGTGCCATGGTATATACGGCACAGATATTGGCATACCAGGTCCTTACAGCAAGCTGGGTTCGAACTCACGACCACACAACACAGTCGTGCCAAAAACTAACTAACCAATGGTATTTTTGGCACGAAAGACACAATCAAAAACCACACTGGGGACAACTAAATCCCAAAACACAACGCAGACATAGAACACGGAGAATTACATAATTACGGGTCCGAATCCCAGCAAAAATCGGACGCCATGGGAAACAAAAAATCCAGACGCCCAATTACACTGAAGTGGCCACAGATAAGTAGATAACTGGGTCAGACACATGCCTATAGACACAGAAGGGTTTTTTCTCTCTTTTTTTCTCTCTTTTTTCCCATACATAATGGAGCATAGATTCGCCCCAGGGTACTCGCTACAACAGCCTACCTCGGCAATGGCGACCCAGGAATTCCCGACAAGAGGGCGTACCGAAAATTCTAGGTCTCCAAGGGGATCACAATAGACTTCCCAGACATGTATTGCACATAGTTACACAAAACAAAGTCTTGCAAAAGCAGTGTACACATAACATCGATTAACAAAAGCGGGACAGATTAGCAAACTGGCACTCCCGGAATCTCAAGCAATAACAACATGCCGACGTTCACAAAAAGGCACGTTCCGACAGCCGACATAGGTGACGTCAGAGCCTGCCCTTACACAAGTAATAACATTGACTTGCACATTCTAGAAGCATTGCGACACTAACATACAGGACACAGGGATACTGACACAGAATTCTACAATGTTACAATAGGCCTGGCATTTAGCAATATGCAGATACAGTGGGCTATATTATCTTAGGCCCATGGGAACATGTTTACAGAGATGGTGACAGGCCACACGCACCTCCTGCCCATACACGCGACACAAGATAGGACTTAGGCTATAACAGCCCACCCGCCCGCGTGGTGTAACGGAACATAGTCACACACACACGCGCTCACTAATCAGGGGCGAATAAAGACAGGGACTTTGAGGGAACAGACCTCCCCAATATATACTCCTCCCCTTACTTTTAAATCCTAACACGATCATAGGCGGTCAGGACATGACCAGTCGCACTACGACCACTGGCTGCATTAACATTGCAACTGAGGGAACAGGTTAGGTCGTGACGTTATAGCGTCACCATACTTTACTATCCCAAGGAGCGGATAGTAAACAGATTGACCAGGTGAGGATGACAGGAGCACAGGTGGACAAGGCCAGCCAGACAGCCAATATACCGCCTACAGGCCAACATAGTACCACCTCATCCTTCCATAACCTTCCCAATTACAACATTAGCCAACACAGACACATAAAAACAGATAAACTACATGACAAAATACACATCGGGGTTGATAGACTTCATGCGTTTAAAGAGAGGGCTTACTACGCCCTGGCTCTCAATGCTAACACCTGAGTATTAGGGGTGTGTCGGAAAACGACAGTTAAGCGTAATGCGCATCTCTAAGTAAGAGATGAGGCCAAAATTATATACTAACAATTCTTTTTTTTAATTAAATAATCCCGCATGAAAGGGACGTAGTATTATTATACACTGACCGATACCCATCCTTAAATGAGTGCGTGTACGCCTCATATCCAGACACATGCATGGAATATCCCGTCCAAATACCAAGGGTTATTACTATTGAACCTGCATGACACTATGTTAAAAATTTTGCAATCCCGGGAAATACCTACCCCCGTCCACTCATTGTAGAAGCATCCCAGCAGCATCACCGGCCCCAGGTCACCATTAAGATGGAGCCCAAAGATGCGCAACCCCATCCTACCATGCTTTAAACCTATTCAACGGATAATACCCCCGGATCCTAATAACAGGGAACCTAATGCCATAAACCCTACTAACGCCTCCAGGAAAATCAACAAAGCATTACAGCTGGAAATCCGACATAGCAAAGTAGACCTAAAGTAGTCTATGCACTTAGAAGTTTCTACAACCCCAAAACACTTGAAAAATTTTACATTTTATACACAATAAATTATTCACACAATACACTTATTTCTTTCATATATAAAAAGGAATCTGTGACACGCTGATTGATGATGACAGCGTTAGCTGAAGGGAAGAGGCACCACACAGAAGCAAAGCTGGGTAAGGCGATGTTGATCCTTACCCTAGTTAACATACTGACCCAGACCAAAGAGACGAACCACGTAAGGTTGAGGCATTCATGGCCTGGCACGGGCAAACTTCGGAGTCCCAGGGGGCCTAGCCTGTTCCCGGGACGAAGAGATGTTACACCCACTATGTGCCACAGTCGTCGAAGCCAAGACCTGCAGGGGAGACTTTCTGAGGATGGTGGGAGAAATAGCCAGCTCCACGCCGGACTCAGGAGATGACCCTAGGGACGACCAAATTATGACTAGACTCTTAGTTAGTACATAAGTAAATAGAGCTTCTAGAGCGAGAAGCAAGACTCCTATGCGCGGGAGTGAGGCATTATTGTTGCCAACAAGGGCGAAGAGGACCCGGACGCTAAATTCCCGGAGGATATTATTGTTGCCAACATAGGCGAAGAGGACCCGGACGCTAAATTCCCGGAGGATATTATTGTTGCCAACATAGGCGAAGAGGACCCGGACGCTAAATTCCCGGAGGATACTATTGCTGCCTATAAGGGCGAAGAGGATAATATTACTGCCAATAAGGGCGAAGATGATATTATGCCATTGGACGATGTCCAATGCCCACATAAATGGTGACGCAGCGGGCAGCCAAGGGCATTAAATGAGGAGCATGGCGAGCCCTCACAGGGGTTAAAGTGGGCAGACCCAACAACGACAACATATGCAAAGGCAACGGCAATGAGCAGGCAAATACAGCGGGCGAGGCGGTTTGCTTTGTGGCACCGTAAGCCGCCTGCGACTATATTAATACTAGTTAGTAAGCACTAGCATAGACGTCGACAACTAGTATTAAGGGGGCGGAATCCGGCGGTTCTAGAGACAACCGGTGTTTCTAGAATACGTGCGGGTGGTGATCTGAGGAAGTAAATTGCCTCAGGCGATCGCCCTGGTCAAAATTTAGCAAGTAAGACAGTTGCATTTGACACGCAACTTAGGATTAAGCAAATTTACTAACCGCTGTTGCCAAATAATAGCACAGCATATTTCGGCAATAAAGTAAGGTCAACCATTCGGTTTATAAATAGCAAACATTTTTACTTGTCATAATTAAGGCAAATTTTTTTTTTAGATTAAGATAAAATATCTCGGCACCTGATGACGAACAAACCCGTCATCAGGGTAAGCCCGATAACACACTAGAATAAGTAAGATTTAGGCTAAATATATCGGCACCCGGTAACCAAAATTCTGCTACCGGGGTAAGCCCGACAACATATTAAGATAATTGGTATTAAGATAACACAATAGAATAAGTCAGATTTAGGCTAAATATCTCGGCACCCGGTAACCAAAATTCCGCTACCGGGGTAAGCCCGACAACATATTAAGATAAATGGTATTAAGATAACACATTAACATAAATAGACTAAGATAGAATATCCCGACTCCTGGTCACCAAAAATCGGTACCAGGGTAAGGCCGACAACACTAGGTTAAGGCAACATTTGGAGCCACTTTTTATATATCCCTAAGAGTAGTCTATAAATAGACATAAGGTTAAGTGGTTGACAGGAGTACACTATCACGTTGGTAGACAGGAGTAGACAGTGATATTAATCATATATATGCTTGTTTTACAACCATGAGCTCCAACGTGGGACACCCGCTCCCAATATAGGGTGCTCCATCATTATGGACATTTATTTTTGTCAGCATAGAGAGTAACGCCAATATGGGCACTCTCCAGATTTTATATGGCAATGTTATTATTATGCTTACATATCATGTTATATTTTCTTGCACCCCGCCAGGTATCGGTCCAGCGCCGACAACCGACCACTGGGTACAGGCACCCGCTACCATGTAGCAACCACGTGTTGAGCACCATGCTCATACTGTCATGTTTTACACAGGATGACAAGGGTAAACACCCTATACATATACATATATGTCCAATAATTTCGTTTCTTTACCAACAGGTGGCGACATTGTATATAGCCCTCTGTAAATATTTTGCCCACGCCCATACACGTATTGCTAACCCCCACTCACACACACAATTTCCTCCCCTCTACACACATCAATAAATTTTGCTTACAGGTAATAAATCCGCACCACGGGGGAGATATGCCTGTGGGATATACCCCACCGCAGGTCGGATCAACGTTTAGTGAATATCTCACCTAATATGAGAGGTGACATACGGCCACACAACGCGGACTCCTCATGTACAGGACGGGTTGTGTCGCCATGATAGTCGCGCCCACCCACAGGGGGCAACGCTATTTTAGCATAAATTGTTGTTGGAAATGATAACGATGAGGTACCATATAAACTAAGTTAATAGAAATTTAGCGCGCTTAGTTAGTCCGTAAGATAATTGTAAATTGTAACTTAACAAAAAGTAATACGCCCACGGCAGTTATTATCCTATAAATGTATAAATAATACTTCGCACCCCCACATTGTCTGCGGAGGGGATAAATGGTACTCATAACTCTTAATATATGCGCATATCAAAATTACATATTAAACAGTATACTCTCTACATCAATGTCACATGTACACAATGATTATGATTTGTTTCTTTCATTTTCTTTCTTCTAACGCCCAAATTTGTGAAGATGTTCCGTTTTATCCCAAAACAATAAACATATTTTAAATATTCCCTTTAACTTATACCTTGGAACATCTATTTTTTCTACTTCTTCTATCTTTCTCATTGCAGGGAGCAATTTTTTCCCCAAGACAGAACCGGACGGCACAATCACCCGTCCAGCCCTGGGTTTTTTCCTCCCTGCACAACGACAATATATTATCAAAACCATGTTTTTTTTTTTTTGGAACTTTCCAATATTTCAATGTCAATTTTTTTCTCATGAACTGTTTTAACATGTCAAATGTGTATGTATATCCCAAAACCCACCCCTCTGAACACGAGCTGATCTCACATCTACACGACATCGCTACAACACGACATCACTACCTCTACACGACAAAGAAGAAACAAAGAAGAGATACAAGGAAGATTCAACAATGTCCTAACACATCGACACCCCAACTCCACGTTCCGTTCCCGTTCGCGGGGACGCGAACTAATCAGAGGAGGAGGCCTGTACAGGCCCCCAGGGGGCTGCACCCCCTGAAGCCACCCTCCATCATCTATCAAAACCACCCCTAACTGGCAGACATAATGAAGCCAGAACAGCACCTTTTACACAGCAAGGGCGGCTACCCAGATTGGGGAGCCTGCCAAATACTTGCATCACAATCACAAACATCCACACAATGGCTAACTAGGACACTTACATCGACGGAATGCCGACGAAGCAACACCAAAGCCTATAAGAGGAAGGCCTTAATGAGGACACACTCTCTCTCGATTATCAGTCATACAGTGTGTCAGCCGGAGGCCCTAGGACAAGCTGTTATCATCAGGTGAGTCAGCAGTGTTCAGATATCCTATACTCTGTAAAACCTACCCCACAGACTTGTACACATAATTTGCACTATTGTTCACACTTCCCTAAAAGGGACATACTATTTCATACATCACTGACCAATAAATACTTGGTCAGTAAACCACACCTTGTATTCGTAATTACACGCCTCTTCACATCCTAACACCCTTCCCGACTCACGTCACGAGTAAGCGTGACAACAGTAGCCTGTAATCGCCGGCTCAAGTTATATTATGTCTCTCACACGCGACCGCTGGCCGCAAGCCACCAGCATAGCTGACACAAGCAGGTCTGTTATATAATTCCTACCGACCAGCTGGGAGCCCAGTACATTAACCTGGCTCAAAGGATCATCCCCTAATCGACGCTCACGTCTTCATAGGAGCACCCCCTATCATTTAAACATCATACAACACTCTACACTGGTGAGCTTACCCAGCTACGGGAAGCTACCCTCTCTAGAAATCACCTTCTAAATTGGTACACTAACACATATGTTCTAGATCCAACTACCCCCAAATAAGGGATTTAAAACAATACGTATTATTATATAATTCGTAGCATGGTTCTATTAACATACTTTCTATAGATGAAATTGAATTTTCAGGACATTACCTGACATCCCAGAAGACAAAGGTGTGAAGCCCACAACATCAGCCTCCCCGTGTGGGTGCGGGTTAGAATACACCCACGGTATGCCCTGCCTGTCGTAGGAGGCGACTAATAGGGCCGACATGGCCGAATAACTTGCCAGTTTTGATTTGTTCAGACCCCCTGTGGATGGGGAGGGCAGAATTCATCCACGGTATCCCCTGCCTGTCGTAAAAGGCGACTTAGAGGGGGCCTTATAAAGGTCAATTTTGGTTTTCTGGTCCCAGCTCTGGTTTGACCAATAGAAATAAACATGCGTGCTGTTAGGGGAAGGGCCACCAGCTTGGCCATCTGGCCAGAAAGCCTAGACGGTATGCCCCATCCCGTCAGGTGGGTGCGCCATGTACCCTACAGTAGTATCCGCCTTACAACGAAGGTCCCTGCATGGCCGAATACTGGAGCTGAATAAATCCTGTGCATGCCGAGGGGGAAGTGCCTGTTTGAGGCACTGGGACCCCGGGCAATATCTGCTATGCCAGGTAGGTATTGCCTTGGCTGGGTGGCGCCCACAGTGATAGCCCCCGTTCGGAGTGGGCAGTATTCGGGGAGGATTTCGTCCGGGATGCCATCAAAGCGATCACGGACACCTGTACAGGGTGGCACCCTTAAAAAGCCGTCTCTTGAGTGTCGAGCTAATCCCAAGGTGTATACGCCTTGGGATGAAGCCTTTAATAGAAGATTCCCCGCTGATAGGTCTCCTCGCTACCTGGTAGCTACGAGGACTGACGGGGGTGATTTTAAACTAGTAAAATCAATAATTTTTTCTGAGGAAATCGAGGGGAAATTTGGGGACCTAAGCGGGATTTCCAAGCTCCGGAACGGTCAGCTGCTGCTGCACACCGTTGATCGGAAGCAAACCGAAGCGTTGCTGGAATGCACGCAATTCGGCGAAATTCCCGTTAAGGTCTCAAAACACGAAACGCTGAATGAGGTCCGAGGAGTTATTTTCCATCGTGACCTCATTTTAAATAGCGATGCGGAATTGTTGCGGGATCTGGGGAAGAGAGGCGTCACCAAGATTAGGCGCATCACCCGAAAGATTGGGGAGAACAGTGTCGATACCGGCGCTTTTATTCTCCATTTTGAGGGTGATGTAGTACCTAAGCAGGTGAAGGTCACATCGTACCACTGCGATGTTCGACCGTACATCCCTCCACCTATGCGCTGCTATCAATGCCAGAGATTCGGGCATGTTTCCGCCAGGTGCACTGCCAAGGCCGTGTGTAGAGAGTGTGGCAAGGGGACACATGAGGGTGAGAGGTGTACGCCTCCCCCGATTTGTCCTAACTGCCAAGGAAGCCACTCTCCACGATCGAAGCAGTGCCCTGAGTTCTGTAAGGAAGCAAAAATTCAAGAAATAAGAACTCTTGATAGGCTTTCATATCACGACGCTCGCAAGAGGTACCGTGATATGAATGCCCCCGAATTTCGGGTATCGTTTGCAGCTGCAACGACGCCCTCATTCACCCCTGCCGCATCTTTACCGAGTGTAGTACCCTCGACGCCCGTATTATCAGCTGTATTAAAATCACCCCTCGCTGTACCAGCGAAAAATGTCAGCCCGAAGGAGGTACAACAACCTTCTTCGGCCCAGCAAAAGAAGGCGCCGGTTATACCATCTAAACCGGCGCAATCGGAGAAGAAGTCCTCTTCTTCTCCGAAACGGTCGGCGAACAAGTCTTCCCCAGCTAAAGGGGGAAAGAAGACTTTGCCGACCGGGGCTGGTCCTTCTTCCAGCCCACCTAATACGAAAAATATAGGGGAGAAGAGGGAGACGGTTCGCCGCCGTCTCTCTCGCCCTCCTGCTGACGGGGTGGCTACTGTCTCTGCTGGCCTTTCCGCTCCCATTACCACCAAGGGAGCGAAGCCTGCTGAAGCCAAGCCCGTACGTATGGAGGAACTCCCCTATAGTAAAGAAAATAGATCGGCGGAGGAGAGGGGAACGGTTCAGCGCCGTTTCTCTTCCTCTCCTAAAGGCAGGGCTGCTCACGTATCTGCTGACCATCCCGCTCCCACCACTACCAGTGGAGCGGTGCCAGCAGGAGCGACCTTGTTTTATAAGGACCCGGCGTCTGTGGGGAAGGGACCATCTACTTCCCCAAACACGCGTCGGCGCCGATCCAAGAAGAAATCTCTTCGGGGCGTGTCGGGGACAGACACCCAGTCTTCCGACCGGGAGAAAGTCCCTCGACACCGCTCTCGCTCTTCCCCAAGAGCGAGACTCGTGAGGTCCGACGACGACCGCGCGCAACCCAAGAGAGCGCCCGCTCCATTTTCTTCGTCTTCGGACGGAGATGTGGAGATTGAGGTGTGCTCTCCTGCCCCATCATCTCCAACTAGAGCTGGGGAAGGGTGGCAAACGGTCAAGCATAAGTAGAAGACCCATTTCTACTTAAGTCCTCACCATGGCACTATTACAATGGAACTGTAATAGCTATTCTGTTCATCTCGCTGAGTTACGACAATTAATATCTTCGTTTTCGGCAACCATTGTCTGTCTTCAGGAATCCAGGTTTCGTCCTGGACATGAGACAACAATGCGTCACTTCAAACTCTTCTCTAAAGACCGGGTGGACGGAGCTGTGGCCGCTGGTGGCGTCTGCACTCTCGTCCACTCTAGCCTCTTTAGTGAAGAGGTGCCGTTGCGTACTCAGCTAGAGGCAGTTGCAGTTCGTACTTCGTTGCCAGTAATGGCAACAGTATGTAACGTGTACTTCCCGCCTGATTCTCAGCCGGATTACGACCAGCTGGTGGATCTAGTCTCTCAGCTCCCCCCTCCTTTTCTCCTTCTGGGAGATGTTAATGCCCACAACACCATCTGGGGCTCCGCTACCACTAGCGGTAAAGGGAGAGATTTTGAGAGGCTGATCAGGCGGCTGGACCTGTGTCTGTTGAACACAGGGGAACCTACGCACTTCTCTATTGCGCACGGTACTTATTCAAGTATCGATATTACCCTGTGCAGTCGTGCGCTGGTTCCCCTGCTACAGTGGGGTGTACACGATGACCTTTGTAATAGTGACCATTTTCCAATTATCGTTACTCTTCCGAACCAGAGAGCCATCGAGTTACCAAGTCGATGGCTTCTCCGTCGGGCTGATTGGCCAACTTTCACGGCACGTGCGGTGTTTGCCGAAGATACCTTTGAGAGTGTCGACGATCATACCATTCACATAACGAATGGTATTTTGACTGCTGCTGAGGAAACAATACCTTCCTCATCCGGCAACTCACGCCGGAAGCTCGTCCCTTGGTGGACAGCCGAGATTGCAGCAGCCATTAAAGATCGTCGACGTGCTTTCAAATGCTATCGGAGGCAAAACACTATGGCCAACCTTATCACCTTCAGAAGGATGCGTGCTAGAGCCCGATATCTGATTCGGGAGAGTAAGAAAACGACGTGGGAAAAGTATGTGTCGTCCATGACGGCGCATACTCCTTCATCTCAAGTGTGGACTAAGCTTCGTCGGATCTCCGGACTCCCGACATCACTATCGATACACGGAGTGTCCATCAATGGGGACATCATCACGGACCATCTCGCCATTGCCAACAGCATTGGCTCGCATTTCTCCGATGTATCCTGCTCCGGGAGTTACGATCCTACATTTCTGACTCTGAAGCGGGAGGCAGAGACTCACCCCTTGTCCTTTGCCACTGCTGCTTCGGAGTCCTATAATGTACCATTCTCTGAATGGGAACTTCGCAGTGCGCTTGCACTGTGCAGGGATACGGCTCCTGGACCGGATAACATACATAATCAAATGTTAAAACATCTGTGCGAATCCAGTATGAAAGAACTGTTGATCCTCTTCAATCGTATATGGATTGAAGGGGAGTTTCCATCTCAATGGCGAGAGGGGATCGTGATACCGATTCCTAAGGCTGGAAAGGATCCCAAGTTTGTAAGCAGCTATAGGCCCATTTGTTTGACAAATGGCCTATGTAAGCTGCTCGAAAAGATGGTGAACCGTCGACTGGTGTGGTTCTTGGAGGATAAAGGTCTCCTGTCTGAGTACCAATGTGGATTTCGCTCTCATAGGTCCACCACTGACCATCTGGTGCGACTTGAGAGCGCCATACAGGAGGCTTTTTTCCGGAAGCAGCACCTAGTCACGGTTTTCTTTGACCTCGAGAAAGCCTACGACACCACATGGCGCTACGGGATCCTTTCCACCCTTCACAAGTGGGGACTCCGTGGTAACTTACCGACTTTCATTGCGAATTTCATGTCCGTCCGACTCTTCCGTGTAAGGGTCGGTAGGACATTATCGCAGTACTATACCCAAGAAAATGGAGTTCCTCAGGGTTCAGTGCTGAGTGTCACCTTGTTCGCGATTGCCATTAATGGCATTGTTGCCGCCGCCGGGTCCGCGGTAGTTCCATCGCTGTATGTAGACGATTTAGCTCTGCATTACAGCTCTGGAAGTATGGCAGTCGTTGAACGGCAATTGCAGCTAGCCATCAACCGGGTCGACAGGTGGGCTCACGACCGGGGTTTTCGTTTTTCAGCAGCGAAAACCTCCGTCGTCCATTTTTGTCGGCTACGGAGGCTACATTTACACCCTGAACTACATCTCAGGGATGCTGCGTTGCCGGTGGTTGACACTTATCGCTTCCTGGGGCTCCATTTTGACAGCAAGTTAACGTGGCAGCACCATATACGGCAATTGAAAATGACATGTCTCAGGAAACTGAACATGCTCAGGTTTCTTAGTGGCACTACGTGGGGGGCTGACCGTGCGGTGCTGCTACGGTTCTACCAAGCCCTCGTCCTGTCCCGGCTAGACTATGGTTCTGCGGCATACGGTTCAGCAAGGCCGGCAACCTTGAAAATGCTGGACAGTATCCACCATAGTGGCGTTAGACTGGCTACCGGTGCCTTCCGGACCAGCCCGATACCCAGCCTACTCGTCGAATCGGGTGTTCCACCTTTAAATTATAGACGCCAACATATGCTGTTAGCATATGCTGCCAATGTGCGTCAAATGCCGCAACACCCGACCTATCAAGCTCTCTTCGGTACCCAAAACCACCAGGGGTACGCCAACCGGCCTCGTGCCACTCGGCCGGTTGGTATTAGACTTGATAGCTCGTGTACCGAAATAGGAGTGGCTGTAGGTCCCTGTATGATCCGGACATCTAGCGAGGTGCCTCCGTGGCAAGTCCCGCGTCCGGAAATTCGGTTAGATCTGCACCGAGGTCCTAAGGTGAACACGGATGCCTCCGTTTACCGGAGGCAGTTCCACAGCATAGTTCACCAATTTCCGGACGCTGGCATTCTATACACGGATGGTTCGAAGGTGGACGAGAAGGTGGGTTGTGCTTACGTTATTGATGGTGCAAATACCAAGATCTCTTTGCCTGAGGCCTGTAGTGTGTTTACTGCGGAGCTCGTTGCCATCTATGAAGCTCTGCAGTTTGCACTACAGGATGCTCGAATCCACTTTCTCGTGTGTACCGACTCTTTGAGTTCGTTGCAGTCAATTGCTACATGTTTCCCGCAACACCCCCTAGTGCAGCGAATCCACGACCTACTAGCCGGGCTGTGCCACGCTGACACTCGAATCACCTTTCTGTGGCTTCCAAGCCACATGGGAATTGCGGGAAATGAGTTAGCAGATCAAGCTGCAAAAGAGGCGGTATCACTACCACCTCGACCAATGGAGGTACCCGCTAGAGATATTCGCTCTCAGTTACGCCTACAAGTTCTGGCTTTTTGGGAGAGTCAGTGGCTAGCTGACCCACTGCCCAGTAAACTGAGAGCGATCAAGGGAACTACTCGCGTTTGGCGGAGCTCCTTCCGGGCCCGGAGAGAGTCCGTCATTTTGTGTAGGCTAAGGATAGGTCATACAAGATCCACCCACTCGTACCTAATGAGAAGGGAAGACCCCCCACTTTGTACCTGTGGAGCCGTTTTCACCGTGGCCCACATTTTCACCGAGTGTGTGGATCTTGCTGACTTACGAAGAAACCTTGGTTTGCAGACGACACTCAAACTTATATTAGCCGATGACGCGGTGGCTGCTGATCGCGTTATCCGCTTTATAAGTGAGAGTGGGTTAGGGCCAGCAATCTAAATTTTCCAGTGAACTTTGACTCAACGACTTGTTCGTTTTTGAATGATAATGTTTTGTTTTTTCCGTAATTTTTGTTTATGTTTATAATTTTTTTTTTATTTTTATTTAATTGTTTGTTTTTGTTTTATTAATTTTTTGTCTTTTTAAATTTAGATGTCCACCTCAAAATTTTAAATTCAATTCAAAATTTGTATTCTTTAATCTGTGTTAAGAGGGGCAGATGACCTCGTAGTTCCGCCCCTTAAAACAACAATAACTAACTAACTAACACAACATCAGCCGCGTTGGAAGAACATTCAACGCGTTCAGATTTCAAGCCAACCTCTGGAGATGATGTACTCGATGACGTACAGTCGATAAATATAGAAGAGGATAGTGAAAAACTTTATTTATTATCACATTTAGGATCTCTTCGTAAATTCTCTGATATGACTAAACTTCGGGTTCGTAAAAAGATAGCCGAAATCATGCTGGAAGCTTTAAAATTGGATTCTTCTCAGCCCCAGTCAGCATCATATCCCCATTGCTCATCTTTCCCTGTAGATTGCTCATCCAGTCAGCTACAAACAACTTTCCCTGACAAAACATCTAAACAACTTGAAATTTCATGCTCTTTATCTGAAAGTGATGACGAATCAGATACGATTATAAGCGTGGATTAGAATCTGAATGTTGAGCAAAGAAAGTGGATTGTCAGTGACAAGGTAGGGGAAGTCCGTGTAATTTGGACCACTTAACTTTAAACGTCAATAACTTCTTTGACCGTAATTAAACTTTCTCAAATTTCATGGACGATAATTAGTACAATGCATCAAATGATTTGGTGCAAATAAATGTTAATATTATCTCAGCGTATAACGTAAAATTTATGTTTATAACAAAATGTAATATCGTGTAATTCGGACCGGATGGCGTGTAACTTGGACCAGGGTGATGTGTAATTTGGACTGCTAAATATAAGCACTTGTAAGTTATTTAAGCTATTTATTAGGCAATACTAAACAATAAAATACAATATTGAGAATTCTGATTGTCACTTTTGGCATGTAGCACAATAGTAAAACAGTTCATCGTTAATTTCGGCACAATTTTATTGAGCCCACCTTTTGCAACCGTCGCACTGAATCAAATCATCCTCATAACACCACCTCGTAATGCAGTGACTAGCGTTCTTCGCTGTCGCCCCGGAGGTCAAGGTTCGATTCCCACTTCAGCCATTCTGGAGGTGGTTTTCCGTGGTTTGCCCACTTCTACTCCAGGAAAATTCTGGGATGGGTTCAAACATAAGACCTCGGCCACCTCCTTACCAATCCTATTCGCAATTAATAAATACACACACACTTGTACAGTCATCACAATAACACAGGTTGTCACACAAATTCCACACACTCACACCCAAATGCACAGGGCTGTATGACCATGATGTTGCAGCCACCAAAATAAGCAATAACAACAACAACAAAACCCTTTGAGATTATAAACCAACTTCTTTCAGAATCAGAAATAAAACTTTGAAGGAAGTTGTTGCTTATTTCAGGGGCATTGTGACATTGTGGCCATGAGGCCCCGTGTACTTGTGTGAGTGTGGAGTTTGTGTGATAACCTGTGTTATTATGATGCCTATACTAGTGGATGTACTTGTAAATTTGGGATAGTATTGGGAAGGAGCCGGCCGTGGCTCTAAGTTACGACCGGTCTCGACATTTGCCTTGTATAAAACTGGGAGACCACGGAAAACCACTTCCAGGATAGCTAAGGTGGGAATCAAACCCCGTTCCATCCCTCCCACAAGAATTAAAATGTATTGGCAGAGCCAGAAATCGAACCCGGACCTCCAGGGCGACAGCCAATAATACTAGCCGCCACACCACGAGATGGTCACTATGAAGAAATGTAGTGATTACATTTGTTTCAACGGACCAAATTACACCCTCTCGGGCAGTCCAAATTACACGCCATGCATATATTTAATCAATGTTCAAATAATTTGAACATTATTTATAATTGATGAATGAAGGTATGTTAGAACTTAACAGGATGTGTCAGTAGTACTTGTGAAAGCAACACACACTCTTCGCTGAAATAATTACTTGACAGCACCCTACCTCCCGGTCGTATAATCTTACAAGGAATGTGGTCACAAACTTATTTTCCTTATTACTCCCCAACCTTCAGTTCGAAAATAGAAGTACTCCCAGGGCGAAAGAGACACTCAACTGTCTTGGTGACCTTGCCTGAGACAAGGGGTTGCCAAACTCGCAAATACCAAAAGGAACATAAGTCCAAATTACATGACGGTCCAAATTACACGGATTTCCCCTATTAGGGTAAACCTGGGTAATTTCGTGATAATTTTAGGATTATTTCATTTAAAGGGGTAAGAAAATAATTTCAAAATTGTATGAGTTACTTTTTATGAAGCTACAATGTTGGTGCGCAAAGCATCAAGGATAAAGTTGCCCCTTTCCAGCCCACGATACTTTCCGGTGGTTAAAAAAAACTTTTTATGTTGCAAGACTTTATTTTGCTCTCTTAGAAACTGGAAATGTAAAGAAAATATTTTTTTGGATTTAGACTTACTCAAAATAACCATGATCACTACAGGCATCATTGGGTAATAAGACTACTTTTATTTACAACATACATTTTAAAGATCTGTGTTGCTATTTCTTCTCATGTACCCTGCAGCAAATGATTAACACCCCAGTTGCTAATTTTACAGTATTGAATAAGTGGAATAAAATAACACAATGAACTATTTCCATATGTACAAGTCAAAAAGATCGAATTGGGGCAATGTCGTCACAATGAAACAACAAAAGCAACTAAGAAATATAACACTTTACTGTATAAACTGTTAGGACTTTCTATTCACAATTTTGTCTCAATGTCCTGATACCGACGGCTTCTTGTGAAAGGCACCTGTAAAGAAGTATAAAATTTTTGCAATAAGATATCGAAATAATTATTTATATTATATTTACGCGGTATACACTATATTAGATAAATACAGCACATAAACTGACGTATTATTTTAGAATTCGGAATACAGCATGCCGCTAAAACGAACCGGATTAAGTTTGAATAAAATTATATTCTTGGGTTAGGTTGCACATACAAAATCCCAATGAGTATTATTTAAATCATGGTACGTTTCCATGGGTTTGCATAAGAATATAAAATTTCAAGTGATGAAATACACAGAGTAGCAATTAATTAGCATTAATCTACTGCAATATATATGTTTGGAGTAATTATAACTTTTATTACTTACCACAATGTCTAGTAAACAGGAGACCGCTTTCGAGCCATTCTTCAACCATGCAATCCAAAGAATGACAAGCTCTCCACTGCATGTAAACAACACGGGTTCTCTGGAGAGTGCTGCATTATGGTGCCAAGGATTGTTACTATGAACTATGATAGTGAAAGTAATCGTTGGGCCGCAATGAGAGGAGAAACAAATGTGGTAAAACCATGATGATAATATGCATCACTGGGCTGGAAAGGGTCCCTTTGTCTCTCAAGGGAACTATCTACCAGTATCCATGGCTATCACAAGTCACTAGCAGGGGACCTGTAACAGTTTATCATTACCGGCCCATATTTGTGTTAGGAGCAGTTTAAAGGAAATACGAAGAAGACCATTTTAGCTCATGTTATGCTTGATAGGAATCCCTGACAATCGTTCTGACTTTGAAACATGTGGTACTTAATTTCTTTTAGTCTTGTTTGCATCATAATTTGTATTTTATAGTGAATTTAAGTCATATCCAAGCAATTATTGTTTACATTTTGCTTGTTACCAGTAAACACAAATTTTTCTTAGGAGTAACAAGAGCAAAGAGAGAGCTGGGTTCTTGTGTGACATGGCAAAGATGATATTATGCAATATATCATCAGAATGCGAGATGACAATGTTCAAAATCTAGCATTTATATCTTTATTAGTATCTTTTCCATTAAAGAAGTGAGCATTCTTGAAAGTGAAAGGGTTAATGTTTTATTTCCTATCTCAATGCGCACAAATTTGTTAAATGCATAAACCAATTTTGTAAATAGCAAATTTTACTTATAATATGTATGCATTAAACCAATATTATAAAGTCCAGTTATTCCAGTAACCACCACAAATAACAGAGCACTGGATCTACAGTTAGAATGTGGAAGGAAGAAAAATAATTAAATCTGTTTCTTTTCCTTCAAGTGTTGATTCTCTTGCCCCAAGTTTTCTCTCAACCATTGCATTAAACCTAAACAACATTTCATGTAAAAGAAAAACCACCAAATGTTGCCCCAGCAACCTCCTGCTAGCTGATCAACAGTTCGGCATCAAAACCAAATCTATAATTCTACCTCTACATAAGTCCACACCATGACACTATTACAATGGAACTGTAATAGCTATTCTGTACATCTCGCTGAGTTAGTCAATTAATATCTTCGTTTTCGGCAACCATTGTCTGTCTTCAGCAATCCAGGTTTCGTCCTGGACATGAGACAACAATGCGTCAATTCATACTCTTCTCTAAAGACCGGGTGGACGGAGCTGTGGCGTCTGCACTCTCGTCCACTCTAGCCTCTTTAGTGAAGAGGTGCCGTTGCGTACTCAGCTAGAGGCAGTTGCAGTTCGTACTTCGTTGCCAGTAATGGCAACAGTATTTAACGTGTACATCCCGCCTGATTCTCAACCGGATTACAACAAGCTGGAGGATCTAGTTTCTCAGCTCCCCCCCTCCTTTTCTCTTCCTGGGAGATATTAATGCCCACAATACCATCTGGGGCTCCGCTACCACTAGCGGTAAAGGGAGAGATTTTGAGAGGCTGATCAGGCGGCTGGACCTGTGTTTGTTGAACACAGGGGAGCCTACGCACTTCTCTATTGCACACGGTACTTATTCAAGTATCGATATTACCTTGTGCAGTCGTGCGCTGGTTCCCCTGCTACAGTGGGGTGTACACGATAACCTTTGTAATGGTGACCATTTTCCAATTATCGTTACTCTTCCGAACCAGAGAGCCATCGAGTTACCAAGTCGATGGCTTCTCCGTCGGGCTGATTGGCCAACTTTCACGGCACGTGCGGTGTTTGCCGAAGATACCTTTGAGAGTGTCGACGATCATACCATTCACATAACGAATGGTATTTTGGCTGCTGCTGAGGAAACAATACCTTCCTCATCCGGCAACTCACGCCGGAAGCTTGTCCCTTGGTGGACAGACGAGATTGCAGCAGCCATTAAAGATCGTCGACGTGCTTTCAAATGCTATCGGAGGCAAAACACTATGGCCAACCTTATCACCTTCAGAAGGATGCGTGCTAGAGCCCGATATCTGATTCGGGAGAGTAAGAAAACGACGTGGGAAAAGTATGTGTCGTCTATGACGGCGCATACTCCTTGATCTCAAGTGTGGACTAAGCTTCGTCGGATCTCCGGACTCCCGACATCACTGTCGATACCCGGAGCGTCCATCAATGGAGACATCATCACGGACCATCTCGCCATTGCCAACAGCATTGGCTCGCACTTCTCCGATGTATCCTGCTCCGGGAGTTACGATCCTACATTTCTGACTCTGAAGCGGGAGGCAGAGACTCACCCCTTGTCCTTTGCCACTGCTGCTTCGGAGTCCTATAATGTACCATTCTCTGAATGGGAACTGCGCAGTGCGCTTGCACTGTGCAGGGATACGGCTCCTGGACCGGATAACATACATAATCAAATGTTAAAACATCTGTGCGAATCCAGTATTAAAAAACTGCTGATCCTCTTCAATCGTATATGGATTGAAGGGGAGTTTCCATCTCAATGGCGAAAGGGGATCGTGATACCGATTCCAAAGGCTGGAAAGGATCCCAAGTTTGTAAGCAGCTATAGGCCCATTTGTTTGACAAATGGCCTATGTAAGCTGCTCGAAAAGATGGTGAATCGTCAACTGGTGTGGTTCTTGGAGGAGAAGGGTCTCCTGTCTGAGTACCAATGTGGTTTTCGCTCTCATAGGTCCACCACTGACCATCTTGTGCGACTTGATAGCGCCATACAGGGGGCATTTTTCCGAAAGCAGCACCTAGTCCCGGTTTTCGTTGACCTCGAGAAAGCCTACGACACCACATGGCGCTACGGGATCCTTTCCACCCTTCACAAGTGGGTACTCCGTGGTAACCTACCGACTTTCATTGCGAATCACATGTCCATCCGACTCTTCCGTGTAAGGGTCGGTAGGACATTATCGCAATGCTTTACTCAAGAAAATGGAGTTCCTCAGGTTTCAGTGCTGAGGGTCACCTTGTTCGCGATTGCCATAAATGGCATTGTTGCCGCCGCCGGGTCCGCGGTAGTTCCATCGCTGTATGTAGACGATTTAGCTCTGCATTACAGCTCTGGAAGTATGACAGTCGTGGAACGGCAATTGCAGCTAGCTATCAACCGGGTCGACAGGTGAGCTCACGACCGGGGTTTTCGTTTTTCAGCAGCGAAAACCTCCGTCGTCCATTTTTGTCGGCTCCGGAGGCTACATTTACACCCTGAACTACATCTCAGAGATGCTGTGTTGCCGTTGGTTGACACATCACTTCCTGGGGCTCCATTTTGATAGCAAATTAACGTGGCAGCCCCATATACGGCAATTAAAAATGACATGTCTCAGGAAACTGAGCATGCTCAAGTTTCTTAGTGGCACTACGAGGGGGGCTGACCGTGCGGTGCTGCTACGGTTCTACCAAGCCCTCGTCCTGTCCCGGCTAGACTATGGTTCTGCGGCATACGGTTCAGCAAGGCCGGCAACCTAGAAAATGCTGGACAGTATCCACCATTGTGGCGTTAGGCTGGCTACCGGTGCCTTCCGGACCAGCCCGATACCCAGCCTACTCGCCGAATCGGGTGTTCCACCTTTAAATTATAGACGCCAACATATGCTTTTAGCATATGCTGCCAATGTGCGTCAAGTTCCGCAACACCCGACCTATCAAGCTCTCTTCGGTACCCAAAATCACCAGGGGTACGCCAACCGGCCTCGTGCCACTCGGCCGGTTGGTATTAGACTTGGTAGCTCGTGTACTGAAATAGGAGTGGATGTAGGTCCCTCGACATCTAGCGAGGTGCCTCCGAGGCAAGTCCCGCGTCCGGAAATTCGGTTAGATCTTCACCGAGGTCCTGAGGTGAACACGGATGCCTCTGTTTACCGCAGGCAGTTCCACAGCATAGTTCACCAATTTCTGGACGCTTGCATTCTCTACACGGATGGTTCGAAGGTGGACGAGAAGGTGGGTTGTGCTTATGTTATTGATGGTGCAAATACCAAGATGTCTTTGCCTGAGGCCTGTAGTGTGTTAACTGCGGAGCTCGTTGCCATCTATGAAGCTCTGCAGTTTGCACTACAGGATGCACGAATCCACTTTCTCGTGTGTACCGACTCTTTGAGTTCCTTACAGTCAATTGCTATATGTTTCCCGCAACACCCCCTAGTGCAGCGAATCCACGACCTACTAGCCGGGCTGTGCCACGCTGACACTCGAATCACCTTTTTGTGGCTTCCAAGTCACATGGGAATTGCGGTAAATGAGTTAGCTGATCAAGCTGCAAAAGAGGCGGTATCACTACCACCTCGACCAATGGAGGTACCTGCTAGAGATATTCGCTCTCAGTTACGCCTACAAGTTCTGGCTTTTTGGGAGAGTCAGTGGCTAGCTGACCCACTGCCCAGTAAACTGAGATCGATCAAGGGAACTACTCGCGTGTGGCGGAGCTCTTTCCGGTCTCGGAGAGAGTCCGACATTTTGTGTAGGCTAAGGATAGGTCATACATGATCCACCCACTCGTATCTGATGAGAAGGGAAGACCCCCTACTCTGTACCCGTGGAGCCGTTTTCACCGTGGCCCACATTTTAACCGAGAGTGTGGATCTTGCTAACTTACGAAGAAACCTTGGTTTGCAGATGACACTCAAACTTATATTAGCCGATGACGCGGTGGCTGCTGATCGCGTTATCCGCTTTATAAGTGAGAGTGGGTTAGGGCCAGCAATATCAATTTTCCAGTATAAATTGACTCAACGACTTGTTCGTTTTTGAATGATAATGTTTTGTTTTTCCGCAATTTTTGTTTATTTTTATATATTTTTTTATGAATGTTTTTGCTTTTGTATTATTAATTTTTGGTCTTTTTTAATTTAGGCGTCCACCTCAAAATTTTAAATTCAATTCAAAATTTGTATTCTTTAATCTGTGTTAAGAGGGGCAGATGACCTCGTAGTTCCGCCCCTTAAAACAACAACAACAACAACTAACTAACTTTATAATTCTATCCACATTCCAATTGAATCGGTCGGGGCTGAATAGCATTACAGTAAGTCAGTTTCGACTGCTTTTCAGAAGACAGATAAAACATAATTGACAGAATCAACTATTCAGGTAATAATAATAATATCGTATGGCCTCGGGTGCAAGCTTTGTTATTTGACACCCAAAGGGTAGCTTGCATGTCGAATTTCGTTTTTCCTTGAAGCACTATGAAAGTCAAGGTTAGATATCTAAGCTCCTTGAACACTATAGCGCTTTCTAGTAGAGAAATGAGGAACTTTGTGTTGGTGGAAACTCCCGAGATGAATTTTGCCTTTATGAACTCGGCCTACTGAATTCAAATGGGTTCTTTAACATGCCAACATCGTATGACATGGTGTCGTGACTTTTTGCCGCCTTTCAAAATCACTTACCATGGCCAGGAGCGAACCTGCAATCTTGGGTTTAGTAGGCCGGCATGTTGACCACTCGCCCACCGTGGCAAGCACTACTATTCAGGTTACATTTGTGTTAGCGGAATATTAATTTTAATTTAATAAACATATTTTTCTAATCAATTTCGCAAACATGACTTCATGCCTTTCAGCTCCCTGGTCAGTTTGCTTGGTTGGTTGGTTCTTAAGTTTAGGGGCTGCGACAACGCGGTCATGTAGCCCCGTGTACTTTGGGTGTGTGTAGAATCTGTCTGATAACCGGTGTTAATTGTGATGACTGTATTAGTGTGTGTTATCTGTTTTTAATTTAAGTACTGCAACTTAGAATTTTTCAAATAGTTCCTACTTTTGCCGCCAAGCGCCACCGTTAACGACTACTAGGCTAAGTTCAGAACTTAGCTACTAGACGTCAACGCAGTCGGCTCTTGGCAACGAACGTAGAAACCTAAGAGCGTTGTTTACTTTCTAAACCTATCCAATTTTAACGTCACACAGGTGCAATTAGTGGAAGGTTCTTTAACATGCCATAAATCTATGACATGGGACCGCCGGCTTTACTTCCCCTCCGAAGGAAGGCATACTGAGGGATTTTTAACGCTCTTAAAAATCCGACGGCTTCGGCCGGGTTTGAACCCGCTATCTTGGGCATAGAAGCTCAGCATGCTACCGACTACGCCACAGAAGCCGCCCCTGGTCAGTTTAGTGTGGCATAAAGCCATCCAGAATGAATATTTCAAATGATATTTTATTTTAAAATGGATTTGTAGCATAAAGACCACCTAAACTCTGTACAAATGTAATTTACAATAGCACTGTAACAAGCAGGAATCTTGCAGCCAACATTAAGTACGGAATACCGCGCTGAATGGCAGCAAGTCACTGATTTAATGCTTTTCTCCTCTGATCGTACTACATGTAACAGTGGTTTGTGGCTTAAACCCACAAAACAAATTGCTTTGTGATGGATTTTACCTTGCCAGTAAGCTTCCGTGCTTTTTCTCCTGCTGTTAAGATGAAAATGTTTTGTGTGTAGCTTAAACAGAAGGCAGACTTAATTCTTTCCTATGCCATTCCAAGGCCCTTTGGTTAATACTTCAGAATACTAATTCTTTAAAAGATGACCATTTTTGACTTAATGCTCTTCAGGTCCGACCGATTCAATTATACAATCAGCACAGCATAAGCTACTTCAATCAACCAATTCTAGTCTTCTCAAACTGTGTTTAAGTGGCAGTGTGTCATTCACAAACATTTCAAAAATACATTTTAGTACTACCCAGCCATACGTTAGTATGAAGTTAGAATAAATGCAGTTGTTTAATAAGAATATTAAGTGCTGTGGATGGAAGGGAAACATATTGGTTTTGAGGTAAGGACATAAACAAAATAATTATACAGGTGGTGAGTAATAGAAAATACTTAACGGGACAACCACAATTAAATAACAAGTAACTTACGGAGAAATATAAAAATCATCCAACATCATCAACACATCCTCAAAACTGGCCATGTTCCTATTCTGATGACTTATTGCAAGAACAATATTTCAGCAAATGACAGAGACTGTTGCAGCACCAATATTAAGCAAGATCACATGACATTATATTGAAATGACTTCAAAATTATATATGTCATATGCTGGCAGGAAGATCAGGTACTGGTAGGCCTACTCAAAATCATGGAAGTATATGAATAATCTATGTTGTTACTATTATAATTTAAATTTTAAGGACCATATTCCAAACAGATTTCCCCCACAGAAATTTTCAGTCGATTGTGATCAAGTAATAAGTTGACATGCTCCTCAGGACTTGCTCACCTGATGAGTTAAAACTGAGCAATTCCCTGCAAAGCAGGAGGCCATAGCCCTTATGGGATTTGTAAGGCTATTTATTTTATTTATTTATTTATTTATTTAATAAGTTAAACAAGTAAACATGTGAATGTAAGTGTATACGGTAAGCATTGAATTGAGATTTTCTGTATAACTCATGTTCAGAAGTTTTCTGAAGTGATATGGCTTTATATTTTAACAACATGTTCAATGTGTGACCAATGTTGAAAAGTTTTCTGACGAGATATAGATTCATATTCAACCAACTCCAATAACTTGTTCAACATGCTTTTTGTGAAGAATGCTGGATAAATTATTGAACTTTTATTCCTAGAAATTAAAGGCATTCTAGTCAAGCATTTCACAATAAACATCTGATGGCAAGTGGTACCTTCTGCACCAACTTGTAGTTGAATTTTTTGAAGGCCAGTTTAAGTATATTGTTGTGATAATTAAAACTATCTATATATTTAAAACAGTAAGCTAATTTTTGTTACGGCGAGATTGACAGAACGGCTGAACCGATTAACTTCGTAATGCACTCTGACGAAAGCCCTTGGCCTGTATTTTTGCAGAGTGTCTTCAAAATAAGTCGCCTCCGTAGCGTAGCGGTCAGCATGGTTAGCTGCTGCCCCGGAGGTCCTGGGTGCGATTCCCGGCTCTGCCACGAAATTTGAAAAGTGGTACGAGGACTGGAACGGGGTCTACTCAGCCTCGGGTGGTCCAAATGAGTAGAGGGGGTTCGATTCCCACCTCAGCCATCCTCGAAGTGGTTTTCCGTGGTTTCCCACTTCGTCTTCGGGCAAATGCCGGGATGGTACTGTCCCCGTTTACCTGGATAGTAGGCTGTCAGATATCCGCCCCCTCAATCGGATTGCCAATTATCAATCGCACCGGCACAGTTACATCAATGAAAATGGCACTGACAGATACTATCGAGATAAGAGCACAGAAGTTCACAGGAAATCATTGTGGAACACACCAAAATAGACGGGGGTTCATACTTACCGTTACTTACCTCTTAATTATCTCGGGGTTTGAGTTGACAACAGGATCACTAAAAGTCTGTTCACACAATAACCTCCACCATGACATTTAAAAATGAACCAGAACGAAGACGAGAACTTTGAACTGTACAAAAGCTTTATTTCTAATAAAGGGTATGATTTTACTAACACAACAAAATATACGTGGCTATCAGTAGCCCAAGTCAATCTGACTACGTCCTCCAGTAGGACTTGCAAAACTTATCATACAACATGATATTAAACATTTTAGCTCCCAAGAGCTCCAAATAACGTAATATTCATAACACTATTGGATTGGAAAAGGACGTCAGGGTGTGACATATATAGAGCATTTGGTTTCCTTTTAATAAACAAGAGAATGGTATTTATAGTCGCAAGGCCAGAGTGTGTACGACCTCACTCCCTGAGAACCATATGTTGGCACAGCTGCGGGCTACCTTCAGCCTGTTGCATACTGGTCAAATGCACTCCCTTCTCACATGCTATGTTACGTAAGAGTACAGCCTGCACTCTCAAGCTTTTAAATGTCCACAAGACAACTCACATTATATTTACGCAAATCTTTCAAGTACTTTGCTCACATCCTAGTGGATCATTATGTTAATTTCTTAAACTTGTTAACTTCAATCCAAATGTTTAATTAGCTCTTAAATGTTTATAACAAAATCACATAAATTATTTATAACAATTAGAAATTGTTTATAATATTTGTCAAAGACAATAAAAATATTATAAGCACGCCTTTAACATAACTCTCGTTTCACATTATTTTCAAAAATATTTACAGCAATTATTTACAATATTAACATTTAAATTGTTTAAATTATTAATTTAATAAATACATTGACCACATGTTCATTCGGTTGATAATTTTATAATCCTGTTTAATATAATCGACCAATGAAGGTTAGTTATACATGTTAGTGTCACAATCTGGTTTAATAAAGGTTTTAATAATGATTTGTGACGGCAACCTTCATTCAAAATCTTATCTCAAATTCTTTCAAAACTCGTGTTAATTATAACAGTAACTCACTTGATTAATTTTCAACGAACTATGACAATCTTACTCCAGCGGTAAATCCTTCGCTAACAAGTTAATGCACAATCTGCATTAAAAATATGCCCAAAATCATCATATATTAATCTATATGGCATTAAAAACTTCTACATAACTTACAAAACTTCCACAAATAATTCTTTAACATTTATTCCTGTGGGAACTTCCTTCATATTCAAGGGCATTATACCTCAGCGACTTTCAACACGCGCTGCACTAGCGATTATACATTCATAGTTCCACTTAAAAAAATTTTTTATAATCATTAATTGTTTCAAAACTGTTTTTCTATTTAACCTTCGTGGATTTCATTCATGAACCGAAATGAAGTCAAAACTTGCCAATCACAAACAAATTTAATAGTGAATACGCTTATATACGCCTGTCTGGTCTATCAAAATTTAAGATTAACATCTTAAAAGAAATTGTAGTATGAAAATACTATCTTCAAATAAAGTGCGACTAAAATGCAAAGTAGTCGAATAGAATCCAATTAGACTGGGGAATGCAAACATCGTTATATAATTCTCTAATTGAGAAAAACTCCTAACAAAAGTTCTTGACTTTAATGCATTCAAAAATTCATTATTAAAGTTACTCTTTCACAAAGTGTCTATAATGCAATGTTCATTCATAACTGACGATAAATGTCTGTGTTGCAATCAATTCAAATAACGACTAGTATTTCCAAGATCGTCGACAATGTAAGAGATTTTAACGCTCTAAAATCATTTAAATGTTCTTCCTTCTTGATGATGACAGAAAATTGGTCAAAGTAATTAAACTGGGGTAGAATTACTTTAATAAAGTGACACGCTGTCTGAATTTAAATCTGCCATAAAAAAAATCATTAACTTACAGTCAAATCGTGACTACAAAAATATATTAATTACTGAAAAATCTAAATATCAGTCTCAACTGATTCAAAATCGTTAACTATGCCCATGACATAACAATGTCTTAATAAATCGTCGAAAAAGGCATAACTCAACAAGGTGTACTGAGAATAAGAATCTCAACAAGAAAATAGGGCAAAAAACATGAGGATAAAAATATGGGAAAAATGGTTGCTCAAACATTATTAGTAAACTCAAATACAATAAACATTCACGACTACCTTATCTGCCGATTGACGTTCCAGAGGAAAATTCCCCAAAGAAGACTGCTGATGGATCCATTTCACCACGTTAAAGTTGAGCTCCATCCTCGAAATAGGAAATAGCACCCTCGGAGAATCGAACTGCTTCCTTCTCCGTGAATCGCTCTGCTCCTCGAAGACGAATAGACATCCTTCCGGCAATAATCTTCTTTGTGAGTCGGGATATCCCTGACCTCTCTTGAAAAATTCCCTGAAGTTCCAGTAGACAATCGCCATGAAGTTTTGTAGAAATTTCCGAAGAAATTATTCATATACAGAGTATGAAATTGTTTCTATGGCTGTTCGATGGTATTCAGCCTTTAATTACGAAACATGGGTGTAGATGGTATTCACCGCATGTTCGCTTGTGTGGAATAGCAATTAGCGAAGTTCCATGTCGCTATCTTACTCCGTTGAAGTATGTCCCAATTGCAATAAGCCCTTTTAGCCTTCCATTTGCTCTTCGGTTGTAGTGTCAGAAGAACAAACTGCCGTATTCAATTGCTCCATTATACTGTATCGTTCTGTAACCAAGCAATCTGAAGTCTTTCTACTCCACTCGCAGCGTCAGCCGTTGCGTTGATTCTGGCTAAACAAAAGTGCTTCTCTAGTGGCGAGATAATCACTTTTGTCAGTCGTATAAAACTGCTAATATCTTTTAAACTAATCGGTCGAAATTGTTCTGCTTTTCTCTATAACTGCATGTAGCACTGCACAATACAATTATCTTATCGGAGACCGCTAACTGTTCGAAGCTAAACTTGTAGAAGCTTTCTAAGGTCCGTTTCAACTTCACCTAGTTTGACTTGGATCTCGTTAATATAGTGGCCTCGCCACGCGTTATAAAGACGATTCTTTTCACTGCTGTTCACTTCGACGTCTCACTATAATGAATGTATAAGAAAAGAACTTTCACAATATACTTCGATGATCTGAGAATGAGATCTCAGAATAATCGGAGAACGAAAGAGGCTCCTCTCTTCTGCGCAAGCCCTTTTATTAACTTCTCGAGGGGCGTTTCCATCCCTTCCAAAGCGTGGTACTGCGTCATCGCTAAAACTTCCAACTTCGTTAATACATGACGGATTTTCAAAATTCAAAAACTGAAAATAAATTTCACCAAAATTCCAAATCAATGCTTCTACTGCAAATGGATTTCCACAATTCTGCATTCCAAAAGTAATAAAAATACCATAGTTTCAGCAATCTCCGTCTTCCTTTAAACTATCGTTCATTGGTTCATGCCTCTCCTCCAATAGCATAGTTTCTTCCTCAGCAGAATTCCTCGTTTCCTGCGACTGCGTCGTAAATCTTGGAACATTCTGGACTAAAATGCTGACGTCACTGAGAATCTCGGCTCAAGTAGCTTGCTGGCATAACATTTGCGTCATCCGTGCTTACGTCATGACTACCCACGTCATAACTATGACAACCATAACTTTCCATATAATTTCAAATATAGCCACCGTGGTCTCTATATAATTCAATTACGGGGGCATTCTCCTCTCACCACGTTTTTAAAAACAGTTGCAAATTGTTTTTAAACTCAGTGTTACAAGTATCTCAACTCTCTTGAACACGAAATTGAATTATTACTGGCTTACTCTAGGATAGTATCTTTTTAAATTTCCAGCATTGAACTTGCCGTAAACGACATTATTCTCAACATCGTAGAGTTCATAACAGTTGTTTCCATAAGCGTTCGTAATCCTAAACGGCCCCAGGAACACTAATCCAAATTTGGGGTAGATTTTCTTGGTCATATCAGCCTTGACAGGTCTGCGTAATAATACAAGATTTCCAACTTGAAAGGGTGTACCAAAACGTTTT
The DNA here is from genome assembly GCA_946902985.2 of Meconema thalassinum. NCBI lineage: Eukaryota > Metazoa > Arthropoda > Insecta > Orthoptera > Tettigoniidae > Meconema > Meconema thalassinum. The sequence goes on from OX336393.1 coordinate 111,221,949, forward strand.
CCAGCTACTCTCTTCAATCGTTTCTCTGCTGCTTTCTGGATTTGTTCCTTTGCCTTGTCAATCCTCTGCTGTCTTCCTATGTCGGGATCTCTAGGTATGTGGTTGAAAAGATTATCCCACGGCCTTTCTGGGTTTCTTCCTAGATGAAGTCGCATTGGCACTTCTCCTGTGCTCTCCTGCACTGTAGAGTTCAGACATTCCTCAATAAGGGGTACAAATCTCACCCAACCAGAATGATCATTTGGACAGAAAATTCGACAGAATTTCGAAAATTCAGCCATATATCTTTCTGAGGAATTCGATTCAGGGTAACGCACGCTTGAAAATAAGTGCTTAATGCCAAGCCTTTCCATATCCGCTGCAAATTCCACGGACGTAAACTGTGTTCCATGATCTGACAGTAGATATTCCGGTATACCAGCTTTAGGAAATACAGCATTTTCCAGTCTGCTTACAACGTTCCTCGTGTTAGCTTTCTGCATGGGACTCATTGTAACAAATTTTGAGAAAACATCCACGGTCACCAACAAGTACTGGTTACCCTGGTATCCCTTCGGACAGGGGCCAAATATATCCGTCGCCATAAGTTCGCTTGGCTTAGAAGGAATCATCGCCTTCGGTTTTCCCTTTAGTAAAGCAGAAGCATACTTTGCTCTTTGACATTTGTTAGTCCAGATAAATCTCTCTTTAAGTGTATTAAGAGTTTTATCTAAACCGGCATGTCCAGTTGCGTGATGAGCTACCCACACTAAATTGACAACAAGTTTAGGTGGCACGACTATACGAAGTTTTGTATGCGCAGGGTCAGCATATTTGCATACGATGTCTCCACTCAAGACAAAGTGTCGTGAATTTCTCCGTGTAGCTTCATAGTCAACATCTGTATTGTCCATGTAACCCTTGAGGAACCTGTACATTTTCCTTATTGGAGCGTGTCTCTTCTGTGACACACCGATTCGGGCTAACCTCCTAACGGTTTCTTCATCTTCTTGCTCCAATTGTACATGGTGTATCTGCACATTTTTAATAGGGTTACGTGATAGAGCATCAGCCAGTAAGTTATCTTTCCCAGGCTGGTGGACGATAGTAGCGTTAAACTGTTGGGTGAACAAAGCCCAACGTGTCAATCTATCACTCGACATGTCAGTTTGCAACATAAACTGTAGTGCTTTATGGTCAGTAATAATGATGACCTTATGTCCCAGCAGGATTTTCTTCCAGGCTTGTAAAGCTGTCACAAAAGCTAACGCTTCAAGCTCTGTCGTGAAGTAGTTTTCCTCGTGCTTTTTCAACTTCCGACTAGTGAACGCAATGTAGTGCTTGTTGCCTGCCTCGTCTTTCTGGTATAAGACTGCACTAATGCCTATTCTTGATGCATCAGACTCAATATAGAACACCTTCTCAAAGTCTTGGTACTCCAGTTCCACATTATTTTTGAGCATCTCTTTTGCTTTCTCAAAAGCCTCGTCTGCAGCGGTACTCCATTTCCATCTGTTGTTCTTCTTGAGTAAGTCATACAGAGGAGCCATAATTTCCGAGTATCTTGGACAGTGGCTGCTAATAAATTGGCATGCACCTACAAATTCTCTGACTTGTTTTACCTTAGTTGGCTTTGGAAATCTCGTGATCGCATCTACTTTTTTCATGTTTGGATGATATCCATCTTTATCAATAGTATGCCCCAAGTAATTTATCTCCTTCTTCAAGAATTGACATTTTCCATAGTTCACCTTAATGTTGGCCTCCCTTAAATTCTCGAACAACTTTCTCAAGTGCACTAAATGTTCTGCGGCGCTGGGTGAAGATACGATTAAATCGTCAATGTAGCAGATTACATTTTCTTTCACTTCGTCAGTGAGCTTACTATCAAGTGCTCGAATAAGTGCTGGTCCACTGTTAACCATTCCAAAAGGCATTCTGGCAAAGACCCATGACGTCTGGTCAAATAGGAATCCAGTGTACTGCATACTATCCTCTTCTAATTGAACTTGATAAAATGAAGACGTCAAGTCAAGAACGCTGAAACAAGCTCTCCCTTTGAATTTCCGAAGCAGATCTCTAATCTTGGGTGGTCTGTCATTTTCTGGAAGAATCTTCAAGTTGATGGTCCTGGCATCGAGACAAAGACGTATCTGACCATTACTTTTCTTTACTACTGTGATGGGGTTTATATAAGACGACGCCTGTTTTCTAATAATCCCGTCTACCTCCATTTTTCTGATTAACCCTCGTACTTCTTGATAGTATTTCTCAGGAATGGGGTATATTCTCTTCTGGTAAGGGGTTTCATCTGTCAGCCTTATCTTGTACTTATAATCCTTAATCAATCCAGGCTTTTCATCGAAAATATCTTGGAATTCCTTTATCAGATCCTCAAATTCCCCCTGAATTTCTTCAAATCCTTCAGTTTTTCTACTGGGTATTTCTTCTAAGTTTTCCACTTCATTAATTATTGTATTCAAAATTTCTTCCCTAAGGTCTATTTCCAGACTGTTTTTCACGTCCTGTTCTTCTATCTCTTCTGTGATTATGTACCCATCATTAAAACTAATACTTCTGTTCTTCATGTCAATAATAGCTCCGACCTTCGATATAAAATCGATTCCAAGCACCATATCAAAATTGATCTTGCTCACCACAATGAAGATCTGTTCATAATTCCTTCCATTGATCTCAAAGTTCAATAACACTTGAATCTTGCATTTCACTGCCTTATCTTGGAATATCCCTCTCACTTTGACGGTAGAAACAGGTAGAACTGTCATGTTCTCTCCTCTTAGCAGACTTTGATAACATTCCTCTGAGATGATGGAAATAATAGCACCAGTATCCATCAGGGCTTTGTACTGCTGTCCATCTATCCGTACAGCAATAATAGGTAATGCACATGGTCTTTCCTTTTTAACAATACCCCTCTCTTCTAGTAAATCTTCATCGGTAACTTCGTATATCTCATTAATCGTAATCAGGTGTGGTGTGGCAATGTATTTACAGGTTCTCACTGACGTTGAGAAATCGGCGTTTTTTTTTTGTGTTACCGACCTCAAAATTCTGTTGGCTCGTAGAAGGCCCAGGATCGATTACAACATCCTGCCTTTTCTTTTGATTGTCAGCTTCTTTATCCCTTAATTCTTTTAAGTATTGCTGGCTTTCCTTTTCTCTTTGCTGGTACTGATCAGGTGTCATAACCTGACCTTGAGTATTCTGGTTTCTATTTTGGTTTTGGTTATTCCTATTATAGTTACGGTTGTACCCATTATTGTTATAATATCTGCCTCTTCCATTGTAGTTTCCTCGGTTGTAGATCCAACCTCTTCTCTGTTGATACGGTCGGTAACCTTGTGATCTGTAATTTCTAAACTGATTATTCCTGTGAGGACCTACATTGTCAGTTTTCTCCTCCTCTGGCTTGTCAGTTTGTTGGACTTGGTCCATGTATACCGTATTGATTTCCTTATACTCCTGCCTTTGACCTTTCTGGACTACGTTAGGCATTGGACTTGTGTAGTCTAACCTTCTTAGTAATTCATCCATGCTGGATAAATCCCTGATGTTGGACGAAATTATAAGTCTTCTCACCTCAACTGGCAGCATACGAGAAATCGCATCTATTAGTTGCTCCGTGGACAATGGGGGTTGCAAAAATCTCAAGCGGGACAACTGACTCGTAAAGAAATCAGCGTACCTCGTTGGAAGAGTACCTGAGTATTTTCTTGAATACACCTCCGCTCTTCGAATTCTGCGCTTCTATGGACCAAAATCGTTTGATTAATGCCTCTGCAAACTCGTCAAAGTTGCTGAATGTGTATCTAAATGCGCGAAACCATTCAAGGGTTCCTCCAATCAGATATCTCTCTACTATCTTCATCTCTCTCTCTCTGGGAATGTGAGCTTCGATGAAATAGTCTTTGAGATTCCTTACATACTCTATAGGTGTCAAACTATCAGTGTTACTGAATTTTTGTGGTTTGTCCTCGAAATTCCTGATGACCGTCACGTTCCTCGGATATGAATCCGGATAGTTTTTCCCACTATCTCGGTAGTTCCACTCAGGTTCCATATTCCTCTCGTCATCCTCCTCTCTGAATCTGGATACACGTTCTTCAGGAGTCATGTCTCTTTCTTCTGGCTCTAGGTGACATCTTCTGGTATACTTCCTATTCAATTCGCAAGCTAAGCCTTCTGTATCCTTGTCGGTGATTTCTGTTAAGACTTTCTTGACTATCTCTTCTTTGTAGTTCTCCATTAAACTAGCCTCTCCTAACTTCAAATTTTTCAGTTTACTCGTCGTTTCATTTACATCCGAGACAACTTTATGCATCTGATCCTCTAATGTAGATTTTAAGGTTTGCATATCCTGATCTAGTTGTGTTCTATCGTCAACTTGTTTTTCGGATAACGAATTTATCCTGACGCTTAAATCTTTCCTAATCTGTACTACTTCATTGTTAATTTCTATCTGCGTACTGGCAAGTTTTCTTTCAATCCTTTCCTGAATTTGGGTTACATGTTCCCCACTTGACTTATTCCACTCGTCTTTCCATACCGCTACGTTTGCTGTTAACATTTCGGCTATGTCTACTTCGATATCCTCTTTTAATACTCTATTGTGGTCTATTACCTGTGTTCTCATGACCTCTACATCATACTTCAACTCTGCTAAAGACGTTGTTGTTCTAACTGATTCATCGACTAACCTAGTCGCTAATGCAGTTATATTACGCGTACAAAGAGTTTTTGAGTTTTCGATTTCTTCCCTGACTTTATTTACATCAGTTTGGACTTTAGTGATATCTACGAAAACTGTGTTGACCTCTACCTGAATCTTAGTTATGTCACTTTGCACCTCAGTTATATCCGCATGAATGTTATTAATGTCTACCTGAACATTGGATACATCAGTTCTAGCTTTTTGAATTTCTTTTTGGACTTCCTCGACCTTGTCTTGGACAGTCGCTACATCGTTTTTGACAACAACTACTTCGGCTCTAGCACAAGAAATATCCCCTCGGACATTAGCTACATCTAGATTTAACATTGTAAGGTCTTTCTGTACCTTAGACACATCATTTTTAACATCAGACACATTTGTGCGGATGTCACTTACAGTATTTTCAATTCCTAGGGTATTAATCTGTAAACGCGACATATTATCCTCCAAATTAGCAGCACTAGTATGAAGAACCTTCATATTCTCCTCCATTCGACTATTATTCCTTGCTTCCATCTCCTTCATACTACTATTCAAATTAGCAGACATATTACTATTATTCTCCTTCATGCTTTCATTCAGCATCTGCTTCATACTACTAGTCATGCTTGCTTTCAAATTAGCAGACATATTACTAGCATTCTCCTCCATCCTTGCATTCAAATTAGCAGACAAATTACTAGCATTTTCCTCCATCATCTGCTTCATGTTAGCAGACATCTCCTCTAACATTTTCTTCAAACTTTCATCTGCCATTACAATATTATTCAAAAATGGATTGCTGTAGGGACATACATCAAAAGAGCAAAATAACAACATTTGAGCAACACTTTTCACCATATATAATTTTGATCAATTTTCTGTCTTAAATCTAACTTATAACTACCTTATAATTAACCTTCGAAGATACTTCATGTTGAAACAAACTCAAGCACATGTTCAAATTTCCCTGGCTCATTTTAAAATATCCTAACACAAATAATTTACATTTACAATCCAAATAATTAAATTTTATCTTTAACATGACTAAAATGTCATAAGCCGGTCAAATAAAATAAGATTCCAGATTATAGGCGATTTTTCTAAGTTTTCAGCCCATTTAACCTTTCTCAAGTTGTATAAGATCTGATCTTTTCTGAGTGTAATTTTCCTAATACAATACAACATTTAATTCCTATATAATCACACTCTTAAATTCTACAATTGGCCTAGACATCTAACAAAGAATCAACCTCTTTATTTGAGTCTAATCGAACCCTACGTTTTAGGTGCGAATCTTTCTATTGTTCAACCTGGTGATCCAGTTTTGTCGAATTCGTCCCACGTATTAGGTGCGAATCTTTCTGTTGACTCAGCCCCACGTTCTTGGGTCGCCAATCTTTCTGTCCCCGTTTACCTGGATAGTAGGCTGTCAGATATCCGCCCCCTCAATCGGATTGCCAATTATCAATCGCACCGGCACAGTTACATCAATGAAAATGGCACTGACAGGTACTATCGAGATAAGAGCACAGAAGTTCACAGGAAATCATTGTGGAACACACCAAAATAGACGGGGGTTCATACTTACCGTTACTTACCTCTTAATTATCTCGGGGTTTGAGTTGACAACAGGATCACTAAAAGTCTGTTCGCACAATAACCTCCACCATGACATTTAAAAATGAACCAGAACGAAGACGAGAACTTTGAACTGTACAAAAGCTTTATTTCTAATAAAGGGTATGATTTTACTAACACAACAAAATATACGTGGCTATCAGTAGCCCAAGTCAATCTGACTACGTCCTCCAGTAGGACTTGCAAAACTTATCATACAACATGATATTAAACATTTTAGCTCCCAAGAGCTCCAAATAACGTAATATTCATAACACTATTGGATTGGAAAAGGACGTCAGGGTGTGACATATATAGAGCATTTGGTTTCCTTTTAATAAACAAGAGAATGGTATTTATAGTCGCAAGGCCAGAGTGTGTACGACCTCACTCCCTGAGAACCATATGTTGGCACAGCTGCGGGCTACCTTCAGCCTGTTGCATACTGGTCAAATGCACTCCCTTCTCACATGCTATGTTACGTAAGAGTACAGCCTGCACTCTCAAGCTTTTAAATGTCCACAAGACAACTCACATTATATTTACGCAAATCTTTCAAGTACTTTGCTCACATCCTAGTGGATCATTATGTTAATTTCTTAAACTTGTTAACTTCAATCCAAATGTTTAATTAGCTCTTAAATGTTTATAACAAAATCACATAAATTCTTTATAACAATTAGAAATTGTTTATAATATTTGTCAAAGACAATAAAAATATTATAAGCACGCCTTTAACATAACTCTCGTTTCACATTATTTTCAAAAATATTTACAGCAATTATTTACAATATTAACATTTAAATTGTTTAAATTATTAATTTAATAAATACATTGACCACATGTTCATTCGGTTGATAATTTTATAATCCTGTTTAATATAATCGACCAATGAAGGTTAGTTATACATGTTAGTGTCACAATCTGGTTTAATAAAGGTTTTAATAATGATTTGTGACGGCAACCTTCATTCAAAATCTTATCTCAAATTCTTTCAAAACTCGTGTTAATTATAACAGTAACTCACTTGATTAATTTTCAACGAACTATGACAATCTTACTCCAGCGGTAAATCCTTCGCTAACAAGTTAATGCACAATCTGCATTAAAAATATGCCCAAAATCATCATATATTAATCTATATGGCATTAAAAACTTCTACATAACTTACAAAACTTCCACAAATAATTCTTTAACATTTATTCCTGTGGGAACTTCCTTCATATTCAAGGGCATTATACCTCAGCGACTTTCAACACGCGCTGCACTAGCGATTATACATTCATAGTTCCACTTAAAAAAAAAATTTATAATCATTAATTGTTTCAAAACTGTTTTTCTATTTAACCTTCGTGGATTTCATTCATGAACCGAAATGAAGTCAAAACTTGCCAATCACAAACAAATTTAATAGTGAATACGCTTATATACGCCTGTCTGGTCTATCAAAATTTAAGATTAACATCTTAAAAGAAATTGTAGTATGAAAATACTATCTTCAAATAAAGTGCGACTAAAATGCAAAGTAGTCGAATAGAATCCAATTAGACTGGGGAATGCAAACATCGTTATATAATTCTCTAATTGAGAAAAACTCCTAACAAAAGTTCTTGACTTTAATGCATTCAAAAATTCATTATTAAAGTTACTCTTTCACAAAGTGTCTATAATGCAATGTTCATTCATAACTGACGATAAATGTCTGTGTTGCAATCAATTCAAATAACGACTAGTATTTCCAAGATCGTCGACAATGTAAGAGATTTTAACGCTCTAAAATCATTTAAATGTTCTTCCTTCTTGATGATGACAGAAAATTGGTCAAAGTAATTAAACTGGGGTAGAATTACTTTAATAGAGTGACACGCTGTCTGAATTTAAATCTGCCATAAAAAAAATCATTAACTTACAGTCAAATCGTGACTACAAAAATATATTAATTACTGAAAAATCTAAATATCAGTCTCAACTGATTCAAAATCGTTAACTATGCCCATGACATAACAATGTCTTAATAAATCGTCGAAAAAGGCATAACTCAACAAGGTGTACTGAGAATAAGAATCTCAACAAGAAAATAGGGCAAAAAACATGAGGATAAAAATATGGGAAAAATGGTTGCTCAAACATTATTAGTAAACTCAAATACAATAAACATTCACGACTACCTTATCTGCCGATTGACGTTCCAGAGGAAAATTCCCCAAAGAAGACTGCTGATGGATCCATTTCACCACGTTAAAGTTGAGCTCCATCCTCGAAATAGGAAATAGCACCCTCGGAGAATCGAACTGCTTCCTTCTCCGTGAATCGCTCTGCTCCTCGAAGACGAATAGACATCCTTCCGGCAATAATCTTCTTTGTGAGTCGGGATATCCCTGACCTCTCTTGAAAAATTCCCTGAAGTTCCAGTAGACAATCGCCATGAAGTTTTGTAGAAATTTCCGAAGAAATTATTCATATACAGAGTATGAAATTGTTTCTATGGCTGTTCGATGGTATTCAGCCTTTAATTACGAAACATGGGTGTAGATGGTATTCACCGCATGTTCGCTTGTGTGGAATAGCAATTAGCGAAGTTCCATGTCGCTATCTTACTCCGTTGAAGTATGTCCCAATTGCAATAAGCCCTTTTAGCCTTCCATTTGCTCTTCGGTTGTAGTGTCAGAAGAACAAACTGCCGTATTCAATTGCTCCATTATACTGTATCGTTCTGTAACCAAGCAATCTGAAGTCTTTCTACTCCACTCGCAGCGTCAGCCGTTGCGTTGATTCTGGCTAAACAAAAGTGCTTCTCTAGTGGCGAGATAATCACTTTTGTCAGTCGTATAAAACTGCTAATATCTTTTAAACTAATCGGTCGAAATTGTTCTGCTTTTCTCTATAACTGCATGTAGCACTGCACAATACAATTATCTTATCGGAGACCGCTAACTGTTCGAAGCTAAACTTGTAGAAGCTTTCTAAGGTCCGTTTCAACTTCACCTAGTTTGACTTGGATCTCGTTAATATAGTGGCCTCGCCACGCGTTATAAAGACGATTCTTTTCACTGCTGTTCACTTCGACGTCTCACTATAATGAATGTATAAGAAAAGAACTTTCACAATATACTTCGATGATCTGAGAATGAGATCTCAGAATAATCGGAGAACGAAAGAGGCTCCTCTCTTCTGCGCAAGCCCTTTTATTAACTTCTCGAGGGGAGTTTCCATCCCTTCCGAAGCGTGGTACTGCGTCATCGCTAAAACTTCCAACTTCGTTAATACATGACGGATTTTCAAAATTCAAAAACTGAAAATAAATTTCACCAAAATTCCAAATCAATGCTTCTACTGCAAATGGATTTCCACAATTCTGCACTCCAAAAGTAATAAAAATACCATAGTTTCAGCAATCTCCGTCTTCCTTTAAACTATCGTTCATTGGTTCATGCCTCTCCTCCAATAGCATAGTTTCTTCCTCAGCAGAATTCCTCGTTTCCTGCGACTGCGTCGTAAATCTTGGAACATTCTGGACTAAAATGCTGACGTCACTGAGAATCTCGGCTCAAGTAGCTTGCTGGCATAACATTTGCGTCATCCGTGCTTACGTCATGACTACCCACGTCATAACTATGACAACCATAACTTTCCATATAATTTCAAATATAGCCACCGTGGTCTCTATATAATTCAATTACGGGGGCAGTACCTTCTTCAAGGCCACGGCCACCTCCTTCCCTCTTCCTTGCCTATCCATGCAGACCATCCATTACCTTCCCTCGTGAGGCCCCTGTTCGCTCTGCAGGTGAGGCCGCCTGGGCGAGGTGCCAATCACACCCCACCAGTTGTATCCACTCCGATTAGATGTTCCCAGCTTTAGGACACTGCTCGTAGAGGCGGTAGTGGTGAGTTCCCTCGCTGAGTCCGTGGGTTCCACCAACCTGGAGGGTAAACGACTAAGAAAAGAAAGATAAAAAGTCTTTAAAATAAACAAATATGTTACCATATATTTTTAAATTTATAAACAAAACTGCAAAATTATTGGCCCAAGCGCATGCGCAGAATCACCTGGGTTAATGACAGACAGGGTGGATGTCCAGCGCGTTTTAATGTAATAGTTATTTATAAGAATTATAATAAAGGAGGGGAATATTGATTATGAATTTTCCACGATATAAACAGGAATAGAATATTATAAACGACGGAAAATGTAGAACAACTTATACTGACTGTTGAGTGATCATAGTTGTTTAAGTACCTTAATATTGCGCTCTACCAGCAGCGAAACGGTAGCGTAGACGGCATCGTTAAAAGATCTTAATTTATGCATCGCTCAATGGGAGCAGTTCGAATCCCACCTCCGACACATATTTTTATTTCCCAATTATTCTTTCTGGCTATTGGTAATACATTGCCTTAACATATTTTACTTTTATTATTCCCGTAAATTAAGGAATTCCCCACGATTTACGTTCCCATATACTTTTAAATTATTAAATAAAAGATGGCGTCGCCTCCGTTGCGTAGCGGTCAGCATGGTTAGCTGCCGCCCCGGAGGTCCTGGGTTCGATTCCCGGCTCTGCCACGAAATTTGAAAAGTGGTATGAGGACTGGAACGGGGCCTACTCAGCCTCGGGTGGTCCAAATGACTAGAGGGGGTTCGATTCCCCCTCAGCCATCCTCGAAGTGGTTTTCCGTGGTTTCCCACTTTGTCTTCGGGCAAATGCCGGGATGGTACCTTCTTCAAGACCACGGCCGCCTCCTTCCCTCTTCCTTGCCTATCTTCTGGGTAGATTATTGACTGGGGAATAACCTAACCACCAAGGGAAGATGATAAAGAAAAGGAAGTGGGTTTCGGACTGGAAAAAAAAGGATGGAGAAATGGGAGGAGAGTCCCAAAAATGTTATAAATTTAACTTTAAATGCACTCAAAGGCGGTTGCCACTGCAAATCCGCTCTCTGATACCTGAAGTGGGTAAGGACCTGGGCAAAGCTGACGGGAAACGCAGCTAGGACTTGGGCGGTTTGCAAGAGAATGGCTTTGGCGTATTCCCTCTCAAGCATGCATATGCCTACTATGGGGAAGGGTGATGGTCTGGCAAGAAAAGAGTAACCGACTTATTGTATGTCTGTTCAAAGAAATTCGTTTTTGAACAAGTTATTCGAAGAATGCCAATAATTTGAATCGGTTTCGATATTTCCAGTTTTCGAAGTTGTAGAGTTCCTGAAAAGCGACCAACTGCTTCCAAGAAGGATAGTGATAAAAGAAAGTTTGCGCCAGGCAATTAACAATTCATTAGGTTTCAAACCTTTATAAAATCCTCGCAAGAATTTGAAATAGCGAAGATAAAATACAAAATTTAAAGACAATTAAAGTGATTAAAGTTAAACAATAAATCGAGTACAAGGTGTGTACTTTAAGAATTTCTGGGTAAATATCTTGAAAAGAGTAACAATTTCGAAAGTAACAACAACAAAAAGCAGGTAGAATAAAAGAGAAGTTCCTATAACTTCTTGTATTGATGCTAAATTACTTTTGGTAATTACACAAATAGGGCAGGTCACTTACTGTGAAACCTGAAGAGAAAGTCAAAAGGAAGGTTCTAGACCTCCTATGTTTAAGTAGGAATCACGAGACAAATGGGGCAAGTTTCCCTTTCGTGAAACCTAGAAATAACTCACTTATGAGTTGAAAGAATTTTATTCCCTGGTTAGAAGGGAGAAACAAGATAATTAGAAACGTGTACAAGACACGTAGTTATGCAGAAATTAATTAATTACATGTAAGCAAAAGTGGGAGGGCACGTCTTTAGAGTGACACCTCATTGAAAAAGACCTAAAGTAACAATTTTATTATGGTCTGTTAGTAAGAGGTTTAGGAAAGATCAACTGGGATGGAAAGTAAATGTTCATGGCCGTATTTATAATAATCGGACGAGCGCGACGCGGAAGAAATGCTGAAAGAACACTGTTTTTCACTATAGTCTGTTGAAATGGATGAAAAGTTCACTGTAGTAGCGCAAAAGTTTATGGCAAAGAAAGTTATTGCAATTATGGAAAATGACTAGTTACACTGGATAGGCGAGAGTCTATTGCTTGAGAAGGTTGTAGATTATCATTAAATACGCCAGAGAAAATTCCAACGGAGGAAGGAACATTAGCTATTGAGCAGTAATTTATAAGGAAGATTCCTCATTTTTAAATAGTATTCCCACAAGTGAGTGGAAAATACATGACGGCACGACGTGTAGATAGAGTGCAGATTCTGGAAGGTTCCAGAACGATCCTAATAGAAGAATAGGGCCAAAGTTATCCCAGCGGTGGAACGAGCTTAATATTTTATAGACAGTGGTTATTCAATAATATCCCACGTTGTGAGAAGATCTCTCATTTAATAAGCATCAGAAATGCAGCTTTTACGAAGATAGGCTTAGGCAGACAGAGCTCAATATGGAAAATCCCGCGAAGGATGATTATTGCCACAAATAAGTAATCTCACACTGCCTATAAATGATTATTAAAAGCATGTAGTTGTTAAAGACGATGAGAATGAGGTTAAAACTTGAAGTCTGTACTTATCTTTGCTTCATGGCGATGATGAAGTTCCCTTTGACGATTTAAGTTCCAACATGGCGTGGAATCTAAAGAATGCCTCTTTAGTTCAGGAGGCTGGCTCTAGTTGAGCCTTGACTGAGTCGACGGCCGACGTACAAGTGAGACCCACTCAGCGAAGCGCAGAGGTACCAGGAAAGGGAAAGGAGTGGGGGTAGGAGACAAAAGGAATACATATCAGAATAGACAACCTTAAAAAGTTAAATTCTCTTGATGAGATGGTCTTCAAAGAGTTGATATTAGGCGACGCTATCGCAGCCTGGTGGGTGAAAAAGTAGACGAAGTTTTCTTGATCACGGAGATGATAGCTGGCGATGGCGACGAGATCTGGTGGCCAGATTGATAAGGAAGTCCTCTTGCACCGGGAAGAATTGAGGAACTTCAGAGATTCGCTGCTAGATGACGCTAGGTGGGTCATGGAAGATATATATCTAGAACAGACTCACAAGTGACATGAGAACCCTAAACAGCAAAGAGAACATAGGAGATCACTGTTGGTGTTTGAGAAAAAGGAAGGAGTGAACGAGCAAAGAGCATTAAAAATATACTCTATCTTACCGTGTATTCCAAGAATACACCAACCACCCCTTACCTTCCCTCATGAGGCCCCTGTTCGCTTTGCAGGTGAGGCCGCCTGGGCGAGGTGCCAATCCCACCTCACCAGCTGTATCCCTTCTGATTCGATGTTCCCAGCTCTGGGACACTGCCCGTAGAGGCGGTAGTGGTGAGTTCCCTCGCTGAGTCCGTGGGTTCCACCAACCTGGAGGGTAAAAAAAAAAAAGAAGATGGCCACAATCGCTTTCGCCATGAGAGACGATTGACGTACATAATTCATTTGATGGACTCAGACATCGTGGTCACTCAGCCGCGTCTACTTTGGTGTGTTTGTGTCAAATTTTCTCTGATAAAATGTGTTATTGTGATGGCTGTACTGATGTGTGCATTTGTAATTAAAGTGGGGAATGCGAAATTGACCACCGAGGCTTTAAGTTAGGAACCATACCGGTATTTACCTGCAGTGGAAGTGGCAAACCACGGAAAACCACATCTCAAATTGTTGAGATGGGAATCGAACCTTGCCCTTCTTAGTTTCGCCTCAAGAGTGCGCCCCGTTCCAGCCCTCAGACCAGAATTACATTTCTAGAGAAATGGTGGATAAAGGATCCACCGTAACATAGTGTGATCATTGTTTTTGAGAATTAAAAAGAGGGGATTGAAGAACATCAACAGGCGTTTGAGTTCGTTTGTCGTTTAAGTAACTTAATATTGCTACAATAGTCTGTAGACTGGGTGGCTCAGGGGTAACATTGCGGACCCAGGTCTGAATTTTGCATAGTCGAAGGAGTTCGCATCTCACCTCAGGCATGTATTTTTATTTCCTAATTATTCTTTCTGGCTATTGGTAATTCATTGTCTTAACATATTTTACTTTCGTTATTCCCGCACGGTAAGTAATTCTCCACGATTTACATTGCCATTGTTTTTTGAAACCTACAATTGGCACCATAAAAGCAACATATAAGGAAGAAAACTTACTCGTTATAAGGACTACCGACATCACTATTATTGCATTGTATATCAACCCCTACGCCTCCATAAACGACGTCATTGAAACGCTCGCTAAAGCCATTTCAAAAACAACTGGAGAAGACAAAAATATTATCCTAGCCGGCGACCTCAACTGCCGAATTGATAAACCAAGCCGGAAAACAGAGTTAGTACTAGAAATGCTGACTGAGGAAGGATTTTCACTAGTGAACAAAAAGGAAGAAATGACCTACTTCTGCAACAACGGAGCGAGCGCAATTGATCTTGTATTTTACAAAGGCAATGGAATATACATCAAGAAACAGGAAGGACTCGGGAGATCTGGAGCAGCTCCCATAAGAAAACATATTCCAATAGTAACTGACATCATTATAATGGATCAGACATCGAAACAACGCAACAGAAGGCAAATATTCAGATTAATTGACCAAAATCAGATCATCCCTGAAGATATTACCAGAGCAGAACGCCTCGCAAATGAAGGTCACATAAATGAAGCATTAAAAATAGTCACAGATTTAATCAGCTAGTCTTCCTATGAAGAAAAGAAGGGCTCAAATCTGGTTTGATAAGAAATGTTACGCCAAGCGAAAAGAAACTCTACAAGCACTCTACAAGGCAAGGACTCAAGTCACGGACGAAAATCTCCAAATATATGCACAACATAGGAAATTCTATAAACAACTCCTACAAACAAAAAAATCAGAACACATTGAAAGAGAAGCAAAAAATCTAGCAAGGAAGGCCAAATCCGATCCATTTCTTGCTCTACGAAGACCTGTAACATTCCGACCAAATGAAATTACCATGAGAGAATGGGAAGAACATTTTAAGTCCCTTCTAAATCAAGAATCCAAGAGATGTAATTTCTCATCAGATAGATCTTCTTCAGATGAGTATACGTTAATTATATCCTTGGAAGAAATCAAAGCAATAATAGATTGCGGAAAAAACAAGAAAGCTCCTGGACCAGACCTCATTTGCACAGAACTACTAAAGCAGTCACAGGACATACTCTTACCATTTTGGACCAATCTCTTTAATGCATGCATACGATTCGGGACCATTCCAGACAGGTGGAGAATTTCCACCATCAAAATTCTCTACAAGGGAAAAGGGGACACCAGTGATCCCAATTCATACAGAGGTATTGCACTTGAGAACAACATCTTCAAGGTATTTATGAAGCTTCTCACAACGAAACTAACACCAATAGCAGAAATTCCAGATTGCCAATTTGTTTTTATGCAAGGAAGAAGCACAACACAGGCAGTAACTTATCTTTTAAGTGAAGTGCAAGAATCTTTAAGAAAACCTAAAGGAAAATATTATACAGTATTTGTGGATTATGCAAAAGCATTCGACTCATTACATCGGGAACTACTTATCCAGAAGATCAAAGGATTGACCAATGAATTAAGACCAATAACGACCTTACTGGAACATATACTGGCATACAACCTCTTAGAAATAGACGACGGTGTCACTACATCTCATTATATCAGACAGACGAACGGAGTTTTTCAGGGTGATCCTTTAAGCCCGCTTCTATTTAATATTACTACGGCAGACATTACTAGCATAATAAAGGACTCTCCCAATACCACACTCTTACTATATGCGGATGACATGGTATTAGGGTCATCAAACAAATTAGAATTACAGAGTGTATTGTTTGAACTAGAAAAATGGGTCAATGAAAATCACCTTGATATTAACCTTCAAAAAACGGTTCAAATGACATTTCGAAAAGGAGGTAAACCTGCGCTTAAAGACACGCTTACATTGTACAACGAACCATTAAACGTTGTGAACAAGTTCAAATACCTGGGCATAACCCTGCAGACTACAGCCACATCCTTCAGTCATCATATACAAGAGAGGTCAGCAACAGCTATCAGAGCCATTTACAAGATTAAGAATCTACCAGCGTTATCTCTAGTGACAGCTCTGACCCTTTTCCATACGACCATCTCACCAGTTGTTACGTATGGTCTTGAAATAATATGGGATTTTCTCACATTTAGCGATCTAGAAAGAATAGAGAATGTTAAGTCGAGATTTTTAAAGTATATACTAAGAGTTGGAAAGATGGCTCCCACAAGATTAGTCTATGAGTTAGCAAAGGAAACCTTCTTCATCGAAGACCTCAGACTGAAAGTTCCTTTGCCGGCTACAAGATCCTCTACTGACTTTTTGGAGGCTAGAAGAGCAAAGAGACAAGATATAGATCCAGACTTTTATATTACTGATGCCATGATGAACAGAACGTGGTCTAACGAGAATCAAGATCAAAGACACGTAATAACGAGACTCGCCATTCACGGATTCCATCATAAGATATGCTCCAACAGATCCTTCCATAGTCCGAATGATAATTGTGTTTGCATTTTATGCAACGAAAGGTGTACCAGATACCATATTACGACGTGCCGCAAAAGATTAAAATCATTAAGTGAATATGGTAAAAATTAATGCCCATTCGGGTGATCCTTTTTCCTTTATTGTGTTTTCGGTTAGGATGTAACTTACAGTTCTTTGTTTCAATAAAGGAAATCTTTAATAATTTACATTGCCATATACGGTACTTTTAAATTATTAAATAAAAGATGGCCACAAACGCTTTCGCCATGAGAGATAATTGACGAATGTATTCATTTGATGGACTCAGACATCGTGGTCACGCAGCCCCGTCTACTTTGGTGTGTGTGTAAAATTTTCTCTGATAACCTGTGTTATTGTGATGGCTGTACTGATGTGTGCATTTGTAATTCAAGTGGGGAATGGGGTATTGATAACCGAGGCTTTAAGTTAGGAACTATCCCGGTTTTTACCTGCAGTGGACGTGGCAAATTACGAAAAACCACGTCCCAGATTGTTGAGATAGGAATCTAACCTTGCTCTCCTTAGTTTTGCCTCAAGAGTGCGCCCCGTTCCAGCCCTCAGACCAGAATTAAATTTATTGGCAAACCAGGGATAGAACCCGGAATCCGGGGTGATAGCTCAGAATGAAGCCTTAAGATTGGGCTTCCCTGTGTTACTACGATTTTTGACAAGCACTGAACATATAGTCTAACTCTTTAACTCCCTCCATTACGGTGGCTGTCGAAGTGAGTCTATGCTCATTCCAGTAGTTGGCGAAGTATTTACTGTCATGGAAATGCAAAGGATTCTACCTACAACAGGTGATGGAAATTGCTTATTTAGAGCAGTTTCGTACTGTTTATTCCAAAATGCAGAACGTCATCCTGAGCTGCGTTTGCAAGCAAATTGAAAAAAAAAAAAAAAAAGAATTGCTGGCATGAATAATTATGAGGATTTTATTATTGGTGATCAGTATCATCGCATTCTCATCAGCCACAAACTTGAGAATGAAAGTATCTGAACTTCATTGTATAAGTGAATATTTTTGTTTATTGATTATTTGTTTAGAGTACATAACAATGAGTCTAACCACACTGTTGATTTTGGCAATGAAAGTATTATTTGTCATTTAATATTTGGTGGCTGCGTTGATGCAGGCCACTATAGTGTTATTGAATATCACGTTAATTTGAAGAGAAATGCTACAATAAATATACCCATTTGACGAAAAAGAACATTAGCCGCAATAAAGTGGGAAATCGGAGAAAAATACGAAGCCACTTTTAAAATCGAATATATATATGCCATTTCAGAAACTATTCCAGATATTATGCCGTACAGTGTAGGGTCCTTAACGAACAAATATAAACATTGTTATGCACTGTATTTCTGTAGCGAGAAATCTACGCTTGGTTACTTTCACCTTTGGTGTTGTAATGGCAAAATTGATCTTACTAAATATAAAATATTTGACAGACTGCAACAATTTTTCACTGGAAATGAAATCTCAAGGAATTTAAGAGAGAATAATCGGCAGTACAACAAATGCTTTGTCCTTGGTTTCATTTGGTGCCAATGGCACTATGCCACATGCATACGGTCCATATTGTTTTGAAGTGTATAGAATTGCACATCATCGCATTTCTTCGTTAATGTATATTCCAATATTATAAGCGACGGTTCTTGCGGCCAATTGTATATATTAGACTCCTCAGAGTTCTTGAATTCCTTAGAATTAAGTGATTTGCTTCCACATACTCCAAACGATTGACCCTTAGTTATGCTCCTTAGAAATCTGAAGTTTCCTAAGGGCAAATGCTACCATATTAATTATAAGAAATACGTACGAAAATTGCTTAAATAACCCTTCGACTTGATTCCATATTAATTATAAGAAATATGCATGAAAATGCTTGGATTTGGAAATAACTGCAGTTAAAATTAGGCAGTGAGATCTAATCCTTCGACTTCATTTAACACCATCGGATAAAACAATCATCTTCTTTTAAGAGGCAACATTTTCCGATTCGCTTGGCATACTTTATCACAATCAATAAAGATCAAAGGAGGAACTCTGGAACGTATAGGTCTCAATGTGCCTCATCAAGTTTTCAATCATCGCCAGCAGTATGTTGCAATGACTAGAGTGCAATCTTTTTACGCCCTTAAAGTTTCAACAGTGCCAAAAAATAATTGTACAAGGAACATATATAAGAAAATTCTTCAGTAAATATTTTCTTATTGACCGTCATGTATTGACGGTTTTCAACTAGTACTTAAAATTATATTGCAACCCTGGTTTTCAAATTGACTTTAATTCCAATATTAACAACACAGTGTCGCCTCCGTAGCGTAGCGGTCAGCATGGTTAGCTGCCGCCCCGGAGGTCCTGGGTTCGATTTCCGGCTCTGCCACGAAATTTGAAAAGTGGTATGAGGACTGGAACGGGGTCTACTCAGCCTCGGGTGGTCCAAATGAGTAGAGGGGTGTTCGATTCCCACCTCAGCCATCCTCGAAGTGGTTTTCCGCAGTTTCCCACTTCGTCATCGGGCAAATGCCGGGATGGTACCTTCTTCAAGGCCACGGCCGCCTCCTTCCCTCTTCCTTGCCTATCCATCCTGACCTTCCATTACCTTCACTCATGAGGCCCCTGTTCGCTTTGCAGGTGAGGCCGCCTGGGCGAGGTGCCAATCACACCCCACCAGTTGTATCCACTCCGATTAGATGTTCCCAGTTCTAGGACACTGCCCGTAGATGCGGTAGTGGTGAGTTCCCTCGCTGAGTCCGTGGGTTCCACCAACCAGGAGGGTAAACGACCAAGAAAGAAAGAAAGAAAGACAACACAGTAAAAGTTACAAGCAATTACGAACAAAACTTACCAGACAATGTTACAGAGTTTTAAGGGAAATTAAATGCATGGAAAATGTAATGAAAGTAGTGGAGTAGTGACAGTTCTGCCCCCCCCCCCCCCCCCCCGACCACCACCACTACTCCCAATGCGAGCCGATAACTCCCGAACCCCTGGTCGGAGATTCACGAATGAGGTGTCGTTGGACTCGGGATGACGGGGGCTTTGCTATGGACCACTCGTTATATTTTTCAAAAAAAATTGAAAATATTTGTTTTTGAAAGTAGGTGATAGTTTGGAAACCAAACACGATAGAACGTTGTGCCATGGCTCAAACGAACGGTCTCTATGTCCTTTATTTTTTATAATAACACTTTTTATTTTTTATGTTTTTTTGAAAACACTCAAATTTTTAAATTCCTATATTTTGGAAACTAAAGTGTTTACAAAAAATTTTGTTTGACGTAAATCAATGGTCCCTATGCCCTCTACCACCAAAATAAATTTCAAGTCTCTAGGCTAAAAACCTGACAGTAGTGGGGTAGTGAGAGCTATCTACTAACTTATTGAACCCTCCTCGTATTTGCCCCGAACTTGATATCTCGCAAACCAATCATGGGATTTGAACATACAGGATGTCCTAGCACTCGTAGTGATGCCCCCTACTTTCCTATAGGCTCGTTATTTAATTAAAAGACCAAAACGAATAGGTCATCCGCTTTTAATATTTCCTAAACCCATGGTTGGATTTGAGCATATGGGGTGTCATAGGAATCGTGGTGAACCCCCCTTTCGTATGGGCGTTTTATTTCCACTCTAAAATAGTGCTAGGTTCTGCTCTACTTAGGAAGTTGTGTGCCCCTGCGACCTTGGAATGGAAGGAGTCATGCTAGGAGGGCGTGCTTGGATTCATTTTTTTCGTCTCGTAGCGCTCTTTACGGGGATGTAGGTGTCAAAAAGGTGAAATGCTGGAAACATGTTTTTTGGGGCAAAAACGTGATTTTAGACTTTTTGCTATATCTCGCGAACCAATCATGCTAGAGGCGTGTACGACGGGTCCAAGGACTCGGGGTGTCGTCCTCCTTGCTATGGACCACTCGTTATATTTTTTTTAAATTTGGAAACTCGATTTTGGGGTAAACAAGTGTTTTTTGTGATTGTTGCTGATTTCTCACGAACCAATAACGCTAGAGACGTGTACGAGGTGTCCTAGGACTCGGGCTCACGCCCCTTTTAGAAACTATGTTTGACATTTTGACAAAGGGCCTAACGCCATACATGTAGAAAAAGAAATTTTTCTTTACCGATACCTGTTTATAATGTTCATGATGCGTGGTGGTTGAGAGAGACGATACGGCTGGGTGTGTGTGTTTTAACGAACTTGTCGCTGACCACGGTGGCTATGCTCAATAGAACAATCGCTATTTCGACGGGTCGGTTTATGACAGAGCGAGGGTGCGTTTTTTCTTATACTTTACCCCCGAAGATGATCTTTAACGTGTAAACGGTGATGAGAACTTGGTTCTATGTTGGTCGAAGCGAGTAGATAAAACAAACTTGCAGAGGAGCATACGAGCAGGAGGTGAATGTCATTTGAGCTTATTGGAATGCGCTGATCTGACTTGACAACAGGTGCAATAGAAAATGACCAAGACTCTTGAATGTGAAATAATCTGACCATCGTGGTGGCAGGGGAGTGCGAAAGGCATGTGAACACGTGTGAGATTACTTCTACGCTAAACCAGTTACATCCTGTTTTGCTTCGTACGTGACAAAATGCAAGTTCATGTGAAATATGATACAACACAGGTGTTCACCTGGGACGTTAGCTGTCCACGTGCACGATAACTGTTAACAAGTCACATCCTGTTTGCTTCGTACGTGACAAAATGCAAGTTGACTTGTAATATGATCCAACACACGTGTTCACCTTGGACGTTATCTGTCCACGTGTCCGATAACAGAATGTTCAAAGCGTGGGAATCGCTGAATCAGTAATAAGTATGATGCAACTTGTGGGAATGATGTCACAACCAATAGATAGGCAAGAGCTGCGAACGTCAGTGGTGGGAGGTGAAGGGGGGGGAGATGGGGGAGTGGTAATGTAAGAGAGAACACAGGTGGAAAGAGAAAGAAATATGTGGAGCTGAGGACTGTACACACAGAGCTATAGGAGTTGTACAACATGTGTGAATAAATAAAAAGTACACAGGCTCACACAACATGTAATTTATTGATCCAAGAATTAAACATAGAGTTAAATCCCAACCATTTGACATATAGTTTATTTCCTTTTTGTTTCAATACTTTTTCCACAAGATAATGATTTGGAAATGCTGTTTTCTGAAGTTGATGGAGATAAAATCTACCTTTTATGGGTTGATGGTTGAGGTCTTGGAGTAAATAGGTGACTGGAGTGTCCAAGTTGACTTGACGAATTCGAAATAGTTCAGTCCCCCACTGAGGCGTGTAGCCCTTATTGAAGGCAGACTTAAATTTGCTCACACGAACAAAATCCCCAATTTTCAGTCGGTGACGTTTAGGATCGGCTGTTTTTATGGGGTTAAAGAGTTTATCCAATCGCTGAATATTTTTGGTCACGAGGCGTGGCTTGGTCCCAATGGTTCTATGTTTGGTGTCATTGTAACGTGACACTAGCTCTGGTAACATGTCCAACCAGCGATACGTGCCCTGAGTGGTAAACGCTTTCCACATATGGGTTTTCAATGTTCGGTTGAACCGCTCAACCACACTGGCTTTGAGATTGCTGTATGTGGTGTAATGGTGAATATCCTTAGATTTGAGAAAACTGGAGATATCCTTGTTGAAAAATTCTTTCCCCTGGTCGGTTTGTAGTAACTGAGGTTGACGTTTGGAGTGTTGAATAACATGTTGAAAGGCCTTGGTAACTAGTGGACCAGACTTGCGACGCACAGGTTCAACAAAGGCCATTTTGGAATAGACATCAATGACGGTCAACAAATAGCGTACACCGTCGTTAACACCAGCATAGGGTATCATTTCAACCAAGTCAGCCTGCCAAAGTTCATCCACACCTCGTGAAATCACATTGAGTCGTGGATAGTGACGCCTAGCTGGGCGATGCAACTCGTGAGCAATACCCATCTTAATGGGTGAGGCCTTAAACAATAATTTTGGCATTTCGAAGTTCTTGTTCAATTTCTTGAATTTCCCAATCGTGACCGGTATGGCCAGCTTGACGTGAGGAATGCAACAACTGTAGCCGCTGGACGAGCTTATTGGGATTGTGCCAGTAGGTAACATCCACAAGGGGTTTTAATTGTTTAAATGTCACTCCCGAAGCGAGTGCTTTACGACGAGTACTTTGACTGGTGGGAAATATTTTTGCTATGATGGTTTTATATTTTTGGGATATATTGGCATTCACTTGTTGAGTGGGATCATACTGTTTTTGTGGGCATGGGTATCCAATAAAATGGATTTATATTTGTCAAGATCCTCTGACGTATAATCATGGGAAGAGGGGGTCCGAGAAAAGAGCAGCTTTAACAGTCCTGGGGTTAATTTATAGTTGATGTTTTTAATGACAGCATTAGTACGAGCAAATTTAATGGATGAATCGCCAATTTTAAAACTATCATCCTCATAGCGAACACCATACGTGGTATCTGTGTTTCCAATAAATAAATCGGTGAAATAGGGTTCCAATGTTGATCCATAATATTTTATTATAATGGTTATCAGTTGAGCTTTATATTGAGGGGTGGCCAAGAGTTGTGAAAACGGAGACGCCCTGGAAGGGCAAGGTGTTTTGACCATGGCCAAGGATTTCTTTTTTCTCAAAAACTCTGCAAGGGGTGCGGCCTTTTTTTGAGGCGTAAACACTTGTTCCTCCTCATTCTCAACCTCGCTAACACTAGTCAAATCTTCCTGTTCCTCTTCCTCTTCCTCAGGGTCCTCGTGCAGCGTCTGCGTGGCTTGTGAAACGGTGGGTAGCGATTCAGATGGCTTGAAAGAGGGTTTCAACATGGCTTTTAGCGGAGGTGCTAAATGTTGTTGAATAAACAAAGCTTGATTTGCACGTGATCGTTTCAATTGACGAAACTTTTGGCGAATAGTATTTTTGATCTAATAATATGCTTTTTCGATTGACTCTCTGCTAACGCCATGGTGTCTTGACAAATTACTTGAGAGGGAATGAGACAGGGCTTTAAATAGCAATAAAATGATCAAACCCTAAGCTATATCGTCCTTGGTTGAGTTCACTTTGTTTGTCAATCACTAAACAGGCATGACGTTGAGTGTTCCAGCACTTGCCACACAATTCAGTAAACATTTGAAAGGTCATATCCGGATTCACATGTTCATTATATACGTGACGACTGTTCCTCTCGTCCTGGCGAAATAAAACAATGACATTGGCATTGTCACGAATCAGCTGTTTTGACATTTTAGAATACGTTTTTCCAAGATAAAAGCAATCGATATGTTGGTGTCGACCCATGCTGAAATAGCTTTGAATAATGCCTTGACGTTCAGTGGATACATCATCGAAAATCATGAGTGAATCAGGCTTTACCTCATCCGGTGAAATAACATTTTCTTGCGTGAAAATTGTGAAATAACCCATATTCTCTTTTTGTAATCCAGACATGACTTGATCCAGAAACACGTAGAGGGGTTGGTAGAGAGATTTTGCAAAAATATAAATATTTTGAAAATGCAGACCATTGGGCACGGTGATGAGCGTTAGCAAAAGATTAGTCTTTCCACAGCCGGAAGGCCCCACAATGATGCAGCGAATGGAAGATGGAAACAGTGAACCAAGGCGTTGTTCACGTGATGTGGGATAGAGATGGGAAACCATGTCCCCCACGGGGAATGACTCTTGCTGCTTAATAATCTTCATTTCAACTAAGGCTTAGCCTGGCTAGCAGGCTGTCTGTATACAGGACACCGAGCCTTGTCATAGAAACAGTAGACTGGTACTACCGGTTGACGATGGATGTCTTTGGACGTGCGTTGATGGCCAAAGCTAGGTATGTCCCCATACATGATCCTAAACAAGAAACAGATCCTGCTAATAAACACTATGTGGATAGGTCAGTAGTGCCACGCACAAAACAAGGAGATTATGACTTTAAGGGCAAGCGGTTAACCCATGTAAAACATCCTCAAGTGTCTACAGAAAATGTCACGAAAAAAATGCCACGAAAATGTATGTGGATAACAAAGTGTATGAGTTTTATGACGGTGAATGGCTATAGCGCTAATCACCATCTGATTATTCACGTTGAATACCCGCAAGACGAAGACGATGTCTGTACCAAGCGTTACGTTACCTATGAAATGAAAAGGCTTTATAAATTTATCCCATTTGTGTTTTTAGTTTTATCTGACAAATGAAAAACCTTTGAATGACTGAAGCCATTCACCGCTAGCTCGTGACCAGCACTTGACCTATGTGCTTGCTTCGGGTTTAAGCCACTATCGATTACACTATGATGGAACCATTCAAATCAAATATGCCATACCTGATGAGAACCATTTACAAATGAAGATAAATGGTCATAGGATGTTGGTCCATAACCATGAAATGTTCAATGCAGGTGACGAATTATCCTTTCAACTCATGTTGACATGGGATGAAAAGCAAGCGGGAAAAACCATAAACGATTTCCCACTTTATGTGGAATTGGAATATACAGCCATGAAATAACCATCTGACGTTAGTTGTGATTTAAACTTTCTTGTGAAAGGTTGTTGGTCATTACCATCATGGTGAAACAAAGGTATGTGGTGAGAAAGACTAAAAAGAAGACCTTGTCCTTGGCAAAGCCTGGGCTTACGACATTCGTGGACAAGCCCATGCGAAAGAAAAAAATTAAAAATAATGTATTGACCATAAGGAAAGCCCTTCGTACAGCACAGAGACATGTTATTCCAAATCGTCGGCGACAGGGTTCAAAACAAGGGCGAGTGATTCCCGTCCCCAAACCAGCGGGATTTTTACCTTCATTATTTGCCAGTTTGGCTGCTCTGGGTTCACTTTTGGGCGGTGCCAGTGCAATGGCGAAAACCATTAAAGCAGCGCAGCAGGGCAAGCAACAACTCAAAGAAAGTCAGCGACACAATGAAACAACGGAAGCGATTGCCATGGGGGCTAGAAATGCCAATTTAAAGCCAGCCTTTTATCAACAAGAATTTGGGATTTCACCATTTCGAAATATTTAAAAAAAAATAACCTCAGCCATAGCGAGACATGCCCTGACGCATCAACAAGTGGAAAGCTATGCTAAACAACTAAAGCTTTCTCATTTTCGAGGTGTGTTTATGCGAAACCAATTACCCCCACGACCCTGGAAACAGGAATGTGCTGTTGTCAATTTGGATGATCACCGAGGACCAGGAACGCATTATGTAGCTTATGTCAAAGAGGGATCCATCGTATGGTACTTTGATAGTTTTGGGAATTTGCCCCCGCCCATGGAACTAGTGACCTATTTTGGAAACAGGATCAAGATATATTATAATGTGAAACGTGAGCAAACGTTTAACAGCCAACAGTGTGGACGTTTGTGTTTTTTTATATAAGACGCAGCATAAGCAAAAACGCCACCAGTATGTCGGCAGAAAGTAAAACGTTTACACTACATGGACGTGGACCTGAAGTCAGCCTAGACTTTTACCCGCCTATCGAATTGAGTGAAAAGCCCTATGGTTTAGGACTTGTTTCTCTTGAAACGTACAATCGAATATACAACATACGAGAAAATGTGAACAACAAGTTTTACTATGATGATTCTGTGCTCACCCTGAACAACTCTGGTGGATACACGATCGATGACATTTATGAACACATTTATGTGGTGTTGATCAATGAGTATGGTTTAAAGTCATTTCTCGACAGAACGCACAAGTTTGAACTTGTAGGATATACCAACACTCATCGCTGCAGTATTTTTTCTACCTTCAACATTGACTTTAAAACACACCCCGATTCCATTGGCCCATTACTAGGATTTAAACCACGCGTGTTGGAGCCCAACAAAAAACATGAGTCAGACCATGAAGTGAAATTCATTGAGGACCATCATGTGTCGGTGACGTGTAATATTATTAGCCAAGTGTACACCAATCAGGAACCATCGCATTCGCTTTATGACTTTATTGTGACATCGCCCAATGGCTATATTATTCGTGAAAACCCTCCAGTGGTGCTTTTTCATTCTGTGGCTGTCGATAGTATTAGTAATATAACATTAAGACTGATCAATAGAGAGCAACAACACATTGATCTAGATTCTACCACACCAGTGACTTACAAGTTGGTGCTAAAGCCACTATGAAGTTTGTGTATAAAGCAACAACGCCGTCTAGGAATGGTGTTAGTTGTTTGCCACGTGAATACACGTTAACATCTCAAGACAAGCAAATATTACAGCATTTGGGTTACCACGTCAATCCCCATAATGAATTCTATCCTAGAGGTAGCGAACCCCATCGAGGAGCAACCAGGAGTGGTAAGAATTGATCTCCATTCCTATCAAGCTCAAACACCTGCACTCAATAACAATGATGAAATTCAATTTGTTATCAACAACCAAGATATTTACACCCTACCGCATGAAAGTGTCATTCAGATTGAAGGTCGGCTCACCAAAGCCGATGGCTCTACACCCACCACATCCAAGTTGGCCAACCATGGTTTGGCCTTTTTGTTTTCTGAAGTACGTTACGTGATTAACGATATCGTGGTGGATAGCACTCGAAATGTGGGCATTTCCAGTGTCATGAAACTATACCCCTCTTATAGTGAGGAAGAAGGTAAAACACTTTGCATGGCAGGTTGGTGTCCTGACTCGACCAATGACTGGATGGTACACACCGATGGGACCTTTACTGGATATTTAGCTCTTAAACTGATTTTAGGCTTTGCCGAAGATCACCAACGCATTGTGGTCAACGCAAGGCAAGTGCTTTATCTAGTGAGAGACAGGAGTGATAATAATGCACTCAATGCCCCCATAGATTCAAAAATTCAACTACAACGCTTGCTATGGAAAGTGCCCCATGTGACCCTTGACGATAGCAAAAATTGGACGTACTCAAAATGGTAAAGAGAGATATGCCTCTACCCATGGAATTTAGAAGCTTGGCACTCCATGAGTATCCGCTATTGCCCACCACCAACACACACAGTTGTTCTGTAAAAACAGCTCGCCATACAGAGAGACCTCTCTACCTGATCGTGGGTTTTCAAACGAATCGCAAGTATCAACAAACCAAAGATGCCACGCAATTTGATCACCTGCAATTGAGAAATGCACGTCTTTTCCTCAACGGAGCTGTGTTTCCCTATGAAGGACTGGATTTGGATTTTTCAAAAAACTAGTTTGGCCCCCTGTACGACTTGTTTTCTATATTTCGATAGTCGTATTATCAAAAAGAGAACGGCCCCTGCTGCTACCCCAAGCGTTTAAGGCAAGAGCACCACTGATTGTCTTTGACTGTTCTTACCTGGAAGAGTCTGTCAAGCCATTCAATATCGACATTCGACTAGATTTTGAAACGCATGACAATGTACCAGCCAATACGACGGCCTACTGTTTGATTATTCATCACAAACAAGTCAACTATTATCCACTATCCAACCAAGTGACGAGTGTATAAATAACAGGTCAACCCACGTCAAGCCGCTCAGTCATGTCTTGCTTTAAAGCCTCAAGAGACGTCAAATCCATGAATTTAAACTCTGAGGAACAACGTTCCAAGACTTTTGCAACATGGCCAGTGCCTTTCATAAACCCTCAAGCCTTGGTGGCCGCTGGATTCTACTATTTAAAAACAAGAGATGAAGTGAAATGTGCCTTTTGTCCCCTCATCATAGACCAATGGCAGGAGGGTGATGAACCCATGCAGGAACATCAGCGCTGGTCACCCACCTGCCCCTACCTGTGTAGAATGGAAGTGGGAAATATACCCTGTCATTCAAGCTATCCCTCACTTGTGTCTCTAGGTATTTAAAAAAAACAAGTTACGATACTTGTGGACCGTATGGTGTCCATGGTGCTTCGGTGAGCAGCTCACCATCAAAAACGCCTAGTTTAAAGACATTGGGACATCATCGGTGTTATGGACGTTACAAACACAAGAGACTATATTGTTGTATCAGTTGGTATCGTCCTTATCCCAAAATGACAAAAGCCTGTAAGACGTGTTATGATAATAAAATGATGTAATTCTTAAATTCTTATTTTTTCATGTCCTCATGTCCTACCCTAACTTCAATTTTTTTTTCAAACTACCATGGCAGGTAAGTCCATGTCATGATCACACTTTAGTGGTCGATCGTCAGTCAGTCGTCAGTTGAACTCGGTCCAGGCAAGCGTCAACATGTTGCGCACACTCATTGTGGATTGCCAAGGGTTTAAAATTGGTGACAACAAATTTATATTTAAACAAGTGGCCATTATCGATTGTACCACGTTTTGGATATCGCAAGCTACGCATTTGCTATTTAAACCGCCCCATGCCTTTGATTTGTTGTGTGAAAAAGATCGTAAACAAACCCACTGGATTGAAAATCATAGGCAACTAGACTGGAATCAGGGAACCATTTCCTATAAATATTTGGACGTGGTCATGAAAGCACACTTGTCCTCGGTCAATGTGGTATTTGTGAAAGGTAATGAAAAACGTCAATGGTTGCAACCATTTTTGGCGTCCTACTGTCAATGTATCGACCTCGTGGAGTTGGGCTGCCCCTCCCTGCAAACGCTCATGGATACTTGTTCCTGTGGCAACATTACCCATACAGCCCTATCGCATGCGTGGCATCTCTTTCATTGGTTAACCACCCATGCATGCTGGGATTTGTTGAACAAAATTATAACTCAAGATTTACCTGTGAATGACGCCAGTGAGATTTCTACAAGAGACGTATAAACATCTACAGCACGTGATACCATGGAGAAAGGCAATGCTACGGACAAAGCCATCGGCAAGTTCTTTGTGTGCAAAAAGAAACTAGACAGTTTTACCAAAGAGGAACTCTTGGCGCTCCCCAAGTCGTTCATTTATTATGTGGCCGCCAACGCGGTGAAAGAAATCTGGCAACATGTACCAAAATCATGGACTCAAGGCCCTGTGTTGAGTGAATTGCAACCCTGTACGGATTGCGATCACCATAAGTGAGTGAAAAATACCTGACGGCAAGACTCGCAGATAGAGTACAAGATCTGGAAGGTTCCAGAACGATCTTAATAGAAAAATGGGGCCAGAGTTAATCCAGCGGAGGAACTTGCTTTGTAATTTATAGACAGAGGGTATTAAATAATATCCCACGTGGTGAGAAGATTTCTCATTTAGCAAGCATAAGAAATGCTGCTTTTCACCAAGATTGGCTTGATTAGACAAAAGCCCAACATGGAAAATCCCGCGAAGGATGATTTTTGCCCCAAAATAAGTAATTTCACACTGCCTATAAAAAATCGTTAAAAGCATGTAGTCGTTAAAACCATGAGGATGAGGTTAAAACTTGAAGTTTGTACTTAACTTTGCTGCATGGCGAAAGTGAGGTTCTCCTTGCTGGTTAGAGCTACCACATGGCGTGGAATTTAAAAAATGCCTCGTTAGGTCAGGAGGCTAGCTCTAGTTGAGCCTTAACTGAGTCGACGGCCGGCGCACAAGTGAGACCCACTCAGCGGAGCACAGAGGGTCCAAGGAAGGGAAAGAGTGGGGGTAGGAGACAAAAGGAGAGCATATAAACATAGCCAACATTACAACAAAAAATTGATCTTCTCTTGCTGAGCCGGTCTTCAAAGAGTTGATAACAGATGATACTAGCGCAGCATGGTGAAAAAAAGTAGACGTAGTTCTCTTGCTCACGGAGAAAATAGCTGGCGATGGTAGCAAATCTGGTGGCCAGATGGATAATGAATTCCTCTTGCACGAAGAAGAGTTGAAGAGCTTCAGAGATTCGCTGCTATATGACGCTAGGTGGGTCATGGAATATATATCTAGAACAGACTCATAAAAGATATAAGAGATTTGAACATCAAAGAGAAAATAGAAGATCACTGTTGGTGTTTGACAAAGAGGAAAGAATGAACATGCAAAAGCATTAAAAATTATATTCTCTCGTACCGTGTATTCCAAGAATACACCACTTTGCTGGTCTGTTAACATGGCGATCTTGAGCTGGCTGCAAATACGCAGCCACAGCCCACAGAAAACATTCATCATCAAAATTTTCAATATTCACCACAGCCTTTTTCGAAGCTATTGCTGGCGGTGTTTTAATATAGCTATACCCAGCATTTAACGGGTTGAAATGACAAATATTGATTTGTAGATGGTGAATTTTGTCCAAGGCGAGGCCACTCGGTCCTTGTTGCATTCACCACATGGCTTTGATACAACTCGATCAGATTATCGGCTATCAAAAGCTCTTGCATTTTACTGCAAATATAAAATGTCTCTTTATGCTCTACGTCCTTCTTTGTATATATGAAATCGCACACAAGTTCTGTATTCACCTTTAAAGCCGTATGCAACCTTTGCACTGTACAAATTTCAATTTTAAAAATTTCAAAACAAGATTTTAAAAATTCTTTGAGAATCAAACTTTTTCTAACATTGACCACACGACCAGAGCACACACGCGATTTGAAACAACTGTTTAGTGGTTCCCAAGTTAACGTATCCGCAGCAGTAAACGACATTATTTTGAAAGAACACTCTCACCTGAGTTTTCAGCTTAGACTGCTTGACAATGGTTCCACTCTAAAGACACTTGGTTTTCAGCTAAAGCAGTAGAGTTTTATTCTCCAAATATCTGAAAGAAATAAAATAAACCATCATAAGTATATCAATTCCATATAGTTTATGCATTTCATAAACAAAACAAAATCGAACAGGTTATATATATAAAAAAAACAAATCTCACCTTGACGTGTAATGCTTTGCTTTATTCCCGTCTCGTGGGCTAGTGTGGAAATGGTTTCCTTTTCTAGCTGTCTGTCTTTCTCTCTTTTTCAATCTCTTTCCCACAGACACACAACAGGCGGGCTATACACGTTATCTGCAAACAAATAAATAAACATTTAATTATAACTTTAACAATCAATAAATAATTGCATGTAAATATATATATATATATATATATATATATATATATATATATAAATCAATAAATATATAAATCAATAAATAAATACCTACCCCACAACAAGGTTACGTATTTTCCACCAACACCAAAACTGTTAAACAAGACCAAGTGTTTCACGCAATGAAGTGTCTTCAAAGGTAGTTACCTAAGTGAGAGTGGAAATGAAAACGACCTGTCTTTATATATGTTACGTTGCATGTATAATCATTTTCCCCCCTCGTTTTGAACATTCTCTTATCGTGCACGTGGACAGCTAACGTCCAAGGTGAACACCTGTGGCAGATCAAATTTCATGTCAACTTGCATTTTGTCACGTACAAAGCAAACAGGATGTAACTTGTTTAGCGTACATGTCATCTCACACGTGTATGCATGCCTTTCGCTCTTCCCTGCCACCACAATGGTCAAATTATTTCACCTTCAAGCGTCTTGGTCATTTTCCATTGCACCTGTTGTCAAGTCAGATCAGCGCCTTCCAATAAGCTCAAATGACATTCACCTCCTGCTCGTCTGCTCCTCTGCAAGTTTGTTTTATCTACTCGCTTCGACCAACATAGAACCAAGTTCTCATCACCGTTTACACGTTAAAGATCATCTTCGGGGGTAAAGTATAAGAAAAAACGCACCCTCGCTCTGTCATAAACCGACCCGTCGAAATAGCGATTGTTCTATTGGGCATAGCCACCGTGGTCAGCGACAGGTTCGTTAAAACACACACACCCAGCCGTATCGTATCTCTCAACCACCACGCATCATGAACATTATAAACAGGTATCGGTAAAGAAAAATTTTTTTTTCTACATGTATGGCGTTAGGCCCTTTGTCAAAATGTCAAAATAGTTTCAAAAAGGGGCGTGAGCCCGAGTCCTAGGACACCTCGTACACGTCTCAAGCGTTATTGGTTCGTGAGAAATCAGCAAAAATCACAAAAAACACTTGTTTACCCCAAAATCGATTTCCCAATTATTTTTTTAACTATAACGAGTGGTCCGTAGCAAAGAGGACGTCACCCCGAGTCCTTGGACCCGTCGTACACGCTAGCATGATTGGTTCGCGAAATATTGCAAAAAGTCTAAAATCACGTTTTTGCCCCAAAAAAATGTTTCCAGCATTTCACCTTTTCGACACCTACATTCCCGTAAAGAGCGCAACGAGACGAAAAAAAACGAATCCAAGCACGCCCTCCTAGCATGACTCCTTCCATTCCAAGGTCGCAGGGGCACACAACTTCCTAAGTAGAGCAGAACCTACAACCTAGCACTATTTTAGAGTGGAAATAAATCGCCCATACGAAAGGGGTGTTCACCACGATTCCTAGGACACCCCATATGCTCAAATCCAACCATGGGTTTAGGAAATATTAAAAGCGGATGACCTATTAGTTTTGGTCTTTTAATTAAATAACGAGCCTATAGGAAAGTAGGGGGCATCACTACGAGTGCTAGGACATCCTGTATGTTCAAATACCATGATTGGTTCGCGAGATATCAGGTTCTGGGCAAATACGAGGAGGGTTCAATAAGTTAGTAGACAGCTCTCACTTCCCCACTACTGTCAGGTTTTTATCATAGAGACTTGAAATTTATTTCGGGGGTAGAGGGCATAGGGACCATTGATTTACGTCAAATAAACCTTTTTGTAAACTCTTTAGTTTCCAAAATATAGAAATTTCAAAATTTGAGTGTTTTCAAAAAAACATAAAAAATAAAAAGGTTTTATTATAAAAAATAAAGGACATAGAGACCGTTCGTTTGAGCCATGGCACAACGATCTATCGTGTTTGGTTTCCAAACTATCACCTACTTTCAAAAACAAATATTTTCAATTTTTTTTGAAAAATATAACGAGTGGTCCATAGCAAATCCCCCGTCATCCCGAGTCCAACGACACCTCATTCGTGAATCTCCAACCACGGGTTCGGGTGTTATCGGCTCGCATTGGGAGTAGTGTGGGGGGGGGGGGCAGAACTGTCACTACTCCACTACTAATGAAGTAAACCAAAAATGGCTATCAAAGCTCTACCCCACACCAAAAAACTTATATTCTAGTGTCAAGGAACTTTTTAACATCATTGCATCATAACAGAGACAACATGCACAGTTAGAAGGTCGTTTTCAATTTTAAGGTGTATTAAAGTCTATCTACGCACCATTGTACGGAAGAACAGGAAGGCAAGAATTAGAAATGAGATGATAAGAGTGGAAGTAGGAACGGAAGAAGCCCTTCTCAAGAAGATCCAGAAATCAAGACTCAAATGGTTTGGCCACATGAAAAGGATGCCTGTGAACAGAACTGCAAGGAGGGTGTTCGAAAGTAAGGTGGAAGGAAGAAGGTCTGTGGGAAGACCAAGGAGAAAATGGATAGATTTAGTCGAAAAGGAGTTGATGAAGAAAGGTCTAGACTGGAGCAAGATGATGGAGAAGTGGTATGAGGACAGGAGAAGATGGAAGGGGCTCGTACACCACAGCCGGGCAACTGGAGATGGTTTATGATGATGATGATGATGATAAAAGCCTATCTAGATCCAATATGAAATAGGATGACTGAATGGTAAACCTACATGGTTTTCTGCATCTTTCCAAAAATGGACTAAAGGCCTTTCTGCATGAACTGATTTATTTAATATCACACGAATGCATTCATAACTCCCCTTGCCTCAACAAGAACTAAACTTGGCTAAGAATTCACAAATTCAAGCTCCTGTATGAGATTGCTCCTTTGTTCATTTTACCTCATTCTGATAGCAAATACAGTGCATTGCAGATATCTGTGGGCAGTTTATTGCAGATCTACTAGAGAGCATTATTTGTAAAGTATTTAATTTTAGCAGTAGAACATTTGTCAGAGAAAATGAAGTACCAGCGATATGATATAAACACTATTTACATTGAAATAATACTTTTCTAAATGTACACTTTCAAATACAACAATTTGGTGGTCACGTGATGTACAGTACCATAGCCTTGCTTTTATTGCACAAAAATATCATTCGAAACATTGATATCCAAATCCAAAGGTACCGGACGTGATGTACAGTACCATAGCCTTGCCTTTATTGCGCAAAAATATCATATGAAACATCGATATCCAAATCCAAAGGTAGCTAGTGTATGCCCAACGCATCCTTCCTGTTCTTTCATACTAAACCACTGTATGATTTCCCCAAATCAAACAAATGGATTCAGCCAACAAATATTACAAAGCCAAGAACTGTTATTTGCCTAACCAGGACCCAATTGCAAATAATCAATTGTTTTGAAAATTCACCAGATTAATCAATAGTTCAGAAAAGTAAATTGTTCAATAATTCAAATCGATTGCAATCATTGCTATGAAGCCATACATTGAATAGCATACGGAGGTCATTCAAATGTGACACAATCTATTTATTAACAAGAAAATATTGGGTAAAAAAATGTTATCTCGGTGGAAAATGAACGAGAAATTTCAATTCCAGTCACAGGATCAGATCATATTTTGAATTATCCATATCTTGATTTAAACAGCAAATAACATTAAAAGACAAACTTGGAGTTTTAGGGAATTCGGAATCCTTCGAATTATACAGGATTTTGAATTATTCAATTTCCATTACTTGATATACCGGTAACATCAAAATGATACAATTGCATCTGCACCAGATAATATAGCACATTTTATTCATCAAACTTATCCAGAGTAGCATTCACTTAGCATTGAATGAAAGGGAGAAATTTTGCAGATAACTCACGATTTTCAATAATCAGTGAAAGTCCGTGTATTAATTACTGTACTGTAAAATATTGGGATTGCATTCTAGTTTGAAATTACTGGACAAAAATGTTTCTTAGCAAGTATCTGTCAACTGATACCAACCTACAGGAGATAATGAAGGTGGAAACTATTGTAAAAAGAAATCAAGAAATTCTGATCTTTACAAGTAAAGGTAAGCATAAAAAACCCACTTTGTTCCACCTACTTGCTGAAAGGATGAATGAAGACCTTCCTAGCCCAAGAAATGGCAAGGATTGCTAAAAGTGGCTCACTACGCCTTCCTGAGGTGCCAGGATCGCTTAGTAGATGCGTGCTTTCTAGACAGTTATGGCATGTATTTGTGAAATCTTTGTACTATGTCAATGTGAATGTCTCTAATTTATGCATATCACCACTATTGTCACTTTTGAAAGAAATTGTTGGATTTTCATGTCTACGTCAAGAGACTGTGGTAAACAACAAACATGGCAGTCAGATTATCGAAGACTAGCTAACTAAATCAGATATTTTACCTGCTCTTGATGGGGGTAGAGTCTGTAGTGACTTTGAAGATAGTGAAATTGATATTGTTAGTGATCTTGAGGACAATGAAATTACAGGTGAGGCTGAAACAAGCTTGGAAAATTAAAATTAGTCGGATGATGATACACCATTGCCGACCAGACTTGATCAGGCACATGCACATAGACCTGTACAATTACCAGATAGCTTTTAACAGGTGACTCATCCTGAAGTAGTAAGGGATTCTGCAAATTTACTCAGAAGGAAGAGTGCCCAAGAAGAGGAAGTAGAAGCAGAGTAAGAAAACTACATGAAAAAAAAGTGAATGTTTTCTATTTTTTCCCCTATTGTGACACAAAAAGTGTTTCCGAACTGCTAATTACGAACCGATTTTCACCAAACCTTCAGCATTATTATAAAATTGCATGAGCAACATTTTGTATATTTCAGTTTTTCTTGTTATGATGAACAATTTATATGCATTTTCACTGTGAATTTTCAAAACAAAAATGCAAACCAACAAAAAAGGTTCTTTGGTTCCTATATTTTTATTATTTATATATTTTAAATTGTGAAACAACTCTTTCTAATCAAAATGGTGCTTATTGTTAGTTTCTGATAATATTTAACGGTTTCATAAAATATTTTATAAGGCCATGACTATTCAGCACTACAGAAAATAGCATTGGCACTTGTAGGGCTAGTGAACATTGCATGAAAGACCTTAGCTATTTCAGTCCAAGCACTGACCTGGTCTTAAAAAGATATCCTCATAGGAGACATCACACACAAAGATGTCATTCATTTAGCCATCATCTGTGTTACGACGACGTATCTGTTGAATCTTGGTCATGATCATGATGAAGAGAAAAGGGGGCAAAGCTCAACCTATGCTTAGGCCTGAATTCAAAAGCTTCCCGATATTCCTATTTTGATAAAACTGCTGATGCTGGATGAAATGGCGAAAAACAACCACGGAGTCACTGCGATGGGAGGATAAAAGATAATCTCAAAAAAAAATCTGTCGCATTGTCATCCGACCTGTAGCTCTGTATGGTTGCGAAGTCCGACTGCGACTGAGACAGAGAGTCGATTGGGCATCAAGGAGACTAGGATGCTGTGGTGGACAGCTGTTCTTCACTAATCAGGATCGCACCCCCAATTAATCCATCACGGAGAGATTTGCCGTCGCAGCGATTCAAGAAAAAATGTGCGAGAGTTGTTTATGATGGTTTGGAGGTGTGTTGAAGACAGGGGCTGACCCTATCGCGAAGACAGGTAACATGTTAGAAGTCGCTGGTGGGAGACCAGAAGGATGTCCGAAACAACGATGGGCCGATACCCTTCATAAAGATCTGAAGAACATCTAACTCAACCCTGATATGGCCCAGGACAGAAGCAAATGGAGACAATGCATCCATGCGCTGGACCCCGCCACCAGGAGGAACAAGTGCTGAAGAAAAAGAAGATACAACTGCTGATGGCATGGTAGTTCTCCGTTCTCTTCACCATGTTATTCCTTAACATAGACCAAACTTAGTTTCTGATCAAAAAATCCAGATATCCAGAAAGGTTACCCACAGATCCTCACCTATAAGCTAATTAATATGTTGTACTGAGACCTTGGGCATTACTAATAGCAGATTCTTCTGTACAAACTCTTGATTACTCCCGGATGATCTATTGTGATATTTCTCAATTTTGCTGCAATGCCACCCAAAGTTCAACCAGACTCTTGAAATATTGATGTCAAATGCAATGAACAATCATGCCAAAAAATGCAAGGAGTCCCAACCTTAATCAAAGCCAACCTTCCTGGCCAATCAAAAACAGGAATGATTTCCGAGATACTCCAGCATTCACTGAGCAACAAGGAGAGAATGCCACCCATGAATGAGTTATTTAATTTCTTCTTATTGATCGGCTTCTTGTGTGTGACATTCTTTATGGTGGACCACACACGTCACCAGGAAACACTGTATTGTGTTGCAACTCCACTGCCTTTATGAAGGGTTCTTAGTATGATGCATTTACCATCCCAATTAGCCTGGGATAGTGTGGAAAAATGTCTAAAGCCCGGTTCTCATGCACCAGTGGATTCCCCTGTCCTTGCAATACAGTGCAATACACTGTCAAGCAATGCCCTCAGAAATTGTCAGATTCCCTTCTTCCACAGAACTAATAATGCGGTCGCGAATAGCCTGGTTATGATGAAGCATCATGCTGCAATGAAGTGACTGGATAACATGGGCTATAACGTAATGGTCTACCCTGCGGCGTGTAATGAGCAAGGCGCATGCATACAAATATGATGGTATAAATAAATAACACAAATATGGTAGGATTTGAACGTGCAACCTTTCTGCTATGAATCCAGCATGTTAAATGTTAACCATTCGCTGCACACGGAATATATTCACATTGATAATGTACCTCTCATATGAAACCGAAACATACTTATTAACCATTTGAGATCCAAGTGCCGGTAAGGAAGTTTGTTTACATGTGCAGTCGCACGGGTAGGAAAGAGTCAGCTCCGGCAGGCTGTTATCAGTCTCCTCCCTGTGGTGACATATGGTCCTGTTACGCTTAGCATTGCTGGACTTATATGGACACTGTACCCCGTCACTGCTGTGCCCCTTCTTTGTCCCACAAGGCTACAGCTGTTAGGATCAACCAAGGTAAACGGCACTAGTACTCAAACATGCAATAACATTACCTGTCTTCTTGGCTATAAAATGTGTAAACAGCATATTATTCGAATATATTCCCTCTTCCATATGTGAACAGGCGAGGCTGAGAAAGCAATATGTTATGGCACAGAATTTACGTTGGTGCTGTACAGGACTTTAATTCCCAACTCAACCACTCATTTTATATATTTTGCAACTGTACATATCTAGATGAGCTGCTAGGTACAGAGCTGATCCACTCCATGATTGGCTGAACGCTGCCTATATCTCATTGGCTGTTAGAAAAGTGTTTAGATAGTGGGATAAACACTCCTTGCTGTAAGGCAGGCATTCTAAACCTGTCTGAGACTGTCAGCACCGTATTCATGCCATACAAAGTACCCAAGCACAATTATGTCGAATATCATAATCTTCTAAAGCAGGGCCACAGCGCTCCTGCCGTGCTCCAAGCCACAGCTCCTAGCGCTTTGCTGGAAGGTAGTTTCAGAAGTGGTGGGAGAAGCTTGGCTGGCTGAGCGCGCTGAAATCTGCAGCCGATCCACCAGTCGCTAGTCTAGTCCAATGCGCTTTGTTGACAGCGTGTAAGTAAATCAGTTTCGCAGTGGTCATGACTGAACAGCATACAAATAAAGTAGTGGTGAAGCAGCAGTCCTTTAAAGCAGAATGGGAAATTTCATTTTTCTGTACATCTTATAAAGGGCATGCCAAATGTTTAGTGTGCAACAGAGATGTAATGTGTTAAAAAGAATACAATTTGTTGTTGAATTTTCCTCTCTAATATGTTCACATTTCAGTTTCGAATAACTCACAATATTCTTTACTTAACACTCGTGTTCGTTTCCTGCACATTCCCTACATCGGAGTACCATTCGATTTGTGTATGCGGTAAATTTGTTATGGCAAAGCAGCCCTATTAATATGTCAACAATCCCACAAGAGCCGTCGGCCGCACGACTCTACGTACGTATCTAGTCAACGTGGTCCGAACATCGTCCGTCTCCTCGCTGCCACAGTGTAGTGGTGGTAGGGGAAGGAGCTCTAGTCTGACTGTCCAGTGCTCCCCGAGCGCAAGGACTGGATGGCCCTGTTCTAAAGGCTAAAAGCCTTGTCATTGCAGCCATTTCTTACGGTCTTCAGCAGTTCTCTTCATATGGGCATACGAGTCACGTTCCATTCCTTTGACGATGTTCTTGAGATACGATTGTCTTGGTCGTCCCCTTGTTGTTTTATTTCAATTTTTTTTCCTTCAGAGATTACCTGGAGGAGAGTATCATGTCTGAGTATGTGTCCCTTAAATTTTGCTTTCCTTTCCTTGATGGTGTTCAACAGGCATCGATTCTCCTGAATTTGGTTCAGAACAAGCACATTTGTCTTTCTTTCCATCCAACTTGTTCGGGTCATTCGTCTCCAAAACCACATTTCAGCAGCCTCAAGTTTTCTTTCTTCTCTTTTCCAAAGTGTCCATGTTTCACAACACACTCCAAACAAATGTCTTAAGAAATGGCTTCCTTATCTTCAAGTTGAGATGCTCATTGAGCAGCAAACTCTTCTTATTTTGAAAGACTTTCTTTGCCAACACTATTCTTTTCTTAATTTCTGAGATGCATCTGTTGTCATAATTAATCACACTTCCCAAATAACAAAATTCTGTTACTTTTTCAATGGCAATATCATTTAACATTATATTATCTAAAATTGGTGTTTTCTCTTTATCAACCACCACTAATTTTGTCTTCCGAGAATTAACTCCAAGCCCGAATTGTCCTAAGGATTTCTGAAAAACTTTTGACATTCTATTCATTTCACATGCATAGTTTGCTAAAAGTGCAATGTCATCTGCGTAGTGAATGCTATGAACCTGTACTGTAATAAATTTTAGTCCTTTTGCTTTCATTTACTGTCGCTTCTATATAGAGATTAAAAAAATATGGTGATAGAGGACAATCCTGCCTTACACCACTTCTTATTTTTGCTTCTCTTTTATTCCCATTAACTGTTATTTTGGTAGTTTGATTTTTATATAAGTTAAATGTCGAATATAATAATAATAATAATAATAATAATAATGCAACAAACGTGCTCCTCTCTTTCCCTTGCCTATTTCTCTCCCTCCCTCAGAAGTACTGAAATAGCTAGGGATTCACCACTCACCAGGCATGCTGAAACTACTTGCATGACTCATGCAGATAAGATACATTTATGTATGGACAGTCGAGTCGAATCAGTATATCTTTCATGTTACTCATAAAATAGGGACTTCCAAATATTTTTACTGTAGATTAGAAATACTATTTCACAAAATGATAAAATTTCTGACTGTTATCATCATCATCATCCTGTACAGTTTCAGCCCCAGGCTGGGTCTGTTTGTAACATAACCTCGCCACTTAGTCCTTTCTTCCCACCACCTCAGAACAGAAGATTCCAAGTCTCGCTACAGGGGAAAAGGAGTAGATGGCGAACCCAGAAGAACGGTCTCCCTCAGGGTAGCGTGCTGGCTCCAGCGCTGTACAATATCTACACAAATGATCAGTCAATTCCAGCAAGTACTAGGCACTTCATCTATGCCGACGACACAGCAGTGGCTGCTCAGGGCTCATCCTTTGAAGAAGTGGAAGAAAAGCTGACTTTAGCGATGGACGACTCTCCAAATACTATTATGCCAACTATCTGAAGCGGAACCCTAATAAGACACAAGTGTGTGCGTTCCATCTACGAAACAGGGAAGCACGGCGACAGCTGGACATCACATGGCGAGGTGAGCGACTGAAACATTGCCCAACACCAGTTTACCTAGGTGTCACACTAGACCGTGCTCTAACCTACAGACAGCAATGTCTGAACACGAAACAGAAGGTCAGTGCTCGCAGTGGCATACTCAAGAAGCTGATCGGCAGCACCTGGGGAGCCAGCCCGCACATCCTGAGGACTTCCGGACTTGCACTGTGTGTGTCAGCCGCTGAGTATGCCGCTCCTGTGTGGAACGCTTCAGCACATGCTAAGCAGGTTGATACTGCTGTCAACGACACTGCAAGGATAATCTCGGGATGCCTGAAACCAACACCAGTGCACAATCTATACCCTATTGTTGGAATAGCCCCACCCAACATCTGGAGGGCCACTGCTGCGGACGCAGAGAGAACAAAACAGGAGAATGACCATCGACATCCATTATATGGTCACCAGGCAGCAAGGTCTCGCCTCAGATCCCGCAAGAGTTTCCTTGCTAGGACTACGCCGCTGGAGAGAACACCAGAGACAACTCGTCTTAACAGATGGAGGAGCTCACTGCCCACAGACATGACACCAAAGGAAGAACTGGCTCATGGCGCCGACTTACCTTATCCTGTGTGGAGGTCCCTCAACCGCTTAAGAGTGGGTGTCCCTCGATGCAAGACCAACCTGCAAAAATGGGGGATCCTTCCAACAGACGCAGACACCTCTTGTGAATGTGGAGCTGAACAAGACCCAACTCACCTACTTACCTGCCCCCTCCTGGAGAACCCATGCACAATGGAAGATGTTTTTAGAGGAAGTAACAAGGCCATCGCAGCTGCAATTATTTGGAAATGTTGACCGGACACAGAAATGAATGAATGACCATCTCTCCGTTGTCACTCTGGTCCAGTCCTCGCCTCTCTTCTTGACACATTCCTCCACTCCTTTCAGCCATCTATCCCTTGGTCTTCCCCTGGGTCGTTTCTTCTGCATCTGCATCTCATGTATCCACTTGGGAATCTTCTTCTCTTCCATTCTCTTTAAGTGTCCATACCACCTCAGTCTTGATGTCTCAATCCTACCTTGCAAGGGCTTCTCTTTCACTATTTCCCCGACCTTTCCATTCCTCACCCTGTCTCTTCTTGTCACACTTTGTAATAAAAAGAATATTAATCCGGTTCGTGCAACAGAATTTGAATTAAATAATGGATCTCAGGGGAGCTGCTCGCAAGCACATTTAGAAATGAGGTAATTAAAACTACCGGTACTTCAAAAATTTCTAAACCTGTAAGTAGCCAACAGATGTTTATTGGCTTTCTAAATTCTTTAATATATATAATAATAATCTTCAGGAATAATTTTGGCTCAGTTTCTACCGAGGGAATTTGGATGGAAAGGAAATCCCAGGAGCTTTTTCAACAGTCAAAGAAATTCTCAGACACATTCAGGAAATGGCGTTTGAAATTTCATGGCATATTCTCAGAATGAGTGATCACAGGCTGACCGAATGAATTCTAAATCTTACTCTCTCAATGGAAGCTAAGAACAACCAGCTGCTTGAATTTGAAAATTATCTTCAGGAAGTCGACATCTCAAGTGATATGATATTAAACACCAAACCCCGTGGCATTACAACCCACGAGGGGCCTAGGCTTACCAAGCGATCTTTGCACAGCCATTTGACCTGCAGATTATGGGGTGAAAAGTGGTCAGCGAATTGGGTCACCTTGGTCGTTAATGTGGTCACCGTGACCGGGGCACTACCTCACTGTCATACAGCTACTCAATTGTCCTCACGAGGCTGAGTGCACCCCATTCCAGCCCTCACATCAGTTTGTAAAATCCCTGACGAGGCCAGGAATTTTATCCGGGTGCGAGGCATGCACGCTAACCCAACACCACGGTGCTGGCTGATATGGTACTGGACAGATCTAAATTCAGAGAACTAGTTGACAATGATCATTTTCAGACCAGCCAAACATTGCATCCGAAAGAACCTTAACGCAAAAAGAGCCATAGCAAGAAGATGAAGAGATTTTGGGAGGACAAGAAATAAAGATCTGATAGATTGAATCGTGCTCGTGTGATGGGCATAACGATTTAAAATAATAATAATAAGAATTAATAATAAATACGGATTCCTTTTGACAAAACATATTTTATGACGGATATTAAAACAGCTCCGAATACACTCCGCATCGGTAATTGTAAGGTCTCCCGAGTGAAAGACTTCAAGTATTTAGGTGAATGGATCAATGAAACTGGCAACGAAAGAAAATCTATAGAAGCAAGACTACAGAAAATGGAAACTGCTTTCCATTTGACAAAACAAGTTTATAACAAAAAATGTCTCTCTTGGAATTGTAAAATTCAACGTGATAAAACAGTAGTCTTGCCTGCAGCCCTTTATGCAGCCGACGCAATTAATCTACAACATAAAACACTGAGAAATCGATTAAGGAACACAAAATCATGCGAAAACTTTTGGGACCAAGAATCAAAGATGGAATTCACCTTTCGAAACCTAATGCTGACATCTATTTAAAACTTACTAAAATCACAGACACAATCCGTACGAGAAGGATCCAATTCATGGGACATTTGGACAGAATTGACCCAACTAGGCTAACAAATAAAATCTATACGTTTTTGAAGAAAAAGGCAACAAGGTCCAATTGGTACAAACAGG
The DNA here is from genome assembly GCA_946902985.2 of Meconema thalassinum. NCBI lineage: Eukaryota > Metazoa > Arthropoda > Insecta > Orthoptera > Tettigoniidae > Meconema > Meconema thalassinum. Next base: position 111,266,121 of record OX336393.1, read on the forward strand.
CGGAAAAGGACTTGGCTGAATTAGGTTTTCCCAATCTCAAGGATCGAGAGGAAATTAGGAAAATTACTCATACACGGGCAGCCTCCGTGGCTTAGGCGGCAGCACGCCGGCCTCTCACCACTGGGTCCGTGGTTCAAATCCCGGTCACTCCATGTGAGATCTGTGCTGGACAAAACGGAGGCAGACAGGTTTTTCTCCGGGTACTCCGGTTTTCCCTGTCAAAAATTTCATTCCAGCAACACTCTCCACTATCATTTCATTTCATCTGTCATTCATTTAATCATTGCCCCAGAGGAGTGCGTCAGGCCTCGGCAGCCGGCACAGTCCATATCCTCGCCGCTAGATGGGGGCTTCATTCATTCCATTCCTGACCCGGTCGGAGACTGGAAGCAGGCTGTGGATTTTCATTTCACTCATACACGGGGTTTTGAGGCAGAAGAGAGAAGACCTACCAGACACGTCTGGTCGCAGCAACGAAGACTCACTCAATCGTTGAGCATGAAGAGTTATTGGGCAAACATCAAGGCCAAGAAGTGTTGATTCCGCGTGGTCCTAGGAGAACCATTCGCGCAGAAGAAGAATAAAGAAACAATCATACTAATATCAGAACCTTTAACTTTTGTCTTTAACCAATGTTTAAGAGCAAGTTATTACATTATGGGGTTTGAAGCCATTTTTCAGTGTTGCCTTAGTAAACAAAAGATTGGTGCTTTTCAGTCGGTCAACACGAATGTACCCAAATGCATTGGGTTATACCCTAATCCTGTAAAAAGTGTATTTATTAATCTCATATAATTTTTTCAGGATTCGGGTATAACCCAACGCATTTGGGTACATTCCTGTTGCCCAACTGAAAAGCACCAAACTTTTGTTATTAAGTTATTACACTAATTCACTTAAAATCCACTCGTCTTTCACTTGAAACAAAGCCTGTGAGTCTGCACATGTGCTTGCTGGTGGCGAATTTGTGCAATACGGGACCACAGATAATAATAATAATAATACTCTCATGTAGAGAATACAATACACACGATGTACAAAAGAAGATTATTGTTTCTTGGGCATTTAAATTGAATGAACAATGACAGGCTGACAAAACAAATTTACAGTATAATAAAATTTTAATGCTTAAAGTACAACCAGCATGGTTTATACAGACATTGAATGGCCTAAAGGACGCTAACATTGACTTTAAGGATACACATAATAGGGAATTATTTAGAGGTTAACTTCAAAAAGTGATCTTCAGGGATGAACAAGAAAGAAAAAGAAAGCAGCCACGTAACATCAGCAACTCAGGAAGAAAAATTGAAGTATTGATTTAACGTGCTATTCGATAAAATAAATAAACAATAACAGTGCACTGCAGTCTGCTGTGGAACTACATAAAACTCATTTATGAAACAGACAACCCAAACACTTGAGAAAAAATCGAGGAAGAAAGTGAAAGAGATACAAGTATATTTACTTTTCGATTCTATAATTAGGTACCGGTAATTAAAATTACTGTATCTTTAAAAATCTTAATTGTTTTTTATATTAAGTGTGGTAGCTGCCACCCCGTACCACCCCCGATTTACGCCTATGGTTTAATTTAGAAAAACATTACGCTGCATAAAATGTTCTCAACTAGGACTATTAAAAAGAGAACTTTTTAAGACATTGCATTCTTCTACACTATTAGCAAATTTCTCTCAAAAGGAATCACAAACTGGAATTTTAGGGAATGGGTATTTCTCGAGGTAACTGTAAAATAGCACTCAAAAGATTTTGATGTATGTGTTGTTTATTACTCTCAAAACAAGGCATTCTAATAAAGTAAAACATGAACATATTGCACTAAAAAAGAGAAAGGGAAGCCATATTCTTTTGAACCACCACTCCAATGCCACAATTTTGAAAGAAACAAACTATGAACTGACACAGCAACAGAGATAAACCTGAAATTTTCTCATCGAGTTTCCATTTGTTCCGTAATTATAGCTCATCTCCACATTCACAATAATTGAGTTTAAAACTTTTCATTTCTTCAATACATGACAGTTGATTCACATGGCAAAGAGATAATTTGTTAATGATGAAAAATGTGTCAATCCAAGAAAAATAATGCAATGGACCATTTTCATTACAACTAAAAAGAGAATGAAAAAATAAATAAATACAAATTTCAAATTAATCAAAATCTTTAAATATAACATATATAAAATTAATATTGACTTAGCTTACCAGCAGACATTGTAATCCAAATCCGAAATAAACACTGTTGTTTGTTGTTAATTTGTACGTACCTTTTAAGAAAAGCTCACTGTAATTAGTATAACTTACACTTGATTGATAATAAAAATGCACTGTTTAACACTATTCTGAGGTTTGATCCTGGACCCCACGGTATGAATGGAAGTGGACATTCAACAAGAGGTACGAGTAAACGAGGAGAAAGAGGCTATTTACCGACCATGAATACCTCACCTGAGTGAGGGAGATTATAATCTGCCTGAAAATGCATGGAAAGTGAAAGGCCTCCTTTTCGGAGCTCGGGGAACATCCTTCAAGTTTGTCGTGAACATTCTTAAAGAGCTTGGCATCATTAATAATAATGTTGTTGGTTTTAGATCCCTTTTAATTACTGTGGCATTTAGAGATGCCGGAATTTTGCCCCGAAGGGGATCTAAACATGCCAGTAAATCTACTGAAACGGCTCCCTTGCATTTGTGCACCCTCAAATGCCAGCTGACTGCGCCAGGATTCGTTCCTACAACCTTGGGAACAGCAGGCGAGAGCGCTGGCATCATTGAAAATGATCTTGAAAAATATCTGCTCTAGTATATTGAGAGCCTCAATATACACACATCAAAAAAAGTTTTGCATCACCTCGGTTCCCAGATCTCCGGCATATAGACGTTGACTGTGTATATTGTATCCAAGATACAGTCCCTTTGACTGTTCATAGATGTCACTAAAACTGCTCAAAGATGTAAACAACCATGCATGAGCAGGGCCTATTAGACGGAGGGGGTACGACAGCCGATCAGTTCCAGTCATTCCACCAGGACGAAGGTACGCTGCTCATGTTGTCTGTAGTTCTACCATGCCTAGAAGGTCAATACCGCAGTTCGATCGCGTCCGCATTGTTACTTTGTGTCAAGAAGGGCTCTCAACAAGGGAAGTTTCCAGGCGTCTCAGAGTGAACCAAAGCGATGTTGTTCGGACATGGAGGAGGTACAGAGATACAGGAACTGTCGATGACAGGCCTCGCTCAGGCCGCCCAAGGGCTACTACTGTAGTGGATGACCGCTACTTACGGATTGCCGCTCGGAGGAACCCTGACAGCAATGCCACCATGTTGAATAATGCGTTTCGTTCAGCCACAGGACGTCGTGTTTCAACTCAAACTGTGCGCAATAGGCTGCGTGATGCGCAACTTCACTCCCGACGTCCATGGCGAGGTCCAGCTTTGCAACCCCGACACCATGCAGCGCGGTACAGATGGGCCCACCAACATGCTGAATGGACCCCACGGAATTGGCATCACGTTCTCTTCACCGATGAGTGTCGCATATGCCTTCAACCAGACAATCGTCGGAGACGTGTTTGGAGGCACCCTGGTCAGGCTGAACGTCTTAGACACACTGTCCAGCGAGTGCAGCAAGGTGGTGGTTCCCTGATGTTTTGGGGTGGCATTATGTGGGGCCGACGTACGCCACTGGTGGTCATGGAAGGCTCCGAAACGGCTTTACGATACCTGAATGACATCCTCCGACCCATAGTGCAACCATATCGGCAGAATATTGGAGAGGCATTTGTCTTCATGGACGACAATTCTCGACCTCATCGTGCACATCTTGTGAATGCGTTCCTTCAAGATAACGACATCGCTCGACTACAGTGGCCAGCATGTTCGCCAGACATGAACCCTATCGAACATGCCTGGGATATGTTGAAAAGGGCTGTTTATGGACGTCTTGACCCACCAACCACTCTGAGAGATTTACGCCGAATTGTCGTTGAGGAGTGGGACAATTTGGACCAACAGTGTCTTGATGAACTTGTGGATAGTATGCCACGACGAATACAGGCATGCATCAATGCAAGAGGACGTGCTACTGGGCATTAGAGGTAGTGGTGTGTACTGCAATCTGGACCACAAATGCTGAAAGTCTAGCTGTATGATGGTACAACATGCAATGTGTGGGTCTCATGAGCAATAAAACGAGCTGAAATGTTGTTTGTGTTGATCTCTATTCCCTTTGTATTTAAAGGTTCCGGAACTCTTGGAACCGAGGTGATGCAAAACTTTTTTTGATGTGTGTACATGCTACATAATCATTTATATGGTCTATTATAATGTAGGTATATCATAGAGCCAACAACCTACTAATAAAGCCTGATATAATCATAATAATCATTAATATTAATGTTACTGGTTTTACAACCCTTTTAACAACTGCAGCATTCAGAGATGCCGGGGTGCCGGAATTTTGCCCCCTAAGGGGATCTAAACATGTCCTCAAAAGACTGACTTTAGAAGTAGGTGTGATCACGCCAACAGTAGTACACTCAGAACCCCATTGGCGCCAACATTACAAATTACCATTCATACACTGGCAAACATACTGAACCCTTGCAAAGAAGCATATGAGACTCAATTTCGGGGGGTGTAACAGTCCATTTCCTAAAGTTGTTGTTAAGCGCTTCTTATAACATGCAGGGTAACATATAACAAAATAACATGCAGGAAAAAGAGAATACCAGGATTAAAACATATGAATTTAATAAACAGATCAACAAATTTACACTATTTAGAGCAAAAACACAAGGACTCCCAAATGACACCCTCTTGAATTAACAAAAATGCCAAACTGGGCCTGATCTCAGGAGAGATCGTAAACATCTGGACCAAATGTCCCAAATTACTGCAATGACATATGCGTGTGCGGCTTCTCTGCATGCGGTACGATGTGTACAATTTAATGTGAGATCCGTTACCATCCAGTAAACCTTCAGGGGACGAATTTGCATCGTCATAGAGCTAGACAGACACGAGGAACCAACTAAACACTAATTAAACTAAATCCGACACTTCCTACACTGAATAAGACAAAATAATTTCCGCATGAAATTGAAATCAAAGAATTGCCGTAGCAAACAACACTAACGCCTAAAATTAGGACTTTTTAAATCAACACAAGTAAATCAACACGTGACCAATCAAGAAAAATACACACATGGCCGCTTGCCATTTTTTACATGAAAATACGAAAATACACCCCCGGTGTCACACCAAACAACAATATAACAATATAAGCAAAAGAAATGAGTCTCAGAAATCACTAGACTCAAAGCCAACATTTACATCATTAAAAATATTTCATTTCATACGATATGCGGTAATTCGTAACGGACATGGTGAACTCCCAATTAATATTATGATCCAACGATCATTAAAAGAACAGGTTTGCTGCAGATAGCTTACAGGGGTCAGTCGGTCAGCTGGACTGCCTAAACGATGAATCACCAGACATAGACGAGCGAAAGGTGGAATCTGCACTTCTGTCAACCCACGTGTAAACATACCTCGACCTGCCGTAGCAATGGCTCGAGTCTCGAAGGAGCGTGCTACCAATAGCACATAATATACGTGTGTGTGTCAAATAAAAATATCTTAGCATTTCCCAAGGAAATCCAAGAATCAGCACAGTACAAGGTACAGTAGCCTCCAAGAGCGCTGTGTTTTCCATAAAATAGGCTACCATCAAAAATTTGAGGGCAGTAGACACATTCTACCCCTCATCACGAAGAATCAAATACACACACCTTGACACAATACACACACCAGAATCACACGTATGGGTTTGACAGAAACCTGAAATAAAAGCCATAAATATTTCCACCGACTTGCGTTCCCAGTCTAGTCCATGACTGAAGATCCTGAATAGGGATATCAAAAATATCAAAAATATATAGAACTAAGGTGTTCTACAATGACATCTTACGTGTTGCGCTCGGCAACCCTAGTATGAATAAAAACCTGTTCGTAAAACATCTAACAAATTTTAACCTCTTCTCCTACTTAAAATGAATTTGAATACAGCACCATTTATCGACCATGACGAACTCAGCATTCGCATGAATAAAATCCAAATGCACGCGCCGCGCATACTAATCAACCTTGCTCATAAGAAAAAATATACAATCACACAAAATTTTTGGCCACGTGCCAACGTACATTTAAAAGAAAGAGTGTCGGAGCACGAAATCTAAAATACACAAGAGAAACCCTGAATAAAATTATTTACACGTTCCCGCGTCTAATCCAGCTACATATTGAATAAATCAATAGTTTGTACATCACCGTCCAGCTTGCAGAAAATCAACCTCCATCCCAGTGCATTTTCCCACGGGAAATTTACCCCGTCATCGTCGACATTCTGGTAGAGGCGTAGCACATCATCCCACCAATCGACCTTGCTGTAGACATCTTGGCGTGGCTTCTTAAAAAGAAATGTTCAAAATTATAATTCTACCCTGCTAAAATCGCTATGAGCTACTGACTTTCACTCGAGAGTCCTGGGCGATTTTTCCACGTCGAACTGGCCCTATCTAAGCATTTGCTTATTCACACGCACATATACATCACAAACTTAAACACAAAAATATTACAGAAAAATATTACAGTCTGGTCAGCCACGTAGCTGGCTGGCTTTTAACAGTCTCACAAATTACTTATGTCGAGTCGCTTATCTCAACTAGAGATCTCCCCTCCGCTTGGCATGAACTCTGCTCCCAAGAGCACAATAAAATGTTCGTTCAGACTGACGTGAACTATGCTCCTCAGAGCTCAATAAAGTTGTGTCTCAAACTACTCATCACCGATCAATTTATTAGAAACTGTCAGAATGGAATGGAGTGGGGGCAATCTGGGAAAATAATCTGTAGTTTTCAACTCACAGACTTGGGACTAGTATCAAACTTCTTCTTTTTATTTAAACGTCTCAATGCACTCATGCGGAATCCTATCGTATCGGCTGTTCTTCATACACGTGTTTTCACCTTTTTTTTTTTTAAGGTACGCACCTCGCCGCGTGGTCCAGGCGTCCTCTCTCCTGATTCGCTGATTCAATCGGGTATCGGTTGGAAATTCACCTCTGGCACGCCCATAATGACGCCAAATTGTATGCGCGTTCAGTCAGAATTTGTCCTTGAACTTGGCTTAGCCGGTCGTTCCCAGAAATAACTATCACGCCACCTCTGTTGCAAGCGTTGCGACACACTACCTGCCTTCCGTTGTCCATTCCAACAGGCACTGCCTGCATATAAGTAATAATAATAATAAAAATCATGAAGACTTATTGATCGGCAAATCAATAAGGGTTCATTTATCCTCAGCAGGGTTTTGAAATTCGAAGCAAGTGATTGATTTGGATTTTAAAAACATATCCACTGTAATATAGATAACATCACTTAAGTACCTCACTCGTCTGCCTGAGTGTGCATTCCACTGTCCCAATGAGCGTGCGCACTTCTCGCTGCTGTGTACCCTTCTGAGATGTCATTCACCCGTCTCGCTAGACCTCCGCTCTCTCACTCACACAATTACAACTTCAGCCAGACCTGCCGTCTTGTTTACAAAACAAAGCTCGATCTCCCAAGTACCACGTAGCCACGTGCATTTGAGTGTAGGCTCTCAAATTAATTTATGCAATTGGATTCTGCATTCCTTGTCCAGATTACTCATCAAATGGTTCCCTTCTTCTTCTGCTCCCATCGTCTTCTTCTGCTACCGTCCTCTTCTTCTGCTACCGTCTTATTTACCATATTTCCAGACCCTTGCCTGAAACTTCGACCCGCGAATTTCTTCTGCTATTTTTCCGCGTCTCCTCCTGTCTTGTCACCTTCTCTGCATCCTCGTTACTGTGATTGTCGGAATTTCTTCTGTATTTCAGGGCTCGTCCCCACTTCTCTTTCTCCGTTTCCTCCTCTGCATTTAATTCATCGAGATATTTTTGCGACTCAGCGTAACGCTCGTTCCATTCATCACGGAAATCTCTTTGGTTTTCTTGCCGATAATTCCTCTGATTATTCCATCTACCGTCCCCGTTCCTCTGATATGGTCTACCCTGCCCTTAGTTTCCTCTCCAGATAGTGTATTCTCGCTTGTACGTCCTCTGATTATGATTGTTGTTCTGATTGTTGTAGTTATCACGGCGATTTTGGAAGTTCCTATTATTATTATTATTGTTGTATTGGTTTCGACCGTCGAATTCCTGCCGTCTGGGCGTAAATTGTGTGCTAGTGGACTGTGTCTTCGTTTGATTGTTCTGACTTTGACCGTTTTGATGCCCCTGACCTATTTCTGCGATATTCACGCATTCCATATTTCGTCTCCCAGTCTGTGGACTAATCATACCGTACTCGTTTCGTCCAAGTGGCGGAGTATCTCCTCGTCCTGAACTGCGGTTTTGATATTTCCTGCCACTAAAATTGCTGTATGTTCATCGGAAGCTGTTTGCCGATAGTTAATACCATGTTTTCCTCTGACGGAGGTTCGTCAAAATCCCGGAATTTTACTAGCTGTTGACTAAAAAAATCAGAAAACTTTGTAGGGTGTGTACTATGGTATTTTCTGGTATTTAAGTCCATCCTCAACCCCTGCTGCAGTGAAGGACTCCAAACATTCCTCATAAATGCTTCTTTAAACTGGGCCATGTCATTAAACGTATATTTGAAGCTTTGAAACCAGATTAAACTTGAGCCTTCTAAAAACTTCTCCACTAAACGAAGCTGTTTTGCGGGTCTGACGTGTTGGTCATTAAAATAATCATCCAGCTGGCGCAAGAATGCTTTTGGATTAGATCCTGAATTTTCTCTGAATTTATCTGGTTTAAAATCATTTCCCCTAATGACTTGTATGACTTGTGCAGGTGTCACACGAGGTTGTGGAGTTGACGTCTCTCCTCAGTAATTGTGGAATGTGTTGCAAGTTGTCTTCGGACTCTGATCCCGGCTCGTATCCTCAGTTAGCTTCGACCCTTCTGGACTTCCAATACTTCCGTGTTTCCCTACTGCATTTTCTGAAGAGAATAAAGTGGCATTCTCTAAAGATCTTATCTCATTCTTAACGATGAGGTCCGCGTGTTCTTGAAACTTGGACTTTATACTTTCTTCCAGAGCCTGTATTCTAGAGTTATTCTCCCCTAGCCTCTTTAATATAGTCAGCCTATCCCCTTTAGTCTCATTCACCTGCTGTTCCCAATCTTTTCGGATTCTACTCTTCAAATTCTTAATTTTTTCTTCGTTGTTCTCCTGACTCTTCTCAAGCTGTTCCCCTATTCGATCTTGTATCTGCTTCTGAGTTTTAATTAACTGTTCTCCTATCTCTTTCTGATTCTTAATTAACTGTTCTTCCATTTCTTTCTGATTCTTAATTAACTGTTCTTCCATTTCTTCACGTATTTGCTCTTGATTTTTACTTAACTGGTCTTCCAGGTTCTCGCGCAAGTACATCCTTTCTTTCTCCGTTTTTTATCTCCAGTTTGTCAAGTTCTTTTATCAATCCTAACACATTGTTGTCGACTGACTGAATCTGCTCTTGTATATTTATATTCTTCGCCTCTATTCTGTTGAATTGCCCTTGTAATTCGTCCTGCGTACTCTGTTTCAGTTTGGCGGCTACTATTTCATCTAACCGTACTAGTTTGTCGTCAAATTTGGATTCTAGTTTCTTGATTTCGCCTAATTGTCTCGAATTATTTTCTGCCACCTCCCCCGCCAGTTTTTCTAGTTCTGTTTTAGTATTATGATTTATCTCAAGGGTTAACCTCTCTAACTGAACAGTTTGTAAAGTTGCCTCCTCCGATAACTTGTGGTTTAGTTCAACTAACTGTTTATTATTATCATCACTCTGTTCCCGTAATTGAGTAGTTATGTTATTTAATTGTTTATAATTATGCTCTCGCAACTCGTGCAATTGTTTATTATTCTGTTCACGCAACTCGTGTAATTGTTTGCAATTGCACCGTAATGTTACTCTTCACGTCCTGTAATTGTTTATCGCTATCTAATTTCTGGATTTGCAATTGCGCCGTAATGTTACTGTTCATGTCCTGTATTTGTTTATCACTCTGTTCACTCATGTTTTCTAACTGTTCCTCCGTCTTTGCCGACATTTGCACAGACATATGCTCCATCAACACTTTAATCTCCTCGATGCTAGCCATCGCAAAACACACAAATATATTCTGAGAAAATAGGGTCATGCAATGGGATTTCAGTCGTACACACATGTCTTGATATTTAAATATTACATTGATTCTAATTTAAATAAATTTTCAGTAATCAAGCACTTACTGAATAATGACTCTTATTTCCAAACAACAAAATAACTCCCTTGTGATCTGATTTTAAATTCCTAACTAACAGAATTTACGAAAAACACTTTAATTAACCGAAGTTAATTAAATGTTAAGTAAGGCAACAACTTCCTGCTTTTGACTGAGTTCACTAATTATGCAAATTTTCAAATACAAAAATATGGCTTATAAAATTTCATGGCATAACAGTCGCATGGCACATTCGTATTTGTGCGCCAGTTGGTTGCACATGCTGCCTCGAGTTTATAACCTGGCATGACATTGTCAGAAGAAAGGAGACTCGTCTCTGTGCATGCAGGCTACGACTCATTTTACGAGAGCAGCCAGCACACGGCACGCTAGACAGCGGTTGCGCTCAGCATCAGTCCAGGGGAGTGAAACTTGTATGGACCCGTCGCTTACACGAGTTAGCCTCGGAACAGGACCTTCTATAATACCGGATCTGACACTAGCGGCGGGACAGATGAAAGATGGCTGTCGCTGTTGGTGATTACATGCTTTGTTTATAAGTTGAGTCGTTTTGTTTACGATGTGATAGTGGTATGAATTTCGGTTAGCAATCGTCTCCTTTGATTATCTGTGCTTATTGATTATTGCTTAATGATATTACACGTTCGTGTAAGTAAATGTCTGCATTAGTGCTTCATAAATACGAGATACCGGTGACTTCTGTTACGCTTGTGATACCATCAATACTATTGCCAATCAGAGGGTAAGTTTGGCCTATATATTATTCTATTTAGGGTTTATAAATTATTAGTAATGGTAATTCATTATGAGCAAGCATAGTAATAATTAACGTATTCCAATTTAAGGCCTAAGAAGATCTGAAAATTGATTACCGTACGTACATATGAACATAACCTACTTTTTAAATTCACTGCAGTGTTCTCTCATCCAATTATACGCCTGCTAGTTCAAGGATATCAATCTTATCACGTACTTGGTGTGGATCCCGGTTTAATAAACTACCAGTAGGCTTACTCATGCATAGGCTATGCTAAAATTGTGGTGATATGCCTTGAAACTGTTGTGTGACTGGATGCAAATCCAATTATTATAAAGATAAGCCATTGGTGCCTATTTTCTAATTTCCTATCAGGGAATTCAACCCACACCCAACTTCACGGAGCTGATGACCAAGAAGTCACAAGCCCATAAAATGAATTAACAGCAGACAAAATCACGTCATGATGTTATTTTTTGTGTTGGGTTGGATTCTGACACACGTCATGCGTTTGACAGAGTGCCATTTAATCTCATGAATAGGAATGAATGAATACGACTAGCCTACTTGTTGACGGATTTACAGAAGGCAGTCGTGACCTTATGATAGGAATTACCTAGGCATTTATCTTCAGTATGTGTGGGACCCCTTGGTAAACCACTTGCTGGGTGGCTACGCGGAGAATCGAACCCAACATTTACCGGTTTACCTCAAAGGCTGTGTGTACCCCGTACTTACCCTTAGACTAGAATTAAGATTTTTTGACAGTCAGGAATCAAACTTGGACCCCAGAAGTGATAACCAAGAACTACACCACCTGGTTGGTCACATTTATTTTTAAGGATAATATGTCTGTCTGTTAGGTAGTCAGCCCGAAGGCTGGTTGGATCCTCAAAAGGCACTGCCGTTAGGTTATGTGGGTAGATACCCACAAAAACCCAAGGCAGAGCTATATTGAGGCGTACTAAGCAAGAAGAGGAGTGAGGTAGATTATCATTGCTTTCGTCATTGAGTCAGAACAGCTGTACTAACCCTATGAGTAGAACCTTTCACAGCATCCACAGGCACTTACTGTGCCCTGAATGTCATTGCTAAGCACCACCCATACCTCAGTAGCTTCCATATAATCACAGCCAAGAGTGAGACTGAGACATCGGTGATACTCTAGCCTGTGCCAACACACACTGACTGTGCCCTGAAAGTCATTACTAAGCTCCACCCATACCTCAGTAGCTTCCATACAATCACAGCCAAGAGTGAGACTGAGACATCGGTGATACTCTAGCCTGTGCCAACACACACTGACTGTGCCCTGAAAGTCATTACTAAGCTCCACCCATACCTCAGTAGCTTCCATACAATCACAGCCAAGAGTGAGACTGAGACATCGGTGATACTCTAGCCTGTGCCAACACACACTGACTGTGCCCTGAAAGTCATTACTAAGCACCACCCATATCTCAGTAGCTTCCATACAATCACAGCCATGAGTGAGACTGAGACATTGGTGATACTCTAGCCTCTGCCAACAGACACTGACTGTGCCCTGAATGTCATTACTAAGCACCACCTATACCTCAGTAGTTTCCATATAATCACAGCCAAGAGTGAGACTGAGACATCGGTGATACTCTAGCCTGTGCCAACAGACACTGACTGTGCCCTGAATGGCATTACTAAGCACCACCTATACCTCAGTAGTTTCCATATAATCACAGTCAAGAGTGAGACTGAGACATCGGTGATACTCTAGCCTGTGCCAACACACACTGACTGTGCCCTGAAAGGCATTACTAAGCACCACCTATACCTCAGTAGTTTCCATATAATCACAGTCAAGAGTGAGACTGAGACATCGGTGACAAGCCTCATTTTACTCTAGCCTGTGCCAACAGAAAAATGCAAATGTACTGCATTCATCAAGAGATGGCAAACAGGCCATAGGTAACTTACTAAAAAGAGATCGAAATTCCTACAGGAACATATACAACTCCCCCCAGGGGCTCACATCTAGTGGGACGTGGGTTGGCGACCACGGGGCCCCAGCTGAGTCCGGCATTGCTTCCACTTACTTTTGCCGGGCTCCTCTCCGTCTTCTTTCCTGTCGACTTCACTTGGTCAACTCTTGCTCTCTCCCGACCCCGACGGTATTAGGGTATCCGAGGCCTAAGGAGTCTCTTCCTTTCCCGCCTTAATTGGCCCTTGTCTCATCTTTTCTGATACCCTCCTTCTGTGAGGGGTCAGCCTTCTTTTTCTTTTCCTGTTATCTCCTGCCTTCTGCTCAAGGCCCTCAAGGAGGTAGGGTGTATGTAGCCCCACCACTTCTGGTGCACCCTAGATATTGCTACACCCTCCGGGGCTCACGGCTGGTGAGTTCGAGAGTTGGCGACCCCGAGGGATTCCTGAGCTGGGTCCGGTTTTCCCTCTTTTATCCATTACCTGTGAGGCGGACCCTCTCCTCTTTCACTTTCCTATCTGCCTTTTATGGCTCTCCTTCCTTCCAAGTCCCTCAATCCGCATTCCTCGAGGGTCGAGGGCATTTCTTTTCCTCCTTTTTGCCTTGTTCTCCTTTTGTTTTCCATTTCTTCTTCTAGTACAGTATATAAGTTAGTAGTTAGTTTTAGTTATAGTTTACATTTCAATATCAGCTTCACCATCACCCAAACCATTAAGGGCCGATAACCTAACTGTTAGGCCCCGTAAGACAACAATTATCATCAACATCATCATTTACAACTTTCCCTGTTCACTCAGCCAAGATATTCTACAGATCTCTCCTGTGGACCTCAACATTATTTTATTTTATTCCTTTCATGATGGAACTCCGGTAGTACCTTATTTTAACTCCCGGGGCACCTCCCCATGCCTGTCCCTTACACAGCTACACACACTACTACAATAATCACGTAATTGGAGGAATTCAACCCAAACCCAACTGCACGGGGCTGATGACCAAGATGTCCCAAGCCCATAAAATGGATTAACAGCAGACAAAATCACGTCATGATGTTATTTTGTGTTGTGTTGGATTCTGACCCACGTCATGCGTTTAATGTCCGACCACCAACAACGGCGGCCATCTTGGATTGCAGTGTCAGTTCCGGTAGTATAGAAGGTCCTGCTCGGAATGGCGAGCTTCAATAAGCCACCGTACAAAGCGCAGCTAACCCCAGTTGACTACTATTGACAATAACTTACGCAAAGGACAACCCAGTTAAATTAAAAAATTTGACATGCCGAAAATTGTTATGGTAGGTAATAGAAAAGATTGGTCACATGAATACATTTTTATGTTTCCATTATTGTTAATCCAACCTTTCAACTCAACCACATTGATATGATATTCTTGCATTACTGCAAATAACAATGTATCATAACTTCAAGAATTCATATTACCATATCTACATACTCGATGGTCGACATAGTGATGTCATACCAAAGACAACTGATCTGAGCATTGATACATATTTTAACAGCAGTAATTCAAATAAGATACATTTTGAAAAAGGGGTGGGAGCAGACATTAACCACAAAATACGTTGACTAGAATTTATGAAAAACCAAAAAATGTGATTTTTCTTTTAGAAAACCACATGAAGTGCCTAGTGACCAATGTAGCTGGAGAGTTGATCTCCATTAAAGATAATCTGCAGCCCTAACATAACCTAACATTTCATGCCATATCGATTATGCACAAGCTATTAATATACTGGTATAGCACTCGTGTCTATACAGCCTAGTGCAAAATATACTGTATTATTAGGGGCATACCCAAGTACTCTAACACAAATTCTTCCGCAGATAATTTATATGACTGAAGAACTACTTTTGGTACTTTTATAACCTTGTCGAGTGCAGACTATACATGCGTAAATACAGTAACCAAGAAGTGCATTTATAAACGCAAAGATTAATAACACAATCAGTAACATTAGCTTTTCTGGCTAAGCTTATCTACAATGATTCTACAAATGCAAAACAAGAATAATCAACAAGCCATGGATAGAATCACAATTTCATGTACCGTACCTTTCTTTCAAGGCATTTGAAATTATTCGTAAATATACAGCAATTATTTACAAGCAGAAAAAGAAAAAAACAATGTTATTGGTTGATATTAAAAAACAAAATTTTGAGCCTAATTATCAATGGGATTAAAACTGACAATATGTCTCACTACTTTGTATGGACAATAACATTCACATTATTTTAATTTCTGAGGTAGGGAACAAGACTCCACTGCTCCATACACTGGCTGCCATGTTTGTCACCTTTCACATAACAATACAATTATGTCTACCATGGAAGAGACAGATTATTATTATTATTGTTTTAATTACTGAGTATCAAAAACTTAAAAAAAAAAGTTAATTGAAGCTTTGTGATAGGACCAGTCTTATTTCTTTGCTGCAGAGTGTGTTTTGTTGTGTGTAAGTGTGCCTCACTCGACTTGTCACTGCATTTGGCTTGAGATCACAAAATTATACAACAAACAAAAAACATACACAGTAGGCCTAAAAAATAATATTTTGAGTGACTCTCGTGGCTAAATAAATGGAGCTACAGTTCTGCAACAAAATGTATGTTAAAATAGAAGATCTAACTTAAAAATTGGTGTCAATTCACTAGTTCCAACGTTCGCCGCTGGGTGTCAGCGTCAGTAACAGTGGCGTCTGGTAGCCAAAATTGGAACTACTTGAAATTGAACTTTATGTATTTATCGTATGGCTTTTAGTGCCGGGAGTGTCCGAGGACATGTTCGGCTCGCCTGAGTCTGTAGCTGCTTCCAGCGGACACCCTTAGGGTGAGCTACAAGTTCCGTTCAGTTTCAAGTAGTTCCAACATTCGTCACCAGATATCAATGATACCTAGTGGTGAACGTTGGAACTTTCCTATAGCGTTCCGACGAAATCTAACCTAACAATTTAGCTGCACACAAGTTTAGTCTGTGGAAGGTTCTTTTACATGCCATAAATCTATGACATGGGACCACCGGCTTTACTTCTCCTCCGATGGAAGGCACACTGAAGGATTTTTAACACTCTTAAAAAATCCGACCACTTCGGCCGGGTTTGAACCCGCTATCTTGGGAACAGCAGTTCAGCATGCTACCAACTACGCCACCTTCCTTCATTTCATCCCTCATTAACTCCACTTGTGAGGTTGGCGTCAGAAGGGCATCCGGCCGTAGAAACCATCAGCCACATGGAATTTCATCGCATCTCATCCCCAACCCCGTTGGAAACGGATTAATAAGGAGTAGACATATAGATAGATTAATATAAAGCTGTGTTCTAAAATTTTGAATACATATCAATCCTGCCAAGATTTTAATTTCATATTTTACCAAAGTGTAAATTAGATCATCTAATTCAAAATATATTTTGTTGCAAAACTCTAGATTAAGTGGTCAAGCCATAAAAGTTTTGGCCCACCCTGTACATAATAACAATAGAAGACAAGTGTACAAGTTGTTTTGTATATATCAGATTCTACCTGCACTTATGTTACTAGCACACCTATGCAATCATGGAAAGAAAAAAAAAGTGAATATACACATATATATTCAACAGTCCTGGAAAAATACAGCACCTAATGTTTTGTACTTTCAAATTGATAAAAATATTTGCCAGTGTTTTTTTTTTCTCTCATTTTAATAATAGTTTACTTTCTCATCATTTTTTTTCCCTCCTAGAAACTAGCTAACTTCAGGAAAAAATGTTAGGCACTGCATTGCATCACCATTTTTGCCATCTATATGGGCGGTGCCCCCTATCATATCACTCAATGAGACCCAACAACCAGCTGGCAGTACAAATTAAACATACAAAAGCTTTTTTTGTTTTCAATAGTACGTACAAACAAAACATGACCCTTGTTGCACACACCATTGATCAAGGCAGATAACCAATGAGATGGTTTCCGATGGCAGCT
The DNA here is from genome assembly GCA_946902985.2 of Meconema thalassinum. Classification (NCBI taxonomy): domain Eukaryota; kingdom Metazoa; phylum Arthropoda; class Insecta; order Orthoptera; family Tettigoniidae; genus Meconema; species Meconema thalassinum. The sequence continues at coordinate 111,283,152 of OX336393.1, forward strand.
TTGACTCATTCAGAGCAATAGGCTCCGACTTGATCACAAGAGGCCGAGGAGACGTAATGACCGACACGGGACTGCCACCGCTACTTCTACTGGATTCTTGTTTTCGGTGGCTAACCATTAAGGTGGAACGTTGGTATAGGGCAAAAATTAGTTTTCTGTATTACCCCTTCTAATAGTGATTAAAATTTGTCTTTTTATGTGAGAAGTTGTTCTACAAAGTTTTATTGTGATAGAACCACATCTTGAGGTGCCGCAAAAGCCTTGAACATAATTTTTTAGCCTACTTTTCACATTTTGCAAAAATGAGGCAAAAGTAGACTTATGAGATCGGGCAAATGTGTGTCTGTCTGTCCTTCTGTCTGTCTGTCTGTCTGTCCTTCTGTCTGTCTGTCTGTCTGTCTGTCTGTCTGTGTGTCACCCCCCCCCCCCCCTATCAACTCCTAAACGGCTGCTGCAATCGGAACAAAATTTGGTAGGAGTAAAGATCTATACCTGAATAGCTCACGGCCATATTTGAAAATGATGTCAGTGCTACCAACTGCTGAAAAATCGCAATTGAAATTTGAGCTCCATGTTGGATATCTTGGAAGGTATGAATGGGAACGATTTCAAAATTGGCACACGTATAGATAATAATATTTCAGTTTAATTTCCAGGAGGCCATAAATGGCAGTGTTGACAAAATAATTTTAAGCCTTCTGATAGGTCCCATTTATAAATGCATATAACTTCTACACTATTAATTGGATTTCAACCAAATTTTGTATATAATATTTGTACATAAACAGATATGACTGAGTGTATTCTTAAGAGCCACCAGGGCTGCCAACTGTTAATAAATGCTCTCTCTATTTTCTTCATCCAAACACCAATATATCAGAAAATATGCAAACTGACAGCTTTAAACCATGCACACCTGACATTTTAGATTAATTTGGAGTAACTTATATACTTCAGTTCTACCAACATGATTCTAAGCCTGCTGATATGACCAATTTTTAAATACATGTAACTTCTGTACACTCAGTTGGATTTCATCCGCTCTATACTTTGCACACGTATAGCACCTAACATTCTAGATTTATTTGGAGCAATTAATATAAGTCAGTGCTGCCAACATGATTCTATGCTTGCTGATAGGTCCAATTTTAAAATACATGTAACTTCTATACTAACAAATGGATTTCATCCAAAACTGCCACAAAAATATATCATAATATTTCCGATTATTTCTAACCAGCACACGCATGCCATTGTTACCAACATGCTTTTACGCGTGCTGATAGATCCAATGCCTAACTGCATGTATCGTCCATTGGACTTCAACCAAATTTTTTATTCTGTACCTTAAGAGATGGAACTAAGAATATATTCAGTCACCAGGGCTGCCAACTGTAGTGCTCTATTAGGCTACATTATACCGGGAATATTTCAATCCAATTAGACATTTCGATATTACCAACTTAATTTCGTCATTATTCTAGATAGGTTCATATACTGTAGAATAATCATTGGCATGAAAAGTAGGCTCTTTAGTTCGTCACGGAACTTCTTGTTGTCTTTAAATTTTCTAATTTTCTAGAATTTCATTTTTTATTTTATTGATGGTTTTTATGTTTATTATTTCAATTTCATTAAAACTACGCCTAAAATAGTGCAAACAATAAAAATTTGTTGTCCATCGTCATTTAATAGGCCCACTTAGTAGGTATTAAAACATGAATAAATAAAGGTTTTCCTTAAAAAATATGCTTTTTTGGCTTTGGCATAGTAAGATAGGGTAGACATGATATTGTAATGATTTTTCCTTGACTAAAACTTATTTAAGGTACTTAGAATGTCTCCTTTCATTTTTATAATACAGTGAAAATATTGAACCAAATCAGAGAGTAGAAAAGGTACTTAACCTAAGCAATAAAGTCATAACCATTGAGATAAGAACACACTTTTATTCATAAAATGCAAATAATAGACAAATAAAACATTATAACGAAGCTAAATCAATATTCAATGTTCAATGATTCAAATACATTTTAGGTAAAGTGTTTCTTTGTTTCAAACTTTGGCATCATCTTGTGTGAAGCAATTCTGGCTTTGACAAATCCATTTCTTTCTTCTAGACCACAAACACAGAGTGATGATTCTGTTACAAGCTTGATTACTCTTTCCACTGCTTGTGTATGACAGGGAAAACGTGGTAAATCAATAGAATGCATCAGGCCATCTTCTCTTGCTTCACTTATGTACTTGGCTAAGTCCTCATCATTTACGTGCTTTGCCATCGGTGGTTCCGTGATTGATACATCATCCCAATTGATCATGTCGATGTAATCTTCAGCTTTGAAGTTTAGTTTAGGTCTCACAAACTTCCGTAACTCATTCTTCTATTCTGACCTTGCCTTCAAAAGTCGTCGGAGGCCTAAATCTCTTATGTGGTTTCTCTCATCACTTAACATACAGACAAGCATGTTTTCAGGGTGAGCGTAGTAGCCATTTCTTTGAATAACCGGGTCAATTACTTTGAGATGTTCGTTGCAAAGGAAACGTGGAAACGAAATCAGTCTCCATAAGTGTTTGGCTCCATTTACACAAAAGGGCTTCAGCTTAATGTAAAACCAGATGGGAGCATACACCTTAACTACATAATCTGTTAAGGTTTTCAGGTTTTCTGAAGGGTTCTCTGTTCCAACATACAACGGGAGAATACAACTGGCCAACGTCAGCCATCGTGAATGTGCCAACTTTCCTGGTTTCTTCATGGCTAGATCAGGGAGGCAGATTCCACTTGAGATTGATTTACACATTTCATGTAAATACTTTTGATCGGTACTTAGATCTTGTTTTATTTCGAGGTCTGGAAGGTTGTCCTCAATCGGTGAGTTCGTAACTACTGGGAGCTCATAACATTTTTCAAGTGGTTTGCCTAATAGGCTACTTCCCCGAACTCATTAGGACCTTTTGTATTTCCATTGCAACTCGTTGCAATGTAATAAACATATTAGCCACTGCAAAGACTTATGAATGTTCTTTTCTAATAGAGCGATAACACGATTATAAGCTCCAGTGTTTGTAGCAGTGCCATCACATTCAATTGCAGTTACACTGTTCAAGTTCAAATCACAGTTACAGTACTATTGAAATACTCAATAATACTATAATTATGTGATGCCTTTACCTGTACCGGAGGCAGGAGCAATGTGCGCCAGAAAAAGAGAACCAGGCTCTTCAACTAAAGAAACGTGTTCTTCAACGGCAATCTTTCTGTAAAATTTGTTACCTTTTCTCTCATTTACAATTGTCTTATCCTTTCTGCCATCAAAAAACAACCCTTTGTTCTCTCCAACTTGATTGTTGACACTGGTTGCAACTGCTTTTTTTTTTTTTCCGATTACTGGCTCTAGCTCTTCGAATTTTCGTCCTTGTCAATGACGTTAGTTTTATTCTGCTCAGAAATCAATCCCACATCTTTAAGAATGGCACTTGCTATGGCTGCTGCAACCCTGTCTGAAACCCCAGTTCTGTTAGTTAGTGCATCTTAGTCACCTAAAACTGCAATTTTTAAGCAGAAATTGATAAATACAACAATATTTTTAGCCGATCCAAATGTATTGACATTTCGTAAATTTCACTAAAAAATCATAATTTCTAACCCTTTGCGGCACCTCTTACCCTACTCCAATCGTGTTCAAACTTTACAATTGATTTAATAATAGCAAAAGGCAACTTTTTATCACTATTACGTACTGAAATTTAGAATATTATTTTTTCGTTCCACCCTACTAACCATTTCCCGGAGTGTTCTTAGCTGCTTTTCCATTGATTCGATGTTATCATGCAGTGCATCCGGGTCTTGCTGCAACCAGATAAATAGTCATTAGTAGGGCCCGGACGTTGATACCGTAAAAGTTTAAAAGATGCAGTTAAAATTTCAAAAATGACTGTAATAAATCACCTAAAAAATTGAAAATGCTCTATAAATTAGAGAAACTGATCTTATAATAATAAACTCCCCAATATTTCAAAAATTCAAAAAATCCATTGTAAAATGGAGAAAATGATCTTATAATAATAGGCTAAACTCACCAATATTTCAAAAATGACATCTGAAGCTCAAACTGAAAAGTCAATCATAATAGATTTCTAGCACTTAACAAAAGGTTTATGTTCATAGCTACTAGCTTCTTCTTAACTCTGAGAGACGTAACACCCTCCCTCATATAAAGCTGTGACATGACTAAATTGAAAAAAAAAACTTAAAAGGCCGATTTCTCTAAAATATGACCAAAAAATCTACCAAACTTAAAAAAAAGCTCTTAGAATGGAAAAATAGCAAAAAATGCAAAAGATGAAAAATAAAAATGACATATTTGAAGACGGGCCCATCCGGAGTTTCTATGTACGTCAGCATTATTTTAGACAAGTCAGTAAAAAGATGACATGTCATCAACATCTGGTCCCTAGTCATTAGTATTAAGAACAAAAAAAGAAGTAGCCTCGTGAAGGAATAGCAGGTCTTTAGTCAAGGATACTCCTCCTAGCACTCCAAAACTCAGGTAAGATCTCAACACAAATTTAGCATACAGACAAAGGCCCAATTTTATAGTAATAGCACTATTATGCAAGATTTCTCATAAACTTTGGGGGAAGTGTTGTTGTAGTTGTTGTTGTTGTTTGAGTCTTCAGTCTTTCGACTGGTTTGATGCAACCTCCATGCCTCCCAGTTCTGAGCTAATCGCTTCATCCCTACATAGCTACCACACTTTACATCCGAGGCAAATAAATAGTACCGACTATGAAGACCCTATCCAAACTGGTTGAAATTATTGAATAGTAATTCTAGCAATACAGTTAGTAAATTCAATGCTTACTTCGAGCGTTTCTAAATTCCAACACAAAATGGCTCACTGTGCTTCTGCACTGAAGTCATTCAAACAGTAAAACACATTCTGTTCAACTGTCCTGCTTTTGAGAGAGCATGTTTTGAACTTAAAATGCATTTGTTAATAACTTGCAGCTGCTATTTCCAAAAACCACTAAATTTCATATTTTATAAAAAATGCTGCTCATTTCAATTTTTCAGAATTTATTGATTATGTCTTTAAACACATAGCCTATAACTTGATATTGTCTGCTTAATAGCTGTTTAACACATGTATTGCATATATTGTGATCTGGTATTTTAAATATTAGTACTCTAGTATTAAGAATTGTACATATCATACTCGTATCTTTTCATTTGTGTTCATGTCTATTTTGCTGTTTATATATTGGATTTTATCAAAGAAATTGTATATTTTGTATAAATTACAACCCTAACATACCTTATGGTAAAATAGGGTTCAATGCACTTTGGAGATTAAATAATAATAATAATACAGTAAGTTATAAAAATTCAATTGAAACTATCTTCAGAAATACAGGGGAAAAGAGCCTAATCCCACCCTGTATAACAGTGAAAAACAGCATGCTTTAGATTTGGCAGTGATGACAAGGAAGATCAGGTCATCTTGATGGGACTCTCCTGTTCCTGCAGGCGTCTCTCTAATTCGCTGATACGCCGCTCGTGTTCGTGTCGCAGCTGCTGCAGTTCGTGGTTTTCTTCCCGTAGTCGATGGTACCTCGCCATTAGATTTTGTACGAGATTCATAACCCGCACTCGGGTTCCTTCGCTCGTCTCGCCTAGTGCCTCCAGCATAGCTGCCAATTCGCTCTCGGGACCTACAAAGAAAACACTCATGTTTCAAATAACACAAATACTCTCATAAATAGAATAATGACAAGACAATGAAACAGCTTTGCCATTGATCTTGTTGTCCTGAAACATGCAGTGATGGAGAGCTAATGAACACCAAATACAATGCAATTGCTGCTGTTGATCACAGGCCAAAACACATTTAGTGTATCATTTTTGGAGAATTAATAATAATAAAAATAATAATAACTACAAAGTGGATCTCGAGAACATCAAGAAGGCGGAGAGAAAATCGTCTGGAAAATTATGGGTCCTAAACTCACAGGTGAAGGATATTGTCTACAATCACACACAACCACAGAGAAATACTCCAACATCGAGACATATTTCCACAAATCACTACTGAGATTTACGGCCATATCATGAGACTGAATGATGACCGATTAACTTAAGGAAACTTATAAGGAAACTTAAAGTGACAACAACAGTCTGGATTACACAGGTCCAAATTGATCTCAGAAGTGCCAATATTACACCAATCGAGATCGAGAATCGAATGACATTCAGATATAAGATGCACAGTTGAAGATCGACCAAGGAGATCGGGGAAAGGAAGGACGGAGGAACGTCGAGAACGACATAGCAAAACAATGAAGGAGTTTTGGAAGTATAAGAAAAAAAAACACTAGCAGATCATAATTTGTTTTATGTGATCATATAGGTCTAAACAACTTAAATACATAAATAAATTAATTAATAATAATGATAATGATAATAATAATAGAACACTCAGTAGTGAAACAAGATCTGACGAAGGAATTTGACAGAAGAATTAAGCTTGTTTGTAACACCAGCCTCAACAGTAAAAACTTGGTTAAGGCAATCAACGCATATGCTGTCCCTATCCTTAGTTACTCGTTTGGGGTCATCAAGTGGAGTAAAACTGACATTGCAAGTCTAGAACAGAAAATTAGAACATCACTGACCAAATCACGAAAACACCATCCCAGGACATCTGTGGAACGAGTCATATTACCGAGACATATGGGTGGGAGAGGAATTGTTGATATAAACAACCAAGTAGCTCGACAGATCTATGACCTAAGAAAATACTTCTGTTCTGTATCGAACCATTCGATACTGCACAAGGTTGTCACAGAAGCAGATGATTCAACTCCACTACTCTTAAGTCAGGAAGAGACTCAAAATCAGGTGCGCAGTGATTTGGATAGATTCAATGCCTGGTTGTCCAAGCCACTGCACGGAAGACATCCCAATGAAGTCATCCAAACTCACGTTGACAAGCTAGCGTCGAACTTTTGATTGATTTCTGGGCAGATGTTTCCTGAAACATAAGGCTTTATGATGGCTATTCAGGATCTAGATACACACGATGTCACTTAAACTACCAGTTTCCTGTATTACACCTTTTCATCCAAAGCCTAGCTTGCCACGGTGGGTGAGTGGTTATAGTACCGGACTACCAACGCCAAGATTGCAGGTTCGCCCCTGGCCATGGTAAGTGGTGATAATAATAATAATAATATCGTATGGCCTCGGGTGCCTGGTGCAAGCTTTGTTAATTGACACCCAGAGGGTAGCTTGCATGTCGAATTTCGTCGTTCCTTTGAACACTATGAAAGTCAAAGAGGTTAGATATCTAAACTCCTTGACACTACAGCGCTTTCAAGTAGAGAATGGAGGGACTTTGTGTTGGCGGAAAATCCCGAGATTAATTTTGCCATTGAACACGGCCTACTGAATTCAAATGGGTTCTTTAACATGCCAACAACGTATGACATGAGTATCGTGATTTTGAAGGCGATGGGGTAGTTTATTGGCTAAGGAATAACCCACCCACCAAGGGAAGATGATTAAGAGAAGGAAGTAGATTTTGGATTGGAAAAGAAGGATTGAAAAATAGGAGGAGAGTCCCACAAAATTAATAAGTTTAGTTTTAAACACACTTAAAGGTGGTTGCCACCGAAAGTCCGTGCTCGGATACCTAAAATGAGTAAGGACTTGGTCTAAGCTGACGAGAAACACAGATAGAACTTGGGCTGTTTGCAAGAGAGTGGCTTTCGTATAATCCCTCTCAAGCATATATAAAACTACTATAGGGAAGAGTGCTGGTCTGTCAAGACTGAGAGGAACAAATTTACTGTATGTCTTCTCAAAGAAATTAGGTTTTACAAAGTAATTAGAAGAATGCCAATGATTTAACTCAGATTTGGTATTTTCAATTTCCAAAATTATGGAATTCCTGTAAGGGCGACCAAGTGTTTCTAAAAAGGAAAATGATAAAAGATTATGCCTTATTGGGTAATCTTGGTAAATGAACCAATGGTTGCATTGGAAAATGGCTAAGCTTTTACTCAGCGAGGAGCCGGCTAAAAGTTTAGACAAAAAGAAACACTTATCTTTTAGAAAACTGACCATAAGTTTTCGGAGAGGGTCTCCACAAGCAGGTAGCTGGCCTAGCGAGCTTTACTTGCCTTACTGGCCAATTAGAATTAGCTATTAACGCTAAAAAGAACTTTAGTGAGGTGCAAATTAAGAGTTCTTGCTCAAATGCAACAAATGGTGAAAGCCCTATTAATGATTTTAATGTCATTGAGTGAGGAGAGTCAAGGAAGACGGGATTTTGCTTAAACTTTGTATTCGCAAATGAAAAAGCGAAGGGAAACGATTCATTTATTTTACAATTAGAAGAAGTTTGAGAAAATTAACAATTATGCAATATAATTTTGACAAACATAGTTCATTTGAACTTTTTAACAAATAGGGTCGCAGACCTCTCAACATTAAACGGTTGCTCCAGGCAATTGACAATTTACAAGGTTTCAAACCTTATGTTTCTAAAATCTTTATAAGATTTAAACAAATGAGCAATGAAATAATTAAAGCTTGAACGTGAATTGGAGTACAAAAAGTGCACCTTAAGAAATTCTTGAGAGAATGATCTAGAGAAAGTGACAACTTTGAAAATAACAATAATAACAACATTAAAAATAAGATAGAAGTTCCTACAACTTCTTATATTTATACAGAATTAATATATGAGAATTATACAAAGAGGGCAGGTCACTTACTGTGAAACCTGAAGAAAGTGAAAAGGAAAGTTCTAGACTTCCCCAGTATGAGCAGGAATCACTCGCCAAATGGGACAGTTTCCATTTCGTGAAGCCTGAACATGACTCGCTCAGGAGTTTAAAGAATTGTTCTCCCTGATTATAGGAAAGGAACAATGTGATTTAAAACTTGTATCACACAAGCAATTATGCAGAATTTAATTAATGTTAAACTAGCAAAGTTGGAAGGGCACTTCGTGAGTGACACCTTATAGAAAAGTTTCAATTTTATTAATAATGGTGGTTAGTAGAAGGTTGAGGAAAGATCATTGGGATATAGGATCAATGTTCATGGCCGTATTTAATATAACCGGACGATCGCGACGCGGTAGAAACGTGGAGCAAGCACTGATTATCACTATAGTCAGTAAAGATTGATGCAAAGTTCACTGTAGAAACACTGAAGTTTATGAAAAAGAAAGTTATTGCAATTATGGGAATAACTGATTGCACTATATAGGTGAGAGTCTATTTCTTGAAAAAGTTGTGATTTACAATTAAATGCGCCATAGAAAGTTCCAACGGGGGAAGAAAGTTTGCTATTGCAGTAATTTAAGGAAGATTCCTCATTTTAACTAGCATTTTCACAAGTGCGTGAACAATACTTGACGGCAAGACTCGCAGATAGAGTACAAGATCTCGAAGGTTCCAGAACGACCTTAGCAGAAAATGGGGTTGAGAAAATCCAACGGAGGAACTAGCTTTATAATTATAGACAGCGGGTATTATATAATATCCCACGTAGCGAGAGGATTTCTCGTTTGAATAGCTTAAGAAAAGCTCTTTTTTAATAAGGTTGGCTTATACAAGCAAAAGCTCAACATGGCAAATCCCACGAAGAATGATTTTTGCCCCAAAGTAAATAATTTCACACTGTCTATAAATTATAATTAAAAGCATGTAGGTAAAATGATGAAGATGAGGTTAAAACCTTAAAAATGGTACTTATCTTGATTTCATGTTGAAGTCGAAGTTCTGTATGACGATAATTACTTTGCCAACATGGCGTAGAAGAGGGTGTGCCTCTTGGTTTGAGGAGGCAAGCTCGAGCGGAGCTTTGACTGACCGAGTCAACTGCAGACTGAGAAGTGAGAGCTGCTCAACGGAGCACGGAGGGTCCAAGGAAAGGGAAAAGAGTGGGGGGGAGGAGACAAAAGGAGAACATATAAACATTGCCAACTTTGATACAAAAAATTAATCTCTTGCTGAGCTGATCTTCTAAGAGTTGATAACAGATGATACTAGCGCAGCATGGTGAGTAAAGAAGTAGACGTAGTCCTCTTGCTCAAGGAGAAACTAGCTGGCGATGGTAACAGGATCTGGTGGCCAAATGGATAAGTAAGTCCTCTAGCACCAGGAAGAGTTGAGGAGCTTCAGAGATTCGCTGCGAGGTGACGCTAGGTGGGTCACAGAAGTTATATATCTAGAACAGACTTATGAAGACATGAGAGATTTGCCTATCAAGGAGAAAACAAAAGATCACTGTTGGTGTTTGACAAAGAGAAAGGAAGAAATGAACATGCAAAGAGCAATAAAAATTATATCTCAGGTACCGTGTATTCAAAGAATACACCAGGCGACAAAAATCACGATACTCATGTCATACGTTGTTGGCATGTTAAAGAACCCATCTGAATTCAGTAGGCCGTGTTCAATGGCAAAATTAATCTCGGGATTTTCCACCAACACTTGAAAGCGCTGTAGTGTCAAGGAGTTTAGATATCTAACCTCCTTGACTTTCATAGCGTTCAAAGGAACGACGAAATTCGACATGCAAGCTACCCTCTGGGTGTCAATTAACAAAGATTGCACCAGGCACCCGGGGCCATACGATATTATTATTATTATTATAGGACCAGGTTGTCCCCACGAGGAACTACCTTAAGTACATTATCAAGGATGCATCTGTGCAAGATGACCATTGCAGATACGGTTGCCCAACATCGGAGACTGTTCAGCATATTATAACAGGTTGTCGCCATTTTGCAGGGACAGAATATAGGAAGAGACATGATTTTGTTGCCAAGATAGTTCATCAAGAACTGGCTATACGCCTTCAACTGCTGAGCCAAGAGAAAGTGCCGTACTACAAATATGCTCCTGAAAGTGTACTGGAAAATGACAGCTTTACGTTGTACCGGGATCGTACTGTATTGACAGACCAGTCAGCTGTGCACAACAGACCTGATTTGGTTCTTGTTGACAAATGCATGAAGCACACTACCTTCATAGATGTGGCAATCCCAAACAGTGGCAACATGCTAACAAAGCATGTTGAAAAGCTGTCAAAATACACAGAGCTTTCAGAACTGATAAGGAAGCAATGGCACATGGCACAAGCCAGGACAGTTCCTATTATCATCTCCAGCACTGGCGTGATTCCCAACAACTTAAAGGAATCGCTCACTGCGTTGAACTTAGACCTAGGCCTTTTCAAACTGATGCAGAAAACAGTCATACTTTCTACGTGTCGCGTAGTAAGGCTGTTCTTGGGCAATCAGGCCTGAAGGAGTGGGGGAAAAGCGTAAAGCAACTAGCCTACTGAATGCAGTCACCAAGTATTTGCTCCTTATGATATACAGGGTGTATTTGATATGATGGAAGTCCTTTACACTGGTGATAGAAGATGGTATTCTAAGCAAATATCTTCATGAACTTAAGTCGGATCTTAATTAGTGTAGGTGGAATTAAATCACAAAAATCGTCGGTCAATGTCTTGGAAACGGGCTTTCACTCCGTTCCCCTCAGCAGCACAGCAGACCTCTCCCCGTCCCCTCCCCTCCCACGCTGAGGAATGTTGATAAGAGTCTGAAGTTGAGTGACCTCCTCGTCTTGTCTGCCAATGACATTGAAATAAACAAACCGAGCCTATGAACAGCTGTTCCACACACCTTCATGGGGAGTGGCTACATGACTAGTGCTGGTGGATCTGTCTAGGATTTTGCCAGCTTCATGGACTATGCATAGAAAATATAAATCCTAAAGATTTGGTAAATTAATTTAAGGAACTGTTGGTCTATCTTTGTGTGAAGATAGTGCAACAACTGTAATAAAAATATTAATAATACTAATAATAGTAATAATAGGCTTTTAGACACACTTTCTTTTATGTTTCTTTTTGGTATATCGAGTTGCCAGACTTTAATGTACGTAGGATTTCTTGTATGTGCCATGAAATCCATCGACTTGTTCGTATTAGATCCCATTCATTTACTACATGACTGAACGTAGATCGCACCCTCGGGAAGGTTAGCACTCTACCACCAGAACTACACATGCTGACTCTTATTATTATTATTATCAGACTATTATTATTATTATTATCCTATTATTATTATTACTATTATTATTATTATTATTATTATAACACTGTATTATAACAATGTATTTGTATTTTATTTTCATTTTCGTGTATTTTCATATGTATGTACATTGTTGATTGACCAATAAATCAACACCCCCCCTTCTCCAGTTTATGGCCACCCCAGGGCTGGAGATGGGATGAGACAATTCACAATATGTACATGTGGTACCGTACTAGTATTAAATCTTGGAAGTAGTTTTCCATGGGTTTCCACTTCTACCCCAGGCAAATGCCGGTATTATTCCTAACTTAAGGCCACGGCCGCCTTCTTCTCAATAACCATAACCGCTGGCAGTGCAGCCAATGAAGGGCCTAGGCCTACCAAGCGACCGCTGCCCAGCCATTTGGCCTGAAGATATTAGGGTGACGCGTGGTCAGTCCATCGGGTCCCCTCGGCCATTAATCTTGATTTTCCTGACTGGGCACTGCCTCACTGTCAGACAGCGACTCAATTGCCCTCACGAGGCTTAGTGCACCGCGTTCCAGCCCTCACGTCAGTTTCTAATACCCCTGATGGAGCCGGGAATCGAACCCAGGGCCTCCGGGTGAGAGTCAGTTGCACTGCCCCAACACCACAGGGCCGGCGCCTTCTTCCGAATCCTCACCTGAATTACAAATACCCACATTACTACAGAAACCACAAAAACACAGGTTATCACACAAATTCTACCCACACCCAGCTACATGGGGCTAAATGACCAAAATTGCCAAGCCTCTCAAACAAAACATCAAGTATTTTACTTCCGTCTTAAATGCCTAGTTCTGAACAGAATACGGGACGTCGGAATTTTGTCACACTGTATTTCATTAAAGTGTCGGACGGCAATGCCACTTACAAAGTAGGCTACACAATACTACCGGTCGCAACGTCCCAAGACATTGCGTGCAATTTCAACAACAACAACAGCAACAACATGAACAACAACAGCAATACAAACTTTCTTACGAGACGGGTATCGCTCGCTCCTCGTAACAGCTGATACCTCCCCTCAACCAGTAAGGTCAACGCTCCGATTACGTAATAACTTCTCCTCCGCGCATCGCCCCACCTAGCCCCGCCCCGTTTACCCCAGTCTGCTGCCTCACCTTCTGTTTGAAGAATTTCGGAAATTCCTAAAAACATTGACTTTTTAATGATAAATTTTCAATTTAAAGATAGGTGACAAATTTTTTACCTAGGAAGCTTACAATAGTCTCTTCTATCACTAGTGTAACGGACTTCCATCATATCAAATACACCCTGTATATGGTATCTGAAATTGTAAATGTTTTCTTTCCAGCAAATATGCTGAGAATGTGTAAGCGCATGCGCAAAATAAAATAATAATAATAAATGCGACATTCCTTCCCTTCCTCCTTTCTCCCACTGGCCTGACACTTAAATCATGTTCGGTAAACCTAGCCACACTAAATCTTCCCATTTACACCCACATTATTGCACAAAAAGCTGCAATTCTGAAGACCTGCAGCATCATTACAGAGGATTTTTGAATGCACACTAAGATTTTCTTGGATTCTCTTATGAAAAGGAGACGCAGATGATAACATTAATGGAAACACAATTAATTGTCAAATTTCCATGATATATAGTTTGAAAATTTACGCTAGAGGCTTTTCAAAGTGTGACTTAATCAGTTTCATGTACGTAATGTACTGATATGAGTCATGTTACCAACTTTAAGTTGAGAAAATAAAGAATAATAATAAAAACTATGAATGCAGAATGATGATGGTGTTTTGGAAGACCAAGAAAAACAGCAGCAGATCATAATTTGTTTTGTGTGATCCTATGGGTCTAAACAGCTTAAATAAATAAATAAATAAATAAATAAATAAATAAATAAATAAATAAATAAATAAATAAATAAATAATAGGAATATTAAAATGGTCTAAAATTCATTAGGAAACAATGCCCTAATAATGCCTTGTCATAAAAATAAAAAACAGCAAAATAATGCAAACATAATAAAGCATGATCTGCGCACCCCTAGATCTAATAGCTGAACGCCTTCATTTGTACCAATGCAATGCGATCATAAAAATCAAATCTGTAGGTAGCCAGCGGACCAACAATCACAGTGTGATATACTGGTGCAGATAGCATCAAAGATGTCCCAATGCCAAAGTGAGAATTTAAGTGTTCCCCTATAGCTAAGCAGTCAAAGCAACAGCGTACAAAACTGGAAGTCGCGTGTTTGATTCCTGCTGGGACAGACATTTTAATTCTCTAACTTCCAAATCTTGCACGATTTGTGCAATATATGATCAAATAGCTAAGAGCCTTCATTTGCAAAATAAAAATGTTTCATTTCCATTTATAATAAAATATAATGGATTTTTATACTAAAGGACAACATTAAACTGAAAATGAAAACAAGATGATATTCAACATCTACCCCTTAATAATTACCTCTCAATTAATGTAGATCCTGTAATATAATTTTACAAAAAGTTAATCCACATTTTGTGTGACTGACTTACCTGGTTCAACTGCCATTTCGGAAGAGCTATCATCAGTGTCGGTCGACAGCTCGATCTCGGGGTTGTAGTGAGGAGCAACATTTCGAAGGTCGGAGGGGTGAATCGGGGGAGGAGGAGTGATGTTAGGAGACAAGGGGGCAGGCACAAGTGATTTCTCACTTATGGAAGGACAAGGAGATTTAACATCATCTTCTGGCAAGTATCATAATGTGACATATCAGGTGAACAGCACTTTTACATAGTCTGGTCTCATGTAATGCACGGTTAATATGAGTTTTCTAAGTTTTAATACAAGTATAGAACAAACAAACAAAACATATCGCCCATCTACCCCCTCGTTTTGTTGTTCATTCATTTTATGGGCTAGGAGCAACTAGGCCATTAGCCCCATGTACATAGAGGCCGTCAACGTATTAGTTTACATAAACTCTTAATTGATCAATTTTTTACCCCCCTCCCCTCCCCATATTACATAATCACTAAGTTTCGGAAGTTAATGAAGAGTCATATTTTTCTTCTGAGCTTATTTTGTCCGTAATTTGATAAATAGGTGCAAATTTAAACGACTTTATGTTGCCTATAAATGCATATTTTGGCCATTTTTTAAGGCTTTCGTCATATGTTCCTCATTTTAGTGATATAAAGTCATATTTGGTTATATTTTGAGCACTTTTGTTTAAAGTTTGATAGGGTACATGTTATCTTGGTAGAGTTAGAAACACAGGATTTGTAAATGATGCAGGAGATATATTTTTCTCTGTATTCTCAGAACAGGCAGATATCAGATTTAGAAGACCTGATTCCGAGAAAAATCTTCTGTATGGATGTCTCATCAAGTAAGATGCCACCCTAGGGGATAAATTTAGCTCAGAGCAATTAGTAAACAAGAAATCTTCGAGTTATCTCAGCCCAGTTCGGCCTTGTATTGTAACTACAAGTATGTCTGCTGTATTATCACGTTTTATGTTAGTACTAGTCTACTCCAATACTTGCCACATATCCCTAAAATACATTGGTCATATTTTCCCGTCTTTCGGTCATATTCAACTAGATTTTAGGGCATATTTGCATGCATATTTGGTACTTTTTGAGGGCCAGGAACTTCATGCAGTATTAAATGAATGACAGAGGAAATGAAATGATAGTGGAGAGTGTTGCTGGAATGAAATTTATGACAGGGAAAACCGGAATACCCTGAGAAAAACCTGTCTGCCTCCGCTTTGTCCAGCAGAAACCTCACATGGAGTGGCCGGGATTTGAACCACGGACCCAGCGGTGAGAGGCCGGCGTGCTGCCGCCTAAGCCACGGAGACTGAAGGAGTGTTTAAATCAATAAATGTAAAACAAAAATAAATGAAATGCAGCCTAAGGAAATCAGAAACCCCTCTTGACATCAAATTGGCATGTGAAAAGCTACAGGAAGTAGCAGACTTCTGCTACTTAGGAAGAAAAATAACCAGTGATGGACGAAGCAAAAAGGTTATTTAAAAAAAGGTTGGCACAGGCAAGGAAAGCATTACAAAGTCATTTTTGAAAGCCTTTGTATGGAGCGTGGTGCTCTATGGAAGTAAAGCTTGGGATTGTTAGCGCAGCAGTAACGAAGAGAATAGAAGTTGTGAAGGATCTTAGAAGCGCTTACTAGCGCTGAGATTGAGACTCTCTAGACTCAATCTATCTATTGTAGTTTTTATTCTTGGTATTGTTGTGTAAATAAAGAAATAGTCTAAGACGGAGAGGTTCCGTGCGCATTTTATATAGGCCCTCACTTACGTAAATTCCCCAACATATTGGTGCCGAAAAACACGGGAATTGGGAGCGAGCAACGAGGATACACTAACACGAGTTTCAAATAGTTTATTTTGGAATTGACGTAAGTGACCGTAGCTGTAAACACGCGCCACGTCAGAATCACATAATACGCACGAGACTTGGAGAACGCTGATAAGTACCGTATCCAAATTGCCTACTCATACGGGAGTATCATTAATTGAATGCTTGCCAGTTATGTATTAATTTGAGGTTGTATAGCTAAATGCTAGATCCCTTAGTTGAGAGTTTGGCCAGTAATTCATTGTGAGGAGGGAGCCTCCATCTTGTTTTCATAGATGCAAAGATTGCTACAGGAATCTAAGAACGTATATGTGACTAATGCTGCTATCTAGCGGATTACTGTAGCAACGTAATAGAAAAGACCTCCCCCTTCAGGCTCAAACAAGAAGCAACGTAATATTATTTATTAGGAATTAGAACGGTCTTAAATATAAGCAGCCTGTTTAAAGAAATATTTCACGAGCATGGCAGACGAGAACGGAAACAAGGCGTTAATGTTGTTGAAGAGAAAACGAAAGACAATGCGAACGAACATAACCAAATTCAGTAATGACATTATAAAGACAGCGTCAGACGCTGAAATAGATCACGGATATAACCAGGGGCGGCTCCACCTAATGTGCTGAAGTGCTGCAGCACATTGTTTTATTTGAAAATTAATTAATTTAATAATATTATCTGCAATCAAATACAGTGCATTAAAAAGATGTCAGTACAATGATTGGAAATATATCAACTCCCCTCACAACGAGTTATTATCTAGTCATGCGCTCCATTCCATGTCCAGCACTGGCTGTGGAGATCGCAGCTCAGTGAGAATTTTTACTTTTATTGCCTGCAAACATGAACTCTGCCTTTTGCGCATTCGTGCCCTCCTTTTCCGTTGTGCTGTTGCGATCAGGGGGTGTCAACCAGATAGGGATTATTTGGTACCATCGGTGTAGTAGCGCGGCCAGACGTAAGGAGCAGATTAAGCGCTGTATATCGTCTTGCCAACATACGCATGATACACGTTGTAATTAAATTGCAAATATATCTCTATATTTAGTCAATAAATATACACATAATTCCTAATTGACATTTCCTTGCAATTATCTTGCTCACCGACGATAATTACGGCACTAATCATTGAATAAACATTATTTCTACTGGGTTGGCGGCATTGACCAACATGGACGCTCTGTTTATGTCGTGCTTGGTGTAAACAATATTGGACGTACATTAATATTTTATAATAAGCTAATGTTGTGTTCTTTCTCATCTTTCTTTCATCAAATCGACTTCTTGGTAATGAGAAGTGAACAGTTCTTGTTCTGCTACGCCAAGTAAGTACGCTTATTTTAAGAGTTTAAGTGAAAACTTGTTTCTGTAGTGCCTGTGAAAAATATACCTTACCGGTAGCCTAGTTTTGAATTGATATTAGACGCAGTGTACAGGTGATATTCTACTTGACATATTAATTAACTTGCACTATTATTTATTCCACAGGTAGGCCTACCAAATTCTGTGAACAAACAAATCGTAAATTGCTGTTCTCGAAATAGCAGATGAATGTGGCAATTAGGCCTACTCTCCTGAGAAATGACCAGGTAAGAGTCTATGTTACCGTAATGTTTTCAACTTGATATATTTGGACCAATATGTAGACCTCTGAAATAAATTTTAATGTTGGACCTGTAATTACAGGTTCTAAAATCTTAACACACACTGGTCCTATGGGTGGCTGTGTGCTCTTGTTCTGTGGAGCAAAGTCCAACATTAAAATGTATTTCAGAGGTCTACATTTTGGTCCAAATATACAAATGAACGAAGCACCAAATGGTGAACGCATTTGTAGCCTACTCTGAATTTGAAGCATATTAAGTTCATCAGAATGGTTTCATTTTATGCGTATGTTGTTATTTTAGAATAGGCTATATTTATTTTTCTTCCCATCATTCCATAATTATTTTTAGAAAATTCAGCAGCTACAGCACTATTCATGCGTTGCAAAACTATTTCTCCTCTGGCAGAAGATTAAGAATAGAATTAGAAACGATGAGACATCTTTCAGAAGGGTGATACCTGCAGAAGCAGTAACAAAACCACTCACCAGACACATCAAAAATCTAGAAGATATGCTGGAGTAACCCTTAATTGTTGTGTAATAGAAACACACGTGGATTAGTTACATTAATCGCAGAATTAAAATTTTAGTTATTTTCTGAAAGGTGAGAGAGGCAATCTTATGGGTTTCATCAATCATAGATGTCTATTACATTAATAAATAAGCTTCTGTGTCCAACTAAAATAAATCCTCATCAGTTTTGATGTGGTGTTAACTCATAAAACAGTGTAAAGAAGATAGGTTAATATGTTTATGTTCGACACTGGCGAAATGTAAATATTATGTCAGAAAACTGTACTATAATGAGGCTCATTATAGTACAAGTTTTCATTATGATACAGTTTCTCCCACCAATCAGAGCTCAAGAAACAGTTGTGTGACCAATTAGGTGAGGATAGCATCGCACCTGCGCTCACTTCCATGGCCCTCTATTTTAAATTTCACTGCGTGGCGAGTGTCATAGTGAGGTATTCCAGGAGGCCATGGTCAAATACAAGGTATTCTTTGCATCCCATGCGCTCTGTTCAGTATATAAAACTGGTGAAATCTCGACAGATATTTATGAATATTTATGTTCGAACATAAAATAGTTATAATTATCGTCGAACATAAACAGTCGTATGCAACTCGTCTATAATTGTAATTAAGACACTCGTATGGAAATTATAAAACTCGTGTATTAATTATTGTCATTATAGGCTCGTTGCATAATGTACTATTAAGTTACAAGGTGCACATATAATAAGCCACTACAACAGAGATCTGAGTGAAATCACATGAAATTTTATTAACAAATAGGTTCAGGCCAGAACTATTACCACTGTGTTGTATTGTTTCTTCCAGTATCACAGTAAACAATTTGTTTTAAAGGACTCTTCACCTTGTATTATGTTATATCGTGGGATAGATAGATACAAGATAAATATAATTCATTTATTATATGCCAATGTAATGGTTGACATACCTATATTTTATTCCTACACGTTACTTACAATATTTTTCAACACGTAGGATGCTAATGTCTAAGCCAGTCACAGCTCGTGCTCAGTAGCGGCTGGTGTAGAAAATTAGTTGTGTGTAGAGATGGGCAGCAGTCGACTGAAAACAGTCGAATGAATTCAACGACTACTCACCGAATCATAAACAAGTCGTTTGCAAACGACTGATCTCAAAACAATCGTTGGAAATCATTGGAATGAAACAAGTCGTTGGCAAACGACTAATTCCAAGCGAATGGAATCATTCGAATTTAAGTAGTCGTTCTAATCAAACGACTTCTTCAGGATAACTTCATGCTACAATTCATTGTGCTGTATGTTTATTGTAGAGCTTTAATTAATAAGTTAAGTATACCTGTAGGTGCCTATAGTTTTATACAGTTCGTTGATTCTTTCAATGAAATAGCCTAAATCCAGTTGTCCAAGTTATTGGAAATGTTAAGCATTCAATATTTAGGTTATGCTTGAACTCCAGATACCGGTTTTCTGGCCCATCATCCCAGGCAAGCCTCCCAGTCAGATGGATCATTTGGCTGTAATTTTGAATTAGAGTAAGGTTGTAGTATGCGTGGTCAGATTTAGACAATAGCCTACTCCATGAAGGGGTCATGGCTATGCCTTCTATGTTTTTTTATTGAATAGAGTAACTGAAATGAGGGATGTATACTGATTTTAAGATTTGTGGAATGAGTTTATGAATTTTTAATAGAATTTAATGAAGTCTTCAGTAAAGTTGAAGGAGACATGATCGTGTTTAGACAATAGCCTACTCCATGAAGGGGTCATGACTATGCTTTCTATGTCTGTTTAAGGTGTAGTGTGGCTGAAATGAGGGAGGTTTACTGATTTTGGTGTTTGTGGAGTAGTCTTTTTGTTTATAATTTAGGTTTTGTGAAGCTCGTTGCGGAGTTGTTTTATGGATTTTATTGCTCTGCAAATGAAGTGTATTAGGGGGTTCTGGGTTTGGTTTAGCTGTAGTTTACAGGGTTATGGCTGAGAGTTGTTGTAGCAGGCCTAACAACTGTGTCAGAGCAGTGGCGTGCTGTGTGGGAGGGGGGGTTAGTGGCAAAGACATGAGGGCAGGGATGGAAGAGTTTATGTGTTCCCTCACAGTTGGCGCACTTAGGCTTATCTCGAGGTACCGTACAGATAGAGTGGTGATGTCAATCTCCAGCGGGTACTGTGAGGACAGCTTGACGGCTGTAGGTGCCTATAGTTTTATACAGTTTCTTGTTCGTAGATTCTTTCAATGAAATAGCCTACGTCCAGTTGTCCAAATATATATGTATGTCATTTCATTGGAAATGTTAAGCATTCAATATTTAGGTTATGTTTGAACTCCTTAACACAGTCTATACACTTTTAATGAGAATTGGGTGCATTCTTGAATTATTACACAACTTGAACATGGGCTTACCAATTATGGCTTAGAGTTCTATTTATTTTATGATTGAATTTCATTCATTTATTCTACCGCGTGATAAATGAATTACAAGAAAATTATTATGAAATTCTCCCCATAGCGTGATGGTAATGATCGATGCAAACATAGAATAGATTTTCCAGGAAAATTAAATCAGAAAATATTTTATATTGGGATCCAATATTAATAGCATTTTAGCAAGTCGGAGGGTGTGTACGCTCAAATTGATTCTGGTTGTCAATTGGTTTGTAGAGATGGGCATCAGTAGTCGACTGACAAAAGTTAAAACCATCGACTTGTTTGACTGCTTTTAGAAAACAGTCGAATGAATTCAACGACTACTCACCTTAACATAAACAAGTCGTTTGCAAACGACTGAACTGATCCCAATTCTTTTAACATGCTCTGAGCGCTGGCATAGTTTTACGTTCTGGTCATAAATTGTTTGTATTCACAACATCTCCACTGAAAGTTCGCTCTCGTTACTGTTCTAAAGTGCTCTATTTTCGTGTCTCGTGTGTATTTATTCTAGGCTGTCGTGTTCTTGTTCAAGTTGTATTTCAACTCTACACTCTTAGTATGGTATTTTCTGCAAAACAACTAAGAAATAAAAGGCACGTCACAATTTTGGCTATGGAATTGTTACCGGTACTTTCAGTTCTAGTAATTTAATTAAGTATTGCTCTATTGCTTCACTTATTCAGAGTACATACAGGTAATGTGTCCTATACCAATATCGGGGAACATTTACTCATTGCAACATTGGATATAATGGCTGCACTATACACAACGCCGCAACCTCCATTCGAAGCACAGTAAAAATAAATAACTTGGATCAATTTCAATTTCTTTTCAGTACATATTATTCTTAAAAATAAATGAGACCAACCAGGTGGTATAGTTCTTGGTTGACACTTCTGGGGTCCATGTTTGATTGCTGAATGTCAAGAAATCTAATTCTAGTCTGAGGGTAAGAACAGGGTACACACAGCCTAGTGAGGTAAACCGGGAAATGTTGGGTTTGATTCTTCGCTTAGCCACCCAGCAAGTGGTTTATGATGGGTTCCCACACATACAGAATTTAAATTTCTAGGTAATTCCTATCTTGACTGCCTCCTGTAAATCCGAAAACAAGTAGGGTAGTCGTATTCATTCATTCCTATTCATGAGCTTAAATGGCACTCTGTCAAACGCATACATGTGTCAGAATCCAACACAACACAAAATAACATAATGACTTGATTTTGTCTGCTGTTAATTCATTTTATGGGCTTGGGACATCTTGGTCATCAGCCCCATGCAGTTGGGTGTGGGTAGAATTGCTCCGATTATGTGATGACTGTAGTAGTGTGTGTAGCTTTATAAGGGACAGGCTTGGGGAGGTGCCCCAGGAGTTGAAATAAGGTACTACCGGATTTCCATCAGGAAAGGAATAAAATAAAATAATGTTGAGGCCCACAGGAGAGATCTGCAGAATATCTTGGCTGAGTGGACAGGGAATTTGTAACTGTTCCTGTTGGTATTTCAATTTCATTTTGGTACATATTATTAAAAATTCTTAAAAATAAATGTCCCTAACTATGGCTGCCACCTTTCCAGTCCTCATCTGAATTACAGAAAGTATAGCCTACACACTACTACAGATACCACAATAACAGAGATTATCATATAAATCCTATACACTTCCAAATATATGGGGCTAAATGAATATGTTATCAAAAGCCCTAAAATTAATATCAAAAACACAATGATTCTACAATAAGAGATTCTTTTAAAATATAGTTATAGTAGGTGCAAACATACACATAACAGCAAATTCAATTTCTCCATTTCAAGCATTACACATTTATTAAGTTAACTGTTTCAACATACAAACTTGCATGTGTTGTAGGAATTTGCGGTTCATCGGTGTCAGCCATGGCGTCAAGGAGGTAATAGGTCCATTATCATGTGCTGTAGCCTACCGTTATACCTTGGCAAGAAAGAAGAACATGCCTCAACACATACTTTTAAAAGGACCAGATTTGATTACTGTATTTTTGCTAAGTTTGATTTTGGCTCTCCCTGTTATTTTTTCTTCGTTGACAAACTTTTTAAATAAAACATGATGATTTCTAGCAGTATTGAGTGTGTTTCTTGTTTTTCATTGAAAGTCCTATTTCTCCTTTCCCCTTCACAGCATGTCATAGAATTTACTGTATTAGTGTGCCATGAAATTTGTTTATGTACATGTACTTACTGTATTTCACCCTTCAAAATTGGTGGAATGGATATATTTTAAAGGGAATATCAAATGAACTACTGTATATAAATTTTGTGATATCCAATTATTTTTCTGAAACTAATGAATTTGGCATTAATTACACTAACAATTTTAGTGTGATGAGGATCAGGTTACACCACCTATTTCCTTAGTATTCTCTCTTAAAATTTTCCTGTTATTGCGAACAGCATCAAGCATTTTAAGATATGAATATTCTCCCTTCCCAGTACTTTTCCTTTCTAGTTTAATCTCGGAACTAATCGGTTATAATTGGGCCTACAGTGGTTAATTGGAAGGGACCATTTTTTTTTAATTGAGTAATAATATGCTGCAGACCTTATAGTAGCCTAATTCTTGTCAATGCAATATGCTCCAATTGCAACTGAAAGAAATGTAAACATGTAAATTATTGATGAGGTCATGTCCTAAATGCTGTGATTGCTCATTTCAGAGTTCCGGAATTCACAATTTCCCACTTTGGTATTATTTAAAAAAAACTGTTATTGCTATTTTGAATGTGATTTATTTCGTGTAGATCATATTATTATCTCCACACTTAAAAACGTGTGCTATAAGTATTGGGAAGATTGTGATTTTCGGAACATTGAAGTGGGCAGAGCAGTTAGGACGAGAATATTTAGCGGAACGAGGGGAAGGGGTGGGGTAGGCTACCCGCACGGCCGTGCTCAACTAGTACCACGGTCAAACACCAGACAGCGCTGAAGTCTTAGTGACCAAGAATTAGCATGGCTGTCGGCTATCTGTAGTAGTAGGTAATCTGTGGTTGCGATAACAGCCAAGACATCACATACGTTCATCGTTCTAGCACACAGCGGCAGCACTGGTCACATGAAACAAGAACGTAGCAGGTGGCACCTTCTAGACTCAGCGGCGGCATTTTAGAGGGAATCGCTCAAAGAAAACGGTGGAAAAATAAAGGAACTCATCAGCTGTTCCCGCCAGAAGGTCTTTTAATACTCCCAGTTTACCTATCATATAGCCACATTTTGTAAATCGATGAACTATAGTGTGTTCAGCATGGAAAACGCAGTGAAGAGCCTCAAGAGGGAGTGTTTCTATACAATAAATTGTGTTTCTAAACACAGCATATTTATTTTTTTGGAGGGGGGATGGGTTACGTGCAGCACACAACTGATCTTCTGCACCGGCCGCCACTGGATATAACCGGATGAGATTGCAAGAGGCCTTGGATCAACTCATTCTCCTCGATAATGACACCTTCTAGACTCAGCGGCGGCATTTTAGAGGGAATCGCTCAAAGAAAACGGTGGAAAAATAAAGGAACCCATCAGCTGTTCCCGCCAGAAGGTCTTTTAATACTCCCAGCTTACCTATCATATAGCCACATTTTGTAAATCGATGAACTATAGTGTGTTCAGCATGGAAAACGCAGTGAAGAGCCTCAAGAGGGAGTGTTTCTATACAATAAATTGTGTTTCTAAACACAGCATATTTATTTTTTGGAGGGGGGATGGGTTACGTACAGCATACAACTGATCTTCTGCACCGGCCGCCACTGGATATAACCGGATGAGATTGCAAGAGGCCTTGGATCAACTCATTCTCCTCGATAATGACATTCACGAACTTCTATCAGATGACGAATATGACGTTGACGTTATAGAGTGTGAGAAATACATTGAGGTCGCGAAGTGTACGATATATAATTCGACACGCGTTATTCATGACAAACTATCTGATTCGTTCGGGAATATGAATCTTGACCCTTCCAGACCTTCATCCGCAGTACCAGTGCCATCAACCTTATCCGTCACGCACTCCTTAAAATTACCCACAATCAAATTAGAATCATTCGCAGGAGACGTAGAAAAATTTTCCCGGTTCTGGGAGCAATTCCAAACAGCGGTAGACAACAATCCAACTATCAACGCTATCGACAAGCAGTCTTCCTTCGTGGATACCTGGAGGGAGAACCAAAGGAGCTGATCGATGGTATAGCGGTGACTGCCGATGCATACGAGGAAATCAAAAGAATTCTTATTGGACGATATGGCGATAAGAACCGCATCATCCAGGCGCATCTGGATTACCTGGAGACCATGAAACCAGTTCTCGATGCTACGCCTAACGCCCTCAATTGTGTATATATAGAATGTAATAAACGTATACAGGCTTTAAGGGCATTAGTAGAAAACGTCGACCACTATGGGAGAATGCTAGCCCCCAAACTGTTACGTGCATTTGCGGATGACATCTGTAGAAGGTGGATCATCCAAGCGAAGAGAGAGAAGATTTGCGAAGCGCACATAATGAGGCTTATGGAATTTCTAAATGAAGAAGTGGAAGGCGCAATGACAACGCAGAAAATCTAAGGAAACAACGCCATCTCAAACTCATATTGCCCAACTGCTGCTGCCTTGAAAGTCAATACTAGGACGAGCCAGAAGACCCAGAATACAAAGACGTTAACCTTTTGCGTTTTTTGCGAAGGAAAAGACCATTGGGCTCAAAATTGTGCCAAGGTGACAGATCTCAAACAACGCATAGAAAAACTCAAGTCTACCCAACGATGTTTATTGTGCCTAAACAGAAGTTACACTTTGAGAAACTGCAGCAAGAAGGACAAAGTGTCCTGCGCTACATGTAAGGGACCGCATCACATTTCCATCTGTAAAGAACAAGTGGGAGTAACTGTAGGGAAAATACAGGTTAGTATGCCGAACTTGACATTCCTCCAAACAGCTCGGATTTGGGTTATCGGACCAACTGGTCTTCGGAAAAGAACGCGTTGCATTCTTGACGCAGGGAGTCAGTCAAGCTTCATCAGCTCGGATCTGATAGATAACTTGAAGCTGAAAGTCACTGACCAGAGAGCGCTGTCAGTCACTGCATTTGAAGCAACATTAAGTACATCAATGACTCCCAGACTGGCCAACTTCATCATAACTGGAATGTGGACAAAAGATTCCGTGCGAATCTCAGCTTTCGAGAGCAGAAACACGTACTCACCACACCCAACCGTCCCACGTGATATCCAGAATATATCACGTCTTCACAAATTGCAACTAGCTGATCCTCAAGATGATGCAGACGATCTGACAATTGAGGTTCTGATAGGAGGAGACCAATATTGGCAGGTGATGAGGGTCGAACAGCCAATACGGATCTCAAATTCCATGGTACTTCTCCCCTCTAGGTTTGGTTGGATTCTTAGTGGGAATAAGTCTGGTACTACAGTGAATCACCTGTCCGTAAACCACGTCAGTACCAATGCAGAATTACTATCTTCCGAGGACAATCTACGAAAATTTTGGGACCTAAAGTCGCTAGGAATAAAGGAAGATCAGCAACGAGCACACACTCCGAGAGAATCAGTAATCTTGGCAGGCTTCCATGAGTCGTTCAAAATGGAAGATAGAAGGAGGGTTGTCTCCCTACCAAGAAAGGAAGGAATAATACTGCACTCAAATCGCAGGAACGCTGAGAGATGTTTTGATTCCCTTAAGAAAAAACTTAATGGAAATAAGCAGTTCCAGGAGGTATACCACGCTCTAATGACAGACCACTTCGCAAAGGGACATGTAGAGATGGCCCCCGAGGAGGAATCAGATAACGACACCTTCTATTTGCCTCACCATGCTATAAGGAAGCAAAGAGACGGCACAACGAAGTGGAGAATTGTTTTTGATGCATCATCTTATGAAAGGGGATCCCTATCGCTCAATGACGCCTTGGAGACGGGGCCCAATCTCCTACCAGAAATCCTGGCAACACTACTCCGCTTCCGACTCCATCAACTAGCTTTAATTGGAGACGGAACTCAAGCATTTCTGCAGTTATGTCTGGATACAAAGGACAGAGACTTAACGGGATTTGTGTGGTTTGAAATAGAGAGAGGGGATAATAGAGATTGGAAGACAACTGACAACACTGCAGTGTATAGATTCACCCGCTTGCCATTTGGACATACTTGCAGCCCATTCATTTTATCAGCTACACTACGTGAATTGGCTTCCAGGTTCTGTGACAAGTATCCTTTGGCCACAAAACTGTTAGATCAAGGAACTTTCATGGATGACTTCACAGCCAGTATAGAAGATGACAATGAAATCATTGCTGTATACTACGAGATAACAGGGCTTCTTCGAGAGATACAAATGCCAATGTCAAAGTGGGCAACCAATTCAAATTTGTTAAAGGATATATGGAGAGCGGAAGGGCGGGAGGAGAAAAGAGAGACACGAGTCTTAGGTGTTAACTGGAACACACATACGGACTCTCTGCGCCTTGACCCTAAAGACGTCGTCGAAACGCTACCAGAAGAGCCAGCAACGTAGAGACAAATGCTAAAAGCCACAGCCAGATTCTACGACCCACTTGGATTATTTTCACCAGTGTCAATAACTGCGAAGATACTTTTCCAGGACACTTGGTGCAAAGGACTAGCATGGGAGGAAATTCTACCAACTGACCTCGCTCATCGGTGGAATGATTGGATATCAAACCTACAGTACTTAAGTTCAATTCGCATACCACGGTGGATCACCATTTCGAACTCCAGCACAGACTCCTCATTGCACGTGTTTTGTGATGCCTCCGAAAGAGCGTATGGTGCCGCGCTATACGTCCGGTCGTTTACTGACGACACTTTCACGGTTCGTCTGGTCTGCAGCAAAACCAGATTGTCACCCGTAAGGAAGGTGACTCTTCCCCGACTTGAATTGCTAGCAGCCTTGATTGGATCACGACTTTTAAATTATTTCTATCGTGAAACTGGAATAGGATCCATTACTGCAACTTTATGGACAGATTCAACAGCCACTCTAGGATGGATCCGCAGCAACCCTAACCGATGGATAACATTCGTCTGCAATAGAGTGATAGAAATTCACACGCATACTGTACCTAGCCAATGGAGACACTGCCCCGGAACAGACAACCCTGCAGACTATCTCTCAAGAGGCCTCCCTGTGAAAGTCTTAGTTTCACGGGATTCCTGGTGGTCCGGACCTCCATGGCTCGCCATGAACCACAATTCTTGGCCACGTGATGTTACGGACGCTCCTATGGACCTACCTGACGAGAAAAGAACATCCCTTGTTTTGGCCATCACTACTCCCCAACCACTGCTACAAGCTACGCGCTTTAGTTCCTACTGTAAGTTAATGAACGTTACGGCATGGATTCTTCGCTTCGTCAGATGCTTGAGGGAGAAGACAAGAAACAGCACTCAATACTTAACAGCTGAAGACATAGCCATCACTCGGGCTTACTGGATACGCCAAGTTCAAGCAGAGTTTTTCCCAGCTGAACGGGAAGCTCTGAAGAAAAATAAGCAAGTGCCCAGCACATCAAAGATTTCAAGATTTAATCCTTTTCTTCAAAACGATCTCATTTGCTTAGGTGGACATCTTCAATTCGCAGAACATACTACACTTCAAATACACCCTGTGATCCTCGATGGCTCACATCACTTCATCCACCTCCTTATCTGCGACACGCACATCAGACTTCATCACATGGGAGTGCGTATGATACTCACAGAACTACGCAATGAATTCTGGATATTAAGAGCACGACAGAACATCAAAAAGGTGCTGAACACATGCTTGCCATGCAAAATATCCCACAACAAGAGATGCGAAGAAGTTGAAGCACCACTGCCAGCAGACCGTGTACGACCATCTCGGGTTTTTGCAGTGACAGGAATTGACTTTCCAGGACCCCTCTACATCAGATCGGGATCTATTATGAAGAAAGGCTACGTTGTTTTTTTCACCTGTGTAACAGTCAGGGCGGTACACTTAGAACTAGCCTCAGACCTGTCGACAGACAAGTTCTTGATGGCTTTTCAACGATTTGCCGGACGCAGAGGAATGCCGTCAACCATATATTCGGAAAACGCACAAACATTCCACGCTGCAAATAAAGAACTTCAACTTTCCAAAGTCTTGAACCATCCGAAGACACATACGTACATGGCTCAGCACAATGTGACGTGGAAATTTATAGCTCCACGGGCGGCTTGGTGGGGAGGATGCACAGTGGGTCAAAATCAAAATCTAGGGGGACAAAATTATTTTTACGTTTTAATCATGAATTTAGAGTGAAAGCAACGTATATAATTCGTTTACTTCATAATAAACATCAGTTAAGACCTTTTTTAAGCTACATAAACGTGTACACGTGCAAGAAATTGTTTATGACTAGGAGTTGGATAGAGCCTAAACTACAATAGATTGTACTCAGTTTACCTTTAATTTGGAAGACTGCAGTTGTGGATAATTGCAGACAGCACTTCAGTCACTATCACTAATCACTCGATGACCCTGACCTTGATGACTCATCACATGTGTCATCTGAAGCATCATCGTCACTCACTGCCTCATGCTGTTCATGATGAGCCGGTACATCTGGTTCTTTCAGGAGTAGTAATACTTCACTGGAAAATGATCTTCTCTTTTTATTTTGAATTTTGGTTTTATGAGATATTACGGGGTCCGAAGATATCAGCAGCATAAGTAATATGTCCTCATTTGTATGATTCCGTGAGAATTTCCTAGAATGTCCAAATCTGTATTTTCTGAAATCTTTGTTACGTGATTCTTGGGCTTCTTCTGACAATTGCCCGATAGGTATAATACAAAAAATCAATCTGCACCATGCATTAATACTTTATGCACAGTGACTGGCATATAATACCATGGATATAGATTTAGATACAATTTTGCTGTATCCTGGGTGTAGGTTTTGAAAGCGGATGTGTTTATAGGGAACTGACAAGAAAGAGCACACAAAATTGTAGAAAAACGTCTGATTAGCTCTTCATTTACACCCGTAATTTTGGATGACAAGACTGGATCCTCAGTAAAAAACGGCGAGCAGTGTTGCCATCATTCGAATTTCCGACGCCTCTAGATCTTGGTTTGTCAACATGCAGACCCATTTCTGATCGAAATGTATTTTGTATTACTTTCTTTCTGTTTTCTATTTTTCCCTTATCTTCATCCCCTCTTGCTTGCCATTTCTTAATTTATTTTGTAAGATATATGTAGCAGGCATTCAAAAAATCGGATCCAACAAGGGAGGGTAGATAATCCAAATTTATAGCTGTAATCAGGACAAACTGTTTTTGGGAGTGTGTTATTCATATCTCTGGGACCAGCACCACACACATAACACCTCTGTGCTGATGAACCTGTAATAGAATTGCAGACTTTTCCATCCACCATGGTCAGCAATAGAGTTTGGATAATATATATGTATTGATCACCAAGTTCTATTTTACTTGGTTGGAGGGACATTATTTCAGTTTCAACTAATTGAACCTCTCGCCTAGTCAATTCGACAGTCTCCTTTTCAAACAATAATTTAAGAGGTCTGCAAAATCGTGTCGAAGAAGGTCGTGGGTTCTGCCATAGAATTTTCTTTTGATTGTTGCTTTCTAGATTTAAAGAATACATTTGTAATGGAACAACTGAAAATACAAAAATATCAGAGTCACTGCCGTCATCATCTGTAAATTTCTGCTTATACTGACTATGTCCGCTTGAACCATCACACCCCCATGTTAATATAATATTAACTGTATCATTGCTAGAGATAGACTGCTTCAAAACATCTTCTTGAACTACTGCAAGGCGCTCAATTGTATGGTCGACCAGTGATTGCAATGTTATTGTGGCTGATGTTTCCGTTATTGTTATTGATTCACTTGGTGGATAGCTTTTCTGTTTTGTTTCTCTAATGATGTGGTAAGGTGGGAAAATATTACAGTTCCTATTTTTGCATTCAAGTCGCATATTCATATATTGGCTTTTGCTGTAATTGTTATCTACAAGGAATGATAGAGCCTCTTCACCGGTAAGTGGTACAGGTTTTACAGCTGGTGATATATAGGATTTTTTAATTTTAGTAGCTCTATGTGGGGACTTAAGAGTTTCTTTAACAATTGTTGCAGCATCTCGTTTTCCAGACATGTGCAATGATACTTGTGGGGCATGAATAAGTTCTTGTTCTGAATGTGCAGAGAGTAACGGTTGAATTTTTCGTCTCTTTGATTTTTCACTACTTTCGTGAAAAAGCTTCCTAGGCCTTCCGACTTTCGATGTGGATGGAGTAGGATGATTTAAATTTTCTGTTAATTTAGAATCATACACAATTTTCGAAAATGTTATCTCCTCTTTTAACCAATAAGAATATTTTGAAATGAATTTTGATTTATTTCTATGAACCTGCTTCCACCGCCTGGTAAAATTATCAACAAAATCGTTTAAATCTCCTTGTAGGCATTCAGTTATTTCTTCAGAACAATTTTCTACCCCTAATTTACTTTTAACAAACTCACAAAGTTCCACTTTTGACACAATCTTCGAACCCAGTGCTTCAAACAGTTGTAAACGTGTGAGAACTGGTTGCGCAGCATCTCCTAAAACGTAAAATAACTCAGTAAGTTGCAAGAAGATGCAAAAAAACTTATAACAGGCGTAAACTACAAGACTTTATCTACATTTTAACATTAAGCGGAACGTGACGCCGAGTGACGCGACATACTAAACATCTAAGTGAAAATATAATTTTAAAAATAATAGTTAAATATTATATAATGCAAATATAGCTAAAATTACGTAACAATTACGCCCATTAATAACTGAAACACGTTATAAATGTAAAGATCATACCTTCAGCTGCATGTTCCATCTTAAAGAATCACTCTAACCACATAGACAACCAAACTACAGCCACTTACATTCACCCTCCAATTCAGACTGCGAGATAACGCAAGCTCAGTGCAGGAGATAAGATTCGATTCCAGCTCGAACAGTGGTGTCAGATTTACATTAAGATGCGTTCATATCCCGGAATAGTGAGCGACAATCATATGAGAATGCTGTAGAAGTAATAAATTTTGATTTTTTAATTATGAAAATAAATAATTTTGTCCTCCTAGATTTCGATTTTGACCCACTGTGGGATGGTGGGAGAGAATGATCGGCTCCACCAAGCGCTGCCTCAGAAAGGTACTGGGCCAGTCACAAGTAGATGAAGAGGGACTGAACACGGTGTTGGTCAGTATTGAAGCCACCCAGAACACCCGTCCCATTGTGCAGGATGGAAACAGTTTCAACGGATTAACACCTGCTCATTTTTGGAACGGTGGCGTCATGATCGCTACAAATGGATCTGAGCCAGAAGGCAAGAAGACCCTGACTAAAGAGTACCGACTGAAGATGAAGATGGTTGACGATTTTTGGAGAAGGTGACAAAAGGAATACCTGTTGCACCTACGATGCTATCACGAAGTAAAACGCCCCCACAGCAACCACGAGAGGCTCAGAGTAGGAGATGTGGCCCTCTTACAACAAGACGTTTTACCCAGACATATGTGGAAAAGGGCTCGAGTGGACGAAGTCATTCAAGGCCGAGATGGACGAATACGAACAGCCATTTTACGCCTGCCAAACGGTTCGAGAATCAGCAGACCGATCCAACTGGTGATTCCTTTGGAGATCGACCAGGGTGGGGAGGATGTGAAGGATCTTAGAAGCGCTTACTAGCGCTGAGATTGAGACTCTCTAGACTCAATCTATCTATTGTAGTTTTTATATATATTCTTGGTATTGTTGTGTAAATAAAGAAATAGTCTAAGACGGAGAGTTTCAGTGCGCATTATATATAGGCCCTCACTTACGTAAATTCCCCAACAGAAGTATTTGAAATGTGGTGTTACAGGACAATGAAGAAGCTCAGATGAAGAGATTTTACGAAGAATGGGGGAGAAGGTATGCTTCTGACTACAGCTAATGAAGAGAAGAAGCATTTGAAACATGGTGTTACAGGAGAATGATGAAGATCAGATGAAGAGATTTTAAGATGAGTGGGGGAGAAATGTTTCTGGCTACTGCTAATGAAGAGAAGAGAGAGGTTGGTAGGACACATACTAAGACGCCCAGGAATAACAAACTTAGTTATGTAAGGAAGGGTCCTGGACAAGAACTATCGAGGTAGACCAAGGTTAGAATATGTTAAACAGATTGCCTCCGATGTACGGTGTGGTAGCTATGTACAGATACCGGCGTTTAGCAGGCAACTTGGCCTTGAAAGGTCAGCAGTAGGAGAAAGGGTGTAGAGCGGTGCGGGGAGTGTGATGTATACTTTCCTATCTGAGAACATTCACGCGCGTGACATCAATTTCTCACAATCAGACACATACGCGCTCACCGTGACAATTGTTTTAAGCTGCAGTAGTATACCGGGGGAGTGGGATGTGAAAGTGCAGAGCTAACTGCCGGTATCTGTGAAGATGAAACGATTAGCTCATTACAGGGAGGCATGGAGAATTGCATCAAACTGGTCAAAAGACTGAAGATTTAAACAACTGTAATTATTGGGATCTAGGGATTGAAGTTAGTTGTTGTTTTAAGGGGTGAAACAGCGAGGTCATCTGGTTATTGGAATATGATCTCTAAAACTAGGAATCATTTGGCTTGATGACATAACCCGGGGAAAACAACACTCAGGTTAACTGCTGTCAGTGGCCAGATTCGAACCTCTCATGTCCGGATTTCCTACAGCTCTCCATCACGGTCGTGGTAAACGATTTAATGCGCCACGGGGTTTAAAAATTAGAACGTTCAAGTCCTGATGGCAGTCTCATTTTCGAGTCTTACTCCACAGAAGCATTAAAATGTTTCTCATTTTGGAGGCAAGAAAAAGACTAGGTGTTTAGTTACAATATAACATTTAATTTCATCTGCTTTCCTTCTAAAATAATAGACGGCTTCGATGGCGTAGTTGGTAGCATGCTGAGCTCCTATGCCCAAGGTCGCGGGTTCAAACCCGGCCGAAGTCGTCGGATTTTTAAGAGCGTTAAAAATCCCTCAGTATGCCATCCTTCGGAGAGGAAGTAAAGCCGGCGGTCCCATGTCATAGATTTATGGCATGATAAAGAACCTTCTACAAACTACACTTGTGTGAAGCCAAAATTTTTAGGTTAGAATTGATAACGCTCTATTAGTTCCAACGTTCGCCGCCAGTGATGACTGCTATGTCATCTGGTAGCCAAGTTCGCAAGCCAGGTGTCGTGGACGGTAGCATTTGGTAGCAAAAGTAGGAACTACTGGAAATTATTGTCTGCAGTCCTTACTTGAAGAAAGAAAAAAAAACAGATAACACACTAATACAGCCATCACAATTAACACCGGTTATCAGACAGATTCTACACACACCCAAAGTACACGGGGCTACATGACAGCGTTGTCGCAGCCCCTAAACTAAGGAACCAACCAACTTGTGTGAAGCCAAAATTTGTAGGTTAGAATTGATAACGCTCTATTAGTTTCAACGTTCACCGCCAGATGCTGACTGATATGCCATCTAGTAGCCAAGTCCTCAAGCTAGGTGTCGTGGACGGTAGCATTTGGTAGAAAAAGTAAGAACTACTTGAAATGTATATTGTCTGCAGTCCTTACTGGAATTAAAACAGATAACACACACTAATACAGCCAAGTACACGGGGCTACATGACCGCGTTGTCGCAGCCCCTAAACTAAGGAACCAACCAACTTAGAAAATAAATTATAATTTGCAATTTAAAAAAAATGAAATTCAATATCTTCAATAAAATCATATCAGGAACTATAGGGATATTAAAACAATTGAGAATTACTGTATATTGCAACATTTTGTTTACCTGTCATGGTAGTTTAACAAAGCAGACAGAAATAATAATAGCATGTTCATATTTTAAATTAGAAGGATATCATTAGTAGGGTTGCCAGACGTTCCGCATTACCTGGAACAATTCGTTTGTTCTTCGTTCCGTTTCAATCTCTAACGGAACGCCAAATTTTCTGTTGATGTTTTTTTGTGTGTGTTAATTTGATAATATATTCAATTTCGCACCAATTTTCAAATGTCCCGCTTCAGAATTGATTGTAATATCTTGCTTGTTTTCTGGTGGTACAGGTGCAAGTTTGCAAGAGAAAATGATTTCTATGTCTGTGTCAGATAGATGGATACATGTTATAGATTTATTAGGAGCAACAAAATTAAGGAATATCTTAGTCGTTGTGAAGTTAATACTCAGTATTTTCCCCTCCAATGCTTTTATGGAGAGAGGTTTTTCTGTTATGAATATCAAATGGAGAGATGATAGAAACAGAAGCTCCATTAGTTTGATAAAACAAGAATTGTTCACATATTACAATTATGGTGAAAATTGTAGGAATTTTATCATTTAAGGTATTTACAAATAAAAGATCCTTGCAAAGGGTCGTTCAAATGAAAAGCATTTGTAAGTTGCTGGTGTCATAGGCCTGTATGATATGTCAGCAATATCTAGTTTTAATTTTGTGTATTTGATTATGTAATGCTTATTTAATTCATATGTGTATTGTTTATTACAACATTTAAAAACCTTGATTAAAAAAGACAATGTTTTAGGACGTGTGTGCCGTTTTTCCATTCTTGAAATCTGGCAACCCTAATCATTAGGTCTAATTTTATTACTTAAAGAAATAAAAAACATTAAAATGCACATACCTCGCTTTTAGGCGGAGCAGTATCCAAACGCTGCCGAGGGATGGGTGCCAATGCTACATAAGGTTGGAAGCTACGTTCAAACCGCTCGCTTTCGGACATCGGTACAACGCGTTCTGGGTGCAACAGCACGGGCGGGCTGTGGCTCAGGTAGGCGGGCACATTCGTAGGCACGCTGGAACATGCCACATAAGAACACATCAAAACTATTGCCTTTCAATAGCAACATTATCCATTTTATACTATTAAATAAAAATGTACAGCAATGTACTTCTGTGAAACAACTTCATGTTCTCACGCAACAGGCAGCTAAGGTAGGACTATATGTGTCACTTGAAAAAACACAGTACATCACAAACATCAGTGAATCTCCTTGTACACTGCATTTGGACCAGGGAGAGATCAAGATAATTGACAGATATAAGTACCTAGGAGAATGGCAGGAATCGAATCTCTCGTAAGTAAGGGCATTATCAACTCGAGTTAACAAGTTAGAAATGGCTTTTTCAACTAACCAAGAACACATATAATAAGAAGTGTCTCTCCCGAAAGACTAAAATAAGGCACTACCAGACAGTTATACGTCCTGAAGTCTTATATGCTTCAGAATGTCTAGTATTCAACCGGAAGGGACTCACGGACAAACTCGAAGTACAGGAGCGAAAGATAATGAGGACGATATTGGGGCCTGTTAAGGACGGTAATGAATACAGAAGGCGACCTAATCAAGAGCTATACACGTACTGTGAAAGAATCACGGATGTTGTTAGGAAACGACGTCTAGCATTTTATGGACACGTCTGCAGGATACATCCTACCAAGTTGACCAACCAGCTCCTCGGTTACTGGCAAAAGCGGAAGACCAAGTCACCATGATTGTGGGAAGTGAGCAAAGATCTGCAAGAACTCGGAGGGACGGAAAGAGACTTAAAAGACCGGACATCTCTCAGGAAGATGCTTCAGCAATTGAGGTTCCAGGACAAGAAAGAAGACAGGTGCCCTCTGGACCCAGGAGAGGAGGGAACAACACAGCCAGAGCATGCGTAACTACTGGGCAAACATGAAAGCCCACTCCAAATGTAACAGTTGAATGTCGTGGCCTATACGAAACAAGAAGAAGTACAGCAATGAAACTTGGCTAAACTGCACTTCTTAAAGGGGTTCTGCTTTACATTGATATATATATACTATATAAATAGGTAACAAGAGCATTCGTCTTTGATAGTTCGTTGTTCCTGCTTGCATGTGAAAGAATATAACAATAAGTCGCTGAATGGTGAGTGGGCGTAGTTATAGTGCGCGAACATAAGTGCTCTACGTCCGATATATAGGCGAGTGAAAGGCAAATACGAGGGATGTTTTCTTTTCAAGTTCCGATAGACTGTATAAAAATAACAGATTGACAAACCAAACTGATTTTACTACTAAATGTTTGATTGTTTTATTCTTATGTCTCAACATAATCGCCAAAACGATTGAAACAATTGTCGTATCGTTACACCAGCTTTCCAATGCCCTCGGCAAAAAATTCTGCCACCACTGAGGTGGGTATGGCTGGACAGTCTCCTGAAGTATTTCCTTTTTGGTGGGGCGTTGCCGCCCAACCATACCTTCTATTCTCGAAAAAGGTGAAAATCATTCAGTGCTGGTTTGGACTAAACGGCAGATGGTCCAAAACTTCACACTTGAATTCTTTGAAAAAGTCTATCGTAACGTTGGCACAGTGCGGTCGTGAATGATTTTCACTTTTTCAATTTTTTCATAAATGAAAATAGGCTAAAAATCAGCAGTCGCCCCTGCTCTAGAGATAATATGGCAAGTGTTGCGCAGAGGGTACTCACCTTTCCCTGAGTATTGGCGGTTGGCCCTTGCCATCTTTCGTCAACGTGGAGGGCCATGGCCGGAAAGCGGACGATACGCGAGTCCACGAGTCCAGCCACAGGTACGGACCGGTATAGAGATGATAAGGGTTGTACTGAGGCTCTGAGTCTACAACTATTCGGGCCTTTTTAAACACCAGCTCGGGCGAGTCCTTAACGTCCGCTTCCGGCACCCGCACCTGCAACAGCAAAAACAATAATAGCCATGTACTACCAAATAATTAAATATTAGTAGAAGACCCGTGCTGCTCCGCAGCATTCACTTCAACAATCCTACAGCACTTCTGTCCATATGACATTTGCATGTCTATATGGTGAGAGACAGGAGTGATAATAATTCACTCAAGGGAGCTGACAATGCCCCCATAGATTCAACAAGATGTTCAGTAAAGAACATATAGCCTACTTTCTCCTAAATGCATGGGTATTGTTATAACTCTTTGTCCTTTTCAAGGAGTATGATTGAATGTTGGTTGTAGTAACTTGTTGAAATACAACGTGCTATAGGGATATTAAACATGAATATGAGGTGCCCTTTGCTAGGTGCTAGTGCTACCTCTGTACCAAATTTCGTTCAATTCAGTTTCACCGTGTTTGAATTGATAGGGGGAATCGATTTGCACACATACTTGGCGACCATCTGCAAACTATTGGGATGATGTTCTTGCAGTTTGGTCAGAATATGTTTCCCACATAAAGATATGGTGTTGCAAAATTTGGTAGAGACTAGATTATTAGGTTGGTCGCAATTACATTATAGCTTTTAACATTTGGGTGGCCGCGATTACGTTTCCGTCAAGATAGCGGTGATATAAAACATGACACTGAGGTGCCCTTTGCTAGTGCTACCTCTGTACCAAATTTCGTCCATTCGGTTCCACCGTGTTCGAATTGATAAGGGGAATCGATTTTCACACAAAGATGGCCGCCATCCTCAAAATGTTAGGCTAGTGACCTATTAGTTTGGTCAGAGGATGCTCCCTCCATAAAGGTATGTTGTTGCTAAATTAGGTAGAGATCGGATGATTAGGTTAATCGTAATTTGATTTAAGCTTTGAACATTTGTGTGGCCGCCATTACGTTTCCGTCAAGATGGCGGCGATGTAAAACATGACACTGAGGTGCCCTTTGCTAGTGCTACCTCTGTACCAAATTTCGTTCCATTCGGTTCCACCATGTTCGAATTAATAGGGGGAATCAATTTTGACATAAAGAAGCCCGCCATCCGCAAACTATTAGGCTAATAACCTACTAGATTGGTCAAAGGGTGCTCCCTCCATAAAGGTATGTTGTTGCAATGTTTGGTAGAGATCGGATGGTTATGTTAGTCGTAATTTAACTTAAGCTTTGAACATTTGTGTGGCCGCCATTACGTTTCTGTCAATATGGCGGCGATATAAAACATGACACTGAGATGTCCTTTGCTAGTGCTACCTCTGTACCAAATTTCGTTCCATTCGGTTTCACCGTGTTTGAATTAATAGGAGGAATTGATTTTGACACAAAGATGGCCGCCATCCGCAAAATATTAGGCTAATGACCTATTCATTTGGTCAAAGGATGCTTCCTCTATAAAGGTATGTTGTTGCAAAATTTGGTAGAGATCGGATGATTAGGTTAATCGTAATTTGATTTAAGCTTTGAACATTTGTGTGGCCGCCATTACGTTTCCGTCAAGATGGTGGTGATATAAAACATGACACTGAGGTGCCTTTTGTTAGTACTACCTCTGTACCAAATTTTGTTCCATTCGGTTGCACCGTGTTCGAATTAATAGGGGGAATCGATTTTCACACAAAGATGGCCGCCATCCGCAAACTATTACGCTGATGACCTATTAGTTTGGTCAAAGGATGCTCCCCCTATAAAGGTATGTTGTTGCAAAATTTGGTAGAGATCGGATGATTAGGTTAGTCATAATTTGATTTAAGCTTTGAACATTTGTGTGGCCGCCATTACGTTTCCGTCAAGATGGCGGCGATATAAAACATGACACTGAGGTGTCCTTTGCTAGTGCTACCTTTGTACCAAATTTCGTTCAATTCGCATTCACCGTGTTCGAATTGATAGGGGGGGGGGACAGACATTCAGAGTACACACACACACACACACACACAGACTCACACACATACATACACACAGACAGACACACTTTTTTCGCCCTGTGTTGATCTCATAAGTCTACTTTCATTTTTTGCAAAAAGCGAAAGTAGGCTAAAAATTCAACTACAACGCTTGCTATGGAAAGTGCCCCATGTGACCCTTGATGATAGCAAAAAACTGGATATACTCAAAATGGTAAAGAGAGATATGCCTCTACCCATGGAATTCACGGTACCGTCGCTTTTGGGCAAATGATGAAGTAGACTTATGAGATCAAATGTGTGGGTGTCTGCCTGTCCTCTGTGTGTGTGTCCCACTATTTACCCTGCGTAAGCTTAAAAGGCGCACGGACGTCAGGCCGAGGTGAACAGCTAACTCCAAACACAAAAGCTATACTCTTCTCTGAAGAATTAACTCGACACGACTCGGCAGTTTGATGCTGGCTGAAGCTAGGGTGATAGGTCGCTCACAAGCTCGTAAAATCACTCTGAAGCTAGTAATTTAAATTTCCACTGAATGGAGATTGCTGGAAGAAATGAAAACGTAAAAGCACTTACAGTGGTCGATGTGGGAGCTGTCGTGGACTTTCTTGCAGAACTTTTCATGCTGAACAATTCTCAGAGAATATAGATTTTTTTAAAAGACACATGGACGTTAGGTTTTTCTTCAACTCAATTCACTGAAATCGTAAATGCTCGGCTTCTTTTGGTCATAAATACATGTTTTTCTACCTAATCTTTCATCCAGAAATCCTTTACAGATTGGTGAAAACCGCATCAAAATCCATCAATTTGCTCTCGAGATTGCCGGCCCCGTGGTGTTGGGGTAGCGTGCCTGCCTCTCGTTCGATCCCCGGCTCCGTCAGGGATTTTAAAAAACTGACGTGAGGGTTGGAACGGGGTGCACTCAGCCTCGTGAGGACAATTGAGTAGCTGTCTGACAGTGAGACAGCGCCCCGATCACGAATACCAAGATTAACGGCCGAGGGGACCCGACGCGCTGATCACGCGTCACCCCAATATCTGCAGGCCAAATGGCTGGGCAGCGGTCGCTTGGTCGGCCTTAGCCCGTCATGGGCTGGATAGTGCCAGGGGTTGTTGTTTTGTTTTTTTTTTTTTTTTTTTTTTTATTGCCCGTTACATGCAAGAATTGGTAACTTTGTTTTATACTAAGTAGATAGAGATATCCACACAATTTAAGGCTACAGCGGTACAATTTGGTGTTTTGTCTACTTATGAACAATGGTATAAATTTAAAATAAAAGATGGGTCTCTTATATTTGAATTTAGAGATGTAACTCATGGTTAACATATAGAGGTGTGCAAATTAATAGAATTAAATAAATAATTTTAATTAGTCGTAATTACTTTTATTCAAAATCATTTTATTGACCAACTTCTTTTGTTGTCCTACTTAGTAGTGTTTCCTCTCCCGTGGAATTACACCTTTTCCCATAAGGAATTGCGTTTGGAAATTTTCAGATTATTGGATTCCGAGGGATATCTGAGCTGGGTGCATTTTCAATTTTTCATTGACTTTAGAATTCAAGTCAGGTGATTTCAATGCATATTTCATGAATCTTTGAATAGTTCAATAGCGTTCATCAGTTAAAAGACCCCAAATCCCTCTGCTCTAAATTCACACGTAAAGTTGAGTGAAGTAATAAAAACGAAACGTGTGACATTTTGCATTTGCAAGGCTCCTCTGTTAGTGGAAATTCTAAAAAATCATTTTAATTTGAATTTCTTAAATGAAAATATAATCAGGAGTCTTGGTTAAACATTTGAAGTAATGTCATTACCTTGTAAACATACTTAGTGCATTAAACGGTGAAAAATATAAATGCAATTTTGGAAAACTGACATCGAATCTAATAATTTGCACATCTCTGTAAAGACAGCTATCGCCTCCACCCCTACAGATAGAATAGTAAGTAAAGGCGATTGATGACAAATGAAAAGATAACTCACACAGAAGGAATTAATATTTATTAAGCTGTAAATTTGATTGAGTATATCTTTGTTATAGAACTGAGGGAATGAAATAACAGGATGTAGGATAGTAATCACCGATGTAGGACAATAGTATTTTTTTACCATTACCACAGGACAGTTATTATTAGGGATGTGGACGTGATTGTATAATTATTGTTATTTAATCTGTGCCCCGTTTGCTGAGGCCTGTGCTCCTCCGCAACATTCGTTTCAAAATTCTAATAGTACTTCCTTCCATTCGACATTTGCTGTTCGCTTGCCTTTTGGTTCTATTTGAACTTGGACGTCATGAAAGGATTTTTCTCGCGATAGTGCGGCGTGAGTGATAGTTCCTAGCCAGAATTGCTTTTAGAAGGTGACAAAGTAGAAGCAGTGCATTGCAAGATTGATCAGTGAGAAGTAAATCAACAGCAGAACGTTCGGTGATAAACGCAGTAAGTTGAAATATTGCTGTTATTTCGATAAACAAGTATTAACGTGTGTGAGAGGTTAGAGTTGAAAACTACAAAATGACGGGCAAAGACAAACAAAAGAAGGCAGTTGATCGCAATGTGGAGCGCGGAGTTCATGAACAAACGAAGGTTGGACAGCGCAAGCAAGTG
The DNA here is from genome assembly GCA_946902985.2 of Meconema thalassinum. Classification (NCBI taxonomy): domain Eukaryota; kingdom Metazoa; phylum Arthropoda; class Insecta; order Orthoptera; family Tettigoniidae; genus Meconema; species Meconema thalassinum. The sequence goes on from OX336393.1 coordinate 111,325,543, forward strand.
AAAGCAGACTACCCTAGCGCCCTAGAAAGGAACGGAGCAGGTAGCAGCTCGGGAGAACAATTGAAGACCGTGGATCGCAGTCAGGGTGGTTGTCGCAATGCTAGCGAAGCTGACGGCTCAAAAAGAAACTGGAAGGACAGTGGCACTACTTTTTCTTCAGCGGACCACAACCAAGCTACGCAGGATGTGCGCCGAGACTCAGCTGACATTTTAAGCAAGCTGAGTAATACGAACCTAATCGAGGAGCTCGTGGATCGAGTTGCTAATAAGGTGATTGATAAACTAATAGAAACAATAGATTTTAACACCCAGGTCATCAATGAACTCAAGACAGGAACTTGCCAGGTGAGACGACACTATATATCAACTTGAGCTGCAACTGAATGACCGCACTGATGAACTTGAGCAGTACCAGCGTCGAAATAACTTGAGAATTTTTGGTATTCCAGAAACTCCAGGCGAGGACACGAACAGGTGTGTAATGGATGTTGCTGCCAAGTTGAATGTGGCAATCGATCACCAAAGAATAGACCGATCTTATCGTGTAGGATTCCGGGATGCTGGAAAGAAGCGGCCAATAATAGTGTGGTTCGTGTCCTATGCAGATCGAGCAGCACTCTTCAGGTCGAAGAAATACTTAAGGAATACCGGCATAACTGTAAGAGAAGATCTGACGAAAACCCGGACTGATATTGTAAAACAAGCAGTAAGCCACTTTGGGTTGCACGGTGTCTGGACTGCAGATGGCGTTGTTCTGATCCGCATTGATGACACGAGGCATCGTGTGAAAACACTCCGAGAATTGGACTTTTTGAAAAAAAAAGTTTCCCGCTCCTCGTACGTAAAGGACCCTCATACCTGCCAGTGTGAGGGGCTCAACTGATCAAAGTTACAAGTGTAAGCACAAACATGTAATATGGTTACTGGTGGAACTTTAACTACAGTGTCTAGCCAAAATACAAGCCGATATTATTGATTAATATTTAGAAAATAGCTTAAGTTTTAGATTTTGTAATTTTTGATATTTCTTGTTTAACAATTTTACAATAACTTTCAATTATCTTTTGCATGGATATTAGTACCAATGAGTATGATACGTATGCCTATCTTTGTGATATAGCTGATAGATTACCCAATGATTTTAAAGTAACTCACCTAAACACGCAGTCACTTAAAATGCTAGAACATTTCGCAGAATTTGAATACACATTTGTTAACTCCGGTATTGATGTAATCGCTGTTAGTGAAACATGGTTCAATACGTCCATTACTGATTCATCTATAACCTTGCCAGGATATAATATCTACCGCAATGACAGACAACGTAGAGAAGGGGGTGGAGTAGCAGTGTATGTTCGACAGCACATTAAGTGCCGGGTTATCTGCAAATCCCCAAATAATGAGAATTTCAGACCTGAGTACCTCTTCGTAGAGATTTGCCTGAAAGATACTAAAGTATTATTTATTTGTGTTTATAGAGCACCCAAAGTCGGTTTCATGGAACTACTATTAAATGACATGCTTTCACACATTTTTAGGCGGCTTCTGTGACGTAGTCGGTAGCATGCTGAGCTTCTATGCCCAAGATAGCGGGTTCAACCCCGGCCGAAGCCTTCGGATTTTTAAGAGCGTTAAAAATCCCTCAGTATGTCTTCCTTCGGAGGGGAAGTAAAGCCGGCGGTCCCATGTCATACATTTATGGCATGTTAAAGAACCTTCCTCTAATTTCACCTGTGTGAAGCTAAATTGGATAGGTTAAGAATGTAAACAACGCTCTTAGGTTTCTACGTTCGTTGCCAAGAGCCGACTGTGGTGGCGTCTAGTAGCTCAGTTCTGAGCTTGGCCTAGTAATCGTTGACGGTAGTGCTTGGCGGCAAAAGTAGGAACTATTTGAAAAATTCTAAGTTGCAGTCCTTAAATTAAAAAACAGATAACACACACTAAGACAGTCATCACAATTAACACCGGTTATCAGACAGATTCTACACACACCCAAAGTACACGGGGCTACATGGCCGAGTTGTCGCAGCCCCTAAACTTAAGAACCAACCAACCAACACATTTGTAGTTATAAATATGTAATATTAGCCAGTGATTTCAATGCCCATTTTGGGTCGGCTACATTTGAAACGAAAAACATAGTAGAAACTCTAAATACTTGCAATCTGTCGTGGCTTCCGTATCAAGATACACATCACACTGCAACCTCCTCTTCTACTCTGGATCTAATAGCATCCAACTGCAATGAGCACGTGATTGAGTTTGGCCAAACAGCTGCTTCTGGCTTCTCAGCACATGATCTCTTATACGCAGTATATACCCTGTCAACTCCAAAATATAAGCCCAGTATTCGAACTTTTCGAGACTTCAGTAGGTTTAATTATGAAAGGTTTAAGGCTGATGCCATCTCAGTTCCATGGCACACTGTTCTCGAGCAGCAAGCTATAGATGAGAAGGTCGAAACATTCAACTCATTTTTAATTGATTTATATGATCGCCATGCCCCAGTGCGCTCAGCTAACGTGAGGCACGCACCAGCTGCCTGGATCAACACAGAAATAAAAGATCTAATAAGATCTCGAAATAGAGCCAGAAAGAAGTGCAACAGAACACAGAAACCCGAGGACATTGTAGAATACAAAAGCTTACGCAACAGAACCCAGCAAGTTATTCGTAATACAAAGATACGTTACACTTATTCGCTAATTAATTCAGCTAAAAACTCTTCGGCTTTGTGGAGAGCTATAAAACCTCTCGGTGTTGGAAAATCCAGACACAAAAGCAATAACCCAACAATGAGCGCTGATGAGCTTAATAAGCATTATTTAAACGTATCAACCGTTGTAGACAGCAATAGATTTTCGTCAACTGTTGCTAACCACAGGGAAAAATTTACTGACCGACGGGAAGAACTTCATTTTGGCTATATATATCCAGAGGACATTCATTTAGCCATATTTAGGATAGATCATATATCTATTACGCTATTGAAAAGGAATATGGACCTCCTCATGCCAGTTTTATTGCACATATTTAACTATAGCCTGCAAATGGGTATTTATCCGACACAATGGAAAAAAGCCAACATCAAAGCAATACCAAAATTCACGAACGCCTTAAACTGTAGTGACTTTAGACCAATAAGTATATTGTGTGCAATTGGAAATGCGTTAGAACGGATTGCTTTTGATCAGTTTTATGAATATGTAAATTCCAACAATATCCTAAACCCGAACCAATCTGGATATAAATCAAAACATAGTACTCTGACAGCCCTTATCAAAGTCACAGACGACATTCGTCTAGCAATGGACCGGAAGGAAATAACTATATTATCTCTATTCGATTTCAGCAAAGCTTTTGACAGAGTTCACCATGAGATCCTACTAGTTAAATTAAGAAATCTAGGCCTTTCAAAGTCAGTAACGAACTGTTTTAGGTCTTACCTAACAGGCAGATGTCAGAGAGTAGTTCTAGCAGATGACAATGTTTCAGAATGGTGTGAAGTAACAACAGGTGTGCCGCAGGGTTCGGTCCTTGGTCCACTCCTGTTCTCCGTGTATATAAATGACCTTCCATCTGTCCTTAAATTCAGTCAACATCATATGTACGCAGATGACCTTCAGCTATATCTACACACGGATCTGAAATCCATTCATTTGAACGTAGCTCTAATTAACAATGACATTCAAAGCCTATCGCAGTACGCACTCGATCATAATCTAATACTTAACTTCGAAAGAACGCAACCGATCATCATCGGCTATACCAAATTACTCAGTTCCCTACCTGACCCAGTACCACCTTTACAGCTTGCATCCCAAACAGTTCCGTACCAGTCAGCAGTAAGAAGTCTGGGAGTTATTTTTGACTCTCGATTATCGTGGCAGGATCACACAAACATGATTCTGAAAAGGGTTGCATCGTCATTATATCAAATTAGGCGAACTTGCTTCTATTTGCCTCAAAATGTACGAAAGATACTGATACAGAGTTTGATATTACCAATATTTGACTATGGATCTATAATTTACCATGATACGGGAGAGGTCCTCAATACAAAATTGCAAAGAATGCAAAATGCTTGCTTGCGGTTTGTCCTCAATGTACCAAGAGAGTCTCATATTACTCCATTTTACGTCCAGATTGGATGGCTAAAGTTAAAGGAACGAAGACTGTATGCCATGGCTCTGACTGTGATAAAAATTCTAAAATTCAAAATTCCGTCTTATATTTACTGCACACTAACTCCCATGCAATCAGTGCATAACCGTACGAATAGACACACTGCACAAAGGCCCAAGATACCTCATCACAGAACCGAAAAATGCAAAGGTTCATTCCGTATTTCAGCTAGTATTCTCTGGAATAAATATAAATTGCACCAGTATTCAGGACTTCCTATCAGAGCGATAAAACACTCCCTTCATTGTAATCTATCAGCTATACAATTATCATGTTCAAGGTGAACGGATGTAATAACAAGAACTTCTATTGTCAACTGTATATATAGGTTACGTTTTTTCTTTCTTCATTTATTCTATTGTATTTAACCGCCCTCTGAATGAAGAGAGCTGCATAAAGAGGCTTTGTAGCCTCAGTGGCCTGTATAAGAGAAACAATAAATTCAAATTCAAATTCATACAGTAAAGATGTCAGTGGCTAAACACCGGTTGAGGTAAATAAATGCCTACTTGATCTAGTGTTTGACCTTGAGCTTTATTGATAGTTATACAAAAAGCCAAACGTACTGGAAACTGCCTCCTTTTGAAGGAAAATAGAAGTATCTGATGGCGTAAGGTCAAGGCGAGGGAGTAGGACATTGTTTCCAACATTTACGCCAGTAATAATTTCCAGGTGTAAGCAATTGTCATGCATCTTCCAAACCCACAGTCTAGTACCTTTCAACAGACCTTGGGCAACATTAATATTTCTCAACAAAATCACAATTGAGCCTTCTTTTAGTCTAAGGATATGATATGGCAATCCACTTATGCCTATGCTGTCTAAAAATTCCATTGGGAATTGTAGAAGTTCACTCTCATATTCAGTAATCAAATTATTCACACTGATGTAAGTTCTCGATGATCCTAGGATTAGGTCTAAAACTTTGTCATTGATTTCTTTACAATGTTCTTTTTTAGGTGCTAAAATCACTATTTTTGAAAAGCGTGAAATATTTTTCAGCGTGGGACTAATTCTGAATTGTCTCCATCGACGTGAGGGTATTCACCGTTACCAATTTGTATGAAGAAGTTTGCAAAGTCACGTTGACCTGTATCCGCTCGCATATTTTTGTTGAGTTTAAAAATTTTGAATAATGGCCACAAAGGAGAGAACCTTACTGACATTTGGACTGATGCTGCTTTAGATGCGTGAGGCACAACAGGCAATACCTGCCTAAAATCTCCATCTAATATGGTAATATTTCCTCCGGAAGGCACGTCGTTATTCATGATGTCCTTTAGCAACCGATTTACACACATCCTCGCGTGCTTATTAGCCATAGAGGCTTCATCCCAGATGATAAGTTTTGCTGAACGGATATAAAAAGCTTCCTTGCTGATAACTTTTATTCCTGATACAGAACTTTCATGTAAATGTAGAGGTAACTTGAACTGGCTGTGTACAGTAGTAACATTGCTGCAATACCAGTCCATGCAACAGAAACTACATTTAACCCCAAATTTGTGCAACTGTGAATCAAGCATTGGTAAAGAAATGTTGTCCCTGTGCCCCCTGGACCGTCAATGAAATATGCATTACTCATCCTTTCATTGCTGTTTTGTACTAACCTCAAAATTTCTGTAATTATAGCCGTTTGGTTTCCATATGCTTGGTTTATCATCCGACTTAATTGATCCTCATTAAGTTTTGGATAATTCATTGGTAAATTTGTCTGAGGGAAATTATCAATAATAGCTGGCAATTCGAGAGAAGTAATGGGAAGACCATGGAGCTTTAATGTGTTAGAAATATGTATAAGAGTGAACTGATATGCAATGTTAGGCTCGTGAAACAGCAGATAATTTTCTGATAATGAATTATGGAAAATGTCCCATAACTATCTTACATTTGAAGGGGTCTGAAAGATACATATGTAAGAAAACAGTTGTCGGAACTGAGAAGGCATCTGAAATTGTGACGCTTCTGCCAAACAACGCTGCCATTCATAATCGTCAATCAGAAAACCTCGCTCCTTAGCTGTTTCTTTAAAAGTAGAATAGACAACTGCTTTGTATGTTCATAGATCCTGGAAACTGGTAGCACCTATGACGTGAAGCAATAACAGGCGTAAATAATACCTTTGTGTTTCTGTCGGCGAAACATTATACATTCTGCCTATTGTTTTTGAAACATTTTTTCTTTTTTGCCACTGGCAGTTGCTCTTATTCCAGACGTAATGTACTGGCGTTTGAGGATATATATACGGACTTCTGGCTTGCGAATCTTGATTTAACTTGTACCACGCTTGTAATTCCGTGTTGCGCAATTGTGCTTGAAGTAAAAATTGCCAGGAGCGTTATCATTTTTATAATAGATATTTTGTAAGTTTGTCAAGTGAACTGGTAATCGCACAATAGAATGTGACTGTCCATGCATGTGAATTGAAAATATCCTGAATGCGGCTTCTGTTGGACCAACATTTAGGAAAGAAGTAATTTCATCGTAGTTCACCGTTTCGCCTTTGGACATATTTTAACAATGCAGCAGTCATGATCTTTATACTCATACTTGTGGATTTTAATATATAAGATATTTGTGGATGTATTTAACACTCCGAACACTTGAGCATATTTCAATATTAATATGAGCTTGCAAGTAAAGTAAAAGAAATGGATTGTAGGGAACAATGAATCGACTATCGACTTCAATGTCAATGCCTCGAATTGTTTTTATAATAATCCGTCCATTATTTCTTCTCCTATACGAAGGATAACCATTGGCATTATCTTTGGTCTCTTCCTGATGCTGTTTAGGGAAATCTTTCTTACATACGCCATCCTTCATACAGACTGAAGCAGGATGCAAAGATCCGCGAGGACCATGTACCATATGGCGCCTTACCAACTCGTATAGCGCTTCATCCTCGAGATCTGGTATTTCGCCTGACACCACACTGTCAATGTCAGAAATTTCTCGAAACTTATGATCTTCCGTTAATGTTAAGAGTAAATGGATGTGCGGGAGACCTCGTTTTGAAATTCCACTATATATAGATATGCTTCTACCAAAAATTTCCTTAACACAAATCAATCGTAGCAATTCCTTTACTTTGCAATGGAAAACTCCCACTTCGATATCAGGCCTATTATTAGCCGTTTCCCAGAGATGAATGCTGTTAAGCATTTCTGTCCAGCCCGCATTATAGGTGAATGTAATGAATAAATCTGGCTTTCCAAACTTCCTCACTATCGCCATCGTATCCAGATAATTTTGCAATATTTTCCTTGGGCTACCTGTAAAAGAAGTTGGCAAAACAACAATACGACCGACTCTGAGATTTTCATTTACTGCTCGTACATGCAAGGCGTCTGCTAAACCGGCATATGCATCAACTCGTAACTTCGTTTGTTGATGACGTATATATTTTAACCGGTCACCTTCCATACGACAGTAGTAATCCACGAATAAATATCTATTTTGCAAACTAGAGCAGCGACAACTAACTCAACATGACCTCCATGAACACCACTCATTGACATATACATTTTTTAATCATCACTCGTATTGGTAGCAGTTTCGTACATATCGCTGTTGTCAACAATAAAGGAAGAATAATTATTCCACTTGTCTGTAACATGTTTTACAATTCGCTTTCAAACCTGTGTAAATAAACTCTGATTGTTGTACTCACAATATGCCAATGACCCGAACAGACAATTACCGTCACCTTTAATCTTTATAACATTTGTGATTGAGTGTCGCCTCTCATTCATCATAATATGATTCATTGTATTGATTGAGCACACAACCTATAAGGACGAATGATGAAACGAAAAGAAGACATTTTGTAGCTGGTGAGACCAAAGACTATATAACAGAAAGATCGGATACACAATACAAAATGGCGGTTCCAACATTCGACTGTAGTGGCATCTTCGTGAAATTAGTTGTCTTTCGTATACAGTATTTGTTGTCATTCAAACAGATGTTGACATGACAGTGTCATTAGCAAAATCACTGCTGATTGTGCATGAGCATTTCAGTCTCAAAGTAATCCATTCTTTGAGAAGTTTTAATAAAATTATGTGCACAGAATCCCCTTCTACTTATTGTATGGATACATGCGACATTAGTGCCCGAGTGGAACAGGTAGAAGTTAACGATAACATGTATGGTTACATGCGACATTAGCGCCCGAGTGGAGCAGGTAGAAGTTAACGATATCATGGCGTAATTAGGGAACTCTCTGTTAATATCAAGTTAGATTTATTATTGGGGCGGCCTTGAATATCATGATACAGTGTTAGTCGTTGTCGCCTGGCGACAATATGTCCGTCAAGTCATTCGATATTCCATTTTCGTGAGACCTTGAAGGAAGTAATATTCGCAATTATTCTAATACTCGATTGATATAATCAAGTAAGGTGGGTATCAATCGATGGTGCTTGACGGGCATTACATTTTAAGACAACAAACGTCGTCGTAGCGCAAATACATCCCGAGATATTTCAGTTTTAGTAAAGGGTGAAATTTTTTGAAAACTATTTTAATATTTAAGATAACAAGGAAAGGCGTCTAGTACCAAAATCGGCCAAGTCACAAAAATTACGAAAATGAATGAAGGTTATCAATTTGTAGTAGATGTATAGCACTATCAGGTGAAACAAGAATATGCTTCAAAATCGTCCATGTCTTCGTGTTACAGAGCACTGAATTCTTGGTCGTGCAACAAAATGGGTCGAGTCATGCAGGCAGTGAATTCATAATGAGCAGCAATCTTTATGTAGCAATTTATTGTCTGGAATCTTGTGTTGTTAGAATAAGCAAGAATGTAATAATATCAGTAGGCAAAATTGTTCCTTATATTGTATACTCTCTGAAGTCATAATAAGTCTTATTTTGTTCGTTTGCAACAATGATTTCCGTATTCGCCGGCTTCTTATTGTCATTGGCACGAAAGCAATCATATTTCATGTGTGCACGCATTTTGTCATTATTGTGTTATGTAACTTGTATATTGTTCCGAGTGGTGAACTGAATAATTGACTTTCATACGCTGTGCTACATTCTTAGTCTTTCCTTCCTCTTACACTCACAATTCCTTAAATGCAATATTAAAATATTGTCTTTTTTCACAAGAGTTTGTAATTTAATAAGTATACAGTTTTACACAAAAAAGACTAAAATTATACAAAAAATTACAACAAAAACGGCCAAGTCAAAATTAATATTAACAAAAAGGATGGGTTCATTACGAATTAGATTTCTCAAAACAAAAGAACTTAAATATTAAACCATTAAAAATATAACTATGCAATAAAATATTTTGTGACCATCATTGCTTTGTCTCTAGAGGTTTTTCATCCATATTGAAAAATATGTCTTCAGTGACTTGGCCGGTTTTGATACTAGACGCCTCCGGGTACACACATATTTCATCAATAAACAAATATTACATGATTTGACAACAAGTAATTCCGTGACGAACTAAAGAGCCTACTTTTCTTAAAATATAGAGTCTCTATAACATTTTGTAGACGTCTGTCCTCTACAGCTGGAGTTCATCAGAGATGAAAAACAAGTATGGTGGAATAACAAGCAAATTCCTCTCGTCGCGTTGTGATTTCAGATCAAAGAATATAAATTTTTGTACTAAATAAGGAGGAATAAGTATTAGTCACCTACTGAGTTTAAGAAATAATTTCATTTTGGGCCATTTACCTGGCATGGAAATGATGCAAGCTTGGGAAAAAATAATAATTTCGATTCATCCCAAAATAAAGATTAATGTAAACATAGGATTTTGAATTTACATTTAGATTAATAGACCCTAAACCTATAGACATTTTTAAAAATTACGACTTTTACATTTCTTTTAAATGTATGTGAGAAAAAACTCGGCACTGAGGTACCAAATAGCTAACCCAGCACTTGACAGGTTAAAAGATCATTTTAATTCATTTATTTTGAATTTATTTATTAACTAATATTGATAATACATCTATACTAATATAATATCGCTGAAGAGTTTGTTTGTGTGTATGTGTGTTTAAACGCGCTAATCTCCGGAACTACCAGTAGGATTCAAAAATTATTTGTGTACTTGATAGCCTGATTCAAGAGGAATTGTTTAGGCTATATAGCATTTTCTCAGGTAACCTCAAAGATTGATTTTTGTTCAGTAAGTCGGAAGAGCAAGCGCTCCCGAACAGCTTCAATAATACCTAAGTCTATTGTTGCCTAGCAATGCGGGCTGCAAAACGCCGCCCCTACCAATGTTCTTGTGCAGAATTGCAAGCTGCTTATAAATTGCAGTCACGGGGAGTCATTAGTGCAAAAAGATTTCTAACCCCCCTTAAAACAATATTATCATCATGATAATAGTATGCCTTTGTATAAGGGCGATGGTATTGGTGCAGTATACTGAGGTTATCAGCTGCAATAAGCGTTGGTGCTTTCCGATCCTTATCCTTGAGCGCTCCAGTTCTGTAGTAGTATTCATTATCATCCATAAAACAAATAAATCCACCGGGCGAAGCCGGGCACTACTGCTAGTTTGTGATATGCCTCACGAATCTGATGGCAAAACCAGTACAGATTATCTGTGAGGAACATAAATTATTTTCTTTTTCAACATAACAATAACAATATCAATCATAATATTAATAATAATAATATTTGTTTTACGTCCCTTTTAACATCTGTGATCTTTAGAGACGCCGCGGCGGGGTGCCGTAATTTTACCCCGAAGGGGATCTTTTACGTGCCAGTAAATCTGCCGACACGGCTCCCTCGCATTTGCGCACCCTCAAATGCCAGCTGACTACTTCCAAGGTTGAAAGAGCAACTGAGCATAACTGATTTAGCCGAAAATCTACATGTAAGTTATGGACAAGGTATTCGATTTTTTTTTTCGAAAGTTGTCAGAATTGTCCACTACAATAAGACGAAAGTGTAAAACTCAAGCAATGACCACGAACATTCAATGAACTTCAAGTCGAACCAGGCATATTTATTTAGAAGTTGTAAGCCAGTGTAGAGCGTAAGAACATTTAAACGGCAATGTTTATTGCACTGAGGTCGTGACACACAACTCGGTCAAGGACGCACGAACAGTCAACATGGCCGCCGCTCACTCGCTCGCTAGCCCGGTCACGCCTACCGAGTTCCACCCAACCATCAGGTCTACGAGAATGACTGGCATTTGTCTCGGAACGGAGGCAAATAAAACTATAACTATAGGTAAGGAGTTTAAATCCAAATAGTACCCATGGCTGTTTCAGTGATAACTGCACATAACGTGAAAAGGTATGATAAGAATTGCCCTAAGGGGGTTTTCCAGCTAGAGAGGAATAACATTGCAATATTTATTCGATTGTTGAACATGCTACAAACATTGTTGACAAATGATACTCATATCATATTAACGGCATGCTTGTGGCAACAAGAAGCAACTCTTATAATGTCAAAATTCTCATCGTACGAGTTATTTAGAAAATTTTCAAAATTTGCCAAATGTTTTACCATGCATCATCGTTTCCCTTATCTATCCCAAGTTTGTAAGAAATAACCTACTTTTTTTATCATTTTAAATGATTATGTCGACTTTATCTGGGGTCTGGCGTTACGTTACGGTGACGGGACGAAATGTACCGAGAATACACTAAGGTGTGTGACGTCATAGTACGATGTAGCAGCCGAGTACCAAGAAGGCAGTGCGAGAACAATCAAGTAGGCAGTGAAGAAACAAAATAGAATCTTGAAACTCTGTTCGTGCATTGCCTTCTTGGTACTCGGCTGCTAGCATTTAAAATGATATAAAGTCTAGTCTTTCAGACTGACTATTCGTGTCTTTCTAAGGTGTGTATTACATCTGCACCTACAAAATGTACCTGTAACTTAAGTACTTGTATTGCATTTCTATTCAGAGCAGCTGAAAATAGTTATTTTTTAAGAATACATACAGTAGCCCCCGTGGCTTAGGCGGCAGCACGCCGGCCTCTCACCGCTGGGTCCGTGGTTCAAATCCCGGTCACTCCATGTGAGATCTGTGCTGGACAAAACGGAGGCAGACAGGTTTTTCTCCGGGTACTCCGGTTTTCCCTGTCAAAATTTCATTCCAGCAACACTCTCCACTATCATTTCATTTCATCTGTCATTCATTTAATCATTGCCCCAGAGGAGTGCGTCAGGCCTCGGCAGCCGGCACAGTTCATATCCTCGCCACTAGATGGGGGCTTCATTCATTCCATTCCTGACCCGGTCGGAGACTGGAAGCAGGCTGTGGATTTTCATTTTTTCACAGTAGACTATATAAAAACACGTATAAATCCTAATGGCCAGAATGAGGTACATTTTGTAGGTATGGATGTAATGCACACCTTAAAAAAAGAAAAGCAGGACATTTCTTATAAACTTGGGATATATAGCGGAAACTATGAAGCACGGTAAAAAAATGGCAAATTTTGAAAATTCTCTAAAAAACTCTTATGATAAGAATTTTGACATAAAAGTTGCTTTTGGTTGCCACAAGCATGCCATTACTGTGATATGAGTATCATATTAATCAAAAGATTTCCTAGTTCCGCCTCGTCAATACTAGGAAATCTTTTGATTATTACAGTAAGTCAATACGGAAACATGGGAGACTATGAGTCAAACAGATGAGTATCAAATGTCAACAATTTGTAGCATGTTCGACAATCAAATGAATAATGAAATTTTATTCCTCTCTTAAGCTGGAATTCCCCCCTTAAATGAGTGTTCTCTTCTAACATTAATCGTATTTCTTTTTTCCTCCCAGCTCGGCTTCACCACGGTCTCTGCGAGGGATCATTCCTCTAACGTCGCAAGGGCAGTGTCTGGGAGCTGAACACACTTAGTTAGCAGAACTGTATCTGCCGGGGATGGTGATAGGCCCAGACGGCCACTAACTTAGGTCTAAGACTAATTAAGGATGGAATTATTGGAAGGAAATCGGCCGTAGACCTGTTGAAAGGAACCGACCCTGCATTTGCATGTTGGTGAAAATTGGAAACCACGAAAACCATTTTCAGGACGACCGAGGTAGCATTCGAACCCACACTCTCCCAATGCCAGTGAGGCACGAGCTAGCGCGTTAGCGCTCTTGGACACCGTGGCAGGTCCATTATAAATATTTCTTACCTTAAAATTTGTCAGCAAGACGCATCGACAATTTTACTTCATTCACACATTATTTTATATTGTATAACGTGCTACGAAAGCAACGCCAAGGACCCATAAAATAACACCAACCGTGCCCAGTTTTGTCCGCAGGAGGAATTATCAGCGGCTCAAAATATTCTGAAGGCAGTGGCTACAAATAACACAAGATATATACTCTCACACTTTGCGCAGAAATATAGTTAAAACAATATCTTGCACGATTATGTGCGACAAAAAAAAAGTTTCGCAACCCTATCTCTAGGAACTCCAACCTCCCAAATACATTTCGGGAATGAAGGGAATATAGAAAGTTCTTATCTATGGTGTATAACCAGTCATCTGTAAAATATAATGAATATTAGTAAGCAGTCTTGGGCCCTTGTCAAACGTATCTACAGAATATGATGCTTTAATGTTTCTTATTTCTTGTTTCTGTGTAATTTTATATATAATGTATATAGGATTTTTGCCATACGCTGAAGTTACAAGTTTATAATAAATACAAATGTTCTATATATTGTAAATATCTCCACCCACATATTCGTAGACATACATTTAGTAGCCTGAGGCCTGAGTGTAAAGGATCTGATGATGATCGCTTCTTTCAGGTTTATGGATGAACACCCATTACACGTTGAGCACAGTCATATTAGCTTGCCACGGTGGGTGAGTGGATAGCGTGTCGGTCTACTAACCCCAAGATTGCAGGTTCGCCCCTGACCGTGGTAAGTGATTTTTGAAAGGCGGCAAAAATACGATACGCATGTCATACGATGTTGGCATGTCAAAGAACCCATTTGAATTCAGTAGGCCGAGTTCATAATGGCAAAATTAATCTCGGGATTTTCCGCCAACACAAAGTTCCTCATTTCTCTACTAGAAAGCGCTATTGTGTTCAAGGAGATTAGATATCTAACATCTAACCTCCTTGTCTTTCATAGTGAAGGAACTACGAAATTCGACATGCAAGCTACCCTCTGGGTGTCAAATAGCAAAGCTTGCACCAGGCACCCGAGGCCATACGATATTATTATTATTACAGTCATATTGACCGACTGAAAAGCATTTCAATTTCGTTTACAAAGGCAACACCGAAATATGGCTTCCAACACGAGATAATTATAGTAATAATAATAATAATAATAATAATAATAATTGATTTTCTTGATAACAAAACCAAAGGTAGGCTACTCTTTTTTTAAATAATGTCCATATGAGTTAAATAGATAAATTGTTTGGAGAAAAAAAATTATGGGTTGTAAGGTTTTAATAATTCCTAATTTAATCTTAACGAACCATTTAGTCAATTTATTGCATTATTATTATTATTATTATAAATATTGCTTGTGGTGGAGGTTGATTTAATGGCGGGAACACTGAGATTATATGATCCTTACAGCCTATTTAACTGGCTGTAAAGGTAATTTTACCAAATAAAAGACCCATTGTAGGAGAAATTGGCGCCTCAAATAAATTTGAGTAATTTGTCAAAAACATGCAGACCCAAAAATTGGGTGATTAAGATATGCTTTTTTTTTTTTTTTTTTTGTTACTTTTAAGCGTATGGCTTTTAGTGCCGGGAGTGTCCGAGGACATGTTCGGCTCGCCAGTTTGTTGCTGCTTCTAGGCGGACACCCAAGGGGTGAGCTTCAAGTACCGTCACGTGTGGAGTGTTGTCTGGGGAGGAAAGTTTGAAAGTAAGGACGAGGAGTTGGAAGGTAGCGGCTGTGGCCTATAGTTAGGGACCAACACCGGCATTTGCCTGGAAGGAAGATGGGAAACCACAGACGACCATCTTCAAGGTTGCCGGCGGGGGGCTTCGAACCTCCTCGCCTCCCGGATGTGAGCGACTGCCAGCAGCCACGCCGTAACGACGACGGCTAACTCACCCGGTATACACTGTACTGTAAGTCGACAACTGGATGTAGCATAGTTTATTTAAACAATCTTCGGAAATCAGTGTTATTTATTTTCGCTTTTGGCCATAAAATTACTTCTGAATCTCTTCAAAGCTCAATGCTTTTGCGCGGAAAGTACAGTCTGCCCCTACCGCTCCTCCGTATAGTTAACTGTTTGTTCACAATTGTCTAGTGGGTTGCTTACTACATCACTGCAGGCGAACGCGATTACTGTCGGACAACACTTCAGCCAACACCATCTACACTACAATGTTGCTTCAACAGGCTCCTGTATTAAGGCTGTGCGATCACCACCGCCGTCAATCACAATGCAAGAGATGGCAGCATTATCACCGTTGGACAGCCGCTGCATTTGGGTTAGTGATCTGTCTACCCTTCACTTACCACCTACTTCCTCCCCTACCTCTCCTCGTTACTCAATGTCTTCTCTCTCTCACTGATAGCGTTAGACTGTAAGTGGATGTGTTGTACGGAGAGTGATGTTTTAAAAGAAATTACAATTTTAGGCTAGTTAAAATTCATTTTATTACATTTCTAGTTTCTAAACAAACCTCAACAAATAGGATAGGCCTAAGCATAAAATTGGATACAGGAAGCACCTGATCAGATAAAAGCAACAGGCTATATCAATGGAAATCTGATATAATGAGCTAACACAGGTGTTTTTTTTTGCATAAATAATGTATTATGGAAAACGAAGCATCTGCTTGATGTAATTTCTTACCCAAACGCATATCATTAATAATAATACGCAATCACGTTTACATATTTCAACATTTCTTCGGCTATACAGTTTTTCATAAACTAAACTACTAAAAGTGCTATAAGTCTACTTCCACCGATAAATATCAGTTGAACGGCCCCTTTGTTCGAGAAATAATATGGTTTACAAGGCAGGCTTTTATTATTATTTAAAAAAATCTGTTTTAAGATTGGTATTTAGAGCTTTTTATTTATGTAAAAGGCGCTTTGCGGGCATTTTCTAGGGTAAAAGTGCTCATTAATCATTCATTTCTAATTTTTTGGCCGTTTCACATTCAATTGACAGAGTAGCCACACCGTTCAGACGCTCCTGCGCCATCGTTGATCGCAAATAGTTTTTTAGCCTATTTTCATCTATGGAAAAATAGGCTTATAAGATCAAATTTTGTCCGTGTGTCTGTCTGTGTGTGCGTGTGTGTGTGATTCGTGTGTGTGTGTGTCCCTAATATAATCTTAACGGCTGGAGCGATTTCAATGAAATTCGGTAAGTTCATAGCACTATTCCGGACGACCCCGACCGTGCCCTTCAAATTTTGGTACGTCTCACCAATCCAACATGGCGGCTGTGCGAAATATTTCATCCGCAATCAATATCTCCGAAACTATTACCGAGAATACCCTGGAATTTTGTACGGTGATAAAGAGAACTACAAGAAGTTCAACTATATGTCTTTTGTAAACCTGGTAACTACAAAACCAACATGGCGGCCAAGCGACATTGCGAATTTTATATAGACGTTTCTCGCGATTTAACCAACCAAACGCAATGAAACTTGGTACAGTATATGTTTATACACATTGCAATGCACTGACATCTAACTTCGTTCAATTGTTCGCATAATCGCAATATGGCGGCTGTGCGAAATATTTCACCGGCATTCTATATCTCTGAAACTATTACCGTTATCACCCTAAAATTTTGTACGGAGATAGAGAGCACTACTGGAAGTTCATTTATGAGACTTTCAAAAATCGTTTAACTACAAAACGAACATGGTGGCCACGCGAAGTTGAAAGTTTTAAATAGACTTTTCTAGCGATGTAATGATCCAAACGCAATGACACTTGGCACAGCAAATGTTTATACACATTGTAATGTACTGGTATTTAATTCAGTTCAATTGTTTACATAACCTCAAGATGGCGGCTGTGCTAATTTTAAAATTAAGTTTTTATTTCTTATGTCGTAATCGTGCGATCGAAGTGAAAGTTTGAATAATGAACCTACGCAATAATTTTCCTTTAATGGTACACGACTCTATGGCCTATACATATAACAATCCAACTTGGCGACCTTCCGAAATATTTAGACGATTCTCAATATCTACGAATCTATTATAGCAATCAAACTGATTTTTTAATGTTCATAGGGACTATGAACATAAGTTCACCTATAGGACTTTCAATAACCTGGCGATCACAAATCCAACATGGCGGTGACGCGAAGTAAACATATTCACATGGACATTTCTCACAATATAACCATCCGAGTGCAATGAAACTTGGTACAGTAAATCCTTATACAAATGTTTCCATAACCACAAGATGGCAGCTGTGTGAAATTTTAAAATCTCGTTTTTACTTCTTGTGTCCTAATCATGCGATTGATGTTTGAATGCTACACGTACACAATAATCTTCATGTAACAATACATAACTCTATGACTTACATATATAAAAATCCAACATGGCGACCATCCGAAATATTTAGTCGGTTCTCAATATCTACGAATCTATTACAGCAATCAAACTGAAATTTTGTATGTTGATAGTGGCAATTACCATAAGTAGGATATATGAAAATAGGCTTTAGTTCTTCAGGGAGCTACTTGTTTTTGATTAGTTTCAAAATGGAAAAACTCCTTTCCCCCGACGCAACCGTTATAGGAATTGTAAGCATAATTCGATATGTCGTCGTTAAATTAGGATAGGATTCCTTTATCGGGGCTAAGTACTCTAGTGCACCGCAAGCACTTTTTACAGATTGCGGAACAGCGTACCTAAGTAATTGTTGCTCCAGAAAAAGATCCTTTGCATCCAAATCTTCAAACTCCCCGTCTTTTAGAAAATTAGAGAGTGTTTGACAATGGTATTTCAATTGACTTTCCTCCAAATTGGAAAGCTTGGAAGGATCGAAGAGAAATACAAAGTATTCCGAAAAGAAATTGACTTCGTTAAATCTATTTTCTACGCAGCTCAGTGCAGTATCTACGACAGACAAAAAGTAATTTACCCGAAATTTATTTTCAGCTTCTTTTTAAAATTCCTCTTCAGTTTTTTCCACTTGCTGATCATTTTGCTGTTTTATTTCATCAAGGAACCTTTTGCGATTGCCTTGACGGCGAATAGAAAATTTATTTGCATAGCCCAAATTTTCCATTATTTCTCTACCGGTGGACATTGCACTGTCAAAGCCAGTGTTGCGATAAATTTGAAAAAATGACTTTGGGCCCTGAAGTTCGGTTAAAGCCGTATCTAACGAAGTCTTCTCAGATTGGAGAGTTTTACTTGTTGAGTTTACAGAAAATTAAATATCGTACCAGATAACGAGGCTTAAAACAAATTCATACGAACTTGTATGAAGCAACAAAGATTGGGCCTCTGACCGGGTAACAGGATCTTTGGTAGTTTCTGCCAATTCTTCTAGAGCATCGTTTACTTCGCCTAACTGGTACCTGATGGGCTTGGCACTGCCAATTCAACATTCCCATCTCGTGCTAGTTAAAGATTTTAGTGTGAGGAGGCCAGGACATAGTTCGCACAAAATGTCCCACCTTTCCGTGGATGCTACAAACAAAGTGTTCAGGCGCTGAACTATACCAAACAAGATGTTCAGTAAAGAACATATAGCCTACTTTCTCCTAAATGCATGGGTATTGTTATAACTCTTTGTCCTTATCAAGGAGTATAATTGAATGTTGGTTGTAGTAGCTTGTTGAAATACAACGTGCTATACGGTTATTAAACTTGAATATGAGGTGCCCTTTGCTAGTGCTACCTCTGTACCAAATTTCTTCCGATTCGGTTTTACCGTGTTTGAATTGATAGGTGGTATCGATTTGCACACATACATTGCCGCCATATGCAAACTATTGAACTGACGACCTTGTAGCTTGGTCAAAGAACGCTTCTCACATAAAGGTATGTTGTTGCAAAATTTGTTAGAGATCAGATGATTAGGTTGGTCGTAATTTGATTTAAGCTTTTTATATTTGGGTGCCACAATTACGTTTCCGTCAAGATGGCGGCAGTATAAAACGGGACACTGAGGTGCCCTTTGCTAGTGTTACCTCTGTACCTAATTTTGTTCAATTCGGTTTCACCGTGTTTGAATAGATAGGGGGAATCAATTTGTACACATACATGGCCGCCGTCTGTAAACTATTGGGCTGATACCCTTGTAGTTTAGTCAAAAGACGCCCAAGATATCAATAAATGTTGATGCAAAATTTGGTAGAGATCGGATGATAAGGATAGTCGTAATTCGATTTAAGCATTGAACATCTGGGTGGCCGCCAATACGTTTCCATCAAGATGGCGGCGATATACGGTAAACCATTACATTGAGGTGCTCTTTGCTAGTGCTACCTCTCTACCAAATGTCGTTCAATTCTGTTTCACCATGTTTGAATTGATAGGGGTAATCTATTTGCACTCATACATGGCCGCCATCTACAAACTATTGGGCTGCTGATCTTGTAGTTTTGATAAAATATGCTTCCCACATGATGGTATGTTATTGCAAAATTTGGTAGAGATCAGATTATTAGATTGGTCGTAATTTGATTTAAGCTTTTAACATTTGGGTGGCCACCATTACGTTTCCGTCAAGATGGTGGCAATATAAAACATGACACTGAGGTGCCATTTGCTTGTGTTACCTCTGTACCAAATTTTGTTCAATTCGGTTTCACCGTGTTTGAATACATGGGTGGGGGGATCGATTTGCACACATTCATGGCCACGATCCGCAAAGTATTGGGCTGATGACCTTGTAGTTCGGCCAAAAGATTCTTCATACAGAGAGGTATAATGTTGCAAAAGTTGGTAGAGATCAGATGATTAGGTTGGTCAAAATTTGATTCAAGCTTTTAACATTTCGGTGGCCACCATTACGGTTTTCGTCAAGATGGCGGCGATATAAAACATGACACTGAGGTGCCCTTTGCTACTGTTACCTCTGTACCAAATTTCGTTCAATTCGGTTTCACCGTGTTTGAATTTATAGGGGGAATCGATTTGCATACATACATGGCCACCATCTGCAAACTGTTGGGCTGATGACCTTGTAGTTTAGTGAGAAGACGCCCGCTGTATGAATATGTGATGTTGAAAAATTTGGTAGAGATCGGATGATTAGGTTAGTCGTAATTTGATTTAAGCTTTGAACATTTGGGTGGCCACCATTACGTTTCCGTCAAGATGGCGACGATATAAAACATGGCACTGAGGAGCTCTTTGCTAATTCTACCTCTGTACCAAATTTCGTTCAATTCGGTTTAACCATCTTCGAATTGATAGGGGGGAAAGACATTCAGAGTACACACTCACACACACACTCACACACAGACACACAGACAGACACACAATTTTTCGCCCTGTGTAGATCTCATAAGTCTACTTTCATTTTTTGCAAAAATCGAAAGTAGGCTAAAAATGCCATAGCGTTCTTATTGCATTAACCATGTTACCCAAAAGTAAGTTAAGATTATGTGCAACACATGCCATGAACATTGCTCGTTTATTAGTATTTTTTACTCGCATCTGCACTCCCTTATACTTAGCCTTCATATTAGCACCCTTGTCATACCCTTGTCCCCAACAGTCCATGATATCAAGATCATTATCCTCCAATACTCCTTCTAAAACCTCAGCTAACCCCATTCCCGTAGTGTCGTGTACCTCCAAAAACTCGATGAACGATTCGACGATCCTTGGAGTTTCTGCTATCATATCAACATAGCGGAGGACAATTTTTAATTTGGGCTGGACTGAATCAAACATACTTTCTTTATTTATATATTCATTTACATTTACGAAAAAAATGGCCTGAAGCGCGGAGCCTTTCTGAGCGCGGGGCCTGGCGAGACCGCACGTCCCGCGACGGCCCTGCGTATTACCAATTTGTGGACTAGGCACTCTCCCTCCGTCCAGCCCAATAAAAAAGATTATATTATGATTTAGTATGATATGATTGACGGAGAGAGCTGGCCGTGCGGTTAGGGTTGTGCAGCTGTGAGCTTTCATTCCGGAAATAGTGGGTCCGAACCCCCCCCCCCCCCCCCCTGTCGGTAGCCCTGGAGATGGTTTTCCCTGCTTTCTCATTTTCACACCAGGCAAATGGGGGCTGTACCTTAATTAAGGCCACAGCCACTTCCTTCCCATGTAAGGCAAATTGTAATAAATATATATATAAACTAGTAGTAGTGCCCGGCTTCGCCCGGTGGATTTATTTGTTTTATGGATGATGATGAATACTACTACAGAAATGGCATATGATACTTAAGCTACCCGAAAGAAGAAAAAAATACAATTTTTTGTGGTGGAGGTGGTGGTGTTGGTGGTGGTGGATGTAGTGAGGGTGATAAGCAGTACAGTGTAATGGACGTAACATTTAGATCATTTTCTCCTAATGATAATAATGATAATAATGAATAGGGAAACGGCTATTTACTAACTACAGCACTGACACATGTAATTTACAAACACATTTCAAAAAATGATTAGAAAGAGGAATAAGCGAAATAAAAGACACTGCCTAGGGCCTATATCTCATTGTCTGTTAGAGATGTAGAGACCAATAGTGTCGTCTTTTGTCGCATAGCGCCGTAGGAAAAGAATCAGAACACTTTGGAAAACATCGGCTGTCCCGAGCTCCTGAGGTAGCAATTGTATCATTTATGGCCACATAGCGCTCAACGATAATTTTCGGAATAAATTACGGTTAATTTGAAAGCACCAACGCTTATTGCAGCTGATAACCTCAATGTATTGCACCAACACCATTGCACTTATACAGATGCATAATATGTTCATGATGATAACTTTTTTAAGGGGCAAAATAAGTCTTTTTGCACTAATTACTCCCCGTGACTGCAATTTATAAGCAGCGCAAGATTCAACTGTTTTCGCAATTCTGCACCAGAACACTGGTAGGGGCGACGTGATGCAGCCCGAATTGCCAGTCAACAATAGACTTATTAAAATACTCTTATATTTACACTACTACGGACATGAATGATTCTAGGGCCTTAATACATGGTTTTCAAGTTGTTTGTTTGTTATTCTAAATGTAGGGAATGGAGAGCGTTGTCCAAAATATCAAGTGGACAGTGTTACCAGCAGGGTTTCAAAGTGTATGTATAATTTGGTGCAATTAGGAGGAACGGTGTAGATATGTGATAAAGGGCCTAAGTGCAGGAAATGGAGTGGTCTGTCCGGAATTTAAAGTGGACAGTGTCACCCGCAGGTTTCCAAAGGGTAAGTGTACAAAATGTGATTCAGATAGGTGAAACGGTGTAGATTTATGCCAATGGACCTAATGCAGGGAATGGAGTGGTTTGTCCGAAATTTCATGCTGACAGTGTTACTCGCAGGGTTCCAAAGGGTAAGTATACAAATTTTGGTCCAGATCGGTGAAACGGTGTAGATTTGTGCCAAAGGGCCTAAATGCAGGGAATGGAGTGGTCTGTCCGAAATTTCATGCAGACAGTGTTCCTCGTAGGGTTCCAAGGGGTAAGTATACACATTTTGGTTCAGCTTGGTGAAACGGTGTGGATTTGTGCCGAAGGGCATAAATGCAGGGAATGGGGTGGTCTGTCCGGAATTTTATGTAAACAGTGTTACTCGCAGGGTTCCAAGGGGTAAGTATACACATTTTGGTTCAGATCGGTGAAACGGTGTAGATTTGTGTCAAAGGGCCTAAATGCAGGGAATTAATTGGTCTGTCCGAAATTTAAAGTGGACAGTGTTACCCGCAGTGTTCCAAAGGGTGTGTATACAAATGTTGGTTCAGATCGGTGAAACGTTGTAGATTTGTGCCAAAGGGCCTAAATGCAGGGAATGGATGGTCTGTCCGAAATTTCATGTAGACTATGTTACTCGCAGGGTTCCAAAGGGTAATATTCAAATTTTGGTTCAGATCGGTGAAACGGTGTAGATTTGTGACAAAGGGCATAAATGCAGAGAATGGAGTGGTCTGTCTGAAATTTCATGTAAACAGTGTTACTCGTAGTGTTCCAAAGGCTATGTATACACATTTTGGTTCAGATCGGTGAAAAGGTGTAGATTTGTGCCAAAGGGCCTAACTGCAGGATGGACCGGTCTGTCATAAATTTCATGCAGACAGTGTTACAGTACTCGCAGGGTTCCAAAGGGTATGTATAAAAATTTTGGTTCTGATCGGTGAAACGGTGTAGTTTTGTGCCAAAGGGCCTAAATGCAGGGAACGGAGTGGTCTGTCCGCAATTTAACATAGCCTAAACTATTCCTCTTGAATCTGGCTATCATATAAAAAAAAGAATTTTTTGAATCCGACTGGTAGTTCCAGAGATTAGCACGTTTAAACACACATACAAACACACAAACTCATCAGCTTTATTATATTAGTATATATATATTATTCTGATATATTTTGAAGATTGGTTGGTTGGTTCTTAAGTTTAGGGGCTGCGACAACTCGGTCATGTAGCCCCGTAATTTTGAAGATTACAACTCACATAAAGTTCTATTGATCATAAACATGTTTTATTCTGCTACTATAACTTACAGAATTTTATAAAGTAACTGATAAATAATATGGAGTAATGGGTGAGATAATAACACTTCTACGATTTCCTCTAGACTGTGGTCGTGTAGCCTGGCAGGATGAGTCAGGGAGGGAGGGGGGCGGAAGCTGCGATAGCAAAGGTGTTGAAGGAGAGGGGAAGGCAGGTGCCCGAGCGCGCTCTTGCCCAAGACCTTGTCTTACCGCTGTGTGTGTGCGAGCGTGTGTGTATGTGTGTGTGACTGATTCAGCCAGCGTTTTTTAGAGTCTGAAAGGTACATGCACAACGGGTATATCGCTGAACCAATTTTCTGTATCAAACTTTCCTACTGCTCAGAATAAGATCGACTTCAAATTAATATAACTTTAAAGTTAATATAACAATTTTTTCTCACTAAAAATGGTATTCAAATCTGAAGAGGCTAATACAAAATTTGAATTTCGAAATAAGAATTGTTCCTATTGCAGGTACTACTACAGGGGTTGTTGTAGAGAAATCTCGGTGTCTTCCGATTAATAGTTTCGTCGTGGTGATCGTACCTTTAACGCTCAAAATAGCCACTTTGAAGCCATGTCCTCAGCAAACGAGCCGTCGTTATTTTCTGCAAAACGCATATAATGTCTCACAAAGACCTACATTAGAGATTAAGAATAAAAACGAAAATAAAAACAAAATTTTAATTTTTGACCGCACAGCCTTTTAATACCATAGTACCTTCACAACATTTGTTAACAGGATGAACCCCCCCCATGCGCGTCAAGTCGCTCACCACGACCGCAATGGGAAGCTGCAGTAAGTCCGGATTTAATAATCAGATTTTCTTACATGAATTCCACAGTAGTTGCTGGAAATGCTGTCCTTCATTTTTTTTAACACATTGCACTAACGTAGGAAGTTTTGGTAGTACACTTGCTGTAATTCATCCGTATCAGTGCAGTTATTTCATTCTCGAGAGCCTTCAGAGTACGCTGATTGTTTCTGTTTACCTTTAGCTTGAGGCTCCCCCACCAGTAAAAATCTCACAGCGCTGAAACGTAGAAACACATTCAAGACTTCTTGAAAACATAATATTTCCATTAGCAAAATACGATGTTTTGTTCTATTCCTAACCATGTTCACGTTATACGACGTAGGCTACAGTACTTCACAGCAAGTCTTAATTATCACAACTAAGGTATCTTTCCAGCTGCCTATGTAATACATTCAATGCCAGCATCCAGGACTTCACGGCGCGCTGTTGTAATCGGCACATGCTATAAATGTGACGGTGATGCATTGCGACCAGTCGGCGGCACGGCATTTGGAAAACCCCGTTCTTTAGGGATGGCCCTCACTGTAATTACAGTTATTTAAACTTCTACGGTCACCATAGAAACACAGGTTATCAAATAAACTGAACCCCAAATACACGGGGTTGATGACAAAAATGACCTAAGCCTCTTAAACGAATTAAAGCGAACGGTTAACAGAACGACAGAATATCGGCACTGTGCCCAGAATTTTAATTCTAAAATTGACGGTAGAGGCAGTTTGCAACCAGCGTGATCAGTATCAACCTGTGTAATCAGTCACATAATGCAGCTGATTGATAGTGTTTGAAAATGAAAATCCACAGCCTGCTTCCAGTCGACCGACCAGGTCAGGGAATGGGATGAATGAAGCCGCCATCTAGCGGTGAGGATATGAACTGTGCCGGCTGCCGAAGCCTGACGCACTCCCCCGAGGCAATGATTAAATGAATGGCAGATTAAATGAAATGATAGTGGAGAGTGTTGCTGGAATGAAATTTGTGACAGGGAAAACCGGAGTACCCACAGAAAAACCTGTTTGCCTCCGCTTTGTCCAGCACAAATGTCACATGGAGTGACCGGGATTCGAACCACGGACCCAGCGGCTAGAGGCCGGCGTGCTTCCGCCTAAGCCACGGAGGCTCTTGATCGTGTTTAATAGATGAAATTCATTGTTATTCATTCTAACCAGTAGAATAGTGTATTTACATAGGAAATTCGCAAGGGGAACACCTGATTGAATATCCCTACAAGTCATAACCCAACAAAAGGTTTGTACATTGATAACACCGAAGTGAACAGTGACCGCACATCGCGTTTTTCTTTTGAGTCGTAGCCAGTCGTTAATTTCATAAATACGGAGGAAGTCAAAACTCCTCACAACTGTCGAGGTTCTACAGTGTAATGAAGATATGGATTTTACGCCCCTTATTAACTACTGCGACTTTTAGAGACGCGGGGGTGCCAGAATTTTACCCTGAAGGCGATCTTTAACGCGCCATTAATTCTACTGACGAGGCTCCCTTCCATTTAAGCACCTTCATATGCCAACTGACGGCGTTGAAATTATAACAATGGACCCGCTGATAAGGTGACTAACGATAATGTGTGTTATGTAACGTTATCATCCCGGAGACTGGTTGGATCCTCAAAACCCAAGGTAGCGATATGATACCAGATACGATTAGTAGTGAGGTTGTTGCCCTTTACTGAACTTTCCTCACCGAGCATCTTTGACCCTATTAGTAGCACTTTCCACAGCATCCACAAACACTAGCTTTACCACGAAGTTTACCGGGTGAGTTAGCCGTGGTCGTTACGGCGTGGCTGCAGTCAGTCACTCACATCCTGTAGGCGATGAGGTTCAAATACCCCCACCGCCACGACCGGCAACCTTGAAGATGGTCTTCTGTGGTTTCCCATCTTCCTTCCAGGCAAATGCCGGGGTTGGTCCCTGACTATAGGCCTCAGCCGCTACCTTCCAATTCCTCGTTCTTAAATTCACACTTTCCTCCACAGACAACACTCCACACGCGACGGTACTTGTAGCTCACCCCATGGGTGTCTGCATAGAAGCAGCTACAAACGGTGGCGAACCGAACATGTCCTCGGACACTCCCGGCACTAAAAGCCATACGCTAAAAGAAACACGAATATTATACCACTTAGTAGCTTCCATTAAAATCACAGACATTAATTAGGCAAAACTTCGGTGAAAAGCGGCATGTTACTCTAGCCTGTGCCAATAGACATTAAAGCAAAATCACAGCATTCATCAAGAGATGGCAACAGGCCCCCTAACGTTGACTTTTGTGTCTCACCCACTCTACACGACTGCCGAGGTGATAACCAAGCTGCACCATCTTGTAACATACCGCAGTTCTGCTGTGCACAAAGGTGAAGGAACATGGCAGAACGGCGCGGCGCCGGCCCGGGTCCTCCATTCAGACGAAAGGGAGAGTGAAACGGTTGCTATGGTGATCTAGTCAATGGACCGGCGCCGGGTCTGGGTCATTCATAACCGACGCCGCCTCCCACTCGATAAGAGACGCTCCATAGATGGCGCCGCCGGTCGTCGACATGACACAAACACTATGATAACACATCTTGTTTTATTGCGATATGAGCCTATTGTGTACTTACCATTGTGTCTGATTGCAATGGGGACGGGGGAGATGGTCTGCAAGTATACTACAACATTTCAATGGAGGCCATCAAATTGTACATGAATGGCCCAATCAACTTGTCAGCTTAATAGAGGTCGATGAACCTATCGCCATAAATGAAAATTAAATCACGACGTTACATACATGGTAAGAGATGCTTCTTCTAAACATTTCTTTTTTATCCAGGCAGATTTCGGCTCTTATTTCACGATGAAATAGTTGATAGCCGAAGAGGTATTCTGATCATTGCCCTATGTCCAGCAATAAAATTTAAAATTGCAGTATATATGTCAGCATCCCAAACTACTGGACCTATCTGGATGACATTTTCAAGACAGCGTCAAACGAGAGTTGGTAAATTGTTATTATGATGGTATATCGGCTTTCACGGCCAAGGAATTAAAACTCAGCAATTTGTCTAGGTTTATGCCGTGTCTTGTGCAGGTTTCGCCTAGGACACGGACACCAAGAGCCCGCTGATGAGCCTATCTTGGTGTTCCTACGCAAAACCCCACACAAAACTCGGCATAAACTTAGAAAAATTGCTAAGTTTTATTATGTTCGACCCTGACTATTATGTGTCGGAAAACTGTATCATAATGAGGCTCATTATAACACTATTTTTCATTATAAAACAGTTTCTCCCACCAATCAGAGCTCAAGAAACAGTTGTGTGACCAATTAGATAAGGATACCTTTGCGCATGCGCTCAAAATCCAACATGTCTATATAAATTACCGAAAGTGCACCGTCCATATGTTCGCGTAAATAAACTGGTGAATATGAGACAAGAAATAGCACTGTACCTTAATATCCCCAAATCCAATTTCTACACAGCGCGTTGTTTTGAAACGACTTCGGTGACAGTTTTACTGAATACTGGTGCGCGATCTGAACATATGGCATTGAAGCACACAGAGCGCATGCGTCGGTTGGCCAGAGAGCTTGGAAAACAGAGATATACTACCCAGCGCAGCACCCGATCACAACATTCTAGTGACTGAACAGATATTTATGAATATTTATGTTAAAACATATAATAAAGTTATAATTATCGTCGAACATAAACAGTCGTATACAATTCGCCTATAGGCTCGTTGCATAATGCACTATTATTATTATGATGATTATCATTATAATTAAGTTACCAATACAAAGGAGGAACTCTATTTTGCCTAGCATAGTTTTCATGCATTCACTTTATTTGCAAATGGGAGTAATTCCCCGGTGGCAAATTGTACAATTACAGAAAATTACCAACAGTAATATCAAACATACATAATATACACAAGTCGCAATTTGGGAACTATTGTAATTACATCATCGTATTTACACAACATTTCAGTCTTCAATACATCAATATGTTTGGATAAAGGCTCTAAGTCTGTGGCAGGTAATGAGTTTCAATCATCAATACCACAATTAATGAAAGATTATTTCCCAAAATTTGTACGCTGCGATCGGACCTTAACTTTAAGCGGATTATCTGCCCAGCTCAGGTAAGTGGGATTTCCCAGGGTATTTGACAATTACAGAAAATTTACCACTTATGGAAATTATGATGAATGAATGTTTAAAAAAATGATAATAATAACATGATCGAATTTTAAATACACTGAGTAATAAAAGTTTGGACTGTCGCCATCAATTGTATGCTGATGCTGCCATAGTGGAGTGGGACCTCATACCCCAAGATAAACTTGATGGTCTCATTCAGAGCATGCCTCCTACATGTACGGGATTGACTACTGATCTTCAGGGGCGGATCTAGGGGAGGGCGAGGAGGGCGACCGCCCAGGGCCCCACTCCATGGATCTTTTTTATTTAATGAATTAATTAATTATACGTTTCAAACTAAAGTATTTTTTCAGTTCAGCTGACCTCCCTTGACGGTTTAGCAAGTTTAGATTTCAGTGAAATAATAGAAGACTTCAGCCGGAAAAAAGTGGCAAAGTAATATTTTATCATTTTAAATGATCTTGTCGACTTCGTCGTTACGCTGAGGTCTGGCGTTACGTTACGGTGACGGGACGAAATGTACCGAGAATGCACTGAAGTTTGTGACGTCATAGTACGATATAGCAGCCGAGTACCAAGAAGGCAGTGCGAGAACAGAGTTTCAAGAAGGCAGTGCGAGAACAATCAAGTAGGCAGTGAAGAAACAAAATAGAATCTTGAAACTCTGTTCTCGCACTGCCTTCTTGGTACTCGGCTGCTAGTATTTAAAATGATATAAAGTCCAGTCTTTCAGACTGACTATCCGTGTCTTTCTTAGTTTACATATCTTCCTCAAGGGGACTTAAAGGTTTCTTTCATATTATTAAAAAAATGTACTGTAGTATGTTCAAAATATTGTAACTATTCATTATTTTATTATTATTACAAAATTACTTCCCATTTGATTTGATTTTTTATTTCCTATTTTTGTGGGCCCCACCTTATCATATCGCCCAGAGCCCCGCAAGGCCCATTGTTGTGGGCCCCACCTTATCATATCGCCCTGGGCCCCGCAAGGCCTATTGTTGTGGGCCCCACCTTATCATATCGCCCAGGGCCCCGCAAGGCCTATTATTGTGGGCCCCACCTTATCATATCGCCCAGGGCCCCGCAAGGCCTATTATTGTGGGCCCCACTTTATCATATCGCCCTGGGCCCCGCAAGGCCTATTGTTGTGGGCCACACCTTATCATATCGCCCAGGGCCCCGGAAGGCCTATTGTTGAGGACCCCACCTTATCATATCGCCCAGGGCCCCGCAAGGCCTATTGTTGTGGGCCCCACCTTATCATATCGCCCAGGGCCCCGCAAGGCCTATTGTTGTGGGCCCCACCATATCATATCGCTCAGGGCCCCGCAAGGCCTATTGTTGTGGGCCCCACCTTATCATGTCGCCCAGGGCCCCGCAAGGCCTATTGTTGTGGGCCCCACCTTATCATATCGCCCTGGGCCCCGCAAGGCCTATTGTTGTGGGCCCCACCTTATCATATCGCCCAGGGCCCCGCAAGGCCTATTGTTGTGGGCCCCACCTTATCATATCGCCCAGGGCCCCGCAAGGCCTATTGTTGTGGGCCCCATCTTATCATATCGCCCAGGGCCCCGCAAGGCCTATTGTTGTGGGCCCCACCTTATCATATCGCCCTGGGCCCCGCAAGGCCTATTGTTGTGGGCCCCACCTTATCATATAGCCCAGGGCCCCGCAAGGCCTATTGTTGTGGGCCCCACCTTATCATATCGCCCAGGGCCCCGCAAGGCCTATTGTTGTGGGCCCCACCTTATCATATCGCCCAGGGCCCCGCAAGGCCTATTGTTGTGGGCCCAAACTTATCATATCGCCCAGGGCCCCGCAAGGCCTATTGTTGTGGGCCCCACCTTATCATATCGCCCAGGGCCCCGCAAGGCCTATTGTTGTGGGCCCCACCTTATCATATCACCCAGGGCACCGCAAGGCCTATTGTTGTGGGCCCCACCTTATCATATCGCCCAGGGCCCCGCAAGGCCTATTGTTGTGGGCCCAACCTTATCATATCGCCCAGGGCCCCACAAGGCCTATTGTTGTGGACCCCACCCTATCATATCGCTCAGGGCCCCGCAAGGCCTATTGTTGTGGGCCCAACCTTATCATATCGCCCAGGGCCCCACAAGGCCTATTGTTGAGGACCCCACCTTATCGTATCGCCCAGGGCCCCGCAAGGCCTATTGTTGTGGGCCCAACCTTATCATATCGCCCAGGGCCCCACAAGGCCTATTGTTGTGGACCCCACCCTATCATATCACCCAGGGCCCCGCAAGGCCTATTGTTGTGGGCCCAACCTTATCATATCGCCCAGGGCCCCACAAGGCCTATTGTTGTGGGCGCCACCATATCTTATCGCCCAGGGCCCCGCAAGGCCTATTGTTGTGGGCCCAACCTTATCATATCGCCCAGGGCCCCGCAAGGCCTATTGTTGTGGGCCCCACCTTATCATATCGCCCAGGGCCCCACAAGGCCTATTGTTGTGGGCCCAACCTTATCATATCGCCCAGGGCCCCGCAAGGCCTATTGTTGTGGGCCCCACCTTATCATATCGCCCAGGGCCCCGCAAGGCCTATTTTTGAGGGCCCCACCTTATCATATCGCCCAGGGCCACGCAAGGCCTATTGTTGTGGGCCCCACCTTATCATATCGCCCAGGGCCCCGCAAAGCCTATTGTTGTGGGCCCCACCTTATCATATCGCCCAGGGCCCCGCAAGGCCTGTTGTTGTGGGCTCCACCTTATGATATCGCCCAGGGCCCCGCAAGGCCTATTGTTGTGGGCCCCACCTTATCATATCGCCCAGGGCCCCGCAAAGCCTATTGTTGTGGGCCCCACCTTATCATATCGCCCAGGGCCCCACAAGGCCTATTGTTGTGGGCCCCACCTTATCATATCACCCAGGGCCCCGCAAGGCCTATTGTTGTGGGCCCCACCTTATCATATCGCCCAGGGCCCCGCAAGGCCTATTGTTGTGGGCCCCACCTTATCATATCGCCCAGGGCCCCGCAAAGCCTATTGTTGTGGGCCCCACCTTATCATATCGCCCAGGGCCCCGCAAAGCCTATTGTTGTGGGCCCCACCTTATCATATCGCCCAGGGCCCCGCAAGGCCTATTGTTGTGGGCCCCACCTTATCATATCGCCCAGGGCCCCGCAAGGCCTATTGTTGTGGGCCCCACCTTATCATATCGCCCAGGGCCCCGCAAAGCCTATTGTTGTGGGCCCCACCTTATCATATCGCCCAGGGCCCCGCAAGGCCTATTGTTGTGGGCCCCACCTTATCATATCGCCCAGGGCCCCGCAAGGCCTATTGTTGTGGGCCCCACCTTATCATATCGCCCAGGGCCCCGCAAGGCCTATTGTTGTGGGCCCCACCTTATCATATCGCCCAGGGCCCCGCAAAGCCTATTGTTGTGGGCCCCACCTTATCATATCGCCCAGGGCCCCGCAAGGCCTATTGTTGTGGGCCCCACCTTATCATATCGCCCAGGGCCCCGCAAGGCCTATTGTTGTGGGCCCCACCTTAACATATCGCCCAGGGCCCCGCAAAGCCTATTGTTGTGGGCCCCACCTTATCCTATCGCCCAGGGCCCCGCAAGGCCTATTGTTGTGGGCCCCACCTTATCCTATCGCCCAGGGCCCCGCAAGGCCTGGATCCGCCACTGATGATCATCATGAGATACAGATTTTCAATGTTTTTGTTTTCAAAAGGGACACTTAAAGGAGAGTTCGCTTTGTTTTTGTACCGTTTCATTGTTATCTAACCACGATTGTTATTGTTTTCAGAAGGACTGGTTTGTTAATGAGTTACTGTATAAACCTTCAATGGGTTTACTGTAAGAAGTCTGTCTGTCTGTTATGTAGTCAGCCCGAAGGCTGGTTGGATCCTCAAAAAGTACCGCCGATAGGTTATGTGGGTAGATACCCACAAAAACCCATGGCAGCGCTATATTGAGGCGTACTAGGCAAGATGAGGAGTGAGGTAGTTTGCCATTGCTTTCCTCACTGAGTCAGAACAGCAGCACTATCCCTATGAGTAGAACCTTTCACTGCAGCCACAGGCACTGACTGTGCCCTGAATGTCATTACTAAGCACCACCCATACCTCAGTAGCTTCCATATAATCACAGCCATGAGTGAGGCTGAGACATCGGTTTACTCTAGCCTGTGCCAACAGACAAATGCAAATGTACTGCATTCATCAAGTCATTGTAGTAAAATATATTCCAAATATTGTTGAGCAGTGTATAAGGCACAGAGGTTTGTCAGTTCATCATTGCAATAGCTCAAGTGGCATTTTATAATTTGTTTATTTATTTTAGGAGCCTGGAGATAATGTAAAAAGAACGGAGAAAATCACACAGGGCGGCCAATGTCAGCGGGATTCGAACCTCCGATCTCCGGACTACTTGCAGCATGCCCTCACAGACGTGGTGCACGATTTAACGAGCACGGCTACGCCGCGGGGTTGACCCAAGATGAATCTCACAATTGAATAAACTTATAGTAGGCCTAAATTTATATTTTAATAAAATCAAATGGATTTTACGAGCCTCTTCTCGGGTTACCCTTACGAGGCTGAGTGTAGCCTTCCTCGTTCCAACATCAGGCCAGAATTAAATGCCTTGGCAGAGCCGGGAATCGAACCCGAACCAGAGGGATGGCAGCCAAGAATGCTAGCCACTGTACCACGAGGCAGACAATTCTCTAGATACTACTGACTTATACAGTGAGGACCATCCCTATAGAACGAAGCTTTGCAGAGGCCGTGCCGAGGACAGGTCGCAATGATTCACCGCCAGATTTATTGCAAGTACCGATTACAACAGTGGGTCGGGAAGTCCTGAATGCTGTCATAGCATTTATTACATACGCAGCTGGCAAGATACTTAAGTTTTGATAACTAAGACTTGCTGTGAAGTACTGTAGCCTACCTTGTATCCCGTGAGCATGGTTAGGTATAGAATTTCCTAGTGGAAACTTATTTTCTCAAGAAGAAGTCTTCCAATAAATTTGTTCGTAAGTTTCAGCGCCGTGCGATTTTTACTTGTGGGTGAACCTTAAACAAAAGGTATACAGAAACAATACGCGAACTCAGGAGGCTCTCGAGAACAAAATATCTGCACTGATACGAAATATCAGTCAGTGTGAATTACAGCGAGTGTGCTTGCAACGGTGGGTGAGTGGTTAACGTGTCGGTCTACTAATCCCAAGTTTGCAGGTTCGCTCCTGGCCGTGGTAAGTGATTTTTGAAAAGCGGCAAAAATTTACGACACGCATGTTATACGATGTTGGCATGTCAAAGAACCCATTTGAAATCAGTAGGTCGTGTTCATAATGGCAAAATTAATATCGGGAGTTTCCGTCAACACAGCGTTCCTCATTTCTCTACTAGAAAGCGCTATAGTGTTCAAGGAGCTTACATATATAACCTCCTTGGCTTTCATAGTGCTTCAAGGAACAACGCAATTCGACATGCAAGCTACCCTCTGGGTGTCAAATAACAAAGCTTGCACCCGGCATCCGAGGCCATACGATATTATTATTGTACAGCAAGTGTACCAAAACTTTCAACGTCGGTGCAACATGTGTTTATAAATTGAAGAACACCATTTCCAGCAACTACTCTGAAATTCATGGAAATAATTATGATTATTAATTACGTAAAAAAATGTAAATGAGTTTAACAAGTTGGGCGCCACGTTGCTGTTGGCGCCAGTGCCTTGTTCGACACTCTGCTACACACAGTGCCCCCCAGCCGCCACAAAGCCTCTGCGAGCCTCCTTTCTACATGGAGGGCCGTTATTGTGTTTATGCATTTGAGTCCTCAGTGAAAAAAATATCCCGAATACGCACGATGTCGTACAGCTTCTAAATTGTCAACAATAACAGCAACATCCGATAAGGTGGTCTGTTTTTGATCCAATGTATATTGTATGTTACAATCACGCAACTTCAAAGGCTTTTTTGAATGTGGGGGCCCGCAATTCAGAAGTCCCCTAACCCACTAGCTACTGCACTGCATATTAACATTTATTTGCAATTCTATTTCGTCCGCCATGATAGTTGTTTACCTAATAGCGGGGGACGGTAAAATAAAGCCCTTTTCCTAAAACTCAGTGATCCATCTCTGCAGTTTACGCTGTTTGCTAACAGGAGAATGAGTGGGGGAATGGACGTATAGTCTCCTCCACCTCCTCGGCGTGCGCTATTCAACACAAGCCCATCACATGACTCGACTGATGTTTGACGAGATCTCCTAGTCGCTAACTAAGCTCTTTCTCCATCACTCCTACACCATGTCTACTTAACGTTGATCTCAGAGGAAATTCTCCCCTTCCCCCACGCTGATAAATTATTTACTCTGCAAAGAACTGCTAACAGCATGGATTGGAGTCTAAGCCTATGAATACTATTCCTAAGTGAGACAGTGAATCCCCCTAGAGATTATGTTTGATTATACAAGAGGAAGTCCGTATACCATTATTATTATTATTATTATTATTATTATTATTATCATAATCATCAAATTTATATATTAAATCAGAGTAACGTGTTAAATTTTAAGGTAACGGGGAGTAACGACGTTAGTAATTGTCAGGACTAGGATGTATATGTATTTGCATATTTCTTTATTATCCAGATAGATTTTTTCTTTAATATTCAGAAAATTAATACCTTATGTCAATAATAAGTTGTTCTTTTATTATAGTAGACTACCGGTTTCGGCCACATTTCTCCTTCTTTTCTAGATTTGACCATCCGCGTAAAATAACCCATAGCATTCACTGTCTCTTATTTCCTTTATCCGTTCATGCCTTCCAGTAGTTCTTCATTACTTCACTTTGTCTCTTTCTTCTCTCTTCCGTTTAGATGTTAACCCGCTTCTTTTATCCTTCTCCTGGAAACCCTTGACATTTTTTATCATATTTCTGAAAAGTGGTCTGTTCTGAACAATACCCTCCCTATATTATTCTGCTAAGGTCCCATTCCGGTTTTGTACCGAAAATAAGGTCCTGTTAACACCAACCTACACATATGGGGTACCTACAGGTTCCGCATAACCCCATGTGTGCACGAAACGCACTCACTTCCTCTTTAAATGCCTCACAATTAAATAAATACCTTTAAAAAAGGTAAATTTACAATGGGAGCACCGTAGCCTGGCGAACCTGCCGCTAGAGCGCAGGGCAGCGCGGTGGCGGCAGCCATCTGGCGGGAACGCGGTGTACTGCTAGGCGAGCATGCCGCTTGGGCGCAGGGCAGCGCGGCGGTGGCAGCCATCTGGCGGGAGCGCGGCGTACTGCTAGCTGAGGAGTGTCTCAGCAGATGGCTCCGGTGTGGTCTCGCCAAGTCTTTCTCTAGGGATCAATCCTTTGCAAATGTAAAAATTGCTCTAGAAGGAACTCCCGAGCAAACAATAACCGATGAATTCGTTGTAACATCGAATATTGTCTACAAAGAGGTGCTGTGACAGGTACAAAACACTGAATTCGTCGGCATTTTCTCTTTGAAAAGAAGGGGTTGGGGCAAAAGAGTGCTAAGCAACATTTTTCGTTAAACCGAGCTGTCTGTGTCAGCAGTTGAAGAATATTAAAATCTATTTGTTGATATCGTAAGCTAGCATAGAAATATACTCAGATGGATTTGCATATAACTCGTATGGAAATTATAACTTTCATCAACATTTCTTAGAAACACTATGAGCAACAAGTTGTCCCAGAGTACCACTGAATGCAGGAGAAAGCTACAGTATTTTTTATAAGCACTGGTACCGGACTCACAGGGATGCTTGCTATTCTTACAGCCACATACTTGAGAAATCTTTCTTTGCTCAAACACAATTTATGTATAAAACTGTAAACTTGTCCTTCTATTTTCTGCCACTGAAAACGACAATATTTCTATTGCAACTAAAATCCCACATTACAATACGGTAATTATGTCGGAAAGTCTCTATGCTTCAGAATGTATGTTTTCCATTAAAAAGGGCGCAAAGTATAAAAAGGGATATGGAAGAGATGGAAGTA
Source organism: Meconema thalassinum (assembly GCA_946902985.2). Lineage (NCBI taxonomy): Eukaryota > Metazoa > Arthropoda > Insecta > Orthoptera > Tettigoniidae > Meconema > Meconema thalassinum. Next base: position 111,362,338 of record OX336393.1, read on the forward strand.
ACAATAGACTTGTGGGCCCGTGCGAGCCTTCGCAACGTGAATGTAGGTTTATGGGGTAGTGGGGAAGAATGTGGGAGAACGAAGTTTTAAATATTGAAGAAATGTATTTACTGTTGTTAAACGGAAAACGTACATGAGAAGAACACATGGAATTTTCTGTGCAATCTTCTACTTCCCTTCGTAAGCACTGATTAAAAGTTTGCCCCAACCCCTTCTTTTCAAAGAGAAAATGCCGACCAATTTGTAAAATAGTCCATTATGCAACAAGCCTATAATGGCAACAATTAAGACGCGAGTACGTTTATAAAACGAGCAAAGAGTGTCTTAATTACCATTATAGGCGAGTTACATACGACTGTTTATATTCGACGATAATTATAGCCAGGGGCGGTTCGAACTTGTACGTTTAGGGGGGCTGAGAATTTAAAAAATGCCGACTGGCTGTTTAACATTGCCGACTCGCTTAAAAACTGAGCAACGGGAGGGAAAACGGGGGGAGGGGGGCGGCAAACGATACACAAGACAAATATACTTAATTAACGGCTTTCATTTAAAAGGTATTTTATTAGTTCCAGAAATTTGAATCGCAGGAAAAATTGATAAATGAACAAAATAAGTGTTGAAATATTACAAGAATAACAAATCTAGTTATTCTTTCTAATTCCCTACTCTACGATGTTTTAACACGGACCACTTCCCCACTATCTCCGTAATTTCAATGTCGTCGACCTTACCTTTCATTAAAAACATCATGAGGGAGTCTGTGCGGTCGTCACCCATCGATGTCCGCAAATGATTGAAAATGAGCTTCAACTTGATGAAGGACCGTTCAGAATAAGCAGAAGGCACTGGGAATGTTAAAATCAGTCGAACTACTTGATAACCAATGCTCTTTAATTTAACAGCAACTTTTGCGATTTCTTTAAAGGATGAGCACTGTTTACTGGCATCAAGCATGATTTCAAGCTCAGCCAGCACAAGCTCTTCATCTTGAAGGATGATTTTCGGGTATGATTGCTTTATAGATCGAACGCGCTCGATGGTACAGTTTTTTTATCTGTCAGCGGGTATCTTGAAAATTATGTGGAATATATCTAGCAAAGAAATTAGTTTTGCGAGAGTGTCTAGCACGATTGAAGTAAATACATCCCCAAGTATTCGGAACTCCTTTCTGTAGAATAAAGAAATAAATTTCTGCTGTTGTTTCAGCGTGCGCGTCATACTTCTTTGCAAGTCGCCGGGTCCTGTGGTGCTTTAAGAAATCTTCCTCCGCATTTACTTGCATACTTTTCGCAAATGACCATGCACTCTTTATTAAAATATTCATCTTGCCGTCGTCGTTGATATCTTCAAAAGGCTTCAAAGCGCTCTGAATCAGCTGCTTCGCGTCTACTACATTCAGCTCCTCCGCTTCTAAAAGCTCGGTTACGTTCTTAATTTTAAACATGATGTTTTTGGTCAAGTACATGCCCGATGATGCAGATAAAATCAAAGTCTAGAAGCTTTTTGTGCAAGCCTGACGCAAAAGTTCGGGTTTTACTGTCAGATTCAGAATCGAATGAGGTTTTCATTGTTTCCAATACTGTGATTATCTCTTCATAAGACGTAGAAACAGCTCTCACCGATTCGGCGCGCGCAGTCCACCTTGATTTTGATAAATTCTTAAGTTGAAGTGAATTTTCAATTTTGCTCTATCTGCAAGCTTATCGTTTCGTGCTACCAGTACCCGAAAAAACCGCTCATTGCTTCAACAGTGTCAAAACACTCTCGGACAAGCGCGCTAGCATTAATACAAGCTGTCTACGAAAATGTTTAACCTGTGAGCTTGGCATGGAACGTACGGAATATCTATTTTGCACTTCTCTGATAACTTTTTTGAGTGTCGTTGTATATGCCAGACATGTTACTAGCAAAGTCGTACGATTGAAACGCTAGTTTATTGAGTGGAAGTAAAGTTCTTCTGAATATAAATGAAAAAAATATTTGCAGTCAATTCCTCTCCAGTGTTTTTTATGATTGTTGAAACAGCGTCTATTTTTAAAAGAAGCTCCACAGGAACGAGCTCTTCATCTTTTTCGACTACGTATGGGATATTCAACGCGAGGCGGTCTTTATGTGACATATCAGGAGTAGACTAGTATCTGCTATAACGGAGAACATACCAGCGTTCTTGATCTCTTCTGCAATTATTTCTCGTGTTCTCTCCAAATAGATGGATGAATTCATTTTGAGATTCCTTGCTCATATACGTAACGTTCTGCTTCCACGTATTCACTTCTTCCAACCACCTATTCATGACCGGACTATGCCGTGAAAGTAACTTTACAATTTGCTTGAAGTTTCCATTATCTTGAATGATTCCATCCTCGTGACCTCGGAAAGCCAAACCTTGCCGACAAAGGGTTCTTGCTGAGTCAATAAATATCTGGATAATTTTTTTGTGGAACTCCTTTTCTCGTTCTTCCTCAATTCTGATCGTCCGTAAAAGTTTATCAAGGAGAACGTCTTCGTCGCATTTTCCATTGACAAAGTGGCACAAATCTGCTATCACTGCTTGATGAGTTTCTGAAGTGAAGTGTTCTTGTAATTTGCTCTTTTTCTTCTTTCCGCGACTTTTCAATTTGTGCCACTGTACTCGAGCGTGCGATCATTCTTCACTTTTTCTTGTTAACACCATTAAACATAAACATGGCTGAAAATACGCATGTATTTATTGTACATGTATTGTATTATTATTACAAAATGCTCCGTGTCGGCGAAAACTCACGCCCCACTGCCACTGTATTTGCACCTGGTTATCACTGTAAAAGTTGCTGTTTCAGAACGACTGCTTTCTCTCATTCTCAGTGACCACTGCACTGACCATAGTGAGCACCCCACCCCTTGAGGAACCTTGGGACCATAAACCTGTCAATTTTGTCACAATAGCGCGGATATCTGAGGACGCGCCGAGACAAGCGGTAGCAGGTCATAAGTTATGATTCATAACATTAATCCGACAACATCTCAATGAGTTGGCTTGACCTGAAGTTATCAATGCGCTCACCAACACCTTTTGTCTAGCCACATGGTACAGATGCTGGGTTCGCTTCGCTGTGAAGTTGAGTCGCTCTGCATAATGAACGCGGGATGTTCCATCCACCCAGGAACGTGCCGATGAGTTCATCCCTTGTCCTTGGTCCCACATTGATCATCTGTCATTCTTTCTTCAGTTTCCATACAAAGAAACGAAATGGCAAGTGGCAGCCGGTGCACCGAGGACTGGAGGTGAAATATTTAAAATGGTTATTTTGCCGACTCTTCCCCGTGCCGCACTGGGCTATTGCCTGGCTGTACGAAATTATTGCAGCGTCCGTTTGTGCCGACTGTCAGTAAAAATGCAGACTATCAGTATAATATTTTTAAAAATTTAAATCGGACCAAATCGTATATGGCCATGCCCCGTTTTGCTTTTTTAAATGCTGTTTTGGGAAATGTTACGACTTCTTCAGGATTTGCCGACTGCCGACTGATGTCGTATTTGCCGACTGAGAAAATACCTGAGGGGGGTGAGACACCCCCCCAACCCTCCACTCGAACCGCCCCTGATTATAACTTGATTATAACAAACATGGATAGAAGGTTATCATAACCTCAATGTTGTCACTTGTGTCCGACATGTTTGATTTTGGAAACAAGTGCGTTTAGCGCAGGTGCGATGCTATCCTCTTCTAATTGGTCAAACAGCTGTATCGCAATGAAAATCTTGAGCTCTGATTGGTGGAGAACCTGTATCATAATGAAGCTTGAACTATAATGAGCCTCATTAAGATACAGTTTTTCTGGCATATAATATTTATATTTCGCATGGTCGAACATAAGCGTGCACAATTCCTACTTGAATACGACAAAGGGCCTAAAGACCGAATATTAGTGTTTGTCTCTTTTCTAGTTTGATGACAGTGCGTGGATGGCTGGAATCGTGTTGGTAATCCCGAGAACTTTCAAGATTGACATAAATGATAAATAAGTCCCCAAAGTACTTGCTTGAACTTTTGAGGGTTCAGACCCCCCAAAAAATACAGTAACAACCTTATAAAGGAAATGTTCTTTTCTCACTGGCAAACACTAACATTCAGTCTTTAGGCCTTTTGTCTTAGTCAAATAGGAATCTTCTGCGTTATTCATGACGATGTGCTTCTCCTGTAGAACGGTATTACGTCTTCAAAGTAGGTTGAATCATTCGTAGGTCCCGTACTTGATCGTCGATTGCGACGCAATGAATCTCTGGCACTTCCATGTGATAGCAGTGTTGTCGAAAGGCCATAGCTTCGATGGATGAACCGACCAATTTCTTCGGCGTAAATTGTTGAAATTATATTGCCTATTTCCTTTATACGCTCTTTTATGTTTACTACACCTTTTCTAACCTCAATCGTCTGATAACCTGTTTCCTGCGGTAACTGTAGTTGTGTGTGTTTAACCCTAACTATAAGGGCCTGAAATGGCACAGGCGCTGGATAAAAGGGGAAATCCACACTCAAGATTGTCTCTGCCATCAACGGGTTTCGAACTTCCGATCTCCGGGCTGCTGTAGTTTCATCACGGCTGTGGTTTGCTATTTAACGTGCATGATACGCTTCTGGGTGTGGAAAGAAAAGACAAGGCCGGGAAGTGAAAGACACCCTAGACCTCGGATACCCTAATGTCGTTCGAGAGAGAACAAAATTTGACAATGTATGTCAACAACACAACAAGCCCGGCAAAAATAAATTGTGGTCGCTAACTTACGTCCCACTAGCTGTGAGCCCCTTGGGTGAAATAATATGACTACTACTGTATCTGATCTGCTATGTACATAACTTAATTTTGTGTTTCTGCGACATAACATTTCCTACCACCACAGACAATAAACAGGATATGAACTCCATTGTTCACATGCCCCATTAATTTGCTGTGATGTCCAAGAGCTTTCTTCCAGTATAACCAGATTTTAAGGTGCACAGTTGATTTCTTTTCAACCGTATTGCAACGTCAACTAATAGATTAAGGAAACATTAATAAGGTATGTTGTCAAATGCTTCATATTTAGGAATATCATGCTATGGAACAAAATATCCGGGACATTTTTCCATTTTATCAACTGTATACTAGCTTGCCACGGTGGGTGAGTGGATAGCGTGTCGGTCTACTAACCCCAAGATTACAGGTTCGCCCCTGGCCGCGGTAAGTGATTTTTGAAAGGCGGCAAAAATACGATACGCATCTCATACGATGTTGGCATGTCAAAGAACCCATTTGAATTCAGTAGGCCGAGTTCATAATGGCAAAATTAATCTCGGGAGTTTCCGCCAACACAAAGTTCCTCATTTCTCTACTAGAAAGAGCTATAGTGTTCAAGGACCTTAGATATCTATTATCTAACCTCCTTGACTTTCATAGTGATTCAAGGAACAACGAAATTCGACATGCAAGCTACCCTCTGGGTGTCAAATTACAAAGCTTGCACCCGGCACCGAGGCCATACGATATTATTATTATTATAACTGTGTACTACACCGATTTCTCTTGGTGTCCTTCATAGTTAGCGCAATGAAGCGAGTTTAGGAGTCTAGTAGGCACTCACTGGAGGCGCTGAGAGCACGTGCTGCTCTGGCTTAGCAAAGCACACAGCACAGCTCTCCGCGCGACTGACCATTTATGCATGCCTGAGTATTTGAGGCTTGCAGGGTTACTGCTATTCCACTGTGCATCCAGGGGCGGCAGCACCTTACGTGCTGAAGTGCTACAGCACATTGTTTTATTTGAAAATGAATTACTTTAATAATACTTAAATATTTAAACACAAAATGTGATAAATATTCCGGCATAACTCAACAAATTGCCAGCGTTTCGCCCCGGTGTACCATTGGGCTCTTCAGATGGTAAAAGTACACCTCACCAATACGCTGGCTAACACACACTGGGAAGGCCATTGCAAGCAGGCACGGATTCAAGGGGCGGGGGGGGGAGGGGAGAGGGGGGTCACGGGTGTCATGACCCCCCCCCCAAACGGAGACCAATTTTTTTGCAAACTCAAAAAACGAAAACACAATAACCAGACAAATAAAACTTAACGAATTTTAACTGAAAAACAGTTTTTTTTTTCATTTTATTCAATACTGAAAATATCTTTATTGCAATTATTATGTTATGTTACAACTGTACATATTTACAACTTCATACCTGTTATATAAAAACGATTATTTATATAACAAAATCAACTCATCTATTTTGTTTAGCAAACCTTGTGATTACCGAATCGATGTCTATAGCGATGTCACGAAGAATGTGCAGCAATGCACGGATAGGAATCTGGGGCTTTTTTCGCACCAAAAAATTTTGCCGACGTCCAAACTGCAAGCTTGGTTGGCAATTTAAGCTGTGACTTTCTCCCTTTGTCGGTACCAACTCGACTTGCCGAAACTGTAACGTACCGTACCTTGTTACTTGTCTCGAAGCTCGATGTAAAAGTCGCAAAACACGCCGTTGCAATTTGTACGAATATTTTTGATGCGCTAAACGCATCAAATTTCTATCCATGTAGTTTGTCAAAAAAAAAGTCTGGTTTTGTACGTTTGGTTATTTTGTGATTGCGTTGTTAGTGATACCTTTTTTCTTAACAATTTCGATTCTGTGACCACCCTAAAGCCAAACTCTAGATCCGCGCCTGATTGCAAGACGTATTTCATACATGTGTACCAACGTCACGAGCAAAGCCAGTGCACTCTGGGAGTTATGCCGGAACATTTTTCACATTTTGTGTTCAAATATATAAAGGCTCAACGGACAATACATATTTTTCTTTTGGGAAAATTATATATTCAATGCCAAGGCAAGGTTATAATATTGCTTTGGAGTGGAGCACTGACTCCCGTAGTGCGCTGGCTTTGCTGGTGACGTGGGTACATATGTATCAAATACGTCTTGCAATGGCCTTCCCAGCGTGTGCTAGCCAGCGTCTTGGTGAGGTGTACTTTTACCAACTGAAGAGCCCAATGGTACACCGGGGCGAAATGCTGGCAATTTGTTGAGTAATGCCGGAACATCACATTTTGTGTCTTAATATACAATGGCTCAACGGACAATACATATTTTGCTTTTGGGAAAATTATATATTTTATAATACTATCTACAATCAAATACAGTGCATTAAAAAGACGTCAGTCAAAGAATAGGAGATATATCAACTCCCTTCACAACGACGCGACGTAGTCGTGCGCTCCATTCCGCGTCCGGCAATGGCTGTGCAGATCGCAGCTCAGCGAGAATAACTACGTTTATTGCCAGCAAACAATATGAACTCTGCCTTTTGCGCATGCGTGCCCAACCTTTCCGTTGTGCTGTTGGGGCAACAGCCACAGTATAGGTATCATTACAGAATGGACACTTAGGCAAAACCGGAAGCACGGATTTTCAAAAAAACAATTGCTAAGGGGCAGCACCAATTCACCTGTAGGCCGCTTGGTAGCACCACTTATGGACAAACACATGATAAACAGCTGGGTGCTGAATGTATATTTTATGTAATTTATTTCACTCGATTTCAACCCACTACCTCTCTTTATAATCAGATACCATAGTTTAAGAAAATAAATAACAAGAAAATAGAAAGTGTTAATATTACTGAGTTGTAATTCTAAGAAGTGTGTAATTTAATGTTTAACACCACATTCCTTAAGTCCTGTGGTGTCGCATTATGATTCCATCGTAACGATGAAAGGTTATGATATGTTTTAAACAGGACTAGATAACTTAACCGTAACCATAACGTAACGTAATTAGGGAATGTACCTGAAAACTCTATGATTGCATTTAGGTAAATGCGTTACAGAACGAATTACTTCGTTTCGACAAGAATACCGTATTTATCATATACTATCACAATAACGTTAAATTCAGTAACCGAATTGAAGAACGCTATTATTCCGGTCCCTACCAATAACGTTATTGGATGGGTGGCTCACATAGTGAATAACTGAATAACGTTATTGGCATCATTTCGTTATTCGTTCAACCTGATGTCGAAGAACGAAATTGAACGAACTACTGACAATAACGTTATTCGAAAGGCGGGTAAAGGAAGTTCCTCATAAAAACGTTATTCATCTATTTTCGTTATTTCTCATACCCAATCTTTAAGGAACGAAATTGTGAGAGCTACCGACGATAACATTGTTTAAAACACGGCTAAAATTGAGTTCTACAAATTAATGTTATTCCCATTTATTGTTTATTATTTATCAGATCCAATCTTTATGGAAATAAATTGTACATATTTCGTCAAGAACGTTATTAAGGAAACAACTCGAACACAGGGCCATAACGTTGTTGTTAGTAAATGTGATGTAGAAGTAGCGACGTTGTGTGGGATTAGTCACATTATACAAAGAAGGGTTATATGAAAATATATTTTAGCACATTGCAATCCTATGTGGTACTAATTATATTTTTGTGAACCAAAATTGCCCTTGTTCAGAAGAAAAACGAACCACGGGGTCTCAATAGCTTCTATAGAAATTTCATCATAAACGTATCGATATAAACTCTAGAAAACATAGGAATGAAATTTGTAACAAATAGAAACGTCCAAGTCCACAGGAAACCTTTCTATTGATTTGTCTCGAATTAAAATCGCGAAGCTCCACTAAAAGTTGGTCTGTCTACCACGCTGTCCACCTGGTGGCGCAGTAACAAGCATTCTTGGCTATTACACCTGATGTCCAGTCGCCCACTTATACTCTACAAACTTAAGGCCACGGCCGCCCCCTTCCCAATCCTAATTTTAATAACAGACACCACAATAACACATGCTAAAAGAAATATTCATGATTTATTTACTTATTTCTTCACACACCCTAATGCACGGAGGTAAGTGACCACACCGCCCAAGGCGCTACAATGAAACAACAACAACATGACTGCCATGTAGCACCATACCATTTGTCCATCAACATTTCTATGTTCGGTGTCTCCTATTGCTACTTATTGACATAGTAAATTTCGTGTGGCCCTCTGGAAGGCCGAGTTCGTCTAATTGACACCCGTGGATCAATTGATAATGACTCCAACCTCACGTGCGTCGATACTGTGCAGTTCAGTAACCTCGGCGTATGGACATACCGCTTGTGTTGTACAGCAATTATTGGCCTTTAGAGTACTGATGGTACAGATTGTAACGTTAAAGCTTGTATACAAGCACAATTCCAGTACAGGCAGGAATAACGTTATTCACAACAGCATTACGTGTTCTGATTGGCTCAGCTGCAAGAAATCAAAGATGGAGGAAAGTTGTGGATTGAGAATAATATTTGCAGTTAATTGGCATTATTAATGCAAATCAGTCATTAAGATGCGTTACGTTGAATACAAGAAACGGCACTGACTGATTGAACGCATTCCTGTCAGTATTTAAGGTCTAAATGAAATCATTCGACATTTAGCTATACGGAGGAAGTTATGTAGCTATCAGTTTATATCCAAAGTGGGGAGAGTATGAGTGCTAAAACTGTAGCTTGGCAACTAATGGGTCTCGGGATCGAGACGCTCTCGGGCCAAATTTTTTATTCTTTTTGAATTATTTTATTGTATTCACACTACTTTGTGCTGTAAATTTTCAAGTTCAATTTATTCGCAGTATCTACGGGGATGATGTTTATAATGGATATTGGTAGGGAGAATTGTTCTATTCTAACAATCGAGTTTGTACTTCCCCATTCAATACCATGAATATTTGTACTATTCGTGAAAGTATAATAATATTTTCATACCACAATAATAGTCTATGTTTACTCCACAGGTCGCCTCCGTAGCGTAGCGGTCAGCATGGTTAGCTGCTGCCCCGGAGGTCCTGGGTTCGATTCCCGGCTCTGCCACGAAATTTGAAAAAGTGGTATGAGGACTGGAACGGGGTCTACTCAGCCTCGGGTGTTCCAAATGAGTAGAGGGGGTTCGATTCCCACCTCAGCCATCCTCGAAGTGGTTTTCCGTGGTTTCCCACTTCGTCTTCGGGCAAATGCCGGGATGTTAACTTCTTCAAGGCCACGGCCGCCTCCTTCCCTCTCCATCCTCACCATCCCTTACCTTCCCTCATGAGGCCCCTGTTTGCTTTGCAGGTGAGGCCGCCTGGGCGAGGTGCCAATCACACCTCACCAGTTGTATCCCCTCCGATTAGATGTTCCCAGCTCTAGGACACTGCCCTTAGAGGCGGTAGTGGTGAGTTCCCTCGCTGAGTCCGTGGGTTCCACCAACCTGGAGGGTAAACGACTAAGAAAGAAGAAGAAAGAAGAGAAGAAGTTTACTCCACAATAAATAATAATATTAACAATAAAAAGTAGTTTCGTGACAAACTAAAGAGCCTAATTTTATTTATCTTTAAGATTCATACCAATAATTATTCTATATAGACCGATCTAGATTAATGACGAAATTTATTCGGTAATAACTTTTTTTAGTCAATTTACCCTCCAGGTTGGTGGTTCCCACGGACTCAGCGAGGGAACTCACCACTACCGTCTCTATGGGCAGAGTCCTGGAGCCTGGAACATCTGGTCAGGATGGATACAACTGGGGAGGTGTGATCAGCATTTCGGCCAGGCGGCCTCACCTTCAAAGCGAACAGGGGCCTCATGAGGGATGGGAAGGGATGGAAGATGGGGATGGATAGGCGAGGAAGAGGGAAGGAGGCGGCCGTGGCCTGACAGTAGGTACTGCACCCGTATCCACGTGGTCTTACCTGTTGAAATCCGATGGAACTGCTGGATTGTAGAATCTGGAAGCGCCCGGCTGAAATGCCCCTAAAATTCTACCAACTAGGATCAACCAGGGATAAGGATACCTCTCATATAAAGAATGCTATAGGAAGATGCCAGTGGTCGATGAAATGAAAACGAAAAATAACTCAAAGTGAGCTAACGAGACTCTAAAAATTGTAACATTTTTAATGTAAGTTATAACGTGGTGATGACAATTGTAACAGGTTCTATTTAACAAACATAATAAGAATAAATAATATACACTGTGGTGTGACCTTACCTGTGATAGTGTAATATAATAAGTGTTGTTGAGCGCCAGATCCCTATTTAAGACAGTGAATCGAAATTTATAAATATATCCTCGGCTATCAGCAGTAGAGTTCGAGACCACTTACCCGGGCCGTAGTGTAACTTAGTTGACTAACCATTCAGTATTTATTTATAAGGAGTAATTAATTTGCCTATAGTATTTACTAACCACTATGAAAGAAATAGGCATTACGTTAAAGGAAATGAATTTATTTACTCAAGAACAAAATACTAATAGTTACAAAAAAGAATTTAATTTACCAACTGCGGTTTAATTATTTAAAAGAAATTGAACATTTAAAATGAATTGAAAGTTAATTGAATTTAAATTATAATAGAGACGATAGTTTTATTGAATTGTTTGCTCACCCAGTCGAAGATTCGTCATATTTAAGAAATGATCGATGATCTCGATGTTACGTCGCTTATGTTTAAAAAAATGATGTGATATCTCAATTACTATGAAATATCCTCATTAAATACGTTGCCATCTGTAGAAAGACTCTGGATCAGGGATATTACCCATTATGTATTGATAGAGATTTCGGCAAGACATCGTACTGTGCCAACTCTGTTTGCTCAGTTCATTATAACCCAGAAAGCAAGGTTACCACTTCCTCCCTTCATTGAGATCTGTAGATCACTGCTTGTCTTGTCGAGGGTGCAAATACTACTGACTTCCTTGTCACGTGGTCTCACAGCCCCCACTATAGAAGCAACCTACCCTCTCTCTCTTCATTCTTGACGCGTACGTACATTAGAAAATGGCGTGTTGTTGCACCATGAGTGAAATATCAAGCTTCTATTCCTTCCAGAAGGAACTCGATTGTTCGCACGTGATGGTTACTCATGACAATGACGCAGTTTGCCGTGGTGAAATTATTACTACGTCGTTCAGTTTGTGACGCATTGGGTTGATCCTATTTGGCAATCTTGTTGCATTATATATTTTACTTCGTCTCTTTACAAATAATTGTTAATAAAAATATTTCTGACTAAAATAATAAAAACCGCTTACAATTATCTGATATAAAAATCATCTCATTGATGTACTAATTAATAATAATAATAATATGATAATAAATGAATAACCCTTTAAATATAACAGCTATGGGATCGAATCGTTACAATCGCCCCTGATATAAATAATTTAAAATAAAATGTAACATTATTTATATCACTACACATCCTACACAAATGAATACAAATTTAAATATTAATACCCCCATAACGACAACATACAAATAATACCCTTCAACAATACATAAAAATATACAAGAACATACTCTTTTCACTTTACATATTTGTACTATCATTTCTCATTCTTCCAAATGTTCATAATGTTCATTTTTTTTATATGCTGTAAAAAAATATACATAAATGCCCTTCACTTTTAATTTTGACATATATGTCAACGCTGCACTTGTCTTGGTGATCGTATGCTTGACATACAATTTTGTCTTCATATCTAGTGAACGTAGTTTTCGTCAGTCTGGTGTAGAATTACATTGTTGTATTTCCAGCTGATTAACACATTATAACTATTACCGCATACGATATGCAAACAACGCAATATTCCTTTCGTCTCTATAAAGGGATTACTCAAATGCAGTAAAATTTCAATAATTGAAGAAAAAAATAACTTAGCAAGATACCTAAGGCAATTCCAATTTCAGTGCATCTGTCATACATGTAAATATTTCCCCAAATACATAATGACATCGAAATACCTTAAAGCAGTTATTAAACAGTTCACTTATATTTCCACGTTACTACTCACCTGCCTTCGTGGCTTAATTCTTTCTTAGGCCACGGCCGCCTCCTTTCAGATTAATACTTCCTAAGCCTCCACGACTTCTTAACTTCTCATAAAAACCATAATTCCTCTTTACTACTTCTCAAAAACAATAACTTGAATTTTCAAAATCACAAATGAACATATAATCTGACTTCTTGTTCACATTATTAAATTTAACTTAGCGTCGAGATATAACTTGACTGTATCGTCACTCCTTACTTACCATAACAAAATGATTAAGACTTGGACAAAATACTACTCAATACCTGAATTACGTATATCACTAAACTATTTCACAAAAACACATGACAAACTCCTCGGAATAAATATTTCGTTCCACAAAATATTAATGCTCTTATACTTTAAATTTAGTCTATACGTGATTTGACTTTTTGCTGAATGCCTAAAAAAAAACATAGTTTTCTCTCAAAACTTAATTAAGTACCGTGTCCTCCAAACACCACTTCCTACTTGTTCTGACCGCCTGGAGTATAGCTCATACTTGCTATACCAGAATCTCTCAAAACTCATCGTGACATCACACGTCACATACAAAAAAAACTCCCCTATTCGTGGTATAATCCCACTTCTTCTTACTGTTACAGGTCACCTCTTACTGACCAATAACACACTAAATTTCAGCTAAAAAAATCTTACATGCTTCGACTAATTCCTTGGAATAATAACATCACACTTTGTTTTCCTAACTATTGTCTTCCTAAAATAATGACAGTGTACTAGTTGATAGTCAATAACACCGACACTCATACTTGACAAATATTCTCCCATAATCACTTCATAAAGCAAGTCCTGAGTTATAACACAGTTCAGACACTCTCTGCTCTACCAAATTAACTGCGTAAATTACACCTGCCTTTAATTGAAACTTCATTATTACCCCTTAGGTATACACAGCTTACATTACTAACTTATTCTTGACTTCAAAAATATAAACTTCTCTTTACTAACTCCGTATGACATAAATAAAACTTTAATTTCTCGTCTACTAAAAAAATGATTTATCTTTAAAATCCTCAAAACATCGAATTATAACAAATTCCTTTCACTTCTAGAAAATATTATGCCAACCATATAATTATAATTATTATCTTTACTTTAACCTGTGTGTAGGACAACAATCTACCACATCATTAATTCGTTATTAATCATCAGTAACTTTTTACTAAAAGTGGTTTAGCTCGATAACAAGCCTTGTAATATCTTTAAAACGTGCGTAAACGTAACTAAAACTTGGACCATATTACCTTTGTAATCTCTTATTACCTTGTGTGCTTACATCCATATATACTTTAAAAAAACTCCCAACATTAACTTCACGTAGTCCCGTAAACACCATAAAAAATCTCATTGCTCAACGGAATATACCTCGCTGACCTACTTCATCCTCCAAAAACTTCTTAAAACTCCATTTGGCATCTTACCAAAAACTTCCTAAAAAAAAAAAAACTTCATTTGGCATCTTACCAAAACTTAAAAACCACATTGCTCAACGGCATTACCTTCGTTGGCCTACTTCTTCAAACTCACGTCCATTTACGTGAAAATACACACATACACACACACATATCTGTCACCAAGTAAGTTACCAGATGTCCTAATTAGTTACTACTTCTTTATTTCAACCCGATGTTGGTTAATTCATACAACGCATTACCATTAACAATTCTAAACCACTTATAAATTTCTCAAAATATATCCACTGATAACCTCGCTGTCCTAAAAATGAAACTTCTTTATTAAATCAATACCTAATTCTTCAACTCTTTCGTTTTATTACCACTGTATCATCTTATCTTCACTCACTTTTGAATTAAATCTTTATTACCATTATATTCATAATTATGGTTGCCATAATAATTATTACTACTTTCTTTCGATTACTTACCTATGTAATAACCTTTCTACTTTTTAAAATTTAATCCTCACTTCCTCCAACTTACCTGCAGCTTAAGGACCCACATTCAACTTACCTGAATTGCTCAATAGCATGACAACCTCTGTCTTCCAAATTAAATGATTTTAGTCAATCTAAATCAATAAGCGTAGGCACTACGCGCCCCTTACCATCCTAACTTCACGACTGAATTAAAATTACACACAGCAGGTTCCTTATCTACCTCTGTTAAATCATATAAAACTTCATTACTTAATATTTAAGTCATACGGAACAGTAACTATCGGTAATATAAATTTACATAACTACCTTCTCTGGCATTTCACAGTTCTTACCACATTCATCTTCAATTCTTTCTCTTTCTATAATCCCTTTTTCTTCTTTCCTTCTAGAAGTAGCTTCTACCTCCTCTGTACTATATTTATCCATAGTAACACTGTGCTTTTTCTGCTTTCCTCCTATCATTTCCCCAATTCTAACTACTACAGTACGCCACTGCACGTCATATTCCTTCTTTTTCTCTTTCATCATATTTTCTATGTCTTCTAACAGCTTATTTTTCTCCTCTTTCTTACTACGTTCCATAATCTCTGTCTTTACTTCTTCCACCCTTTCCTTTACTTCTTGATTAATCTCTTCTACTTTCTTATTTATAATTTCAAACTTTTCCTTTACTTTGCTTTCAATTTCTTTTTCCTTAAGGGCTGTCTTTACTGCTTCTACTATCTGCTTACTGACGTCAGTCTTGAATGATTCTATCTTCTTTTTAAATTCTATCTTACCTTCCTTAATCTTATCCCCCAACTCTGCTCTCACCTGTCTAGTTTCCGCTTCTACCAATCTGCTAAAACTTTCACCTTGAGTTGCTATTTTATCTTCAATCACAGTTACTATTATTTCCTCAACCTTACTTTCTGCTGCTTCTAATTTCTTATCTACTGTCTTAATAATATCTTTAGCCTTCATCTCTACCACCTCCTTAATTTCACCTCTGATCTCCTGTTTCACCCCCTGAATACTCTCCTGCAGCATATCATACTTCATACTTAATTCCCTATTCATCATTTCCACAATATCTATCTTTACATTATTCTCTTCCAGTTTCTGATTTATTTTACTCATATCCTCTCTCATCTCTTGATTACTCTTATCTAATTTCTCACCTAAATCTCTATTCAATTCCTTCCTACTTTCCAAATTATCTTTCTTACTCTCTTCCATATTTTTATTCATAACTTTATCTAATTTCTCAAATTTATCATTGAATTCCTTCCTACTTTCTAAATTATCTTTCTTATTCTCTTCCATATTTTTATTCATATCTTTATCTAATTTCTCAAATTTATCATTGAATTCCTTCCTACTTTCTAAATTATCTTTCTTATTCTCTTCCATATTTTGATTTAGCCTACCAATATTTTCTTTCATCTCCCTGCTATTAATTCTCATCTCCCTCATAAACGAAATTAATGGATCTTCAGGAATCTCTATAGACTTTTCTTTCTCTAGACTACCACTAGTCTCAGGATGTACCTCTGTATTCTTGTCAGGGTTAACCTCAGGAACATTCTCCTCATTACTCTCAAGATATACCTCCGACATCTTGGTATTATTCTCTACGCTCTCAACATCGCTACTGCTATCAACCTCCTTATAATTAACTTTCTCGACTTTATTCCTACTTCTCAACTGCCTCTGTTCCTCTTCCGACATCTCGAAGTACACCGTATAACAATTGCCCTTCCAAAATTTCACTTCACTTCACTGTCCCCCAAAAGCACTGACAATTTGCACTGAAATTATACACTCCTCTGACTAAATACCGAATGGTTTTCGTGTCCTACTTTGTGGCGCCAAATGTAACATTTTTAATGAGAGTCGTTAAACGTGGTGTTAACTATTGTGGTTCAATAAAAACAAACATAATAATAATAAATAATATACACTGTGGTGTGACCTTACCTGTGATAGTGTAATATAATAAGTGTTGTTGAGCGCCAGATCCCTATTTAAGACAGTGAATCGAAATTTATAAATATATCCTTGGCTATCAGCAGTAGAGTTCGAGACCACTTACCCGGGCCGTAGTGTAACTTAGTTGACTAACCATTCAGTATTTATTTATAAGGAGTAATTAATTTGCCTATAGTATTTACTAACCACTATGAAAGAAATAGGCATTACGTTAAAGGAAATGAATTTATTTACTCAAGAACAAAATACTAATAGTTACAAAAAAGAATTTAATTTACCAACTGCGGTTTAATTATTTAAAAGAAATTGAACATTTAAAATGAATTGAAAGTTAATTGAATTTAAATTATAATAGAGACGATAGTTTTATTGAATTGTTTGCTCACCCAGTCGAAGATTCGTCATATTTAAGAAATGATCGATGATCTCGATGTTACTTCGCTTATGTTTAAAAAAATGATGTGATATCTCAATTACTATGAAATATCCTCATTAAATACGTTGCCATCTGTAGAAAGACTCTGGATCAGGGATATTACCCATTATGTATTGATAGAGATTTCGGCAAGACATCGTACTGTGCCAACTCTGTTTGCTCAGTTCATTATAACCCAGAAAGCAAGGTTACCACTTCCTCCCTTCATTGAGAGCTGTAGATCACTGCTTGTCTTGTCGAGGGTGCAAATACTACTGACTTCCTTGTCACGTGGTCTCACAGCCCCCACTATAGAAGCAACCTACCCTCTCTCTTCATTCTTGACGCGTACGTACATTAGAAAATGGCGTGTTGTTGCACCATGAGTGAAATATCAAGCTTCTATTCCTTCCAGAAGGAACTCGATTGTGCGCACGTGATGGTTACTCATGACAATGACGCAGTTTGCCGTGGTGAAATTATTA
This sequence comes from Meconema thalassinum, assembly GCA_946902985.2. NCBI lineage: Eukaryota > Metazoa > Arthropoda > Insecta > Orthoptera > Tettigoniidae > Meconema > Meconema thalassinum. The sequence continues at coordinate 111,380,006 of OX336393.1, forward strand.
CTACGTCGTTCAGTTTGTGACGCATTGGGTTGATCCTATTTGGCAATCTTGTTGCATTATATATTTTACTTCGTCTCTTTACAAATAATTGTTAATAAAAATATTTCTGACTAAAATAATAAAAACCGCTTACAATTATCTGATATAAAAATCATCTCATTGATGTACTAATTAATAATAATAATAATATGATAATAAATGAATAACCCTTTAAATATAACAGCTATGGGATCGAATCGTTACAATCGCCCCTGATATAAATAATTTAAAATAAAATGTAACATTATTTATATCACTACACATCCTACACAAATGAATACAAATTTAAATATTAATACCCCCATAACGACAACATACAAATAATACCCTTCAACAATACATAAAAATATACAAGAACATACTCTTTTCACTTTACATATTTGTACTATCATTTCTCATTCTTCCAAATGTTCATAATGTTCATTTTTTTTATATGCTGTAAAAAAATATACATAAATGCCCTTCACTTTTAATTTTGACATATATGTCAACGCTGCACTTGTCTTGGTGATCGTATGCTTGACATACAATTTTGTCTTCATATCTAGTGAACGTAGTTTTCGTCAGTCTGGTGTAGAATTACATTGTTGTATTTCCAGCTGATTAACACATTATAACTATTACCGCATACGATATGCAAACAACGCAATATTCCTTTCGTCTCTATAAAGGGATTACTCAAATGCAGTAAAATTTCAATAATTGAAGAAAAAAATAACTTAGCAAGATACCTAAGGCAATTCCAATTTCAGTGCATCTGTCATACATGTAAATATTTCCCCAAATACATAATGACATCGAAATACCTTAAAGCAGTTATTAAACAGTTCACTTATATTTCCACGTTACTACTCACCTGCCTTCGTGGCTTAATTCTTTCTTAGGCCACGGCCGCCTCCTTTCAGATTAATACTTCCTAAGCCTCCACGACTTCTTAACTTCTCATAAAAACCATAATTCCTCTTTACTACTTCTCAAAAACAATAACTTGAATTTTCAAAATCACAAATGAACATATAATCTGACTTCTTGTTCACATTATTAAATTTAACTTAGCGTCGAGATATAACTTGACTGTATCGTCACTCCTTACTTACCATAACAAAATGATTAAGACTTGGACAAAATACTACTCAATACCTGAATTACGTATATCACTAAACTATTTCACAAAAACACATGACAAACTCCTCGGAATAAATATTTCGTTCCACAAAATATTAATGCTCTTATACTTTAAATTTAGTCTATACGTGATTTGACTTTTTGCTGAATGCCTAAAAAAAACATAGTTTTCTCTCAAAACTTAATTAAGTACCGTGTCCTCCAAACACCACTTCCTACTTGTTCTGACCGCCTGGAGTATAGCTCATACTTGCTATACCAGAATCTCTCAAAACTCATCGTGACATCACACGTCACATACAAAAAAAACTCCCCTATTCGTGGTATAATCCCACTTCTTCTTACTGTTACAGGTCACCTCTTACTGACCAATAACACACTAAATTTCAGCTAAAAAAATCTTACATGCTTCGACTAATTCCTTGGAATAATAACATCACACTTTGTTTTCCTAACTATTGTCTTCCTAAAATAATGACAGTGTACTAGTTGATAGTCAATAACACCGACACTCATACTTGACAAATATTCTCCCATAATCACTTCATAAAGCAAGTCCTGAGTTATAACACAGTTCAGACACTCTCTGCTCTACCAAATTAACTGCGTAAATTACACCTGCCTTTAATTGAAACTTCATTATTACCCCTTAGGTATACACAGCTTACATTACTAACTTATTCTTGACTTCAAAAATATAAACTTCTCTTTACTAACTCCGTATGACATAAATAAAACTTTAATTTCTCGTCTACTAAAAAAATGATTTATCTTTAAAATCCTCAAAACATCGAATTATAACAAATTCCTTTCACTTCTAGAAAATATTATGCCAACCATATAATTATAATTATTATCTTTACTTTAACCTGTGTGTAGGACAACAATCTACCACATCATTAATTCGTTATTAATCATCAGTAACTTTTTACTAAAAGTGGTTTAGCTCGATAACAAGCCTTGTAATATCTTTAAAACGTGCGTAAACGTAACTAAAACTTGGACCATATTACCTTTGTAATCTCTTATTACCTTGTGTGCTTACATCCATATATACTTTAAAAAAAACTCCCAACATTAACTTCACGTAGTCCCGTAAACACCATAAAAAATCTCATTGCTCAACGGAATATACCTCGCTGACCTACTTCATCCTCCAAAAACTTCTTAAAACTCCATTTGGCATCTTACCAAAAACTTCCTAAAAAAAAAAAAACTTCATTTGGCATCTTACCAAAACTTAAAAACCACATTGCTCAACGGCATTACCTTCGTTGGCCTACTTCTTCAAACTCACGTCCATTTACGTGAAAATACACACATACACACACACATATCTGTCACCAAGTAAGTTACCAGATGTCCTAATTAGTTACTACTTCTTTATTTCAACCCGATGTTGGTTAATTCATACAACGCATTACCATTAACAATTCTAAACCACTTATAAATTTCTCAAAATATATCCACTGATAACCTCGCTGTCCTAAAAATGAAACTTCTTTATTAAATCAATACCTAATTCTTCAACTCTTTCGTTTTATTACCACTGTATCATCTTATCTTCACTCACTTTTGAATTAAATCTTTATTACCATTATATTCATAATTATGGTTGCCATAATAATTATTACTACTTTCTTTCGATTACTTACCTATGTAATAACCTTTCTACTTTTTAAAATTTAATCCTCACTTCCTCCAACTTACCTGCAGCTTAAGGACCCACATTCAACTTACCTGAATTGCTCAATAGCATGACAACCTCTGTCTTCCAAATTAAATGATTTTAGTCAATCTAAATCAATAAGCGTAGGCACTACGCGCCCCTTACCATCCTAACTTCACGACTGAATTAAAATTACACACAGCAGGTTCCTTATCTACCTCTGTTAAATCATATAAAACTTCATTACTTAATATTTAAGTCATACGGAACAGTAACTATCGGTAATATAAATTTACATAACTACCTTCTCTGGCATTTCACAGTTCTTACCACATTCATCTTCAATTCTTTCTCTTTCTATAATCCCTTTTTCTTCTTTCCTTCTAGAAGTAGCTTCTACCTCCTCTGTACTATATTTATCCATAGTAACACTGTGCTTTTTCTGCTTTCCTCCTATCATTTCCCCAATTCTAACTACTACAGTACGCCACTGCACGTCATATTCCTTCTTTTTCTCTTTCATCATATTTTCTATGTCTTCTAACAGCTTATTTTTCTCCTCTTTCTTACTACGTTCCATAATCTCTGTCTTTACTTCTTCCACCCTTTCCTTTACTTCTTGATTAATCTCTTCTACTTTCTTATTTATAATTTCAAACTTTTCCTTTACTTTGCTTTCAATTTCTTTTTCCTTAAGGGCTGTCTTTACTGCTTCTACTATCTGCTTACTGACGTCAGTCTTGAATGATTCTATCTTCTTTTTAAATTCTATCTTACCTTCCTTAATCTTATCCCCCAACTCTGCTCTCACCTGTCTAGTTTCCGCTTCTACCAATCTGCTAAAACTTTCACCTTGAGTTGCTATTTTATCTTCAATCACAGTTACTATTATTTCCTCAACCTTACTTTCTGCTGCTTCTAATTTCTTATCTACTGTCTTAATAATATCTTTAGCCTTCATCTCTACCACCTCCTTAATTTCACCTCTGATCTCCTGTTTCACCCCCTGAATACTCTCCTGCAGCATATCATACTTCATACTTAATTCCCTATTCATCATTTCCACAATATCTATCTTTACATTATTCTCTTCCAGTTTCTGATTTATTTTACTCATATCCTCTCTCATCTCTTGATTACTCTTATCTAATTTCTCACCTAAATCTCTATTCAATTCCTTCCTACTTTCCAAATTATCTTTCTTACTCTCTTCCATATTTTTATTCATAACTTTATCTAATTTCTCAAATTTATCATTGAATTCCTTCCTACTTTCTAAATTATCTTTCTTATTCTCTTCCATATTTTTATTCATATCTTTATCTAATTTCTCAAATTTATCATTGAATTCCTTCCTACTTTCTAAATTATCTTTCTTATTCTCTTCCATATTTTGATTTAGCCTACCAATATTTTCTTTCATCTCCCTGCTATTAATTCTCATCTCCCTCATAAACGAAATTAATGGATCTTCAGGAATCTCTATAGACTTTTCTTTCTCTAGACTACCACTAGTCTCAGGATGTACCTCTGTATTCTTGTCAGGGTTAACCTCAGGAACATTCTCCTCATTACTCTCAAGATATACCTCCGACATCTTGGTATTATTCTCTACGCTCTCAACATCGCTACTGCTATCAACCTCCTTATAATTAACTTTCTCGACTTTATTCCTACTTCTCAACTGCCTCTGTTCCTCTTCCGACATCTCGAAGTACACCGTATAACAATTGCCCTTCCAAAATTTCACTTCACTTCACTGTCCCCCAAAAGCACTGACAATTTGCACTGAAATTATACACTCCTCTGACTAAATACCGAATGGTTTTCGTGTCCTACTTTGTGGCGCCAAATGTAACATTTTTAATGAGAGTCGTTAAACGTGGTGTTAACTATTGTGGTTCAATAAAAACAAACATAATAATAATAAATAATATACACTGTGGTGTGACCTTACCTGTGATAGTGTAATATAATAAGTGTTGTTGAGCGCCAGATCCCTATTTAAGACAGTGAATCGAAATTTATAAATATATCCTTGGCTATCAGCAGTAGAGTTCGAGACCACTTACCCGGGCCGTAGTGTAACTTAGTTGACTAACCATTCAGTATTTATTTATAAGGAGTAATTAATTTGCCTATAGTATTTACTAACCACTATGAAAGAAATAGGCATTACGTTAAAGGAAATGAATTTATTTACTCAAGAACAAAATACTAATAGTTACAAAAAAGAATTTAATTTACCAACTGCGGTTTAATTATTTAAAAGAAATTGAACATTTAAAATGAATTGAAAGTTAATTGAATTTAAATTATAATAGAGACGATAGTTTTATTGAATTGTTTGCTCACCCAGTCGAAGATTCGTCATATTTAAGAAATGATCGATGATCTCGATGTTACTTCGCTTATGTTTAAAAAAATGATGTGATATCTCAATTACTATGAAATATCCTCATTAAATACGTTGCCATCTGTAGAAAGACTCTGGATCAGGGATATTACCCATTATGTATTGATAGAGATTTCGGCAAGACATCGTACTGTGCCAACTCTGTTTGCTCAGTTCATTATAACCCAGAAAGCAAGGTTACCACTTCCTCCCTTCATTGAGAGCTGTAGATCACTGCTTGTCTTGTCGAGGGTGCAAATACTACTGACTTCCTTGTCACGTGGTCTCACAGCCCCCACTATAGAAGCAACCTACCCTCTCTCTTCATGCTTGACGCGTACGTACATTAGAAAATGGCGTGTTGTTGCACCATGAGTGAAATATCAAGCTTCTATTCCTTCCAGAAGGAACTCGATTGTGCGCACGTGATGGTTACTCATGACAATGACGCAGTTTGCCGTGGTGAAATTATTACTACGTCGTTCAGTTTGTGACGCATTGGGTTGATCCTATTTGGCAATCTTGTTGCATTATATATTTTACTTCGTCTCTTTACAAATAATTGTTAATAAAAATATTTCTGACTAAAATAATAAAAACCGCTTACAATTATCTGATATAAAAATCATCTCATTGATGTACTAATTAATAATAATAATAATATGATAATAAATGAATAACCCTTTAAATATAACAGCTATGGGATCGAATCGTTACAAAATGACTAAATTAATCTCGAGCGTGGCGCTAGGCATCCTAAAAACTTACCCACTGGTCCTCGTAGCGCATCCTATTTCTAGTATAAATGACCAAGACATCCGAAGTATTTAAAATTGACCAGCAGTTTATTAATCTAAAGAATGTTGCATGGTGGACTATCTCTCCACTAAACAAAATAATTCACCTCTACTGAAGCGTAGATATATCTCATAATAACATTAGCATCGAAACATATTCAGGAATGCTCTCAAAATACAGCATCCTAATCGCATGTAAAAACAGTTTCAAAAATATTTAAACATTATTATATACACTCGTTACATATTTAAATGATCCTCAAAGTTTATGATATTATTTACATTTATACATTATTGTACACGTTCAAATTCTTCAACAGCAATAAATTCGATTCCATCAATAAGCATTCTATAGTATTAGTTAAAGTCAAATTAGGGCATGTTCGACGAATGCTTAAGTTTATCGAACGCATTATCATAGCAAAAAAAATGTTAACAACATTTTAAATCACATAGTTATTCATGGTATTATTATTATCTCTAAAGCTTTTAGTGGTTATTATTACAGGATTATATCAATATTATTACTCGTCTTTCCAATTAACATTTCTCCAAAAACAAATGTTATTAATTTGAACAATCCATTCTAGAACAATTATCACAATGCTGTTTCACTTAAATGTTGGATGTATTAACCTCATACTAGCCTTCTAGTATTAATATTCGAGACTATACTGCACGTTCAAAATATACGCATAATTGTATTCAGACACAGCTCAATAGCTATTTTATACTGGACATAAAAATGACATAGATCATCCATTAATGTCTAATATATCATTATAACAATCAAATTCGCAAATACACGTTGCTTCATTCATAGATAAGCTCTCCATAGCTTGTAAACATTTTTCCAAACATCTTTAAGTTCAAATGAGCTTTAACATAAAAGTCTTGAAATATCGTGCATCAAATTAACATAAGTTAAAGTATCATGGACAATTTTTATCAGAACTAAGGCAAATATAATATAATCAGCTGTTCAAATAACTGTGCTAGAGAATTTTTGACATTATCATTTTGCTTTGTAATGAAAATATTTTATACAATCATTTTACAATAGCAATTTATTTCTCATTATAATCTCATGTTCATAACTATATCTTTCAAGAAATTGTGGATAAATGACTGTAAAAAGAACTATTCAGCTCCACTGGACAATAATTCGACTGGAAATCCACACCCAAAGAAACACGAAAGACTCTACACCATAGTAATGAGCCTGTCTTAAGAAGGTACACGAAAACTATTAGAATCCAACGCTTAACCAGGATGGAGTTCAACAAACGAATCATTAACAAAAAGAAACTGAACGATCCAATAGTGTCTAAGACCACTCCAAAAAGAAAAATCTCAAGAGCTGTAGATTACCAAAATCAATCCAAAAATCGCAAATATCTGCTCTATAAATTACTTTGTTTCCATATTTATACTGCACTTGATGAAAAATAGACCCGCAGGTCTATTAGAGAAACTCGCATGAAATGCATAAGTGTTCAAATTCAATTCGAAATTCGTAGAAATGTCTATTCAAATAATATTCAAGTATACGTAGCGTATTGGTCATCTGCTTGCTAACTACTATTCTTATATAAAGTTATCGTAGTCTTATCTCTACTCTTCATATTAATCTTCTCAACAAGATATATAATTCCATTAAATGCTCAGATTTAGAAAGAAAAGAAGTGAATTAATGCATAAAAAATAGCATTAAAAATATTAATGTTAACTACAAAAATAAAATACACTACAAAACAGAAGCGATAGAGAATCGGGTCTAGCCTTGGAATGCATTTTCTAACTACTAAGAAAAATTGGTGAAAAGGAACACTCTAGAGTATGTCTAATTCATACTGTCTACTATGAAAATGGGAGGTCAGCTACCTTGTACGTTGCCATCTGGTTGAAATATGAGTATGCGAGGAACACACTGTCCTCGTTCTGGAACTGAACCCTCGTTCATCAGGTCGCGTAGTCCTCGATACGACTGGATCTTGTAGAGAACCGAACCCGAGTCCGATCGTTTGAAAAGGAAAAACAGCTGTTCGCGAAACAAGTTCATCGCTCTCACACGTTCCCAAGATATATCTGGAGCTTATACGTAGTGTAATGGTAATTTAGTGCCCCATGTTGGTAGCGACAAATGTAATGGTTTCGCTAGCCCACACTGTTGGGAGAGAAATGTAACTGTTTACCTTTGCCTAAGCTATGTTGTTTTAATGGGCGCCAAGACCTCAATGCAATGTTGAAATCTAAATTTGTATTTAACAACGTCTAGCTCTGGCAGAACACATTCAAGACTCTATTCACTCAGATCGTGGTATGATTTGATCATTAACCCAACAAACAATTGTATCAGGAGAAGGAATTGGTCTATATCTAATGCTACCTACTGAAAGCAAAGATTGCATTGTAAAAGAAATGAATTTATTATATAAAACAAGTATAGCAAAATTAATAATAATAAGTTTAACATTTAAATTGGAGCGTTGTGATTTGAATATTACCGATAGAAAATTACGTGAAAACGGAGTCTGATAAATTGATTTTACTCTTATTTCCAAGCTATGAAGTTACTGAATTATGAAATATAAAACAAAGAAAAATGAGAGATTGCGTATTTCTGCGTCATTAGCGCTTACCCCTGGAAATTGCCAAAGCATTTCCCTCGTTCTTGATGATGCTGTGTGCTTCCCACAGTCTCCTGGACGTCGCCATCTTCTTCGTTATATGTTGATATTCTGGTAGATTAGATAATTCTATGGTCCGTACATCGGACCCAAACTCTCGTAAAACCGCACTGGTTACGTTTTACAAAAGTTCGTCGCTAACTCCACTGAACATCGGAGCGACACGCACTTGCGACCGTACACTGCAAGTTCTACACAGATTCTCCGTTCCACGGAACATCGGAGCGTCCCCCGCGTATAACCATACTCTCCAAGTATTTCACAGATTGTCCTCGTTTCACGGCGCGTCGAACGATATATTCACCTGTCGGCTCCCCCACTCCGGAGCAGTCTCCTAGCTTACGCTGTCTCCGCTGATTGGCTGAGCACGCCGCCACTTCCCCTCCTCCGGTTCATTACACTCCGCGGGCGAGAGGGAGAAGTCGTTTTCCGTTTCAACAATTCGCCTCTTCTAGACCTTGCGACCCAGCCTTGCGTAATACTTCTCGACAGGAATCAGCTTGTATATGAATTCCCAGTGAGTCATCTCTCTCAAATACCCTAACTGACAAAACTCCGTAAAATTCCGTAATCAGATAATTTTCTATGATATCGTCGTTCGTAATAATTTGCTTGTTAGCGTTTTCTAAGACATAGAAAACCTATCTGTATGCTTATAATTTTTATAAAATGCTCCGAAAATATCTTAATAATAATTATAATAAATTAATAATAATAATAAATTAACATGAAAAATTATCTTGGCTGAACAATTTGCCGCGTAAATAAATATAGAATGGCTTCCTACTGACTTATGCCAGTTGCATAAAACCCCTCGAAAAACACGTTACATATTCGCCTCGGATCATCGGATCATTTACCGTGACGACGGTCCATTATCCGATTATCCCAGACACGTTAATAAACCCCATCCAAAATACATATTACATAAATGAAATCACCCTAAATTACAGATATATACACTCATAATTTTTCTTCACGCACTTTGCGTCAAAGTTCGTTGTCACTATGGATTGCACTTTGCAACCAGTCCAATGTTTTACATATAGAAGTGTTCCACGGATATTTCCGCCTCTCAAATTTCTCTATGTTGGAGAAATAGACATAATTAATGTGTGAGCACTATGTATTTATGATGTCATATCACACGCATTGAAGGTGTTCTGATATATTTATATCACCATAGAACTTCCTAATTTCACTGGAGGTCCCCTCCTTATGGTGACATTTAATTCCACATATCACTGAGCACACGATCACACTATTGTGGCAGCGCCTCGTGACCATAATACTTAATCTCTCTTTAAAGTAGATTAAATTAATATTGACTTCTGAAAAAAAAAATACAGTAAATGCGCATTACATATAACACCAAATATTTCTGTGCCGTAATCGCCCTGTCTTGTTAAGTTCCCGTACACCATATTCTACTTAATACTAGTTCTCAACACAGACCATTTCTCCTCACACAAATAATACCATTGTACAAATTATCTTAAATTACACACTTACAAATCTTACATGGCGAGGCCGTAAACAGAAATCACGTGTGCTGATATGTATGAGTTTCATGAAGGACTGTCTCGCATTCTGATGGCCCATCTTTTATCTCGTGGACGCCTTAAGCTAACAAGCCCTATTCAAGCGCTCCCCCATCTCTTGGAGATAAATGGGAACCCATCAGCGCTGCCAAAAATGGCCTTGGTGCATCGAGACAATTTAGTGCTCAACAGCATCCGACAATCCCGTCATATTTCCCTGTACCTTAAAAACTCTCATTTACTTACATACTACCCCCCTGTGTGACTTCCGATACGCCTGCCTTAAGACCAGATCCTCCACGCACCAGATACCACACTTACTCGTTTGATAGGCTGGCTCGCCAGCTAAACACACTCACTTTTATGACACATATTTCTTAATGTCATCACGTTGCTCCACTAACATATTACTCAGTGTCTGTAACGATGCCCTGTTGCTACTGTCCACACATGCACATATTAAAATACCGTCCTCTGCTTTAACCACAGGATAATCCCTACATAAATTAGTGTCCCTCGATAGCATGTCTGCAAGAATGTTATCTTTACCTTTAATATATTTTACTGTGAATTCGTATTCCTGCAGAGCAAGAATCCACCTACTAACTCTGTTAGAACTGAGTTTACAAGTTCTCATATACAGTAATGCATGGTGATCTGTGTGGATCTCAAATTTCCCCCCTACTAAATACATTCTAAATTTCCCTAAACTGAAAACAATACCTAAAAGCTCTAACTCAGTAATCGTGTATCTTTTCTCTGCTGCAGTCAGTCCTCGCGAGGCTAAAGATACAATGCATAGATTACCCTCATCATCTTTCTGACATAATACTCCAGCAATGCCTATATGTGAAGCATCTGTCATAACCACATATTCCTTATCTTTTAACGGATATTTCAGCACTACAGCTTTCTCAAAACCTTCCTTCAGCGCTCTAAAAGCCTGATCATGCTTGGACTCCCATCTCCACCGAGTCCCACTTTTAAGCAATTCCCTGAATGGTTCTACCAACCCTGAGTATTTAAGAACGAACCTCCTGAAAAAGTTGCAAATTCCCAGGTAAGTTTTTAACTGTTTAACATTCTGTGGCACCTCTGCGTTAAGTATCTTATTAACCCTACTTTCTTCTGGTGTTACACCTCTACTCGACACTCTATGACCTAAAAATGTCACTTCTGACTGACAGAATGACGACTTAGACAGCTTCAAAGTGAACCCTGCCTGATCTAACTTCTGAAAAACTATATTTAAATGACATAGATGCTCCTCAAAACTGCGTGAACTAATTACCATATCATCTATGTAAATGGTTACAAACTCTCCTGTGTCATCCCCTAATGCGATGTTTAAAGCCCTAATTAAATCTGCTGAACTACTCTTTAACCCATAAGGTGTTCTACAAAATTGATAAAGGTTATATTTATGACTAAAAGCTGTAAATGGTCTATCTTCGTACATAAGTGGCACTTGCCAAAAACTGGAACTCAAATCTACACAAGTGAAATACTTCTTCCCATCAAATGTTTGCATTAATTCCTCTATTGACATAGATTTCAGCTGATCTGAACTAATTCTACTGTTAACCAAACGAGCGTCTAAACAAATACGAACAGTGCCGTCGGTCTTGGGTACCGTTATCAAAGAATTAACATACGGACTGTTAGAGTGCTCAATAATCCCATCTTCAAGCATCTGATTAATTTGTGCCTCAACTGCACTCTGATAAGCGAAAGGTACAGGATATCTATGTCCTGTGAATACTGACCTATCAATAACGTTCAATGAATGTGTATAGCAATTGGCCATACCAATGCGATCCTCAAACACTCTCCTATTACACCATAACACATCATAGAGCCGAACACACTGTTCATCCTCTATATTTCCCTTAAATGCAGCTTCACGTAACGAGTCCTCTAGACTTCCGTTCGTAATCACACTGCCCACAAAACATGGAGAACCCCGCTCTACGGCTGGCGATATCTCATTTAAAGTACAAATCACACCTACAACACTACTTCTCTGAATTTGGTCATTGAACGCTACTTCTACTTCAGAATCTCCCCATTTAAATTTCAAACTCCCTACATCATAACATAAGTTACCAGACACTCTACTTAGCCACTCTGAACCCAAGATAATACTGAATACTAAATTTGGAATTACAAGGCAAATCTGCTTCTCTACATGATTATTAATTTTAATGTCTACTAAAACTTGCTTAGAAATTACTTTAGACCTCTTCCCAACAGCTGTGATAACAAAAGTGCTTTTAATTGGCATCTCCTCAAAATTTACTCCAGTTCCTTTCATTTTATCATAAAATGCACTACTTATGCAACTCTTCATACAACCACTATCAATTAAAACATCTGTGTACGCCTCGGACACGTTAAATTTAACTATGGGGCTCTTACTAACCACTTCCTGAATAATACCTTCATCATTTAGTTCATGTAATAATTCATTTCTTACATTTAGGTCATAGGGTTCCTGTATAATTGTATGGACAGGGCATGCTACAGACTGAGATTCTGACCTTACTTCGCAGCCTGGTTCGCGTATAAAGAACCGCTACAGCTGGCCGTAGTACTACTAACTACTGAACTAGTCTGGTTGTTCTGGGCTGTGTTGTCATTGTTTGGCTGTATATTACTACCACTAGGCTGTCCTCTTCCTTGACCCCTATTCTGGTTGTAATTATTGTCATTATAATTTCTCCCTTGATTTCCCCTGAAATCATTGTTTCTCCCTTGATTTCCCCTGTAATCATTGTTCCTCCCTTGATTTCCCCTGAAATCATTGTTCCTCCCTTGATACTGATTACCATAGCCATTTCCTCTGTTCTGATTTAGCTGATTATTATTATTTCTATTTTGAGCGTTGGCCCCTTCGCCACCGTTCCCTTGAACTTCTTGATGCCTGGCTTCATTAGGTCTATTATTATTATTACCCTGGTTCCGATTGAAATTGTCATCATAACCCCCTCTCCCTAGTGCATCAAATGTGCTTAACAAATTTTCTACTTGTGATATAGTCTTTACATTCTGGATACAAGCAGCCTCCTTGATCCTATAGGGAAAGTGCCTAAGTAGCAACCTTACCACATCACTTTCCTCCTTCAAGCCATCCAGATATTTACACACTAATACCTGCCCTAAAAAGTATTCGGTCATGGTGGAGCTTCCTTTAGGGTTATATTTACCACACACTACTCCCTCACGATGCTGCGACTGAATAACCTCATTCCAGAACTTTTCACAGAATTTCATTTTAAAATCATTAATATCAGTAAACTTGTCTCTGTAGACAGCAAACCAATTCCTCGTTTCCCCCACAAACACTTGTTCTAAAATTTCAACTACCTGGCACCACTCAATACTACCATTTTCCAACCTCTCCCCGAATTTATTTTCTATAGTGTTCATGAACTCCATTGGGCACCCCTGTCGATTGCTGAACTTACCCAGTTCTACCTCCCTGTGTGTGCTATTCACAAAAACTGGCCTATTCTGACTATTTTCTTGCCTGATCCTAGCTTTTAATTTTAATTCTAATTCTGCGATTTTCTCCTCAGCCTTCCTCTCAATACTGTTTACTGTTAATTTAATGTTTCCTTCTGATTCTTCTACTTTATCATATAGCTTTGCTTGTTTCTCCTCAATCTTGCTAATGCTCTCTCTATTACTCTCTCTTAAATCATTTACTTCTGCAACTATTTGTGAGTGGACTTTCTCAATTCTACCCCCCAGCTGTTCCTTAACCTCTTTAGTAGCTACCTGAATTTTGTCAATTTCTCCCCCCAATTGCTTTTTGACCTGCTGTGTTTCCAGTTGCACTAGTTCTTTTAAATTTTCAGCCTGTGTACTGATTCTAATTTCCAACTCCTCCTGTACTTTTCCTAATTTTCTGTCTACATCTGCAATAATCTCTTTAGCCTTTTCTTCCATCACCCCCCTGATCTCGCCTCTAATCAGTTCGAATTTGTCACTCATTTCCCTACTGTTTTGTTCTAATTTAGCATTTAAAGTTTCAGTACTCTCTCTATTTTCCTTACTGTTTTGTTCTAATCTGGCGTTTAATGTTTCATTACTCTCTCTATTTTCCCTACTGTTTTGTTCTAATTTAGCGTTGTTTTGTTCCAGTTTTGCGTTGTTTTGTTCTAATTTAGCATTTAAGGCATCTGTACTTTCTTTATTTTCCCTACTGTTTTGTTCTAATTTTGCATTTAAGGCATCACTACTAACTTTGTTCTGATACATGAACTCGAGAAGTAAAGTTTTTAATTCTGGTTGACCCCCTACACTCCCTGTTTCAGTATCGGGATTTACCTCCGCTACCCCGGTACTACCATCACTCGACATACTGCTCGTATCATCATTCTCCAGTTGATGACCACTACGTAACCTCATCTGTCTTTCTTTCTCATCCCCCATAATGATATACACTGATACAGACAAATAACCCCCAAAATACAGGCACAGAAATATATACCCTTCTCCTTCCACAAATGTTATTAGGTTTTCAGCCCCAAGTTGTCGGCGACAATTGTAATGGTAATTTAGTGCCCCATGTTGGTAGCGACAAATGTAATGGTTTCGCTAGCCCACACTGTTGGGAGAGAAATGTAACTGTTTACCTTTGCCTAAGCTATGTTGTTTTAATGGGCGCCAAGACCTCAATGCAATGTTGAAATCTAAATTTGTATTTAACAACGTCTAGCTCTGGCAGAACACATTCAAGACTCTATTCACTCAGATCGTGGTATGATTTGATCATTAACCCAACAAACAATTGTATCAGGAGAAGGAATTGGTCTATATCTAATGCTACCTACTGAAAGCAAAGATTGCATTGTAAAAGAAATGAATTTATTATATAAAACAAGTATAGCAAAATTAATAATAATAAGTTTAACATTTAAATTGGAGCGTTGTGATTTGAATATTACCGATAGAAAATTACGTGAAAACGGAGTCTGATAAATTGATTTTACTCTTATTTCCAAGCTATGAAGTTACTGAATTATGAAATATAAAACAAAGAAAAATGAGAGATTGCGTATTTCTGCGTCATTAGCGCTTACCCCTGGAAATTGCCAAAGCATTTCCCTCGTTCTTGATGATGCTGTGTGCTTCCCACAGTCTCCTGGACGTCGCCATCTTCTTCGTTATATGTTGATATTCTGGTAGATTAGATAATTCTATGGTCCGTACATCGGACCCAAACTCTCGTAAAACCGCACTGGTTACGTTTTACAAAAGTTCGTCGCTAACTCCACTGAACATCGGAGCGACACGCACTTGCGACCGTACACTGCAAGTTCTACACAGATTCTCCGTTCCACGGAACATCGGAGCGTCCCCCGCGTATAACCATACTCTCCAAGTATTTCACAGATTGTCCTCGTTTCACGGCGCGTCGAACGATATATTCACCTGTCGGCTCCCCCACTCCGGAGCAGTCTCCTAGCTTACGCTGTCTCCGCTGATTGGCTGAGCACGCCGCCACTTCCCCTCCTCCGGTTCATTACACTCCGCGGGCGAGAGGGAGAAGTCGTTTTCCGTTTCAACAATTCGCCTCTTCTAGACCTTGCGACCCAGCCTTGCGTAATACTTCTCGACAGGAATCAGCTTGTATATGAATTCCCAGTGAGTCATCTCTCTCAAATACCCTAACTGACAAAACTCCGTAAAATTCCGTAATCAGATAATTTTCTATGATATCGTCGTTCGTAATAATTTGCTTGTTAGCGTTTTCTAAGACATAGAAAACCTATCTGTATGCTTATAATTTTTATAAAATGCTCCGAAAATATCTTAATAATAATTATAATAAATTAATAATAATAATAAATTAACATGAAAAATTATCTTGGCTGAACAATTTGCCGCGTAAATAAATATATAAAATGGCTTCCTACTGACTTATGCCAGTTGCATAAAACCCCTCGAAAAACACGTTACAGTAGTTGCCATTGTATTTCATGCAGTTACAGTATGAATGTATAATAAACATCTCCAAGACGTCTTCCACCTCTTCTTAAAGAGTTTTCTGCTGTTATAATACTCCATGTTTGGTGCTGGTGATCATCCTAAGTAGTCAATTCCACTATTGCATCGCATTCCTGCCTTCCATTTTAGCCCATACGTGACATAGCCATGTCTTGGTGAAGTCTCCGTTCAATCAACTTCTGTTCTAAAGTCATAATGATAATATGCGTGTATACTGTAAACTGTACTGTTGTAGAATAAAGTCTTGTACTGGCATATAACATATCACACAAGTCCTGGTGAATACGAAGTTCACTGCTCCTGATGATGAAGTTTAACACAGTCTTCAGCTATAATAAGCTAAGACATAAAATTTTGCGGTACGAACTGTCTAACTTTAAGTAAATACACGTCCGCGTTACTCGCGCACGATATGAGTGTCGTACTCCCAGCGAAGTATATTGCAATCTCGTGTCTCTGCCTGGACATATCTTTGCTTACTGCTCTGCGAAACCCATAGTGCTGTTCGTTCAGGAACGATATTGACTATCGATATCGACACTGGATCATATTCGATAATATTCTGGTATTTTGTTATCTGCATTTATATATGTGTGAGATACACTCAAGTTTCCTCTTCTTTAAACATAATGCATTCGTCCATTACTATTCTGTTCCATGGCTACTATATCAAAGTATATCATGTTGCATCAGATTGTCGTTACCGCTGTCTCCATTTTGTAGAGCACGTGCTCCAGGCTGTATGGCGTGCTGCCTATTTGCTCCTAAGCTCGCCACGGAGTATCCATGCGCTCTGTGCCATGCAAATAGCGCCTCAGGAATGCACCTAAGTACACACCTGTCCAACATAGATCCAACTCAATACAAAATACGGTCTCATCTCCCTCCCAACTCAAGAAATAAAAGTGTGACAATACTTTTATTTTATCATTCTTGATATTCACTTCATGAGCAGTATTTTGTTATTGTTCAATCTTTTCATAATATCTTTTGAGGTTCTTCGCATTGAATCTCCCTATTTCCTCGCCAGTAAGGATGTTCAAAATCTGATAACTTCTTAAATATCTTGAATTGCTGTATCGAATGGAGACGAATTTAACTCTGATTCTATGAGGAATTCACAATCGGCGATTTTTATTTTTATTGGGACTTATCTCCTGCCTCACAACTTGTTGGCTGGTACCAGGTTCTGGATCACTGACTGTGTACCTACGTCTATTATTCCTTTTTTCTCTTTTGTCTATGTCCTTTCTGGACTGATTTCTTTCTTTCTCAGTTTGATAATCCTTATCACGGTAATTTTTGTACCTAGAATATCCTCGTTGGTTGTTCTCCTGTCTCTGGAAATAACCTTGCCGTTCCCCTTTTCCTATGTTTCTATTGTCGGTGTTCTGATTTTGATACCGATTATTTCTTGGCTGATTTCTTCCTCTATCTTGATATCTGTTATCAAATCTGTCGTTTCTATCCCTATTTTGATACGGTCTGTATCTCCCTTGATCTCTATTGTCAAATCCATCATTCCTATACCTGTCTTGATATGGTCTATATCTCTCTTGATCTCTATTCGATTGATACGACCTATCCTGTCCTCGATAATACCGAGACAGGTAAGTACGGAATGGTGCTTGATTATCCCTATGATCGCGTGGTTGTTCATTATACCTGTTGTTTCGAATGGGACCTACCCATCTTGACTCAATGTGACTAGGTTTTTCAGTTTGTTGGGTCCTATATACGACTACGGCGTTCACGCTTTTGACTTCCGTTCTTCCGCCTTTTGATATCGTGGGAGGAATGGACGTATGATCAAGTCTTCGGAGTAAATCGTCCATCTGGGCCAAATTTGTCACCCCTGACGAAATTATATTACGCCTAATTTCAACTGGCAACTTTCCTGATATAGTTTCTAATATTTCCTCCTGAGTTAATGGGGGTTGAAGAAAACGTAGGCGGGCTAATTGTGAAGTGTAGAATTCGGAGTAACTAGTAGGTCCAGTACTAGTGTACTTCTTAGAGTATATTTCTGCCCTTACTGCATGTTGGACTTCAATAGACCAAAATCTCTTAATGAATGCTTCAGAGAATTGCTGAAATTTGTCGAAAGTATAGCGGAAAGCTCGAAACCAATTTAAAGGACCTTCCAGAAGATGTCTCTCTACAATTCGGAGTTCCCTGTCTCTACTAACGTGATGTTCTATGAAATAATCTTGAAGATTTCTAATAAATTCAATCGGAGTTAAACTCTGGGTGTTGGTTTTTCTTTATCTTTTCTTCATAATTTCTCACATTCGTTACATTTGACCTGTCATTGGGAGTAGATGTCCTGAAATCCCTAGGAACATATTCAAGATTAGTGGTACTTGGGACTTCTGACCGTTGTCTGGGCTGTTCGCCTCCTACTGCCCCATTAGAACGTTCAATAAAATTCCTAGCTGGGGATGTTACATCTAAGCTTTGCCTAACATGAGGAACTGTGCCTTCCCTGTTGGAACTCACATTGATTTTTAGAGCTTCAATTTGCTTATTAAATTCGCTTCTTAAAGCATCTACATTAACGTGATCAGCTAAGTTACATTTGTTCAACTCCTCCCTAATCGCGTTTAATTCAGACGTTTTCTTTTCACGTTCTGAATTGACGTCCAATGTCACTTGCTCTAACCTTGATGTTACAGTGTTAACTCGTGATTCCAAATCTTCCCTAAGACTATTGATATTATCTATTTGACTAGTCTGGACTGAATCTATTCTTTTGTCAGTGTCTAATTTAACATTTGATATATCTTTGTTCAACTTGATTTCGGTTCGAGAAATTTTTAATTCCAAATTAGAGGTAACATTTTTAATTATCTCCTCGTTAACTTTGGTAATTTCACCCCGAATAATGGTTGTATGATCTTTAACAATAGCTTTAAGATCAATTTCTATATCTTTTCTCAGAACCTTATTGTGGTCCTCTACTTTCTCTTTTAAGAGAACCATGTCATTTTCTAATTTTGACAAAGTCTCTTGTGTATTACTAGCTTCATTGGAGAATTGTACTCGAAGCGCATCCAAACTATGTTTATTTTCCCTTTGACTATGTTCCAGTTCCAATTTAACACTTTTGACATCCTCCTTAATGCCCGAAATATTAGATTGTATGCTGGTTACAAGTTTCTCTGTCTGTACACTCTTTTGTTCAGTGCTAAATATTCTAGCCTCTGTACTAATTATTTTCTCCTGTGTAGCATCTACTTTAGCCTCCGTGCTAACTATTTTCTCCTGTGTAGCATCTACTTTAGCCTCTGTGCTAACTATTTTCTCCTGTGTAGCATCTACTTTAGCCTCTGTGCTAACTATTTTCTCCTGTGTAGCATCTACTTTAGCCTCTGTGCTAACTATTTTCTCCTGTGTAGCATCTACTTTAGCCTCTGTGCTAACTATTTTCTCCTGTGTAGCATCTACTTTAGCCTCTGTGCTAACAATTTTCTCCTGTGTAGCATCTACTTTAGCCTCTGTGCTAACTATTTTCTCCTGTGTAGCATCTACTTTAGCCTCTGTGCTAACTATTTTCTCCTGTGTAGCGTCTACTTTAGCCTCTGTGCTAACTATTTTCTCCTGTGTAGCATCTACTTTAGCCTCTGTGCTAACTATTTTCTCCTGTGTAGCATCTACTTTAGCCTCTGTGCTAACTATTTTCTCCTGTGTAGCATCTACTTTAGCCTCTGTGCTAACTATTTTCTCCTGTGTAGCATCTACTTTAGCCTCTGTGCTAACTATTTTCTCCTGTGTAGCATCTACTTTAGCCTCTGTGCTAACTATTTTCTCCTGTGTAGCATCTACTTTAGCCTCTGTGCTAACTATTTTCTCCTGTGTAGCCGTAATGTCAGTTTGAGCTGCATTTAATTTAACCTCAACTGTGGCTACACTGGAGCGAACGTGACTCACTTCAACATTCACATCACTTATATCCAATTGAACAAGTCTTACATCTTCTAACACACTATCGACACTTAGTTCAACATCATTAACTTTCTCCTTAATTTCCTTGGGCTATCGGAAATTTTTTGATTGCTGTCCTGCAAACGTTTCATAGACAAATGAAGTTGGGACATATCGGCTTGTATTACTTCTGTGTTTCTAGTTATTAATTCAGTTTTCTTATTATTTGATTCAGTTATTCGCTCAAGATTAGTTTGAGCATTTGACTTGATTTCAGCCAGTCCTGCTCTTTCTTGGCCGACTTTCCCTGCATAGCTTGTAGTAAAGCTACTACATCATCTAGTGTTGCTGCACCTGACATAATTATACAATATAAAATGAAGAAATATAGGAATGCAATACATATATAGTAGAATTGACACACTCAGAATGACCCTTTCCACCAATATGAATAATATAACTTGTTTGGCTTCTAAACTTAATAGTAAAGTATATCTATAAAAATAGAACCTGTATGTGCTTGGTAATTTGTACTAAAAATAATTAAATTCTACTCGCAAATCTAGCTTATTAATTTATTATTAAAAGGAAATGAAGTTAATGTGACTGATGATCTACTAAATATCATCGCCGGTGACAAGTATGAAATGGCCGACAAGCATGAAGTGAAAAATGGCCCCTTATCATGCCTCTATATGACCACGCTGATCCATAAAAGTTTCCAGGAAATACCTCTTATGATCATGCCGTAATCATTAACAATTACTTTTAAAGCAAAAATAAAATATCTCGTCCCATAAATGGATTTGCCAATTAAAATCGGCTAACCACTAGGTTATTCGAGAATACCAATTCGAATTCCCCACGTTATGGGTTCACCAATTAAGATGCACCCGTATCCACGTGGTCTTACCTGTTGAAATCCGATGGAACTGCTGGATCGTAGAATCTGGAAGCGCCCGGCTGAAATGCCCCTAAAATTCTACCAACTAGGATCAACCAGGGATAAGGATACCTGTCATATAAAGAATGCGATAGGAAGATGCCAGTGGTCGATGAAAAGAAAACGAAAAATAACTCAAAGTGAGCAAACGAGACTCTAAAAATGACTAAATTAATCTCGAGCGTGGCGCTAGGCATCCTAAAAATGGACCCACTGGTCCTCGTAGCGCATCCTATTTCTAGTATAAATGACCAAGACATCCGAAGTATTTAAAATTGACCAGCAGTTTATTAATCTAAAGAATGTTGCATGGTGGACTATCTCTCCACTAAACAAAATAATTCACCTCTACTGAAGCGTAGATATATCTCATAATAACATTAGCACCGAAACATATTCAGGAATGCTCTCAAAATACAGCATCCTAATCGCATGTAAAAACATTTTCAAAAAAATTTAAACATTACTATATACACTCGTTACATATTTAAATGATCCTCAAAATTTATGATATTATTTACATTTATACATTATTGTACACGTTCAAATTCTTCATCAGTAATAAATTCGATTCCATCAATTAGCATTCTATAGTATTAGTTAAAGTCAAATTAGGGCATGTTCGACGAATGGTTAAGTTTATCGAACGCATTATCATCGCAAAAAAAAATGTTAACAACTTTTTCAATCACATAGTTATTCAAGGTATTATTATTATCTCTAAAGCTTTTAGTGGTTATTATTACAGGATTATATCAATATTATTACTCGTCTTTCCAATTGACCTTTCTCCAAAAACAAATGTTATTAATTTGAACAATCCATTCTAGAACAATTATCACAATGCTGTTTCACTTAAATGTTGGATGTATTAACCTCATACTAGCCTTCTAGTATTAATATTCGTGACTATACTGCACGTTCAAAACATACATATAATTGTATTCAGACATAGCTCAATAGCTAATTTATACTGGATAGAAAAATGACATAGATCATCCATTGATGTCTAATATCTCATTATAACATTCAAATTCGCAAATACACGTTGCTTCATTCATAGATAAGCTCTCCATAGCTTGTAAACATTTTTCCAAACATCTTTAAGTTCAAATAAGCTTTAACATAAAAGTCATGAAATATCGTGCATCAAATTAACATAAGTTAAAGTATCATGGACAATTTTTATCAGAACTAAGGCAAATATAATATAATCAGCTGTTCAAATAACAGTGCTAGAGAATTTTTGACATTATCATTTCGCTTTGTAATGAAAATATTTTATACAATCATTTTACAATAGTAATTTTTTTCACATTATAATCTCATGTTCATAACTATATCTTTCAAGAAATTGTGGATAGATCACTTTAAAAAGAACGATTCAGCTCCACTAGACAAAAACTCGACATGAGATCCACACCCAGAGAAACACGAAAGATTCTACACCATAGTAATTAGCCTGTCTTAAGAAGGTATACGAAAACTATTAGAATCCAACGCTTAACCAGGATGGAGTTCAACAAACGAATCATGAACGAAAGAAACTGAACGATCTAATAGTGTCTAAGACCACTCCAAAACGAAAAAAACTCAAGAGCTGTAGATTACCAAATCATCATCTTCATTTCCCGTTTCCAGCTTCCTGGGTCGGGTTGTGAATTAAGGACCTCCAACGTTTCCTGTCTCTCCACCACTCCTCTCCTGTTTTTAGTACTTCTTCAGGTTTTCCTCCTCTCTTCTCTACACACTCCCACACTGTATCTGCCCATGTCTTTCGGGGCCTTCCTCGTGGTCTCTTCCCTGTCATCTTTTCACAGAAAGTTTTCTTTGGTACTCTCTCCTCTCCCATTCTCATCATATGTCCATACCACTTTAACTTTGTTGTTTCTATCCTGTCCTGCAGCTTCAAGATTCCTGTCCTTTTTCTAATCTCTTCGTTTCTAACTCTATCTCTTCTGGTCTTGCCCTCTATACCTCTAAGGAATTTCATCTCCGCGGCTTGTATTCTACTCTCCTCTCTTTTTGTAGTAGTCCACGCTCCAGCTGCATATGTTAGTATGGGTCTGTAGTAGGTTGAATATAATACATTTTTACATTTCTTTGGGACATCTCGGTTCCACAGAATACCCCTTATGCTCTGGTAAAAACTGTTCGCTTGTTGTATTCTCTTTCCAATTTCCTCAGTTATCCTTCCATCTTCTGTGATCACACTTCCCAAGTACTTGAAACTTTTAACCACTTCTAGAATTTTCCCATTCAATTCTATCTTTCCTCTTCCTTCCTTCCTTCCTCTTGACATTACCATTGTCTTGCTCTTCTCTGTGCTTACTTTCATCCCATATTTCTCTATTTCTTGATTCCATACATCTAGTTGTTTTTGTACTTCCTTTTCATCCTCGCCCCTTATCACTATATCATCTGCAAACAGCATGGCCGTTGTTGCCTCTTGTCCCAATCTCTGTTTAACATTCTTGTGAATTTCATCCATGACTATGATGAATAGTAAGGGGGACAATACACTTCCCTGTCGGAGACCTGTTTCCACTTTAAACCATTCTGTTTTTCCTATACTGGTCTTCACGCTACTCACACAATATTTGTACATAGCTTTTAACATTTGGACATCAGCTCCGTTAACTCTCCTTTTCCTTAATACATTCCAAACCACCTGTCGAGGCACACTGTCGTACGCTTTCTCAATATCAATAAATGTCATCACCATGTCTATTCCAAATTCCCATCTTTTCTCCATCATTTGCCTTAATGCAAAGATTAGGTCAAATGTTGATCTGTCTTTCCTAAAACCATACTGTTCTTCTTCCATCTCTCCTTCTATCTTCCTCCTCAGTCTGCCTTCCAGAACTCTCTCAAGGATCTTAGCTACATGAGCGATAAGAGTGATCCCTCTGTAGTTATTGCATTCCTTTTTGTCACCTTTCTTAAAAATTGGGATAATTAATCCCTTTCCCCATTCTTCTGGAATCTCTTTCTTCTTCCAAATTATTCTAAACAATCTATACAACCACTGTACACCTATTGGTCCCGCTGCTTTTATCATTTCCGTGGACACCTCATCTTCTCCTGCTGCTTTACCGCTCTTCATCTTCTGTATGGCTTCCTCTATTTCTAGCATAGTGATCTCCTTTTCTTGTTCTTCTTCTTCTTCCATTGTTTCTTCTTGTTCTTTTTCATCTCCCAGTTCAATGTATTTAACATTTAGTAGCTTTGAAAAGTATTCTTCCCATCTTTTTAATATATCATCTCTTTGATACAATATCAGTCCTGCTTCAGTTTTTACAAATTTTGTGTTTTCCCTACCTTTTACACTGTTTTTCACCAATCCATATAGAACCTTTTTACTTCCTTGGATATCCTCCTTCAAAGTTTCCGTGAAACCTTCCCAACTTTTCCTTTTTTCTTCTTGTACAATTTTTTGGCATGCCTTCTTTGCTTCTCTATATTTTTGCAATTTCTCTGCATTTTTACTGCCTACCCACTTCCTCCATGCCATTTGTTTTTCTTTAACAGCTTCCTTTACCCTGTTGTTC
The DNA here is from genome assembly GCA_946902985.2 of Meconema thalassinum. Classification (NCBI taxonomy): domain Eukaryota; kingdom Metazoa; phylum Arthropoda; class Insecta; order Orthoptera; family Tettigoniidae; genus Meconema; species Meconema thalassinum. Next base: position 111,404,695 of record OX336393.1, read on the forward strand.
CACCAAGGAGTCTCCCTTTCCTTTTTCTTCCCTGATAGTCTTCCACAAGTGTTTACTGCACACTTCGCAAAACAATTTCTAAAACATGACCATTCCTGTTCGACACTTTTTGCTTCGTCTTTGGGAATTTCCTTTTTCAAGTCTTCTTGGAACTTTTCCATTGCCTCTCTCTCTTTTAGCTTCCACACCTTTATTTTTCTTTCCCTTTTCTCTGCAAGCTTTGTGATTTTCCCAAGCCTTAATTTGGCTATCACCACTTTATGGTCTCCTTCAAAATCTCCTCTTGGCATAGCTGTCACATCTACCAGTTGTCTACGTTTATCCTTTTCCACTAGGATAAGATCGATCATTGTTTTTGTCTTTCTGTCTCCCCATCCATACCTAGTTATTTTTTGGGAGTTCTTTTTCCTAAACCATGTATTTCCAACAATTAATCCATTCCTTCTACAGAAATCTATTAACATTTCTCCTTCTTCATCCTGATTTCCATAGCTAAATGGGCCAATTATCTCTTCTTTTCCCTGCCTATCTGTTCCCACATGTGCATTCATATCCCCCATTATTATAACCTCTTTGTCTTCTATACACTTTTCCAGTTCTTCTAAGAAATCCTCTAAACATTCATCTACCTTCCCTGTCTGGGGTGCGTAAATCTGTATAAAAGCCTTTGTTCCACTCTCAAGTCCTAATCTAATTTTCATCATTCTGTCATTGTATTCAGACATAGCTCAATAGATTACCAAAATCAATCCAAAAATCACAAATATCTGCTCTATAAATTACTTTGTTTCCATATTTATACTGCACTAGATGAAAAATAGACCCGCAGGTCTATTAGAGAAACTCGCATGAAATGCATAAGTGTTCAAGTTCAAATTCGAAATTCGTAAAAAGTCTATTCAAATAATCTTCAAGTATACGTAGCGTATTGGTCATCTGCTTGCTAACTACTATTCTTATATAAAGTTATCGTAGTCTTCTCTCTACTCTTCATATTAATCTTCTCAACAAGATATATAATTCCATTAAATGCTCAGATTTAGAAAGAAAAGAAGTGAATTAATGCATAAAAAGTAGCATTAAAAATATTAATGTTAACTACAAAAATAAAATTCACTACAAAACAGAAGCGATAGAGATTCGGGTCTAGCCTTGGAATGCATTTTCTAACTACTAAGAAAAATTGGTGAAAAGGAACACTCTAGAGTATGTCTAATTCATACTGTCTACTATGAAAATGGGAGGTCAGCTACCTTGTACGTTGCCATCTGATTGGAATATGAGTTTGCGAGAAACACAATGTCCTCGTTCTGGAACTGAACCCTCGTTCATCAGGTCGCGTAGTCCTCGATACGACTGGATCTTGTAAAGAACCGAACCAGAGTCCGAACGTTTGAAAAGGAAAAACAGCTGTTCGCGAAACAAGTTCATCGCTCTCACACGTTCCCAAGATATATCTGGAGCTTCTTCGTAGTATGCCAATGTATTTCATGCAGTTACAGTATGAATGTATAATAAACATCTCCAAGACGTCTTCCACCTCTTCTTAAAGAGTGTTCTGCTGTTATAATACTCAATGTTTGGTGCTGGTGATCATCCTAAGTAGTCAATTGCACTATTGCATCGCATTCCTGCCTTCCATTTTAGCCCATACGTGACATAGCCATGTCTTGGTGAAGTCTCCGTTCAATCAACTTCTGTTCTAAAGTCATAATGTTAATATGCTTGTATACTGTAAACTGTACTGTTGTAGAATAAAGTCTTGTACTGGCATATAACATATCACACAAGTCCTGGTGAATACAAAGTTCACTGCTCCTGATGATGAAGTTTAACACAGTCTTCAGCTAAAATAAGCTAAGACATAAAATTTTGCGGTACGAACTGTCTAACTTCAAGTAAATACACGTCCGCGTTCTTCGCGCACGATATGAGTGTCGTACTCCCAGCGAAGTATATTGCAATCTCGTGTCTCTGCCTGGACAGAACTTTGCTTACTGCTCTGCGAAACCCATAGTGCTGTTCGTTCAGGAACGATATTGACTATCGATATCGACACTGGATCATGTTCGATAATATTCTGGTATTTTGTTATCTGCATTTATATATGTGTGAAATACACTCAAGTTTCCTCTTCTTTAAACGTAATGCATTTGTCCATTACTATTCTGTTCCATGGCTACTATATCAAAGTATATCATGTTGCATCAGATTGACGTTACTGCTGTCTCCATTTTGTAGAGCTCCCTTGTACTAAAACAAACACGTGCTCCAGGCTGTATGGCGTGCTGCCTATCTGCTCCTAAGCTCGTCACGGAGAATCCCTGCGCTGAGTGCCGTGTAAGTAGCGCCTCTGCATTCCTGAGCATGCATCAGTCGTCCAACCAAGACCAAGACAGTATGCCATTCGACATGCTTCCTGGTGTGGTTGAAGACTGTGGGGCACCCATTGGGCACACACTTTCCGCAAGTGCAGTCGTTCCTTCATGATGGTGTGCACACTTCCGACGCTCAATCCGACCACGGCGGCTATGGCATTCACTGTCACTCGGCGGTCATGGGTAATGAGTGCATCAACCAGATGGACGTTGTCATCGCTAGTGCAGGGGGGTGCCTCAGACTGGGCATCATCGGCTAACGACACCCGTCCTTCCCTGAAGCGCGAGTGCCACGCCTTGACCCTTGCAAGGGGCATGCAGTGTTCGCCGTACACGTGTGACATTCGGCGATGAGTGTCGGTTCCCCCTACTCCTTTCGCTGGTAGAATCCGAACAACATTTCTTTGCTCTTCGTTTGACGCTTCCATGCCACTGTTTGCAATGCGACTGGCAGCGTTGGACGATTGATGCATGCTGCTGTTTGCTTTGTATCGTCACGTGACTTGCACGCGTGCCCTCTAGCGACGGGCTGTGACCTTCCAAGCTCTGGTCGGAACAACACCTCGTTACACACGCCACGATTAGCCGATGTCGTAACCTGTTTGCGCATTCCAGCCTCCAGCTCGTTACTTTTTGAACGCAACTTATAGTTTCGGAGATATAGAATGCCGGTGAAATATTTCGCACAGCCGCCATGGTAGATTGGTGTAACCTTTCGAAAATTTGAAAGCCACGGTCGGGTTCAGAAAAGATAGTGCTATGACCTTACCGAGTTTCATTAAAATCTCTCCAGCCGTTGAGATTTTATTAGGGGACACACACACACATACGCACACACACACACACACACACACACACGGGCAAAAGGTGATCTCATAAACTTCTTCTTTTTTTATTTTTTTCATAACTGAAAATAGGCTATTAACACCCCTTAATTCCTGCAGCCCGCAAATGGAGAAATCACGACCTGCCGTAAGCTGGCCAGACAGGTTCTGATACGAGTTAGTCGTTATATCTCCGACCAGTTCATTCCTCCCTGTGGGCGGGTCCCTTTGACATAATTTGGATAAAATGCATGGGCCAGTCCATAGGGATCAGTACAAAGGACCCGCCCACAGGGACCCGTCAACAAGGACCCGTCCTCCGGGACCCGTAAAAAAATGACTCCCTTCAAAAAGGACCCGTCCAAAGGGGCTAGTCAACAGGGGCCAGTCCAAAGGGATACATCAACAGAGATCAATCAAAAGGGGTCAATCAACAGGGATCAATCAAAGGTTAAGTTAAGCTACGGCATCCTTTTTGGAACTTTATGATCACACCTCGTAGGGTTAGGTTAGGTTGAGTTAAGCTACAACCGCCATCTTGGAACTTTATGATCACACCTCGTAGTTTTAGGTTAGGTTAGGGTAGGTTCAGTTAAGCTATGACCACCATCTTGAAACGTTTTGATCGCACCTCGTAGGTTTAGGTTAAGTTAGGTTAAGTAAAGCTACGGCCGCCATTTTGGAACTTTTTGATCACACCTTGTAGGTTAGGTTAGGTTAGGCTAGGTTAGGTTAACTCGCAGCCACCTTTTTGTAACTTTTTTATCACACCTCGTAGGTTAGGTTAGGTTGGGTTAGGCTACGGCCGCCATCTTGTTAGGTTAGGCTAGGTTAAGTTAAGCTACGACCGCCATCTTGTTAGGTTAGGCTAGGTTAAGTTAAGCTACTGTTGCCATCTTGTGAGGTGGGGAGGTCGAGGTGGGCCTTGAACCCGTACCAACACACTACTGCACAGTTTTTGTCCTAGGGTCCTGAAATTTATTTTTGGGGTAGAGGGGGTAAAGACCTTTCATTTACGTTAAACAAACATTTTTGTAAAATTCTTAGTTTCCAAAATATAGACAATTTTGATAATTGGACTTTTTTCGGAAAAAGGATAAAAAATGTTAAGTTTTGTTTTAACGTTAAATAACTTAAAGAACATTTGTTTGAGTCTATATATGACTTTTTAGAATGATACATTTTCAAAATATCGCCTACTTTCACAATTAAACATTTTTGGATTTTGTCCCAGAGATCTGGGACTTGGTTTGTGGGTAGAGAGGGTAAATACCTGTCATTTATGTCAAACACACATTTTTGTAAAATTCCTAGTTTCCAAAATATAATCCATTTTTAAAAATGAACATTTTTGGAAAAAATGTTAAAAAATCCATATTTTGTTCTAACGATGAAGGATATAAAAGCCATTGGTTTGAGTGTATATATGACTTTATAGGATGAGTAGTTTTCAAAATATAGCCTACTTTCCAAATATTTTTTAGAAAAATTAAAAAATAAAATATTTTTCGACTATGAATGGGATAAACGTAGGTGTTAGAGTTAACATATGACTTTATATGATTTTTAGGTAGATTTCATTAGAAAGCTAACTATTGCAATGGGTACCATGTTTCGACTTCCGGAAAATTTCGACATATCTTCGCGTTTCACATCCCCGAGACCCCAAAACCACCGTCAGTTCAAAAGTTTATATATAATTTATGTATGTATATATATCAGTTTCTTGTGGACACGATAACTGCCGTAATTTTGTACCAATCACTTTCAATTTTTTACCGAATATGTATACCTATATAATCTCCGTCGAGTTCGTTACTGGGCTAAATCGGTCGAAGGGGGTGAAAAAGTGAAATATCGCTATAACTCTCGTAATATCTGAAATATTGAATCCATTCAAAGTTCATACTATGTGTCGGACAAGGCCCTAAAATTTATGTTTGAGAAGTTTTTTGATAGCACCAACCATTGACCAAAGGGGTGGGAAAAAGTGGGTTTTTCGGAAAACATTAATCATATCTCTGTTAATAGGCACAATATCAAAACCGTACAAAATGGACAATATTCCTCCAATAATTACCTAAAACTTTTGTCTGAAAGAATTTTTACTATGACCCACCATTACGCCACGGGGTGAGCAAAATGATTTAAATTATAAGAAAATGCCAAGTGCCAAGAGAGGTTGCCATGACAACTTTACTTTTAATTGATAGGGGATGAGCCATCAGCAGTTGCTATGACAACGCCACTGCACGAGATAACATTCAGTTTTCCATCTGTCTGTGGGAAGCGACTTCGGTATCGGAACTGGTAGCATGCTGAACTTCTATGCCCAAGGTCGCGGGTATAACCCGGCTGAAGTCGTCGGATTTACTAAGAGCGCTAAAAAAACTGAGTTTGCTTTCCTTCGGAGGGGAAGTTCCAACGTTCGTTGCGAGTTGATGGTTCCGGTGGCATCTAGTAGCCAAGTTCACAGCTAGGTGTCGTTGATGGTAGTATTTTAGCCTACTTTCGATTTTTGCAAAAAATGAAAGTAGACTTATGAGATCAACACAGGGCGAAAAAAGTGTGTCTGTCTGTGTGTGTGTATGTGTGTGTGTGAGTCTGTGTGTGTGTATGTGTGTGTGTGAGTCTGTGTGTGTGTGTGTGAGTGTGTGTACTCTGAATGTCTGTCCCCCCCTATCAATTCGAACACGGTGAATGCGAATTGAACGAAATTTGGTACAAAGGTAGCACTAGCAAAGGACACCTCAGTGTCATGTTTTATATCGCCGCCATCTTTACTAAAACTGAATGGCGGCCACTCAAACGTTCAAAACGTAAAATCAAATAACGACTAACCAAATCATCCAATCTCTACCAAATTTGGTAACAACATACCTTCGTATAGGATGCGTCTTGTGACCAAACTACAAGGTCGTCCGCCATACCATTTCAGGATGGCGGCCGTGCGAATTATGCAAACTTTATAATCCATATCATGGGACCCACCAGTTCCGATTATCGAGCCGAGAATCGTTTTAACTGTTCTAAAGGAAGAGGCACGTACGAAATTAAAAGTTTATTTTGTAATACTATAGTGCAGACGTGATTTTAAAAAGCTCAGCTGATTCATTAATAAGACAAGATGGCAGCGGATATCTTGTGCCTGACTTATATTTCACTAATTTGAGTATTGAATGCAATATAGCGTACTGATAAAAAATAAATAAACTTTGTATGAAATGCTTTATATATAAATAATATACTCCAGTGATGAAATCGTTTAGTATAAATCATTATTTGCTAACAAGTTCTATGTAAGTCATTTTAAATAGAACGATATTCGTTGGCACAATTAGCTCAGTGGTAGAGCGATAGCCAGTCGCTCAGATTCCTATGGTTCAAACCCGATCAGAGCTAGTTTTTTTGCTTGAAATGTTATATGTTTATTGTTTTGTAATGACTCAGATGTTTTAAAATTAAGCGTTATATTGTGCAAATTATGGTGTAAAATATATATTTAATTAAAACATAATTCGCCTGCAGATTTACTCGAGACATCTAGCTGCCAAAAAGGTAACTTCCAGATTTTATTGAAAAGTTTCTTCTTCTGGCCGCTAGAATGCACTCGCTCTGTTAGGATTATATTGTTCGATATTTCACCACTAGATGTCCCGACTAGTCTACGTGGGGATCCATTGATTACTATACCATTATCATTCTATGCGCATCGAATTTGAAGAATGACAAGTTGATACTACGATACATTTTAACTTTTTATTTTAAAGGGTTTGTAACAGCCTATTTTGCGTTACTTGAAAATGTTATTAAGCGTTATATTGTCCACATTATGGTGTAAAATATATATTTAATTAAAACATAATTCGCCAGCAGATTTACTCGAGACATCTAGCTGCCAAAAAGGTAACTTCCAGATTTTATTGAAAAGTTTCTTATTCTGGCCGCTAGAATGCACTCGCTCTGTTAGGATTATATTATCGAAAATATCCACATAGTTTGTATACACACGTCTCTGTAGGATCATGGAAAGATTTGTTAATTCAATTAGGGTTGTGAAAGCCATGCACAACCAGACGTGTAAAGACATGCCTCAACTCAAAGTTGGATGTTGCCCACGGCAGGTCGTAATAATAATAATAATAATGTTATTGGTTTTACATCCCTTTTAACTACTGCTGCTTTTAGAGACACCGGGGTGCCGGAATTTTGGCCCGAAGGGGATCTTTAACGTGCCAGTAAATGTACTGACACGGCTCCCTCGCATTTGTGCACCCTCAAATGCCAGCTGACTGCGCCAGGATACGAACCTGCAACCTAGGGCCCAGCAAGCGAGAACGTTACCGCTGAGCCACGCCGCCAGTCCGGTCGATTATGTCTCCAGATCCATAACATTCTTGATATACTTCTTATCTTTCTTTCTTTCTTCAATGATGGTAGCAGTTTTTATCTAGGTCGTGGCGTTTGGTAGAGGTAAATCGTTTCTAAGGTCTTCAACAAAGAATAGTTCTATTATACTCTTTGATAATAACAACGAGTTATAACTATACTCATACATTTAGGAGAAAGTAGGCTATATGTTCTTTACTGAACATCTTGTTTAATTATGTAGCCTATTTTAGGTAGAATTCATCAGAAAGCTAACTATTGCAATTTAGGTAGATTTCATCAGAAAGCTAACCATTGCAATGGGTGCCATGTTTCGACTTCCGGAAAATTTCGACATATCTTCGCGTTTCACATCCCCCAGACCCCCAAACCACCGTCAGTTCAAAAGTTTATATATATATATATGTGTGTGTATATATATACATATATATCAGTTTCTGGTGGACACGATAACTGCCGTAATTTTGCACCAATCACTTTGAATGTTTTGCATAATATGTATCCCCTTAAAATCTCGGTCGAGTTCGTTAATGGCCAAAATCGGTTGAAGGGGGAGGGGCTTTTTTTTTCTTCAAAAAAGTAAAATATCGCTATAACTCTCTTAATTCGTGAAATATCGAATCCATTCAAATTTCATAATATGTGTCGGATAAGTGCCAAAAATGTATGTTTGAAAAGTTTTTGATAGCACCAAACATTGACCAAAGGGGTGGAAAAAAGTGGGTTTTTCGGGAAACATTAATCATATCTCTCTTAATAGGCACAATATCAAAACCGTACAAAATGGAAAATATTCCCCTAATAATTACCTAAAACTTTGTCTGAAAGAATTTTTGATCTGACCTACCATTACGCCCAGGGATGAGAAAAATGATTTCGGAATTAAAGAAAATGCCAAGTGCCATCAGAGGTTACCATGACAACGCTTTTTAATTGATGAGGGATGAGCTATCAGAGGTTGCCAAGACAACGCCATCGCACGAGATCACATTCATTTTTCCATCTGACTCTGTGGGAAGCGGCTAACTGGTAGCATGCTGAACTTATAAGGCCAAGGTCGCTGGTTCAAAGCCGGCCAAAGTCGTCGGATTTTCTAAGAGCGCTAAAATCCCTCAGCATGCTTTCCTTTGGAGGGGAGGTTCCAACGTTCGTTGCAAGTTGCTGATTGCGGTAGCATCTAGAAGCCAAGTTCACAGCTAGGTGTCGTTGACGTTAGTATATGGTACAAAATTAGGAACTACTACTTAAAATTGACCGTCTACAGACCTTACCTGAATTACAGACTAATACAGTCATCACAATTAACACCGTTTATCAGATTCTACACACACCCAATGTAAGCCTACACGGGGTTACATGACCACGTTGTCGCAGCCCCTAAACTGAGGAACCAACAAAAATCTCTGCGGGAGATAAAATTTTGCGTGAAGAAGTAACAGACTGTCAGATAGTTACACATCAGTTCCAAACCTTGCATAAGGACAGTGTGATCACAAGTATAATAAAAATGAACCCCAAATGACAAGAAGGTTACCATCACCATAAGGCAATAAAATTATAAAAATATGCATACAAAAACGAAACAAAAAGTTAATTAACCTCCAAATGTAAAATACTTTCTTGCAATCAATGAGGTCTGATCCTCCTACGAAAACCTGCATATTTTGCCTATTATAGCCTATCCCCTAGTTTGCCCGGTGAAATCTACCTCCGCCTTCCAGCGTGCCGAGAGGAATTTTTTTAGTTTAAACATATAGTCCACTTTCCCCATTCACCTTTTCTTGAAAAAAAAATGCTCTTGACTAGGCATGGGATAGAGGTAAGAGTACGAGTTGAGAGTACCTTAGAGTACTTTAGATTATTTGAAAGTTTAGTGTGTTGTTGTTGTTGTTGTTGCTTACAAACATGACAGTAAGCATTATGTTGTGATAAAATGGAGTGATATACTTTCCAAGACCAAGAGAAAAATCCACTAAATGCATTGACAAAATAACTTGTCAAATAAGCCAACACAAAAGCCAAAATATAAACCAACACTAAAGCCAACACACAAAAAGCCAACCTAAAAGTAAACACAAAAGCCAACATAAAAGCCGATATACAGAATAAGCCAACACAAAATGCCAATATAAGACCCCACACATAAACTAATACATAAGCTAATTTGTAAAATGTTAAACACTTGCATGGTATAACATTTTAGGTAATGCATGTGAAACATGAACTCACTTGTCTGTTGTATGAGAAGGACTCGTCAACAATGACCTGTCAACAATGGACACTGCTTGCACATTTTTAATTACTACCCACCTCTCTCCACTCCTAATGCAAAATGAACATGTAAAACACAAATTGGAAAAATCCATGTTTCCATATTGACAAATAGAAACAAAAAACATTAAACTGAAATTTTAAAAACTGTAAATGGGAATTTGGTAAATTGACAAATGTGAAAACAACAAATTGGAAAATCCATGTTTCTATATCTTGAAATTGAAAACCTTTAAACTGACATTTTAAGAACTGTAAATGGGAAATTGTGAAAATGATAAATGTGTAAACTGGTCATACTAAATATGAGGAAGAACTATTGGATATAGAAAATGAGCTTCGTCATGCTAAAATTATTGTGTAATGAATCCATGTAACTTCTTAAACTATTTCTTAACAATACATGTAATATTTTCTACCACTTTGCTACCACTTTGCTACCACTTTTCTAGTTTGCTACCTCTTTTCTACCACTTTGCTACCACTTTTCTACTACTTTTCTGCCACTTTTCTACCACTTTGCTACCACTTTTTTTTACCAATTGTCTACCACTTTTCTACCACTTTGCTACCACATTTCTACCACTTTTCTATCACTTTAAACTGTACATATTAAATATAAAAGGCAACGCTAAATAATTCTATTACCAGAACAGATATAACCTTTGTAGTGTGCAAATCATACTAACAGGTTAGTTGCTACTATGGAACTTACTACAACTAACCGAGGTAAACAACGTGTACTCTATAAAGGCTACTCCTATAACTATAGACGACAAAATGTAAAAGGAATAATATTCTGGCAATGCTCAAAACAGAGGTCAACACGATGTCGAGGCAATATGAAAAGTAGAAATGGTGTGGTTTTAAGTGTGAGTGATCATCAATGTAGTGCTCAAGACAAAACACTGATGGTGTTGACAAAAAATCACCAGAATGCTAAAAAGTTAGTACAAGAGAAAGATGTAGCTACTCAAAAATAGTGCATTGTTTATTGAACAACATTTAACCCCTGTTGAAAAAGTTATGTCATGGATCTTCCACATCTCAAGTCATCAACATCACAGACTATGCAAGAGGTAGTGTTGTTGTTGTTGTTTTAAAGGGCTGAACTACAAAGTCATCTTCCCTTGATATGCAAGTGGTTCGAAAAGGACTAGATAGTAATAGATAAAAAGAAAGTTGTATTTTCTATATAACTATTGTACAAGTACTTACATTAAATAAATAAAAATAGTGTATGAGTATTATCTGTTTTTCTTAATTGCTATCCCCATGTTCCACTATTAATGCAATTGTTAACCATCAACAGTCTCTGACTATGTTCGGATAGAGTGTGGTCTTAAACAATGCACTCTATCTATGGTTTGAGAACCAAGTATCATAATGATACAGTGAGGTCAAGTCATGTTAAGGCAATAGTTATGTCAGATAAGGGATTCGAACCCTTGCTTCCTTGTACAGGAAATTTGATCTTAAGTCAAACACCTTAACCACTCGGTCAACCTAGCAGTTACTAATTTAATTAGTCTTGTGGACTTGAGTGTTTAAAAGAGTGTTTAAAAAACTTTTTCCAGCATACATTGACTAAAACCACTTTCTTTAAAATAATGATAGCCATTTGTTCATTTTTACATTTCACACATTGCAAATTGCCAATTTTTCCTTTGCATTTTTTAAAATGTCAGTTTGAAGTTTTTTGAATTTCATGATATGGAAGCATGGATTTTCCAATATGTTGTTTACCCATTTTATTTTTTAAATTGTATATGGTATGTCAAAAGTTCATATTTGCGAAACATGATTTTTTCATTTTAAGTTTCTGTAAATGGTGTTAAAGCACGCAAACATTTTAAGGTTATGTTTATACTTGCGTGCCGTTGAAGGTTGTCAGTTCTTGAAAACTGTTTATTACATTCACCACACTTGAACATACTGGTCACTTTTCAAATTACCTATAAAAGAAAGAAATCATCAATGTTAATAAAATATAAAACAAAGTAAAAATATAAATAGTTTAATTATAATATGAAAATTAGAGTCAATGGTTATAGCAGGGTATTTAATTTAATCATTTCTGAACTCATACTAAGTCTAATTTTAAGTTGTTCCAACTTTTGACTACCAACATATATCACTGTCACTTTGCAGTGAACAATGGAACTTGATAAAGCGTTAAACAAATCTAACCTACAAATTTAGCTTCACACCATTGTCAAGTAGTTCCAACTATAGTTAGTAGATACCATTGTCACCGACACCTAGCAACAAACGCTTGGACTTAATAGAGCGGTAAGCAAACCTAACTTACAAATGTAGCTTCACACACCATTGTCAAGTAGTTCCAACTTTGGCTATCAAATATACCATTGTCACAGATCAAGCAGAGAACGTGCAAATTAATAGAGCGTTAAACACACCTTTTACTTCATGTCTTGTTTTTAAATATTAGAAACCAGCGGCCTCCTGTTAAGTGAGTTAAGTGTGACGTCATAGCCAGTCTTAAAGCAAGTCTAAACTTGTAAAACATGTCACGTGACAAGGTAAAGTTAGGTTATGTTAGGTGAACTGAGGTTAAGTCTTTTAAATATTCCCTATGTCACTGACACCTAGCAACGAACATTTGGACTTAATAGAGCAGTAATCAAAATATAACCTACAAATTTAGTTTTACACAACATGGTTAAGTAGTTCCAACTTTAACTACCAAATATACCATTGTCACTGACATCTAGTAGTGAACATTGGAAAATATCGCTCTAGCTGTTTAAAAGTTATTATAGGAGTACTTACCTTTAATAATTTATCAACTGCTGTCACTGAATGAACTAGGTATAGGAACCTGCTAACCTTAGAGGTACCCAATTATCTGTAATCAAATAAATAAATAAATACATAAATCAATCAATCAATAATTACATTCCAATCAATAACTTCAACATCAATTAGTAATAAAAGACTACAATCCATTAATAATAAGTACTTACCTTGCAAAATAATTCAATGATTTTCCACCCAAAAGTATTTTTTGCAACTCTTGACCAATAACTGTTCACTCGTAGCGAGTAATAATGACATACAGTAGGGAAATATATGACACCTCTCGTATATAAACTCTTATCGCTCGTGGCAGCAGTTTTTTGCAGATCATTGCAATTCCTTTCCCAATACAGCCGAGAGTCCAAAGTACACTAGGAACACCTGTGTGGTATCCAATTACTGCTGACTTTGCATGATCATCACCCATTGTCTTGATCAACACTTGGGTTTTCAAATTACTGCAGCGTTAGTCATAGCAACAGATCTGTGCGCTCTCTGGCATGTCTGTAATATGACACAGGAAACAACAAGACGTCTTACTGCACGTACCATCTCCACAGTTTTAACATCTTAAGAACATGTATTATTCTCTTTCAACTACAAATGACTCGTTAGAACACATCCATCCAACAAGTTAGATCCCTTGACCTGCCCTCAAATGACATGTGCCTCGTGTACTAGGGTGTGTGCATTAGCCCTAACGTTCCATCCACCAAGATAGATCCCTTGACCTGCCCTCAAATGTCATGCGCCTCGTGTACTAGGGTGTGTGCATTAGCCCTAACGTTACGTACGAACTAAACAGAATGTAACTTGTTAGCTCTTATCGTGCACGTGCACGTGTGTTAGGTCATATTACACATGAACTTGCATTTTCTCACATATGAACCAAAACAGAATGTGACTTGTTTCACAAGGAGGACGGTAATAATGCCATCTCACACGTGTTCACATGTATTTCGTCACTTTCCTTTCATATCGTTATCACATTATAGTAGTGGGGGACTGGTGAACAACGTCAGTTCAACACACTGCTTTACACACACAAATGTAGTTAGGCCCTTTGACATAATTTAAATAAATTCATGGGCTAGTCCGTAGGAACCAGTCCAAAGGAACCGGTCTAAAGAGATTAGTCAAAAAAGGACCTGTCAACAAGGACCCGTCCACAGGGGCTCGTACACAAGGACTCGTCCACAAGGACCCGTCAACAATGACCTGTCAACAGGAACCCGTCCACAGGGACTCGTCCACAAGGACCCGTCCACAGGGGCCTGCGTGTGCGTAAGGGGGAACATACGATTACGTCAGCAAATCATCTCATCTAGTTTCAAATTTAGCCACTGCGGCGCGTGCAACACACAGGAAGTGCGTGGGAACATACGATTACATCAGCGAAACATGAACTCACTTGTCCGTTGTATGAGTATCAGTTTAGTAGTGGCATCAAGCAGCAAAAGACGTTTACTTACACAATCCATCATTATGGTAAGCTTTTTTTTCTTATCATTATGGAAATCTCCTTATTAGAATAAAATGTTTTAGTGGTTCTGGTCACTTATAGCTAAACTGTAATAGATATGATTTTTTTGTTTCTTTATAGGCTACTACATTAAATATTCTCAATGCTATGGGGGGGGCAGAACTGTTGATTAGAGAGAAAAAAAGCTCATTGAATTACCAATGCATACTCTTTTCCGTATCATTAACATTCAAAAAGTGGACACAATGTATGGTGAACGTGTACTATGTGTTAGTGAAAATTTTCAGACATTCCTTTCTACACGTTTTAATGATATGTCAGAAAGTGTGCTCGAGGATCTAAATCGTGGTGGACATTCTCTATATCTAATTTATGAGGGTATAAAAAACAATAGATGAATTGTACATTCAGACTTTGAAGTTAGGTTAGGTTAGGTTAGGTAAGGTGGGATTTGGTTAGGTTAGGTTAGGTTAGGTTAGGTGAAGTTGGGTTAGGCAGAATGGCTGCGGTATGAATCAAAAGCCAGCTCCTGTCAGTTTTGCCTCACAAGGTTGAGTGTACCCCATTCCAACCCTCAGCCTAGAATTAAATTTCTTGACAGAGCCAGGACTCGAACCCAAGCCTCCACAGTAACAGCTAAAAATGCTAGCCACTACACATTTAGGTGGGGCAATATAAGGCTGGTCTTGATTGTACATGATCAATCAATAATTACCTAATAATAATAATAATAAATAATAATAAATAATAATAATAAATATTCCATTTAGCAACTACATAGCCGACCTCTCCCTGGGTTTTTTTACATGCCAACATCGTATGACATGCGTGTCTTAATTTTTGCCGCCTTTCAAGAATCACTTACCACGACCAAGAGCGAACCTGCAAGCTTGGGGTTGGTAGTCCGACGCGATAACCACTCACCCACCGTGGCAAGCTATCAATCAATAATTACTTAATAAAATTATTATTAATAATAATAATAATAATAATAATAATAAATATTCCATTTAGTAACTACACAGCCGACCTCCCCCTGTGACAGCGTGGCGGCCATTTTGCCCATTAGCCACTGCGCTAGCTCTGACTGACCCCTCCATAAGAATAACATAGGGCTGGTTGCGTGCGGCGGCCATCTTGCGCATTAGCCCCTGCGCCAGAATCGCCCTTTATTTCCTACTCTCCTAATTCCAAAATCGCGGAATCGATTCCCGGCCGTTGAAGTCGGATCTTTAAGGGACGGAAAAATTGCAGAATTGTACGATGTGTTCGTAAAATATCTCTCATTGGCTGCTGAAAGAAGAAGCCATGTCCCCAAGACAGCGTCAGTGAGAAAATGAATGGCAAATAATAGGCATTCAAGGATTATGTTCTCATGATCGAGTTATTGGAGATTGGTTATTACAGCAGGGAAATTAAATAAACTCTTCCCGCTTTACTGGTTTGTACTGCTTCATGGCGAAATGCTTATATCTCTAGGCCTATTCTCTTTTTACATGGATATGTTTTTGGACTGGGGATTAATAAAAAAATGTGAATAGGACCTAAAAGTGTGTCGGTCATCTAGACCTCCTATATGGTTGCCAAGGCAACAAGTTTAGTATTCATCATCTTACGCCATCTCGGCCTCTTATATGGTTACTGCTTGCCACGGTGGGTGAGTGGTTATAGTGTCGGATTACCAACCCCAAGAATGCAGGTTCGCCCCTGGCTATGGTAAGTGATTTTTGAAGGCGACAAAAATCACGATACTCATGTCATACGTTGTTGGCATGTTAAAGAAACCATTTGAATTCAGTAGGCCGTGTTCAATGGCAAAATTAATCTCGGGATTTTCCGCCAACACAAAGTTCCTCCATTCTCTACTTGAAAGCGCTGTAGTGTCAAGGAGTTTAGATATCTAACCTCCTTGACTTTCATAGCATTCAAAGGAACGACGAAATTCGAAATGCAAGCTACCCTCTGGGTATCAATTAATAAAGCTTGCACCAGGCACCCGAGGCCATACGATATTATTATTATTATTATTATATGGTTACTGACATCACCGTCAAATTTTATATGGTGATAGAGAATACTAACAAGTTTACCTATGTGACATTTAAAAACCTGTTAAATACAAAACCAGTATGGCGGCCATGCGAAGATAAAATATTTAAATTGAATTTTCTAGCGATTTAATCGCCCGAGCGCATTGAAACTTGGTACGGTAAATATTTATACAATATTTAATCTACTGACGACTAATTTTATTCGATTGTTTTCATAAAAACAAGATGGCGGCTGTGCAAAATTTCAGTAATAAATTATTATTCTTTGTATCCTCATCATGCGAACCAAGTGAACGTTTGTATAATAATCGTCATGTACTGGTAAGTAAGTCTATGGCCTACCTATATAACAATCCAACATGGCGATCATCCAGTTCTCAATACCTACAAATCGATTATAGCTATCAAACAGAATTTTCGTATGTTGATAGAGGTCATTAAATTAAGTGCAAGTGTGGGACTTTCAATAACCTGATAAGGACAAAACCAACATTGCGGTGACAAGAAATTTAAAAGGACTTTTTTCGAATCTTAATCATTCTAGCGCTGTGAATCTTGGCGCGGCATATCTTCATACAGCCGGCTTCGATGGCGTAGTTGGTAGCATGCTGAGCTTCTATGCCCAAGGTTACACATTCAAACCCGGCCAAAGTCGTTGGATTTTTAAGAGCGTTAAAAATCCCTCAGTATGCCTTCCTTCGGAGGGGAAGTAAAGCCGGTAGGCCCATGTCATAGATTTATGGCATGTAAAATAACCTTCCACTACCTAAACTTTTGTGAAGCAAAATTTGTAGGTTAGGTTTGATTAATGCTCTTAAGTTGCAACGTTCGTCACCAAGCGCTGGTTACGATGGCATCTAGTAGTAGCCAAGTGCACAGCTAGGTGTCGTGGACGGTAGTATTTGATAGCAAAAGTGGGAACTACTTGAAATTATCGTCTGCAGTCCTTACTTGAATTAAAAACAGATAACACACACTAATAATCACAATTAACACCAGTTATCAGACAGACTCTACACACACCCAAAGTACATGGGGCTACATGAACACGTTGTCGCAGACCCTAAACTAAGGAACCATCCAACCATATCTTCATTCAAGGCTTAATCTATTGACATCTAATTAAATTCCATTTTATGAGAACTTTAAAATGGTGGCTGTGCCAATTTTGTAAAATCTTTTTTTTTATTTCTCGTGTCCTAAACAAGCGGTAGAAATGTAATTGGTGTAATGAACCACCATTATAATATACATCTGCTGGCATATGATTCTATGGCCTATATATGAATTAATCCCGCATGGCGTCCATGCGATATATTTCACCGGTTCACAATATCTCCAAAACTATTTAAGCAATTAAACTGACATTTTGTATGGTGATAGAGGGCTATTATGTTAGAACATATATGTAGGGTAACCACATCCAGTACTGTGAAATAGGGGACAACAAAGGAAAAAATTGAGGACATTAAGGGAAAAAAGAGGACAAATCTAAAACTAATCAAACCATATAAGATACGATAAAAATTGTTATGAACTTCAAAATGTATTAATTGCATTAATAAACTTAGTACATTGCCACTGAAAATTAATATTATTCTGAAATTAAAAACATGAAACACTTTATTTGTATTTGTATTTGTCTGAGGATGATATTCCTGCCAACAGTTTAGGTCTGTCCAACAGATATTTATAGAAGTCCTGACAAGAGTATTCCTTAAAATTGTACTGCACCATTAATAGAGCTTTCACAGATTCTATTTGCAATCTATTTCTTTCATCTGTCCATTGAGATGAAATCAATGAGATATCCCTCTCCACATTTGCATTGTGACCTGAGATACAAAGTAAATATTCTGCAAATTTAAGAAGCTCTGAGTAGCATTCAATATTTTCACTTCTTCTTCTTGTTCATCTTTTCCCGCTCATGCGGGGTCGACGTTTTTGGCAAGTCTTTTCCATTTCCCTCGGTCCCAAATGGTGTTTTCGGTTAACTGCTTTTCTGCGAAGTCTTCCCGCACGCAGTCCATCCATCTTCTTCTAGGTCTGCCTCTCTCCCTCCTGCCCTCCAGCTCAAGATCCAGCACTCTTCTTCCCACATAGGTCTCATCCCTGCGCTTAATGTGACCATGCCAGAGCAACCGCCTTTCTTGAACTTTCCTTGATGCTTGGGTTACCTTGACACTTCCTCGTATGAAGCTGTTCTTGATGTGGTCTTTCCTAGTAACACCACACATCCATCTCAGCATTTTCATTTCGGCTACATCCAGCCGTTTATTTTGCGACTGTACTATTGGCCAAGTTTCTGCTCCGTATAGCATGGCAGGTCTCACCACACTTTTATAGGCTCTCCCCTTTACTTGGACATTTAGTCTCCTGTCACAAAGGACACCAGACAACCTTTTCCAGTTTAACCAGGCAGCCTGAATTCGGTGGGTAATTTCCAGGTCTAGATTGCCATCGTCAGATACCGTTGATCCAAGGTACTTGAAACTATTACTGGCTTGGAGCTGATTTCCGTCCATCTTCACACTGTCATTTCCCTTTCCACCGAGGCACATGTATTCAGTCTTATTCCGGCTGATTTTAAGACCCCTGTCCTCTAATGCTTTTCTCCAGTGTTCTAGTTTAAGTTCGAGTTGTTCTTGATTAGTGCTACATAGTACAATGTCATCTGCAAATAGCATGCACCAAGGAGCAGGTTCTCTAAGGCTTTCAGAGATAACATCCATTATCAGATCAAAGATATAGGGACTTAGTGCAGATCCTTGATGGAGACCAACTTCAACTGGTATGGTTCCCGTTAGCCCTACACTGCTTCTAACTTTCGTCTTTGCCCCATGGTACATGTCCTGGATAATGCGCACATACTTCTCTGGTACTCCCTTGAATCTCATGCATCTCCATACTTCTTGACGGGGGACACGATCATAAGCCTTCTCTAGATCTATGAACACCATATGCAATTCTTTCTTCTTTTCCCTGTGTTTTTCCATGAGCTGTCTCGGAGAAAAAATGGCATCTATGGTTCCTTTCCCTGGCATAAATCCAAACTGTTCTTCTGCTATTGTTGTCTCTTGCCTAAGCCTACCTTCAATGACTTTTTCCCAGATCTTCATAGTGTGCGACATGAGTTTTATTCCTCTGTAATTTGCACAATCCTGAATGTCCCCCTTTTCTTTATAGATGGGAATTATGGTACTTTTCCGCCATTCGTTGGGCATTATTTCCTCTTGAAATATTTGTTGGAATAGGCTCAGCAACATATCTATTCCCTCTTCTCCCAGGCATTTCCAGGCCTCTACGGGGATTTCATCGGGGCCCGTTGCTTTTCCACTTTTCATTTTCTTCATAGCAGTTACAATCTCTACCCTGCAAATGTTAGTTGTTAAATTATAATTTTGAATACCATCTTCAAACACAAGCCTTTTATTCTCCTCATTAAGCAGCTTTTCAAAGTACTCCTCCCATCTCTTCTTAATTTGGTTCTCATCTCGAATTACCATTCCTTGTTCATTCTTTATTTGCTTGATGTGGGTAAGATCTTTTGATGCTCTGTCCCGTGCCTTAGCAATTCTGAAGAGCTTTGCCTCGCCTTCTTTGGTCTCTAGATTTTCGTAGACTTCATTCCATGCCATTGCCTTTGCTCTTCCAACTGCTCTTTTCGCAGCTTTGTTTGCTTGTCTGTAGTGTTCTCTGTCTTTGGTCATTCCAGATTCTTCCCAGGCCTTCTTGGCTTGTTTTTTCGCCTTGATCGTATCCTGGACCTCATCATTCCACCACCATGTTTCTTTATCAAGTGGAGCGCCTTTCCCAGACGTCTTACCCAGAACTTCCACACCAACTTTCCTGATAGCCTCAGCATTTACTGTCCACCATTTCTGAACTCCCTCCACTAAATGTGTTTCTTGGAGCACCTTGTCCTTGAATTCACTTCCCAAAATTGGATCTTTTAATCTCCACCATTTGATTCTTGGAGTCATTTTCCGTACTGCTCTTTTCTTCATGCCTGTGCATTCATAGTCCAGCACCAGCACTCTGTGCTGTGGAGTCACGTCTTCCCTTAGTATGACTTTGCAGTTCTTTACCTCCTTCAGATGTATTCTTCTGCACAAGAGGAAATCTATTCGGCTTTCCCGTCCTCCACTCTTGTATGTCAATAGATGCCTCTCGCTTTTCTGGAAGAAGGTGTTACAAATTGCCAGATCTGAAGCCAAGGCAAAATTTATCACTCTCTCGCCTTCTTCATTTCTCGCATCAAATCCCCAACCTCCATGTACTCTTCTCATTCCTTCTTCTTCGATACTGGTTCCAACGTGTCCATTCAGATCTCCACCCAAAAATACTTTTTCATTTGCTGGTATGCTGGAAAGTTCTTCTTCCAGGTCTCTCCAGAAGTCATCCTTTTCTTGCTCTTCACAACCAACTTGTGGAGCATAAGCAGCTACAATTGTGAACTCCTCCCCAAGGCACAGCTTCACACTCATTATTCTGTCATTTCTTCTGTTTACACTGACCAGGCAGGTGGCAAAGTCATTTGAAAGGATAATTCCAACACCATTTCTACCTGCACTGTTTGCTCCACTGTATAGCAACTTAAAGCCACAGCCAAGCTCTCTTGCTTTATTACCCTTCCACCTAGTTTCTCGAACACACAGGATTCCAATCCTTCTCCTTATCATTAGGTCCACAACCTCTCTACCTTTACCAGTCATAGATCCAACATTCAGGGTACCAATTCTCATTTGGACTTGCTTCTTTAGCCAGGCCCGCCCATGGCCCGGTAGCCTTCGCTCATTTCACTATCATTGAAATATTTCGCCCATTTCTGACTACAAGTTAATTTAAGATCTACACTGTTATTTGAAAACTTCTCTGTAAATTTACTCAGATTACAAAACTGACCAAAACATCAATGTGCATACCTTTCCCTTGTAAATACATAATACTCTTTTCAACATCAATGTATTCCATCTTCTTTAAAGTTGAACTCATCCACATGAAACAACTGAAATCATCAAAATATGTTACCCATTTTGTCAAATATTCCAAACATACTTTATATAACATCAATGCTTCATTCATAATTAAATCTGCTTCCTTATCATATCCTTCTTTTCGAACATTTTCTATTACCGGTACATCTGTCACCTTCAATGAAATGAAAGAACCTTCATATCTATTTTGAAGCATAACCTTGACACTTTCCAACACTGAAACGTGTTTTTCGAGGGGTTTTTATGCCACTGGCATACGTCAGTAGGAAGCCATTCTATATTTATTTACGCGGCAAATTGTTCGGCCAAGACAATTTTTCATGTTAATTTATTATTATTATTAATTTATTATAATTATTATTAAGGTATTTTTCGGAGCATTTTATAAAAATTTTAAGCATACAGATAGGTTTTCTATGTCTTAGAAACACTATCAAGCAAATTATTACGAACGACATTATCATAGAAAATTATGTGATTACGGAATTTCACGGAGTTTCGTCAGTTAGGGTATTTTGAGAGACATGACTCACTGGGAATTCAGATACAGGCTTATGCTTGTCAAGAAGTATGACGCAAGCCTGGGTCGCAACGTCAAGAAAACGTGGATAGTATGGAACGCAATCGACTTCACCCTCCCGCCGAGTGTAATGAGCCTGAGGTGGGGAAGTAGCGCGTGGGGAGCAGCCAATCAGGGGAGACCACGTAAGCTGGAAGTCGGCAATGGAGTGGGAAGCCGACGTGTGCATATATCGTTTGGCGCGCCGTGGAATAAGGGACAATCTGTGAAAGACTTGACCAGTACGGTTGCAAGTGTGAGTCGCTCCGATGTTCCGTGGAGTGGAGGACTATCTGTTTAAAACTTAACCAGTGTGGTTGTACGAGTGTATGGCTCCGATGTTCGGACCATAAAGTCACCAAATCTGCAAGTATATCATCAAATATCGACGAAGATGACGACGTCCAGGAGACTGTGGGAAGCTCACAGCATCATCCAGTATGAGGGAAATTCTTCGGCAATTTCCAGTGGTAAGCGCGAATGACACAGAAGTACGCAATCTCTCGTTTCTCTTTGATTTAAATGCAGTATTTCAGTAACTTCATAGCTTGGGAATAAGAGTAAAATCAATAATTTATCAGTCTCCGTTTTCACGTAATTTTCTATCGGTAATATTAAAATCGCAACGCTCCAATTTAAATTTTAAACTTATTATTATTATTATTATTATTAATTTTGCAATACTTGTTTTATATAATAAATTCATTTCTTTTACAATGCAATCTTTGCTTTCAGTAGGTAGCATTAGATATAGACCAATTCCTTCTCCTGATACAATTGTTTGTTGGGTTAATGATCAAATCATACCACGATCTGAGTGAATAGATTCTTGAAGGTGTTCTACCAGAGCTAGACGTTGTTAAATACAAATTTAGATTTCAACATCGCGTTGAGGTCTTGGCGCCCATTAAAACAACATAGCTTAGGCAAAGGTAAACAGTTACATTTATCACCCAACAGTTAGGGGCAGTCAAAACGTTACACTTGTCGCTCAACGTGGAGCAAAGCGAAACCGTTACACTTGTCGCCGACAACTTGGGGCTGAAAACCTAATAACATTTGTGGAACGAGAAGGATATATATTTCTGTGCCTGTATTTTGGGGGTTATTTGTCTTTATCAGTGTATATCATTATGGGGGATGAGAAAGAAAAACAGATGAGGTTACGTAGTGGTCATCAACTGGAGAGTGATGATACGAGCAGTATGTCGAGTGATGGTAGTACCGGGGTAGCGGAGGTAAATCCCGATACTGAAACAGGGAGTGTAGGCGGCCAACCAGAATTAAAAACTTTACTTCTCGAGTTCATGTATCAGAACAAAGTTAGTAGTGATGCCTTAAATGCAAAATTAGAACAGAATAATGCAAAATTAGAACAAAACAGTAGGGAAAAAAAGAAAGTACAGATGCTTTAAATGCTAAATTAGAACAAAACAGTAGGGAAAATAGAGAGAGTAATGAAACTTTAAATGCTAAATTAGAACAAAATAGTAAGGAAAATAGAGAGAGTACTGAAACTTTAAATGCTAAATTAGAACAAAACAGTAAACAAATGAGCAATAAATTAAATGAGAAATTTGAAGAGAACAATCTAAAACTAGATAAGAAATTAGAGCAGAATAGAGGAGAAATCAGAGGGGTGATGGAAGAGAAGGCTAAAGAGATTATTGCAGATGTAGACAGAAAATTACGAAAAGTACAGGAGGAGTTAGAAATTAGAATCAGTACACAGGCTGAAAATTTAAAAGAACTAGTGCAACTGGAAACACAGCAGGTCAAAAAACAATTGGGGGGAGAAATTGACAAAATTCAGGTAGCTACTAAAGAGGTTAAGGAACAGCTGCGGGGTAGAATTGAGAAAGTCCACTCGCAAATAGTTGCAGAAGTAAATGATTTAAGAGAGAGTAATAGAGAGAGCATTAGCAAGATTGAGGAGAAACAAGCAAAGCTATATGATAAAGTAGAAGAATCAGAAGGAAACATGAAATTAACAGTAAACAGTATTGAGAGGAAGGCTGAGGAGAAAATCGCAGAATTAGAGGTAAAATTAAAAGGTAGGATCAGGCAATAAAATAGTCAGAATAGGCCAGTTTTTGTGAATAGCACACACAGGGAGGTAGAACTGGGTAAGTTCAGCAATCGACAGGGGTGCCCAATGGAGTTCATGAACACTATAGAAAATAAATTCGGGGAGAGGTTGGAAAATGGTAGTAATGAGTGGTGCCAGGTAGTTGAAATTTTAGAACAAGTGTTTGTGGGGGAAACGAGGAATTGGTTTGCTGTCTACAGAGACAAGTTTACTGATATCAATGATTTTAAAATGAAATTCTGTGAAAAGTTCTGGAATGAGGTTATTCAGTCGCAGCATCGTGAGGGAGTAGTGTGTGGGAAATATAACCCTAAAGGAAGCTCCACCATGACCGAATACTTTTTAGGGCAGGTATTAGTGTGTAAATATCTGGATGGGTTGAAGGAGGAAAGTGATGTGGTGAGGTTGCTACTTAGGCACTTTCCCTATAGGATCAAGGAGGCTGCTTGTATCCAGAATGTAAAGACAATATCACAAGTAGAAAATTTGTTAAGCACATTTGATGCACTAGGGAGAGGGGGTTATGAGGACAATTTCAATCGGAACCAGGGTAATAATAATAATAGACCTAATGAAGCCAGGCACCAAGAAGTTCAAGGGAACGGTGGCGAAGGGGCCAACGCTCAAAACAGAAATAATAATAATCAGCTAAATCAGAACAGAGGAAATGGCTATGGTAATCAGTATCAAGGGAGGAACAATGATTTCAGGGGAAATCAAGGGAAGAACAATGATTACAGGGGAAATCAAGGGAGAAACAATGATCAGGGGAGAAATTATAATGACAATAATTACAACCAGAATAGGGGTCAAGGAAGAGGACAGCCTAGTGATAGTAATATACAGCCAAACAATGACAACACAGCCCAGAACAACCAGACCAGTGCAGTAGTTAGTAGTACTACAGCCAGCTGTAGCGGTTCTTTAAACGCGAACCAGGCTGCGAAGTAAGGTCAGAATCTCAGTCTGTAGCATGCCCTGTCCATACAATTATACAGGAACCCTATGACCTAAATGTAAGAAATGAATTATTACATGAACTAAATGATGAAGGTATTATTCAGGAAGTGGTTAGTAAGAGTCCCATAGTTAAATTTAACGTGTCCGAGGCGTACACAGATGTTTTAATTAATAGTGGTTGTATGAAGAGTTGCATAAGTAGTGCACTTTATGATAAAATGAAAGGAACTGGAGTAAATTTTGAGGAGATGCCAATTAAAAGCATTTTTGTTATCACAGCTGTTGGGAAGAGGTCTAAAGTAATTTCTAAGCAAGTTTTAGTAGACATTAAAATTAATAATCATGTAGAGAAGCAGATTTGCCTTGTAATTCCAAATTTAGTATTCAGTGTTATCTTGGGTTCAGAGTGGCTAAGTAGAGTGTCTGGTAACTTATGTTATGATATAGGGAGTTTGAAATTTAAATGGGGTGATTCTGAAGTAGAAGTAGCGTTCAATGACCATATTCAGAGAAGTAGTTTTGTAGGTGTAGTTTGTACTTTAAATGAGATATCGCCAGCCGTAGAGCGGGGTTCTCCATGTTTTGTGGGCAGTGTGATTACGAACGGAAGTCCAGAGGACTCGTTGCGTGATGCTGCATTTCAGGGAAATATAGAGGATGAACAATGTGTTCGGCTCTATGATGTGTTATTGTGTAATAGGAGAGTTTTTGAGGATCGCATTGGTATGGCCAATTGCTATACACATTCATTGAACGTTATTGATATGTCAGTATTAACAGGACATAGATATCCTGTACCTTTCGCGTATCAGAGTGCAGTTGAGGCACAAATTAACCAGATGCTTGAAGATGGGATTATTGAGGACTCTAACAGTCCGTATGTTAATTCTTTGATCACGGTACCCAAGACCGACGGCACTGTTCGTATTTGTTTAGACGCTCGTTTGGTTAACAGTAGAATTAGTTCAGATCAGCTGAAATCTATGTCAATAGAGGAATTAATGCAAACATTTGAGGGTAAGAAGTATTTCACTTGTGTAGATCTGTGTTCCAGTTTTTGGCAAGTGCCACTTATGTACGAAGATAGACCATTTACAGCTTTTAGTCATAAATATAACCTTTATCAATTTTGTAGAACACCTTATGGGTTAAAGAGTAGTTCAGCAGCTTTAATTAGGGCTTTAAACATCGCATTAGGGGATGACACAGGAGAGTTTGTAACCATTTACATAGATGATATGGTAATTAGTTCACGCAGTTTTGAGGAGCATCTACGTCATTTAGATCTAGTTTTTCAGAAGTTAGATCAGGCAGGGTTCACTTTGAAGCTGTCTAAGTCGTCATTCTGTCAGTCAGAAGTGACATTTTTAGGTCATAGAGTGTCGAGTAGAGGTGTTACACCAGAAGAAAGTAGGGTTAATAAGATACTTAACGCAGAGGTTCCACAGAATGTTAAACAGTTAAAAACTTACCTGGGAATTTGCAACTTTTTCAGGAGGTTCGTTCTTAAATACTCAGGGTTGGTAGAACCATTCAGGGAATTGCTTAAAAGTGGGACTCGGTGGAGATGGGAGTCCAAGCATGATCAGGCTTTTAGAGCGCTGAAGGAAGGTTTTGAGAAAGCTGTAGTGCTGAAATATCCGTTAAAAGATAAGGAATATGTGGTTATGACAGATGCTTCACATATAGGCATTGCTGGAGTATTATGTCAGAAAGATGATGAGGGTAATCTGTGCATTGTATCTTTAGCCTCGCGAGGACTGACAGCAGCAGAGAAAAGATACACGATTACTGAGTTAGAGCTTTTAGGTATTGTTTTCAGTTTAGGGAAATTTAGAATGTATTTAGTGGGGGGGAAATTTGAGATCCATACAGATCACCATGCACTATTGTATATGAGAACTTGTAAACTCAGTTCTAACAGAGTTAGTAGGTGGATTCTTGCTCTGCAGGAATGCGAATTCACAGTAAAATATATTAAAGGTAAAGATAACATTCTTGCAGACATGCTATCTAGGGACACTAATTTATGTAGGGATTATCCTGTGGTTAAAGCAGAGGACGGTATTTTAATATGTGCATGTGTGGACAGTAGCAACAGGGCATCGTTACAGACACTGAGAAATATGCTAGTGGAGCAACGTGAGGACGTTATGTTAAGGGAGCCACTGGCTAGGTTGGAAATAGGTGAAGAAGAGTATGTGAACGTAGGACGGTTCACGTACAAGATGCAGGATGGGCTTCTTGCAAGGAAATGTAGGAATAATCGGTGGGCAATATGTGTTCCTGTCTCTTTTCGGGAGGAGCTAATTTGGTTCATTCATAGGGAATTAGGACACTTTGGTGCTGCCAAGGTCTTCTACGAAATTGGTCGTGACTTCATTTGGAGTAAAATGGGAAGGGATGTTAGGAGAATTTTAGCTAAGTGTGTCACCTGTCAAAGGAGTAAATATCCAGTTAAATATTTAGTGGGGGAGAGATCTGCAGTTCTCACCAGTAGTCCCGGCGAACTACTGTGTGTGGATTTATTTGGCCCGATCGTTAAATGACAGTACGGCTACGAGTACATTTTTATAGTTATTGACGCTTTTAGTAAGTATGTCAAGCTATATCCGCTAAGGAAAGCCACGGGACTAGCGTGTAGCCGTCTGATCATTAATAAGTATGTACCTGAGTTTGGCATTCCTCTCAGGATACTATCTGACAGTGGACCACAGTTTACTGCAAAGAAATGGAGAACCAGTATGCAGGAAGCTGGGATAACACACGTTCATTCCTCTGTAAGGTACCCTCAGGGTAATGCTGCAGAGCGTCCATTAAGTGGCTCGTCTTTTTCGGACTCTAGTGCATGACAAGCATACGGCCTGGGTTGGACATCTTCCCAAGGTCGAGACTTGGCTGAATTCTGTCCAGCATGAGAGCACGAAATTGACGCCATACGAAGTTCACTTCGGAAAAAGACCACAAAATGAACTAGCGAGGGTGTTGGGATTAAATGAGGGTAAGCAACCGGGGATGGAATACATTGTCCAGTTGGCGAAACAGAATTTATCTAAGTCAGCACAAAAGAGAATTCGCCAACAAAAGAAACTAGATTTGACCTATTCGAGCCGGGAGACAGAGTCTTACTTAGAGTGCCGAAACAGTCAAATAAGCTAGAGAAAGTCATGTCCAACTTCTTTTATATCTACGAGGGCCCATTTATAGTTTCCAAACGTATTGGCAAAACAGCATATGTGCTGGAGAATAGTGAGGGAAACAGATTATACGGGACGTATAATATACATAGTCTCCGAAAGTATGTGTCATAAAGTGAGGATGTTTAGCTGGCGAGCCAGCCTATCAAATGAGTAAGTGTGGTATTTGGTGCGTGGGAGGAGTTGGTCTTCCAGGCAGGCGTATCAGAAGTCACACAGGGGGGTAGTATGTAAGTAAATGAGAGTATTTAAGGTACAGGGAAATATGACGGGATTGTCGGATGCTCTTGAGCACTAAAATTCTCGAGACACCAAGGCCAGAATTTGGTAGCGCTGGTGGAGTCCCATTTATCTCCAAGAGATGGGGGAGCGCTTGTATAGGGCTTGTTAGCTTAAGGCGTCCACGAGATAAAAGATGGGCAATCAGAAGGCGAGACAGTCCTTCATGAAACTCATACATAACAGCACACGTGATTTCTGTTTACGGCCTCGCCAGGTAAGATTTATAAGTGAGTAATTTAAGGTAATTTGTACAATGGTTTCATTTGTGTGAGGAGAACTGGTCTGTGTTGAGAACTAGTAATAAGTAGAATATGGTCTACGGGAACTTAACAAGACGTTAAGAAATACGTACGGCACAGAAATATTTGGTGTTATATGTAATGCGCATTTACTGTTTTTTTTTTTTTTTTTTTTTTTTTCAGAAGTCAATATTAATTTCGTCCGTTATAAAGAGAGATTAAGTATTATGGTCACGATGCGCTGCCACAATAGTGTGATCGGGTGCTCAGTGGTAAGTGGGATTAAATTTCACAATAAGGAAGGAACCTCCAGTGAAATTAGGAAGTTCTAGGGAGATATACTTATATCAGAACACCTTGATGCGTGTGATGTGACATCTCATATACATAGTGCTCACACAGTAATTATGTCTATTTTTCCAACATAGAGAAATTTGAGAGGCGGAAATATCCGTGGAACACTATTCTATATGAAAAACATTGGACTGCTTGCAAAGTGCAATCCATAGTGACAACAAACTTTGACGCAAAGTGCGTGAAGAAAAATTATGAGTGTATATATCTGTAATTTAGGGTGATTTCATTTATGTAATATGTATTTTGGACGGGGATTATTACCGTGTCTGGGATAATCGGATAATGGACCGTCGTTAGGGTAAATCATCCGATGATCCGAGGCGAATATGTAACGTGTTTTTCGAGGGGGTTTTTATGCCACTGGCATAAGTCAGTAGGAAGCCATTCTATATTTATTTACGCGGCAAATTGTTCGGCCAAGAGAATATTTCATGTTAATTTATTATTATTATTAATTTATTATAATTATTATTAAGGTATTTTTCGGAGCATTTTATAAAAATTTTAAGCATACAGATAGGTTTTCTATGTCTTAGAAAACACTATCAAGCAAATTATTACGAACGACATTGTCATAGAAAATTATGTGATTACGGAATTTTACGGAGTTTCGTCAGTTAGGGTATTTTGAGAGACATGACTCACTGGGAATTCAGATACAGGCTTATGCTTGTCAAGAAGTATGACGCAAGCCTGGGTCGCAACGTCAAGAAAACGTGGATAGTATGGAACGGCAATCGACTTCACCCTCCCGCCGAGTGTAATGAGCCTGAGGTGGGGAAGTAGCGCGTGGGGAGCAGCCAATCAGGGGAGACCACGTAAGCTGGAGGTCGGCAATGGAGTGGGAAGCCGACGTGTGCATATATCGTTTTGCGCGCCGTGGAATAAGGGACAATCTGTGAAAGACTTGACCAGTACGGTTGCAAGTGTGAGTCGCTCCGATGTTCCGTGGAGTGGAGGACTATCTGTTTAAAACTTAACCAGTGTGGTTGTACGAGTGTATGGCTCCGATGTTTGGACCATAAAGTCACCAAATCTGCAAGTATATCATCAAATATCGACGAAGATGACGACGTCCAGGAGACTGTGGGAAGCTCACAGCATCATCCAGTACGAGGGAAATTCTTCGGCAATTTCCAGTAGTAAGCGCGAATGACACAGAAGTACGCAATCTCTCGTTTCTCTTTGATTTAAATTCAGTATTTCAGTAACTTCATAGCTTGGGAATAAGAGTAAAATCAATAATTTATCAGACTCCGTTTTCACGTAATTTTCTATCGGTAATATTAAAATCGCAACGATCCAATTTAAATTTTAAACTTATTATTATTATTATTAATTTTTCAATACTTGTTTTATATAATAAATTCATTTCTTTTACAATGCAATCTTTGCTTTCAGTAGGTAGCATTAGATATAGACCAATTCCTTCTCCTGATACAATTATTTGTTGGGTTAATGATCAAATCATACCACGATCTGAGTGAATAGATTCTTGAAGGTGTTCTACCAGAGCTAGAAGTTGTTAAATACAAATTTAGATTTCAACATCGCGTTGAGGTCTTGGCGCCCATTAAAACAACATAGCTTAGGCAAAGGTAAACAGTTACATTTATCACCCAACAGTTAGGGGCAGTCAAAACGTTACACTTGTCGCTCAACGTGGAGCAAAGCGAAACCGTTACAACACATTCATGATTTCTAACACAGAACTCTCTTCTTTCTCTATTGTCAAAGTCTTTGAGTGAAATATTGACATTAGAGAATGCAGGTGCCACAAATAAGCTTCACATAAGTTATTTCCAAAAAAAATTAGAAGTTTTGGAGGATTTGGCACTGACAAGAAGTAAGACTTCAAGGGAAGAAACATTTCCAATAATCTCTCAACAGCAGGGAACAGAGATAGCCATCTTGTCTTGCTGTGGTAGAGTAATTGTTTGTAACTGGTATCAACAAATTCACAATATGACTTCAACTGTTCAGTTCTTACAGTGTAAACTGAGAAATAATTATACAACTTAACAATAAGACAATCTATGTCCACAGATAAAACATCAGTTCCATGTTGAACTGTATTATTCAATATATGAGCTGGACAACCTATACATAACATATTCCTATTGACAACATCCTTTAAGTCAGTAAATACATTTTTGCCTTCTCTACGATTTAAACCACCAAAGTTAGTGTTCGTGTTGTCACCAGCAAAGGCCACACATTTCTCTACAATACCTAAACTAGACAAGGTATCCTTAATATACCCTGCAATATATTCAGCCTTCTCATTAGGAGTTGTCTTTAGTTCTACAACCTTAGTTTTAATACCACCTAGTTTATAATCGAAATATTGAATGAGAATAGGAAACATTTTCAGGCTTCCATGATTACTTCCATCCGTACACACTCCATAACAAGATATACCTTTCATTCATTCTACTGTAACATCAACAGCATGTGGGACTATTACTCTGCTTATTATACTTTCAGTTTTGGTTCTAGCTGAAGAAATTCTTTTGGCCACTTCCGAATCATAATACATTGTCTGGTTCAATTTGGGTGTACAGTCCATTGATCTGTAGGTGGAATGATGACGAACGGTATGGAATGCTAATGCTCCTTCCGCAGCTAAAACGTGATTCGTTAATGCTGTAGTTGATGTGGAAAAAGGCTTGTGTATAGTTTGCGAACTGCCGCAGCCTTGTGCAGTTTTTTTTTTTTGTTGTTTATTTGAAGAAACGTGGCTATCTAAATCTGGAGAACCTACGAAATTAAATGAAAATTTTATATAAATAACTAAAACAATAAATTATAGAACTTAACTTACTATGATTTGCTACCGAGCCGAAAGTTGCATTTGGGAAATTTTACATTTTGTTTCAAAATCATTACTTTCAAGCTTGAAAGCAGGATATTTGGTTTTCAAAGCATCTGTAAACTTGCACTTTCTTTTAGGCATCTTGAATGCGAGCAAATTTTAAACTGGTAAACACACAACCACGCCGCAAGACTGCCATTCAACGGAGCACAAACACAGAAACGCATTCCCAAACCCAGCGTAGACCGGAAACAAAAATAGTAGCGCTGCACATCGGTAAAAATTTAAACTATTGCTATGGCGCCAATAGACTATAAACTCCAAAGAACTAAAACATACATACATACATTCATACGATAATATAGTAAATTAATAAAAAGGAGGACATTTAGACAATTTTAAAAATTGTTCGCGGACAGAGGACAGAGACGGAAATTGGAGGGCATGTCCGCGAAAAAGATGACGTCTGGTCACCCTACATATATATATAACTTTAAAAATCCTGAGAAACACCAAAAACAGCATGGCGGTCAAGTGATTTTCAAATATTTAAAATTACTTTTCTGGCGATCTAATCATCCGAGAGCAATGAAACTCAGCACAGTGAATCTCTATTTGGAGCTCATTATAGAAACATCGCATGTTCAATTGTTTTCAAAAATTTCAAGATGGCATCAGTTCATAATTTTAAAACTTTATTTCTTCGTATTATTCTATTATTTAAACTAGTTTCCATGATGGTTCCGTATTGACGTACTAAATAGTTTTTAACAACATTGCTCTTGGTACATATTTCAGGGATTAATTGTTTGTATCCCCTTCATCAGCCAAGATTAATATCTGAAGAAAGTTATAAAATAGTGTAGCTCTCAAAAAACAAATGGCTATTTGACTTAATATGGTGCACCATATAAGTAGGTCACAGAAAAATATTGAGCAAAACTAAAGAATATGAAACGGTGATGATATTCAGCCATCAAACACAAGCGAAGATAAACGTACAGAACCAGTGGACAGTTCATTCACATATCCGCTCCAAAACACAGGTCAAAGTTTGAATTGGCAAAATTGGGACCACAATACTTCACCATATGTACACAACCAATGAAGAAGCCTCATGCTTAACAGGTCCATAAGCCAAATCAAATGCCTGCATACAAATGAAACGAACGTGGAAGGAAGAACTTCATATAGCACTGAGATTATCTCAATGCATAACTTCAGGTTAAATCAAGGAATCAATTATGATAAGTCAATTATGATAAGACAAGTCTTTTAATAATAGTTTCCATGATGGATCCGTATTGACGTACTAAATAGTTTTTAACAACATTGCTCTTGGTACATATTTCAGGGATTAATTGTTTGTATCCCCTTCATCAGCCAAGATTAATATCTGAAGAAAGTTATAAAATAGTGTAGCTCTCAAAAAATAAATGGCTATTTGACTTAATATGGTGCACCATATAAGTAGGTCACAGAAAAATATTGAGCAAAATTAAAGAATATGAAACGGTGATGATATTCAGCCATCAAACACAAGCGAAGATAAACGTACAGAACCAGTGGACAGTTCATTCACATATCCGCTCCAAAACACAGGTCAAAGTTTGAATTGGCAAAATTGGAACCACAATACTTCACCATATGTACACAACCAATGAAGAAGCCTTATGCTTAACAGGTCCATAAGCCAAATCAAATGCCTGCATACAAATGAAACGAACGTGGAAGGAAGAACTTCATATAGCACTGAGGTTAGCTCAATGCATAACTTCAGGTTAAATCAAGGAATCAATTATGATAAGTCAATTATGATAAGACAAGTCTTTTAATAATTGATTCCTTGATTTAACCTGAAGTTATGCATTGAGCTAACCTCATTGCTATATGAAGTTCTTCCTTCCACGTTCGTTTCGTTTGTATGCAGGCATTTGATTTGGCTTATGGACCTGTTAAGCATAAGGCTTCTTCATTGGTTGTGTACATATGGTGAAGTATTGTGGTCCCAATTTTGCCAATTCAAGCTTTGACCTGTGTTTTGGAGCGGATATGTGAATGAACTGTCCACTGGTTCTCTACGTTTATCTTCGCTTGTATTTGATGGCTGAATACCATCACCGTTTCATATTTTTTAGTTTTGCTCAATATTTTTCTGTGACCTACTTATATGGTGCACCATATTAAGTCAAATAGCCATTTGTTTTTTGAGTGCTACGCTATTTTATAACTTTCTTCAGATATTTATCTTGGCTGATGAAGGGGATAAAAGCAATTAATCCCTGAAACATGTACCAGGAGATAATCTAATTATATTCCCTTTCGTTTATGTATTGACTAAGGCGGATGTATAATTGTTGTTAAAAACTATTCTTCGTATTATTCAAGCAACTGAAGAGAAGATTCGTATGATGGGTTATTATTATAATAACCATGTCACTTAATTCGTTAGCTTAGTTTTCGTTAATCATAGAAGCCGTGCATTTGACTTTTCTTAAAATAAACTCCCATGACGCGTTATAGAAAGAAGCCATCTCGCGGGAGGAGTCTTAATCACCGATACTGAAAGTTATATATTCTAACCACTGCCGGCTGGATCGCACCCCTCCTGGCTGCTTTAAACTGCCTGCCCATTCAACGATTATAGCATTGGTTTGAGTGTACAACCTCATTTCCAAATAGAGGCACTAGGAAGCAGCACCAAGTCACTGTGCCAGACATAAGTTTTGTATTGATGTTAATGGCGAAGTTGTGTTTAGAATGTATTCTGAATGATTTTATAATGCTGTACTGCTGCATGCCCATTTTTAAATCAGAACAGGGCAAGTTAGAATACCGGGGAACCTCATTTCATGAGATACCATCGGACAATTCACTGAGTGGGATGTGGTTACGTGCAATTTCCAGAGAAGGTGACGAAGAGGAAGCAAATAAAAAAATAAAAAAATACATAAATAAATTAATGATTGAGTGAGTAAATATGTGAGTCAATAAATATGTAAGTAAATAAGTAAGTAAATAAATAATTAAATAAATACATTTGTAAGTAAATGAGTAAATAAATATATAAATGAATAAATAAGTAAATAATTAAACAAATAAATAATTAAATACATAAATATGTAAGTAAACAAACATGTAAGTAAATAAACAAATACGTAAATAAATAAATAAGTAAATAAGTAAATAAATAAGCAAATAAATAAGTAAATAAATAAGTAAACAAATAAATAGGAAAATAAATAATGAAATAAATATGTAAGTAAATAAACAAATAAGTAAACAAATAAGTAAATAAATAAGCAAATAAATAAGTAAATAAATGAGCAAATAAATAAGTAAATAAATAAGAAAATAAGTAAATAAATAATTAAATAAATAAATTTGTAAGTAAATAAACAATCCGTCCAAAAAAAACTGTAAAAATGTATAATACAGCCATCACAATAAGACGGGTTATCAGACAAATTCAACTCACACCCAAGTACATGGGGCTACATGACCATGATGTCGCAAAGCCCCTAAATAAATCAACATCCCATTTTTCAGGGGTCGGAGGCATTTCTTTTCCCTGTCTTTTATTGTCCTTATTCTTTTCTTTTCATCTCGCCAAGTATATAAGTTAGATTTAACTCAGTTAGAAGTAGTTGTACTTTTATTATCATCTGCATAATTACGGGAAAATGAGCTAGTCATTTCGCCCCTTAAAAACAATCGCCTCCACCACATGTATTTTTGCTCTCCTTTATACTGAAAATTTGCTCATAAGTATGTGCCTGAATACTTTTAGATGATTGAATAACAAAAGAACTAACTTAGTGTAATGTTTTCACGTCCGTCAATCTCGGTATTAAGCCTCCAAACATAACAATCCACGGCAATCTCAGTGGGTTAGTGCTGCACCTAGCGGTGAATTAATGCATATATCTTGTACGCCTGTGAGCGTCGAATGGGCAGGCAGTTTAAACACATAACTTCTCAATGTAATGGTGTTGTTGGAGACATAGATCGTGTACTAAAAGCTATTTAGTACATCACATGGAAAATCCTTGTAATAGGCGGGAGAATTTTTAATGAAAAAAAACTAGTAGGATATATGAAAATATGCTATTTAGTTCTTCACAGAGGCTCGTTCCATTCTTGAAAGCATTTGGTTTCATCCACTACTGGCTGCTGGGCCTATCGTAGCTTCACCAGAGCCCTGTTAGTCATCACTTTTCAGGGTTCCTGTAGGACCTTCACAGCTACCGTAACGGTCTCAGGGCACACGAAGTCCCCCCTGTACTTCGCCCCTACAGGCAATCCCCTACTTTGTGCCGTTGCCCGTCTACTACGGCGTGGACGAGGGGTTGGGCTTATGGGAGACTGGGGGGAGGCTGAGAGATGGTGGGAAGACAGAGGACGTTGGAGAGGCTTGTGTTCCAAACAGAGCCAGCCAGTGGCTGGAAACTGTGCAAGATGATGATGAGTTCATCACAGAACTACTTTTTATGGTTATTGATTTCTATCTAATTTTATAAAAACGAAATAGTCACTGCTGTGTTACTATTTACTGCACGGCTATGAATCAATTTACTTCATCATTTCCCTTGTCATAAGTAATGATACCTCTCAGGGGTGTATATAGAGTTTTATTTTGGGGGATGCCCAACTGGTGGTAGGGTCATGGAATAGGTCCCAAAGAAAAGGGGGTCCGGGGTTCCTCCAGGGGAAACTTTTCTATAATTTGGTGCAAAAGATGAGTTTTAAGGCTGTCTGGCATCACTTTTTCAACCAATTTGTTGCGATGTTTTATGTTTGGTTGCTGTCAAACACAAATAAGACCATATTATGTTACTTTTTATTTATTAATACAATCAACTTGCTCACTTGAAAGTGTTTACATGGAAAGAATTAACATTGCTGTTTTGATTTACAACTTGCACTATAATATAAAGTCAAGGTTTCTTGAAGCCTTACCAAATCGGTTTATACTTTCATTATCAGTGATGTATGTCTCAGTGAATAGATAACAATACTAGACCATTGAGTCTGTTTCCAGAAATAGAATTTTTAGGATGTTTTCAACCCATTTAAACTCCAAATCCGTTCGGTGGTACTGGTAGCTACAGATACTGTATATCCAATTTTGCCGTAAATTTCATAAGGGTATAAAAGTTAGGGATAAAACTTTTGTCACACGCTTCAAGGGCACTTGTTGTTGTTCTTGGTAGGTTCATAAGAGCGAAGGCACTGGAGAGTAATAAGAGATTATATTGTTACACATGGCAGCCTCCGTGGCTTAGGCGGCAGCACGCCGGCCTCTCATCGCTGGGTCCGTGGTTCAAATCCCGGTCACTCCATGTGAGATCTGTGCTGGACAAAACGGAGGCAGACAGGTTTTTCTCCGGGTACTCCGGTTTTAACGATTCTAATGGGTTGAGGGGGTCTCCGCCCAATCAATACAAAAATAGTGCAAGTTGTAAATCAAAACAGCAATGTTAATTCTTTCCATGTAAACACTTTCAAGTGAGCAAGTTGATTGTATTAATAAAAAGTAACATAATATGGTCTTATTTGTGTTTGACAGCAACCAAACATTAAACATCGCAACAAATTGGTTGAAAAAGTTATGCCAGACAGCCTTAAAACTCCCTGTCAAAATTTCATTCCAGCAACACTCTCCACTATCATTTCATTTCATCTGTCATTCATTTAATCATTGCCCCAAAGGAGTGCGTCAGGCCTCGGCAGCCGGCACAGTTCATATCCTCGCCGCTAGATGGAGGCTTCATTCATCCCATTCCTGACCCGGTCGGAGACTGGAAGCAGGCTGTGGATTTTCATTTCATTGTTACACATAAAATCAGAGCAAACTGATTGTCACACTGTTTAAATTGCTCTACCTTCACCTTGCTTTGCAACGTTGTCATACGTCACTTAGTAGCAATAGTACATGATAAATATTTAGGTTTTTAATGTTTTAATTAATAAACAAATATTATATGTGACAAAACTTCGAAGGGGGTCCAGCCCCCACGGGCACCCCCCTTATATAAGCCCCTGATACCTCTGCTGAATATTGCTGACACTAACTTTAGCAAAATATATGCAGAGAAAGTTAGCAAGATGATAGCATCAATTAAAGCAGCATAATCAACAAAAACAGCAGCACTACCAAGATATTCTGAAAGGACTTTTGAAATATTTTGTTCATATACTGTACCAAGCAATTATGGGCATAATAATTTGAGAACCCTTATTGAAGGGCAAAGCAGGAGCTGTTCTTTATGTAATAACAAACAGGCACAATTTTAATAAATGTGTAAATATATTTGTAAAAAATCACAATGAACATCAAATAAATAAATAAATAGAATAAAGTCAATACATCTGGTTATAACAATGAAATGGCAGTCATCATCATGCTATAGGGTATGCTTTCAAAGGAACAAATATCTTACTCGTATATAATAACATTAAAAATTCGGGAAACATTCAACATTAACAACATGAACACATGACATCACAAGAACAATTCACAATGACAACAAATATTTTCAAGCAATTTAGAATCACAAGACATTCTGATGGCAGTCAATTCAGTGACCGGACAGTGCCGTAACGGACGGGAAATGAGAGCGGACTTCTTGACAGCGATCACGATCGATTTGAAGTGTCTTCTTCTTCACCACAATCTCCTTCTCCAAGTCTCTACGAACCTTGATTAGATTGTATAGACAATCCTCGGCTTGCTGGAGCATTGCTTGCGAAGCCGCTACATTCTCCATGATTGTTTTTGCTTCATCCACCAATCTGCAGAAGAAAGATTATTGAATTTAATTTTTACCACAACCTGAATGAAAATTATAATAATAACTTACATAACTTACATGATAAGACACATGCTAGGATATCAAAGTATAGCAAGGGTGGCTCTACACCGGTTTCAGTAGTAAACCCTCGATTTAGTGGACTAATTGGGGTGGAGTTTCACCCGTTAAATCGAAAGTCCATTAAATTGCGAATTTAGAAATTAGAACTTTTAATTCGAAATATTTAAAGAAATGTAAAACAACGCGATTCATCTTACAAAATGCATTGGCCCACGCATTGTAATACACATCCTCAAATGCGCAGCTCTTGAGCGTTAAAAATATTGATGGTGCACTAACGAATAATCGATATTTGTGAATTAAAGAACGATTGTTTTGTACGCGGAACGATCGATTAGATTTGTTCTATTTCAAAAATGGCTGTATGTTATTCTTGCATCCACGATTATGGCCGATAAATCAATGTATTGGAAAA
This sequence comes from Meconema thalassinum, assembly GCA_946902985.2. Classification (NCBI taxonomy): domain Eukaryota; kingdom Metazoa; phylum Arthropoda; class Insecta; order Orthoptera; family Tettigoniidae; genus Meconema; species Meconema thalassinum. The sequence continues at coordinate 111,443,696 of OX336393.1, forward strand.
TGAATTTGTAGTTTCATTTCATGAATGTTCTACGCGGTTTAATTTATTCCTTTTACAGTAACAGCAGCAAAGTTATGTTTACATCGTGTCAGCCACGAATTTCTTCTCGCACTTGACCATGATGATTACAAATAGACTACGGTACGTTTTCAAAAGTATTAGGCCTATTCATTACAGTATATGAATGATATAATGTATGGCATATTTTGCATTTCTATCCTGATTTCTACTCGTTTTGTGATATTTCTGGATACGATATACGTTATTTCAACGATATGAGTGGGAAAAAAGAAAATCTCGGTTGGTCTAATTCTGCCTGTTAAATTCGAAGTCCGTTGAATCGAGGTCAACTAACTGGAGGGTTTACTGCAATTCATAAAATATCTGAAATCAGAATGCATGAAATGTAATTCAGATATAAGTAATGTCGATCAACACAGTAATGTGTAAATTGGGTTGGGAATAACAATAATTTATCACACTTACTAACATGGATACAATGGCATATACTGTGCCCGTTTCTAAGATGTCCACGGTGGCCTGGCTATCACGACGTGTGACATCCCAGAAGAAGCACAAGGATTTATTAAAAAATCGAATATTGGCTATGTCTAGAATCATTCTAAATAAAATCAACTTAAAAAGATGGTACCGAGTAAACTGGGGTGAAACCCCCACACGAGACACGGCATAAACCTAGAAAAATTGCTGAGTTTTTAAAATCAACTTAGCATAAGACTCGGGGGTGTTTAACTGGAAAAGTAAGAACAGGTGTCTTCAGACAAACATCCCCTAAAAATATGCATGGACTGTATTAACAGGAACACAAGCTATAAAATACACAGAAATGATATTCCATGAATGTATAAAATTTGATTGTTTCTTCCACCAAAGGAATATGGAGAATAATAATAATAATACATCCTACAATCGCATGAGGTTGTATTATGTTGGGATTCTACAATCCATAAAATCATTAAATTCCATCGATCATCCTGATTTCATTTACCAGAGAAGATACCCAAAGAAAAAGAATATCTGATTGTTTCACTGAATAAATAAAAAATAATAATCACTGTTTCACTTAAATTCAGTGTTGGCTTATATTACAATTATACAATAAACTCCTCGGTTAGAAATCTAGCTACAAAAAATCAGGTAGAATGTCATATTTTTCACCTAATTTACTTGAGAATAAATACATGTTGAGTGACTGAAAATTGTTAATCTGAATTAAAACTGATCTCTCGAAGAAGGTATACTGTAGAAGGGAACAGCAAGTTGCGGCAAAAAAGTAGTCAGCCCATTAAAAGAGCATACTTGTTGCTTTGGAGTACTGAAGATGGTGTTGGTTGGTACTACAGTTGGTGATCATGTGACCCTCTGTCACTGATATATCATCTCTTCCAAGAGAGATAGAGAGTGTGTCTCTCTTTCTCGTGCCTTGGTGGGTAGGTGTTGGAGGGTTGCATGCATTCTGGTTTTTTGGTAGCGTTTTGAAGAGCAATTTTGTCTAGTATATTTGTTCATTTATTGTCCTGGACTGCAATCGGATTGCCTCTTACAGAGATAGATGGAAAGTTGTGCAAGAATTGTATAGTGTGTGTAAAATATTGTTTACAGTAGTCGTAATAATTAGTAACTAGAAGAAACCCGTCAAAACATGACGGTCATTGGGAAAATATTTTCTGAAGGATTCTCTTATATGCATTTTTTGAACAATTGCTTTTTGACACTGTTGCAACTTTAAGGGCGTCAAAAGATCGATTTTGCAACAATTAAATGGCCATGACTGAAACCTTGATGAGGTAAATAGAGACCTTCCAGAGTTTCCCCATGATCTTTATTGATTGTGATAAAGTACGCCATGCGAATTGGAAATTGGAGAATGGAAGTTTTTTTATCGGATGATGTTAAATCAAGCCCAAGGATTGTAGCTCTCTGCAATATACTATCTGCAGTTATTATTTCCAAATCCAAGCAATTTTTATACATATTTCTTACAAATAATCTGGTTCCATTTAGGAGCCCTTGGGAAACGTTCAAATTTCTAAGTAGCATAACTATGGCTCAAACTTTTAGATTTTATCTGGTTTCGATCGCGTATTTTTATGTAAGGGGCATATTTTGGAGAAGGACCAGGGAGAAGAGTATTTACTACAATTGTGAATAACTGTTTGGCAAGAAGGCACAACAGGCAAAACCTACCCGAAGTCTCCTCCAAGAACAATAACTTTCCCACAAAAGGGAATAATGTGGTTACGTATAATATCTTTTAGAAGTCGATTCACACACATAATTGAATGAATATTTGCCATTGTGGCTTCACCTCATATTATGAGCCATGATAATTGAATATCGTCTGCTGGATTGCAAATTAATTTTATCTAGACACTGAACTCTCATTTAAGTTGTGATGTACTTTGAATGCTGAATGTAGGGCTTATGCCCTTGCAAAATATTGTCTAAATTGTGAAGTGTACCCCCCGTGATGCAAGAATTCACTTGATTTACAGATCTGACTTGATTAGCTCCTGAGGAGTCTAATATATACAACTGGCCATTAGAACCTTCGCTTATATTTTTGGAATATAAGGAAGAAATGCAATGATGTGACAATCCAGAAATTTTAAATCAATATGGACCGTATTCATGTGGCACGGTAACATTGGCACCATAGGACACAAAGGACATAGCATTTCTGTACTGTCGAGTATTATCTCTGAAATACCTTGAGATATCATCTCAAGTCAAAAATTGCTTCAGCCTGTCAGGTATTTTATATTTCGGCAGATCAATTTTACCATTACACCAGGAAAGGCCAAAGTAACCAAGCATCGACTTCTCGCAAGAAAAATACAATGCAGAACAATGTTTACATTTGTTCGTCGAGGACCCTACACTGTACACACGTGCGAGAACTCTCGCATGTGTATAAACCGCCCGCCCGGCTTCATTGTTATGCGGGCTCAACGCGACACAGTTCTGGCAGAGACTATATTCGCACTTTCTTTCGAGATTACGGTACCACCCATTACAATAATTGGGTGCGATCGCGTCGACCGATTGAAACACATTAAATTTTGATTACTAAGGCAACACTGAAAAATGGCTTCAAATACCATAATATTGTATGCTTATTTACGAAGTAAACCGGGAAAGTTGTCCAGTATTTGTAATGTCAGAATTTCAACGTATTGTACAAAATTGTCGCATAACAGACAAATGTACGGTTCATTAGTGGAATTTCATGAAACAACATTTTGGACATGCTATGACCGCTTCATTCCCAATCCTATCCCCAATTTACACATACACACGCTAGTGCAACCATCACAATAACACAGGTTATCACAAAAATTCCCCCCACACACACACACACACACACCCATGTGCACGGGGCTACATGACCACGATGTCCAAGCCCCTCAAATGAAATAAAAACTGTCTACACATGAAAACTGTAAACTGGTGAAAGGAGAATGTAGGAATATTTGGCACTATTTTTCTCTGTCACGATAGCATTTTGCTAATATGCTCATTGGCTGTCCACACGATAGCATAGAGAATACTACAGTCAATTGCAGCCTTTGATTCACAATCGGCTTTATAGTTTTCCCATGTACAACAATATACCAAAACTTCTGTAGCAATAATGACTAATACCGGGTTTGCAATGTAGGCTAAACAGTGAAACCAACTATTTGAACAAAATACCTTAATTATGTACATACAGTAAACAACCATTTTCTTTATACTACAGGGGCCGATTTGACTTGATAATTATGCCAACTATCAATTAAAAAAAGAGCTTTGCAAACTTAAATTGAACACCATCGCATACTTGTATCACGTCTTGATGGCAAATAAAAATTCGTGTTATTGCAACAAATAAGGTACAAAGATAATTGTAGCCTATAGGCCTACCCACTTGTCTTTTAATTCACTGTAATGTTGCCCTTTAACTCAATTGTATAATTTGACACAAATAGCACCCGCAAATTCAATATGTTTTGTGAAATTAGTTGTCTTAGTATGCTTGCCATTCAAACGGGTGTTGGCATGACTGTGCCATTAGCAAAACGGCTACCAATTGTGCATGACCATTGAAATGGCAGCTGAATCAGGCCTGTAGTTGCTTACATTATTTACATTCTCATAACAACATATGCTGCATAAAGAACGTTCAGGTTACATAGCCGCGTTGTCGCAGCTCCTAAGCTAAGGTACCATAAAGAACGTACAATTTGTAAGATTTTAAACAGTTAAAAAGCATTGTATGTTGTAATTTGTCTCAGAGTAATCAATTCTTCGAGTAGTTTAAGTATCATGTGTAACTGTTCTACTTATTCTATGGATACTTGCGACATTAGCGCCCGGGTGGAGCAGATAGAAGTTAAAGATATCATGACATAATTTGGGAACCGATCGCTCTATACCAGTTTCATCCGCCTGGTGAAGTTTTATCTTGTTTGTTGTTCTTTACCGCTCCAGGAATCCCGAGGGACGACGAAACATTCCGACTGTGCACGAAAACTGCACAGGAGTTTGTGCTCGCGATATCTAAGTCTCCGCTAGCAATTTCAAGCTAAGTCTGCTAAAGCTCAAAGTATCCTTGTTTAAGACACGTATCACACTCGCTTCATTACTGGTCTACAACATGCAAGACATCTATACTCTCCCCTTGGTCAATATAAGTGACATGTCTTCGGTCCTTATATTAGCCTTGCATTGAAAGAATGCGATTCTAGTCAACTCCTACATAACTCACTTTCAAAATAAAAAACGTTAATAATACTCCTTGATAAAACAATATTTCAGTGTTAAAAAAATGCCCAGAGTTGCGATCGAACCAGGGCTCCTTCGATCCACAGTCAGTCACCATAACCACATAGCTATTCACGCACGCTTGCTTAGTAACTGGCGCAATGATTCTGGAGAAAATAGTCCATTTCATTAACAAAGAATCAATGTAGCACATGCGTATACGTTCATACTGTTATTATATTTTATTGTCAGGACTTGGTTAATGTATGTTTTCAATTACATGGAAGCTTTATACATGAGCGTGTAGAGTTATTAAATAAATTACATTTTCGTGAACTTCTCACTGCCATTTCTGTCATGAGCCAAGGCGGATTGTGCGCATGCGTGAGGGGCAAGAATTCTGCAATTTTCTATATTAATTTAAAAATATACTGTAACATATTTGTTTATTTTTAAAGACACTCTGCAAATCTACAGGGCAAGAGCTTTCGTTAGAGTGCTCTACGAAGTAAATCAGTTCTGTCGTTCTCTCAATCTCGCATTAACAAAAATCATCTTAGTGTTTTGTTGAGATTTAGTGAGTGAACCCTGATTCCTGTCACAGTATCCCTATATTCTTATTCCTCTTCTTCTTGCTGGCATTGTTTCCAATTTTTGGGGGAGGTCCGGCACGCTGCACCTAACTCTCCATTTGTTGCGGTTTGCTGCATCTATCGGACGAAGACCTACGATGCGCATATCGTCGTCCAACGCCTTTTTGGTAGTCCTGGTGGTCTTTGACCATCAGGCTCAAGAGCAAGTGACTTCCATATAATAGACTCTGCATTTGCTTGGGCTACATGCCCGTACCAACGCAACCAGCCTCCCTCATTTTGGCTGGAACAGGGGCAATTCTAAGAGTATTGCGGACGTCTTCGTTCTTAATATGACCCAGCCATGTAATTCCCAAGGACCATCGTAGCATCTGGTTCTCCATTGAGAGCAAGGCTTGTTCATGTTCCTTTGTATTAGGCCAGCATTTGGCTCCATACAAAGCAACAGGGCGGACAACTGTTTGATAGATCTTAGTTTTGAGGCGCAAAGGGATCTTGCTGTCACAGAGAACGTCTGTGACCTGGCGCCACTTCATCCACGCAGCATTCACTCTTGCACGGGCATCCGAGACTGTGTCCCCATCAGGCCTCACAACATAGCCAAGGTATCGGAGATGTGAAGCCTTCGGTAATGGGGTATCATCTACTATGATGGACCCATCTGTCTGGGAACCACATTCAAGGTACTCGGTCTTACTCGGTAAGGTTGAGCCGTAGTCCAAATTCACAGAGCTTCGCATTCCAGAGGTTGACTAAGTTAGTGTTCTAGATCATTACGGGTCTCGCTTGCAAGCATGACATCTTTGGTGTCCAGTAATGTCCATGGTGGTTGCCTCTGCAAATCGGCAGTCACTGTCTCCATACATACGATAAACTGGAGTGGAGAAAGTGCATATCCCTGGTGAACCCCAACTTGAATATCGGACTGTTTGATGAAGCCAGCAGCACTGCGTACAGAGCTAGTTGTATTACTGTAGAGGAGTTTGACCCAGCGCACATAAGCTTCCGGTACGCCATGAGATCGAAGAAGCTGATGCGGAACCCGGTCAAATGCTTTCTCCAGATTCAGGAAAGCCATGTGAATTCTCCTTCTTTTCTCCATATACTTTTCTATCAGAAGCCGCATTGCATGGATGGCATCACCTGTTCCATGATCTTTCATGAACCCACACTGGTTAGGTGAGATGGTAACAATGCTACATAAGCGAGTGTCAATCAAACGTACTAGAAACTTCATTATGTGGCATAGGAGCCGAATAGGACGGTAATTGGCACAGATAGTTACATCGCCCTTGCCTTTCCATATTGGTACTGTGACGCTAGTTTGCAAGGCATTTGTTTAAGAACTCTGCTAGGAACTCTGCACAGTAGAGTTTAGCACATAAGTTTCATATTCTTAGTCATTAAAATCAATATAGTCCATATTTCAGCTGAAAAGTATTAAATTCTATTAAATTGGCAGTCTTGTCAATAATGGAGAAACAAATTAAAATATATATATTTAATTTAGCTGGTGTGCAGCTCATCATCACTCCTTGTAACATTTTTAATGAATCGCTTATAAACGTGGTGATGACTATTGTAAAGGTTCTATTTAACAAACATAATAAGAATAAATAATATACACGGTGGTGTGACCTTACCTGCGATAGTATAATATAATAAGTTGTTGTTGAGCGCCAGATTCCTATTTAAGACAGTGAATCGAAATTTGTGAATTAACCTCGGCTATCAGCAGTAGAGTCGAGACCACTTACGCGGGCCGTAGTGTAACTTAGTTGACTAACCATTCAGTATTTATTTAAGGAGTATGATTGATTTTGCCTATAGTATGTGCTAACTACAAGAAAAGTTACAGTCATGAAGTTAAAGAAAATGAATTTATTATATGCAAAAACAAAATGTTAATAGTTACAAAAAAGAATTTAATTTACCAACTGCGGTTTAATTATTTAAAAGAAAATGAACATTTAAAATGAATTGAAAGTTAATTGAAGTTAAATTATATTAGAGACGATAGTTTTATTGAATTGTTTGCTCACCCATTCGAAGATTCGTCATATTTAAGAAATGATCGATGATCTCGATGTTACGTCGCTTATGTTTAAAAAAATGATGTGATATCTCAATTACTATGAAATATCCTCATTAAATACGTTGCCATCTGTAGAAAGACTCTTGATCAGGGATATAACCCATTATCGGCTGATATTGATTTCGGCAAGACATCGTACAGTGCCAACTCTCTTTGCTCAGTTCATTAGGACCCAGAAAGCAAGGTTCCCACTTCCTTCCTTCATTCAGAGCTGTAGATCAATGCGTCTTTTGTCGGAGTCGCAGGTACTAATGACTTCCTTGTCACGTGGTCTTCGACGGTCTCCCCTCCAGTAAGCTTCCCTTTCTTCAGTGTTCATTCTCTCACGGGGGCTAATTGCACCACAATTTGTAATCTTTAGACGCGTACGTACCGTAGAAAATGGCGTGTTGGTTACACCATAGTGGGTTTCTTAGCATCTCAGGAAAATGACGCAGTTTGCCGTGGTGAAATTATTACTACGTCGTTCAGTTTGTGACGCATTGGGTTGATCCTATTTGGCAATCTTGTTGCATTATATATTTTACTTCGTCTCTTTACAAATAATTGTTAATAAAAATATTTCTGACTATAATAATAAAAACCGCTTACAATTATCTGATATAAAAATCATCTCATTGATGTACTAATTAATAAGAATAATAAATATGATAATTATAAATGAATAACCCTTTAAATATAACCGCTATGGGATCGAATCGTTACAATCGCCCCTAAGATAAATAATTTAAATGACATTTCACATTATTTCTCTTACCACATCCAACATAAAAAAATATAAATATAAATATCATAACCCCCAAAAAGACAACATACAATATACTCTTCATCAATACACAAAAATATACAAGAACATACTCTTTTCACTTTACATATTTGTACTATCATTTCTCATTCTTCCAAATGTTCATAATGTTCATTCTTCTTTATATATGTTGTAAAAAAAATTATATAAATGTATTCTTCAAAAAAAATTCATATTTTAACTTTCATTCATCTCATTCTTCCAAATGTTCATAATGTTTATTCTTATTTATATATATCTATACTGTAAAAAAATATACATATAATGCCCTTCACTTTACATTCTTCGAAGTAATTACTTCGTTGCACACGCATATCACTGCACGCGATGTGGTAATACAATCAACATAATATCCCTTTCGTCTCTATAAAGGGATTACTCAAATGCAGTAAAATTTCAATAATTGAAGAAAAAAAATAACTTAGCAAGATACCTAAGGCAATTCCAATTTCAGTGCATATGTCATACATGTAAATATTTCCCCAAATACATAATGACATCGAAATACCTTAAAGTAGTTATTAAACAGTTCACATAAATATCCAAGTTACTACTCACCTGCCTTCGTGGCTTAATTCTTTCTTAGGCCACGGCCGCCTCCTTTCAAATTAATACTTCCTAAGTCTCTACGACTTCTTAACTTCTCATAAAACCACAATTCCTCTTCACTACTTCTCGAAAACAATAACTTGAATTTTCAAAATCACAAATGAACATATAATCTGACTTCTTGTTCACATTATTAAATTTAACTTAGCGTCAAGATATAACTTTACTGTATCGTCATTCCTTACTTACCATAACAAAATGATTAAGACTTGGACAAAATACTACTCAATACCTGAATTACGTATATCACTAAACTATTTCACAAAAACACATGACAAACTCCTCGGAATAAATATTTCGTTCCACAAAATATTAATGCTCTTATACTTTAAATTTAGTCTATTCATGATTTGACTTTTTGCTGAATACCTTAAAAAAAACATAGTTTTCTCTCAAAACTTATTGTGACATTACACGTCAACACTTCCTTACTTGCTTCGATCACCTGGACTATAGCTCACTCTTGCTATACCAGAATCTCTCAAAACTCATCGTGACATCACACGTCACATACAAAAAAAAACTCCCCTATTCGTGGTATAATCCCACTTCTTCTTATTGTTACAGGTCACCTCTTACTGACCAATAACACACTAAATTTACGCTAAAAAAAATCTTACATGCTTCGACTAATTCCTTGGAATAATAACATCATACTTAGCTTTCCTAACTATTGTCTTCCTAAAATAATGACAGTGTTCCAGTTGATAGTCAATAACACCGACACTCCTAATTGGCAAATATTCTCCCAAAATCACTTCATAAAGCAAGTCCTGAGTTATAACACAGTTCAGACACTCTCTGCTCTACCAAATTAAATGCGTAAATTACACCTGCCTTTAATTGAAACTTCATTATTACCCCTTAGGTATACACAGCTTACATTACTAACTTATTCTTGACTTCAAAAATATAAACTTCTCTTTACTAACTCCGTATGACATAAATAAAACTTTAATTTCTGGTTTACTAAAAATGATTTATCTTTAAAATCCTCAAAACATCGAATTATAACAAATTCTTTTCACTTCTAGAAAATATTATGCCAACCATATAATTATTACTATTATCTTTACTTTAACCTGTGTGTAGGACAACAATCTACCACATCATTAATTCGTTATTAATCATCAGTAACTTTTTACTAAAAGTGGTTTAGCTCGATAACAAGCCTTGTAATATCTTTAAAACGTGCGTAACTGTAACAAAAACTTGGACCATATTACCTTTGTAATCTCTTATTACCTTGTGTGCATACAACCATATATACTTTAAAAACCTCCCAACATTAACTTCACGTAGTCCCGTAGACACCATAAAAAACTCATTGCTCAACGGAATATACCTCGCTGACCTACATCATCCTCCAAAAACTTCTTAAAACTCCATTTGGCATCTTACCAAAAACTTCCTCAAAAAACAACTTCATTTGGCATCTTACCAAAACTTAAAAACCACATTGCTCAACGGCATTACCTTCGTTGGCTTACTTCTTCAAACTCACGTCCATTTACGTGAAAATACACACATACACACACACATATCTGTCACCAAGTATCAGATGTCCTAATTAGTTACTACTTCCTCATTTCAACCCGATGTTGGTTAATTCATACAACGCATTACCATCAACAATTCTAAACCACTTATAAATTTCTCAAAATATATCCACTGATAACCTCGCTGTCCTCAACTGAAATTTCTTTATTAAATCAATACTTAATTCTTCAACTCACTAGTTTTATTACCACTGTATCATCTTATCTTCACTCACTTTTGAATTAAATCTTTATTACCACTATATTCATAATTATGGTTGCCATAATAATTATTACTACTTTCTTTCGATTACTTACCTATGTAATAACCTTCCTACTTTTTAAAATTTAATCCTCACTTCCTCCAACTTACCTGCAGCTTAAGGACCCACATTCAACTTACCTGAATTACTCAATAGCACGACAATCTCTGTCTTCCAAATTAAATGATTTTAGTCAATCTAAATCAATAAGCGTAGGCACTACGCGCCCCTTACCATCCTAACTTCACGACTGAATTAAAATTACTCACAGCAGGTTCCTTATCTACCTCTGTTAAATCATATTAAACTTCATTACTTAATATTTAAGTCATACGGAACAGTAACTATCGTTAATACAAATTTACATCACTACGTTCTCTGGCATTTCACAGTTCTTACCACATTCATCTTCAATTCTATCTTTAACTAGAATTCCACATGATTCCTTCCGTGTTACATTAGTTTCTACTTCCTCTGTACTACATTCATCCATAGTAACACAGTACTTCGGCTTTCTCCCTCTTACTTCCCCAAGTCTGGCTAATTCAGTACGCCTCTGCACATCATGTGCTTTCTTTCTCTCTTTCATTCTGATTTCTTTTTCCTCTAGCAACTTGATTCTCTTCTCTTTCATTTTACTTCTAAAATATCTACCTACCTGTCTTCCTTTCACTTCTCCATTACTATCACTTAATGTTCTCTTTACCCGTGGACTATTGCTTCTGCTCTTATCTATCTCTCTCCTCCTCTTAACCTGTTTACTAATTATGTTCTTCTGACTATGACTTAACGCACGCTTCTCTGCCTCTAATAATTTCACATTAATTTCCGCTACACCATCATTAAATTCTTCCCTAGTCAACATATCCTCTTCACCTAAGATTTTCTGCATCTTAATTTCTTGAGTGCCTAGTACTTTCTTTATCTTACCTACTTCTATCCCTATCTTTTATCTCATCTTCTCCACTTCTCTTTCACTACATTCTATAGTCTCTTCTATAGCTATCCTGCTTTCATCTATCATCTCCGCTGACTCTAATCTGCTTTCTCCTTTTATCTCTTCTGACTCCAATCTGCTTTCACCTACAATCTCCCCTAATTCCAATTTGCTTTCATCTAAAATCTCGTCTGACTCTAATCTGATTTCACCTAAAATTTCCTCTACTTGCCGTTCCTCACCTAAGCTACTTTCATCTATGTCAAGCATCTCTACCAACTCTACTATGTTTTCTCCTATTATATCCGCTAACTGCTGTTCAACATCTATAATTTCTTCTACAGCTATCCTGCTTTTATCTAAAATCTCCTCTGACCCTAATCTGCTTTCACCTACAATCTCTTCTACCTCCAATCTACTTTCACCTACAATCTCCTCTGATTCAGATTTGTTTTCAACTACAAATTCATCTGACTCTAATCTGTTTTCAACTATAATTTCTTCTACCTCCAATCTGCTTTCAATTACAGTCTCCTTTCTCATCCATGTCTGATGTTCTCTATTTGAGTTCTCCATCCACTCCTGATGTTCTTTTCTTTCTTCCTCTCTCCTTTTATTCATCTCCCTCAAGATATCAGCTAATGAAATTTCATGAATATCGATAGACATTTCTTTCTTATCCGCCATCTCGAAGTACATCGTATAACAATTGCCCTTCCAAAATTTCACTTCACTTCACTGTCCCCCAAAAGCACTGACAATTTGCACTGAAATTATACACTCCTCTGACTAAATACCGAATGGTTTTCGTGTCCTACTTTGTGGCGCCAAATGTAAAATTTTTAATGAATCGTTTATAAACGTGGTGATGACTATTGTAAAGGTTCTATTTAACAAACATAATAAGAATAAATAATATACACGGTGGTGTGACCTTACCTGCGATAGTATAATATAATAAGTTGTTGTTGAGCGCCAGATTCCTATTTAAGACAGTGAATCGAAATTTGTGAATTAACCTCGGCTATCAGCAGTAGAGTCGAGACCACTTACCCGGGCCGTAGTGTAACTTAGTTGACTAACCATTCAGTATTTATTTAAGGAGTATGATTGATTTTGCCTATAGTATGTGCTAACTACAAGAAAAGTTACAGTCATGAAGTTAAAGAAAATGAATTTATTATATGCAAAAACAAAATGTTAATAGTTACAAAAAAGAATTTAATTTACCAACTGCGGTTTAATTATTTAAAAGAAAATGAACATTTAAAATGAATTGAAAGTTAATTGAAGTTAAATTATATTAGAGACGATAGTTTTATTGAATTGTTTGCTCACCCATTCGAAGATTCGTCATATTTAAGAAATGATCGATGATCTCGATGTTACGTCGCTTATGTTTAAAAAATGATGTGATATCTCAATTACTATGAAATATCCTCATTAAATACGTTGCCATCTGTAGAAAGACTCTTGATCAGGGATATAACCCATTATCGGCTGATATTGATTTCGGCAAGACATCGTACAGTGCCAACTCTCTTTGCTCAGTTCATTAGGACCCAGAAAGCAAGGTTCCCACTTCCTTCCTTCATTCAGAGCTGTAGATCAATGCGTCTTTTGTCGGAGTCGCAGGTACTAATGACTTCCTTGTCACGTGGTCTTCGACGGTCTCCCCTCCAGTAAGCTTCCCTTTCTTCAGTGTTCATTCTCTCACGGGGGCTAATTGCACCACAATTTGTAATCTTTAGACGCGTACGTACCGTAGAAAATGGCGTGTTGGTTACACCATAGTGGGTTTCTTAGCATCTCAGGAAAATGACGCAGTTTGCCGTGGTGAAATTATTACTACGTCGTTCAGTTTGTGACGCATTGGGTTGATCCTATTTGGCAATCTTGTTGCATTATATATTTTACTTCGTCTCTTTACAAATAATTGTTAATAAAAATATTTCTGACTATAATAATAAAAACCGCTTACAATTATCTGATATAAAAATCATCTCATTGATGTACTAATTAATAAGAATAATAAATATGATAATTATAAATGAATAACCCTTTAAATATAACCGCTATGGGATCGAATCGTTACAATCGCCCCTAAGATAAATAATTTAAATGACATTTCACATTATTTCTCTTACCACATCCAACATAAAAAATATATAAATATAAATATCATAACCCCCAAAAAGACAACATACAATATACTCTTCATCAATACACAAAAATATACAAGAACATACTCTTTTCACTTTACATATTTGTACTATCATTTCTCATTCTTCCAAATGTTCATAATGTTCATTCTTCTTTATATATGTTGTAAAAAAAATTATATAAATGTATTCTTCACAAAAAATTCATATTTTAACTTTCATTCATCTCATTCTTCCAAATGTTCATAATGTTTATTCTTCTTTATATATATCTATACTGTAAAAATATATACATATAATGCCCTTCACTTTACATTCTTCGAAGTAATTACTTCGTTGCACACGCATATCACTGCACGCGATGTGGTAATACAATCAACATAATATCCCTTTCGTCTCTATAAAGGGATTACTCAAATGCAGTAAAATTTCAATAATTGAAGAAAAAAAATAACTTAGCAAGATACCTAAGGCAATTCCAATTTCAGTGCATATGTCATACATGTAAATATTTCCCCAAATACATAATGACATCGAAATACCTTAAAGTAGTTATTAAACAGTTCACATAAATATCCAAGTTACTACTCACCTGCCTTCGTGGCTTAATTCTTTCTTAGGCCACGGCCGCCTCCTTTCAAATTAATACTTCCTAAGTCTCTACGACTTCTTAACTTCTCATAAAACCACAATTCCTCTTCACTACTTCTCGAAAACAATAACTTGAATTTTCAAAATCACAAATGAACATATAATCTGACTTCTTGTTCACATTATTAAATTTAACTTAGCGTCAAGATATAATTTTACTGTATCGTCATTCCTTACTTACCATAACAAAATGATTAAGACTTGGACAAAATACTACTCAATACCTGAATTACGTATATCACTAAACTATTTCACAAAAACACATGACAAACTCCTCGGAATAAATATTTCGTTCCACAAAATATTAATGCTCTTATACTTTAAATTTAGTCTATTCATGATTTGACTTTTTGCTGAATACCTTTAAAAAACATAGTTTTCTCTCAAAACTTATTGTGACATTACACGTCAACACTTCCTTACTTGCTTCGATCACCTGGACTATAGCTCACTCTTGCTATACCAGAATCTCTCAAAACTCATCGTGACATCACACGTCACATACAAAAAAAACTCCCCTATTCGTGGTATAATCCCACTTCTTCTTATTGTTACAGGTCACCTCTTACTGACCAATAACACACTAAATTTACGCTAAAAAAAATCTTACATGCTTCGACTAATTCCTTGGAATAATAACATCATACTTAGCTTTCCTAACTATTGTCTTCCTAAAATAATGACAGTGTTCCAGTTGATAGTCAATAACACCGACACTCCTAATTGGCAAATATTCTCCCAAAATCACTTCATAAAGCAAGTCCTGAGTTATAACACAGTTCAGACACTCTCTGCTCTACCAAATTAAATGCGTAAATTACACCTGCCTTTAATTGAAACTTCATTATTACCCCTTAGGTATACACAGCTTACATTACTAACTTATTCTTGACTTCAAAAATATAAACTTCTCTTTACTAACTCCGTATGACATATATAAAACTTTAATTTCTCGTTTACTAAAAATGATTTATCTTTAAAATCCTCAAAACATCGAATTATAACAAATTCTTTTCACTTCTAGAAAATATTATGCCAACCATATAATTATTACTATTATCTTTACTTTAACCTGTGTGTAGGACAACAATCTACCACATCATTAATTCGTTATTAATCATCAGTAACTTTTTACTAAAAGTGGTTTAGCTCGATAACAAGCCTTGTAATATCTTTAAAACGTGCGTAACTGTAACAAAAACTTGGACCATATTACCTTTGTAATCTCTTATTACCTTGTGTGCATACAACCATATATACTTTAAAAACCTCCCAACATTAACTTCACGTAGTCCCGTAGACACCATAAAAAACTCATTGCTCAACGGAATATACCTCGCTGACCTACTTCATCCTCCAAAAACTTCTTAAAACTCCATTTGGCATCTTACCAAAAACTTCCTCAAAAAACAACTTCATTTGGCATCTTACCAAAACTTAAAAACCACATTGCTCAACGGCATTACCTTCGTTGGCTTACTTCTTCAAACTCACGTCCATTTACGTGAAAATACACACATACACACACACATATCTGTCACCAAGTATCAGATGTCCTAATTAGTTACTACTTCCTCATTTCAACCCGATGTTGGTTAATTCATACAACGCATTACCATCAACAATTCTAAACCACTTATAAATTTCTCAAAATATATCCACTGATAACCTCGCTGTCCTCAACTGAAATTTCTTTATTAAATCAATACTTAATTCTTCAACTCACTAGTTTTATTACCACTGTATCATCTTATCTTCACTCACTTTTGAATTAAACCTTTATTACCACTATATTCATAATTATGGTTGCCATAATAATTATTACTACTTTCTTTCGATTACTTACCTATGTAATAACCTTCCTACTTTTTAAAATTTAATCCTCACTTCCTCCAACTTACCTGCAGCTTAAGGACCCACATTCAACTTACCTGAATTACTCAATAGCACGACAATCTCTGTCTTCCAAATTAAATGATTTTAGTCAATCTAAATCAATAAGCGTAGGCACTACGCGCCCCTTACCATCCTAACTTCACGACTGAATTAAAATTACTCACAGCAGGTTCCTTATCTACCTCTGTTAAATCATATTAAACTTCATTACTTAATATTTAAGTCATACGGAACAGTAACTATCGTTAATACAAATTTACATCACTACGTTCTCTGGCATTTCACAGTTCTTACCACATTCATCTTCAATTCTATCTTTAACTAGAATTCCACATGATTCCTTCCGTGTTACATTAGTTTCTACTTCCTCTGTACTACATTCATCCATAGTAACACAGTACTTCGGCTTTCTCCCTCTTACTTCACCAAGTCTGGCTAATTCAGTACGCCTCTGCACATCATATGCTTTCTTTCTCTCTTTCATTCTGATTTCTTTTTCCTCTAGCAACTTGATTCTCTTCTCTTTCATTTTACTTCTAAAATATCTACCTACCTGTCTTCCTTTCACTTCTCCATTACTATCACTTAATGTTCTCTTTACCCGTGGACTATTGCTTCTGCTCTTATCTATCTCTCTCCTCCTCTTAACCTGTTTACTAATTATGTTCTTCTGACTATGACTTAACGCACGCTTCTCTGCCTCTAATAATTTCACATTAATTTCCGCTACACCATCATTAAATTCTTCCCTAGTCAACATATCCTCTTCACCTAAGATTTTCTGCATCTTAAATTTCTTGAGTGCCTAGTACTTTCTTTATCTTACCTACTTCTATCCCTATCTTTTATCTCATCTTCTCCACTTCTCTTTCACTACATTCTATAGTCTCTTCTATAGCTATCCTGCTTTCATCTATCATCTCCGCTGACTCTAATCTGCTTTCTCCTTTTATCTCTTCTGACTCCAATCTGCTTTCACCTACAATCTCCCCTAATTCCAATTTGCTTTCATCTAAAATCTCGTCTGACTCTAATCTGATTTCACCTAAAATTTCCTCTACTTGCCGTTCCTCACCTAAGCTACTTTCATCTATGTCAAGCATCTCTACCAACTCTACTATGTTTTCTCCTATTATATCCGCTAACTGCTGTTCAACATCTATAATTTCTTCTACAGCTATCCTGCTTTTATCTAAAATCTCCTCTGACCCTAATCTGCTTTCACCTACAATCTCTTCTACCTCCAATCTACTTTCACCTACAATCTCCTCTGATTCAGATTTGTTTTCAACTACAAATTCATCTGACTCTAATCTGTTTTCAACTATAATTTCTTCTACCTCCAATCTGCTTTCAATTACAGTCTCCTTTCTCATCCATGTCTGATGTTCTCTATTTGAGTTCTCCATCCACTCCTGATGTTCTTTTCTTTCTTCCTCTCTCCTTTTATTCATCTCCCTCAAGATATCAGCTAATGAAATTTCATGAATATCGATAGACTTTTCTTTCTTATCCGCCATCTCGAAGTACATCGTATAACAATTGCCCTTCCAAAATTTCACTTCACTTCACTGTCCCCCAAAAGCACTGACAATTTGCACTGAAATTATACACTCCTATGACTAAATACCGAATGGTTTTCGTGTCCTACTTTGTGGCGCCAAATGTAACATTTTTAATGAATCGTTTATAAACGTGGTGATGACTATTGTAAAGGTTCTATTTAACAAACATAATAAGAATAAATAATATACACGGTGGTGTGACCTTACCTGCGATAGTATAATATAATAAGTTGTTGTTGAGCGCCAGATTCCTATTTAAGACAGTGAATCGAAATTTGTGAATTAACCTCGGCTATCAGCAGTAGAGTCGAGACCACTTACCCGGGCCGTAGTGTAACTTAGTTGACTAACCATTCAGTATTTATTTAAGGAGTATGATTGATTTTGCCTATAGTATGTGCTAACTACAAGAAAAGTTACAGTCATGAAGTTAAAGAAAATGAATTTATTATATGCAAAAACAAAATGTTAATAGTTACAAAAAAGAATTTAATTTACCAACTGCGGTTTAATTATTTAAAAGAAAATGAACATTTAAAATGAATTGAAAGTTAATTGAAGTTAAATTATAATAGAGACGATAGTTTTATTGAATTGTTTGCTCACCCATTCGAAGATTCGTCATATTTAAGAAATGATCGATGATCTCGATGTTACGTCGCTTATGTTTAAAAAAATGATGTGATATCTCAATTACTATGAAATATCCTCATTAAATACGTTGCCATCTGTAGAAAGACTCTTGATCAGGGATATAACCCATTATCGGCTGATATTGATTTCGGCAAGACATCGTACAGTGCCAACTCTCTTTGCTCAGTTCATTAGGACCCAGAAAGCAAGGTTCCCACTTCCTTCCTTCATTCAGAGCTGTAGATCAATGCGTCTTTTGTCGGAGTCGCAGGTACTAATGACTTCCTTGTCACGTGGTCTTCGACGGTCTCCCCTCCAGTAAGCTTCCCTTTCTTCAGTGTTAATTCTCTCACGAGGGCTAATTGCACCACAATTTGTAATCTTTAGACGCGTACGTACCGTAGAAAATGGCGTGTTGGTTACACCATAGTGGGTTTCTTAGCATCTCAGGAAAATGACGCAGTTTGCCGTGGTGAAATTATTACTACGTCGTTCAGTTTGTGACGCATTGGGTTGATCCTATTTGGCAATCTTGTTGCATTATATATTTTACTTCGTCTCTTTACAAATAATTGTTAATAAAAATATTTCTGACTATAATAATAAAAACCGCTTACAATTATCTGATATAAAAATCATCTCATTGATGTACTAATTAATAAGAATAATAAATATGATAATTATAAATGAATACCCCTTTAAATATAACCGCTATGGGATCGAATCGTTACATCCTGTCCACGCCTCAGTTGTGATAAGGTGGGAGAAAGAGAGAGGACTGAGCACGGAAGAGGTGAGATCACAAAAACAATTCAAAGACTTCAAAACTCTCATTCCTCACATTCTGAAAGTTTCGAGATGTGAACAATACTGTGGAAGAACTAAATCGTACAGGTTTTGTAGATGAAGTTAGACACTGTACTTTCAAAGAACCCTGGCTTATGAAGGAATGGGAAAGGTTGCTGCAATTTTGTGTGGAGATGTAAGTGTAAAGTTAACATTGGATTTAACCCCAGAAAACACTGTGAAGGTAAAATATGCCCCCATTACCTCTTCTGATGTTGAATGCAGTTTCAGTCAATATAAAACTGTCCTTAGAGAAAATAGGAGAACATTCACTTTCCAGCACTTAAGAAAGAATTTTGTAATCCATTGTTTTGGTAACAGAGAATAAAATATTGTGTGTTTTTCAAAGATCATATTGATATTAACAAGAAGTTCCGTGAAGAACTATACAGCCTACTTTTCATGCCAATGATTATTCTACAGAATATGAACCTATCTAGAATAATGACGAAATTAAGTTGCTAATATCGAAATTTCCAATTAGTTCGAAATACTGTATACCTGGCATAATGTATCCTAATAGAGCACTACAGTTGGCAGCCCTGATGACTGAATATATTCTTAGTTCCGTCTCTTACGGTACTAAATACAAAATTTGGTTGAAGTCCACTGGATAGCATGGACGTAACATGCAGTTAAACATTGGATCTAACAGCGCGCGTAAAATCATGTTGGCAACAATGTCATGCATGTATTGGGCAGAAATAATCTGAAATAATATGATCTATTGTTGTGCCAATTTTGAATGAAATCCATTAGTTAGTATAGAAGTTACATGCATTTTAAAATTGGACCTATCAGCAGGCTTAGAATCATGTTGGCAGCACTGACGTATATTAGTTACTCCAAATTCGTCTAGAATGCCAGGTAATATACGTGTGCAAAGTTTAGAGCTATTGGCTTGCACACTTTCTGATATATTGATATTAGGGTAACAAAAATAGGGACAGCACATATTAACAGTTGGCAGCCCTGGTTGCTCCTTAGAATACGCATAGTCATATCTGTTATGGTACACATAGCACATACGAAATTTGGTTGAAATCCAAATGATAGTATGGAAGTTACATGTAATTAAATTTGGACCTGTCAGCAGGCTTAGAATCATGTTGGTAGCACTGACGTATATAAGTTACTCCAAATTAATACAGAATGTCAGGTACTAGACGTGTGCATAGTTTAAAGCTGTCGGCTTGCATACTTTCTGATATATTGGTATTTGGATAAAATAAATTAGGAGCATTTATTAACAGTTGGCAGCCCTGGTAGGTCTTAAGAATAAGCTCAGTCATATCTGGTTATGTACACATACAACATACGAAATTTGGTTGAATTCCACTTGATAGTGTAGAAGTTATATGCATTTAAAAATTGGACCTATCAGGAGGCTTATAATCATTTTGGCAACACTGCCATGTTTGGCCTCCTGGAAATTAAACTGAAATATTATGATCTGTACGTGTGCCAATTTTGAAATAGCTCCCATTCATACTTTCCAAGATATCCAACATGGAGCTCAAATTTCAATTGCGATTTTTTAGCAGTTGGTAGCACTGAAATCATTTTCAAATATGGCCGTGAGATATTCAGGTATAGATCTTTACTCCTACCAAATTTTGTTTCGATTGCTGCAGCCGTTTAGGAGTTGATAGGGGGGGGACACACACACAGCCAGACAGACAGACAGACGGACAGACAGACAGACAGACAGACACACATTTGCCCGATCTCATAAGACTACTTTTTCCTCATTTTTGCAAAATGTGAAAAGTAGGCTAAAAATGGGAAGTGCAACGTTATGTTTCATGTAGATCTACTTTGTGTATCTTCTTTTAACTTGGTTATTAAATAGAAATCATACCGGCCGCGCTGGCCGAGAGCGCTAATGTGCTACCTCGTGCCTCACTGGCATCGGGAGAGCGTGGGTTCAAACTCCACCTCGGCCGTCCTGAAAATGGTTTTCGTGGTTTCCCATTTTCACCAACAGGCAAATGCCAGGACAGTTCCTTACAATAGGTCCACGGCCGATTTCCTTCCAAAATTTGTACCCTAACCCTTCCTGGAAAGAAAATACATGACCATTGGCTGCATTAATAAAATTATTAAATAGAAATTATATTTTCTTTTTGCAATTTTAAGTCCATATATAATTCCATATTTCATACAAAATAACTAAATATATATGTACATATTCTTCTTCTTCTTCTTCGGAAAACGTTTCTGCTTATGCAGGTCGTTCACAGAACCTCTTCCAATCCTCTCTTCTCTCCCACAGTCAGCACTTCCTGCCATTGTAGTCCTCTCCGGTTCACATCATCTTTCATCTTGTCCGTGGTCTTCCTTTTAGTCTTTTTTTGTTTTTTGTTTTAAGGGGCGGAACTACGAGGTCATCTGCCCCTCTTAACACAGATTAAAGAATACCAATTTTGAATTGAATTTAAAATTTTAAGGTGGACATCTAAATTTAAAAGACCAAAAATAAATAAAACAAAAACAAAAAAATAAATTTAAAAAAATATAAAAAATATAAAAATAAAAAAATTACGGGAAAAAAACATTATCATTAAAAACAAACAAGTCGTTGAGTCAATGTTCACTGGAAAATTTAGATTGCTGGCCCTAAACCACTCTCACTTATAAAGCGGATAACGCGATCAGCAGCCACCGCGTCATCGGCTAATATAAGTTTGAGTGTCATCTGCAAACCAAGGTTTCTTCGTAAGTCAGCAAGATCCACACACTCGGTGAAAATGTGGGCCACGGTGAAAACGGCTCCACAGGTACAAAGTGGGGGGTCTTCCCTTCTCATTGGGTACGAGTGGGTGGATCTTGTATGACCTATCCTTAGCCTACACAACATGACGGACTCTCTCCGGGACTGGAAGGAGCTCCGCCACACGCGAGTAGTTCCCTTGATCGCTCTCAGTTTACTGGGCAGTGGGTCAGCTAGCCACTGACTCTCCCAAAAAGCCAGAACTTGTAGGCGTAACTGAGAGCGAATATCTCTAGCGGGTACCTCCATTGGTCGAGGTGGTAGTGATACCGCCTCTTTTGCAGCTTGATCAGCTAACTCATTTCTCGCAATTCCCGTGTGGTTTGGAAGCCACAGAAAGGTGATTCGAGTGTTAGCGTGGCACTGCCCGGCTAGTAGGTCGTGGATTCGCTGCACTAGGGGGTGCTGCGGGAAACATGTAGAAATTGACTGCAACGAACTCAAAGAGTCGGTACACACGAGAAAGTGGATTCGTGCATCCTGTAGTGCAAACTGCAGAGCTTCATAGATGGCAACGAGCTCCGCAGTAAACACACTACAGGCCTCAGGCAAAGAGATCTTGGTATTTGCACCATCAATAACATAAGCACAACCCACCTTCTCGTCCACCTTCAAACCATCCGTGTAGAGAATGCCAGCGTCCGGAAATTGGTGAACTATGCTGTGGAACTGCCTCCGGTAAACGGAGGCATCCGTGTTCACCTTAGGACCTCGGTGCAGATCTAACCAAATTTCCAGACGCGGGACTTGCCACGGAGGCACCTCGCTAGGTGTCCGGATCATACAGGGACCTACAGCCACTCCTATTTCAGTACACGAGCTATCAAGTCTAATACCAACCGGCCAAGTGGCACGAGGCCGTTTGGCGTACCCCTGGTGGTTTTGGATACCGATGAGAGCTTGATAGGTCGGGTGTTGCGGCATTTGACGCGCATTGGCAGCATACGTTAAAAGCATATGTTGGCGTCTATACTGTAATTTAAAGGTGGAACACCCGATTCGGCGAGTAGGCTGGGTATCGGGCTGGTCCGGAAGGCACCGGTAGCCAGCCTAACGCCACTATGGTGGATACTGTCCAGCATTTTCAAGGTTGCCGGCCTTGCTGAACCGTATGCCGCAGAACCATAGTCTAGCCGGGACAGGACGAGGGCTTGGTAGAACCATAGCAGCACCGCACGGTCAGCCCCCCTCATAGTGCCACTAAGAAACTTGAGCATGTTCAGTTTCCTGAGACACGTCATTTTCAATTGCCGTATATGGTGCTGCCACGTTAATTTGCTATCAAAATGGAGCCCCAGGAAGCGATAAGAGTCAACCAACGGCAACGCAGCATCCCTGTAAATGTAGCCTCCGGAGCCGACAAAAATGGATGACGGAGGTTTTCGCTGCTGAAAAACGAAAACCCCGGTCGTGAGCCCACTTGTCGACCCGGTTGATAGCTAGCTGCAATTGCCGTTCCACGACTGCCATACTTCCAGAGCTGTAATGCAGAGCTAAATCGTCTACATACAGCGATGGAACTACCGCGGACCCGGCGGCGGCAACAATGCCATTTATGGCAATCGCGAACAAGGTGACACTCAGCACAGAACCCTGAGGAACTCCATTTTCTTGAATATAGTATTGCGATAATGTCCTACCGACCCTTACACGGAAGAGTCGGACGGACATGAAATTCGCAATGAAAGCCGGTAGATTACCACGGAGTCCCCACTTATGAAGGGTGGAAAGGATCCCGTAGCGCCATGTGGTGTCGTAGGCTTTCTCGAGATCAAAGAAAACCGTGACTAGGTGCTGCTTTCGGAAAAATGCCCCCTGTATGGCGCTCTCAAGTCGCACCAGATGGTCAGTGGTGGACCTATGAGAGCGAAATCCACACTGGTACTCAGACAGGAGACCTTTCTCCTCCAAGAACCACACCAGTCGACGGTTCACCATCTTTTCGAGCAGCTTACATAGGCCATTTGTCAGACAAATGGGCCTATAGCTGCTTACACACTTGGGATCCTTTCCAGCCTTGGGAATCGGTATCACGATCCCCTCTCGCCATTGAGATGGAAACTCCCCTTCAATCCATATACGATTGAAGAGGATCAACAGTTGTTTTATACTGGCTTCGCACAGATGTTTTAACATTTGATTATGTATGTTATACGGTCCAGGAGCCGTATCCCTGCACAGTGCAAGCACACTGCGCAGTTCCCATTCAGAGAATGGTACATTATAGGACTCCGAAGCAGCAGTGGCTTCAGAGTCAGAAATGTAGGATCGTAACTCCCGGAGCAGGATACATCGGAGAAGTGCGAGCCAATACTGTTGGCAATGACGAGATGGTCCGTGATGAAGTCTCCATTGATGGACACTCCGGGTATCGACAGTGATGTCGGGAGTCCGGAGATCCGATGAAGCTTAGTCCACACTTGAGATGAAGGAGTATGCGCCGTCATAGACGACACATACTTTTCCCACGTCGTTTTCTTACTCTCCCGAATCAGATATCGGGCTCTAGCACGCATCCTTCTGAAGGTGATAAGGTTGGCCATAGTGTTTTGCCTCCGATAGCATTTGAAAGCACGTCGACGATCTTTAATGGCTGCTGCAATCTCGGCTGTCCACCAAGGGACAAGCTTCCGGCGTGAGTTGCCGGATGAGGAAGGTATTGTTTCCTCAGCAGCAGCCAAAATACCATTCGTTATATGAATGGTATGATCGTCGACACTCTCAAAGGTATCTTCGACAAACACCGCACGTGCCGTGAAAGTTGGCCAATCAGCCCGACGGAGAAGCCATCGACTTGGTAACTCGATGGCTCTCTGGTTCGGAAGAGAAACGATAATTCGAAAATGGTCACTATTACAAAGGTCATCGTGTACACCCCACTGTAGCAGGGGAACCAGCGCACGACTGCACAAGGTAATATCGATACTTGAATAAGTACCGTGTGCAATAGAGAAGTGCGTAGGTTCCCCTGTGTTCAACAAACCTTTTAGTCTTCGTCCAGACTATGACCATTCCAAAGCTCTTTTTGGTAGTCTCTCTTGACCCATTCGGTTTACATGTCCGAACCATTTCCACCTATTTCTCTCCATTGTCTCTTTTAGGGGGTTGATTTGAAGTGTTTCATTTCTCAACCTGTCCCTTCTTGTCTTTCACAGGATCCCTCTTAGCAAAAGCATCTCTGTTGCTTGCAGTCTACTCATCTCTTTCTTTCTCCAGGTCCAACATTCTGATCCCTAGGTCAAACTTGGGAGATATGATTTTTGTATATCATGATCTTTACTATGGTAGGTATTGAACCCTTTATCCTCTGATGGATAAATGATTCGATGTTTTATTTCTACAATTAATTAATATTTCCACCAGCGTCATGAAATAGCCAGACGAAGATGAGGAAACTTCAAGCATTTGTTGGAGACAGTGGAGACATACCTGCAACAGTTTGATAAAAGGCTAAATACTTTAGCTTGGTGAAAAGAAAGAGCCTAGCAATGTTTCAGAAGGACAGGTGGTGGCTACCTCAAAATAGAAGGGACGCGTGGTGAGACACGCTTATGGTATGTTCATTGTACTATTCGCGCCTAGAAAAAATATAATGCAGTAACGTGAGTGGCTGATGGTACTACTGGACACTCCTACGAGGCCGAGGTCTGATAAAAACCACGAAGTTATTGAAAAAGTGGAACCAATGAGAGATGAATGCTTACGAACGCGCCAAGTCTAGCTTGGACACGCGATAGCTAACATTAACGCGGGAGATCGGCTAGACAACATCTCTACGATCGATTCTAGGATTAATGGGCATATTCTTGACCTGCGCAATTTTACGAGTTCAGTGATATTTGTTTCATTCCTGTACCACTATTATTTTGAGAAATTTTTATATAATTTCCCCCTCTATCGATACCTAGGGCCAGTTCATTTATAAGTGGCGTGAAGAGCCAAGACATGATTATTATATTTGTGCGTCTGAGGACGTAGGTTATTATTACAATTTGTGCGTCTGAGGACGTAGGTGATTATTACATTTTGCGCGTCTGAGGACGTAGGCACTTGTACTTTGCGTGTCATGAGGACACAGATTTTTATTAATACTAATGTGGTGTTAATTCAGTGTGATAGATAGTCACAGTACTATTTTGTAGGGACAGTATCATCGACAATTCGCCAACAGACTGTTCTGGGGAATTAAGTACCTAAAACCGGTGAATTTAGTAAACAGATATCGAGTGTGAAATAATCTATAACTTTTTGCATCAGCACGAGAGATGACATCGCTTATCCTGGAAGAAGTTTGGAACTGTCAACACTCCGTCGAGATGTTTGAGATGAGCTAAGCAGCATTAAGTAGGGAGATGGCTGCAGATGTTCGTTGACGGTGACTGGCCAAGGATGAGTACTGAATAATATTCTTATTATCTGACAAATTAACTTATGGTATATGGGACATATTTTGTTTGTAAATATCTTGCTTGTGTTGATTAACGTAGTGTATTTAGTTTTGGTCTGACACACCTTTTGCATGGAAACAGCTCGCACAAATTTTTTTAGTCGTAAGTTCTTGTTTGTTTGTTTAACTAACGTGGCTATGTGGACGACCGTGTTCGCATATGTTTACGTAGTGCGATTAAGAAGCATCTCTCGGAGATATGTTGTGTTTCAGAAGTAGGACTGAATTAATATAATCATACAGTAGATTGGAGGGTAAATTAATCTTTGTAATGTTTATTAATGATCAGATTCAGTGAGTTTATTGCCGTTGGAGCAATGTGAGTTGTGGCGAAGTGCAGTCAGCTCTCTCGTAGTTTTTTAATATTTTTAAATAGTTTGTGAGCATCTGATTCAACCGACCTGTGTGAAAAGTGTTATGTCATTCCCAGCAGTGTGTGTGTGTGTATTTTATTGGTCATTACAAGCGGGAATTTCAGCGTAGACTGATTTCTGTCAGCTTGGTGCCGAGTCCATATGGTTACCTTGCAAGGACATATGTGGCTATATCGATTAATGTCTTACCATATGTTTATGTGGTTGAGATTTGTTGCTGTTGATTCTACGAGATAACGGGACAAGTGGTCAAGTTATTTTTACACACTGGAGCTTGACTATGACAAGAGTTGAGGAAGGGGGATGCTGTTTTCACAAGGCGGGCTGAAAGGATTGCATCGAGGTCATTAGTGGAGTGCTTGTTGGCTCCGTAATGATATTTGAAATACAGAATAAGAACTGATCAATGGTAAAAATTGTTTAAATAAATGGGAGTTGCCTACGAATCACTATAATCTCCGAAGCGTTAGCTTAACGTGCATTTTTGTTCATATAAGGTAATCTCAGCCGGTGAGGCTTTTGTTGTTGTTGGTTTCATTCCATGTTTATGTTCCGTATTAGTGACCCGTGCAGTCACGCGCGATGCTGTCTTTTCCTTGTTTGTGTATTGAGCAATTGGCCGTGTTGGCAGCTCATTTGTCAGATGCGTCATTGCATTGAAGGAGGGTCTCGAGGGAGATTCCTGTAAATATTAGATTTTAGACTGTGTGTCAGCGTTAATTTTTAAGGGTTTTTATTAGTGTTGTGTCCTATATCCGTAAACGTTGATTTACGAGATGATTGTTCGTAAGCAGCGTGGCTGTTACCCGCTGTAAACGAACAGTCATCCAAGTACTCATTCCTCGTAGTTAGTCATTACGCGTACATGAAATCCCAATGCAAGTTAGTGGAACTTGGATCCACATTTTTATAAGGGGGAGATCCGTCTGACTCCTCAACGTTGATAGATATTTCTGTCATGGGAAGATTCAGGGAGGAGTTTTATTATTGTTGTTGTCTATATTCATTTTATTTGCACTAATAGTCATTAAATTATGTTATTATGTTACGTCTGGTCACTTCTTCTCTTAATTATAGTTTTAACCCTATGACCCTTCCATCAGTAGAGCATGTTGTTTGGCGAACGTAAACATCACACTATGAACTGAGCGCGACCCCTTGATCAAGATTCTTGCATATAAACACTGCAATACTAAAGGGTTCAGTATGTTCCAATTCCTTATTATGTCAGACACGCTATAATAAGATGTTGAGCAATTTTCCATCCTCGTTAAAATTTCTTATTTGATGTTACCTCTCCTGGTTAGTTTACTTCCTAGGTATTTTAATTAATTAATTATTAGTAAATATAAATCTGTTCCCTGATGATCACTGTTAGCTATTATTATGTATTCCTTATTACATTGTTGCATACCACTAAATCAGGGGTTATCAAACTTTTTCTGTCACCCCCCCCCCCCCCCTTCTGAAACATGAAATATCTAGAGCGCCCCCCCCCCTTCTCATTTCCTTTCTTAGCACTTCTAATAGGCTACTTCCCACAAAAAAAAGATCACACAAGATCTACTGTGTATGCTACTGCCTAATTAGGATTTCAACTACCAGTTACATTAATAATAATAATAATAACACACAATTCATTATTCTTAGAGCACAACAACGTTTTGTAAAAAAAAGTCATGCATATGTATTATTTTTGTTTATAAAAATAAAAACAACTGCTGTATGCGCAGATGTTGGAATTGAGCAAATTTTGTTTGTTTCACTAATTAGCTCTTTAGCTGTGACACCTGTGTTCAGTAATGCTTTTTCATATTTGAAAGCTGTGACTTATAAATGACAATAGAAATAATATATACAATTTTTCAACATTTCACTGTGAATTTGAAAAATGTTACTTTAAAACTCTTCACCCATGAGAAATTAAAACAGGAGAATAAAAGTGTACTTGGATCAGAATTCAGTAATTCTCAGGCACTTACGGAGTTAGTGTGATGTGTGAGCTTGAATTTGAGATGAAAGTAAATCCAGTCTCGGTTGGATGTTTGAAACAGCAACCCGCACATCCCCTTCCAGCTGCAGCCGAGACCGATGCTTCGTCTTGACGGATGCCATTTCGGAAAATAGCTTGCCACGGTGGGTGAGTGGATAGCGTGTCGGTCTACTAACCCCAAGATTGCAGGTTCGCTCCTGACCGTGGTAAGTGATTTTTGAAAGGCGGCAAAAATACGATACGCATGACATACGATGTTGGCATGTCAAAGAACCCATTTGAAATCAGTAGGCCGAGTTCATAATGGCAAAATTAATCTCGGGAGTTTCCGCCAACACAAAGTTCCTCAGTTCTCTACTAGAAAGCGCTATAATGTTCAAGGAGCTTAGATATCTAACATCTAACCTCCTTGACTTTCATAGTCAAGGAACAACGAAATTCGACATGCAAGCTACCCTCTGGGTGTCAAATAACAAAGCTTGCACCCGGCACCCGAGGCCATACGATATTATTATTATTATTTCGGAAAATGTTGACTCACACAAGTAAGTTGAAGCGAAGGGTAATAACAGGTCTACTACTTTTCTTGATAAAATGGGATATTCATTCCGAATCTGAACCCTAAAATTTTCAAGAGACTTCGACTTAAATTCATTTTGAAGTATTCTGTCACTTGAGAGTTTCAAACGGACTGCGAATCCAGTCATTCTCAGTTGAAGGTTGTGGACATCTACCCTCGAATTTTTGACGAAGGTTTTGGAGGTATTCTACGAAAATTCCACTAATTTGACAAATATCTAACTCATTTTCTTCCAGGAATTCATTCAGATAATGAAACATTTCACAGTTACCTTTGTCCATCTGGGCTTTCCAAAGTTCAAGTTTTCTCTTAAAAGCAAGCACTTTTTCGCTTAGAATGAAAATATTACTATTTCGTCCTTGAAGTGACACGTTAAGTTCATTCAGGTTTTCAAATACGTCAGCCAAGTAGCACAGTATTAGAAGCCATTTCTCATCCAAAAACAGGGTTACGAGTGTAGGACTTCTGTCCAATAGAAAAATACGAAGTTCATTCTTTAACTCCACAATGCGATGAAGGACTCGACCACGAGGCAACCAACGTACCTCCGTGTGCAAGAGAAGCGAATCATGTGTAGATCCCATCTCCTCGCAAAGAATGGAAAATAGCCGACTGTTTAAAGCTCTTGCTTTCACAAAATTTGCAACTCTAATTACATCGTTCAGCACTTTATTGACTTCCGGTTGTAGTACTTTTGAAGACAATGCCTCCCTGTGTATCATGCAATGTTTGAATTAGTAACAGCACTCACTCTTGCTCTGAAACCCTTTTTAGTTCCAGTAAATGCCGACGCCCCATCAGTACATATACCAACACAATTTGTCCATGAGAGATTGTTGTCAATAGAAAAGTAATTCACAAGAGAAAAAATATCTTCACCTGTAGTCCGCCCTTCCAGAGCTTTACAAAATAGAAAATAGAAAATCCTCGTTCATTTCATTTCATGACAGTAGCGTACAAAAACAAGAAGCTGGGCACTGTTTACGAAATCAGTACTGTCATCAAGGCCAGCCCCGTGGTGTTGGGGTAGCACGCCTGCCTCTCACCCGGAGGCCCCGGGTTCAATCCCCGGCTCCGTCAGGGATTTTAAAACTGACATGAGGGTTGGAACGGGGTGCACTCAGCCTCGTGAGGACAATTGAGTAGCTGTCTGACAGTGAGACAGCGCCCCGATCACGAATACCAAGATTAACGGCCGAGGGGACCCGACGCGCTGATCATGCGTCACCCCAATATCTGCAGGCTAAATGGCTGGGCAGCGGTCGCTTGGTCGGCCTTAGCCCGTCATGGGCTGGATAGTGCCAGGGGTTGACTTTTTTTTTTTTTTGTACTGTCATCAAGTTGCAGGGCAAATTTCGGGCTATCATGAAGACGTGGTAGCAATTGACTTTTTATGTCAGAGGCTATTACATCAATACGACGAGTTACTGTATCATTTGAGAGCGGTATCGACTTCAAACACTCGCCGAACTTTTCTCCTTGCATGATCGTGCACATTTTCATGGCTGCAGGAAGAAGTAATTTCTCACTAATAATATGTGGTGATTTGGATTTTGCAATTAAATAGGATACCTCCAAGGATGCTCTTAGCGCTTTCTTAGGAACTGTTGTGTGCTTTTCTAGGAATCTAACATTTCCTTTTAGTTGTCGCTCATGGCGCTTAAAAAATGCTAAAGGTTTACTTACACAGTCTGGATGTTTAGTCTGCAAGTGTCTCTTAAGTTTCACAGGTTTCAAACTGTCATTTGCTAAAATCTCCAAACAAAGAACGCATTGAGTTGTTCCTGATTATTATTCGAAAGAATGCTGGTAAAGCCTAATGTCAGATAATCGTCTTGATATTTACGCACTTTCACTTTGCGTGTAGAATTAATAATCCTGATGGGAGCAGAAGTAGACGAGGAAGAACAATGGACTTTGTTTAAATTCGAACCTTGTTCTTTTTCCGAAGGAGGGCAAGCACTATCACCTTCATGGGGTCTCTCTTTACCACTTCTAATAAGCCACTTATCCACGGGTAATGGCGTCACTCGTATCAGTTTATTGTAAAGTCGGCTAACCACGTACTAGAATTCACCTGTTCACTCACTGTCTTTGAACTGATTGGAAAGGCCTAGCTGAATTCGAATCAGCAACAGCAGAAATAGAAGAATCCAATCTTGGAATCCATTCTTGAAAGGAAGTGGCGGTCACATTGTCAAGCGGCTTATTGTCATTAAGTGTTTGGTAAGGAGATGTCACTGCGAGTGAAAGGGAGCTGTTTGGGAAATGTTACTCGCCACCTTTTCTCAGAACTCCTGCTGGCAGGATCTACTGGTCAGTTCTTGTGAAATATGACAGCAAAGATACGAGTTAATTATTCTTGAATGGTCTTGGGAGCTACCTGCCTATGATAGGTTCATGAATATGAGGATAGTGATATTTGTTACAGAATATGAAATATAAATATTTCAATCAAAGACGGTGCAGCGCGCCCCTTTATCACTCTCTGCGCCTCCCTGGGGGGGGCACCTCCCAATTTGAGAACCCCTGCTCTAAATAAGTGAATGGCAAATAAATCACAGCACACCTAAAATTACTTCTTGGTATTGAACCCTTTATCCTCTGTTGGATAAATGATTCTATGTTTTATTTCTCCAATTAATAAATATTTCAACCAGCATCATGAAAGTAGCCAGACAGAGATGAGGAAATTTCAAGCATTGGTTGGAGACAGCGGGGACATACCTGAAGTAGATTGACAATAGGCTAAATACTTTGGCTGTGAAAGGAAATAGCCTAGCGATGTGTAAGAAGGACAGGTGTGGGCCGCCTCAAATAGAAGCGACGCGCAGTGAGACATGCTGCTGGTATGTTCATTGTGATATTCGCGCCTAGAAGAAATATGATGCAGTAATGTGAGTGGCTGATGAGCATGCTGGATACTCCCACGACGCCAAGATCTGCTATAAACCGCCAAATTACAGAAAATGTTAGAACCAATGAGAGAAGAATGCCTAGTTAACGCGGCAGATATAGCGTGGGTACGCTTGGCTAGCATTCACGCGGGAAATCGCCTAGACAAAATCTCTACGATCGATTCTAGGATTAATGAGCATATTCTTGACCTGTGCCATATTACGAGTTCAGTGATATCTATTTCATTCCTGTACCACAATTACTTCGAGAAATTTTTACATAAATTCCCCCCCCCCATCGAGACCTAGGGCCAGTTCTTTTATAAGTGGCATGAAGAGCCAAGACATTGACTATTATTCTGTGCGTCTACGGGCGTAGTCGACTTATTTGGTGTGTCGAAGGCACAAGACTATTATTCTGTGCGTCTACGGGCGTAGTCGACTATTATACTGTGTTCGTCTGCGGACAGAACGTCTATTACTTCTGTGCGTCTACGGGCGTAGTCGACTATTATACTGTGTTCGTCTGCGGACAGAACGTCTATTACTTCTGTGCGTCTTAAGGACACAGAAATTATTGTAAAGTGTTAAATTCAGTGATAGATAGTCACCGCACTATATTTGTAGGGGCAGTATCGTCGATAATTCGCCAACGAACTGTGACAGGGAATGTAGTACCTAAACAGCGAATTTAGTAGTCAGATATCAATTGTATAATAATCTAATTTTTGAAGCAGCGCCAGTGATGACATCGACGACTACAAAGGAAGTTTGGAATTCTCAACACTCCGTCCAGATGGCTGAGATGAGATAGAACCATTCAGTTGGGAAATGGCAGCAGACGTTCTTTGACGGGTGACTACAAGAGAGATGAGTACTAAATAATATTCTTTATTATTTGATAAATTAACTTATGGTTTATGGGACATATTTTTGTAAATACTTTGCTTGTGTGATTAACGTAGTATATTTAGTTTTGGTCTGACACACTTTTGTATGGAAGCAGCTCGCACGAATGTAGTTAGTGGAAGGTTCTCGTTTTTGTGATGTGTTAACTAACGTAGCTATGTGAACGGCCGTGTTTACATATGTTACGCAATGCGGTTAAAAACGTCTCTCGGAGATCTGTTGTGTTTCAGAAGTAGGACTGAATTAATGTAATTATACAGTAGATTGGAGAGTAATTAAAATTGTTTAAGATTTATTATTGATCAGATTCAGTGTGACTATTGCCGATTGGAGCAATGTAATTTGTGACGAAGAGTAATCAGCTCTATCGTAGGTTTTAAATATTGTGTTTAATGTTTGCGAGCATCTATTCAGCAGACCTGTGTGGAAAGCGTCATGTCGGTCCCAGGTGTGTGTGTGTGTATTTTTGTGGTATTACAAGCGGGAATTTCAGCTGAGACTGATTTCTGTCAGCTTGGTACCCGGTCCATATTGTATCCTTGCGAGGGCAATTGTGGATACGTGATTATGTCTGACCATATGTTGAGTTGGATGAGATTTTTGTTGCTGTTGGTTCCGTGAGCTAACGGAACAGCTGGTCAGCTATTTATATACACTGGAGTGGGACTTGACAAGTAATTGAGGAAAGGGGGGTGATGTTTCACAAGGCTGTCTGAACGTGCAAAGCATGGTCATTAGTGAGGAGTGCTCGTTGGCTCTCTAATTACTTGAATTACAGATAAGAACTGATCAATGGTAAAAATTTGTTGAAATAAATGGGAGTTGCCTACGAATCACGATAACCTCCGACGCGTTACCTTAACATGCAGTTTTGTTCATATAACGTAATCTTAGCCGGTCAGGCTTTTGTTATTGTTGGTTTATTCCAAGTTTATTTTCATTTTCAGTGACCCGTGAGTCACGTGTAATGCTGTCTTTCCTTGTGTGTATTGAGCAATTGGCCTGTTGGTAGCTCATGTTGTTAAGTGCGTCACCGCACTAATGAGGATCTCAGAGAGATTCCTGTAAATAATAGATTTGTAGTGTGTGTGTGTCAGCATTAGAGTTTTTAAGGGTTTTTATTAATGTCATGCCCATATCCACAACGTTGATTTACGTGATGATGGTTCGTGAGCACCGTGGCTGTTAACCCGTTGTAAACGAACGGTCATCCAAGTACTCATTTTCTCGTAGTTAGTCATCACGCGCACATAAAACTCAAATGCAAGGTAGTGGAACTAGGATCCACAATTTTCTTATTAAAGGGGGAGATCCGTTTGACTCCTCAAAGTGTTAGATATTCCTGTCAGGGAAAATTCAGGGAGGAAATATTTTTATTATTGTTTGTTTATTTTCTTTTATGCACAATTAGTTATTAAATTATGTTATTATCTTACGTCTTGTCTCCTTACTTTCTTAATTACAGTTTTTATCCTATGACCCTTGCCTCAGTAAAGCATGTTGTTTGGCGGACGTAAACATCACACTATGAACTGAGTGCGACCCCTTGATTAAGTTTCTTGCATAAAACACTGCTATTCTGAAGGGTTCAGTATAGCTCAGCAAGTTCAACTGAAGCCCTGAGTGAGGGCGCTGTTGTCACGGGGGGAGGGGGAGGGGGGTGGAGACGGAGTTAGGGGAAGCCTAGGGCATATTTTCTGGGGCTTCAGATGAACTTGTTGCATACATATAAAGAATAAACGAATTGCAGCACACAACAAACAATTTTCACAAAACCACAAATTATGAAAATTTTAAAGAGAGTATAGGTAGCCTCGTCTTATGCTGATGAGAGTAGTTTCTAATTGACACATATAGTGTTTATAATTTTCAAAAAAAAATATGTATTGTCCGTTGAGCCATTATATATTTAAACACAAATTGTGCTAAATGTTCCGGGATAACTCAACAAAATGACAGCGTTTCGCCCCGGTGTGCCATTGGGCTCTTCAGTTGGTTAAAGCACACCTCACCAAGACACTGTCTAGTACACACTGGGAAGGCCATTGCAAGACGTATTTGATACATGTGTATCCACGTCACGAGCAAAGCCAGTGCACTATGGGAGTCGAAACTCCACTCCAAAGCAATTATAATCTTACCTTGGCATTGAATATATAATTTTCAAAAGAAAAATATGTATTGTCCGTTGAGCCATTATATATTTAAACACAAATTGTGCTAAATGTTCCGGGATAACTCAACAAAATGACAGCGTTTCGCCCCGGTGTGCCATTGGGCTCTTCAGTTGGTTAAAGCACACCTCACCAAGACACTGTCTAGTACACACTGGGAAGGCCATTGCAAGACGTATTTGATACATGTGTATCCACGTCACGAGCAAAGCCAGTGCACTATGGGAGTCGAAACTCCACTCCAAAGCAATTATAACCTTACCTTGGCATTGAATATATAATTTTCAAAAGAAAAATATGTATTGTCCGTTGAGCCATTATATATTTAAACACAAATTGTGCTAAATGTTCCGGGATAACTCAACTCCCATAGTGCACTGGCTTTGCTCGTGACGTGGATACACATGTATCAAATACGTCTTGCAATGGCCTTCCCAGTGTGTACTAGACAGTGTCTTGGTGAGGTGTGCTTTAACCAACTGAAGAGCCCAATGGCACACCGGGGCGAAACGCTGTCATTTTGTTGAGTTATCCCGGAACATTTAGCACAATTTGTGTTTAAATATATAATGGCTCAACGGACAATACATATTTTTCTTTTGAAAATTATATATTCAATGCCAAGGTAAGGTTATAATTGCTTTGGAGTGGAGTTTCGACTCCCATAGTGCACTGGCTTTGCTCGTGACGTGGATACACATGTATCAAATACGTCTTGCAATGGCCTTCCCAGTGTGTACTAGACAGTGTCTTGGTGAGGTGTGCTTTAACCAACTGAAGACCCCAATGGCACACCGGGGAGAAACGCTGTCATTTTGTTGAGTTATCCCGGAACATTTAGCACAATTTGTGTTTAAATACATATAGTGTTGTTACAATGTTACAGATGGTTAAGTTCATTAAATATAATTTGCCAACATACTGAAAAAGTAAAATATGTCCATTCTGGCAACCCTAACCATTATAATCATCCTGGATATGGATGTGAAAGAAATGGTAGATACAAAAGACACAGTTATACTAAAATAATAATCTATCCTACTTACCCATACTGAGCGCGATCTCTGCAGTTCTCTGCCCGAGGACGTAGTTGACGATTAGCAAGACGAGTCTGAACCACTTTCAGCGCCAGGTCCTGGTTTCTAATGACTTGTCTCATGTGTGCAATTAGCCTCTCTGTATCAGTGATGCGACGAAGAATCTGGAAGTCAACAAGAAAGAAATAATAATAATTCTACTGGTTTTACGCCTATTTTAACTACCGGGGCTTTTAGAGACGCCGGGGGCCCGGAATTTTTCCCCAAAGGAAATCTTTAGCATGCCAGTAAATCTACTGACAATGGCTCCCTAGCATTTGTGCACCCCCAAATGTCAACTGGTTGCGCCAGGATTCGATCCTGTAACCTTGGGCACAGCAGGCAAGAATGTTACTGCTGAGCCATGCAGCCAGTCAACAAGAAAGAAAGAAAATACCCTGATGACAGGCTATATTAAGTTATTAATTTATTATTCGCTAATCGGCCAACTAGGGACCACGATAAGTTCCACTATACATTCTGGCGTTTATTCTATTTACAATTGATCCAGTAGGTATTCATTAGCTTGCTGTGTCGAGCACGGCGGTCATCTCACCACTTTGCACCAGTTGTCCATTTCTCATCTCGGAAAGTCTCAAAAGTCACAATGTTTGTTCGGAAAAGGTCTCGTTTCTGTGCGTCATCTGGTCGTAGGCCCATTTCTTGGAGGTCTTTCTTGACGTTAATGTACCAGGGAATTGCTGTTTTTGGTTTTATATTAAATAATAATATAATTGATATTTTTTTTTTTACGAATGGATTGAACGAACAGATCTTTGCTGAGTTGGGTGGGGACAACTTTGGTTTCAGAAAATGCACAGGAACAAAAGAAAAATAGCAATACTAGTTCTTTAACTGTCGTTTCATGTACGTGATTGCAACTTTTTGATGAACAGCCCTGTGTCCTTGGAATCTGTTTGATAACCTGAGTTATTGTGTAAGATATACTTGTCATTTGTGTTAGAATTGATCACCAGACAGTTGTGTTTTTAATTAGGATACACTAGTTTGGAATAAGAATGAGAAGATCAGAGAATTAGTCAAGGAGGGAGCATTACAGGATAGGATAGAGAAATCAAGGCTTAAATGGTTTTGGGCATTTTAAGCAAATTGATGAGAGGAGGATACCCAGGAAGATACACGAGATGAAAATAGAGGGAAAAAGACCAAGAGGAAGGCCAAGAGATAAGTGGCTGAAGGGTGTGGAGGACTGCGTGCAAAAGAAAGGAGAAGACTACACCATGATGGTGACGGAGAGATGGTGGGAAGACAGAAGACGATGCAGAGGCTTATGTTCCAAACAGACCCGGCCAGTGGCTGGAAACTGTTCAAGATGATGATGATGATGATATTGATGAGTCTGGGTTAGAAGTGAGAAAACATCTGAAAACTAATTCAAGGATGGCTGAGGTAGGAATCATACCCACCTCTTTTCAAAGAGCAGATGACCGCATTGTTCTGCCCCTTAAATCAACAATAACTAACACATCGTATCAAGTGGATGGTCTATGTCCCGAAGAAACTTAGATATTTTACTGTGTACTCTGATTGAGCTCATCAATATCAATTCAAATTTCAACGAAATTGAAATTGTCCAGATATCTCAATCAATATTACAATCGTTTAGTCCCAGAGCACCAGTGGGCTCGTCACCTCACCTCTGTGCTCTGTCTCAACACTGACACATGTGATTCAGATGATATGGCTGCTCAACTTTTGGAATGGGACAAGACTTGGCTTAAGAAATTGCCGTCATTTATTATATTGTGTAACAATAACTCAAGAATCTTCATGATGAAAGTTCATCAAAAAAAAAGAAGTGAGGCTGGTTTGGTATTCTAAGTTGTTGTTGTTGTTTGAGTCTTCAGTCTTTTGACTGGTTTGATGCAGCCATCCATGCCACCCTGTCCTGAGCTAATCGTTTCATCTCTACATAGCTACCACAAACTACATCCGAGGCAATCTGTTTAACATATTCTAACCATGGTCTACCCCTACAGTTCTTGTCCTCGACCCTTCCTTCCATAACTAAGCTTGCTATTCCTGGGTGTTTTAGTAGCCTATGTGTCCTACCAACCTATCTCTTCTCTTCATTAGCAGTTGCCAGAAATATCTCTCCTCTCCCACTAGTCTTAATACCTCTTCGTTTGTAACCCTATCTACCCATCTGATCTTCATCATTCTCCTGTAACACCACATTTCAAACGCTTCAATACTCCTCTTTTCTGCTGCACCAATAGTCCAAGTTTCTCTTCCATAGAGCACCACGCTCCAGACAAAGGCCTTCAAAAATTACTTCCTAATACCTAAATCTATATTCGATGTCTAAGTTATCTTGTAATAAATCAGAGTACTGTTATTTAAAGGGCCAGGGAGCTTCAGTATTCGTAGCTGGCAATAATGGTGTAACATTTATTTTAAATATGCCTTACGCTGTGGTGACAACTATAATGGTTCAATTAAACAAACAATATACACTGTGGTGTGACCTTACATGTGATAGTATAATAGGATATAATCAGTTGTTGAGCGCCAGATTCCTATTTAAGATAGAGAATCGAAATTTATAAAATATATCCTCGGCAGTCAGCAGTAGAGTCGAGACCACCTACCCAGGCCGTAGTGTAACAGAGTTGACTAACCATTCAGTATTTATTTAAGGAGTATGAGTGATTTGCCTATAGTATTTACTAACCACTATGAAAGAAATAGGCATGAAGTTAAAGAAATAATTAATTGACTCAAGAACAAAATACTAATAGTTACAAAAAATAATTTAATTTACCAACTGCGGTTTAATTATTTCAAAGAAAATGAACATTTAAATTACTTGAATAAAAAAGCTTGACTCTAAATTGCAAATGGAGACGGAAGTAATAATTGTTTATGCTCACCAACTTGCAGCTTTGTCATATTGAATGTTATAACAGATAACCTTGATGTTCCTTCTCATATTTAAAAAAAATGTTGTAGTATGTCATTTGATACTGTTTAACATAACCAAGTCCGTTGCGACTTGTAGATTGATTGTAAAACTGATCTATAAGTCAGTGTGGGCTGATATGTATCTTGGGTAGACATCACGCTGTATGGTTTGAAGTCGGAAGTCGAATATTGGCTCAGCTCATTAGCTAAGACCCTCAGTTGACGCTCTCCTCTCGTGGTCAGAACAATTGTTCACTAATGACTTGTCGTTTCTTAATCATTTTGTAGACGCGGGTTACAGCTTATATCCTCCTTGTCACGTGGTGTCCCAGCTTCCCTCTCTTCATAGTCAAGTCACCCCTTCTACCTGGGACTTGTCCATTCATTGACGCGTACCTTGGCTCCAGTAGTGACGTATTGGTTACACCATAGTTTGAAATAATATGTTCCATTCCTTCTAGAATGAACTCGATGGTCGAACTCGTGATGGTTACTCATAGTGGGTTTTAGCATCCCATGACAGTGACTCTGTTTGCCGTGGTGAAATAACTACTGCGTCATTCTGGGGTTTTTAAGATCCCGGGACAATGGCTACCTGCCGTTGTGAAATAACTACTACGTCGTTCTGTATGTGACACATAGGGTTGGTCCTTATTGGCAATCTTGTTGCAATATACAATACTTCGTCTCTTTACAAATAAATGTTAATAAAAATCTGTCTGACTATAATAATAAAAACCGCTTACAAGTATCTGATATAAAAATCATCTCATCGATGTACTAATTAATAAGAATAACAAATATGATAATAAATGAATGAATAACCCTTTATATCTAACAGGTATGGGATCGAATCGTTACAATCGCCCCTAAGATAAATAATTTAAATGACGTTTAACATTATTTCTCTTACCACATCCAACATAAAAAATACTATAAATATAAATATTATAACCCCAAAAAGAGAACATACAATATATTCTTCATCAATACACAAAAATATATAAGAAATATACTCTTTTCACTTTACATATTTGTACTATCATTTCTTAAAATGTTCATAGTACTTTCCGTTTGAATACATACATTCTTCTTTATGTTCAAAATGTTCCAAATTTTCTTCTTTATATAATGTATTAGCGAGCTGTAAAAAATATACATAAATGCCCTTCACTTCTAATTTTGACATTTATGTCAACGCTGCATTTGTTTATCTTGGTGATCGTATGCTTGACATACAATTTTGTCTTCATATCTAGTGAACGTAGTTTTCGTCAGTCTTGTGTAGAATTACATGGATGTCGTACCAGCTGAATAACACATTATAACTATCACAGCACACGATATGCAAACAACACAATATTCCTTTCGTCTCTATAAAGGGATTACTCAAATGCAGTAAAATTTCAATAATTGAAGGGAAAAAAAATAACTTAGCAAGATACCTAAGGCAATTCCAATTTCAGTGCAGATGTCATACATGTAAATACTTCCCCAAATACATAAAATGACATCGAAATATCTCAAAGTAGTTAATAAACAGTTCACTTAAATACCCAAGTTACTACTTACTTGCCTACGTGGCTTCTTACTTTCTTAGGTCACGGCGGCCTCCTTTCAAATTAATACTTCCTAAGTCTCCACGTCTTCTTAACTTCTCATAAAACCATAATTCCTCTTCGCTACTTCTCGAAAACAATAACTTGAATTTTCAAAATCACCAATAAACATAAAATCTGACTTCTTGTTCACATTATAAAATTTAACTTAGCGTCAAGATATCTTTACTGCATCGTCATTCTTACCTACCACAACAAAATGATTAAGACTTGGACAAAATACTACTCAATAAACCTGAATTACGTATATCACTAAACTATTTCACACAAAACACATGACAAACTCCTCGGAATAAATATTTCGTTCCACAAAATATTAATGCTCTTATAATTTAAACTTAGTCTATACATGATTTGACTTCTTGCTGAATACCTAAAAAAAACTTTAGTTTTCTCTCAAAACTTATTGTGACATTTCTCGTCAACACTTCCTTACATGCTTCGATCGCCTGGAATATAGCTCATTCTTGCTATACCAGAATCTCTCAAAACCCATCGTGACATTACTCGTCACCATTTCTATACTTCTTCCACCTTTCAATACGTGGTAAAATCCCACATCTTCTTACTGTTACAGGTCACCTCTTACTGACGAATAACACACTACATTTCAGCTAAAAAAATCTTTCATGCTTCGACTAACTCCTTGGAATAATAACATCACACTTAGCTTTCCTAATTATTTTCTTCCTAAAATAATGACAGTGTTCCAGTTGATAGTCAATTACACCGACACTCATAATTGGCAAATATTCTCCCAAAACACTTCATAAAGCTAGTCCTGAGTTATAACACAGTTCAGATACTCTCTGCTCTACCAAATTAAATGCATAAATTACACCTGCCTTGAATTGAAACTTCATTATTACCCCTTAGGTATACTTACCTTACAAACATACCCTTGTCTTCAAAAAAAATACACACTTCTCTTTACTAACTCCGTATTGTACCCGATACCTAGTTGAGGCTATCGGCTACGCCAGCAGACATTAAGCCGTAGTTGAGATTATGGGAAGAGTTATGAAAAGATAGCGCTCAAATCGAGTCAAGAGGAATGTCAAGATGACGTAGAAGGTCTAGGATTAAGAAGGCACTGACAGCAGTCAAGCAGATGGAATAATTATGGATGGAAATATGAAGCTTTATTAAGATCTATACGGAACATGGTATTTAAACATCTCAGAAGAGGAGCTATAACAAGCATTATATATGGTAATAATTTGAAGGAAGTCAGATAACCCTTAAGTTATTTTATAACTTAATAGCCGAGATGATCGGGGTTCGAGATTATATTTGTGACGCAAGACCACAGAGGTGGGGAGAACGTCACGTGACTGCGCCAGGGAGGTACAGGTCAATGCAGTCCAGAGACAGTCAGTCGAGCTCTGTAAGCAGAGGAGTCAAGTACAGTTAGCTCGGCAGTCGAATTCAGAGAGCGAGCTGAGTGGGACATATGCCGAGCGTATGGTAAAAGTCGCGCAGCGAGCAGCATTTGTCACGGAAAGTGAAAGTGACAGTTTCACTTCACTAAGCAGCGAACGAAAAGTAGGTCAGTGAGCCGGGCAGTCACCCGCAGTAGGCAGCGTGAAGACCGGTTACAGAACCAGCTGTACGGGTCAAGCAAGCATGAGAAGGCCGGGGTTTAGAACAGCACAGTAAAACGAGTCGGAGAACTTTATTTCAAGCTGCATTTTGGTAACGCAGAACAGCATAGCAGAGCGACATGGCGAGGCCAGCTTTAGGCTGAGATGATTCTAGTACATTGCAGTAGAGACGAGCGGGTTATTTCCAATTTTATACGCAAGTAATATGATAGAAGCTGAACTTCATTACAACATTGAGTTGGAACTCATATTCAGTATTCAAATAGTATAGGCATATAGTTACGAGATACTGCAACTGTGAACTTTAGAATGAACATAGTTATTCACTGACATTACGACTATGCATTCCATTACGGAACATGCAGAGCGACCATGGGGTCCAAGTAACATTAACGATTTTAGGCAAACGAAATGTTTCAAGCATATGCACTTATAAACTTTGGCACGTGCATTAATGCAATTCTTTCTTATGAAGTGTTATAAATTACCGAGTACGAACACAGCTACAGGGTGTTTCATAAACTTAGACACTCTGATAAATAAATTTTATTTTCTGTAAGTGAGACTAAACCGCTGTGGAAATTGAACTTTCAACACTCAAACCGAACATTGTATGGAACAGTGGCGTAACGTAGAAGAGGAATAGGGGGTCCGCTGTTTCTATGAACCTTTTCGTGAGGATTTGGACAATATCCGCTATGGATAACCAGCAGTTCATCATGTCGGAGTAAACGCAGACAGAGACGTGATGGCACCACAGAGCGATGGATTCGATTCCTGAAGAGGAGGAGGTCCACCAGCTGATTAACTTGGGATTTTGAAGGCAATCGTCATTGCATGGATGGAATGATTTTCACGCCGACTTTCGAGAAATTCATTACATAAGGAAAATCGACGATCTTTGAAATTTAATAACAGCTGATTATGAGACGGTACTGTAAGAGTTATAACTTCCTGATACGATTATTTTCATGAATACTGGGCACACATGTATATTTTTCTAATAGGAGTGATACGATTGTTTAGACATGGCTTTGACTTTATATGCTTCAAAATTTTTGCTAGAATATGGCGTGACCATATGATATGGCAGGCATCATTATACGAAATTCTCACCATTGGTTGGCTTTATTAAGCAGATGTTTGGTCTTTTAGACATTTTTCCAGTAAGGATAGTTTTTTTTGTGTGACGAGTATTTCGAACTCGTGATCTGCAATTGATTATCTAAATTACTTCGTCAGTTCATTGCATACTAGCGAGTGCGTATTATTCATCAGTAGGGATTTTTTCCATTGGATTGTTTGGAGATATTAAGATGTTATCCACTTTAGTGAATGAATATCGCTTTT
The DNA here is from genome assembly GCA_946902985.2 of Meconema thalassinum. Lineage (NCBI taxonomy): Eukaryota > Metazoa > Arthropoda > Insecta > Orthoptera > Tettigoniidae > Meconema > Meconema thalassinum. Next base: position 111,487,777 of record OX336393.1, read on the forward strand.
ATATGACAACTAGAGACTTGTTGATTCCGATCTGGTACATTCACTCATTTAGTCTTCGAGATGGGGTCTTTCGTATTTATACGATTGTATGGTGGTTACTCATCTTACCCATCGTTCAGGGCACTATCATGTTAGTCGACGGGGCGAGGTCTTTCGTATTTATACGATTGTACGGTGGTTACTCATCTTACTTGCCATTGAGGGACTCATTTTGATCATCCGAGTGTACTTGAGATTGTAAGAGAATCAAACAAGGAACTACTAGTCACATATCAGTCGAAATTTTGTTAAATAAAGTAAAGATAAAGGTCATCAGGGTTACATTTAGTAATTCATGTTTGCCAATCCAATATTTTGTTGCTATACTCTTTTGAGAGTACTTTCAGTTTAACAGCTGGTACAGCTGATGCTTTTGATGATTTTTATAATTGTGTTTGATACCTTTGAGAAGGATTTAAAGTAATTGAATCTTGTAAGATGAATCATTAATGGTCAGATTTATTTTAAGGCAGATTAGTATTGCAGATTTTGATATGAGAGATTATAGCACATTGGTGTTTTTCTGTGATGTGAATTATGAGAATTGTAAGATAATTTATGATATTTGAAAGCAGATCTTGAATTACTAAGGTAATATTTTTTTCAATTGTTTAAGAAGTTGTCTCGATGTGATCAGATTAATTACAGTTATTGGAGATTGTGTGCGTTGATAATTTGAAGCCAGTTATATATTTTTTGTAGATCATGCAACATGGCTAAGTGAAGTTTGTGATAGGCATTTTGTAGAAATTGCCAAGTGATAGTTGCAATGTTGCTAATGTATTTTGAGGCAGACATGAGGTCGTCGAACCCAGTCTAGCGTAATTTTTGAGATTCAGGCTGTATGCTGAATATTTATGGAGTTTTGTGGAATAATTGTGGTATTCAAATATGATATTTGAAGAAGTGAGGATATATAATGTAGTTTTGGATAGTCAGATCCAACGCGATGTCGTGAAGGCAATAATATTTTTTGGCATGATAATTAAATACGAGATATAACTTGGAAGTGATAAAACTGTAAGACAACGTTCTATAACCCATATTAAACAATTTGTTAGGAAATTAAACAAATGAATAAAGTTGATAATACAAGATTTTCTGATAATAATAATTAATGAAATAATAATCTGAAATTTAAGCATACTAATGATCTGACCTAATGAAATAAAAATCAGAATGACTAGATGAAATAATAAAAATCTAAATAACCAGAAGAATAAAATTTAAATAAATTGATAAATTAAATTTTGGAATAAATCAATGAATTAAATAAATGGATGAATTAAAGATTGGATAAATAAACTCATTTAAATAAATTAATAGATGATGGGATAGATGATGAATAACTGAATTAGAAGGTGATAATTAATTAAAGAGGCTGATGATTAATGAATTTATATGGATTAAAAATAAATTTAATTGAGATATAATTTAAGAAATTGCAACTTGAGTTGAGGAATTAAACAATTTGTATTGATGATTTAAGATGATTTAATCTGAAGTAGATGATAAAATAAGAGTGTGTGAATAATTAGAAAGTATAATGAAGTAATGATAATAATTTTCATTTAAATGATTTAATGGTGATGAGTTAATGATTCTGACAGGAATATGTTGAATTTTGAGATGAGAATTAATGTGAGAAATATTTAACTTTGATGATGATGATGATTGTGACCAATGAGCAGTGGATTTTCTGTAATTCACAAACAAGCAATTATTAATGACAATGTAAATAGTGTAAATTAATTATTCGGTGTTTAGGAGCATTTTACTAACGTATTTAACATTTGAATTATGCCATGCAAGCCATAAATTGCGTGATATTTAAAATATGTGATTAATATGTGTATGTTTAGACAGATTAATGATTTTTTCAAATCCACATTCGTGATGTTAATTTAAAGAGAAATTAGGTCTCAGGTATCACAAATGTCAGTGACGAAAGACATAGTGCTTCGGTGATCCTGAGAACCCAAGAGAACTTTAGAGATTTTTCACGTTTTATGTGGATGAAATATTTTGATTAGAAAAGAGATGGTTCGATTTTTGGACAATGACAATTTAACGTTGGCATTCGACCATGCTCTCAGGTAGGATGAATATTTAAAATGTCTGTCTGACTATCAAAGTGAAATAAATTTGTTTTTATCTTAGTTGTGATCTGATGATGGTGTGATTTTCCTTTTTCTTTCCGTGTCTTGAGTAAGGCTTAAGCGGAAAGGATGTGGTTTGCTAGGAATTCAGTTGATGGCGCCCATTTATATTTGCATTTTTTTTTATTAAACTTAAGCCCGTAACGACCCCTAGAGATACTTTGTCTCGTGTTACCCACTGCTTTTTCGATATCTCAGCTGAATTTCCGACACATTCCTTATTTGACTAGAGGTTCATTTAACTCCGCTCTGTCCTGGAACTCCAGGAATGCGATGTAATAGCAGATGGGTCATCGCATCCCCAGGACGAACGGGTACAGTATGACATAAATAAAACTTAATTTCTAGTCTACTAACAAAATGATTGATCTTTATAAATTCTCAAACTTCGAATTATAAAAAAATCCTTTCAATTCTAGAAAATATTATGCCAATCATCTAATTATTATTATTATCTTTACTTTTACCTGTGTAGAACAACAATCTACCACATCATTAATCATCAGTAACGTTTTACTACAAAGTGGTTTAGCTCGATAACAAGCCTTGTAATATCTTTAAAACGTGTGTAACTGTAACTAAAACTTGGACCATCTTACCTCTGTAATCCCTTTGTACCTTTGTATGCGTATAATCATATATACTTTAAAAAACCTCCCAACATTAACTTCACGTAGTCCCGTAGACACCATAAAAAAACTCATTGCTCAACGGAATATACCTCGTTGGCATACTTCATCCTCCAAAAACTTCTTAAAACTTCATTTGGCATCTTACCAAAAACTTCCTCAAAAAACAACTTCATTTGGCATCTTACCAAAAACTTCCTAAAAAAACCAACTTCATTTGGCATCTTACCAAAACTTAAAACCACATTGATCAACGGCATTACCTTCGTTGGCCTACTTCTTCAAACTCACGTCCATTTACGTGAAAATACTCACATACACACACACATATCTGTCACCAAGTACCAGATGCCCTAATCATGTTACTACTTCCTCATTTCAACCCGATGTTGGTTAATTCATACAACGCATTACCATCAACTATTCTAAACCACTTCTAAATTTCTTCAAATATATCCACTGATAACCTCGCTGTCCTCAACTGAAACTTCTTTATTTAAGCAATACTTCTTCAACTAATTAATTTTATTACCACTGAACCATCTTATCTTCTCTCATTTTAGAATTAAATCTTCATTACCATTATATTCATAATTATGGTTGCCATAATAATTATTACTTTCTTTCGATTACTTAACTTTGTAATAATCTTCCTACTTTTTTCAATTTAATCCTCACTTCCTCCAACTTACCTGCAGTTTAAGGACCCACATCAACTTACCTGAATCGCTAAATAGCATCACAACCTCTATCTTCCAAATTAAATGACTTTAGACAAACTAAATCAATAAGCGTAGGCACTACGCGCCCCTTACCATCCTAACTTCACGACTGAATTAAAATTACTCACAGCAGGTTTCTTATCTACCTCTGTTAAATCATATTAAACTTCATTACTTAATATTTAAGTCATACGGAACAGTAACTATCGGTAATACAAATTCACATCACTACGTTCTCTGGCATTTCACAGTTCTTGCCACATTCATCTTCAATTCTATCTCTTTCTATAATCCCTTTTTCTTCTTTCTTTCTAGCATTAGCTTCTACTTCCTCTGTACTATAGTTATCCATAGTAACACTGTGCTTTGGCTTTTCCCCTCTTACTTCCCCAAGTCTGGCTAATTCAGTACGCCACTGCACATCATATACTTTCTTTCTCTCTTTCATCCTGATTTCCCTTTCCTCTAACAACTTAATTCTCTTCTCTTTCATTTTACCTCTAAAATATCTACCTACATGTCTTCCCTTCACTTCTCCATTACTATCACTTAATGCTCTCTTTAGCCGTTGACTATTGCTTCTGCTCTTATCTATCTCTCTCTTCCTCTTAACCTGTTTACTAATTATGTCATTCTGACTATGACTTAACGCACGCTTCTCTACCTCTAATAATTTCATATTAACTTCCTCTATCTCAGCACTAAATTCTTCCCTAGTTTGTATATCTAAATTATCTATGATTTTCTGCATCTTAATCTCTTGGGTGCTTAGTACTTTCTTTATCTTACCTACTTCTATCCCTATCTTTTCTTTCATCTTCTCTTCTTTTTCACTACGTTCTATAGTCTCTTCTACAGCTATCCTGCGTTCATCTAAAATCTCCGCTACATGCCGTTCCTCTCCTAAGCTACTTTCTCCTACTATTTCCTCTGACTCTAAACTGCTTTCACCTAAAATCTCCTCCAACTCTATTCTGCTTTCTCCTACTATCTCCTCTGCCTCTAATGTGATTTCACCTACAATATCCCCTAATTCCAATTTGCATTCACCTAACATTTCCCCTGACTCCAATCTACTTTCAATTACAGTCTCCTTACAAGCTGTCTTTACTGATTCTACTGCAATATCCCCTAAATCTACTCTCACCTGCTAGTTTCCGCTTCTACCAATTTGCTAAAACTTTCACATTGAGTTGCTATTTTCTCTTCAATCACAGTTACTATTCTTTCCTGAATCCTACTTTCTGCTGCTTCTAATTTCTTATCTACTGTCTTAATAATATATTTAGCCTTCATCTCTACCACCTCCTTAATTTCACCTCTGATTTCCTGTTTCACCCCCTGAATACTCTCCTGCAGCATATCATACTTCATAGTTAATTCTCTATTCATCGTTTCCACAATATCTAGTTTTACATTATTCTCTTCCAATTTCTGATTTATTTTTCTTCTAATCTCTTCCAATTTTTCTTTAAGAAAGGCCTCCGTACTTCGCTTATTTTCATTATACTTCTCATTCATATTTTGATTTAGCCTACCCATATCTTCTTTCATCTCCTGACTATTTTTATTCATCTCCTGACTATTTTTATTCATCTCCCGCAAGATATCAGCTAATGAAATTTCATGGACCTCTAAGGACTTCTGTTTCTCCTGACTACCTCTAGTCTCAGGATGTACCTCTGTATTCGTCTCAAGATTTACCTCTGTATTCATGTCAGGGCTAACCTCAGGAACATTCTCCTCATTACTCTCAAGATTTACCTCCGACATCTTGGTATTATTCTCTACGCTCGAAACATCGCTACCGCTATCAACCTCCTTATAATTAACTTTCTCGACTTTATTCCTACTTCTCAACTGCCTCTGTTCCTCCTCCGACATCTCGAAGTACACCGTATAACAATTGCCCTTCCAAAATTTCACTTCACTTCACTGTCCCCCAAAAGCACTTACAATTTGCACTGAAATTATACACTCCTCTCCTAAATACCGAACGGTTTTCGTGTCCTACTTTGTGGCGCCAAATGTAACATTTTTAAAAGTCCTTAACGATGTGGTGACAAATGTAATGGTTCAATATAACAAACATGATAATAATAAACAATATACACTGTGGTGTGACCTTACCTGTGATAGTATAATAGGATATAATAAGTTGTTGAGCGCCATATTCCTATTTAAGATAGAGATTCGAAATTTATAAAATATATCCTCGGCAGTCAGCAGTAGAGTCGAGACCACCTACCCGGGCCGTAGTGTAACAGAGTTGACTAACCATTCAGTATTTATTTAAGGAGTATGAGTGATTTGCCTATAGTATTTACTAACCACTATGAAAGAAATAGGCATGAAGTTAAAGAAATAATTTATTGACTCAAGAACAAAATACTAATAGTTACAAAAAATAATTTAATTTACCAACTGCGGTTTAATTATTTCAAAGAAAATGAACATTTAAATTACTTGAATAAAAAAAAGCTTGACTCTAAACTGCAAATGGAGACGGAAGTAATAATTGTTTATGCTCACCAACTTGCAGCTTTGTCATATTGAATGTTATAACAGATAACCTTGATGTTCCTTCTCATATTTCAAAACAAAAATGTTGTAGTATGTCATTTGATACTGTTTAACATAACCAAGTCCGTTGCGACTTGTAGATTGATTGTAAAACTGATCTATAAGTCAGTGTGGGCTGATATGTATCTTGGGTAGACATCACGCTGTATGGTTTGAAGTCGGAAGTCGAATATTGGCTCAGCTCATTAGCTAAGACCCTCAGTTGACGCTCTCCTCTCGTGGTCAGAACAATTGTTCACTAATGACTTGTCGTTTCTTAATCATTTTGTAGACGCGGGTTACAGCTTATATCCTCCTTGTCACGTGGTGTCCCAGCTTCCCTCTCTTCATAGTCAAGTCACCCCTTCTACCTGGGACTTGTCCATTCATTGACGCGTACCTTGGCTCCAGTAGTGACGTATTGGTTACACCATAGTTTGAAATAATATGTTCCATTCCTTCTAGAATGAACTCGATGGTCGAACTCGTGATGGTTACTCATAGTGGGTTTTAGCATCCCATGACAGTGACTCTGTTTGCCGTGGTGAAATAACTACTGCGTCATTCTGGGGTTTTTAAGATCCCGGGACAATGGCTACCTGCCGTTGTGAAATAACTACTACGTCATTCTGTATGTGACACATAGGGTTGGTCCTTATTGGCAATCTTGTTGCAATATACAATACTTCGTCTCTTTACAAATAAATGTTAATAAAAATCTGTCCGACTATAATAATAAAAACCGCTTACAAGTATCTGATATAAAAATCATCTCATCGATGTACTAATTAATAAGAATAACAAATATGATAATAAATGAATGAATAGCCCTTTATATCTAACAGGTATGGGATCGAATCGTTACAATGGTAACACATTCCACTAGCCAATTGTTGTTTCCTCTCTCACATCCGGTCATCAGTTATGGTCAAACCTGACGAGTCCGTTGCAGCAGGGTATTGAAGAGGACATTGATGGTTCAGATGTTGATGATGAAGAGAGGTGGTTGAAAACAACGAGCATGACAATGGTTCAGAAGTTTCGGAAGAGGAAACTGATGAAATGGTGGTTGATGGTGTAGATGAGGACATTAGGTTTTATATTGGAAAAGACAATGAAACTCTTTGGTGCTCTAAGCCTGTGAGAGCATATTGAAAAGTACCCGCGAAAAATATTATCAAAATTGTTCCTAGCCCAAAAGGGATTTGCAGAAATATTCTGACACCCATTGATACATTTCTCAACTTCATAAGCCTTGATATAATATTGATATCATTACCGACTGCTGTAGTTTGTTACGTTTGCAGTTTGAGTAACAGTCTCGAGTTTGCCTTAGAAATAAATTCTATTGGTGACCAATAACATTTTACAGGCATAAATATGTTTTTATTCAGGTCAATAGAGAGGGTGACAAGTTATATTAGCTTCCTTTCCGTAAAATACAGGGCTGCTTTAGGGGTGGGAGAACAATTTTCGGGGGGCAGCAGTCAGTGCTGCTACGCGCTCACTCGTGATAGTTTTCAAAGGCTCACCCGCCGGAAGGTTAATGTGGAGTACAAGAAGAAAATATGTGCTCATTCTTAAAAGAATGTCCTTTAAATTCAAATTGTTTAGACACAGACAATACAATGTGGAATAACGAGCATTTGGGGCCAATCTAGTGTCACTGAACAAATAGGCTACAATAAGTAGGAGATGGAGACATTCACTTCCGGATGTGAGAAACAAATGTTGAGCAGACGTAGGAGTGACCTTCATATCATGATTGACAATATTTGACTGATAGTAGCAGCACAGATAAACGAAGCAGTTGTACGAAAGAACTGTTTCAACACAGAGAAATTAGGAAAAACTGAAATCCACAATGAGTTCAAGATTCAGGTTTGAGGTCATCCCTGAACAACCAGATGAAGAGGTAAACACAAAATAGAGCAAATTAAAAGAACTCCTTGAAACATGTGAAGAGGTAATTGGCTACAGAGAACCAGGGAGGAAATAATGAATATTGGATGACACATGGGAATCAATATAAAAGTGAAGAGAGTGCAAAGCAATGGTTATTTTCAAACTAACAAGAAACCAGTAAGCAGTAGCAATGACAAAATACAGTAAGGTAAACAGGGAAGTCAAGAAGCAAGCTTGGAGAGATAAACAAGTGTTTGCAGATCAACTAACAACACAAGCAAAAGCAACAGTAAGAGTGGGTATCAGCAAAGAAATACTGTATATGCCATTATGAGAATGTTTCTAGGGATAAACAAGTGAAAGAGGTAAAAAGCCTGTAGTTTTACATGACCGTTAATCTCGCAATCAGGAGCCAAGGGACCTCCTTTTTACGTGGAATCCGAAACACAGAATATGGCAATTCACTTCGAAAATCTCACGTGCATTGACCTGGAAATGAAAGATGTTAACAGTCAGTGACGTCACTAGCGGGGTGAGGGGGGTGCGGACCGCACCGGGTGACACCATCACAAGGAGTGACACCAAAATTAGGGTGGTACGTAAAAATTTCATTTCTAAACAAATTTAGCACAGTATAAGTACTAAGTGTTTGTCTTGTCTGCCTTCACTTCATTGGTTATAAAAATTGTGAATTTATCATTTAGCTCATGTACTGTATGTATGTGGCTTACATTTATTATTGGATTTCATCAAGTACATAAATGAGAGTATTTTTGCACTTTAATCAATTTTATATGTATGTTTCGTTTCAAACAAAATATCACTGGCTATGATTCTATGTCACTCCATGAAATTATTCTTATTCAAGGACGTTGTTCAATAAATAAAATGTTTTCAAATATAATTTGTTTTATCTATTAAAAGGCAAAAGGAGTTGATTTCGCTGAAGTAATTAACAAGTTTGTAGATCTAAAGGCCAGGAAAGGAAAGTTTTGATTTAGTCGAGATTTAATATGACAAAATTTAATGTCAAAATAACAATTAAGAAAGTAACATATTTTCTATGTAGTTCTTAGTTCTTACAATCTTTTACCACCCGACTTTGAATTAATTTTTTCTTCTATTGCCTTTGTAAATATAGGACCTATGTTTATAAACGTTACTAAGGATTCTGTATGTTTCCGTTATTTGGCACTGGCAAACTCGGAGGAGGTCAATGGGGTGTCATGAGTTATCGCACTGGGTGACACCAACCCTAGTGACGCCACTGTTAACAGTATAGCCTTGGCATCCGAGATGCAGCTGTTGGAAAGATGGAAACAGTACTTCACAGAAGTGGTTAATATTGAATATAACAAGTTACAAAGTTTCCGCCGAAAAACACACATTTAATTTTAAGTTAGCGTCTCATGGGTACATGTTTCGGAATTTCTGTTAATTCCTTCTTCAGCCCTTTACATTTATATTAGGAAACACCATTACACAGCCAAATTTGACCTCGTCAATGTCGAAACATATAATACACTGATATTAAAACACTATAAAAAACTATTTAAAAATTAAAATATGACAAACTTATGAACAATTAAAACATTCCTACTGTTTACAGCAACTTAAATATGTAATCGCTATTATGAACATTCTTGCTTAGTGTGCGATGGATAAAATGCAGTCATAAATCACTTGTGTGTCAAGAAAACAATGAGCATTTTGTTAGTGTCCATGACCCAATAGCTTGCAATATTGGTGGGTAAAATGATGACGAAGTGGAAACTTTGATTCCAGCACGTTGTTTGAAAGTGCCCTGGTATGTGGCTATAGATGTGTTGTTGGCACCATGAAATCAAGGACCACTCGTTCGACTAATTGACTTTGAAATATGCATTGACCCATTAAGTGGATGTGCTATCTTGTACTATCAGCTATATAGTGCTGGGTGATCGGCTCATACACCGACGTCGGTGTATGAGCCGATCACCCATGTCATAGGCGCATTGCATTTCAAATCGTTCCCATCGCTGGACATAAATAATGATGTCAAAATTTTGCATTACGCATCGAAAGGCAGCTATATGAATGTTTTGGAAAATATTCATATCAACACTTATCAGAGATCTAATGAATGCAAAAATCTGAACGAGATTAACTTTGAGACTAACGTATTATTTGATACATTAGCAGATCATTTAAATAACAAAAAAAGAAAACTGCCTCCTCAACCCCCGCCATAATAGATTAATTCCTACATATATCCTGACTTGATCAAAATTTCTTGACACCACACCCAATCATCCTTACAAGGAATAAATATTTAACGTTTCACGTAACTCATTCATCACTTCAAATAATAAGTGCTTATTCCATGGTTGACATTAATATGCCTAATGACACAGGCTCAACAAATGAAGAACAAGAGAAAAAGTACGAACTGTATTTTTATTTTGGATTTCGATGTCATATGATGTTTCACACCAACATATGGGCTGAAGAAGGAAACATATCAGTTTCCGAAACATGTACCTATAGTATTTTTAGTAAAGTCAAGTATTGATTTGGCGAGTGTAAATTGTGTTATACATCTTGTAAACATGGTCAATACGGAACCTGGAACGAGTGCGGTTTATAGGATTCCCCCTATACCAAAGTCGCTGGCATCGGTATCGACGATGAACCTTGTTCCAGGTCTGGGGTAGGCCAGAATAGGCGCGGTGCACAGAGCCTGCTTGAGTTGTTCGAAGGCACTGTGGCATTCTGCTGTCCATGTGAAGAGTTGGTCCTTCTCAGTCAGTCGATGCAGTGGTTTGGCGATGTCGGCGAATCCTCTCACTAAGCGACGGTAATAAGTGCAGAGTCCCAGGAAGCTTCGTAGTTAGGACTTGTCCTTCGGAACTGGCCACTCCCTCACAGCTGCGGCCTTTTCTGGGTCGGTGCGCACCCCTTCCTAGGAGACAATATGCCCAAAAAGAGGAAGCTTGTTGTTTAACGTGACCGTTAATCTCGAGATCATGAGCCACGGGACCTCCTTTTTACGTAAAATCCGAACCACAGGACATGGCATTTCACTTCGAAAATCTCACATGCAATGACCGGGAACAATATGCCCAAGGTACTGGACCTGCTTCTGGAAGACCTGACACTTCTTGGGGCTCAACTTCAGCTGGGCAGCCCGTGGCTTCATCAAGATCTCCTTCAGGTTGCTGTAGTGCTCCTCGAAGCTTTTTCCCAGAACGATGACGTCGTCTAGGTAGACCAGGCAGGTTTTCCAGTGTAGTCCCCTCAGAATGGACTCCATTAGCCTTTCGAAGGTCACAGGGGCGTTGCACAGACTGAATGGCATGACGGTGAACTGCCAGAGCCCGCTGCCCACAGAGAACGCCGTTTTCTCGCGGTCCTTAGGGTGGACCTCCACCTGCCAGTAGCCACTCTTCAAATCCAAGGTGGAGAACCATCTTGATCCTGATATGGTGTCCAGCGTGTCGTCGATCCGGGGTAGAGGGTAGCTGTCCTTCTTCGTGACGCCGTTCACCTGCCTGTAGTCCACGCAGAACCTGGTGGAACCGTCCTTCTTCTTCACAAGCACGACCGGAGAACTCCAAGGACTATGTGATGGCTCGATCACCCCTTGCTCCTTCATCTCTTCTACCATCCGGTCGACTTCGGCTTGCTTGGCGAGCGGGACACGTCGGAATGGGGCCCTAATCGGTGCGGGCAATCCAGGTAACGGGCTCGCAGACTCCTAGGTTGGTGTCCCGGTGAACTGTAATGTCGTAGTCGTTCAGGTTGGACAGGCGGACGTACGGCCGAGACGTCGTGTTGATGAGGGTCTTGGCAGCTAGCAATCCTTTTGTCTGGATGTCCTCATATTTTGGCTCGATGACAGCTGCCACTCCCTCAGCAGTTCCGTCGACAATTACGGCAGCGCTGACCTCCGTCCTGGCGGGAACGTTGACATCCTATCAGCCTTACCCGTCGTGCAGTGACGGCCTCGCGTGCTGGTTGCGAAGCAAGTTCCTCACCTCCGTAGCGGAGAGTGTTGGTGCTCAGGTCCAAGATGATTTTGTTCTGGTCCAGGAAGTCCAGTCCGATGATCACATCGCTTCCTACATCAGCCACGAGCACTGGATGCTTCACCGTCCACCGACCAATGACGAACTCCGGTGATGCTTCGCCATGTACTGGTGTGGTCTCTCCAGTCGCGGTTATTAGCTGGAGGTTCCCTTGTGTGGGTTGCACTCTCCACTTCGGGATCATGGTGGGACTGACGATGGTCCTCGATGCTCCCGTGTCGATTAGCATGGACCAGCTCTCACCGTTGACGACTCCGTCGACCATCAGGCTGCTATTATCCCTCCGTAACTGCGTCACACGAACTTGGACTGCCGGGGCTTGACGACCGGTTTCCCTACGACTGACTGTCCCGACGGAAACCCTTGGCGGCGGCGATCACCGCAGTCCTTGCTCAGGTGGCCTCTCTTACGGCAGGTCCAGCAGGTCGGTAGTCTTCTTCCAGGCCGCCTCTCCGGATGTCCTTCGGCTACGTTTTTGTCGGTGGTACTGCGACTCCGTCAGTTCATCGGCCAGGGGCTTGGTCTTGTTGGCTTTGGCTGGTTCGTCGACGTCCACCTGACGCACCCGCGCGTGCATCCTAGATGCCTGTTTTGTCGTCTCGAACTCAAGTGCGTGGCTCAGCGCATCTGCCAGGGTCTTATTGCGCGCAAGTCGTAGCGCCTGTTGAGTGTCCGAGTCCTGTAGCCCGTCGGTGAAGGTCTGCGTCGCTATCTGTTCTAGAAAGTCGGCCGGCGCTGTTCGGTAGGCGAGCCTTATGGGGCGTGCGATGTCCATCTCGAAATCATGCAGGGTTTCCGCGTTCTTTTGTACCCGGGTCCGGAGCTGCATCTGGTAGGCCTGCTGAAGATGGCTATCTCCATATCGGGACTCCATATGGGCGATTAGTGAAGCGTAGTCCTGGGATCCAGTCGGGATGGCCTGAAGGACGTTAAGGGCGTCCCCTCTCAGCGCTACAATGAGAGCTGTAGCCTTTTCCGTGCTGTTTCAGTTGTTTATGGAACAGGCTGCCTCGAACTGACGTAAGTAGGTGCTCCACTGACCTTTCCGTCGAAGGTTGGGGGCGTCACTCTGCTATGTCCCGTTCCTGATATTCCCGGTGTAACGGTGGGAGGGCGTTGGCTCAGCTCAGCAGTTTCCTTTTGTAAAGCGTTGAATTTCTCTTCCACCCCCGTCAGTGGGCGTTGCCGCAGCTCGGCAACTTCCTTTTGCAAGGCGTTGAATTTCTCCTCCACCCCCATCAGCGGGCGTTGGCGCAGCTCGGCAACTTCCACTTGTAAGGCGTCGAACTTCTTTTCCACTGCCGTGACTTCCTCACGCAGACCCTGTTCTAATTTCCTTTCGCTTTCCACTAATTTCGTCGGCAGACACTCTTCCAGATTTTTCTGGCCATCCAGAAATTTGGCGGTTAGGTCCTCTGCTAACTTATTCTGGCTGTGCTCTATCTTCTTCTGGCTGTCCTCTAATTTCGCAGTTAGGTCCTCGGTTAACTTATTCTGACCGTCTTCTAATTTAGAAGTTAGGTCCTCGGCTAAATTCTTCTGGCTGTCTTCTAGTTTGGCAGTTAGGTCCTCGGCTAACTTCTTCTGGCCGTCCTCCATCTTCTTCTGGCCATCCTCCATCTTCTTCTGGCCATCCTCCATCTTCTTCTGGCCGTCTTCCATCTTGGCTTCCATGCCACTTAACTTTTCTAGCAATGCTGCAAATTGCGCTTCCATTTTAGATGTTTGTCTTGTAAAGGGCATGCACTCACAGGAAAATTAAATAAAATGACCTGCTCGGGTTTTGAAACCAGGACCGTCAGGTGTTGTGCTTGTGTCTGAGTTCGTAATCCGGCTTCTGACACCAGTTGTTACGTGCCACCCCCCTAGTGACACTTTTATTAACTGGATTACGGTGGGTTGAAGCACAACACAGATTGTTCCTTTAAAGAAATAATTAACTTTATTGCTGCCAGAAAGATACACTACTCATCAGCAAATTCGAGCAATTAGAACCTTACTCCAGTTTCCTCAAGTCTCTTCCTTATGGAGAGCTCTTGCCCCCTTTCACTTGTCAACAGACCTCAGAAGTTAACCCGTCCTAATGAGTCCGGTGGCCTTGACAGAAACTACCTACATCTCTTCCTTATGTACACAAACTACAGTTACTTATGATAATCCTGCTACACGCTGCTTCGCTGTCCACGAGCTGGGAAACAATGTCACTGGATTTCGTAACTCGCACAGCACTTCGCCACAACACCTCTGTCGCTCAGTGAAATCACACTCGCTCAAAACACAGGCAGTCCCCTGTATGCTTCTCACTCCCTCGCTGTCAAGAGAATCAGCTTCACTAGGAGTTTCGCAAGTCACGTCACCACACTTCTGTCGCTCAGAATAAACGCTCACACTAGCTCGAAAAACACACACTCACTGCTTGACAGGTCGCTCTTATATAGCAGGCCGGTGACTCAATAAATGCTTCTAGACCCATCCAGGGTTCACGGCTTCTCGAGGTTTCCATCGCTGGGTCACGAATATTCTGGACCATCCCTTTGTCCTAGTAGTCCTGTTGCATAAGGCGCACGCAATACTCTGAGGCAGAGCACAGCCCAGCCCTGGGGTAGTTGTGACTCATGCGGCGAGCGATGAAACAAACTCACAGCCGTAACAGTATGTTTGAAAATACAGGTGAAAATATTTACAATATGTACAATTATTTAGTTGCAGTATTAGTGCTGCAACTGTCGGTGTATGCTAAATGCAGTATATATGATGTTAGGTGAAATGCTAACACGAAAACTGTGCGTAGCTCCAGCAAGGAAGACAACCAGATAAGTAGTAGCCTGTAATATTACAGTTTAACCATAGTTGAATTTTTACAACCATATTATCACCTCAAATTACAAACTCCGGATATCGATCACCATTTAGCATTTCACCTAACATCATATATACTGCATTTAGCGTACACCGACAGTAACTAAATAATTGTACATATTGTAAATATTTTCACCTGTATTTTCAAACATAGATTTTATAGCCCAAGTGTAATGGATCTGATGATGATCGCCTGACGATCGAAACTGGTCATCCTAGTGTATTTATTAATCTCATGTAATTTATTTCAGGATAAGGGCATAACCCAGCTCTTTTGGGTACATTCGTGTTGACCGACTGAAAAGCACTAAACTCTTGCTTCTATGGGACACGAAGATACCGCACCGATCTCACTAAATGCCTCCCCTGAACTCTGTTTTGAGCGAGTTCTTGCCGGTTGTCCACATTCAGATTTCTACAAAGTTTGGAGATTTCATTTTTGCAGGAACTTCGTGGTCTTCCCACTGGCTTTTACCCTCTTGGTTCTTCTTTAAAGATTTGTAAGAACATAGTTATTTTCAGTGGCGAAGCTGGAGGGGAATCATTGAGCCTTAGAATACCCATTTCACTCTCAAGGAATATCATCATCATCATCTTAAACAGCTCCAGTCACCCTGGTGGTGTGAATGAGTCCTCTCCATTTCTTTCTATCCATGAATAGTTGGTCTTCATGAGTGCTCTCCCAATCCAGCCCTTTGTCTGCCAAGTCACCCTTAATCTGGTCAATCCATTTCCTTTTAGGTCTTCCAACACATCTTCTTCCTTTGATGTTCAGATTGAAGTATGCCTTTGCCTTTTGTTCATCTTTCACCCGTTAGATATGTCCATACCACCTCAGACGAGATCTCTGTAAGGTCTCCATTACAGTGGTGTTAATACTTGCTCCTGCGCGATTTATTTCATTTCTTACTTTATCCTTTCTTGTCCTCTGAAGCATGGTACGCACAAACTTCATCTCGGATGCCTGAAGTCTACTGTTATCTCTTTTAGAAAAGGTACATGTTTGAGAAGGAGCTACAACAGCAGTTGAATGGTCAGAGCATCATTGTCATGGGAGATTTGAATGCACATGTAGGAAGTGAAAGGCAAGGATATGAAAATGTATTGGGAGCAGAAGGATGGGGTAGCAGGAATGAAGAAGGGAGAAAGTTGCTGGATTTTTTGCAAGAGAAACGGTTTAGTGGTAGGCAACTCCTGGTTCTGGAAGAAAGAAACCCACAAGGTAACGTGGCACAGCAGTGATTTAACAAAGAAATCTTTGGTAGATTACATGCTGTACGACTGGGAAATGAAGAGAAGTGTCAGAGATATAAAGGTAATACCATCAGAGGCCTAAGATAGCGACCACAGAATACTTGTAATGAACCTGGGAGTTGTTAAGGATAGCAAGAGGACAGAGTACCAGGAAAGGAGAATCAAAGTATGGAAACTCAAGGAAAAGGAAGTCAAGGAAGAATTCCAGAAGATAATAAGGGAAAGGATGCCAACAGACAATCCTAAAACAGGGGAAGAGGAATGGAAGCAATTCAAGAACACAATGGTGGAAGCTGCAGTGGCAGTATGTGGAAGAACAAGCAACAGAAAGCGGTGTAAAGAGACACCATGGTGGAATGAGAGAGTAAAAGAAGCTGTGGGAAGGAAGTACAAGGCTTTCAGAGTGTGGTAGTAGGGAGGCTGTGGGGGTTTTGAACCAAATACCATTATTTATGCAAATGAGGGGGGCGTGGCAAGGTCAATGACCTTGAGGTAGGTCATGCTCAATGACCTTGAGGTAGGTCATTGACCCCCAAGGTCGCCGGGACCCCGGAAGGTAAACAAACCTTGGAGGGTCCAGGAACCGGTTTGAGGGGGTGTGGGTGGAGGGGGAGGAGTGGGGGTGGGGAGGGGGAGTGGGGGTGGGGAGGGGGAGGGGGGGGGTGGCGAGGTTGGGGGGATGAGGGGGAAGGATGGAAGAGTGTCTGCACGAGACCCTCCTCGACCCAGTCTCTCTCTTGGACTGAGCGCCTTCTCTGATATTATCCTGGGCTATATAGCTTTGCTTTGATCCCGACGAGATCCGAGTGTTGCCGAAGGTTTCCGAATCCTTGGTTGTGAATGAATTGTCAGAGAATTGAACGGTCAACTGGTGTGTGTGTGTGACGTCACAGCAGATTACGGGATGTGAGGTAGGTCATGAACGGGAGTGTTTTGAATGGAAAACATTAGTGTAACTGGCGTGTGTGTGTGTGTGACGTCACAGCAGAATACGGGATGTGAGGTAGGTCATGAACGGGAGTGTTTTGAATGGAAAACATTAGTGTAACTGGTGTGTGTGTGACGTCACAGCAGATTACGGGATGTGGGGTAGGTCATGAACGGGAGTGTATTGAATGGAAAACATGAATGGCGGTGGATGTTGGTGGTTGTTGAACCCTGACGTGGTAGGTTGGTTAAGCTTTGTGTTGTAGCCGATTGGTTCCGAATGCAGCCGAGGGATTCCGATTCTCCATTTGTGCTGACCCGGGAGATTTGAATGGCTTACATTCACGTGTCAGAATAATCAGATTTGAATGGTCAACCGGTGTGTGACGTCACAGCGGAGTTGACCCCTGAGCTAATTTTCAAATTTGCCTTTATTATTATCATCACCATGTTGTTTGTGGGAGAGGGGTTGAATGACCTCAAAGGTAAACAAACATGACTGATGCTGGACTGGGTTTTATTGAATCTAATGAACAGGGATGTGGAACTATGTGGTAATTGAACTAATAAGCCGGAGCCGGCACAGGGGCTAATGGGCAAGATGGCCGCTATACATGGTCTCTTATGGAACTAACTCTTGGGAGCTGGCACATGGGCTAGTGGGCAAGATGGCCACTGCGCGCAACTCTAGAGGACTTGAGATGACTGGTACAGAGGCTATTGATCAAGATGGCAGCCAGATGAAACTCCCTTATGTTGGAGAACTTGACGAGGCTGGCTGGATGCCCTTCACTACCTATGCTATGTTCTTTCCAATCGCCTACTTTCATGAAACTAGGGCAGTGTTTTATAGACAACTCCCTTATGTTAGAGGACTTGAGCAGGCTGGCCGGATGCCCATAACCTCCTATGCTCTCCCCAATTTCCTACTGTAATAGGCAAATCCTCCTACCATTATGCTAGCGGTTATGTTGGTTAACACTATACGTGAGAGTACATACTTCAAGCCGACCAGGACATTAGAAGGTAGTAACCGCCATTAACATCACAGCAAGGGTTGGAGCCTTGTCTTATGGAGATGTAGCCAGTACTCTACTACCCTCTGTGAGGGCTCTAACATCAAACCAGTCAAAGCTTGGGGTATGCCCTTGAAGTCAAACTCCTGTAAGTTAACTACAAATGCTATACGTAAACTCTTATCACAGGTGTATCAACAAGCTTTGCAAACTTGGATGACGAATACACCTCAAAGGTCTACTCTCCCTTCGTAAAGGGCACCGCGCATTATAGTTAAGTATACAGAAGCTAAATCTTAAAAAAAAAAACGAAAACTCCAGTAAGTTAACTAAAAATGCTATACGTAAACTCTCATCATTGACATATCAACGAGGTTTGCAAGCTCGAATGATGAATATGTCTCAGAGGTCTACTCTCCCTTCGTGAAGGGCACCGCGCATTATAGTTCAGCTTAAGGAGCAAGTTCTGGATGTAGAAAAAACTCCGCCATGACACGGTCATTTGAAAAACTATAAAATAGAAAAAATGTCTATCAATGTCATTAGAATACCCAATCTAGCGGCGAGGATATAAACTGTCTTGATGTTTGTGTCAGGGAAAACCAAAGTACACAGAAGAAAACCTCGTAAGATATGGAGGCATACTCCTTGCACTTCTCTGCATCAATGATTAAATGACAGGCAGAAGGTAGGAAATAATGGGAAAAGAAGACTGGCCTCTTGCAGAAGGAGGGAATCAGAAAAGATGTGGCAAGGGCAATTAAGGCGGGAAAGGAAGGGACTCCCTAGGCCTTGGATATTCTAATACTGTTGGAGTTGGAAGAGAACAAGAGTTGGCCAAGCGAGGTTGACAGGAAAGAAGACAGAGAGGAGCTTGACACAAGTAAGTGGAAGCAATGCTGAACTCGGCTGTCACCTCTGTAGTTGTAAAACCCGTGTTATGCTATATGTAAGCTTTTGGAAGCTGAGTTTAAAAAATGTTTTGCAAGAAGAGAATAATACTGTTAATTTTGTTATCCTTAATTCAACCTTCTTGATTACTCATGCTTCAAAGATCCTGTCCAGAATGATTTACAAGAGGATTGAAAGCCAGATAGAAACGGAGTTGGGTGAAGATCAGTTTGGTTTCAGGAGAAATGTAGGAACAAGGGAAGCTGTACTAAGTCTTAGGCTGATTTTAGAAGGTAGAATAAGGAAAGATAAGAGAACGTTCATGGCTTTTGTAGATTTAGAAAATGCTTTTGATAAAGTTGATTGGACTAAATTGTTTGACATTTTGAAATCAATTGGAATAAAGTACAGGGATAGGAGGGTGATATACAATCTGTACAGAAACCAGACAGCAGTCATTCGAGTTGAAGGACATGAGAGAGAAGCTGGTATTCAGAAAGGTGTAAGGCAAGGCTGCAACTTATCACCCATACTTTTCAATCTTTACATTGAACAAGCAATGAAGGAAATTAGAGAAAAATTTAAAGTGGGAGTGAAGATTCAAGGAGAAATAATTTCAACTCTGAGATTTGCTGATGACATTGTCATCTTGGCCGACAAGCCTGAGGATTTGAATGAGTTTTTGAATGGTATGGACTCCGTCTTACGGAAAGAATTCATGATGAAAATAAATAAATGTAAAACATAAATACTGGAATGCAACCGAAATAAATCAGAAACCTCTATGGAGATCAAATTGACAGGTGAAAAGCTGAAGGAAGTAGGAGACTTCTGTTACTTAGGAAGCAGAATAACCAGTGATGGACGAAGCAAAGAGGATATTAAAAGTAGGTTGGCTCAGGCAAAGAAAGCATTTCTACAAAAAAGGAATCTGCTGACATCGAATATAGATTTAGGTATTAGGAAGTCGTTTTTGAAATCCTTTGTCTGGAGCGTGGCGCTCTATGGAAGTGAAACTTGGACTATTGGTGCAGCAGAAAAGAGGAGAATAAAAGCATTTGAAATGTGGTGTTACAGGAGAATGATGAAGATCAGATGGGTAGATAGGGTTACAAACAAAGAGGTATTAAGACGAGTGGGAGAGGAGAGATGTTTCTGGCGACTGCTAATGAAGAGAAGAGATAGGTTGGTAGGACACATACTAAGACACCCAGGAATAGCAAGCTTAGTTATGGAAGGAAGGGTTGAGGACAAAAACTGTAGGGGTAGACCAAGGTTAGAATATGTTAAACATATTGCCTCCGATGTAGGGTGTGGTAGCTATGTAGAGATGAAACGATTAGCT
Source organism: Meconema thalassinum (assembly GCA_946902985.2). Taxonomy (NCBI): domain Eukaryota; kingdom Metazoa; phylum Arthropoda; class Insecta; order Orthoptera; family Tettigoniidae; genus Meconema; species Meconema thalassinum. Next base: position 111,508,152 of record OX336393.1, read on the forward strand.
CAGGACAGGGAGGCATGGACAGCTGCATCAAACCAGTCAAAAGACTGAACTCAAACAACAATTCAAACTTTGTGTTACCCTACACAGATCTCACATGGAGTGAGTGAAATTTGAACCGCGGGCCAGCGGTGAGAAGCTACTACTGCTAATTTACATAACAGCGCAACACTATTGTAATGTATGAGTAATTATACTGTTACAACTCTAAGATATTGAAAGCCCTTTTGACATTAGACTGGTATCAAAATTGATGATGTAGGCTATTAACTTTTATTTTTGTTAAAGCAGTATGTCTTGGCAATATAATGAAAGCCATTATATTTGACAGCGGCAATAAATTTAACATGTCTCTAACCGGTAATACAATTTGCATTAAATTACAATAAATTGGTCATGTTTCCTAAGTCGGACAGAGAGAAAAAAAGTTGTTTGTTCCATACAATGTAGGAATGCAATACACTGTATTTTAAAATCGTCAACATGCGTGTTTATGTAACATAAAATGTAGGTATATATGATAGTATTACAAGGTTAAAATGCATCATTAGGTCATGGGAACAAGTTCCCTGCTGACTCTGTAGACGCGTGGGTTCGAACCCCACCGTCGGCCGTCCTTGAAATGGTTTTTCGTGGTTTCCCATTTTCAACACCAGGCAAATGCTGGGACGGTACCTTCTGATAGGCCACGGCCGATTCCTTCCACATCCTTGCCCAGTTTCATTGATTGATAACCTGTGTTATTGTGATGGTATTATTAGTGTGTGTGTGTTGCTCACAAGGTCAAGTACACCCCGTTCTAACCCTCAGACTAGAATTACATTTCTTGGCAGATTCTGAAATCAAACCTTGACTTCCAGGATAGATCCTATGTTAAATAGTCTGTTTATAACCACCTTGAGGTTTAGCGGCTAGTATAATTGGCACTCGCCTCTTAGATACGGGTTTGATAATTATTGGGATCATTCATCCTTGTGTACTTGGGTGTGTTACAGTTTTGTTTGATAACCTGTGTTATTGTGTTGGTTGTATTAGTGTGTGTGGTTTACAAGTTTGTGTGTACCCTGTTCTAATCCTCAGACTGAAATTACATTTCTTGACAGACAGTACATTCAGCCTTGCGAGGTAAAACTGAGAAGAGGTGGGTTCATTCCACTCCTCATCTATTCTGGAACTGATTTTCCATGGTTTCACATTTCTACGCCAAGCGAATGCTAGGATGGTTTCCAACTTTAGGTTGTCACTGTTTCTTTTTTCTCTAATCCCAAGTTACAAATACACATACTACTACAGACACCGCAGTAACACATGTTACCAATAATATAGGACATACAGTACATCATTTAGACCTAAATGCTAATGAGATAAGATAATTAAGTGCAATAACTTGTAAATGTTAGTCATTAGTACAATAACATGTGTTATCATGCAAATAAATTACAAACACCCAAGTACACAAGGGTGAGTGAACATGATATGGCACTGAGGTACACTCAGCCTCGTGAGGCAAAAACTGTGTAGATGTGGGTTTGATTACCATTTAGGCTGGCTGTGTGGCTCAGCGGTAATGTTCTTGCTTGCTGGGCCCAAGGTTGCAGGTTCGTATTCTGGTGCAGCCAGCTGGCATTTGAGGGTGCGCAAATGCGAGGGAACCGTGTCTATAGATTTACAAGCACGTTAAAGATCCCCTGTGGGGTGAAATTCCGGCACCCCGGCGTCGCTCAAAGCCCAATAACATTATTATTAGATATATTTTAATACTGTATAGCCTTGGGTGTCGGGTCCAAACTTTTTTATTTGACGCCCAAAGGGCAGCTTGCATGTCGAAGTTTGTTGTTCCTTGGAGCGCTCTGAAAGTTATAGAGATTAGATATATAAGCTCCTAGACACTATAACGCTTTCTAGTAGAGAAAGGAGGAATTTTTTGTGTTGGCGGAAAATCCCAAGATTAGTTAGTTAGTTATTGTTGTTTTAAGGGGCGGAACAACGAGGTCATCTGCCCCTAAAATCCCGAGATTAATGTTTCCATTATGAACATGGCCTACTGACTTCAAATGGGTTTTTTAACATGCCAACAACGTATAAGGAGAGAAACTGCAAGCTTGGGGTTGGTAGCCAGATACGGTAACCACTCACCCACCGTGGCAATTATTAGATTATCTTTATCCTAAAATGCGTTCTTAAGTATTTGCCAACCTCCTAGTGTAGCGGTTAGCATTATTGGCTGTCGCCCGCAGAGGTCTGGGTTCAATTACCGGCTGTGCCAAGAAATTAATTCTGTTTTGAGGGCTGGAACGGGACAGCCTCGTGAAGCAAAACTGAGAAGAGGTTGGTTCGATTCCCACCGCAGCAATCCTCGAAATGGTTTTCTGTGGCCTCCCCACTCCTACTCGAGGCAAATGCTGGATTGGTTCCTAACTTAAGGCCACGGCCGTCTCCTTCCCAATCCTCTCTCAAATTACAAATACACACAATAACATAGGTTATCAGACAAACACGCACACTCGCACGTCTAAAATACACAGGGCTAAATAACCACTTGTGTCCAAGCCACTAAAATGAATTAACAACTGAAGTATTTTAGCTGAAACATAGTCATGTATAAATGTAATGTCTGTTCTGAATCGTTTTTAATGTAGGAGGAGGAAGTTGTTGTTGTTGTTTCACTGAGGGGCTAGGATATTGTGGTCATTTCAGACTTGTGTGTACTTTGTGTGTGTGTGTGTGTAGATTTTGTCTCATAACCTGTGTTATAGTGGTTTCTGTAGTAGTGAGTGTCCACGTTGTGTAGCGGCTAGCATTCCTGGTTGTCGCCCCGTAGGTCCAGATTCTATTCCTGACTCTGCCAAAAAATTTAATTCTGATCTGAGGGCTGGAACGGGGTGCACTCAGCCTCATGAGGAAACATAAGAAGATGTGGGTTTGATTTCCCTTCATCCATCCTGGAAGTGGTTTTCTTTTGTTTCCCACTTCTACTTCAGGCAAATGCCGGGGTAGTTTCAAACTTGAGTGCATGGCCGTCTCCTTCCTAATCGTCCCTGAAATTACAAATACACACACTACTACTACTACTGCAGATTCCATAATAACACGGGTTACCAGACAAATTAAAATACAGGAAAAAAGTCTCCTTGTTGCGTAGTGGCTAGTATTCTTGGCTGTCATTGTGGAGGTGAGGGTTCAATTGGCTCTGCCAAGAGATTTTAATTCTGATCTGACAGCTGGAATGGGGTTTAATTCCTACCTCTGCCATCCTGGAAGTGGTTTTCTGTGATTTACCACTTCAACTCCAGGCAAATTCTGGGCTGACACCTAACGTAAAGCCACGGACGATTCTTACCCAAATGCTACCTGAATTACAAATACACAAACTAGTACATACATCACAGTACACACAGGGCTACATGACCACGATACCCAAGGCCCTCAAATGAAACAACAACATAAAACAAATAGCTGAAATTCTTCATTTGTATAATTTGTATTCGTGAAAAGCCATTTCTTGGATTACAGAATAATTGTGTAAATTAAGTGGATGTCTTATTTCAGCAGCTTTGGTGGCGTAGTTGGTCGCGGATTCAAACCCGACCGAAGTCGTCAGATTTTTTAAGAGCGTTAAAAATCTCTTGGTGTGCCTTCCTTCGGAGGAGAAGTAAATGTCAGAGATGTATGGCATAATAAAGAACCTTCCACTAATTACACTTGTGTGAAAATAAATTATAGGTTATATTTGACTAACGTTCATAGGTTCCATCATTTGTAGCCAGAAGCCGTTTGCGGTGGCATCTAGTAACGACGTTCAGAACTAGTTGGTTGTTGACGGTGGAGTTTGGTAGTAAAAGTTAGAACTACTTGAAAATCTAATGTCTGCAGTCCTTGCATGAATTAAAAACAGATACACACACTAATACAGGCATCACAATTAACACCGGTTATCAGACAGATTCCACACACACACCCAAAGTACACGGAGCTATATGACCGCGTTGTCGCAGCCCCTAAACTGAGGAACCAACCAACCAACCATGACTTCCTTCAGGTCATTACTAAGTAACAATGTTATGTGGAGCTCAACTTTGGAATAACGCGACCATGGCATTAAGTTAGAAGCCATTCTGGAAATTTGCCTGTAGTACAGGGGAGAAAGAATGGAAGAACACTTCTAGGTTTGAATGTGTTTTGAATCGAACCCACCTCTTCTCAGTTCTGACATACAAGGTTGAGTGAACCCCGTCATATTCCACAGACTAGAATTACATTTCTTGAAGGAGACGGAAATCTAGCACAGACCTTTGCAGTAATAGCCAAGAATGCTAATCACTACACCATGAGGTGGTCAACATATTTCTTTTAGTGTGATCAAATGTGCATATGTTGACGGTTGATGAGTTGGCGAATGATGGTTAGCGGTAGACAATCTTTTATACATTGACATACCCTTTTTTCTATTTTCTATTTCTATTTTTCTATTTTTTCTATTTTATAGTTTTTCAAATGACCGTGTCATGGCGGAGTTTTTTCTACATCCAGAACTTGCTCCTTAAGCTGAACTATAATGCGCGGTGCCCTTCACGAAGGGAGAGTAGACCTCTGAGACATATTCATCATTCGAGCTTGCAAACCTCGTTGATATGTCAATGATGAGAGTTTACGTATAGCATTTTTAGTTAACTTACTGGAGTTTTCGTTTTTTTTTTTTTAAGATTTAGCTTCTGTATACTTAACTATAATGCGCGGTGCCCTTTACGAAGGGAGAGTAGACCTTTGAGGTGTATTCGTCATCCAAGTTTGCAAAGCTTGTTGATACACCTGTGATAAGAGTTTACGTATAGCATTTGTAGTTAACTTACAGGAGTTTGACTTCAAGGGCATACCCCAAGCTTTGACTGGTTTGATGTTAGAGCCCTCACAGAGGGTAGTAGAGTACTGGCTACATCTCCATAAGACAAGGCTCCAACCCTTGCTGTGATGTTAATGGCGGTTACTACCTTCTAATGTCCTGGTCGGCTTGAAGTATGTACTCTCACGTATAGTGTTAACCAACATAACCGCTAGCATAATGGTAGGAGGATTTGCCTATTACAGTAGGAAATTGGGGAGAGCATAGGAGGTTATGGGCATCCGGCCAGCCTGCTCAAGTCCTCTAACATAAGGGAGTTGTCTATAAAACACTGCCCTAGTTTCATGAAAGTAGGCGATTGGAAAGAACATAGCATAGGTAGTGAAGGGCATCCAGCCAGCCTCGTCAAGTTCTCCAACATAAGGGAGTTTCACCTGGCTGCCATCTTGATCAATAGCCTCTGTACCAGTCATCTCAAGTCCTCTAGAGTTGCGCGCAGTGGCCATCTTGCCCACTAGCCCATGTGCCAGCTCCCAAGAGTTAGTTCCATAAGAGACCATGTATAGCGGCCATCTTGCCCATTAGCCCCTGTGCAGGCTCCGGCTTATTAGTTCAATTACCACATAGTTCCACATCCCTGTTCATTAGATTCAATAAAACCCAGTCCAGCATCAGTCATGTTTGTTTACCTTTGAGGTCATTCAACCCCTCTCCCACAAACAACATGGTGATGATAATAATAAAGGCAAATTTGAAAATTAGCTCAGGGGTCAACTCCGCTGTGACGTCACACACCGGTTGACCATTCAAATCTGATTATTCTGACACGTGAATGTAAGCCATTCAAATCTCCCGGGTCAGCACAAATGGAGAATCGGAATCCCTCGGCTGCATTCGGAACCAATCGGCTACAACACAAAGCTTAACCAACCTACCACGTCAGGGTTCAACAACCACCAACATCCACCGCCATTCATGTTTTCCATTCAATACACTCCCGTTCATGACCTACCCCACATCCCGTAATCTGCTGTGACGTCACACACACACCAGTTACACTAATGTTTTCCATTCAAAACACTCCCGTTCATGACCTACCTCACATCCCGTATTCTGCTGTGACGTCACACACACACACACGCCAGTTACACTAATGTTTTCCATTCAAAACACTCCCGTTCATGACCTACCTCACATCCCGCAATCTGCTGTGACGTCACACACACACACCAGTTGACCGTTCAATTCTCTGACAATTCATTCACAACCAAGGATTCGGAAACCTTCGGCAACACTCGGATCTCGTCGGGATCAAAGCAAAGCTATATAGCCCAGGATAATATCAGAGAAGGCGCTCAGTCCAAGAGAGAGACTGGGTCGAGGAGGGTCTCGTGCAGACACTCTTCCATCCTTCCCCCTCATCCCCCCAACCTCGCCACCACCCCCCCCCTCCCCCTCCCCCTCCCCACCCCCACTCCCCCTCCCCACCCCCACTCCTCCCCCTCCACCCACACCCCCTCAAACCGGTTCCTGGACCCTCCAAGGTTTGTTTACCTTCCGGGGTCCCGGCGACCTTGGGGGTCAATGACCTACCTCAAGGTCATTGAGCATGACCTATCTCAAGGTCATTGACCTTGCCACGCCCCCCTCATTTGCATAAATAACGGTATTTGGTTCAAAACCCCCACAGCCTCCCTACTTGTGGTTCCAGGAAAGAACTGATCGGGCAAGGGAAGATTATAAGATAAAGAAGAAAGAAGCAAACGAGATTGTCGCAGAGGAGAGGAAGAAGTGGATGGTAAAGTGGACAGAGATGATGGAGGAAGACAGCAGAGGAAATAAGAAAGTACTTTATGGGATGGTCAAAAGTAAGAGAAGAGGTCTGCGAGAGGATGTGGTAATTATGGACAAAAACAGAAATGAGGTACACAACAAAGAAACACTCAAGACAGTGTGGAAAGAGTACTTTGAGAATTTGCTGAATCCATATGGTCATAGGGAGGAAGACAATGAATTGGAAGATGGAGAAGACAACACAGGAATGGAAAAGGACCTGAATTGGAGAGAACTGGAGATGGCTATAGACAAGATGAAGGGAGGAAGGGCACCGGGTGTGGATGAAGTGAGTGTTGAAATGGTGAAGGCAGCAGGGGAGGTTGGGAAACAGTGGCTGTACCGTGTGATGAGGGTGATATGGAAGGAGAAAAAGACCCCAGAAGATTGGAAGAAAGGATTAATTGTCCCAATATTTAAGAAAGGAAGCAGAAAGGAGTGCAGAAATTACAGGGGAGTCACACTCATACCTCACTGTGCCAAGATATATGAAAAGATATTAGAAAGTAGAATACGAGCCAAAGTGGAGAGAAAATTGAGAGAGGAGCAGTATAGATTCAGACCTGGGAGATCAACAGTGGATCTCATATTTTCAGTGAGACAGCTCCAGGAACACCACTACGAATTTGGAGAGGATCTGTTGATGGCCTTCCTGGACATCGAAAAGGCCTATGATAGTGTGTGTAGGGAGAAGGTTTGGAAAGCTATGGAGAACATGGGAGTGGAAAAAGGGACTGTAGGCAGAGTGAAGGAGATGTATTGTGGAAGTGTGAGTTGTGTGAAAGTTGGAGGGGAAAGAACAGACTGGTTCAGACAAATGAGTGGCCTGAAACAGGGTAGTGCGCTGTCACCCCTTCTCTTTATTGTGGTTATGGACGAGGTAATGACACGGATAGGAGGAAAGATAGGAGAAGATAAGATGAAAGCAATGGTGTTTGCAGATGATCTCATGGTCTGGGGAAACAAGGAGGAGGAAATTCAGGAGCAACTGAAGGCTTGGGAAGAAACAGTGGGAGAGTACGGATGGAAGTTCAACATCAGTAAATGTGAGATCCTGTTAACAACCAGGAAAAAGGACAGACCAATGAGTGGGATAACACTTGGAGGTGGACAGCTGAAGAAGGTGGAAAGTCTCAAGTACTTGGGAAGTATAGTGGAGGAAAATGGGAGAAATGACAAAGAGATTACGGAACGTGGCAGACAGGCAGAAGCATTTCTGAGAAGCATTAGGAGCTTAGTGTAGAATAAAGATGTCCCACAAAAAAGCAAGGAAGTGTTATACAGAAGCTACTATATCCCGATACTGACCTATGCTTCAGAAACGTGGACAATGAAGAAAAGAGACATAAGCAGAATACAGGCAGGTGAAATGAAGTTCCTGCGAAGTAGGATCGGAGTAACATGAAGGGACAGAGTGAGGAATGAAAAGGTCAGGGAAATGGTGAAAGAGGAGCCCTTGCAAGGTAGGATTGAGACATCAAGACTGAGGTGGTATGGACACTTAAAGAGAATGGATGAGAAGAAGATTCCCAAGAGGATACATGACATGCAGATGCAGAAGAAACGACCAAGGGGAAGACCAAGAGATAGATGGCTGAAAGGAGTGGAGGAATGTGTCAAGAAGAGAAGCGAGGACTGGACCAGAGTGACAGCGGAGAGGTGGTGGGAAGAAAGGACTAAGTGGCGAGGCTTATGTTCCAAACAGACCCAGCCTGGGGCTGGAAACTGTACAAGATGATGATGATGACATGTTTCAAGTGCGTAAGTCAGTATGGGTATGTAGTATGTTTTATGATGATGATAATTGTTGTTTTAAGGGGCCTAACATCTAGGTTATCGGCCCCTAATGATCTGGGTCAGAGTGAAAATGATGATGAAATGGAAACCAGAACGAAAAGTATGTGAGACGGAAAATACGTACAAAAAGGAACTCAGATGGAAACAACTCACAATATGATCGTACAAAGAGAACTTAGAACGAAAAGATTCACAAAAAGAATAGATTGAAAAAAAACACCACAAAACGTAGGCTAGATTCAAAATACGTACAAAATGCAATGTAGCATCGAAATACTTACAAAATGCAACTGAAATTCAAAATACTTACAAAATGCAAATGAGATCGAAAATATGTATAAAATGCAATTGAGGTTCAAAATACTTACAAAATGCAATTGAAATTGAAAATACACAATGCAATTCAGATTGAAATATCCCAGTTCCAATCCAAATTATTCACAAAGTGCAATTGAAATTCAAAATACTTACAAAATGCAATTGAAATTGAAAATGCTTACAAAATGTACGGTAGATTCAAACGACTCATGTGGATTGACAATACTTACAAAATGCAATTTAGATTGAAAATACTTGACAAAATGTAATGTAGATTCAAAACACCCACAAAATGCAATTGAGAATCAAAATATGTGCAAAATGCCCACCAAACAAAATGCAATTTAGATTCAAAATTCGTGCGAAATGCAGTTTTGGTTGATAATACTTATAAAGTGCAATTGAAATTCAAAAAACTCACTAAAATGCCCTGACACCTGCATTGAAAGACTTACTAAAAAGCAATTTAGATAGTCAATATTTACAAAATGCAATTGAGGTTGAAAGCAATCGCAAGATGTAATTTAGATCGAAAAAACTTACAAAATGCAATGTAGATTAAAAATGCTTTAAAAAATCGCTAAAAGGGAATTTAGATACACGGTGAACCAAGTAACAAAAACAGTGCGGGAATCTTAAAGAGAAAAGGAAATATAAGGAAAAGAGGAGAGGAGAGGGTCCGCCCCAAAGGGAAGGAACAAAAGAAGAAAACGGACTCAGCTCAGGAATCCCTCGGGGTCGCCAACTCCCGAACTCACCAACTCCCGAACTCACCAGCCGTGAGCCCCTGAGAGTGTAGCATTATCTAGGGTGCACCAGAAGGGGTGGGGCTACATACACCCGGCCTCCTTAAGGGCCTTGAGCACAAGGCAGGCGGTAAAAGGAAAAGAAAAAGAAGGCTGACCCCTCACAGAAGGAGGGTATCAGGAAAGATGAGACAAGGGCCAATTAAGGCGGGAAAGTGAAAGACTCCCTAGACCTCGGATAAAGTAATACCGTCGGGGTCGGAAGAGAACAAGAGCTGACCAAGGGAGGTCGACAGGAAAGAAGACGGAGAGGAGCCCGGCACAAGTAAGTGGAAGCAATGCCGGTCTCAGCTGGGGTCCCGTGGTCGCCAACCCACGTCCCACTAGATGTGAGCCCCTGGGGGGAGTATGTTTTAAATAATATATGTTTACACCGTATAGGTGTAGGTAGTTATCCCACAGTAGTATTCTGACTTGGTTGTAGAAGATTGCTGCTTTATTTGTTCTGTTGGATATCTCACATTTACTGCTATTGTCCAAACTCAAAGTGTTGCCAAGATATTTGAATTGGTCAACATTTTGAAGTTGATGGTTGTTCAGGTAGATGCTTGTACTAGTACACCCTGATCCTTTTGCCATAGCCACAGTCTTATTCTGACTAATTTTAAGCCCATATTCCTCCAACAACTTGTTCCAAATCTCTAGATTTTTTTCCACCTCTTCTGCACTTTCACCCCAAATCATAACATCATCCACGAATACCAGGGCTTTGGTGTCATATCTGTGCAATTCTTCTTTAAGTTTCTTCAAGATGTCGTCCATGACAAAAATGAACAGTAAGGGTGACAAAGAGTTGCCCTGTTGTACTCCTCTTCTTGTCGTGAACCAATTGCTCTCTCCATTGCCTAATCTCAAGGAATATGCACATTAAAATTTTCCTATTTTTCGTTGGCATAGGCAAATTAATCTCTCGTTTTCTGTATTATTCTCTGTAACCAAGGTGGGATTGACACCAGCTTCTCAGCGCAGGACTGAGCAGCCAGTGAGTCTCCTTTGAAACAGGCTCAAGTCTCTGTGGGTAGAGAAGACAATTGCGCATGCACCAAGCGGAAGGTGGATAGCTGAATGCATCAGCAGAGAGCCTAGGTGGGCGGTATTTCAGCGCGTGCATGTTCGTTTGTGAGTTTTAAAACATGGAGCAGTGTTGTGATTTAATACTCTACAGTATTTAAAATCAAGACCATTTTCTTCCTAGTCCTATGAAGAGACTATTTTGGAACAACGGCCTAGAAAAAGTATATCAAGAAACAATGCGCCTCATAAGACTGATTCTTACCTTTCCTGTTTCTACTGCTTCAAGTGGACGAAGTGCGAGTGCATTGAAGAGAGTTAAGACATTTTTAAGGAGCTCCATGTCAGATTCTAGACTGAGCAAGTTGAATACACTCGCTATTGAGAAGAGTTTAGTGAACTATCTTTCCAGGTATGAGATCTTCAAAGAACGCATCATTGATATCTTTGCTGAGTGAAAAACACGACTGGAGTTTATCTAAAAAAAAAAAGCTATAAGGGATGAACTTTAGAATACCCATTGCATGAATGTAGCTTCGCCACTGGTTATTTTAGAGACCTGCTCCATAGTTTGTTCGTTCCTCAGCCTACCAATATAGAGGACTCCACTCTATCTTGCAACAAATGCCGATGAAATGGTGAATGGTACCCAACGATATGGTGAACAATAATAATGTAACAAGCATGTGCCTATCTTTCCTTTTTCTATCTCTCTCCCTTTGAAGTCCTGAAATAGCTAGGGAATTGCAGCTCACCAGGCATCCTGCAACTGCTGATAGGATCCAGATAAGATACATTAACATGTGGACAGTCTAGTCAAATCAGCTTCGTGTTACTCATAAAACAAGGATGATCAATTAATTATTTGTATGTTCGACGATGTTGAAATGTAAATATTATATGTCAGAAAACTGTACTATAATGAGGCTCATTATAGTACAAGTTTTCATTATGGGACAGTTTCTCCCACCAATCAGAGCTCAAGAAACAGTTGTTTGACCAATTACGTAAGGATAGCATCTCATCTGCGCTGAGTTCCAAGGCCTTCCAATTTAAATTTCACTGCATGGCCTAGTGTCATAGTGGGGTAATCGAGGAGGCCAGAGTCAAATACAAGGTATTCTCTGCGTCCCATGCGCTTTGTTCAGTACATAAAACTGGCGAAATCTCGACAGATATTTATGAATATATATGTTCGAACATAAAATAGTTATAATAATTATCGTCGAACATAAACAGTCGTATGCAACTCGCCTATAATGGTAATTAAGACACTCGTATGGAAATTTAAAAACTAGCATATGCTCATTTTATAAACATACTCGTGTCTTAATTATTGCCATTATAGGCTCGTTGAATAATGTACTATTACTGGATTAAAATAAAATACAGTATTTCACAAAATGATAGAACTTCTGACAGTTAAAACTTGTATTGAAAACACTATTATTCTGGTTCGTGCAACAAAATTCGTATTGAAGAATGGATCCCAGAAGAGCTTGTGCTTGACTCGTACGACAGGATCACCAGGTTGAGAATGCCTAATGGCTATAATTACACACACTACTACAGAACACAGGTATACGCGGGTAGCAGAAACAATTGGAGAATGTAAGATGAAAACAATGATCTTTGCAGATGATCTAATGGTCTGGGGAAACAAGGAGGAGGAATTTCAGGAGCAACTGGAGGTCTGGGAAGAAACGGTGAGAGAATAAGGACCAAAATTCAACATCAGTAAATGTGAGTTCCTGTTAACGACAAGGAAAAAAGATAGACCAGTGAGTGAGATAGCATTTGGAGGTGAAAAGCTGAAGCAGGTGGAAAGCCTCAAGTATTTGGGAAGTGTAATGGAGGGAAATGGGAGAAATGACAAAGAGATAACAGAACGTGGCAGACAGGCAGAAGCATTTCTGAGAACCATCAGAAGCTTAGTGTGGAATAGAGATGTCACACAAAAAAGAAAAAAAGTGCTGTATAGAAGCTACTATGCCCCGATACTAACCTATGCATCAGAAACATGAACAATGAAGAAAGAGACATAAGCAGAGTACAGGCAAAAGAAATGAAATTCTTACCAAGTAGTTGGTTGGTTGGTTTCTCAGTTTAGGGGCTGCGACAACGCGGTCGTGTAGCCCCGTATACTTTGGGTGTGTGTAGAATCTGTCTGATAACCGGTGTTAATTGTGATGGCTGTATTAGTGTGTGTATCTCTGTTTTTTAATTTAAGTACAGACTGCAACTTAGAAATTTTCAAATAGTTCCTACATTTGGCGCCAAACACCACCATCAACGACTACTAGGCCTAGTTCAGAACTTAGCTACTAGACACCACCACAGTCGGCTCTTGGCAACGAACATAGAAACCTAAGAGCATTTTTTACATTATTAACCTATCCAACTTAGCTTCACACAGGTGTAATTAGTGGAAGGTTCTTTAACATATAAATCTATGACATGGTACCGCTGGCTTTACTTCCCCTCCGAAGGAAGGCATACTGAGGGATTTTTAATGCTCTTAAAAAATCCGACGGTTTCGGCCGGGTTTGGACCCGCTATCTTGGGAATAGAAGCTCAGCATGCTACCAACTACGCCACCGAAGACGCCTCTTACCAAGTAGGTTTGGAGTATCAAGAAGAGACAGGGTGAGAAATGACAAGATCAGGGAAATAGTGAAAGAGGAGCCCGTGCAGGGTAGAATTGAGACATTAAGACTGAGATGGTATGGACACTTGAGGAGGATGGAAGAGAAGAGGATTCCCAAGAGGACGCATGAATTGCAGATGCAGATGGCTGAAGGGAGTGTGTCAAAAAGGGAGGAGAGAACTGGACCAGAATGACAACGGAGAGGTGGTGGGAAGAGAGAACTAAGTGGCGAGGCCAATGTCCCAAACAGACCCGGCCTGGGGCTGGGAACTGTGTATGATAATGATGATGATGATGATGATGATGACTACAGAACACAGGTTATCAGGGTCTCATATTCAACATGCCCCAAGCCCCTTAAATGAATTAACAGCAGCATCATTGTGACCTGCTAGCATTTAAACACATACACGGTACATTAAGTAATACCAAAATCTCAGTTCTCATACCTGTAGTAAATCATTCTCTAGACGGCGCAAGAAGTCCTCTACGACTGATATCTTGTTTGATAGCGCTGTGTCGACTCGGTCAGCTTGCGTCCTCAAGTCTCGAGTGATATTTGTCAAGATGTCATCCAAGTAAGTTCGGAGATCTGCAGATTTATTCCGTTCAGCTTCTAACAGTGCCAAACTCTCTTTTGTGGAGGTTTCCCAACTTTCTGGAGTGGATTGCCTGCAGGGCAAAATATTGTTTTATGTTCTAGTTCAGGGGAGTTTAGCATTAGGGTCATGAACAGGACTGGTCTAAGAAGTGAACCCAAATTGAAAATATCATCAACTAGTAATTATGCCTGACTTTGCCCAGATGACCAGCCAGGTCTTGGGGAATTGATTATTTTGAGTTATTTGTTTCTTTGTGCATTCTGCATTGAGATATTCTCTATTGAAGTGGATGGTGTACAAAGTTATTTTTTTAATTTCCTGTGTTTATCTGGTTTTCACTATATCCTGATTTGAGCAACAAAAGAACTGGTTACTGCTCCACCCTCCTGATGAAGCCAAAACGAACTCCTCAGGGGGGCCATGGCTGTGAAAAGCTATTGATTGGATTGATGGCATGAATGCTCACCTTTGAAAACAGTGATGTGTCCAGCTGTGGAGATAAATAATAATATTGTATGGCCTCAGTTGCCAGGTGCAAGCTTTGATACTTGACACCCAGAGGGCAGCTTGCATGTTGATTTTGTCGTTCCTTGGAACGCTATAGATATCAAAGCGCTCATTGACACATAGTGCTTTCTAGTAGAGAATGGAGGAACTTTATGTTGACGGAAAATCACGAGATTAATTTTGCCATTATGAATATGGCCAACAGAATTCAAATGGGTTCTTTAACATGCCAACTGAATATAAATAAATATAAATACTCACTGTTTGTCATTCATGCTGTGTGAGTGTATTGAATATCATCGTACTTCCATTTCAAAGGGATTTATTAAAAATATTTAAATTTATTTGGTGTTTTTTTTTTTTTTTTTTTTTTTTCACTACAAATAAATATAGAAAATTGCAACAATACTAAGAAAACTAAGCTCAGACAGCCACAAAACTCACCATACTGCACCTATATTTTTATTTTTTTAGTCCATACCTCTCAAACCCCCGGAATGCCTTTGTCCGCAAGGTCCCCCAACTATTTACAATGTGGCCTTAGTTTGAAAAGGTTCGGCACCCCTGCTTTAGGGCATTCAATGTCTGTGTAAACCACGCTGGTTGTACTTTAAGCTTTAACATTTTATTATAAAATTGTTTTGTCAGCCTGTCATTCAATTTCAATGCCTAAAAAACGACAATCTCCTTTTGTGCATTGTGTGTACACTATTATAATCTCTACATGAGTGCTTGTTTTTTTCTTTTATAATATAAAAAGTTAATATTGTTAGAAACTTATGGTATTAATATCAGAATACTGTATAACATATATTTTGTTGAGACCACCAGTCCTTTTCTCAAGGATTATTTTCACTCTTCTGCTCATCTTGCAGGAAATGAGTTGATAAGTAGTGTTCCACTATAAAGTGAAAACTAAGGAGCATGTATTGTTAGTAAATGTTCAGATATAAACAACGTCTGTTGATACTGAACTACAATGCAGGAAAGACATTCATACCCATAACACAAGATCAAAAAACCAGTTATACATGGCATCCACAAACACTACTAGTTATGGTATTAAAAGTATTTCCTATTCAGCCTATACATCTTATAACTAAAGAACTGCGCGGATGCGGATATCCGCGGGTTCACCATTCGGATAGGCCGGTTTGCCATCCCTTGATGAATGCAGTACATTTGCATTTGTCTGTTGGCACAGGCTAGAGTAAAAGGTGGCTTTTCACCGATGTCTCAGTCTCACTCATGGCTGTGATTATATGGAAGCTACTATGCAAACTTTATAATCCATATCATGGGACCCACCAGTTCCGATTATCGAGCCGAGAATCGATTTAACTGTTCTAAAGGAAGAGGCACGTTCGAAATTAAAAGTTTATTTTGTAATACTATAGTGCAGAAGTAATGACGTTCAGGGCACAGTCAGTGCCTGTGGATGTTGTGAAAGGTTCTACTCATAGGGTTAGTACTACTGTTCTGACTCAGTGAGGAAAGCAATGGCAAACTACCTCACTCCTCCTTTTGCCTAGTACGCCTCAATATGGCGCTGCCTTGGGTTTTTGTGAGTGTCTACTCACATAACCTAACGGCGGTACTATTTGAGGATCCAACCAGCCTTCGGGCTGACTACCTAACAGACAGACCATTCGGATATAGTTTGCATGGCTATGCAGATAGCGGATAAGCTGTGGATAATGTTTGGAGTAAATTTGCGGATAGTTTTTAGAATACAATCCGAATTTTTTTAATATCATTATTAGGACCCAGAAGCCTCCGTGGCTTAGGCGGCAGCACGCCGGCCTCTCACCGCTGAGTCCGTGGTTCAAATCCCGGTCACTCCATGTGAGATCTGTGCTGGACAAAACGGAGGCAGACAGGTTTTTCTCCGGGTACTCCGGTTTTCCCTGTCAAAATTTCATTCCAGCAACACTCTCCACTATCATTTCATTTCATCTGTCATTCATTTAATCATTGCCCCAGAGGAGTGCGTCAGGCCTCGGCAGCCGGCACAGTCCATATCCTCGCCGCTAGATGGGGGCTTCATTCATTCCATTCCTGACCCGGTCGGAGACTGGAAGCAGGCTGTGGATTTTCATTTTCATTAGGACCCAGATGTTTATGACATTATTTTTAGCCTACTTTTGATTTTTGCAAAAAATGAAAGTAGACTTATGAGATCACTACAGGGCCAAAAATTGTGTGTCTGTCTGTGTGTATGTGTGTATGTGAGTGTGTCAGTCTGTGTGTGTGTGTGTGTGTGTGAGTGTGTGTACTCTGAATGTCTGTCCCCCCCCCCCTATCAATTCGAACACGGTGAAACCGAATTGAACGAAATTTGGTACAGAGGTAGAACAAGCAAAGGGCACCTCAGTGTCATGTTTTATATCACCGCCATCTTTACCAAATCTGAATGGCGGCCACTCAAACGTTCAAAACGTAAAATCAAATAGCGACTAACCACATTATCCGATCTCTACCAAATTTGGTAATAACATACCTTCATATAGGACGCGTCTTGTGACCAAACTACAAGGTCATCCGCCATACCATTTCAGGATGTCGGCCGTGCGAATTATGCAAACTTTATAATCCATATCATGGGACCCACCAGTTCCGATTATCGAGCCGAGAATCGATTTAACTGTTCTAAAGGAAGAGGCACGTTCGAAATTAAAAGTTTATTTTGTAATACTATAGTGCAGAAGTGGTTTTAAAAAGCTGAGCCGTCTCGGTAAGAAGACAAGATGGCAGCGGATATCTTGTGCCTGACTTATATTTCACTAATTTGAGTATTGCATGCAATATAGCGTACTGATACAAAATAAATAAACTTAGTATGAAATGCTTTATACATAAATAATATACTCCACTGATGAAATCGTTAGGTCTAAATCATTATTTGCTAACAAGTTCTATGTAAGTCATTTTATATAGATCAATGTTCGTTGGCACAAATGGCTCCGTGGTAAAGCGTTAGTCTCTCATTCATATGCCTATGGTTCAAACCCCATCAGAGTTTGGTTTTTTGCTTGAAATTTTACATATTTGTTGCTTTGTAATGACTCAGACATTTTAAAATTAAGCCTTATATTGTGCATATTACGGTGCAAAACATATATTTAATTAAAACATAATTCGCCAGCAGATTTGCTGGAGACATCTAGCAGCCAAAAAGGTAACTGCACGCCGGCCTACTTATTAACTTCCAGATTTTATTGAAAAGTTTCTTCTTATGGCAGCTAGAATGCACTCGCCCTGTTAGGATTATATTGTTCGATATTTCTCCACTAGATTTCACGACTGATCTGCATGGGACTCCATTGATAGCATACCATTGGCATTCTATGCGCATCGAATTTGAAGAATGACAGGATGATACTATGATACATTTTTACTTCTTATTTTAAAGGGTTTGTTACAGCCTATTGTGCGTTATTTGAAAATGTTATTTGAAGTAAAGAACAAAACGATTTCACATAGTAACTGAATTCTAGCCGCTGGTACTAGTTCAGGTTATTAATACTTTTATTTCAGGCAAATAGCAATCGAAAATATCCACATAGTTTGTATACACACGTCTCTGTAGGGACACGGAAAGATTTGTTAATTCAATTAGGGTTGTGAAAGCCATGCACAACCAGACGTGTAAAGACATGCCTCAACTCAAAGTTGGATGTTGCCCACGGGAGGTCAATTATGCAATAATAACAATAATAATAATGTTATTTGTTTTACGACCCTTTTAACTACTGCTGCTTTCAGATACGCCGGGGTGCCGGAATTTTGGCCCAAAGGGGATCTTTAACGTGCCAGTAAATCTACTGACACGGCTCCCTCGCATTTGTGCACCCTCAAATGCCAGCTGACTGCGCCAGGATACGAACCTGCAACCTAGGGGCCAGCAAGCGAGAACGTTACCGCAGAGCCACGCAGCCAGTCCGGTCAATTATGTCTCCAGATCCATAACATTCTTGAGATACTTCTTATCTATCTTTCTTCAATGATGGTAGTAGTTTTTTTCTAGGTTGTGGTGTTTGGTAGAGGTAAATAGTTTCTAAGGTCTTCAACCAAGAAATGATTCTATTATACTCTTTGATAATAACAACGAGTTATAACTATACTCATACATTTAGGAGAAAGTAGGCTATATGTTCTTTACTGAACATCTTGTTCCGTTATGTCTTTTTTCATGACAAATGTAAGATGATGATTTAAGCTAATCTCATTCAAATTATTGTAACGATTCGATCCCATAGCTGTTATATTTAAAGGGTTATTCATTTATTATCATGTTATTATTATTATTATTAACTAGTACATCCATGAGATGATTTTTATATCAGATAATTGTAAGCGGTTTTGATTATTATATTCAATTAGATTCTTATTAACAATTACTTGTAAAGAGACGAAGTATTATATATTGCAACAAGACTGGCGATATGGACTAACCCTGTGCGTCACAAACTGAACGACGTAGTAAGAATTTCACCACGCCAACTGCGTCATTTTCCTGAGATGTTAAGAAACCCACTATGTTGTAACCAACACGCCATTTTCTACGGTATATACGCGTCAATATATATTGCAAGTTATGAGTCAAGAATGGAGAAGGCTAAGAGAGAGGGAAGCTGTGACACCACGTGACAAGGAAGTCATTAGTATTTGTACCTGCAACATCGGACAAGAATGGCATTGATCTACAGCCTCAATGAAGGAAGTTGTAACCTTGCTTTCTGGGTCCTAATGGACTGAGCACCGAGAGTCGACACTGAACGATGTCTTGCCGACATCTATATCAATACATAATGGGTTATATCCCTGATCAAGAGTCTTTCTACAGATGGCAACGTACTTAATGAGGATATTTCATAGTAAATGAGATATCACATCATTTTTTTAAACATAAGCGACGTAACATCGAGATCACCGATCATTTCTTAAATATGACGAATCTTCGACTGGGTGAGCCAACAATTCAATAAAACTATCGTCTCTATTATAATTTAACTTCATTTAACTTTCAATTCATTTTAATATTCATTTTCTTTTAAATAATTAATTGCCGCATTGAGTAATTTTAAATTCAATTGTGTGACTATCACTATTCTGTTTTATTAGTATTTTGTTCTTGAGTAAATAAATTCATTTCCTTTAACGTAATGCCTATTTCTTTCATTGTAGTTGGTACTTTAAGGCAATCATACTCCTTGATTAAATACGGATTGGTTAGATGACTTTGTCTCACTACGGCCCGGGTAAGTGGTTCTCGACTCTACTGCTGATAGCCGAGGTTAAATCAATAAATTTCGATTCACTATCTTAAATAGGAATCTGGCGCTCAACAACTTATTATATTACACTATCACAGGTAAGGTCACACCACAGTGTATATTATTTATTCATATCATGTTTGTTTTATTGAACCACAATAGTCATCACCACGTTTAGTTAACTCATTAAAAATGTTACATTTGGCGCCCAACGTGGGGCACGAAAACCATTCGGTATTTAGTCAGAGGAGTGTATAATTTCAGTGCAAATTGTCAGTGCTTTTGGGGGACAGTGAAGTGAAGTGAAATTTTGGAAGGGCAATTGTTATACGGTGTACTTCGAGATGTCGGAGGAGGAACAGAGGCAGTTGAGAAGTAGGGATGCAGTCAAGAAAGTTAATTATAAGGAGGTTGATAGCGGTAGCGATGTTGAGAGCGTAGAGAATAATACCAAGATGTCGGAGGTAAATCTTGAGAATAATCCTGAGAGTAATCCTGAAAATAATCCTGAGGTTAACCCTGACATGAATTCAGAGGAAAATCTCGAGACGAATACAGAGGTACATCCTGAGACTAGTGGTAGTCAGGAGAAACAGAAGTCCTTAGAGGTCCATGAAATTTCATTAGCTGATATCTTGAGGGAGATGAATAAAAATAGTCAGGAGATGAATAAAAATAGTAGGGAGATGAAAGAAAATATTGGTAGGCTAAATCAAAATATGGAAGAGAGTAAGAAAGATAATTTAGAAAATAGGAAAGAATTCAATGATAAATTTGAGAAATTAGATAAAGATATGAATAAAAATATGGAAGAGAGTAAGAAAGATAATTTAGAAAATAGGAAAGAATTCAATGATAAATTTGAGAAATTAGATAAAGATATGAATAAAAATATGGAAGAGAGTAAGAAAGATAATTTAGAAAGTAGGAAGGAATTCAATGATAAATTTGAGAAATTAGATAAAGATATGAATAAAAATATGGAAGAGAGTAAGAAAGATAATTTGGAAAGTAGGAAGGAATTGAGTAGAGATTTAGGTGAGAAATTAGATCAGAGTAATCAAAAGATGAGAGAGGATATGAGTAAAATAAATCAGAAGCTGGAAGAGAATAATGTAAAACTAGACAGTGTGGTTAAAGTCAATGAAGAATTAAGTATGAAGTATGATATGCTACAGGAGAGTATTCAGGGGGTGAAACAGGAAATCAGAGGTGAAATTAAGGAGGAGGTAGAGATGAAGGCTAAAGATATTATTAAGACAGTAGATAAGAAATTAGAAGCAGCCGAAAGTAGGATTCAGGAAAGAATAGTAACTGTGATTGAAGAGAAAATAGCAACTCAAGGTGAAAGTTTTAGCAAATTGGTAGAAGTGGAAACTAGGCAGGTGGTAGAGACTTTAGGGGAAACTGCAGTAGAATCAGTAAAGACAGCCTGTAAGGAGACTATAATTGAAAGTAGAATGGAGTCAGACGAGATTTTAGGTGAAAGCAAATTGGAATTAGCGGAGATTTTAGGTGAAATCAGATTAGAGTCAGACGAGATTTTAGGTGAAAGCAAATTGGAATTAATGGAGACTGTAATTGAAAGTAGATTAGAGTCATTGGAGATTGTAGGTGAAAGCAGATTGGAATCGGAGGAGATCTTAGGTGAGGAACGGCAAATAGCGGAGATTTTAGGTGAAATCAGATTAGAGTCAGACGAGATTTTAGGTGAAAATAGATTAGCGTCAGAGGAGATAGTAGGAGAAAGCATAGTAGAGTTGAAGGAGATTTTAGATGAACGCAGGATAGCTGTAGAAGAGACTATAGAATGTAGTGAAAAAGAAGTGAAGAAGATGAGAGAAAAGATAGGGATAGAAGTAGGTAAGATAAAGAAAGTACTAAGCACCCAAGAGATTAAGATGCAGACAATCATAGATAAATTAGATAGGCAAACTAGGGAAGAATTTAGTCCTGTGATAGAGGAAGTTAATATGAAATTATTAGTGGCAGAGAAGCGTGCGTTAAGTCATAGTCAGAAGAACATAATTAGTAAACAGGTTAAGAGGAGGAGAGAGATAGATAAGAGGAGAAGCAATGGGCAACGGCTAAAGAGAAAATTAAATATTAGTAGTGGAGAAGTGAAGGGAAGACATGTAGGTAGATATTTTAGAAGTAAAATGAAAGAGAAGAGAATTAAGTTGTTAGTGGAAAAAGAAATCAGAATGAAAGAGAGAAAGAAAGCATATGATGTGCAGTGGCGTAATGAATTAGCCAGACTTGGGGAAATGATAGGAGGAAAGCCGAAGTATAATGTTACTGTTGATGAATGTAGTACAGAGGAAGTAGAAACTAATGTAACACGGAAGGAATTATGTGGAATTCTAGTTAAAGATAGAATTGAAGATGAATGTGGTAAGAACGGTGAAATGCCAGTGAACGTATTTATGTAAATTTATATTACCGATAGTTACTCTTCCGTATGACTTAAATATTAAGTAATGAAGTTTAATATGACTTAAAAGAGGTAGATAAGAAACCTGCTGTGTGTAATTTTAATTCAGTCGTGAAGTTAGGATGGTAAGGGGCGCGTAGTGCCTACGCTTATTGATTTAGATTGACTAAAATCATTTAATTTGGAAGACAAAGATTGTCGTGCTATTGAGCAATTCAGGTAAGTTGAATGTGGGTCCTTAAACTGCAGGTAAGTTGGATGAAGTGAGAATTAAATTTAAAAAGTAGGAAGGTTATTAAAAAGGTAAGTAATCGAAAGAAAGTAATAATTATTATGGCAACCATAATTATGAATATAATGGTAATGAAGATTTAATTCAAAAGTGAGTGAAGATAAGATGATACAGTGGTAATAAAACTAGTGAGTTGAAGAATTAAGTATTGATTTAATAAAGAAGTTTCAGTTGAGGACAGCGAGGTTATCAGTGGATATATTTTGAGAAATTTATAAGTGGTTTAGAATTGTTAATGGTAATGCGTTGTATGAATTAACCAACATCGGGTTGAAATGAGGAAGTAGTAACTAATTAGGACATCTGATACTTGTTGACAGATATGTGTGTGTGTATGTGTGTATTTTCACGTAAATGGACGTGAGTTTGAAGAAGTAAGCCAACGAAGGTAATGCCATTGAGCAATGTGGTTTTTAAAGTTTTGGTAAGATGCCAAATGAAGTTGTTTTTTGAGGAAGTTTTTGGTAAGATGCCAAATGAAGTTTTTTAAGGAGGAAGTTTTGGTAAGATGCCAAATGAAGTTGTTTTTTGAGGAAGTTTTTGGTAAGATGCCAAATGAAGTAGGTTGGAGGAAGTTTTTGGTAAGATGAAGTAGGTCAGCGAGGTATATTCCGTTGAGTTATGAGTTTTTTATGGTATCTACGGGACTACGTGAAGTTAATAAGGGAGTTTTTTTTAAAGTATATATGGATGTATGCACACAAGGTAATAAGAGATTACAAAGGTAAGATTGTCCAAGTTTTTGTTACAGTTACGCACGTTTTAAAGATATTACAAGGCTTGTTATTGAGCTAAACCACTTGGTAGTAAAAAGTTACTGATGACTAATAACGAATTAATGATGTGGTAGATTGTTGTCCTACACACAGGTTAAAGTAAAGATAATAGTAATAATTATATGGTTGGCATAATATTTTCTAGAAGTGAAAGGAATTTGTTATAATTCGATGTTTTGAGGATTTTAAAAAAATAAATCATTTTTTTAGTAGACAGGAAATTAAAGTTTTATTTATGTCATATGGAGTTAGTAAAGATAAGTTTAATATTTTGAAGACAAGAATAAGTTAGTAATGTAAGGTGAGTATACATAAGGGGTAATAATGAAGTTTCAATTAAAGGCAGGTGTAATTTACGCATTTAATTTGGTAGAGCAGAGAGTGTCTTAACTGTGTTAGAACTCAGAACTTGCTTTATGAAGTGATTATGGGAGAATATTTGCTAATTAGGAGTGTCGGTGTTATTAACTATCAACAGAAACACTGTCATTATTTTAGGAAGACAATAGCTAGGAAAGCATAGTGTGATGTTATTATTCCAAGGAATTAGTCGAAGCATGTACGATTTTTTTTAGCTGAAATTTAATGTGTTATTGGTCAGTAAGAGGTGACCTGTAACAGTAAGAAGAAGTGGGATTATACCACGAATAGGGGAGGTTTTTTTGTATGTGACGTGTGATGTCACGATGAGTTTTGAGAGATTCTGGTATAGCAAGAGTGAGCTATAGTCCAGGCGGTCAGAACAAGTAGGAAGTGGTGTTTGGAGGACACGGTACTTAATTAAGAGTTTTGAGAGAAAACTAAGGGGGGTTTTTAGGCATTCAGCAAAAAGTCAAATCATGAATAGACTAAGTTCAAAGTATAAGAGCATTAATATTTTGTGGAACGAAATATTTATTCCGAGGAGTTTGTCATGTGTTTTTGTGAAATAGTTTAGTGATATACGTAATTCAGGTATTGAGTAGTATTTTGTCCAAGTCTTAATCATTTTGTTATGGTAAGTAAGGAATGACGTTACGGTAAAGTTATATCTTGACGCTAAGTTAAATTTTATAAAGTGAACGAGAAGTCAGATTTTATGTTTATTGGTGATTTTGAAAATCCAAGTTATTGTTTTCGAGAAGTAGTAAAGAGGAATTATGGTTTTATGAGAAGTTAAGAAGTCGTGGAGACTTAGGAAGTATTAATTTGGAAGGAGGCGGCCGTGGCCTAAGAAAGAATTAAGCCACGAAGGCAGGTGAGTAGTAACTTGGATATTTAAATGAACTGTTTAATAACTGCTTTGAGGTATTTCGATGTCATTATGTATTTGGGGAAATATTTACATGTATGACATATGCACTGAAATTGGAATTGCCTTGAATATCTTGCTAAGTTATTTTTTTCTTCAATTATTGAAATTTTACTGCATTTGAGTAATCCCTTTATAAAGACGAAAGGAATATTGTATTGTTTGCATCCTATTATCGTGTGCTGTAATAGTTATTATGGGTTAATCAGCTGGTATTACAACAATGTACTTCTACGCCAGACTGATATACAAAAACTACGTTCAAAAGAGATGAAGCCAAAATTGTATGTCATGCATACGATCACCGAAATATAAACGAGTGCAGCGTTGACATATATGTCAAAAATAAAAGTGAAGGGCATTTTATATGTATATTTTTTACAGCTCGTTTAATACATAAAGAAGAATGAACATTATGAACATTTGGAAGAATGAGAAATGATAGTACAAATATGTAAAGTGAAAAGAGTATGTTCTTGTATATCTTTATGTATTGTTGAAGGGTATTATTTGTATGTTGTCGTTATGGGGGTATTAATATTTAAATTTGTATTCATTTGTGTAGGATGTGTAGTGATATAAATAATGTTACATTTTATTTTAAATTATTTATATCAGGGGCGATTGTAACGATTCGATCCCATAGCTGTTATATTTAAAGGGTTATTCATTTATTATCATGTTATTATTATTATTATTAACTAGTACATCCATGAGATGATTTTTATATCAGATAATTGTAAGCGGTTTTGATTATTATATTCAATTAGATTCTTATTAACAATTACTTGTAAAGAGACGAAGTATTATATATTGCAACAAGACTGGCGATATGGACTAACCCTGTGCGTCACAAACTGAACGACGTAGTAAGAATTTCACCACGCCAACTGCGTCATTTTCCTGAGATGTTAAGAAACCCACTATGTTGTAACCAACACGCCATTTTCTACGGTATATACGCGTCAATATATATTGCAAGTTATGAGTCAAGAATGGAGAAGGCTAAGAGAGAGGGAAGCTGTGACACCACGTGACAAGGAAGTCATTAGTATTTGTACCTGCAACATCGGACAAGAATGGCATTGATCTACAGCCTCAATGAAGGAAGTTGTAACCTTGCTTTCTGGGTCCTAATGGACTGAGCACCGAGAGTCGACACTGAACGATGTCTTGCCGACATCTATATCAATACATAATGGGTTATATCCCTGATCAAGAGTCTTTCTACAGATGGCAACGTACTTAATGAGGATATTTCATAGTAAATGAGATATCACATCATTTTTTTAAACATAAGCGACGTAACATCGAGATCACCGATCATTTCTTAAATATGACGAATCTTCGACTGGGTGAGCCAACAATTCAATAAAACTATCGTCTCTATTATAATTTAACTTCATTTAACTTTCAATTCATTTTAATATTCATTTTCTTTTAAATAATTAATTGCCGCATTGAGTAATTTTAAATTCAATTGTGTGACTATCACTATTCTGTTTTATTAGTATTTTGTTCTTGAGTAAATAAATTCATTTCCTTTAACGTAATGCCTATTTCTTTCATTGTAGTTGGTACTTTAAGGCAATCATACTCCTTGATTAAATACGGATTGGTTAGATGACTTTGTCTCACTACGGCCCGGGTAAGTGGTTCTCGACTCTACTGCTGATAGCCGAGGTTAAATCAATAAATTTCGATTCACTATCTTAAATAGGAATCTGGCGCTCAACAACTTATTATATTACACTATCACAGGTAAGGTCACACCACAGTGTATATTATTTATTCATATCATGTTTGTTTTATTGAACCACAATAGTCATCACCACGTTTAGTTAACTCATTAAAAATGTTACATTATGTCATTAAGCATAATTAACACTTCGAACAGGAAAGAGTTGCAATTCTGGCTGTAAAACATTCATATCAAACATAGCACATAACATACAAAGCCTAAGGGAACGAACGACTTTTTCCTCAAATGACTAAATATGTTGCATTAGTAATTTATGCTTCATCTAATTTAAAATATTATTGTAATGCCAGTAGAATCGGATAACTTACGAGCGGATGCGGATAACGTTATGTTTATCCGCGCAGGGCTCTACTTATAACAACCTACCTACAGTAACTCCTTCTCTAAGAAAAATACATATATCGTTGTTGTTGTTTGAGTCCTCAGTCCTTTGACTTGTTTGATGCAGCTCTCAATTCCTCCCTGTCCTGAGCTAATCGTTTCATCTCTACATAGCTACCACATCCGAGGCAATCTGTTTAACATATTCTAACCTTGGTCTACCCCTACAGTTCTTGTCCTCAACCCTTCATTCCATAACAAAGCTTGCTATTCCTGGGTGTCTTAGCATGTGTCCTACCAACCTATCTCTTCTCTTCATTAGCAGTCGCCAGAAACATCTCTCCTCTCCCACTAGTCTCAATACCTCTTCGTTTGTAACTCTATCTACCCATCTGATCTTCATCATTCTCCTGTAACACCACATTTCAAGCACTTCAATTCTCCTCTTTTCTGCTGCACCAATAGTCCAAGTTTCACTTCCATAGAGCGCCACGCTCCAGACAAAGGCCTTCAAAAATGACTTCCTAATACCTAAATCTATATTCGATGTCAACAGATTCCTTTTCTATAGAAATGCTTTCCTTGCCTGAGCTAACCTACTTTTTATATCCTCTTTGCTTCGTCCATCACTGGTTATTTTGTTCCCTAAGTAACAGAATTCTCCTACTTCCTTTAGCTTTTCACCTGCCAATTTGATGTCCATAGAGGTTTCTGATTTATTTCGGCTGCATTCCAATATGTTTGTTTTACATTTATTAATTTTCATCATGAATTGTTTCCTCAAGACGGAGTCCATACCATTCAAAAACTCATTCAAATCCTCAGGCGTGTCGGCCAAGATGACGAAGTCATCGGCAAATCTCAGAGTTGAAATTATTTCTCCTTGAATCGTCACTCCCACTTTACATTTTTCTCCAATTTCCTTCATTGCGTGTTCAATGTAAAGATTGAAAAGTATGGGTGCAGGGTGATAAGTTGCAGCCTTGCCTAACACCCAGGGGCGGCTGGCTCTAACGGGCACTTGACGTTACAGGCAGTTAGGAACAGGGCTCCGAGTGAAAGCCGAAGTTAAACGATTGACTTCGCGTCACCAAATGGTAGCTTTACGATTGGTTACGAAGTGAGAAGCTTATTATCCTCTCTGTTTCAAAATAAATCATGTGATTGTGCCAGAGCTTATCTATATTTACGACACTTTACTAAATGTAAAAAAGAAGCGTTTACCTCAACCTATGTATTTAAATTACCGGAAGTCTCGCCCGAAAAAAAGACCGTTCCTAAGGTTCTTTTACATACTTTTTGAATCTTTTCAAGAGATAAAAACAAAAGTAATAAAATTGCTAGGCTCTTCCGGGGTTTGAACCCGGGACCTCTCGCACTCAAAGCAGGAATCATACCCCTAGACCAACAGTACGATGTACATTGTGTACGTTGAATATTACACTACAGTATTTTACAGACGCTCTTCTTCTTCTACTTGGTACGGTAGTGGGCATAGTAAGCTCTTTACCCAATTGCTACTGTGCAGTGGTATGTATCATTGGGTAACCGTCGACTACTGATTGAAAGCGTAAGACCAGTGAGTAGCGGGGAATCGTAAACAAGAATATGACGCAACGCGGAGAGATACATATGAGGAAAACATAGGAATTAGAGACGAGGACACAAATGGTATTAACTCTTCACACCGAAGCGACCCACCTTGGTGACTCGCTACACATACACACACATGACCGGGTCACAAATATGGATATGGGAAAGGATTACCCTTTCAAATCTTGAAATTAATATTGTCGAAAAATGCCACTATGCTACTGACCAGTGGAATTGTAGGCGTATGTACCAATGTGGCCACATTTAAAGGAAGTGCATACCCTAAATCGTATAAAGCTCTCAACATTAAAGCACGTTGATGGTCGTATAGTGGACATTGAAATAGAATATGATTTAAGGAACCCTCCATTTGAAAACACGAACACAAAGGATCATCACGTCGTTTTATGCGGAATAAATACACCGGCGTTAATGCATGGTTAAAACATAGACGAATGATTGTAATGATATGTCGTCGTGTGTATTTCCCTCCATGAAACCATGGTTTGTTTAAAATAGTCGGTTGTAACCCAAAATAGTGTTTGGCCTTAATTCTGGCGTAGCTAGTCCACGTGCCTTGCCATTCCTCCCGTATTGTCGAACTAATTATAGAACGCAGATCTGACATTGGTATGGCGATGTTGTAAGTTTTTCCGTGTCCCTTTGCTGCATCTTTGGCAAGGTTATCCGCTATTTCGTTGCCCTCAATGTGACAATGGCCGGGTACCCACATGATACTGACTTCAAAACCCTCCGTGTGTAAAGTGTACAATTGTTGCACTAATTGACATAAAAACCAGTTGTCAGCCTCTCTAACATTTTGAAGTGCTTGCACTACACTCATTGAATCGGTACAAATTAAAGCATGACGAATGGCATGTTTTTTTATATAAAAACACGTCTGACGTATGGCAAAAATTTCGGCTGTAAATATCGAGACGTCAGGGGGTAAAGTATACTGAAAGGAGATTTGTAAGTCCGGAGCACAGAAGGCTGCTCCCACACGCGCAGGGTTAACCATTTTAGAACCATCTGTGTAAAAAAAGATACAGGAGATCAAAGGATTCGTTATTTCCCGAAAAATACGGGGAATAATTACAGGATGATGTTGAAACGTCTGGTAGACTTGGGGTAAGGAGTTCTGAAGAATAGGAGGTTGAAAGTACGTTGCAGCATACGGAATAGTATACATATCGGTAACCGCATGACTTTTAATATATTATGGCGGTACGGTTGAAGCATGGAATATGCGGTTAGTAACGCAGGACGAGAAACGGTGGGCAATAATCGACGCGTATAATATTCCTCTAATAGTTGTAATTTAGGGACGATAGGTGATGTTGTTATCATCATTTTTCGTAGCAGGTACATACATGCAAGATATCTACGCCGATGCTGAAGTGACATTTCTCCGGTTTCAACTAGCAGGGCTCCTGTGGGGGTTAATTGAAGTGCACCTATAATTATACGCAAGGCAGAAAACTGGATTCTATCTAACCGAAGGAGCCTAATGCTGGGCATTGAATCAAAAAAAATTGTAATCCAGTACAGAACGGATGATGTTACGGTAAACCGTTAATAATGATTCTGGGTCCGCCCCCCAATTACGTCTAGTGAGAGATTTTAGAACATTAATTTTACTGGCGAGATGACTCTGAAGGTATTGGGTATGTCTCTCCCATTGTATTTTCCTGTCAATATGAATCCCTAAATATTTGACACTTGTCACCACCGGAATGTGACCTTGACGGTATAAAATAGGAGAACTGTCGTAAATTCGTTTGTGCGTAAAAATCATCGCAGCGTTTTCCCTACGGATGTTTCAAATCCGTATTGATGTAGCCAATCATGAGCATGAGATAAGGCGTGGTATATATCTCTTCGACATGAGGAAAACTCTTCTCGAGTGCAATATATTAGAATGTCATCCGCATATTGTAGAATGCGAGCGTGCGGTAATATGACTGTTTCTAAAGTACGGGTGTAAATTAAGTATAAAAGCCCGCTTAGAACGTCGCCCTGGGGAACACCATAAGAAGTATGTCGAGAATCAAAGACACCGGCTGGGGAGTTTAACGTAATATGACGATAGCATAGCATATTGTGTATTAAGCACCTGAAGGGCAGGGGAAAATTTAGATCCCTTAGAAGTTGAATAAGAAGATATGGATCAACAGAATCATATGCATTTTTGAGGTCAAGGAACACAGCTACTGTGTGCATTTTCTTTCCTTTTGCTAGGAGTAGATCAGTAAGGAATATATTTATGGGGTCGGATGTACCAAGATTTTTCCTAAATGCAAATTGGGTTTTTGGAAACGGGTTACAATATTCTAGGCACCATTGAAGCCGTCGGAGAAGTATATGTTGGAAAATTTTTCGGAAACAAGATCCAAGTTGAATACCACGATAACTACTCGGTAATCGAGCATCTTTCATGGGTTTAAGAATCGGTACAGTTTGAAAAACATTCCAATCCTCCGGGAAGGTCCCTGTGCATAAGATAGAATTATATAGTTGAAGAATGATACTCTGAGCGTTTACTGGAAATCGAGCGATCATTTGATAAGTCACTCCATCAATCCCTGGGCTGGATGATTTTTTGTGCCGAAATGTGTGTCTTAATTCGCTACTTGTACTAGGCTGCATTAAACTGGAAAAACGTTCCAGGGAACCAGATGTACAAGATGTAGGCAAGCGAATAACTATTTCTGGTGTCCAAGTATGATACAGGTCATGGTATCCCTGCACCGAAAGTTGGGAGGGAGATGAGATAGTACGATTATTAGAGAAATGTTTAATCGCCGTCCAAATACGGTTTAGGGACGTAGAACTGCATAATTGGGTAGTATATAATTTCCACGCTTCCCGTCTTTTATCATTAAATACACGTTGTATTTGCGCGGTGAGACTTTTGTATCGCAAATAAGATGTTGGCGAGCCATACTGTGGAAAAGCTTTTAAACTCGCCTTGCGCCGTCTTACCAGCTGTCCGCATTCTTGATCCCACCATGAGGGTAAGGCGCCACGATTATTTGGAGGACCTGTCGTTGGAATTAAAGGGTGATATATATTAAGATAGGCGCGGATATTCTCTAATAAAAAGGCATAACTGTTACTGAGCCCCTGTGTATGCTGTGAAAGTCTATCCTCTAAAAATCGGGAGAACAACTCATAATCAAAAAATCGTAAATTTCGCTTAACCTTAGATACGTTTTTTGGGATATGTCGGGTACGCGAGACATCATAGTCGATTATAATTGGATAATGATCGCTTTGATGCGTATCCTGCACGGTCTTCCATGTCATCTTATGAGATAAGTCTAAAGTAGTGACACTTAAATCCATCGCACTTTTGGGACTATTTGGTGGGGTAATGCGCGTGGGTGATCCATCATTTAAGAGATGTAGGTGTAAATCCTGTATAACTGCAGCGATGTGACGTCCTTTTGGATTAATGCGACCACTGCCCCACAAGGCGTGATGTGCATTAAAATCCCCTACGGTAATATGTTTAGGAAATTGTTTTATGAACCGGAAAAATGCCTGCCATTGCCGACGGGAACCTTGTATACCCGGGGGGCAATAAATATGACTTACATGTAGATCTTGTACAAGGAATGTGTGATGATGAGTATGAGGAATATAGAATTGAGTAGGGAGAGGAGTGTATCGTAAGGTCTTTTTGAATAGCGTCATTATGCCACGATATCCTGGACTATCCTGACGTTCGACCAGTTAGTTGGGAATCGAGAATCTATACGAGGCACGAAGCCATGTTTCCTGTAGGAATATGATATCCGGATCATACTCCTGTATTAACAGCAATAATTCATGCTTCTTATTTAAAATACTCCGGCAATTCCACTGGAGGAGTAACATGTAGCACGCATCTAAATTAGGCCACTGTAGGACTAATACTTACTAGGGTATTATTTTTTGTGGTAGGAGGATTGGGAAGTAACGGAACTATTTTGTCTAATAATTGTTTCACATAAAAGCTCCATTGAGCATTGTGCCCTAATAATTCTTGTAATTTCAGGAAATCTTCAATGATGTCATGGGACGGGTCTTGTAAAGTGCCAGGTGTTTGAGAACACTGTTTCTTCGAAATTTCCTCACCCATTGTGGCGGGTTGCATAGCCACCCCACTTCCAGATGGTTGCTTCAAGATCTCGAGATAGGCCCGTCGGTCGTAACCTATGGGATTCACCACTTTCGGCTCTGGGGACACTAGTTCTGTATATTTTCGTTTTCTCGGCGGATCCTCTCTACGCGTATTATGAGACTGTTCTAAGGTTGGAAATTGCTGCGGGAGTGTAAGAGGATTAAACAGTACATTGTAGTTAGCCGTAATAACTTCGTGGTGCGATTTATTTTCGGTACACATTTGACGTTTTATGGACTTTTGTTTCTCCAATTCGGGGCAGAGTGCGGCGCCTGCCGGATGATTATCACCACAATTAGCACATTTAAACAGAGTCTCCTTACATGTTTCCGTAGAGTGTCCTTGCGCACAGTTACCGCAAACTGGGGCGCGAGCCCGGCAGTGTAGTTTTACATGCCCGAATCGTTGACAGTTCAAACATCTAATGGGGGAAAATATGAATAATGTTACCTCTAAGAGCACATTAAAAATAGATACATATTCAGGTAGTCGTTGTGTTTTAAAGAAAATTTTCACTGTTCCTGTAGGAAGGGATTCTAACTTGTCATTGATCATCTTTTTCCGGAAAAAACGCTGGACTCGCACAATTGGGACAGGCGAATCAATATATTTTAGGATTTCATCGTGCGTTAAGGATGTGTCCACGCCCGTAATTAGCCCAACACGTTGGACGTTAGCGGACGGGACAAATGCAACCAAGTGCTTTGCTGGTAATAAGGTATTTTGTAAGAAGGAGTTAGTTTCTATGGCCTTGTTAAATTGTACCTGAACACGATTGCGGCCTTTGCGTTGAATATTCTTTATACCCACGATCTTATTTTCGAAAAAGAGCTTTCCTAATGCCATCGGATGTAAATTGCCAATATGTTGATCACCCTCACCTTGCACAAACACCGTGTACGGTCCTGTGTGATGGTCATAATATCGATTGTCATTTGACAATGGCTGTCACTTAGCAAGAATTGGAGATGTTTCAGCAGTGGAAGTTGTTGGAGTTGATACTAGCTCAACCTCCGACACTACAATCAACGGACGCTACACCCTCGTATTCCACGTGTTCAAATTCGTCCGGTGGTCGCCCCATCTGACTACCATCACTTTCGGACGACATGTCGAATAGTTATCCCCTATTAAGGAGGGGGTACTAACCTGATTAAACACTAACGAGACCTAACACACTAAACAAATAACAGGTCACAAACCAGACGTCCACACAACACTCAAAAGCACGTTAGTTAGTTAGTTATTGTTGTTTTAAGGGGCGGAACTACGAGGTCATCTGCCCCTCTTAACACAGATTAAAGAATACAAATTTTGAATTGAATTTGAAATTTTGAGGCGGACATCTAAATTTAAAAAGACCAAAAATTAATAAAACAAAAACAAACAATTAAATAAAATAAAAATAAAAATATAAAAATAAACAAAAATTACGGGGGAAAAAAACAAAACATTATCATTCAAAAACGAACAAGTCGTTGAGTCAAAGTTCACTGGAAAATTTAGATTGCTGGCCCTAACCCACTCTCACTTATAAAGCGGATAACGCGATCAGCAGCCACCGCGTCATCGGCTAATATAAGTTTGAGTGTCGTCTGCAAACCAAGGTTTCTTCGTAAGTCAGCAAGATCCACACACTCGGTGAAAATGTGGGCCACTGTGAATACGGCTCCACAGGTACAAAGTGGGGGGTCTTCCCTTCTCATTAGGTACGAGTGGGTGGATCTTGTATGACCTATCCTTAGCCTACACAAAATGACGGACTCTCTCCGGGCCCGGAAGGAGCTCCGCCACACGCGAGTAGTTCCCTTGATCGCTCTCAGTTTACTGGGCAGTGGGTCAGCTAGCCACTGACTCTCCCAAAAAGCCAGAACTTGTAGGCGTAACTGAGAGCGAATATCTCTAGCGGGTACCTCCATTGGTCGAGGTGGTAGTGATACCGCCTCTTTTGCAACTTGATCTGCTAACTCATTTCCCGCAATTCCCATGTGGCTTGGAAGCCACAGAAAGGTGATTCGAGTGTTAGCGTGGCACAGCCCGGCTAGTAGGTCGTGGATTCGCTGCACTAGGGGGTGTTGCGGGAAACATGTAGCAATTGACTGCAACGAACTCAAAGAGTCGGTACACACGAGAAAGTGGATTCGAGCATCCTGTAGTGCAAACTGCAGAGCTTCATAGATGGCAACGAGCTCCGCAGTTAACACACTACAGGCCTCAGGCAAAGACATCTTGGTATTTGCACCATCAATAACGTAAGCACAACCCACCTTCTCGTCCACCTTCGAACCATCCGTGTATAGAATGCCAGCGTCCGGAAATTGGTGAACTATGCTGTGGAACTGCCTCCGGTAAACGGAGGCATCCGTGTTCACCTTAGGACCTCGGTGCAGATCTAACCGAATTTCCGGACGCGGGACTTGCCACGGAGGCACCTCGCTAGATGTCCGGATCATACAGGGACCTACAGCCACTCCTATTTCGGTACACGAGCT
This sequence comes from Meconema thalassinum, assembly GCA_946902985.2. Taxonomy (NCBI): domain Eukaryota; kingdom Metazoa; phylum Arthropoda; class Insecta; order Orthoptera; family Tettigoniidae; genus Meconema; species Meconema thalassinum. The sequence continues at coordinate 111,542,915 of OX336393.1, forward strand.
ATCAAGTCTAATACCAACCGGCCGAGTGGCACGAGGCCGGTTGGCGTACCCCTGGTGGTTTTGGGTACCGAAGAGGGCTTGATAGGTCGGGTGTTGCGGCATTTGACGCACATTGGCAGCATATTCATAAAGCATATGTTGGCGTCTATAATTTAAAGGTGGAACACCCGATTCGGCGAGTAGGCTGGGTATCGGGCTGGTCCGGAAGGCACCGGTAGCCAGCCTAACGCCACTATGGTGGATACTGTCCAGCATTTTCAAGGTTGCCGGCCTTGCTGAACCGTATGCCGCAGAACCATAGTCTAGCCGGGACAGGAAGAGGGCTTGGTAGAACCGTAGCAGCACCGCACGGTCAGCCCCCCACGTAGTGCCACTAAGAAACCTGAGCATGTTCAGTTTCCTGAGATATGTCATTTTCAATTGCCGTATATGGTGCTGCCACGTTAACTTGCTGTCAAAATGGAGCCCCAGGAAGCGATAAGTGTCAACCAACGGCAACGCAGCATCCCTGAGATGTAGTTCAGGGTGTAAATGTAGCCTCCGTAGCCGACAAAAATGGACGACGGAGGTTTTCGCTGCTGAAAAACGAAAACCCCGGTCGTGAGCCCACCTGTCGACCCGGTTGATAGCTAGCTGCAATTGCCGTTCCACGACTGCCATACTTCCAGAGCTGTAATGCAGAGCTAAATCGTCTACATACAGCGATGGAACTACCGCGGACCCGGCGGCGGCAACAATGCCATTAATGGCAATCGCGAACAAGCACTGAACCCTGAGGAACTCCATTTTCTTGGGTATAGTATTGCGATAATGTCCTACCGACCCTTACACGGAAGAGTCGGATGGACATGAAATTCGCAATGAAAGTCGGTAAGTTACCACGGAGTCCCCACTTGTGAAGGGTGGAAAGGATCCCGTAGCGCCATGTGGTGTCGTAGGCTTTCTCGAGGTCAAAGAAAACCGTGACTAGGTGCTGCTTTCGGAAAAAAGCCTCCTGTATGGCGCTCTCAAGTCGCACCAGATGGTCAGTGGTGGACCTATGAGAGCGAAATCCACATTGGTACTCAGACAGGAGACCTTTATCCTCCAAGAACCACACCAATCGACGGTTCACCATCTTTTCGAGCAGCTTGCATAGGCCATTTGTCAAACAAATGGGCCTATAGCTGCTTACAAACTTGGGATCCTTTCCAGCCTTAGGAATCGGTATCACGATCCCCTCTCGCCATTGAGATGGAAACTCCCCTCCAATCCATATACGATTGAAGAGGATCAACAGTTTTTTTTATACTGGATTCGCACAGATGTTTTAACATTTGATTATGTATGTTATCCGGTCCAGGAGCCGTATCCCTGCACAGTGCAAGCGCACTGCGCAGTTCCCATTCAGAGAATGGTACATTATAGGACTCCGAAGCAGCAGTGGCAAAGGACAAGGGGTGAGTCTCTGCCTCCCGCTTCAGAGTCAGAAATGTAGGATCGTAACTCCCGGAGCAGGATACATCGGAGAAGTGCGAGCCAATGCTGTTGGCAATGGCGAGATGGTCCGTGATTATGTCTCCATTGATGGACACTCCGGGTATCGACAGTGATGTCGGGAGTCCGGAGATCCGACGAAGCTTAGTCCACACTTGAGATGAAGGAGTATGCGCCGTCATGGACGACACATACTTTTCCCACGTCGTTTTCTTACTCTCCCGAATCAGATATCAGTTTCAACCAAGCAAGCAAGGTGAATAGACGTGCAGTGAAGTGTAAGGAAGAATGGGAATCGCTATTCAGCAGTACCGGGCGGTCATCGGCCGTTGGCAGGCTAGAGTGAAGTGCGATTTCGGTGTCGGGAAGGTGATAGCGGGCAACGTCACTGAACAGATGGGGGTTTTGGCGATGGGGATGGTAGCGCTGGTTGTGGCGACGCTACTATTAATTGGAGGAGTGGAGTCAAACCCAGGGCCTGGTCAGCTGGGATGGCAAGAAATGGAAAAAATAAGGGAAATTGTAAAGGAAGTGTCACAAAATTACCAGATCCGGGACATTCTTCGTGAGCAATGCAAGGAATTCAAGGAGATGAAGACATGTATAAGAGAAGAGATGGGAATAGTGACAGAAAGGCTGACCGAGAATAGCAGAGAGATAAAAGACCTAAGAGAAAAGGTGAAGATATTAGAGGGGGAGGTAAATGAATTAAGAAAGGCCAAGCTGGATGAGAGAAAGAAAAACGTCTTCATTTACGGAATAAAGGAAGATGCCAAGGAAAGCACCGAGGATCTAACATCCAAGGTGCTCCGAGTGATTAGTGAAGGCATGCGGATAAGCATTGGAGTCGCAGAGATTGGCAATGTGACCAGGATAGGCCGGGGAAGGGGCACGAGGCCCGTGAAAGTGTCTTTAGTTTCTTCGCTGATGGCTCACAGAATTCTGACGGACGCAAAGAACCTGAAAGGGGAGAGGATATGGGTAAGGAGAGAAATGAGTAAAGAAGAGGCAAGCGAGCAACGGACCTTGCAGTTTCATTTAAGGAAGGCAAGGAGCTCAGGTCTCAAGGCTTATGTAAAAGGCAATAGACTGGTGGTTAGCGGCAACAACTGGGATCGGATTTGGACAGTGGCACAACTCCAGGATATGGAGAAGCAACAACAACAGGAGACAGTCAGACCTAGCAACCAGGTGGAAGCAGCTGGCGGTTCAGAGGGAAGTGCGGTGATTCAACAGAGAGCATCGACCTCCAAGTCCAACACGGAAGTGGCGCGAGCAGGAACGACCAACGTCAGCGCCAGGAACACCGGACAAGTGCGTGGTTTGCAGAAAGGTGAGACTGTCAAACAACGAGTTACTAGTCTAAAAGAACTATGGGGCAAGAAAACCTTGACAGAGCAGTTTAATGTGGAGAAGGAGGTCATTCCTTCTCCAGGTGGCAGCATACTGGAGCTAGAGAAAGCTAGAGTTACTAGAAGTAAAGCTACCGCCAGCGAAGAGGGTAGGGGTAAAAAATAACTAAACTGGAATATTGCTAGCGTAAATATAGAGGGTTTTTTAAATAAGAGAAGGAACGATGTATTTTTGACCCTAATAGAAGATATGCAGATTGTAGGATTTGTTGAGAGTTGGCTCCCTGTAGGTTGCGAGGTTAAAATAGATGGCTTCAATATATATACAAAACCTAAGATTAGGAAAGCTCGTACAGGTAGGTTTCCGGGGGGAATCGTTGTTTTAATTAAAGAAGAGGTGAGGGAATTATCAGAATTTATTAGTTCAGAACTGGAAGAAGTAGTGTGGGTAAAAGCAGATATTAGGGGGAGGGGGAAAGGAACGGTATGTTTCGGCTTTGTCTACAACCCTCCGGAGAATTCCCCGTATGCAAGAGAAAGCTTTTTCGATGAGTTAGCTATGGAAATAAACAGAATTCAAAATATATATGAAGAGGCAGAGATTGTGCTTTTAGGGGACTTCAATGCGAGGGTTGCAGACAGAAAGCCCCTTTACAGCAAGGGGGTTGCCGAGGCCGTATGTGGGGATAGGCACAGCAAAGACAAGGAATGTAATAAGAACGGAGAAAAGATTTTGGAACTATGTGGTGCAGAAGAGCTATATATATTAAATGGTGTCTGTGTGGGGGATGAAGAAGGTAACCTGACGTATATAACAGAGACTGGAGGAAGTGTAATAGATTTAGCAATATGTTCCAGAGGAGCACTAGCCCTAATTAAGAGGTTCACTGTTGAAGAATGGGGGGAATCACACCACCTACCAATTGTCGTCAACATGCAGGGAGCGGTGACAAAATTAAAATCAAAAGGGAACCCACAAGTTAAAGCTATAGAGAGAAAAGTAAATAGATTCAGATGGAGGGAGGAAAACTGCAGAGAGTTCCAGAACTACTTCCAGGGAGAAAATTTTGAGCTGATAAAGGTAGGGATAAGTTTAATGATCAGTAATGAAGAAATTGAAGGGGTAATACGTATGATTGAGAATGCAATTATGATGGCCGGGCGGAAAATGCGCGTGAAGGCTAGAGGAAAATTAGGGAGAATTAAAGAATGGTACGATGAATCTTGTAGAAGGAAGAAAACCGAAGTTATTAGGGCACTGAAGTTATACAAGAGAGGAGGGGATGATACGATGAGAGTAGAATTTTGTCGTCTAAGGAAGGAATATAGGGAACTGCTCAGCAAAATGAAAGATGAATGGCAGGGTAAGGAAGCTACAGCACTAAATAAGGATTCTAAAGCTAACGACTGTAGCAAAGTGTGGAGCAGGATAAATTCTTACTGTAGGGGGAGCAGAAGTTGTGGGGGGAGCTCTATTAGTGATGAAGTATGGATTGCATATTATGAGAATCTGTTAAATGCTGAAGATAATTGGAGGAAGAGGGATGAGTTTGGCGTCCCGAGGGGGATGGAGGTCGTTCTGCCTATGCTGGACCAAGTCATATCGATAGAGGAAATTAAGGGAGTAATAGTAAAGAGTAAAGGAGGGAAGTCAGGTGCTATTTCGGGGATAACAAATGAATTTTGGCAAGAGTTGAGTAATAATAGGTTCATGATGGACAGCTTGGTAAAAATATTTAATAAAATCTTTGAAGGAGGTAGATTTCCGAGGGCGTGGCAGGAAGGGATAATTTGTCCAATATATAAGAAGCGTGGGGACAAACTAGACCCAGGCAACTATAGAGGCATAACTTTGCTTGATAATTTGAGCAAAATGTACACCGGGGTCTTATCCAAGCGTTTAATAGCATGGGCAGAGGGCTGTTCGGTGTTCTCGAGACTCCAGACAGGGTTCAGAAAATGGATGAGAACCAGTGACAATATAATGGTGGTTAAAACGGTGATGGACAAGTACATAAGAAGGAAAAGTGGCAAGCTGTATATCACAGCTATTGATTTGGAGAAGGCGTTTGATTCAGTGAGTAGGGGAGCTGTCATGGCTAAGCTGGGAAAAATCGGGGTGTCACATAAAATGATACGAGCAATTGAGAATGTGTATTCCGAAGTGAAATGTGCAATTAAAACTAAAGATGATGTAATTGTAGGAGAGATAACGTCTAATATAGGTTTAAAACAGGGATGCAAATTATCCCCGGTGCTTTTTTTGCTATTTATCAACGATATTTTTGATTCAAAGGGCTTTGAGCAACGGTCCAACCCTTGCCTGGACAATTATGATATCCCGGGCCTAGCTTTTGCTGATGACATCCTTCTGCTTGCTCTAACACCCTATAATATGCAATATAGTATTGACGAGATTGTGAGATACTGTGAGGACTGGAACTTAAAAATTAACCCGAGTAAGACCAAAGTTATGGTCTGCAAAAAGGGAGTTAAACTGGCTAAGAATGAAAAGTGGGTCATGTATGGGTCTCAGTTAGAGACGGTGAAAAAACTTGAGTATCTAGGGACGATAATGGCGAGTAATGGTAAATGGACCGAACAAATTAAAAGGGCAAAATCGAAAGGGCTAGCGGCATTGGCGAATGTTAAAGTGTTAGAGCGTAGGTTACCGAATCTTGACTACAAAGTGTATAAGAATGTGTTCAACGCACTCATCGTTTCAAGAGCACTCTATGGAATGGAAGTATGGGGTTTAGAGGAAGGAACGAAAACCCTGGACAGTATTGTAAGTAGGTTCGCCAAGATAATTTTGGGGCTACCCAGTTGCACGGCGAATTGTGGAGCGAGAATGTTGTGTGAGGATGTAAGCATTAGACAACATATCATAAAAAGGGTCATAAAGTCTTGGATTCGTTTATAAGCAGGTGGAGGGGGGGAAATGCTTAAGGTAGCCTACCTGCACCAAATGAAGCATCAGCAAGAGGGCTACTGGGTGGACGGGGTAAGAAGTGTACTGGAAAGATTAGGAATGGGTTATCTATGGGATAGGGACTTACAAAGAGAGGAAGGTAGGGTGTGTAAAAAAGTGTGCAGAAGGGTTAATGACGTAGAGTTGCAGGTGCTAAGGGAAGAGTGCACCAGTAGAAGAACCTTAACGGAGTTCTGCGAAATAAGGAACTTTATGAGCATAAAGCCTCAATGCCTAATGAAAAGAGAAATGAGAGGGATAATTTGGTGGTTAATGGGGGTGTATAAGAACAAAGCGTTGAGAGAAGTAGGAAAAGAGGACATTTGCCTATTTTGTGGGAAGGTTATGGGTGCGGCGCACCTGATCAGGGAATGCAAGGAAATTAAAATGATAAGAGCAAAGTTTGTAGACAAAGCAGATCTAAACAGAATAGAAAATGAAAATGAGTATCACACTTTAATTAAATTACTAAAAAGGGAATGGGGGAAAGCAGGTCAATTAGCAAAATATTTTAATACCATCAGGGCAATGTGGAATAAGAAAGCGTCGGATGAGATTCAGAACAAAGATGCATGTAAATTAAGCATTCAAGTACAGGAGATGGCTTCCTAAGCTATAAATCTTGTTAAAGCCTAGGAGAACCTATCTGTATTAACTAGGTAGCCTATACGATACTACCGTACAGCCACATATTGCTGTCGGTAGATTTTTCCTGTGAGTTTGATGGGTTTTTTTTCCCTTACCACAAAACTTATCAGACTCTTACAGTCAGTAAGGGCTCGATAGGGAAATAAAAGTAATTCTTTCTGTGAGGTGTCTCCCATGGAGAACTGTCAAAAAATGAAGAACACTGTGTTCACATTTATGATTAAGAAAGATCTTTGTGCAGTTTCCATCAGAAAAGTTGCCCAGTGATATTGTGAATGAAGATAACTACTGCAAAACATTATTAAGTTTTGAAATAACAAGGAAGCTATGAAATGCCGAATGGACATTTGGTTTAATTATCTAACGCCACACTGTACATTTATGTTATCTATGTGTTTATTGTCTGTATGTCACGATATGACTCTCTGAGTTAAAGTGACAATTAACAAGTAGACTTGGTTTAAATAAATAAATAAAAAAAAAAAGAATCAGATATCGGGCTCTAGCACGCATCCTTCTGAAGGTGATAAAGTTGGCCATAGTGTTTTGCCTCCGATAGCATTTGAAAGCACGTCGACGAACTTTAATGGCTGCTGCAATTTCGGCTGTCCACCAAGGGACAAGCTTCCGGCGTGAGTTGCCGGATGAGGAAGGTATTGTTTCCTCAGCAGCAGCCAAAATACCGTTCGTTATATGAATGGTATGATCGTCGACACTCTCAAAGGTATCTTCGGCAAACACCGCACGTGCTGTGAATGTTGGCCAATCAGCCCGACGGAGAAGCCATCGACTTGGTAACTCGATGGCTCTCTGGTTCGGAAGAGTAACGATAATTGGAAAATGGTCACTATTACAAAGGTCATCGTGTACACCCCACTGTAGCAGGGGAACCAATGCACGACTGCACAGGGTAATATCGATACTTGAATAAGTACCGTGTGCAATAGAGAAGTGCGTAGGCTCCCCTGTGTTCAACAGACACAGGTCCAGCCGCCTGATCAGCCTCTCAAAATCTCTCCCTTTACCGCTAGTGGTAGCGGAGCCCCAGATGGTGTTGTGGGCATTAACATCTCCCAGAAGGAGGAAAGGAGGGGGGAGCTGAGAGACTAGATCCACCAGCTGGTCGTAATCCGGCTGAGAATCAGGCGGGATGTACACGTTACATACTGTTGCCATTACTGGCAACGAAGTACGAACTGCAACTGCCTCTAGCTGAGTACGCAACGGCACCTCTTCACTAAAGAGGCTAGAGTGGACGAGAGTGCAGACGCCACCAGTGGCCACAGCTCCGTCCACCCGGTCTTTAGAGAAGAGTTTGAAGTGACGCATTGTTGTCTCATGTCCAGGACGAAACCTGGATTCCTGAAGACAGACAATGGTTGCCGAAAACGAAGATATTAATTGTCGTAACTCAGCGAGATGAACAGAATAGCTATTACAGTTCCATTATAATAGTGCCATGGTGTGGACTTAAGTAGAAATGGGTCTTCTACTTATGCTTGACCGTTTGCCACCCTTTCCCATCTCTAGTTGGAGATGATGGGGCAGGAGAGCACACCTCAATCTCCACATCTCCGTCCGAAGACGAAGAAAATGGAGCGGGCGCTCTCTTGGGTTGCGCGCGGTCGTCGTCGGACCTCACGAGTCTCGCTCTTGGGGAAGAGCGAGAGCGGTGTCGAGGGACTTTCTCCCGGTCCGAAGACTGGGTGTCTGTCCCCGACACGTCCCGAAGAGATTTCTTCTTGGATCGGCGCCGACGCGTGTTTGGGGAAGTAGATGGTCCCTTCCCCACAGACGCCGGGTCCTTATAAAACAAGGTCGCTCCTGCTGGCACCGCTCCACTGGTAGTGGTGGGAGCGGGATGGCCAGCAGATACGTGAGCAGCCATGCCTTTAGGAGAGGAAGAGAAACGGCGCTGAACCGTTCCCCTCTCCTCCTCCGTTCTATTTTCTTTTCTATAGGGAAGTTCCTCCATACGGACGGGCTTGGCTTCAGCAGGCTTCGCTCCCTTGGTGGTAGTGGGAGCGGAAAGGCCAGCAGAGACAGTAGCCACCCCGTCAGCAGGAGGGCGAGAGAGACGGCGACGAACCGTCTCCCTCTTCTCCCCTATATTTTTCGTATTAGGTGGGCTGGAAGAAAGACCAGCCCTGGTCGGCAAAGTCTTCTTTCCCCCTTTAACTGGGGAAGACTTATTCGCCGACCGTTTCGGAGAAGAAGATGACTTCTTCTCCGATTGCGCCGGTTTAGATGGTATAACCGGCGCCTTCTTTTGCTAGGCCGAAGAAGGTTGTTGTACCTCCTTCGGGCTGACATTTTTCGCTGGTACAGCGAGGGGTGATTTTAATACTGCTGAAAATACGGGCGTCGAGGGTACTACACTCGGTAAAGATGCGGCAGGGGTGAATGAGGGCGTCGTTGCAGCTGCAAACGATACCCGAAATTCGGGGGCATTCATATCACGGTACCTCTTGCGAGCGTCGTGATATGAAAGCCTATCAAGAGTTCTTATTTCTTGAATTTTTGCTTCCTTTCAGAACTCAGGGCACTGCTTCGATCGTGGAGAGTGGCTTCCTTGGCAGTTAGGACAAATCGGGGGAGGCGTACACCTCTCACCCTCATGTGTCCCCTTGCCACACTCTCTACACACGGCCTTGGCAGTGCACCTGGCGGAAACATGCCCGAATCTCTGGCATTGATAGCAGCGCATAGGTGGAGGGATGTACGGTCGAACATCGCAGTGGTACGATGTGACCTTCACCTGCTTAGGTACTACATCACCCTCAAAATGGAGAATAAAAGCGCCGGTATCGAAGCTGTTCTCCCCAATCTTTCGGGTGATGCGCCTAATCTTGGTGACGCCTCTCTTCCCCAGATCCCGCAACAATTCCGCATCGCTATTTAAAATGAGGTCACGATGGAAAATAACTCCTCGGACCTCATTCAGCGTTTCGTGTTTTGAGACCTTAACGGGAATTTCGCCGAATTGCGTGCATTCCAGCAACGCTTCGGTTTGCTTCCGATCAACGGTGTGCAGCAGCAGCTGACCGTTCCGGAGCTTGGAAATCCCGCTTAGGTCCCCAAATATCCCCTCGATTTCCTCAGAAAAAATTATTGATTTTACTAGTTTAAAATCATCCCCGTCAGTCCTCGTAGCTACCAGGTAGCGAGGAGACTTATCAGAGGGGAATCTTCTATTAAAGGCTTCATCCCAAGGCGTATACACCTTGGGATTAGCTCGACACTCAAGAGACGGCTTTTTAAGGGTGCCACCCTGTACAGGTGTCCGTGATCGCTTTGATGGCATCCCGGACGAAATCCTCCCCGAATACTGCCCACTCCGAACGGGGGCTATCACTGTGGGCGCCACCCAGCCAAGGCAATTCCTACCTGGCATAGCAGATATTGCCCGGGGTCCCAGTGCCTCGAACAGGCACTTCCCCCTCGGCATGCACAGGATTTATGCAGCTCCAGTATTCGGCCATGCAGGGACCTTCGTTGTAAGGCGGATACTACTGTAGGGTACATGGCGCACCCACCTGACGGGATGGGGCATACCGTCTAGGCTTTCTGGCCAGATGGCCAAGCTGGTGGTCCTTCCCCTAACAGCATGCATGTTTGTTTCTATAGGTCAAACCAGAGCTGGGACCAGAAAACCAAAATCGACCTTTATAAGGCCCCCTCTAAGTCGCCTTTTACGACAGGCAGGGGATACCGTGGATGAATTCTGCCCTCCCCATCCACAGGGGGTCTGAACAAATCAAAAACTGGCAAGTTATTCGGCCATGTCGGCACTATTAGTCGCCTCCTACGACAGGCAGGGCATACCGTGGGTGTATTCTATCCCGCACCCACACGGGGGCAAAAGCACGTTCCCTACACCCGATACCACTCACTGCACAGATGCACACCGTATGGAGGTTGGGATACGAATGTAGACGCTCTTCAAACGTCGGCTATGGGCCCAGAGATTGCGAGGCCATGGTTACAAGGAGGAATAACAATTGGAGCAGTTGTATGGGCTCTGGAGAGAACGTTGGAATTCTGAACTGCTACGTTCAACTCGAACTTACAACATCTATGGCCATACCTTGCCCTTTACCTCCCCTTCTTCCGATGCTGTTTGAAATGATTCGCAAGACGACCACTAGATGGCAAACAGGACACCACCCCGGTGTCATTAGTTCCAAGGTTACGAAAAACGAAAACGAATGGAAGAATACCTTAAATGGTGCAGTGACATAATCATTCATACCTAGTGTCACGGATATGTTGTAAATAAACTTCCCATTAACTAGCAATGTAACTACTTTTTAACAGGACATGGTAAGATAAATTCGTATTTTTTTTGTTTCAAATTAAAAGACAGTCCATTGTGTGCGTGTGGCAATGAAGAACAAACAGTTGATCATTTATTATTTAATATTTACATGCGTGAAACTGGAAGAAGAAAGACAGTTGTTTAAGGACAAAATGGTAAATAAACATGGAAAATGGACGTTCGAAAAAAATTAAGCTAAAGAAGCATTATATAATTAATTTTATATTTTAATTTAATAGATTTATAAAGAATGTCAAGTAGTTGAACAGATTCTTAATATTGGTGTAGCTCATAAAAACAATAAGTTAATGGATTTAGACAGTTCCTAGAACAATATATCACCAAACAAATAGCCATAGAACAATAATGAATAATACATAAGTAAGTTAAATGTATGTTATTAAAATTTTAAACATTTTGTAAACATAGCATGTAGTATTATTTTCATTGTAATGGAACATGCTGTTAAAAATAAATAAATAAATAAATACCGTAAATAAAGAAGGTTATGCAAAGAGGTCTCTTTTGGAATTCTGTGACAAGTGTTACCGATTAAATAATTTTGTTTTTCGTCTAGGTCTAGAGTTTTTGACGAATGTCTTAGTGATAGGCTATCATAAATTTGGAATTAAATAGCGATTTAGAGGGTCATTTAAATTATATTAAATGTAGAACATAACATTTTCCCTAATGAGACACAATTTAATGGATATTGGCAAACACCTAGCATGCTAACTAGTAATTTTTACTGTACATGATAATTTATTTTGTGTGCCCTCCCAAGCGCTAAGACCACCAGCCGCCGCTGCTAACACCTTTCTGAATACCAGCTTCTCTCTCATGTCCTTCAGCTCGAATGACTGCTGTCTGGTTTCGGTATAGATTGTAGATCACCCTCCTATCCCTATACTTAATTCCAATCGTTTTCAAAATTTCAAACAATTTAGTCCAATCAACGTTATCAAAAGCCTTTTCTAAGTCTACAAATGCCATGAACGTTCTTTTATCTTTCCTTATTCTACCTTCCAAAATCAGCCTAAGGCTCAGTACAGCTTCCCTTGTTCCTACATTACTCCTGAAACCAAACAGGTCTTCACCCAACTCCGTTTCTATCTGGCTTTCCATCCTCTTGTAAATTATTCTAGACAGGATCTTTGAAGCATGAGTAATCAAGCTGATTGTACGGTAATCTTCACATCTGTCAGCTCCTACTTTCTTCGGTATAGGGATGATTACATTCTTCTTGAAATCAGAGGGTACCTCACCTGTCTCATAAATCCTACACACCAAGTGATATAACCTGATCAGACCTTCATCTCCTATGCAGCGTAGCAACTCAATCGGTATATCATCTATGCCTGGTGCTTTGTTCCTGCCTAAGTCTTCCAATGCTCTGTCAAATTCTGATCTCAATATTAAATCTCCTTTCGCATCCTCATCAATTTCCTCCTCCCTTTCCATTACATGATTCTCAATCTCCTTTCCCTTATACAAACACTCTATGTAAGCTTTCCATTTCTCAACCTTTTCTTCCTTATCTGTTAGAGGCTTTCCATTTATGTCCTTAATATTACAGCACTTAGTCTTCCTTTCCCCAAAAGTATTCTTAATCCTTCGAAAAGCTGTGTCTACTTTTCCTAATTTCAGACAATTTTCTATGCCTGCACATTTCTCTTTCAACCATTCTTCTTTCGTTTCCTTGCACTAATTGTTAACCTCATTTCTCAGACGTCTGTATTCTGCTTTCCCCTTTTCATCTCTTACATTCTTGTGTTTCCACCTTTCGTCCATCAATTCTAGTATATCCTGTGTGATCCACGGTTTTCTACCTATTCTTTCTTTCCTACCAATGTTTTCTTCTGCGGATTTTGTTATTTCATTCTTCAAAAGTGCCCATTCGTCTGCAATTGAAGTTTGTTTAGGGTTTTTCATTAGTCCTTCCTTTATACTCTTCATGAATCTTTCGTTTACATCCTTCTCATTCAGTCTGTCTATTGCCCATCTTTTTGTCTTTTGACTTTTCTTCAGTTTCTTCAACTTTAATCTGCATTTCATAACAACCAAATAGTGGTCAGAGTTTATGTCAGCACCGGGATATGTTTTACAATCCAAAATCTGGTTTCGAAACCTCTGCTTGACCATAATGAAGTCGATTTGGTAACGCCCTGTATCTCCTGGTCTCATCCATGTGTATATTCTTCTATTGTGGTTATTGAATAAGGTGTTAGCTATGACCAACTCATGCTCGGTACAGAATTCTATCAGTCTGCTTCCTCGATCATTCCTTTCACCTAATCCAAAATCTTCTACTATCTTCCCTTCTCTTCCTTTTCCTACCACAGCATTCCATTCTCCCATTACTATAACATTTTCATCACCCTTGATATACCTCAGAATTTCATCTATTTCAACGTAGACCTTTTCAACATCTTCATCATCAGCTTGACTGGTTGGCATATAGACTTGTACCACTGTGGTGCACGTAGGTTTTGTATTGATTTTTGCTACAATAATCCGCTCACTATATTGCTCATAATATTCCATCCGTTGTCCAAGTTTTCTACTCAATATGAGACCAACCCCTGCTTGGCCATTGTTTGATTTAGTGCTAATGACCCTATAGTCTCCTGACCAAAAGTCCTGTTCTTCCTGCCAGCGCATTTCACTAATCCCAACGAAATCCAACATCAACCTATCCATTTCCCTTTCTAAGTTTTCTAACCTTCCACTTCCCAGCAGACTTCTAACATTCCATGCTCCTATCCGTAGAATGTCAGATTTCCTCTTTGTCACTTATGTGATGTTAACCCCCTCTCGAGTAGTCCCCACCCGGAGATCCGAACGGGGGAATAGTTTACCTCCGGATTGGAATTTTACAAGGGAGGAGGCCATCATCACATGCAATTATGCATAGAGAGGTGCATATCCTCGGGAAGAGCATTACGGCTGTAGTTTCCCGTTGCTTTCAGCCGTGTAGCAGAATGCAGTGTAGCCATTAGTTGGCTTATATTATCAATATTTTAACTGTCTATAAGATAAGTAAAGAATTGATTAATTCTGAAAGGCTGCTACTCCCTTTCAGAATAAGTAATAGAGCAATTCTACTAACAAAAATAATAACCTTCTACTAACAATTAAATACCAAAATTCTACTAATGAAAAAATACTTAAGTTCCACCAACAACAAAATACTACCACCAAAACAGTCTGTCACCAGGCACACTCACATGCACCCTCACACATCACCGTCTAATGAAACACTGAACTATATCTAATAAACAATGCAACTGCCACCGCACACACTCACACACTACAGTCTAATGGAACAATGAAATATATCTAATAACACACTAACTACATACTTACACCTAAAACCAACCACAACGCCTACAATTCCATAAAATCGTAATCCCGACAGCCATACCTAACACTTTGTTATAGAACAAATCCAATACGTATTTCAAGACACAACAACTAATTAATTTATCTCATAACACGCCTGAACACAGCACTAACACCACTCACGCAACAATATCTCATACGAGACAAATCCACCAAGTCAAAACCCTTAAACCTATTGACCAATAACTTGACTTCCTACTCTATATCCCTGACTGCTGAAAGAAGATAGAGCATACTGCCTGTTACTAAGGAACAAAAGGGTTATAAGAGGTCTAGTCAAGGAACAATTGGTTGTTGATTCTATAATCACAGGAGACGTTCAGGAAAGGTAAACTGACCTGTATCAAAAAAGTTACAGTCAGTCTGAAAGACTATCTTTATTTCATTTCAAATGACGTATGCTACAACTGCCTTCTCGCTTCGCTCGAAGCCCCAGGTCGCTCGACACCCCAAGACTCTTTCAACAGACTCCATCACCCATTAACTTACGCTTCCCGCGTGGCTGCATGACGTCACGCACTCACCGTCCATTACCCATTAAGTTAGGTTTCCTGCTCGGCTGCATGACGTCACGCGGCCGCCGTCTCCATAATGCATAACTTTAGACTCAAACTTCCCGCGTGGCTGCATGAAGTCACGCACTAACCGTCCATTACCCATTAACTTAGGCTTCCCGCGCGGCTGAATGACGTCACGCGGTCGCCATCTCCGTAACGCATAACGTTAGACTCAAGCATAACGATGAAGTCGACAAGTTCATTTGAAATTATAAAAGCTTTTGAAAATGAGCCTCACTTATGGTTGATTTAGATTCTACGTTTGTACAAACTCAATCTGAGAATAACCAAATGTCTGACTTCATTAATGATAAAGTGGTGCATAAGCATTGGGATTTCACAAGATGAAGTAAACCATAGCACTCCAATGATCAAAATCAACAGGGGGATCTCCCCAGGTGATGCATTCAGCATTTTATGGTTCTATCTTGCTTTAACTTGTCTTTCAAGACATGTTGAATGAGCAAATGGGATATAAATTTCCTGACGAGAACCTTCATATCACAAATCTCTTTTACATGGGTGATTTAAAGCTGTTCGCTAGCACAGAAGCCCCCATCTGCTTCCAGTCTCCGACCGGATCAGGAATGGAATGAATGAAGCCCCTATCTAGCGGCGAGGATATGGACAGTGCCGGCTGCCGAGGCCTGACGCACTCATCTGGGGCAATGATTAAATGAACGACAGATGAAATGAAATGATAGTGGAGAGTGTTGCTGGAATTAAATTTTGACAGGGAAAACCGGAGTGCCCGGAGAAAAACCTGTCTGCCTCCGTTTTGTCCAGCACAGATCTCACATGGAGTGACCGGGATTCGAACCACGGACCCAGCGGCGAGAGGCCGGCGTGCTGCTGCCTAAGCCACGGAGGCTTCATTCATTCATTCATTCATTCATTCATTCCATTCCTGACCCGGTCGGAGACTGGAAGCAGGCTATGGATTTTCATTTTCGCTAGCACAGAAGTTGGTCTAAAAAAGCTGATCAAGATCAGAGAGAACTACAGTAAGGACATCAGGATGAATTTCAGGAATGCCACAATCACGCCTCCCTCCAACAGCTCATCACAATTGCACCAGTTCACCCTTAAACAGTTCCAATCATGGTTTCTGGACATGTGTGTGTGTAATTACAGTACAAGTAAGGAGATTATATTACTGATGAGTGCCAAAGAGCTTCAAGTGAAAGTGATGGAGATGACAAGTTGAATCTTGAGAAACCTTAACTGAGTGAAGTGTAAAGTGCGTTTGAAATGAGTAGGCATTACATCAGTGCAAAATCCCTGAATTATTTTATTCTTCTTTAGCATCTTTTGCCAGTCTGAGGTGGGATCCACTAGTTTGGTTCTACATCACAATTTGTAACAATCATGGATCTGTCAGGGTGTAGGTCTGAATCCTGAGGTCGTTGTGCTGGGTATCAAGCCAGAACTGCCTCAGTCTTCCCGCTGATTGTTTACCACCAATTTGCAGTGCAAAGGCCCTCTTTGCCACATTAATATATAAATTCATTAATCATCATCATCTTGCACAGTTTCCAGCCACTGGCCGGGTCTGTTTGGAACACAAGCCTCTCCAACGTCTTCTGTCTTCCCACCATCTCTCAGCCTCCACCCTTGTCCAGTCTTCTCCTCTCTTCTTCACGCTTTCTTCCACCCCCTTCAGCCACCTGTCTCTCGGTCTTCCTCTCGGTCTCTTTCCTTCCCACTTCGTCTCGTGTACTCTCCTGGGTATCCTCTTCTCCTCCATTCGTTTTACATGTCCATATCATCCAAGTCTAGATTTCTCTATACCATCCTGTAATGGTTCCTCCTTCATTAATTCTCTGGTCCTCTCATTTCTTATTCTGTCCATCTTTGTAGCTCCAATACTGCTTCTCAAGAACCTCATCTCACTGGCCTGTATTTTGCTCTTCTCCCTTCCTTTCATAACCCAGGTCTCCGAGGCATACGTCAGGATAGGGACATAGTACGTCCAATATATGACCTTTTTGCTGTTCTGAGGGACATCCTTGCTCCATAACATGCTTCTCACACTCCTCCGAAATGCTTCTGCCTGCCTCCCCCGCTCACTTATTTCTCTATCGTTTCTTCCATTATCTTGTATCAGGCTTCCCAGATACTTGAAACTCTCCACTTTCTTCAGCTGTTCCCCACCAATTGTTATTCCCGTTGTGGTTCTTTCCTCCTTCCTTGTTGTGATCACCATCTCACTCTTATTTATGCTAAATTTCATCCCATATCCTTGTATTATTCCTTCCCATACGTCCAACTGTTCCTGTACCTCCTCCTCCTTGTTTCCCCAAATCATCAAATCATCTGCAAACACCATTGCTTTCATCTTTCCTTCCCCAATTACTAGTGCCACTTGGGTCATTATGTCATCCATCACCACTATGAAAAGTAACGGTGACAGTGCACTTCCTTTTTTCCGGCCGTTTCTCTGTTCCAACCAGTCTGATGTCTCTCCTCCCACTTTCACACAGCTCACGCTTCCCTTGTACATCTCCTTTATCCTCTTTATAGTCCATTTCTCTACTCCTCTATCCTCCAGGGACTTCCATACTTTGTTTCTGAATATACTGTCATATTATTTCACAATGTCAAGGAAGGCCATCAGTAGATCTGTTCCATACTCATAGTGCTGTTCTTGTAACTGCCTTACAGCAAAAATCAAATCCACTGTGGACCTTCCTGCTCTGAAGCCATGTTGTTCTTCCCTCATCCCTCCTTCTATCCTTGTCCTAATTCTCTTTTCCAAAACTTTCTCGAAGACCTTTGCACAATGACTCATCAGTGTTATTCCCCGATAGTTTCTGCAATCTGTTCTACTACCTTTCATGGAGATCGGGACAATTATTCCTTTTTTCCAGTCCTCTGGGGTCTTCCTTTCCTTCCATGCTGTCCTCATCGCTCGGTACAACCACTGTATCCCCACCTCTCCTGCTGCTCTCATCATCTCCACACTCAACTCATCCACACCTGGTGCCTTCCCTCCTTTCATCTTGTTCACTGCATCTTCCACTTCTTTCCATGTTAAGTCCTATTCTGTTTGCAGTTCAACTTCCTCTTCCGCGATTTCTTCCTCCTCACCATCTTTTCCATTTGGGTTCAGAAGTTCTTCAAATATTCTTTCCACATTTTCTTCAGTTCTTCCCTATTTTCTATCTCTTGCCCCCTTTTGTTCACCATTCTAACATAATCCGTAGGATCCTTCCGCCTCTTATTTTTTACCATCCCATACAGGACCTTTTTTGTACCTTCACTATCCTCCTTCATCATCTTTGTCCACTCTTCCATCCACTTTCTTCTCCCCTCAGCCACTACTCTCTTTTCCTCCTTCTTTCTTTCCTGGTACTCTTCCCTTGTCTCTACTGTCCTATTTTGATACCACCTCCTAAAGGCTCTATTCTTTTCCCTTACTATATCTTTTGTCTTCTCATTCCACCATGGTGTTTCCTTCCACCTCTTCTTACTACTTGTCATCCCACATACTGCTTCTGCTGCACCTACTAGTGTCTTCTTAAATCTAGCCCATTCCTCTTCCACCCCTCTTTCTTCATCTGTTGGAATTCCTCCCTTTACCATTTTGAGGTACTCTACCCTTCTATCCCCTTCTTTCAGTTTCCATATCCTTATACGTCTTTCCTGGTTCTCAGTCCCTTTCTTCTCCTTACTCCCTCTCAGGTTCATTACCAAAAATCGATGGTCGCTATCCAGGTTCTCCGATGGTATAACCTTGATGTCCGTGATGTTCTTATTTAGTTCTTTCTCATACAGTATATAGTCGACCACCGACTTCCTGGTCAAGTCATCGCTGTACCATGTGATTGTGTGGCTCTCTCTTTTCTTAAACCAGGAGTTCCCAACTAGCAGGCTGTTCCTCTGGCAGAAGTCCAACAGTCTCTTTCCTTCCTCATTTCTTCCGCCCCAACCCTCTGGTCCTAGAACACTCTCATAACCTTGTCTTTCTCTTCCCACATGGGCATTGAGTTCCCCCATAACAATCATATTTCTTCCTACCAGCTGCTTCTGCAATTCCTCTTCAAACTCCTCCTTCTCTTCAGAGGCGCAGCCTACTTGTGGAGCATACACTTGCACTATTTCTACGGTCTCTCCCCTCGGTGCTACTTTCACTTTCATCATCCTATCACTTATTCTCCTCACTTCTTCTTTTAAACCATCTCGTACTACTACTCCCACTCCATTCCTCTTTCCCTCTTCGTTCCCACTCCAGTACAGTCTATAGCCTTTTCTCAGTTCTCTCCTTCCTTACCCTTTCCACTTTGTTTCTGCCAATCCCAATAAATCCAACTTCCTTCTTTCCATCATATCCACTATCTCCTCCACCTTCCCCGTCAGCGTTCTTAGGTTTAAAGTTCCAAATCTTAGTCCGTGTGCACAGCCGTGTCGTCGTCTATTAAATCCATCATGTCCGAGGCTCGTTCCATTTTTGAAAGCATTTGGTTTCACCCACTACTGGCTTGCTGGGCCTATCGTAGCTTCACCAGAGCCCCGTTAGCCGTCACTTTTCAGGGTTCCTGTAGGACCTTCACAGCTACCGTAACGGTCCCGGGGCACACGAAGTGCCCACTGTACTTCGCCCCTACAGGCGATCCCCTACTTTGTGCCGTTGCCCGTCTCCCACGACGTGGACGAGGGGTTGGACTTCTTAATAATTAATTCATTCATTCATTAATAAATTTGAAAAATGAGGTGTATCACTTGATGCAAGAGCAGTGAAATAAACCAACTTTTTAAATTTATTTAAAGCAGGACTAAGTTCAAAATACTACTTTCTCTTTTAATATCATTGTTGTTAAGTTTTACATATACAGGCCACTGTACTCGTATTGCTGAAAAATATGATGTAATATCTAAATTTGAGTTACAAGTAGTTTGTACTCTTCTCCTTAATGCATAAGTCACGTTCAACTGTATTTCATTTGTGTTTTGTTCATTTTATCAGCTGTTGATAACCTGTATGATTTTTTTATTTTCTTAATAAATCATCTTTTTCTCTCACACAATATTAAATACAAGATATTTTAAACTCAGAAAGTTCAATAATAATGTTATTGGAAATTACGTCCCTTTTAACTACTGAGGCTTTTAGATACGCCGGGGTGCCGGAATTTTCCCAGAAGTGGATCTTTACCGTGCCAGTAAATCTACTGACACAGCTCGCTCGCATTTGCACACTGTCAAATGCCAGTTGACTGCGTCAGGATACAAACTTGCAACCTTGGGCCCAGCAAGCGAGAACGTTACCGCTGAGCCACGCAGCCAGTCGTCAGAAAGTTCATACCCAAGTGAAAATGCTACAATGCATGGCTGCTGTGGTGAAGTGGCAACACACCAGATCTAGAGAAACAGGGGACACAGGTTCTAATTCCAGTGGTATCCAGTTACTTCAATGCAATGGTTACATGTAATTCACTATAGAATGAATGTGACTTGCCTATCTTGGAAGCGGGTAGCTCCTGGTCTAAAGAGGATGGTGGTTGATGTGTTCTTTAAGTCAATGTTCCAGGATTCAAACTCAAGAACTTCTCTCTTTTCGCTCCACTCTGATTCCAGCCGCATCTTGACAGCCTTATTGATGCGTAGTTGCTCTTCCATTTGCTTCAGAAGACGGTTCAGCAAATCTCGTGCTTCACTCATCAAAGACACTTCCTGCAAAGCATTCCATGTATATGTTGATTGTCTTAGAGCGGTTTATTAAATTTACTGATGACACCTGTTAATACACTGCCTGACAATTGCTAAGGAACAAGTGACTATTACCTGGGAACAACGGACAAATGCGATGGAACAACCAACCAATGAGAGCAAAAGGCACTGGCGAGGGCGAGACGTGTTATCTGCAGTGAAAAGGAACAGACATCTCACTCCTCGTCAGATAACTGCAGACCTTGCAACCATTACCAGTATACGTGTATTTGCCAGAACCATTTCGCGGCAATTACATCAGAGTGATTTATATGCTCAGAAGCCTGTTAAATGCCTCCCACTTCAACCACGCCATTGTTGAGCAAGTGTTAGTTAGTTGGTGTAAGGAACATGTTGGTTAGGGTCAGCAACAGTGGCCCACAGTGATGTTCTCCGACGAATCCCGATTCATTGTGACAAGTGATTCTGGCCACCAGTTAGTGTGGAGAGAGAGGGGAACACATTACGCACCACAGAATGTTCATGAGCGTCATCGGTATCGCCTCGGTGCGGGCAGGCATTATGCACAATGGCCGAACACCGCTGCATATTTGCGAACAAGGTACCGTTATAGCACAGCCGAATTGCAGTGAGATTATTCTGGACCACGTTCGTCTTTTTAGGGGTGCGGTAGGTCCTGACTTTCTGTTTATGGATGACAAAGCCCGCCCACACAGGAAAACTGCAGTAGCGGACATATTGGAAAGTGAAAATATTTAACGTATGGAATGGACTATGTACTGAACCCATGTACCATTGGCTCAAAAGGGGTCGAATCCATGTATATTTGTAAAAGGAAGGAAAGAAATATACAGTCTTTAATGGAACATAGAAAGATTTCAGGCGAGGATGCTAGCCTAACGTTGTGTAAGAAGTTAGACCCAGGTGGCCAGGAAATGAGATCATGCCTGACTCATTGATAACGAGCCAGTCACGAGTATAAATAGACTGAGTGGAAAGTTTCGGCTGTATGAGAGAGAAGCACGTCTCGGAAATCGCCCTTACCTTGCATTAAAACGGCAACAGCGCAACTGTGCCAGAAGAAGAAGAATTAGATTTAACCCATTTGGAAGAATAAAAGTAGGTAAATAAATACAGCATTGTGAATGATTTTAGAAGAGAGATTTTTGTGTGGAGAAAAAGCTTTTAATAATTGTCCAGGAAAGAAGTGCAAACGTAGCCATACGTCATAGGGGAATTACCGAAGCCCGAAGAGTGGGGAATTTAAAAATCGACAGCAACACCCACACAGCTGAAGACTGAAAATGATTTAATATCTCAGAAATGCACGATCGATTTTCATGCGCAGTGAGATCATTTTACGTTTGGAAGACGAGCTTTCTGGAGATATAATTTTTATAATTGTGCGACAATTATTTCAAAAGTTGGTCACGAAAAGGACTAGGATTTTATCTTTTTTTGACTAAAGAGTATAAAACTCCTGGCAGCACCAAGCTAATCATGCAGTTTACGACAGACTCCTTGAGGGGAGATGCTACATCACGTCAGTCAGTTTACCAGTACTCCTTGAGGGGAGATTCTACATCACATCGTGCAGACATTATCCGATAGCCAAGAGTGTCGCGGTATCGATAACCAACGAGCATCCGAAAGGAGTAGCCAAGAAGTATTATTACAGTATCGCCGTGTGGAGAATTAGGAAAATCCTAGTTACAGGATTTAGTTCCGACAGTATAACGTTTACAGTGAAAAGTTCAGAAATTACAGTCAAAGCAGGCTGCGAACTTAGAGCTCAGGGCGATAGGTCTTTAAGTAAACGGCCAAAAGTATCATAACGTATTGAAGTAACGTCACAGCGAGATAAACATTCTATCAACTTTAAAGAACCCGAGTAGGGACGGACAGAACAAGGTTCGCAAGGCATTCCTGAAAGATAGGAATTCGAGAACCGAATAAGCGGAAAGGAGAAGGAAATTATAGACATTGCTTCAAGAAAGCAGACGAACTATTAAAAAGCACTAAGTTACGAAGAGTATTAGTTGCTAGAAATCAATAGGTCACCGATAGATTATCTGGGGGACCGTGGACAGAATAGACTTTCGCTAGACCAACCAATAGGGTCTAAAAGGGAGCCGTTCGAGTCAGAGATAATAGCAGATCGTCAGGAAACGGGATTTGAAGGAGAACTATTCCAGGGAGGAAGTAGATGGTTCGAGACTTTCACATTCTGACAGGATAGGAAGCCAACATTTACTAAATTTCACCCTTGGAGACGGGAGGTCAAGAAATCACGTGTGAAAGGCTTAAGAGCAGCCTCAGTGATTATAATCTGTGAAGTGTAAATATATAAAGATTTCTGTTAAAAAGTAATATTTTCAGTGTTTTATCGTGTATTCTAAACGAATACACCAGTGTATTTTAAAATGTTATCAGTGTTAAATGTATACGAGTTAAATGTGTGTCAAGACATGTTTGTACATGAAATGAATTTGTACAAGATGGTGTAATTTCAAAATAGTGGGCAAAAATGAAACATCGCAAGAAAAAGGAAGGTCAGGGACCGACCTATAACATGTGAGTAAAGATTTTCATTATGTTTTGTGTGGGGAAAGTGTTTGTGTACAATCCACCGGAGTTTGAGATAGAGGATGTTTCTAAATAACAAATAACAGAATAAGAGCGCGGTCTGAACGAATAAAATTTGAGAAATTATAAATAATTATGTGAAATCCTGTAGAGGAAATGTATGAAATAAAATGTCAGTGTATTTGACAAATACTGTAAAAGCAAGCGTAATAATAATAATCATAATGAAAGGTATATAAATAAAGATAAATTTGAATTATATGAAAGAAATAGCTTTTGAGCTTTTGTAAGGAATGAAGACATGATATGAATATATAAATAATAATAATAATAATAATAATAATAATAATAATAAAAAGAAATATAAATAAAGATTAAATTGAATTATATGAAAGTAAGAGCGTTTGAGCCTTAATAAAAGTATAAGACATGGTGTTAATGCATGTTCTTAAAATATAGCGATTATTGTCAAGGGAAAGGAAGGAAGAAGGAAGATTGTAGTTTTACGTGACCGTGAATCTTGTGATTATGAGCCACGGGTCAAGGGAAAGGATTAATATAAAAATTGAGATATGGATCAATTGTTAATGCGGAATTTATCAGTTCTTTGGAAGACGCTAGGCCTTAAAATAATGTATAGAGCAATGTAGCGCATTAAAGTAAATTGTCACGCTAGGAATGCGTAGAATCTAAATGTACTTGGTAAATTACTTATGAGGGGTAGTTGATTGCGGTAATTGAGCCATGATAAAGTCCTCCAATAGTGACGTAGATCACGAGGCTATGTGTGTTATGTTGTATAATAGGGAGCAAATGTATGGTATTATGAGCGCAGGTAATGTAGGCCACGGCCGACCCTAAGTCGCATTTATATAAGTCCTCAAGTATGGGAATGGTTCCCAAGGCATGTTCAGAGAGTCGAACCCTGTCTCGTCTAGTTGTTGAAGCCCCTAAATATTCGTCGTTGTATGTGAATTACTCTTACCAATCAATGATGACCCTTCATAGTTAATAAATGCCAAGGTTACGAAAGTGGTTTATGAACCTAATAATGTTTGTTGAAAGTAAATGAGAGAAGTAAAAACGCCAGGTCTCACCAGAGAACTGAAGAAAGAAAGATCTGTTTTAAAAGCATTGAGTATAGCTGCCACGCGCGGTCTAGGCAAGAGGTTCCCCTCTCAGCCATAAATCTCGCCCAAGTGATTACGGTCCACCCTTGTTATTGTAAGTTGTGTTAGGTCGGAAAGGGACCGTCTGAGAGAAGTAGTAACACACCGTGAGTGTTTAAAAGTTGTTAAAGACCCGGGGTTTGAACCGAGGTCCATGTAGATGAAAGTACCGCTTGCCAGTTCAGATCGTAGCTTTCTTATGTGATAATGGTCTAATAAGACAAATAAATAAAATAAAAATCCCTAATGTAATGTTGTATGGATGTAGGATTCCATGAGTTCAATGAAGATAACTAGATTCCGGGAGTAATCATAGTTTTTGACTTTTGTAACTCTGGAGTACACAAGTATTTTTCCCGATCACTGTAGTGGATTTGTGAAACTTGAGAGAGATGGTAATGTTGAGAACATTGTGGAATGCCCAAACATTTAAGTAGAGAAGTAATATGTACTTTAAATATGATTATAGGTTTGTTTGATGAGAAGAAAACTCATAAAATAGTTATTGAGGTGTGTGAAAGAAGGACACCGTCATTTATTGGAAAGTATCGAGCCATTAGAGCTCGTGATTACATTGGACTTTAAGATAGATACTTTATGGAAGTGAAAATAATTATGAGTTGCTGGTTTGAAAGAAACCATTTGTTCTAATATAATGTTTGTTTAATTTTTATATTTTTATTGTTCACTTTGAACAAGTTTTGAAGGATTTGGTCAATAGTTTATTTGTTTTATTTGTTTGTAGCGCCATAATTTTGGTTAATTAAATGTTTTAAAATAGGAGTTGATTTTGTTGTTATTTTTGGAAGTGTATCCTCTAATTAATCCAAAATGTGTGAGTCACAGAGTGGGAGAACGTACCAAAACCCCGTAAATCCCGATTTGAGCATTGCTGGCATACTGTGATTTGCATATTTCTTGCTGAAAGGGCACAGTACTTCCCGGACTTGAATCCCATCGAGCATGCCTGGGATGCTCTTGGCAGATGTGTTTCTCAACAAGCACCCCCTCCCCAAACCTTACATCATCATCATCTTGCACAGTTTCCAGCCACTGGCCGGGTCTGTTTGGAAAACAAGCCTCTCCAACGTCTTCTGTCTTCCCACCATCTCTCAGCCTCCACCCTTGTCCAGTCTTCTCCTCTCTTTTTCACGCTTTCTTCCACCCCCTTCAGCCACCTGTCTCTCGGTCTTCCTCTCGGTCTCTTTCCTTCCCACTTCGTCTCGTGTACCCTCCTGGGCATCCTCTTCTCCTCCATTCGTTTTACATGCCCATACCATCTAAGTCTAGATTTCTCTATACCATCCTGTAATGGTTCTTCCTTCATTAATTCTCTGGTCCTCTCATTTCTTATTCTGACCATCTTTGTAGCTCCAATACTGCTTCTCAAGAACCTCATCTCACTGGCCAGTATTTTGCTCTTCTCCCTTCCTTTCATAACCCAGGTCTCCGAGGCATACGTCAGGATAGGGACATAGTACGTCCGATATATGATCTTTTTGCTGTTCTGAGGGACATCCTTACTCCATAACATGCTTCTCACACTCCTCCGAAATGCTTCTGCCTGTCTCCCCCGCTCATTTATTTCTCTATCGTTTCTTCCATTATCTTGTATCAGGCTTCCCAGATACTTGAAACTCTCCACTTTCTTCAGCTGTTCCCCACCAATTGTTATTCCCGTTGTGGTTCTTTCCTTCTTCCTTATTGTGATCACCATCTCACTCTTATTTATGCTAAATTGCATCCCATACCCTTGTATTATTCCTTCCCACACGTCCAACTGTTCCTGTACCTCCTCCTCCTTGTTTCCCCAATTCATCAAATCATCTGCAAACACCATTGCTTTCATCTTTCCTTCCCCAATTACTTGTGCCACTCGGGTCATTATGTCATCCATCACCACTATGAAAATTAACGGTGACAGTGCACTTCCTTGTTTCAGGCCGTTTCTCTGTTCCAACCAGTCCGATCTCTCTCCTCCCACTTTCACACAGCTCACGCTTCCCTTGTACATCTCCTTTATCCTCTTTATAGTCCATTTCTCTACTCCTCTATCCTCCAGGGACTTCCATACTATATTTCTGCATACACTGTCATATGCTTTCTCAATGTCAAGGAAGGCCATCAGTAGATCTGTTCCATACTCATAGTGCTGTTCTTGTAACTGCCTTACAGCAAAAATCAAATCCACTGTGGACCTTCCTGTTCTGAAGCCATGTTGTTCTTCCCTCATCCCTCCTTCTATCCTTGTCCTAATTCTCTTTTCCAAAACTTTCTCGAAGATCTTTGCACAATGACTCATCAGTGTTATTCCCCGATAGTTTCTGCAATCTGTTCTACTACCTTTCTTGAAGATCGGGACAATTATTCCTTTTTTCCAGTCCTCTGGGGTCTTCCTTTCCTTCCATGCTGTCCTCATCACTCGGTACAACCACTTTATCCCCACCTCTCCTGCTGCTCTCACCATCTCCACACTCAACTCATCCACACCTGGTGCCTTCCCTCCTTTAATCTTGTTCACTGCATCTTCCACTTCTTTCCATGTTAAGTCCTTTTCTGTTTGCAGATCAACTTCCTCTTCCGCGATTTCTTCCTCCTCACCATCTTTTCCATTTGGGTTCAGAAGTTCTTCAAATATTCTTTCCACATTTTCTTCAGTTCTTCCCTATTTTCTATCTCTTGTCCCCTTTTGTTCACCATTCTAACATAATCCGTAGGATCCTTCCACCTCTTAATTTTTACCATCCCATCATCATCATCTTGAGCAGTATCCAACCGCTGGTCGGGTCAGCTTGGATCATAAGCCTCTCCATCGTTTCCTGTCCATCCACCATCTCTCGTCATTTACTGTGTCCCAGCACACTCCTCTTTCCTCCACACTCTTCTTAACTCCTTTTGTCCATCTGTCCCTTGGTCTTCCCCTTGGCCTCCTTCCTGTCATTTCCATTCCAAACATCTTCTTCGGTATTCTCTCCTCTTGCATCCTCCTCACATGTCCATACCATTGTAGCCTAGATCGCTCTATTCTATTTTGCAATGGTTCCTCTCTTACCATCTCTCTGACTCTCTCATTCCTTACTCTGTCCATTCTTGTCACTCCTACCCTACTCCTCTGGAACTTCATCTCCACTGCTCGCATTTTATTCTTGTCCCTTTCCTTCATCACCCATGTTTCTGAACCATATGTCAAAATTGGCACAAAGTAGGTCTTGTAGATGATTCCTTTACATTTTTGTGGTACATCTTTATTCCATAACATCCCCCTAACACTCTTGAAAAATCTATCTGCGCACCTTCCCCTTTCATTTATTTCCATCCTATTGCCTCCCTTTTCTTCAATTATGCTTCCCAAGTACTTGAAGCATTCTACTTTCTGCAACTGCTGTCCTCCAAGTGTTATGCCCATATCCAGTCTGTTCTTCTTCCCAGTTGTGATGACCACTTCACTCTTTTGTGCTGAGAACATCATCCCTTATGATAACACTACCTACTCCCACACATCTAATTGCTCTTGTACTTCTTCCTCATCCTCTCCCCATACCAGAAGGTCATCAGCAAACAACATTGCCTTCATTTTCCTTTCCCCAATGCTATTTACCACTTTTCGTATGATTTCATCCATCACCACTATAAATAGCAGGGGTGAGAGGGCACTTCCCTGTTTCAGACCACTCTCCAGTTGAAACCATTCCGTTCTCTCTCTTCCCACCTTTACACAGCTTTTGCTTCCCTCGTACATTGCTTTCACTCTTGCCACTGTCTCCTTGTTCACTGCTTTTGCTCTCATTGCTTCCCATACCTTGTTTCTATTAATACTATCATATGCTTTCTCAATATCCAAGAAGGTCATCACCAGATCTTTCCCATATTCATAATGGTGTTCTTGTAGCTGTCTTACTGCAAAGATGAGGTCAACTGTTGACCTTCCTGGCCTGAATCCATACTGTTCTTCCCTCAGCCCATCTTCAACTTCCGTCCGAATTCTTCTCTCCAGTACCTTCTCAAATATTTTGGCACAGTGGCACATGAGTGTAATTCCCCTGTAGTTCTTGCATTCCTTCCTACTTCCCTTTTTAAATATGGGTATTATTATCCCTCTTTTCCAGTCCTCTGGTATTTTCTTCTCCCTCCATATCACTTTCATTACTCGAAAGAGCCACTGTGTTCCTATCATCCCTGCTGCTCTCACCATCTCCACGCTCACTTCGTCTATTCCCGGTGCCTTTCCCCCTTTCATCTTCTTTAATGCTTCCTCCACTTCTTTCCATGTCAATTCCTTCTCTGAAATGTCTTGGTCACTGTCTTCCTCCACAATGTCCACTACGCTGGTTTTAGTTGGATTTAGGAGTTCCTTGAAGTATTCTCTCCAGATAACCTTTACTTCTTCCATATTTTCGACCTCCTTTCCATTCCTGTCCACCATTCTGACATTTTCCCCTGTATCTCTTCTCTTTGCCTTTATCATTCCATATAACACTTTCTTACTGCCATCGCAGTCCTCCTCCAGCATTTCTGTCCATTTCTCCAGCCATTTCTTTTTCTCTTCCTTCACTACTTCACCTGCTTCTTTCTTCCGCTCTTGGTATTCTTCCCTTTTTCTGTCCGTCCTCTGTTGGAACCATTTCCTGAATGCTTCATTTTTCTTTTTCACTGCTTCCTTAGTTCTGGGGTTCCACCATGGTGTTTCCTTCCACCTTTTCTTTCCACTAGTTCTGCCACACACGACTTCCGCTGCTTCTACCAACACGTCCTTGAACCTATTCCATTCTTCTTCACCTGTTTTCGGATCATCCTTCGGTAATTTGTTTCTCACTAATATCTGGAACTTCTCTTTATTTCCATCCTCCTTCAGCTTCCATGTCCTTATTCTTCTTTCTTGGTTCTCAGTTCTCCTCTTTTCCTTCAGTCCTCTCACCTTGGCGACCAGCAGACGGTGGTCACTGTCCAGGACTTCTGAAGGTATTACCCTTATATCCGTGATACTCTTCTTTGTCTCCTTCCCGCATAGGATGTAGTCCACCACTGATTTCCTAGTCAAATCCCTGCTGTACCAAGTAATTTTATGGCTCTCTCTCTTCTTGTACCATGTGTTTCCAACCATTAGCCCATTTATCTTGCACAGTTCCAACAATCTCTCTCCTTCCTTATTCCTGTTTCCCCATCCTTCACTACCAATCACTTCCTCAACACCTCTTCTATCAGTTCCGACATGGGCATTTAGGTCTCCCATGACTATCAGGTCTCTCCCCACTAACTGCTTCTGCAACTCCCCTTCAAACTCGTCCTTCTCGCCTTCTGTGCATCCCACCTGTGGTGCATAGACTTGCAGAAGATCCAGGTTTCTACCTTTCACAGTGATTCTGGCTCTAATTATTCTATCACTTACCCTCTTTACTTCCTCCCTCAGCCCTTCTCTCACCACCATTCCCACTCCATTTCTCTTCCCCTCCTCATTTTCTATCCAGTATAGCTGCAAGCCATTTCTCAGTTCTTTTCTTCCTTCCCCTCTCCATCTGGTCTCTGCCAGTCCGAGTACGTCCAGTTTTCTCCTCTCCATCATATCCACAATCTCCTCCACTCTTCCCGTCAATGTAGTTATATTCGTCAATGTAGTTATATACCATCCCATACAGGACCTTTTTTGTACCTTCACTATCCTCCTTCATCATCTTTGTCCACTCTTCCATCCACTTTCTTCTCTCCTCAGCCACTACTCTCTTCGCCTCCTTCTTTCTTTCCTGGTACTCTTCCCTTGTCTCTACCGTCCTATTTTGATACCTCCTCCTAAAGGCTCTATTCTTTACCCTTACTATATTGTTTGTCTTCTCATTCCGCCATGGTGTTTCCTTCCACCTCTTCTTACTACTTGTCCTCCCACATACTGCTTCTGCTGCACCTACTAGTGTCTTCTTAAATCTAGCCCATTCCTCTTCCACCCCTCTTTCATCATCTGTCGGAATTCCTTCCTTTACCATTTTGTGGTACTCGACCCTTCTATCCCCTTCTTTCAGTTTCCATATCCTTATACGTCTTTCCTGGTTCTCAGTCCCTTTCTTCTCCTTACTCCCTCTCAGGTTCATTACCAGCAATCGATGGTCGCTATCCAGGTTCTCCGATGGTATAACCTTGATGTCCGTGATGTTCTTATTTAGTTCTTCCTCATACAGTATATAGTCGACCACCGACTTCCTGGTCAAGTCATCACTGTACCATGTGATTGTGTGGCTCTCTCATTTTTTGAACCAGGAGTTCCCAACTAGCAGGCTGTTCCTTTGGCAGAAGTCCAACAGTCTCTTTCCTTCCTCATTTCTTCCGCCCCAACCCTCTGGTCCTAGAACACTCTCATAACCTTGTCTTTCTCTTCCCACATGGGCATTCAGATCCCCCATAACAATCATATTTCTTCCTACCAGCTGCTTCTGCAATTCCTCTTCAAACTCCTCCTTCTCTTCAGAGGCACAGCCTACGTGTGGAGCATACACTTACACTATTTCTACGGTCTCTCCCCTCAGTGCTACTTTCACTTTCATCATCCTATCACTTATTCTCCTCACTTCTTCTTTTAAACCATCTCGTACTACTACTCCCACTCCATTCCTCTTTCCCTCTTTATTCCCACACCAGTACAGTCTATAGCCTTTTCTCAGTTCTCTCCTTCCTTCCCCTTTCCACTTTGTTTCTGCCAATCCCAATAAATCCAACTTCCTTCTTTCCATCATATCCACTATCTCCTCCACCTTCCCCGTCAGCGTTCTTATGTTTAAAGTTCCAAATCTTAGTCCGTGTGTACAGCCGTGTCATCGTCTATTATATCCATCATGTCCGAGGCTCGTTCCATTCTTGAAAGCATTTGGTTTCATCCACTACTGGCTTGCTGGGCCTATCGTAGCTTCACCAGAGCCCCGTTAGCCGTCACTTTTCAGGGTTCCTGTAGGACCTTCACAGCTACCGTAACGGTCCCGGGGCACACGAAGTCCCCACTGTACTTCGCCCCTACAGGCGATCCCCTACTTTGTGCCATTGCCCGTCTCCCACGACGTGGACGAGGGGTTGGGCTTATGGGAGACCCTCAAACCTTACAAAACCTTAAAATCGCCTGGAGAGAGGAGTGGGAAAATATCCCCCCAAGGACTCCTCAACAGCTGAGTAGGCAGCATGAATAGCAGGTGCACAATGTGCATTCGTGTCCGAGGAAAGCATATTTCTTACTGAGAGACTGCTATCGACCTTCATTTTGTGAGTCTGAACTGTTTCCAACAAGAACGTCATGTATTGATTTCTTTATATCTGTTTTCCTGCTTTCCCATGAGGTGAAATCTGTACTAATTTTCGTTATAAATATACCACTCCACCTCTTTTACGTATGTACTTTGTATGTTTTCCATCCTTGCCTGTGAATATTCCTTTCTACCAATGTCTCTGTTCCTTAGCAATATTGTCAGGCAGTGTACTATTATGTTATATTATTAAATGTAACTTGTTTTCAACCCTCAATGAGGTCTTCGTCGACATGGGTTGATTTTGCTCTAACTTACAATACATAAGGTATAAAATGAAAAACACATTACGGTATAGCAAGTAAAAGATAAACTCTATTCCAGAAAATGAAGGTTGCTTTTCAATACACAAAAATGGTTTATAACAAGCAATGCTTGTCATGGAATATTAAATTCGCCATTACTTAACAGTGATTAAACCGGAAGCTCTTTATGCTTCAGAAACGCTCAATTTACAACTTAAAACATTAAAGGAACAATTAGAGATTAAGGAAAGGAAAATTATGCGGAAGATCTTAGGGGCCAGAATTAGAAATGGCATACACTATCCCAACCCCAACTCTGAAATATATATGACAATTTCTAAAATTACCGATACCATGAGAATGAGACGAATTCAATTTTTGGGCCATTTGGAAAGAATGAATCGTACGAGACTTAATTACCGAACCCACAAATTTCTGCAGAACAAAAGTACAAGACCAAAGTGGTACAAACAGGTGGAGAGGGACCTAGTGGAGATGGGATCGCCAGATCTGATGAATAGAAATGCTATCAGGAATATTGTTCACACAAGGGGATTTGAGGAAGATCAGAAGAAACCAGCACGACGTGCATGGTCGGAGGAACAGAAACTAAAACAATCCATGCATATGAAGAGATATTGGGCAAGGAGGAAGGCTCAACATACGTTGATTCCGCGTGGTCCTAAGTGACCCATCCGCGAGAAGGAGGAGAAATAAACTAAAACAAAAGTCTAACTGTAATGCCAACAATGACATACCGTACTATCAAAATAATTTCAAAACAAAAAATTTCAAATTTAAATAAAAAAGGAAATGAAAACTTAAAATAAATAATGATAAGGTTATACAGGCAAAGAGACGGATCTAAGTCACAGTTGATCTTCAGAACAAAGGACACCATAAACATGGGGCGGACAGCAGTGAACAAAGACTTAAAATGGCAAGCTGTTGGTATGTCATATCGAGAAATAGCAACTGCTTTAGGTGTCTTCAAGACTTGTGTAGGAAACGCAATTATGCTCCTCGCAGTGGTCGCCCGCGCAAACTCACAGCATGTTAAGATTGGCAGCTGCTCATGCTGAGTAAAAGTAATCAAATGCGAGTGCAAGTGACTTGAAGAGTGAACTCGGTAAAAATTATAACATCAAGCTCAATGTATCAACTGTTTCTCAAAGACTTCGTGACTGCGCAGATGCGGATATCCGCACATTTTATCGCCATGCAGATATAGTTTGCATGGCTGTGCGAATAGCGGATAAGCTGCGGATGTTTGGAGTAAATTTGCGGATAGTATTTACAATACAATATTGAACTGGATTTTTTCTTAATAATTTTAGTTCTTGCTAAGATGTGCATCTTTCACGTTTCTTGTTATTTCCATATTTGCTTTTGCTTGGATTGTATGTGAATAATAGAGAAGTGAGAGAAGCCAGTCATGGAAATATCCTCAATTAGTGTTGACTTTTGACGCTGGGCTGACACATTCAAGAAATTTGCCGGACCACAATGGACAAGAAGAGCAAGAGACAGACAAGAGTGGAAGACCCTAGAAAAGCTCCTTTTCAAAATATAGTATATGCAAGGAAAGGAAAGGAGCAACTCAGTGCAACATAGTAAACCTTTAAATACAATAGCGATAATGTATTGAGGACAGTTAAAACTCTACTAAAAATAAAGTGAACGTGCTAGAAACATTAAAAATTTTGCAAATATTAGATACAAGAACAAGAATACATAACATAGAGAATACTGTAACTAGGTTAGGAATAGATATATCTTTAGCTATAAGAACAATTCAAGAACAAAGTCTAACGTGCCAGAAAAGTGCACCACTGGATGCCTCACTACTCATTAGGACTGCTCACCTAATGAGTGTAATGGAGCAAAATCCCTGCCTAGGCAGGAGGCCATTGCTCTTAGGGGATTAAAGGGCTGTATTTATTATTATTATTATTTGACAATAAATAGTCCTTTATATCTGCGTGGGTATACCCAACGACTTAGTAGCCACCCGGTGTTTTACTTGCCGTTACTCAGAGGGACAAAACTCAGTCCACATTGCCTTGCGATTCACACAGCCAAGGGGAACAAATTTCTCCTCAAATGTCTAAATGTGTTGCTTTAGTACTTTATTTAATAAATTTAAAATATAATTGTAATGTCAGCGAATTTTTATAACAAACGTGCGGATACGGATAAAAGTCATGCGGATGTGGGGCGGACGCGGATAACAGTCTTGCGGATGCGGATAATGTTTTGTGTATCCGCGCAGGACTGTAGGGATAGATTCATTCTATGCAATTCGCAAACCATTCCTTACTGACCTGACCAGGAAACCAAAGAGCAGGAAATGGAGAAGAATGTGGAATAATAATCGCCGAGGTTGGCTGAAAGAAGCTTGGCGGCATGTTGTGTTTTCTAATGAGAGCCTTCTTGTGCTGCTCCTGCAGTTCAGCAAAGTGAAGAAGCAGTAATAGTTTGGGGATGTATTACATCTGAGGGGCCTGGAGACATTTGTTTTGTTGATGAGTGTGCATTGTATCACAACTCTTGAAGAGGTAATGCTTCCCTCTGTATGAAAGCTACTTGGTGTCAATTTCATTTACCAACAAAATAATGCTCCATGTCACAGGTCGCGCTTAACATGCTCCGTGACTTCAGAACAATAATATTGAGGTTCTCCCACGGTCTGCTCGAAGTCCGGATCTCAATCCCATTGAAATTCTTTGGAATCCAATGGCATTGAAGATAGCAAGGCAGAAACCAAAGTTAACAGCTTCCTTGTCAGCAAGATATGGCAGAGTATAACAAAGGAAGAGTGTTGCAAACTGATTGACTCCTTGCCAAAAAGGCTTTATGAGTGCAAAAAGGCTTCAGGTGGACCAATTGATTATTGAACAGATACCAGTACATATGTAGCGACCAGTGGCGTATACTGGTCTGAAGATCTGGGCTACCGCTGAGCTTAATATTACACAAAACATGCTTTTGAACTTCCGTGCGAAAAGAGTTCATATTTGAAAACCCTTCCTTCCACGACTAAATAACAAACACGGCCAGCAATACAATTGAGACAGTTTAGAACTGCCAGATAACCTATTCCACCTAGCGTATAGCCTATGATGTGAAATGACGTGTATACATTGGCACACAATAATTATTGCAGTTCAAATGTAGGCCTTGTCATATGTATAATATGAACTTTCTCACTGTATAGACGAAGGCTGAAAGGAACTTCTAACAAACTCTCTATTATACAGTCACTGGCATTTAAAGCCCCCGCATGTGTTTGTTCCGTAATTTTCTCACAAAATCACAACTGGCACAGTTAAAACAAAACACTACATAAATATTCTTCAGCATACACACATTTAAATAAATCACACATCGAAAATACTACAACTTCTAAAACATATTCACATATATGAGCGCGATAATGTATATTTATTGTAGGCTATTTGTTCCATTAAACGCTTTTAACCTCAAAGAAACCGCTGGTACTCAATTAAATTAGCCTCTGGCTGCGCGAGCCAGCGGCGTGTGGGCCATGTATGCGCTCCTTAGCCTGCGGTTTAACTTGAATCGGGGTTAAAAATTGGCGGTTTCTTGCGTGGTTTCAAGTCGTTAAGCGAATAATTTTTATTTGATGTTGTGTATGCAATCATTTAAATATTTGGTAGTTTGGTGTTATTTTGCGTGGTATACATGTATTAGTACCTATTTCCCTCCGTGTTACTCAGACCATCGCCGCTCCAAGCTGTGTTTATTCTTGTTAGGCGCTGTCCAGTATGGCAAGAAACCGCTGGCCGTAGCGGCAACTCAGTCGCTATGGAGCGCTGGGCCTGCACGGAACAAGGGTGGGTGCGGTGAGATGGGGAGGGCGGCGTGAGGCTGCCGATTTCTCGAACGGTTTCTGCTACGTTGCCGCGTTGACTACTCACTAACCATTATTTATTTCGATAAAGAAGAATGTGCATGAAAGTCACGATTGTTTGAATGCTTTGTTGAACCTGTAATAAAGAGTTATTTATTTTTAATGTAATTTTCTTGGGCCACCGCTGGTAGCCCCGGTAGCCCTAAGAATACGCCCCTGGTAGCGACATATCATCAGCATTGTATTATTTTACTTTTTGAATTACATATTCACAAGAAAAGTTGAAATTTTATTTTTATTTAAGATGACCCTAAACTTTCTGGTAACACTGTACAGTAATTGGTTTAACTAAAGGCTTGGTTTCTCAGAACTGACTCATGTGAGATGCGGGGCCTCGCACATCTCCAGACTACACGAGCTTATGACAGTGGTTTTTCACGCTGCGCGATGCACAATCTGCACAACTTAGCAGTGAGACCTCGCAGTGTCACCCGCCAAATTTGTGCGTGGCAACAGCAGTGCTAGGCAACATTGTTTCTGTTCTTATATTTCCACCGTTGTAAGCAACAAGATGAACTTTACGGACGAAATGGACAAGAAACTAAAGAAGCACGAATGCACCCAGTGTTGTATAATTTACAACACAAGAGCTACAAAAACAACGTTGTGAAAGACACCTTATGGAAATATTATCGCACTGAAGTTGGAAGTTTAAAGACATCGCTGCCTTCTCCGCCAAAACAATGCAGGATAATTTCCTCTTCATCATACGCTTCCTTTATCAAGACTATCACACAGGTTGCGAGATCTATGTGCTCGGCAACAGATCAGCTTCGAAGCGTGGGAAACCACGAGCCTCGCAGAATCATTGCGACGAAAGTACGCCACGTCGGCCTCGCACCTTGCACCTCGCATGTGTCGGTTCTGAGGAATCAAGACTTAAGCATGCTCTTGAAACGGTCTCGCTTCGCTCCTCGTTGAGCGTACAAATGAAACGTTTTGACTGGTCCTTACTGTTTGGTGATAAATGTAACTGTTTACCTTTGCCTAAGCTATGTTGTTTTAATGGGCGCCAAGACCTCAACGCAATGTTGAAATCTAAATTTGTATTTAACAACGTCTAGCTCTGGTAGAACACCTTCAAGAATCTATTCACTCAGATCGTGGTATGATTTGATCATTAACCCAACAAACAATTGTATCAGGAGAAGGAATTGGTCTATATCTAATGCTAACTACTGAAAGCAAAGATTGCATTGTAAAAGAAATGAATTTATTATATAAAACAAGTCTTGCAAAATTAATAATAATAATAATAATAATAAGTTTAAAATTTAAATTGGAGCGTTGCGATTTTAATATTACCGATAGAAAATTACGTGAAAACGGAGTCTGATAAATTATTGATTTTACTCTTATTCCCAAGCTATGAAGTTACTGAAATACTGAATTTATATCAAAGAGAAACGAGAGATTGCGTACTTCTGTGTCATTCGCGCTTACCACTGGAAATTGCCGAAGCATTTCCCTCGTACTGGATGTTGCTGTGAGCTTCCCACAGTCTCCTGGACGTCGTCATCTTCGTCGATATTTGATGATATACTGGTAGATTAGATAATTCTATGGTCCGAACATCGGAGCCAAACACTCGTACAATCACACTGGTTAAGTTTTACTAAGATTGTCCTCCACTCCACGGAACATGGGAGCGACTCACACGTGCAACCGTACCGGTCAAGTCTTTCACAGATTGTCACCTCTTTCCCCGGCGCGCCAAACGATATATGCACCCGTCGGCTCCCCACCTCGGTACCAACTTCCACCTTACGTGGTCTCCACTGATTGGCTGCTCCCCACGCGCTACTTCCCCACCTCAGGCTCATTACACTTGGCGGGGGGGTGAAGTCGATTGCCGTTACCACTAGGCTGTCCTCTTCCTTGACCCCTATTCTGGTTGTAAATATTGTCATTATAATTTCTCCCTTGATTTCCCCTGAAATCATTATTCCTCCCTTGATTTCACCTGAAATCATTGTTCCTCCCTTGATACTGATTACCATAGCCATTTCCTCTGTTCTGATTTAGCTGATTATTATTATTATTATTTCTATTTTGAGCGTTGGCCCCTTCGCCACCGTTCACTTGAACTTCCTGATGCCTGGCTTCATTAGGCCTATTATTATTATTACCCTGGTTCCGTTTGAAATTGTCCTCATAACCCCCTCTCCCTAGTGCATCAAATGTGCTTAACAAATTTTCTACTTGTGATATTGTCTTTACATTCTGGATACAAGCAGCCTCCTTGATCCTATAGGGAAAGTGCCTAAGTAGAAACCTCATCACATCACATTCCTCCTTCAAGCCATCCAGATATTTACACACTAATATCTGCCCTAAAAAGTATTCGGTCATGGTGGAGCTTCCTTTAGGGTTATATTTACCACACACTACTCCCTCACGATGCTGCGACTGAATAACCTCATTCCAGAACTTTTCACAGAATTTCATTTTAAAATCATTAATATCAGTAAACTTGTCTCTGTAGACAGCAAACCAATTCCTCGTTTCCCCCACAAACACTTGTTCTAAAATTTCAACTACTTGGCACCACTCAATACTGCCATTTTCCAACCTCTCCCCGAATTTATTTTCTATAGTGTTCCATTGGGCACCCCTGTCGATTGCTGAACTTACCCAGTTCTACCTCCCTGTGTGTGCTATTCACAAACCTGGCCTATTCTGACTATTTTATTGCCTGATCCTAGCTTTTAATTTTAATTCTAATTCTGCGATTTTCTCCTCAGCCTTCCTCTCAATACTGTTTACTGTTAATTTAATGTTTCCTTCTGACTCTTCTACTTTATCATATAGCTTTGCTTGTTTCTCTTCAATCTTGCTAATGCTCTCTCTATTATTCTCTCTTAAATCATTTACTTCTGCAACTATTTGCGAGTGGACTTTCTCAATTCTACCCTCCAGCTGTTCCTTAACCTCTTTAGTTGCTACCTGAATTTTGTCAATTTCTCCCCCCAATTGTTTTTTGACCTGTTGTGTTTCCAGTTGCACTAGTTCTTTTAAATTTTCAGCCTGTGTACTGATTCTAATTTCTAACTCCTCCTGTACTTTTCCTAATTTTCTGTCTACATCTGCAATAATCTCTTTAGCCTTCTCTTCCATCACCCCTCTGATATCTCCTCTAATCTGCTCTAATTTCTTATCTAGGTTTAGATTGTTCTCTTCAAATTTCTCATTTAATTTATTGCTCATTTGTTTACTGTTTTGTTCCAATTTAGCATTTAAAGTTTCAGTACTCTCTCTATTTTCCCTACTGTTTTGTTCTAATCTGGCGTTTAAGGCATCTGTACTTTCTTTATTTTCCCTACTGTTTTGTTCTAATTTGGCGTTTAAGGCATCTGTACTTTCTTTATTTTCCCTACTGTTTTGTTCTAATTTTGCATTTAAGGCATCACTACTAACTATGTTCTGATACATAAACTCGAGAAGTAAAGTTTTTAATTCTGGTTGGCCGCCTACACTCCGTTTCAGTATCGGGATTTACCTCCGCTACCCCGGTACTACCATCACTCGACATACTGCTCGTATCATCACTCTCCAGTTGATGACCACTACGTAACCTCATCTGTTTTTCTTTCTCATCCCCCATAATGATATACACTGATAAAGACAAATAACCCCCAAAATACAGGCACAGAAATATATACCCCTCTCCTTCCACAAATGTTATTAGGTTTTCAACCCCACGTTGGGCGCCAAATGAAACGGTCTCGCTTCGCTCCTCGTTGACCGTACAAATGAAACGTTTTGACTGGTCCTTACTGTTTGGTGATAAATGTAACTGTTTACCTTTGCCTAAGCTATGTTGTTTTAATGGGCGCCAAGACCTCAACGCGATGTTGAAATCTAAATTTGTATTTAACAACGTCTAGCTCTGGTAGAACACCTTCAAGAATCTATTCACTCAGATCGTGGTATGATTTGATCATTAACCCAACAAACAATTGTATCAGGAGAATGAATTGGTCTATATCTAATGCTACCTACTGAAAGCAAAGATTGCATTGTAAAAGAAATGAATTTATTATATAAAACAAGTATTGCAAAATTAATAATAATAATAAGTTTAAAATTTAAATTGGAGCGTTGCGATTTTAATATTACCGATAGAAAATTACGTGAAAACGGAGTCTGATAAATTATTGATTTTACTCTTATTCCCAAGCTATGAAGTTACTGAAATACTGAATTTAAATCAAAGAGAAACGAGAGATTGCGTACTTCTGTGTCATTCGCGCTTACCACTGGAAATTGCCGAAGCATTTCCCTCGTACTGGATGTTGCTGTGAGCTTCCCACAGTCTCCTGGACGTCGTCATCTTCGTCGATATTTGATGATATACTGGTAGATTAGATAATTCTATGGTCCGAACATCGGAGCCAAACACTCGTACAACCACACTGGTTAAGTTTTACTAAGATTGTCCTCCACTCCACGGAACATCGGAGCGACTCACTCGTGCAACCGTACCGGTCAAGTCTTTCACAGATTGTCACCTCTTTCCCCGGCGCGCCAAACGATATATGCACCCGTCGGCTCCCCACCTCGGTACCGACTTCCGACTTACGTGGTCTCCACTGATTGGCTGCTCCCCACGCGCTACTTCCCCACCTCAGGCTCATTACACTTGGCGGGAGGGTGAAGTCGATTGCCGTTCCATACTATTCACGTTTTCTTGACGTTGCGACCCAGGCTTGCGTCATACTTCTTGACAAGCATAAGCCTGTATCTGAATTCCCAGTGAGTCATGTCTCTCAAAATACCCTATCTGACGAAACTCCGTAAAATTCCGTAATCACATAATTTTCTATGATATTGTCGTTCGTAATAATTTGCTTGATAGTGTTTTCTAAGACATAGAAAACCTTTCTGTATGCTTATAATTTTTATAAAATGCTCCGAAAATACCTTAATAATAATTATAATAAATTAATAATAATAATAAATTAACATGAAAAATTCTCTTGGATGAACAATTTGCCGCGTAAATAAATATAGAATGGCTTCCTACTGACTTATGCCAGTGGCATAAAAAAAAACTCGAAAAACACGTTACACTCTAATAGAATTTTCAGTGTAAATTGGTTCTGTAAATGGCCACAGGTGCAATATTAATGCATGTGAAGCCGCAGACAAACTCTAGCTACCAATAATTTCAAAAAAATGACAGTAATAATTGTATACCTGTTGAGTAAGATTTTAAGTTTTAGCTACCGTCAGTTGGGTCAAACTGTTGTACCGTAACCCAAAGAGTCGCATACAATCGGCGGCTGGACTATCTGGTGAATTTCCTGTTTCTGTAGGTGTACATTAAGGATCTGCTCTTTCACCTCTCCTATTCATCATTGTCATGGACAATGTCACCAGGGACCTACAGAAATCTCCCCAATGGACCTTGCTTTATGCTGATGATGTGCTTCTGTCCTCCTATGATAAGATGGATCTTCAACAACAAGTCCAAGCTTGGAGTGACCGCCTAGGAAAATTTGGAATACGGCTCAATGTTAATAAGACAGAATACCTAACAACAGATCAAATTGAACAAGGCACAATTAAAATCAATGGTGTCGATCTACCGAAGGCAATGTCATTCAAGTACCTTGGCTCAACTATTGCTGCTGATGGAACTTAACCATCTTTTTGAAAGCCTTCATAGGGAGGTTAAGGCTGCTTGAGCTTTTAGTTCTCGCAGTCGAGTGGTGCAGTTGCACCTAATATAAAGGGAGGTGGCGCGCAGTTCGTCACTCCTGTGGGGGTCCGGGCGGGGACACCAAGAACCCGCCGATGAGCCAGCTT
The DNA here is from genome assembly GCA_946902985.2 of Meconema thalassinum. Classification (NCBI taxonomy): domain Eukaryota; kingdom Metazoa; phylum Arthropoda; class Insecta; order Orthoptera; family Tettigoniidae; genus Meconema; species Meconema thalassinum. The sequence goes on from OX336393.1 coordinate 111,584,331, forward strand.
GGTGTCCTAGGCGAAGCCCCACACAAGACACGGCACAAACCTAGAAGAATTGCTGAGTTTTAAGGCTTGAGATTGCTCACCGTGTCAGCAGCACATGGCTTAAATGGCAGACAATGACTTGTGTTCTCTGAGATAAGAAGATTCCAGACCGCCTCAAGCCGAAAATATATCAGTCTGTAGTGCGACCAGTCGCCCTATATGGCGCAAAATGCTTGCCCACTACAAAGGAAGAAGAACGAAGAATTGCTATCATGGAAACGAAGATGCTTCGGTGGATATCTGATCGGACACTTCACGATCATGTCACCAATGATGACATCAGTAGGCGATACAGAGTAGCACCAGTCATTGAGAAGATGAGGGAAAGCCGTCTGCAGTGGTATGGTCATGTGCTTCGAGCGGACAAAACAACAGTTGCAAGCACTAGATTGACTTTGCTTGTAGATGCGAAGCGACCAGTTGGACGTCCTAGACTGCAATGGCTTGACACACTACATGAAGACTGAAAATTGCTGGACTCCTTCCCGATATGGCCTACGATCGTATAAAATGGCGACAGAGGGCCAGAATAGCAGACCCTGCCTATGTGCAGGACAAATGCTAGGAAGAAGGAGGAGCTACCGTCAGGATTTGAGCCCCAATCCCCTGTCCAAGCAGGTGCTTTTAGCTACTTATACAAATGCAGCCACAACTCAACGATGTCATATATTTCAAGGCTTAGATAGAAAGGTGCTGTTAAGATGGCTTCTGGAATGGTATACTGTAGAGCAGGAGATTCAGTTTTCATTTCCAACTGCGATTCAAAAATTCCTAGTCAGGTTCAAAAAAGGTGGATCCATATTTTGTTTGGGAGATCAGGAGAGTTCTATGTCATTCTAAGAACTGCCACAACAACACCTTTCCATTCGGGTTTGAATCCTGATGCAGTCAAGCTTTCAAGTCTTACTCAACAGATATAACCACTCCGAAGTGAGTCATTTCTATGAACAGCTGTATACCTTTATAAGCTCTTCTTCAGGTTGGTCTCGCACTAAGTCTGGTTCTAAACGGGCTGTTCGCAGTTCAAGACATTCTCCTGCAATGGCTTCAGGAATTTGCAGCACACCCATTGAAGTCTTGAGACGCTGTCTCTGTAACTCCAACAGGTTTATCTCCTCGGACATTTTAATGATTCCTATCTCCAGCTCACTCTTTGGGGCATGCAACTCATGGAATCGCTGCTTCAATCGGTTTGTGCTATCTGCCTGCTTCTTGTCAGTAGATGCAGATGTCATCTCCAGACAGCGACGGCTGTTGAAGTCTATCCTTTAACAACCAGTGAAATAAGCACTTTATTAAGTAGGTTTCAGAGGAGGGAAGTTTTGCTACATGCGGTAATTAATTCATTGGTAGTCCTGTTCCTGTTCCAGGATGGTATAGAGAAATCTAGACTTAGATGGTATGGACATGTAAAACGAATGGAGGAGAAGAGGATACCCAGGAGGATACACGAGACGAAGTGGGAAGGAAAGAGACCAAGAGGGAGACCGAGAGACAGGTGGCTGAAGGGGGTGGAAGAAAGCGTGAAGAAGAGAGGAGAAGACCGGACAAGGGTGGAGGCTGAGAGATGGTGGGAAGACAGAAGACGTTGGAGAGGCTTGTGTTCCAAACAGACCCGGCCAGTGGCTGGAAACTGTGCAAGATGATGATGATGGTAGTCCTGTTACCATCCGCTGACAGAACACATTAACATGGAAGGCCACAGGGTCAACCTAGCTCCAGACTTGGATGATGAGGGGGTTCATACCCCTTCGTCAGCTGTCATGGAAATGGTTTTCTGTAGACTTTCCTATTCTCAACTCCAGGCAGTTGCTTAAATGGTAACCTCCAATTACCGTAGTCCCAGCTGCTTCCTTCAGATTCCTTGCCCTATTTCATTCAACTTCAATCATTTAATATACATGGGGAAAAGATTGGCATGCTCTGATTTGCAGATGACATTGCTTTAACAACAGATAATGAAGATGATCTTCAGCAGATACTTCATGTAATGAATAACATTCTTAAAAACGAATTTAACATGAAGATTAATAAAAATTAAACAAAATTACTCGTATGCAGTCGGAACCAAGAAGATCATAGAAGAACACCAGCAATTTATATCGAAAATGATAGAATACAACATGTGAAGGAATATAAGTATCTGGGAAGCTTGATAACGTATGATGGAATCAGCAAACGAGAAATTCGGAGTAGAATTCTTCAGGCAAAGAACGCCTTTTATAGAAAGAAGAATCTCTTCACATCTAGAAGTATAGACCTAAAAATAAGGAACAGAAGAATCTCTTCACATCTTGAAGTATAGACCTAAAAATAAGGAACAGACTGTTGAAGACGTACGTGTGGAGTGTGGCTTTGTATGGAAGCGAGACCTGGAAAATAGTGTACTCGTATGTAACTACGGAGAATGCTTGGTCATATTCAGGGGTGTTATGTTCATCCCACCGTTTGATCGCGCATTCAGATAATGAGTCACTTTTAGATCAACAAGGCTATTACAAAAATTCGCATATCAACTTAAAAACATGATTTATTTTCCTTAAGGGAAACATCCACAAATAATCTTACATAAAAAGTACATTTGGACTAAATCCCATAAATCCATCAATATACATTACAAAAATCCATCAATAAAAAAACATAAAATGTCTTAACAACTGTCCAAAACTATCTCAAAGTTTTATCTTGCTCAATTCCCTTCTTATTGTCTTTAACTGGGAATAATTATTATTTAAGTCATTAAGCGTGCCTATCACACATTCAACTGGTTTCTCTAAGGCTTGTGAGACATTTACTTTATTTAATCCCTTTTGGGGTATCAACTTCAATCATTTATTCATCAACATTTCACTTTAGCATATTTAAGCTTAACAATTCTCACTTCCATCAAGCCTTAGGTTCATATTCCTTGCAACCTTCCATGTCTGGGATCGAATACTGTTCTTTACATCACCATTCTTTCTCATGCAATCAGGATAAGTTATTTTATATTATATCGCACACTAATATTTATTATTCCTCAGTGGGCTTGTTCCCATCTGAGCTCAAATTCAACATATTTCCTTACCCATTTATACTGTCTTGAGGGGCAAGAAATCGCTTATACAGTATTTTCTGCATAATTATCTTGACCATTTTTATCAAATTTTAAAGAATTCATTACAATTTTTAGCTGGAAATACTCGTCTAATCCTCAGCAATTCAAAAATATAAGTTTGAGCACTGTAGCTCCCGTCATTAATTAATTTTATTTCCACTCCGTTAATCACCAGTCAGAACACGCGCCTATGTGTCTGCTGTCCCCTCATAAAAGACCCTTTCTCTCCCCTTCTAAGAACCAGGTCTGCAAGGCAAGGCCGTGCCTCCCCTCAGCCTGCTCGTTGTAACACAATATTTATTACCTCAACAAACGACCCGTACAACTCTTAAGGCTTTCGTTCATTCTATATTTAATTTCGCTTTACCCGTCTCAATGACTATCCAAGTTTCTTCATAACATCCCTACCTTTGCAACTATTTCACTTCTTACTTCCATCATAACACCACTTTGTGCATTAGTCCATCTATACATTTATTCGGAGATCTTCAATTATTGGTCAGAAATAGAGCACTTGCTCTTAGCCTACCACGCCCGCTCTGGCAACAATAGGCCATGCTGGCATGAGAATAAAACACGAAGAAAATGGCACGGTCCGACTCGCAATGCTTGTTCGCCCATTAAATGCACGAATGACTCGAGGGAGGATCTTGCATAAACAATACATTCTTCCAGACTTACAATGCAGATACAACAACAATACAACTCACACATATAGCTATTTCAGTGGGAATCCCATACATCCACTCTTTTTGGTTGGAACCCAAATTCATTCGACGACCCGACACCGCAGACTGATCTCCCGAAAAATGCATATGAACTATGCATATTTACTCCTAGCTTGAGTTTATCACTTACTTTTGCCCATTTATTGGCACAATTATTTACTTGGATAGTCATCATTCAACTCTGCAATTGCCGGTCCCAAGCCCGGATGAGAAAGGAGGAGGGAGAAGCCCCCAACGGTACCTAAGGCGGAGGATCAGTGGTCCGGTACGGCAAAGGTGGTGGAAGGGGCAACCTGCAGACGAGGTAAAACGGTCAGAACCCACTGCCTTGTGGGTAGAAGAGGGATCTTCAGAAGGCTAAGGGACCCACCCTGACATCAATGGGCAGCTATCCTGAAAGCCCCCCAGAAGGTTGTGCGTAGGGCTAGCTGCCCTACCACAGAAAATTAACCTGCTACGAAAACTACACTACAGAAGAAAAACCGAATGGATATAAATGGAATACGACATTTGCCTGGACATGGAAATGATTTTTGGATTGGAACCTGGAACGTCCTAAGCCTTCGCCGGATCGGAGTCTTTGCAAATCTAACTGACGAGCTTGAGAGATGTGACATCTCTCTCATGGCACTTCAAGAAGTACGATGGAAGGAGGCTGGAAGTATAACCAGAGGGAAATATACTCTATTTTACAGTGGTGGCTTGAAGAGTATAAGTGGAACTGATTTTGCTGTGAGGAAGGAATGGATAGGGGCAGTGACAAAATTTACACCAAAGAATGAGCGCATGTGCTCGCTACGATTGAAGGGCAAGTTCTTTAATATCACCTTTATATGTGCCCATGCCCCTGCGGAAGATTCCTCTGAGGAAGATAAAGATGATTTCTACGAAAAGCTTGAGTCTCTATATGAGGAGGCACCGACACATGACATCAAAGTGATCCTGGGTGATTTAAATGCCAAGGTGGGGAAGGAAGCGTACTTACAACCCACTATCGGAAGAGAAAGCTTACACGATGAGAGCAATGATAATGGAATGAGGCTAGTGGACTTTGCATGTGGCAAGGGAATGGCAGTTAGCAGCACATTTTTCGCCCACAAGAACATACATAAAGCTACCTGGTGCTCAGCGGACGGCATCACACGGAATCAGATTGATCACGTCCTTATAGACACGAGGCATGCAACAGACATCCTGGATGTACATATATGTAGAGGGGCAGACGTCGACTCGGACCATTTTATGGTGCGTGTGAAGTACAGACAAAGAATTAGCCAACTAAAGAATGTCAAAGGGAGTAAGCAGAAGAAGTTTGATATGGACAAACTGAGTGGGGGAAAAGTTGAAGAATATGAAAATACTGTCAAAGAATTGATGGAGGAAGGAAATCCTGAAGACTGGCAAACCATCAAGACGTCTATATTATTGGCCGCAGAGCAAACCTTGGGGTTCAAGAAATTTCAAAGGAATGAAGGATGGTTTGATGAAGAATGCAAAGAAGCTCTGGCAGTTCGGAATAAAGCAAGACAAAATGCGTTGCAGAGGGAAACCAGGAGCATGAAACAAGATTTATTTGAAGCACGCCGAGAAGGAAATTAAAATAAGAAGCGCCAGTGGAAAAGAAGAAGATCGAAATTATCGAGGAATGTGTTGAGAAGAAAGATGTGAGAGGAATGCATTCGTGCATCAAGAGAGAGAAGGGAGGCTTCCAAGCGCGGACTACCATGTGCGAGGACTCAGAAGGCAATCTGGTGACGGAAGGAAGACGTATCCTGGAGAGATGGGCTGTATACTTCGAGCATGTCCTGAACTAACTCAGTGAGAGTGAGGGTGGGCAGGACGAGGACATCTACCAAGGGGGGCCCGACCCATTAGGCGAGGCGCCTTCCTGGGCTGAAGTAAGCGAAGCCATCAAGCGTTTAAAGAACAACAAGGCGCCGGGCGAAGACTTGATCACGGCAGAGCTGTTGAAGAAAGGTGGCAGCTATCTTCATGGACAGCTCTATACTGTGATAAAGAAAATTTGGGAAGAGGAAAAGATGCCTGATGAGTGGGGGATAGGCATCGTATTTCCTGTGCACAAGAAGGGCTCGAAGCTGAGATGTGATAACTACCGAGGTATCTCACTCCTCAACATGGGTTACAAGGTGCTAACGAGTATCATCGCAGCGAGGCTACAAGAGTTTGCAGAGCAATGTCTTGGGGACTACCAGTGTGGTTTCAGAAGGAATCGCTCAACCACGGACCACATATTTACCATCCGATGCATGCTGGAGAAATGCTATGAATTCAACACACCGGTCCACCAGTTGTATATCGACTTTCAAAAAGCATACGATAGCATTAAGAGGAGTTTTCTGTATGAAACATTGGACCATCTTGGAGTGCCTAAGAAGATCATCAGGCTAGTATGGATGACACTTTCGAACACTAAGTGTAAAGTAAAAGTTCAGCAAGAATATTCACGTGAGTTCAGTGACAACCAAGACTTGAGGCAAGGTGATCCCCTCTCCTGTGTTTTGTTTAACCTAGTATTGGAAAGGCTTATTCGAAATATCACTATAAGTGATAAGGGTACAATGCGCAGTTTTGTTGGATATCGGAGTGAAGCGGCAGGAACACTGTTTAATAGGCCAATCCAGTGTCTTGCATATGCGGATGATGTTGTGTTGCTGGGAAGGACATCAGGAGATGTGAAGAGGGCATTTGTTGAATTACACCAGATGGCTTCAAGAGCTGGGCTGTGGGTGAATAGCACAAAGACAAAGTATATGACCACAGTGAGGCAGGGTGAGGTACCTCAGGAGCTTGTTATTGATAATAATAAGACTTTCGCTAAGACCAGCACTTTCAAGTACCTTGGATCGACTAACACCGAGGGATCTGACTGTCTCGAGGAAATCAATGAGAGACTGCGCAGACTTGGAGGCTGGATTTAGACAGCTCCTTAACCCGGTCCATGAGGCAATTATAATTGGCTACATGGATAATTCTTGCCAGGCGCGTCCACGTCGTGGGGGTGGGCAACGGTACTGTAATATACCATGGAACTACAGTACCGGCTAAGTTCTGGTGGGGACCCAGTCCTATGGGGTAATAACATAGGCCCCGTGCACAGGGTTACATGCGAAGACCTCAACGGAATCTGCAGCGGAGAAGATGGACTTCGGAACGGTGGAGATTGCGGAAGAGGCAACCCAGTACTCAGGGAATAGTATGAGTACAGCATCAATCGGCAGCGTCTGTTTCCCAGGTTAGGGGCGGCTGCAAGGGCGTCTGTTTCCCATGTTAGGGGCGGCCTGTATAATAGCTGGCAGTAGCTTCATAAAATGCCTTTGGGAACGGCGACCCCATCGTAATAATAGCCTAAAATGGAAATGGCACTTCAAATGATTCGGAGAAGGTTAGGGCGTACCCTGCAGGCGACGTGCAGTTCTTTTGGTACTGGGGGAACTGTGAGAAATGGGCGACCAGTAACCGAAATGAAAGTGGGAATCATGAATGTCATGACCCTGACAGGCAAGGTGGAGGAGGTGGTAGACTTCATGGAGAGGGAGAATGTTGGATTGATGGGGCTGAGTGAAGTGAAATGGAAAGGTAAAGGAAGGAAGAAATTGAGGAAAGGATATACATTATACTGGAGTGGTGGTCAAGAGGCAAAAAATGGCGTGGGACTGATAACCTCGAAACAACTGGAGGAGTATGTTGAAGTGGTCGAGTGTGTGAGTGACAGAATAATGAAAATTAGAATGAAGATGAAAAATGACATGATGGACTTCATACAAGTGTATGCACCACAGACTGGAAACAGAGAAGAAGATATTGAAGTATTCCTGGAGGATGTAGAAAGAGTAATCTCAGATGTAGAAGTGGTGATCATGGGAGATATGAATGCACAAGTTGGAAACGAGAGACAAGGAAAGGAAGAAGTCATTGGACCATATGGATATGGGAAAAAGAACCGGGAAGGAGAGGAACTTGTAAACTTCTGTGAAAGGAATGGACTGATAGTGGGTAATTCATGGTTTCGGAAGAAAAACAGCAGGAAAATTACGAGATATGATTGGGGCGATACAAGAACAAAACCAGTAATTGACTACTTTCTGGAGGAAAGGACTAATCGCAGAAAGCTGATGGATGTGACAGCTTTACCAGGAGAAGCATTTGATGGGGACCATAGAGCCGTGGTGGCAAAATTTAGATGGGAAAAGTTGGAAAATCTAAAGGAGATCAGAGAAAGTAAAATAAAAGTATGGAAATTGAAAGACAAAACTGAACTGGAAGATTTTCAGGAGAGATTGAAGCAACAAATCCCAGTTACTGAAGTGGAAAACATAGAAGAGGAATGGTCCCACTTTAAAAAGGCATTTGTTGGTGCAGCAGAGAGTGTTTGTGGTAGGACGTCAACAAGAGTGAAAGAGAAGGAGACAACGTGGTGGAATGAGGAAGTGAGGAAAGCAGTGAAAGAAAGGAAGTCTGCATGGAAAGAATGGAACCGAGATCAAACAGAAGAAAGCAAAAGGAAGTATCACGACAGCAAACGGAGGTGTAAGAAAGTGGTAGGAGAAGAAAAGAAGAAAAGTTGGGAAGAATTTACACGAAGAATGGAAACAGATGTAAGTGGCAGTAAAAGGATGCTGTATGGGCATCTAAGAAGTAAGAGGAAATAAAGAGTTACTACAAAGCTAGTAAAAAAGGAAGATGGAGAGTTGTTTACACACCCAGAAGAGATAAAGGGATGATGGAAGAAGTATTTCGATAAGCTATTGAATGTGAGCAATTGTACTGGTGTGATGGAAGTGACACAACCTGACGACTCTATAACAGAAGATGATATAACAATGCTGGAGGTGGAATTAGCAGTACAGAAAATGAAGATGGGAAAAGCAACAGGGGTGGATGAAATCAGTGTAGAAATGATAAAGGCTGCTGGACCTGTTGGTATGCAATGGTTGTATTGACTGCTAAAGTGTGTGTGGAAACGGAAATGTGTACCAGAAGACTGGGAGAAAGGGCTAATAATACCAGTGTTTAAGAAGGGGGACAAGAAGGTGTGTGATAACTATAGAGGGATCACCCTCATATCACAGATAGTAAAAATACTGGAAAGGATATTAGAAAGAAGAATGAGAAGAAAGGTGGAAGGAGAGTTGCAAGAGGAACAGTATGGCTTCAGGAGTGGAAGATCCACAGTGGACCCAATCTTTAGCTTGAGGCAGGTGATGGAAAAGAACTGGGAATATGGAGAGGATTTGATCATGACTTTCATAGATCTAGAAAAGGCATATGATAGTGTCCCCAGAGAGAAGGTATGGGAAACCATGGTTAAGAAGAGACTGGGAAGAGAAATGTTGGAAATGGTGCAAGCAATGTACAACAACTGTGTTAGCAGGGTACTGACCCCAGTTGGAAAGACAGATTGGTTTAGGAACAAGACTGGACTAAGACTAAGTGTGCTGTCACCTCTCTTGTTCATAATGGTGATGGATGAAATTGTAAAGGAAACAAAGGAAGCATATGGACATAAAGAAATGAAGTTACTGTTATTTGCAGATTATATGGTGGTCTGGGGAAGGAACACCGAAGAAGTGCAAAAACAACTAGATGCACTGAACGAAAATATTCAGAAGTACGGCCTGAACATCAGTATAGAGAAAAGCAAGACCATGGTGATGACAAGAGAGGAAAGACAAGGAAAGGGCACTGTGAAAATTGGAAGTCAGAGTTTGGAAATTGTGGACACGTTTAAATACCTAGGAAGTGAATTGATGCAAACTGGTAGGTTGGACATGGAGATTGGCAGGAGAGTACAGCAGAGCAATGCATTCTATCAAAGTGTAAGAAAACTTGTTTGGGATAAGGAAGTACCAAGGAAAAGCAAGGAGGTAATGTATAAAGTGTACTATGTTCCCATATTAACATATGCAGCTGAGACTTGGACCCTGACAAGCAGGCAAGAGAATAGAATCCAAGCCAGTGAAATGAAATTCCTAAGAAGTATGATAGGAAAGACAAGGAAAGACAGAGTGAGGAATGAAGATGTTAGGAAGGAAGTTGGGATGGGAAAACTAAATGAGAGAATTGAGAAGAATAAACTAAGGTGGTTTGGACATGTAAAGAGGATGGAGGAAAATAGAATTCCAAGACAGATGCTGGAGGCAAAGTGCAAGGGTAAGAAAGCAAGAGGAAGACCTAGAACAAGGTGGATTGATTCAGTGAAGAACAGCGTAAGAAAAAGAAATCTGGACTGGGACAAGAGCGTGGAAGAAGAATGGTGGAAGGAAAGAGGAAAGTGGAGAAGTGCCATAAATACCCCGACCCGGCAGGAGCTGGATAAGGGGAAATGATGATGATGATGACTGCGCTCCGGGAACCGAAGCTACTTCAGTCTCTCCCATCTGCTGCGATCAAGAACGCTATCACGCAGTTGTAAGAAAACTATCTATAAGACAGTCATCCGATCTGTTGTCACCTATGGGTGTGAGACATGGGTGTTGACTAGGAGGAATGAGGATTTGTCGAACAGGTGGGAGAGGAAGGTACTCCGTAAGATCTATGGGCCTGTGTGTGATCGTGGAGTGTGGCACCCCCGCACCAACAAGGAGATCTATGATCTATGGGGACCCTACTATCGTCGCAGAGGTCAAGAGTTCCCGGATTCGGTGGCTTGGACATGTCGAGCAAATGCCAGAGTCAAGGATGGTGTATCAGGTCTTCCATGGGCGGCCCACTGGTAAGCGAGGACGGGGGCGACTGAAAAAGCGCTGGCTGGGCGATGTCGAGGAGGATCTCAGGATGCTACGTGTCAGAGCTTGGAGGAGGCGTGCACGGGATAGGAAAAGCTGGAAGACTGTGGTAGAGCAGGCCAAGGTCCTTCATGGACTGTAGTACCACGGGGTAAGGTAAGGTATAGTCATCATTCATCAACTTCAATTCTTTTAACAACTTGCCTTCATTTACGATCTATTCAATTAGGTCTTCCTATCAACAATTCAACTTCCCTTTAACATGGCATAACAGCCTATAACTTTCATAATTACTTTATCGAGGAGTCCAAAAATCACCATTTATTTAATCCTTCATTTATTTACGGTATACAACAATAACTACTTAATCCTTCACTTATTACGGTACATAACCACCATTATTCGTTCAATATTCCCATTATTCGCTTAATATTTCAATTAACAACTCATTATTTATTTATTATTCCGGAGTATAAAAACTCGATATTATTATTATTATGGAGTATAAAAACTCAATATTATTATTCTGGAGTGTAAAACTCAATATTATTATTCTGGAGTATAAAAACTCGTTATTATTATTCTGGACTATAAAAACTCAATATTATTATTCTGGAGTATAAAACTCAATTTACATGGTATACTGACCTACGAGTGGTCCAATTGTATATCTGACTTCCTCCTCCAAGCTCTCATTTACTATGTTTCATTCATTATTGTGGGTTTTCACCGATTTTACATTTTATAACACATTTTCAAACAACATCTTAATTCATGGATACAATTACCATACATTTCATTCTTTAGTGTGTGATATAACATATTGTAGTGAAGTTTCATCACTTACCCCTTCTCCTGCTCAGGTGAATGACCAAATCTTATGAAGGGTTGGCCGATCTTGCATTCCTTTTAGCAACACATATCACTAATTTTATATACACTCTTCATTTTCTTAATACTTTTCTTACAATGACACATTTTCTTAATATTAACACTTTACACACAATAAAATATATATATCCCTTATTACACTGGGATGAAAACCTATTTCCTATTTTTACAATCGCTATTTCACACGTATCATATCTCAGCCGCTGACGAAAGTTCCTTCGATCGCTGACGATATTCCTACCGATGCTCCTAGTTTGAAAGTTCTTTCCTCTGCCACCTTCTCCTAGCATCGAACGTGTGGATCTTACTCCTCCGGTATCTCTCCTATCTCTTGACTTCACAGTTTATAGTCTCTATTTGAACTGTTCCTTTGCATAGAACTTCTCTCACTTCTTTACTATTTCTTGTTTGCCTGTTTCCACCATGGCTCTATCTTCCGTTATAAGGTTGCCTTCTCTCGCGAGCCTATCGTTTCCGTGCTAACTTGGCCTCCCATGAGGTACGTATACTTCCTATCACTCAAACTTTTCGGTTGCGTACTCCTCTGAGTATTTCTGTTTCTGCTTCGAACCAATGTCCTCCGATGTTTAGCTGATTAAAACTTTCTGACGCGATAATTGATAATAAGGCTCCCTTCTGGGACCTATATTTAATATTGTCTTTACTTGTCGTAGCGTAGCTTTGCTTATATTTCTCGAATTACTCTATCGTGGTCTCGAACCTATGTGCTTCTTACTAAAGTCCACAAACTGACTGTTATAACGTGGCCTTCTCCGGGTCCAGTATATGACTGTTAATTATGTGCCTTAACCGAGGTCTTGTATGAACTGTAACGTAGCGTAACGTGACTCCTCTTAGTTTCAAGATTGACTTGTAGCGTAACGTGTTTGCACCGAGGCGTTAGATCGAACTGTATAACGTAACGTGACTCTCTCCTCTAGAGCCTCCTGATGACTGACTTTGGCTCTGCTCGGAGTCCTTATACTTAGTTTGGGACAAAACGTAGTCCCTTAATTACTTCTTGAGCTCAAAATTTGATTCCCTGTTCTAATTAACTTTCCAAAATTATTTATAGGTGAGGAACACTCTAAATGTTCGATTTATCTTGGGTGGATCAAGATTCGATTGTCTAAGTATTTTTAATTACTTAAAAACGTTTCTTATTCACAGTCCGGGGCCTGGTTAAATCACAATATTCTTCCTCGTAGCGCACCGCGCACTTCAAACTGACATCATCTTACTCAGCAATATTTATCTGTGCGTATATTGAAGACTTTAAACACACTCAAAAATCCCGTTTCCTGGGAGATTCAATAATCTGGCTTTTGAATTTTACCTTTGTGGCTAGCAAAATTGTTCTCTGCTAATTTCTTACTATAACACGAGGAATTTCCCTTCTTGCTCTGTATTTTAATGCTGAATTGCGTTATGTGGGGCCTCGTTCAAGAGGGGTAATTATCATATACTTTAAAAATAGTTCCCCCTTGACTCGACGTTTATAGGCTCATATATCCTTCCAAACACGCTGCGTTGTGGAATGTTAAAAGCACTTCACTGCTACCAATTTCTTCTTCTGCAGCCCTTCTTAATTGCTCCCTGTGTTTATGTTATACTGAATACTGTCAACCTTAATGGGTATTTATTGGTTTATACGGACTTTTAATATACCATCTGCTCTCTTCTCAATCTTTGTTCCATGTTAACCCTCTGTAAAAATATTTTCTTAGTGCAATATGGCTTGCTTCTTTCCCATCAAATAATCCAGGGTTTGAACTTGTACCATCTCTGATTGGGTACAATAGGGAAGTCAGAAGAGAAGAAGTTGATGGCTTTTGAGGCTTACTGATGGAGAAGGATGCTTAAGATCAGTTGGATACAACATATGACAAATGGAGAGGTATTCAGAAGAGCAGGAGAAAGTAGAAGCTTTATGAAGAGTCTGAAAACAAGGAGAGCAAATATGTTGGGACATATTCTCAGACATAATAGTCTGCTAGCAGGAGTCATCGAAGGGATGTTAGAAGGGAAAAACACAAGAGGAAGACCAGCACTTGCATACATCACACAGATTATGACAGACACAAACACAAAATCATATCGTGAATTGAAGAGTATGGCGGAGAATAGAGAAGATTGGAGAGTGGCTGCAAACCAGCCCCAGAGCTGTTAACTTAAGAGAGAGAACTCCTCTCAACATAAAAACCATTCCCACATAGAAACTATAACAGAATTACTGAGTTTTTTAATCACAGTGTACGGTACATTCTCAGACATTGGATACGTCTTTTCACCACAAAAAGCAAAACAAACAAATCAAAAATGGAAGATAATTGTCACTATGAGTAGAATGCCGGTATACTAATTCTTGTTCCTTTCTGCAAGCTCAATCATTTCACTACTTGCACTCACAGACATACATTCCATACAAAAACTTAATTATAACTATAACTCGGTCGTCAAGCCATCTGTTCTGTACGCTTCTGAGTGCCTTGTAATGACCAGAAAGGGTCCACTCAGAAAACTGGAGTTAAAAGAGAGGAAGCTCCTGAGGAGGATATTAAGTCCAATTAGAGAGGAAGGAGGCATTTACAGAATCCGTCATAATGATGAATTGTATGAACACCAGGAAGACATCATCACGTCTATAAGGAAAAGTCGCCTGACCTCTTATGGACACTTGGCACATCTGGATTCTGAAAGACCCACCAACAGGATATTCACAGTAACAGGAAGAGGCAAGGCTTCTAAGATCAAATGGATTGCATCAGTTAAGTCAGATATGAAACAACTAGATATAACACTGGAACAAACTCGAGACCGTCTGATGTTCCTTCAGGTTATCCGACAGGGCGTTTTCCCAATGTCCCTTACAAGTAAGAAGACTACAGGAGCTAAGTGGACAGAAGAAAGAAGACTGACTCATGGTCAGAAAAGGAGGGACTATTGGAAGAAGAAGAAGAAGAAGAAGAAGAAAGAAGCAACAACTTTAGCGAAGAGTAGATACTAGCCCCGTGGTTCTAAGTTCTAGGCCTAAACGATAAAGAAGAAAAAGAATATAAAATAACAACTTTTAGACTACAGGGTCTTTCATGTAAAATAAGAGCGCCAAGCGGCGGCTTTGTTAACCGCAGCTGCGGTCACCTTGGCCGAGCTTGTGGCTCGCCAAGGCCCCCTGCTTTAAGCGTGTGTACAATCCTATATGATGCAGCGGCCTTGCTAGCGTGTGTACAATGCTGAAATCTTACTTTACTTAGTTAGTTATTGTTGATGAAACCGAAACCCCCTACTTGTGCTAATTTTGTGAGTGATTTATTCGGAGACCGTTCAAGATTCTCATCAATGTCATCTAGCTCATCCTCTGTTAAAACTGTTCATGTGCAGGCATGTTTTTTATTGAGCACCGAGCCAGTAGTGTCAAACTTATTTGCAATTACGTGAATCTGTGCTAGTGAAGATCCGGAAATTGCTGAACAAATGCATCACTTACCCGCCGAGCCGATTCGTACTTAAAATAAGTTTTACATAAAAAAATATGATGTTGCAATGATAACTGTCTCACCATGTTAGCACTTGAGGTTTAGACTGGCGACTGAGCACCTGCATGCTTATTGCAAGGTCAAGTTTGCTTATGTCAATCTGTTATTTTTATGCAGTCCATCGGAACTTGAAAAAAGAAAAAGAAAAAACAGCCCTCGTATGTACTATACGCGCGCTTTCAATACTTCAGCAGGGGGCCGTGGCGCGCCACAAGCTCGGCCAATGTAACCGCAGCTGCGGTTAACAAAGCCGCCGCTTGGCGCTCTTATTTTATATGGAAGACCCTGTACTTCAGAGCACAGCTGTGATGGAATTGAAATAATTGTAAGATATAGAATGACATGAATTTAACCATGTTCTTTTATGGTTTGGATCTGTATTCATTTACAATATTCAAATAATTCCTTTTTTAAAAAGGTAAAATTGGTCCACACATCAATACATAAATGAATTTAAAAGTTAATTTAAGATTGTACTTATTGCAAATGCCATGCATAGCAAAAAGAAACTGTACATCTAAATTTAAAAACAACACAATAAATTGGAAATGAAAATGTCAAACATAAGGAATGATTTTCATGCAGCACCATTTACAGTACATTGGGAGAATCCAGCCACAACATTTTCACAAGATACTAAGAGCATCAACCAAACATCTGTAAATCCGTAATCTGTAACCAACACCATGCTACGATGGTTTGGACACCTGACGAGGATGGGCAATCAGAGAACAGCCCGCTGGTGATTGGTTAAGGAGATCAAAGGCAAAAGACCAAGAGGTAGACAAAGGAAGAAGTGGATCAGTAAGGTTCAACAAGATCTGGAAGGCCAAGGATTGGTCTGGCAATGGATCCTGGATGAAGAAATCTACCTGGATAGACAGCAAAGGCAAGCGCTCATATACCCCACCCAGCTAGCTGGAGATGGTTATGGATTATGACGATGATGATGATGATGACTAAGAGCACATCAATATCATGAAACATTAAGAGGTTTTCTGCTATGGGAGAACATACGGTTGAACAGGATCACATTATTTTCACCACATCTTGAACGTTATCCGCTTGAAATTTTGTACCATGAAAGACAGCTACATGACCAGTTTGCAGGTATGACTTTCAAAAATGAGACAAGTACGATACCAAGATAATTGTCAAGTGAATTTTCAAAACTCAGTTGACTTTTCTCAGGATCTTTTTCAGCTACAAGCCTGAAATTTTGTACTATCACACAGGCCTATAAAACAGGTTTATTGATACCGTATGTTATTAGAACCAGTGACCATCACCAAGCCAAAATGGCAGCCATGTCGATTTTCAAAATTCAATTGCTTTTCCTAGGGACCAGTTTTAATTATAAGCCTGAAATCTTGTGCCTTGATTAGACATTGGATCTTCAGGCTTTTACCTATTGTTTTTCGTAAGAGCCAATCAAGCTTATCAGTGACAATTATTCGTGTTGTGAGCCTACAATCTCAGTAATGAAATTCTATGTTGTCTATACACACCAACTTCCACCTTAGGGCCTATTTTTTTTATTTTCTGAGCCCTTAACAACATTGTTTTTGCTTTAAATTTTATATCTCCATAAATAAAGTAATTTTTCTCTCTGAACATATTGAATTTTCAGCTCAAACTTTGTATCTATACCGGATGAGTGAATAATGACAAAATATACCCTCAATTCAATTTGTGTCTGTTTTTTATGGGTTGGCATCAAAACTGCTGGAGCCAATGGCATGAAAATTTGTGAGTAGAAGACACCCCTAAAAATAACTGAGCTATAAGTTATTCATGTAATGCAAAAGGGTGATGCGGTTAAAAGGAAGCCTCAAATTTTTCCAGTGAGGCAATTGTGCAATTCATATCCACCTCTTGACATGTGTAGGCTCAGTCATGATTTCGTGGAATGTGCTCGAGATGGCTGCAAATCACTCATTGTTTCTAAGATAAGGCGAAAAGAAAATTATGCTAACATGCGTGTGTCTCAATCATGCATTTAAGAAGTTGCAAGGCATCATCTGTCATCAAGTTCACACAGATCGTTGAGTGACTCTATAGGCTGTCTACTTACAGCCAGAAATTCTCTTCACAGCTACTTTATGTTTATTGCTGTCGCCCTAACTCCATTGGATTTTTTTATCGACAAAGTATGTGCTAACATTGATTTCTTGCTATAGATTCCAATGTTAGTGAGTACTTAAGTCTTCAAAGAGCATCAAGTTAGTGTAATTTTCTCCAATATTAGCTACTTAGGGGATGAGGCTGTCTTCCATTTTTCTGTCATAGGACTATTGTTTCTTTTCTTTGGTGAGGGGGAGATGACCTAGAAGTTGTTGTCACTTTGTGTATCCCTCAACGACAGGTAATGAAAGCTAGTATTTCATAAAATAAGCAGTAGGCTAATATTATTTATATAAGTGTATATTTATATATACTGTAATATTATTTAACCCAATTGAAACCCAGAAAGGCACCTGGCCCAGATAACATCCCTCTGGATCTAATTCAAGCCGGAGGTCATTCCCTCAAAACAAGGCTTTTCACCCTTATCCTCAGAATATGGGAATCAAGAAAGGTACCTGGCGACCTAAAGATTGCCACTATCATCACTATCCTTAAGAAGGGTGATCGCAGTGTTTGTGGCAACTACCGTGGTATATCACTGCTATCAATTGTGGGGAAGATTCTTGCAAGAATTCTAATTAACCGCCTCAAGGTTATCTCTGAGAAGATCCTCCCAGAGTCACAATGCGGATTTAGAGCTTCCAGAAGCACAATTGACTTGATTTTCTGGGTGAGTCAGCTACAAGAAAAATAAAGAGAACAACAGAATCCACTCTTCTTAGTCTTTTATGACTTGGAAAAGGCATTTGATTCGGTTCCAAGACCAGCCATGTGGGCGGTGCTGAAGTGGTTTGGTTGCCCTCAGCATTTTGTAGATCTAATCAAGGCTCTCCTTGATGGCATAACAGATCAGGTTTGCCATCAGAATAAGATGTCCGATGAATTTTCTATTACCCATGGACTGAACCAAGGATGTGTACTGGCTCCAAAGCTTTTTGCACTGTACTTGGCTGCAATGCTTTATGGTTCACCCACAAACATCCCAGGTGTGGAAGTCAAGTATCGTTTCGATGGAGGGCTTTTCAACCTAACTCGTCTCCGCACCTTGAGGAAAACTCAGGTTACTAATGTTACTAAGATGTTGTATGCAGATGATGCTGCGGCACCAACTCTCACACCAGAAGAGCTGCAAGAGTCAGTTAATTGTTACAAAAGTGCATGTGATCGCTTTGGTCTTACCATAAATGTCAATAAGACTAAAATCTTGGCACAACCTTCACCAGGCACAACCTTCACCAGGCACACCTCTTCATCAGTTCAATATCTCCATCTCAAATTTGCCATTAGAGCAGGTAAACCACTTCTAGTACCTGGGCAGTACCATTTCTGTGAGCTGTACCTGTGAGCAGGATGTGGATAAGAGAATTGGCGCAGCCCATGCAGCATATGGACGATTAGCGCACCGGGTCTTCATGAATAAAGATCTGTCCACGAGTACAACGCTTATGGTGTACAAAGCAGTAGTCATTTCTACATTGTTGTATGGCTGTGAAAGTTGGACCCTTTCCCGACGTGATCTTAGGAAGCTTGAGCGCTTCCACCTACAAAAAATTCGATCAATCCCGAGGATTAAATGGGAAGACCGCATTACTAATATTGCTGTTCTTGAAAAGGCTCAAATCAACAGCATAGAATCATCCATAATAGGTCACCAATTTAGATGGATTGGTCATGTCCATCGGATGGATGATGTGAGATTACCTCGTCAAATGCTATATGGTGAGTTATGCTATGGCACCAGACCTCATGGTGGTCCTAAGAGGCACTACAAGGACCAATTTAAGCAGACCCTGAAATTGACAGGTCTTGATTCACAAACCTGGGTCATGCTGGCTGAAGACCGCTCAACTTGGCGCCGTACCATCTCGGATACTGTAGAAACGTTTGAAAGGGATCGACGCACACATGAAGAGGCCAAGCCTCAAGCTAGGAAACTTCGAGCAGCCCAACCACGTTCTCCTCCAGCAATACTATGTGACTTGTGTGGACGCTTGTTCTATGCCAGGATTGGACTCTTTAGTCACCGTAAACACATCCACAAACTGGATTGAAGGAAGAAGATTTGTACTCGGATTCGAGTTAAAGCCGATGATGATTATTTAACTATTTGCACATAACATTCATATATCATTTTTCAGCATGCTATTACTTACAGTTCCAATTTTTAGAGTTATTTTTTAATTAAGAAGCTGCAAATGTACTTAATACTAGATCTTTTTTATTTCCTTTCCTTTCCTTTTTTGCTGAGGGGGAATACATGACATTTCGCAACATCTACAATCTTAACCCTGGATGAGTAAGGTGGGGTGCAGGCTCACCCCAGAATATTTTTATTCTGGTATGTTTTTAAATTGGTAGCAATGATTTCTTTGTTTGTCTCGCTACCAGGTAGTCAGTGCCACTATAACCTTTGGTCTGCGTATTGATCAGTTGCCTGGACACAGACAATGGGGTTGTGTCACTCCCCGCCTTACTCAATGCGATACATCCGCAGGTCAGTTAGTTAGTTATTGTTTTTTTAAGGGGCAGAACTATGAGGTCATCTGCCCCTCTTAACACAGATTAAAGAATACAAATTTGGAATTGAATTTAAAATTTAGAGGTTGACACCTACATTTGAAAAGACCTAAAATTAATAAACAAAAAATTAAATAAAAATAATAATTATGAAAATAAACAAAAATTACGGAAAAACAAAAAATTATTATTCAAACACGAACAAGTCGTTGAGTCAATGTTCACTGGAAAATTTAGATTGCTGGCCCTAACCCACTCTCACTTATAAAGCGGATAATGCGATCAGCAGCCACCGCGTTATTGGCTAATATAAATTTGAGTGTCATCTGAAAACCAAGGTTTCTTCAATTGGGAGAATTAGTCATTCTTTAAGGTCCGTATTGACAATTATAACAAATTTATTATGCTCTATCCAAATCCGCCAATCAATACAATAAAATGTGCCAATAAGCACTAGGAACGATACATGTTTCGAACCTTATCAATGCGGTTCTTCATCAGTCGTCTTGTATTTTTTTTTATTCACAAAGGCTTAAAATTACCAATACAAAAATAAATGACACTGCACTGAGGAAGTAAATGACATTCAACACCGAAAAGAAAAATCACTGTGGGAGTTTAAAAAGTATATAGACACTTAGAGAAAGCAGGTTCAAGAGTCTTGTATTAGCACAGCATAAACAAAGACTAGAGTAATGACATAATATCATGCAAGTACACATAAAAAAAACTCAATACATACATTAGAAGACAATTTAAAACATTTCTAACAGACACTCTTATTTAAAATCACTGTATTATGGGCTTGTCAAGTAATGTCTAAACAATTATAACACTTTAAAAACAATATATTATAAACTGCTAGTTCTTATAAAGGCTTCTGTCTTGTCTATAAAATCTTCTGAGATTCTATTAGCTGATAAAAACGTTGTCAAATGCCTTCCCTTCTCATTAGGTACGAGTGGGTTGATCTTGTATGACCTATCCTTAGCCTACACAAAATGACGCGAGTAGTTCCCTTGATCGCTCTCAGTTTACTGGGTAGTGGGTCAGCTAGCCACTGACTCTCCCAAAATTCCAGAACTTATAGGCGTAACTGAGAGTGAATATCTCTAGCGTGTACCTCCATTGGTCGAGGTGGTGGTGATACCGCCTCTTTTGCAGCTTGATCCACTATCTCATTTCCCGCAATTTCCATGTGGCTTGGAAGCCACAGAAAGGTGATTCGAGTATCAGCGCAGCACAACCCAGCTAGTAGGTCATGGATTCGCTGCACTAGGGCGTGTTGCGGGAAACATGTAGCAATTGACTGCAACGAACTCAAAGAGTCGGTCACACGAGAAAGTGGATTCGTGCATCCTGTAGTGCAAACTGCAGAGCTTCATAGATGGCGACGAGCTCCGCAGTGAACACACTACAGGCCTCAGGCAAAGAGATATTGATTCATAATATCGATTATTCAGGTCCGTATTGACGTAACTACAGGGTCTTTTTTTTAGGTCGCTCCGCAGCACCACGATCACGGCACGGCTGGCGCAATGACACTCCGTGCCTAGCCGTATAATGCACACTTGCTTACCGCTATCGTACTGCATTAGGTCATCTTAGCCGTCATGACGGGATATGTCTCTCGGCAAATGAGTCACCCGGCCGGGCTATCGCCTTCCGTGCATGTTCCCCTGATACTCGGAGCGACCAAAAAAAAAGACCCTGTATATCTTTGAAAGAATAATAAGATTTCCGCCTTTCAATACTATTTATATATTGTGTATAGTATTGAAAGGTGGAAATCGTATTATTCTTTCAAAGATAACAAGATCTTGGTATTTGCACCATCGATAACGTAAGCACAACCCACTCTCTCGTCCACCTTCGAACCATCCGCGTAGAGAATGCCAGCATCCGGAAATTGGTGAACTATGCTGTGGAACTGCCTCCGATAAACGGAGGCATCCGTGTTCACCTTAGGACCTTGGTGCAGATCTAACCGAATTTCCGGACAAGTGACTTGCCACGGAGGCACCTCGCTAGATGTCCGGATCATACAGGGACCTACAGCCACTCCTATTTCAGTACTCAAGCTATCAAGTCTAATACCAACTGGCCGAGTGGCACGAGGCTGGTTGGCGTACCTCTGGTGGTATTGGGTACTGAAGAGAGCTTGATAGCTCGGGTGTTGCGGCATTTGAAGCACATTGGCAGCATATGCTAAAAGCATATGTTGGCGTCTATAATTTAGAGGTGGAACACCCGATTCGGCAAGTAGACTGGGTATCGGGCTGGTCCGGAAGGCACCGGTAGCCAACCTAACACCACTATGGTGGATACTGTCCAGCATTCTTAGGTTGCCGGCCTTGCTGAACCGTATGCCGCAGAACCATAGTCTAGCTGGAACAGGACGAGGGCTTGGTAGAACCGTAGCAGCACCGTACAGTCAGCCCCCCACGTAGTGCCACTAAGAAACTTGAGCATGTTCAGTTTCCTGAGACACGTCGTTTTCAGTTGCCGTATATGGTGCTGCCAAGTTAATTTGCTGTCAAAATGGAATCCCATGAAGTGATAAGTGTCAACCAACGGCAATGCAGCATCCCTGAGATGTAGTTCAGGGTGTAAATGTAGCCTCTGGAACTGACAAAAATGGACGACGGAGGTTTTCGCTGCTGAAAAACGAAAACCCCGGTCTTGGGACCACCTGTCAACCCGGTTGATAGCTAGCTGCAATTGCCGTTCCACGATTGCCATACTTCCAGAGCTGTAATGCAGAGCTAAATTGTCTACATACAGCGATTTAACTACCACGGACACGGCGGCGGCAACAATGACATTTATGGCAATCGCGAACAAGGTGACACTCAGCACAGAACCCTAAGGAATTCCATTTTCTTGAGTATAGTATTACGATAATGTCCTACCGACCCTTACACGCAAGAGTCGGACGGACATGAAATTCACAATGAAAGTCGGTAGATTACCACAGAGTCCCCACTTGTGAAGGGTGGAAAGGATCCCGTAGCGCCATGTGGTCTCGTAGGGTTTCTCGAGGTCAACGAAAACCGTGACTAGGTGCTGCTTTCGGAGAAATGCCTCCTGTATGGCGCTATCAAGTCGCACCAGATGGACGGTGGTGGATCTATGAGAGCGAAATCCTCACTGGTAGACAGACAGGAGGCCTCTCTTCTCCAAGAACCACACCAGTTGACAGTTCACCATCTTTTCCAGCAGCTTACATAGGCCATTTGTCAGACAAATGGGCCTATAGCTGCTTACAAACTTGGGATCCTTTCCAGCCTTGGGAATCGGTATTACGATTCCCTCTCGCCATTGAGATGGAGATTGAAGAGGATCAACAGTTGTTTTAAACTGGATTCGCACAGATGTTTTAACATTTGATTATGTATGTTATCCGGTCCAGGAGCCGTATCCCTGCACAGTGCAAGCGCACTGCGCAGTTCCCATTCAGAAAATGGTACATTGTAGGACTCAGAAGCAGCAGTGGCAAAGGACAAGGTATGAGTCTCGGCCTCCCGCTTCAGAGTCAGAAATGTAGGATCGTAACTCCCAGAGCAGGATACTTAGGAGAAGTGCGATCCAATACTGTTGGCAATGGCGAGATGCTCCGTGATGATGTCTCCATTGATGGATACTCCGGGTATCGACAATGATGTCGGGAGTTCGGAGATCCGACGAAGCTTAGTCCACACTTGAGATGAAGGAGTATGCGCCGTCATAGACGACACACACTTTTCCCACGTTGTTTTCTTTGCTCTAGCACACATCCTTTTGAAGGTGATAAGGTTGGCCATAGTGTTTTGCCTCCGATAGCATTTGAAAGCACGTCGAGAATCTTTAATGGCTGCTGCAATCTCGGCTGCCCACCAAGGGACAAGCTTCCGGCGGGAGTTGCCGAATGAGGAAGGTATTGTTTCCTCAGCAGCAACCAAACTACCATTCATTATGTGAATGGTATGATCGTCGACACTCTCAAAGGTATCTTCGGCAAACACCGCACGTGCCGTGAAAGTTGGCTAATCAGCCCGACGGAGAAGCCATCGACTTGGTAACTCGATGGCTCTCTGGTTGGGAAGAGTAATGATAATCGGGAAATGGTCACTATTACAAAGGCCGTCGTGTACACCCCACTGCAGCAGGGGAACCAGCGCACAACTGCATAAGGTGATATCAACACTTGAATAAGTGCTGTGAGCAATAGAGAAGTGCGTAGGTTCCCCTGTGTTCAACAAACACAGGTCCAGCCGCCTGATCAGTCTCTCAAAATCTCTCCCTCTACCGCTAGTGGTAGAGGGACAGATGCCACCGGCATCTGCAGGTCAAAATTCAGCAATACGAGGTGCATTTTTATTGACATTTGGAGAGCAGGTGATGGATGGATAAACACCTTCTGATTGAAATTATCTACCAAGAGAGCACTTGCCGAGCAGCTAGGCAAGGAATTCCACTCAGCGCTCCAACTCAGAGGCCTTCTGGATCACAAGGAAGATGCTATGCTTGTCCGAGAAGTAAAGACCACAAAACCAAGGTTTTTTGTAGTGTTTGTAATAGACCTGTATGTCAGGAACACAAAGTGATCACCTGCAATAGCTGCTTTGGCTGAAAAGTGTGAAAATAACCTCTTTTCTGAAAAGCATATTTTTAGAACATTATTTTGTAACAGTTTTTTTGTATGTCCTATACTAACTCGAATTATTAAAAGCTATCACTTTCTTTGCATTAAATTGATAATACAATGTTCGGTTAGTAACTTCAGTGTATTAAAGGAAAGCTCAAAATGTTTCCACTCATTATATTTAAACTTTAATAAGTGGGGTTCATATACACCCCACCTTACTCATAGTGCTGTAACAACTATACCTTACTCATCCAGGGTTAAATTGAATTATCATTTACATTCATTGATATACTGACTGGATTGGCCCATTTCACCCTTTTATTTATTTATTTATTTATTTATTTATTTATTTATTTATTTACACTGTTTACGCCCTCATTGGAGCACCAAAAATCAAACCTTATATACAAAGTCTTCAAATACTAAGTTCAGTTCTTAATACTTGATAATTTTTTTCTTTGCCAATACTTCTTCGTTCTGGAAGATCTTGCAGCCCGTTCTTCAGCAGATATAACATATTGCTATTGTTATTCTTTGAATAACTGTAAGACACAGGATCTATTTTCTTCACAGAAAAGCAGTGTAACAATGAGTGTGCACATTGGCTGACACAAAGTAATAGCGTTGAGACCAAACGGGTACAAATACCAAAACAATGCAATCAAATAATAAAAGACATGGTAAGTTTTGCAAAAGCTAGGATAACGTACATTCACGGAACATCTAAGTTCGACAAAGATGCCATACAGCTCAGCAGTGGAGGCGAGAAATACAAATACACCAATAATCAATTAATCCACTCTTTAAAATATTTCTAACACTCGTGGCGATAAAATTTATGTACACGACAATATTCGGAACACCATATCATAGCATTTCACTTACCAATATAGTAGGCCTCACAATTAGTTTGAAGTCCACATGTCAACTTTGTCAGCACTTTGTCACAGCTTGGCAATGCGTCGGCTGTGCTGTTTGGTTGTCATGGTTCCTTCGTAGAGATGTCCTCTACTGGTGCAATGAGGCTGTGCATTACACTGGTGTGTGAGTTATGTCTTTATGGTCTCAAAATAAGTTGCCAAATGTCACTTAAATGATAACTGTCATCAATGTTCATTATGACCAGATGGCACTGTAATGTACAAGATGTGGCATACATCTAGAATCAATCTTCACTACTTTAGCATCGTTAAAGCTTATATTATGCCCTGTAGAGATGGCTCCACTAATCCCATCTGAGATCTGTACCTTATGCAACCAGCATGCTTAAGAGACACATTTAATAGTCCTGCTAGTCTGCCCTATGTTCACCTTATTGCATGGAATGCTGTAGACTCCAGCTTGTTTGGTAGCTGGGACTGGACCTTCCACATTTCACACTAACTGCCCAATTTTCCTAGGGAGACAGAACCTGGTAGTGATATTCAAGATACAGGTAATGTTGTTCAGGACACAGTTTGCATATTGTAATACCATAGTTAAAGCATCTCACTCTTTCTCTGATATGTTTGAGTTGGTTTTTAGGTGAAGTGATCTTAAAATGAGTTTCTTGGAGTACCTACATTATATACAGTTGAGACTGGTTTGTTTGTATTTCAAGGGCATCAGATTTAACTATGTATAATCTAGAATTACTCTCAAACCAGTTCTAATTTTTGTGATTTTATTTTCATTGAAATCTGAGGCGACTTCGGTGGCGTAGTCGGTAGCATGCTGAACTGCTGTGCCCAAAGTCGGGAGTTCAAACCCGGCCGACATCGTCGGATTTTTAAGAGAGTTAAAATCCTTCAGTATGCCTTCCTTTGGAGGGGAAGTAAAGCCAGTGGGCCCATGTCATAGATTTATGGCATGTAAAGGAACCTACCACTGCAATTGGTAGTGTGTAGCTAAATTTGTAGGTTATATTTGGCTGGTTAGGAAACGCTCTATTCAAGTTCCAATGTTCGCCGCTAGGTGTTAGTAACAATGGCATCTCGTAGCCAAAGTTGGAACTACTTGAAATTGAACTTTCATTCATCTTCATTCATTTCATCTCTCATTAACTCCTCTCGTGAGGTTGGCGTCTGGAAGGACATCCATCCGTAGAAACTATTAGGCACTTCGTTCATCGCATCTCATCCCTGACCCCGTTAGAAAACAGAATTAATAAAGGGTAGACATAGAAAAGATTTTAATTGAAATGTAAATACAGTAAGTACCCATAAAATGTATATTATTTGTGCTGCTACAGTGTATTTTAAGTTAAACTACTGTGTCACAAAATACAGTACAGTATTTACTTTCATATAGAGTGTTAATGTTAAGTTTCTAAACTTACTGACACAATGAGACTTCGCCGAATTAAATTTTTAAGTCACTTAGAAAGAATGAAGCATACCAGACTTACTTTCCGAATACACAAATTTCTACAAATCAAACGCACGAGATCAAAATGGTACAAACAAGTGGAGAAAGACCTCAGTGAGTTAGGATCACCAAATCTTCAGGATAGAGACTTAATAAGGAAAATTGTCCACACAAGGGAATTTGAGGAAGATGGGAAGAGACCAACACGTCGTATCTGGATGGAGGAACAGAGATTACAACAATCAGTGAAAATAAAGAACTATTGGGCAAGGAGGAAAGCTCGCAAAATATTCATTCTGCGTGGTCTTAAGTGACCGATTCGCGAAGGAGAAGAAGAAGAAGAGTGTGAATGTTTTCATCCATACATTTTAATTTGAGACTCAAGATACTCCAAAATCAGGATCTCCCTATTCATGCTGATATACCTGCTGCTTGTCTACCCAGTCTTCGCTCAAGGCAGCCCCCTGTGAAGACAGCTACGAGACTTATCAATGAGAACTTTGACATAGTCCAGCAGTGGTCTCATGATTGGAAGATTTTTGCTCAACAAGAGTGCCAAGACATGCCATCTGTCACATCTAAAGTACCTGGTTTTGATCTTCCTCGGATATGGTCGAAATTAAACCGGATCAGGACCAATTCTGGTGTTTGTGCGGAACAGGTTATCCTCTCCAAAGTGTGATTGTGGAGCCGATAGATAAACGGTGAAGCACATCATTCAGGACTGTCTTCTAAGATCCTATGGTGGCAACATATTGGATTTTCTCTCAGTGACTCCTCCATCAGTGGACTATATTTCGAATTTATATATTAAATTATGATACTATCTGTTCTTTTTTTTTTCTTTCATTTTTCAATATTTCACTAAGATTATTATGTATTATTATGTAATATGATGTAAGTGTGTGTCATACCATACGATAAATAAAATAAATAAATAAATAAATAAATAATTTGAGTCTGTTTTGCCTTTCAGCGTCCAGTCTAGTCAGGAAGCCTCTGTTTGTGAAGAAGTCACCTCCATGATCTCTTAACAGCAGTTAGCATTGCAGCCTCCTCTGCTTCCAAATCTCTCACTTTGAAATCGTTCAATACTGAATCTAACCATCCCCTCCTAAGTCTACAGCCGAGCTCACTAACCTATCCTCCCCCATTCCCATCACATGACCCCACCATCTGAGTCAGCTTCTCATTTCTAACATAGCCGATGAAACACGTGCCCCTATTACACCAAGAGAGGATGTCTCTATGAGCAAACAATGAGTACCAGACAGCGCAGTAGTGCACGTCTGCTGCCATGAGATGAAGCTGTCATTATCAACCACTTGACGAAACTGTCACATGGCAGTGAAACTAGTCTTGAAGCGAATATCAGAGAAACAATATGACATGATATGCCGAATATTCTAATGTACAACCCACACATTGTTGTTTTTTTCCTATATAGAAATATACGAATAAGTTAAACCTACTCTATAACAAAAAACAACTAGTTCCTTAGAATACATACAAATTCACAGCATGCAATAAAGCAAAACATTGCATTGTCTTACTTAATCAGTGCAGTGGTAGAGAATGAAATACCAGTACAGTTAACTCTCGATTATCTGGGCACTTATTGTCTGATTTGCGGATTATCCATTCGTAGTTCAGCAAAGAAAAAAAGCTCTCATTTTGTGCTAATTCAAAATAAAAATTCCCAACCGGTGAAAGCTTACAGTTAAATGGTGCCATTTGGGATACATTGTGGATTGTATTTACAACGCCTCAGGCAGTCTGCCAATTGTCTGGTTAGTCCTTGTCGCTATTCCATATCGCACTGCCTATTGTACTATAGTTACTGATCGCAGGACGAGGCAGAAGAGCGTAACTGTGTTGTTTTATCTATAGCGAAGAAATTAGAAATGACATATAAGGTTGAATCACCAACAAAACTGTCATGAGTGGTTCAATAGCGATTTATGTGAATTGAGATTCAAGCAGCTGAGTGACACGCACGCACGAGGGTGCCGGCTCAGCGGAGGAAGAGCGATCGAGTAAAGACAATTAAGGAATCACTCGTTATTCACAAAGAAGTATCAAAAGGTATTGATTTATTATTAGAGTATGCTACACAACAACTAATTTGACTACACCAACGTTTTGACAGTCTGGAAAATAAGGACTGTAATAAGTAGCAAAGTAATCGAACCCGGATCTCAGGGGCGACACCCAAGCATGCTAGCCACTACACCGTCAGAAGGTTGCAATAATTGGGATTGAAATCGTGTTGATCAACTGAGAAGTTATAATATCAATTAATGAATTAATTAATTAATTAATGGTAAATGTGAAACCACCTGAAAAGAAAGTTCAGCTTGTTCCATATTTCCCAACAATTGGTTGTAGTTGTTTCATTTGAGGGGATTTGACATAGTGGTCATTTAGTCCCATTTACATAGGGGGGTGTGTGTGTATATATATATAATTTTTTTAATTGCCTGATAACTTGTATTATTGTGGTGTGTGTATTTATAATTTAGGTGAGGATTGGGAAGGAAGCGGCTATGGCTGGAACCATTCTGGCATCACTTGGAGTACAGGGAGGAAACCACGGAAAACCACTTCCAAGATGGCTGAGGTGGGAATCAAAGCCATCTCTTCTTAGTTTTTGCCTCGCGAGGCTACTCGTGCCCGCAATCAAACTAGAATTAAATTTCTTGGCAGAGCCGGGAATCGAACCCTGACTTCAGGGGCTACAGCCAAGTGTACTAGCTGCTACTCCACGAGGTGGTCTCGATAATTGGGATAGTAATTGTGTTGTCCAATTGGAAAGTTACAATTATTGTTAATAAGGCAAATGACTTCAAAACTTTCTACTTTCAGGTAAGGTGAAGTTTGTTTGTTTGTATAATCCATGTTTTTCAGTTATCCGTGCAATCCCAGGTCCGCAATAACATATATATAATCGAGAGTTTACTCTACAAGCATAGCTGGGATAAAATGCAAATTACCGTAAAGCTCAACAATGAATTTCTCACAAGATAACAGGTAAAAGTTCGGGTCACACCTTTCACCTTGTGGCAGAGGCAACACACCAGTTGTGGAACATTGATTAATGTATTTTATATAGGCTTAGAAATGATCTATTAAAAAATCCTTTTCAGTCTGTCAACATGATTTTGCCCAATTATATTAGGCGGGGAGAACAAATATTTAAACAACCTAACCTGAATGAAATACTGCAGTCGAACCTGCCCTAACGGACACCCTTATTCAGCGGACACCTGCCTATACGGACATTTTTCCGTGGAAGCGATTTTATTTTACATAAGACAAGTGTTAAATTAGCCTCATTTCAGCGGACACCTTGAAGTCCGGACAGCGGACATCGCCATCTGTCCTGTCCACTTGACTTAAGCGGACACTTCACAAGCTGCAGGACATTTTTTACACCGGACCTTGTCACTCTTTCTTTTAAAACCATTCTGCAGACATACGGATATCCCTCTTGAATGTCTGTACTACACCTATTTCGAGTCAAAGGAGAGAGAGAGTGAAATGCAGGCTACATGGCAACGCTGTAGTAGCCATAAAGTTAATTCTTCTATACATTCCTCTTTCCAAACCTTTTGTTATGGTGTTCTACCTACTGGTGTACATTCCGAGAATTCTAATTGTCCAGGATTGCTGCCAGTGACTGTTTACTCACGAGTTACCTTGGGATTTTCTTCCCTGCTTGCATCATTCTATTCATAACTCAGATTGCCACCGATAAGGTAGAGCTCAGGTAGTCAACTTGAGAAGGAAAAGACTTGCAGTACATGCACTAATTAGTGAGACAGAAATACCGTAGCATTTCAGTCGTCGAGTAAACATGAGTAACAAGGGACAAACGTGTTTAGACCTCGAAACAAGAAGAAATGTGATTGTAGTAAGTGACAGGGGACTTTCATTGAGAAAGCTTGCCAAAAAATTCAAATGCAGGAAATAATCAAAATAAAGATGTGAGAAAGCTTGCCAAAAAATTCAAATGCAGGAAATAATCAAAATAAAGATGTGTATGTTTATGTTTAAGGTGGATGTACTTTGACATTAAAATGTTCGATTATTTTTACAAACTTGTTTCAGCGGACACCTCTCATAACGGACATTTTCCCTCGGAACCGACAGTGTCCGCAGAAGGGAGGTTCGACTGTATATGAATTAGTTATCACCTAATTAACTCACAAACAAGGTGGGGTATAGGGTGTGGGGGGGGTAAGTAATCGAATAACATGTAACAATAGTAACCCTATTAATGTGTTAATTAACATAATTAAGTGATAAATAATATTTCATGTAGGATATTTCTGTTAGGGTGTTTAAATATTTGTACTCCCCACCTAATAAAATTGGGAAAAATCGTGTTGACCAACTGAAAAGCATTCTATAATAGATTATTAGGCAACACCATGAAAAATGGCTTCTAACACTTCAAATTAGATGATCATCAATGTAAATTAACCCTCAAGCAGTCACGCCTCATTTCATAACGATAGTTGTCGCGTGGGGTTTTCACAACACTATTGCACTATATGGCATAGGTTAAATCACGAGAATTTTCCACAAAATTATTTTAATAAGTAAAGGACATCAATCTAAAGCATGAAGATCACAAGGAATCTATAATTTGTTTGTCTGGAAGAAAATTATCATTGAAATAAAATAAAAATATTAATAATAATAATATATACATCCATGTGGAGAACATAATTCACACCATGCGCAAACGACGAATGTCATTTTTAAATAGAATGAACAATGACAGGCTAACAAAACAAAAATTTTAATAAAATTTAAAAACTTAGCGTGGTTTACACATACATTAAAGGATCTTAAGGAAGCCGACATTGACATTACAGATACATACAATAGGAATTTATTTCGGGTCAAAATTCAAAAAGTGATCTTCAGGGAGGAACAAGAAAGACAACTAAAGCAGCCACAGAACATTGAACAGCTCCGAAAGCAGAGATCAGAGAGGATGAAGCGAATGTGGGCAGAGAGAAGAAAGACATGTGGCAAGATTTGAAGTATTGATTTTACGTGCTCTGTAATAGTGCTATTCGATTAAATAAATAAATAAATAATAATAATATGATAATATTGTATGGCCCCGGGTGCCGGGTGCAAGCTTTGTTATTTGACACCCAGATGGTAGCTTGCATGTCAAATTTCGTTGTTCCTTGAAGCACTATGAAAGTCAAGGAGGTTAGACATCTAAGCTCCTTGAGCACTATAGCGCTTTCTAGTAGAGAAATGAGGAACTTTGTGTTGGCGGAAACTCCCGAGATTAATTTTGCCATTATGAACACGGCCTAATGAATTCAAATGGGTTCTTTGACATGCCAACATCATATGACATCCATGTCGTAATTTTTGCCGCCTTTCAAAAATCACTTACCATGGCCAAGAGCGAACCTGCAAGCTTGCGGTTAGTAGACCAACACGTTAACCACTCACCCACCGTGGCAAGCTATAAAAATATGACACACTCATAATATAAGAAATCATTAACCGTAAATGCTAAGCTTCTGCATTACTGCACGGTCATCTGACCGAAAGCCTTATAATATATGCTGAAGAGTGCCTTAAGATACACAGAAAAGGTCATATGGAGAAACTTGAAACCAAAGAAAGGAAGATCTTACAGAAA
Source organism: Meconema thalassinum (assembly GCA_946902985.2). Lineage (NCBI taxonomy): Eukaryota > Metazoa > Arthropoda > Insecta > Orthoptera > Tettigoniidae > Meconema > Meconema thalassinum. Next base: position 111,616,662 of record OX336393.1, read on the forward strand.
ATCTTGGGTCCAGTCAAGGAAAATTGTGATTACAGACGGAGGCACAACCATGAACTCTACACACACACATTACCAAAATCACTGACGTGATGACAAAGAGGAGGATTGTATTCTATGGTCATTTAACAAGACTGAGCCCAATGCGATTGTCAAACAAAATCTTAACTTATACTTTCTGGGTAAGAAAACCAAAGGAGCGTGACTCACAGAGGTAGAAAAGGATTTAAAAGAAGTGAGAATTACATACAACAATATTCAGATGCATACGCCCCCTTAAAATGAAACTAAAAGAACATCTGAGTTTCTACGAAAAACCTAAACTCACAACAGCCAAGACGTGGACTGAAGGCAGGAAACAGCACCATCGAGACCACATGAGCTGTTACTGGGCGAATGTTACATCTCGAGGAAGAGAGCAGTTGAATTAACGTGGTCCATAGATGGCCGAAACGTCATGAAGAAGAAGAAGAAGAAGAAATCTACAATATCGCACATGATAAAAGGAATGTGCATGGAGTGCTACAGTAGTGTGAAGACTAGAGTCGGGACATCGGAATGGTTTAAAATTGACACTGGACTAAAGCAAGGAAGTGTGTTGTCACCATTATTGTTCGTAATGGTGATGGATGACATCATGAAGGCAGCAATGAAAGAATATAGTAGGGCAAAGATGAAGGTAATGTTGTTTGCAGACGACTTTGTGATCTGGGGCGAGGATGAGATGGAGGTACAAGAACAGTTAGATGTAATAAATGAAAAGATTGAGCAATGGGGATTAAAGAAAAATGTGGAGAAGAGTAAAACAGTGGTGATGAGTAGAGATAAGAAAGAAGGAAAAGGAGTAATCAAAGTAGGAGATAAGGAATTGGAAGTGGTGAAACACTTCAAATACTTGGGAAGTAAACTGACTGAAGATGGAAGACTAGATTTGGAAATTAGCAGAAGAATACAACTCGGGAGTGCTTTCTACCAACAGGTACGGGGACTAGTATGGAACAAGGATATACCAATTAAGGCTAAAGAAGTTATGTACAAAGCATATTATGTTCCTATAATGACATAAGCAGCAGAAACTTGGACAATGACTAAGAGGGATGAGAGCAGATTACAGGCAGCTGAGATGAGATTCCTGAGAAGTATGGTCCAGAAAACGAGGAGGGACAGAGTGAGAAATGAAGATATACGGAAAGAACTGGGAGTACAGAAACTAAATGACAAACTGGAGCAAAACAGATTGAGATGGTTTGGACATGTCAAACGCTTGAATGAAGTAAGGCTACCAAGACGAGCACTGGAACAATGGATGACAGGGAAGAGAGGACGAGGAAGACCAAGAATGCGTTGGTTGGACTCGGTGGAGAATAGCATTAGAAAACGGAACCTGGATTGGAACACTGTGTCGGAAGAGGAATGGTGGAATAACAGAACAAAGTGGAGAGGAACCATATTTGCCCCCACCCAATGTCAACTGGAAAAGGGGAAATGAAGATGATGATGATTGCACAAAACAGCACACCGTTTTTAAACATCATGTCCTTGTTGTTTATAATTTGTAGAACTATGTTTGTGTACACTGAACATCACACAGAGTTTAAACTTAACTTTTGTCACTGTTGTCTTCGTCTACATTCTGAAAACATTTCTGGCAATGGTTTGTTATATGTTTTTGACACATCATTTGGAAACATCAGACACAGTAGGATTTTTCTTCCTTGGGCAAACTGCACAACATGACTGTTTCGGGGCTCGTTGCTGGATACTTAGAGCTTGAGTAGAAACATCAAAGCCCGATAGCTTTTCAGCTTTGGCACAAATCGTCATGGGCAAGCACTCCGTGTAAACTCTTCTTCGCACTACAGAAGTTACTAACTCTTTCGCAACTTCACGTAAGAACATTCTGGGCACAACGAAATGTTTCATGTACAACGCAATGGTCTCAACTGGAGATTTTCCGGCTAAAAGAGTGACACAATGAACAAAAGTGAAGGAAACGACTCGAGGTAGAAAGTTATGTTGGTAGTTGCGCGAGGTGTTGGCAACACCATAGGCGGGAACAATGCTAGTTATCAGCTGTCACAGTGATGCAATCGCCCACACTACTTGGTCAAGGTTCCTACAAAAGGTACTCAAGGCTGCAATAAGCCAGTGCAAAAGAATTACTTGATACAAGCAAATAAAACCTCATGGGGTGTTGCCAACACCCCATGTGACTACTTAAGAGTTAAGATCAAATTGATGAGATATCAAGTGTCACTGGATTAGCTACACTCAACATATACAAGATAAAGTCAATAGTACCACTTACAGATCTGCATGGTGAATTCCATCAGCAACACCTTTGACACTATTCTCGTTGTGTTTGCGCCATTCACCTTCACTGTACCTCGTGATGGAATAGCGGTCGACTACGGGACGAGTGCCGGTCAAACCTGCCAGTGGTCCCCAGTCAGGTCTACCAGTAGCCCATGGACCAATGGGTCCCATCGCTTTTCCTGATTCATCAGACGGAGGAAAAGCATCTTCCGGTTGAGGGAGGTAGCACGGAGGTCCCTCAGGTGGCATCTGTTCGATGGTTCCTTGGGGAGGGTAGCAATAACAGGGCTGCTGAGGCGGCACTGACGGATAGGCTTCCTGCGGCATTGGACGATAGCAAGCCGTTTGCCTATTGTCGGCAAGAGTTACGGGGTCTCTGGAGTATTCAGCAGCTGCTGATCTGCATTGTTGCTGCCCTGAATATCCGACAGCAGGAGGAAAGTACTCACTATGCTGAGGTGTACGATCTGATGGAGGTGGACATGGGCATTTATTATCATATTTTGGTGGAATCTGATCTGAGAAATGAACTCGTTTTTGAGCTGATCCTGGAGGTGATGTTTTATTATTATCATTATTACTATCGAAACAGACTTTTTTATTAAAAACAGGGCAATCTTTGTTATAATCCTTATTTTGTTCAGAGGAGTACTGCTGAGGTGCACAACACTTGTATGGGTCAGTAGGTTGGCAGAGTGCTCTGTCGGGAGGGTTAATAGGGAGAGGAATTGACTGAGATTGGTAGCATGTTTTATCTACAGGCCAATCTTGAGCAGAAGGAAGCATGCCCATTGCACCTTCCCCTTGACCATGCGCTGGGGCAACACCAGCGGGGAAGTACTCACTGGGGGGATAGCAGGGTGTGCATGGCTTCCCAGCCATCCTAGGGAGAAAAGGTTGTGGGGGGATGTGATCTACCCCCTGCATCACAAACCCTGGTGCAGTTTCGGTTGCTACAGTTGGTGCTTGGCTGTCATACTTGTTTGGCCCTCCTGACAACTGGAAAACAAAATAACACAAGGTATCAGAATATTAAAGTATTAATTTTTCTAAGAAAAATATAAACAAAGGGTTTAAGAGAACACAGTTTACAAAGACATGCAAGCTGCATAAGCAACAGGCTAAACATTATGCACTACATATGCCATGTACATGGTATTGCACTGTAGACAGTGTATTTAATAAATTATGCATGTCACAATTTTATCTTGGGAGTTTTTTGCCGAATGTATTTCTGCCATCAGACCACAAATGATCTCAGAATTGTAACTCTTGTGCCAAAGAAAAGACTCATCTCAATAATCACCCTAGATTATTATGATTGAAGACAAAAGAGAATACAATGTTTATATCATATAGTCTCCATTTCCTTATTGATATGGTATCAGTGAGCTGAGATGCAGTTGATTTGAACCATATTGTTTGACCGCTAATCTCAGCTTCACCCTTCACTCAGTTGATTGCAATGATATTAATCCTCCAATTGCTGCCTCCATTAACAATGCAGTATACTTCTCTTCTTCATGTACTTCAAGATGTTTAAGACAAAGATCAACAACAAGCATTATTCTGATGTTCTTGTGGTGCTTAATCCATAAAGAGAATCGGCTAGCTCCGTTGATGTTTCTTTGTATAATCCATGTTTTTCAGTTATCCGTGCAATCTCAGGTCCGCAATAACATACATAAACGAGAGAAGAGTAAGGGATATAATAGAAAGGGGAAATAAATGCCCTCAACCCTCGAAGAATGAGGATTGAGGGAATTAGAAAGAAGGGGAGCCAGGAAAGGCAGATAAGAAAGGGAAAGAGGAGAGGGCCCCGCCTCTAAGGCAATGGAAAAAGGGGGGAAAATCGGACCCAGCTCAGGAAACCCTCGGGTACGCCAACTCTCGAACTCACCGCCTTGAGGGTGTATCACTATTTAGGGTGCACTATAAGTGGTGGGGCTACACACACCCTGCCTCCTTTTGGGCCTTGAGTGGCAAGAGATACAATGAAAAGAAAACAGAGGTCTGATCCCTCGAAGAATGAGGGATCAGGAAAGATGAGAGAAGGGCCAATTAAGGTGTGAAAAGAAGAGACTCCCTAGGCAACGGATACCCTAATACCAATGTGGTCGGAAGAGAACAAGAGTTGACCAAGAGAGGTCAACAGAAGATGACAGATAGGAGCCCAGTACCAGTACCAGTAAGTGGAAGCAATCCCAGACTCAGCTGGGGTCTCATGGTCGCCAACCCACGTCCCACTAGATGTGAGCCCCTGGGGGGCATAATGTCTGAGGTTCGAATGCATTGACATCAGATTTTAACAACTGTATGCATGATTTAAATAATGGTTGATGCATGAGGAATTTGTGTTAGAGTGTAGGCTAGATAAGTTCCTAAGGTTTGTCCCTGATATCCAACGCAACTGTCACGTAACGCTATGTAATCCTTTCTGTCACCTTCCATGGTTTGTTCATGGTATATGTCACCTCTAATCATATTGGATAATAATGTCATGGGTTTAACATTCGTTCCTGATCTTGCCCTCATAAGCTTACTGGTATTCCTTCTATCTTTACTTTCGGCAGATTGTAATAAAGAAGCTGAAAATGGGCATCGTTATCATGTTAGGAAGAGAAAATAGAGAGGGAGAGCAGTACAGTAGGACAAATACAACAAACACAAACATTTCCTGATCCCTCATTCTTCGATGGGTCAGACCTCTTGTTTTCTTTTCATTGTATCTCTTGCCTTCTGCTCAAGGCTCAAAAGGAGGCAGAGTGTGTGTAGCCCCACCACTTCTGATGCACCCTAAATAGTGCAACACCCTCAATGGCTCACAGCTGGTGATTTCGGGAGTTCGCATCCTCAAGGGATTCCTGAAATGGGTCCGGTTTTTCCCCCTTTTCCCATTGCCTTAGGGGTAGGCCCTCTCCTCTTTCCCTTTCCTATCTGCCTTGCCTGGCTCTCCTTCTTTCCAATTTCCTCAATCCTCATTCTTTGAGGGTTGAGGGTATTTATTTCCCCTTTCTTTTATTTCCCTTACTCTTCTCTACTTTTCTTCTTCTAGTGCTTAAGCTGTAGTTTTTTAAATTTATTTTAATTTATTTAAAATAGTTACAACCCGTGTTTCACCTACAGGTATATCACGGGATATTTACAGTTTTAAATGCAAAATTAACATTGTATTATTGAAGTGAGTGGAAGATTTTTTTTATAAATCCTGTTATTTCGACAGTAACTTATTCCAGTGGTGTAAGCTGTAGTTAGTTTTACGTTTGTAGTTAGATTTAATTATCGGTTCATTTTCATTATCACCCAAATCATTAGAGACGGATAACCTAGGCCCCTTAAAACAATAATTATCATCATAATCATTAGCAGTGGCGGATCCAGGCCTTGCGGGGCCCTGGGCGATATGATAAGGTGGGGCCCACAACAATAGGAAATAAAAAAAATATCAAATCAAATGGAAAATGGATTGGTAATAATAATAATAAAATAAAGAATAGTTACAATATTTTGAATACACTACAGTACAATTTTTTAATAATATGAAAGAAACATTTAAGTCCCCTTGAAGAAGATTATGCAAACGGAACTATAAAACATTAAAATATTACTTTGCGACTTTTTTTTTCCGACTGAAGTCTTCTATTATTTCACTGAAATCTAAACTTGCTAAACGGTCACGGGAGGTCATAGCTCCACTGAAAAAGGAATATGAATTATAAATGAGTTTGAAAAGTATAATTAATTATTTAATTAATTAAATTTTAAAAATCCATGGCGCGGGGCCCTCGGAATTCGGGGCCCTGGGCGGTCGCCCTCCTCGCCCTCCCCTAGATCCGCCCCTGATCATCAGACATTATGTTCAGTGCACCTACCAAGGTGATGGTTGTTGTTGTTGTTTTAAAGGGGTGCAACATCGAGGTCATCTGCCCCCTCTTAACTTTGATTACCGTGCAAAACTGGAGGGGATAAAGGCAGAGTTCTGACCTCTCACAAAATAAATGTATCAGGAAGAGGAAAGCGAAAAGCTGAAAAATATGACACACCCTAGGCATCCAAACCATACATACGGTAATATTGCAATGGTAGGAAGAGAACTGGGAAGATATCAAGCGTTGGCAAAGGGTTGTCAACATGCAACACAAAAGAGAGGAGCTAGGCACAGGTAGGCCTACTGTAAGTGGAAGCAATGCCAGAGTCAGGGGAGGCCCCATGGTTGCCAAGCCAGGTTTTGCAAGTTGTGAGCCCCTGAGGTAAATTTACCCAGAGGAGAACGAATATTGAATTAAAGGCAAAAAAAAAGTAATGGGCAGACACTTAACGATAGTGACTTCCCACCCACTGTTTGTGAGACTAAACGATAATGCAATCTATAGTAGGCTACTGTATGGATTGAGTGCAGATATATAAAAGAAGTCTTTTAATTCCCTGCCATGAAGGGTGGGCGGGCTCCTATATGGCCGCATCATCTCTCGGGCGAGGAGAGGAGATAGATTTGGCGAAATGAGTGCAGAATTATGATTGTAATCTTATCTAAAACATCTACTAATATGAATAGACAGCACAATAATTACGTTTGAATGTTTGCTGAAGGTGGGAGTTGGTCCAACACATCCACATTCCCCGTCTGGCATCTGAGATAGTGTGGGTAAAAACAAGATAACCTAAAATTAATAAATAGGCTACGTAATTTCTAAGTACGACAGCACAAGTTGTATATTGAAATTGCCGGTGCCATGGTAACCATGGCTTGATCATTACTACTTCTGCTATCTATTGACTGATGCACGAAGGTTACAACGCCAGGGAGGGTGAAGCTATGGATTACCCCAATAGAGGGCAGGCAGATGTAGGAATTTGCTTTACCTTTGAAAGTTGACATTTTAATATTATTTTCGTACTGCGTACTATTGAAGTGTTTATGCTACACACTCTCAGACCCCGTTCGAACCCTCACGTCAGTTTCTAATATCCCTGACGAAGCCGGGACTCCGGGTGAGAGGCAAGCGTGCTGCCCCAACACCACGGATAATATTAGGACCATAGGACGTTAAAATAGTAATCATTAAATTGGGATGTACCGATAATAATTTCCATAATTGTCTTGGTCTTCGATATTGAAATGTAATTATTTTGATACTTGTTATTATCAATAAGGACATTAACAAATGAAGAAATCTACTCTACTGACCAGGGGCCCAACTAGGCCCCAAGGGATCGGCGGTATTCCACAGAGGAATGTTTTGACCATGGTCCTAACTCAAATACATCCGTCCCAGGGACTTACAGACACAATGTTCCAGTTCTCTCTCCAGAATGAGGCTGTGATCACCCATTTATTTTGGAATGGCATACAATAATCACTAAATATTGTAAAGAATAATTTAGACATTTCAAGGTGATTTCTCAGGAGCAGGGAAGTAATTATGATTGTCTGGTAGCCACGTGACTTCGATCTGGGTCGGGTATTTAGCTTTGATCCTATCCTCTCTGCCCAATCTCATTTCATCATCACTTGCTCTGTTCTAACCCCGACGCAATCAGGTTTTCAAGGATTAACGTCATAATAATAATAATATTCGTTTTACGTCCATTTTAACCAGTACCGGATTAAGGTAAAATGAGGCCCAAGTCCCTGAGATTTTTGGGGCCCCTTTATTTTCATTTTCTCAAATAAATTGTATTTTTAGCATCTGTACATTTAATAAAGTATATACAAGAGTTCTTTTTCTCAAGATGAATAATGCACTTTTTATACATACATTTCAATTGAAACGATCATCGTTATTTGAAAACATTTCAGATGATTTGATGAAGAATTTAACAAATTATACTATTTTTTACTTCTGTAAAATGTAATCAATTTTTTTTTTCAATGAAATCATCTCCAATGTCATCAAAATCAATTTCCCGTTTGAAAACAAGCGCTCCGCAGAACTATTCGTTATCATGAGGGTCAGGAAAATGCGAAAAGCAATTTCAACGTTCAGAAAAACAGACTCAAGCTTGTCTCGAATAAGAATTTCGTAAAGTTCAGAATGAGTGAACTCAGTTTTTAAAGGACATTGTAATTAAATATAATGCTGAAACTGTCTCAGTTCTGGATAACATTTTTCTAAATCTTCGGAATTAAATTTGGGGTGCCCCATATAATTGGGGGCCCTAGGCCTGGGCCTAGTCGGGCCTAATGGGTAATCCAGCACTGCTTTCAACTACCGTACTGTGGTTTTTAGAGACGCCGGGGTGCCAGAATTTTGCCCCAAAGGGGACGATCGATTGGACGTCATTCATCTATATACGGCCTTTCGTCAATTTTACTTAGCCTACGTATAGGCCTACTTATTCCTCGCAGGGTATTGCAACCTGATTTTCTCTGTCTGAGATGGCCTGGATGTTCGACAACTATGACTCAAGGTATCGATCAATCAAATTTGAGGCGTTCTGTAAGAGAAGGGCGAGCCTGCCATGAATCGGTTTTTGTTTTATTTACGCATCAGGTAGCTGCATTTATGCTCTATAATGCATGGGTTCCCCATCGTCCGGAAAGTGAACATTATATTGAAGCCTGCAGCGACAAGGCGGCGGCCGAGGTGACATATTCATTGAAATGCTCCCGCAGAGAACGGCGAACGCGCCACGGCCCGTCATAGCCCCAATCGCGGTGTGATCGGCCACGGTGAGTGGATGTAGTACGCTTCTATAGACGTTGTAATAGTATTGCGATATCCTATCCGTTATTTATCGTCACGTTTAGTATATTGCAATGTCTATTATGTTACAATACTATGTTTCGCTGTACGTAGTGTCTTATTTCCATAAATGCACCTATATTTTGTTCTATTCATTTACAACGAGTAACATCAGCAACAATAAATAATTGTACTTTATGTTTCATATTTCAATAGTAGTCGAAGTGTGGCTCAGCGGTAACGTTCTTGCTTGCTGGCGCAGTTAGCTGGCATTTGAGGGTGCGCAAATGCGAGGGAGCCGTGTCAGTAGATTTACTGGCACGTTAAAGATCCCCATAGGGGCAACATTCCGGAACCCCGGCGTCTCTAAAAGCCAGAGTAGGTCTAGTAAAAGTTACGTAAAACCAATAACATTATTATTGTTAGTAGTAGTCGTAATATTGCAATGCAGTGTGCATTGGAAACTGCTCGCAGCATTAACATGTCCGGAGCACCGAATGGTGGTCTCGCCCTTAAGAAGTGTTTTCCTAGCTCAGCATTTTTTGCGGAGCGCACTGCGCACTGCGGAGCGCACTGCGCACTGCGCACTGCGGACCTCGCTCCGCACATCCCATTGCGCTGCGCGGTAGTGTTTTCCTAGCTCAACAATGCGCTGCGTCTATTTCAAGTTTACATTTGTTTGGGAAGTGAGTGAATATGAGCTCTCGTCCTCGGAGCAAGAAAAATAAACAGCGTTATTGATGTTATTAGAAGAAGAAGAAGAAGAAGTTTACTTCATTGTTGGTCGTCTTTATTAAGTGCGGAAATCTGTCAGTTCCCTGTACACATCTAGAGAGCAAGAAGGAGTGTTTAAACTATTAATCCACAGACATTTGCTCGACGTCGAAGTGAAGTTCAAACCTTACTTCAGAGTTACTACTGTCGACCAAAGTATTATGTGCACTCGAGTTTGAAGGTTGTTTGTGAAGTAACCAATAGACCTACATAAAATCCAATAACATCATCATTTTCATCGTTCTATTGCACGTTAGCTCATGTAGGTTTGGAATTTTTAATTTATATTTTAATATTTTTTGTCGCAGTTGGAGCACAAAAAGTGCACGTTTTAAGCGTGTTTCAACCATGCGTCACATTTAAGAATTATTATCTCAAAAACCCGTCATCAGATCGAATCCAAATTTTAACACAATATACATTGGAATGTTGTATAACTGGTTTATTAATTTCAAAATGTTGCGTGTCCAAGAAAAGAAGTTGTTATCATTTTTGTAAGGTAACTTTTTCTCGGCTCGGGGTGGTTGAAAAATGTATTTCTTAGTTGCGATGTAATCCTTATACATCAAAAAGTTATGCTGTATGACTGTGAAATACGCAAATTAACTCACTTATTTTATAACGGTTTGTATTTGTAGGCGGAAATAACACATCGTTCACCACCTACCCGCTCCCGGAAAAGCTGTACAGCGTTGCCGAAATAGAGCCCATCACGCATCATGGCGTGCCTCGCTCGGAAGTGATGGGCTGCATCACAGCAACGCTGTACAGCTTTCCCGGAGCGGGTAGGTGGTGAACGATGTGTTATTTCAGCCTACAAATACAAACCGATATAAAATAATTGAGTTAATTTACGTATTTCACAGTCATACAGCATAACATTTTGATGTATAAGTATTACATCGCAACTAAGAACTACATTTTCCAACCACCCCGAGCCGAGAAAAAGTTACCTTACAAAAATGATAACAACTTTTTTTTCTTGGACACGCAACATTTTGAAATTAATAAACCAGGTATACAACATTCCAATGTATATTGTGTTAAAATTTGGATTCGATCTGATGACGGGTCTTTGAGATAATAATTCTTAAATGTGACGCATGGTTGAAACACGCTTAAAAACGTGCACTTTATGTGTTCCAACTGCGACAAAAAAATATTAAAATATAAATTAAAAATTCCAAACCTACATGAGCTAACGTAAAATAGTACGACGAAAATGATGATGTTATTGGATTTTATGTAGGTCTATTGGTTACTTCACAAACAACCTTCAAACTCGAGTACACATAATACTCTGGTCGACAGTAGGTGTCAGTTTGATTACTTGCTTAGTTTGGTAGAAAATGATCTTGCAAGCGAGTCCTGCAACAGGATTAGAAGACCGATATCAGCGGCCGAGAAGCTGGCGTTTACATTGAGGTAAGTTTGTAGAATTTATTTATTGGAAAATTTAAACAAGCTAATTTATTAGGCCTACGTCTAATCAATTAACTAAATTTGTCTAAATTAATTAATTTATTGTATCTTTCTATAAAAAATAGTTAATATAGCGAATCATTCTAGAAAATATTTCTTTATTTAATAAAAATCGATAGTAAAATTTAAAAAATATAAAATGGGTAAAAAATGTAGTTTCTTTGGACAAAGTTACTGAACTTAACTCAAAACTACTGTACACACTCAATTAGTTCTTTTTGAATGTTGTGGCAAAGAAAGAAATCTACAATACACAAGAGAAAACTGCCCAAATACTGGTCTGTTGCGTAGCGCGGTACGCACTTGACTGCTCTCAAAGGAGTCGTCCAGTTGTGCAGAGCGCAATGCGCACCGCGGAGGGGTGTAGGAAAACGATGCCGTCTGATTCCGTGTTGTTGAGTAGGCTCGCACTGTGGACTGCGCACTGCGCACCGCGGAGGGGTGTAGGAAAACGATGCCGTCTGATTCCGTGTGGTTAAGTAGGCTCCGCACTGCCGACTGCACATTGCGCATGCGCTTCGCACAAAATGCGGAGCTAGGAAAATCCAGCCTTATCCAATTCACGAGCACGAACCTTGCACACTGATTATCTCCAATGCACATGAGTGGCGGGCTCGTCCTTCTCTTACGGAACGTCTCATTTGAGAAATTTGGGCTAAAATGGAAGAAAGAATATCACTTTTAGTAATATACAGTATTTTTTAAACTATTGCCAAAATAAGAGTTCCTTGACAAATAAGTAGGCAACAAACATTTTGGTTTTCTAGTTATTCAAGCCTTTGTCATTAAAACGACATTTTAGTTTTGTGTGCATGTCTCGATAAAGAAATCACATTGGAAATTTTTGCTCTGTGTCGTTTATTCTGTGATGCAGTTTGTTAGACAAACAAAGTTTAAATTCACAGTGCATGTAATATCGTATATTTCATTGTAATATTACGGAGACCGTAAAACTCAAACGAGCTCCTAAATACGACGTTTACAATTTATGATCACTCACTTCCAGCCGTTCGTCCAAAGAGTAGTAAACGTCCAAGGTTAATAGGCAGTACAACGCCACAAAAGTCTTCGGAACAACCCTTATTATGTTGCCACCGCTATCTTAGCTAAACAAAAACAATATTTGTGTTCAAAGCTGAAATCAAATACCAACTATATTAATCCTCTTAGTGCCAAGCCGTTTTCTGAAATACTTATTGAAAATGGATTTTATTGTATTATTTTATTTATTTAGTGCATGGCTTTTAGTGCCGGGAGTATCCGAGGACATGTTCAGTCCACCAGAGTTGTAGCTGCTTCTATGTGGACACCAGAGGCGGCTGGTGATATTGGACTCAAGGACGCCGCCCTCCCACCCTCCTCCCTCCTCATCGGCCCTTATGTTCTCTCTCCTCGCACCTAATGTGTTGCCATCGTGACAATGTATGTGTAGTTCCTCTCCTTGTTGGTAGAGCGCACCGGATACTCATGAGGACTCTTCAAAAATCGCCCGCTTTTTAATTTACGTTGCCATGACAACGAATACCTCCAGTTATTCCCTCTCCATCCTTTCACGCGCTACGTCACGAAATGTGTGGACTCAGTCAGCCTGAGTCTGAAGCAGCCACTGGATAGCTTCCCTCCTGGCGCGCTGGGAAGCAGCACCAATTCACTGTGGCAGATATAAGTTTTGTATTCATGTTAATGGCGAAGTTGGAATGTATTCTGAATGATTTTATAATGTTGTACTGCTGCGTGCCCTTTTGTAAATCAGAACTGGGCAAGTTAGAATCATGAGATACAATCGGACAATGCATTGCGTGAGAAGTGGTTACGTGGAATTTCCATAGAAGGTGACAAGAGAGGAAGCAAATAGTTACCTTCTGATCGCTCTGTTGCGTGTAGTCTTCATTTTCTTCCTGAGAGCTTCAGATCACATAAATTATCAAATTGGTTACAACTAGTGGGATGTGGGTTGGCGACTATGGGATCCCAGCTGAGTTTCCTTGAGTTGAGCTCCTCTCTTATATCTTTCATGTCAACTCTTACCCCAACGTTATTAGGGTATCAGAGACCTGGGATGTCTTCCATTTCCCTGCCTTAATTGGCTCTTGTCTTTTTCTTTCCTGATGCCCAATTTTTGTAGGATCAGACCTAGTGTTGTAAAATGTCTAGGCATTTATAAGTCGGGGCAAATGCCTAGGATAAATGCTCGGGCATTTTGGGCATTTACCCTTTTTTAAAAGATATTCAAAATACAACGCTTATATAAATATTGTTTTAGTCGTACATTTCTCCACATATATTCTATATATTTATCCATAAAAACAGGAGTTGAGGCCAAAATAGGCTGCGGAAGTTGTTGTAGGAATTCACTGAAAGAACTTGATTTTCGTTCTGAGGCTGAGCTTGTGCTTGGTACTGCAGATTTGTTGCTGAAATCATCCACTTCAATTAGTAAAGGTTCAAGCGGCTTCGGTGGCGTAGTTGGTAGCATGCTGATCTGCTGTGCCCAAGATAGCGGGTTCAAACCCTGCCGAAGTCGTCGGATTTTAAGAGCGTTAAAAATCCTTCAGTTTGCATTCATTAAGAGGGAAGTAAAGCCGGCGGTCCCATATCATAGATTTATGGCATGTAAAAGATCCTTCCACTGGCTGAACTTGTGTGAAGCTAAATTGTTAGGTTAAATTTCGTCGAAACGCTCTATCAAAGTTCCAACATTCATCACTAGGTATCATTGATATCTGGTGGCGAGAGTTGGAACAACTTGAAATTGAACTGAACTTGTAGCTCACCCTAAGGGTGTCCGCTGGAAGTAGCTACAGACTCAGGCGAGCCGAACATGTCCACGGACACTCCCAGCACTAAACGCCATACGATAAATAAATAAATAAATAAATAAATAAATAAATAAATAAGTAAAGGTTCATAAGGGGTTTTCTTTCGAAAAGTTTTTTTCAACCACTGTAACTGTACCTAACTGAAGCACTTTCTTTTAGATGCTGAGGGAACCTAAAGCACATTTTTATGTGCCTGTCCATTTTGATACAATGTGATTGTTAATAGTCCTTATTACAATATTTACAAGATACTACTTTCCCTTTCAAATGAAGACAGTTCCAAATAGGTTCTTTTTACCTAAACATTTTGTAAAGATTTAATCTAAGAAAGAAGTGAGGTTATCTTAGACTCAACCACTCAACAGTTGTTGCTGGTGGTAGAATGCCTCGCCAATCTCAAGGCCACAACCACCCTACCCCCACTCCAATATCATAGCACAATGGCTGACCAGGGCCTAGCCCATCCCCCCCCCCCCCCCCCTCCCAAAGCCACTATTCACACCATAATCAAACTCCTACGTAATTTTCCTAAATATAAATGAGTAGGCCTGCAGGCCTAACTCAGTAATACAATGTTTTATTCAATCCAGATATACATAATTCCCATTTAGATGTTATTGACAACATTGACACAGGATAATTAAATTATCAACAATATTTGGGCATTACTAGTTTATCCACGAAATGTAGGCTACCTTTGATTAATGGTCTTTATTATGTTTTAGAAGCTGTAGCAACAATCACAAGTAGTAAAAAGTAAAAAAAAGCACGTTTTTTTAATGCCCAGATTTTGGGCGCTTAAAACTGCTTTGGGCAAATGCCCATTTATAGATGCCCTGCCCACTGGGCATTTGCCCGGCCCACATCACTAATCAGACCTCATTTTGTCTTTTTTTCTGCCTTCTCTAAGAGGCCCTCAAGGAGGTAGGGTGTGTGTTGTCCCACCATGCACGGTGCACCTTAGATATCGATACACCCTCAATGATGGAGATAATTGTTGTTTAAAGGGGTGAAATATCTAGGTCATCTACCCTTAGTGGTCTAGGTGATGGTGAGAAATTTTGATGAAATGAAAACTACAGCTAGGCTTAACTAATTACTGACTTACAACTAACTTATGTACCAGAAGAAGAGAACGACAATAATAAAAGAAAGAAAAGGGAAATAAATGACGGAAAAGGAATGCCCTCTATCTTCGAAAGGCAGATGACCTTGCTGTTCATCCCATTAAAACAAGAGTCAATCTTCGAAGAATGGGTATTGAGGTACTTGGAAACTACTAGAGCCATTAAAGGCAGATAGAAAAGGGAAAGAGGAGAGCGTCCACCCAAAAGTCCATGCAAAAAGGGGAAAATGGATCTCGCTCTGGAACACATCACGGTCGCCAACTCCCGAGCTCAAAAGTTGAGCTCTTGAAGGTGTAGTCCTATCCAGGGTGCATTACGTGTGGTGGAGCTTCACACACCCTGCCTCCTTTAGGGCCTTGTGTAGAAGGTATTAGATGTTATGAAACTAAAAGAATAGGTCTGACCACTCGAAGAATGAGGGTATCAGGATAGATGATATAAGGGTCAGTTACGGCCGCAAAATGAATGCCTCCCTAGACTTTGGATGCTCTAATGCTATCCGGGTTGGAAGAGAACAAGAGTTGACTAATGGAGGTCGACAGGTAGATGACAGAGGAGAGCCCGGCACAAGTGGAAATAATAACCGCTTCGGCTGGGGTCCAATGGTCACCAATCCAAGTCCCGCTAGGCCTAGTTGTGAACCCTTGTAGTGGGGATACACCCTCAAGGGCTCATGGCTAGTTAGCTTGGGAATTGGCGACCCTGATAGATTCCTGAGTTGGGTCCAGTTTTCTTCTTTTTCCAGTGACTGGGAGCAAATAGTTTTAATACCTTTGTTATTTCTTTAAAAACAGTAGTGCCTATTCCAAACGAAATAAGGAAATCAAGCTACAAAAATATGTGAGAAGAAAATACACAATAATGAAATCATCTCTGTCAATTACTGGATAAACATCACAAAAACGGTTTACATCTTAAACGGGTGAGTCCCGCCTCGGTAAAATTCACGAGCCGCCACTAGTGGACACCCATGGGATGAGCTACAAGTACCGTCGCATGTGGATAAGATGAAATGAATGAAGATGAACGAAACTGGGCAATTTCAATTTCAAGTAGTTCCAACTTTGGTTATCAGACGTCACTGACACCCAGTGGTGAACGTTGGAACTTGATAGAGCGTTTCTAGCCAAATAACCTACAAATTTAGCTACACACTACCAATTGAGTCGTCCAGTTGCAAAACTCGTTTAATCCACTTGTGAATAAGAATCATTTTCATGAGAAATGTTTCTCTGGACTTTGCCTCACGTATCTTTTGTGTTTGTTGTTTTCTACTTTTTTCTTTTTGCTTTGTATTTTTGGTTTTTGGTTTAGTGTTTTCTTTGTGCTTTTGCTTTTGAATTTTACTTTTTGCTTTTCTTTCTTGGTTTTGGTTTTGAGTTTGTTTTCTGCTTTTTTTAAATTTTGCTTTTTGCATTGTGTTTCATGTTTTTTGTTTTCTGTTTTTGCTTTTGTTTCTGAATTTTTCTTTTTGCTTCGTGTTTTTGGTTTTATGTATGTTTTCTGGAAAATCAAAATAAAACAAAACAAAATAAAATAAAACAAAATCAAAATAAAACAAAACAAAACAAAGGAAAATAAAACAAAATAAACAAAACAAAATAAAAACAAAATAAATTAAAACAAAAAGTAAATAAAACAATTTAAACGAAATAAAATAAAGCAAAACAACATCAAAATAAAGCAAAACAAAATAAAATAAAATAAAATTAAACAAAATAAAAAGTAAAATAAAATAAAACAAAATAAACTAACATTGTGGGGTTTGAAGCCATTTTTCAGTGTTGCCTAAGTAAACAAACGTTTGGTGCTTTTCGGTCGGTCAACAGGAATGTACCCGAAAAGAGCTCTAATTAAATAAATAATTTTACGACATAATCCTTATTCACAAGTGGATTAAACGAGTTTTGCAACTGGACGACTCAATTGTAGTGGTAGGTTCGTCAACATGCCATAAATCTATGATATGGGACCGCCGGCTTTACTTCCCCTCCGAAGGAAGCCATGTTGAAGGATTTTAACTAGAGCTGTCGATGTAATCGATTAATCGAACCGATTAAAATAGTAGTGTGGTGTAGGAAAAGTAATTGTTTTGCGTAGCACAAAATCTGTGTATTGAATTATTATTTGCGATTTGGCGTGATAGCATCAGCTGTTGTAAGACTGACAGGTCATGCTCATGGCTTTGCTTCATAAAAATAAGAGCGATAATATCTCCTTGGTTGGTTGGTTCCTCAGTTTAGGGGTTGCGACAACGCTGTCATGTAGCCCTGTGTACTTTGAGTGTGTGTAGAAACTGTCTGATAACCGATGTTAATTGTGATGACTGTATTAGTGTGTGATATCTGTTTTCAGTTCAAGTGAGGACTGCATGCATTGAATTTTTTCAAGTAGTTCCTACTTTTGCCGCCAAACGCCACCGTGAACGACTACTAGTTCAGAACTTGATTACCAGATGCCACGGCAGTCGGCTCCTGGCGATGAACGTCGGAACCTAAGAGCGTTTGTCGAATGTTTAACCTGTATATAATTTAGCTTCACACAGGTGTAATTAGTGGAAGGTTCTTTAACATGCCATAAATCTATGACATGGGACCGCCGGCATTACTTCCCCTCCGAAAGGAGGCATACTGAGGAATTCTTAACGCTCTTAAAAAATCCGACGACTTCGGCCGGGTTTGAACCCGTGATTAATATATCCTTAATTGCTTTCTTCTAAACTGAGGGATTTGCCCACCGCTTTTACAAACAATAGGAAAGGAAATGCCGGACAGGCTATTATTGTCTTATTACTGAAGTTTATAAGTCGTTGGTGGAACTTGGGCATAGCAGTTCAGCATGCTACCGACTACGCCACCGAAGCCGCTATTATTGCATTGAATAATCATAAAAGATACATTCGTTTTAAAAGGTTAGATGCAATATTTGTGCTGTAACTAGGCAAAATACTACCGGACGTCTCTTTAAATATGCCCTCATAAAAGGAAATATGTTTTTTTCTTCAAAATTACTTTAATTGGCATTTGTTTTTCAATAAAGTATATTTTTTAACGTTCAGGCCAAGTATCTGAGAAGTATGTAGGCCTACCGTATTACATAAATACCATATGTAATCTTTTAAAATTAAACAGGTTAATAATAATAATAATAATAGTCTAATAATAATAATAATAATAATAATTTATTGCAGCCAGATGGCCATATAGAGTTACAATTACTGTATATTATAAAGTAATAGAATAAGCATGACAATTATCATACAACCAATACGATCTATATAAGAAACAGATTAGATTAGTCTTTGGTATATTCCACTATGCTCTTCTTCCTGTTACCACATACTGTTATGTGGCATTTGTTACATGTCTTCTCACATAAAGTACACATAAACAGGTTAATATAATTTTGATAATTTTAAATAGGCCTACAGCCATCCCAAAAATTATTAGACTAATAATATTTTGCATTTATCACTTCCATCGATTAAGTGCAGTGACGTGAAATTCCGGTGTATTTGGTCATAAATAACACTTCTTCTTCAGGCAAGCTTCAATCCTCAACTTTTTTTTGTGACGTAGTCGGTAGGATGCTGAGCTATGCCCAACATAGCGGGTTCAAACCCGGCCGAAGCCGTCAGATTTTTTAAGAGCGTTAAAAATTCCTCAGTATGCCTTCCTTCGGAGGGAAAGCAAAGCCGGCGGTCCCCTGTCATAGATTTATGGCATGTTAAAGAACCTTCCACTAATTACACCTGTGTGAAGCTAAATTGGATAGCTTAAGAATGTAAACAACGCTCTTAGGTTTCTACGTTCGTTACCAAGAGCCGACTGCGGTGGCGTCTAGTAGCTAAGTTCTGAACTTGGCCTAGTAGTCGTTGATGGTGGCGCTTGGCGGCAAAAGTGGGAACTATTTGAAAAATTCTAAGTTACAGTCTGTACTTAAATTAAATAGAAAAAAAGATACGAGCCTTACAGTAGTCGCATATGATGTGTAACATCCGACATATTATCCTACTCGTATAATACACAGCTTGGACATTCTTAAAATGTTAATTTACACTCCATTTTCATACTGGTACTATGATGAATGTATAGATTGAATTGGAGATATGCTACTGTCACATTTGTGGCGCAGCGGTCAAGCTGTTAATCTCTCACCAAGGTAGACCGGGTTTGATTCCCGGTCAATACATGTGAGATTTTCGAATTGAAATGCCATGTCCTGTGGTTCGCATTCCACGTAAAAGGGAGGTACCGTGGATCATGATCGTGAGATTAACGGACACGCAAAACTACAAGCTTCCTTCCTTTTATATTAATAATTCATAATAACAAAGTGACACACAACGTCCACAGTACTCTCAAATACTGTGAGCACATTCCTCAGTAACTATAACATTCATTATTCTCAAGGCGCTCATACAGTTCGTCGTAAACAATCAAAACATGGCTTCCATCAATCATGAAATGACCTAGTCTCTCATATGATGAAAATACAGCTTTTATTCCACTCATATAACAACATTCTGTTATGCATTTAATATTTGACTACTCACCCACAGCTTGACAATAATGCCGCTTACTTAAATGTCATTTGTCGTCTTTGTCCTACCCCATGTGATATTCAACCTTGAACGAGTTTATGAATCTGCTCAATGGCAAATGAAAGTCGGTGAAACATTTGCCACTGTGCTCGTCAAACCAGTGCCTGCTAAATGCACTGCCTACTGTATTGCCATAACATTCTCGCGCTACAGAGCACACACTGCCTTGTTTCCAATACATACATTTTCAATTGTACATCCAGCTGGCAGAGCGTCTTCACTTCCGTCCGATCCACTTCCGTTCGATCCACTTCCACCCGATTCACTTCCGTCCCATTTTTCTGGCAGTGCGTCTTCACTTCCGTTCGATCCACTTCCGCCCGATTCACTTCCGTCCCCAATTTTCGAAATCACTCCCACAAAACTATCCAGCAACCGAGCGGAAAGATGTTACACATCAAAAACAGATAACAGACACTAATACAGTCATCACAATTATCACCGGTTATCAGAGAGATTCTACACACACCCAAAGTAGGCTACACGGGGCTACATGACCGCGTTGTCGCAGCCCCTAAACTTAAGAACCAACCAACCAAACCTCAACTTTCCAACAATATGAAACACTGAAGTGAAAGAGAACAAAACCATCGCGTGTTATCGTACGGGAAACAAAAGCCGATCAAATCGGCGAGTGGCACTAAGACAATAATCATCTGATCACTACCAAATTTTCGAAAAACAAACCTACAATGAGAACCATCAGAGGCCCAAACTACATGGTTATCAACTGCATAATTTCAAGATGGCCACCGTGGGAAGCACGCAGAAAATTACAATCCATAACTCATGCGTCAAAAACGTATTCCTCACACTAGTCGATATACAGAGAATTTTAAGGATTTTATGTTGCCAAAGTGATGACGTAATTAGATTAAACAGTACGCTCAGCCGCCATCTTGAAATTATCTCTATAAATAGAGCTTTATGGCAGAACATTTTAAATTTTCGGCTAAAACTTTCTACTTATTCTGGAAGTACGAGTATAATGACCAAAATATAGTCTTACCCCCTCAGTTTAATTTTTGTCTGTCTGTCGCATTGTTATGGGTTGGCATCTTAACTACTGGAGCGTTGAGATGAAAATTCGTATTAAGTGGAAGGCATGTTAAAATAAAACTGGGCTGCAAATTATTCATGGACGGTAATACAAACGTGTGAGGTGGTTAAGAGGAAGCCTCAAACCCCAGCAGTAAGGCAATTGGACAATCTGTACGGCACCCATCGTTTGACATGACAAAGCCAGATGTGAGAAGAACTTGGTGACTCACTTGCTACCGCTATTCTGATAATAGAGGTAAGAGGTAAGAAGGGTACGCTCCTGAATTGGATATTTCACAACACAGTGCCTGTGTCTCAATCAAGTATTCACACGAAAGCTACTTTGTCTTTTGTCAGGGCCTGTTCTTATCAGAACTCCTTTATGTTTATTGATGTTTCACGTAGATTTCTTGTATTTCTATAGGGGAAGTTGTCAGTGGAGGAGGAGGGGAGCCTCCCCCGATACGGTTAAGATGTTAAACATTGTACTTTTCAGCAAGAATACATTATTAGGGCTGTGTAATGAGTACGAAATTAACGTATTTTAGTGACAAATTCATCTCTCCATTAAAGATGTTTAATTGTGTCCTGATTGTGGCACGACTGCATTGACGCGCCTGTTCGAAAAGCAGGAGATTCAGGTCGGAATCTCGACTGTGATCACTTTTTCAAGATTTATTCAATAATTACGATCGATCTTTGGAGGTATTCCGTTTAGTAATTTCGCTAAAAAGTTTTTTTTGTAATCAGACATTTAATTACTTTTTCTTATTACAAAAATAAATGTTTCTGTTGATTAGCAATCTAGCAACTTCTGCCGTGAAGTTTGTTTATTTATTTATTTATTTATTATATGCGCGTGATAATCCATGCCACTCCCAGAAAGCTACAATACCTGAAGTTTCCCAGTGACCCAGAATCACGTCTTTCTCAAATCCTTGTATATCCTTTTCCTAACGAGGTCACCTGGGCCCAGACATATCTCTGATCTAGAATCACAAGACACTACCAGTTAAAGAAGACGTAGGATGAGTTATTCTTTCTAGAGTACGAGGTAAAAGCCATACTTGGATAAACGGAAATGTTAAAATGTACCGTACTTAAATACTTGTTAATGATTCGTTCGAAAAATAAATATTATTTCAAAAACATTACCGTATTTCAAAATAAATATGAATAATAATCAAAATAATACGAGATCAGTGACATTCATGGCTCCATTTTGAAAAATTAACGAGCATTTCCATTACTTCGTTACTATTAAAAGTAGAAGCGTTACAACAAAGGTTACTGTACTGAAATTATTTAGTAACGTCGTTACACTCCCCTCAACTTAAAAGGAATGGTTACTTGTAACGTCATTACCCTCTCCTCAATGTAAAAGTAATGGTTACTAGTACGACGTTACAAATAACGTTAACCCTTGTCAGATCCAGAATCGAACCCAGAACCTTTGGGACAAGAGTCTCAATATGTACCCGCAGGCCACTGATGTCGGCCGATTCTGTAGGTACGAGAATAACAGGAGATGATGGTTTCTACATGTGTATATCCATGAGCCTACCTCTCCGTCGCGTCTTCTACCAGTCTCGAGTAACATTTCACTGAATCACAAATTAACTTTCACTTCAAATGTCTAAACATGGGCGAGGATTCCTCTAGGAACACTCCCTGAAACTCCGACATTAGTGGAATAATACATATGAATACCGACTTCAGAAAGACCGCAAGCTGTTAAGTTGTGCACAGACAAGGAAGTGTTAGTGGATTAACAGTTCAGGAGTGGTGAAACTTGTGAACTTAAATTAGCCGAAATACCATTAGTAGTGATGAATAAAAATTGTGGAAATACTGTGGTAATAGATGTGTTCTCCTCCGCTGTCTATACGTAACCCATCTACCATCTCCTTTTTAGATCACGATTTATATAGTAAAACCCCGGTTGTGTCAGCCATAATACGCGTGAATTATGGGACAAATACAATATTGCCAACCCCGCGCATACGGTACTACACTCATCAATAATCCCTGTCCAGAACAATGGTGCTTGCCTAAACCAATAATTGCTAGGTAGCGCGGCCCTGCGCTAATATATAGGTAAAGCCCTGCGCCATGCGGATATAGTTTGCATGGCTGTGAGGATAGCGGATAAGCTGCGGATAATGTTTGGAGAAATTTTGCGGATAATTTAGAATACAATCCGAACTAGTATTTTTATTTTGTATGTCAATGAAAACCTTATTCCGTGTTCACCACTGCAATGACTGCACTTTTGAACTAAGTGGCAAAACCAGCGCCATATCATTATTAGGACCCGGATGTTTATGACATGTCATCATATATTTCCGTTGTGTGATATTCATGACAAATGTAAGATGATGATTTAAGCTAATCTCATTCAAATTATGTTATTAAGCATAATTAACACTCCGAATAGGAAAAGGTTGCAATTCTGGCTGTATAACATTCATTTTAAACGTAGCACTTAGCATACTGTTAGGTGCCACCCCTAGTGGCAAGTTCGTTAACTGGATTACGGTGGGTAGAAGCACAACAGAATTGTTCTTTTTAAAGAAATAGTAATTTTATTGCAGGTCTTAGCAAGTTACAGTTCACAACACAATAAGCACTGAATCTCACTTCATAAGACACTACTAGTCACTATAGCTTCCACACTTAGCCTACGTTCACACTACTGTCCTCGCTACTAATACGTGCAACTCTGCCTTGTACACAAACTACAGTTATTCACGAGCCAGTCACTCACCACTACACACTGCTTCGCTGTCCGCTGGCTAGGGAACAGCCCACGGCGTTTCGCAATTCACCACAATATCTCTGTCGCACTAGGTAAGTACACACTCCTCAAAACTCAGTCCCTCCGTATGATTCACACTGGCTCCATCAATTCATCGACCGGGGGCTTGGTCTCGTTGGTTTTTGCTGGTTCGTTGACGTCCACTTGACGCACCCGCGTGTGCATTCTAGATGCCTCGAACTCAAGTGCGTGGCTCAGCGCATCTGCCAGGGTCTTATTGCGCGCGAGTCGCAGCGCCTTTTGAGTGTCCGAGTCCCGTAGCCCGTCGGTGAAGGTCTGCGTCGCTCTCTGTTCCAGAAAGTCGGCCAGCGCTGTTGGGTAGGCGAGCCTTACGAGGCGTACGATGTCCATCTCGAACTCCTGCAGGGTTTCCGCGTTCTTTTGTACCCGGGTCCGGAGCTGCATCTGGTAGGCCTGCTGAAGATGGCTATCTCCATATCGGGACTCCATATGGGCGATTAGTGAAGCGTAGTCCTGGGATCCAGTCGGGATGGCCTGAAGGACGTTAAGGGCGTCCCCTCTCAGCGCTACAGTGAGAGCTGTAGCCTTTTCTGTGTTGTTCCAGTTGTTTATGGAACAGGCCGCCTCGAACTGACGCAAGTAAGTGTTCCACAGTACCTTTCCGTCGAAGGTTGGGGGCGTCACTCTGCTCTGTCCCGTCCCTGATATTCCCGGTGTACCTGTGGGCGGGCGTCGGCGCAGCTCGGCAAATTCCTTTTGTAGAGCGTTGAATTTCTCTTCCATCCCCGTCGGCGGGCGTTGGCGCAGCTCAGCAAATTCCTTTTGTAAAGCGTTGAATTTCTCTTCCACCTCCGTCAGCGGGCGTTGGCGCAGCTCGGCAACTTCCTTTTGTAAGGCGTCGAACTTCTTTTCTACTGCTGTGACTTCCTCACGTAGACCCTGTTCTAAATTCCTTTGGCTTTCCTCTAATTTCGTCAGCAGACACTCTTCTACATTTTTCCGTCCATCCAGGAATTTGGTAGTCAGGTCCTTGGCTAAATTCTTCTGGCTGTCTTCCATCTTCTTCAGGTCCTCCACTAAGTTCTTCTGGCCGTCTTCCATCTTCTTCAGGTCCTCCGCTAACTTATTCTGACCGTCTTCTAATTTGGAAGTTAGGTCCTCGGCTGAACTTTTCTGGCTGTCTTCCATCTTCTTCTGGCCGTCTTCTAGTTTGGCAGTTAGGTCCTTGGTTAAATTCTTCTGGCCGTCTTCCATCTTCTTCTGGCTGGCCTCCATCTTGGTTTCCAAGCCACTTAACTTTTCTAGCAATGCTGCCAATTGCGCTTCCATTTTAGTTGTTAGTCTTGTAAAGGGCATGCACTCACAGGAAAATTAGGGAACTGTGGTAAAATGACCTGCTCGGGTTTTGAAACCAGGACCTTCAGGTGTTGTGCTTGAGTTCGTAATTCCGCTTCTGACACCAGTTGTTACGTGCCACCCCTAGTGGTAAGTTCGTTAACTGAATTACGGTGGGTAGAAGCACAACAGAATTGTACTTTTTAAAGAAATAGTAATTTGATTGCAGGTCTTAGCAAGTTACAGTTCACCACACAATAAGCACTGAATCCCACTTCTGACACCAGTTGTTACGTGCCACCCCTTGTGGCACTATCGTTAACTGGATTACGGTGGGTAGAAGCACAAAACAATGGTCCTTTTAAAGAAATAGTAATTTTATTGCAGGTCTTAGGAAGTTACAGTACACCGGACAATAGACAGATACAAGCAATTAGTATCTCGCTCTAGTTCCTCTCTGACTGGGAGCACTTCCCTTTCTCTCTCTCGAGCAGCTGTCCGTTCACTAATTAGGCTGACCTGTGTCTAGCCAGTCTGTCACTCACCGAAATACCTGTACACTCCCTTGAGTACACAAACTACCGTTAGACTACTTACGAGTCTGCTACACACTGCTCCGCAGGCTCGGAAAGAATATCACTGGGTTTCGCAATTCACACAGCACTTCACTGCATGCAATAGCCTCACTTGGGTTTCGCAAGTCACGTCACCACACTACTGTCGCTCAGGCAAAAACACGCACTAGCTCAAAAACACTGCCCCCCTCGCTGGCCAGGACGCTCTTATATAGCAGGCTGGTGACTCAATGAATGCTTCTAGACCCGTCCAGGATTCACGGCTTCTCGAGATTTCCATCAGTAGCTGGGTCGTGAATCTTCTGGACCATCCCGTTTGTCCTCGTAGCTCTGTTGCGTAAGGCGCAGGTAACACACAGAGGCAGAGCATAGTCCGGGGGCGGCTGTGACTCACGCGGCGAGGCGACGAAACAAAACTCACAGCCGTAACAATACAAAGCCTAAGGGAACGTCTTTTTCTTCAATTGTCTAAATACGTTGCATTAGTATTTTATGTTTTATATCATAAAAAATACTATTGTAATGCCAGTAGATTAGGATAACAAACGTGGGAATGCGGAAAAAGGTCATGCGGATGCGGGGTGGATGCGAATAACAGTCGTGCGGATGCTGGGTGGACGCGGGGCGGATGTGGATAACGTTTTGTTTATCTGCGCAGGGCTACACCCCTGTTTTTTTTCACACACAGTGGGAGTATACACGCATCAATAACCTTCATCCAGACCAGTTGTTTTACCAATTAATGCTTTCTCACATAATTACAAGGTGTATTTAGTATCCAATATGTTGGTAAGAGTAATGTGACGGCAATGTGTGCGCATCGGCAACAGTTGAAGAGACCTGATGCGCCAAACAAACATGGCAATTATTGTCGTTGAATGAGCACGAAAAAAAGATACGAGCCTTATAGTAGTCGCATATGATGTGTAACATCTGACATGTTATCCTACCTTGAAGTTGTTACCGTTTTTATTATCCTTGACATTCATCAACACACAAAAAATCTTTTTATTTTTTACACTCTCATAATATATAACAATTTCAAGATTCTCTTTTGTTTTCGTCACTGCCTACTTGATATTTCTACTCTCGCACTGCCTTCTTGATACTCTGCTGTTACATCACTCTCCTGCCAGTAACTAAGTTACGTTAACAGAGACTGACTTTTTTTTCTTCCCTGCCTACTTGATATTTCTACTCTCGCACTGCCTGCTTGATACTCTGCTGTTACAAAGTAATCCGTATGTGATAAACATTCCACGTGGTACCACTGCCAGCTGGATCACATCCCTTCTGGCAGCTAAAGCAGCCAGGAGAGATGCGATCGAACTGGCAGTGAGTCTTACACACTTCCGTCAGATCCACTTCCGTCCCATTTTTCAAAATCACTCCCACAAAAATATCCAGCAACCGAGTGGAAAGATGTTACACATAAAAAAACATATTTACGTAATTTAGCACATATTAGTGCAATAGTGATAATGGACAGTAATTTCAATAATGATTCCCAGAATATGAAATTATGTATGTAAATGCTGAAAATGACAACTCCGCCATTGCCGGTCCCAAGCCCGGATGAGAAAACAAGGAGGGTTAGAGGATGGGCCAACCCCCCAACTCCGTAAAAAAGAGCCTGGTTAAAGAAAAAAGGAAAAGCCGGACGGATCAAAATGTTGACAAAAATGGATACGTAAATGGACTCTCTGGATTTAGAATTGAAACATGGAATGTAAGGTCAATCATGACAGGGGGAATGAAACAACTTGGAGAAGAACTGGGTAAATATCAATGTCCAGTAACAGCAGTTCAAGAAACGAGACTTCCTGAGGGTGTTATGAAGATTGGAGATACTCACACGCTCTTTAACAGCAATGAGCAAAGTCAGGTCTGGACTTCGGGGGTTGGATTTGCTGTTCACAATAGAATGATATCGGCTGTCAACAAATGGGCTCCAGTAAATGACCGCATCTGTTGGATGATTTTAAACGCTAAACCATATAAGATCTGCCTAGTGAACTGTCATGCTCCATCAGAGGATGCTGACGAGGAAGTAAAGAACGATTTCTACCTGGAACTAGAGAATGTAGTAGACAAACTACCAAGACATTCAATTCACTTGATAATGGGAGACTTCAACGCCCAAGTGGGAAGAGAAGAACAGAATCGTTCAACGATTGGTCCTGATAGTATCCACGAAACAAGCAATGAGAACGGCATTAAACTAATAAACTTCGCCGAAACAAGGAGAATGACCATCAGAAGCACATACTTTCCCCGCAAAGTAGTACATAAAGTCACCTGGATATCCCCAGATGGAAATACGATGAATCAGATCGACCATGTGCTTGTTGACCGAGGACATCATGGTAGTGTCGAACATGTGCGATCTTTTCGCGGGGCAGATATGAATTCCGATCATTTTTTGGTGATAATCAAACTACGTCTGAAACTGTCTACCAAGTGGCGAAGAAATCCTGAAAAGATGGCCCGCTTTGACAAGGATAACTTGGAAGATGCGGAAGTGAGACAACGCTATCAAGATAAAATTGCTGAAAACCTCACAATATCGGAGAACCCTACCAACGTGGAAGACACATGGTTGGTATTGAGGAATGCAGTGTCACAGAGTGCAAAAGAAGAACTTGCTTGCCATCCAAAAGGCAGAAGTAAACCTTGGTTCGATGGAGAATGTCGAGGATCTGTTGTGATGAGATCAGCGAAGAGAATACAGTGGTTAGAAAAACTCACGGAATAAGCAAGGGTAGCCTACTGTGAAGCGAGGCGTAACACGGACAAACTCATAAGAAAGAAGAAACGGGAACACCATAAAGGACTGTTGAAAGCAGTAGAAGAAGCAAAGTCATCACGCTCTTTTTTCCAAGCCTCAAGTTTTGCCAGAGGTGTATACCGACAACGTACTTTGGTTCTAACGAATGGGACAGGTGAAGTGGTACCGCCAGAAGAGCAGGCAAACCTATTTAAAGATCATTTTGAGAACCTATTGAATCGGGACTTTCCACTGACGGTGACATATCAGGCGGGAGCCTTTTTTGACAGAGTAGATGTCCC
Source organism: Meconema thalassinum (assembly GCA_946902985.2). Lineage (NCBI taxonomy): Eukaryota > Metazoa > Arthropoda > Insecta > Orthoptera > Tettigoniidae > Meconema > Meconema thalassinum. The sequence goes on from OX336393.1 coordinate 111,645,265, forward strand.
TGAACCATCAGGGGAAGAAATCAGTGTTGCCCTAAAATTACTCAAGAACAACAAGGCCCCAGGAGGTAGTGGTATCACAGCTGAGATGCTTCGCCTGGGAGGACAAGCACTGATGGATGCATTGAAACGATTGATATCCACCATCTGGGCAGCAGAAGTAATTCCTGAAGAATGGAAGGGAGCAATTGTAGGTCCAATCTTCAAGAAGGGTGATGCTACCAAAGTATCAAACTACCGAGGAATTTCACTTCTTGAAATTGGATACAAAGTCTTTACAACTCTGCTGTTAAACCGAATGAAACCACTGGCTGAAGGAATTGTAGGCACATATCAATGTGGGTTCGTCCCTGGACGGTCTACCATCGACCACATATTTACTTTGAGGCAGCTGATAGAAAAATTCTATGAGTTTGATCGGGAACTACACCTCATCTTCATCGATTTTCGGCAAGCTTATGACAGTATTGACCGCGTCGCACTATGGGAAACTTTAGAGGAACTTGGCATCCCATCGAAATACATCCGTCTAATCGCAGCCTGCTACTCCCAGTCAACTTCTAAAGTACGGTTTGGCAATCAACTATCACCACCTTTCACTATCCAAAATGGATTGAGACAAGGAGATCCATTGGCGCCAATATTATTCAACTTGGCCTTGGAAAAAGTAAGCCGTGACACTTGCCGAACCAGAGAAATGGAGATGGTGGAAGCAGATACAATTCTAGCATTTGCTGACGATGTTGTGATCCTTGGTGACACTCTAGAGCAAATGTGCGCTGATACTTCCCGATTCCTCCAAAATGCAGAGAAAATTGGGCTGGAGGTGAACGCGGACAAGACTAAATATCTTGGAGTATCACGCCGTCACGTTCTCCCTCCTTACATTGTTGTAGACGGACATACCTTCGAACGAGTTGAAGAGTTCAAGTACCTGGGATCAATATTAACCAACAAAAGTGAAGTGACGAAGGAAGTACATCCACGCATAACAAGTGCTAATGACATGTTCTTTAGTCTGAACAATATTTTCAAATCTAGTCTGATATCTCAGAAGAACAAAGTCCATCTGTACACGACACTGGTGAGACCAGCACTTTTATACGGTTGTGAAACTTGGGCGATATCAGCAACGACAGAAGATTCAATATGTGCTTTTGAAAGAAAGGTACTTCGAAAGATATATGGGCCCGTCTACAATAACATGGAAGGTAAATGGGAGAGAAGAAAGATAGAAGACCTGTACCAGAGGTTTGGAAAGCCACACATTGGACGGATAATGGGAAAGAGGCGACTACAATGGTTTGGACACATCTTACGAGCGGACGGATCCCTTCCTAAGAGAGTCCTCCAATCTCAACCCACGGGAAAACGCCCGAGAGGACGCCCAAGAACATGATGAAAGGATCGAGTGACGACGATCTTTCAAGAAGTGGAACCAACAGCTGTGGAGGATGATGCTAGAGACCGGAAAAGATGGAGTGCCATCTGCAGCAAATACCTCCTCTCATGATTTATTGGATCCTTTTTTGTGTTTTGTAATAATTTTCCCGTTGTAATATTTTTTTGGTTATTGTAATATTTATCTTTTCCTTTTGTTATTCTTCTGTAGGCCTCAATGGCCTGTTTAGTGCAACAAATGATGATGATGATGATGATGATGATGATGAAATGCTGAAAATGACATACATTATCGACTGCAGACAAAATACTGTATTTTTTGAAATACTATAAATAATGTAATGCTTTTCATAATGATATATAATGAGAAAATATCTCTGCATAGTACGGTATAAAACAAAGTCCCTGATTATTGGATTGATTGGACGAAAGGAATCCGAGAAGTAACGATTTCAGTGAATCTAGTCGAAGAAAAACCTGCCGTCCGTGCACCTTTTAAGCTTACGCCGGGTAAACCATTAAAGATACCGGGTTGCTAGTCAATAGATATAAGGAGAGAATATCATAAAACGCTAAGGTATATAGTTCACAAACCTCAAGCTCCTAAACCAGAGGGAGTTAGAAGGTGCGGTTAGTAACAAAATCTTCCAAATCGTCTCAATAGTACAGTACAGGAAAAATCTTGCATTTCTTGAAAAGTCAGCGGCAATATATTGATTTGTTTTAAAAGTGTTAAAACAACTAAACAAGGCCATAGCCCCTGCCGGGACTATGTCGCGTCCAGCCCGCATAACAGTAAGCCGGGCGGGTGATCTTAACACATGAGGCGCTCACAAGTAACCGATAGTGCATTCAAAATAAACAGAGGAAGTGACGAATTGCACTTAGCCCGGTCAAGTTAGCCCGAAATATAGGGGTAGGCCTACCCTTGCATAAATTCCCAAGAAGCTGAATTTTTAGCCTATTTTCATTTATGAAAAAAAAATAGGCTTATGAGATCACCTTTTGTCCGTGTGTCTGTGTGTGCGTGTGTGTGTGTGTGATGGTGTGTGTCCCCCCTAATAACTTCTAAACGGCTGGAGCGATTTCAATGAAACTCGGTAAGTTCATAGCCCTATTCCGGGCAACACCGACCGTGCCCTTCAAATTTTGTTATGTCTCACGAATCCAACATGGCGGCTGTGCGAAATATTTCACCAGCATTCATTATCTCCAAAACTTTTACCGATATCACCCTGAAATATTGTACGGTGATAAAGGAAACTACTAGAAGTTCACGTATGTGATTTTTGAAAAGCTGGTAACTACAAAACCAACATGGCGGCCAAGCGAAGTTGCGACTTTTAAATAGACGTTTCTCGCAATTTAACCAACCAAACGCAATAAAACTTGGTACAGTATATGTTTATACACTTTGTAATGTACCGACATCTAACCTCGTTCAAATGTTTACATAATCTCATGATGGCGGCTGTGCGAAATATTTCACCGGCATTCCACATCTCTGAAACTATTACCGGTATCACCCTGAAATGTCGTACAGAGATAAAGGGCACAACTGGAAGTTCCTTTATAAGACTTTCAAAAACCGGTTAACTACAAAACGAATATGGCTCCAAGCGAATTTGAAAATGTTAAATAGACCTTTCTCCCGATTTAATGATTCAAACGCAATGAAACTTGGTACAGGAAATATTTATACACATTGTAATGCACTGGTTTCTAATTTAGTTCAATTGTTTATATAACCTCAAGATGGCGGCTGTGCAAATTTTAAAATTAAGTTTTTATTTATTGTGTCGTAATCATGCGATCGAAGTGAACGTTTGAATAATGAACCTACGCAATAATTTTCCTTTAATGGTACATGACTCTATGGCATATATACATATAACAATCCAACATGGCGACCATCCGAAATATTTCGATGGATCTCAATATCTACGGATCTATTACAGCAATCAAACTTAATGTTTTAATGATCAAAGGGGCTATAAACAGAAGTTCACTTATAAGACTTTCAATAACCAATCCAACTTGGCGGCGACGTGAAGTATATATATTCACATGGTCGTTTCTCGCAATTTAACCATTCGAGTGCAGTGATTCTTGGTACAGTAAATTCTTACACAAATGTTAATCCACTGGCATCTATTTTTTTCAATTGTTTCCATAACCACAAGATGGCAGCTGTGCGAAATTTTAAAATCTTGTTTTTACTTTTTGTGTCCTAATCATGCGATTGAAGTTTGAATGCTACACGTACACAATAATCTTTATGTAGCAGTACATAACTCTAAGACCTACATACACACATCAAAAAAAGTTTTGCATCACCTCGGTTCCAAGAGTTCCGGAACCTTTAAATACAAAGGGAATAGAGATCAACACAAACAACATTTCAGCTCGTTTTATTGCTCATGAGACCCACACATTGCATGTTGTACCATCATACAGCTAGACTTTCAGCATTTGTGGTCCAGATTGCAGTACACACCACTACCTCTAATACCCAGTAGCACGTCCTCTTGCATTGATGCATGCCTGTATTCGTCGTGGCATACTATCCACAAGTTCATCAAGACACTGTTGGTCCAAATTGTCCCACTCCTCAACGACAATTCGGCGTAAATCTCTCAGAGTGGTTGGTGGGTCAAGACGTCCATAAACAGCCCTTTTCAACATATCCCAGGCATGTTCGATAGGGTTCATGTCTGGCGAACATGCTGGCCACTGTAGTCGAGCGATGTCGTTATCTTGAAGGAACGCATTCACAAGATGTGCACGATGAGGTCGAGAATTGTCGTCCATGAAGACAAATGCCTCTCCAATATTCTGCCGATATGGGTGCACTATGGGTCGGAGGATGTCATTCAGGTATCGTAAAGCCGTTTCGGAGCCTTCCATGACCACCAGTGGCGTACGTCGGCCCCACATAATGCCACCCCAAAACATCAGGGAACCACCACCTTGCTGCACTCGCTGGACAGTGTGTCTAAGACGTTCAGCCTGACCAGGGTGCCTCCAAACACGTCTCCGACGATTGTCTGGTTGAAGGCATATGCGACACTCATCGGTGAAGAGAACGTGATGCCAATTCTGTGGGGTCCATTCAGCATGTTGTTGGGCCCATCTGTACCGCGCTGCAAGGTGTCGGGGTTGCAAAGCTGGACCTCGCCATGGACGTCGGGAGTGAAGTTGCGCATCATGCAGCCTATTGCGCACAGTTTGAGTTGAAACACGACGTCCTGTGGCTGAACGAAACGCATTATTCAACATGGTGGCATTGCTGTCAGGGTTCCTCCGAGCGGCAATCCGTAAGTAGCGGTCATCCACTACAGTAGTAGCCCTTGGGCGGCCTGAGCGAGGCCTGTCATCGACAGTTCCTGTATCTCTGTACCTCCTCCATGTCCGAACAACATCGCTTTGGTTCACTCTGAGACGCCTGGAAACTTCCCTTGTTGAGAGCCCTTCTTGACACAAAGTAACAATGCGGACGCGATCGAACTGCGGTATTGACCTTCTAGGCATGGTAGAACTACAGACAACATGAGCAGCGTACCTTCGTCCTGGTGGAATGACTGGAACTGATCGGCTGTCGTACCCCCTCCGTCTAATAGGCCCTGCTCATGCATGGTTGTTTACATCTTTGAGCAGTTTTAGTGACATCTATGAACAGTCAAAGGGACTGTATCTTTGATACAATATACACAGTCAACGTCTATATGCCGGAGATCTGGGAACCGAGGTGATGCAAAACTTTTTTTGATGTGTGTATATAAAAATCCAACATGGTGACCATCCGCAATATTTAGTCGGTTCTCAATATCTACGAATCTATTACAGCAATCAAATTGATATTTTGAATGTCGATAGAGGCAATTAACATAAGTAGGATATATGCAAATAGGCTGCATAGTTCTTCACGGAACTATTTGTTACATGAACGTTAAGGTTACCATCATAATGAAATGATGAAATGATTTCATTAATATCGACAGTTTGTTTAAAAAGTACGTTTAAACAGTAAAGAGGGGGGGGGGGAGATGACTTAGTAGTTCCACCCCTTAAAACAACAATAACTAACTAACTAAACGTTTAAACAAATAAACAAGAAGCCCGCATAACAATAAAGTCGGGCGGATGGTTTATGCGCAAGCGAGATTTCTCGCACAGGTCCTCTAGTTGAATACTTGTATAAAAGACGGCGGGTGAGTGGTTAACGTGTCGGTCTACCAACCCCAAGCTTGCAGGTTCTCTCCTGGCCGTGGTAAGTGATTTTTGAAAGGCGGCAAAAATACGACACGCATGTCATATGATGTTGGCATGTTAAAGAACCCATTTGAATTCAGTAGGTCGTGTTCATAATGGCAAAATTAATCTCGGGAGTTTCCGCCAACACAAAGTTCCTCATTTCTCTTCTAGAAAGCGCTATAATGTTCAAGGAGCTTAGATATCTAACCTCCTTGACTTTCATAGTGCTTCAAGGAACAACGAAATTCGACATGCAAGCTACCCTCCGTGTGTCAAATACCAAAGCTTCCACCCGGCACCCGAGGCCATACGATATTATTATTATTATTATTATTATTATTATTATTATTATTATTATTATTATTATTATCTCAAAGTGTCTAGGTAGGTTTAACTAACCCTGCGGAGCCGTGCGTGCTGTTACGACGGAGAGCTGGGTTCGATCCTGGGCTCTGCAAAGAAATGTAATTCTGGTTTGAGGACTGGAACGGAGTACACTCATTCTCCTGAGACAGAACTAAGAAGTGGTTATCCGTGGTTTCCCAGGCGAGTGCCAGGATGGTACCAAAATTAAGAATACGGACGCTTACTACCCAAACCCTGACACTGCAAGAAATTATGTATTATAAATAGAGACCGGGTTATTAGGTTTCAAAATTGTCATTTTAGGTTTTCTAAAACATAAAATAGTTTTTTTTCAGGTTTTCAAATAGATCTTTATGTTTAAAGGTTAGCAAAAGTTGTCATAAACTGCGCAAAGCTTAAAATTAGTGCCTAATTGTTAGTTGAAAATCTGATTGTAACGAGAGTGTAAATATTTTACATAATGATAAATCGAATTATCACCGACAACTTCACACTTTTAGGTAATATTTGCTCTCCTTAAATATGTTAATTATTCAAATTCAATAAAACCAAGGTTGTCAGAGGTGATTTTCACACTGTAGGCCGTTTAATTAACTTTGTTTATCTCTACTTAGTATAAACAAAGTCCCCGATTCTTGGATGTTACGGGTAATCTCGAGAACCACTGCATGAATTTTGATGCAGTTATCTCCATTCTGTAAAGGATATCTAGAGGAACGTTTCTGTAGAAAATAATTTATTTATGACCAAAGGAAGCCAAGCAGTAACGATTTCAGTGAAAAGGTCGAAAAAAATCCTGGTGTCCGTGCGCCTCTTAAGCTTATGCTGGGCTAACCGTTAAAAATATCTATTTACTATGAGTGTAAGAATTGTTCAGCATGAATAGTTCTACAAAAAAAGGCAGCGACAGAATATCTCTATCTTCAATACATCGCCCACTATATAAGTGATTTTACGTTTTCATTTCTTTCAACAATCTCCATTCAATTACTAATTTCGAGACAGTTTACGAGCAAGCGGCGGCGAGCGGGTCTATCACCCCTGATACTGTCGAGTCGTGTCGAGTCAAGACTTCAGAGAAGAGTGGATCTGTTTGGAGTTTCCCTAGAAATGCAACTCGGCTATTCGTTACTTTGCCTGTGAACTTTTCGTTCCGTACAATACACAGTCAAATTTAGATTGGACGGAAGGGGGATTTGTGATTCATACACCTCGGCCATTCTTAAATTACGTCTGAAAAGAATTCGTTGCACATGTTATCTCCATCATGCCGAGAAAAAAAGGATATAGGTCGTAGTTCATTGCAATCGAAAAAATTACGCTTATCAGGTAACAATGACACTGAGCAACAAATAATTTCTCGATTGTCACAAGAGAGGGAAAGAAAGAATTCACAAAGACAATGAGGGTCATCCCCAAAGCTCCTGTGAAACGTGGAAGAAATGTTCATGGTTTTTGGTCCGGTAAAGAAAATTCTGCTGTAAATTATGATTCCTCCATAATTTATATAAATGATGCTACAGTTTCCGGGCGAAGCTGGGGTGGGTTGCTAGTTTAGAATATAGGGAACTTGGAAACAATAAGAGCATTATCCCCAGTTTCCTGACAGAGAAAACCAAACAATAAGATGCAATGTAAGCAGAAATGTGCTGAAAGTATTTGAATTTTATGGCAGGTAGGATTTCTCTCAATCAACTAGACCTAGGAATAAACACTGTCTTCAAGTTTACTTTTTAGAAATATGGACTAAAATTTCAAATAAACTACAATAAATGGAACAAAACTGCAATTAGATATTTTTAGGTAATCGCATATCATTTAGGTTTATTTAGGTTCTACAGAATTCATGAATATGGATCTTTTGAGTGTGATTCGGAAAAGCATTCAAGTATTTTTGTATTTTCATAGCAGTGAGGAAAATAATAAAAACAAATTATGGGAGCATCAGGGTCACTGACCGATTTAAATATCTTGCAGAAATAATTAGTATCAATGGGACGGATAAATTGGCAATGGAGAACAGGAAAGGGAAATTGGAAAGATTAAATTTTTGTACTAAAAATATATACAATAAAAAGAACCTATCAATGCAAAATTACGACATTTTAATACAGTTGTTAGACCAGTCATCTTGTAAGGCATGGAAACTACAAATATAACCGGAATGGAGAATTTGCTCAAGATAGAAAGAAGAATTTTAAGAAGGATTATGGTCCTAGGAAAACACAGGAAGGTTATAGACTGAGATCCAATGCAGACATTTATAGTAAAATCGACAACCTTGAAGTGAAGATCAGAAAATGGCGACTTCAGTTCTACGGATATATGGTCCGCATGGATTGCTCAAGGTTAAACAAACAAATTTTTGATAAAATCTGGAACTATAAAGGGCAAGGAGGCTATGTAAAACAAATGAAAGAAGAACTTCAAAAATTCAAAATTACTGAAGGAGATTGTCTAAATCGAATATAGTGCAGAAAAAAAATTGTCCTCAAATTTCTTGTCGGGGAGAAGAAGAATCTCAACAGAGGAGAATGGACTGCTGAAAGAAGAGCTGCGCAGTCGACCAGGATGAAAGACTTCTGGAAGAGAAAGAGTGAAACTAAACCTATAAAGAAGTGATATTTGCGTGGTCCTTGTTGGCCTGTCCGCGGTGTATATGTTTATAGCAGTGAGGAGGGCCGGCTCCGTGGTGTTGGGGCAGCACGCCTGCCTCTAACTCGGAGACCCCAGGTTCGATTCCCGGCTCCGTCAGGGATTTTAGAAACTGACGTGAGGTCTGGAAAGGGGTACACTCAGCCTCGTGAGGACAATTGAGTAGCTGTCTGATAGTGAGGCAGCGCCCCGATCACGAAAAAACAAGATTAATGGCCGAGAGGACCCGATGCGCTGATCACGCGCTACCCCAATATCTGCAGGCCAAATGGCTGGGCAGAGGTCGCTTGGTAGGCCTAGGCCCTTCACGGACTGTACTGCCAGGGGTTATTTATTATAGCAGTGAGGGAAAAGTAGGTAAAAACCGAAGAATCCGGTGCCTAATTATAAATCACCATATTTGTAGTGGTGGGGGACACGCGATTAAGTAACTTGTTTAACGTGACGCGGTCTATAGAGAGTGTGTTTACTACAAGACAAGGTCATGGTAGGCAGTATAAACTATCCTGAGAATGGAGAAGTCTTCGAACATAAACATGTTTATCAAGCTTTCATTTGGAAACTGCTCTAACTGCGCCGTCGCTACAGCCCTCGAGGGGGGCATTGGACTCGTCGACTAGACTTCGCAATTCATTTTTTAAACAGATCTTTTTATTTTATTTTATTGATAATTAATAATTTGATACATTTGCATTACTTCTGCTTTTCAAGTTTAAATTCTTGTTAACGCCCTAATAGAATGATATAACTTTATAACTAGCATATTAAATATATGTTAGGGGGGGGGGGGGTTCATGGTAGCGCAGCGGTCAAGCTGTTGGTATCTCACCAAGATGGACTGGGTTCGGTTACCGGTCAATGCAAGTGAGATTTTCTAAGTGAAATGCCATGTCCTGTGGTTCGGATTCCACGTATAAGGAGGTTCCATGGCTCATAATCACAAGATTCACGGTCACGTAAAACTACAAGCTTCCTCCCTTCCTTCCTTAAATATCTGATTCTTGTTAAGCTGAGTAATTTTAGAAGTGTGCAATAACAGAGCATGTCATACAGTTGATGGAGAGGAATCTTGTCCAAGACACTGTTGACGATATCCTTGCAGAGTTTAGAGAAGGCCCTGTTAATCGATGGAAGTGTTTCGTTTCGGATTATTTTTCAGTTTACATTCAAGAAATCAAAACTCAGCCTTTTTTCTAGGTTTATGCCGTGTCTTGTGTGGAGTTTCGTCTAGGAACACCAAGCTGGCTCATCAGCGGACTCTTGGTGTCCGTGTCCGGACACCCACAGGAATAGCAAACTGCGCGCTACCTCACGTTTTATGAAGCGCACCTGCGCCTCTTTACTGCAAGAGCTAAAAGCTCAAGCAGCCTTAAACTCCCTATGATTGGCTTTCACGGCCAGAATAGTTGCTGAGCTTTAATTCACTGGCCGTGAAAGCCAATATACCATCATTAAAGAAATCATTTGCAGAATCTCCCAATTGCTTATCTTATCACCATCGAAGAGATTCTCGAAAATGACCTCGTAGTTCCGCCCCTTTGGGTAGATTATTGGCTGAGGAATAACCTAACCACCAAGGGAAGATGATTAAGAAAAGGAGATAGGTTTCGGACTGGAGAAAAAGGGTATAAAAATAGGATGAGAGTCCCACAAAAGTTATAAATTTAACCTTAAATACACTTAGAGGCGGTTGCCACCGCAAATCCGCTCTCTGATACCTAAAATGGGTGAGGATTTGGCCCAAGCTGACGGGAAATACAGCTAGGACTTGGACGGTTTGCAAGAGAGTGGCCTTAGTATATTCCCTCTCAAGCATGCATAAGACTACTATGGGGAAGGGTGATGGTCTGGCAAGACTAAGAGTAACAGATTTATTGTATGCCTGTTCAAAGAAATTCGTTTTTGCAAAGTAATTCGAAGGATGCCAATAATTTGAATCAAGTTTAGTATTTCCAGTTTTCGAAGTTATAGAGTTCCTGAAAAAGCGACCAAGTGCTTCCAAGAAGGATAATGATAAAAAATTATACCTTGGGGAGTAATTTTGGGAAGTGGACCAATGGTTGCATTTGGAAATGGTTAAGCTTTTACTCAGCAAGGAGCCGGCTAAAAGTTTAGACAAAAAGAAACACTTATCTTTTGGAAAACTAACCATAAGTTTTCGGAGAGGATCTCCACAAGCAGGTAGCTGGCGTAGCGAGCTTTACTTGCCTTACTGGCCAGTTAGGATTAGCTTTTAAAGCTAAGAGAAACTTTGACGAGATTACCACTAAGAGTTCTTGCTCAAATGCAACGAGTGGTGAAAGCCCTATCAATAGATTTAATGGCATTGAGTAGGGAGAGCCAAGGAGGACAGGATCTTGCCTAACCGTTGTACTAAAAAAATGAAAAAGCGAAAAGAAACGCTTAATTTATTTAACAATTCAAAAGAAGTTGATAACTTTAACAAATATATATTTTCAATTTGGTTAACAAATTTTGGGTCACAGACCTCAGAAAACATTAAACGTTTGCTCCAGGCAATTGACAATTTATGAGGTTTCAAACCTTATATATGTACTAAAATCTTTGTAAGATTTAAAAAAGACAAATGAAGTGATTAAAGTTTAAACATTCAATTGAGTACAAGGAGTGTACTTTAAGAAATTTCCAGGTAACTATTTTAGAAAAAAGTTACAACTTCGAAAATAACAATAAGAAAAACATGAAGAATAAGATAGAAGTTCCTACAACTTCTTATATTTATACAGAATTAATGTTGGTTAATATACAAATAAGGGCAGGTCACTTACTGTGAAACCTGAAGAGAAAATCAGAAGGAAGGTTCTCGACCTTCTATGTTTACTTAGGAATCACGAGCCAAATGGGGCAGTTTCCAATTCGTGAAACCTAGAAATAACTCACTCGAGAGTTGAAAGAATTGTTTTCCCTGATTATAAGGTAGAAACAATGTAAGTTTGAACCGTGTATAAAACACGTAGTTATACAGAAATTAATTAATGATGTCTGTTAGGTAGTCAGCCCGAAGGCTGGTTGGATCCTCAAAAAGTACCGCCGTTACGTTATGTGAGTAGATACCCACAAAAACCCAAGGCAGCACTATTTTGAGGCGTTCTAGGCAAGAAGAGGAGTGAGGTAGTTTGCCATTGCTTTCCTCACTGAGTCAGAACAGTAGTCCTAACCCTATGAGTTGAACCTTTCACAGCATTCACAGGCACTGACTGTGCCTCGAATGCCATTACTAAGCCCCACCCATACCTCAGTAGCTTCCATATAATCACAGCCATGAGTGAGACTGAGACATCGGTGAAAAGCCACTGATAAACAAGCAAAAATGGAAGGGCACTTCGTTATAGTGACACCTTATAGAAAAGTTACAATTTTATTAATATGGTGTGTTAGTAGAAGGTTTAGGGAAGATCAATTGGGATTGAGGAGAAATGTTCATGGCCTTATTTAATGTAAACGGACGATCGCGACGCGGTAGAAAGTGGAACAAGCACTAGTTATCACTATAGTCTGTTAAATAGATGAAAAGTTCACTGTAGAAACACGAAAGTTTATGAGAAAGAAAATTATTGCAATAATGAAAATAACTGGTTGCACTAGGTAGGCGAAAGTCTATTTCTTGAGAAGGTTGTGAATTACAATTAAATGCGCCATAGAACATTCCATCGGTGGAAGAAAATTCTCTATTGCAGTAATTTATAAGGAAGATTCCTCATTTTAAATAGTATTCCCACAAGTGAGTGAAAAATACATGACGGCAGGACTTGTAGATAAAGTACAGGATCTGGAAGGTTCCAGAACCATCTTAATAGAAGAATGTGGTCAACGATAATCCAGCGGAGGAACTAGCTTGGTGAATTATAGACAGCGGGTATTAGATAATATCCCACGTATTGAGAAGATTTCCCAATTAAATAGCTTAAGAAAAGCTACTTTCTATTAAGGTTGGCTTAGACAGACAAAAGCTCAACATGGCAAATCCCACGAAGAATGATTTTTGCCCCAATTAAGTAATCTCACGCTGTCTATAAAATATCGTTAAAAGCATGTAGAAGTTAAAACTGATGAAGATGAAGTTAAAACTTGAAGTAGGTACTTATCTTTGTTGCATAGCGAAGGTGATGTGGTGCAGGAAAAGTAATTGTTTTTATATATGAATTGCAGTCTGTGTAGTGTATCATTATTTATCATTTGGCGTGCTATCATCAGCTTTTGTAAGATTGGCAGGTCATTTAAGTTAGCTGATGCTCATGCCTTTGCTTCAGGAAGATAAAAGCGATAATATCTAGAAGATGGATTCCACAATGGTGGAAAAACCATTCAGTCCAACTTCCACATCTTGCACACATAGCGAAATAATTGCTTTGCATTCCATCTACTTCAACTTCAACTTCAACTTCAAACTCTTGTGTCATTAAATAATCAATATTGAAATATATTTTAAATAATAGGCCTATTATTAACTTAAGTGCTTTACAATAACATTTATTTATTTTTTACTAGCACGCCACCAATACAATTAAAATTTAAAATTATATCTTCCTCATAGCAAATGGAATTGTAAACTTTTTAAAATATAATATTCAGAGTTCGACATTATATCTCCGTCGTTAAGCCAGAAGCAACATATGCAAGTGAAAGGTTATTTAAACTAAACACCCGATCAACAACTGACAAACTACAGAAGGTAGATAGACGGATTCTTCGGACAATAATCAACAAAATAAAAAATCACCAGGTTGAGGGCCAGTGGAGACTTTTGCCCAATTCAATACTTTTCAAGGAAAATGAATCTATCATTGACACGATGCGAAAACGAAGGATTGCGTTTTTTGGACACATATCCCGCTTGCCAAATACTAGACACCTGAAATAACTTTTTGACTCCTTTTGGAACAGTAAAACAAAAATCACATGGTTTATAGAAATACAAATGGATTTAAACGAATTGAAAATTACTAAGCATCAAATTGAACATAAAGAGGAGAAACGGCTTCTGAATAACAAATACACTAGACTAACATTCAAAATTTCACAGCGTAAGCAATATGTTATATCAGCAGAAGAACGAGCTGCAAGATTTTCCAGAATGAAGAAGTATTGGGAACGAAAAAAAAAAAGAATTAAGAACTGAACTTAGTATTTGAAGACTTTTTAAATAAGGTTTGATTTTTGGTGCTCCAATGTGGGCGTAAACAGTGTAAATAAATAATATTCAGAGTTTTTATTTCTCGAACTGATACTATAAGGTGCGTTCAAAATGTAACGAGCTGGAGGCTGGAATGCGCAAACCGGTGACTACATCGGCTAATCATGGCATGTGTAACGAGGTGTGGTTCCGACCAGAGCGTGGAAGGTCACAGCCCCTCGCTAGAGGGCACGCGTGCACGTCACGTGACGATACAAAGCGAGCAGCAGCATGCATCAATCGTCCAACGCTGCCAGTCGCATTGCAAACAGTGACATGGAGGCGTCAACCGAAGAGCAAAGAGGTGCTGTTCGGCTTCTGACAGCGGAAGGAGTAGGGGGAACGGACATTCATCGCCGAATATCACAAGTGTACGGCGAACACTGCATGTCCCTTGCAAGGGTCAAGGCGTGGCACAAGCGCTTCAGGGAAGGACGGTTGTCGTTAGCCGATGATGCCCGGTCTGGGGCACCCCACTGCATTACTGATGACAACGTCCAGCGGGTTGATGCAGGACAGCCGAGTGACAGTGGACACCATAGCCGCCGTGGTCGATCCACGACAATGCACGACCTCATTCGGCAAACACAGTCGCGGCACTTCTGCAGAAATTCAAATGGGAGGTCCTCGCCTATCCTCCATACAGTCCAGACCTCTCTCCCTGTGATTACGCCATGTTTGGTCCCCTGAAAAGGGCTCTGCGGGGCCAACGGTTCACCTCGGACGCCGACGTTCAGCTGTACGTGCGGAACTGGTTCACATCGCAGCTCAGGGGATTTTATGAGACAGCCATTCACCGCCTCGTGTCACAGTGGGACAAGTGCCTCAACAGCCAGGGCCAATACTTCTAACACACAGGTACTGGTTTCTGTAATTATGCCTCCGGCTCGTTACTTTTTGAACGCACCTTATACGTAATAAAACCGACTAAAGTTCGATTAATCAACCGATTAAAGACAATCGGTTAACCGAGCAAAATGTTTAATCGATCGACAGCTCTAGTCTTCATAACAGTCAAAGGTGAAGAGTTATGTTGCTGTTGTTGTTTCATTTACGGACTTGGACATCGTGGTCATTTCAGTCCCGTATACTTGGCTGTGTGTAGATTTTTCATGATAACCTGTGTTCTTTTGGTGGCTGTATTAGTTTATGTATTTGTAATTGAGATGAGGATTGGAATAGAGGCGAGCGGCTTCGGTGGCGTAGTTGGTAGCGTGCTGAGATTCTATGCCCAAGATCACAGTTTCTAACCCGGCCGAAGTCGTCGGATTTTTAAGAGCGATAAAAATCCATCGGTATGCCATCCTTCGGAGGGGAAGTAAAGCTGGCGGTCCCATGTCATAGATTTATGGCATGTTAAAGAACCTTCCACTAATTACACCTGTGTGAAGCTAAATTGTATAGGTTAGGAATGTAAACAACGCTCTTAGGTTTCTACGTTCGTTGCCAAGAGCCGACTGAGGTGGCGTCTAGTAGTCTAGTTATGAACTAGGCCTAGTAGTCGTTGACGGTAGCGTTTAGCGGCAAAAGTAGGAACTATTTGAATAATTCAAAGTTGCAGTCCTTACTTGAGTTAAAAAACAAACACACACACACTATTAGGGCCCTTATAATACAGTCATCACAATTAACACCGGTTATCAGATAGACACACACCCAAAGTACACGGGGCTACATGACCGCGTTGTCGCAGCCCCTAAACTGAGGAACCAACCAACCAACCAACCGGAATGGAGGCGGCCGAGGCTTTAAGTTAGGAACCATTCCAGTGTTTGGGAAACCACGGAGAACCACTTCTAGCATGGCTGAGGTGGGAATTGAACCTCCATCTACTCAGTTATGTCTCATAAGGCTGAATGTCCCCCGGACCTCCGAGGCGACAGCCAAGAATGCTAGCCATTGAAGAGTTGTAAAATAATAAATCAACATACTGTACATCATATTATGACAACAAATTAAAGACTAATACTGGCCTCAGTGCAGGTGTTAGATGATGTTACCCCATGTTGTGTGGTTCCTTGACAACATGCTTATTCCATGAACTTGACCACAGAATTCAACCAAACCCCTGTGTGCCTTGTTGTAAGCTGTTATGAATGAATAAAAGAGGAGGAATAAAACCTGTAATCTTGCTTCTGTCCTGACATTCTTAAACCAAGAGGAAGAATAAAAAGGGTAGTTTTATTTCTGTCCTGACATAGTGGTGACCCCTGACGTGATTAAAAGCCGGTATCGGTAAGTCGATATTCTTACATTATTATCATAGCAAAGTGAAATTCGCAAGATGATAGCAGCCGTGAAAAGACGCAAAGCAGTAAGAACAATTTTTACTAAGAATTACGACAAGTTTATTGAAGAAATTGACTGTGAAAATCCCGATAGAGAAGTTGTGAAAACGAAGTTTACGACTGTGGAGAGGTTAGTGGCTAACCTACACAACCTAGATGATGCCGTCATTTCGTTCATGCTGGAGGATGAAAATGCTAACTTTGAGGTCGAGAGTTCAACTTTTGAAGAATATAAAGAAAAGATGGATCGTGCAAGAGTAAAGATGGAGAATTTTACTGAGGCTAATCAGGTACAATTCGTAAGTGTGGCGCAATCGAATGCTTCATCACCGAATGCAAATACGAGAAAATTAAGGCTTCCGAAAATAGAATTTAAGACGTTTAGCGGCGAGATTAAAGATTCTCTAAGCTTTTGGAGTCAGTTTAAGAGAATACATGGGGACGAAAAGATGGAAAATGAAGACAAGTTCCAGTATCTGATCCAAGCAATTGTCGAGGGCTCAAGAGCGCGAGAGATTGTGGATAGTTTCCCTGCCATCGCGGAAAACTATGAGAATGCTATTGGAAGTCTGCGAAATCGATTTGGTAGAGAGGAACTTATAACGGAATATTATGTGCGGGAACTGCTGTCGTTAGTGATTAAGAAAGTTGTCGATGCAGAAAGCCAGAACGTTCGCGACCTCTCTCGGTTGTATGACAACTTAGAAGCTCACCTGCGTGCGCTGCAATCTATCGGCAGTACATCGGACAAGTATGCAGCCATGCTGTTTCCACTTGTAGAATCTTCCATCCCAGAAGAAATTCTGAAGATCTGGTTACGAAATCAGCCAACAGATCGTGAGGAAATTAACGATGATGGAAGTCGAGTCTATGGAGATCGCTTAAAACATTTGATGTTATTTCTAAGGAAGTAGAAAATTGAGAAAGAATCTCGCTGGCAAGGGCTCGATTTAAATTAAGTGAAGACAAAGCCCAAAGAAACAGGAAAAAGGACATGACCTGGACTAAGCCCCTGCAACTGCAATGGATCTACTCTCCTGTGAATACAAGAATACTAGAGTTGTCTGTATATTTTGCGACAAGTCTCATGAAAGTAAAGAATGCTTCCAGGCACAAAGATTATCGCTGGAGAAAAAGCAAGATATCTTGAGAAAAAAGAACGGATGCTTCGTCTGCTTGAAGTCAGGGCATCGAGCAAGGGATTGTAAACACAAAGAAAG
The DNA here is from genome assembly GCA_946902985.2 of Meconema thalassinum. Taxonomy (NCBI): domain Eukaryota; kingdom Metazoa; phylum Arthropoda; class Insecta; order Orthoptera; family Tettigoniidae; genus Meconema; species Meconema thalassinum. The sequence goes on from OX336393.1 coordinate 111,662,640, forward strand.
TTGCATTGTTTGTTACAGGACGGATCATACGATTGTATGTCCCCAATTGAAAGACAAGCAGAAGCAAGCATCAGAAGAAATAGCGGCGAAAATGCAGAACGTTTCACTGTCAAATCAGTCGAGTTCAGAGGTAGTTCTTCAGACCCTTTTAGTGAATCTTGAGAACGAGGGAAAATTGCGTACGGTACTGTAAGGGCACTTATTGAACAGCCTCCGTGGCTTAGGCGGAAGCACGCCGGCCTCTCACCGCTGGGTCCGTGGTTCAAATCCCGGGATTTGGAAGAAAAATAGAGGTGGACATTATCATTCAAGATGAAATAACAAGTGTATTTCTACCAGCAGTATTTGCAAAACTAAGCGCATCAGAGATCGATGAACTAAACTCACTTAGAGGCAAACTGATGTTGGTGTATTTGGGGTCGAAGAACCGCTCACATCAAGTTGTTTTAAAACTGTAAATTTTTGGTGAGTATATTGAACCCTTGCAAAGAAGTAGATGAGACTCAATTTCGGGGGGTGTAACAGTCCATTTCGTAAAGTTGTTGTTAAGCGCTTCTTATAACATGCAGGGTAACATATAACAAAATAACATGCAGGAAAAAGTGAATACCAGGATTAAAACATATAAATTTAATAAACAGATCAGAAAATTTACACTATTTACAACCAAAAAAAACGATGTCTCCCCAATGACACCCACTTGAATTAATAAAATTGTCGAACTAGGCCTGATCTCAGGAGAGATCGTAAACATCTGGACCAAATGTCCCAAATTACTGCAATGACATGTGCGTGTGCGGCTTTTCTACATGCGGCACGATGTGTACAAATTAATGCGAGATTCGTTACCATCCAGTAAACCTTCAGGGGATGAATCTGCATTGTCTTAGAGCTAGACAGACACTAGGAACACACTAAACACTAATTAAACTAATCCGACACTTCCTACACTAAATAAGACAAAAATAACTTCCGCATGAAATTGGAATCAAAGAACTGCCGTAGCAAACAACATTAACGCCTAAAATTAGGACTTTTCAAATCAACACAATAAATCAACACGTGACCAATCCAGAAAAATACACATATGGCCGCTTGCCATTTTTACAAGAAATATAAGATACACCCAACGGTGTCACAACAAACAACAATATAACAATAAGCAAATGAAATGAGTCACAGAAATCACTAGGCTCAAAGCCAACATTTACATCATAAAACAATATTTCATTTCATACGATATGCGGTAATTCGTAATGGACATGGTGAACCCCCAATTTAATATTATGATCCAATGACCATTAAAAGAACAGGTTTGCTACAGATAGCTTACAGGGGTCAGTCGGTCAGCTGGACTGCCTAAACGATGAATCACCAGACACAGACGGGCGCAAGGTGGAACCTGCACATCTGTCAACCCACGTGTCAATTACCTCGACCTGCCGTAGCAATGGCCCGAGTCTCGAAGAAGCGTGCTCCCAATAGCACATAATATACGTGTGTGTGTCAAAATAAAATATCTTAGCATTTCCCACGGAAATCCAAGAATCAGCAGAGGACACGGTAAGGTAGCCTCCACGAGCGCTTTCCCCGTCCATAAAAATACAACCACAATTATTTGAGGGCGGTAGACACATTCTACCCCTCATCACGAAGAATCAAATACACACACCTTGGCACAATACACACACCAGAATCACACGTATGGGTTCGACAGAAACCTGAAATAAAAGACATGAATATTTCCACCGACTTGCGCTCTCAATCTAGTCCGTGACTGAGGAACCTGAAAAGGGATCTCAAAAAAACTCAAAGAAATATAGAACTAAGGTGTTCTACAGTGACATCTTAACGTGTTGCGCTCGGCAACCCTAGTATGAATAAAAACCTGTTCGTAAAACATCTAACAACTTCTACCCCCTTCTCCTACTTAAATGAATTTGAATAAAAGCACCATTTATCGACCATGACGAATTTCGCATTTGCATGAATAAAATCAAAATGCACGCGCCGTGCATACTAATAATGACTCATAAGAAAAAAATATACAATCACACCAAAATTTTGGCAAACGTACATTTAAAAGAAAAGAGTGTCGGAGCACGAAATCTAAATACACAAGAAAAACTAATGAACAAAATTATTTACAACGTTCCCGCGTCTAATCTAGCTACATATTGAATAAATCAATGGTTTGTACATCACCGTCCAGCCTGCAGAAAATCAACCTCCATCCCAATGCATTCCCCCACGGGAAATCTACTCCGTCATCGTCGACATTCTGGTAGAGGCGTAGCACATCATTCCACCAATCGACCTTGCTGTAGACATCTTGGCGTGGCTTCTTGAAAAGAAATGTTCAAAATTATTATTCTACCTAGCTACAATCGCTATGAGCTACTGACTTTCACTCAAAAGGTCCTGGGCGATTACCCAACGTTGAACTGGCCCTATCTAAGCATTTGCTTACTTCACACGCACATATACATCACACAAAAAAAATACAACACAAATTTTACAGAAAATATTACAATCTTCGTCCGGCACGCAGCTGACATTTAACAAGTCTCACAAATTACGTATGCCGAGTAGCGCTTATCTCAACTAGAGATCTCCCCTCCGCTAGGCATGAACTCTGCTCCCAAGAGCACAATAAAATGTTCGTTCAGACTGACGTGAAGTATGCTCACCAGAGCCTGATAAAATCCTGTCTCAAACCAGCGTGAACCATGCTCCTCAGAGCTCGATAAAGTTGTGTCTCAAACTACTCATCACCGACCAATTTATTCGAAACTGACAGAATGGAGTGGAGTGGGGGCAATCTGGGAAAATAATCTGCAGTTTTCAGCTCACAGACTTGGGACTAGTATCAAACTTCTTTTTATTTAAACGTATCAATGCACTCATGCGGAATCCTATCGCATCGGCGGTTCTTCATACACGTGTTTTAGCTCCTTTTTTTGGTACGCAAATCTCCGCGTGGTTTAGGCGTCCTCTCTCCTGATTCGACGATTCAATCGTGTATCGGTTGGAAATTCACCTCCGGCACGCCCATAATGACGCCAACGTGGATGCACGTTCACTCTGAATTTGTCCTTGAACTGGGCTTAGCCGGTCATCCCCAGAAATAACGATCACGCCACCTCTGTTGCAAGCGTTGCGACACACTACCTGCCTTCCGTTGTCTTCAACATGCACAGCCTGGATATCAGTAATAATAATAATAAAAATCATGAAGACTTATTGATCGGCAAATCAATAAGGGTTCATTTATCCTCAGCAAGGTTTTGAAATTCGAAGCAAGGGATTGATTTGGATTTTAAAAACAATATCCACAGTAGTGTAGATAACATCAGCTAAGTATCTCACTCGTTCCTGAGTGTGCATTCCACAGTCCCAATTAGTGTGCGCGCTTCTCGCTACAATGTTCCCCTCTGAGATGTCATTCACCCGTCTCGCTAGACCTTCCCTCTCTTACTCACACAATTGCAACTTCGGCCAGACCTGCCGTCTTGTTTACAAACAGAGCTCGCTCTCCCAGGCATCACGTAGCCACGTACATTTGAGTGTGGGCTCTCAAATGAATTTTTGCAATATGATTCTGCATTCCTTGTCCTTATTACTCATCAAATAATTCCCTTCTTCTTCTTCTGCTCCCATCTTCTTCTTCCGCTACCGTCCTCTTCTTCTGCTACCGTCTTCTTTACCATATTTCCAGACCCTTGCCTGAAACTTCTTCCCGCGAATTTCTTCTGCTATTTTTCCGCGTCTCCTCCTGTCTTGTCACCTTTTCTGCATCCTCGTTACTGTGATTGTCGGGATTTTTTCTGTTTTTCATGGCTCGTCCCCACTTCTCTTTCTCTGTTTCCTCTTCTGCATTTAATTCGTCCAGATATTTTTGCGACTCAGCGTAACGCTTGTTCCCTTCATCACGGAAATCTCCCTGATTTTCTTGCCAATAATTCCTCTGATTATTCCATCTACCGTCCCCGTTCCTTTGATATGGTCTATCCTGCCTTTGGTTTCCTCTCCAGTTAGTGTTTTCTCGCTGGTACGTCCTCTGATTGTGATTGTTGTTCTGATTGTTGTAATTATCACGGCGATTTTGGAAGTTCCTATTATTATTATTGTATTGGTTTCGACCGTCGAATTCCTGCCGTCTGGGCGTAAATTGTGTGCTAGTGGACTGCGTCTTCGTCTGATTGCTCTGACTTTGACTGTTTTGATGCCCCTGAACTATTTCTGCAGTGTTCACGCATTCCATATTCCGTCTCCCGGTCTACGGACTGATCATACTCGTTTCGTCCAAGTGGCGGTGTATCCCCTCGGCTGAACTGCGGTTTTGATATTTCCTGCCACTAAAAATTTCTGTATGTTCATCGGAAGCTGTTTGCCGATAGTTAATACCATGTTTTCCTCTGAAGGGGGCTCGTCAAATCCCGGAATTTTACTAGCTGCTGACTAAAAACCTCAGAAAACCTTTTAGGGTGTGTACTATGGTATTTTCTGGTATATAAGTCTATCCTCAACCCCTGCTGCAGTGAAGGACTCCAAAACTTCCTCAGAAATGCTTCTTTAAACTGGGCCATGTCATTGAAAGTATACTTGAAGCTTTGAAACCAGATTAAACTTGAGCCCTCTAAAAATTTCTCCACTAGACGAAGCTGTTTTGCGGGACTGACGTGTTGGTCATTAAAATAATCATCCAGCTGGCGCAAGAATGCTTTTGAAGTAGATCCTGAATTTTCACTGAATTTGTCTGGTTTAAAATCATTTCCCATAATGACTTGTATGACTTGGGCAGGTGTCACACCAGGTTGTGGAGTTGACGTCTCCCCTCTGTAATTGTGGAATGTGTCGCAAGTTATCTTTGGACTCTGACCTCGGCTCGTATCCTCAGCTAGCTTCGACCCCTCCGGACTTCCAATATTTCCGTGTTTCCCTACTGAATTTTCTGAAGAGAATAAAGTGGCATTCTCTAAAGATCTTATCTCATTTTTAACGATGAGGTCTGCGTGTTCTTGGAGCTTGGACTTGATACTTTCCTCCAGAGCCTGTATTCTAGAGTTATTCTCGCCTAGCCTCTTTAATATAGTCAGCCTATCCCCTTTAGTCTCATTCACCTGCTGTTCCCAATCTTTCCGGATTCTACTCTTCAAATTGTTAATTTTTCTTCATTGTTTTCCTGATTCTTCTCAAGCTGTTCCCCTATTTGATCTTGTATCTGCTTCTGAGTTTTAATTAATTGTTCACCTATCTCTTCTCGTATTTTCTCTTGATTTTTACTTAACTGGTCTTCCAGGTTTTCGCGCAAGTGCATCCGTTCTTTCTCCGTTTTTATCTCCAGTTTGTCAAGTTCCTTTATCAATCCTAACACATTGTTGTCGACTGAATTAATCTGCTCTTGCATGTTTATAATCTTCGCCTCTATTCTGTTGAATTGCCCCTGTAATTCATCCTGCGTGTTTTTATCCCCGCCGTATTGTTCACAAATGCTGTCTCGATTTGTTTCATTTTGGCGGCTACCATTCCATCTAACTGTACTAGTTTGTCGTCAAATTTGGATTCTAGTTTCTTGATTTCGCCTAATTGTCTTGAATTATTCTTTGCCACCACCCCCGCCAGTTTCTCTTGTTCTACTTTAGTACTCTGATTTATTTCAAGGGTTATCCTCTCTAACTGAACTGTTTGTAAGGTTGCCTGCTCTGATAACTTGTGGTGTAGTTCAAATAACTGTTTATTATTATCATCACTCTGTTCACGTAATTGAGTAGTTATGTTATTTAATTGTTTATCATTCTGTTCACGCAACTCGTGTATTTGTTTGTCGCTATCCAATTTCTGGATTTGCAATTGGACCGTAATGTTACTGTTCACGTCCTGTAATTGTTTATCACTGTGTTCACGCAACTCGTGTACTTAATTATCACTATGTTCACGCAACTCGTGTAATTGTTTATCACTATGTTCACGCAACTCGTGTGATTGTTTATCGCTATGTTCACGCAACTCGTGTGATTGTTTAACGCTCTGTTCACTGATCTCCTCCTTCATGCTTTTCAACTGTTCCTCCGTCTTTGCAGACATTTCAACAGACATCTGCTCCATCAACACTTTAATCTCCTCGATGCTAGCCATCGCAAAACACACAAATATATTCTGAGAAAATAGGGTCATGCAATGGGATTTCAGTCGTACACACACACATGTCTTGATATTTAAATATTACATTGATTCTAATTTAAATAAATTTTCAGTAATCAAGCTCTTACTGAATAATGACTCTTATTTCCAAACAACAAAATATTTCCCTTGTGATCTGCTTTTAAATTCCTAAATAACAGAATTTACAAAAAAAACACTTTAATTAACCGAAGTTAATTAAATATAAAGTAAGGCAACACCTTCCTGCTTTTGACTGAGTTCACTAAATATGCAAATTTTCTAATTTTAAGTCGGGCACCAGAACAAGTTATCAAATACAATATCAATTTCTAACCTTGATCAACATTTCTAACTTTAAGAACTCAGTGATTTTACTGATACACATGGCGGTAAAACTTCGCCTCAATTTACTGAATTTACTCTTGTCATGCTGACCTGGCATCATTTCTCAGCGAAATAAGTTTGAGGTCAACAAAGCAACAACAACAACAATCTCCATTTGGGCAGCCACTTTTGAAATATGAACCCTTGCAAAGAAGCATATGAGACTCAATTTCGGGGGGTGTAACAGTCCATTTCGTAAAGTTGTTGTTAAGCGCTTCTTATAACATGCAGGGTAACATATAACAAATAACATGCAGGAAAAAGTGAATACCAGGATTAAAACATATGAATTTAATAACAGATCAACAAATTTACACTTTTACAACAACAACAAAAAGCAAGGTCTCCCAAATGACACCCACTTGAATTAAATAAAATTGCCAAACTAGGCCTGATCTCAGGAGAGATCGTAAACATCTGGACCAAATGTCCCAAATTACTGCAATGACATGTGCGTGTGCGGCTTTTCTACATGCGGCACGATGTGTACAAATTAATGCGAGATTCGTTACCATCCAGTAAACCTTCAGGGGATGAATCTGCATTGTCTTAGAGCTAGACAGACACTAGGAACACACTAAACACTAATTAAACTAATCCGACACTTCCTACACTAAATAAGACAAAAATAACTTCCGCATGAAATTGGAATCAAAGAACTGCCGTAGCAAACAACATTAACGCCTAAAATTAGGACTTTTCAAATCAACACAATAAATCAACACGTGACCAATCCAGAAAAATACACATATGGCCGCTTGCCATTTTTACAAGAAATATAAGATACACCCAACGGTGTCACAACAAACAACAATATAACAATAAGCAAATGAAATGAGTCACAGAAATCACTAGGCTCAAAGCCAACATTTACGTCATAAAACAATATTTCATTTCATACGATATGCGGTAATTCGTAATGGACATGGTGAACCCCCAATTTAATATTATGATCCAATGACCATTAAAAGAACAGGTTTGCTACAGATAGCTTACAGGGGTCAGTCGGTCAGCTGGACTGCCTAAACGATGAATCACCAGACATAGACGGGCGCAAGGTGGAACCTGCACATCTGTCAACCCACGTGTCAATTACCTCGACCTGCCGTAGCAATGGCCCGAGTCTCGAAGAAGCGTGCTCCCAATAGCACATAATATACGTGTGTGTGTCAAAATAAAATATCTTAGCATTTCCCACGGAAATCCAAGAATCAGCAGAGGACACGGTAAGGTAGCCTCCACGAGCGCTTTCCCCGTCCATAAAAATACAACCACAATTATTTGAGGGCGGTAGACACATTCTACCCCTCATCACGAAGAATCAAATACACACACCTTGGCACAATACACACACCAGAATCACACGTATGGGTTTGACAGAAACCTGAAATAAAAGACATGAATATTTCCACCGACTTGCGCTCCCAATCTAGTCCGTGACTGAGGAACCTGAAAAGGGATCTCAAAAAAACTCAAAGAAATATAGAACTAAGGTGTTCTACAGTGACATCTTAACGTGTTGCGCTCGGCAACCCTAGTATGAATAAAAACCTGTTCGTAAAACATCTAACAACTTCTACCCCCTTCTCCTACTTAAATGAATTTGAATAAAAGCACCATTTATCGACCATGACGAATTTCGCATTCGCATGAATAAAATCAAAATGCACGCGCCGTGCATACTAATAATGACTCATAAGAAAAAAATATACAATCACACAAAAATTTTGGCCAACGTATATTTAAAAGAAAAGAGTGTCGGAGCACGAAATCTAAATACACAAGAAAAACTAATGAACAAAATTATTTACAACGTTCCCGCGTCTAATCTAGCTACATATTGAATAAATCAATGGTTTGTACATCGCCGTCCAGCCTGCAGAAAATCAACCTCCATCCCAATGCATTCCCCCACGGGAAATCTACTCCGTCATCGTCGACATTCTGGTATAGGCGTAGCACATCATTCCACCAATCGACCTTGCTGTAGACATCTTGGCGTGGCTTCTTGAAAAGAAATGTTCAAAATTATTATTCTACCTAGCTACAATCGCTATGAGCTACTGACTTTCACTCAAAAGGTCCTGGGCGATTACCCAACGTTGAACTGGCCCTATCTAAGCATTTGCTTACTTCACACGCACATATACATCACACAAAAAAAATATAACACAAAATTTACAGAAAATATTACAATCTTCGTCCGGCACGCAGCTGACATTTAACAAGTCTCACAAATTACGTATGCCGAGTAGCGCTTATCTCAACTAGAGATCTCCCCTCCGCTAGGCATGAACTCTGCTCCCAAGAGCACAATAAAATGTTCGTTCAGACTGACGTGAAGTATGCTCACCAGAGCCTGATAAAATCGTGTCTCAAACCGGCGTGAACCATGCTCCTCAGAGCTCGATAAAGTTGTGTCTCAAACTACTCATCACCGACCAATTTATTCGAAACTGACAGAATGGAGTGGAGTGGGGGCAATCTGGGAAAATAATCTGTAATTTTCAACTCACAGATTTGGGACTAGTATCAAACTTCTTCTTTTTTATTTAAACGTCTCAATGCACTCATGCGGAATCCTATCGCATCGGCGGTTCTTCATACACGTGTTTTAGCGCCTTTTTTTTGGTACGCAAATCTCCGCGTGGTTATGCGTCCTCTCTCCTGATTCGACGATTCAATCGTGTATCGGTTGGAAATTCACCTCTGGCACGCCCATAATGACGCCAACTTGGATGCGCGTTCACCCTGAATTTGTCCTTGAACTGAGCTTAGCCGGTCATCCCCAGAAATAACTATCACGCCACCTCTGTTGCAAGCGTTGCGACACACTACTTGCCTTCCGTTGTCTTCAACATGCACTGCCTGGATATCAGTAATAATAATAATAAAAATCATGAAGACTTATTGATCGGCAAATCAATAAGGGTTCAATATATATGCAGATTATATATGTATTGATTGATATAACGAATGATATATATTTAGTTGCGTATTATTTCTTAATTTGTTTAATTTTTTTCAGATTATCTAAAAACTAATAAAAGGAACAGCAAAATGAAGTTGGAAACTGTTAATTTTCTGAGTGGAACTGAACATCAATCGCACCCGGTAATAGAGTATCATCGTGTATGCTTTCATCAGTCTGAAGAAGAAGAAGGAGAAGAAGATGATAATGAGGTGAGTCATATTGTGAAAGAAGCTTGTTTTAACAAATGGACATCTTCGAGTGGAATTTCAACATTTTCAGTCTACGTTACTAATGTTAGCAAATCAGATGATAGTCAGCGAGAGGTGACTGAAACAGTTCTAAGATATTTGTTACAAGAATTATGTGAAGATGAACATTTTATTTGTTACTTCGGGTACAATACATTTGTTGAGGTTTACAAAATTGAATTTTCCATGACTTGTTTTGAAGTAACAAAATTGAATAAGTATAGAAACAAATTGCTTGGTAAACTTCAGGACGAATTTCCTTTTGAAGCCATTCATTGTTCACTGGAGATTACAGGCAGTAATTTATCTCAATGGCTTGAATACACTTTAAAAGATTATAGGTTTATGGTGAGCCGATGTTACAGCAACTCCTGGTGGTGTATTAACAACAGTGCAAATTGGACAATTGCTTAGACAACAATGGCAACACCTCCTAGCAAACGTAGAAAGGTTGATATTGTAATACATAATAATAACAGTGAAAATATAAGAAACCAATTGGACAATGCATTTGAAAGTGTTTCTAATTTTAGAAGTGAACTAAACGGTGCTATTTCAATATCATACCAAATCGGGGAATACACTCAAACAGACTTGATTGAGAACAGTGATGAGTTGATTGAATGTTGGAGAGTTATTAGCGACCACATATTGCAACAAGCTGTGAATTGTGAAGAAATTACACTTCAAATAAAGGATGAATCTTTCTTAAGCTGTGAGTTAATTGAAACGGCATTCAATTCTAGAGTGTACACACTTGCAGTTTCAAATGTTAAGAATGAGTTTTTGGATCCTCGCGAATTTTTAGCAAATGCTAATATTTGGTTTACAAAGTATGTTAAGAAAGCGTTAACTGTGCAAGCTTTAAAGGTGAATTCAGTTTTGTGTGCACAGTATGTGCTTCGCAACATATCAGAAACAAAATATTTTGCTGCCAAAAATAAAGTAGTTTTCGAGTATTCGGATGTAAATGAATTTTATAATAATCATATCATTGAAGGTACATTGACAAAAAAGAGCGAATTTGAAGAAAATGCCCTGGGTGGGCTTTCGAAAAAATTCATAGTTTGAGAATTAATATAAATAAATATGTTGGATTTCAAGTAGGAATGTCCAATACTAGTAGATTGCCTGATGTAATAGCCAATAAACATGCAGTGCTAAATTTGTATGATACAAAGGAAGCTTGTTTAGCGTGGAGTGTGGTTGCTGGTTTGTATCCAAAAACGCAAAACGTGAAGCATATTTCCTCCTATCCTAATTACAGAGATGTTTTAAATTTAGATGATATTCCAATTCCAATGCAAATGAAATATTTAAACAAGTTTGAAAATCAAAACAATATTTCTGTAAATGTGTATGGAGCACAATATGATGAAAACAATTGGGTGTGTATGGGAACAAACGAAGTAAAAGGAAAAAACATTTACTATTGTACCTTTGTATGTATCAGATAAAGTATATGAAAGGAGTGTGGACTTATTGATGTTGCAGATTTAAAACAGTGAAAGTTATCACTTTTGTTTAATTAGAAATCTCGCTCGCCTTGTGCGTTCAAGCGTCACTAGCATTCGTAGACGGATTTATATATGTAGACGTTGTTTGTCATATTATTTTCTTGAGGATGAGTTAAATGTTCACTTTGCAGACTGTAAACAGTTTTCTGTTGCAAAAAGCATATTGCCAACTGACGAACAAAGATTTGTTAATTTTACAGAATTTAAATTTAAAGATACAGTTCCATTTATAATTTATGCAGACACTGAATGCGGTTTGTCTCCTATTTCCTCTTGTTTTCCAAATAGTTACATTCCAAACTCTATATTAACCCATAAACATGTTCCTTGCAGCATTTCTTTATACCTTCATTGTAATTTTGATAGTGATTTGTGCAGTTTTAAACTCTTTAGGGGAAATAATTGCATAGAATTGTTTGTAAAGGAACTTTATAGTATTGTAGATAAACTTCAAACATATTATTTATCAGCTAAACCGATGTTAAAGAAGACGGAAAATGAAGAAAGATTATTTTTGTTAAGTAAAATTTGTCATATTTGCGAGAAACCGATTGCAGATAATGAACTCAAAGTACGCGATCATTGTCACATAACTGGAAAATATAGAGGAAGCGCACACAATAGTTGTAATTTAAATTACAAAGTAACAAAGGTTCTGTCTATAGCATATCATAATCTAACGGCCTATGATGGACATTTTATAATTAAGAAATTTGTGAGAAACAAGATGGTGAGGTGTTACATAATCCTGGTCATATAAGTTTGTTAGCAATGAATATGGAACGTTATAAAGGGTTTACAAAATATGTACGGGTTAAGAATGGATTCATTCAGTTAAGATTTATCGATACATATAATTTCTTGTCCTGTTCACTAGATCAATGTTCATCTTCGTTAAGTGAAGTTTCAAAGCAAATAACTAGACGTTATTTTAATGATGATGCATAGTTTCGACTTACTGCGAGAAAAGGCGTGTTTCCATATGAATACGTCACAAGTATGGATGTACTTAACGAAACTAAATTACCTGAAATATCCAAGATTTATAGCAGTCTTTATAATCAAACAATATCGAACGAGGAGTATGAGTTTGCTCAATCGGTGTGGAAAACGTTTTCCTGACAAACATTAGGAGAATACACCGATTTGTATTTAAAAGTAGACACACTTCTTTTGGCGGATGTCTTTGAAAATTTTAGATCGAATGGCATGGAAACGTATGGCATTGATGCAGCTCATTTTTACACTGCTCCATCTATGTCTTGGTGTGCAATGAAAAAGATAACCAATGTTCAACTTGAATGGCTTCAAGATATTGATATGTTACACTTTTTGAACGATCTATTCGAGGAGGTAATGTTCAGTGTATAACACGACATGCGATTGCTAATAATAAGTATATGAAAAGTTATGATGAGAAAAATCAAGAGTCCTACATAATGTACTTTGATGTTAATAATTTATATGGATATGCTATGATGGGGTATCTTCCAACAGATGGCTTTAAATGGGTTGCAAATGTTGAAGGGTTTAATGTTTTAAATATTGATGATACTTCAGAAATCGGATATATCTTGGAAGTCGATTTGAGTTATCCTCAAGAGTTACATGACAAACATTCAGATTACCCTCTATGTCCAGAAAAGTTGACAAAGCTAATGGCTACCCTAGATAATAAAGAACGTTATGTTTTGCATTATAGAATGTTAAAGCATTGTATTCAACTAGGAATGAAATTAGAACGTATTCACAGAATAATCGAATTCAATCAGAGTCAACGGCTAAAACCATATATTGATGTGTACACAGAGAAACGAAAACAGGCAAAAAATTATTTTTTTATTTTTTATAAATTGATGAATAATGCAATTTTTGGTCGTTCACTGATGAATGTGAGGAAGTTAAGGGTTACCAAATGGCATGGAGCCTATGGTGATAAGTCTTTAATAGCTAAGGCTAATTTTAAACATAGAATTATATTCGATGAACAATGTATGGTCATTGAGATGAGCAGACTAAAGATTTTTCACAATCAACCAGTATATGTTGGTGCATCTATATTAGATTTGTCTAAATGTAAAATGAATGACATTCATTACAATGTTATTTTAGCAAATCCTGAATCAAATGTGAGGTTGTTATACACAGACACCGATAGTTTTATGTATATATTCTATTATGATATTTAAGAGTTCATAAAACAGCATTCAAATTTGTTTGATACTGGAAACTATGAAACAAACAATCCTTTTGGCATTGTCAGACAAAATAAAGGTGAAATTGGTTTAATGAAAGATGAACATGCTGGAAGGATTGTTGAAGAATTTGTGGGGTTAAGACCCAAAATGTATGCAATAAAATTGTGTGATGAAATGAATAGCTTGTGTAAGGTTAAAGGCATTAAGAAGAGCGTGAGTAAAACTATGAATATTGATGAGTATCGAAAGTGTCTTTATAAAAGAGATCAAGCCAACAAAGTTCAAGTTTGTATAATTTCAAAATCTCATTCTGTATTTACTGTTCGGCAAAATAAGTTGGCAATTTCATCAAACGATGATAAAAGACACATAACTGAAAACGGAGTTGTTACTTTAACGTTTTTCTCTGAAAAATGATTAGAAACAAATTTGAGATTAAAGCACTTCATCTCTCTTACTTACTCTATTTCTTTCACACACACACTTTTATTCTCTTAATAATACTAATTTTTGTGTGTTACTTTGCTTATGAAAAAGAGAATAAATAATAACCCAAATTTTGTGTGTATTATTTACACATCCTCCCCCCACCATTCCCATTTTCCTGATATACATGTATATATATATATATATATATATATATATATATATATATATATATATACATATATATATATCTAATTACATTATATTACTTATCATTTAGTAATGGGGCGTTGTAAGAGGAGCAACTCTGCCACTCAATATAAACGATCAGGAAGTGGATCATTAATTAGTCGTGTACTTAATAAAACTATTGATAATTTACCTGTGGAATTACACATCCCGGGATATGAATATTGTGGACCAGGAATAAAATTAGAAAAGTGATTGATCCGTGGTGATCCAGGAATATATATTAGATAAAGCGTGCAAAGAGCACGACATTGCTTACGCAAATCATAAAGATTCAAACAAAAGAAGAAAGGCTGATGAAATTTTAGCTTCAAAAGCTTGGTCTCGTGTAAAATCTCGTGACGCATCATTAGGAGAGAGAGCGGCTGCACTAACAGTCAGTGGCATAATGAAAGCTAAGTCTAAGCTTGGTGGAGGTAAACGAAAATTAAATATTAAAAAAATCAAGAAAAGATTAAAAAAAAAGAGCATCGAAAAAGCAAGGTGGTATTTTACCCCTACTTCCGATATTTGCAGCCTTGTCGGGCTTGGGGGGTCTAGCAGGCGGAGCAGCCGGGGTAGCGTCTGCTATAAACAAAGCGAAAGCTGCACAAGAAGAATTAAAAGAAATGAAAAGACACAATCGAATGATAGAAGCAATGCGAGGAAAAGCAGGTCAAGGCATTTATTTAAATCCTCCTGCAAACAAAAGATAATTAACCAAATACCAAATAAAGCATTAAGTAATTTCGATTTAGCTAAATACGCACTTCAATTAAAGATTCGAAATTTTAGAGGAGTCTTTATGCGAGATACGTTACCAAGACATCCTCGAAAAAATGAAAACTGTATTGTTAACCTTGAACCGATGGTTAAATCTGGTTCACATTGGGTGGCTTTCAGTAAACGAGGTAAATACGTGCATTATTTTGATAATATCGGTAATTTAAGACCGCCATTGGAAATTTTAACATATCTTAAAAATTGTTATCTACAATATAATTTTCATTCATATCAATCAATTACTTCTTCGATTTGTGGACATTTATGTTTAGTCTTCTTGTATTGTATAAATAAGGGAAACACAGACTGTCTTTAAGCATTTCAAAGATGGCTTTCGAAAGACAGATAACTCCTGAAGGTAAAGGCTCAAATATTGATGTTACATTTGAACCGTTTTTATCAGGTTCATTATTTTTTGTCATATTATTATTATTATTATTATTATTATTATTATTATTATCATCATCATTTCCTTCATGTCGCATTATTGTGACATATGTTTCTCTGTCTTACCTACTGCGTTCAAACTTTGTAATTCTGCGTAAATGTTTCGTCAGATGGTGAAACTTTTCACCCCTACTGACACACTTTTACCATTGGTTGAAGCATAACTTGTTGCTAAGCTTTGCTTCTCCCATTGGCCCCCTTTATGTTCTGGAGAGGGGATGTTTCTACGACTTATTTTTCTCGGAGCGCGTTACTGCTTTCCTTTAGAGAAGGTTGCTCCCTTCTATTTTTGGGCCGTCATGTAAGACGGACGTGTGTGCACGTGTCGGGCTTTTGCCCGCACCCAGAAAGCAACTAAATGTAAGTACGATTCAGTCATTGAAGTTATCGAACTTGAGGTCTTTCTAAATTTCTATTTCTCCATATTTTTTTCATTTTGTGTCCCCTTTGATTCACTTACAATTTCCCTTCCTTATGATGATGTGAATTCGATCCATGAACCCAAGTCCCTTCGCCTTTGTTTACGTTAGTTTAGCGAAGCCTCTGTGTTTATTTGTCATCCCTACCTTTCATGTAATCGGTTTTATTTTTACCCAAATCTCTCAGGTCTGAAATATATGCTATTTTTCTACGAGGCTTAATTATGCTCTGTATTGCGTCACCACCTGGTCCGGCGTTCTTTTATGACGACCTCCGGTGGATTATCGCATCAGAGCCTTGTTTTTATGGATGGAATCGGCGAAGTTACGGAGCTGAGTCTCACGTCTTCAGTCAGATCCTCCCTCTGTTTTATTGAAATGTATGTGAGCGATGGTCATCGTGCTAATCACTGTCCATGCGCCGCATTACTTTCTTTGTTTCATCGTATGTCGTTGTGATTCGGCATTTCTACCTCTGTGTAAGCCTACATCTTCCTACGAAGCATATTTCTTAGCTGATTGATTTTTTTTTATTTCCTGTCCCGGTAATGTCACGTAATTTAATGTAATTTTCATTTCCTTTATTTTTATGTGTTAATTTTGTGTTGCTTCCTCTGGCTTCGTTATATTACGTAACTCCGCGTCATCCCCCACCCCTGTTTCCTACATACTCACCCCTCCAATCCCTACCACTTTCACCCCCCACCCCCCCCCCCCCCCCCTACCCCATGATTTCACAACATCATGAGCGTCTGAGTTTTGTTTTTGACGCTGGACATTCTAGTCCAGATCATGTCGTCTCTGTAAGTAGTCGTTCTTGTAATCTAACCCACGAATTTCTTTAATTTCTTTAATTTTGCTTCATCTTTATTAAGTTTTATTATTGAATCGCGTTTCCAATTAGTTGCTATTATGATTTGAATTTATTTCTAGATTCCTTTTATTTTATATTTAAGTTGCTCGTGTTTTATTTTCATTTCTAATTTGTAATCAGTACACATGTGTTTATTTTATTATTAATATAGTTTTATTCAGTAAGTACAATATTTGCTTCTGTCTTATGATTTCTCGTATTTGAGTTCCTCGTTTGTCTTTCGATTCAACTTAGTCTTGGCTTCGCACTGCAGCGAAGTTACGACTAACACGGTCTCTGGAACCTTTGCTCTATTACTTAAGTTTAATTTTTCCTTTTGATTTTCCTTAAACCATTGTTCTGGTTTACTTTCTGTGGAAGTCATCTTTCTTTCGATTCGAAATCTTGGGCCCAGCACGCATCGAAAGAAGTATTCCTTCCTCGTTCCCTACGTAATCCTGTTTAGTTTTTATTGTTTTTACTTCCACTGTATTCACCATGCCTCTGCTACTTTGTTTAATGTAAAAGCACTAGACGGTGCAAATGGTATATCAGAGCGTGGTTTTGCGTGAAATCGTTCCCTTTAAATTACCAAACTTATATTATTTTTGCAATTATTACAATGTTGTCTTTCTGAGTTTAAGATACCTGTACTGAATTGTTCCCCCATCCCCGAAGAAAGTGTGGAGTGTGAAAGCATTTCTCGAGTGAACAAGACATCCAAAGAATCTAGTTCCGAGGTGAAGAGTGCAACAAGTTAGTGAGTACTTCGCAACGCTGGAATAGGACGCATTACGGTATTGTGACCTTTATTTTACTAAGTTAAAGTGTTTTACTTTTCTCCTTGTCTATTGTCATGTCTAAGTCAGAATTCCCACCCGTCAAAAAGGAGTTAAATTTTATGGGCTTTGAATCTTTAACAATGCCCACGCCACTATTGCAAGATACGACACAGGACCTGCTAATGATAGACCCTCCCCTTTTAGATTGCTCCATCGCCCCTGTTGGCACTGTTAATAGTGCTCGCCACAACGTAAATGTTGCATCAGTGGTGAGTAGGTGGGGTTTGACGTTTTCAGGAGAAAACAATACCTCATCAGTTTTTTGTTTTATCCAACGTGTGGAGGAATTGTGTTATTGTCACGATATTAATCCCGACAGTATTGTACGTTGCTTACCTATTCTTTTGTCTGGAAAAGCGCTGATGTGGCATCGCACTACTCCGAATTTTTATAAGTCATGGGACGAATTTGTTGGGTGCATTAAGGACCGTTTCACGCCACAAGATTTCGATTTCGCTCTCAAACAAGAAATATACTCCCGTACTCAGGCTCCTGGGGAGATGATCGACGATTATGTAACCTCAGTTCGTCTGTTAGCAGCGAACCTCCCCCAATCCTTTCATCCCAGGGATCTGTTGGAAATTGTATACAGGAATTTAAATCCCACTTATAAATACTTCATTCGGCGTACATCCATTTTTTCCATCGAGGACATCATATCGCAAGGCCGTGAGTATGAATTAAATGCACGAGCCCGTTCGAACTATACTCCACCTCCAAGAGTCGATAATACGATTTTCCCCGAGTTAGCCTACTCCCCCCAGACAACACTGTCTAGCCCAGCTGTCGACCGAACAAAAGACGACACCTTACGGTTTAAGCCGTCTGCTTGCCGTGCTGAGTCCCTTTCTAGGAATTCTAACCCAAGCCCTTCTGTGGCTCGTAATTCTTCTGCTGTTTCCCGTGAAAGGACTACAAACACCCCAACAACAATCACACGCAATGTTTCTTCTGGTCGCATAACTTGTTGGAACTGTAATGAACTTGGACATCATTTTAAAATGTGTTCTTTAAAACGCCGAAAATTCTGTTTTGGCTGTGGGATGAATGAGGTCACGACTCGTTCCTGTCCAAATTGTAATTCCAACCAGGAAAACTCATAGGGAGGTGTTCTGAGTTCGACTCCCGGAGCAGTCCTCCATCCAAACTTGACAATGCATCTAATTTCGATGTTGTGTTACAACCAGGAGTCTCAGTAAATTTCGATAATGTCTCGGCACCTGCTATTTTGGATACAGGCGCCACCAGAAGTTTCATCCACCGTTCAGTGGCAGATAGCATTCGATCTTCGCAAAAACACCCCATACAGAATAAATGTCAGTTCCTCTCTGCGGGATCGTCAGTTATCGACGTTGCTGAAACTATTCTATGTCGCATTAAAATTCACGGATTTTCTTGGAAACATGTTTTTCATGTGGTTAACAATCTCTCCACTCAATGTATTTTAGGAATTGACTTTATGCATAAAACTGGTATGCAGTTGGATTTTATTAACGATTCATTTTTTTTCAAATTTCGCTCAGATAAAATGTTCCCCTTTGAAGAATGTACTTCTAACTACGTTGATGTGTCTCCTGTATTTTCCGTACATCTTCCATTAACTTTGATGTCCGAGCAACGTGATACTCTGAACGATTTAGTTGAGGAATTTTCTGATGTCCTCACAGAAGATTTAGGTTCTGCTGTAAATCACGAATGCCACATTGACTTGAGCGACAATCTACCTGTTCGAAGTCCTCCGTTTCCTTGTAATCCACCCAAGCTCTTGGCCATGAAAAAGTATATCAATGATTTGCAAGATCGGGGAGTAGTGGTTCCTTCCAAATCAGCTTATGGGTCTCCTGCTTTCTTAATTCCCAAGAAAGAAGAGGGCGAGTACCGGCTAGTCGTAGACTACCGAAAATTGAACAAGAAGGTAGTCTTTGATAATTTCCCACTGCCTACTATTGAGAGTGCTTTTCAACATTTCCACGGGGCCAATGTGTATTCGGTGATTGATCTAAATAGTGCCTATTATCAGATTCCTTTGGATGCTGAGAGTCGCGACTTCACTGCTTTTAACACCCCTTTCGGATTATATAATTTCAAACGTCTGCCGATGGGTATAGCTGTTGGTGCGCAAGTCCTCAGTCGCGTGCTAGACATCTTGGGAGACCTGAAGTTCAATTTTGTATTTAATTATCTTGACGATTTAGTCGTGTACAGCAGATCTTTTGAGGAACATGTCATTCATCTTAGGGAAGTTTTCTCCCGCCTCAGGAAGGCCGGTCTCACTATCAATCCAAAAAAGACCTCTTTGGGCTGCACTCAAATTAAATTTCTGGGTCACATTCTGTCAGCCGATGGTATCCGTGTCATACCCGAGCGCGCAGATTGCATTCAGCAGTTACCTGTACCCACCACAGTTAGGGCCTTGAGAAGAGTAATGGGTATGTTCACATTCTATTCTCGTTTTATCAAAAACTTCTCTGACATTTCGGCACCTCTAAATGCTCTCAAAAAGAAGAATGTGAAATTTGTGTGGGGGCCAGAACAGGACAAAGCTTTCAATGTTTTGAAAGAAGCCCTTATGTCAGCACCAGTACTGCACACGCCTGATTTCGAATCAGCTTTCTTTTTACATTGTGACGCCAGTGATTTGGCCATTTCTAGTGTTTTGAGCCAGCGTGTGGATGGAAAATTTGCACCAGTGGCCTTCGCGAGTCGTATGTTAAATCAACATGAATGACATTACTCAATTTTTGAGAAGGAAAGTCTTGCTGTGGTATTTGGATGTGAAAAATTCAGGACCTTTCTGGAACACCGTCACTTTACTGTTTTTACCGACAATGGGGCTTTGAAATGGAGTCTTTCTCACGTGAAAAAGCTTGGACGCATCAACAGGTGGATTTTGAGGTTGTCATCTTTTAAGTTTGATATCATCCACGTAAAAGGGAGCGAGAACCCGGTAGCAGACTGCCTGTCACGCATGTTTGAAGAGACCCCTAGGACTCCAATCGAGAGCGTTTCTATCAGTACACCACTTCAAGAAAATCTTTTCCTATTGCAACATTGTCCTTGGTCTTTTGAGGATATCCGGAAATTCCAGTCTGAGGATCCATTTTGCACTGACCTCCGTGCAAAAATTGCAAACAAAGATCCGGCAGTAAGCAACTTTTGTGTTCGAAATGATGTTATTGGCTATGTTCTTCCTAACTCTTCTAAATTTAGAATTTTTGCTCCATTAGCAGTACGTGATATGCTTTTGACATATTATCATGATTCTGCACTAGGAACTCATGCAAGGATGCAGCGCACTTTCCGTAAGATATCCGGTGAATTTTATTGGCCCTCAATTAAGGTAGATGCTTTTGCTCATGTCAGAAGATGTTTAACCTGCCAGCGTTCTAAACCTGCCCAGAACACTCGTGTAGGCTTCCACCAAGCTGGTATCGTCACTCGTCCCGGCGAACGCCTTTTCATTGATTACTTTGGTCCAGTCGTGAGATCAAAATCTGGCAATCAAGCCATTTTAACTGTCATTGATGGTTTTTCGAAGTTTGTTTGGTTATTCCCAGTAAAGAATATCACTTCTCAGAATACTATCCATTTCTTGTCTAAATACATATTTGGAGTTTTTGGTCCTCCCAAATACCTTGTATCAGATAACGCCTCTGTATTCCGTTCCAAAGCTTTTGAAACTATGGTATTTAACTGGGGCATCCAACATATTTTCTTGTCACCGTATCGACCGCAGGGAAATCACGTAGAGCGTTTTCACAAAAACTTGAAGGCTTGTATGTCCGCTTTTCACAATGCCGATCAAACCTCCTGGGATACGAACCTACAGTATTTCAGTCTCGGGTTCAATACCTCTTTCCATTCGTCCGTTCAAACTACTCCAGCGGAATTATTCCTAGGCCGATCGCTTGTCGACCCCTTGCTGCTCAAATGGAATATTGAATTACTTTCCGAACCCTCTCGCACTACCTCTGTTGCTCAAAAATGGGCCATCGCTACCGGTCACCTCAAGAAAGCAAAAGCCAGAGTAGCGAAGCGCTACAACTTAGGCCGTCATGATGTTAAATTCCAAATTGGGGACAAAGTTTTGTGTCGTTTACATCCTTTGAGTGACGCTACCAAACAAATTTCCAGTAAGCTGTGCTTACGTTGGTCAACTCCCAAGACTATTTCACGCTTTTTAAATCCTGTCTCATTTGAGTTAGTGGACGATCACGATAATTCAGTGACTTCGGCCCACGTCACGCAGTTGAAAAAATTTGTCAAATGATCTTGTGAATTTCGCCTCGCTATAATGTTGTGTTTTTGTTTTCCTTTTATTCTAATTGGATGCCCGA
The DNA here is from genome assembly GCA_946902985.2 of Meconema thalassinum. Classification (NCBI taxonomy): domain Eukaryota; kingdom Metazoa; phylum Arthropoda; class Insecta; order Orthoptera; family Tettigoniidae; genus Meconema; species Meconema thalassinum. The sequence goes on from OX336393.1 coordinate 111,684,461, forward strand.
GCTCCTTAATAGCCAACCTAGCATGTGAGCCTATTCTGATCTTAATTCGTGTGCTTCCTTTTCATTTATTCCTGTGACAAGACCGGAGACACCCGTGGCCTTTTTCTCGTACGCGAGTGTGTCGTGAATACTTGACATCTCTGTCAAACTATATCTTTGCCTGAGGCCATCTGTATATACCTGGTCGGTCACTATTTGCAAACCACCCCTACTCCTCTTTTGTACTGCCCCTCCGCTTAACTCCTATTGTTCGGCGACAGACAAGGACCCTTCAACACTCCCTGTTTGACCTTGTAGGAACTTTGTATTTATTTTACATTTATTCATGTAATTGACTTTTTGTGTCATGGTTTTGAGATATCATGCACCTTAGTGTCATCTTGATTTTGATATTTATTGTGAAGTCATATATATTTTGTTTGGTTTTACATTGTCAAGTGTTCTCAGCATATCGTGTATTGTCTAGCAACCATCCAGAGGGTTGGCGAGTAACAACAAACAGCCTTTGTGTACCTGGGCTAACACAGCTGAGGGTCTTCTCGGAACTCGTTAACGGACCAGTCACCCTTCACTGGGTCTATACATGGCTTTATTTTTCAGCAGCTGAAAAGGAGAGTACTTTCCCTTTCGAAGACATTATGACACTATTGCATATTCCTCGTTGACGCAACGAACGGTCCTATATACAGGCTGTCCCAATTGTATTTTTTTTAAATGTGATCACGATTTAACTTTGTCTATCTTTTCTCATCAGAGGCTGGAGAGATTTGCAGTCTCGAGGTAACGTCCATCTTGAAGATTTCGACATCCGCATCATCATGAACTAGCAAGAACAACGATCACTATTTAATATATGAACTCACTGTATTTCTTTTTGAACGCAGTACTTTTGACGTTAGTGGCTAGTGTTGACGAGCAATGAAGGGGGTACCACCTTCATTTCATGGTCAGATTAGTCAACTGTTCATTTTTTTTTGTATTCTCCTAGAGGTCTTTAGTACCAAATTTTTTTTAGTATTCAATTTTTTCCCCCTTTACAATTTTTTTCCTCTCTTTTTGTACGAAAAAAGAAATTTCCATGGCCAGGAAAATTCGTTTTTTTTGGGAGAGCAGGGGAATTTTGAACCGTTTTTATCAGGTTCATTATTTTTTGTCATATTATTATTATTATTATTATTATTATTATTATCATCATCATTTCCTTCATGTCGCATTATTGTGACATATGTTTCTCTGTCTTACCTACTGCGTTCAAACTTTGTAATTCTGCGTAAATGTTTCGTCAGATGGTGAAACTTTTCACCCCTACTGACACAGTTTTACCATTGGTTGAAGCATAACTTGTTGCTAAGCTTTGCTTCTCCCATTGGCCCCCTTTATGTTCTGGAGAGGGGATGTTTCTACGACTTATTTTTCTCGGAGCGCGTTACTGCTTTCCTTTAGAGAAGGTTGCTCCCATCTATTTTTGGGCCGTCATGTAAGACGGACGTGTGTGCACGTGTCGGGCTTTTTCCCGCACCCAGAAAGCAACTAAATGTAAGTACGATTCAGTCATTGAAGTTATCGAACTTGAGGTCTTTCTAAATTTCTATTTCTCCATATTTTTTTCATTTTGTGTCCCCTTTGATTCACTTACAATTTCCCTTCCTTATGATGATGTGAATTCGATCCATGAACCCAAGTCCCTTCGCCTTTGTTTACGTTAGTTTAGCGAAGCCTCTGTGTTTATTTGTCATCCCTACCTTTCATGTAATCGGTTTTATTTTTACCCAAATCTCTCAGGTCTGAAATATATGCTATTTTTCTACGAGGCTTAATTATGCTCTGTATTGCGTCACCACCTGGTCCGGCGTTCTTTTATGACGACCTCAGGTGGATTATCGCATCAGAGCCTTGTTTTTATGGATGGAATCGGCGAAGTTACGGAGCTGAGTCTCACGTCTTCAGTCAGATCCTCCCTCTGTTTTATTGAAATGTATGTGAGCGATGGTCATCGTGCTAATCACTGTCCATGCGCCGCATTACTTTCTTTGTTTCATCGTATGTCGTTGTGATTCGGCATTTTTGTACAACCAACAACAATTAATTTTTTGCCTATGAACACCAAGGTTATTCAACGTGTATCTGTGCAACTTGAAGATCATCTTCAACAGCTCATTGATTTGCAAGATGAAGATTTAACTGTAGAATTAATTATTCGTCCAGCACGATATCTTGCTATATAAAGTAATGAAATACTGTTATATTTTCATTCTACTTGAGTAAGATTACTAGAAAATATTCACAAATATGGTTATACTATATAATACTCAAAGTTTGAAAAAAAAGAAGTCGACTCTGATTCGAAAAAGAAATATAAATCAATCAGCTAAAATTTCTAAAAAAAAAACAAAACAACGCCATCACACCTTAAAATCTAAGAAACAGTTATCGAGTAACAACAAACATTTCTTACAGTCTTTAGGCTATCGCGTACTTTAATTTCAATATAAATATATATGCAATTGTTAATCTTATTTAGTTTCTATCTATATTTGAAGCTGTTAACATGTTTAACATGTTTAACATAACGGATAAAAGAGAGGTTGACAACAGAGTTGTGCGACGAGAAGAAAGAGTTTACCAACCTTATTCAGCTAATAAATTCGAAAATAATGATGAAATTCCAATACCAATTCAAAATGAAGAAAACATAGTTTTATTATCAGAAGGTGTTCTTCACTTAGAAGGACAAATTATTACTTCTAACGTAAATCCGGCTGCTTCTACTACAGCACATCCTGACCAAAATTTTGGGGCTAATCTTTTTAGCGAAATTCGCGTTACGTTAAATGGTAAAGAAATTGGTCGTACACGCCATCTAGTTATAACAAGTTCTATAAAAACGTTTGCATCATATTCAAAAAACGAATATACAGCTTTACAAAATGCTGGTTATTTTCCCTCTTTAACAACACCAGCAAGTGAAGCAAATATTGTTGATAGTATCACAAAACGTTTCCATGTAATACTTCCTTTAAGCAACCTGTTAGGTTTAGAAGAGGATTATAGAAAGCCGATTTTAAACTGCAATACTTCTAATACTGCTAATACTTCTCCGATCTTCGAGCGACGCACGTGCGTTGCAATCTGCAACCGAAAATGATCTTTCTAAGGTCAAGTTATTTAAAGTTTATCTAAAAATTCCCGTTTTATTATTATCGGACGAAGAACAAATTAAAAGATTAAAACTAATGTAGAAAAATATTCCCATTCAGGTCGGTTTTCGATCATGGGATGTTCATGTCTTGCCATCTCTTCCTAGAACAACTAAATATAGTTTGACTGTAATTACAACTTCTAAAACTCAAAAACCACGTCAATTTTATTAGGTTTTCAAACTAAAAGAAATGTACTAAATACGTGCTCTTCCTATTTTGACCATTGTAACATTAAATCTATAACAGTTTTTTAAATTCAATTTTTATCCCTATGAAATGCCAACTTCTGAAATTGCTATAAATGACTACAGCGAATTGTATGACATGTTTGTTAAATTTCGTAATGTATATTATCAGATCGTTGATTTTCGTTCAGAGACACTAGTTTCACGAGATGAATTTAAGTCTCATTGTCCGATTATTGTAATTAATTGCCTTGAGCAAGTGGAGGCAGTGAATACATCTTCAGTTGATGAGCGAATTGAAATCGAGACAAGTGAGAATATGCCTGAAGATACAACTCTTTATTGTGTTCTTATTCATGATCGTCAAATATCTTACAGACCATGGACTAATGAAGTAATTATCTAAACCAATATTTGCTAAGTTATAAGCAAGCAAGTAAACAAGTATTCTCACTTTAGTTGCAATCATGGAATTGACAACAACAAACTCTCCTTCTACTGATGCCGGCACGTGGAATAAGAAGCAGCCAATAGTTGCAGACATTTGCAAGCTACCAAACGGCAGTTTGGAACTTGCTTACTGTATGTTAAATAACCTTCATTCAGTCCTGTGTTCACATGGGTCGCAGCGTATTGTGAAAAATCTCTTTCTTCTTTTTTTGACTCTATTAAAAATAAATATGAATATTTAGTTGTATATAATTTGCCACAAGAATTTTCTTTGTTTGCACTAAAAACACTTTCCCCTGGGCCATTAATCGATCTTAATACGATTGATGGAATGTCAGATCTAATGTTGACGCATAGCCAACGTTTACCTACATATTGTCCAAAACATTTACCATCTCTTGCAATGGGAAGCAATAGTTGTGCTAAATTTAATGTCAACATTGGTTAAATTCTTCTGATGGCATCATGAAAATCGTGTGTTCGATAATAAACAAGTTTCGAAACAATGGACTTCAAGGTTTTAATAAGTTTGATTGGAACTACTTTCCTATAATCATACTGACTATATATGAGCCACAACGAATTCGTCTGGAGTGGGAACATCTACCAGATCATCTAAAAAGAAAATTTCAACTGTTTCATCTTCGCTGCAAATGTGATAACTGTAATCGCTATCTATAAAAGGTAATTCATTAAATCTACTAGTGTTGTTGACACCTATACATATTTTGTTTTTGTTTGCTTTTTTTAACACAGTGTATATTTTTTGTCTACAGAAAATAAACATCTGGACAACTAAAAGAACAAGATCATCTCAACACACACTCATCAGGACAACTAAAAGAATGAGATTACTTCAACACTCATACAAGAGAAATAAAATTATATTAATTCTAATTCTAAATGAATAAAGATGAAAAGGTCTTTGTACCACTTCATATTAAAGTTTTTTTAATGATCAAACACCTCCTCACTCCACATGTATATAAAATAATATTGACAGGTGAGGGATTCGAACCCTCGCTTTCAATTTCTGAAAATTAGATCTTAAGTCTAACGCCTTAGACCGCTCGGCCAACCCAACACACGCAAATCATGCATATTAGCCAGCGTGTTTTGTTGATTCATATCAGTTCACATTTAGCTTCGTGTGGTGAACATCTTTTTTTTTTGTGAAGTGAAGCATCATCATGAAGTATTTTAATTATGTAAAGTATTCCAAGAAACAGTTAATGCAAATGATATTGAGACAAAAAGGAATGAATTTAAAATCTGAAAGAGATCGGCTAAAAACATTTAAGAACTGGTCTTCAGACAGTTTAACGAACACTGCATGGTTAGGAGCTGCAGGATTTTACTATTATGGATATAAGGATATGGTCAGGTGTGCTTTCTGTAATCTGCAACTTAGTTATTGGGAAGAAGATGATGATCCTTTTGAAGACCATAAGAAATGGGCTTTTTCTTGCCCTTACGTAAACAATATTTCTCCTAGAATAGAATTAAAAACTGAATATGAAAGACTTAAAACTTTTCAAAATTGGCCTCTTCCCTATCCAAACGAATTTTGTTTAGCATCAGCAGGATTTTATTATACCGGTCATGGTGATAAGGTGACATGTATATTCTTTAAGATTGAAATTGAAAATTGGAGAGAAAACGATATTCCTTTAAATGATCATAAAAAATGGGCACCATATTGTCCATATTTGAGAAGGTTTTACGTCGGCAACGTTGATTTAAATCCTGAAAATCCTACTATTATTCCATATATTACAAGTTATGATATGTGTGGAAACAATATATGTTGATGTGATGTGATTTTTTGTGCAGTGTGCATTCTCAGACGTAAACGTTGACATGCTGAAGTTTGTTAAGCAGTCAAACACTCTACCAGTAATTTTATTTACTAATGGTGAAAACCAGAGTAAAAATGAAAAAAGAAAGCATAGTGTTTTACTACCGAACACTATTCGATGTATCATTTGCGGTTCATCGAACTGTGGCAAAACAAACGTAATTATAAATTTATTATAACACAAAAATGGAGTTCGTTTTGAAAACGTTTATATTTATTCTAAATCACTTGCTCAAAGTAAGTATGTTGAATTAAAAAAGTTTTTGGACTCTATAAAATAAATAAAAAGTGATTTTTTTCTGATAATGATGAAGTTATGCCTCCAGAAATGGCTAGAAAAAACTCTATATTTGTTTTTGATGATGTAGCCAACAATAAACAACAACACATGAAAGATTATTTCAGTAGAGGTCGTCATCACGATGTTGACGTATTTTATCTTTGTCAAACATATTCTTGTATACCTAAACATCTAATTAGAGATAACGCTATTTTTTAATTATTTTTAAACAAGACGGAACAAACTTGCGTCATGTATATAACGATCATGTAAATACAGATATGAGCTATGATCAGTTCTTTGATATTTGTTCTTATTGTTGGCAAAACTCTAAGTTTGGCTTTTTGGTTATCGATAAAGATAGCGATTTACAAAATGGTCGATATCGCAATGGATTTGATGTTTATTTTCAGTTATAAATAATAGTTCAAAAGAGCTAAATGCTCATTCGCGTTATACACTTTGTGTGGTTAACAACCTAACTATGACATCGTTTAACAAAATCAATAACGTGTCTATCAGACCACCAACTTCTCGCCATGATATTGCAACTAAATCGTATGTTGATGATAAGCTACTGCAATATGGAAATCAAGTAACAACAACAACAACAAGCGATGGGCATCTAAGTATTAACGGCAATCGGTTAAAAGATGTTGGAACACCCATACATGTTGAAGATGCTTGCAACAAAGGTTATGTACTGAAGTTATTGAATGAGCTAAATAAAATTGAGTCTAAAGGAGACATACAACGTAACATTAACGACCTTAAATGTTTAATTTTTTCAATTTGTAAAATATAGAAACAACAACTTGACTTTGAAAACAAACGTCTCACAGGCTTAGCTTCACCATCATCTGCAAATGATGCAGTAAACCTTATTGCAATGCAGCAACATACATCGAATATAAAAAATATCTGGAAAAACGAATAACCGAAGTGCTACAACGAGTAGAATTCATTCATGGTTTAGTGAGCGAATTTTCAGAAGATCACTTTTCGTTTGATGATGATAGTCTCGACTTGGGTAACAAAAGAATAAGAAATGTTAAAGATCCAATTCAAAATCAAGATGAGGTATCGTATTCTTTTCTTAAAACTCATGTAACAAAAGAACTCGATGAAATTAAAAAATCTCTTTTGAATATAAACAAAGATGATGAAACTGTAGATATGTTAAATAGAAGAATAACAAACATATCTCAACCAATCGATTCGTTAGATGCAATAAACACATATTATTTAGAAAACTTTGCTGCATCTCGTAAAGATCTAGAAGACTTAATCACTAAATTTAATAAACAAAACTTCTTAAACGTAGACGATGGTGGGACTTTAAATATGATGAGTAGACGAATTACTCACGTAAACAATCCCATATACGATGACGATGTTGCGAATAAGACGTTTGTTGAACAATATGCCGCTTCACGAGATGAATTTGAAAAAATGAAACAGACTGTAAACAATCTACAACATTAAAAACAAATGTCGAGTTTCCTGTTAACGACCAAGATGTGACAAATAAACGGTTTGTAGAACACTATGCTGCTTCACGAACTGAAGTTAATCAACTAAAAGAAATTTTAAGCAATTTACAAACTCGTATTGAGGGTGTTGCTAACAATCTAAATATTGTTAAAAAAGAAGAACTTGAAAGTTACGCTGCTGCATCCAAAGATGAATATAACAAGTTAAAAACTGAACTAGAAAAAATTGAGCAATTGGTTGACAATGAACCACTCGAAAGTTTTACCGCATCCATAGAAGAATATGGTATATTACAAGATGAAGTAAAGAAAAAGAACTTATCGAAATTTATTCTGAAATTCTCCAACACACCATCAATCCATTCACCGGTATACTCGCTTCATAATCATAATATACAGTACCAACTTCCCTATAAAGGTATATTAAAACCAATTTTTGTTTCACCAAGATCTCCAATTGTGTATGCAATTTTAAATATACGTCAAGAGATTGAACTGGATGGCAGTGACATTGTAGTTGAAGAAAAAGATGAAATACAGTTTCGACTTAGAGACCCTGAGAAACATAAAACCAATGATCTTCCTCTTCAAATTGATTTTGAATATACTATAAATAAGTAAAACAACTACAATTTTAGTTTAGTCATGGAGAAGAGCTTGAAGATTAAAGCTGAAAGTCGAGTAAAGGATAAACATTCTCGCTTAAAAAAAGATGTTAAGGACAAGTATCTTTCACTTCAAAATGATGTTAGACGTCAAGAATTAGATATAGAGAGTAAGTTTAACCCTTTGGGGTCCAATGTCGGACTCAGTCCGACATCGTTAATTTTCAGTTCCGGTCCTATGTCGGACCTAGTCCGACACAACTTTAAGGTTATATATTTCGTATGCTGGAGCAAAAATGGCGCCGAACTTTACACAGTATACAGCCTAGGCCTTTCTCTGGTACCTACTGCCATCTGCTGTTTAATTTCTTGAAGCTGAATTGTATTTTCTTTGGAGATAGCTACTCACTGCCACAGCTGTGTTTACTTTTGTTAACAACATGGCGTCCACAAGCCGCATGGAGCCCGATGATATTTACGAACAGTTATGTGACAGTGGCGATATTGATGATGATGGTGATTTGTTTACGGATTCTGATAGTGACATTAGTATTCCCGAATGTGAGAATGATATATTGAGAGAGGAGGAGGAAATTGAGGCGGAAGTTAGTGATGAAAGCGGTTATGTAGGATGTGACGAATGGAAAGTTTATGAAGAAGGTGACCGGTTTTGTAGTGAAAAGCCTGAAGTGGTGGAGGAAATTGTATTTCTGGGTGTTAGAGGTTGCTTTGTTGAACAGTTTTCACCTATATAATTTGCAAGAAAAGGCAGAAAATAAGCCCAAAGTGAAACATAAGACTTTCAGTGACCAAGTTATCATGGGGCTTGTTGGGGACGTTAGGAACAAAAATTCCCGTAAACGCGGCCGACGGAGCAGCTCTGACGAAGAATTTCGACTGAACGGGAAGCTACACAACATAGATGCTCGTGAGGTCAAGAAAACCAAGGACTGTGCCGTGTGTCCCGATAGGAAGGTGAGAGGTGGCAGAATGGAGACATAATTTTATTGTGAGACCTGTCCGGGGAACCCAGGAATACACCCTAACGAATGCTTCCGGAAGTACCATACTTTGAAAAAATATCGCTGATAATGTAGTTAACTTGACTGATAATAAATACATTTGCTGTTCATATTTTTAATGGAAATATTCAGCTCTTTACTTATGTGAGTATTTCCTTCCCATACTTGCCTAATGTTAAATTGGACCTGTGTAGGATGCAGGCGGGAAATCAATTGGACCCCAAAGGGTTAAACCAGTAACAAATTCATTAAATCAGCTTGTAGCTATTGCTAATACAACGTCAACTAAAAAAAAAGAAAATCAAAAAAGAAAAAAATGATGATTCTGAATCAACTGCTACTTCAGACGAAGAAGATGGATATAGCACCAAAATAATTACACTACTTAACCGCTACTTTGATCCGTTCATTAAACAAAACGTGGATAGAACATTTGGTATAATGATAAGAAATGATAAACAATACTTGGGACGTGAACGAGTTTTCTTTGATAAAAAGTGGATAAAAGTTGGTGGTGAAAAATTTCCTATAACAGAAGGTCTACTTGAATTGATTCAAAGGAAAGTACCAGATCACTCTCTAATCGATAGGAGTGATTAAAGTTCTTATTTGAAATTATTAAATGTTTCAAACGTGCACAAAAGAAATGATGCAAGCAATGCAGCTCCGAGAGGGACACAATCTCATAAATATAACAAGAAGTTCCATGAAGAACTATACAGCCTACTTTTCATGCCAAAGATTATTCTACAGTATATGAACCTATCTAGAATAATTACAAAATTAAGTTGGTAATATCGAAATATCAAATTAGTTCAAAATATACCTGGTATAATTTAGCCTAATAGAGCACCACAGTTGGCAGCCCTGGTGGCTGAATATATTCCTAGTTCCATCTCTTAAGGTACAGAATACAAAATTAGGTTGAAGTCCAATGGACGTTACATGCAGTTAGACACTGGATCTATCAGCACGCGTAAAAGCATGTTGCCAACAATACCATGCGTGTGCTGGTCAGAAATAATCTGAAATATTATGATATCTTGTTGTGCCAATTTTGGATGAAATCCATTTGTTAGTATGGGAGTTATGTGTATTTTAAAATTGGACATATCAGCAGGCATAGAATCATGTTGGCAGCACTGCCTTGTACTAATTACTCCAAATTAATCTACAATGTCAGGTGCTATACGTGTGCAAAGTATAGAGCTGTTGGCTTGCATACTTTCTGATATATTGATATTAGGGTAAAAAAATATAGACAGCATTTATTAACAGTTGGCAGCCCTGATTGCTCTTAACAATACTTACAGATATTCTGTTATGGTACACATAGCACATACGAAATTTGGTTGTAATCCAACTGATAGTATAGAAGTTACATGTATTTAAAAATTGGTACTATCAGCAGGCTTATAATCATGTTGGTAGAACTGACGTATATAAGTTACTCAAAATTAATCTAAAATGTCAGAATATACGTGTGCATAGTTTAAAGCTGTTGGCTTGCATACTTTCTGATATATTGGTATTTGGATTAAAAAAAATAGAGGGAGCAATTATTAACAGTTGGCAGCCGTGGTGGCTCTTAAGAATACGCTCAATCATATCTGTTCATGTACAGATATTACATACAAAATTTGGTTGAAATACAATTGATAGTGTAGAAGTTATATGCATTTAAACATTGGACCTATCAGAAGGCTTAAAATTATTTTGACAACACTGTCATTGTTGGCCTCCTGAAAATTAAACTGAAATAGTATTATCTGCATGTGTACCAATTTTGGAATAGCTCCCATGCATACCTTGCGAGATATCCAACATGGAGCTCAAATTTCTAGTGCGTTTTTTCAGCATTTGGTAGCACTGACATCATTTTCAAATATGGACGTGAGCTATTCCGGTGCACATCTTTACTCATACTAAATTTGGTTTTGATTGCTGCAGCCGTTTAGGAGTTGATAGGGGGGACACACACACAGCCAGACAGACAGACAGACACACATTTTCCCGGATCGATCTCATAAGTCTACTTTTTCCTCATTTTTGCAAAATGTGAAAAGTAGGCTAAAAATATAATCGAACCCCTTCTTACTGAAGGCATAGATAGAATTATAAAAACAACAGATGAGAATGAAGAAGCAAATACTACGATGCATACTGGATATGGCCAAAAGAAACACATCACACCACAAGCCATTTGGAAATTCGAAGGAGGAAACAATATTGAATTTGTCCATTGGAATGAATCAAACAAATTAGTATCAAAACTTAAAAATTAATTGCATCGAAAGCTGCAGGTCACACAGGACTCGACAGCGAAATCTTTGCAATTGAAGAAGAACTAAGAAATGCAGGATATATTGAATACAAATTCAAACATTTGTAAAACAATGCACAGTATGTTATAAATCTTTGTTTAGAAATTAACTATGAACGAAATCAGACGAGAAATTGCAAAAGAACTTCATGCACCTCTTAGAAAAAAGTTTAAAAGACGACATGTTATTAGCAAAGGAATCGATGACCTCCATGAAGCTGATTTTGTGGACATGTCAAAACTTGCAAAATGGAATAATGGATTTAAATATTTATTAACCTTTATTGACGTTTACTCAAAATATGCATGGGCAAAACCTCTTAAAACCAAAAAAGGAAGTGAGATTGTAAAAAGTTTAAAATTAGTTTATTCTCAAAGTAAAAGATTGCCCAATTATTTTCACACTGATCGTGGAACGGAATTTTATAGCAGTGAATTCAAAACATGGTCTCAGAAACAAAATCTAAAGCATTATTCCACTGGGAGCTCCATAAAAGCGAGTGTGGTAGAGATATTTAATCGAACTCTTAAGGAATCGATGTTGAAAGAGTTCACAACACGTGGTTCATACCGATGGGTAAATATTTTGCCTGAGTTATTATTAAAGTATAATCACAAAATACAATCAACCCCGCTTGCCAACACAATATAATGAAACTTTAAGAAAACCAAAATATAAAATTGGCGACATTGTAAGAATATCAAAAATCAAGAAACATTTCAGCAAGGGGTACGAAGCTAATTGGACTACAGAATTATTTACAATTTATAAAGTTCAAAATACTAATCCACGAACATATCTTTTAAAAGATAATAAAAATTTGCCGATATTTGGGGCATTTTATGAAGCAGAGTTACAACAAACAAAACATCCTAATATTTACTTAGTTGACAAAGTACTACGTAGAAAAAGAACCCGAGCTTTCGTATCTTGGCTAGGATTCGATTCAACTCACAGCTCTTGGATTTCGAACAAAAACATATTCTAATTAAAACAATGTAAGTTTTTTAATCCATCGCAAAAAATATTATTATTATTATTATTATTATTATTATTAATGTGTCTCTATATATTTTCAGCTCACTAAAACCAACACACTCAAGAAAGAAAAGAATGATTGTACTTACCTTCCAAACAAGATCACCAGCATATTCAACTCTGCAGACAGCATCTTCAATTCTCAGCATCTTGGCGGAAAAAAAGAACTACTTACCACTTTAAGAACGAAGATCATACCATTTTGTTTTCACTATTTCGTATTATATAAATAATGTAAACCACTATGATTAAAATAAATATATTTTTAAAAAATATACATTTCAATATGAAACACCGTTCACTGTCCATTTAGTAAAGTATTTGCACTTCTTCTTCTTCTTCTTCTTCTTCTTCTTCTTCTTCTTCTTCTTCTTCTCCTCCTCCTCCTTCCTCTTCCATATGCTCTCCATCTTCTTCTCTTTCTTCTCTTTGCACAAGATCTTCAAGCCTCACTTGGTCTTGGTATACTCCATTGGGAGGGGGAGTCGCCCTAAATGCTTCCACTCTGGCTAGGATAACATCCAGAATGGTTAACGTTAGCCCGTTAAGCACAAATTCTGTGCGGTAGCGTTCGTCTCTTAGTATCCCAAGAATCTCTACGTCGAAGAGATCCCTCTCTAGCGCAGTGAACGATCTGACAATAATTTCCTCCTCTATTTTGGAGGAGGAAACCATAAAATTACAACCCAACATCCTGGCTTTCTCTGCTAGCGTCTTAACCTCTCTCAGATGTTGCATCTTCCCAATAAAAGAGTAGCAGAGAGACATGTTGAATAGTAACTACTGCATCATAATAATCTTATATACTATGATGTTAAAGAAATAAAAAGCTCATTAAACATATCACATGAATGAAACTTTGTGAACTGATATCCAAACTTGTTCTCTCATTAAAATAAATTCAGAGTTCAATAATGATGGTTAAGAATTTAAAACAAACAAGCCAATATTCATTTCATGCAGTCAATGATATATATTTGTCTTATAAAACAGTCTATGCAGAAAGAGACCACAGAGCATGCAAGCACGCAAAAAATGTTAACAAACAGCTGCTCGTCCTATATGGATTAGCAAGCCGGACCCCCCACGTTCAGCATGCTCGCGCTAGCTAAATAACGATAACAGCCGCGAGCAAAGGTTATCTGCTTCAAGCAGTCAAAGGTCAATCTCTTCTTGCTGCTAACACTTGCAGAGCAATAAGCAAACGCGTGTGAATAACCAACTGGCTCTCCACGGGGGCGTCGCGCCCATACAGTATCATTCAAATGTTAGTACACCTAAACCTTTTCTGCTAACAAGACCCCATTTGAACTTTTTTTTTTCATTTTTGTCCTATAGACCTGAGAGTTGGTTTACTGGTAGAGGGGATAGAGAGCTTTCATTTATTATAAACAAACTTTTTTGTAGAATTCCTAGTTTCCAAAATAGTGAGCCTTTTTCAAAATTAATTTTCTTTTGTCCTAGAGAGTTGAAACTTGGTATGGCGCTAGAGCAGCTCAAGGCCATTCATGTATGTCAAACACACTTTTTTGTAACATTCCTAATTTTGTAAATATAGCCACGTGCTCGCTCTAAGGACCCATGGCGTAACCATGATGATGCAATATGTCCTCGCGATTACGCAATATCCAAATGGTAAAAATGTATACTACTGAGGGGTGGCAGAGAAGAGACTGATCTCGACGACATCAAAACTCTATGCTATTGGGAAACTTGAGAGCTGTGATGAAGTGTTACAAACTTGGCTAATGGAAGGAGTAACACAAATCGTTCAAGAAGATGAAGTGCACAGACCTGGACATTATCTACCTCGTCGTGGGGTGTTCAAAGAGAACTCGACAACAAGTATAAGACCAGTGTTTGATGCTTCTTGTAAGGTGAAGGGAAGGCCTTCATTAAATGACTGCCTGGCTAAAGGGCCGAATCTGTTAGATTTAATCCCCTCAATCCTTTTTAAGTTCCGTCGAGGGAGGATCGGTGTGATGTCGGATATCAAGAAGGCTTTTCTTCAAATCTCTGTTGACGATCGGGACAGAGATTATCTGAGGTTTCTTTGGTGGGAGAATCTCGAGGAGAAGAAGATAAGAGTCATGAGACACTGCAGAGTAGTTTTTGGAGTGAACTGCAGCCCATTTCTTCTGGGAGCTGTCATACAACACCATTTGGATCAATGTAAATCATCTCAAAAGGAGGTGGCGGAGAAACTGAATGATTCATTTTATGTCGACAACTGCGTCACATCAGTTGATTCAGAAGAGGAACTTAAGACATTTGTGGGACAATCTACCAGGATCATGGCTGAAGGTAAATTTGAGCTGAGGGGTTGGCAGAACACTTCCTTACTACCAAGCAAAGAAGACTCAAGACCGGCACAAGTCCTTGGACTCTTGTGGGATAAGAATGAAGATAAACTGTTCTGCAGTATTGATGGATTGAGCAAGCCTGAAGGAGTAATAACTAGGAGGACTATTTTGTCGATGGCGCATAGAATATTCGATCCCATCGGATTCAGTTCTCCCTTCACTCTCTTCCCTAAATTACTCCTGCAAAAAAGCTGGAAGGCCAAGTTGAGTTGGGACTCCGAGTTAGCAGAAGAATTAAAGTCAGAATTTCTGAAATGGGTTGAAGAACTACCTATTTTGAAGGATGTACGAATCCCTAGCTGGACCTCACTGGCAAATGTTGACTCCTGTTCCTTACACATCTTTTGCGATGCTTCAAAATTATCCTAAGCAACGGTTGTATTCCTGAGGTGTGAAAATACACAGTAAGTAACTGTAAGTTTTCTACAAGCATAGTCGAGAGTTGCTCCTCTCAAAAGTATAACCATTCCTAGGTTGGAATTGTTGGCATGTCTAATAGGAGTACGTCTAGCCATGCAAGTGAAGAAGGGGTTGAATGTTACAGACATGAGGATGTACTATTGGACAGATTCAACTACTACTTTGCACTGGATCACTAGAGAAGGGCGATGGGGAACATTTGTTATGAACAGGGTGAAAGAAATCTGCACCAACTCCAACCCTAGTGACTGGGGCCATATCCCTGGCCAAGAAAACCCTGCTGATCTACCTTCCAGAGGCTGTAACACACACAAAAAAACTATTAGAATCGCGATGGTGGGAGGGCCCAAACTGGCTCAAACTTTCTGAAGAAGAATGGCCAAAGTCCGAATCTGTTGTAAATCAAGAAGAGGTAAACCAGGAGAGAAAAACGAAGGATGTTTTATCGTTGGCTACCTCCTGTAACGAAGAAGAATGGTACTTAAAATATTTCTCCTCATACAACAAGATCCTTCGAATGGTAGGGTGGATGCGACGGTTCGTTAACAACGCAAGGAAGAAGACGGTTACTGGAGAATTGTCTGCTACAGAATTAGATGCTGCAGAAAGGAATTTAGTAAAATTCGTCCAACAGGAAAGTTTCGGATGTAGGAAGGAATCGCCTTTAAATAAATTTTACGTTCTAGAAGATGCAGAGGGTGTTCTCCGTTTGAAGACGCAGGTGATAAGGCGTCAAGATTAAGAGAACTTCAGATTTCCAATGCTTCTGCCAAATGATCACAAGCTGGTTGAACATATAATTCAAGACCAACACCTAAGGATTAATCATGCTGGATTAAATGTCGTGCTCACAACTCTCAGGGAAAAGTTTTGGATTATAAAGGGAAGAAAGACTGTGGGGAAGGTACTATCTAAATGTGTAAGATGTAAACGCTATGAGGTTAAGAGAATTCAGGGATCTCCGGCACCGTTACCTGAGGACAGGGTGAGAGATGCCAACACATTCGAAGTTACTGGTGTGGACTTAACTGGCCCATTGAGGTTGAGAGATGGCAGTAAGTGTTGTATCGTGCTCTTTACGTGTGCAGTGTATAGGGCTATACATCTTGAACTGACTGGATCTTTGTCAACGAAGAGCTTTTTAGGCGCTCTTAGGAGATTTATAGCAAGACGTGGAAGACCTAAGGTTGTCTACAGTGGCAATGGGACCAATTTTGTTGGAACCAACAATAGCTTTCAGTGCATTGATTGGGGGAAAATCGAGGTGGAAGCTTCGACCAAGAGAATCCAGTGGAAATTCAATCCACCCACAGCTGCATGGTGGGGTGGATGGTGGGAACGCATCATCCAAATGGTGAAGAAATTGTTGAGACGAGTCTTAGGATCTGCATCCTTACGTTATGAAGAAATGTCTACAATATTGTGTGATTGTGAAGCAGCAATTAACTCAAGACCTTTGGCATATATTACTGAAGATCCAGATGACCCTATACCACTGACCCCTGCAATGTTTCTCCAGGACATAGCAGAAGTAGGTGTACCCGATATTGACCACCTGGACCAAGTTGATCTTAGTAAGAGGTATCGTTACTTACAAAGGCTGAGAGATGAATTAAGAAAGAAGTTCAGGTCAGACTATCTGAGTCAGCTGGTCCAACGACGTCAAGGAAAGCAGAAGGGACGACAGATGTTACGAGTTGGTGATATAGTTCTTCTCAAAAGTGAAGAAAAGAAGAGGACATTTTGGCCCATGGCCCGAGTTGTTGAAACACCCTGGTAAAGATGGTTGTATCAGGGTTGTCAAACTGAAAACTACGCGCGGATAGATGATCCGTCCAGTGCAGCGAGTTTTTCCTTTGGAGATAACAGAGCCTGCGGAAGTATTGACGGAGGAGAAGGTTGTTCCAGATCAGCTGTTAGCCAGAAAAGGGGATTATAAGACTCAATATGGGAGAAGGATAAAGGTCCCTCGCAGACTGTTGGACTAAAGAGACCTGAAACCAGGGAGGGGGAGTAACTTAGATGTGTTGTGTTGTTTTGATTCTTTTAAAACCAATTAAGTTATCGATAGAATCAAAAGGTGGGAGGATGTTAGATGATGTTACCCCATGTTGTGTGGTTCCTTGACAACATGCTTATTCCGTGAACTTGACCACAGAATTCAACCAAACCCCTGTGTGCCTTGTTGTAAGCTGTTATGAATGAATAAAAGAGGAAGAATAAAAACCTGTAATCTTGCTTCTGTCCTGACATTCTTAAACCAAGAGGAAGAATAAAACGGGTAGTTTTATTTCTGTCCTGATAATGACAACAAATTAAAGACTAATACAGGCCTCAGTGCAGGGGTGTGTATAAGGAGGGAAGGGGTGCCCGGTGCCCCCCTCCGAAATTTTGACTCATATAATGTTTGTTTATGAATTCAAACATTAAAAACGAATATTATTATCATCTACTATTGTTACTAAGTGACATATGGCAACGTTACAAAGCGAGCCGAAACTGTGTGACAATCAGTTTTCTCTGACCTTATGTGTAATAATAACCTCCTATTATCTGTCCAGGCCATTTTCTATTCAGGAAGTTAAAGCTGCTATCAAAACGCTGAAGACCGGTAAGGCTCCTGGCCCAGATAATATCTACAACGAATTCCTTCGATATATGGGTCCATAAAGTATAAAGTGGATCACTTCTCTTTTTTCCTTCATCCTTCAGAGTAACAAACAGCCAAATCAGTTTAAACGATCAAAGGTGATAGCCATTCTGAAACCTGGAAAGTCGGAGCAGAGACCTGAAAACTACCGTCCAATAGCACTTCTTAGTTGCATTTATAAATTCTTGGAACGAGTCCTCCTCACTAGGATGGCACCACTCATTGAAGATGTAATCCCTCCAGAACAAGCTGGTTTCAGAAGAAATCGTAGCTGTACTGATCAAGTTTTGGCTCTTACCACTCACATCGAGGCAGACTTCCAAAAGAAGTTAAAATCAACAGCTGTCTTGATTGACCTGACAAGTGCATATGATACTGTCTGGCGACATGCACTAATTCTTAAAGTGCTGGAAGTAATTCCCTGTTTGGAAATTGCAAACCTAATTTCCAACATGCTCTGTGAGAGAGAGTTTGTAGTATTCCTAGGTGATTCTAAAAGTCGTAAAATAAAATAAAATAACGGTTTGCCACAGGCATCAGTATTGGCCCCAGTTCTCTTCAACCTCTACATGGGACTTACCATCAACATCAGCTACTAACTTTATCCATGCAGACGACATTGCACTGATAGCTCAAAGCAGAAATTTTGAGGATGGAGAAGGCATTCTTTCAGCAGACTTGGACAAAATGGCTACGGTACATTTTTCAAGTCTTGGCGATTGATCCCAAGCGCTTCTAAGACTGAGGTTTCATGTTTCCATCTTAGCAACCGACTCATAAACTATGAGCCATCTGTTTTATTCCTTGGTGATAAACTAAAGTACAACCCTTTCACGAAATATCTAGGAGTCACCCTGGACAGAACTCTGAGCTACAAAGAACATCTCACCAAGCTCTCACACAAAATCACTACAAGGAATAACATCCTAAAAAAGCTTTGTGGTAGTTCTTGGGGAGCCTCGGCTGACTGCTTAAGATTAACGGGTATTAGTCTTTCTACTCTGCAGCGGAATACTGTGTCACTGTATGGCTGGAAAGTGCACATGTGCATAAAGTGGATATACTAAGTTGAATGAAGCCATGCGCTGCATAACTGGTACTGTAAAGTCTACACCTCGCCACTGGTTACCCGTTCTTAGTCATATCCCACCACCCCACCTGAGGAAAAGGAGGCTCTGCTGAGAGAAACAAAGAAGATCCGGTCATTTCCCTCATTACCAGTTCACCAGGCATTTTGTTACCCATCGCCACAACGACTTCGATCTAGGAGACCAGCAAGTGTATTGGCCGGCCGACTCTTAAGGGACAATTTTAACCTAAACCGGAGCTGGCAGGAAGAGTGGTAAAATTCGACATCGGGTACTAATGCTCATGAGATAAATCCAACTCGGAGAATGAATGGATTTGACCTCCTAAGAAAACTATGGTGTCGCCTCAACAGACTGAGAACTGGGCATGGACGCTGTAATTTCATGCGCCATAAGTGGGGCTGGATGGATTCTCCAATGTGTGAATGCAGTGAAGAGGAGCAGATCATAAACCATGTCATCCTGCGCTGCCCTCTTCATGCCTACTCCGAAAGCCCCAGGGACCTGTTTCATCTTTCAGAAAGTGCTGTTGTGTGGTTGAAGAACTTGGACCTGGACTTATGAATTCCTTGTTATACTCACCATACAATTAAATAAATTACTTCTTCAGAGCCTTCGCGCTTAAGAACGTACCAAAAACAGCAACAAGTGGCCTGGAAGCACGTGACAAAAGTATTCAGCCTACTTTCGATTTTTACAAAAAATGAAAGTAGACTTATGAAATCTACACAGGGCCAAAAATTGTGTGTCTCTGTGTGTGTGTGAGAGTGTGTATTCTGTCCCCTAACTATCAATTCAAACACGACGAAACCGAATTGAATGAAATTTGATACAGAGGTAGCACTAGCAAATGGCACCTTAATGTCATGTTTTATATCGCAGCCATCTTTACCAAAACTGAATGGCGGCCACTCAAACGTTCAAAACGTAAAATCAAAGTACGACTAAACTAATTATCCGATCTGTACCAAGTTTGGTAACAACTTACCTTCATAAGGTACGCGTCTTGCACCCAAACTACAAGGTCATCAGCCGTACCATTTAAAGATGGCGACCGTGAGAATTATACAAACATTATAATCTATAACTTAGAAACCACCAGTTCCAATTATCGAACCGAGAATGGTTTAAACTGTCCTATTGGATGTGGCCAGTTCGATATTTAAAGTTCATATTATAATATTACACGGTAGCAGTGACATTAGAAAGCTGAGACGTCTTGGTTACAAGACAAGATGTCAGCTGATATCTTGTGCCTAACCTATATTTCACTAGTTTGAGTTTTCCATGCAATATAGCCTACTAATAGAAATCATATAAACATTGTATGAAATGCTTTATAAAAAATATACTCCATTTAAGAAATAGTTTAGACCAAATCATTATTTGCTAGGACGTTGTAGGTAAGTCAATTGGTTACGATGGATTACGGTGGACTCTGTGGTGAAGCATTAGTCTTTCATCCGTTTGGTCGGGGTTCAAAACATATCTGAGTTGGTCTTTTGCTTGATTTTTTATAATTATTTTGTAATTGCTCAAATGTTATAAAATTAAGCGTTATATTGAGCATTTTGCAATGGAAAATATATGTTTAATTAAAATAAAGTTCTTCACCGGATCTGCACGAGAGAAATCTACCAGCAATCAGATGAACTATACGTTGCCAACCATGGCCGAATAGATTCGAGCTGCACTCTATACCGGTCAGTTGGCACCCATGCCAAAGGTGTAATCCAAACGTTTCTTCTTGTGGCCTCTAGAATGCACTCGCCACCAAGGATAGGCGCGAGAGACAATTCAGCGGTGTAGTAGGTTTCATGTAGAAAGGCTCATTGTCTAGGCCGGTCGAGGAGGGCGCAGCTCGTATTCAGTCGGCCTTGGTGCCAATTTTGTGGTGACCCTTGCAATTGGCAACTCAAACTAACACTTGGGGCGCTGCGGTCGGTCTGAATAAGTAGGGTTTAAAATACTCAATAACACGCGTTTGATATGGAACACTTTTTATTTTTCGGTTATAATCAGTAAATATGGTCTCGAAAGTAATGACAGTGTTATTTTTAATTGTATATATGTATAACTGTGCGATACACGTGATCTAATGTGTGTGTTCCACTGGATTTTTGGTGTCATTTGCATATTATCAAGCATCAGTTTTTATGGGTGATGTAGATCAGCTGATTCAAATTTACACAGGGCTACACTTCGGACATTATTTCGGTACTATTATGCGCAATATAATGTAAATGTCGATCCTGAGTCAACGCCGAGGACATTCAAATAGAGAAATACGGTACATAAACAAATAAATAACACACCGAAGCTGTGCTACTTTTATCATTCCGAGACTAGCATCCACGCAAACCAGACGCCACTGTTCCAAGCTCCGACTTATATCGTGAATTGATGTCAAACTGATGATCCGCCAGCCTTTCCGCCAAGCCTACACCTCGTAATCGCTAAGTTCTTCGATATTCGAGCTATTTCACTACGAGTCATATAGGCCTAATTTGCCTCCCCGTGGGCACTGTAGAATGAGTGATCCCGCTACCATTCAAATATTCAACACCAAACCCACCTTTTAACCATCCAAATCAAGCAATTCCTGTCGCCCCCCGAGTTTTAATATAAGTTAAACTCATCCCTTCTCCCTACCAAGCAGCCAATAATTAATTATTCAAGTAACTTCAATCTTACCAGCGCGCCCATCGTAACAGCTGTTTTTAAACTGAATAACCTTCGCTGGCTTTACGTCGCAGGTCTTCTGTCTGTCTACCTCGACAAGTGTTAGATCCTTCCCGGGGTGGAAAGGTATTATTATTAGGTATTAGGTATTATTAGGTATCATCACATTTCGGCTATTGCTATTTGCATCTTTTGGAAAGTGATGAAAACGTATGTCCGCAGCCCTCTTATACATCGACTTACAGCCGTAAACTGAGCAATACACTTTGCTTTTACTCATTTTTCACTCTATCAACGAGTAAAACTTTTTACTTATGTATAAAGACACGAACAATTTACCACGATCTGTTTACCAATACAAGAAACCATATACAAACAGTCACCACGTGACAAATGTACCCTACTTGGTAAGTTTCTCATTTTTACCGCTAGATGTCATATCAGATAGCTGGAGTTGCCAATACCGTGTTAGGGCATGTAAATACATATAAATATCCCTGACGCAATAGGGTGATCTTATGCGAATCTTTTCCGACAGTGTCGTGACTGTTCTGTATGCAGGGCCGTCGCGAGGGTGCGCGGGGCCTGGCGCGGAACGTGTGCGGGACCTAGTAGGCATGAGTTCGCGGGGGGAGGGGGTAGTAAATGCAAATTTTAGACTGTAAGTGGCTGTGTTGTACGAATAATGATGTTTTAAAAGAAATTATAATTTTAGGCTAGTTAAAACTCATTTTATTACATTTCTAGTTTCTAAACAAACCTCAACAAATAGGATAGGCATAAAATTGGATACAGGAAGCACCTGATCAAATAAAAGCAACAAGCAATATCAATGGAAACCTGATATATTGAGCCAACACTAGTGATATTTTGGCATAAATAATATATTACGGAAAACGAAGCATGTGCTTGATGTACTTTCTTACCCAAACACACATAACTAATAATAATACGCAATCACGTTTACTGTACATATTTCAACATTTCTACGGCTATACAGTTTTTCTAAAACTAAACTACTAAAAGTGCTATAAGTCCACTTTCACCGATAAATATGAGCTGAACGGCCCCTTTGTTCGAGAAATAACATGATTTACAAGGCAAGCTTCTTTTTTTTTTTTATTTAGAATTTAGAGCATTTTTCTTTATGTAAAATGCGCTTTGCGGGCCTTTGCTAGGGAAAAGTGCTGATTAAATCGTTCATTTCCAATTTTTTGGCCGTTTCACATTCGATTGACAGAATAGCCAAACCGTCCAGACGCTCCTGCGCCATTGTTGATCGCAAATAGTTTTTGATTAGTTTCAAAATGGAAAAACTCCTTTCCCCCGACGCAACCGTTATAGGAATTGTAAGCATAATTCGATAGGCCGTCGTTAAATTAGGATAGGACTCCTTTATCTGGGCTAAGTACTGTAGTGCACCTAAAGCACTTTTTACAGATGACGGAACAGCGTACCTAAATAATTGTAGCTCCAGAAAAAGATCTTCTGCATCCAAATCTTCAAGCTCCCCGTCTTTTAGAAAATTAGAGAGTGTTTGACAATGGTCTTTCAATTGCTTTTCCTCCAAATTGGAAAGCTTAGAAGGATCGAAAAGAAATCGAAAGTATCCCAGAAAAAAAACGTCGTTAAATCTATTTTCTACGCAGCTCAGTGCAGTATCTACGACAGACAAAAAGTAATTTACCCGAAATATATTTTCAGCTTCTTTTTGAAGTTATTCTTCGTTTTTTTCCACCTGATGATCATTTTGCTGATTTATTTCAACAAAGAACCTTTTGCGATTGCCTTGACGGCGAATAGAAAATGTATTTGCATAGCACAAATTTTCCATTATTTCTCTAGCGGTGGACATTGCACTGTTAAAGTCAGTGTTGCGATAATTTTGAAAAAATGACTTTAGGCCCTGAAGTTCGGTTAAAGCCGTATCTAACGAAGTCTTATCAGATTGGAGAGTTATATTTGTTGAGTTCACAGAAAATAAAATATCGTACCAGATAACGAGGCTTAAAACAAATGCATACGAACTTGTATGAAGCAACAAAGATTTTGCCTCTGACCGGATAACAGGATCTTTGGTAGTTTCTGCCACTTTTTCTAGAGCTTCATTTACTTTGCCTAACTGGTACCTGATGGGCTTGACACTGTCAATTCTACATTCCCATCTCGTGCTAGATAAAGATTTTAGTGTGAGGAGGCCAGGACATAGTTCGCACAAAATGTCCCACGTTTCCGTGGAAGCTACAAACAAAGTGTACAGACGCTGAACTATAGCAAAAAATGTCATAGCGTCCTTGTTGCATTTAACCATGTAACTCAAAAGTAAGTTAAGATTATGTGCAACACATGCCATGAACATTGTTCGTTTATTAACAATTTTTACTCGAGTCTGCACTGCCTTATACTTGGCCGTTGTCATACCCTTGTCCCCAATAGTCCATGATATAAAGATTTTTATCCTCCAATACTCCCTCTAAAACCTCAGCTAACTCCTTTCCCGCAGTGTCGTGTACCTCCAAAACCTCGATGAACGATTCGACGATCCTTGTAGTTTCTGCCATCATATCAACATAGCGGAGGACCAAGGCCATTTGCTCCTTGTAACTCACATCGGGCGTACAGTCGAGGATAACCGCGTAATATTTGGCGACACGAACAGCATTCAGTAGTTTTTCATTCGTAGCAGCGCCTTTAGAAAAGGAAAAAAGGAAAATTATTAACATTTTCGCTAATTCTATTTAAAGAACTAACCTAATGTTTAAATTTAGTTTAACTTTAACTTACCTAACATCGAAATTATATCGTTTTGTATTTCGGGACCGAGATAATGCACGTGGGTTTCGTCATCACGCACCTGCCGAAGATGTTCCTTCATCGGCCCGTCAACAGTAGCGAACATTTCTATCAACTTTAGAAAATTCCCATTTTCTCTCTCGAACAGTTTGCACGAACTCCCGCTAAAGGCAGAATTTGTCTCAGCAAGGTATTGTACAAACACAGCATATTTTACATTGTTGGCTTATTTTAATTTGAACTGGACTGGATCAAAAACACTATCTTTTTTTTATTGTCATTTATGAAAATACAAGATGTTCAGTAAAGAACATTTAGCCTACTTTCTCCTAAATGCATGGGTGTTGTTATAACTCTTTGTCCTTTTCAAGGAGTATAATTGAATGTTGGTTGTAGTAGCTTGTTGAAATACAACGTGTTATACGGATATTAAACATGAATATGAGGTGCCCTTTGCTAGTGCTACCTCTGTAAAAAAAATGTCATTCAATTCGGTTTCACCGTGTTTGAATTGATATGGGGAATGGATTTGCACACATACATGGCCGGTATTTACAAACTATTGGGCTGATGACCTTGTAGTCAGTCATAAGATGCTTTCCACAAAAAGGCATGTTGTTGCAAAATCTGGTAGAGATCAAATTATTAGGAATGTCGTAATTTGATTTAAGCTTTTAATATTTGGATGGCCGTCATTACGTTTCTATCAAGATGGCGGCGATATAAAACATGACACTGAGGTGCCCTTTGCTAGTGCTACCTCTGTACCAAATTTCGTTCAATTCGGTTCCACCGTGTTTGAATTGATATGGGGAATGGATTTGCACACATACATGGCCGCCATCCGCAAACTATTATGCTAATGACCTATTAGATTGGTCAAAGGATGCTCCCTCCATAAAGGTATGTTGTTGCAAAATTTGGTAGAGATCGGATGATTATGTTAGTCGTAATTTGATTTAAGTTGTGAACATGTGTGTGGCCGCCATTACGTTTCTGTCAAGTGGCGGCGATATAAAACATGACACTGAGGTGCCCTTTGCTAGTGCTACCTCTGTACCAAATTTCGTTCAATTCGGTTCCACCGTGTTTGAATTGATAGGGGGAATCGATTTGCACACATACTTGGCCACCATCTGCAAACTATTGGGCTGATGATCTTGCAGTTTGGTCATAATATGCTTCCCACATAAAGATATGTTGTTGCAAAATTTGGTAGAGACTAGATTATTAGGTTGGTCGTAATTACATTTTAGCTTTTAACATTTGGTTGGCCGCGATTACGTTTCCGTCAAGATGGCGGTGATATAAAACATGACACTGAGGTGCCCTTTGCTAGTGCTACCTCTGTACCAAATTTCGTTCCATTCGGTTTCACCGTGTTTGAATTAATAGGGGGAATCGATTTTGACACAAAGATGGCCGCCATCCGCAAACTATTATGCTAATGACCTATTAATTTGGTCAAAGGATGCCTCCTCCATAAAGGTATGTTGTTTCAAAATTTGGTAGAGATCGGATGATTAGGTTAGTCGTAATTTGATTTAAGCTTTGAACATTTTTGAGGCAACCATTACGTTTCCGTCAAGATGGCGGTGATATAAAACATGACACTGAGGTGCCCTTTGCTATTGCTACCTCTGTACCAAATTTCGTTCCATTCGGTTTCACCGTGTTCGAATTAATAAGGGGAATCGATTTTGACACAAAGATTGCCGCCATCCGCAAACTATTAGGCTAATGACCTATTAGATTGGTCAAAGGATGCTCCCTCCATAAAGGTATGTTGTTGCAAAATTTGGTAGAGATCGGATGATTATGTTAGTCGTAATTTGATTTAAGTTGTGAACATGTGTGTGGCCGCCATTACGTTTCTGTCAAGATGGCGGCGATATAAAACATGACACTGAGGTGCACTTTGCTAGTGCTACCTCTGTACCAAATTTTGTTCCATTCACTTTCACCGTGTTCGAATTGATAGGGGGAATCGATTTTCACACAAAGATAGCCGCCATCCGCATAATATTAGGCTAATGACCTATTAGGTTGGTCAAAGGATGCTCCCTCCATAAAGGTATGCTGTTGCAAAATTTGGTAGAGATCGGATGATTAGGTTAATCGTAATTTGATTTAAGCTTTGAACATTTGTGTGGCCGCCATTACGTTTCGGTCAAGATGGCGGTGATATAAAACATGACACTGAAGTGCCATTTGCTAGTGCTACCTCTGTACCAAATTTCGTTCCATTCGGTTTGACCGTGTTCGAATTAATAGGGGGAATCGATTTTGACACAAAGATGGCCGCCATCCGCAAACTATTAGGCTAATGACCTATTAGATTGGTCAAAGGATGCTCCCTCCATAAAGGTATGTTGTTGCAAAATTTGGTAGAGATCGGATGATTATGTTAGTCGTAATTTGATTTAAGTTGTGAATATGTGTGTGGCCGCCATTACGTTTCTGTCAAGATGGCGGCGATATAAAAACTGACACTGAGGTGCCCTTTGCCAATGCTACCTCTGTACCAAATTTCGTTCCATTCGGTTTCACCATGTTTGAATTAATAGGGGGAATCGATTTTGACACAAAGATTGCCGCCATCCGCAAACTATTAGGCTAATGACCTATTAATTTGGTCAAAGGATGCCTCCTCCATAAAGGTATGTTGTTCCAAAATTTGGTAGAGATCGGATGATTAGGTTAGTCGTAATTTGATTTAAGCTTTGAACATTTGTGTGGCCGCCATTACATTTCCGTCAAGATGGTAGCGATATAAAACATGACACTGAGGTGCCCTTTGCTAGTACTACCTCTGTACCAAATTTTGTTCCATTCGGTTTCACCGTGTTCGAATTAATAGGGGGAATTCATTATCACACAAGGATGGCTGCCATCCGCAAACTATTTGGCTGATGACCTATTAGTTTGGCCAAAGGATGCTCCCCCCATAACGGTATGTTGTTGCAAAATTTGGTAGAGATCGGATGATTAGGTTAGTCGCAATTTGATTTGAGCTGTGAACATTTGTGTGGCCGCCATTACGTTTCCGTCAAGATGGTGGCGATATAAAACATGACACTGAGGTGTCCTTTGCTATTGCTACCTTCGTACAAAATTTCGTTCAATTCGCGTTCACCATGTTCGAATTGATAAGGGGGGGGGGCAGACATTCGGAGTACACACACTCACACACACACACACAGACTCACACACACATACACACACACAGACACACTTTTTAGCCTACTTTCGATTTTTGCAAAAAATTAAAGTAGACTTATGTGATCAACACAGTCTACTTTCATTTTTTGCAAAAATCGAAAGTAGGCTAAAAATAAATGCGTGAAGCGCGGGGCCTTTCTGAGCGCGGGGCCTGGCTCGACCGCACCACTCACGCCGCCCTCGCGACGGCCCTGTCTGTATGGGACTCCATTGGTTTGTCTTCCGTTCTCATTCTATACGCATCGAACTTGAAGAATGACCTAATGAAGTTCATAAGACGATAAATTTTTACTTTAAAGCATTTGTAACAGCCTATTGTGTCTTATTTGCAAATGTTATTTGAACTAAAGAGCAAAACGATCCCACATAGTACCTGTACGCTATCTGTTGGTGCTAGTTCAGGATATTCCTAGACTGTGAAAAAGTGACTCTGTACTTTACTTATGTACATTGATCAAGACAAAGAGTTATAACTATACCCATACATTTAGGAGAAAGTAGGCTATATGTTCTACATACATACATACATACATACATACATACATACATTCGTACATACATACATACACACATCTTTATTGACGGCTTCCACCATTTTCTTTTACACAGGATAAAAGGCATTAAGAGTTAATACGAGCATAAACAAATATTTACTATGTAGTATACCAAAGCATAGTTTGTGTACTACAGGGCGCCCGAGAATGTTCTCCGCAGTAGCTACGTGCAGCTGCGAGCGTTTGCGTCATGGGTTTAGTTGGCGGCACTGTGTCCTTGAAAGGGGGAGTCCCGCGTGTGGGCTGTAGACACTTGAATCGTCAGTGTGTACTGCGATAAGCGAGCGAGCGTGTATGTCTTCAGTGTGTATTGCGATAAGTGAGCGTTCAGATAGATTATTGGAAGAGTGCAACAGGATACAGGCGGTAATGTTTACTACTGAAGAGAGAGGTTTTTTTGGTGGAATACGTTTTTCGCGAAGGCGATCGGTTTACAGAAAATGTAAAATTAAGTCTTCAGGCGCGGTTTCCTAATTCAAAGTGTCCAAACCGTGATACCGTTCGGGATTTGATAAGTAAATTTCGTTTGACTGGCTCAGTTCACGATGTACCGGGAACAGGCTGGCCTACGCTTTTAATGGACGAAAAACTTGATGAAATCTTCGGTATAATGCTGCTTAGTCCAGGTGAATCAACATGAAAATTAGCTCAACAAACAGGAATCTCTAAGTCGACAGCACATAAAGCTGTAAGAGACAAGCTTCAGTTGTTCCCTTATACCAGGCTGTTCCAGCCGAGCAACTCGCTCGTGAGCAGCGGAGTACTCGCCGCCTTACGTGAGTAAACCTGCAACATGCAATACAGCTCTGCTGTGGGGGGCTGCCGTCACTTCGCGGTGCATACATCAAGACAGGCTGGAAGTGCATGGACTTGTACTATGACCTTCGTCCAGTGACGCATTGGCTATCACCCCCAGTCCCTCTCCAACTGTGCTCCGAGCATTACTGCTGAGTACTCGCGTGTACTCAGACTCAAACTCGTGGATTTGGAACAGCCTTCCTTATACTGTAAAGTTACCGTAGTTCATGAATTTAAAAAAAACTGATTACGGAAAAAGAGTGATGTATTGTGAATGGTTCCAAATATTCATAAATCTGTTATGAATGACTGTGGTGAGTACAAAGTTTACTGCTTGTTTGTTATGATGTAAGCGGCTGCCGAGCTGCCAACGTAACTGTTGTAGCTAGCTCTCGCTGACGCATGTAGGCGCTGCGTAGAACATTCCCGGACTCACTGTAGTACAATCTACTCTATTCATACACATTATCTAATGAAAAGGAAAACAGATATTTTCTAAGGGGTTTTCACAGTATTGAACAAGTCTATGCTGACCCCATTTGAGATCGAATCATTCTGTCAATGGGACTATTTAGACCATAATTAGTGGGATGCCAGTTTCAAAGTCATGATGCTTGCGCATCGAATGGCGGGGAATATAGATATTGATTTCATTCAGTAATTCTGGGCAGTCCATGTGAGAGTTTACGATCTTGTACATATTAAGAATGTTCTTCGCTGAACATCTTGTTTTCCCCGACTTTTATATCCTTATCAAACTTTTTTGCCAGTCTCTGTAGCTATCACCGAACGGAGTTTGAGTTTGAGTAGATTTAAAACATACTTAAGAAATACTACTTCTGATAAAAGACTCAACTGTATAGCATTCTTATCTATTCACAGAGACACAGGCCTACAAATCACTGACGATAAAGTTATAAACCGATTTAGTAATGCTTCAAGAAACCTTGACTTTATAGTATAGAGTAAGTTGTAAATCAAAACAATAATGTTATTTATTTCCATCTAAATACTATTAAGTGAACAAGATGTTGTTGTTGTTTGAGTCTTCAGTCTTTTGACTGGTTTGATGCAGCTCTCCATGCCTCCCTGTCCTGAGCTAATCGTTTCATCTCTACATAGCTACCACACCCTACATCCGAGGCAATCTGTTTAACATATTCTAACCTTGGTCTACCCCTACAGTTCTTGTCCTCGACCCTTCCTTCCATAACTAAGCTTGCTATTCCTGGGTGTCTTAGTATGTGTCCTACCAACCTATCTCTTCTCTTCATTAGCAGTCGCCAGAAACATCTCTCCTCTCCCACTCGTCTTAATACCTCTTTGTTTGTAACCTTATCTACCCATCTGATCTTCATCATTCTCCTGTAGCACCACATTTCAAATGCTTCAATTCTCCTCTTTTCTGCTGCACCAATAGTCCAAGTTTCATTTCCATAGAGCGCCACGCTCCAGACAAAGGCTTTCAAAAATGACTTCCTAATACCTAAATCTATATTAGATGTCAGCAGATTCCTTTTTTGTAGAAATGCTTTTCTTGCCCGAGCCAACCTACTTTTTATATCCTCTTTGCTTCGTCCATCACTGGTTATTCTGCTTCCTAAGTAACAGAAATCTCCTACTTCCTTCAGCTTTTCACCTGCCAATTTGATCTCCATAGAGGTTTCGTCCATAAGATTAATATTTATCTGTGTTAGTTCACTTGAGCTGAATGTAACATTCGATAGGTCTGTCGCACCCTCAAATAATGAATCGGTCGGAGCTGAAAAGCTTTATGTCAAAAATTGTTTTTTTTTAAGAAATAGTAATCTGAGGTATTGACCCAAGGACCTTGGAACGGCATACGAAAGAATTAAGTCAGCCTTCTGTTTAAGCCAGGTTGGTTGGTTCCTTGGTTTAGGGGGTGCGACAACGCGGTGTAGGCTACTTTGGGTGTGTGTAGAATTTGTCTGGTAAACGATGTTAATTGTGATGACTGTATTAGTGATTCTGTGATTCAGGTCGAAGGATTGCAGACGATTATTTTTTACAAATAGTTCCTACTTTTGTTACCAAATGCTACCGTCTACGACACCTAGCTGCGGACGTGGCTACTAAATGCCATCGCAGTCAGTACCTGGCGGCGAACGTTGGAACTAATATAGCGTTATCAAACTAACCTACAAATTTTAGCTTCCACGAGTGTAGTTAGTGGAAGGTTCGTTTTCATGCCATAAATCTATGACATGGAGCTGCCGGCTTTACTTTCCCTCCGAAGGAAGGTA
The DNA here is from genome assembly GCA_946902985.2 of Meconema thalassinum. Lineage (NCBI taxonomy): Eukaryota > Metazoa > Arthropoda > Insecta > Orthoptera > Tettigoniidae > Meconema > Meconema thalassinum. Next base: position 111,715,750 of record OX336393.1, read on the forward strand.
TACTGAGGGACTTTTAACGCTCTTAAAAAATCCGACGACTTCGACCGGGTTTGAACCCGCTATCTTGGGCATAGAAGCTCAGCATGCTACCAACTACGCCACCGAAGCTGCGCTGTTTAAGCCAGGCACCATTGCTACATCGAAGGAGAAAAGCATTAAGTCAATGACATTTTCTCTTTCAGCGTCGTATTCCGTGCTTGATGTTAGCCGCACTGCAAGATTTCCGCGTGTTACAGTGCTGTTGTAAATTACATTTGTATAGGGTTTAGGTGGTTTTATAGTTACAAATCCGTTTTAAAATAAAAGATCATGTGAAACATTCATTCTGGATGGCTTCATGCCGCACTAAACTGACCACGGAGCTGAAATACATTGTCATGTTTCCAAAATTGACTTCAAAAATATGTTTATTAAGTTAAAATTGATATTCCGCTAACTCAAATATAACCTGAATAGTTGCTTCACAACATAGATGACTAATATAGTGTGTTTGTTAAGTTCTGTTCTGTCATTGACGATTTATCTTAACCCCACCAACCTGGACCCATTATTTTGGGCAGCCAGGCTCTGCCTGTCACAAGTCAGGACAAAGGGGGAGTGATAGAGGAGTAATACCTCTTAGAAAAAACCTTGGGCCAGCTGACCCGGCTGGTAGTACCATGTAAGGGTCCCTTGCCAGGGTTACGGTGAAGACCTCAACGGCAGCTACAGTGGAGGGGATATTCTCTGGTACAGTGTAGATGGCGGAAGGGGCAGCCCAGTGCTCGGGATTGAGTACAAGGTATCGTCCTCACTTGAGGGCAGATATCAGCTGTAGCGTCTGATCCGGAGCGGGCGGCTACAAACGGCGTCTGTACCCCATGTTAGGGGCGGCCGAATTATATGCTGGCAGTAGCGTTAAAATGCCCGATGACAGGCCCGGGCGACAGGCCGGTCGGTTTATCACCGTCGCAACTCATGGATCAATGGCACAAGTTGAATTATCGGAAAATGCTAGGGCGTCCCCCGAAAGCGACGCGCGATGGTCTCGCCCGGCCAACGTGAGAAGAGAGCAAGGGCTACCAATTCAAGGACGAAATTGGTTAAAGAAGCGAGTCCAAAATAAACCATTGCGTATTGCTTCCTGGAACATTGGGACATTGACAGGTCGCAGTCGCGAATTGGCAGCAATCCTAAAATCTCGTTGCGTAGATCTGGCGTGTCTACAAGAGACACGGTGGAAAGGGCAGAAATCTAGAGATATTGGAGAAGGGTATAAGTTGATCTATCATGGTACGACTAATAGCCAGGGAGTCGCTATTGTAGTGAATGAAAAACTTCGCAACCAAGTATCAGCTGTACATCGCTACTCCGATCGTCTCATGTCAGCAGTTATCGACACCCCAACTCGCCGTATACATATATTTTCAGCGTATGCCCCACAGACAGGCTGTGATGAGACAGCTAAAGACACATTCTGGAACGAACTTCAAGATGCCGTTACAACGTGCAATGAAGAAGACCTATTTCTACTTTGTGGAGATCTTAATGGACATGTTGGCAGTACCAGCGAGGGGTATGAATGCCATGGAAATTTTGGCTATGATCTCAGAAATGAAGACGGGAACAGGATCCTTGAATTTGCCGAAGCAAATGATCTAATTATCACTAACACCTTCTTTAAGAAACGCAAATCACACTTGATCACCTACACTAGCGGAGGGCACAATACTCAGATTGACTATGTACTACTTCGTAGGAGAGATTTCCCAATTGTCATAGACACTAAGGTCATACCATCTGAATGTTTAGCCCCTCAACATAAACTGCTAGTTACCGATCTTAGAATGAAAGGTTACATAAGAAAACCCTATGTGAAAGGTCATGCCAAAATCAAATGGTGGAAGCTACAAGACCATAAAGTGGCATTCAGTGAGAAGATTGTGTTCCCTCCAGTTGATTCTGTAAATACGGATTATACTTGGGCATCATTCAACAACTGCGTAACTAGTATAGCTCAATCTGAGCTTGGTGTAACACAGCCCGGCACACGTAGAATTGACAAACAGACGTGGTTGTGGACAGACAAGGTACAGGAAATGGTGCATGAAAAAAAAGCAGCTTTTAAACAGTTGCGAACATCACCGACTGAGGAGAATCTTCTGAAATACAAAGCTACCAAGAAGGAGGCAAAAATAGCAGTTTCTGAGGCTAAAGTAGATCACTACAAACATTTATATGATCAACTGACAACTAAAGACGGAGACAAAATTATCTACCGACTAGCCCGAGCACGGTGTAGAGCAGGTCAGGATATAGAACACTATATGTGTGTGAAGGATAAGAATGGTCGACGACTTCACGATAGCAAGATGATTCTGCACCGTTGGCGAGAGTATTTTAGTGAAGTATTCAACACTGAATTCCCTCACCCACAAATACCAGACAACAATGTTACAGCTGGACCAGTACCTTGTATCACTGAAGATGAAGTCAAAGTTGCCATTCGTAGCATGAAAAATGGAAAGGCCCCAGGGCTAGATGACCTTCCTGCAGACATCTGGAAAATTGAGGAACTTAGTGACAACGCGACCACCTGGCTGACAGAGTTCTTCAATTCAATTATTCTCTGTGGTCAAATACCTACAGATTGGTCAACTAGTATCACAGTACCTATCTTTAAGGGTAAGGGTGACCCAGCTGAATGTACCAATTACCGTCCAATTAGACTTCTCTCCCACACTATGAAAATATTCGAACGTATCCTAGACAATAGGCTGAGGAACATCGTACAGCTCTCAGCAAATCAATGTGGGTTTGTCAAGGGATGTGGCACGATAGACGCAATCTTTGCTGTGCGCCAGCTGATGGAGAAATTCCGAGAGAAAAGGAGGCCACTACATCTTGCTTTCCTTGACCTCGAGAAGGCATTTGATCGAGTACCACACCAGATGATTTGGTACGCTCTCCGAGATCATCAAGTTCCAGAAATGTATATAAACTGGATAAAAATGCTGTACAACAACACCAAAAGCCACGTGCGATGCCCTGCAGGACTGACTGACAGCTTCCCTGTGACAGTTGGGGTTCATCAAGGCTCAGCTCTGTCTCCCCTGCTCTTTGTTATCGTCATGAATTCCATAACGCGAGACCTGCAGAAATGTGTCCCATGGACATTGCTATACGCTGATGATGTGATGATTGCGGCAGACTCCAGGATGGATCTTGAAACCCAAGTGCAGACATGGCATGATCGTCTGCAAGGATTTGGTCTTCGTTTGAACATCCACAAGACTGAATACCTCGAAACGATTCCATCCCCTGGAACTATAGGTATTAATGGAGCTCCTCTTACCAAGGTAAATACATTCCGATACCTAGGCTCACGATTGAATGGCGACAGCTCTGTGAATGAAGATGTGCGAGCACGAATCAATGCGACTTGGATGCGATTCAGAGATGTCACCGGTGTTCTTTGTGATAAGAAGATGCCTATCCGCTTAAAATCAAAGATATACCGCACAATGGTGAGACCAGTTGCATTATATGGTACAGAGTGTTGGCCAGCACCTAGAAGTGCTGAGCACTCACTTCATGTCATGGAAATGCGGATGCTGCGAAGATCATTAGACATATCTCTGCTCGACCATATCCCCAACACAACGATTCGACATACAGCTGGCGTGGCTCCAATCAATGAGAAAATGCAGGAATGGAGACTCCGTTGGTATGGGCACGTTGTCCGTGCACCACAAAGTTCAGTCATCGGCTCGGCCTACCATCTAACGGTCGACGGCCAGAGACAGCGTGGGAGACCGAAATTGCGGTGGCTCGACACCATTAACGCCGATTTACGATCAAGAAACTTGAAATCACGCGAAGCATTAGATCGCAAGAAATGGCGTGCATTGATCCGAAAAGCGGACCCCGTTCCTACGGGATAACGCTAAGAAGAAGAAGATTGACGATTTATCTTTCTCCTGAAAAGTAGTGAAAACTGACTTAATAAGTTTCAGCTCCGGCCGATTCAAATGTATTGCTAATGCTTCGCTGCAAACCTGCGCTAGCAACGTGTGTGCTGAGCGGTAGGCAGGAGGGCGTGAGGGAAAGGGGAAACCACTGCACTCTCGTAAGCGGGGTATCCGACATGGAGTTCCTTAAGAATGTCTTAACTCTCTTCAATGCACTCATACTTCGTCCACTCGAACCAGTAGAACCAGGAAAGGTAAGAATCAGTCTTATGAGGCGCACTGTTTCTTGATATCATTTATCTAGGCTGTTGTTGAAAAATAGTCTCTTCATAGGACTAGGAAGAAAATGGTCTTGCTTTTAGCCTAAATACTGTAGAGTATTAAATCACTACACTGATCCATGTTTTAAAACTAACAAATGCACAATCACGCGCTGAAATACCACCCGCCTCATGAATGCACTGTTCGGAGCCTAGGCTCTCTGCTGACGCATTCAGCTATCGACCTTCCGCTTGGCGCATGCGCAATTGTCTTCTCTACCCACAGAGAGACTCACTGGCAGCTCAGGCCCACGCTGTGAAGCCGGTGTCAATCGCACCGTGGTTACAGAGAATAATACCGAAAACTAGAGATTAATTTGCCTATGCCTACGAAAAATAGGAAAATTTTAATGTGCATATTCCTTGAGAATGAAATGGGTATTCTAAGGCTCCAAGATTCCCCTCCAACTTCGCCACTGCTGTTAATAACAATGTTCTTCGAGGAATAGTGAGTGACGCCTGCTGCGTTATAACACAACACAGGTGAGAGCTTTCGAACTTCCATACAGTATGTACAGTGAGGGCCTTCTCTGTAGAACGGAGCCTCACCAGTGCCGTGTGACAGACCTAGAGCGTTGAGTCAGCGCCAGATAATTAGCATTTGCCGATTACACAAGAGACGGTCGGGGAAGCCCCAAATGCTGTCATTGCATTCATTACATACGGAGCAGGCAAGATCAGTGCCGGATTTCTGCCTAGGCCTAGAAGGGCCCGGCCTAGGGGCCCCGGTGGCGGAATCTTATCTGCTTATGAGGAGTTAAGTAAAAAGTTTGACTTTCTTACGAAACTACATCGTTTGGAATCTAAAGACATCCGTGAAGGAGGCAGAAACCTTATAACTTTTTATCCGGGGGACTTGGATAGGACTTTGGAAAACGAGTGTCTACACCTGCAAGCTCATTTGTCGTCGAATGATGAAGTTATGGGGTTATCGTCACTGAAGCTATACAAATACTCGGCTTTTTGGACATTTATCCAAACGTAGGAATTGCACTCCGAATGATGTTGTGTACACCAGCGTTAAACTCCTCAGCACTAAAGAGAGTAAAGAATTACTTAACATCTAACATAGGAGAGAACAGGCTCAATTCACTCTCTGTAATGTACAACGAGCCAGCGGTCAGGCTGTATGCCTCTCACCAAGGCGGACCGGGTTGGATTCCCGGTCAATGCATGTGAGATTTTCGAAGTGAAATGCCATGTCCTGTGGTTCGGATTCCACGTAAAAAGGAGGTCCCGTGGCTCAAGATCTAGAGATTGACGGTCACGTTAAACTACAAGTTCCCTTCCTTCCAGAAATAATGCAGTCAATTGACTATGATGACGTCATTCATTCTTTGGCACAGAAGAAAGCTCGTCGTATGATTCTATAGATTTTATAGATTAACGTAACTATAGTAACATATACTGTATTATTCTGATGTTTATTTAAGTCATTCAAGTCGATTAAAAATTATATGTTCTGTACTAGTGCATTTAATTTGCTGAATTTCCAAAATAGCTTCGAGATGGAAGGGGGGGGGGGGGCAAATGTCAAGTGCCTAGGGGCCCTGGATCTCTAAGTCCGGGCCTGGGCAAGATACCTTAGTTGTGATAATTACGACTTGCTAAGAAGAACAGTACTGTAGCCTATCTCGTATCCCGTGAACACGGTTAGGTATAGAACAAAACATCGAATTTTCCTTGTGGAAACTTATCTTCGCAAGAAGTATTCCAGTAAAAGTGTTGGTGCGTTTTAGCGTCGTGAGAATTTTACTTGTGAGGGAATCTCAAACAACAGCCTGTAGCCTATACAGAAACAATCGGTGTTCTCTGGAGGCTCTCGAGAACTGTACTGATACGAAATATTAGTGAGGATGAATTACCGCGATTGTACAAAAACTTCCTACGTCCGTGCAATGTGCGTTTACAATATGAAGGGCAGCATTTCCAGCAACTACTCTGAAATTATTGTCGGCTTCGGTGGCGTAGTTGGTAGCATGCTGAGCTTCTATGCCCAAGGTCACGAGTTCAAACCCGGCCGAAGTCGTCGGATTTGTTAAGAGCGTTAAAAATCCCTCAGTATGCCTTCCTTCAGAGGTGACGTAAAGCCGGCGGTCCCATGTCATAGATTTATTGCATGATAAAGAACCTTCCACTAATTACACCTGTGTGAAGCTAAATTATACGTTAGGTTTGACTAACGCTCTTAGGTTCCAACGTTCGTCGCCAGGAGCAGACTGCGGTTGCATCTAGTAACGACGTTCAGAACTAGTTGGTCGTTGACGGAGGCGATTGGTAGCAAAAGTTAGAACTACTTGAAAATCGAATGTATGCAGTCCTTACTTGAATTAAAAACAGATAACAGAGTCATCACAATTAACACCGGTTATCAGACAGATTCTACACACACCCAAAGTACACGGGGCTACATGACCGCGTTGTCGCAGCCCCTAAACTGAGGAACCAACCAACCAACTCTGAAATTCATGTAGGTGATGATGATTATTAAATACGTTAAAGAGTGTAAATATGTTGAACTAGTTGGGTGCTACGCTGCTGCTAACGCCTTGCTGGAATGGCAGCTAGCCACAGTTTCTCTACCGTCACGTGGCGCCTGCGATTTATTCCGATTCCGATTTATAGAGAGGGTCCTCACTGTTAGGCCATACTCTATGTTCATATAAACGTTGTTACGGTTACGAAATGGACCTATGATGGCTTCATACGTTCCATTTTCATTGACGGGTCGAATATTTGTAGTTCATGATAGTTGAGATCGCTCGCTATTTTATCACAATTGGTGCCTATGAACGTTATGTCTTGTGCGGTGATAGGTTAGTCAACTTCAACAATCCGAGCTAGACAAAGTGTTAAGGGGAGCCAAAATACCGAAAATGTTCAAAACTTTGAATTTGTTTTCGTGCGATAGGTTAGTCAACTTCAACAATCCGAGCTAGACAAAGTGTTAAGGGGAGCCAAAATACCGAAAATGTTCAAAACTTTGAATTTGTTTTCGTGCGATATTAATCTTCGGACCCTTAGCTTTATAACGGTACCATTAATTTGTTCATTGCTCATTCTTAAGGCTGCCTTCCCCATACATTTTTACCAACATGTATGTTTTTAGTACAATTAGCTGAGAGGACATAATTTTATTATATCTTTCTGTCTATTAGACAATAGACTCTTTAAAAACATTTTCTAATATTTTATAAAGTAGGAATATGAATTATGATGGGATAACAGTGCAGAAAAGAAGACCAAAAAGGAAGCTTTTCGAGGTATGCTGGAAGGCGGATGTGTATTAATGCATATCGAGCGCAATAATGCCGCAAAATCTTTGCATTTTAGTTTGTCTGGGCTGATTACTTTCCCGTACAGCTATAACGCTTCGCACAAAATTTGATATTCTAGAGGCGATTTGACGTGAATTGATGTGACTTGACCTTTCCGAAATATTGAAATAAATGTGATAATTTGCAGATATGTCGAAAGTGCTTTTTTTTTACATTTTGCGAGACAATACGAAATATTAGACACCAACAAATCCGAAGGATGATGGCGAAACATTGGATTCAGTGTCTACTGCTTGGCTGGTGAAAAGGTTGTTGTTGATAGATAGAGGCTTTGCGACATCGTGATCGTTCAGCTCCGTGTTCTTGGGTGTGTGTGTAATTTGGTCGGATAACCTGTGTTATTATGATGGCTTCGGTGGCGTAGTATGCTGAACTGCTATACCCAAGTTCGCAGGTTCAAACCCGGCTGAAGTCGTCGGATATTTTTTAAGACCGTTAAAATCCTTCAGTATGCATTCCTTCGGAGGGGAAGTAAAGCCGGCGGGCACATGTCATAGATTTATGGCATGAAAAAGAACCTTCCACTACAATTGGTATTGTGTAGCCAAATTTGTAGGTTATATTTCGTAAGAAACGCTCTATCAAGTTCCAATGTTCGTCGCTAGGTGTTAGTGGCATGTGGCAGACAACGTTGGAACTACTTGTAATTGAACTTGCTCATTCATCTTCACTCATTTCATCTCATCTACAGCGACGGTACTTGTAGCTCTCCCCATGGGTGTCCACATAGAAGCAGTTACAAACTCTGGCGAGCCGAACATGTCCTCGGACACTCTCGGCACTAAAAGCCATGCGCTAAATAAATAAAAATATGTACCAGTGTGAGTAGTTGTAAATTGGGGATAGGATTGGGAAGGAGGCGGCCGGGGCCTTAAGTTATGAACCATCCCAGCATTTGTCTGGAGTACAAGTGGAGAAAACCATTTCCAAGATGGCTGAGGTGGAGATCGAACTCACCTCTTTTCAGGTTTGCTTCACGAGGCTGAATATAACGCGTTCCTGCCCTCAGATCAGAATTACATATCTTGGCAGAGCCGGGAATCTAACCTGGACCTCCGGGGTGACAGACAATAATACTAGCTGTTTCACCCGAGCTGGTGTGATACTATACTATAAGCATCACGTGCGCGTTAACGACTAGGAAATAAGTGTTCTTGCACGTTGCCAAGGTAACTGGGGGTCGTAATTTTACCACACTAAACTGTCTGCATTAATCATGTCATAGATTTATGGCATGTAAAAGAACCTTCCTCTAACTACCAATTGTGTGAAGCTAAATTTGCAGGATAGATTAATTTCATTAAAGCTCTATTAAGTTCCAACGTTCGCCGCCAGGTGCCATTTGTGGTGGCATCTAGTAGCCAAGTTATCAGGTAGGTGTCGTTGACGGTAGAATTTGGTAGCAAAAGTAGGTTGTTGTTGTTTGAGCCTTCAGTCTTTTGACTGGTTTGATGCAGCTCTCAATGCTTCCCTGTGCTGAAATAATCGTTTCATCTCTACATAGCTACCTCACCCTACATCCGAGGCAATCTGTTTAACATAGTCTAACCTTGGTCTATCCCTACAGTTTTTGTCCTCGACCCTTCCTTCCATAACTAAGCTTGCTATTCCTGGGTGTCTTAGTATGTGTCCTACCAACCTATCTCTTCTCTTCATTAGCAGCCGCTAGAAACATCTCTCCTCTCCCACTCGTGTTAATACCTCTTCGTTTGTAACCCTATCTACCCATCTGATCTTCATCATTCTCCTGTAACACCACATTTCAAACGCTTCAATTCTCCTCTTTTCTGCTGCACCAATAGTCCAAGTTTCACTTCCATAGAGCGCCACGCTCCAGACAAAGGCTTTCAAAAATGACTTCCTAATACCTAAATCTATATTCGAGGTCAACAGATTCCTTCATCGTAGAAATGCCTTCCTTGCCTGACACAAACTACTTTTTACATCCTCTTTGTTTCGTCCGTCACTTGTTATTTTGTTTCCTAAGTAACAGAAGTCTCCTACTTCCTTTAGTTTTTCACCTGCCAATTTGATATCCATAGAGGTGTCTGATTTATTTCGGCTGCATTTCAAAATTTTTGTTTTACATTTATTAATTTTTATCATGAATTCTTTTCTCAAGACGGAGTCCATACCATTCAAAAACTGATTTAAATCCTCTGGCGTGTCGCTCAAGATGACGATTTCATCAGCAAATCTCAGAGTTGAAAGAAGATACTGCTTGAAATTGATCGTCTGCACTCCTTACCTGAATTACAGATAACGCACACTAGTAGCCTACAGCCATACAATTGAAGACACTTTTACAAAAACAGCCATAGTCCAAAAATTGAAATTTTCAATAGAGTAAGAAAACTGTGTCCAGTCTCTTCCTTCCATTAAATCTTAGTATACTAATTTTATAACGAACTATGGGATTTATTTCACTTATCAGTGCACTTAACATTAAATTTATACATTTTATTGAATGTGAAAAAATATAAACTTGTCATTAATTCAGTGGACATTGGTTGCTTTAATGCAAAATCACAAATGAAAATAATAATTCATAGTCCATTGATTTATTTTGGTGCTTCATCACCACTGCTATTATCATCAGGATCAATGTCATCATTTGCAATACTCCCTTCAGCTTCAAGACTCTTGACCTTTAATGTGGAATATGAATTTTATGGTATTAAATACCTTGAAGAAGTGAACCAGAGTATCGAGAAATCGGATCATAACTTGATTCTTGTTCTGGCCTGGACATCTGTCGCTAAAAAGTATCAACGTTTCAGTTCTAGTGCCATATATATTGAAATGCTTAAGTAACATTGAACTCACATCATTTTGACCTTTCTTGGCAGTCGTTTAATCATATACATTCATGCTGATCACCTTCGTCTCCAAGTCATAAATCCCAAATACATAGTACCAATGTTGGCAGGCATAAAAATCCTCACAAGTATGAATATGAGGTGGGGGAAGGTTTTGCATGAAATCGAAAGAGATGCAGGTAACCTTGTTTCTCTGAGCTAAACGTTTCAACAGTCTCCTCAATTCAAAATACTTAACAGCTTTATATAGGTGGACTTGCTTTTCAACTTTGTATATGTTAATCTCTTCTTCAGTTATAGTTGAATCAATCTATAGCTGTCGATATGTCGTCTAGATTATTCTGGACATTGGTACCTTTTGCAACAAAGCCAAATATTATTCTTGACATTGGCACTTTTTGTAACACAGTCAAAGGACAATGGTTGTTTTTGTAAAACAGGGCACATTTTAACATGCATTTATAATGGAACTATGGATGGTTTTGTGAAATACTTGTATGCAAAACGGTGCTGCATGTAGCAAAGTACCAAATGGTGGTCACCGTTCAAAAATCCCAATTTTGGACTATGGCTGTTTTTGTAAAAGTGTCTTCATAACAACGGTTATCTGACAGATTATACACACACCCAAAGTACACGGGGCTACCTGACCGTGCTGTCGCAGTCCCTAAACTGAGGAACCAACCAACCAAACTGTCTACACTAATTCCAGACAGACTCCCAGTCTAAAAGTATCCATGTTAATAAACGCCGTACCGGTAATATATTTCGATTTCTTTTTGGGGAGAGGTGCCTCCTACCCACTTTCCTCTCACGTGAGATACCCGGGCTAGAATGTCAAACCTGCCGAGTAAAGAGGAAGTTGGCTTCACAGCGCATTAATGGTGTCGAACGAATAATAGTTGGAACTTTATCCTCGGTTTCGGCGTCTCAAATTGGACACGAACACACATACACAACAAATGTACCGTATTTGCCAAGAGGCGCGGCTTTGATCGGCGTTGCCAGCTGGTCAGTCAGTGAAGAGCAACGTGGCAGCGAGGCGCAGCGAGTGGTCGCTAGAGAAAGCCAGCCAGCCAGAGTCAGCCAAGCAACCAGTCGCAAGTTGTGTTTGTCTGGTGGAGCTGTGTGCGTGTTTGTTGTCTGCATACAGGTGTGATCACAGACCATCGCTGTCTATATCATATCTTCCACACTTGTGGAGATAAGAATTTTAGTGACAAATAGAATCGAATATCTGTTTTAATTTGTTGTTCTCGAAAACCTGTGAACGGTCGAGTGTGGTGTTTATAAAGCAGTGTCTGGTGTCCGGTCCATTAGTCACAGGATACTCGAGGAATTCGACAAGAAGGTAAGAAAGATGTCACCACTGATGCTTGCCATTTTATACACAAGAGACTTCAGTGCTTGGTTGCAAAGATAGCACTGCAATTAACAAAATAATAAACAGTCCTTCTGGATTACGAAATACTGTATATTGAAACTGACAAGAATTAATGTTTTTCTTAAGGTGCGGATTTGAAAAGTACACTCCCTAAATTCTTTTGCTGGCAGAGAGGGGATATTTTATCAAATTAAACCTAACATGAACACTTACTTTTTGAGTTATCCGAAGTGAAGATACCATGCTGTTCGAGAATGATTTTAGAGTATTGGGAAGGCATTGCATTTAGAGTAAATAAATGCAATTTTCAATACAATATGTTTTATCCATCATATTTAAGTGGCCAACTACCGGATTCAATTTCAGTGTTTATGTTTCGTTTCGAGTGTTGTTCACTTCTGATTATGTTAAAACAACTCTATTAAAGCCGCATACCGTACATGTGTTATTCCAAACATTTATAGGGTGTGCGGAAAATGACAGTTTAATGCGACGTGAATAGATTTCAGCAAATCCGAATTTTTCACTTCATTGCTGTTCCTTTATTTATTTCTTATCAACTCCTTTTCCTATTATCCCCAACTTTTCAAAAGCTATTTTTAAAATTTATGTTCGACCTTCCGGACCTGAAAGTATGATGTTTAGTTTATAATCTTATTGTGTGGTAGGTCTCAACACCATAGTTGAAATACAGCGTTTCCTCTTATATTAACATTCTACCTTTATATACTGTAAAATAGTCATTAGTGGTCTAATTCAAGGACATTATGTTAAACGAAAGTTAGATGGTTTGCAGTCGGTCAACACGATTGTATCCAAATGAGATGGGTTATGTGTAGGCCTATGTATTTATTAATTTCATGTAATTTTCTTTCAGGATTAGGGAATAACCCATCTCATTTGGGTACAATTGTGTTGACCGACCGAAGAGCATCAAACTTTCATTTACTAAGGCAACATTTAAAATGGCTTCAAACACCATAATGACATCTTAGTTATGAAACAATAATTTAGCATAATTGAACTGTAATTTATTGTTTTTGAGTTATTCTACTTCAAGCTGTATGAATACCTTGTTAATTGTGCATAATACTCTTCAGAACCCTGTGAGCTGACAGTAGCCATCCTGAATGTTGCCATTCCAGGCAAATGCCGGGATGGTACTTGATTTTAAAGTTGCGGGGCACTTACCCCAATCTTAGAACCTAGAAATACAATTACATACACTGCGGCAGTCTCCCACAGAAACAAAGGTCATCATATAAATTGATCGTACATGTATGTACATGGGGCTGATGACCGAGCTGTCCCTATTCCCTCAAATTATTTAACAAGAACTTTTACGGACCGAACTTCATTCAGTTGTTTTAAATCACATTTCATTGTCATACAAATGTTTGCAATGTGCAATGTTTCCATTTATGTAACCATTCACACATTCAGCAACAAAATACAAACTCAAGGGGTTTGTGGTTTATTTGGTGAATTCTGCCTGACAATAGGCATATGATTGTGTTACACTAGTGTCTGTACAGTATTAAGTTAACTTGTATATTTGCAATTATTTTGAAATGAGATTGGGGAAGCAGTTTAACTTTTGAGCTTTAACTAAGGTAACATCATAGCATTTGCCTGGAGTGTAGTGGGGGTTGAGAAGACGTCTGCAGACATCTAGACGCAGCAGATCCACAGACTGACTCTCTTATGGTCGGAGAGGATGATGATGATGATGATGATGATGATGATGATGATAAGGGTTTAACGACCTTATTAACAAAACTGTAATTTTATAAATCATCAGGTGCCAGTATGTTTTTCTTCAAGGGACGTTAACTTGACATTAAATTTTCCGACATTTGTCTCTCACATTTACGCCCCTTAAATGACGGGATTCAATCTCTCAACTTTGAGTTTTTTAAGTGAATTCCTCAGCCAACTGGGCCACACTGCCAGTCTACCACCTGACTTAAGCTTTGCAACATCGTGGTCATGTAGCCCTGAGTTTTTTTTTTTTTTTTTTTTTTAGCGTATGGCTTTTAGTGCCGGGAGTGTCCGAGGACATGTTCGGCTCGCCAGTTTTGTAGCTGCTTCGAGACGGACACCCAATGGGTGAGCTACAAGTACCGTTGGGGAGGAATGTTGGATGGGAGGGTCGAGGAGTTGGAAGGTAGCGGCTGTGGCCTATAGTTAGGGACCAACCCCGGCATTTGCCTGGAAGGAAGATGGGAAACCACAGAAGACCATCTTCAAGGTTGCCGGCGGGGGGATTCGAACCTCCTCGCCTCCCGGATGTGAGCGACTGCCAACAGTCATGCCGCAACGACCTCGGCTAACTCACCCGGTAGCCCTGAGTACTTGGATATGTATAGAATTTGTCTGATAACCTGTGTCACTGTGATATCTGTACTAATGTGCATATTTGTAGGAATTGAAGTAGGATTTGGGTAGGAGTGGCCATGGCCTCAAATTACTGTAGGTACCGTACCATCCCGGCATTTGCCTGGAGTAGAGATGGGAAACCACGGAAAACCACTTCCAGGGTGACTGAGGTAGTTATCGAACCCACCTCTTCTCAGTTATGTCTCACGTGGCTGAGTGTACCCTGTTTCAGCCCTCAGAACAAAATTAAATTTCTTGGCAGAGCCAGGAATCGAACCAGGGCCTCCGTGATGACAGCCAAGAATGCTACCCACTACTCAACGAGACGGACCTAAGTTTTTCCATTGGATACAGTGTTCTGTAGTAGAAATATAATATAGTGTAGTTAACTTCGTAGATAAAGTTATTGAGAGATTCTTAAAAAGTTAATTAGTTCTAAGCAGTGAAGCTTATAAATAAAATGCTAATTGTATTACCTTACCTTACCAATTTTTCTATAAAACACAAAATTATGAATTTGAGGTCGGTTAGAGAAAATACCGGTACCATGTCTATAGATGTCACCACCGCGATTTGACATTTATAGCCAAGAGACTTCAATGCTTGATAACGACAGTAGCCTGGTAAAGACCCTAATTGAGAGTTGATCAGTCCTGGTTTCTGATAAATGCATGAAAGTATTATTATAATTGGCGATGAATGTTTTCTGTGCGAGTCTAATTTAAGGTAATTCTAGAGATACATTCCTATTATCTTTTTTTTTTGTTTGTTCGTTCTTTCTTTCTAGGCTATGCTTGGGGTGTGATAGATAGGTCTAACTGTTTACTTCTTACCAAGGGACTTTGTTCGATATCTAGTCATGCGTGGGATTTAAAAATAAACACGTCCAGTGATTCGGATTATACGTAAAAATAAGGGGAGGTCCATATCTCATGACCGTGACGTAAGAGCCACGTTAAACTACAAGCTTCTATACGCTATGCTACAAGCTTGCCTATTTTCGTTCCCTCTTCTAAGCAAATGCAAACCTGACTCCCTACAGGTCATGGGAGTCCGTAGGGCAGTGGAAGGTAGAGAGGCTTTCCCTTTTCTTGATCACCTTTGCTCCCAGGATTCACCCTAGTACTCGTTTCTGTTGTAAGGTGAGTGAACTCCAATGGTATTTTAGTTTCTGAAATACGTTCCACTACCTGGATAGGAATCGAAACCAGTTGCTCAATTTGGTTCTTGGTCGGATGCCCTTAACGATGTCACGTGATTTAACCAAATGAAAATTTTACCTCGCAGTCATGGAGATTAAAAACCTCGGCCATCGTGATGTAGATAAGTGGTTATGTCACTGCACCTTATCATAAATCGTTACCCCGCGACATAGCCGTGCTTGTTAAATCATGCGCCACGACCGCGTGGGCAGCTGAAACAAGTCTGGAGATCGCAGGTTTGAATCCCGGCGCTGATAGCGGCATGAATACAGGTTTTCAGACATGTTTAACAAATGCCTGACAGATGATCGAGATGTTCCTAGCCCTTCAAATGAATTAACTTTAAATACTCTTTGAACCTCGGATCTCCGAGGAACTCAGTTCTTAGGGCCAGCAATCTAAATTTTCCAGTGTATATTGACTAAACGACTTGTTCGTTTTTGAATGCTGATTTTTTGTTTATATTAGGCTATAATTATTACTATACTCACCTCTAAATTTTATATTCCATTTATAGGGGCGTGGTGGCTCAGCGGTCTAGCTGTATGCCTCTCACCAAGGCGGTCCAGGTTCGATTCCCGGTCAGTGCATGTGAGATTTTCGAAGTGAAATGCCATGTCCTGTGGTTCGGATTCCACGTAAAAAGGAGGTCCCGTGGCTCATAATCACCAGATTCACGGTCACGTTAAACTACAATCTTCCTTCCTTCCTTTAAATTCCATTTCAAATTTTTATACCTTAATCTGTGTTAAGAGGGGCAGATGACCTCGTAGTTCCGCTCCTTAAAACAACAATAACTAACTAACGAACTCATTTCTCTACCTCTCTAGCAGTTACTCGCATCAGTGAGTAACGTATTTTTTCTGGCCAATCAAGTCGTAAAGATGTATATCTCTGTGTATAATCATTGTGGCATTAACTGTGACATTCCAATGAGCGCTGAGCTTAGTCTGGCTGATGACGTAAGCTTGGACCATTCATTTCTTCCAGGCTTGTTGGATTACTTTCCCAATGGCAAGCAGCGACGTGCAGCAGTTAGATCATCGCCGCCCACTCAAGTGAAATCGTTATAACATTAGGCTACTATCGCCAAGCCTCACGGCAGCCTTCTGTAACAGCTCCCTAGCAACTGTTACTTTTCACGGTAATTAGGGGTAACTACGTTACAAATTAAGTTCAGTAACTATAATCGACAAATCTTTGCGATCCACCAGAACCCAAAACCACCGTCAATTCAAAGGTTTATACAGTAATTTTGATCCCATTTTTGTGGACACGATTACTACCGCCATTTTGCACCAATCACTTTCAAATTTATACGTTAAAAAATAAGAGCCTCCGTGGCTTCGGCGGCAGCACGCCGGCCTCTCACCGCTGGGTCCATGGTTCAAATCCCGGTCACTCCATGTGAGATCTGTGCTGGACAAAACGGAGGCAGACAGGTTTTTCTCCGGGTACTCCGGTTTTCCCTGTCAACATTTCATTCCAGCAACACTCTCCACTATCATTTCATTTCATCTATCATTCATTTAATCATTGCCCCAGAAGAGTGCGTCAGGCCTCGGCAGCCGGCACAGTCCATACCCTCGCCGCTAGATGGGGGCTTCATTCGTTCCATTCCTGACCCGGTCGGAGACTGGAAGCAGGCTGTGGATTTTCATTTCTTTTTCAACTATAATTGAGGACCGTTTTTGCAAAACTTGCTTTCTACGGGAATGATTTTTATTTTGAAATCACTGAAACTGTTACTCCCTAAAACTGCATTGATTTGGTTCAAAATGATTACGACTATCATCATCATTACATATTATTTCAGTAGTATCGATCCCTCCTGCGCCGCTCACAAGCGACCGTTCGTGACAAACGAGCATTCAAATGAAAGAGAATAGACATTAGCAGTGACGAATTGCACTCTAATTTTATAAATATCTATAATTTCGTTAAAAAATGACTTTAAAGAATGTACGAAGTGTGCGATTTGCAGATACTGTTGCTGTGTGAAAATACGCTCCATTGCTCTCCACTTTACATTTTGGCCGCTGTGAGGCCTGTTTCATGTCATTTTAACATTCTGAGGTCTTTCCTTTATCATTTTGCATGGATTTAAGAAACAGTAAATCAAAGGAATGAGTACTCAAATCGTATAAGTTAATTTCATAAATATCGAACAACCAGTGGGTGTTATGATGATCCAAGTTTCAGTGATTGCCTTCTTAAGTTGGGCAACGTAGAACTTGGGATTCTAACTGAAATGTAAATAGTGTTCTATAATCATTTGGTTGAAATAATAACCTAACCTTTCTCCTTAAGTCTCTCATTATACTGTAAACCTATTGAGGAAAGTGTGGTTTATGAACATGCGAGATTTCTCGCGTGGGTCCGCTAGTCAGATTATAATTTGAAAACTTCTGTTTTCTGAGCAGCCTGTAGGGTAGGCATTCCACAATTCAGATTTAAGTATCCACAGCAGAACTTTCAACACAAACAATATTTCGTATGTTGTTGTAGTTGTTGCTTGTCTTGACCGACTGAAAGTTAACTTAATAAGGCATCATTGAAAGTTGGCTTCAGCGGCTTCGGTGGCGTAGTCGGTAGCATGCTGAGCTTCTATGCCCAAGATAGCGGGTTCAAATCCAGCCGAAGCCGTCGGATTTTTTAAGAGCGTTAAAAATCCCTCAGTATGCCTTCCTTCGGAGGGGAAGTAAAGCCGGCGGTCCCATGTCATAGATTTATGGCATGTTAAAGAACCTTCCACTAATTACACCTGTTTGAAGCTAAATTGGATAGGTTAAGAATGTAAACAACGCTCTTAGGTTTCTACGTTCGTTGCCAAGAGCCGACTGCGGTGACGTCTAGTAGCTAAGTTCTGAAATTGGCCTAGTAGTCGTTGACGGTGGCGCTTGGCGGCAAAAGTAGGAACTATTTGAAAAATTCTAAGTTGCAGTCTGTACTTAAATTAAAAAACAGTTAACACACACTAATACTGTCATCACAATTAACACCGGTTATTAGACAGATTCTACACACACCCAAAGTACACGGGGCTACATGACCGCGTTGTCGCAGCACCTAAACTTAAGAACCAACCAAAGTTGGCTTCAATGCTATCTTTGCTATCGTGCCATACAAAATTCTTTTTTATTCTTGCTAAAAAGCACCCAGAGAATATCATGTACATATGGGTCAATATTAAAAAATAGAATTCTCTAATAAATGCAAATACAGAGATAATTTCAACTCTGAGATTTGCTGATGACATCGTCATCGCAGCCGACAGAACAGAGGATTTGAATGAGTTTTTAAGTGTTATGGATTCTGTCTTTAGGAAATAATTCATGATGAACATTAATAAATGTAAGTTAAAACAAAAATATTGGAATGCAGCCGAAAGAAATCAGAAACCTCTATGGATGCCGAATTGGCAAGTGAAAAGCTAAAGGAAGTAGGAGACTTCCGTTTCTTTAGGAAGCAAAATAACCAGTGATGGACGAAGCAAAGAAGATATAAAAAGTAGGTTAGCACAGGCAAGGAAAGCATTTCTACAGAAAATGAATCTGTTGACATCGAATATAGGTTTAGGTATTAAGAAGTCAATTTTTAAAGCCTTTATCTGGAGCGTGGCGCTTTATGGAAGTAAAACTTGGACTGTTGGAGCAGCAGAGAAGAGGAGAATTGAAGCGTTTGAAATGTGGTGTTACAGGAGAATGATGAAGATCAGATGGATAGATAGGGTTACGAATGAAGAGGTATTAAGGCAAGTGGGAGAGGAGAGATGTTTCTGGTGACAGATAAAAAGAGAAGAGATAGGTTGGTAGGACACATACTAAGACACCCAGGAATAGCAAACTTAGTTATAAAAGGAAGGGTCAAGGATAAGAACAGTAGGGGCAGACCAAGGTTAGAATATGTTAAACAGATTGCCTCGGATGAGGGTGTGGTAGCAATGTAGAGTTGAAACGATTAGCACAGGACAGGGAAGCATGGAGGGCTGCATTAAACCAGTCGAAAGACTGAAGACTCAAACAACAACAGTACCTATATTGAATAGTTTGTGAAATGTGTGCTCGCTAGGGTATGATAACCCCCTTAAGATATTTGGACCTTTTTTTATGTCACAAAATACACCAATGGCCTGACTCCATTTGAACCACATAGCTCTAAGAGATTGCCGTATTATATCCTTATTTTGTTTCAACAAAGGCAGCCTAATGCTCCTATTCAAAACTCTGCGATCTTCTCAGGGTCTTGAGAAAGTTACTCAAGCCGTGTCGTAATTTCCAAGCTCTGAATGGTTTTCTATGTGAAAATAAGATGTAAATGTGTGTTATTAAAATAAGAGTCAGCATTCACAAGATTTAATGGTTAGCACGAATCATTTCCTCAAACTGCTAAAAACTGTATATTTCATGTACCGGTACCGTACAAATGGAAAAGAAAACATAGATACCGGGATGATAATGAGCCAAGTAACAAGTAACTTAAGCGACAATTGAAGATTTATTTTAGAACAATTTTAAACTACATTTTACAAAGGGCGAGATAGTTTTTATTTAAATCTGCACATAATTCATACGCTAATGAATAACCTCGATGTTCCATTCCATAAAACAGCTATATTTACCACCATAAATCTAAATGAACAAACAAATTCAATAGTTACACTAATATAATAATAGTCACTATTACCGTGCCTTTGTCGAGAAGTCATGTTACAAATGCCCAAGTAACAAAATTGTTGTAGAATTGTATTATTTACTGTGGGAAAGAATGCCAAAACAAAAGGTTAAATGCGGTATATTTGATTGAAAGGAAGACGCGACATGCCCTTCATCTTCCCAACCAAATTGAATGACATCATTTTGCCAGTTACTTAAATAGGCCTACTGTATTCATACTGTAACTAACCTACGAGAAGAGCGTTGGGGCAAGTAACCGCAGAAAGCGTAAATATGACAACAGAATCTTGAAAGAATGGCAGTAATATCTCTTTACATATAAATTTTAATGTTTGTCTGTTTATTTGTAGGTCTGTTTGTCTATCTGGATGTCCGGAGCCACCATCTACATCATGATAATTTCAGTGAAGACTCACCAATATCCTAGGCAAAGGATAGGCTATGCTTTGTCCCCTAATATCTCAGAATGCCAGGGATGCAAAGGGATTCATACTGTCCGTCAATGCTTGTCATAAAAATTATAAGAAATTGTGATATTGGGATACACCTTTTATTGTTTTGTCATGGTAACAGATTTATTTATCGTATGGCTTTTAGTGCCGGGAGTGTCCGAGGACATGTTCGGCCCGCCAGAGGCTGTAGCAGCTTCAAACAGACACCACTAGGGTGAGCAACAAGTTCCGTTCAATTTCAAGTAGTTCCAACTTTCGCTACCAGATATCAATGATACCTAGTGGTGAACGTTGGAACTTTGATAGAGCGTTACAACGAAATCTAACCTAGAATTTTAGCTTCACACAAGTTAAGTCTGTGGAAGGATCTTTTACATGCAATAAATCTATGACATGGGACCGCCGGCTTTACTTCCCCTCCGAAGGAAGGCATACTGAAGGATTTTAACGCTCTTAAAAATCTGACGACTTCGGCCGGATTTGAACCCACTATCTTGGGCACAGCAGTTCAGCATGCTACCAACTACGCCACCGAAGCCGCTGAAATTAATAGTAATAATAACAAGAGATTATACATCTATAATTATTTTTCTTTTCCTAAAGTAGGCTCTGACTTTCACTGTTATAGAAACTCTACTTGGAAGGAACTTATTATTTTAAGAGTTTTAAAAGGCAAAATTAATGTATGATCATTTTATGGAAGCTGGAGGGTGAAGTGTGTTGGATACTGGGAACCAGCTTTTAAAACACATCAACAGAACCTTGGCTAAATTTTAAAAATTACTTTGTACATTAAAGAAAGCTTTCCGGTTAGGTGCCCAATTACATTAGGCGGGAAAACAAGTATTTGTATACCCTAACCTGAAACATAAATTACTTAAGATATTTATCACATAATAACACGTTTATATGTACAAAACGACCCCCCTTCCCTATGTTTGTACATACAAGGGATGTCTCATAAGTAGGGGCTATGATTTATGGTAATATAAAAGGCTTCAACGCAGTGAAATAAAATATCCAAAGCGGTGAAGTAAAAAGTGAGGTGTGAGTGTACTTAATAACTATGTGTACAGTGCACGGATGAGGTTCAATAATGGACACTATAGAAACATTTGGAGGAATTACAAACAATTTATTCTAGGTCTTATGTTGTCCCCAAAGTATAAGCAGAGCACTGTTTCCTTGATTTCAGGCCTTCAACCAATCAAGGTCGAGAAGAGATTTCGTTATCCCGTATCTCATGAAACATTTAAGCTTATATTTAACTTAAGATTTCTTATATTCTATCCAACGACAGACTGTGGAACTATATTAATTAATTTTAAGGTAATAGTTAAAAAATATCTTATCCCCAGCATTTCGTTGGTATTTAACATTTTAGGGTGCAAACAACACATTTCGCAAAATGGCTTCAATTATCGAAACAAATGGCATATTTAGGGTAAACATATCGTTGTGATAACTTTTATTTGTTTAAAACTCAGCAATTCTTCTAGGTTTGTGCCGTGTCTTGTGTGGGGTTTCGCCTAGGACACCAAGCTAGGCTCATCGGCGGGCTCTTGGTGTCCCTGCCCGGACCCCCACTTGTTTTCCCGCCTAATTTAATTGGGTGCCCGCCGATGAGCCTAGCTTGGTGTCCTAGGCGAAACCCCACACAAGACACGGCACAAACCTAGAAGAATTGCTGAGTTTTAATTCACCGGCCGTGAAAGCCAATATACCATCTTTTTATTTGTTTGTTAAAATATTTCCCGGATATCGTTAAAACCAAATATCCGGGACTCTACTCATAAGAAATGTCATATTTTAAATTAACTTTTAGTTGGAAAGTTTTCCGACAAGAAATTAAACTATTCTTCAAAGCAGAGACCAACAGATTCTATGGTCTTGAGCAATCTTTCAGCGAGGTTTCTTATCCCGCGGCGGTACCAGTCTCTGGGATTTGATGCAAAGAATTTGGCGAGACCCCTTCCACATCTTCAAAGTTTTCCAAATTTCTTCCACGCAAGAAGTGGGCCATGGATCGAAAAAGATGGTAATCTGAAGGCGCAAGATCAGGGCTGTATGCTGGATGTGGTAGCAGTTCGACTCCTTCCAATTCCTGATTTTTTGCCAGGGTTCTTCCTGCATTGTCCTGGGGCAAGAGAACTTTTTTTTCGGTTAGCTTTCTCCGTCTCAAAATTTCATGAACTCGTTCCAGTTGTTGTGAATGAAAACCAATTCTGTCTTATAAAACAACAAACTTAAAATACGTCATTACTTATGAGACATCCTAACACAAACGTGTTGGGCTATTTTGTGTTAAATATATTATGTAATATTTCTTTCAGGTTAGCATATGTAAATACTTGTTTTCCCGCCTAATTTAATTGGGTGAAATTTGTGTTGAGCGACTGAAAAGCTTTCTTCAGTAGAACTAGGCAACACTGAAACATGGCTTCTATCACTTCAGTTTACTTTGTATATAAGTTACTAACTTGGGCAATATACACCGAGACCAATTAAATTTCAAAATATGTAACAGAATTGATTTAAAGTAATGTAATTCTTTGTTATTTATTTAGCGAGACAAAAGTTATTCGAAGATTAATTTCTTAGCCTTTCTTTCTTCTGCTTCTTAGTGACAAAGCGCAACTAATCACTACTACTCAAAGAGAGTTAATGTTAATTTGGATAGTTTATTTATTTTATTGCCACAACAGGACAGTGCTGCAATTACAGTAGCAAACAATTGTTTACACACAGATATCGTAATACATAAAAGTACAAAATAAAAATACATTAGAATACAAAATAAAAATTGAATATTGTTAACAAGAAATATACTCAATTTCTAGACGCAATAACAGTAAATGAAGCATGATTTTTAATATTTGGTCACATAATGTAAAACTAGATTCATATTTTAGGTACTAATACAATAGCAATGAAAGATGTAAAGTTGGCATGAATGATTAGTATTGGTAATTAATTATTAAATGGCAACTGAAACTAATAGCAGCTAAATTTAATATCTTTGTGCTTGTGATTCATTTGACAGCTAAAACTAAGAGTAATTTTCTTCTTTAATTTAGCAAGGACATTTCAAAATTATAATTGTAGTCAGTTGAGAGCCTGTAAGATAGAGAACCTAACAATAACTCATTTCCAGACAGAGCAACAAAACTGGTGACCAATCATAGCAGCATCGTCTATCATCGGATGAAACTTCAAAATCGTGGGCATTTCTTTTATCCAAGCTGGGCTATAGATCTGAAGAAATAACATTCATCTCGGTCATGTCTGGCATTAAATTCTCGTTAGGAGATTAGATGACATTTTCGTCTCGGTTAGAACAGCTTTTTAAAGGGATTAAGTCTGTTGCAGGATGATGCATGGGATAGTATTTTTATAAGTCCACCGGTGTGTGAACATCGAACGTTGTATGTCGTGAGTCACGGAAGACGTGGGTTCGAATCACAGTGGGATACGGCACTTTCATTTGAATGTATGTATCTCTCTAGTTGTCCGGCTCCGTGGCTAAATGGTTACTGCGCTAGGATTTGGCCCGAAGTGTCCCGGGTTCGATTCTCGGCCGAGCCATCAGGGATTTTAATCTCCTGTGGTTAATGACCGTGGTGTGGGGACTGGGTGTATATGACGTCTTCATCATCACTTCAACCTCATTACGGCGTGCAGGTTGCCATCGGGTGTCAACTAGAAAGACAAGTCAATCATTGGTATAAATCATTTTAAGAAAAGTCGGCTCTATAGTTCGTCACAGAACTACTTGCTTACATGGTGGATGCTTTTACCGTCGGATGTTCTACCTGCTGCAACCTCATCGGTGGAGTTAATGATAGATGTTTTTTTTAGCGTATGGCTCTTAGTGCCGGGAGTGTCCGAGGACATGTTCGGCTCGCCAGAGTTCGTAGCCATTTCTATGCGGACACCCATGGGGTGAGCTACAAGTACCGTCACATGTGGAGTGTTGTCTGGGGAGGAAAGTTTCAATGTAAGGACGAGGAATTGGAAGGTAGTGGCTGTGGCCTATAGTTAGGGACCAACCCCGGCATTTGCCTGGAAGGAAGATGGGAAACCACAGAAAACCATCTTCAAGGTTGCCGGCGGGGGGATTCGAACCTCCTCGCCTCCCGGATGTGACTGCCTGCAGTCACGCTGTAACGACCACGGCTAACTCACCCGGTATAGATGTAATGATTGAAGATGAAACTAGCGAAGAGTTGGAAAGTTGCTGCCGTGGTCCATTAGAATGTACAGTCAGGGTATTTGCCGGT
Source organism: Meconema thalassinum (assembly GCA_946902985.2). Lineage (NCBI taxonomy): Eukaryota > Metazoa > Arthropoda > Insecta > Orthoptera > Tettigoniidae > Meconema > Meconema thalassinum. Next base: position 111,740,550 of record OX336393.1, read on the forward strand.
GGTAGCATGGGAAACCATTTCAAGAATGACGGACGGTGGGGTTTGAACCCACTCGTTTACCAAATCCGGATATAGCCTTGCGTCTTACTCCGATCAGGGTCAGGACAATATTTAGTTATAGAATGAGAAGGTCGTACTTGAACTCGATACAGAGTGTCTCATTTTGTAATCTGAACACAACGTCAATTTGTGGGCATAACTGTTCAGCCTTCAGTGTGACACTTCTTGTTGACTCCACCTCGCTGTGTCACTAGGACACTCACCACACACACACCGCTGTCAATGACATCTCCAGGCTCGGAGTTCATTATCTCCAATATTTCCATTCAAGGTTTCTAGACCAGAACCCGTCATAAGTAGGAATTTCGTGGTGCCAGGGTGCCGTGCCGTCCCGGTACTTTTTCTGCAGGTTAGAAACGCTCTTTTGAAAATACAGCATCTAGACGACCGGCGCCGTTTTGCAGCATTTATTTGCACGAACCTATGTCACTTATTTCCTTACATTTCGTCGCTGTGCTTTAATAACCCACTGTTGTTCTCTGTCAGTATTTACACGAACACCGGTCACGTCTCCAGCAATATCTTTATTTTTTTTTAATAACCTTTCTAACTGTACATTTTAAATTTTTGACTAAAACTTTGTATTTGTCCCGGATGAAGCGGTTGGTGGTTGGTTCCTCAGTTTAGGGGCTGAGACAACGCGGTTTTGTAGCCCCGCGTACTTAGGGTGTGTGTAGAATCTGTCTGATAACCGGTGTTAATTGTGATGACTGTATTAGTGTGTGTTATCTGTTTTCAATTAAAGTGAGGACTGCAGACATTGAATTTTTTCAAGTAGTTCCTACTTTTGCCGCCAAACGCCACCGTTAACGACTACTGGTTCAGAACTTGATTACCAGATGCCACCGCAGTCGGCTCCTGGCGACGAACGTCGGTACCTAAGAGCGTTTTTTTTGTCGAATGTTTAACCTATATATAATTTAGCTTCACACAGGTGTAATTAGTGGAACGTTCTTTATCATGCCATAAATCTATGACATGGGACCGCTGGCTTTACTTCCCCACCGAAGGAAGGCATACTGAAGGATTTTTAACGCTCTTAAAAATCCGACGACTTCAGCCGGGTTTGAACCCGCGATTTTGGGCATAGAAGCTGAGCATGCTGCCCACTACGCCACCGAAACCGCTCCGGATGAAGTGTATAATGACCAAATATATTCTCTGTTTAACGTTTGTCCGTTTGTTATCGATTGGCGATAAAACTACTGGAACGAATGGCATGAAAATTAAAATTCAACTAGGGGACCCGTGCGAGAAATCTCGCATGTTCTTTAACCACCCGCCCGGCTTTACTGTTATGCAGGCTTCTACAAATATGTTCATTTGACAAATTGTCAATATTTATGAAATCAGAGTGCAATTCGTCACTGCTGCGGATAATTCTGTTTGAATATACTTTTCAATGCACAATGGGTTGCGTGTGCCCTATGTGTATAGACTACCCGCCCGGTTCTATTGCAATACGGGCTGGACGCGACACAGTTGTGCCAGCGGCTTTCGTCTTGTTTATTTGTTTAAACACATATTTTGAAGAAATAAATATATTTTCGTTTACTTTTCAAGAAATGCATGATTTTTCCTGTACTATTGGGACGATTTGCAAGATTTTTGTAGAAACCGCACCTTCTAACTCCTTCTGGTTCAGGAGCTTGAGTTTTTGGTCGGATATATAATTTAATAATATAAATAAATACCGGTAAGTAAATAAATATATATGTAAATGAAATGAAAATCCACAGCCTGCTTCCAGTCTCCGACCGGGTCAGTGATGGAATGAATGAAGCCCCCATCTAGCGGCGAGGATATGAACTGTGCCGGCTGTCGAAGCCTGTCGCACTCCCCTGGGGCAATGATTAAATGAATGACAGATGAAATGAAATGATAGTGGAGAGTCTTGATGGAATGAAATTGTGACAGGGAAAACCGGAGTATCCGGAGAAAAACCTGTCTGCCTTCGCTTTGTCCAGCACAAATCTCACATGGAGTGACCGGGAATTGAACCACGGACCCAGCGGTGAGAGGCCGGCGTGCTGCCGCCTAAGCTACGGAGGCTCTAATATGTAAATAAATATATAAATTAATGAATAAATAAGTTAAATAAGTAAACAAGTAAGGAAAAACAATTAACTCAATAAATAAATGAATGAATACACAAATAAATAAGTAAATAAGTGAATGAATAAATAAGAAAATAAGCAAATAAGTACGTAAATTAATTAATTAATTAATGTTTTAAAGTATATTTCTTGTGAAATTTGGGCGCAAATTATTGATACTGTAAATAATTATTACTTTCTATACTCGAATAAAGTGGATATACCAACAAATCATATCAGTGTGAATTTTGTTCCTTCTTTAAGGCAATAATAAAATAAAATGTCATTCATTTTTTCTTTCTAAATCCCTAAGTCACAGAGTTTTAAACTTATATATAGGAAAATTTAATAAGTAATAAAATGTCATATCATATTTCCATGATGTCTATCCTCAAGTACTAATACTCAGAGGCAAATCATTTTACAAATATTTGATGGTTTAGTCAACAATCCGTTTTTTGTTTGCTTTCCCGCAAGTTTATATTTTGTGACTTACGGGGTTATTACGATACAAAGTCGATTCTATTGTTGTTTCTATAAATGCCAACGCTCTCTAACATTTCGTCCAGGCTGGCTGCCTACAGTGTATCATTGACTTTCTTCTGAGATATCCATCTGGTAGCATGTTACGCTATCTCCCAGTGAATGTATAGTTCACATGTTTTGTGCTGAACCATATCTGACAGATATAATTAGTCTTTACGCAGTGTCCCATATTTGGAATCAGTTTCACTAATATTTCAAGCATGCATAGTATGTTTAGCATCATGAGGAAAGTGGAGTTTCTTCAGCTGCTTAATCTCGATAAATAAAGTCAGCTTTCTGTCTGTACATTCTGAATTTTGGGCTAAACCTTTGCATTTAATCCGGATGAATTGTGTAACGACCAAGTATACACCCTAAGTTTATTTGCTGTCTGTTTGCTTGTTTGTTTGTTTGTTTGTTTGTTTGTTTATTTGTTATGGGTTGACGTTAAAACTATTGGCGGGATTGGCATATTTAAGCAGAAGGGAACCTTAAAATAAAATTAATGTATAGTCGTGGCGGCCAACGCGTACCCAGGCGACGTCATTTCATCCCCACAATCCTAGCACTCAGTTCCACTCAACTAGTAATGACGGTTCGATGTTGGCTTCCTTCTCTAAACAACAAATGTCTATTCTGTCTCTTGGCACAGTCATTTGTAGCGGATTTCTTGTTTGTTGAGGGTTTTAATAGTAATTATTTGTTTATTAAATGTATTCAGTTTATATATTTGAAAAGGAAAAAATTACTATCGGGACAGCTGTCCATGATACGTTCAACGGTCTCTCACAAAGTGATAGCAGTAACATGTATTTTTTGGGAGAAACATTCGCCGTACGCAAATTCACTTGGACCACAAGTCTTCGTTTTGTTATGTTGCACAACCAAAGTCTATAGAACGAACGGTTAGCCTGCTAGATATGTTTAAATACTGTGACGAAAGCATCCTTCCCGACAAACCAAGCACATGCTACCTTACATTTTTTCACGACTTTCAGCACTTTCTTACCTGTTGAATCATATGTTTACGGCTCCTTAATTTTACCATACCCACTCTGTAGACCTATATCTAATAGAGTTAGGGTTTCCAGATTTCAAGAATGGAAAAACGGAACAAACGTGTTTTTAATCAAGGTTGTTAAATGTTGTAATAAATAATACACGCACCTATTAAATAAACATTTCATAATCAAATAGACAAAATTAAAATTAGATATTGCTGACACATCATACAGGTAGGTCTATGACACCAGCAACTTACAAATACTTTTCATTTGAACGACCTTTTGCAAGGATTTTTATTTGTAACTACCGTACCTTCTCGGGTTCATTGAGGGGAAAAATCCACGAGGAAGACCTAGAAATACCTTTATGTTCGACCCTGACTATTATGTGTCAGAAAACTGTATCATAATGATGGTCATTATAACACTATTTTTCATTATGAAACAGTTTCTCCAACCAATCAGAGCTCAAGAAACAGTTGTTTGACCAATTAGATAACGAGTTCCACGGCCATCTAATTAACATGGCACTGCCTGGCCTAGTGTCATAGTAGGGTAATCGAGGAGGCCATGGTCAAATACAAGGCATTCTCTGCGTCTCATGCGCTCTATTCAGTACATAAAACTGGCGAAATCTCGACAGATATTTATGAATATTTATGTTCGAACATAAAATAGTTATAATAATAATTATCGTCGAACATAAACAGTCGTATGCAACTCGCCTATAATGGTAATTATAGGCTCGTTGCATAATGTACTATTCTTAAACAAATTCTAAACGACACCCAAGCACAGAATTATAATTCAATGAAGGAAGCGGCAAATGACAGGACGATCTGGACATGTTTTTATGGCAACTGGCCAGTCTTAGGACTGCAAACCAATGATGATGATGATGATGATGATGATGTACCTTATCATAAAATTCACTACAATTTTCGTCATAATTGTAATATGTGAACAATTCTTGTTTTATCAAACTAAAGGAGCTTCTGATTCTATCATCTCTCCATTTGATATTCATGACAGAAAAAACGCTCTCCGTAAAAGCATTGAAGGGGAAAATGATGAGTATTAACTTTACAAGAACTACGATATTCCTTAATTTTGTTGCCTCTAATAAATCTATAACATGTAATACCCATCTATCTGACACTGACATAGAAACCACTTTCTCTTTCAAACTTGCTCCTATATCACCAGAATTTAAGCTAGTTATTGCAATCATTTCTGAAGCGGGACATTTGAAAATTGGTACGAAATTGAATATATTATCAAATTAACCAAAAAGAACGAAATACTTGGCGTTCCGTTAATGATAAAAACGGAACGTCTGGCAACCCTAAATAGAGTATTCCTTCTTTCTTCTTCTTTCACATAGCTAACTCACATTTTGACATTCTGTATTGTTTAATATTATATTTTTAAGTCTTACATAATCACTTTTAATGTAACCATCCCTCCCTATATTATTCTGCTAAGGTCCCATTCCAGTTTTGTACCGAAAATAAGGTCCCATTAACACCAACCTACACATATGGGGTACCTACAGGGTCAGCATAACGCAATGCGTGAGCGAAACACACTCACTTACTCTTTAAATGCCTCAGAATTAAATAAATACCTTAAAACAAGTATATTTACAATGAAATAATGAAAGAATGCAACACGGTAACCATGGTAACAGAATCTCACAGGTCCATCTATTTCTGTAAGACGCAATGCAATTCCAATTATTACATTACTGTGAAAGTTTCCAGACGGTTATAAGGTTATCACGAAACCAAATTAAGCTGTAAAATTCATCAATACATACAGTATAATGCGCTTAAGGGGGTCAAGGGGCACTCTAGATTTTTTTTCACGCAATTTTCACGTGTGAGTGTGGTACGAAAGTCCTTTTCACCCGACTATAAAGGGTCTCCGAAAACCAGATTTAAAGGCCCTTAAATTAACAGTGTCTGTGATATTCCCAGAAAACTAACTTCGCTCTGATATACCTATGAAGGAATGACAAACCCCTAACCACTGCACCAGTAGCTGAATTGATAAAGTCTGATTATTCATACCAAGGATAAATCAGTCATAGCATTCATGATTGAGATTTTGCTAAGTGTAGTCTTTACAACCAGAATATTCGCGGGCGAAGCCGCGACGGGTAATGCTAGTCTTTATTATACGTATAGCATCATCAACATGATTTGATTTGCCACGTAAAACGTGGGTCACCCAACTGTGACTGAGCTGCGCCGAGACAGACCATCCATCATATCGTTACAGAGTGTTGTAACAGGGCATAGTTAGGACCACTGGAAGACTTTGTGCAAGCCTCTTTAAGGACTATAAAGTGGCTGGACAAATTAGGTTTGAAACTTTAAATTTATCGGGTGCCTAGTTGATTGTTTTTAAGGTGTTATTGTTTGCAATATGTTAAGTTATATATTTTACTAGCAACCCGCCCCGGCTTCGCCCTGGAACAGTTATGCATGCATTACGTGATACGCACCTTCATTTTCGATGTCAATGAAATACGACCTATATCCGTTTTACGTCTCAGCATGATGGGTAAAAATCACTGACTGGACTATTAATTATATTATACTAATTAGAGATAATACGCCAATCAGTATAATTTAATATGATAGAATCCCCCTTCCATCCAATCTTAAATTGACTGTGATTATATTTATATTGTTAATTATATTAATTCATGGAGATGCATGTGCAACGAATTCTTGTCAGACGTAATTTAAGAATGGCGAGATGAATGAAACTCAAATCCCCCTTCCGTCCAATCTAAAAACACTTATAGTACTGTAGGCGATGTATTGAAGATAGAGATATGCCTTCGTGGCATTTTATGTAGAACTTTTCATGCTGAACAATTCTTACACTCATAGTATTATTATTATTATTATTATTATTATTATTATTATTATTATTATTAAGAATAATCAATATTACATCCAGCAATACAAGAAAATATATACACACATAGCTTTTTAAGTATTAGGACATACGTCCGTACATTGTTCAAGAAATCGCGTGTGCTATATACACATTGTCCTTGGCACTACAACATTGTATAATTCACTTGTTCTCTTGATCACTGGAGTCCCGCTATGTTAAATATGTACAATCTTCATCATATCGTAACTTTAGTCTATTTCTGATTATTGTCTAAGTAAACGTATTGGTCTAAAAATGTACATTCTGAGATCTATGTGATGAATATCAAATTCAGCCGAGTTAGGGAAGAATACATGTAAGCTATACCACGTAAGGCAAGGCCTTGTGGGTGGCATATTAGGTCTACTTACCTAATTATAACGTTAAGTGTTCATGTTAAAAACATATTACATGTACTGTATATATTAAAATAAGCGTTGTGAAATAGCTAGGTAGCAATGGTAATGCTAATTTATAGATTAAGCTACTTTAATATATCTTTAACCTTCATGGGTTCGCGCCAACTTGAGTCACACCGGCGTTCGCGCGGGCTGTCAGTTGACCGCCCACGTTTCTTCACGATTATCATCACGTTTCTTGTACTTTTCATGAATGATTGAATGCAATGAAAACAATGGATTTCTGATACGCCTCGGCAAACACATTTATGATCAAAATTCTTTATTTAAACAATATATAGTTAGACATCATACCAATATAGATTTTAGCTTCAAAAAAAATTTCGTCAACCATTATCTCTCAAGGGTATTACTTTTCCAATCAAACTAGAAAATACATAAGTATAATTGGCACTTGAAGAGGTAACTCTGACACTTGAAGATGTAAATTTCTAGCATGAGCTTCATAAAAGCCCGGATCATAGTCCGGGTCATTATTAACGTCAGCATCGATGAGTGCTTCTTCCGCTTCCTCTTCATCTCCGTCATCTCTCTTGATTTCCGCCAGCACCTGAACTATCTGATCATCTGTTATATATAGACGGTCCTTACACAAATAAATGAATAACGGTAAAAAAAAAAAGTGTTGACACAGCCGAGAAGGAAGAACAACAAAACTGATAAAATGAAGCCGTAAACTTCACGCAAACACAATATCTGGAGGACTGGAAAAGATATAAACTGTGGCAATCGTGCAGAAAAAAATATAATGTTACTTACATTGTGCATTGATGTGGTGAAAAATCATCTTCTGCTTTCGGAAGGCTGTCGCCTGACTACCGGTGTGACGAAATAAATTCCCCTCGCCCGACACTGCGTCTCTGAGTTTATAACTGTACTGAGTGACATGAGGGGGGTGAGTCAATCAAACCTGTGCCGGAACAGGCGGTCAAGAGCATAACTAAGGAATACATGCCTGTCTCACCTCACCCAAAGCTCACTAGGGGGTGCATCATTCGAAATTCTAAAAAGGCGGTCACTTGACCGCCCGCGCGAACGCTTGAAGGTTAATGACATTTTTATTTTCTCGAACAAATATCTTTGCGTTACGTATAAACTTTGTAGATTTATGTAACTGCTCTTTTATGGGTTTAGGAAGGATATTGTAAAATTTAGGAATAAAGTATTGAAAATTACGCTTTGTAATAGATAGATTTGGTTTGAAGAGGACAGACGTATTTCCTGTTCTACCTCTTGTTTCGTAGGTGTGGCTCATGTTTATGACTGAATTTTTATTTTTATAGATATATTTATAGACTTCCGTCACGTAAAGTTGTCCTGTATTCATGACGTTTGCTTCCGCATACAATTCATTAGTAGGATATAACCTTTCCTTTTTATACATGATACGCAACACCAAGTTTTGCATTACTTGAGCTTTTTTCACAATAGTTTGATAAGCTCCTCCCCATGCAATTATTCCATACGTGACAGTAGACTGAATAAGTGCAAAGTAGATATCTCTCAGTAGTTTAATATTGAAAATGTGTTTCAGACAATGAAATACATAAACTGTCCTCCTTATTTTCTTTGTGATGAAATTAATGTGCGAACTCCACTTCATGTCTTCATCAAAATAAATTCCTAGGTATTTTATATTTTGTGTGCGGTTGATTTTTATGCAGTTGCAGCTTGTATTACAGTTTTTCCGATGTACTGTAAGCTCGTTGAAGCAATTTTGATTGTTTTTTAATGTGAAAATAATAAATTTTGATTTATTTACATTCAGAAACAATTCATTATTATCCAGCCATAATTTAATCCCTTTTAAAGCTTCGGTTGCTTATTGCCTGACTATTTCCCATGTATTCCCTTCAACAAATATAGCGGTGTCATCTGCATAAGTGATGATTGAACTATTTTTTTTGATTATGTATTGATTTTTCTATGTCATTAATGTATATAATAAAAATAGTGTTCCTAAGACTGTTCCTTGTGGTATGCCCCTTTTTACTTGCATCGGTGCACTCAATGTGTCATTTTTTTACATATTGGATTCTGTCAGTAAGGTAACTTCCGATGAGATTAAGAGCTGTGCCTCGAATACCATATTTTTCCATTTTTTGGAGGAGAATATCATGTGATACAGTGTCGAAAGCTTTAGTAAGATCTAAAAATATTCCTAGTGATGGTTTGGAGCAATTTAATTTTTCTTGTATTTGTTTAGTTAGTGTTGCAATTGCATCCACAGTACTTCAACTTTTTATAAATCCATATTGCCTTGCTGATAGAATGTCATGTTTCAGTAAAAACTGGAAAATATTGTTCTTGATACATTTTTCAAATATTTTTGCTATTATTGTAATCAGAGATATCGGTCTATAATTTTCCATGTCTATAGTATTGCCTGATTTTAAGATTGGTTTAACTATTGTTGACTTCAGTTGCTTTGGAAAATATCCTTCTGTAAAAGATTGATTTATGAGATTTAAAACGGTTTCTCTAATGATACTATATTTTGTTTTATAACCTTTGCTGAAATATTGTCTATTCCCATAGCTTTACTGTCACTTATGTCACCTAGGATTTTTTTCAAATCAGTGGAATTTACCGGGGCCAAGAAGCATGAGCTCTTATTGCTAGTTATATTAAGTGTGGGGTGTCCACTTTTCTTTATACATTTGGACATCTCGGTAGTCTTATTTATGAAATATTCATTAAATTTATTCGCAATTTGCGTGTCACTTTTGTAAATTTCATTCTGATACCTTATTTCACTAATTTGCTCTTTTTGATTAATTCTCTGAGCTACCTCATTAACTATACCCCAAATCTTTTTAGGATTTCCTGAACTAGCATTTACTGAATGTCTGTAGTAATCTATTTTTGCCCAGTTTATTAGCTCATTTAATTTGTTTCTGTATTTTTTATATTTCTCTCTTAATTCTTCATTATTTTTATTTGCCATATAATCGCGGTATAATTTATCTCTAGTATTTATGGACTCTACCAATGCAAGGGTTATCCACTCTTTTCTTTTGACTCGCTTTGAGTTTAACTGTTTAGTAGATTCATGGATGCAGCTTTGTATTGTTTCAATAAATATCCAAATGTCCTTCTCCAAGTTTATTATCCCAGTTGATGTTGTTTAACTTCTGTTTTAGTTCCACATAATCTAACTTATGTCTTTGATAATTCCTAATGTTTGGTTTATTTTTCTGACAACTAACTTGATTAAATTTTAGGCTAATTATTGTTGTATTGTGATCAGTTATTTTGCTTTCCGAGATGATAGAGAGAATATTTTCATTCGAAAGCCTACTTTTAAGAAATGCGTGGTCAATGCATGATTTACTAGTTTCAGTTTCCCTAGTTGTACCATTGATTATAGATCTGAAATCATATTCATTAAGAAGGTTTAAATAATCATCTGAATCTTGATTTTCGAATAAATTAATATTCATGTCACCAATTATTAATTCATTTTCTAGCTGACAATTTGTTTTTATATAGTTATTTAAATTCTCCAGAAATAATGTTTTGTTGTATTTTGGTGGTTTGTATTGTACCCAATCGTCATCATATGGAACATGTGTTCGTATCCCAGCTAACTCACGGTCTTTCGAGGTATGGGGCGTTTATTCCCACCATACGATCACATGCTCAGGATTTGAGTCTGTCAGGTGACTACTCAACTTGAAAGAAACAACATATTCCTAAGTATAACATTTAATGATAGAAAATCATGGCAATACAACATAAAACAACAAAAAAAGATACTTTACATTTACTCCCCTCAACAAAAATCAAAGTTATCTGTGAGTCTCTCCTTAAAATTAGTGCTTCACCGCACTCAAGTCTATTCAAAACATCCTATTATTGATACTCTCTGACTTTTGCGAGTGTCCATAGTGTTCTTCACGTGGCACAATTTAACACAAACTGGAATATCACAACACAATAAACACAAATTATATTTAAATGACATTAAATCTGCAATTATTAAACATTTATCCGTTTTACACGAGGCATTTGCTTTCAGTAACATTAATTCATTATCTTATGCCTTAATTAATAAGTGTTGTGTCGTGCGAATCGTATTCTTTTTCCCATCAATTTGAAACGCTGAAGAGGTACACTTTCCCTTCCAAAATACACATGGATAGAGATGTTTTATAGCTTCACCATACAACGATTTTCTGGGTCTGGTCAAAACATTATCGTTACAAACGTGTCATGTCATTAAAATTACGCTACCCGTATGAATAAATTAGTGCGAACTGGGCAAATACACATTACAAAGATGCCTATATTTATTTGGTGCAGTATTCCTCCTCAGAGAATAACTGGGCCAAATATTATCCGATCACAACGTTCCAACATGGTATGTGTGTGGAAATAATGCATTTAATTCAATTGACATCATCACATCAAGCATATCTTAATTACTTTTCGAAATATCGAGATTCTTCAGTGTCCCACTACACTTTTAAAATAAAAGGATCAGGTCAATAGGCTTCCTTTCCATGCGGACAAAGAATTAGTCTCGGCTGCCTCAGCAAGATGGCCGCCGGTTTAGTGGCCTCCCTGCCACCCCATCTGGCTTCTCGCAAGGTCAAGTTCATTTACTGGTGCAGTTATGCTGGAGGTACCCTGAGTGGGTCGTGTCCCTAGTAATTGAGTCAATCTAATTATTTAACACCTATATTTAGAGTATAATGGGCTCATCTCGGCTCCTAATTAATATTCATGGCAAGGGATGGATCACGAAATAGCTTTGCCGTTCTGTGGTCGACATTAGTGGCTTTGGCGCGCATCTCAAGTGAGTATCATAGTTCTCTCACTGGTGCATCTGCCTATAACTAGAGGAAATCGACGTTTCCTATACGAAGAACCATTAGTCTTACCTCTAAGGGCAGATCAATTAATATATGGGCTCACACAGGGTCTCTAATAGTTATCCCTGGTGACAAAAATTCTGCAAACAGTGGATACAGACAGACTCTGCCCCAACTTCGTTGCGAATAATACAAGTATGCTCCAAGGCGATACTATCTCGTAGATTTCGAAGATTAGCCGACTAGATTCGCCTAACGCGCAAGCTATTTTCGGATGATCCCCGCAACTTGTTGACGTAAATCTCTTGATTCTACGTTACATGCTCGCTGAATGCGGCTCAAACAATATCTCTTATAGATGACTCAATTATTAAAGCACTCACGTCCTCTCTGCAATTACTCAAAAGCCAAAGCTCTACGTAGCTCCAAGACAAGTATAAATGTACTGGCTTACATTAACTACCTTAATGGCTCTCAAATACAACCCTGTAGAATATACCATAATAAACATTTATTCAACAATTCAATGACACTGAAAAACTCTCATTATCTCGATATTTTACGTTTCTTTCTTACTGTTTACAATAACACAGTATTCTTACGTTAGACATGACACACTTTGCACGTACTATAGGCCTGACATGCCCATTTATTTATTCATTATTGTTACCGACCCCAGATTATTATTATTATTATTTAACGTTACCGTTACTTTCATCAATGTCTTACGCCTACATGGCCGTAAACAAATCACCCTCCAAGCCATATTTTACCAAAATACGAGGGGTGTGAACTCGTACATAATTGACTGTTAATTCTTAGTCTTAGAGTGATGCTTCGTTGTATGGTGAGCTATTTAATCATATCAACATATTAAATTTGTACTCACTTTCATTTTTGCTGGGTTGGTCCAGCACGCCAGCCACGCGCCTACCATGATGCTTGTCTTATTATATCTTTCACACGACACATGGTATAAACTTTACACATGGTAATCATATTTTTCATCACTGGCTTTTTTCACTTTGACTCAATACATATTATTTTACCATATACACATAAACACTTTTTAAAAATCACTGTAATATAACTTTATACACAATTCTCGCACTATTTCACATATGGATCCTTGATTGGACTCCCACTATCGCCTGACCTCAGAGATGCGATGCAGCTAACTCCTGACAACCGCTGGTCTCCATGAAAGTCTATCTTGCGTGTGTGTGTGTGTTCGACTCCCGTCACCTACAGTTTATATCTCCTCTACTGCAAATCTGTTCAATCCTATGTCACGACTACTTGTGACGCCTTCCAGGCTCCCGTAACTGTAGTGATCATTACAATAATATGTCATTTTACCTATGACAACACCTCCTGGTATGTTCATTGTCTATAAATACCCTAAATTATCCCTACGCTGTACTGAATCTATACTCGCGTATGTTATTGGTTAAACGTCTGCTGTAGACTAAATCTTATACGATGCATAATTACTGTTGTGAAGCGGCATGATGCGCTTTCCATTGTTCACCACTAATACATTTGAGCGCCGATACTTTATAAATTCGCGCACTTTCTTGCGTGATCTGGCAGCGTGTTAGTTCACGTGTTGAGTCAAGACGAACTGAACTTCCCTGCGAAGCTCCCCCTATATAAGGCTCCCTTGTGAAACATAGTCCACTGGACGTCCAGGACCGACTCCCTTCTTGATATAATAGATTTCCAGACAAAGTGAAGTATGATCCTCGTTGGTCTAAGTGTGGAGGTCCCAAAATCACTCGCTTGCAAGCGATCGCTTCGGCCAATTAATTATAATTAAAATTATTAAACGAAAATTAGTTCCTTGGCGTCACCTAAAAACGCCCCTTCGCTAACCACGATTTGTCAACTGTCAAGCTGGATTGCTTTCTTGCATTCTGGCTTCTAAAACGTACATGGGCTTGTATTTTTCTGCAATGATCCACCTTAAAAGCTATGATATTCCCGTTCTAGCCGTGAAATCCTGCTATTATGATTATATGCAGATATAACTCATTGTTCCTCGGGTTCACTGTAGCTGTTCCCCCTCAGAGATCAATGATTCGATTCTGGGCAGAATCATGGGCCTGGTCTTTTTTGATAAGACCCGAGTTCGATGCCAGTCAGCCGTGTCTAATTGGGCACAGTATACCCCTGTTATTGCTATTTTGTTGTCGCTTTTATTAACAACTACTCGAATAAATTTGAAATCTGTATATGCTACACACTTAACTTCATGCTGTAATCCATCTTTTATCATGATGACTACTCCATCATTCTGATTTATTTCACTTTCATTATAGTACGATTTATAGCAGCTATGTTTAGTAACACTTGCGTTATTTAATTTCCACGTTTCCGTTAAGACCACAACATCAAATATATTTTCATAAGCCTTCAGAGTAACGTCTAAGCTATTCTTGTGTTTTGCAAGACTTCTAATATTAGAATGGATTACTTTTATAAACTATTGTTATCTTCATGTCTATCTAAGAAGCATTTACACTCACCTATACTATTCCCTACCTCTGACCGAATTTGATATTTTACATAATCATCTGCATATGTCTTCATACAATTGAATTAGGAAAAGTGTTAAGTGTTAGCGGTCAAGTTATTGTGAGATATCTTGGAGCGTGGGGTGGAGTGGAATTCAGCTGTTGAGGGGAGGAAAGTGAAAGGTCAGTTTGAAATAGCACCAGCAACACGGCAGGGGAGTTATGCAATGAACAGTTATGCGGGAGAGAGACAGACAGATTGTGGTGTGGGTTATCTTAGAGGGTGTACCAACTTTTGCTTACTAAAACAAACTATTGCTATATGTTATGTGGCCTTACTTTAAGCTTTGGGTAACTCACACATCTTTGTAACACGGAGTTTGCTGCCATCTGTTTTCTTCACGTAAATTACGCCATCGTAAGTCCATACGTTGGATTGCTGAAATCTTGCAATTCCCGCCTTCAAAATCGCTAGTCTTGTGGCTGTGAGATCTTCCCTGATTGTCACCGGGGCACCTTTGAGCTGTTTCTTGTTTTTAAACAATTCATGCTTAGCACGATACGTCGCCAATTTTACTATGATTGGCCTGGGTTTGGTCCCAATCTTGGGGCCTAATCTATGGCTTCTGCCTATGTCCGCAAGAGCGATGTTTGCCTTAATGTCCCCGGCAACTTTCAGCACTAAATTATATGTGTCCTCGTTAGGATGCTCTGGCACACCAAAGATACGGAGATTTTGCCTCCTTTGGTATTGCTCCAGTTCATCGTGTTTGGAGTTGCTTTCCGATTTGAGATCTTCGATCTCTTTATCCCGTTTCTTTATCTGAACTTTGAGGTCCTCGCAAAGATTCACGTTGAATTGGATCGTTTCCTCAAGTTTACTTAATACACATTCCGTAATCTTATGCACTACAGTACTTACAATTAGGTCCACAAAGGATTTTGACTGCAAGGAATCCTCCATCACACGCCGTACTACTTCCTCTATGGAGTTGGTAGAACTGGAGCTGTCGTTACCTGTCTGCTGCTGCTGCTGTTGCAGCTGCTTGCTCTTCTTAGAAGACATTTCACTTTTTAGTTTTTACGATTTATGTAAATTAAAGGATGATGAGTGTGAAATAATCTCACCAGCTAAAACTTATATACTGAATTGAATCACAGTATACTTCTTTTTCCTCTCTACACTGCGTTTACACCTGCCAAGTACACAATTTCCACGAGCCGATCCTTAGTCGTGTTACTCACTCTGCGCCATGACACGGTATCTCCAAGGCGGGAGTTTAGGAACATTGATATGTTGAACGGTTTGCCCAGCGTAAGCTTAAAAATCGCACAGACGCCAGGTTTTTCTTTCGACTTTTCCATTGAAATCGTTACTGCTTGGCTTCCTTTGATCATAAATAAATAATTTTCTGCAAAACCTTCCTGGAGATATCCTTTACAGAATGGTGAAAACCACATCAAAATCCATCCAGTGGTTCTCGAGATTACCCGTGACATCCAAGAATCGGGGACTTTGTTTTATACTAATTAGAGATAATACGCCAATCAGTAGTCTATAATTTAATATGGTATAGCCCCCTTCCATCCAATCTTAAATTGACTGTGAATTTTACGGAACGAAAAGTTCAGAGGCAATATGAGAGTTGCACTTCCAGGGAATGGCGAGGTGAATGAAACTCAAATTCCCCTTCCGTCCAAT
Organism: Meconema thalassinum; assembly: GCA_946902985.2. Taxonomy (NCBI): domain Eukaryota; kingdom Metazoa; phylum Arthropoda; class Insecta; order Orthoptera; family Tettigoniidae; genus Meconema; species Meconema thalassinum. The sequence goes on from OX336393.1 coordinate 111,756,641, forward strand.
CTTAACTTGGCTGTGTTTCACAGGAAAAATGAAGAAAACCCGAGTTGCACTTCCAGGGAAACTCCAAACACAACCACCCTCCTCAGAAGTCTTAACTCAACACGTCTCAACGGTTTGCTGCTGGCTGTATCTGGGGCAATAGGTTCGCCCGCTAGCTAGGCTGTAACAGGTATGATACACTCGCCCTTAGCTAGCTCGTAAACTGTCGCCTCAGTAGTTGAATGGTTGGTAGAAATTAAAACGTAAAAACACTTATAGTGGGCGATGTATTGAAGATATACATACTGAAATAGTTACTGCTCGGCTTCCTTTGATCATAAATAAATTATTTTCTACAGAAATCATCTTCGAGATATCCTTTACAGAATGGCGAAAACCGCATCAAAATCCATCAAGTGGTTCTCGAGTTTACCCGTAACATCCAAGAATCGGGGACTTAGTTTTATACTAAGTAGAGATATACATTGCCATAAGCTTAATAATAAAACAACCTAAACTTATATAAGTTATTATATTGTTATATAACAATGAATATAAATAAATGTAACAACAAATATTCCTTATGTTCGACGATGTGGAAATGTAAATATTATATGTCAGAAAACTGTATCATAATGAGGGTCATTATAACACCATTTTTCATTATGAAACAGTTTCTCCCACCAATCAGAGCTCAAGAAACAGTTGTGTGACCAATTAGGTAAGGATAGCATCGAACCTGCGCTGACTTCCACGGCATCCTATTTTAAATTTCACTGCTTGGCTAGTGTCATAGTGGAGTATTTGAGGAGGCCATGGCCAAATACAAGGTATTTTCTGCGTCCCATGCACTCTGTTCAGTACATAAAACTAGCGAAATCTCGACAGATATTTATGAACATTTATGTTCGAGCATAAAATAGTTATAATTATCGTCGGACATAAACAGTCGTATGCAACTCGCCTATAATGGTAATTAAGACACGAGTATGTTTAAAAAATTAGCGAAGCGAGTATTATAATTTCCATACGATTTCTTAATTATTGCCATTATAGGCTCGTTGCATAATATACTAATTTTGCATGCACTCTTGCATTGAAAAGCAATGACTTTAAAACGAGTAGGCTAAGTTATATGTCTCACAGATTATCTGTACTTGACTTTTCGTCAGATTCCTGGGGCATTTTATCATTTCTAATAAATTTAAACTGGAAAATGAAACAATAATAATAATAATAAACTGGCGTTACAGAGAAAATTATACAAGATTGACTCCAGTTCAGAACATTAATCAACAACCATCATTTATCTGAAAAATATTACTACCAGGACCAAGAAATCATGTACTGCAGAACGGATGAAGATTTTCAGTGTCTTGATCAGGGTTTCCCAAACTTTTTCTGACCATCGCCCATTTTCGAGATTTATAATTTTTTTTTGCCCACCTCATTTCAAAAAACGCACGAATCTTAAAATTACTAACGCATAAATTCAAATACCTACATATACAATAAGTTGAGAAATGAGGATTATTACGGACATTTTTCTCTTAATAGGTACAACATGTTTATTTAGGTATAATTATGTACATTAAAATTTGCAAATAATAGGTCTAAAAAGGAATAACAACCAATGAAATGAATGAAATAAAAAAATTAAATTAAACATGAATTTTTATATCTAATTAATTAAACAGCATGAATACCTCTGTCTAATTAATGTAATTTGATAAGCTACTGTAGTTGTAAATAGATTAAAAAGGAAACATAATTTGATATAATTAATTACATGTTTGCATTTTTATTTTATTCCTTGTTTTTTATAGGCAAAAAATTTCTCGGTCATATTTTATATATAAAAAACTTAATTATTTGCCCACCATTTTTTTCAAATCGCCCATCGAATTCACTTTCTGTCAGTTTCGCCCACTGGCGTACTAAAATCGCCCACTACTGGGCGAATTCACCCAGTTTGGCAATCTCTGGTCTAGATGAAGAGTTATGGGGAGAAGAAAAAAAACATCATTAGCTAAATAAGTTCCTTCTCGCTCCTCAGATGGGCATAGCGATGTAAAATCAATAATAATAATAATAATAATAATAACAATAATAATTACCATTCAATAACAGGACTTGTACTTGCTACTTAGAGATGGTAACTTCCAGACCACGGCAGCACGTGTCGTGAGAGAACGGTAACTAAAGTGTGCACGATTCTAGCAATGTGGAGAATATAACAGCAATTAACATTTCAATACCGACACCGGACGTGTCGTGAGTTAATAACGGGGTTAACGAGCTCTGAGGCCAGGTCGTACGCACTTGATTATGGTCGGACTTTCTTTACGTGAGTGTTGTTTTAGTTAGAGGCTGGGGCATCGTGGTCATCAGCCCCGCTTCCTCGGTGGATCAATAGTAGGGTGTCTGCTTCATGATCCCAAGATCACAAGTGCGATTCCCGACAAAGGACGTCGAATTTATCAAATATGTATTAATATAATAAAGCTGAAAAGTTTGTGTGTGTGTTTGTGTGTTTAAACGCACTGATCTCTGGAACTACCAGTCGGATTCGAAAAATTATTTTTGTATATTATAGCCAGATTAAAGACGAATAGTTTAGGCTATGTAGCATTACGCTACACCTCTCAGGTAACCTTGAATATTGATGTTTGTTCAGTAAGTCGGAAGAACAAGCGCTCCTGAACAGATTAAATCTCTCTCTATATAAAAATGAAAGTTTGTCTGGTTTTTATTTATTTCCACGGAAATTTGCGATATTTGCGCGTTTCAGAATGTTTTATAACGGATGCGCGCAAATTTTTTTTTGTCTGTCTGTCTGTATGTCTGTTTGTTTGTTTGTTTGTCTGTGGACAACTTCGTGTCTTTATAACTCGAGAACGGCTGGGTGGATCAACGTAAAATTTGATACAGATAACCATCAGAGGCACGACACTAATCATTGATGTAACTCTTCTCCATACCTCTCATAAAAGTGGGCCTACCCCCTTAAAATACATGCTGAAATAGGCGTAGAAGAGTGAGACAAAGCTCATTTTCAGCCCCTCAATGTGAGAAACGAATCTCGGAAAACCACATTTCAAGGCCCTAAAACCAACAGTTTTTGAGATATTCCCAGAAAACTAATTTCATTTATTAAGCTACTGAAAGAATGCAAGCCGGTAACCATGGCAACACAATCTCAGAGGTCCATATATTTTCTAGTTAGTTAGTTGGTTAGTTAGTTATTGTTGTTTTAAGGGGCGGAACTACGAGGTCATCTGCCGCTAATATAGTTTCTGTAAGACGGAATGCAATTCCATTTATTACATCACTGTGAAGGTTTGCAAACGGCTATAAGGTTATAACGGATACAAATTAAGCTGTAAAATTCATCAATACATATAATGCGCTTAAGGGGGTCCAGGGGTACTCTAGAATTTTTTAACGTGATTTACACGTGCGGGTATGGTACAGAAGGTCTATTATATCCCTATCCCTATATTGTTGTATTCTTAACTTATTATTATTATTATTATTATTATTATTATTATTATTATTATTATTATTATTATTATTATTAGTCTATTATTATATTAAGGCGTACAACAATGAGACAAAGTTCATTTTCAACCCCTTGGTGTCAGAAACAAACCTCGGGGCCCCTAAAGAGCCGTAAAGGGTCCCCGAAAACTACATTTTAAGGCTCTAAAACCAACAGTTCCTTGGATATTCCCAGAAAACTAATTTCATTTAATAAACTAATGAAGAAATGCAAGCCAGTAACCATGACAACAGTATCTCAAGAGGTGACATACAACTCCCATCTATTTCTGCAATAAGTAAAGCCACTCCATTTATTACATTTCTGTGAAAGTTTGCAAATGGCTAGAAGGTTATCACGGAATCAACTAAAACTGTAAAATTCATCAATGCGCTTAAGGGGTTCAAGGAGTACCCGAGATTTTCTTCACATGACTTACACGTGCGATATGTCGTACAGAAGGTCTATTATATCTCCAAACAGCAAGATTATTTTCAAAAACTCCTGATTTGAAATAGCATTTTTTGCTGCTTTTAGGAATTTGGGTCATTGGAGGCTAAAGAACTTGAATTGTCATGCACCACAAGCCTTTATAATTTATAAAAGGGGTCTTCCTGTGCTTGGGGACTTGACACAACGGTGAGGGTCAGTTTGTATGTGACGTGTATTGCGATTCGTCTACGATGTTTTCAAGTTTCTTTTCACGTCAGGAAGAACACGTTAGGTAAATTTAGTTTGAGAGAACATTTTAACTAATCATTTTTCTTTGTCTACAAACAGGTTCCAAGCCCCTAACCATTGCAACAGTAGCTCAATTGATAACGTCTGGTTATTAATACCGAAGACCGTTCGAAGAATGGGTACTTTAGCTAGTAATACCTAAGTCTATTGTTGCCAGGCAATGCGGGCTGCATCACGTCGCCCCTACCAGTGTTCTGGTGCAGAATTGCGAGCTGCTTCTAATTTGCAGTCACGGGGGAGTAATTAGTGCAAAAAGATTTCTTAGGCCCCTTAAAACAGTTATCATCTAATTGGGCCCACTCGTGTTGACCGACTGAAGAGCGATTCTACTAATATTTTACTTAAGCAACACTGAAAATGGCTTCTAATATTTCAATACTACCAGTAGTGCCCGGCTTCGCCCGGTGGATTTATTTGCTTTATGGATGATAATGAGTACTACTACAGAACTGGAGCGCTCAAGGATAAGGATGGGAAAGCACCAACGCTTATTGCAGCTGATAACCCCAGTACACTGCACCAACGCCATCACCCTTATACAGAGGCATACTATTGTCAAGATGATATCACAAAGTTCCTCATTTCTCAACTAGAAAGCGCTATAGTGTTCAAGGGGCTTGGATATCTAACCTCCTTGACTTTCATAGTGCTTCAAGGAACAACGAAATTCGACATGCAAGCTACCCTTTGGGTGTCAAATAACAAAGCTTGCATCCGGCACCCGAGGCCATACGATATTATTAGTATTACTTATGTGCAATAGCATTTACAATTATTAAGTTACAGAAGTTTTTAGTTAAACATTGTAACGGGTCAGTTTTATTACCAATTATTCTTTATTCCGTTAGTCTAATAGCGTACGCAGGATTTCTTTCTGCAAGAGGGGTGGTCATTCATAGTTGTGTACATAATTTAAAAATGATATTTCGATTACTATTTATAACAGGATGTTCAGTAAAGAGCATATAGCCTACTTTCTCCTAAATGCATGGGTATTGTTATAACTCTTTGTCCTTTTCAAGGAGTATAATCGAATGTTGGTTGTAGTAGCTTGTTGAAATACAATGCTATAGGGATATTAAACATGAATATGAGGTGCCCTTTGCTAGTGCTACCTCTGTAAAAAAATGTCATTCAATTCGGTTTCACCGTGTTTGAATTGATATGGGGAATCGATTTGCACACATACATGGCCGCTATCTACAAACTATTGGGCTGATGACCTTGTAGTTCAGTCAAATGATGCTTCCCAGAAAAAATGTATGTTGTTGCAAAATTTGGTAGAGATCAAATGATTAGGTTTGTCGTAATTTGATTTAAGCTTTTAACATTTGGGTGGCCGCCATTCCGTTTCCGTCAAGATGGCGGCGATATAAAACATAACACTGAGGTGCCCTTTACTAGTGCTACCTCTGTACCAAATTCCGTTCAATTCAGTTTTACCGTGTTGAATTGATAGGGAGAATCGATTTGCACAAATACATGGCCGCCGTATACAAACAATTGGACTGATGACCTTGTACCTTGGTCAAAAAGTGCTTCTCACATAAAGGTATGTTGTTGCAAAATTTGGTAGAAACCAGTTGATTAGGTTGGTCGTAATTTGATTCAAGCTTTTAACATTTGGGTGGCCGCCATTACGTTTTCGTCAAGATGGCGGTGATATAAAACATGACACTGGGGTGCCCTTTGCCAGTGATACCTCTGTACCAAATTTCGTTCAATTCGGTTTCACTGTGTTTGAATTGATAGGGGGCATCCATTTGCACACATACATGGCCGCCATCCGCGAAGTATTGTTCTGATGACCTTGTAGTTTGGTCAAAAAGAGTCTTCATACATAAAGGTATAATGTTGCAAAATTTAGTAGAGATCGGATGATTAGGTTAGTCGTAATTTGATTTAAGCTTTGAACATTTGGGTGGCCGTCATTACGTTTCCGTCAAGATTGCGGCAATATAAAACATGACACTGAGGTGCCCTTTGCTAGTTCTACCTCTGTACCAAAATTCGTTCAGTTCAGTTTCACCGTGTTCGAATTGATGGGGGGGGGGGGACATTCAGAGTACACACACACACACACAGACACACAATTTTTGGCCCTGAGTAGATCTCATAAGTCTAATTTCATTTTTTGCAAAAATCGAAAGTAGGCTAAAAAAAACAACAACAATAAAGTAAACAATCTCTTAAAACAACAATAACTAACTAAACATTATTTTTGCATAAAAACTATTTTAATTTTATTATCCAGCACAATAAACAAAATTGCAAATACTATTGAAAATATTCAATATTAATAAAATAAATATGGAAAACAGTAACTACATAAACCGAAAAGATGCTCTGGTACCAACATGTCCATGCTTATAGCATTGATATTATGTGTGAGAAAAATAAAATGTTGCTCTCCATGTTTGGCTCTCAAAATCTGCCTATCTTGATGGCTTTAGCTGCATACATTCCTTACAATTGTCTAAATAGAATGTACCTGGCAGCATTGTACGCCTCCGATACTAAATCTCTAGGAAGCCACTCTCAAATTGGTGAAATCGAAATCCAGGAACGTAAAATTCTTAGGAAAATATATGGCCCCGTTTATGTTAATGGTAGCCTATATGGATTAAAAGGAAAACCACAGACATGTACACAGTAATCAATAAGTTCACTGATACCGTGCGTAAGAGACGATTGAAATTTTATGGTCACATCTACAGAATGTACAACACCAGATATGCAAAAAAAAAAAACCTGCTTGATATAATTAATTCGAAGAAGATCAAAATCAGATGGTTAGAAGAAATCAAACAGGACTTAAAAGAAATAAACATTACAGAATATATCATCATCAATCGTAAGACTTTTGGAACTCTAGTTTCAAATCACTCGTTCGCCGAAAAAGCTAAAAAGGCCACTAGAAAAAAATGGACGGAGGAACGAAAGAAGGGTTATAGCGAGTTCATGAGGAGATTTTGGGAGGAGGAGAAGAGGAAAGCTCCATCAACCCGTCAACAAGTTCAACGCGCTCCCTAAGTGGGCAAAACGAAGAAAGAAGAAGAATGTACATGGCAAAAATGAGCTCCTTCTGAGTAAAGATCCTCACTGGCGGTAATGTACACCATCTAACAGGTGATAAGATGGGACAATATGAGGATTCAGGTAAACAAATGTCTCTTTTTAGTGTGTGTATGGAAGGGGAGGGGGGTGGGGATACTAAACCCCCCTGTCGTTAGAAACAAACTGTAAAAAACACACATAGGAGATACAAATTGTATTTTAAAGTAACTGTACTTAAAGTATTCAACAGTTAAATTGGCTAAATATTTTTAAACCCGCTTATGTTCCCAGCATTGCTTCACCCACGGACTCTGTGAGGGATCATTCCTCTACCGTTGCAAGGACAGTATCTGGGAGCAGATACAATTGGTGATGGTCACAGACCGATCGCTCATGTGACCGCTAACATGGGTCTAATTAGAGAAGGGTCAGGAAAGGGAATTTGCAAGGAAATCGGCCGTTGACCTGTTGTATGCAATCGTCCTGGCATTTGCCTGGTGGTGAAAATGGGAAACCACGTAAACCATTTTCAGGTCAGTCGAGGTGGGATTCGAGCCCACGATCTCCCGATGTCAGCAAGGCACGAGTTAGCGCGTTAGAGCTCTCGGCTTTGCTTTCCAGAACTTTTATTTAAAAAAACAGTTTTATAGAGTCCGGCTCCATGGCAAATTGGATAGCGTGCTAAGTTTTTGCCCGAAGGGTCCCGGTTCGATTCCCGGCCAGGCCATCGGGAATTTTAATCTCCTGGGGTTAATTCCCGTGGCTCTGGGACTGGGTGTAAGTGACGTCTTCATCATCACTTCTTCGTCCTCATTACGGCGCGTAGGTAGCCCACGGGCGTTAACTAGAATGACCTGCACTCGACCTTTGATAGTGCAATACCGGACTAACTGGGATGTCTATCAAGTTTGCCTGTTGATGGGGGAGTGGCCTACGGATTTAGTATTTGCACACAGCATAATTAATGCGTTCATATCCGCGGCACAGTATAGCTTACATCCGAGAAGTAGGCCTAAATGCTTCCGTGGTTATATCTTTGAATGATGAGCATCAAAGGGGGAAAGGAGTCAGGTGGTAACCGCCCTGGTGATCCTCTTCCATTGCTTTCAGACTTGATTTTTGTAACACAAAGAGAGAATGGAGGGAAGCCCTTCTCTTTTATTAGTCCAACACACAATAGCAACCAGAGCAAGGACAGAAGGATGAAGGGATGGGGCTAGGGCAGGTAGAATTCCTAAGCAACCTGTAGCTATCATAAGTGGTGCAAGGTACAGTTACCACCTGCTCAAAAATGACAATCCTGATGAGCCTTAGCCGAAGTCAGATATCAGGTGGTGTAAAGAAATGCGTTAAAAATAAATATGACTGTACAATTGTTCGAATAATTTCGAATAAGAATATTTGATTCAAACAAACGAATAGTTCGGCTGTTCAAAAATAATTTACACAGTTCCAATTACCGTATTCAAATTTCCAACCTATTCGAATACTGTGTTCGAATTTCAAAATATTCACATGGCTGAAATAACCCGACTATTCAGTCAATAATCGAATGATTTGACCAACAAGTCGAATAATTTTAATAAACATAGAAACAAAGAGAACAGAAAGAAAGAGTTGTTGTTGATTCTTTAGGGGATTTCCGACATCGTGGTCATGTAGCCTCATGTACTTGAGTGTCAAGTGTTGTTTGCTTTGTATGATATTTATCAGGATCTATCAGGCTGAATGGGGAAGGAGTTAACCCCCATCTGGGGACATCTAATTAGCGTACGGCTTTTAATGCCGGGAGTGTCCGAAGACATGTTTGGCTCGGCAGAGGCTGTAGTTGCTTCAATGCGGACACCCATGGGGTGAGCTACAAGTTCTGTTCAATTTCAAGTAGTTCCAACTTTCACTACCAGATGTCACTGACACCTAGTGGTGAACGTTGGAACTTTGATAGAGCGTTTCAACGAAATCTAACACGCAAATTTAGCTTCACATAAGTTTAATTAGTGGAAGGTTCTTTTACATGCCATAAATCTATAACATGGGACCGCCGGCTTTACTTCCCCTCCGAAGGAAGGCATATTGGAAGATTTTAACGCTCTTAAAAAATTCGACGACTTAGGCCGGGTTTGAACCCGCGATCTTGGGCATAAAAGCTCAGTATGCTACCGACTACGCCACCGAAGCCGCTATGATGAAGATCAGATGCGTAGGTGGGGTTAAAAATGAAGAGGTATGAAGACGAGTGGGAGAAGAGAGATGTTTCTGGCGACTGCTAATGAAGAGAAGATATAGGTTGGTAGGACACATACTAAGACACCCAGGAATAGCAAGTTTAGTTATGAAAGGAAGGGTCGAGGACAAGAACTGTAGGGATAGACCAAGGTTAGAATGTGTTAAACAGATTGCCTCGTATGTAGGGTGTGGTACTGGTAGCTATGTAGAGATGAAACGATTAGCTCGGGACAGGGAGGATTGGAGAGCTGCATCAAACCAGTCAAAAGACATAAATACTTGCTAAAGTTTCATTAGATAAAATGCTAATAACATTGTAATGTTTTTTAAAGTATTGTTAATAAAATTTAAAATAATATAGAAACACTAGTGACACATTGATTTCTCCATAAATAAATAGATAAAATAACGAGTAGTTTCGTTACTGCTAAAAGTAACGATTAGCAGCGTGGTTACAAGTTACTGCTGAAGCCTACCAAGCGACTCGCTTCACGGTACAAATGCTCCACTGAGTTGGTACAACAAACGATATGATCATCCTGGAGCGAGCTGCGTGACAATCATTGGACAGATGACTATGGCGCGGCACCGCGCAAGGAAAAGTGAGGATAAAACTGCAAGTGAAACTTAATTAAGGTGGCGCAAACTTAGGTTTTGATGGAAAAAAATTAATATCCTCTTTTTTGATGGTTGGGTTCTCAGCATATTGAAATATCGTATCATATTTCTTGTTGTTGTTGTTGTTGTTGTATATAGCAGCTTGTATGTGCTGAGTGAATATATCTCCAGAGGCACATGACCTCACTGTTCCGCCCTCTAAAACTCCAATAACTAACTAATATATTTCCATAGGGAAATATTCTGTGTTATAACTAGGGCTCGGATTTTTAGGTGCTAAAAATCGGGAAAATATTTATTTTTTATGTACTCAAAATACCTGAAATATGTGACAAGAAAGTAAAAATATTTAATTATAATTTAGTTTATTATATGCAGTACTCATGAATGCAATTTATTCTATGTCTCACAGACTGCTGAAGCATTACAATACACAACGAGATACATCTTCAGGTTGTCCATCACAAATGACCGACGATTATCGCGAAACACTTCTTCTGAAGGCGCGAAACTGAGGCAATATGCTACTTGCCCTTGAGGTGTTGTGTAACTTGAGATCGCTGTTCAGACTTGATTGCTTTCCCACATGGTTGGCAGAACAGAACGCCACCATTATCTTTAAATTCTGCAACAGACGATAACTTGTAGGTGTTTTTACTTTGGGCATCGTAGAACTGCCTTACACTTCACAGTGCCAGAAATGAACTGCATGTGAGTGACACTGGTTCCAGGTAGGTGGGGAGGTGGAGGTCTAGCACGTGGTGCAATATGGCTATGGACAAGGAAACTCCCGGCTTCCACAGTGAGTGGCACGGGGCGACAAGTTATGAATAACACAGCTGAAAGCTGACATTCGCTCTGCATGAAGATTAGATAGCTCACAGATCCTTCCCCGTTGAAGTAACACAGAACAAAAATGCAATAAACTGAAAGATCTAGCATACTGATATTTTTAATGTAAATATTATGTCTTTTTATGTGCTAATAAGTGAAAAGCAGGAATTTATGTATTTATAGAAAAAATGCTTAAAATATGTATTTACATAAAAAATATATTTACCTAAAAATCCGAGCCCTAGTTATAACCTGCAGTGGCGTAACTAGGGTTTGCTTCTGAGCTGAGCTGAGCTGAGTCAAATTTAGAGCGCTAACGTGCTACTTCGTGCCTCTCTGCCATCGGGAGAGCGTGGGTTCGAATCCCAACTCGGCCGTCCTGAAAATGGTTTCCGTGGTTTCCATTTTCACCTCCAGGCAAATGCCGGGACGGTTCCTTTCAATAGGTCCACGGCCGATTTCCTTCCAATATCCCTTCTCTGACCCGTCCTGAAAATAAAATTGCATGGTCATTGGCTGCATTAATAAAATTATTATAAAATTACATTGGGAGAGGGGAGTTCGTACATAATGAAATATATTCAATGAAGGCAAAAAAAATACGATCCCAAAGTTTTGAAACCTCCTATCTATATTGCACTAGAGCGCGTACGTCATTGAACGATCCCCTACAGGTTTGTTGACATTCCATGGCATTCAGTTGAGTGTGTGATCCGTACTACGGCGCACCACCTCATTATTCATTTGCGGTCCAAAAGCATTTGCATCACAGATTTGAGCAACAGTGGATAAGTCGTGGTGAGCCGATTGCTTGGCCTGCACGTTCACCCGATTTGACACCGCTAACTACTACCTGTGGGGTTCATAATATCGATTATTCAGGTTCGTATTGACGTAACTATAACTTTGAAAGAATAATAAAATTTCCGCCTTTCAATACTATTTATTGCTAATTACTTACAGGGACATGTTTCGAGGGCTAACACTCCCCCTTCATCAGCCTGTCCAACAAAACTTCAAAGGAAAACTTTCCTTGCCTAAGCACATAGAAATCACATGAAGAATAATGAAAAAGTTCTCCAATCCATTATTTACAATTCCATGATGACGCAGTGGGGGCAGCGGCCCGCAGCACCGGCCCAATTCAGAAGTTTTGATGCGCATAGTCCTTAGTAATCCATTAAAAGGATCTTCTTTGGAGCATCGAGCGGGAATTGTAAATAATGGATTGGAGAACTGTTTAAATATTCTTCAGGTGATTTCTATGTGCTTATACAAGGAAAGTTTTCCTTTGAAGTTTTGTTGGACAGACTGATGAAGGGGGAGTGTTAGCCCTCGAAACATGTCCCTGTAAGTAATTAGCAATAAATAGTATTGAAAGGCGGAAATTTTATTATTCTTTCAAAGTTACCTGTGGGGTCCCATGAAAACCTTGATTTACGAGACCCCTGTGGAATCCGAGGAAGACCTACTGGCGCGGGATATGGCTGCGGTGGATGTTGGAGGACCAGGGATTGGTGATCGTGTGTACCAGTACATGGTACGGAGGTGCTGAGTCTGTGTTGACGTCACATCGAGCCCCCCCCCTGTAATTGCACACAGACGACAAGCAGCAGGAGTCAGATAGAGCGCCGAAAATGCGGGAGCTATGAACGTGTGCTGTGGTGTTTTTTTGCGTGTAGCGGGAAGACGGTACGTTTCCGGACACAAGTTCCACTACAAGTCCTCAAAGTCTGTAATGGGAATATAGAAACACCCTGTAGATGCATGTCGTCAGCTGCGGGTCGACATGATCTGGGTGGGCCACAGTTCCGTTGCTGGACCTTTTAAAGTCCATTTGAGCTATATTATCAGCTAACAAGTCCTTGGCTGTTTGAACAGTTCGTTCTACTTGTGTGGAGCAAACAGCGACCTGGCCTCCTTACGTGTGCCTTACTCGCATACAAACCATTTCCTGGCCTCACTTCCCAGAGCACCGGCTTCCGTACATCCACCGCGTTGAGAACTCACCAGCAGCCTTGTTCACAACCTTGATAACCAAGCCCTGGATCTTTTAGGTTTGTACCTATTGTTGCCATCTCTTGATGATAATAATAATAATAATAATAATAATATCGTATGGCCTGGGGTGCCAGATGCAAGCTTTGTTATTTAACATCCAAAGGGTAGCTTCCATGTCGAATTTCGTTGTCCCTTGAAGCACTATGAAAGTCAAGGAGGTTAGATATCTAAGCTCCTTGAACACTATAGCGCTTTCTAGTAGAGAAATGAAGAACTTTGTGTTGGTGGAAACTCCCGAGATTAATTTTGCCATTATGAACACAGCCTACTGAATTGGAATGTGTTCTTTGACATGACAACAACATATGACATGGTGTCGTAATTTTTGCCGCCTTTCAAAAATCACTTACCACGGCCAGGAGCGAACTTGCAAGTTTGGGGTTAGTAGACCGACACGTTGACCACTCACCCACCGTGGCAAGCATCTCTTGATGAGTGCAGTACATTTGCATTTGTCTGTTGGCACAGGCTAGAGTAAAAGGTGGCTTTTCACCGATGTCTCAGTCTCACTCATGGCTGTGATTATATGGGAGCTACTGAGGTATGGGTGGTGCTTAGTAATGGCATTCAGGGCACAGTCCGTGCCTGTGGATGATATGAAAGGTTCTGCTCATAGGTTTAGTACTGCTGTTCTGACTCAGTGAGGAAAGCAATGCCAAACTACCTCACTCCTCTTCTTGCCTAGTACGCCTCACTATAGCGCTGCCTTGGGTTTCTGTGGGTATCTACCCACATATCCTAACGGCGGTACTTTTTGAGGATTCAACCAACCTTCGGGCTGACTACCTAACAGACAGACCTATTGTTCTCGCGTAAGGCCCAATCAGGCCCAACAGTGATGATAATCCATATCATTAGCCTATAACAATTTATACTCAAATAGTACATTATGCAAAGAGCCTATAATGGCAATCATTAAGACACGAGTATGTTTATAAAACGAGCGTATGCGAGTTTTATAATTTCCATGCGAGTGTCTTAATTACCATTATAGGCGCGTTGCATACGACTGTTTATGTTCGACGATAATTATTATAACTATTTTATGTTCGAACATAAATATTCATAAATATCTGTCGAGATTTCGCCAGTTTTATGTACTGAATAGAGCGCATGAGACGCAGAGAATGCCTTGTATTTGACCATGGCCTCCTCGATTCCCCTACTATGACACTAGGCCAGGCAGTGAAATGTAAATTAGAAGGCCGTGGAACTCGTTATCTAATTGGTCAAACAACTGTTTCTTGAGCTCTGATTGGTTGGAGAAACTGTTTCATAATGAAAAATAGTGTTATAATGACCATCATTACGATACAGTTTTCTGACATATAATAGTCAGGGTCAAACATAAACATAGAAATGGGCTTAGGGCATAGATCTCTATGGAGCGGTCAGATCTGTTGAAAGTGTTAGTTGTAACTCTTCTATCGGTCAAACAGATTTGCTCTTATGACTATAATATGTGAATAAATACTCGTGAAAATTTGGCGGCTTCGGTGGCGTAGTTGGTAGCATGCTGAGCTTCTATGCCCAAGATCGCGGGTTCAAACCCGTCATCGGATTTTAAGAGCGTTAAAAATCCCACAGTATGCCTTCCTTCGGAGGGGAAGTAAAGCCGGCGGTCCCATGTCATAGTTTATGGCATGATAAAGAACCTTCCACTAATTACACTTGTGAGAAGCTCAATCATGGGTTAAATTTGACTAACGCTCTTAGGTTACAACGTTCGTCGCCAGGAGCCGACTGTGGTGACATCTAGTAACCAAGCTCAGAACTAGTTGGTCGCCGACGGTGGCGTTTGGTAGCAAAAGTAGGAACTACTTGAAAATTCAATGTCTGCAGTTCTTACTTGAATTAAAAACAGATAACACATACTAATACAGCCATCACAATTAACACTGGTTAGCAGACAGATTCTACACACACCCAAAGTACACGGGGCTACATGACTTCGTTGTCGCAGTACCTAAACTGAGGAACCAACCAACACTCGTGGAACAAATTACATGTTTAATTATAATCTCTATTAAATAATGGGCAATTTAGGATTGCATGTTTCGCCAAGCGGTCATCATCAGATCCTGATTACTAGGGTTGAGGTTTAAACTACATATAGACTACAAAATATCCTGAGAGTTTGCGAACTATCTATGTATGTATGTATGTATGTATGTATGTATGTATGTCTATCCCTTATTATTCATGGGGTCAGTGATGAGATGCGATGAAATTCTAATGTAGCGGATGGTTTTCACGCCTGGATGCCCTTCCTGACACCAACCTCATGAGAGGCGTTAATGAGAGATGAAATGAATGAAGCTGAATGAAACTCGGCAAGGATGTGGAAGGAAGCGGCCGTGGCCTGTCAGAAGGTACCATTTCAGCATTTGCCTGAGTTGAAGATTGGGAAAACACGGAAAACCTTTTCAAGAACGGCCGACGGTGGGGCTCAAACGCACGTCTACTGAGTCCGCAGAGAGCTTGGCACCATGACCTAACGCTGCGCTTTAGTGAGCGTAGCCACTGCTGTCGGTGTATTTAAACCTCAACACTGATGATCAGGACCTGATGATGACTGCTTGACTGTCGAAACACATAGGCCTAATCCGAAATTGCCCATTAATTATAATTAACACAATACAAACATACAATTTACATTTCAGACTGTTTTGCTTTTCATCGCCCAGTCTAGTCTACAAGTCTCTGTCCTCATACCACTTTTCAAATTTCGTTGCAGAGCCGGGAATCGAACCCAGGACCTCCGGGGCGGCAGCTAACCATGCTGACCGCTACGCTACGGAGGCGACCAACTAGTTAATAATAATATTTTTAATTAGATAAAGTATTAAAGCAACACATTTAGACATTTGAGGAGAAAGTCGTTCCCCTAGGCTTTGTATATCATGTGCTATGTTTAAAATGAATGTTACACAGCCAGAATTGCAAACCTCTTCAGTTCGGAGTGTTAATTATGCTTATTGACATTATTTCAATGAGATTAGCGTAATTCATCATCATTTGTCAAGAAAGAAACATAACGGAAAAATATATGATGTCATAAACATCCAGATCGTAGTAATGATATTCAACATGTTCGGACTGTATTCTGTATTAGTCCAAACATTATCCGCAGTTTATCCGCTATCCACAAAGCTATGCAAACTATATCCGCATGGTGAAAAAATTGCGGATATCCGCGGGCATGCGCCCAGGGCTTTACCTATAGTCCACCAGTTGTGACTGTCCACCTGTTTCCAACACCATTAGCCGCAGCGAGAATGGAGACGAAGACGAATTACATCACTAGCTGATGGTGAAGGTCGGCGAGATGAGAGGATTACTGCGAGACCAAAAGATCATCTTGTATTGCCTCACTCAGGATTCTTCAGGGATGACGTCGTGTCCAAACCGAGCTATTACTAACTTGGATGGCGATTCCACAGAAATAGCTTGACATTTGCTGCCTCCGTCTCCAGATGATAACAACAATAATAATGATAATATTAATAATAATGGAGCAAATGACCTCACTGTTCCACATTTTAAAACAGGCGGCTTTGGTGGCATAGTTGGTAGGCTAGCATGCTGAGCTTTTATGCCCAAGGTCGCGGGTTCAAACCCGGCCGAAGTCGTCGGATTTTTAAGAGCGTCAAAAATCCCTCAGTATTTCTTCCTTCGGAGGGGGAAGTAAAGCCGGCGGTCCCATGTCATAAATTTATGGCATGAAAAAGAACCTTTCACTAACTACACTTCTGTGAAGCCAAAATTTGTAGGTTACAATTGATAACGCTCTATTAGTTCCAACGTTCACCGCCAGGTGCTGACTGCGATGCCATCTAGTAGGCAAGCTAGTTGGCTTGGACGGTAGCATTTGGTAGCAAAAGTAGGAACTACTTGAAAAAGATAATCGTCTGCAGACCTTCTACCTGAATCACAGGTAACACACTAATACAGCCATCACAATTAACACCGGTTATCAGACAAATTTTACATACACCCAAAGTACACGGGGCTACATGACTGCGTTGTCGCAGCCCCTAAACTGAGGAACCAACCAACCTCTTAATTTAAACCAACAGTAACTATTTATTTATTTCGAGTAAAAAGCAAAGCAAAAAGAAACATAGAAAACAATCCAAAGGTTGATAGAATATGAATACAATGTAACACAAATCTTGAATGACAAACTAAACAATATCAGCCCAAAATTGTGCAACAGTAACAGCGTTGTCTGAAGCATCAACAAGCTCTTGTGTGGAACATGATGTAGGACAACTAGGACAGTTAATTGAGTGTTTAGTTGTCTGTTCCTCCCCGCAGTCACACAAGGTGGAAGATTCCTTCAAAAAGCCCCATTTGAACAGGTTGTCCTTAGTTCATCCGACGCCACTCCTGAGCCGATTTCAGGACTTCCACACTCTCCAGACTTGATTTCGACCAGGAGGAAGGTTCTCAGAAGGAGCCATCCAATCATTACAATCAGATCTTGCTGACCACTGAGATAATCTGGCTGCTCCAGGCTGACCGGTGAGGGGAGTAGTAGTTCTCATGAAGCTCTTCCTAGATTTGAGCCTACTAAGTAACTTAATTAATTATCGTATGGCTTTTAGTGCCGGGAGGGTCCGAGGACATGTTCGGCTCGCCTGAGTCTGTAGCTGTTTCCAGCGGACACCCTAAAGGGTGAGCTACAAGTTCCATTCAATTTCAAGTAGTTCCAACTTTCGCCACCAGATATCAATGATACCTAGTGGCGAACGTTGGAACTTTGATAGAGCGTTCTGACGAAATCTAACCTAACAAATTTTGCTTTACACAAGTTTAGTCTGTGAAAGGATCTTTTACATGCCATAAATCTATGACATGGGACCGCCGGCTTTACTTCCCCTCCGAAGGAAGACATACTGAAGGATTTTTAACGCTCTTAAAAATCCGATGACTTCGGCCGGGTTTGAACCCGCTATCTTGGGCACAGCAGTTCAGCATGCTACCGACTACGCCACCGAAGCCGCTACTAAGTAACTAACTAACTATTAATAATAATAGACTTTTACTCAAATCCAAGAGAGGAAGATATTGGGACCAACCAAGGAAGGGAGTAAATATATTAGACGGCCTAACCAGGAGCACTATAGTTACTCTGAAAGAATTACAGACGTGGCCAGGAAGAGACGTCTGAACATTTTATGGACACGTCTCCAGGATGCATCCAACCAGGCTGACCAACCAGCTACTCACATACTGGCAAAGAAGGAAGACCAAGTCACCATGGTTGATAGAAGTGCACAAAGATCTGCTGGAACTGCGAGTTACGGAAAAGGACATAAGAGATCGAACGTCTCTCAGGAGTGAATTTAAGCAAATAAAGTTCCAGGAAAACCCCCCAAGGAAGAAGACAGGTAGGTGCCCTCTGGACAAAGGAGAGAAAAGAACAACACAGCCAGAGGATGCGTGACTACTGGGCAAACATCAAGGCCCACTCCAAGCAAAATAGTTGAATATCGTGGTCCGTAGTTATCCTATACGGAACAAGAAGAAGAAGACTTTTACTCAGATTGCCTCAGCTACCTGACACAGATCTTTTGAAACCATCCAGGCAATCTACTCCCCAATTACGACGTTCCGTTGTTATTGTTGTTATTGTTGATGTTTGGACATCGAGGCCATTTCAACCCCGTGTACTTGTGTGTGTGTAGAATGTGTGTGATAGTCTGTGTCACTGTGATGTCTGTACTAGTGTGTGTATTTGTAATTGAGGTAGGATTTGGGTTGGAAGCGGCCGTGGCCTTAAGTTAGGAACCATCTCGGCATTTGCCTGAAGTAGAAGTGGGGAACGACGGAGAACCACTTCCAGGATGGCTGAGGTAGTAATCGAACCCGCCTCTTCTTAGTTTAATCTCACAAGGCTGAGTGTACCTCGTTCCAGCCCTCAGACCGGAATTAAAATTTCTTGACAGACTCGAACCCGGGCCTCCGCGGTGACACATTAAAGTAGATGACTACCTACTGAAAAAGGAAGCCTTTATTACGTGACAGTTAATCGCACTGTCATGAGCGACGGGACCTCGTTTTTACGTGGAATCCGAACCACAGGACATGTCATTTCACTTTTATAATCTCACTTGTATTGACCGGGAATCAAACCCAGCCCGCCGTGGTGAGAGGCCAACAGTTCGACCGCTGCGCCACCACGCCCCAACTAGATACGGACACTAACGCATGACTATGACTAGGTTAATTAAAAAGCACTCGTTCATATAGTATGAAAATGTCTATTACGGTATGCGAGTCTACAAATGTGGCATTCAGAACTCTGTAATAAGTGTTGCCAACTTATATTAGCTCAAAATAACTAGACTCTAATGCAAATTGACATAAATAGAGAGAACATCGTTTCCGTTCCGTTCTTAATAATTGCTAAAAATCTATTTGAACAACACTAAATTCATAACTAACTGTCATATTTTTTTTTCTAATCCAGTTCCGCTCCCCCTTGGTACCTCCGTCTCGGTGCTCGAAATGGCCGCACGAGTCAAAGAGTCACAATGACCTTCAGGAAAGGAGGGAGAGCTGCAACCTTTTACCATAAAGGGAATCCTCTCGCGTCAGTAACACATTTCAATTATCTAGGAGTGACATTGCAGACTACAGGGACAGTATTTACAACCCACATCAAGGAGAAAGAAGTCTATATGCGGCATTGAGAGCCATGAACGACATAACGTATCTCTGGGAGATTTGACTTAAGACAGCAATGACATCATTCCAGACAAAGATTGTGCCGGTGGCGACATACGGACTAGAGAACATTTGGCCCCATCTAAGCTACAAGAACCTAACAGAACTAGAAAAGATCAACAGTAACTTTTTGAAAAGAGCCCTATGCCTCTTAAAATTCGCACCATCCCGGCTGACGTATGCACTAGCAAGAGAACCACCGCTTATAGAAGACTTGAGACTCAAACTTCTCCTGCCATCGACGCCCAGTTTTGAAAGACTGAAACAAGACTTAGAGGCGAAACAGAACGACATTTGGAGAGACTTTACAGCACGGATGCGATGATAGACAGAGACTGGGTGATAAGCCTACACGAACTACGCCACGTCGCGTCCAGATTCTCGACTCACGGATTCCTCTACAAAGTATGCTTGAACAAGAAATACCACCAACCAGCCCCAGAATGTGTACGCTCGTGGTGTGGAAATAAGTGTGATAGATACCACGCATTGTGGTGTGAACAGAGGCAAATATCTATTACACAGTTGAGTGTCGATCAATAGTGCCTTACATTTAATGCATATTTTGCACTGTGTGATTTACTATTTGTTTAATAAATCTACCTTTATCATAACTGTCACCAAAATATTTGTAAAATCACTGGATCTGGTGACTAGTGACTAAAGTTTACAACACTGTTATCAATATTGCGCTCTGACAACTCAAGTTATATTCCAAAATAGCCATGCTCTTTAATTATGATGTAACGCTATAGAACTCGTTATACGAGTCCCGCATCGGTTATCTGTTTTGAAAGCCAGAACATGGTGTTACCAACTCTCACTTAATGTGGGTGATCAATCTGTCACAGTATAAATTACTGTTATTCAATTTCGCTTGTAAAAGTTATCTTATGTCAATGTGAATGATACAGGTTATTCAACTGCGAGAGAGCTGGAAAAAGATTTGGCACGAGCAGTGTTGCAATATTAGTGATCTTATCGGTAGAAATAATACTTAAACAGTATATCTCTTTGTCGCATCATTTGTGAGGCGGAAAGCGAAAAGGAACTTTCTATTGGAGATTTGTTTTCCAGTTTTTGGTATCTGACTTTTCAGACAATAATGCTGGATTTGTAAATAGCATAAACTTTGCATATTACTGTAATTACAACATAGATATGTTTTTGGGGTTGGAGGTCTATTTGGAATTAATGTTATCACTTTCCCGAAACCATGGAAACCATCGCCGCCTGTTTTCTTCATCTATGTAGGCCTATACTGCAAAAGATTGGTCACCTATACGTTGGTATAAAACGCATGCTCATAGTTACGTGTTGTTTGTTCAACTATGCATACTATAGAAGTAGCGACATCTATACGTTGCTATAAGAACGCAAGCTTTCAGTTAGGTATTATTTGTTCATATAGCCTATGCATAGTCTACTAATCAGTAGCGTCATCTATACGATGCTATAAGAACGCAAGCTTTTAGTTACGTACTGTTTGTTCATATAGACTATGCATACTAATCAGGAGTACCACCTATACGTTGCTATGAAAACGCAAGCTTTTAGTTACGTCTTGTTTGTTTCGTTACGAATTTATTTGTTTCTTATAATGTTAAACGCAGAGAGGTGTAAAAATCCGTGACCGGAAACGTGCGGAGAAGGAAGTGAATGAGTTTTATAAATGTATCCTTGACACGTCATTCTCCTCCATAACTACCGATTCAGAAAAGTACTAGTACGAAGTGTTCCGAGGATTCAAAGAACAGAAGTCAGTGAAAGTCGGAAACATAACCTATCCATGTTTCTATGCTTTCTCATGTAGCGGAGAAAATGTAGGCTACGTTTTCTTTAAAGATTGCCAATTTCGCTTTCTGTTTCACATTGATGTTTCTTCTTTTGGTATATAGCGGTTTTTAAATCCCTTTAGTGCAGTGGTGTATCCTGACATTTCTCTTAAGGGAGACAAGAGTGAAAACTCTGGAGGATAGAAATTATTAGGACATTAAGCCTAAACCTTGGTATTACTATTAATATGCTTCGGTGGCATAGTTCGTAGCATGCTGAACTGCTGTTCCCAAGATAGTGGGTTCAAACCCAACCGAAGTCATCGGATATTTTAAGAGCGTTAAAATCCTTCGGTATGTCTTCCTTCGGAGGGGAAGTAAAGCCGGCGGTCCCATGTCATAGATTTATGGCATGTAAAAGATCCTTCCACAGACTAAACTTGTGTGAGGCTAAATTTTTAGGTTAGATTTTGTTGGAACGCTCAATCAAAGTTCCAACGTTCACCACTAGGTATCAGTGACATCTGGTAGCGAACGTTGGAACTACTTGAAATAGAACGGAACTTGTAGCTCACCCTATGGGTGTCCACTTGAAGCAGCTACAGCCTCTGGCGAGCCGAACATGTTCTCGGACACTCTCGGCACTAAAAGCCATACGACAAATACATAAATAAACCACTTCTAAGCAAGGTAAATACCATTATGGTTTATCCTAAAGCTTTTCAAAAATACCAGTTTGGTATGTATATCCTTTTATAGAATAGTGGTCTGAAATTCAACCACCTGTCATGAGGATGAATGTGTATTATCAAAGATGCTGATGGTCATATCATTCAGCGTTATTTCAAGGAATTTTCGTCTGGAGAGTTCATATTTCGGAAATCCAAATATTATTTCTGTATCTCCTAATTCTGTGGTGTTGAATACAATATTTTACAAAAATTAATAAAATTTAAAATGTAACAAAAGAATAAATAAATATAGAAATAAAAAATACACAAATTAAAAATTATGAAATCAAAACTTTAGAGTTTAAAAATAAAACGAATACTAAGTTAATTAAAAATAAAACAATGAACAATAAACTAATTAACATTAAAATAATTTAAGTTAAAATACTTAAATTAATATTAAAATATTTCAATTAAAACCAAAATATTACAACAATAAAACAATTAAAATCAAAGTCAAAATAATTAGAATTGAAATCATTAAATTTTAAATTAAAATTTTTAAAATCGAAATATTTATGATAATTTAAAACAAAAAATAATTAAAGTCAAAATAATTGAGATTTAAATAATTGGAATCAAAATAATTATACTGTAATTAAAAGCAGAATAAGAAAATAAAATTAAAAATCATTAAATTAAAAATTAAAATAATTTACATTAACATTAAAATTTCATACGGTAGTCTACAAATGAGATTTCTTTAAAAAAATATTGCATCTCACCTATAAGTTACAGGGTTAATGTATTGACCACCGCCTCTGTCTTAATTCTGGTCAAGTACACACACTACTTGAGTACAGAGACCACATCAACATAGATCATCAGACGGATTTCATACACCACCAAGTACACAGCGCTGACTACGATATCCCAAATCCTCAATGGGGAAGAAACAACATATACACACATCTGAACTCAGTTGTTTTGCAGCATCACTGATAGCATTGAGAAACCATTGTTGAGCACAAACGGAAGAAGTCACTTGTGTAATATTTATTATCTAGTCGCATTCGCTCTGGGGGTTACATAATAATCGTAATAAGTGTTCACACCAATTTGATTCGTCGTCTTGACTTAGCTCATCTGGGTCACCGGGTCCATGCTTTAGTCGCAAACAGTGCTTGTCTTAATTCGATACGGTGAGACTTTCTCAATCTTTTTATATCCCGCCGTGCCGGAAACCTTGAATTAGTTTGCAGGTCTAACCTTACAAAAAGTATTGCTTATAAAGCTCATGGTGCGTTAGTGGGATTATTAAGTTGTGGGTAGTGAGGAAAGCAACAGTAGGAGGTACCAACTTGAGAGGGAAATTGCCGGCAATTTACGACAAGCTGAAGACACGTAACTTGCTTACAGCTAAAGATCTGCGTGTATGCGGATAAACCCGCGGATATCCGCAAATTTTTCAACATGTGGATATAGTTTGCGAATAGCGGATAAGCTGCGGGTAATGATCAGAGTAAATTTGCGGATAGTTTTTAGAGTACAATGTTGAG
The DNA here is from genome assembly GCA_946902985.2 of Meconema thalassinum. Classification (NCBI taxonomy): domain Eukaryota; kingdom Metazoa; phylum Arthropoda; class Insecta; order Orthoptera; family Tettigoniidae; genus Meconema; species Meconema thalassinum. The sequence continues at coordinate 111,780,438 of OX336393.1, forward strand.
CTGGAGTTATTAAAACTAATTTTCGTTTTCGTTAAGATCTTTGTCTTTCTCGTTATTTCCCTATTTGCTTTCGCTTCGAGTGTATGAGAATAGCCTAATAGATAAGTGAGAGAAGCCAGGCATGGAGACACCCTCAATTATTGTTGACTTATGCCAAAAAAAAAGTTTTTTATACCTGCGCTTGCCTACGTGGGTACATCCAACGACAAAGGGCTAAAATTAGCCACCCGCTGGTTCACATGCCGATACTCAGAGGGACAAAACTCAGTCAATATTGTCTTGCGATTCACATATCCTAGGGGAACGAATTTCTCATGAAATGTGTTGCTTTAATACTTTGTGCTTTATCCAGTAAATCAAAAATATTAATGCAATGTCAGCGGATTCGGATAACAAACGTGCAGGTGTGGCTGCGGGGCGGATACGAATAACAGTCGTGTGGATGCAGACTGGATGCGGATAACAGTTTGTTTAAAACGCGCAGGGCTCTACTTATAGCCCGATAAGTTACTGACAAGGTAACCTTAGCATCACTACAAACATGGTGTTGGTCTAAATCAGGGTTGCCACTCATGTTCCAAAGTCACCATGTTTGCAGCCCACTTGCAGAATGAAACCACAGGGTCATTATATTTGTGTGCCCCGATGAACATGGCAAGCTAAGCCGGCTTTGACTGGCGCAGATTGCGGGCGCGCGTACACGGTTCAGCCGATGGAGGCGCGCACTTTTGCACTTTTACCAAACATGTTCAATAATGTGTACTTACAGAGCCCATAGGCGATGCTGAAAATGTCCTCCCTCTCTTGTAACACACACCTGAAATCTTCTGAAATATTTCGTGCCCACCAGTACCGTTATTAACGGTTTATTCATGGTATTCCTTTTCTAAGCTTACTGTACAGAAAGTTATTGTCTATTCTGAATCCAGTTACCTAACCACACATTTAACTTTTTTAAATGTCAATTCTTGTATAAGATATTAACAATTTTCTTTTGGTGGGCACGGACCCCCCCCCCCCTTCCGTTGGTAGTTCGTGTGTCTCCTCAGACTGTGAACTGTGGTAAGGGCAAAAGTACAACAAAGTTAACAAAACCACCATAATGTGTTCTGGTTGCAAGAGGTACACAGTAAAGAACAGTCGTATGTTCCACGTGTGTTAAAGATGGCGAAGAGTATGATCAGTGAATAATTTACTTTCTGAACTTCTTTTTTCATGATTACCGTATTTGATTTTGTTTGCAACTGAAAAATAGCATGGTATTGTCAGGGGCGGTCCCAAGGGGGGGGGGCAGGGGGGCCATGCCCCCCCCCCAAACGGTCTTCAAAAATAGAAAGAAAAAAAAGGAAATGAGAAAGAAAAATGAGAAAGAGAAAGGCAGAGGAGAGAGAGGGAAGAGAGCAAAGGTTTGACTTGAGAGTTCCAATTTTGACATCACAGGACCTGCCTGTGAGAGTGACACCAGCCCTCCAGACCCCTTAGAAAATGAAGGGAACTTCCGTGAACTCCTTCAGTTTCGAGTCGAAAGCGGCGAAGAAACTCTTTGTAGCCACCTTGAAAATGCATCAGCACGGGCTACGTATATTAGTAATAGAACATAAAATGAACTGATTAAGTGTTGTCGTGAGGAAATCCAAGAAGACATTGTTCAGAAGGTGAAAGTAGCAGCATGTTTTCCGTCATGTTCGATGAGACATCAGACATTTCCCTAAAAGAACAGCTTGCATTGTCACTTCGCTACGTCCACGAAGAGAAGGTGCACGAAGATATTTTGACATTTGCGGACGCCTACGAGTCTATTAGGGAGGACGATATTCAATGCGGGGAACCAAAATTGTCAGGCTTTGCTCTTGGTCACGTTGTACAAGATCTCACTACAAAGCTCTCACTCGATCTTAAGCTTTGTGTTGGGGTAGGCACGGATAACTGTTCGGTGATGTCATCGGAAACGAAAGGTGCAGTACAGAACTATTGAAAGCGGCACCTTGCGGTTCTAGGTGTCCATGCTACAATCACGCCCTTAACAGCAGCTTAGCGAAAACTTCAAAAGTAGTGCTCACTCGTAATGGTACAGCATTGATGAAAAATGCAATTAACTTTGCTAGATCATCTCCTAAAAGATACAAAGCATTTTTTTGGTCAGTTTTGGGCGAAGACTTTGGCAAACTGGGTGAAACGAGGTGGAGTGAAAAATATGATGGCCATTTACAGTTCGAGAGACTCTTACTTAAGATAATTCGAACTTTAGAAATCATAGCAGAATGGGAGGACAGCGACACATCGAGTGCAGCTGAATCCCTCATTCAATCATTGTGTGATACGCAATTTGTGGTTTCAATGTTGTGTCTGTGCGATGTCCTAGGTAAAACCCGGCCTTTGAGCCTTCTTCGTCAGGACGATTCATTGGACTTGGTGATGGCTTCCACGGGTGTCATGGACACCATCGAGGCGCTTTCGACTGCACGTGAGAATGCTGAACCGTACTTCGAGATAATATTTTGCAGAAAAACTGGAATTTGAGGTGGCGTTGCCCCTAAGAGCAGACAGGAGGAAGCGGTCCAACGTTCCAGCTGACATTGACGCACCCGAAGAGTTCTACCGCCGAACTGTCTTCATTCCGCTGATCGAGCATGTGGTGCAGGATCTCAAGGAACAATTTCCTAATGAATCTTTGGCCGCATTCGACTTGATGCCTGCAATCTGCGTTGACAAACCGGCTGAAGACCCAACAGTGGTGCAATGTTTGGAGGCTCTTCGTATCAAGTATCAGCCTTTGCTAATATCCGACGGGCGCCACTTGCAGGGAGAGTACGCTGTATGGAGACAGCGATGGTTGAGATTGAAGTCGGCAGGGAAGAAATTGCCATCAACTGCAATTGAGTCAATGGTAGCTGCTTCTCAAAGCTTGACACCTACAGTCAACACTCTCCTGCAGGTTTTGGCGACGTTGCCTGTGAGTAACGCCACTCCCGACATTGCGATGGCTGAAGGACTGGCTACGGTCCCAAATGCCGGAAGAAAGGCTAACCGAACTGGCTCTGTTACATTGCCATCGGTCAACGAAAGTCAGTGTGGAGAAAGTAATTGATCGGTTTGCCAAAATGAAGACAAGGCGATTGGATTTTGTTCATTGATCAGATACCTACAATAAACAGATTTAAATTATTATTATGTGTGTTCTCTTTCTAGAGTCTATTCGACCCTCTCCTCGATTTTTATAAAACTAATAGGTTATTATACGAATTTCAGTCCTTATGATATTATGCGGCATGCTACCAGTAAAAATTAAAGATAGCCTACTGTATATAAAAATAGGACGGATGCCTCCTCCTCCCCCCCCCCCTCCTTATGGGATCAGGGCCCCCTCCAAAAGTTCTGGCTGCGACCGCCCCTGGGTATTGTTAGGATTAACAAGCTGACATATTTAAAGTCGATGTTTGATTAATACGATGAGTCTCGCTCACTTGTGCCCTTACAACATTGAAACTAAGGAGCATTAGTCAATGGAATTTAGTCCAGTACAACGGGAGATGGAGAGCTGCACCAATGGACTGAAGATCCAAACAAAAACAACTAGGGAAGAAAATCAGGGGCCAAGAGCGAGTTGGGCACTCTGTATAGTTGTAGTACGAAACGCAAATATTAGAATGTATTTGAGTCGCGTTCAAGGTCCAAGACAATGCACGCACGAACGGAGTATGCACTGCGCTTGACTGAGAACCCACAGCGAAGGTCGTGAGTGAAGAACCCAACATAACAAACGTTCTGAACAAAAATATAGTTAAGACGTTAGCTTAATTCCTGTCGGAACTTGTGGTAACGTTGCCATATGTAGACACAAGTCACTATAGAGCGTCTCAACCTTAAAAGACAGTATGGAATTAAATGGAGTATTTGCCTCTCACTCGCACTCCTATGTCCTGCAATTAGCTTCGTCCTCTTCCACCCCGGCGATGTTGCCATTTCCCAATAGTTGAAAGTGAAAAATCTAAGAATATGTTTGCGTGGTCTGATAAGAGAATTTTCCGCTCTTTATGATCATGAAAAAATAAAAGCCATAATTTATAATAATAATTAACACATGACCCAATTTTCACAATTACGATATTTTAGCGCGAATCTATATTTGTGCAGATATAAAACTTATCAGGCCATAGATAACGAACTAATGATCGCAACAGATCAAGAATTTATTTTTAGATTGCCTGATGTTGGTAAAAGATACTCTATTTCTCAGGGCAGTAATTATTTTCATAGTAAGAAAGTTATGACGTTTCTTTTCTTAAATGTTACTTGAAAAATCTGAGATGAACGCACAACCAACTTGTCGATGCCGGATGCATAGAAAGTTCGTCCAGCGTTCTGCAACCACATGGAGACAGCGGCCTCCACCTCCTCATCGGTCTGGAAACGTCGACCACCGAGCTCCGTTTTGAGCTTACCGAACAGATGAAAGTCACATGGCGCTAGGTCGCGACTGTAGGGTGGATGTTGCCAGACCTCCCACTTGAAACACTGCAGCAGTTCGCTCGTTTGTCGGGCTTGTGAGGTGTTGCGTTATCGTGCAACAAAATCACACCGGCTCTCAATTTTCCCCGGCGCTTCTCTTTAATCGCTTTACGCTACCATTGCAACGTTTGACTATACGACGCACAGTGGTCCTTTTAGCCCATCTGGCCGCGCAAAATTCCTTTGCATATGGAAGAGGTCTAAAAACTTTAAAATAACTGTTCAAAAGTATGATAAACATTTTCCTTAATCTTATTTACAAGAATTGAGTTTAAACTTGTCTTAATAATAACAATAATATTAATAATGTTCAACTGGATGAAGGCTTTCCTTAATGCTGCTGAGTGTAGGTGATTTTGTGACTACAGATTTTTGAAAAATACTCCAGATTAAAATAAATCAGCAATAATTTGTATGCTTTGTTGGACTCCTAGCGTCAAACAATCCATAGATCTTTCAATTGAACTATTACAGATATTATGCCACAAGAGGCTAATTTTCATTTGAGAATGCACTAAATTACAAAATAGTATTTGATGTGTAGGTACAGTAATAACAATTGAACTCTTTTAGTAACCATAATAAAATACTGTGCATGAATACACAAAACATATTTCATCTCCCTTGTCCTCACAATCTCTATATCTCTATCTCTCTATCTCTATAACACACCAATAAATTAACTTGTCACTGAAATGCGATTTCATGAGTCAGGCGAAACACATGCCGTTCCTTCCATCTGGTTCTTATCACAGCTAAACTTGTGGTGCAACGAAGCACTTAAGAAGGGAAGTAATAATAATAATAATAATATCGTATGGCCTCGGGTGCCTGGTGCAAGCTTTGCTATTTGACACCCAGAGGGTAGCTTGCATGTCGAATTTCGTAGTTCCTTGACTATGAAAGTCAAGGAGGTTAGATGTTAGATATCTAATCTCCTTGAACACAATAGCGCTCTCTAGTAGAGAAATGAGGAACTTTGTGCTGGCGGAAACTCCCGAGATTAATTTTGCCATTATGAACTCGGCCTACTGAATTCAAATGGGTTCTTTGACATGCCAACATCGTATGACATGCGTATCGTATTTTTGCCGCCTTTCAAAAATCACTTACCACGGTCAGGGGCGAACCTGCAATCTTGGGGTTAGTAGACCGAGGGAAGTAATTAATTAACACAATATATGATCTTTCAGGGGTGTACAGAATTAAACTGAAGTACCACACATCTATTCGATTAAAGAAAAATTAGGACGACAAAAAAGTAATAATGTATACAAATATTGCACTACGTAATAAATAAAGTGTTTTTATATTATTCTTTAAACCATACTAGTCCATTTCTCCATGCTGGTTCTGATGCCGGATCTTGTAGTTAACTTAGATCCTCAGAATGAATTGGGTCGTTTGTCTTTTGTGGCTTTCTTCTCAGGCTACTTATTGGGGATCAGATGACATCAAGAGCATATTCAGCATATCTGCCATTGTTTGCTTCCTTGAACATTTTCTCGTATTCCACAGACGGAAGAATTTTCTGGATTTATTAAGGGCCTCTTGGGCCTCCTCTGAAAGTTGACCTATGGGGACGAGGGACGATTTTATTATATGAGCGCCATGCAATGTTCCCTTCCAGCCAATTTTTATTTTGCGACTGAAACTTGCTTAATGTCCTGTGACTTACAACTCACTTTTTTCTTAATTGCGCGGAAAAATTAGTACTTTTTTCTAACAATATCTTTAACAGACTGTCCAAGGGTTTTCAGATTAGTATTTTCTATCAAATAGTTTAGTAAGACATCACTTTATTTCACTTTCCCACTTGCAAGGAGCCAAACATCGAAAAGTTCTTTCCGCGAAATTCCTTCCGACAGCACTAAAAGGAGAAAATAAGCTAAAGTTGCAAACAGTAGCAGGCAGTTTTTATATAGACAACAGGAGAGGGTATAGGCTATAGTCTAATGGAAAGAATTTCAACAATGGTTGACAATTGCGAATTTCCGGGTCTAAAAACCCATAGAAGAAGGATAAAACATATTTCAAAAGTCACTATTTTCAACCGTTTATCACATGAACACAGCAATTTGTATACGATTTTGCAAATTCAATAAAGAAAGAGCATACCTTGGTCTGTCATATCCAGTAGCAAACGATGAAGATAGCTCAAAAACCCGTCTTTACAAGCACAAGATTAAAACACAAATAATCAGCCACGCTTCCAGCTGAGGATGCGATAAGAAACATCCAACTTCAGCGGTCTCTCACTCCCTAGGGGGTGAACAAATATGACATATAGGCATAGTTCTGAGGTCATTGGACATTACTGATACTAAAAACGTCATAAATCATGTAAATACATATCATTTATTTTTTACATTTTGAGCGCCCAGATAGTGCAAAAGGACCACTTTGCGACTCCGCGTTGATCGTCGTTCCTTTCGGCATGAATTCCACGTGCAACGGGTTTCTGCGGTGAATCGTCACAGGCGATGAAACGTGGGTCCACCACTTCACCCCCGAAACGAAGAGAACATCAATGGAATGGGTTCACCCCTCATCACCACAACGAAAGAAGGCCAAGGTTCAACCATCAGCCGGTAAGGTTATGGTGACAGTGTTCTTTGACATGGAGGGTTTGCTGCACGTCATGTGACTTTCATCTGTTCGGTAAACTCAAAACGGAGCTCGGTGGTCGACGTTTCCAGACCGATGAGGAGGTGAAGGCCGCTGTCTCCGTGTGGTTGCAGAACGCTGGAGGAATTTTCTATGCTTCCGGCATCGACAAGTCGGTTGTGCGTTCGCAGAAATGTTTGGAGTCTCTTGGAAACTATGTGGAAAAGTGACGTTACATTGTATGTCGTTACAGGCGTGTTGCTGTTGTATAGGTGGTGTAATAAATGGCCATAACTGGGAAGTGCAACTTACTTTTTGATCTGCCCTCGTATATGTTGTTTATATTAGTACAATACACAATCATGAAAAATTTCATTGAGATATCTTGAATAGTATTTGAGCTATCATGTAAACGCTGTGTGAAAATAAAGTTTTTGGGAAACAACCTTCAAACTTGCCTAAGGGTAGAATTTAAAGAGACAACTTAAGCGACAGCAACTGACATTTAAGGGCATATCTCTGGAAGTATTGAAGATATTTTCATTTTGTTTTTACCAAATCAAAGACAAAATATTAGTCATTCAAATAATTCATTAAAATTTTCTTTTGACCCTGAAAGGTGTACATCCCCCCTTAATTGAAACCACTAACAACTGGGACTATGAGAGTGATCTGAGTACCACGGAAGTCAGGCGGCGCGCTGAAGAGCTGTGGAAAAGTACCTAGCATAGGTAAAATCTAAAGAGATGTACTGTATGACTTTGCAGTTCCTTTAAACGTGAGGCGGTACAACTCTGCTTATTCATGGCCGTAAAGAGCTAGCAGATGGCTGATTTGTAGTGCATGAAAATTGTTGAATCGCCCGCGACAGGTCAGGTTAGCCTCCTTTCTTGGAGTTCAGTGAAGAACGTTCTGCCTGTTAGAGAGAAAATAAGGGGCGATCCTGGTCCTTAGTGTGTTTAGGGAGTTCATTATAAAGTAAGTTTCACTCATGGTTATGTTTCTCCTTCGTCGTCTTCTTCTTCATCATCATCATCATCATATTCGGTATTACTATCCATTACTCGCTATTACGGAATGACAATGTCATTTTGAGAAAGGCATCTGACGCACAGCCATAATTTTTTTTAACATACAAATCTTATTTCATAGGAAACATTTTATAAAATATAGTTTGCAAAGTGCACAAAACAATTTGGGATTTTTAGCTATTTTTATACAGTTGATAAATTGAAAATCCGCCTGAACAATACTAAGGGAAGTTGTTAAATGAAATATTAAACGACGTACATGTTTCGGAATATCAATGATTCCATCCTCAGCGTGGAAAATACTGTATTATACCTTAGAAACTAGTTAAACATTGTCGAACAAGAAGTTCCATACTAAAGAGCCTACTTTTCTTAAAATTTAAGATTCAATCTATATGGACCTATCTAGAAAAATGACGAAATAAAGTTGGCAATATCGAAATTTCTAATTATTCCTAAATATACCTGGTATAATGTAGCCTAATACAGCACTACAGTTGGCAGCCCTGGTGACTGAATATATTGTTAGTTCTATCTCTTAAGGTACAGAATACAAAAATAGGTTGAAGTCCAATGGAAAGCATGGACGTTACATGCAGTTAGACATTGGATCTATCAGTGCGCGTAAAATCATGTTGGCAACAATGTAATGCATGTGTTGGTCAGACATAATCTGAAATATTATGATCTCTTGTTGTGCCAATTTTGGATGAAATCCATTTGTTAGTATAGAGGTTACATGTATTTTAAAATTGGACCTATCAGCAGGCTTAGAGTCATGTTGGTAGCACTGACGTACATAAGTAATTCCAAATTAATCTAGAATGTCAGGTACTATACGTGTGCATAGTTTAAAGTTGTGGGCTTGCATACATTCTGATATATTGGTATTTGGATAAGGAAATAGAGAGTGCATTCATTAACAGTTGGCAGCCCTGATGGCTTTTAAGAATACCCTCAGTCATATCTGTTTATGTACACATAGTGCATACGAAATGTGGTTGAAATTCAATTGATAGTGTAGAAGTTATATGCATTTAAATATGGACCTATCAGCAAACTTAGAATCATTTTGGCAACACTGCCATGCATGGCCTCCTGGAAATTAAACTGAAATTGTATTATCTATATGTGTGCCAATTTTAAAATAGCTCCCATGCATACCTTCCAAGATATCCGACATGGAGCTCAAATTTCAATTGCGGTTTTTCAGCAGTTGGTAGCACTGACATAATTTTTAAATATGGGCTTGAGATATTCAGGTATAGATCTTTACGCACCAAATTTGGATTCGATTGCTGCAGCCGTTTAGGAGTTGATAGGGGGGGACACACACACACACAGCCAGACAGACAGACAGACAGACACATACACATTTGCCCGGATCGATCTCATAAGTCTACTTTTTCCTCATTTTTGCAAAATGTGAAAAGTAGTCTAAAAATTGGATATCCTTGCAAATAGTGTTAATTTAAATTAATGAAAAACTTGTAAATATATGAATTGATATGCATCCCCGAAAATTGGCTGTGCAATATCTAATTATCAAGATATGGCAAAACTGTAGAAACTTCTGGACTCCCTTCCGCGCTATCTTTGAGTTTCAACAGTTACCGTCACTTCTGGACTCCCTTCCGCGCAATCTTTGAGTTTCAACAGTTACCGTCACTGATTACACTTGCTGGTGCGCTATCTTTTAGCTTCAACTGTTGCCCTCACTGACCACAGGACATCCTCTTAAGACTTGACGGTGCGCTACCTTTGAGCTAATTGTCCCCTGAAGCGAGACACTTGATTAGCACAGGAAACCGTTTAGCTATGGTGTAATGCGCTCTGCGCCCGGAAACTGCACTCTTATGCATTCATAAATACACAAGCGAGAGAAAGCGATGATTAATAGGAGAGTCTGCTCAAGGCCTTAATGGTCGTCAGTCAAGGCTGTCGAGCCAATAACATCCATTCGATCCGTAGGCTATTTAACATCCTTCTCATGACAAATATAAAACCTATAAAATCCACTTCTATTAATAATAAGCAAACGTGAGTAACCTAACCGAGAGTGGTAGCAACTCTCGCTAAGGCACATCAAGCCTAAAAGGTCAAGTTATATAATTATGGACACGGTGGACGATCGGGTTCGAATTCTGCAGCCGACCGTCCTTGAAATAGTTTTCTGTGACTTCCCCATTTTCAACTTCAAGCAAATGCTAGAACGGTGTCTCCTATGTCTCATTCTTATTACTTGTCAAGCTAGGTTTTAGTTTCCTTCATTTACTAACCAAAACAAGAACAATCAAAATGTAATGTTTTTAGTCGGTCAACACGATTGTACCCAATTTTAATGGGTGGTTCCCTAATCCTGAAAATATTTTTACATGAAATAAATAAATAAATAAATACACTTGGAGGACCTGTTTTGATCGTCAAGCGATCATCGTCAGATCCTTTACACTTAAGCTATTAAATCTATGTCTATAAGCATGGGTTGTGATATTTACAATATATACACTTACTGTATTTAGTTGCAGTAGTAGCCTAGTTAAACTAGCACAACTAGTCAAGATATGAGGTATTTAGCATACTTTTCACATATTACAAAAATAAGGAAAAAGTAGACTTACGAGATCGATCCGGGCAAATGTCTGTCTGTCCTTGTGCCCCCCCCCCCCCCCTATCAACACCTAAACGGCTGCAGCAATCGAAACCAAATTTGGTACGGGTAAAGATATATACCTGAATATCTCAAGCCTATATTTGAAAATGATGTCAGTGCTACCAACTGCTGAAAAACCGCACTTGAAATTTGAGCTCCATGTTGGATATCTTGGAAGGTATCCATGGGAGCTATTCCAAAATTGGCACACATATAGATAATAATATTTCAGTTTAATTTCCATGAGGCAATACATGGCAGTGTTACCTAAATGAGTTTATGCCTGCTGATAGGTCCAATTTTTAAATGCATATAACTTCTACACTATCAAATGGATTTCAACCAAATTTCGTATGTAATATGTGTACATAAACAGATATGACTGAGCGTATTCTTCAGAGCCACCAGAGCTGCCTACTGTTAATAAATGCTCTCTCTCTATTGTTTTATCCAAATACCAATATATCTGAAAGTATGCAAGCCGACAGCTTTAAACTATGCACACGTATAGTACCCGACATTCTAGATTAATTTGGAGTAACTAACATACGTCAGTGCTGCCAACATGATTCTAAGCCTGCTCATCGGTCCAATATTAAAATACATGTAACTACTATACTAACAAATGGACTTCATCCAAAATTGGCACAACTAGGGATCATATTATTTCAGATTATTTCTGACCAACACACGCATGCCATTGTTGCCAACATGATTTTACGCGAGCTGATCGTTCCAATGTCTAACTGCATGTAACGCCCATGCTATCCACTGGACTTCAACCATATTTTGTATTCTGTACCTTAGGAGATTTGGGGGCAGATGACCTCGTAGTTCTGCCCCTTAAAAGAACAATAACTAGCTAACCTTAAGAGATCGAACAAAGAATATATTCAGTCACCAGGGCTGCCAACTGTAGTGCTCTATTAGGCTACATTATAGCAGGTATATTTCGAACTAATTAGGAATTTCGATATTACCAACTTAATTTCGTTATTATTGTAGATAGGTCCATATAGATTAATCATTGGCATGAATCTCTCGAATACTACCTATATTTGACTACTGTGACACTGTGTTGGCTGAAATAACCTACGACAGTAACAAGAAACTGGACCGGTGCCTGAACAACTGTGTAAGATATATCTTTGGTCTGCGATATGATGATTATATATCACCCTAATATAAGGAGCTGTCGTGGCTTCGAGTGCACCAGCGTCGTGAACTCCACATGTTATCACTACTGCACAAAATACTTATGAATGAGATGAATGATTGGATTACTGTAGTTACGTCATTTAAGGGTACTTTGCATTGTATATTTTTTAAATTAACTATCTTGTTTCACCGTTTTCTTACCTCTCGTCCTATCATGACCACAATACGAGATCTGGCTCCTCTCTTGCCATACCTATAAACCGTACTGCTGTTTACAACCGCTCGCTCATAATCTCAGCGTCCAGGTCATGGAATTTGCTACCTGCGAACATTAGAGACAATCCCTCTCATCGCAAGTTTAAAGTGGCTTGCCGCGAGTATTTGCTGGGTGGATCCCGCTGACTTCCTGGATAAATGTTGAATGAATGAATGAATGAGATGAATGATTGGATTACTGCAGTTACGTCATTTAAGGGTACTTTACTTTGTGTATTTTGAAATTAATGATTCTATCATTATTCATATTATCACTATACTTATTGCTATTAATATTATTTGTGCTACTGGTATTTATAATTATAAGTCATGTAGATGTATACTCTTCTAGTGGTTAAGTGTAAGAGAGGGCCTTGAGCCCTAACTTCGCCACCAATAAAGGCATTATCTATCTATCTATCTATCTATCTATCTATCTATCTATCTAAAAATCTTAATTTTAAGAAAAGTAGGCTCTTTAGTTCGTCACGGAACTTCTTGTTTCTTTTTGGCAAGGTACTGATAGAGGTGATAGACCTTCAAATTTGCTTGCTTAGTGTGATTATGTGATTGTTATTAAATGGTCAGGTTATTGTGGATTGTGAGCTTAGCTGTTTAAACGATGTGTGATCCGTTCCCGTGCTGCTACCGACACCGCTGCCTGCACTCAGCTGTAAAAGATATGACGATGATCGTTTGACGATCGAAACTGGTCATCCAAGTGTATTTATTCATTTCATTTAATTATTTTCAGGATTAGGGAACCACCCATTACAATTGGGTACAATCGTGTTGACATTAAATTTCGATTACTAAGGCTACATGAAAATTGGCTTCCAACAAGACAAAATTCAGAACAATATATACGTTAAAAGTCAGCAATTTTTCTAGGTATGTGCCGTGTCTTGTGTGGAGTTTCACGTAGGACACCAAGCTGGCTCATCAGCGGTCCACCTTGATGAGAGGCAAACAGCTTGACCACTGCGCCACCACGCCCTTTCATCCCCAGTTGTATCTGCTGTTAACACGAGTCCAGCTACAAGACTCTCCTTGTGGCGGTAGAGGAATGATCCCTCGCAAAATCCGTTGGTGAAGCCGAGCTTGGAGCATAAAGGATTTAAAAAAGGGGGGGGGGGCAGATGACAAGATGAATGAAACTGGGCAAGGACGCGGAAGGAAGCGGCCGTGGCCTGTCAGAAGGTACCGTCCCAGCATTTGCCTGGTGTTGAAAATGGGAAACCACGGAAAACCATTTCTAGGACGGCCGACGGTGAGGCTCGAACCCACGCGTCTACCGAGTCAGCAGAGAGCTTGGCCCCATGACCTAACGCTGCGAGCGTAGCCACCGCTGTCGGTACAATAATAATAATAATAATAATGTTATTGGTTTTACGTCCCTTTTAACTTCTGTGGCTTTTCAAGACGCCAGGGTGCCGAAATTTTGCCCCGAATGAGTTATCTAACGTGCCAGTAAATCTATTGACACGACTCACTCGCATTTGCGCACCCTCAAATGCCAACTAACTGAGTCAGGATTCGATCCTGCAACCTTGAGCACAGCACACAAGAACGATACCGCTGCACCACACAGCCAATCGAAGGGGAATAGTGTATCGTACAAAGTTTTATAAGGCAATGCTTCAACTTATCACCCACACTTTTCAATCTATACATTGAACAAGCAATGAGGGAAATTAGAGAAAAATTTAAAGTAGGGGTCAAGATTCAAGGAGAAATAATTTCAACTCTGAGATTTGCCAATGACATCGTCATCTTAGCCGACACACCAGGGGATTTGAATGTGGGTTTCAATGGTATGGATTCCGTCTTGAGGAAAGATTTCATGATGAAAATCAATAAATGTAAGAGAAAAAATGTAATGCAGCCGAAAGAAATCATAAACCCCTATTGACATCAAATTGGCTGGGGAAAAGCTAAAGGAAGTAAGAGACTTCTGTTACTTAGGAAGCAAAATAACCAGTGATGGACGAAACAAAGAGGATATCAAAAGTAGACTGGCTCAGGCAAGGAAAGCATTTGTACAGAAAAGGAATCTGTTGACATCAAATATAGATTTAAATATTAGGAAGTCATTCTTGTAAGCCTTTGTCTGGAGCGTGGCGCTCTATGGAAGTGAAACTTGGACTATTGGTGCAGCAGAAAAGAAGAGAATAGAAGCGTTTGAAATTATGAAGATCAGTTGGGTAGATAGAGTAACAAATGAAGAGGTATTACGACAAGTGAGAGAGAAGAGATAGGTTGGTAGGGCACATACTAAGACACCCAGGAATAGCAAACTTAGTTATGGAAGGAAGGGTCGAGGACAAGAACTGTAGGGGTAGACCAAGGTTAGAATATGTTAGATTGTCTCGGATGTAAGGTGTGGGTAGCTATGTACAGATGAAACAATTAGCTCAGTACATGGGGCATGGATAGCTGCATCAAACCAGTGAAAAGCTAAAGACTCAAGCACACACGTTCATTCATTGTTTTTGTTGATTCATTTAGGGTGTTTGTGGAACCATGGTCATGTGTACTTGAGTGTATATGAAGTTTGTTTAATAACTTGTGTCATTGTGTTGGCTATAGTAGTGTATATATTTGTAATTGAGGTTAGTATTTAGAAGGCAGCGGCTGGTGCCTTAAGCTATGAACCAGTCCGGCATTTGCCTGGAGTATAAGGGAGAAACCACTGAAACCCACTAATAGAACATCTGAGGTGGGAATCTAACGCAATGCCTCTAAATGCACACAATACGTACCCCCAAGACTACAGAAGGCCACCCATTGATTTAATCTCTCATTAGGGTAGCGTAAGGAAGGCCACAAAAACTATCCGCCACATAAGTAATTCATCGCATATCATCCGACCGCGTTTAAACGGAAATCATTAAAAGGGTGGACATACAAACTAATAAACTTAGCTACAATTGGAACTTCTCTTGCTCCTTTATACGACCCATGCTTTGCTACGGGTGATACATAAATTAAAATGTGAAGGTGACAGTTAAAACAGGCGATAGGCGAGGTGTTGCGTGGAGGGAGAGTAAGGATGGAACGTTATGTCTAACTACACCGCTCGGCGTTGACCGTGTTCTATAGCACAAATTTAGGTTTTACTCGCTAACCGTTGGAGATACACAAAAAGTGATAAGGACCTTTCGGATAGAAAATTAAATTTTAAACCTCGCACATGCCATCAAAATTTTGCTATTTCTTAGCTTTGACTTCTTATTTGAAATGGAAATATGAAAGTTTGAAACCAAAGGGAGTAGTGACGTTACTAAAATGATCGCCCTCTTTCAATTGTGCAAAGCATCGAAATAAAATGTAGCCTATATGTTAACCATGTAAATCAGATACTTCCATGTAAAATTTCATGTAAATCGGACCAGTGGTTCTTGCGTGATTGAGTAATACACAGACACACACCATCTCATTTTTATATATTAGTATAGATGCCTCTTGAACGTATTGTATTTGCAAGCTACCAAACTTTCTCCGTTAAGATTTACCTTAGTTGAGTGCTTTATTACTCAAGAATCTTTTCACTTACTCGCTACTATTATCCGGTCTCTGCACCTCATGGGCCGTGAAGGAGTTGTTAGTTTCAGACGGAAGAACAGTCTACATTAAGGAGAGCTTCAACTCGCTTTACTTGCTAAAGCGTAAGAGATATTCCAAGTAGTAGCTACTGCACATTACAAAAACTAATAAAATTGTTGATTGTTTTACGTCCATTTTAACTACTCTGGCTTTTAGAGACGCTAGGGTGCCTGAATTTTGCCCCGAAGGGGATCTTTAACGTGCCTGTAAATCTACTGACACGGCTCCCTCGCATTTGCGCACCCTCAAATGCCAGCTGACTGCGCCAGGATTCGAACCTGCAACCTTGGGCTCAGCAAATAACTAATAATGGTTCAACACAGTGTTACAAATAACGAATGGTGATTAAAGGGAATTACAGATATCGAACAAAAATCTTTTAGCATCAATTATTATGAAAGTAACTGAAAAATAAAAACGAGAGAAGAGCACACCCATCAACTCAAATCACATGTTATAGCATTTGTTTGTTTATGTTTCCATCACCCTTACGCCAGTTCCAGATAACGGCAGCACCGTCGCTTGAGTTCGCGATTACCATCGCTGTCACTTGTGCTAAAAGAATCATATGAAGTTGTTTCTGCTTTGGCTTCTGCTGTATTTAGGTCAGAACGGTGTCATTCTGTTGTGTCATCTCAGCGCAGGACGGAGACTTATTTTCCACGTTTCTATTTCCAGGATGGAATGTTATTAACATACCTATCACCTGCTCCTACCTTGAGGCGCCCCTGACAAACCATTAATAGCAGTAGTATCATTAAACATGTCTACACCACGGTACATACTATTTCATCACTACTCTCAAGCAGCGCGACGTAACACCTAAGTTAGGTGTCTGGTGCCCATGAACTGGGCTCCTTTTACTCTGTTTTGCAATAAAATAATTGATATTAATTAATATAACTTTGACTTAAGCATTGAGGCACTTTAAGTCAGAGTATTTATTGTGGTAAGGCTTTTAAGTTATGCTTTGGTTTGATGTGATGATAGGTATTTGAGAGTAGCAGTCGCAGGGGCTGTGATTTATAAGCATCGTACACTAGTTAAGCCTAAGTGAACAGGATCTGAGGATGAACACGGGACGTTCGAAACATGTCATCCAATTAAGCACCTTCTCCTCAATATTTGTGCACAAAAGCGTGTTATTTTGTGATAAATACTTATTCCGGGATAAAGCGGCTTCGATGGCATAGTTGGTAGCATGCTGAGCTTCTATGCCCAAGGTCACGGGTTCAAACCCGGCCCAAGTCGTAGGATTTTTAAGAGCGTTAAAAATCCCTCAGTATGCCTTCCTTCGAAGGGGAAGTAAAACCGGCCGTCCCATGTCATAGATTTATGGAATGAAAAAGAACCTTCCACTTACTACATCTGCGGAAGCTAAAATTTGTAGGTAAGTTTGATAACGCTATATTAGTTCCAACGTTCGCCACCAGATGCTGACTACGATGGCATTTAGTAGCTACGTCCGCAGCTAGGTGTCGTGGACGGTAGCATTTTGGTGGCGTAAGTAGGAACTAATTGAAAAAAATAATCGTCTGCAGTCCTTCTATCTGAATCACAGATAACACACACTAATACAGCCATCACAATTAACACCGGTTATCAGACAAATTCTACACACACCCAAAGTACACGGGGCTACATGGCCGCGTTGTCGCGGCCCCTAAACTGAGGAACCAACCAACCGAACATCCGTCGTAGATAAAGCGATGATGACTTTTTCGGTAGATATCCGGGAACTCTTGAAGTTAGGATGCATAATAGCTGTTACGGTATCTAACATCTTTTGGGTCCCATAAACTTGTTAGACTGGCCCTCAAGGTGTCTTTAGTACAAGAGGTCGTGGGTTCGTTCGCTGACCTAACAGGTCGCGACCTTCAACACCTCGAGTTCACATTATGAACAATACTTGGAATTTTATACTGGTGTAGGCTTTCACAGTCAGTTGTATAATCTTCGGAACGGCCTTTCAGGTTCCGGAAGGAGGAAGGAAGGAAAAACGCAATTTTGTAATTTTCTGTAGACTAACCGTTAATTTCACGATCATGAGCCACAGGACCTCCATTTTTACGTGGAATCCAAAACAAAAGACGAGATTTTTCACTTAGAAAATCTTCAAAACATTGACGGGGAATCGAACGCGGTCCCCTATGGTGAGCGGCAAGCAGCTTGATCACTGTACCACACGCCCCCTTCTTCGAGTTCCGAAAATGCTTTCTGAATACTTGGAACGTTTAATCATCAACACTTAAGCTGCGTTAGCTAAGACGTTTCGCGTAAAACTACGGGGATAAACTTGAAATCGTTTCCTGCAGTTTCTCATTTTCCACTCCAGGTTAATTCAGGGATGGTAACTTCTAACAGTTCAATGTTATCCTTCAGTAACTCCTCTCATGAGGTTGGCCTCTGGAAGGGCGTCCACCCGAAAAACCCTCCCCCGACCGTGTTGAAATGGAAATAGTACAATAGACATATTATTATTATTATTATTATTATTATTATTATTATTATTATTATTATGGAAACAATAGTTCTGATATTGCATGAGAACAGAGCTCGAAGCTCAACTCCATTCAGATCATTTGTTCATAATTCCTCGCTTGACATGAATTTTATCAAAGGAAGCACTGTATATTTTAGATTTGTCTGACGTAAGTTTTGGAGGAGCTTGGAACTTACCCAACAAGACTCAAAATTGCGCAATCCACCTGCGACATGCTCATTCATCTCGGAAACTTCATGTGTATTGGATGGGACAGTTACTAAATCATTATTTCACTCCCAAATATCTAGGAGCTACTCTAGATCGAACACTAACATACAAGAGGCATTGCCGAAACGTGCGGAAAAGGAATCTGCAAGAAACAATATTCTTCGTAAATTATCAGGTACCAGTTGAGAAACACTGCCACAATCTCTCAGAACATCACCATTGGCCCTGTGGTACTCTGCAGGAGAATAGGCTAGTTTAGTCTGGCATTAGTCAGTGCATACAGAGGAGGTTGACATCGGTCTCAATGAAAGCTGCAGAATTATCACTGTCTGCCTGAAACTTACTCTTATTGAAAAAATCTATTCTTTGGCTGGTATTGCCCCTGGAGAGATCCACGGGGAGATGAAAGCAGCGAACGAAGAAAGATTTAAGGTTCCTGCATCAGAAGTACACTCTTTGGATACCTCCCTGTCCCACTTAGACTGAAATCTAGGAAAAGCTTCTTTAAAACGACGGTCGACAGCAGGCACTGCCAGAATGAAAATGTGGAAGGAAAGAACTGACCATCTCTCAAACTGGGCCTTTCCTGGTTACAAGGAGGAATGGGCTACAATCAGGCTGTTCCAGCCGAGCAACTCGCTCGTGAGCAGCAGAGTACTCGCCGCCTTTCGTGAGTAAACCTGCAACATGCAATACAGCTCTGCTGTGAGGGGCAGCCGTCACTTCGCGGTGGATACATCAAGACTGGCAGGAACGCATAGACTTGTGCTATGACCTTCGCCCAGTGACGTCTTGGCTCTCACCCCCAGTCCCTCTCCAACCGTGCTCCGAGCATTACTGCAGAGTACTCGCGTGTACGCATACTCAAACTCATGGATTTGGAACAGCCTGCGGCTACATGAAAGGCACTGAATAAACTTTGTACAGGAGTGGGTACAACTAAGTTAATTCTGCAGAAATGGGGTTTTACAACAGATTGATCCTGATATAATTGTGGAGAGTAGCAGACATTTCAACATCTTTGCCAGTGTACCTTTGTGCCCATCAACATGCACAATGGAAGATTTGATCTTAGCTTCCCCTTACGCTGTTGACGTCACCCGCTACTGGCCAAAGAACATTTAATTATAGACTATGGCTCTTAGTTATACATACGTTTCTGTAAATTTCCGTTAACTTGGTTTATAAGGTATTTGAGCCAAATAAGGTCCGGTTCCAAATAAGGCCCATCTGTGATTTTATTAGCAGAATATTCGAAATTCTACAAGATTCTTGGTATTTCTGATAGCTACTGGCCTTTAACGGCTAGACTAGAAACTACAGCTGATGAAGCGAACGATTCCGCGATGTTTGATTCAGTCGAGTAGTAAACGGTGTCCCAAGCTCTTTTTGTTACTATTTCTAGGTATTTTAATAAACTTTCTTCATGTTTTTGAAATTTAACAGACATAAACGTGGTGTATATAATTTCAAAGAATGTGAATTGCAGATTAATATACTGTCTTGATATTTTCCGCTTAATTAATGTTTATTTCTTTATCTCTTTTCATGTACATATGGGCCTTATTTGGAACGGGTGTTCCTAATAAGGTCCGTTAGTCACATTTTAAAAATTGTATTATGACTGAAATATTTTCCAATGATTCTAATTGAGCAGGCCAGAAGTTCTTCATGTAAATGAGAAAAGTTATGACCAGCCGTGATTTAAGTCTGTCATTGCGCACCCGACTGCTTCGATGCTACGTTTTTAGTGTCCTGCTCTATGGAGTTGAATCATGGACACTTACCGAGGTTTTAAATAAGAAACTGATAGCATTTAAAATGTGGACGCATCGCAGGATTTTAAAGATATCATGGACAGCTAAAGTCACAAATGTGGAAGTACTGCGGCGTATGAACAAAGACTTGGAAATTCTCAGTAACATCAAAAGGAGAAAACTAGAATACTGTGGTCATTTCATGCGCAACAACAAATACCACCTCTTGCAATTAATTATCCAAGGGAAGATTGATGGCATTAGGGGTCCAGGACGCAGACGAATATCCTGGCTAAAGAACTTAAGCCTTTTTGGCCCATTTACCTTATTTATATTCTCTACTCCAGGGTTTCCCAAACGTTTACTGACCATCGCCCACTTTCGAGATGTTTTCATTAATGCTTGCCTACAAGTTAAATCCAGGACAATGTTCAGAATTCTTTCCCTTCTAGTAAAAATACAAAATATCTTCAAACGTTAAGTGGGTCTTTTTGGCCCATTTACCTTATTTATATTCTCTACTCCAGGGTTTCCCAAACTTTTTCTGACCATCGCCCACTTTCGAGATTTATAATTTGTTTTCGCCCACCTCGTATCAAAAAACGCACAAATCTTAAAATTACTAACCTACATATAAGTTGAGAAGCTAGGATTTTACGGACATTTTTCTTAATAGGTAGGCTACATCATGTTTATTTAGGTATAATTATGTACCTACATTAAACATTTACAAACAATAGGTCTAAGAAAGGAATAACAATTAATGAAATGAATTAAAGAAAAAATTAAAATTAAAACTGCATGAATTTCATATCTAACTAGCAGAAGTACCCATTCTTCGAACGGTCTTCGGTATTAATAACCAGACGTAAGCAATTGAACTACTGTTGCAATGGTTAGACTCTTGGAACCTGATTGTCGACAAAGAAAAATGATTAGTTAAAATATGCTCTGAAACTAAATTTACCTAACGTGTACTTCCTCACGTGAAAAAGAAATTGAAAACTTCGTAGACGAAACGCAATATACGTCAAATAAAACTGACCTTCACTGTTGTGTCAAGTTCCCATCCTTTAATAAATTATAAAGACTTGTGGTGCATGAAAATTCAGGAAAAACTCCAATGGTCCAAATTTCTATAAGAAACAAAAAAATCTACCGTATTTCAATTCAGGAATTTTTGAAAATAATGTTTCTGTTTGGAGATATAATAGACCTTCTGTACGACATAACGTACATTTAAGTCGTGTGAAAAACTAGGGTACCCCTTGACCCCCTTAAACGCATTTATGAATTTTACAGTTTTAGTTGATTCCGTAATAACCTTATAGCCATTTGCGAACATTCACAGAAATTGAATAAATGGAGTGGCTTTACTTCTTGCAGAAATAGATGGAAAGTTGGATGTCACCTTTTCAGATATTGTTGTCATGGTTACTGGCTTGCATTCTTTCATTAGTTTATTAAATGAAATTAGTTTTCTGGGAATATCTGAGAAACTGTTGGTTTTAGAGCCTTAAAATGTACCTTTTGGGGACCCTTTACTGCTATTTAGGGGCACCGAGTTTTGTTTCTGACACCAAGGGGCTGAAAATAAGCTTTGCCTCGTCGTTGTAGGCCGTAGTATAATAATAATAATTATTATAATAATAATATAACAATATAGGGATAGGGATATAATAGACCTTCCGTACCACACCCGCACGTGTAAATCTCGTGTCAAAATTTAGAGTACCCCTTGACCCCCTTAAGCGCATTATATGACATGACATTGATGAATTTTACAGCTTAATTTGGTTCCGTTATAACCTTATAACCGTTGCAAACTATCTCAGTAATGTAATAAATGGAATTGTATTGCGTCTTACCGCAATAGATGGACCTGTGAGATTCCGTTGCCATGGTAACCGGCTTGCATTCTTTCGTTATTGTATTAAATGAAATTAGTTTTCTGGAAATATCTCAAAATCTGTTGGTTCTAGGGCCTTAAAATGTGGTTTTCGGGAGGGCCCTCGAGTTTCGTTTCTCACATTGAGGGGCTGAAAATGAGCTTTGTCTCGCCCGTCTACGCCTATTTCAGCAAGTATTTTAAGGGGGTAGGCCCCCTTTTATGAGAGGTACAGAGAAGAGTTACATCAATGATTAGTGTCGTGCCTCTGAACGCTATCTGTACCAAATTTTACGTTGATCCACCCAGCCGTTCTCGAGTTATAAGGGAACAGCTTTGTCCACAGACAGACAGACAGACAAAAAAAATATTTTCGCGCGCATCCGTCATAAAACAGTCTGAAACGCGTAAATAAAGCAAATTTCCGTAGAAATTCAGAAAACACAGACAAACTTTCAATTTTATATATATATAGAGATTAATTAACCAACATGAATACGTATGTCTAAATAATTTGGGGGATGGATTTGATGAGTTTCAATCAATTTGTTGATGTCAGGAGCCATTTTTGTTAGAAAAATTCTAAGATCTCCTTACTTTTAAATTTCTAACCTATTTCTAGATTTCGTGGCAAGATTATTTGACATAATTAAATTACTTGTTTGCAATTTTATTTTATTCCTTGTTTTCATAGGCAAAAACTTCTCAGTCATATTGTAGCCTATGTATAAAAACTGAATTATTTGCCCACCACAATTTTTCAAATCGCCCATCATATTCACATTCTGTCAGTTTCGCCCACTGGCGTGCTAAAATCGTTCACTACTGGGCGAATACGCCCAGTTTGGGAATCTCTGCTCTACTCAATATTAAAATATTGGTATTTATGTTCGACGATGTTGAAATGTAAACATTATGTGTCAGAAAACTGTATTGAGGCTCATTATAACACTATTCTTCATTATGAAACAGTTCTCCCACCAATCAGAGCTCAAGAAACAGTTGTGTGACCAATTAGGTAAGCATACCTTCGCGCATGCGCTCAAAATCCAACATGTCTATATAAATTACCGGAAGTGCACCGTCCATATGTTTGCGTAAATAAACTGTCAAGCACACAGAGCGCATGTGACGGTCGGTCAGAGAGCTTGGAAAACAGAGATATCCTACCCAGCGCTCTCACTCCGATCACAGCATTCTAGTGACTGAATCTCAACAGATATTTATGAATATTTATGTTAAAACACATAATAAAGTTATAATTATCGTCGAACATAAACAGTCGTATGCAACTCGCCTATAATGGTAATTAAGACACTCGTATGGAAATTATAAAACTCGCCTACGCTCGTTTTATAAACATACTCGTGTCTTAATTAATGCCATTATAGGCTTGTTGCATACTGCACTATAAGGCACGAATAAATAAATAAATAAATAAATAAATATAGAAAGAAGGAAAGATTATTAGATTGGTTCAATGTAGGAGCGCATTGACGGAACAGGTTCATCAGGTCGGGACCATCTTTAGAATCCCTCCTCGAGAAGGTAGAGTTACAAATTGTTGAAGTTTTTAAAGCGCTGGTAATTTAAAGTCTTATTGGATTTGGAAATGTTCAAGGCATATCATTCCGTAATGTGAAATTTTGCGGGCATTATTAACGGCTTAGTCGTGTTGAAACGTCGGAATTCGCGAGAAAATCAGTACGGTACTTGGAAAGTAATGATGTGTGGTGGCAACCATATGTTGTTGGCTGGAAGAAGGAAAGGAGGAACTGGATAGAAAATGGCCACCCTACCTCAAGTAAGCTCACAATAGCCTCTGCGGTGGTGCAGATCAGCCTAAATGACTCTTAACACTATAAAGAAATATATATCCCTCCCTATATTATTTTGCTAAGGTCCCATCCCAGTTTTTTTTTACCGAAAATAAGGTCCCATTAACACCAACCAACACATACGGGGTACCTACATGTTCAGCATAACCCAATGCGTAAGCGAAACGCACTCACTTACTCTTTAAATGCCGCACAATTAAATAAATATCTTAAAACATGTATATTTACAATGAGATAATGAAAGAATGCAACACGGTAACCATGGTAACAGAATCTCACAGGTCCATCTATTTCTGTAAGACGCAATGCAATTCCAATTATTACATTACTGTGAAAGTTTCCAGACGGTTATAAGGTTATCACTGAACCAAATTAAGCTGTAAAATTTATCAATACATACAGTATAATGCGCTTAGTCAAGGGGCACTGTAGATTTTTTATCACGCAATTTTCACGTGTGAGTGTGGTACGAAAGCTCTTTTTCACCCGACTGTAAAGGGTCTCCGAAAACCACATTTAAAGGCCCTTAAATTAACAGTGTCTGTGATATTCCCAGAAAAACTAACTTCGCTCTGATATACCTATGAAGGAATGACAACCCCCTAACCACTGCAACAGTAGCTGAATTGATAAAGTCTGATTATTCATACCAAGAATAAATCAGTCATAGCATTCATGATTGAGATTTTGGTAAGTGTACTCTTTACAACTAGAATATTCGCGGGCGAAGCCGCGACGGGTAATGCTAGTCCTAACTAATACATGTATTTTTCCCAGAAGTGTAATTTACTTATTCGTCATCATCTTCATTTCCCCTTTTCCAGCTGACACTGGGAGGGGGCAAATATGGTTCCTCTTCACTTTGTTCTGTCGTTCCACCATTCCTCTTCCGACACGGTCTACCAATCCAGGTTCCGTTTACTAATGCTATTCTTCACCGAGTCCATCCAACGCATTCTTGGTCTTCCTCGTCCTCTCTTCCCTGTAATCCGTCGTTCCAGTGCTCGTCTTGGTAGCCTTACTTCATTCATCCGTTTGACATGTCCAAACCAGCTCAATCTGTTTTGCTCCAGTTTGTCATTTAGTTTCTGTACTCCCAGTTCTTTCCGTATATCTTCATTTTTCACTCTGTCTCTACTCGTTTTCTGGACCATATTTCTCAGGAATCTCATCTCAGCTGCCTGTAATCTGCTCTCATCCCTCTTAGTCATTGTCCAAGTTTCTGCTGCATATGTCATTATAGGAACATAATATGCTTTGTACATAACTTCTATAGCCTTAATTGGTATATCCTTGTTCCATACTAGTCCCCGTACCTGTAGGTAGAAAGCACTTCCGAGTTGTACTCTTCTGCTAATTTCCAAATCTAGTCTTCCATCTTCAGTCGGTTCACTTCCCAAGTATTTGAAGTGTTTCAGTACTTCCAATTCCTTATCTCCTACTTTGATTGCTCCTTTTCCTTCCTTCTTACCTCTACTCACCACCACTGGTTTACTCTTCTCCACATTTATCTTCAATCCCCATTGCTCATCTTTTCATTTATTACGTCTAACTCCATCTCATCCTCGCCCCAGATCACATCATTTTCTGCAAACAACATTACCTTAATCTTTGCCCTACTATAGTCTTTCATTGCTGCCTTCATGACATCATCCATCACCATTAATTTACTTATTATTCATATGTTATATACTTTCTACCCCACCCAGTCGTTGGGTAAATCCGTGTTGGAACTTGATAGAGCGTTTCTAACCAAATACAACCTACAAACTTGGCTACAAACTACCAATTGTAGTGGTAGGTTCTTTTACATGCCATAACTCTATAACGTAGGCCCGCCGACTTTACTTCCCCTCCGAAGGAAGGCATACTGAAGGATTTTAACGCTCTTAATAATCCAACAACTTCGGCGGGGTTTGAGCCCGTGATCTTCGGCATGCTACCGACTATGCCACAAAAACTGTACCCCTGGTGTAATGTAGCCTACTTTATTTAAGAATAAAGGCCTGTTGCAAGTATGATTGCGGATAAATCACATTACGAAAGAGACAACTCGTCATCCTCCACACTTGAAAAGCATGAAATCTCAGTAAAACGTGCCGTCGTTTTAATTCTCGATGTAATAGTTAGTTTGGTTGCAGAAATAGAAAGTGTAGTGGAGCTTGGCTCACGGCTCGCGGCCCCTTGTGGGTCTGTAACTGTAATATGAGGCGCTTGTTTCTGGGAAGCTCCCTGTAGCAGGCCTTGTATGCTACATTCCTTGCGGTGGGCCACAAAACACTGCCACGCCGGATGTGAGCCTCTCGCACAGGTACGCGGGCGAACTTGCGTGCGGCAACCTCTCAAATAACGCACGGGTTCAATTTGTGCTTTATAGCGTTTACCCAAATAATGAGTAAAAAATAAAATGAATTCCATATATTGAAGTACTGTAACAGCAAAATAATTAGGAGTAAAGATTCAAAAAGAAATAATTTCAACCCTGAGATTTGCTGATGGCATTGTCATCTTATAAGTGAACAAGATGTTCAGGAAAGAACATAGCCTACTTTCTCCTAAATGCATGGGTTTAGTTATAACTCTTTGTCCTTATCACCTCCTATTTCTTCCTATTCAAAGTGCAAAATCGCACACAACAGTACGACAAACTGGATTTGAGCAGCGTCGTTCAAACCATAGTTTACAATTTACCCCAGCATTTTACAATGTCCATCAGCAAACACTCCAAACAACGTAGGAATTCAGTATACTAACACCGACTACTTACAATAATTGAAACGGAAACAAAACTTCTTTGGTCTCAAACGTATCACTGGGAGAAACACAATTAATAAACCTACTGCACAGCTAATTTTTAATCGCGCCTATCCTTGGGTGCGAGTGCGCTCTATCGGCATCAAAGAGGATCTTTTTCAATTACACCGTATGCATGGGTTCACTAACTGGGAATGTCAAGGCCGTATAGAGCGCAGCTCGCATCTAGTAGTCCGTGGTTAGCACACGCATAGTCCACCTGGTTGCTAGTAGATGTCACTCGTGCAGATCCGGTGGCTAACGTTGTATTGATTATATAATTATATATTTTCCATTGCAAGATGCATATCATAACGCACAATATTATAACGTCTCAATACTTAATAAACAATAAATATTTAAAAAATCAAGCAAAAATATACAATTCTGATAGGTTTTGAACCCTGGCTGACCGGGTGAACGACCAAAGCTTTACCACAGAACCAAACGTGTCCACCGAAGTTTAACGTTATGGAATGATTTAGATACAACGTCTTAGCAAATAATGACTTGGACTAAACGATTTCTTCACTGGAGTAAATATTCATTATGATCCATTTCATACAAAGTTTGTATTATTTCTATCAGTAGGCTATATTGCATGCAATATACTCAAATTAGAGAAATATAGGTCAGAACGAGAGATTAGCTGCCATCTTGTCTTGTAACCGAGATGGTTAACTTTTTAACGTCACTTCTGCTGTATAATATTATAATATAAACTTTTAATCTCGAACGGGCCACGTCCGTTAGAACAGTTTAAACCATTCTCGGTTCGATAATCCGAACTGGTGGGTCCTAAGTTATGCACTATAAATCTTGCATAATTCCCACGGCCAACATTCTGAAATGGTACGACTGAAGGCCTTGTAGTTTGGGCGCAAGATGCGTCCTATATACAGGGTCTTTCATATAAAGTAAGAACGGCGAGCGGTGGTTTTGTCATTCGCTGCTGAAGCCGGCTTGGCCGAGCTTGTGACGCACCACGGCCCCCTGCTGTAGCATTGAAAGAGCGCGTATAGCACAAACTTGACCTTGCAATAAGCGTGCAGGTGTTGTCAGTCATCAGTCTGAACCTCAGCTGCTAACATGTTGAGACAGTTATCATTGCAACATCGTACTTTTGTATGTAAAATTTATTTTAATTACGATTCGGCTCGGCGGGTACGTGATGCATTTGTTCAGCAATTTCCTGATGAAGTGCCACCTTCACTAGCACAGATTCACGTAATTGTAAACAACTTTGTCACTACTGGTTCAGTGCTCAATAAAAAACACAAAATAAAAAATCAGAAAAAATACAGTGGCATGACTCACTCGCGTCAGCCAAAATGTGGTTACCAGATACAATGCCTGTATAACCCAGGAAGGACGACACTTCCAGCAACTTTTATAAGGTAATATTTCATAGAGGATTGTACACACGCTTAGAGCAGGGGGCCGTGGTGCGTCACAAGCTCGGTCAAGGCCACCGCACTAGCGGATAACAAACCCGCCGCTTGGCGTTCTTACTTTATATGAAAGACCCTGTATAGGTATGTTGTTACTACATTTGGTAAAGATCCGATGATTAGTTTGGTTAGTTTTGGTAAAGATGGCGGCAATATAAAACATGACACTGAGGTGCTTCGTGCTAGTGCTACCTCTGCACTAAATTTCGTTCAATTCAGTTTCGTTCCCGGTCGGTAAGTTGAGGATGATTGCACACCTACAGCTGCCGTCAAAATACGGAAATATGACGATCTTACCAAAAAATGCTCAAAATATGACCTAGTGGTAAAAAATGTTCGAAAAATGCATTATTATTATTATTATTATTTTTCGCTATCGTTTTACCCCCCAGGGTTGGCTTTTCCCACGGACTAAGCGAGGGATCCCACCTCTACCGCCACTCAGGGCAGTGTCCTGGAGCTTGAGACTCGGAGTCAGGGATACAACTGGGGTGTGTGACCAGCACTTCGCCCAGGCGGCCTCGCCTGCAAAGCGAACAGGGGGCCTGATGAAGGGATGGGAAGAGTGGGAAGTGGGGAGGAGGCGGCCATGGCCTTACAGTAGGAACCATCCCGGCATTCGTCCGAAGACGAAGTGGGAAACCACGGAAAACCACTTTGAGGATGGCTGAGGTGGGAATGGAACCCCCTCTACTCATTTGGGCCACCCGAGGCTGAGTAGACCCCGTTCCAGTCCTCATACCACTTTTTTTTTTTCAAATTTCGGCAATGCCGGGAATCGAACCCAGGACCTCCGGTGCGGCAGCTAACCATGCTGACCACTACCCTACGGAGGCGACTCATATGCATTTATATGACAAATAAAAACCACTTTATTGTGACGATAATCACTTGATTTGTATCAGAAACCAGTCGGGCATGAAAATTGAGGCAAAGAAAAAAATATGATTTTTCCTAAACATCCGAGCCCTAGTTATTATGATTAACTATTCTATTGTCAACATTGACTCTATGCTTTTCAGTTGGTCAACATGCATGTACCCAATTAGATTGGGCGGGGAGTTACATTAATTTTCTAAAGTCTGAAATAAATTACATGAATTATTTATACACTTAATAAAACACTTCTCACACAAATGAGGGGCTAAATTGGATGATTAGTTTCGTTCGACAAGTAAACATCAGATTCTGCTCTCTTAGGGTTTTTACAAAGTGTAATAAAACTTCTGCAGCTTCTACGTTCCAAGAGCGGTGGCTACGCTCACTAAAGCCCAGTGATAGGTGATGGGGCCAAGCTCTCTGCTGACTCAGTAGACATGGGCTCGAGCCCCACCGTCAAGCGTCCTTGAAATAGTTTTCCGTGGTTTCCCCATTTTCAACACCATGCAAATGCTGCGACGGTACCTTCTGACAGGCCACGACCGCTTCCTCCCACATCCTTGGCCAGTTTCATTCACCTTCATTCATTTCATCTCTCATTAACTCCTTTCTTGTGGATGCCGTCAGGAAGGGCATCCGGCCGTAAAATCTGTCCGCCAAATAGATTTTAATCGCATCTCATTCCCGACCTCGTTCAAAACGGGAATAATAAGGGGCGGACATACGTAGTTTTATTATTTGGCTCTGGGAGGGGGAGTGATCCCGCTGATCACCCCCCGTAGTTACGCCACTGTTGGGCATATTTGAGTTGACCGACTGAAGAGTTACAACTGATATACGTTTAGTAACGGTAACTGTAACTGAGCATAACAAAACCCCTGGCACTACAGCCCATGAAGGGCCTAGGCCTACCAAGGGACCACTGCCCAGCCATTTGGCCTGCAGATATTGACGTGACGCGTGGCCAACGCATCGGGTCCCCTCAGCCGTTAATCTTGGTTTTCGTGACCAGGGCGCTGCCTCACTGTCAAGGCAGCTACTCAGTTGTCTTCACGAGGCTGAGTACACTTCGTTCCAGCCCTCACGTCAGTTTCTAAAATCCCTGACGGAGCCGGGAATCGAACTCCGGGTGAGGGCAGGTGCGCTACATCAACACCACGGCAACTGTAACTTAAGTTACTTTAAAAAGCAATTTACCCAGCACTGTTTCAGAATATGTGTGACGTATTCGTTCTTTTAGACTCACCTGTATTCACATTGTGCCGTTAGCTTCTTGAAATGTTTTCCTTTCATGTTTCAGGTAAGTCCACACGACTCGCTACCAAATGTGCTGTGTGGCCTAGGCAGAGCTTCCAGTTGCATAATGCAAGAGGCCTCTGTGAAACTTCTATGGATAACAGGTGGGACTTAGCTGTACATTTGATAAGTGATATCAATGTTAGTTGGGAGATTTTTAGTAAAGACCTCATCGATTACTGTAATAGAGTACATCTATTGTAATATTATGCCACTGTCACGAATAATTATTTCAAAGCATATCAGACTCGGTTACATTCATAATGTTTGCTTCTTTGCGCTACGAAGTAAGGTAGAAACACTCGTACAGTGAGAGCCATCCCTATTCGCGAACTCAATCGAATGTAGGTTGCAGGTCAGTCGCGACAAAATGGTGGACGCAAGGGTGATAGACTTCAATATGATTGTGTTGGCAATTCTAGGCGGGCTCTTGTTGAAGGACATGCGTTTTTAGAAGCCAAACACATCATTATGTGCGGGATAGTGCTAGAAATAGAAGATTTTATGAGACTTGAAGCTTTATACTTCCAAACTAGTAATTTGAAGGTAACTCATCGGACTCAAAATGAAATTCGGTCACCAGTAGCCGAGAAAAGAATAATTTGTTCAGGAATACGGTATGTAATAATAAGTTATAGTCGGTACATTGCTTTACATACTTCAGTAAGTAGATACATTTAAATTTGGAAGATATAGCCTAATACTGTTGAAGTTGATAAAGCAACGACTGCATCCTACAAGTTGACCTATAAAGATGTTTAATAGGCACCTGATTATAAACTTAGAAGACCTGAGCTTCACAGATTTGAAGCAGCAATAGGGCAAGTTAAAGAAAAACAACCACATGTAGACCTACAATAAAGCTAACCCGAAAAGTAATTCTCGCCACATGGGAAGAACAGCTGTCAAATCGACCTTGCTAAGTCGACTAGTTTATAGCGCAGGCGAGAATGTGGGGTACTGGTTATTGTAAGAAATTCATTTGTATTTACTAATAAATAATTCTCCTTTGTAAAATGCCAGACGTATACGATCATATACTTCGAAATCGGTTTGCGACGCGAAGTTATTTACTCCATTCCGTCTGAAAAGCTTCCTTTTTGTGGAAGTAAAGCATTGATAAGGCAATTGTTGAATTTGAAGAGCACAGCGGAACTGAGCAATTATATTACTCATCTTTTAGCCTCAATTATAATGAAAATAACAGATAATAGGAGAAATGAGCACACCCTTCAACTCAAATCACATGTTACAGCATCTGTTTGCTTAAGTTCGCGAATAGCACCGAGGCTTTTGTGGGCCATGCGACGCGGGGAGAGCATTGAGTCAGCGCCATATAAGTACTAAGTAGCATCTAGCGTTGTGCCCAACTCTAGGAATGGGTGTTCCAAGATTCAGACACCTAGATATCAAGGGAAAGGCTACAGCCGCTTTTGAAAGTTGAGATATTTGAATATCGCGCTCCATTACTTCTAGAAGGGATTGGAAATTTTATGCAGCTAAGAGCATGTCAAGTGACGTAGCAAGTAGTAGCAGAGGTCGAGACTATTTGTTGATTAAATAGTTAGCCATGGAGTAGAGACTTGAGACTTGGATCAGATTACTGGCACGGCCAAATGAAAGAGAATGCACTTAGTCTCAAGTGAATCGGACCAGGGATACCAGAGATATGAGGATTTCCAGATTTCAGCGTGATTCAGCGTGACCCTGACCGTTTTGAATAAAAGCCGGCCGGCCCAAGCAACATCAGCTCACTTCGAAACAAGCTCTTGCTAGGCAAGGTGCTGCTGCCACGCTGAGCCAAGGCACATGGTTGCCGGATCTACGCAGAAGATATTACAAATTGTAATAGTTACAAAAGTGCTGCGATACATGTGGAACATAGTAAGTTTCAGGCAGGGTGAATCACTAAGGTGATTGATATTTTTCTACGGACACTGGTGAAATATTTTATTTCTATATGGACATATGCTAGACTTTGTCTAGAAAGTACTTTGTCACAGTCCAGTAATAATAATCTAATACTTGGATATTTTAGTTCAATTTAGTCAGTTTCATATTTGTAACTTGATAACCACTCCGATCTTTCAGTATATTGAAGGCCAGTCTATCACGGTGTTGTTCATTAGCCGACGATGGGAAACTATAAGTTTCTTCGCGCATGATAGATGGTGAGAAGCCATGCCCAGGGAACGATCTTCAGAACAGCCGTTGATTGGTTTAGACTGTCAGTGTTTTCTTGTACTGAAAAGATTACCGTGAGTTATGTTACAACTGACATATTTGAGAATAGATCATTTAGATCTGACCCCATTTAAGCAAACTGTTATGGCGTTAACAGGAGCCAATATTAAAATGGATCAACAGTTACTTCAAACTTCAAGAGATATTACCACTATGTCTTGTTAGACAGATTGTGGGTATATAATGGCGGCCGATACAAGGATTAGACGTGCATGTCCGATAGGGCATGTATCTGGATAAATCTGGTACAGACCAGGTTCACTACGCTTCAAGACCAACGAGAAATGTAAGCCACATTTTGACTTTATATTATGCCTAGCTAATTGGAACAAACTCATTTTCTGCAGATGACCAACTCATTTATTTTTCTTCGTATTTAAATCTTGCAATGATTTACGCAAGACATATTAGAGTTATTCTGAGTATTTTCAGCACTCAGAACAGTTTAGGATCGATGACCGAGCATAACGAGCATTTATTTGAATATTTCATATTTTTGGATAATCACGGAAAACAGCCGATGTAACTGTAAAAGTTAATAATTATTTTTGTTGAGAGATGGATATTTTTTCCATATTCGAAGATTCGAACATGTGGATTCTCACATAATGAGATAATAATTA
This sequence comes from Meconema thalassinum, assembly GCA_946902985.2. Lineage (NCBI taxonomy): Eukaryota > Metazoa > Arthropoda > Insecta > Orthoptera > Tettigoniidae > Meconema > Meconema thalassinum. The sequence continues at coordinate 111,813,739 of OX336393.1, forward strand.
AATATATTTAAAATAATATAACTAATAATAATAATAATAATAATAATAATAATCCACTAATAATAATGATAATAATGATTTTCATAACTATTCTAAATAATTATTGGATCTTATATTTTCTAATAATCATATGTATTGAGAGAGAGCTTATGAAGTAGTTTAATCATTTCTAGTTTGGAACAGGTGATTTTCCGAAGGAGAGTGGTTAGCGCAAGCCCGCATTCAACCAACATGACAGTTCTGGTTGAACAGTTAATATTTGCAATGAGCAAAGTATATTTTTCAGATAACACGGAGAGGCATGAAACGGGAAGCAAATGATATTTGTATCAATTAGGATATTTTTGTATTTATATAAAATCATGACGTAGATACACATTCGAAAGTGAAATAAAGAGTATCATAAGTATGGTAACTTCACGGGTTGAACTGAATGGTAAAATAAAATAAACTTCTAAGTTTATAAATTTTCCAGTGTTGATAACAAGCAGAGGCTTGATTTATTGTATAAATTTTGGGAAGAAAATTTATGTGTGTGGAGTAGTTGAAATGCCATTCCCAGGTGCGCATGTTTAAGTCGCAGGAATGAGGAGGTTTTTATTTGAGCATCAATCAAATAGCAGGTTCGATGGCTCAGGTTTATAGAAGGAGTATTGGAACTACACATTGCGTCGTATGAATGACCCGAAGGTTATTTCTTAAAAACCATCAGTTCTTATTTCAACCTTGTTTACGGATTCCATTAAGACTTTGATTTTGCTAGAACCCGGATTTGCCATGATAGTATTTTATTCTTCTTCAGAGGAAGACCTTTGCCGTTGTTGTTGGAATATTATGTTCTTATAAAAATAATAGAATGGGCCACTGCCAATTAAAAATAATTCTATAACCATGAATAATTTGAAGGATGTTTTCAATCCTAGTGCCATGAACTAAATGAATTTATTATGAAGCTACAATTCTTATTTCCGCATTCTGTCGAAGAATTGCAAGTTGTGAAAGTTACTAAAATGGCCATAAATATAAATATTTTTCTTAATAATGATTCCAAGTGGAAAATCAAATAGTTGGATGGTCCAACAATTTATTGATCAAGTTGATGATTCAGAAATCATATATTTTGTTAGGAACTTGAAGTTCATAATCGAGTCACTTCTCGAAACGTTTAATGTCAGATGAACAATTAATTTTGTTGTGCTTCGCACAGTTCTTCGATGCTATGCTCAAAGGTCAAATACTTTTCAGATGTTATTAATATGTGTACATAATTTGTGTTGATTCAGAAATAATAATATTTTTTGACAATATTTTTTGAAACTGGAAAAATAAGTGAAAGTTAAAAATTCTATGAACATTTATTCTACGAGTGTTAATATTATGTAAAAATTCAAACAGTGAACTACAGTATTTCCATTAAAGACAATTAAATTTGAACTGGATTTAATCATGAATAATCGATATAATTTTGGAACACAGTCTACAGGACTGATAATCAGACTTGTGTCTCCAAAGACAATTGTCCAATGTGTCGGGAAAATTTCTGTACATTGTGTAAATAGGAGTGTGGGTCACCACACATGAGTGATGCTACTTTGAGCATTTTTGCAGTCAATTTTAAATTCAAAATAAAATGAGATAATTTTACATGATGTGTTATGCCCAGTTGAATCTCCTTCTATCCTTATTGTTGCATTGAGCCAAAAATCAGTAAAGCATTTTTTTCATTTGATGTCGTTTTTGCGATTAGCTTTAACCCATCTGGCGCCCCGGGATATTTTGACTCTCGTGCTGACTGATTATTGGTAAAATGCATATGTGGTCGTGCGGACTCCGGTCTAAACGGGCACAGCGTTACACAACAGCAAGTTGGGAATCACTGCATAATGTCATAGCCTGATTAGATGATTACATTCCCAGCTAGCAAGATACCTTAGTTCAGAGAAAAGGAAGGAAGATTGTGGAAGATTGTAGTTTTACGTGACCGTGAATCTTGTGATTATGAGCCATGGGACCTCCGTTTTACGTGGAATCCGAACCACATGACATGGCATTTCACTTCGAAAATCTCACATGCATTGACCGGGAATCGAAACCAGACCACCTTGGTGAGAGGCCAACAGCTTGACCGCTGTGCCACCACGCTCCTTAAGTTCAGAGAGTTAAGACTTGTGGTTAAGTACTGTATCCCGAGAATATGGTTAGGTATTGAACAAAACATTGTGTTTTCGTAATGAACACTTATCTCCTCAAAAAGAAGGAAGGAAGGAAGCTTTCAGTTTAACGTGGCCATTAATCACGCGATAATGAGACACGGGACCTCATTTTTACGTGGAATCCGAACCACAGGACATGGGCATTTCACTTCGAAAATCTCACATGGATTGACCGGGAATCGAACCCAGACCACCTTGGTGAGAGGCTAACAGCAGCTTGACCGCTGCGCCACCACGCCCCTATTCCTCAACAAGAAGTCTTGCAGTTAATGTGTTCGTACGTTTCAGCGCCGTGCGATTTTTTCTTGTTGGGGGAGCCTCAAACAAAAGGTATACAGAAACAATCCGCGTTCTCTGGGGGCTCTCAAGAACGAAATAACTGCACTGATACGGGATATCAGTGAGGATGAGTTACAGCGAGTGTACCAAAACTTCCTACATTGGTGCAATGTGTATTTAAAAAATTAAGGACAGCATTTCCAGCAACTACTCTGAAATTCCTGTAAGTAAGGATTATTAAATACGTTAAAACGTGTAAATGTGTTAAACTAGTTGGGCGCTACGCTGCTGCTAACGCCAGTTCCTTGCTTGACACGCGGCTAGCCTTAATTTAGGTACCATATTGGAGTAGATGTGGGCAACCACTGAAAACCACTTCACCTCTTCACGAGGCTGAGTGCACCCCGTTCCAGCCCTCAGACCAGATTTGTTTTTTGACAGTACCAGGTTTCGTACCTGGAAACTCAGGGAGGGACGGTAACCATTGCACCACGAGACGGTGCAAAGAACAGTCAGAAGAAACTTGTGGAGTGGTGACTAAGAGGCAGAGTACGGGACATTTATCGCCATTTCCGCAGTATGTAGCTATTGACACACATACTGGCCGGTACAGACAGGAAGTGTTTAAGTGCCATTTAGTTGCGGGGCAGAGTATAGTCTAGTGGTGCTCAATCTGAGGTACGCGTACCAGTGGCTCAACATAGACCTTTCTTAACTCTTGAGAACTGGCGTGAAAATATACAGGCTTATGGAAAAAGGTGACCTTAATTTTGATTTGTAATAGCTCAGGCTGTAATAAAGATAATTTAATTATTTCTACACCAAAAGATAGAGAAAATCATACAGTTTTGTTTTCCTATTCGAGAAGCTTATTTCCAAAAGATACCAAATCCAAAAAAATCGAAATTGAGATTATGATGGAAAACGGACGTTGGTAGGAAGCTCCATCATATGAAAGAAAAATAAATTGCCAAAACGACCTAAATCCCTAACAAACAGGGCATTAAAAATCTCGTTTGATGCCAATAAGTACCAATTCCTGTTGCCTGAATGTGCCAATACGTACAGTATCCATGCAGCCAATGAGAGGCCATTTCTTTTAGTACTGAATAATATTATCCATTGTCCAGTTCACAAGTTATTTACCATATTCATGTCCTTTGGACACAAACTACAATCTTAATTCCAAAAGTTCAGCACTGGTAAGTTACTTTGTATAGTTTTCATTGTTTTGTTACATTTTATTTAATATTACTTAAATAATCTATGCCTTCACTGTAAATGCCTTAAATATAATTATTGCATAACTAAATACAATCAGTTTTCTCGAAGATTCTGATGACTGCAGAGAAATTTATGTCTTTCCGTTGAAAGTATTTAGAGTTTCAGTGCCTAAAAGTACCAAATCCATAATTTTCTTTGAATATTTCATAAACTGCAAAAGCCTAAACAGAAATACTTGGTATAACAATGCATTTATTCTATGTGAACATAATAAATGTGCTCAAATTGATTTTCAGATGAATTTTTACACTCTGGGCGTTTTGCCTCTCTCATGTAAAATATTACTTGTTGGATTTGGTACCTTTTGGAAATGAGCTTCTCAATTTTCGTAGGTTTCGATGTGAGCTCTGCCTGTGGCACGACACACTTCCAAGCGATAGTGCACCTCCGCCCGGGTCCGCGGAATCACAGTTGCTACCAGACTTGAGAAAAATGAATGTAACTCCCCGCCCAATCTAATTGGGTACATTCATGTTGACAAACTGAAAAGCATCTATTAATAGAAATAGAATAGTTAATCATAATTACTAGGGCTCAGATGTTTAGGAAAAATCATATTTTTCTTTGCCTCTATTTTCATCCCCGATTGAAAAAAGGAAGCTTGTAGTTTAACGTGACCGTTAATCTTGAGATCATGAGCTACGGGACCTCCTTTTTACGTGGAATCCGAACCACAGGACATGGCATTTCACTTCGAAAATCTCACATGCATTGACCGGGAATCGAACCCGGACCGCCTTGGTGAGAGGCATACAGCTAGACCGCTGAGCCACCATGCCCCCCCCCTCCCATCCCCGATTGGTTTCCGATGCAAATCAAGTGATTATCGTCACAATAGAGTGGTTTCTATTTGTCATATAAATGCATATTTCGAAAAATTTTTTAACATTAGGTCATATTTTGAGCATTGTTTGGTAAGAACGTCATCTTTCGGTAGTTTGACGGCAGCTGTAGGTGTTCAATCATCCTCAACTTACCGAACGGGAACTAGTGTTTACAGAAATAGACTGTAAATAACCACTTAAACATGTACATTCAGAAAATTAATATGAAAATCCGAATAAAGAATTTATTAAACAATTTAATCTCGAAGGGATTGTCGCTTGGATTTATTAAAAAAACGGCTATATTTAAATGTGATTTTCAGGTGATATTTTCTCATTTTTGAGTGATATTTCGTCATTTTAGGTCATATTTGCTTGCATATTCGAACTATTTTTAGGTTTTAAACATTCAAGCCCATACATATAATAACTTATAATGGCAGCTCTATTTCAAATCGTTTATCTGAAAATAGAAAAGAACATATCTGCAGTTAATCTATTCATGGACTTACGACACTTTCAAAATAAGATCTGCAAATGCACATATAACAACTGGCTAAAAATTGTTCTACGGTCGTTATTTACGAGCTATTCTATGTATATTTGAAGGAAAATCAGAATCTTATCGCATTTATCTCACAGAAAGTGAATAATTTCGCATTTTGTTGCCAATTAAATGCCACCAAAAAACCGTTAGTAGAGGTCATGGAAAATGGAAACTTTATGATTTTCTCTATCTTTTGGTGTAAAATAATTAAATTATCTTTATTACAGCCTGAGCTATTACAAATCAAAATTAAGGCCACCTGTTTCGATGACCCAATATAACACGAGAACTGGCGCTGGGTCATTTTGACCCATAATGTGTCACTCCCTTTTTGTCGCAGTCGTATGGATTTTAACGAAGTAATTTTACACTTGATGTCTTTCTATGAACTATTCCCAATATAAAATGAGGTTTATTAACATTTTTCAAATTTAACATGCAGAAAAATGGCAACAGTATCATTGGCCTTGATAGAGTCGGCAAAGCAGTCATCTTCATTTTTTTTTGAAGAAAGGAGCTGATGACCAAGGTGTCCCTAGACCCTAAACATGCATGAACAAGAATGTGAGCAATGTGATTGTGCTGCACCAAAATAGGACGATTTTCCCCCTTTTCTTTTACTGGTTGTCCCGACAAACGTAAGCTGAAAATTGTCACGTGAGAGTGGCGCCATGGGTTAATCTGACCCGACCGTAAATAACACAGAAATAACTTGAATGTTCAAAAAGCTATGGACATGTTTCTTTTGCAGGGTGAGGTTCAAGGATAGGAAGGAAGGTACAGTAAGCGACAGGAAATAAGGGCTGGGCAAAACGAAAATATAGAGCATTAATTAAACCTCGGGTCAAAATACCCCTACGCCAGTCCTCGCGAGTTAAGGGGTCCACGATGTAACTTCAGTGCCTTCTGGGCGCAGCTTTTGGTCTAAACCCACGCTAAAATATTGTCTCTTTAGAACAAGCGTCGTATCGCCTCAAATGTGTCCAACTGAATCCAGCACAGTGTAAAGGGAGGAATAGCCTACACATCGCATTTCTCGTCCTGAAGCAAGAATGTTTCAGCATTTTTCAGTGTTTTTATTTTGAGTTCCCGTAGAAAAGTAACAATCCTTTATCTGTTCCTATTTGTCCCGCGAGAGTAAAATTTTTCAGTGTACATTGACTCAAACACTTGTTCTTTCTTGAATTCTGTTTTTTTTTTCGTGATATTTGTAACAGTGGCCTCATCCCCCCCCCCCCCTATTCGATAACCCAAGATGTGATAATAAAATTAGCATATCATAAATGCTTTATTAACATGATATTACCATATCAGAAATTAATAAATGATAACACACAGGAAAGGCCTAATTTAATTACTCGCTAGCCCAGCTGAGTTCACAGCAAAAAAACCTAGGAGCGAATGTTCCGATTTGCTTGGTTTTCAAGAACACCCTCATTAGATTTAGGAAAAGAGAACAGGCGGGACGAAACCAATGTCAAGACCAGCTTGTTGAGTGGAAAACTGGATGCTTACCTCAGCAGCCGGTATTAAATTGACCCTGCCAAAGATGAAGAATGAAAAGGGGAATAATCTTCCTAGTGACTTCATGCAATAAATAATATGACAAATCGAAATAAGCTAACATGTATTGAGCAGTAAAATAAAACAATTACAAGAGACAGCCTTCCACCACTTAATTAACTAACTGACAAATATGATCTAATAAAACACCAATGAATCACTTAACCTAAACAAACCAGACACTTGCCCGCTTGGCAAGATTACACACATCTACATTTGTGATAGAAATGAATTTGATTAGAATGATTCCCAGAAATTAATGCCCAACAAGGACTAAATAATTGTCATTTTTCCCGTATGGCAATTTACGCAGTTACATTTGAGGTTAAAACATGAATTTCAAAATGGATCCGGAAGAAGAAGAAAAAGAAAAACAACATGAGAAAGGCAATGCCTTCTCAAAAAACAATGCTGCGTCAAACAACCGAAACGCCCCTTAGTGGAACGGGAAGGTCTGACAACCTCCACAGTCCAGCATTGACCGTCCCGTCAAGGCTGTCTGACCAAGAATTAAAACCCACGAGGTTCCCATCCAGCTAACGGGAAATAGGGCAATAATAATCCACCCTGCAGTAATTACATATAAAGGTACCACCAAAATATTACTAGACCCTCCAAAAGATTACATACTAAAGTGCTAAAATAGACTTTATCTAGTTAAGCTTACGGACCGCCGACACGCGGCCTTAAAATGACGTTGCAAAATTTAGCAGTCAAAGTTTGTATTGATCGTCCTTGGTTATGCCCCTTAGTAATTAAATCATGATAGTACCACCTGGTGTCTTCGAACCCTCCGGGGAAAACTGCACACACGTTTTCCCCGGAGGCAAGTGCTCAAGAGTCTTTCTGTCAGCAAACTTCCTCACACACTGGCTTTCGAGTCACAGATTCCACCCTTGTATATCAGCGTATCCCCCACCACAACCCTCCAGTAGTACCAACTGCGACCAGTCGCTCAACCGGCCAAAACAAAGCCAGAGTTCAAGGTCTTGAGTGGGTACTATAGAATATCTCCCCCACACAGGTTACTGCCTAGAAACCTTCCAGGAGCTGAGACGTTACACAATGTCCTTTGTAAGATTGTTCTCAGAATAAGAGCTTGGCGAATGCAGCTGACAGTAAATGTTCGCTTTTCCAAAGTTTGCAGACACAAAGCTCGATTTATCTCCCTTTTCAAGTGTCTATCGTCGATAAGCCTATAAGTGACAGCATACACAAAGGCGCAAATCCTGGCAGAAAGAGCTCGGCGAACCCATTTCACAAACAGTCAGGCGCCGGATTGGCGAAGGAATTCTCAGAAGGGGCCTGGTGTATGCTCTCAGGATAATCTGGTCAGACCTGGACCTCCTGCTGCGTCTCGAAGATAAGATGAACATGTACCGATTTGCAAAATTGGTACATCCTCCTCCTCCAAAGGAAGACGATGGGGAGATGATGAACAGGGTGATGGTGTCCAGCTGGTCTCGTGGCAGCTGAAGAGGCTACTCCAATCTCCGCCAGCGGACCTTGAAGTAGATCTCCTCGGGTAGAAAGATGCCATGGGACCTAGATGGTACCTCCAAACTGGGCCCAGATTGGTAGTACACGTCCCACATAGTGACCGCTGAAACACACATCAGAACAGCAGCGTATGGTCCAAATACAGTTCCCTTAGAGGGAACAATCGTTCCAGGCCAGCCAACCAGCCCATAACAGCTGAAGTTATCCCAGGAAGGATTAAAAAAAACATCACACGAAGCATTAGTGTGCCATCGAAGTTCACTTAAGAGTCTTTCAAATCACAAGGGATACTTGATGCTTCAAACAAGGTTCTGCGCAAAGAGATAGTGTCCAGGGCATAATTAAAGGTCCACTGAAGTACGAAAAACACACGAAAGGGGCAACCAACTATACGATATGACTGACGTTAACAAGCTTAATTGAAAGTTCACTACAATACTTAGCAAGAATAACTAAAATTTTACTAAGGTGTACAGAACCCAGAATTTTTCTTTAGAATATGCAAATCAAAGGCACCTACAAACTTGCCCACCAAAAATTTTAAACAATTTTTCAAAATGAATTTACTTTAACAAAACCGAAGGACCATTTTTCTGCGACTTCACGAAATCAGGACAGCACGCAACTATTTTCAAAATTCACAATGACAATTACATTAACATGCCGCACGGGGCATTCCATCAAAACTACATTTTCTATACCGCCCGTGGTATTGCTCAAGTTAAATACCTTACAAAATTACCTACCGCACTGAAGGCATCACACAGAGCTCGTTTTGATATGCACACAAACACAAATTACATGTCTTGCTCAATTTTACATGTTCCTGACCCACACTGCCCTCAGTGGCCTCCAAGGACAGGAGGAACAGAGACCACAACATCCTACCCCACAAGCACACTAGCAGCAAGACAAACAAAATAAGGAAAAACCACGTCACCCACATAATTCACACACACATTCACACTTTAATAATAAGAATACCCTAAATTCCATCGGGCTGTCACCCCGATATTTCTCCCACTCCTTAACTGCCTGCGGGCACTGTTCCCGGCGACAACACAAAGCATAAATAACCCTAAATTCCATCGGACAACTTGCGAACTAGGAAAACAGCACGAGGACTGCAGTTCATAACCTGACGTGAATTATTAAAACAGTATGCACTGTCATTCACACACTACAGAAACAAACACCGCCCTGTCCTTCACATGACAGGTCCTCTCCCTTATGACACCGGGAGGAACATCACTCTTGCGCCACCAAACCCTGGCCATCACGACAAAATCAGCTCGGTACCTGAGCTCCCCCTTCGGATCAACACACGACCCCACAGAGGGTAATTAACATCTTCCCCTACAAAGGCATGGCCGCCTCAGAAGATGACAGTACAACACATTACCAAAACATAAATACACATTCGACACAAGGTAGGGCACCCACCAAACGTCACACACACCCTAGTGCACGTGGTTCACCTTCCAATCACACAACACAGACAATCACAACCCCGAAAATTTCTCTACGTGGCGTTACCACAGACTACAGACGTCTCCAACTAACAACGTGTGTCACCTACCATTAATATTCACCATCCAAATACCGGGTGACATTTCATGACCACACTCAAATCGAACCCATGATGCTTCAACGCACCACTGTCATCAAAACGTTCTTAAAACATTAACTTCACGAAGCTACTTAAAATCTCAAAATTCACAACCTCCTCGACTAACAACACGTGACTGTATCTCCCAAAATTCTAACGCCAATAAAATTCCTCCCAGAATATCAAAACTAATTTATTCAGAATTACAAGTCACAGAAATGACCGATGTTACATTTCAAAAGGCACGAAGCAATTAAAATCTTCAAAATAAGTCCATAAATCCAGCTCTCACCAAACCACTTTGGAACCTCGCACTAAAAAAAACTGCCAAACTACCAACACTCTATTACTCAGAGAATTTAAATTATTTTTACCACCAAACATGATTACTCCAGTAACTACCCAGGACACTAACTGTCACTAAGGCTCACAATCGATCAGAACATCCGGTAGCAACAGCCGAACTCACACACACCCAAGATGACGGGGCCACTCGAAATTTTAACGAACCCAGAACATTTCAGAGTTGAGACTACAACAGAGACCCTAGCGGTCTAACAGATCAAGGCTGCAAGTTATAAATAACTAACCAACTAATGCACTGAAACACCCTCAAGTGAAAACTCCAGAATCAAAATATCAAAATATGCATGAACGCCTACAACAGCTGATTGTGAAGTGAACACACCCAAGCTAACGGGAGTCTACATGAAATCTCACGAACCTACAACCCTTCAGAAATGCGACCACAATAGAAAAAACTAGCCGCCTAACAGCAAGAAACTGCAAGTTATGAATAACTAACGAACCAGCCTATTTCAATGCCATCGCAAACAAAACACTGCAACCTCAAAAAATCTCAAAATCAGACTAGTGAACACAGCAGCTGACATACAACGACAGCTCAGCATGCCACCGCAGGATATCTCCCTAAAGGAAAACTTTCACCAACCGAACTACCAAATAACCCCTTTTTTATATACCAAAAAATCAACAAGTATTCCCAGAGCTAGCAACTTCATCACTGGAACTCGAACACAGGACTCCAGTTCCTAACATTCATCCAACATCCATCACACATCCTTCTCAAACATCTCATTATAAGATTTAACCACCCACGACAATAACCCGTTACTTTCAATTATGCAAATTAGCAATCGTACAAATATCATGAACACAAAATACCCTATGGTATAGAAACACTTACCGACAGCTCACCAATCGTGGCCCGACTCTCCATACTAACTGGACGAGTGGCTTCTAAATACCCCCAAAAAAATTTGCCTTTCACCGAGATAACGAAGTCCCATACCTACAGTCACTCGACTCGGGCAAATACTATATACACCCTGCCCGGGCCCAATCAAGATGGTACTCACACCCCAAATTAAATGGACTCCTGACAGTAGATCCCCTTACGAAGCACATCTGCATAATAGGTCCATTTTCAAAATGCAACTAATACAACTAATATAAAATTAATAATAATCCATCTTACGTTACTGGCAATTAGGCCTCAATTACTCCCACCCAAATTCAAATTGCAAACTTACATCAATTCTTTCACACATGAGTAATTCATTCAATCAACAGGAGAAAAAAAATTTAGAAGGACTACAGAAGAAAATAAATTTGACATCAAAGGAAAACCAGTTCGATCCCTAGTCAGGACAGCAATAAAAATCGCATCACACACACTCTTTCATCCTGAACACAATCAACCACAGAAATACATTCATACCTCCACCAGACATAAGTGATCCCTTCCCTGACCAATCCTAAAATTCCCCATTTACAACAGTATGTTAGTATTCGGATCGTCAAGACACTATAACGCCAACGGAGTATCAACTCACGTGAGGACCTGATAAAACAACCCGTAGTTGTAGCCCAGAAATCACAGTTCTCCTTACATCGTAGAAAAAGTCCTAAAACGAAAGACACGAATCGAGGGAAAATATTTATTTACACCCTAAATGAGATGCGACGTGAAGGTGACTGCCTCCCAGAAATATCCCACTTAGTAAGTCACTCAACGAAAAACACACTAAGATACTGAATATTAAAGTCATTTAATACTTGACCAATTTAGATGACAATCTAACCTTAAAAATCCTATGTCACAACAAGACAATTTACTCGCCCCCCCCCCCCCCAATTACTAAGCAACTTAAACATCAACCAATCATACATAAACACTCACCTGATTCATTTATACTGAATTAGTACACACGCAATTCGACATTTAACATCATTCAAAACACAATTACCGAACGTACATATAGACAGCAATTCGACCATTTTCCAGAATTAATTTAACGCAGAATAAGTTGACAATACCAAATTTTAATACTCTCACGGTCCAATTTAATTTGACAGAACTACCAACAGCGAAATAATTAACCCCCAGCTAAAGAAATGACAACAAAACATGAAATGTTTGGCCTAATGAACAGCTGATCACTACCAATTATACCTCACACGTATTATGCACAGCGAATTGCAGAATTTCAGCCTTACATCACTAACAATTATTGAGAATAATTACAGATTTAACCCAAGGAACCTGCTGATGATAAATCCACACACGCAATTCACATTTTTACCGACATCAGTTGCATAAAATAATAACTTGTCACAATCGTCGGCCATGATGATTCAAAATCACTACGTGATTCAACAGGCGTGTACTAAACACACATCAAAACAGACACTAAGTTATTCTTACTGGAAATACAAGTTTATCAATTTCAGCCTATTTCAAGAGAATTTAAAACGTCACTAATTTAAATTTTACCAAAACTACTTCCAATCAGACAAACATTTTATTATTTCAAACACGTGACACAATTTAGTCAAAACAACACTTCCCGAGGTGTACATTTAGCACAGGCGCAGTAAAATTGAGCTGGACTATTTCCTACAAGAAACAGAATGAATTTACAACCACCCCAAAACCATACAAACAGCATATCAAAACTCACCACGTGTGAAATTCCTTCAGCCGGTCAACTCGTCAATCTGGCAACGCAGCACCGCCATTACTCTCCCGTCAGTCCTGACTTTCGTCCAGCGCACGTGATTGCCACTTTCGGCTATCTGCTCGTCTTAACAGCTGACGACAGAATTGTTCATTTGGTCTCGGTGTACTCAGCAGGTTATTTTACATGAAATCAAATCACAACAGATATTAGGTTCTGCTCTAATTACTAGCCTACCTATTGGAGAAAAGATTAGTAGACCCAATCTACGTTAATTAAGTTACTGAATTTAATTTTAATTAATTACTGCAATCAGTCGATAGGAAGGATTGTTTGCTAATGGCAAGATCACAGAACAAACCATGCTCTCTGCTACCAATGTAACAGTGGCCTCATCCCCCCCCCCCTATTCGATAACCCAAGATGTGATAATAAAATTAGCATATCAAAAATGCTTTATTAACATGATATTACCATATCAGAAATTAATAAATGATAACACACAGGAAAGGCCTAATTTAATTACTCGCTAGCCCAGCTGAGTTCACAGCAAAAAAAAAAACTAGGAGCGAATGTTCCGATTTGCTTGGTTTTCAAGAACACCCTCATTAGATTTAGGAAAAGAGAACAGGCGGGACGAAACCAATGTCAAGACCAGCTTGTTGAGTGGAAAACTGGATGCTTACCTCAGCAGCCGGTATTAAATTGACCCTGCCAAAGATGAAGAATGAAAAGGGGAATAATCTTCCTAGTGACTTCATGCAATAAATAATATGACAAATCGAAATAAACTAACATGTATTGAGCAGTAAAATAAAACAATTACAAGAGACAGCCTTCCACCACTTAATTAACTAACTGACAAATATGATCTAATAAAACACCAATGAATCACTTAACCTAAACAAACCAGACACTTGCCCGCTTGGCAAGATTACACACATCTACATTTGTGATAGAAATGAATTTGATTAGAATGATTCCCAGAAATTAATGCCCAACAAGGACTAAATAATTGTCATTTTTCCCGTATGGCAATTTACGCAGTTACATTTGAGGTTAAAACATGAATTTCAAAATGGATCCGGAAGAAGAAGAAAAAGAAAAACAACATGAGAAAGGCAATGCCTTCTCAAAAAACAATGCTGCGTCAAACAACCGAAACGCCCCTTAGTGGAACGGGAAGGTCTGACAACCTCCACAGTCCAGCATTGACCGTCCCGTCAAGGCTGTCTGACCAAGAATTAAAACCCACGAGGTTCCCATCCAGCTAACGGGAAATAGGGCAATAATAATCCACCCTGCAGTAATTACATATAAAGGTACCACCAAAATATTACTAGACCCTCCAAAAGATTACATACTAAAGTGCTAAAATAGACTTTATCTAGTTAAGCTTACGGACCGCCGACACGCGGCCTTAAAATGACGTTGCAAAATTTAGCAGTCAAAGTTTGTATTGATCGTCCTTGGTTATGCCCCTTAGTAATTAAATCATGATAGTACCACCTGGTGTCTTCGAAAAAACTGCACACACGTTTTCCCCGGAGGCAAGTGCTCATGAGTCTTTCTGTCAGCAAACTTCCTCACACACTGGCTTTCGAGTCACAGATTCCACCCTTGTATATCAGCGTATCCCCCACCACAACCCTCCAGTAGTACCAACTGCGACCAGTCGCTCAACCGGCCAAAACAAAGCCAGAGTTCAAGGTCTTGAGTGGGTACTATAGAATATCTCCCCCACACAGGTTACTGCCTAGAAACCTTCCAGGAGCTGAGACGTTACACAATGTCCTTTGTAAGATTGTTCTCAGAATAAGAGCTTGGCGAATGCAGCTGACAGTAAATGTTCGCTTTTCCAAAGTTTGCAGACACAAAGCTCGATTTATCTCCCTTTTCAAGTGTCTATCGTCGATAAGCCTATAAGTGACAGCATACACAAAGGCGCAAATCCTGGCAGAAAGAGCTCGGCGAACCCATTTCACAAACAGTCAGGCGCCGGATTGGCGAAGGAATTCTCAGAAGGGGCCTGGTGTATGCTCTCAGGATAATCTGGTCAGACCTGGACCTCCTGCTGCGTCTCGAAGATAAGATGAACATGTACCGATTTGCAAAATTGGTACAATATTTGTTTACTTTTATAATTATTAGTTTTTATTTGATTTTTTGTTTTACCGACAGTAGTGGCTACGCTGGTTAAAGCGCAGCATTAGGTCATGGGACCAAGCTCTCTGCTGACTCGGTAGACGCGTGGGTTCGAGCCCCACCGTCAGCCGTCTTTGAAATGGTTTTCCGTGGTTTCCCCATTTTAAACACCAGGCAAATGCTGGGACGGTACCTTCTGACAGGCCACGGCCACTTCCTTCCACATCCTTGCCCAGTTTCATTCACCATCATTCATTTCATTTCTCATTAACTCCTCTCATGAGGTTGGCGTCAGGAAGGGTATCCGGCCGTAAAAACCATCGCGACAAAGACTTCCATCGCAGCTCATCCCCGACCCCGTTGGACAATAATAAGGGGTAGACATACATATGATTTTTTGTTTTATGAATTTTCGATCTTCCATATGTAGGTGTACACCTCTAAATTATTAATTCCATTCAAAATTTGTATACTTTATCTGTGTTAAGAGGGGCAGTTGACCTCGTAGTTCCGCCCCTTAAAACAACAACTAACAACAGAGTAGTTTTTGTTTCAAAATTCAACTATTACTGTATTTTCTTTATTTTAATAACAAAGCACGTGAAGTATATTATTAGACTATAATTAGACTTATAGTCTTCATCATTTTATTATTAAATAGATTTGTTATTATCATTATTTATTATTAATAATAATTAATAATAATTTATTATTATTATTAATAATAATAATAATATATTCACCAAGTCATCAGGTTACACTTACATCCACAGAATGGCCACCTCCAGATTGCCAAAGAAACTACTTGGTATCATAACACAGAGTAAATGCGACACAGAATGGCTTAAAGAGGCACAGAATGGCTTAAGTAATCAGTATAGAAAATTTCGAAGACCGAACTGAGTGCCAGACGAAAATCGCGAATGTTAAGTCTGAACCAAGATCACTACGACAACCTGTGAAAAATTGGTTGGATGAGAGGAAGAGGGAACATTCCGTGAGAATGAAGAGATTTTGGGATGAGCGGAGGAGACACGCCTCCAAATGACATCTTGTTATCAAGTTTAATAATAAGTCATCATTTCATAGGTAATTGTTGCAAGATGGGATGGAGCTGTTTATATCGGTAGGTTGAGGAACGAACGAACTATGGAGCAGGTCTCTAAAATAACTACTTTCTGCATACTGGAACGCAGATTATGGAGGAGCCCCAGTTTATGGATGTTGGCCTTCAGCCTGCGGTATGATCTCTATGGAAGAGACTGTGATAATAATAATAATAATAATAATATCGTATGGCCTCGGGTGCCTGGTGAAAGCTATGTTAATTGACACCCAGAGGGTAGCTTGCATGTCGAATTTCGTCGTTCCTGTCAACGCTATGAAAGTCAAGGAGGTTAGATATCTAAACTCCTTGACACTACAGCGCTTTCAAGTAGAGAATGGAGGAACTTTGTGTTGGCGGAAAATCCCGAGATTAATTTTGCCATTGAACACGGCCTACTGAATTCAAATGGGTTCTTTAACATGCCAACAACGTATGACATGAGTGTCGTGATTTTTGTCGCCTTCAAAAATCACTTACCATAGCCAGGGGCGAACCTGCAATCTTGGGGTTGGTAGTCCGATACTATAACCACTCAGCCACCGTGGCAAGCTGAGACTGTGATAGGCAATACAGTAAGAAATTCCTGTCGCCACATCTGTCGGATCTCTTCAGCCAGAGGCATGTATTAGGTCATTTTCTCAGCGTAAATGTGTGGGATATTATGCGAGTTATGGATTGCAATGTCGATTAGAAGAGTTCTCTTCTGCACTTTATCAAAAATAAAAATGTCTGGCCTGTTTGCTGATGCAGGTCTATCTGTGATCACTGACCTGTCCCAGAGTAGCATCAGAATATATTGATATAATAAGGTAGTACATTATTACTTAAACAGTGCTTCTTTGCCAGGTTCAGGTGGATTATCTTGACTATTTGGTCGTCCCTCTTCAGGTAGTAAGTAGATGAAATTGTTAGACAGCCCCCTATGATATGCTGGATGGTCTCTGATTCGCGATGGCATCTCCTACATTTGTCATCTTGCATGTCTGCCTTATCATTAATATTATTATTGTTTTATACAGTACATATGACACATTGTTGGTACATTACAACATAACTATGCAGGCTTCAGGGAACCAATGTACAGTTACTGAAACAGCAACTTCTAAGCTGGAATGTCGCTACCCATGAACTTCCGCATGATTCGGGTTGTTGAGAGAACGACTGCCTTCTGCATTAGTTTGAACAGTTGAGTAACCAAATCCAGTTCTTTAAGGCCTTGGAGCAAGGTACTTGGGATAACGCCAGTACTCGAGACAATGATAGGTATGGTGTTTACCTGATCGACATGCCACTGCCTTTTGATAGGGCCGAACAACTCGCTATATTCTTCTTCTTCTGCTTTTACGGCCTCATTGGGCCACTTCAGTCAATCATTTCTTGGTCCTCTTCTTCAGTAAGTTTTCTTTCCGAGTTGCCCAGTAGCTTTTCATTCACTCTTATCTTCTCAGGTGTTCCTCATCTGTAAATACCCTTCTTACTGTATGAAGTTTGTCTATTTTTGGTTGAAATCTTATTTTTATGTCTTTAATTTTTTTATCTTTTCGTTTGGTATTGTTTTGTTTTGCAAGCCATCCAAGGCTATTTCTAATTCTTTCATATCTTCTCTAATTTTCTTAATCCGTCCTACTTGTTTCATATTCCTAAGCTTCTCAACAATTTTTCTAGACAATCTGGTTACTCGCTATATTATTATTATTATTACTATGTTACTTCACTCTCAGAACATTATCTGGCAAATACTGCATATGGCAACTAAGTTACAGTGAAACCCCTCAAATCCGAACTAATTGGGGCTGTAGCCTGTTCGGATTTCAATTTGTTCGGATTAGCCAAAATATACCCATAACATAATAACCAGCCCTTATTGCGGTATATGACTGTACATTGAGCGGGGAAGAGGAAACTTCGACATACAATGTGACTTATACTGAAGCTGCATCTGCTCTTGACATCGCATTGCGCTTCGTAGAACAACACACAGCAGCCACACCAAACGATGTCGTGTTCATGCGACGCTCGAGCACAATTGCCTCCGCAGGAAGGTTTTCGTCATTTGGACGATTGTTGATAGCTGATTTCAAGTGAAAGATTAAGTGATATTTTGTGTGTTTCTATGGTTATTTCATTGTTTTTTCAAAGTGATTAACCTAAGGAATTACAATAAGCAAATTTTCCGTTGTTCAATCCTGGAAGAGATAAGTAAGTAGGCAAATTTACACTTTGCTAACTGTACTTCTTTGTTAATTTTTCGACTAATTATGTAAAATAAAGTTATAATGTAGAATTTATCAATGTTTTATAACTGAATAAATAAGTTTCTCTTTTCTTTGCGCGTGTTTTTCAAACTTATAACTGTCGGAAGGACTCGTTCGGATTACCCGGGATTTCGGATTTCCGGGGTTCGGATTTGAGGGGTTTCACTGTATATAGATTATAAGAAATCAGAGCACAATCACCACCTTTAAAAAGCTATTTTCACTAGTCCATGCATTTTTGAACTAATCTAGTTGTCGCAATGATGACTGCGTTATTCATTGACTTGTATAATTTTTTGTCTACATTAAGTTCCGTCAACCCCTGCAGTAGACTCCTTGGTACAACTCCAGTGCTTGATATAACAATCGGTAAGGTCTTCACTGTCATTGCTGTCAGCCTGCTGATAGGTTCCACTAGGTCTTTATATTTAGAGATCTTTTGTTCAAAATAGCTTGCTATTTAGTTTCTAAAGTGTCATGAGTTCGGCTGTGGACTTTAGTTTCACTATTTCATTGAGGTGAACTTGATCTGGACTGCGCCGAAGAGCGAAGGTAAAACCAGTTCCATTGTGCGCTCGTGCCTCGTTAGGTCCAGTAGATTAGCATAGCAAGAAAAATACTGCTCTTACCTCACGAACACGTTAATGACGAAGAACATGTGACGCACGATCTGTGGGAAGAAACATAGTCTACAGTACACGACAGCTGTGGTCCTTTCTCAAGCTCCTTTCTGCCGCCATGTTGTCTAGTCGGAATTATTTCCCTTTTAGCACTAGCAACAAGTTCTTTGAAGGCTCTTGGTTGACCGGAATTATGCTACCAACATAAATAATGCTTTTGAAGCGTCGTAAATTCAGCTCATGAAAGGCCTAGGGCAAAGTACAGCCCACGGGCCAAGTGCGGCCCTTGAGCAAGTCTAATCCGGTCCCCGACATGTTTTGGAATTACATAGGTCATATTTTCTGTTCTGTGTACCTAGAAGTGAAAAACTGTTTCAATGTCATTGTGTTTATGCGTTTTGTATAATAGAGTTGCAGCTAGAATTGATTGAGCTACAATGTATCAATGTAGCGGCTTCGTGGCGTAGTTGGTAGCATGCAGAGCTTCTATGCCCAAGATCGCGGGTTCAAACCCGGCCGAAGTCGTCGGATTTTTTAAGAACGTTAAAAATCCCTCAGTATGTCTTCGTTCGGAGGGGAACTAAAGATGGCAGTCCCATGTCGTAGATTTACGGCATGTTAAAGAACCTTCCACTAATTACACTTGTAGGAAGCTAAATTAATATAGGTTAAACATTTGACTAACGTTCTTAGGTTCCTACGTTCGTCGTCAGGAGTCGACTGTGGTGGCATCTGGTAACTAATTTCTGAACTAAGTTAGTTGGTCGTTGACGGTAGTGTTTGGCGGTAAAAGTACGAACTACTTGAATTAAAACAGATACACACACTAATACAGCTATCACAATTAACACCGGTTATCAGACAGATTCTACACACACCCAAAGTACACGGGGTTACATGACCGCGTTGTCGCAGCCCCTAAACTGAGGAACTAACCAACCAATGTAACAATGAATTGAAGCAACTATTCCTCAGCGTTTCGAAAATTGAGTTCTACAAGGACATACCAAAATCAAGTTTCCCAAACTTGAAATCTCACGCACAAAAAATAACTGCCATGTTCGCATCCTCCTATATCCGTGAACAAGTGCTTTCTACAAAGAAGCGTTGCAAAAATAGCGTCCGAAATAGATTGACAGACCATCATTTACCTGCTCGTCCCAGTTTGAACCAGATTATGAAAATATTTTAGAAGCACAGTCACAGTTTCACTTGTCACATACTCCTTCCTCTTCTAACAAATAATGAAGGTGTGTTCTTTTTTCCAAGTTTTCTACCATTGTAGCCTACAAGTTTTGTTTCATTAAATATTCAGAAATAAGAAAAGAAATAAAGCATAGATTATTTTGTATCCCATCTGGCCGTGCCCCTAAAATGTTTGCCCATGTCTGACCTAGGCCTACCAAGCCACTGCTGCCAAGCCGTTTGTCCTGCAGATTATGGAGTAACGCGTGGTCGGGTCCCCTCGGCCGTTAATTTTGGTCTCCGTGACCGGGCCGCTGTCTCACTGTCAGTGGTAGCGTAGTTGGTAGCATGCTAAACTGCTCTTCCCAAGATTGCGGGTTCAAACCCGGCCGAAGTCGTCAGGTTTTTAAGAGCGTTAAAATCCTTCAGTATGCCTTCCTTCGGAGAGGAAGTAAAGCCGGCGGTCCCATGTTATAGATTTATGGCATGTTGAAGATCCTTCCACTAACTAAACGTCTGTGAATTTAAATTTCTAGGTTGGATTTCGTTGTAACGCTATATCAAAGTTCCAACGTTCACCACTAGGTGTCAGTGAAATCTGGTAGTGAAAGTTGGAACTACATGAAATTGAACGGAACTTGTAGCTCACACTATGGGTGTCCGCATGAAGCAG
The DNA here is from genome assembly GCA_946902985.2 of Meconema thalassinum. NCBI lineage: Eukaryota > Metazoa > Arthropoda > Insecta > Orthoptera > Tettigoniidae > Meconema > Meconema thalassinum. The sequence goes on from OX336393.1 coordinate 111,834,525, forward strand.
CTACAGCCTCTGGCGAGCCGAACATGTCCTCGGACACTCCCGGCACTAAAAGCCATACGCTAAATAAATAAATAAATAAATAAATAAATAAATAAATAAATATGCTAAAATAATTTTATTAAACCAAGGACATGCATATAACGGACAAACTGAAAAAAATAGCCTATTTTCATATATCCTACCAATATTAATTGCCTCTATCAACATACAAATTGTCCGTATGATTACTGCAATAGATTCGTAGATATTGAGAACCGTCTCAATATTTCGGATGGTCGCCATGTTGGATTGTAATACATGTAGGCCATAGAGTTATGTACTATTAGATGATGATTATTGTGTACGTTCATTATTCAAATGCTGATTTCGATCGCATGTTTAGAACACAAGAAATAAAAACTTAATTTTCGAAATTCGCACAGCCGCCATCTTGAGGTTACCTAAATAATTGAACTAAATTCGATACCAGTGCATTACTTTGTTTAAAAACATTTGCTGTACGAAGTTTCATTGCGTTTGGATCATTAAATCGCGAGAAAAGTCTATTTAAAACTTTCAACTTCGCTTGGTCGCCATGTTCGTTTTGTAGTTAACCGGTTTTTGAAAGTCTCATAGATGAACTTCTAGTAGTTCCCTTCATCACCGTACAAAATTTTCTGGGTGATATCTGTAATAGTTTCGGAGATACTGAATGCTGGTGAAATATTTCGCACACCCGCCATATTGGATTGGTGATACGTAACAAAATTTGAAGGGCTCGGTCGGGATCACCCGGAATAGTGCTACGAACTTACCGAGTTTGATTGAAATCGCTCCAGTCGTTTAGAAGTTATTAGGGGGAGGGGGCACAAAAACACAAGCACACACACACAGACACACGGACAAAAGGTGATCTCATAAGCCTTTTTTGTTTTTCATAAATGAAAATAGGCTAAAAATGGTGATCATTCCTTATTCAATGTTATGTAGTACAGTAAAGCCTGCCTAAACTGGTCCCTTTATATACCGGAAACCTGGTCAAACCTCGTGCAGCGTGATTTTAAAACTGGACTGCGAAAGTCTAACAGCTATGTTGGCAGCATTACTTCGGGCAGCAAATGTTATTTACTGAATAAATAAATTGCTTTTTAAAGCAAGAAGACTCCGATAAGAGGCAGTTCTGAGGATACGGGTCGCTCGTGACTCATCATATCTCACACAGCGCTAAAACCACGGTATTACTTAATAAAGGAGATGGGAAGTCTTGGCCTACTTATTAATAACAACTCGTATGCTTCTGATAGCTGTGACGAAGAATTTCTGTGAAAGATGTATTGCTACATTGGTTGGTTGGTTCATCAGTTTAGGGGCTGTGACAACGCGGTCATCTAGCCCCGTGTACTTTGGGTGTGTGTAGAATCTGTCTGATAACCGGTGTTAATTGTGATGGCTGTATTAGTGTGTGCTGTCTGTTTTTAATTCCAGTAAGGACTGCAGACATTCAATTTTCAAGTAGTTCCTACTTTTGCTACCAAACGCCACCGTCAACGACAACTAGTTACTAGATGCCAACACAGTCGGCTCCTGGCGACGAACGTTGGAACCTAAGAGCGTTAGTCAAACCTATAATTTAGCTTCACACAAGTGGTATTTGTGGAAGGTACTTTACCATGCATAAATCTATGACACGGGACCGCCGGCTTTACATCACTTCCGAAGGAAGGCATACTGAGGGATTTGTAACGCTCTTAAAAAAATCCGACGACTTCGGCCGGGTTTGAACCCGCGACCTTGGGCATAGAAGCTCAGCATGCTACCAACTACGCCACCGAAGCCGCCGTATTGCTACGCTGTTGGGTGATTAAGCTGTTAGAAATGTATTTGAGATTTCTTCGCTAACTTTATTTTATTTGATCTATAAATGCTTGAAGTTCAATTTTAAGGAAATTCCTCTCTTTGGAAACGCAGAATTGCACGGCTCAGATTTCTTTAGATTGCAAGCAACTGTGCAGTACTCTCTTGATTGGAGTAGGAGAGCTGTATAAGTGAGGGAATAGCCAATTCATCAATGCAGCAGATTTACCGTGAACCGCTGGAATGTGTGATCACTCTTCCGTCATGTATCAGGAGCATAGCGACCAAGGGAACCTAACTTATTGGATTCATCTTACTTTAAACATTACAGTATACTCACGATTATCCGGGCTAATGACCGGGGTGAATAGCACGGATAATCGGAAAACACGGATAATCCACAAGCATGTGTTTATTGCAAGACGAATGCCTTCAATTAGTTTTTTAAAAACAGTACCTTATAAAGTATGCTATAATACTTTCATAAACATAACTCACCCACACTATTATGCTCTGAAAAGTCTTTAATGGTTCTCTGCTTTTGGTTGTTTATCTGCTTAACAGTCGTTAAGCATCTGCTTAACAGTCGTTAAGCCTTCCAGTAACCTTGAACTAAGCCTACCCCCACCACCTTACGGAACTTACACTTCGCTATTACAAAACAAGACTGGGCAAAGCAAGAAGTCGTCGACCTGTCACAAAGTACCGAACTAAAAATAACTTACCCCTTCTGAGACTACACAGAAAAAATATGTTCGTAAAATACCGGGACTACACTGCAAAATGTGTACGTAAATAGGGGGACTACGCTGAAAAATTGTGTACGTAAAATACTGGGACTACGCTGAAAAAATATGTAAGTAAAATACTGGGGCTACACTGCAAAAATATGTACGTAAAATATCCGGACTACACTGCAAATATATGTACGTAAACTACCGAGACTAAGCTGCAAATATATGGACAAAAAATAAACTCAAACGTATTCAATACACAGTACAGTATCAATTAAAGAGAAATTTTTGTGCTGTACACTGTATTCACAATCATTATTTGAATTGGGCGAAAACGTGCACGGTTAATCCGCAAACCGGATAATCCGCGCATGGATAATCGAGAGTATACTTATTAGAAAATCATGTCATTCTTTGGATAAGAACTGTCGCTGTTTTCTGACTTCTGAGACGTCGTAAAATCACTCTTCAGTAACAAGAAATCCCTCTCGGCACGCCGGAAGGCGGAGGTATATTTCACCGGGCAAAGAAAAATTTTTCGAATTCACAATATTTGCCAATTGTTGTATATCAAGACAACAAAGCTACGAGTGAGTGCCAACAATAGTGACCAACGAGGTGTTGGGCGGGTGAGTCGGAAGACTGTCAAGGGGATGTTACGTGATATTATGTAGACTCGATCTAAAATTCACACTTGGCCCGCCCATTCAAACATGAAACTTGCTTTGTTGGCTTTGAACCATATCTCAAAATTTCTAGTGACAAGTTTCTTGAGGTATTGAAAGTCCGTACATTTTTGAGCATATAGAAAGTACCTCTCCAGATGTGATGAAAATAATTACAAAACCGGAAATATTCACATGTGTTATGAATTGATATTGTATTATCGCCAGCAGTGGCATAGCATTATGTGTGTCATTATAGCGAATGAATCATCGCGATCCGTGGGTCATTACTGGAGATTAGAATATTCATTGGCGATAGGCTCACTACATCGAAGGTTGGCAATACAGGAAGCTCTGATATGGAAGTACAGGAGATTATGTTGCACAATGCATGTGAGTGTCTGGTCACGCCGAACTGAATACCAAGCACCACGCCCCACACTGGACCGTGTTACGTTACCAACTCACCTTGTCCAGCTGGATCAGATTCGCTTCTACTTTACGTCCTCCAAAATCGCTCCTCATTACTAAACGTTATTTAAGGGAGATATGACAACTACCATTCTCCTGCTAAACGGGCAGTAACATTCTGGCTCTCCACCTCACGTGTCAGATGTGTCACCAATGCTCAGGCATGTCTCGCGATTATAGGTAAACCCCTGCGCGGATGCTGATATCCGCGGATAAACATTTTTCGTCATGCGGATATAGTTTGCGGATAGCGGATAAACTGAGAATAATGTTTAGAGTAAATTTGCGGATAATTTTTACAATACAATGTTGAACTGGACTTTTTTTTAAAATAATTTTAGTTTTTGCTAAGATCTGCGTCTTCTTACTATTTCCCTGTTTGCTTTCGCTTGGATTGTTTGAGAATAATAGAGAAGTGAGAGAAGCCAATTATGGAAATACCCTCAATTATTGTTGGATTATACAAAAAAAAAAATCCTCTACATCTGGACATAGAAGCTCAGCATGCTACGGTAGCATTTGGAAGCAAAAGTAGGCACTACTTGAAATTGATCGTCTGCAGTCCTTACCTGAATTACTGATAACACACACTAATACAACCTTTCGTAGGGGAAGCAAAACCGGCGGTTCCATGTCGTAGATTTATGGCACGATAAAGAACCTTCCAGTAATTACACTGGTTTCCAAGTAAAATGTTCCGGAGTTTCAATTCCCTCATTCGGATCTCCCGGAGGGAATGCGACGAAAATAGCTATGAGAAATACATCAATGAATATAGATACGTGGAATGTGAAATCATTATATCAGTCAGGAAAGTTGCAGAACGTGATCCAAAAAATGCAGCGACTCAAGATAAACACATTAGGAATAAGTGAAACAAGATGGCCTAGCTCAGGTGAAATGCGTAGCAACAAAATGAAGATATAATACTCTGGTAATTATGATCATTATCACTGGAATGGAGTTGCTATTATTGTTGACAAAATCACGATTCAGTGTGTGACTAGCTTTTTGCCAATCCCAGACAGGGTAATCGCTTTACTACTACAAACAAAAAGAGCAAAAGTTAACATTATACAAGTCTATGCTCCAACTGCAGACAATAGTGAAGCAGAGTTGCAGCAGTTCTATAAAGAAATTGAGCAAGTATTGAGTACCACAAAATCTAGAGGCATCACAATCATCATGGGCGATTTCAACGCAAAAATTGGCAAGGGACGTGAAGGTGACTTAACAGGAGATTTTGGTCTGGGATCACGAAATGAACGGTGAGAAATCCTGGCACAGTATTGTGAGGACAATGAGTTAGTTGTTACAAACACTTTCTATAAGCTACCAGAAAGAAGATTGTACACCTGGAAAGCACCTGGAGATAACGTTAACAACATTATCCGGAATCAAATTGATTACATCCTAATCAATAAACGCTATAGGAATGCCATCAAGGCAGTGAGAACTTATCCGGGAGCAGATGTGGCATCAGACCACAATTCACTTGTGGCTAGATTCAAAATAAAGCTCAAGAAAATATTACTAAATCAAAATAAGGATATGCTATGCATCTGACAACTTCAATATCCTATAGTGAGAGAACAAATTACAGAACGGATCAATGAAGAGCTCTGTAAAGAAGAGATAAAAATCTTCAGTCATGTTAATGACAAATGGAAATCCTTCAAGGGACTATTCCAGTATACAAGTCAAGAGATGCTGAAAGATTGTAAAACAGTGCATAAAAAGACTTGGATGACTGATGAAATAATACAATTGATGGAAAAGAGGAGGCTCTGTAAAAATCGAGATGAAGATCTTTACAGGAGTACACATGCAGAAATAAGAAGGAAAATACGGTTAGCGAAGGAGATATGGTACACAGAAAGATGCACAGAGATTGAAGACTTAATTTCAAAAAACGACAATTTCAATATCCATAAGAAAGTCGAAGAACTAACTGGTATCAATAAGATACGGACAAAAATGGTGACATCATTATTGGTAATAAAGAAAAACTTGAGAGATAGAAGGAATACATAGAAGAACTGTTTGAAGATGATAGGAAAGAACCTTATGCTAGTGAAGATATAGATGTCAAAAATGAATCAGATATAACAAAAGAAGAAGTAATACATGCTATAAAGTTGTCAAAAAATAATAAAGCCCCTCGTCCTGATCTCATACCAGCTGACATACTGAAACTCATTAATGAAGAACATTTAGATGTCTTAGTAGACTTGTATAATTCAATCTACAACACAGAAGTCATTCCTCAAGAATGGCTACACTCTATATTTGTTACATTGCCGAAAAAGGCAAATGCCCGTCAATGCAGCGATCATAGAACAATCAGTCTCATGAGTCATACACTAAAAATATTCCTAAAAATTATCCTTCGAATGATCTTCAAAAAATTGGAACAGGATATCAGTGAAACACAATCTGGTTTCTGAAATGCACTAGGAACAAGAGAAGCCCTGTTTACCTTCAATGTGCTGGCACAGAGATGTTTAGATGCCAATCAATCGATGTATGTCTGCTTTTTGGATTATAATAAAGCGTCATCCAACTGCTCCAGAAGAAGAACTTGGATGTGAAGGACATTAGAATCATCACCAATATTTATTACAAAAAGACTGCGGTCGTAAAGAAAGGTAGGGAGGGAGCTATCTGAAGAGGTGAAAATAAAACGTGGTGTTAGGCAAGGTTGTGTCTTGTCTCCTATGCTGTTTAATCAATACTCAGAAGAAATATTACAAGCAGCTGTAGAGGAAGAAACAGCAGGAATTAAAGTGAATGGAAAAATAATAAACAAGTTAAGATTTGCAGATGACACGTTGTTATTCGCAGAAAGTCTACAAGATTTACAGCGACTGACTAACAGAGTCGTGGAGGCAAGTGAACAATGGGGATTAACACTTAATGTCAGTAAGACACGTTTTATGGTTGTATCACGAACACAACATCAAGAGATAAGCAATGGGAAGACAGTACAGCAAGTGACAACGTACAAGTTTTTAGGAACAAATGTGTACTGCTACATTGACTGTACGGAGGAGATAAAGTCCAGGATCGGTCAAGCCAGAAATGCATTAAATAAAATGAGGAGAGTGTTCTGTAGCAGAGACCTTAATTTTCATCCAAAAATTAGACTTCTGATATGCTATGTCTTCTCCACCTTGTTCTATGGAGTTGAGACCTGGACCATAAAGAAAAGAGAAATGGACAGATTGGAGGCATTTGAGCTATGGACGTACAGAAGGATACTGAGGCTGAGTTGGAAAGATAAGGTCACCAACTATGAGGTGATGAGACGGATGGGAAAGAGAAAGGAAATATTAAATACTGTCAAAATTAGAAAACTGCAGTATCTGGGTCATGTGATGAGAGGAGAGAAATATCATCTGCTGCCGCTGGTCATTCAAGGAAAGTTACAAGACAAAAGAAGACCAGGAAGAAGACGCATTTCTTGGATCGATAATCTGAGAACTTGGTTCAATTGTTCCACTATTGAGCTGTTTCGTGCTGCATCATCTAAACCTAAAGCAAGAGTCTCTATGATGGTTGCCGACCTCCTGAGAGAAGATGGCACTTAAAGAAGAAGAAGAAGAAGAAGAAGAAGAAGCTAAATTATTGGTTAGATTTGACTGGCGCTCTTAGGTTCCAACGTTCGTCGCCAGGGGCCAACTGTGGTGGCATCTAGAAACCAAGTTCATAACCTTTTGGTCGTTGACGGTGGCGTTTGGAAGCAAAAGTTGGAACTACCTGAAAAACGAATGCCTGCAGTCCTTACTTGAATTAAAAACATATAACACACACTAATACAGCCATCACATTAATTATCACCGGTTATAAGACAAATTCTACACACACCCAAAGTACACGGGGCTACATGACCACGTTGTCGCAGCCCCTAAACTGAGGAACCAACCACTCAAAATCAAATGTAGATTCGCGGACCGGAAGTTCACTATGCATAAGCTCCGGTGCCATTTTGAATCGTGGAAGCTCTATACTAGTCTATCACCCTTTTCAAAGTTGCGAATAAAGAAAAACTAGTCTACGAACAAACCGACACTGCGTAAGCTTTCATTTTCCATCTCAAAGCTCGAGGAGCATATTTTATCACCCTGATCCTAATGACAATGTGAAGATGTAGGGTGGGGTTACATGGCTCAATGTGAGGCCAAGGTGATTCACTAATTCTCAACTTTAGCCTCAATGAATTACTATTGTTCGTTACCGACTGACCCAAGGTCGCTTGGGACACGCCTAGAACAACTTTACATTTCACAACTCCATCCATAGACAATGAAATAGCAATTAATGTCGTAACGCCTTAACGTGATTATGTTATCTGTTGACACAAGATGGCAGCTGGACAACTCTTCGGGACTCTCAGTGTTAATCTAAACACGGTATTTTCAATATAAACCTTTGACTGTCAAAGACTGTTCCACTTAAGCTTTTACTAAAGAAAGCTTTTCAGTCGGTCAACACAAACTGTGTCCCATTACATGAGGCGGGAAACACGCCTTACAAACTAACACTCTCTTATGTAAAATACCTACCTTCATAAAAGCGTGTTAGTTTGTCGGGTATGTAAATACTTGTTTCCCGCCTCATGCAATGGGACACAGTTTGTAAAACGTCTATTTTAACATTGTCCATCATGGTTAATGTGTTTGCTCCATATGGATTTGGAAGGAAGCGACTGTGGTCTATTAGAAAGTACAGTCCAAGCATTATCTTGGAGTTGAAAATGAGATACCACTCGAAACTAGGCTACTTCAATGATGGCCGACAGTGTGATTCAAACCAACTCATCTATTTCTAATAAAAATCCTACTCAAGACGGCACTGTTGCGCCCTCCACCCCTCCTTAAAACAACTATTATCTCTACTTAGTATAAAACAAAGCCCCAATTCTTGGATGTTACGGGTAAACTCGAGAACCACTGGATGGAATTTGTTGCGGTTTTCACTATTCTGTAAAGGATATCCCGAGGATGATTTCTCTAGAAAATAGTTTATTCATGATCAAAGGAAGCCGAGCAGTAACGATTTCAGTGGAAAAGTCGAAAAAAAACCTGGCGTCCAAACCCTTTGTAAGCTTACGCTCGGCAAACCGTTAAAAATATCTAAATACTATGAGTGTACGAATTGTTCAGCATGAAAAGTTCTACAAAAAAAAGTCCGCGAGAGCATATGTCTATCTTCAATACATCGACCACTATAAGTGTTTTTACGTTTTAATTTCTTGCAATCATGTACATTCAACTACTGAAGCGACAGTTTACGATATAGCTAAGGGCGAGTCTCTCATCCCTGTTACAGCCTAGCTAGCGGGCGAACTTATTGCCCCAGATACAGCCAGCAGCTAAACGTCGAGTCGTGTTGAGTTAAGACTTCTGAGAAGGGTGGCTGTGTTTGGAGTTTCCCTGGAAGTGCAACTCGGGTTTTATTCATTTCGCCTGTGAACTTTCCGTTCCGCAAAATACACAGTCAATTTAAGATTGAACGGAAGGGGAATTTGTGTTTCATGCACCTCTCCATTCTTAAATTAAGTCTGACAAAGAATTCGTTGCTCATGCATCTCCATGATAATAGTCCAGTCAGTGATTTTAACCCATCATGCCAAGACGTAAAACGGATATACAGTAGGTCGTAGTTCATTGACATCAAAGAAAAGCGCTTATCATTTAATGCATTCATAACTATTCCCGGGCGAAGCCGGGGAGGGTTGCTAGTTAACTAATATAATCCTATTGTTTAAGAAAGCAATGGTGTCCGCCACAAGCGTCGCTTTCATGCCTCACTAGTCGCTTTGTGGTCGCACATTACTCAGCATCTATCTGCGGTAACAGTATGATGGCTCGCCTTTCCGAGCGGTTAGAGTAAAACCACACTCGGCATGCCGTGAGCCGTGTTCCCTGTCCCCGGTGATCTCACGAATGAACATGAAATCCATTCCGTTACACATACTTACGTACATACTGAGGGATTTTTAACGCTCTTAAAAATCCGACGACTTCGGCTGGGTTTGAACCCGCGACCTTGGACATAGAAGCTCAGCATGCTACCTACTACGCCACCGAAGCCGTCCCATTTGATTTTCATTGGCAATGAACCTATCGTGATTATTTTTAGCCTACTTTTCACATTTTGCAAAAATGAGGAAAAAGTAGACTTATGAGATCGATCCGGGAAAATGTGTGTCTGTCTGTCCTTCTGTCTGTCTGTCTGTCTGGCTGGCTGTGTGTGTGTGTCCCCTTCTATCAACTCCTAAACGGCTGCAGCAATCAAAACCAAATTTAGTATGAGTAAAGATGTGCACCGGAATATCTCACGTCCATATTTGAAAATGATGTCAGTGCTACCAACTGCTGAAAAAACGCACTAGAAATTTGAGCTCCATGTTGGATATCTTGCAAGGTATGCATGGGAGCTATTCCAAAATTGGCACACGTGTAGATAATACTATTTCAGTTTAATTTCCAGGAGGTTAACCATGACAGTGTTGCCAAAATAACTTTAAGCCTTCTGATAAGTCCAATGTTTAAATGCATATAACTTCTACACTATCAATTGGATTTCAACCAAATTTTGTATGTAATATCTGTACATAAACAGATATGACTGAGCGTATTCTTAAGAGCCACCAGGACTGCCAACTGTTAATAATTGCTCTCTCTATTTTTTTAATCCAAATACCAATATATCAGAAAGTATGCAAGCCAACAGCTTTAAACCATGACGAATAGAAGGACCTAGTGTGAGGACTCCGCCATTATAGCACGGTAGTTTGTGGTCCCGCCGCTACAAGCACTGCAAGCGATAATGTCCAACAACGTGTCCTGTTGTTGGGTCGAGCCGGGTCTTAGAAAAGTGCGCGAGAAGTTACTGTGTGAGATATTTGTGTGAATTAAATTGATTTTTCTTTGCATTCAGGTCTTAAATTCAGTTCATTGTGTCTTGTGTACATCAGCGTTTTGTGTTGTGAACTTCAAACATATTTCTTATGCGGCTTTGTTAATTTAATAGTTCAACATGCCGTACTGGTTTTTGCCTGGCTGTAAGTCAGGATATGGTAGAGTAGTTGACGATATACGATCTTTTTCACCACCGAAGAATACAAATCAATTTGAAAAATGGGCCAGAGCTATTCCACGAAAGGATACGGAGTTAACGCGAAGTATTAGAATTCGTCAAATTCATTTCTCTGATGATTTGATAGTAAAATCAGGTAATTTTATAGTGAATGGTGAAGAAGTGGAAATCTCTCGTGTGTGGTGGAAGTTACGACCTGGAGCAGTGCCTCATTTTCCCCCTAATTTACCGAAGTAGTGAGAATAAGTCCCGTAAAGCTCCCAACATGAAAAAGAATCTCGACACCACCAGTAAAAGAAGAAAGAAGATTGAAGATGGGAGTGGAGCAACGAATGAGGCATTAAAAGGTCAATCCAGTGTTGATAAGAATTTGGGTCATTCTAGTGTACTTACTGATGCTGAAAAGACTATAATATTGTTCAAAAGGCGCCTTAAGAATGTTAACCGTAATTTAATTCGCGTTAGATCCTGCCTTAACTCAGAAAAATCGAGAATTAATTTGCTGGAGAAGCAGGTTCGAAATTCACAGGCATTTAATTACAAAGATAACGATTGCAGTGGCGGATCCAGGCCTTGCGAGGCCCTGGGCGATATGATAACAATAACAACAATAGAAAAAAAAATCGAATCAAATGGAAAATAGTTTGGTAATAATAATAATAATAATAATAATAAAATAAAGAATAGTTACAATATTTTGAATACACTACAGTACATTATTTTAATAATATGAAAGAAACCTTTATGTCCCTTTGTAAACAATGAACTATTAAAATATTACTTTGCGACTTTTTTCCCGGCTGAAGTCTTCTATTATTTCACTGAAATCTTAACTTGCTAAACGGTCACGAGAGGTCATAGCTACACTGAAGAAAGGAATATGAATTATAAATTAGTTTGAAAAGTATACTTAATTAATTAAATGTAGAAAAATCCATGCCCCCCCCCCCCCCCCCCGGACCGCGGAGCCCTGGGCGGTCGCCCTCCTCGCCCCTGATAACGAACACCTTAGCAAGAAGGAAAAGATGATAATAGACACTATGCTCAAGAAATGCCAGGAAAAATCTCGCAATGGAATGAGGTACAGCAATGAATTCATTTTAGAGTGTTTATTGTTGAGAATAAAATCACCGAAAGGATTCCGTCATTGTCGGCGACATAATCTCTTGCCTCTGCCTTCAGAAAGTCACTTGAGAAAACTTTGTAAAGGACTAAAGTGTCCTTATGGAGTTAATGCGCATAGTATAAATGCTATTTCAGACTATTTTAAGGAAGAAAAGAATGATGATTCACGTTACGGTGTTGTATTTTTCGAAGAAGAGAAGCTAAGAGAAGAAATCGAGTTAAATAGCTTTTCTGATAAAGTAGATGGATTAGTTGATTTAGGTGAACACACACCTGACCTCCAGAAGAACGTACTTGCAAATCACGCTCTAGTGTTCATGTTCGTACCTTTTATGCGTATATTGGGTGCAGCCAGTTGCTGTTTATGCAAGCGGAAATGCTACTCCAGGGGACATTCTAGAAAAAATTCTAAGTCTAGGTGATTTTGCAAGGCCAGGAATTCGTTAGGAGTCAGTGGCAAGACAAGCTCTCTACAACCTCACATCCTTAATCCTGCAGATGTTACGAGAAAGATCTGGGCTTTCTCCGACTGTATATTCCAGGAATCTGTGTGTTCCGTAACATGTAATGAAGACCGTAGTTCTTATTTCCGTGAATTATATTTTCCAATGTGCCCTGCCATGCTATTTTAATTGTAACCGCTAATTACTTTTTAAAAGAGTATTAGTTACAAAGTAATTAGTTTCCCTTAGCACCATCCCTAAGACCAGCTGACCCCGGCTGTGTGGAACTTGTCCACTCTAGCGCTGCCTGGCGGGGCGCGCTTGAACTTCAGGAGTCTTCTCACTTTCTCCTTCTATTCGTCATGTTTAAACTATGCACACGTATATTCTGACATTTTAGATTAATTTGGAGTAACTTATATACGTCAGTTCTACCAACATGATTATAAGCCTGCTGATAGTACCAATTTTTAAATACATGTAACTTCTATACTATCAGTTGGATTTCAACCACATTTCGTATGTGCGGTGTGTACCATAACAGATATGACTATAAGTATTGTTAAGAGCAATCAGGGCCGCCAACTGTTAATAAATGCTGTCTATATTCTTTTTACCCTAATATCAATATATCAGAAAGTATGCAAGCCAACAGCTCTATACTTGCACACGTATAGCACCGGACATTCTAGATTAATTTGGAGTAATTAATACAAGGCAGTGCCAACATGATTCTATGCCTGCTGATATGTCCAATTTAAAAAATACTTCTATACTAACAAATGGATTTCATCCAAAATTGGCACAAGAAGATATCATAATAATTCAGATTATTTCTGACCAGCACACGCATGGTATTGTTGGCAACATGTTTTTACGCGTGCTGATAGATCCAGTGTCTAACTGCATGTAACGTTCATTGGACTTCAACCAAATTTTGTATTCTGTACCTTAAGAGGTTGTAACGTGTTTTTCGAGGGTTTTTTATGCAACTGGCATAAGTCAGTAGAAGCCATTCTATATTTATTTACGCGGCAAATTGTTCAGCCAAGAGAATTTTTCATGTTAATTTATTATTATTATTAATTTATTATAATTTTTATTAAGGTATTTTCGGAGCATTTTATAAAAATTATTAGCATTCAGATAGGTTTTCTATGTCTTAGAAAACGCTATCATGCAAATTATTACGAACGACGATATCATAGAAAATTATATGATTACGGAATTTTACGGAGTTTTTGTCAGTTAGGGTATTTGAGAGAGATGACTCACTGGGAATTCAAATACAAGCTGATTCCTGTCGAGAAGCATGACGCAATCTTGGGTCGCATCGTCAAGAAAAGGTGAATTGTTGGAACGGAAATCGACTTCTCCCTCTCGCCCGCCGAGTGTAATGACCCGGAGGAGGGGAAGATCGCGTGGTGGGTCAGCCAATCCAGGAGACCACGTAAGCTGGAAGTTGAGACTAGAGTGGGGAGCCGGCGTGTGGATATATCGTTCGACGCGCCGTGGAACGTGAACTATAGGTGTAGAACTTAACGAGTATGGTTCACGCGGGAGTCGCCCCGATGTTCAGTGGAGTTAGCGACTATCTTTGTGAAACTTAACCAGTGTGGTTATACGAGTGTTTGGGTCCGATGTACGGACCATAGAATTATCTAATCTACCAGAATATCATCATATAACGAAGAAGATGGCGACGTCCAGCAGACTGTGGGAAGCACACAGCATCATCCAGTACGAGGGAAATGCTTTAGCAATTTCCAGTGGTAAGCGCAGATGACGCAGAAATACGCAATCTCTCATTTTTCTTTGTTTTATATTTCATATTTCAGTAACTTCATAGCTTGGAAATAAGAGTAAAATCAATTTATCAGACTCCGTTTTCACGTAATTTTCTATCGGTAATATTAAAATCGCAACGCTCCAATTTAAATTTTATATTATTATTATTATTAATTTTGCTATACTTGTTTTTTATATATTAAATTCATTTCTCTTACAATGCAATCTTTGCTTTCAGTAGGTAGCATTAGATATAGACCAATTCCTTCTCCTGATACAATTGTTTGTTGGGTTAATGATCAAATCATACCACGATCTGAGTGAATAGAGTCTTGAAGGTGTTCTGCCAGAGCTAGACGTTGTTAAATACAAATTTAGATTTCAGCATTGCATTGAGGTCTTGGCGCCCATTAAAACAACATAGCTTAGGCAAAGGTAAACAGTTACATTTATCACCCAACAGTTAGGGGCAGCGAAACTGCTACATTTGTCGCTACCAACAGATGGGGCAATAATTAACGTTACACTTGTCGCTCAACGTGAGGGCAAAGGAAACCATTACATTTGTCGCCGACAACTTGGGGCTGAAAACCTAATAACATTTGTGGAAGGAGAAGGGTATATATTTCTGTGCCTGTATTTTGGGGGTTATTTGTCTTTATCAGTGTATATCATTATGGGGGATGAGAAAGAAAGACAGATGAGGTTACGTAGTGGTCATCAACTGGAGAGTGATGATACGAGCAGTATGTCGAGTGATGGTAGTACCGGGGTAGCGGAGGTAAATCCCGATACTGAAACAGGGAGTGTAGGCGGCCAACCTGAATTAAAAACTTTACTTCTCGAGTTCATGTATCAGAAAAAAGTTAGTAGTGATGCCTTAAATGCTAAATTAGAACAAAACAGTAGGGAAAATAAAGAGAGTAATAGGGAATTGAGCGATAGTTTAAACGCCAAATTAGAACAAAACAGTAGGGAAAATAAAGAAAGTACAGACGCTTTAAATGCAAAACTGGAACAAAACAACGCTAAACTAGAACAAAACAGTAGGGAAAATAGAGAGAGTACTGAAACTTTAAATGCTAAATTAGAACAAAACAGTAAGGAAATTAGTGTGAAAATGGAGCAGATTAGAGGAGAAATCAGAGGAGTAATGGAAGAGAAGGTTAAAGAGATCATTGCAGATGTAGACAAGAAATTAGGAAAAGTACAGGAGGAGTTGGAAAGTAGAATCAGCACACAGGCTGAAATTTTAAAGGAATTAGTTAAATTAGAAACACTGCAGGTTAAAAAGAAATTGGGGGGAGAAATTGACAAGATTCAAGTATCAACTAAAGAGGTTAAGGAACAGCTGGGGGGTAGAATTGAGAAAGTCCACTCGCAAATAGTTGCAGAAGTAAATGATTTAAGAGAGAGTAATAGAGAGAGCATTAGCAAGATTGAGGAGAAACAAGCAAAGCTATATGATAAAGTAGAAGAGTCAGAAGGAAACATTAAATTAACAGTAAACAGTATTGAGAGGAAGGCTGAGGAGAAAATCTCAGAATTAGAGTTAAAATTAAAAGCTAGGATCAGGCAAGAAAATAGTCAGAATAGGCCAGTTTTTGTGAATAGCACACACAGGGAGGTAGAACTGGGTAAGTTCAGCAATCGACAGGGGTGCCCAATGGAGTTCATGAACGCTATAGAAAATAAATTCGGGGAGAGGTTGGAAAATGGTAGTATTGAGTGGTGCCAGGTAGTTGAAATTTTAGAACAAGTGTTTGTGGGGGAAACGAGGAATTGGTTTGCTGTCTACAGAGACAAGTTTACTGATATCAATGATTTTAAAATGAAATTCTGTGAAAAGTTCTGGAATGAGGTCTTTCAGTCGCAGCATCGTGAGGGAGTAGTGTGTGGTAAATATAACCCTAAAGGAAGCTCCACCATGACCGAATACTTTTTAGGGCAGGTATTAGTGTGTAAATATCTGGATGTCTTGAAGGAGGAAAGTGATGTGGTGAGGTTGCTACTTAGGCACTTTCCCTATAGGATCAAGGAGGCTGCTTGTATCCAGAATGTAAAGACTATATCACAAGTAGAAAATTTGTTAAGCACATTTGATGCACTAGGGAGAGGGGGTTATGAGGACAATTTCAATCGGAACCAGGGTAATAATAATAATAGACCTAATGAAGCCAGGCATCAAGAAGTTCAAGGGAACGGTGGCGAAGGGGCCAACGCTCAAAATAGAAATAATAATAATAATCAGCTAAATCAGAACAGAGGAAATAGCTATGGTAATCAGTATCAAGGGAGGAACAATGATTACAGGGGAAATCAAGGGAGAAACAATGATTACTGGGGAAATCAAGGGAGAAATTATAATGACAATAATTACAACCAGAATAGGGGTCAAGGAAGAGGACAGCCTAGTGGTAGTAATATACAGCCAAACAATGACAACACAGCCCAGAACAACCAGACCAGTTCAGTAGTTAGTAGTACTACGGGCAGCTGTAGCGGTTCTTTAAACGCGAACCAGGCTGCGAAGTAAGGTCAGAATCTCAGTCTGTAGCATGCCCTGTCCATACAATTATACAGGAACCCTATGACCTAAATGTAAGAAATGAATTATTACATGAACTAAATGATGAAGGTATTATTCAGGAAGTGGTTAGTAAGAGCCCCATAGTTAAATTTAACGTGTCCGAGGCGTACACAGATGTTTTAATTGATAGTGGTTGTATGAAGAGTTGCATAAGTAGTGCATTTTATGATAAAATGAAAGGAACTGGAGTAAATTTTGAGGAGATGCCAATTAAAAGCACTTTTGTTATCACAGCTGTTGGGAAGAGGTCTAAAGTAATTTCTAAGCAAGTTTTAGCAGACATTAAATTTAATAATCATGTAGAGAAGCAGATTTGTCTTGTAATTCCAAATTTAGTATTCAGTGTTATCTTGGGTTCAGAGTGGCTAAGTAGAGTGTCTGGTAACTTATGTTATGATGTAGGGAGTTTGAAATTTAAATGGGGAGATTCTGAAGTAGAAGTAGCGTTCAATAACTATATTCAGAAGAGTAGTATTGTAGGTGTGATTTGTACTTTAAATGAGATATCGCCAGCCGTAGAGCGGGGTTCTCCATGTTTTGTGGGCAGTGTGATCACGAACGGAAGTCTAGAGGACTCGTTACGTGATACTGCATTTCAGGGAAATATAGAGGTGGAACAATGTGTTCGGCTCTATGATGTGTTATTGTGTAATAGGAGAGTTTTTGAGAATCGCATTGGTATGGCGAATTGCTATACCCATTCATTGAACGTTATTGATAGGTCAGTATTCACAGGACATAGATATCCTGTACCTTTCGCTTATCAGAGTGCAGTTGAGGCACAAATTAACCAGATGCTTGAAGATGGGATTATTGAGCACTCGAACAGTCCATATGTTAATTCTTTGATCACGGTACCCAAGACCGACGGCACTGTTCGTATTTGTTTAGACGCTCGTTTGGTTAACAGTAGAATTAGTTCAGATCAGCTGAAATCTATGTCAATAGAAGAATTAATGCAAACATTTGAGGGGAAGAAGTATTTCACTTGTGTAGATTTGAGTTCCAGTTTTTGGCAAGTGCCACTTATGTACGAAGATAGACCATTTACAGCTTTTAGTCATAAATATAACCTTTATCAATTTTGTAGAACACCTTATGGGTTAAAGAGTAGTTCAGCAACTTTAATTAGGGCTTTAAACATCGCATTAGGGGATGACACAGGAGAGTTTGTAACCATTTACATAGATGATATGGTAATTAGTTCACGCAGTTTTGAGGAGCATCTACGTCATTTAAATATAATTTTTCAGAAGTTAGATCAGGCAGGGTTCACTTTGAAGCTGTCTAAGTCGTCATTCTGTCAGTCAGAAGTGACATTTTTAGGTCATAGAGTGTCGAGTAGAGGTGTGACACCATAGGAAGGTAGGGTTAGCATGTGTGGACAGTAGCATCAGGGCATCGTTGCAGACACTGAGAAATATGCTAGTGGAGCAACGTGATGATGTTAAGTTAAAGGAGCCACTGGCTAGGTTGGAAATAGGTGAAGAAGAGTATGTGAAAGTAGGACGGTTCACGTACAAGATGCAGGATGGGCTTCTTGCAAGGAAATGTAGGAATAATCGGTGGGCAATATGTGTTCCTGCCACTTTGCGGGAGGAGCTAATTTGGTTCATTCATAGGGAATTAGGACACTTTGGTGCTGCCAAAGTCTTCTATGAAATTGGTCGTGACTTCATTTGGAATAAAATGGGAAGGGATGTTAGGAGGATTTTAGCTAAGTGTGACACCTGTCAAAGGAGTAAATATCCAGTTAAATATTTAGTGGGGGAGAGATCTGCAGTTCTCACCAGTAGTCCCGGCGAACTACTGTGTGTGGATTTATTTGGCCCGATCGTTAAAGGACAGTACGGTTACGAGTACATTTTTATAGTTATTGACGCTTTTAGTAAGTATGTCAAGCTATATCCACTTAGGAAAGCCACGGGACTAGCGTGTAGCCGTCTGATCATTAATAAGTATGTACCTGAGTTTGGCCTTCCTCTCAGGATACTATCTGACAGTGGACCACAGTTTACTGCAAAGAAATGGAGAACCAGTATGCAGGAAGCTGGTATAACACACGTTCATTCCTCTGTAATGTACCCTCAGGGTAATTCTGCAGAGCGTCCATTAAGGGAAGTGGCTCGTCTTTTTGGGACTCTAGTGCATGACAAGCATGCGGCCTGGGTTGGACATCTTCCCAAGGTCGAGACTTGGCGGAATTCTGTCCAGCATGAGAGCACGAAATTGACGCCATACGAAGTTCACTTCGGAAAAAGACCACAAAATGAACTAGCGAGGGTGTTGGGATTAAATGAGGGTAAGCAACCGGGGATGGATTACATTGTCCAGTTGGCGAAACAGAATTTATCTAAGTCAGCACAAAAGAGAATTCGCCAACAAAAAGAAACTAAATTTGACCTATTCGAGCCGGGAGACAGAGTCTTACTTAGAGTGCCGAAACAGTCAAATAAGCTAGAGAAAGTCATGTCCAAGTTCTTTTATCTCTACGAGGGCCCATTTATAGTTTCCCAACGTATAGGGAAAACAGCATATGTGCTGGAGAATAGTGAGGGAAACAGATTATACGGAACGTATAATATACATAGTCTACGAAAATATGTGTCATAAAGTGAGTGTGTTTAGCTGGCGATCCAGCCTATCAAATGAGTAAGTGTGGTATTTGGTGCGTGGGAGGAGATGGTTTTCCAGGCAGGCGTATCAGAAGTCACACAGGGGGGTAGTATGTAAGTAAATGAGAGTTTTTAAGGTACAGGGAAATATGACGGGATTGTCGGATGCTCTTGAGCACTAAATTGTCTCGATGCACCAAGGCCATTTTGGCAGCGCTGATGGGTTCCCATTTATCTCCAAGAGATGGGGGAGCGCTTGTATAGGGCTTGTTAGCTTAAGGCGTCCACGAGATAAAAGATGGGCCATCAGAATGCGAGACAGTCCTTCATGAAACTCATACATATCAGCACACGTGATTTCTGTTTACGGCCTCGCCATGTAAGATTTGTAAGTGTGTAATTTAAGGTAATTTGTACAAAGGTATTATTTGTGTGAGGAGAATATGGTCTACGGGAACTTAACAAGACAGGGCGATTACGGCACAGAAATATTTGGTGTTATATGTAATGCGCATTTACTGTTTTTTTTTCAGAAGTCAATATTAATTTAATCTACTTTAAAGAGAGATTAAGTATTATGGTCACGAGGCGCTGCCACAATAGTGTGATCGTGTGCTCTGTGATAAGTGAGATTAAATGTCACCATAAGGAGGGGACCTCCAGTGAAATTAGGAAGTTCTATGGAGATATAAATATATCAGAACACCTTCAATGCGTGTGATATGATATTATTTAATACATAATGCTCACACATTAATTATGTCTATTTCTCCAACATAGAGAAATTTGAGAGGCGGAAATATCCGTGGAACACTATTCTATATGTAAAACATTGGACTGGTTGCAAAGTGCAATCCATAGTGACAACAAACTTTGACGCAAAGTGCGTGAAGAAAAATTATGAGTGTATATATATCTGTGATTTAGGGTGATTTCATTTATGTAATATGTATTTTGGATGGGGTTTATTAACGTGTCTGGGATAATCGGATAATGGACCGTCGTCACGGTAAATCATCCGATGATCCGAGGCGAATATGTAACGTGTTTTTCGAGGGGTTTTTATGCAACTGGCATAAGTCAGTAGGAAGCCATTCTATATTTATTTACGCGGCAAATTGTTCAGCCAAGAGAATTTTTCATGTTAATTTATTATTATTATTAATTTATTATAATTTTTATTAAGGTATTTTCGGAGCATTTTATAAAAATTATTAGCATTCAGATAGGTTTTCTATGTCTTAGAAAACGCTATCATGCAAATTATTACGAACGACGATATCATAGAAAATTATATGATTACGGAATTTTACGGAGTTTTTGTCAGTTAGGGTATTTGAGAGAGATGACTCACTGGGAATTCAAATACAAGCTGATTCCTGTCGAGAAGCATGACGCAATCTTGGGTCGCATCGTCAAGAAAAGGTGAATTGTTGGAACGGAAATCGACTTCTCCCTCTCGCCCGCCGAGTGTAATGACCCGGAGGAGGGGAAGATCGCGTGGAGGGTCAGCCAATCCAGGAGACCACGTAAGCTGGAAGTTGAGACTAGAGTGGGGAGCCGGCGTGTGGATATATCGTTCGACGCGCCGTGGAACGTGAACTATAGGTGTAGAACTTAACGAGTATGGTTCACGCGGGAGTCGCCCCGATGTTCAGTGGAGTTAGCGACTATCTTTGTGAAACTTAACCAGTGTGGTTATACGAGTGTTTGGGTCCGATGTACGGACCATAGAATTATCTAATCTACCAGAATATCATCATATAACGAAGAAGATGGCGACGTCCAGGAGACTGTGGGAAGCACACAGCATCATCCAGTACGAGGGAAATGCTTTAGCAATTTCCAGTGGTAAGCGCAGATGACGCAGAAATACGCAATCTCTCATTTTTCTTTGTTTTATATTTCATATTTCAGTAACTTCATAGCTTGGAAATAAGAGCAAAATCAATTTATCAGACTCCGTTTTCACGTAATTTTCTATCGGTAATATTAAAATCGCAACGCTCCAATTTAAATTTTATATTTTTATTATTATTAATTTTGCTATACTTGTTTTTTATATATTAAATTCATTTCTCTTGCAATGCAATCTTTGCTTTCAGTAGGTAGCATTAGATATAGACCAATTCCTTCTCCTGATACAATTGTTTGTTGGGTTAATGATCAAATCATACCACGATCTGAGTGAATAGAGTCTTGAAGGTGTTCTGCCAGAGCTAGACGTTGTTAAATACAAATTTAGATTTCAGCATTGCATTGAGGTCTTGGCGCCCATTAAAACAACATAGCTTAGGCAAAGGTAAACAGTTACATTTATCACCCAACAGTTAGGGGCAGCGAAACTGCTACATTTGTCGCTACCATCAGATGGGGCAATAATTAACGTTACACTTGTCGCTCAACGTGAGGGCAAAGGAAACCATTACAAGGTGGAACTAAGAATATATTCAGTCACCACGGCTGCCAACTGTAGTGCTCTATTAGGCTACATTATACCAGGTATATTTTGAACTAATTAGATATTTCGATATTACCAACTTAATTTCGTCATTATTCTAGATAGGTTCATATACTGTTGAATAATCATTGGCATGAAAAGTAGGCTGTTTCACGGAACTTCTTGTTTAATTATTATTTCGGATTGTGATTTTGATTTTAGTTGTTCAATTTATGAAATAAAAAGGGAGTTTGTAGTTTTACGTGGCCGTTAATCTCGAGATCATGAGCTACGGGACCTCATTTTAACGTGGAATCCGAACCACCGGACATGGCAATTCATTTTGAAATTCTCACGTGCATTGACCGGGAGTCAAACCCAGTCCACCGTGGTGATAGGCCAACAGCTTGGCCGCTCCCGCACCATGCCCCTTAATTTATGAAATAAGAAATACAATTGACTTTTTATGAATATTCCAAAGACAAGCGCCTCCTAAAATAGTACCTATTTAGTAAATATTCGCAACAGAAAAGAAGACCCTAACAAACAGCCTGCCTACAAAGTGTGCTTCCTAAAAAATGCTTTTCCGAGGTTTGTCACTTCAATTCATTCCAGGAACAACAGTACCTGTGTTACAACAATTAGTAAATGAGTGTTCTTCCCTGCCATTGTTAGCCGCGCTTTCTCTCTCGTTACCGATGAGATCCAGCGAGGGTGTCGGAGATGTTACACTTTTTAAACATCACATAAGCTACCTTGGGTGAAATGTGCCTGTAAGTTTCTCTACTACAGTCGTACAGAAACACAGGTTATAAGACAAATTCCACACACATCCAAGTTCACGGGGCTGCTGATAGTTCAAATTATCAGCCAACAACTCTGACATGTTTAATTACAATATTACATCATCCGTCGCGTTTCTCCCTAGGTAGCACAATTGCCACTAAACGGATTTATATGTACTATTATTTAATGGAATATGTACAGTACATATATATTTAGTTATTTTTTATCAAATATGGAATTATATATGGACTTAAAATTACAAAAAAAAACTATAATTTCTATTTAATAACCAAGTTAAAGAAGCTAAACAATGTACACACATCAAAAAAAGTTTTGCATCACCTCGGTTCCAAGAGTTCCGGAACCTTTAAATACAAAGGGAATAGAGATCAACACAAACAACATTTCAGCTCGTTTTATTGCTCATGAGACCCACACATTGCATGTTGTACCATCATACAGCTAGACTTTCAGCATTTGTGGTCCAGATTGCAGTACACACCACTACCTCTAATACCCAGTAGCACGTCCTCTTGCATTGATGCATGCCTGTATTCGTCGTGGCATACTATCCACAAGTTCATCAAGACACTGTTGGTCCAAATTGTCCCACTCCTCAACGACAATTCGGCGTAAATCTCTCAGAGTGGTTGGTGGGTCAAGACGTCCATAAACAGCCCTTTTCAACATATCCCAGGCATGTTCGATAGGGTTCATGTCTGGCGAACATGCTGGCCACTGTAGTCGAGCGATGTCGTTATCTTGAAGGAACGCATTCACAAGATGTGCACGATGAGGTCGAGAATTGTCGTCCATGAAGACAAATGCCTCTCCAATATTCTGCCGATATGGTTGCACTATGGGTCGGAGGATGTCATTCAGGTATCGTAAAGCCGTTTCGGAGCCTTCCATGACCACCAGTGGCGTACGTCGGCCCCACATAATGCCACCCCCAAAACATCAGGGAACCACCACCTTGCTGCACTCGCTGGACAGTGTGTCTAAGACGTTCAGCCTGACCAGGGTGCCTCCAAACACGTCTCCGACGATTGTCTGGTTGAAGGCATATGCGACACTCATCGGTGAAGAGAACGTGATGCCAATTCCGTGGGGTCCATTCAGCATGTTGTTGGGCCCATCTGTACCGCGCTGCATGGTGTCGGGGTTGCAAAGCTGGATCTCGCCATGGACGTCGGGAGTGAAGTTGCGCATCATGCAGCCTATTGCGCACAGTTTGAGTTGAAACACGACGTCCTGTTGCTGAACGAAACGCATTATTCAATATGGTGGCATTGCTGTCAGGGTTCCTCCGAGCGGCAATCCGTAAGTAGCGGTCATCCACTACAGTAGTAGCCCTTGGGCGGCCTGAGCGAGGCCTGTCATCGACAGTTCCTGTATCTCTGTACCTCCTCCATGTCCGAACAACATCGCTTTGGTTCACTCTGAGACGCCTGGAAACTTCCCTTGTTGAGAGCCCTTCTTGACACAAAGTAACAATGCGGACGCGATCGAACTGCGGTATTGACCTTCTAGGCAACTACAGACAACATGAGCAGCGTACCTTCGTCCAGGTGGAATGACTGGAACTGATCGGCTGTCGTACCCCCTCCGTCTAATAGGCCCTGCTCATGCATGGTTGTTTACATCTTTGAGCAGTTTTAGTGACATCTATGAACAGTCAAAGGGACTGTATCTTGGATACAATAGACACAGTCAACGTCTATATGCCGGAGATCTGGGAACCGAGGTGATTCAAAACTTTTTTTGATGTGTGTAGATCTACATGAAACATAACGTTGCACTTCTCATTTCAATATCAATGACTCTGCACAACAAACCACTAGAAGTAGTGCCGAAATTCAAGTACATCAGAGTCACCCTCCAAACTACTCTTACATCCTACAATATCCACGTTAAAGAAAGAGCGGCCGCAGCAATAAAAGCCATCTACCACATCGAACAACCTCAACAAATATCATTGGGTACAGCAATGCTACTGTTCAGAACAGCCATATCACCACTGGGAAAAACTCACACTCAGCGACCTGATGATAATAGAAAAAGTCAAGGCCCGATATCTTAAGAGGATTTTAGGCATAGGAAAGTCTGCCCCTTCAAGGTTGACGTATGTATTAACTAAGGAGGACTACCTCATCGACGACATCAAAATACAGTTTTACCTACCAAACACCAAAACCTATGAGAATGCACGCCGAACCTTAAATGAGAAACGAAATGCCATTTGGTCCGACTTTTACTCCACAGATGCCATAATGACAGAAGAGTGGAAACAAGCTAATTACGAGCTACGACACGTAATAACATGTTACGCCACCCATGGATTTCACTATAGATTCTGCAAAACCAAGAATTTCCACCAACCGAATGAAGACTGTGTGTGTGACCTGTGCAACGATCATTGTGAAAGGTACCACGCACAAAACTGCAAAATGAGGACAACCTCAATAATAAGACTGGCATTAGCATAATTGATCATTTATGTACAAATATGTGTTTGCACATTGTGCGCTTTTCTTTTAATAATAATATCAATATCATCTTTGGAAAACGCTCAATCTTTTATTCTCTGTTACCAGAACGACGGATTACAAAATGTTTTTTTAAGTGCCGGAAAGTTTATCTTGTCTTATTGTTTCTAAGGACAGATTAATATTGATTGAAACTGTGTTCAACATCAGAAAGGTAACTTAACGGGGGCATATTTGAACTTCACAATGTTTGCTGGGGTTAAATCCAACGTTAACTTTACACAAAATTGCAGCAACCTTTCCCATTCCTTCATACCCAGGGTTCTTTGAAAGTACAGTGTCCAACTTCATCTACAAATCCTGTACGATTTAGTTGCTCCACAGTTTTGTTCACATCTCGAAACTTTGCAGAATGTGAGAAATGAGAGTTTTGAAGCCTTTCAATTGTTTTTGTGATCTCACCTCTTCCTCTCTCTTTCTCCCACCTTATCTTAACTCAGGCGTGGACAGGAGTGGTGTTGAGCTGCTCACCAGCTAAATTATTTAATTTTTAAATATATATTTTTAATTCGTTTCTCCATTATTGACAAGACTGCCAATTTAATAGAATTTAATACTTTTCAGCTGAAATATGGACTATATTGATTTT
Organism: Meconema thalassinum; assembly: GCA_946902985.2. NCBI lineage: Eukaryota > Metazoa > Arthropoda > Insecta > Orthoptera > Tettigoniidae > Meconema > Meconema thalassinum. The sequence continues at coordinate 111,860,257 of OX336393.1, forward strand.
AATTACTAACCAGAAGTTCCGTGACGAACTAAAGAGCCTACTTTTCTTAAAAATTAAGATTCATGCCAATGATTAATCTATATGGATCTATCTAGAATAATGACGAAATTAAGTTGGTAATATCGAAATTTCTAATTAGTTAGAAATAGTGTATACCTGGCATAATGTAGCCTAATAGAGCACTACAGTTGGCAGCACTGGTGACTGAATATATTTTTAGTTCCATCTCTTAAGGTACAGAATACAAAATTTGGTTGAAGTCCAATGGATAGCATGGGCGTTACATGCAGTTAAACATTGGATTTAACAGCGCGCGTAAAATCATGTTGGCAACAATGTCATGCATGTGTTGGTAAGAAATAATCTGAAATATGATATATTGTTGTGCCAATCTTGAATGAAATCCATTAGTTAGTATAGAAGTTACATGCATTTTAAATTGGACCTATCATCAGGCTTAGAATCAAGTTGGCAGCACTAACGTATATTAGTTAAGTCCAAATTAATCTAGAATGCCAGGTACTATACGTGTGCATAGTTTATAGCTGTCGGCTTGCATACTTTCTGATATATTGATATTAGGGTAAAATAGAGGCAGCATTTATTAACAGTTGGCAGCCCTGGTTGCTTTTAAGACAACCCATAGTCATATCTGTTATGGTACACATAGCACATACGAAATGTGGTTGAAATCCAAATGATAGTATAGAAGTTACGTGTATTTAAAGTTGGACCTCTCAGCAGGCTTAGAATCATGTTGGTAGCAATCACGTATATAAGTTACTCCAAATTATTATAGAATGCCAGGTACTATATGTGTGCATAGTTTAAAGCTGTCGGCTTGCATAATTTCTGATATATTGGTATTTGGATGAAAGAAATTGAGAGCATTTATTAACAGTTGGCAGCCTGGTGGCTCTTAAGAATACTCTCAGTTATATCTGTTTATAGCACATACGAAATTTGGTTGAATTCCAATTGATAGTGTAGAAGTTATATGCATTTTAAAATTGGACCTATCAGCAGGCTTTGAATCATTTTGGCAACACTGCCATATATGGCCTCCTGGAAATTAAACTAAAATAGTATTGTCTATACGTGTGCTAATTTTGAAATAGCTCCCATTCATACCTTCCATGTTATCCAACATGGAGCTCAAATTTCAATTGCCATTTTTCAGCAGTTGGTACCACTGAAATCATTTTCAAATACGGCATTGAGATATTCAGGTATAGGTCTTTACTCCTACCAAATTTTGTTTCGATTGCTGCAGCCGTTTAGGAGTTGATAGGGGGGACACACATACAGCCAGCCAGACAGAAAGACAGACAGACAGACAGAAAGAAAGACAGACAGACAGACACACATTTGCCCAGATCGATCTCATAACTCCACGTTTTCCTCATTCTTGCAAAATGTGAAAAGTAGGCTAACAAGTAGTTCCGTGAAGAACTATACAGCCTATTTTCATATATTCTGCTCATGTTACTTGTCTCTATCAACATACAAAATTTCAGTTTAATTGCTGTAACAGATTCGTAGATATTGAGAACCGTCTAAATATTTCAGATTGTCGCCAGGTTGGATTTTTATTTTTGTACTATTACTTTAAGATTATTGTGTACGTGTGGTATTCAAACTTCAATCGCATGATTAGAACACAAGAAGTAAAAACGAGATTTTAAAATTACGCACAGCAGCCATCTTGTGATTATGCAAACAATTGAAATAAATTAGATGCCAGTGGATCAACATTTGTATAAGCATTTAACGTGCAACGTTTCACAGCACTCGGATAGTTAATTCGCGACAATCGTCCATTTAAATATTTATACTTCGCGTCGCCGCCATGTTGGATTTGTGCTCACCAGGTTAATGAAAGTCCTATAGGTGAACATATGTTTATAGTCTCTATGAACATAAAAAATTCAGTTTGGTTGCTGTAAAAGATTCATAGATATTGAGAACCGTCTAAATATTTCGGAAGCTCGCCATTTAGGATTGTTATATGTATAGGCCATAGAATTATGTACCATTCAAGGACAATTATTGCCTAGGTTCATTATTCAAACTTTCACTTCGATCGCATGATTACGACACAAGAAATAAAAACTTAATTTAAAAATTTCGCATAGCCGCCATATTGAGGTTATGTAAACAATTGATTTAAATTAGATGGCAGTGCATTACAATCTGCAAAATCATTTACTGTACCACATTTCACTGCGCTCAGAGAGTTAAATCACGAGAAAAGTCTATTAAAATATTTCAAATTCGCTTGGTCGCCATGTTCGTTTTTTACTTTACAAGTTTATGAAGTATACATAGATAAACTTGTACCAGTACCCTTTATCACCGTACAAAATTGCAGGGTAATATCTGTAATAGTTTCGGAGATATAGAATGTCAGTGAAATATTTCGCACAGCCGCCATTTTGAGGTTATGTAAACAATTGAACTAAATTAGACTCCAGTGCATTACAATATGTATAAACACTTGCTGTACCTAGTTTCATTACGTTTGGATGGTTAAATCGTGAGAAAAGTCTATTTAAAAGTCTCACCTTCGCTTGGTAGCCATGTTCGTTTTCTACTTTACAAGTTTATGAAATATACATAGGTAAACTTGTATCAGTACCCTTTATCACCGTACTAAATTGCAGGGTGATATCTGTAATAGTTTCGGAGATATAGAATGTCAGTGAAATATTTCGCACAGCCGCCATTTTGAAGTTATGTAAACAATTGAACTAAATTAGACTCCAGTGCATTACAATGTGTATAAACATTTGCTGTACCAAGTTTCATTACGTGTGGATAGTTAAATCGCGAGAAAAGTCTATTTAAAAGTCTCAACTTCGCTTGACCGCCATGTTGGTTTTGTAGTTACCAGGTTTTTGAAAGTCTCATAGGTGAACTTCTAGTAGCACCCTTTATCACCGTACACAATTTCAGGACGATATCGGTAATAGTTTCGGAGATATTGAATGCTAGTGAAATATTTCGCACAGCCGCCATTTTGCATTGGTGAGACGTAACAAAATTTGAAGGGCACGGTCGAGGTCGCCGGGAATAGTGCTATGAACATACCGAGTTTCATTGAAATCGCTCCAGCCGTTTAGATTTTATTAGGGGGGGACACACACACGAATCACACACACACACACACACACACACACGCACACACACACGGACAAAAGGTGATCTCATAAGCCTATTTTTTCAAAATTGAAAATAGGCTAAAAATATGGAACATATGTGCTAAACTCCAAAATATGGAAAAATATGGAAAATTTATACTCCATTCTTCAACTCCACACGTCACGATTCGTAAAGATAATCAAGTCAAAGTCAACCCCTGGCTCTATCCAGCCCATGACGGGCTAAGGCCGACCAAGCGACCGCTGCCCAGCCATTCGGCCTGCAGATATTGGGGTGACGCGTGATCAGCGCGTCGGGTCCCCTCGGCCGTTAATCTTGGTTTTCGTGATCGGGGCGCTGTCTCACTGTCAGACAGCTACTCAATTGTCCTCACGAGGCTGAGTGCACCCCGTTCCAACCCTCACGTCAGTTTTAAAATCCCTGACGGAGCCGGGGATCGAACCCGGGGCCACCGGGTGAGAGGCAGGCGCGCTACCCCTACACCACGGGGCCGGCTCGTAAAGATAATACAAAATATAATTAAGTTTAGGTTCCAATGAAGACATGTATTTACATAGAAATCCTTTCTCTGACAATTACTCACTTCACTTGGACTGTAACACCCAGCATGTGTTCCTGACATTGCGCCGAGTGGAGAAAGCGCTTATATCCATGTTCTCCATTAACATTCCAGTCCGCCGTACGGAGCGGAACTTCCGTATCCTGTAAGCTCCTTATGGAATATACTCCGGTCACTGCACTGCGTGATTCCCTTTCCAGCTGAGCGATATGGCAACATAATAACTCGCCTGCAAGTCAAGCGTACTGTTTCTCACTGACTATTATTTTAACCTATTTTCAATCATGAAACAAGTAGTTCCGTGAAGAACTAAATAGCCAATTTTCATATATCCTACTTATATTAATTGCCTCTATCAACATACAAATTTTCAGTTTGATTGATGTAACAGTTTCGTAGATATTGAGAATCGTCTAAATATTTCGGATGGTCACCATGTTGGATTTTTATACATAGGCCTTAGAGTTATGTACTGTTACATGAAGATTATTGTGTATGTGTTTTATTCAAACTTCAATCGCCTGGTTAGGACACAAGAAATAAAAACGAGATTTTTGATTTGGCTCAGCCGCCATCTTATGGTTATGAAAATATTTTAAGTGAATTAGATGCCAGTGGATTGAAATTTATATAAGCATATACCCGTACCAAGTTTCACTGCTCACGGATGGTGAAATCGCGAGAAACATCCATTTGAATATTAAAATTTGGTGTCGCCGCCATGTTGGATTTGTGCTCACCAGGTTATTGAACGTCCTATAGGTGAACTTATGTTTATAGCCTCTATACACAAGCAAAATTTCAGTTAGATTGATGTCCTAGATTAATAGATAATGAGAACCGTCTAAATATTTCGGATGGTCGACTTGTTAGATTTTTATATATGTGGTCCATAGAGTTATGTACTATTAGATGAGGATTTTTGTGTACGTTCATTATTCAAACGTTGATTTTGATTGCATGATTAGAACACAAGAAATAAAAACTCAATTTTAAAACTGCGCACAGCCGCCATCTTAAGGCTATGTAAACAACAGAACTAAATTAGATGTCAGTGCATTGTAATTTGCATAGTCATTTGCTGTACCAAGTTTCACTGCGTTTGGATGGTTAAATCGCAAGAAAAATCTATTTAAATGATTCAACTTCGCCATGTTCGTTTTGTAGTTAACAGGTATTTGAAAATGACATAGGTGAACGTCCAGTAGTGCCCTTTATCACCGCATAAAATTTCAGGAAATCAATAACATTATTGTAGGTTACTTGTGAACACGCCATATGTATATGTATTGAAAATATACGTAAAATACAAGCAGGAAAATCTTTGAAAACACAGAAGACATTTCAAAAACATTTATACATCCATAGGCACATCATTATGATTCTCAAAATAATTACAAATCATCAATATCAAAACAATCATTTTATTGAAGGGGGCATTTGAATAAGATTCTACATCCACAGCCACATCAATTTGACCTTGTTTCGAAGAAGGTACAAATCATCGAAATTAACGACCAATTTATTAGACGATAATAAAATTTGAAAACATACCGTTTCAATACCGTTCCCTGCTCCATAGAAGCAGATTTCTATACTAGAACGTCAATTTGTTTATAAGCAATATGTAATATTGCTATATTTTTTTTATTTCAATAATAATTCAATTGTAACAGATCTGATTTTTAAAGAACATTTACACTGTATATTTTTCGATTATAATTAACAATATTATTAACAGAATTTTTAATATTTGAAGATTAGTCTACGATTACTGAGAAAAGTATGTCTAAAGTGAATATTTTATTTCTAGTCTTAATCTCTTTAATGTTAGATTGATGCTCTTAGTTTAATATCTTTATTTTTAGTATATCTGAAGAAGGTTTAAAATAAACCGAAACTGGTATTACATTATAATTAGTATCAATACACTATTGACTTTAATGTGAATTATCATTTATTTATGTATAATGTGACATGAAAATGGCCGCCCTGTTCCTGATTGGCGAAGTACAAAAAGTTCTGAATAATAAAAACCTTAAGTCAATATTTCAACGATATCATTCCACAGTAGAGCCTTGCGCGGATAAACAAAACGTTATCCGCATCCGCCCCGCATCCGCACGACTTTTTCCCGCATTCCCACGTTTGTTATCTGAATCTACTGACATTACAATAGTATTTTTAATTAGATAAAGCATTAATTACTAAAGTTACATATTTAGTCATTTGAGGGAAAAATCCTTCCCGCAGGCTTTGTATGTTATGTGCTATGTTTAAAATGAATGTTATACAGGGGAGCCTTGGAAGACAAAGGACTCAGCAGGAAGAAGACAGAGTATATGAGGTTGAATACAGATCAAGACTGTGAGATCAGAATGCAAGGGGAAACGTTAAATAGAGTGGATGAGCTCAAATACCTGGGTTCGCTGGTGACTGGAGATGGAAATCTGGATGTGGAAGTGTCACACAGGATTCAGGTAGGATGGATGAACTGGAGGAAAATGTCAGGAGTGTTGTGTGACCTCAGGATCAAGCCTAAGGTTAAGGGGAAAATATATAAAACTGTCGTAAGACCTGCATTGCTGTATCGCTCTGAAACATGGCCTGCACGCAAAACACACACAAACAGGCTTGACGTCACGGAAATGAAAATGCTCAGGTGGGGCAGTGGAGTGACTAAGCCTGATAGAGTGGAAAATGTCAAAATAAGAGGAACATTGAAGGTAGTGGAAATATCTAAGAAGATACAAGAAAAGCGACTTCAGTGGTACGGGCATCTGAGAAGAATGGAGGAATCCTACTTGGGGAGGAAGATGCTAGACATGCACATACTGTAACGTGTTTTTCGAGGGTTTTTTATGCAACTGGCATAAGTCAGTAGGAAGCCATTCTATATTTATTTACGCGGCAAATTGTTCAGCCAAGATAATTTTTCATGTTAATTTATTATTATTATTAATTTATTATAATTATTATTAAGATATTTTCGGAGCATTTTATAAAAATTATAAGCATACAGATAGGTTTTCTATGTCTTAGAAAACGCTAACAAGCAAATTATTACGAACGACGATATCATAGAAAATTATCTGATTACGGAATTTTACGGAGTTTTGTCAGTTAGGGTATTTGAGAGACATGACTCACTGGGAATTCTAATACAAGCTGATTCCTGTCGAGAAGTATTACGCAAGGCTGGGTCGCAAGGTCTAGAAGAGGCGAATTGTTGAAACGGAAAACGACTTCTCCCTCTCGCCCGCGGAGTGTAATGAACCGGAGGAGGGGAAGATAGCGGCGTGCTCAGCCAATCAGCGGAGACAGCGTAAGCTAGGAGACTGCTCCGGAGTGGGGGAGCCGACAGGTGAATATATCGTTCGACGCGCCGTGAGACGAGGACTATCTGTGAAACACTTGCGGAGTATGGTTATACGCGGGGGACGCTCCGATGTTCGGTGGAAAGGACTATCTGTGAAACACTTGCGGAGTATGGTTATACGCGGGGGACGCTCCGATGTTCGGTGGAACGGACAATCTGTGAAATAATTGACGAGTATGGGTGCGCGTGCGAGTGGCTCCGATGTTCGGTGGAGTTAAGGACAATCTGTGTAGAACTTGCAGTGTACGGTCGCAAGTGCGTGTCGCTCCGATGTTCAGTGGAGTTAGCGACGAACTTTTGTAAAACGTAACCAGTGCGGTTTTACGAGAGTTTGGGTCCGATGTACGGACCATAGAATTATCTAATCTACCAGAATATCATCAAATTTCGACGGAGATGACGACGTCCAGGAGACTGTGGGAAGCACACAGCATCATCAAGAACGAGGGAAATGCATTGGCAATTTCCAGGGGTAAGCGCTAATGACGCAGAAATACGCAATCTCTCATTTTTCTTTGTTTTATATTTCATAATTCAGTAACTTCATAGCTTGGAAATAAGAGTAAAATCAATTTATCAGACTCCGTTTTCACGTAATTTTCTATCGGTAATATTCAAATCACAACGCTCCAATTTAAATTTTAAACTTATTGTTATTATTAATTTTGCTATACTTGTTTTATATAATAAATTCATTTCTTTTACAATGCAATCTTTGCTTTCAGTAGGTAGCATTAGATATAGACCAATTCCTTCTCCTGATACAATTGTTTGTTGGGTTAATGATCAAATCATACCACGATCTGAGTGAATAGAGTCTTGAATGTGTTCTGCCAGAGCTAGACGTTGTTAAATACAAATTTAGATTTCAACATTGCATTGAGGTCTTGGCGCCCATTAAAACAACATAGCTTAGGCAAAGGTAAACAGTTACATTTATCTCCCAACAGTGTGGGCTAGCGAAACCATTACATTTGTCGCTCAACGTGAGGGCGAAAGAAAGCCATTACCTTGTACGCTCAACGTGGAGCAAAGTAAATACCGTTTCACTTGTCATCCCAGCCTAAGCAAAATGTTACAATACAGGGAGTGAGAATGCGAGGCAAACCAAAACGAAGATGGATGGATTGTGTACAGAAGGACCTCGGAGAAAAACAGTTGTCAGAAGAGGATGTGCATGGCCGGGTTAAATGGAGGAGAGCTGTCAGGAACATCGACCCCACATAGGAGTGGGAATGATGTAAAGAGAAAGAAGAAGAGTTCTACAGGTAAAATTGCAACCCTTTCCTGTTAGGAGTGTTAATTGGGCTTAATGACATAATTTGAATGAGATTAGCTTAAATCATCATCTTATATTTGTCATGAAAAGAAAAAAAGCATAACGGAAAAATATGATATGATAAACATTCGGGTCGTAATAATGATATTCAACAAGTTCGGATTGCATTCTAAAAACTATCCACAAATTTTCTCCAAACATTATCCGCAACTTATCCGTTATCCACAAAGCCTTGCAATCTATTTCCGCATGGCGAAACATTTTGCATCCACGCAGGGCTTTATTCCACAGCTTCTTCACAATTTTACAAGATTATATCCATTCTGACAACTTCAATCTTAACCTAATTTATTTTTGTCTATATAACATCCACATCACTGTACCTTCTTCAAGCTGGCTTTATATCAAGATTTATTTCTTGTATTTTTGTAACAAATCAGTATTTTTGATTTTAGTGTATGTGCCTTTTTGCTTTTAGACGATTAATTTTTTAGAAATAGTTTTTAGAACAACCTTCTTTTATGGTAAAATGTTTTCATATCGGCCTACTGTAATTCTTGCTTTTCTATTCATATTATTATTTGCGCTGAGGAAGGACACAATAAAAAGTACAACTTAATAATGACTTAAGGTTTTTTGTCTTCAGAACTTATTTATTTACCTATTCATTAGGTAAAATTTTAACCATATGCATATAACACCCACCCAGCTATATTTTTATGCGGACTGGACGCGACAGAGCTTGGTTTATTAATTGCTTAAGCACTTCATAAACAAACGTATTCCCGTTGATTTTTTCACGAAATGCAAGATTTTTCCCGTACTATTGAGACGATTTGGAAGATTTTTGTACAAACTACACCTTCTAACTCCCTCTGGTATAAGAGGTTGAGTTTTGTGAAACAAACGAGGCCTGTTTTTTATTCAAGTTCCGATGGACTTTATAAAAATAACAGATTGACATACCAAACTGATTATACTAGGCTACTAAATGTTTGCTTGTTTTATTCTTATGTCTCAACATAATCGCCAAAACGATTGAAACATTTGTCGTATCGTTACACCAGCTTTCTAATGCCCTCGGCAAAATATTCTGCCGCCACTAAGGTGGGTACGTCTAGACTGACTCCTGAAGTGTTTACTTTTTGGCGAGGCGTTGCCGCCCAACCAATACTTCAATTCTTGAAAAAGGTGAAAATCATTCAATGCTGGTTTGGAAAAACGTCAGATGGTCCAAAACTTCACACTTGAACTCGTTGAAAATGTCTATCGTAACGTTGGCACAGTGTGGTCGTGAATGATTTTCACCATTTTCGAGAATTGAAGGTATGGTTGGGCAGCAACGCCTCGACGATAAGGAAAGACTCCAGGAGACACTCCAAACGTACCAACCTCAGTGGCGGCAGAATATTTTGCCGAGGGCATTGGAAAGCTGATGTAACGATACGACAAATGTTTCAATCGTTTTGGCAATTATATTGAGACAAGAATAAAACAAGCAAGCATTTAGTAGTAAAATTAGTTTGGTATGTCAATATGTTGTTTTTATACAGTCCATCGGAACTTGAAATAAAAATAGCCTCGTATATCTTAGCATTTCATATATGATGATTATTATCATTGTATGCACCAAGCGCATTGACCCGAGTACCGTTGAACTTGACGTAACAGCGGACTGTATTTGGTCACATTTGCTGCAGAGCCTAATGCAGTCAGTGTAGTGTAACCAATATGAATAGAATGTGTACGGGGAACTATTTCAATATTCCAGACAGACATGCCATCTGTCGGGCGCTACGCTACACAGGTGAAGGTCAAGGCGATGGAATCCGGAACTTGTCTCACCTGGCTTTGACCCAGCAACGGACTGCCTACCTGCTCTAAGGAGAGGGTCACAGACTATAGGAATGTCCCCCCTAACCACCTGCCAATAGGTCCACTCAAGGTCGATCATGTTATACCGTATCGTGTGACTAATTCCAACTACGTGAAATCAATGTAAAAATTAGCACACGGATAAAGAAATTCCATGCTTCGTTAAAGCAACAGTAGCAGGTACTGCTCGGGTCCAAGCTCAGTGAACTTGCAGGGTGCAAAGAGCAGAGAAGGGTCAGACGAGAAGAGAAGGGTCTGTCGACAGCCTGCAGTGATATCTGGTATACCTCTCTATTCCAATACTGTTAACATAGGGCCGTTGCTCAAACCACTGCACAGTGGGTCAAAATCGAAATCTAGGAGGACAAAACTATTTATTTTCATAATTAAAAAATCAACATGTATTACTTCTACAGCATTCTCATATATTTGCCGCTCACTATTCTGGGATATAAACGCATCTTAGTGTAAATCTGTCACCACTGTTCGAGCAGTCTGAATTGGAGGGTGAATGTAAGTGGTTGTCTTTGTGGTTAGTGTGATGCTTTAAGATGGAACTTGCAGCTGAAGGTATGCTCTTTGTAACGTGTTTCAGTTATTAATGGGCGTCATTGTTACGTAATTTTAGCTATACTAGCGGACCCGTGCGAGAAATCCCGCATGTTCATAAACCACACTTTCCCCAATAGGTTTATAGTGAGACACTTAAGGAGAAAGGTTATGTTTTTATTTCAGCCAAATGATTATAGAACACCATTTACATTTCAGGATAAAGGAAATACCTCAGAATGTGAATATGACATGAAACAGGCGTCACAGCGGCCCGTGGACAGCAATTATGGAGCGTATTTTCTACATAAACGGTGTTTGCCAATCGCACACTTCGTACATTTTTAAACTCATTTTTTAAAGAAATTATAGATATTTATGAAATTATAGTGCGATAAGTCACTGCTAATGTCTATTCTATTTCGTTTGAATGCTCATTTGTCACGATCAGTCGCTTGTGAGCGCCGCAGAAGGGATCTGTACTACTGAAATAATATATATGATTTGCATTATATAATATTTAACTATTATTTTTAAAATTATACTTTCACTTAGATTTTCAGTATGTCGCGTCACTCTGCGTCACTTTCTACTTAATGTTAAAATGTAGATAAAGTCTTGTAGTTTACGCCTGTTATAAGATATTTTGCATCTTTTTGCAACTTAGTTATTTTACGTTTTAGAATATGCCAGTTATTTTACGTTTTAGAAGATGCCGCGCAACCAGTTCTCACACGTTTACAACGGTTTGAAGCACTGGGTTCGACGATTATGTCAAAAGTGGAGCTTTGCGACTTTGTTAAAAGTAAATTAGAGGTAGAAAATTGTTCTGAAAAGATAACTGAATTCTCTATCCAACTCCTAGTCATAGATAATTTCTTGCATGTGTAGACGTAGCTTAAAAAAGGCCTTTACTGATGTTTATTATGAAGTAAACAAATTATATACGTTGCTTTCACCCTAAATTCATGATTAAAACGTAAAAAAAAGGCCCCCTAGATTTCGATTTTTTACCACTGTGCACTGTGGTGTTACGAATGAGTGAATGAGTTACCGACCAATGTATTTGGTTCCGTACTATGCTCGGACCGAGAAAGCTCATCACTCGTCAATACCACTTCCCATAGTCCGCGATGCACATTCCTCTCAGGTTCACGCAGCTTAGACCCGAGCAGTAAGTCGAGAACTCAAGTGGTGAGTTACGCCTGATTCTGGCAGGTGAATCATCATTATTAGTGTTCTGCTCTAAGATAGGTCTTCACATTACTCTCTTCCTTTTCTCATAATTGGCATCCATCCTTATGCTATCAACCATCTGGTATCTTCTCCGTTCCTTCCATAGCATCCAACAGTATGTAATCTCTTCTCATCCAGTGCCCAATCCAATTGTCGATAGAAATCAGAAACCCCTATGAACGTCAAATTCGCAGGTTGAAAGGTAAATGAAATAGGAGACTTCTGTTACTTAGGAAGCAAAATAACCAGTGATGGACAAAGCAAAGAGGATATAGAAAGTAGATTAGCGCAGGCAAGGAAATCATTTCAACAGAAAAGGAATCTGTTGATATCGAATTTAGATTTAGTTATCAGAAAGTATTTTTTGAAAGCCTTTGTCTGGAACGTGGTGCTCTATGGAAGTGAAACTTGGACTGCTGGAGCAGCAGAGAAGAGGAGAATTGAAGCGTTTGAAATGTGGTGTTACAGGAGAATTATGAAGATCAGATGGATGGAGTAACAAATGAAGAGGTATTAAGATGATTGGGAGAGGGGAGATGTTTCTGGCGACTGCTAATGAAGGGAGGAGATAGGTTGGTACGAGACATACAAAGACACCCAGGAATAGCAAGCTTAGTTATGGAAGGAAAGGTCGAGGATAAGAGGTAGACCAAGGTTAGAATATGTTAAACAGATTGCCTCGGATGTAGTGTGTGGTAGCTATGTAGGTATGAAACGATTAGCTCAGGACAGGGAAGCATGGAGGGCTGCATCAAACCAGTCAAAAGACTGAAGACTCAAACAACAACAACAACAACAACAACAACATCATGATTACTTTTGATATTTTTCTCTCTTCCGGAACTCTTCTCAGGACCTCCTCATTTCTCACCCTTTCTACCCATTTATTCCCTTCCATCCTCCTTCAAATTCACAATTCAAATGCTTCCAATCTTCTTTCTTCCTCTTTCCTCAGTGTCCATGTCTCAGCTTCATATAGAGAACTTTGCCAGTCTGTTCCTCATACCCCTTTCCATGCACCCACAATGAAGCCTCCACTTCAATTAAATGCTTCCTTGGCAATTGGCAGGTGAATGACGGAGTATAATACAAAGTTGTTCTTCATTCATTGAGGGTCTATATTTAATGATTTTCTGTCGGTCAACACGATTGTACCCAAATGAGATGGGTTATTCCCTCTTCCAGGGTTTCGTTTCCACAACTACTTCTAATTGAAGAACTTGAATACTCAGTCTCGCGAGGCAAAACTGAGAAGAAGAGAGTTCATTACCCATCTCAGCCATCCTGGAAGTGGTTTTCCGTGGTTTGCCCCACTTGTACTCCAGGCAAATGCTGGGATGGTTCCTAACTTACGGCCACGGCCGCCTCCTTCCCAATCCTGTCCCCCATTTACAAATACACACACTAGTTCGGCCATCGCAATAAAACAGATTAGCACACAAAATTCCACATACTCACCCAAATACATGGGGCTATATGACCACGATGTCACAGTCCCTAAAATAGGCAATAACTACGAGGGCTGATTTTTTTCCTTTTTTTTCCCTCCAAGTTCCGAAGGACTGTATAAAAATAACAGATTGGCATACCAAACTGATTATACTACTAAATGTCTGCTTGTTTTATTCTTATGTCTCAACATAATCACCAAAACGATTGAAACATTAGTCGTATCGTTACACCAGCTTCTCAATGCCCTCGGCAAAATATTCTGCCACCACTGAGGTGGGTATGGCTGGACAGTCTCCTGAAGTTTTTCCTTTTTGGCGAGGCGTTGCCGCCCAACCATACCTTCAATTCTTGAAAAAGGTGAAAATCATTCACGACCGCACTGTGCCAACGTTACGATAGACTTAACAAAGAATTCAAGTGTGAAGTTTTGGACCACCTGCCGTTTAGTCCAAACCAACACTGAATGATTTTCACCTTTTTCGAGGATTGAAGGTATGGTTGGGCGGCAGTGCCTCGCCAAAAAGGAAACACTTCAGTAGACTGTCCAGACTTACCCACCTCAGTGGTGGCAGAATATTTTGCCGAGGGCATTGCAAAGCTGGTGTAACGATACGACTAATGTTTCAATCGCTTTGGCGAGTATGTTGAGACATAAGAATAAAACAAGCAAACATTTAGTAGCCTAGTATAATCAGTTTGGTATGTCAATCTGTTATTTTTATACAGTCCATTGGAGCTTGAAAAGTAAAACAGCCCTCGTACAAAGTTTTCGTTTCATTATCATTTTCACCATCGTTAGGGGCAGTAGGCCTACTTGATTGATCTTATTAGCGACTATTTTATTGGCTATGCTATATGTCGTCTGTATGAGTATTACGCGCAATGCCAGTCGAGCACGACCTGATATATTGTACGGTCTTCACGTCTGGCTGCAGAGCGAGAGTACCGGGCACTTTCCCTTGTTCATGTTCCCACGTGACAGTTGCTCACTGCAGTTGACGAACCAAGACCAAAGATACTATGCTACACTGAGGACAATCCCTATAGATAGAGCCCTGCGCGGATAAACAAAATGTTATCCGCATCCGCCCCGCATCCGCACGCCTTATTTCCGCATTCCCACGTTTGTTATCCGAATCTACTGACATTACAATCGTATTTTTAATTAGATAAAGAATAAATTACCAAAGAAACATAATTAGACATTTGAGGAAAAGTCTTAGTATGGCATGTGCTGTGTTTAAAATGAATGCTCTACAGCCGAACCCTTTCCTGTTTTTTCGGAGTGTTAATTATACTTAATGAGATTGATTTAAATCATCGTCTTACATTTGTCATGAAAAAAAAAAGCATAACGGAAAAATATGATATGTCATAAACACCCGGGACCTAATAATGATACTAAACAAGTTCGGATTGTATTCTAAAAACTATCCGCACAGCCTTGCAAACTATATCCAGGGATATCCACATCCGCGCAGGGCTTTAACTATAGACTGGAGCCTCGGATGCGCCGCGCGACGGATTGGCCACTGTGTGTAGCCACCTGTTGAGCAAGGCACTGGTGCTAGCAGCAGCGTAGCGCCCAACTAGTTCAACACATTTACACTTTCTTTTTGCATATTTAATAATCATCACTTACATGAATTTCAGTGTAGTTGCTGGAAATGCTGTCCTTCTTTTTCTAAACACACGTTGCACCAACATAGGAAGTTTTGGTATACTCGCTGTATTTCATCCTCACTGATATTTCGTATCAATGAAGTTATTTCGTTCTCGAGAGCCTCCCGAGTACGCGAATTGTTTCTGTTTACCTTTTGTTTGAGGTTCTCCCGCAAGTAACAATCGCATACAGACAAATCGGGGGTCCGGGCAGCCCATAGTTAAAGCCCTGCGCGGATATCCACAAAATTTTTCGCCATGCGGATATAGTTTGCATGGGTGCGCGGATAAGCTGCGGATAATGTTTGGAGTAAATTTGCGGATAGTTTTTAGGATACAATCCGGACTTGTTTAATGTCATTGTTAGGACCCGGATGTTTATGACATATAAAAAAATCCGTTATGTTTTTTTTTTCATGACAAATGTAAGATGATGATTTGCACTAATCTCATTCAAATAATGTCATTAAGCACAATTAACACTCCGAACTGAAAAGGGTTGCAATTCTGGCTGTGTAACATTCATTTTAAACATAGAACTTGACATAGATAACCTATGAAAACGAATTACTCCTCAAAACTAAATGTGTTGAACTTGAATATTTTATCTAATATTGTAAAAATTATTGCAATGCCAGTAGATTCGGATATCAAAAGTGCGGATGCGGATAAAAGTCGTGCGGATGCGGGGCAGATGCGGATAACAGCCGTGTGGACGTGGGACGGATGCGTATAACAGCCGTGCGGATGCGGATAACAGTCGTGTGGATGTGGAGCGGATGTGGATAAGAGTTGTGCGGATGCGGGGCGGATTCGGATAACAGTTGTGCGGATGCGGGCGGATTCGGATAACAGTTGTGCGGATGATGGGTGGATTCGGATAACAATCGGGCGGATGCGGGGTGGATGCGGATAACGGTTTGTTTATCCGCACAGGGCTTATTATTCTGTCATCAAAGATGTTGCGAAGAGCCGTCACGGAATACGCGACAGCCTACAGTACTTCACCACAAGTCCTAACTCTCTCAACTAAGGTATCTTGCCAGCTGCGTGTGTAATAAATGCAATGCTAGCATTTGGGACTTCCCGTCCTGCTCTTGTGTTATCTCTAAGTGCTTCTCAAGTGGCGGGCAAGCAAACCTCAGTTCTTTACGGAAGGCCCTCGCTGTAGAAAGACAAACATTGTTGCGAGATATATCGCAATAATTGGAGACTTAGTGCAAGTGGCGATCCTAGCGTTTCTACCCTGTACCTAATGTTTGTTGGTGTGACAATTGTTCATCTCTGTAAATAAAGTAAGCTTTCTGTCTGAAAATTTTGAATTTTTGGCTAAAACATTGTATTTATCGCGGATGAATGAATAATGACCAAATATACTCTCTGTTTAATGTGTGTCTGTTATGGATTGGCGATAAAATTACTAAAATGCATAGACATTAACCATTATGAAGATGGTATTAAATATTATTCGTTATAAAAGCCACCTTGTCAAACACTAGAAAGAAGTTTCATAATTAAATTAATACGTACCTGTATCGGTAGACTATACAATGATGCCCTTGTCAGCGTAGATTGAACAATAATATTTAAAAAATCTTTAAACTATGTTAACAAATACCAAAGAGAAGATGGATATCCTTACAATAAACCACTAGAATTTAAATAAAATGAAAGGTCACAAAATAATAGAAAATATATAAAAGAAACAAGATTAAAGTTAATATAAATCTACCTTAATAGACTGTCTATATTACACTCCTACAATATGGATCAATACTATAAGGTGCGTTCAAAAAGTAACGAGCCGGAGGCTGGAATGCGCAAACCGGTGACTACATCGGCTAATCGTGGCGTGTGTAACGAGGTGTGGTTCCGACCAGAGCGTGGAAGGTCACAGCCCGTTGCTAGAGGGCACGCGTGCACGTCACGTGACGATACAAAGCGAGCAGCAGCATGCATCAATCGTCCAACTCTGCCAGTCGCATTGCAAACAGTGACAAGGAGGCGTCAACCGAAGAGCAAAGACGTGTTGTTCGGTTTCTGACAGCGGAAGGAGTCGGGGGAACGGACATTCATCGCCGAATGTCACAAGTGTACGGCGAACACTGCATGTCCCTTGCAAGGGTCAAGGCGTGGCACAAGCGCTTCAGGGAAGGACGGGTGTCGTTATCCGATGATGCCCGGTCTGGGGCACCCCCCTGCATTACCGATGACAATTTCCAGCTGGTTGTTGCACTCATTACCCAGGACCGCCAAGTAACAGTGAACGCCATAGCCGCCGTGGTTGCTCCACGACAATGCACGACCTCATACGGCCAACACACTCCTGCAGAAATTCAAATGGGAGGTTCTCGGCCACCCTCCATACAGTCCAGACCTCTCTCCCTGTGATTACGCCATGTTTGGTCCCCTGAAAATGGCTCTGCGGAGCCAACGATTCGCCTCGGACGCCGACGTCGAGCTGTACGTGCGGAACTGGTTCACATCGCAGCCCAGGGAATTTTATGAGACAGCCATTCGCCGCCTCGTGTCACAGTGGGACAAGTGCCTCAACAGCCAGAGCCAATAGGCCTACTTCTAACATACAGGTACTGGTTTCTGTAATTATGGCTCAGGCTTGTTACTTTTTGAACGCACCTTATATAATGAATCGGAAACAACATATTTTTGCATTCAACAGGAGGTCCGATTCATTATAGTATTGATCCATATTGAAGAAGTGTAATATAGACAGTCTATTAAATATTTTAATTTTAATTTTAATCTGGTTTCTTTTATGTATTTTGTAATTGTTTGTGACCTTTCGTTTTATTTAAATTCAAATGGTTTATTGTAAGGATATCCATTGTCTCTTTGGTATTTGTTAACATATTTTAATGATTTATTTTATTTTTTATTATTCAATCTACGCTGACGAGGGTATCATTGTATACCGAAACATGTACCTATTAATTTAATAAATTAAACTTCTTTCTAGTGTTTGACAAGGAAGCTTGTATAATTTGAGATTGATAAAATTACTGGAGCAAATCACATGAAAATTCGTAAGTAAATAGAAGGCAGGCCCGAAATAAACTAGGATACACAATATTTAGGATAAGTGCCTCATGGGGAAGGAAACTGACATCTCAAATATCTTCGTTGATATTAGACTAGTCTTATGGTAATGAATGAAAATCCACAGCCTGCTTCCAGTCTCCGACCGGGTCAGGAATGGAATGAATGAAGCCCCCATCTAGCGACGAGGATATGAACTGTGCTGGCTGCCGAGGTCTGACGCACTCTTCTGGGGCAATGATTAAATGAATGACAGATGAAATGAAATGATAGTGGAGAGTGTTGCTGGAATTAAATTTTGTCAGGGAAAACCGGAGTACCCGGAGAAAAACCTGTCTGCCTCCGTTTTGTCCAGCACAGATATCACATGGAGTGACCGGGATTTGAACCACGGACCCAGCTGTGAGAGGCCGGCGTGCTGCCGCCTAAGCAACGGAGGCTTCCCAGTCTTATGGTAATATTTAACAAAACAAACGTTGAGGAAACTATATGTTTGATCATTTTTTGTCTCGAAGTTTGATGGTTTTCAGTCGGTGAACACGATTGGGTTATTCCCTAATCCTGAAGAGAATGTGATGAGATTAATAAATACACTTGGATGATCAGTTTCGATCGGCTTCAAACTCCATAATGTTTTTTCTCTCTTTCTATTTTATCATACGACGCATAATAAGGGATTTATTTATTTATTATTTAATTATTCTATTTCTTCATACGAAGTGATATAAACTGATTTCAAATTTAAATTTCGTCTTTGTGATACATAATTTGATTTAATTTCATATTGACGTTTATGGGCGAAATTCTGATGTTATTGTGAGTCATTTTGTTTTCATATTGGCAGTTTTATCCTGAATTTTGTCTTTATTTTATATGGAAGATAGGAACTAGTGTATTTCTAAAATATTCAATAAATTGAAATCTCCAGTCAATAACCAGTTGTACTTTTAATCACATTGTGACCTTCTTCAGCGTTATATTTTATAATACGTACATACAAAAATTTCCTTATCAAAAGTTATAAAAAAAAATTACTTGAAATACTAATAGGCTAAAGACTGAAAAACACTTTAAAAATATTAAAAATCAGAACTGTTACAATGTGTTATAAAATGAAAGATCTAAATCTTGATAAAGAACAGTTTGGCGTGAAAACAGTGATGTGGTTATTTTATGTGCATGGAAATTTGTAGGTTAACGACTGACTTGAACATGTATCTGAGCGAATATATATTCAGTATAATTATGATGTAAGTGAAATTATGATAGAAGAAATTGAGTAATCCAATGTATATTTCAAGAAGGTCACAATGTGGTGGAAACCGGTACTGTGATTAAAGCACAACTGGTTATTGACTGAATATTTTTAACTTCGTCAATAAGGACAAGGGCTGCCAGGGTCGTATTCTTGACTTTTCTGTCGGTGTAGGTGTACAACTTGACGAAGAACACTTTTGGGACAGGCTGTTCCTCAAAACACTCTGGAAGTGAGGGAACGTGTAGGGGAGGTTTTTGCTTATTGTCACACACATTGTGCCTCGTCAGAACTCTTCCTTAATGATTACACAATAGAGTAAATGCTGTGTGTAGATACATGAATGATTCAGTAATGTACACATCTAAATTGCTTCAAACAACTCTCTGACATACTTTCTCTGTGTTGCAGGTAAGGCTTACAACTCACCACAAATTTCTCCGAAATGCCTGTGGGAACTGGATGAGGACAAAGTTTACCAGTCTCTCGTGGATGCTCTGTCAACCATTGTGGATAAGAGGTGAGTTCTACGCTACATCGTACCTTTGTCACCAAACTATCTTATAGTAAACTGATGATGAGCAGGTGCCAGCAAGTCGGCGTCGACTCCTAGCGACTGCAAGGATGGACTGTCTCCATATGATTCGGTCTTCAGCCATATACTTCAGGTTCTTCACTGACATATTCATGTTGGATTTGATGGAGTCGATCCATCTCAAAAGCTGGCCACCCTCGTCTCCGAGACCCTCCCACCTTTCTAAGCTTAATTGTATTTTCCAACGAATCAGAACGTCTCATAATGTGTCCAAAATATGACAGCTGTAATCTTATTATAATTGCTTCAAGAGACAGATTATGGTTAGATTTTTTGAATCGCGCATACATTTGTCATCTTGACTGTCCAAGGAGTACGCAGTATCCTTCTCCAACGCCAAAGCTCAAAATAATCAATATACTTCCTATCTCGTTTCCTTATGTTCCAGCTTTCGCAACCATATGCAGATCTGGGAAAGACTAGCGCCTTATTTGGTAAACTACCGTACTAGTAGTAAGCAAATGGAATTCATAATTTTCTTTAGTAACTTATTTACCGTGGCTAGTGTTCTGAACTTTGGCCTTAATAGTCCCGGGTTCAATTCCCAACTGGGCCATCGGGGATTTTAACGTTGTTCCCCCTTGCTTGGGGACTGAGTGTGTGACATGTATACATCATCACTTCACCTCATTACGATGCGCAGGCCACTCACGGGCTTCTACTAAAAAGGGCTGCACTTGGCCTCCCGGGAAACCATATGATATTTGTACTGTATTAATATTTTCTAGTGCGCTATATAATTCTCAATAAAACAGGTACGTGAAAATTATAAGAGGTTTTCAACCTATTTACCTGTTAAATATGAGTTCAAATGCCGCCCAAGGGATGGATTGAGCTCATTTTTGATTGTTTATGAGATTTGGATGCCGGTGAAATATTTCTCGCGGCCGCCATGTTGGATTGGTGAAACGTATTTAAATTTGAAGGGCACGGTCGGGGTCTGACAAAACAGTACTATGTACTTACCAGTGGCATAACTATGGGGAGTGACTAGGAGGATCAATCTCCCCAAAGCCAAATATGTTTTTCTAGAAAGTAACTTGATGAAATAGGCCTCTATATTTTATTTAAAAAAGCCAATTTTCGATTGTTGACAAACGATTGGATTATGTACGTTTATAATTTGAGAACATTTATCTTTACTTGTGTAACATATTTAATGTTAAACTGTTCATTTCCGCACATTGAGAGGTGCAAATGCTATCGAGATCAAACTTGTATGTTTGCGTTCATTCATTGTCTTATTCCCCCCCCGCACAAAGCACAAAAAGCAAAAACAAATACATGACCAAAACAGAAAGCAATAAAGCAAAAGGAGCAAACACATACAAAACCTAAAGCACAAAGCAAAATTCAAAAACAAAGGCAGAAAACAAACACAAAACAAAAAACAAAAAACACAAAGCAAAAAGACAAACACAAAACCAAAACTAAAAACCACAAAGCAAAAATTAAAATTCAAAACAAAAGCGAAAGTAGAAAACAAACACAAAATTAAAAACAAAAAACGACACAATTCAAATACAAAAGCAGAAAACAAACGCAAAATCAAAATCCGAAAACACAAAGCAAAAAGCAAATTTCAAAAACAAAAGCAAAAACAAAACATACATCAAATCAAAAACAAAAAAGCAAAAAGAAAATTTCCAAAACAAAGGCAAAAACAGAAAACATACGGTACATAAAAGCAAAAACGAAACAGAAAACACAAAGCAAAAAGCAAATTTTAAAAACAAAAGCAAATACAGAAAATATACACAAAATCAAAAAAAAACACCAAGCAAAAAGAAAAAAGTAGAAGACAACTAACACAAAATCAAAAACGCAATTAATTCGGGTTTGACTCCGGTCATCCCACTCCAGAACGCCACCGGTCTTAACCGAGTTTCATTGAAATTGCTCCAGCCGTTTAGATTTTACTAGGGCACACACACACATATCACACACACGGATAAAAAGGTGATCTAATAAGTCTATTTTTTCATGTGATGAAAATAGGCTAAAGATAATGATAATAGAGTAGTATGATGGTTTTGCATATGTTCACGATCCGCAGTGTCTCCAACAGAACTGAACAGATATTTTCTGGTAACAGGAAGAGACATATCAGCGGCCATCATCCGGTACTCACACACCTGCACACCGCAAGAAGAAGAAAGGATGGACAAGATGCTCGAGGAGATTTCCTGTTGACTCACGACATCACGCAAAGCGCGGGAACGTTGCTAATAAGTTCATCGTTCTCCAACGAAACAGTTTTTCTCCACTCAGGTTTGCCAACGCTCAAATCTGAAAAAGACGGAATAGGGAAAGGTGTGTTCTGCCATCAGTGGCGTAGCGTGAAATTTGTGATTGGGAACACCGAGTCAAATTGTCCTGCAGTTTCCTCTGTACACTTTATGCTTTTCTTTCGTCGTGAAACACATTCTCTCCTTTTCCTATTTTTGTTTAGCGGCTTCGGTTGCATAGTTGGTAGCATGCTGAGCTTCTATGCCCAAGGTCTCGGTTTCAAATCCGGCCGAAGTCGTCGGATTTTTTAAAGAAGGGAACTAAAGCCGGCGGTCCCGTGTCATACATTTATGGCATGAAAAAGAATCTTCCACTAACTACATTTGTGTGAAGCCAAAATTCGTAGTTTAGAATTGATAACGCTCTATTAGTTCGAACGTTCACCACCAGGTGCTGGCTGCGATGGAATCTAGTAGCCAAGTAGACAGCTAGGTGTCGTTGACGGTAGCATTTGGTAGCAAAAGTAGGAACAACTTGAAAATTGATCGTCTGCAGTGTCCTTACCTCAATCACAGATAACACACACTAATACAGTCATCACAATTAACACCGGTTATCAGACAGATTCTACACACACCCAAAGTACACGGGGCTGCATGACTGCATTACTCATCGTTTCAAGAGCACTCTATGGAGTGGAAGTATGGGGTTTAGAGGAAGGAACGAAAACCCTGGACAGTATTGTAAGTAGGTTCGCCAAGATAATTTTGGGGCTACCTAGTTGCACGGCGAATTGTGGAGCGAGAATGTTGTGTGAGGATGTAAGCATTAGACAACATATCATAAAAAGGGCCATAAAGTCTTGGATTCGTTTAAAAGCAGGTGGAGGGGGGGAAATGCTTAAGGTAGCCTACCTGCACCAAATGAAGCATCAGCAAGAGGGCTACTGGGTGGACGGGGTAAGAAGTGTACTGGAAAGATTAGGAATGGGTTATCTATGGGATAGGGACTTACAAAGAGAGGAAGGTAGGGTGTGTAAAAAAGTGTGCAGAAGGGTCAATGACGTAGAGTTGCAGGTGCTAAGGGAAGAGTGCACCAGTAGGAGAACCTTAACGGAGTTCTGCGAAATAAGGAACTTTATGAGCATAAAGCCTCAATGCCTAATGAAAAGAGAAATGAGAGGGATAATTTGGTGGTTAATGGGGGTGTATAAGAACAAAGCGTTGAGAGAAGTAGGAAAAGAGGACATTTGCCTGTTTTGTGGGAAGGTTATGGGTGCGGCGCACCTGATCAGGGAATGCAAGGAAATTAAAATGATAAGAGCAAAGTTTGTAGACAAAGCAGATCTAAACAGAATAGAAAATGAAAATGAGTATCACACTTTAATTAAATTACTAAAAAGGGAATGGGGGAAAGCAGGTCAATTAGCAAAATATTTTAATACCATCAGGGCAATGTGGAATAAGAAAGCGTCGGATGAGATTCAGAACAAAGATGCATGTAAATTAAGCATTCAAGTACAGGAGATGGCTTCCTAAGCTATAAATCTTGTTAAAGCCTAGGAGAGCCTATCTGTATTAACTAGGTAGCCTATACGATACCACCGTACAGCCACATATTGCTGTCTGTAGATTTTTCCTGTGAGTTTGATGGGTTTTTTTCCTTACCACAAAACTTATCAGACTCTTACAGTCAGTAAGGGCTCGATGGGGAAATAAAAGTAATTCTTTCTGTGAGGTGTCTCCCATGGAGAACTGTCAAAAAATGAAGAACACTGTGTCCACATTTATGATTAAGAAAGATCTTTGTGCTGTTTCCATCAGAAAAGTTGCCCAGTGATATTGTGAATGAAGATAACTACTGCAAAACATTATTAAGTTTTGAAATAACAAGGAAGCTATGAAATGCCGAATGGACATTTGGTTTAATTATCTAACGCCACACTGTACATTTATGTTATCTATGTGTTTATTGTCTGTATGTCACGATATGACTCTCTGAGTTAAAGTGACAATTAACAAGTAGACTTGGTTTAAATAAATTAGATACATCTGCATGACTGCATTGTTGCAGCCCCTAACCAACCATCCTATTTCGTTCCGTTGTAGATACAGGACATGAATATTCTTCAGACATGTTAAATTTAATGGGTGAACAACTTCTGTAGCACAAAAATCACAAAACTATTTTCTGACCTGGAAAGACGAACTACCAACAACGGGGAAATAACAACCAACATGATTGCATACTCAATAGTCCCATTGTCACATTCATTTAAGGTGGCGTTGACTGAATAATTGAGCAAAACAGTTAAGTTTGTTAATATGCTCGACCACTCAAACTACTGAATCAACTGTTAGGAAGCTGTATCAACATTTACCTTTATGAGCGGCTTCGGTGGCATAGTTGGTAGCATGCTGAGCTTCTATGCCCAAGGTCTCGGGTTCAAACCCGGCCAAAGTCGTCGGATCTTTTAAGAGCGTTAAAAATCCCTCAGTATGCCGTCCTTCGGAGGGGAAGTAAAGCTGGTGGGCCCATGTCATAGATTTATGGCATGTTAAACAACCTTCCACTAACTACACTTGTATGAAGCCAAAATTTGTAGGTTAGAATTGATAACGCCCTATTACTTCCAACGTTCGCCGCCAGGGGCTGACTGCGATGGCATGTAGTAGCCAAGTCCGCAAGCTAGGTGTCGTGGACGGTAGACTTTGGTAGCAAAAGTAGAAACTATTTGAAATTATCGTCTGCAGTCCTTACTTGAATTTAAAAAAGATAACACACACTAATACAGCCATCGCAGTTTACACCGGTTATCAGACAGATTCTACACACTCCCAAAGTACACGGGGGTACATGACCGCGTTGTCGCAGCCCCTAAAATAAGGAACCAACCAAACACCCTACCTTTATGAGATAAAATAGTTAAGTTACTGAAGTTACCAACTTTACAATTAATGAATTCTTAAAAAGCAAAATATTAAGCAAAAGTTACATTTATGACCTAACTATTAAAATTGAAGATTTGAAAATAAACAAATTTGAAGAAGATTTCATGGCTTGCAATCCTACTTTGAACCATGATTATAGTTCATCAAACTTATTATTTGTAAATGTTTCTTTGATAACTTAAAAAAAGTTCTATTTTTGAAGCTTTTTTTTCTCTAGTTACATACATACTAAATTCTAGGTCAGATTAATGTACACACACATGTGAAGATGCTGTGAAAATTTCAAGTAGTTCGGTGCAGTCATTTCTGAGATAAGGTACCTTGTCTGTCTGTTAGGTAGTCAGCATGAATGCTGGTTGGATCCTCAAAAAGTACCACCATAGGTTATGTGGTAGAACCCCACAGAACAGACGCAGCACTATAATGAGGCGTACTAGGTAAGGTGAGGAATAAAGTAGTTTGCCATTGCTTTCCTCACTGAGTCAGTACAGCTGCAAAAACCCTTTGAGCAGAACCTTTCACAACACCCACAAGCACTAGCTGTGCCCTGAATGGCATTACTCAGCACCACTCATACCTCAGTAGCTTCCATATAATCACAGCTATGAATGAGTCTGAGACGTTTTACTCTAACCTGTGTCAAATGCAAATGTGCTGCATTCACCAAGAGATGGCAAACAGGCTTGTATAAAAATAACATTTGTAAGAAATGGCTGTCGAAGAAATGTCTGCAAATGTAAAATAATAAAGATTTGGTAGATGTTTGCGAAACATAAAACCTTATCTCAGAAACAGATTAACATGATTTGTTCCAAAGAAACTTCCCAAAACATCTAAAAAGAAAAAAGTGATTTTATTTTTCACCAAAACCTAAGTTAGTTTCACCTTAAACAAGATCCATGCAGTTATAAGGAGATATAGTTTCAGTGACTTTAAAATAAAAATCATTCCCCTAGAAAGCAAATTTTGCTTGAGTAGTAGAAAGCTAGTTTAGGAAAAACTTTCAAACGTTTACAGATTATTACAGCAGCAAAAATCAAGATCTGCAAAATCAGGTAGGACCAGTATAGGCTATCGAGCTTCAAGATGAATATGCATCACTGTTGTTGTTGTTTGAGTCTTCAGTCTTTTGACTGGTTTGATGCAGCTCTCCATGCCTCCCTGTCCTGAGCTAATCGTTTCATCTCTACATAACTACCACACCCTAGGTCCGAGGCAATCTGTTTAACATATTCTAACCTTGGTCTACCCCTACAGTTTTTGTCCTCGACCCTTCCTTCCATAACTAAGCTTGCTATTCCTGGGTGTCTTAGTATGTGTCCTACCAACCTATCTCTTCTCTTCATTAACAGTCGCCAGAAACATCTCTCCTCTCCCACTCGTCTTAATACCTCTTTGTTTGTAACCCTATCTACCCATCTGATCTTCATCATTCTCCTGTAACACCACATTTCAAATGCTTCAATTCTCCTCTTTTCTGCTGCACCAATAGTCCAAGATTCACTTCCATAGAGCGCCACGCTCCAATTTCTATGCAGAGAGCAAGTTTTGCAAAAATTGTCCTCATTGATCTACTGTTATGTAAATGCAGCGTAACCTTATTTATTTATTTAACAATATGAAGAAACACAGGCTTAAGCCCAAATTCATTCCTTCTTGACATAGCTATTTAAAAATACAAATTGCATCAATGAGAAAAGAGAGAAAAAGAGTACACAAGAACAATACAAGAAGTTCTGTGACGAACTAAAGAGCCTACTTTTCTTAATATTTAAGATTCATGCCAATCTATATAGACCTATCTCAAATAATGACGAAATTAAGTTGGTAATATCGAAATTTCTAATTAGTTCGAAATATACCTGGTATAATGTAGCCTGGTAGAGCACAACAGTTGGCAGCCCTGGTGAATGAATATATTGTTTGTTCCATCTCTTAAGGTACAGAATACAAAATTTGGTTGTAGTCCAATGGATAGCATGGACGTTACATGCAGTTAGACATTGGATCTATCAGCGCGCGTAAAATCACGTTGGCAACAATGTCATGCATGTGTTGGTCAGAAATAATCTGAAATATGATGACCTCTTGTTGTGCCAATTTTGGATGAAATCAATTTGTTAGTATAGAAGTTACATGTATTTTAAAATTGGACCTATCAGCAGGCTTAGAGCCAGATTGTCAGCACTGACGTATATTAGTTTCTCCAAATTAATCTAGAATGTCGGGTACTATTCTACCCGATTGTCACCATGTGGACCATGTGTTCGTATCCCAACTAGCTCACGGTCTTTCGAGGTATGGGACGTTCCTGCCCACAATACGACCACATGCTCAGGATTTGAGTCTACCAGGTAACTACTCGACAGGAAATACACAACATTCCTATGAATAAAATATTTACTGGTCTAAAATCATGGCTGTACAACAAAATACAAAACAAAGGACAAATTACAATTAATTCCCACAAATAAATAGGGTTATTCTGTGAGCCTTCTCCTTAAAAATAGCGCTACAATGCACTCAAACCTACTTCTAATATCCTGTCAATAATATAGTTCAGATTACAAGGTTTTCATAGTGTTCGTCATGTGACACAATTTTATTTAATGGAATTATCTTAACACAAAAACCACATGTCACATAAACATGAATTTCTAAGACATTATTCCGTCTCCTACGACATTTACTTTAATTATCATTACTTCAATGTTCCCTACATTTATTAGCAAATATTTGGTTGTGTCGTGCGAATCATCTTCCTTCTTTCCATCCCTATGAACGCTCTAGGAAAATGAGTCATGCTTCTTAATCATAAAATAAACATAAACATGGATAGAATTATTTATAGTTTCACCATATAACGATTATCTGGGTCTTGTCGGACTTATTATAGATACAACTGTGTCATGTTCTGGGAAAAACACATACCCGTTTTTCCTAAATTAGCATAAACTGGCAAAATGCACTTTAAAGAAGATGCCTACATTATTTTGGTTCAGCTTTCCCCCTCAGAGGATAACTTCGCCAAATATCATCTGATTTCTATGGTTCAACCACATATGTGAGTTGCCATACACCAATTAATTCCATTTGCATCACTAAAATACTCATATTTTAATTGCATTATTGAATACCGAGATCTCTCAGTGTCCTATTGTGACTGTAATTGACAAGGGATAGGTCGAGCGACCTCCCTCCCCTCAGCAGGTCATAAAATTAGTTCCAGACAGCTCTCCAAGATGGCTGCCACGGAAATGGTCTACATTTCCTGTCTCTCTCTACCGTCAAGGCCACACTTATTTACAATTATATAACAATAAAGATCCGCTAGGCATAGTCCTAAGTAATTGAGTCATTTAATTAATTAACACCTAACTTTTACAGTGTATTTGGGCTCAAATGGCTCCTATTAAACATTCATGGCAGGGGTGGAATTCTAATGATAGCATTGCCGTTCTAAGGTGATTACTTTGTGGCTTTTAAGACGCGCATCATAATGAAACCCCATGGTTATCATCAGCAGCTGTCATTTACATATATTTGGGAACCACGTTCCTCGTCGACGAATATGATTCTACCTCTCGGGCAGACCATAAGTAAAAATGCACACCGCGCCTCGCTGGGCGTCCATAGTGGCTATAATTCAATGCAAGCGTTGGCAATAGACAGAATCTATCCAAATCGCTGCGTAACACATACAGTATGCACAAGGGCGATACTTCTCGAAGATTAAGCCAATTTTCACCTCACGCGCAAGCTATACTAGTCTTTCCCGTGCTTATCTTACGTAAATCACTGGATTCTACGTTAATCTGCACGCTATATGCGGCTAAACAATATTTCACATATATGACTCCATTATCAAGGTACCTGCGTTCTTCATGTTATACTATTTAAGCCAAAGCTTTACATAGCTCCTAACACAAATGTATAAATATACTGGCTTACTTTAATTTCACATATTCATTCAAAATTTCACTGACACTGAGAAAAGCTCTCGTATTCGCGATATTCCACACTACATTCTTTACTGTTTACCAAATGACAGTATCTTAAATTAGACATGACACTATTTGAACATTACTTAGGCCAACTTTGCCCTTACTTTATGGTTGCCGACCCCAGTTATTATTATTATTATTATTTTAACGTTTAGATCCATCACTATTTTTGACCTACATGGTCCTAAGCAAATCACCTTCCAAGTCATACTTTATTCAAGACGAGTGGTGAAAACTCGTTCAGTAAGTGACTATTACTTCTTTAATTTCAAAGTGATTAATCGTTACATGGTGAACTATGCCATTATAATGCTATTATTTGCATGTGTACTCACGTTTCCTTCTGGGTGGAAAGTACCAGTATCTCCGCCTGAGCTCTACCATGACGATTTGACTTAATCCATCATGATATCCAATACACAACACTGAGATTCACACTTTTTACACATGATACACATATTACCACAAGTGGCCTTTACCACTGATAAACACTGAATATTAATCATTAAACACATTAACACTTTAAATTATTATTTCACAATTTATACACTTCATCTATCATTTCACATGTTGATCCTTAATCTGGATTTCACCTACGCTTGACCTCAGAGATGCGATGACTTATGATAACCGCTGGTCTCCGTGAAATCTAGTAGCGTTTTTATAGATGTTCGATCCTAGTTCCCTGCACTCCCGTTCACCTCACTGTCCTGGATAGGTGGCAATAACTTCCACTCTCCCATCACTGGAGTGCTCCTGATGCTGATGTCATATAATTGACAATACCTTCCGGTATACGAACTGTTCCAAACATTATCAGTTCCTATTCACAGTAGCGAATTTATATCTGTGTCAGATAATACAGAAATATCTGCACTTTGTTACTTTTTATGCACTTCATTATTACTGATGAAGCTTACAATTTGCTTCCATTTTCTTCAACGGCGGTACGCTGATATTTTAATAATTGGCGTGCTTACTGCAAAGCGCTTGTAAACAAAGGACTAACTTCCAACTCGAGCGACCGTCTGACGTCTTCAACTGCTTTCCAACTGAACCATAACTGACCGTAACTGACTGTAACTGACCAACAACTGACCCTTGGCGTAGGGTGCTCTTCCCTTATATTGGTTTCTTGCACAAAATAGTTCACGGGACACGTGAGAGCGACTCCCTTCTTGAAATACTCCGTCTTCAGCCGAAATAACAACTGCATCTTGTTTATCTAGGCGTGGAGGTTTTAAAAACATTCGCGTGCCGGCGATCGCTTCGGCCAATTAATTACAATTAATTGCCTTAGTTCAGCGCGTGGGATGCCACGGTGGGGATTTCCCGCTGGTTGGTTCAAGTATTCGTGCTCTCGAGCGTGAGTTAGGTTGTAATGCGGTCATTTTGAGAAATAGGCGTAATTTTAGGTGAAAAACCACTCCTAAATTACTCCTCCGTGAATACATTCATCTGTGTGTATGTTCCATTGCATTACAATGCTCCATTTATCTGTAATTAATTAATTTCTTGTGGGCTTGGTCCCGCCAAAGCTTTGCTCGTTGTCGACCGGTGGATTCCCGGGTCATTAATTTTTAGCTGTCTGACCGCCCTAGACGGAAATAGTTCCGTAGGCGCCAGGGCTACCCCGCCTACTTGTTAAAGTCATTTGTCAGACTTCAAAATAGCCTCCTTTCGACTTCGTATGCACTGAAAACGTACATTCCCTTGCATTTTGCTTATAATTTTTCCTTTAAATTGCTATGATTTGCACCTAAATAATCGTGAAATCACGCTAGACTATTATGTGTCAGTAGACCTCTCATTGCTGTGTGGGTTCCATATAATGGCTCCCCCTTAGAGACCACTGGTTCGACCTTAGGCATAACCATTTGCCTGGTCTTTTCTGATAAGGCCTGAGTTTGATACCAGACTGCCGTGACCAGTTGGGCACATCTTTCTCCTGCTAAGTTCGAAAAATTCATTTCATAAGTGAATTTTTCGGGCCAATCAGCTGGTATCAACTCCTTGCAGTATTTACTTTAAGCGGTCATTGCTCTTGGCAATGGGCTTTCACGTTTTCCCACTCCACTCTTGTCTGCTGTCTCGTAGACTTTCGTTTTCCTGTCTCAATTGTTCATTCATCTCCTCTAACTCCACAGCGGCTCCCTTCAACTGGTCGTAAAACTCCTGCAGTCGACAGCTGCATTCTCCCCTCGTGTCCGCTGGGCTGGCGAGCTGTTTCCTTTTCTTCGACCCTTCTCGAGCCTGCAAGCTTTTCTCCAGAACCTTTCCGTGCATACGTAATGATTCCTCGTTCACTTGGATGTGTGTAGCTTGCTCTTCTCTCGCTTCATAGTCTTCTGGTGGACTATATAACTTCAGATTAGCGGCATTTACCACAACTTCTCTACCTGTTGCCTCATCTTTAATCCGATATGCGTTATTCTGCAGATCCCTTATAATCAGGTAGGGTCCGAGATAAGCATGCTGGAATTTCTTATATTTCCTGCTCTCTGGATCTGAACTGGCGGGTTTTTTCAATAAGACGTATTCTCCCACGAGTAGCGGTCTATGATAACGTTTCCTCCTGTTTCTCCGCTGTCGTTTATCTGCTTGTTTCTTGAGATACTCGAACGTCCTCTGGATTCTCAACTCACGTCCAAGTTGTGCATCGACGGGTGTCTGGATGACATTATTCCATGGCCTCTCGGGTCTTCTGTCGAGATGTAGGCTCACTGGCACCTCTCCTGTAGCTTCGTGCACATTATTGTTGATACAATATTCAATAATCTCAAGTACGTCAATCCATTTCCAATTCTCAGTAGAGCAGTATATCTTCATGTATTTTTGCACCTCCCTCATAACTCTTTCAGCTGAGTTCGACTCCGGGTGCCTAACCGTGGACAAAATCTGTCTTATGCCCAGATTCTCCAACTCCCTGCGAAATTCTACGCTGGTAAAACAGCTTCCGTGATCCGATAAGATGTTTTCTGGCTGTCCTAATATAGGAATGATTCTTTCCTTCAGCCTCTTAAGTACTTGTTTTGTACTGGTTTTCTGAATTGGACACAGGACTACCATTTTGGAAAACACGTCTAGTGCAACTAGGATGTGTTTATTTCTTCTTCTAGCTCTAGGCAGGGGCCCAAAGTTGTCCAGCGCCAGGAGCTGACATGGCTTCTCTGGTAAGAGTGGTATAGGTTTCTGCCTCATTAAGTACGAGTTAGGTTTTACTCGTTGGCACATATCACATGTCCTGATAGTATTTCTGACTGTTTCTCTAAGTTTAGGCCAAATAAACGCCTCTTTAAGCAGGGCAACAGTCTTATCTACACCTGAATGTCCAAAAGCTCGGTGTGCTAGCCAAACTAGCCTTCTCTGCAATGCTGGTGGTACAACAATCCTAGGTTTTGTGTGGTCAGAGTCGCTCCATTTATGTAGCATCTGGTTAAACCATAGATATTCCGTTGAAAGTGCTTCAGCTTCCATATACATCGGGGTTCCTCTATTCAGCTTTCCCTCGAAGTAATTTATCATCAACCGTATCCAGGGATCTTCACGTTGAAAAACGGTGATGTTCCTCAGATCATCTAAGGTCTTCTGATCTCTATCTTCTATTTCAATAGCTAGAGTTTCTTCTTCCTCTGCTGTAGGGTATCTGCTTAGCAAATCAGGGATGATATTGTCCTTCCCCGGGCAATATTCTATTTCCACTTGAAATTGTTGTATGTACAGGGACCACCTTGTCAGTCTTTGACTCGACAAGTCAGTTTTCAGCAGGAACGTTAGGGCTTTATGGTCTGTTCTCAAAATAATTCTAAAACCATAAATCAGCTTGTGCCAGTACTGTAATGCATACAGTATCGCAAGTAATTCGATCTCCGTAACCGTATAATTCTTTTCATTAGGCCTCAACCTTCTACTGATGAATGCGATATAAGTTCTCTCCTCTGGCCTGTCCTTATTTTCCTGATACAACATAGCTCCAATGCCTACGAAGGATGCGTCAGTCTGGATGATAAATTTCTGAGTGTAGTCAGGATATCCCAATTTCACATAATCTAACAACATCTGTTTAGATTTCACGAAGGCTTCCTCGCATTGCTCCGTCCATCGCCATCTTCCTCCCTTTTTAAGTAAGTCTTGGAGTGGTGCTACAGTCTCGGTGTACTTCGGACAATGGTTCGAAAAGAATCCAATAACGCCTAGATATTGCCTGACGTTCTTCACCTTCGTTGGTCTCGGGAAACGTTTTATGACTTCCAGTTTTCCCGGATTAGGCCTAACTCCTTGTGCATCGATTACATGACCTAGAAATTTAACTTCTCTCTGAGCAAAGTTAGACTTCTTTATATTGACCTTGAAGTTAGCCTGACTTAGGTCATATAACAACTTGCGTAGATCTCTGACATGTTCTTCAACTGTTTCAGAGGTCAGTAGTATATCATCTACGTAGCATATGGTTGTAGCTTTTACTTCTTCGGATAGGTTCCTATCTAGCGCTCGTATCAACGCTGAACCTGCTGTTTTTAATCCAAATGGAAGACGGACGTAGGAGTACGTGTGCTGGTCAAATAAAAATCCGGTTAACAGACTTGTTTTCTCTTCCAGAGCAAGATGGTGAAAACTTGCCGTTAGATCAAGATTTGAGAATACAGTCTTTCCTTTGAACCTTCTGAGTACCTCCTTAATGGGTGGAACTGTATCAAATTCCGGTATAACCTTGGAATTCAAATTTCGTAGGTCCAGGCATATCCTCACACTTCCATCCTGTTTCGGTACAACTACCAGTGGGCTGACATAAGGTGTGGCTGTCTTTACAATGACGCCTGCTTCTAGCATTTCTTGTATCGCTTCTTTGACCTTTAAATAATGTTTCTCAGCTACAGGATACGGCTTCTGTTTGAATGGCGTCCAATCGCTGACTTGAAACGCATACTGGAAATTCTTGATCCGGCCAGGTCTCGAATCGAAGACTCCTTTATACTCGAATAGCAGTTCCCTTAGCATTTTCTTATATTCTGGACCAAATTTAGCTTCCTCAATCTTCTCTTCCAGGCATTCTTCAAATTTTGGTTCGAGATCTTTTTCAATGTCTGCGGCCAATGTTGCCAACTCTTCCTCAATATCTTCTATTGTCGACACTGCCTCCCCAGTCATATCTCCGTATGTATGCCATACGTATTCTTCTTGTCTCGCTTCATTATGCCTTAATGAGAGTTCTAAGTCTTCCTTTCCCTCACTTGCGCGAAACATTACAATGTCTTGCGAGAGATCGATAATAACTTTATACTCTCTTATGAAATCCATCCCAACAATAAGGTTATATGGCAGCTTATTTACAAGTAGGAAGCTCTGTGAGAATGTAGAGTTCCCTATCTGCAGATCTAAAAATACTTGGTATCTGCATATCATAACTTTGTCTGGTATGACACCTTTTATTTTCACGCTTGAAATGGGTATTTTCAATACGTGGTTTTTACTCTGGATTTCATTGTATAATGCCTGGGTTATCAAACTCACTGTTGATCCTGTATCAATGAGACTTCTTACTTTCGTTCCCGCAATGTTTACAATAATAATAGGTAGTTCCCTTCTTACATTGACCGTTCTTTCATCGAGGTCTTCGATAAGCTCCTCAGGTTTGGCAATCCAGTTAATAACATTTACTGTATTCCATCCTGAACCTATCGCTCTCTGGTCATTTAAAATTGGTGTTTTTTTTTTTCAATTGCTCCATTCTTTGTGGAGTTCTTCTGCCTGTCTTCATGCTGTTGAAGTTCCAGACTCTTGGCACCATCATCATTTTGATATATGTCGGGTGACCTTCTATTTCGAATCGCTTCATCCCAGTGAACTCGCGATTGTCTTGGATCATCTCCGCGCTCTTCCATGTATCTTAAAGATGCATGATAGCGTTCTTCCGCCTCTTCATCGAACCCACGACTCTGCTCTTGGGATCTCCATCCTTGGTTATTCCCATTTCGGCCGTAATTTCTTCTGTTATCCAGCTGCTGGTCTCTGGTACCACGCTGATTCCAGTTTTTCCTTCCTCGGTTACCACGGTTCGAACCTTCTCGATACGCTGGCCTCCAATTTTGGTTTTCGCGTCCTTCGCGCTGCCAGTCGGATTTTTCTGTTTCGGTGCTTGTAGACTTGC
This sequence comes from Meconema thalassinum, assembly GCA_946902985.2. Lineage (NCBI taxonomy): Eukaryota > Metazoa > Arthropoda > Insecta > Orthoptera > Tettigoniidae > Meconema > Meconema thalassinum. The sequence goes on from OX336393.1 coordinate 111,895,649, forward strand.
ATTTCGTCTGCACCTTCGTTGGCTCGATCGGCGTATTCGTCATATTAACTTGTTCCACATGTCGGCTTTGTCTTGCGTGCTGCACTGTGGTTAAATCAAGTTGTCTCAGCACCTCCTCCATATCGATTGCAGTTTTGGCGTTTGCTGAGATTAGCAGGCGCTGCACTTCATACGGCAGCTGCTTAGCTATTGCTATGCATAAGTCTGACTCTCTGAGTCCTTCGTCGAGCTCGCGAAAACGGCATAATTGGTTCACAAAAAACTCTCCGTACTTGGTCGGGTTACTAGTACTGTAACGCCTGGAATACAAGTCCAGTCTGAGGTTTTGTTGTACGCTCGCGTTCCAATACCTGCTTAAAAATGCTTGGCGAAATTCCTCAACGGTGTCGAACGTGTACCTAAAACTTCTAAACCATAGAGCACACTCTCCTTCGGTGAGTTTTTCAATCGCTCTCAACCTGCGCTCTGGCGGTACTTTCGCATCATTCAAGTACTCGGAAACTTCTTTAAGCCAGTACTTGGGTGTCATATTAGAATTACTCCCAGAGTATTTCTTTGGTTTTTCATCACTAGCCCTTATAACTGTGACTATTTGGTTCTGTACAGCATTTTCCTGCGGTGTTGACATAGCCATTGGCATACCAGGTGTGGCATACGGGCTGTCACTTGGCATTGCTGCATTCTTTGGAGTGGGCTGTATTTCTATCTCTGCCCATTTATTCCTCCTATTCTCGTCTATACTTCCTTCGCTAGACCTAGGATTCCGCAACATGGATTCTTCCTGCGCTATCATTCTCGTTTCTAATTGGCTGTGCCTGTTTTCAGTCCTTTCCAAACGAGCTAATACCTCTCGTTCTATTTTCTCTAGGCGATCTCGGTTTCTTTCTGCCATAGAAAATACCTTTTCTTTATTATCCTTAAGGTTTTCCTTCAGGTGGATAATTTCTCCTGCTAGACTTTCTCTTACTTCGGCAAGAGTCTTATCACTGGCTTCAGTCTTTAAGCCTTCTCGAAGCTCTAACTCTTCGCGTAAGCCTGTAACTTCCCGTTGAATGTGACCTTGTATATGAGATATTTCAGTCCTTATTTTTGTGATTTCTCCTTGGTCTTCGTCCTGTCTTTTATGGATAACTGCTAAGTCGTTCTGAGTTTGTTCCAACTCTTTCTGCACCTTTCCAACTTGTATCTTCATATTAGACATTATTTCCTTATTATCTCGATCAGACGTCTTTATTTCCTGCATTTCCTTGCATTGGTCAAGGATATTCTGGTCCTGCTTTCTTAAAGCTTCGTCTACAGCCTTGGCATAACCTGCCATTCGCGTATTCCATTTTAGTTCATTATCCTCGAACCTATGATCCACGGTCTGAGTAAACGTGTTAAATTGTTCTAACTGACGTTTTGTGTTTGCTTCATTCTGACTTTGAATGTCTTTAAGCTCCCGGGACATACTGTTTAAATTATCGTTAATTTCACGCTGTGACTCTCTGCACATTTGCAAATTGCTTTCTAATTTTAATTCAATAGACTCAAAGCGTTTTTCGTTATCATTTTGCATTTCTGAGATCACGCTAACAATATTCTTAGTTACCTGTCTCTGGACAGACTCTTTAACGTCGTCCATTTTCTTATTAACCTCTACTAGGTTTAATTCTAACTGTGTGTTTACATTAGTTTGACTAGCCTCTAGTCTAGTATTTATTTCGGCTTGATTAGCCTCTAGTCTATTATTTACTTCGGCTTGATTGGCATCCAATCTACCCGCTATTTCATCTTTAAATGCTTTGGATTCTTCCTTACTTTTAGCATTTATAACATCGAAATGTTCCCTTAACTCGGCGATACACCTGAGTACTTCTTCCGTTCCGGCCATCCTGTACTACTTAATTTGAGATTCAGGTAGGCCCTAGCTGAAGACACTGGCGCTTTCTATCGGAAAGAAAGGATTCCGATCCCGCGACAACAACAACAACATATTATAAAATGTCAAAACTAACTATGGAATGGGTATAGACCCTCGTACCCGTCTGACAACATTTGTCTGACGTCTGAACATCATCTAGAAAGACTCACAATCGCTCAAACCAAGTTTGAGGAAAAAAATATTTCTATGGTTTTCCCCATGAAAACCATGCTATTATTATGGTTTTTTTTCTAAATCCCATAAGCCAACCACGTACGGGCGCCATGTTAATCTTATATACTCATGGTGGCTATTGTAAGACATCGGCCATATTCTAATTTATTATTAAAACTGTCCAAGGAGTGGTTTTTACTGCCGAATGCCCCACAGGTGGGTGACATGTTAATTTAGTTTCATGCCCCACATTGGGCCATGCCATGCTATATTTATAGGGTGGTCAACATGCTTATTTATGCCATGCTCATGATGCTTAATTGGAGGTTACCTGTATTTTGAACTGGCCCCACCTATCAGCGTCATGTTATTTCATATGTGTTATCTATGGCTATGGTTTATGAAAGTTACAATTATATAAGCATGTCTTATGGAGGATTAACAATTATTTTTTATGTGGTGGCTTATTAACAAATGGGATGCGGTCTTCCTATTCTGTCCTAATTTCTATGTTATCTTTGCTTCTACCATTAATACCTTGACCGACTTAAGTAATTACCTGTGACTCAATCCAAGTACAGAGACAACTCCCCCATGTACCCGATTGTCACCATGTGGACCATGTGTTCGTATCCCAACTAGCTCACGGTCTTTCGAGGTATGGGACGTTCCTGCCCACAATACGACCACATGCTCAGGATTTGAGTCTACCAGGTAACTACTCGACAGGAAATACACAACATTCCTATGAATAAAATATTTACTGGTCTAAAATCATGGCTGTACAACAAATACAAAACAAAGGACAAATTACAATTAATTCCCACAAATAAATAGGGTTATTCTGTGAGCCTTCTCCTTAAAAATAGCGCTACAATGCACTCAAACCTACTTCTAATATCCTGTCAATAATATAGTTCAGATTACAAGGTTTTCATAGTGTTCGTCATGTGACACAATTTTATTTAATGGAATTATCTTAACACAAAAACCACATGTCACATAAACATGAATTTCTAAGACATTATTCCGTCTCCTACGACATTTACTTTAATTATCATTACTTCAATGTTCCCTACATTTATTAGCAAATATTTGGTTGTGTCGTGCGAATCATCTTCCTTCTTTCCATCCCTATGAACGCTCTAGGAAAATGAGTCATGCTTCTTAATCATAAAATAAACATAAACATGGATAGAATTATTTATAGTTTCACCATATAACGATTATCTGGGTCTTGTCGGACTTATTATAGATACAACTGTGTCATGTTCTGGGAAAAACACATACCCGTTTTTCCTAAATTAGCATAAACTGGCAAAATGCACTTTAAAGAAGATGCCTACATTATTTTGGTTCAGCTTTCCCCCTCAGAGGATAACTTCGCCAAATATCATCTGATTTCTATGGTTCAACCACATATGTGAGTTGCCATACACCAATTAATTCCATTTGCATCACTAAAATACTCATATTTTAATTGCATTATTGAATACCGAGATCTCTCAGTGTCCTATTGTGACTGTAATTGACAAGGGATAGGTCGAGCGACCTCCCTCCCCTCAGCAGGTCATAAAATTAGTTCCAGACAGCTCTCCAAGATGGCTGCCACGGAAATGGTCTACATTTCCTGTCTCTCTCTACCGTCAAGGCCACACTTATTTACAATTATATAACAATAAAGATCCGCTAGGCATAGTCCTAAGTAATTGAGTCATTTAATTAATTAACACCTAACTTTTACAGTGTATTTGGGCTCAAATGGCTCCTATTAAACATTCATGGCAGGGGTGGAATTCTAATGATAGCATTGCCGTTCTAAGGTGATTACTTTGTGGCTTTTAAGACGCGCATCATAATGAAACCCCATGGTTATCATCAGCAGCTGTCATTTACATATATTTGGGAACCACGTTCCTCGTCGACGAATATGATTCTACCTCTCGGGCAGACCATAAGTAAAAATGCACACCGCGCCTCGCTGGGCGTCCATAGTGGCTATAATTCAATGCAAGCGTTGGCAATAGACAGAATCTATCAAAATCGCTGCGTAACACATACAGTATGCACAAGGGCGATACTTCTCGAAGATTAAGCCAATTTTCACCTCACGCGCAAGCTATACTAGTCTTTCCCGTGCTTATCTTACGTAAATCACTGGATTCTACGTTAATCTGCACGCTATATGCGGCTAAACAATATTTCACATATATGACTCCATTATCAAGGTACCTGCGTTCTTCATGTTATACTATTTAAGCCAAAGCTTTACATAACTCCTAACACAAATGTATAAATATACTGGCTTACTTTAATTTCACATATTCATTCAAAATTTCACTGACACTGAGAAAAGCTCTCGTATTCGCGATATTCCACACTACATTCTTTACTGTTTACCAAATGACAGTATCTTAAATTAGACATGACACTATTTGAACATTACTTAGGCCAACTTTGCCCTTACTTTAAGGTTGCCGACCCCAGTTATTATTATTATTATTATTTTAACGTTTAGATCCATCACTATTTTTGACCTACATGGTCCTAAGCAAATCACCTTCCAAGTCATACTTTATTCAAGACGAGTGGTGAAAACTCGTTCAGTAAGTGACTATTACTTCTTTAATTTCAAAGTGATTAATCGTTACATGGTGAACTATGCCATTATAATGCTATTATTTGCATGTGTACTCACGTTTCCTTCTGGGTGGAAAGTACCAGTATCTCCGCCTGAGCTCTACCATGACGATTTGACTTAATCCATCATGATATCCAATACACAACACTGAGATTCACACTTTTTACACATGATACACATATTACCACAAGTGGCCTTTACCACTGATAAACACTGAATATTAATCATTAAACACATTAACACTTTAAATTATTATTTCACAATTTATACACTTCATCTATCATTTCACATGTTGATCCGTAATCTGGATTTCACCTACGCTTGACCTCAGAGATGCGATGACTTATGATAACCGCTGGTCTCCGTGAAATCTAGTAGCGTTTTTATAGATGTTCGATCCTAGTTCCCTGCACTCCCGTTCACCTCACTGTCCTGGATAGGTGGCAATAACTTCCACTCTCTCATCACTGGAGTGCTCCTGATGCTGATGTCATATAATTGACAATACCTTCCGGTATACGAACTGTTCCAAACATTATCAGTTCCTATTCACAGTAGCGAATTTATATCTGTGTCAGATAATACAGAAATATCTGCACTTTGTTACTTTTTATGCACTTCATTATTACTGATGAAGCTTACAATTTGCTTCCATTTTCTTCAACGGCGGTACGCTGATATTTTAATAATTGGCGTGCTTACTGCAAAGCGCTTGTAAACAAAGGACTAACTTCCAACTCGAGCGACCGTCTGACGTCTTCAACTGCTTTCCAACTGAACCATAACTGACCGTAACTGACTGTAACTGACCAACAACTGACCCTTGGCGTAGGGTGCTCTTCCCTTATATTGGTTTCTTGCACAAAATAGTTCACGGGACACGTGAGAGCGACTCCCTTCTTGAAATACTCCGTCTTCAGCCGAAATAACAACTGCATCTTGTTTATCTAGGCGTGGAGGTTTTAAAAACATTCGCGTGCCGGCGATCGCTTCGGCCAATTAATTACAATTAATTGCCTTAGTTCAGCGCGTGGGATGCCACGGTGGGGATTTCCCGCTGGTTGGTTCAAGTATTCGTGCTCTCGAGCGTGAGTTAGGTTGTAATGCGGTCATTTTGAGAAATAGGCGTAATTTTAGGTGAAAAACCACTCCTAAATTACTCCTCCGTGAATACATTCATCTGTGTGTATGTTCCATTGCATTACAATGCTCCATTTATCTGTAATTAATTAATTTCTTGTGGGCTTGGTCCCGCCAAAGCTTTGCTCGTTGTCGACCGGTGGATTCCCGGGTCATTAATTTTTAGCTGTCTGACCGCCCTAGACGGAAATAGTTCCGTAGGCGCCAGGGCTACCCCGCCTACTTGTTAAAGTCATTTGTCAGACTTCAAAATAGCCTCCTTTCGACTTCGTATGCACTGAAAACGTACATTCCCTTGCATTTTGCTTATAATTTTTCCTTTAAATTGCTATGATTTGCACCTAAATAATCGTGAAATCACGCTAGACTATTATGTGTCAGTAGACCTCTCATTGCTCTGTGGGTTCCATATAATGGCTCCCTCTTAGAGACCACTGGTTCGACCTTAGGCATAACCATTTGCCTGGTCTTTTCTGATAAGGCCTGAGTTTGATACCAGACTGCCGTGACCAGTTGGGCACACTATACGTGTGCAAATCTTAAAGCAGTTGACTTACATACTTTCTGATATATTAATATTAGGGTAAAAAATAAAGACAGCATTTATTAACAGTTGGGAGCCCTGGTTGCTCTTAAGAATAAGCATAGTCATATCTGTTATAGTACACATAGCTCATACGAAATTTGGTTGATATCCAGTTGATAGTATAGAAGTCACATGTATTGAAAAAATTGGTCCTATCAGCAGGCTTAGAATCATGTTTTTAGCACTGACGTATATAAGTTTCTCCAAATTAATCTAGAATATCAGGTACTATACGTGTGCATAGTTTAAAGCTGTCGGCTTGCATACTTTCTGATATATTGGTATTTGGATAAGAAAATAGAGAGAGAGAGAGAGAGAGCATTTATTAACAGTTGGCAGCCCTGGTGGCCTTTAAGAATATGCTCAGTCATATCTGTTTATGTACACATAGTACATACGAAATTTGGTTGAAATCCAATTGATAGTGTAGAAGTTATATGCATATATAAAATTAGACCTATCAGCAGGCTTAGAATAATTTTGGCAACACTGCCATGCATGGCCTCCTGGAAATTAAACTGAAGTATTGTTATCTATATGTGTGCCAATTTTTGAATAGCTCCCATGCATACCTTCCAAGATATCCAACATGGAGCTCGAATTTCAATTGCGGTTTTTCAGCAGTTGGTAGCACTGACATCATTTTCAAATATGGACTTGAGATATTCAGGTAGAGATCATTACTCATACCAAATTTGGATTCGATTGCTGCAGCCGTTTAGGAGTTGATATGGGGGGGGGGGGGGGGCAGGCACAGCCAGACAGACAGACAGACAGACATACATTTGCCCGGATCGATCTCATAAGACTACTTTTTCCTCATTTTTGCAAAATGTGAAAAGTAGGCTAAAAAAGAAATACTACAAAAGATATAGTAAAAATATACACTGTACTATGAAAAAAAATGTACAAAATAGAAGAAAGGAATATACAAATTTAAGGAGAAAAGATTACGCAGCATTCAAGGAACAGCTGCTTTTTACTTGTTTATTGAATGAGTTAGTGGCTGCGAATAAATCTATTTGAACATCAATTAAATTATAAAGTGATAATATGTTAAAATAACCCCTAGCACTACAGCCCGTGAAGGGCCTACTGTCGACCAAAGTATTATGTGTACTCGAGTTTGAAGGTGATTTGTGAAGTAACCAATAGACCTACATAAAATCCAATAACTTCATCATTTTCGTCGTTCTATTTTACGTTAGGTCACGTAGGTTTGGAAGATTTAATTTATATTTTAATATTTTTTGTCGCAGTTGGAGCACAAAAAGTGCACGTTTTTAAGCGTGTTTCAACCATGCGTCACATTTAAGAATTATTTTCTCTAAAACTCGTCATCAGATCGAATCCAAATTTTAACACAATATACATTGGAATGTTGTATAACTGGCTTGTTAATTTCAAAATTTTGCGTGTCCAAGAAAAAAAGTTGTTATCATTTTTGTAAGGTAACTTTTTCTCGGCTCGTGGTGGTTGGAAAATGTAGTTCTTGGTCGCGATGTAATCCTTATACATCAAAAAGTTATGCTGCATGACTGTGAAATACGCAAATTAACTCACTTATTTTATATCGGTTTGTATTTGTTGGCGGAAATAACATATCGTTCACCAGCTACCCGCTCCAAGAAAAGCTGTACAGCGTTGCCGAAATGGAGCCCATCACGCGTCATGGCATGGCCGGCTCTACGGAAGGCCGCGGCGAGCGAAAATTGACAACCTCGCCGTGAATGGCCAGTCTGCTCGGCCTAGCCCACTGAGTTACATGGAAAATGTGTCACGCGCTCGTGTTTTCTTCAAAATACTCTATGTAAATGAAATTATACCATTGATTATTACTGTATAGTGCCTAGCTACAATGCCAAAGACTTGTGCTGTGCCGAATTGCAAGTCTAATTATCGTTCATCGATAAAAACTGAAGGATTTGTGACAGTGTTTGGGTTTCCTAAAAATCCACAATTGAAAGCCATATGGGAACGTGCTATTCCTCGAGCCATTGGGTACCTACGAAATATTCCTTCGTATGTATTAAACACTTTCTTCCTGAAGACGTAAGTTATGTTGAAAAATACAAGGATGGTGATGGGAATAATAAGGAATTTACACGGAAGAAGCCTGTATTGTTACCTCGTGCGGTTCCAAAGGTATTCCCAAACTTACCATCGTATTTGAGTAAGTGCTCCTCCAAGAAAAGGAAATCTCCAGAAGAAAGAAGAGAAGAAGAAAAAGAACGGAAAAGGTCTGCAGAGGAATGTGAGAAGACCCTTGCTGAGGAAGCCAACAAAATTACGACTTTCGAGTCCTTAGTTTGTGATATACAAAATAAATTGGTGGAGCATAAAACAGACTGGTCTGTAAGTACTAGTGAAAATTATTGTATTTTGTATAAATTAGATGTGTCAAACATACCTAAAATAAGGTCAAGTATAAGGGTAAACAATGATTTTACGGTCGAAATTCATATCAATGGAGGCGTAATTCCTAACGCTGTTGTTCTTCATTCTGGCTCTGTAATATTTCGAAATTCATTATTAAGTAAGTGGAGTCAGTTGTTCCAAGCAATAGAATTTTGCCACGACTTTTTCTTACTTGGAAGTTCTGTAAGTTCACTAGTCGCCCAGATTAATAGTTTAATAGATAACCTAAAAACTGACCTTGAAAACCAGGGAGACGAAACTTCAGAGATTCTGTTAAAAAAGTTAATGTTTCTGCAAGATCAGTTTACACTTACTTTTTTTAAAGAAACCTAGATATAACGTCACTACAACTCTAAATGCATTCCTCATTTATATGCAGTCTACAAAGTGTTATAACGCAATTAGATTTAACCATATTTTATCCCTACCTCATCCCCGAGTTTTACAAAAATTAAGAACTTCCTTCGCCATATCCCCGAAAGCTGATTAAGAGAACAGTAACTTTCTAAGTCACATTGTGAAAGATTTATCAAATTTAGAAAGGGTTGTAAATTTACAGATTGATGAAATACATGTCAAACAAACTTTAGATTTAAAAAAAATGGGCAATTATTTGGTGTTGCTACAAATGAATCTGTCGATTTAGCTAAGACAGTTCTGGCCTTTCTCGTTAGTTCTGCTTTTGGAAATTTGAAAGAGGTTGTTAAATTAGTTCCAGTGAAACAATTACCGGGTTTGCAACTAGCTGATATTGCAAAAGGTGTTATCAGGCAAATACAGGATTGTGGCCTAAATATTCTGTCTATCATAGCTGATAATAATGGTGTGAATCGTGCTATGTTCAAAGAACTAACCAAACATTCTGATAGTAATTACTGTTTCCATATTGATGGAAACCCCCTAAAAACCTTTGCTTTATATGACAGTGTCCATGTATTAAAAAATATACGAAATAATTGGCTGAATTTAAGTGGCATTGATAAGTCATTTATTATTCCTGTATGGGAAGATTTAGACTCATTTTCAAATGTTTTAAGTTCAGATGACTGTAACCCTGACTTTAAAGAGGTAACTCAAGCATCATTTAGTGACATAAGAGCGATCTACAAAAAGGAATCCGATTTACTGATTAAGTCGGCACCAAAGTTAACATTTAAAAGTGTTTATCCAAATTCACTTGAACGCCAACGGGTTTCTTTGGTTACAAACGTGTTTCACGAATCTACAGTTTCTGCTCTAAACACGTATTGTTATAAAGGTACTGCTTTTTTGTCAGAGTAATCCTAATGTGGTGGTCCATTGTTAATATTAAGCGGCCCCTCACCCATGTTGTTAAACGTAATAGTCTTCAAATGCCTTTCAAAAATCCCGAAGACAAAAGGTTGGCTTTCCTAAAGGCATTCCTCCAATGGTTGTCCACGTGGAAAAAGAACGATAAAAATGATGCCTCAAAAAAGAGTTGTTTAACCAATGAAACTTACAACGCTTTGTATGTAACAACCTATGTATTACGTGAGATTATTATTTATGCTCTACAGAATGTGAACCCCTCTTATGTGTTAACTGGCAAATTTCAGAGTGACCAATTAGAATCCAGGTTTGGGCAGTACCGCCCACTAACAGGCGGCAACTATAATATAACAGTTACTCAGGTAATGGAGGCCGAATTGAAAATAAGGTTGAAAAGCGTACTTGGCCTTCATTCAGCCAGGTATGGAGCAGTTACTTTTTCGAAAGAAATGATAATGTCCTCTTCCGATACAAATTCAGGAGAAAGTACAACAAGCAGCCTTTCGTCAGCTACTGTTGACGATTCCTTTTACAGTATTTTAGAAGACAAGTACACTGAAAACATACAATTCGATGAGTCGGGTTTTATATATGCCTGTGGTTACATATCGTTCAAGCAGTGTTCAAGAATAAAATGTGAAGAATGTTTGGCTTCGCTTAGAAATAAAGAAAAGATAAATGACAGCTACTTCAATGAAATAAATAGGGGCGGACTTTCAGTTCCTGCAGATTTTATTTTATCAGTGTGTAAACATGTTGTTGGAATTACGCAGGCACTAATTTCTGATAAGTTTGAGGAACAATTTTGAAAATGTAAATGTAACAATCAACGCCAAGTAATTCAAAATCTTAGTCTACTCGGTATTTTATCAGATATTGAATTGTCAGAAACTGCCGAGAAAACTTGTACCTGTGGATGTATTGTTATGACAATAGTCACAAGTATTGTCTTAACAATGAGTAACATTTTGTTAAATAATTACAGGAAGTTGAGGAATGAACGGGTAACTTGCCATAGTAATCACAGAAAACTTGCTATTCTTTGTTAGAGGCCAACCTGTTGTATATTATGTAAATGTCAAATAAATATTGAAAGCAAACAGAAAACTTCCTATTCTTTGTTAGAGGCCAACATGTTGTATATTTTGTAAATGTCAAATAAATATTGAAAACAAATTGGTTTTGTTACTCCAAGTAAGCCCTACTCACTCTTGACAATCCTTTTACTTTGATGTTGAAAAGAACAAATATCATTTCGTTATTTCAATTTGTTTTCGTGGCGAAGCACACGCATCAACAGCTGACCGGCTGCTATGGCCATCCCAGTTCAGAGAAGTGCAGCGTTGCAAGGTCGAACGCCGCGGCCTTCCGTAGAGCCGGCCATGGTCATGGCGTGCCTCGCTTGGAAGTGATGGGCTCCATCACAGCAGCGCTGTACAGCTTTTCCCGGAGCGGGTAGCTGGTGAACGATGTGTTATTTCCGCCTACAAATACAAACCGATATAAAATACGTGAGTTAATTTACGTATTTCACAGTCATACAGCATAACATTTTGATGTATAAGGATTACATCACGACCAAGAACTACATTTTCTAACCACCCCAAGCCGAGAAAAAGTTACCTTACAAAAATGATAACAACTTTTTTTTCTTGGACACGCAAAATTTTGAAATTAATAAACCAGTTATACAACATTCCAATGTATATTGTGTTAAAATTTGGATTCGATTTGATGACGGGGTTTAGAGAAAATAATTCTTAAATGTGACGCATGGTTGAAACACGCTTAAAAACGTGCACTTTGTGTGCTCCAACTGCGACAAAAAATATTAAAATATAAATTAAAAATTCCAAACCTACATGAGCTAACGTACAATAGAACGACGAAAATGATGATGTTATTGGATTTTATGTAGGTCTATTGGTTACTTCACAAACAACCTTCAAACTCGAGTGCACATATTACTTTGGTTGATAGTAGGCATACCAAGCGACCGCTGCCCAGCCATTTGGCCTGCAGATATTGGGGTGACATGTGATCAGCGCATCGGGTCCCCTCGGCCGTTAACCTTGGTTTTCGTGATCGGGGCGCTGCCTCACCATCAGACAGCTACTCAATTGTCCTCACGAGGCTGAGTGCACCCCGTTCACGTCGGAATGTTAGTTTTTAAAATCCCTGATGGAGCCGGGATCCGAACCTGGGGCCTCCGGGTGAGAGGTAGGCGCGCTACCGCAACACCACGGGGCCGGCCGATAATATCTTAACTAAAGGCGAATTAGAATGGCGATCTCTTCTAGATCTTGGGATGTGAAAGAGTGCTTGCAGTCGAGATCTTACTGTGGTAAATGAAAAGTGATGAGTCTAAGTAACTCTTGGCAGTCAATTTTTCCAGCTAAAATTTTCCTAAGTAGTTGCAATGAAATTATCGACCTTCTATTTTTCAAAGACGTGAAATTGAACATATTTCGTAAAAACTGAGTCCAAGTGGTATCATCAACAAATAAATAAGTAAACTATTGTTACAAAAGTTGGTAGCACTGTATCGTGTCATGGACGCCCACATATTTTTTCCAGAGGAAGGGGGGGGGGGGGGGGGGCAAGTTATATCTTTCATTTCATTACCTAGACTACCTGTCACTAGGTGATGAAACGTACCCCCCCCCCCCCATTTTCGTTTCATTTCTTACTTGCTTCGTGATATTCATTATTTGGCTGCTCTGAAACCGTTGAGTACATTATTTTACGGCATAAATGGGGGGAATACTTTTTTTAGCGCAGAGGTTTTGTCCATAGAAGTTCGCTTTTCTTTGTGAATCATCGTCATAATGTTCATTTCTTAGAAACAGGTAAAAAGTAGTTCTATCACTATGTATCGACAAAAATAGAAATCAAGCAGTTCATTAAAATGGTAATGTTAACCCAATACGCCGATTTTCTAAATAACTGGAGATATTTTCAAATAATCCCAAATTACTAAGTTAAATAAAAGTAAGCCTCCGTGGCTTAGGCGGCAGCACGCCGGCCTCTCACCGCTGGGTCCGTGGTTCAAATCCCGGTCACTCCATGTGAGATCTGTGCTGGACAAAACGGAGGCAGACAGGTTTTTCTCCGGGTACTCCGGTTTTCCCTGTCCAAATTTCATTCCAGCAACACTCTCCACTATCATTTCATTTCACCTGTCATCCATTTAATCATTGCCCCAGAGGAGTGCGTCAGGCCTCGGCAGCCGGCACAGTCCATATCCTCGCCGCTAGATGGGGGCTTCATTCATTCCATTCCTGACCCGGTCGGAGACTGGAAGCAGGCTGTGGATTTTCATTTTCACTAAGTTAAATAAAACTGTGGAATTATCCCTACATCTAAATCAGTTAACATCAGTAACTTCAATTTATGAAATAAACAGGTGCAACAATGAACAATCGACATATTCTCGGGATTTCAGGGGGGGGGGAGTGGGAGTGGCGGGGGGGGGGGGGGGGGCACGGCCCCTCAATTCTTCCTGCGGGCGCCCATGTCTCGTGTGACAAATTTTCTTCAAAGAATAAATATGTGCCTTTTTGGAGGTTAAAGTAAGATGCTTACAACACTGAACATCTCGTTGATACTGTGACATCACGTTTGTTGCATCATTATTCTATTGACTATTGATGGCTCAGTGAAGAAGAATTGCTTGCTAGCGTGTGCATTGTCTTCCTATGAAGCACAGACCGGTTCCCAGACTCAGTCATCACAGGCTAGAAAGTATCAATGGGTGGAAGCGTCCATTGAGTCGTGAGCGTGGCATACTTTATCACAGTAAGGTGCGTGCAGCATTCAGTCAACAAATACTGTAACTCTTTACTAGCCCTCCTTGGGCGACTGATTTAAAACTTCCCAAAATCATCCTCCTATTTTTGATCGGAAGTACTTCATCATATACCACACAATTGAAATGGCAGGGTCGTGGAGTGTTGGACACACATTTGGTCAACCTAACTGGTATCATTTGGGCGTTCAACTATTAGGTGTAATTCCCTATAAAGAAAACTAATTATAACCTTCAAAATATGTGTATTAATATCAACTTTAAACATATGGCGGGGACTCTCGTCGAACAGACTATGGTTTCCTATCTTCAATTCTCCTCGGCAATGACGAAAACATGTGACCCAAAATGAATGTTGGAATATAAAGATGTTTGTTACTCACTCATCGACGATCTAGCAGATAATCTACGAGACATGCTCGATAGATCAGTTCTCCCCAGCATTTCTAAGATTTTCCACACGTGGTTTGAGGTTAGAGATGTTTACTGGTTTACATAGCCACATCTCTGCGAGAGAAATGAATGTGCTTCCGTACCCAACTTGAATTGTGCTAACAGAGATAACATCGTTGTGATTTGTAGCCGTTTCGAGTACTTTCGAAAGCCATGCTTTCAACAAAACTGTTTCTCCAAATAGGTCTACGCCAACTTACGAGAACGCTACCTTTCCAACCAGACGCTACAATAGAAGTGAAGCCCCGCTTGACACGAAAAAAACCCACCTCTCATCTTGTAAACACATGTTTTCGCCTTTCTCCGCCAGGGTCATGATACCCTCCAACCCATACAAAATACACCAATAATCTCGAACCCATGTATATTTCTTACAACTCATGGCGCGAAACTCTTCTCTGACGTCAGAACCTTACACAATTTATACAAAGCTTTCTTCAAGACAAGGGAACTTATTCTCGGCCCAATCTAAATTTGGCCTAGAGTTTCCTGCTGTTGCAACATCTTGTAGCTTGCCTAACACAATCCGCTGTCTTATATGCTGACATCTCCCATACAAATTAAATGAAATATTCCTGACTGAGTCCCCGAGATACACAAGATATGTACACTAAATAAAATGAAATCCTATAACCTAAATGATGATGATGATGAGCAAGAAAAGGAATGATATGAACAAATTACCCTAACCTGACTTCTCTTGCAGTCAACCAAATAAGGGTTTGGGAACATTGTGACCGAAACAGTCACAATACGCCCCCATGTGATTCACACGGGTGAAACAAGTGTGGATCACAAACACTCAAACAAACACACTGAAAACACAAAGAACACACTATTACATAAATAAACCCTGGAAGACATATACACACACACACTTGTCAAATTTTCACACATTCTCACTCTCTCGAATGTCTTATTGTGTCCAGTTCCTAGCCTCACTGATTTCTCTCAAGTGTCTTAGGTCTATCACTTCATTTTCTTCGTCTCATCATGAGACCCTATCGCTTCACAAGCCATGGTATTTGCCTGCACAGGCCTTATCATACCATCTATCCATCTAACACTCGATGCCACTTTGCTGGTTAGCATTCTTCGTCACATCTCTTGAGTTTTGTCATGCCATCACGTTATGTTGACTAATTCTCTAAGAGTCCATGCCTTATTATTTTACAGAGTGATATCTACGGAGATTCCTAATATTATGTGTACTGACACACTTACCATCCTGGTCCGTTAAACTATAGGCACACTCACCAATACGTTTAACCACCTTAAAAGGCCCCTGAAATAGATGAAAAAAAAAACTAAACCAACCCCTAAACTGAAGATAGATAAGAACCCTGAATCACACCTGATCGCCTATCCAAAAAAAACTGAATTTAACCCTCAAAAAACTGTAAGCTGCCAACTTCCTACTCATCTCCCTCAAACTTACCTGCCAAAATGATACACTCGATGAAGGTCGACATATCCTGATTCAGCATAATGCCTATTTCTTTCTCCTCTGGTTCACCTGTACTCTTTCGTTGCCACTTTCCTGACGCCCCCCACCCCTCTGATAGTTTTCCTGTGCTGATATTATCCTTATCCTGTTTCTTTCTACTTCTATAATTCCTTATTTCCACCTCCCGTTTATTCTGTCTACTAGAATCTCCCTGCTGACTTTCACCTAACATCACCTCCAAATGTTGTTCACTCTCACCTAACGTCTCCTCCCACTGCCGTTCACTCTCCTCTAAGTTATTATCACCTCCCATCCCTTTCAACTGCTGTTCACTCTACTCTCGTCCACGCTACTATCACCTACCGTCCCTTTCAACTGCTGTTCACTCTCGTCTACGCTACTATCACCTACCGTCCCTTTCAACTGCTGTTCACTCTCGTCTACGCTACTATCACCTACCGTCCCCTCCTACTGCTGTTCACTCTCGTCTACGCTACTATCACCTATCGTCCCCTCCAACTGCTGCTTCTCTGCTGCTTCGTCCACACACAACTTCACAGATTCTACCTGCCTGCCTACCTCCTTTCTAATAGCCTCTCCTTGCTGCCTAACTTCTCCTACCTCCTTACTTACAGGATCTTTCACTTCTCTTTCCTGCTTGTTCACTGCCTCTATACCGGACTCTAACTTCTCTGTACTAGACTCTACCTGCTTGCTCCACTTATCCACACTAGGCTCAAACGTCTCACTCACAGACTCCCCCAGCTTGTCCAACTTTTCCCTACTGGACTTACACGTCTCACTCACAGACTCTACCAGAGATTCTAACTCCTTACTGACAAATACTCCTAAATAGTTTACTTCCTTACTTACAGATTCCTTCCAAGACTCTATCTCCTTATGCATAGACTCTCCCTGCTTCTTAATCTCTCCTTTTATTTCTCTCAGTAGCATAAGAAGCAAACTAGTGTTCATACCCCCTCCATTTAAATTTAAGTTGCTACCTTCAGTGATCAGCTGCGACTCATTGGAGACAATGGTATCCGATTCTCCCATTGTCTGTTCCTTACCTTCCTCACTACTATTTCCCCCCGTTCCCTGATTAACTGACATTTTACTATTTTAATTTATTCGCAACCCTAGGCATTAATTCCATATTGTCCAATGTGGACATACCCCATAAAACAAAACAAATTACTGTGAACCCCAATACTCCTAAGGTGTCTATCGGCTGTGTGCATATGTGCCCTAATGATACCTGCTAGGTTTCCCTACTCTTTCCCCACGTTGAGGTGCTATGTTGTTACTCTTTACTAGCCCTCCTTGGGCGACTGATTTAAAACTTCCCAAAATCATCCTCCTATTTTTGATCGGAAGTACTTCATCATATACCACACAATTGAAATGGCAGGGTCGTGGAGTGTTGGACACACATTTGGTCAACCTAACTGGTATCATTTGGGCGTTCAACTATTAGGTGTAATTCCCTATAAAGAAAACTAATTATAACCTTCAAAATATGTGTATTAATATCAACTTTAAACATATGGCGGGGACTCTCGTCGAACAGACTATGGTTTCCTATCTTCAATTCTCCTCGGCAATGACGAAAACATGTGACCCAAAATGAATGTTGGAATATAAAGATGTTTGTTACTCACTCATCGACGACCTTGCAGATAATCTACGAGACATGCTCGATAGATCAGTTCTCCCCAGCATTTCTAAGATTTTCCACACGTGGTTTGAGGTTAGAGATGTTTACTGGTTTACATAGCCACATCTCTGCGAGAGAAATGAATGTGCTTCCGTACCCAACTTGAATTGTGCTAACAGAGATAACATCGTTGTGATTTGTAGCCGTTTCGAGTACTTTCGAAAGCCATGCTTTCAACAAAACTGTTTCTCCAAATAGGCCTACGCCAACTTACGAGAACGCGACCTTTCCAACCAGACGCTACAATAGAAGTGAAGCCCCGCTTGACACGAAAAAAACCCACCTCTCATCTTGTAAACACATGTTTTCGCCTTTCTCCGCCAGGGTCATGATACCCTCCAACCCATACAAAATACACCAATAATCTCGAACCCATGTATATTTCTTACAACTCATGGCGCGAAACTCTTCTCTGACGTCAGAACCTTACACAATTTATACAAAGCTTTCTTCAAGACAAGGGAACTTATTCTCGGCCCAATCTAAATTTGGCCTAGAGTTTCCTGCTGTTGCAACATCTTGTAGCTTGCCTAACACAATCCGCTGTCTTGTATGCTGACATCTCCCATACAAATTAAATGAAATATTCCTGACTGAGTCCCCGAGATACACAAGATATGTACACTAAATAAAATGAAATCCTATAACCTAAATGATGATGATGATGAGCAAGAAAAGGAATGATATGAACAAATTACCCTAACCTGACTTCTCTTGCAGTCAACCAAATAAGGGTTTGGGAACATTGTGACCGGAACAGTCACAATACCTCTTCTGACATGTCGCCTATATCTAGAGATACCCTACCTAATTTTCGAGAATGAGGGCTCATGGAATGTGCTCAAACTGTTGATAAAGAAAGAACATCATGGCTCATCCCTTCGTTGGTCAAATTTCGTCTGTTTGCACTCTTGAATCGTTTCGCTTAATTTTTAAATGCAAAATTCTAAAATGACTTAAAAATGATCATGATAGCCCGATTCCTTATTGACGTATTAATTGTAATAAAACTATTTATTACCTTAAGTCAATATTTGTACATTGAAACCTTCCTCAGCGTAGTATAGAATAATTAAATTTGCAATAACACACACTTAATAAAATTTTGCCATAACAGAGGATACTAAAATTATTCTTAGCGGCTTTGGTGGCGTAGTTGGTAGCATGCTGAGCTTCTATACCCAAGATAGCGGGTTCAAATCCGGCCGAAGTCGTCGGATTTTTAAGAGCGTTAAAAATCCCTCAGTATGCCTTCCTTCGAAGAGGAAGTAAAGCCGGCGGTCCCATTTATGGCCTGTTAAAGTACCTTCCACTAATTACACCTGTGTGAAGCTAATTTGTACAGGTTAAGAATGTAAACAACGCTCTTAGGTTCCTACGTTCGTTGCCAAGAGCCGACTGTGGTGGCGTCTGGTAGCTAAGTTCTGAACTAGTAGTGGTTGACGGTGGCGTTTGGCAGCAAAAGTAGGAACTATTTGAAAAATTCAAAAGTCTGCAGTCCTTACATGAATTTTAAAAAAACCAGATAACACACACTAATACAGTCTTCAGAAATAACACCAGTTATCAGACAGATTCTACACACACCCAAAGTACACGGGCAACATGACCGCGTTGTCGCAGCCCCTATATTACGCTCAGAAAAGTCACAATATGACTGAAACCGGTACAGTACAACATATATTGACTTAAGGTAATACATAGTTTATTATGCCGGCCCCGTGGTGTTGGGGTAGCGCGCCTGCCTCTCACCCGGAGGCCCCGGGTTCGATCCCCGGCTCCGTCAGGGATTTTAAACTGACGTGAGGGTTGGAACGGGGTGCACTCAGCCTCGTGAGGACAATTGAGTAGCTGTCTGACAGTGAGACAGTGCCCCGATCACGAATACCAAGATTAACGGCCGAGGGGACCCGACGCGCTCATCACGCGTCGCCCCAATATCTGCAGGCCAAATGGCTGGGCAGCGGTCGCTTGGTCAGCCTTAGCCCATCATGGACTGGATAGTGCCAGGGGTTGATTTTTTTTATATAGTTCATTATAATGCAACTACAACATTTGTCAAGTTTTTTCCACATTTGTCAGGAACATATTTAACTCTCTTAGTCACCAATATCGTACGCAATGTCCAACATTTGAAAAATTGTAATTCCTATACAATCTATTCATTAACGTACTCTCACAATAATGTCTTACAAATGAAAACATCTGATTTATACCAGGTGAATCAGCTGCCCCTAAATATATTGATTTATGCAGCCCAACTAGCGTTGTTATGAGGGAGGTTCGGCTAGTCTGAATTGACATAGTCGCGGTCGGCTCGCGAAGCTAACCACCGCGGCTGTGTTATCCGCCAGGTACCGGTGCGACAAGCGCTCCTCTGCCTGGATTTGAGTTTTGTTTGGGCTAAAAGAATGTTTGGATTTTAAATAATTTTGAGGTGATTAAAATTGGATTTTGTTGTCATTTAAAATATATGACATAGTTGAGGGGTTTGACTTAAGGTCCGCATTTGACTTATGGGATATAATAATTTAGGGATTTGACTTAGTTATAGACTCGAAATTTTTACTGCAGTTTAGGGAATGATGTTCGCGTATTTTGCTAAATGGAGCAAAGCTACTTATCATCCCTGCTCGCCATGGTGTGGATGGTTCTACAATCGTGTACAACGGCAGCTTCAGCTTAATAATAATAATAATAATAATAATAATGAAAAAGAAAGGATCTGGATCCGATCTGCTGCATCCCGTATGGTACAAATGCACTACAAGCATATTCCGCAAACGACACTGAGCACTACTATTTTTCCCTCGATGTGACTTACGAGGGAAACATAATAGTGTTCAGTATCGTTTGCGGGATATGTTTGCAGTGCATTAGTACCATACGGGATGCACACAGAGAAATCGACCTTCCTGACAACACACGTTAGTTGGGCTGCATGTAACAATATTATTAGGGGCAGCTGATTATCCTGGTATAACAAAATAATGAATGTTGGAATGTTTAGGCGTAAAGATAAGTACAGTGAATTTAAATTAATAATACAGGATGTTATGTGCATGATATATGAACGAAGATTTCTTGGTACCTAGGTATAGGCTATACATTTCAAGTATGTTCCAAGACTCTCTTAAAATTGCGTACCAAGTTGGTTACTGTATTTTCTATCTCGCATCTAACCCTTCTTATACTCAATTAGGAGCTTATTATTTTAGAACAGTTTTACTGCCATTGTCTATACAGGGATTTGTAAATACGAAATAACAACTTTAAGACTCCCTTGGTCAAGAAAATCTATTGGTCTTCTTCTTTTTTTTGTGTAGAAATACACAGTATTTTCTACTGTTCGATCTGTTAAATGTAGCGCGAAATAAGTCGAAATCTACCAAGTTTTTAATCCAATTAAGACCACCATGTTACAATAGATTATTTTTCATCGTAAAATACCCCTCTTAATTGTTAGGCTGTTTTTCATTACGGTTCTCATCGTGTTAGTTTAATATACGTTTCATAGAAATTTCAGGACTGATATTTTTATTTTGAACTTTGAATCACTCTCCAAATTTATTCCCAATTTCATCCACAGCTTACTCAATTTCTATATTGAAAAGTACGTGTGAAGTTGCATCCTTAGGGCACTAATGCTATAGACCGAATAGTATGGACGATACCTCGCATCCTTGCGGTTCCATTGCTACACACGTCGTGTGTAATTAGTTGTGAGCGAGCTAATGAACGAGACACGGGAACAGTTCCCATTCATTGTTCAGTTAGGTCGTGGGAAGAGCTTTGTAATCATAAGCAGGTCACCCCACGGCTGCCAATATAACTGAAATAAACAGTCATTTTAAACTGACTGGTTGTGCAATGTTTTAGGAAAAAATACAAGTGCACACCGTACAAATAAACTACAACTAATATCATCAACTAAACCGGCCGCCGTGGCCGAAAGCGCTAACGCACTACCTCATGCCTCGCTGGCATCGGGAGAGCGTGGGTTCGAATCCCATCTGAAAATTGCCGTGGTTTCCCATATTCACCACCAGGCAAATACCGGGACGGTTCCTTTCAATAGGTCCACGGCCGATTTCCTTTCAATATCCCTTCCCTGACCCTTCCTGAAAATAAAATGAATGTCATTGGTAGCATTAATATTAATAAAATATCATCAACTAAGCATCGCACAAGCCCATCAAACCGTACCGTCATTGTGCGCAGAGTTGAGGAAGATTTTTACAGAAAAGTAGCACGTTGCAGTTGTGAAGTGACAAGTTGAAAATAAACAGATGTACACACAACACTCGCCAGTCTTCAACCAGCCTGTACCAAACAGTTTAATAATAATAATATTATTATTAATAATAAAGAGGCAGATGATCTCGTAGTTCCACCCTTTAAAACAACAATAATTAACTAATAATAATAAATACATTTTTATTTATTTTTGCTTAGACCCAGGGAGGTGCGTCATTAAGGGCCGAATGGGCCCTGCCCTCCCCCCTCCCCAAGGCCGTTAGGTAGCATTGCAAAGAATTTGTTTAATTAATGTCTTTTAAAATTACTTTATATTACAGATACTCAAAAAATAACTGTTTTACCCTTCTAGAATCTCTAATGAGAATTCATTATAAATAACTCATCCCAATCTTAAGATCCTGACAGTCTCGTACGGTGCATCGTCATAGCGAGGGCCGCTCCACAGCATGTCCCACGTAAAGTATATGGCTTCATGGGCCGGATGAGGAAACAGTGGACATAGCTCTGACTTGCACGCGGATTCTCCAGTGCTATGAAGGGAATTTTCTCTCTCAAGGGCCAGCAGATTGGGCCCATAGCGTTGCTTTCAAGCTTCCTGCTTCTGTCTCTGTCAAACAGGATTACGGGAGAAGGGTTCACCTCACCCCACGCTCTTAAACAGGTATTCAGCTATTGTTCGCAGATTGCCAACACAAGACAAACATATAATTATACATTTTCAGTTGTCGGATACTCCAAGTACAGTAGACATGTGTTAGTGAGTTCTGTCGATGAAGCTGTAATTTCTACTGTATAAATTTATTGTTTTTAAATTTGTGGCACGGTACTTAGTTATTTAATATGTCGATTGTATGCCGAAATAGGAAAAAGAACGTGGATTTTTTAAACAAATCCATTTTCTTCCATAGCTCTGAACACAAAGTTAGAAATTAAATAATTATGACCTCATCAACCAAGCTGATGGATAAATTTGCTTCATCCAAGCACAGGAGAGAATATAATGTATTAATAAAGAGCCATGTGGGTACATTTTTAATGCATCAACTATTTATTAAAACTTGTTACTAATTTGGTGTTGTGTGGAATTATGATAATGGCAATATTGGCAACAATAAATGCCAAATATAAAACAATATTTAATATGTAACAACAATAGTATCATCTGGCGCACCCTAGAATTATAATCGGGAGCCGCCCCTGTTTAGACCGAAGAACGAAAAGAAGCTCACCGAAGAAGAATGCGTGAACAGTGGGCCAGTGTGAAAGAATGAGGAAGAAGGCAGTTGAATCCATAGAAGACCAAAACGATTATTTTAAAAAATACAATTTTGTAATGTCGTGTGGCCTCCGGGGAGGCCGAGTGCAGACCTTGGGTGACCTGCGCGTACTAATGAGGATGAAGACGTCAAATATACCCAGTCCTGGGGCCAGGGGAATTAACGCATGAGATTAAAATCCTCGATGGTCCGGCCAGAAATCGAACCAGGAACACTTCGGATCAATGCCTAGTGTGCACTAACCAATTTCTCACGGGACCGGACATAATAATTGTAGTAATAATAATAATAATAATGTATCGCCCTGTGATTCTCGGTTACAAAAGAAAACCCTCACGGGGCTGTTCGCCCTAGTTGAAAGAGGCAAATTAGTTGGAAATAATCATGGAAATGAAGAATTGAGATTTGATTATTGAAATGTCAATGCTTGGTGATCGCCAGGTCGTGTATAGCCAGCGCTGGACACGTCAGCATGCGAATTGCTGGAGGCAGGATGCTGAAAAAGTAGGCTCTTGTTGTAGAAAGAGCTTCAATGAATCAAGTTATAGTTAATTTGTTTAAGAGATCGGGGACATCTTGGGCATAAGCCCCGTGTACTTGTGTGTGTGTTGAATTTGTCTGATAACCAGCATTTCTGTGGTGACTGTATTGGTTACTAGGCTAAGGGGATGGAGTGGGTGTCCCGGGACATGATACAATATACCATTCCGGGAGGATGACAGCTGCCAGCATCGGGATTCGAACCACCACTTGATGCAGCGCTCCATCACAATCGTGGTGCATGCACATAATGTACAAGGTGTGGATAGCAGAACAAAGTGCCCATCCACCTGCTGACTTGCTCTCTACTTGGAAGATTGTTCGCACGGGACGGGAGATCGTGCTGCACGTATTCAGTGGACAAGAGAAAGGGTTAGGAAGACTGAGGGAGAGGCCGCAATGGCGATTGTCTTCAAAGAAAACGAACCACACACTCCACAAGGTATGGCGGGTTCGATCCCGGCTCAGGGAGTTAAATGAGGTATTTGAGAAGCAATTTCAGGTCTACGAATAATTCCTGGAAAGCGACTGAGAAAAAAATCAAGCCACTTGCATTAACTTTTTCTATCTAGAAAAGACAATTTATAAAGTCATATGGAAGGAGGTGTTTAGGATGTTGAAGGAAGTGGGAGTGAAATACGCAGAAGAATAATACAAGAGCTGTACAGCAATGAAGCAGCAGTTGTGTTGCTTACTGGAAAAAAGCTGCCATAAAACAAGGAGTACGACAAGGCTGCTCTTTATTTGTTCATTGGTTGCATTGGAAAGATTGATAAGGTGGAGGAGGAACGGGGGGAGATAGTAGGAGCAAGGATGCAGGGAGAGAAATTAACCTGGATGAGATAGCTGGAGACAATAAGTTGGAAGGACAAAGTGAGAAATGAGGAAGTACTAAAGAAAGTAGGAGAAGAAAGAATGATGCTAAAGAGGATAAGAAAAAGAAAAATTAATTGGATTGGACACTGCCTAAGAGGAGATGGTTTGGTGAAAAGTTCATCCGAAGAGGAAGAAGGTTTCAGATGCTGGATTCTATCAAGATTGATAAATCTTATGAGCTGATGAAACGTGCTGCTGAAGACCAGATAAGGTGGAGAGACCAACCATGAGGAACCCTACCATCAGTCATATAAACTCATGATGATGATGATGACGATGATGATGATGATGATGATGATGATGATGATGAGATAGGTAGATGACATCGCTGTTCTGGCCGAGAGCAAAGAGGAAATGGCAGTGATAATGGAGAACATGGAGGCCTCCTTCAATGCCCCTGATATGACAGTAAACCCGTCAATTACTGAAATCCTAAATGAAACAGAGGATAACACACAACAAACTGTACGCTGGGCACTGAGTGACTGGAGAAGATGGAGGTTTTTACATATCTTGGAAGTAGGATAATATCAGATTGGAGGTCAAAGGATGACATTTTAAGCCCAATAAACGAGACTAAGACTGCATTTAATACAAGACCAAACCTCTTCACCTCAAGCAGCATGGCCAAGCACCTACTAAAAAGGTCAGGGATTCCCAACCGGAGGTACGCGTGGGTCATACGAGCGATAGGCTAGTAAGGGCCTCTGTGAGCTAGACCACGCAAACTTTACTCTGCTGCCCGTCTGCCGGGCTTGTTTAGTTAGTTTGTACTTGTTATATAAAATTACTAGCGGACCCGTGCGAGATATCTCGCATGTTGATAAAAAAAAACACTTTCCCCAATAGGTTTATAATGAGAGACTTAAGGAGAAAGGTTGTTATATTTTTATTTCAACCAAATGATAGAACACTATTTACATTTCAGTTAGAATTCCAAGTTCTACGTTCCCTTATTTAAGAAGGCAATCACTGAAAATTGGATCATCATAACACTCACCGGTTATTCGATAATTATGAAATTATACAATTTGAGTACTCATTCCGTTGATTTACTGTTTCTGAAATCCATAAAAATGATAATGGAAATACCTCAGAATGTTAAAATGACATGAATCAGGCGTCACATCGGCCAAAATGTGAAGTGGACAGCAATTATGGAGCGTATTTTCCTACAGCAACAGTATCTGCAAATCGCACACTTCGTACATTTTTAAAAGTAATTTTTTAAAGAAATTATAGATGTATATGAAATTAGAGTGCAATGCACACTGGTAATGTATATTCTCTTTCATTTGAATGCTCATTTGTCACGATCGGTCGCTTGTAGCGCAGCAGGAGGGATCTATACTACTGAAATAATATATATGATATGCTTTTAGACCTAGGCTTATGAGTAATAAATAAAACTGTAATTTGCAATAATCGCTTTATTTTTTATTAATTAGTTAGTTATTGAGGTTTTAAGGGGAGGAACTACGAGGTCATCTGCCCCATTTCCCTTTATTCTAAAAATGTTATTAATATACTGTACATATATCTCTATATATTTTAAATGAAAAAAAAAAGCAAGAAAAAATGGAAAAGAATCTTCTGTACATAATTACAGTATATTTTTTGTTGTCTTGATAAAGGTTGAAAGAAACGAAATACAAGAGCATTCATAATTAAATATTAAGTTTTCTCAGTAATTTCATTAAGATAAAACAAGCCATTGGACACTTTTCCGACAGTAAATATATGCTTCTAAAAAGAAATATAGGACTGTTGGCACACCAAAATTTCTAAATATTTCAAGTGGTACGCAGTTGCTTAAAGGTTGGGAACCCCCGCTCTAGGTGACAAATGAATGAGGTGCCTACAGTGAAATGAATTGGTGAAACAGCGTCTGTGCGACCTAATTTTCATGAGAAGGTAGCCTATGTGTAGAATGTCCATGTTCTAAGACGCGCGAGTGCTGAAGACAATTCTTGAAGTAGCTATGGAGGGAAGGAGTGCAAGACCAGCTCATGACTGATAATTTCACATAAGCACTAGGTATCTCGGAATGTACGTTTCATGCATGTCCTAATAGAACATACCGGTAAACTGTGATTCACCGTAACGGTATTCATAACGTTATCAGCCGATCAGTTTGAGCAGCGCATTCAGCTGCCATTAGGGTCGCAACAACTTCGACCTGGCGCGGCGGGCTTAGCGGAACTAACACTTCAACTGTTTCTCATCCACCATACCCAATGAAGTACCTGCCTAAGGCGGAACGCAATCGTTCCGGATTTATTTTTCCATTTTCACAGGTTTCCGTTTTGCAAAGGGTTGAGTTTTAATAAGACAAAATACACTACAAGGAAATACTGTATTATCGCATAGGATTACTGTGAAATAATTTGAGTTTTTCCCACTTTAAACAACACAACGTTTGTTTTTCTCATGTTCTTCAATAACTTTAATTTTCACATCCAGTGTAAGAGTCTTATGTTTAGAAGTCATTGTCACTGAATTACAGTACGTAAATAAATGCAGTGCGCAGTAAAAAGAACACCTTTAAAGATTACTCCAGTTCACTGTTTTCTTGGGCGGGCATCAATTCCGCTCGGGTACCTGAGTCAGGTAGCCAGGGTTACCTCAATTCCACTCGACACTCCAGGTAGTCGCCAGAGGAGTCCTTCAACTCCGCTCGGTCGCGGTCTCTTAACGGCACAAGTCTTCCTTGCTCACTTTTACCATTAATTATAAACGATGCTTCTAATATAACTTCTAATAATGATAACAAATTAAGTTTAACTTCTCAAAATAACCTACCGTGCTCAGTTTTATTTCAGCAGTACAATAACCACTGCTTCAGTGTTTAGATTTTTAAGTTTACTAACATAAGTGGAACAACTAATTTCAAAACATAGAGTAGAATTGTTTAACTTTTTGTTGTTACTTAGTCTACTCCTCATTTAACAATTTCTTATCACTTGTAAACTGTTAAGAACAGACGAGATGATTGCATAGAAAAAGTGGTGGTATGTGAGCAGGAGGGTTATGACATTTGTTTACGTCATTGGGGATAACCCCTTTGCCGACCCCTTGCCAAAGCCTGAGCGGAGTTGAGGAACTCATTTTTGGGTCTCTTGGAGGACCGAGTGGCATTAAGGAAAATCGAGGGGAATTGATGTTCCATCGTTTCCTTCTACTCATACTTCTACTCTCATTTGTCAGAAGGAAACTGATATATTGCAAGAGGGTTGGAGGAAGTAATGGTACAGATGTTGTGAAATGTAACATACCTGCTGCATCCTTCAGGAAGAATGAGAGTTAATGTTTCCTAGGACTTTGGTGCAATTACAGGCGCACTCAAAATTTAGTACATAGCTTTGTATTATGGATAAGATAATCC
Organism: Meconema thalassinum; assembly: GCA_946902985.2. NCBI lineage: Eukaryota > Metazoa > Arthropoda > Insecta > Orthoptera > Tettigoniidae > Meconema > Meconema thalassinum. Next base: position 111,923,564 of record OX336393.1, read on the forward strand.
GTCTTAGTCAGGTTATTTATGCTTACAGTTCCTGAATTTCTTTCCGTTTCCGCGTTAGGCAGTTTTCCGGTTTACAGTGTCATTTTACATAGGAAACACCTCCGTTCCGGATTTTGCTCTCCGTTTGTCCAGGTTTCCGGTATATAAAGGGACCGGTTTAGGCAGGTTTTACTGAATTAGAACTTCATGCGTACAAAACACATCCATTCACTAACTGTGCGCTTTCTAATACAAGAGTTGCTAACACGACCAACGTGCGCGACCAAGGAATCAATTTTCAAAATAAGGAGAGCTGAAGAATGCATGTACAGGGCCATCGAAAAATAATGCCAACATTTAAAAAAATTATAGCACCGAAACCCTTTATGTTAAACGTGTAATTCTTTCACTGAACGCCAGATGGTTAAAGTAAGTTTTGTTTTGGAGGAGACGTGACCTTGCTATGCGCAAACTAGATGAGCAGTAGCCAAGGTCGGCCGGGGGCGCGCGCACAATGACTGCACCGCCCGACAAACTGCACCTGATTACAAAGCTGTCATTCGATGGTTTAATCAGTTTAAGGAAACAGGGACTGTAGAGAAACAAGTAGTTCCGTGAAGAACTATACAGCCTATTTTCATATATCCTGCTAATGTTAATTGCCTCTATCAACATACAAAATTTCAGTTTTATTGCTGTAACAGATTCGTAGATATTGGGAACCGTCTAAATATTTCAGATGGTCGCCAGGTTGGATTTTTATTTTTGTACTATTACATTAAGATTATTGTGTACGTGTGGTATTCAAACTTCAATCGCATGATTAGAACACAAGAAGTAAAAACGAGATTTTAAAATTACGCACGGCAGCCATCTTGTGATTATGCAAACAATTGAAATAAATTAGATGCCAGTGGATCAACATTTGTATAAGCATTTAACGTGCAACGTTTCACGGCACTCGGATAGTTAATTCGCGAGAAACGTCCATTTAAATATTTATACTTCCCGTCGCCGCCATGTTGGATTTGTGCTCACCAGGTTACTGAAAGTCCTATAGGTGAACATATGTTCATAGTCTCTATGAACATAAAAAAATCAGTTTGGTTGGTGTAAAAGATTCATAGATATGGAGAACTGTCTAAATATTTCGGAAGCTTGCCATTTAGGATTGTTCTATGTATAGGCCATAGAGTTATGAACCATTCAAGGACAATTATTGCCTAGGTTCATTATTCAAACTTTCACCTCGATCGCATGATTACGACACAAGAAATAAAAACTTAATTTTAAAATTTCACACAGCCGCCATCTTGTGGTTATGTAAACAATTGAATTAAATTAGATGGCGTGCATTACAATCTGCAAAATCATTTACTGTACCTCATTTCACTGCGCTCAGAGAGTTAAATCACGAGAAAAGTCTATTAAAACATTTCAAATTCACTTGGTCGCCATGTTCGTTTTGTACTTTACAGGTTTATGAAATATACAGTACATAGGTAAACTTGTATCAGTACCCTTTATCACCGTACAAAGTTGCAGGGTGATATTTGTAATAGTTTCGGAGATATAGAATGTCAGTGAAATATTTCGCACAGCCGCCATTTTGAGGTTATGTAAACAATTGAACTAAATTAGACTCCAGTGCATTACAATGTGTATAAACATTTGCTGTACCAAGTTTCATTACGTTTGGATAGTTAAATCGCGAGAAAAGTCTATTTAAAAGTCTCAACTTCGCATGACCGCCATGATGGTTTTGTAGTCACCAGGTTTTTGAAAGTCTCATAGGTGAACTTCTAGTAGTGCCCTTTATTACCGCACACAATTGCAGGGCGATATCGGTAATAACTTCAGAGATATTGAATGCTAGTGAAATATTTCGGACAGCCGCCATGTTGGATTGGTGAGACGTAACAAAATTTGAAGGGCACGGTCGAGGTCGCCGGGAATAGTGCTATGAACTTACCGAGTTTCATTGAAATCGCTCCAGCCGTTTATATTTTATTAGGGACACACACACACACACCTCTCTCACACACACACACACACACGCGCGCACACACACACGGACAAAAGGTGATCTCATAAGCCTATTTTTTCAAAATTGAAAATAGGCTAAAAATCTAGGCGAGTCCGACTACCAACATCAGCAATGAACGCACGCTTTCCCAATGGCTGGATTGGTACGTGCAATCATTTCAGGAGTAACTGTCAAGATGGCGGCAGAAATTCGCTCCCGCAGGTGCTCAAAATCCCGAATTTTTTCTGCATACACAATGTTTTTAATGTACCTCCAGAAAAAAATCCAAAGGGGTGAGGTCAGGACTTCATTGGCGCACGCGTATCTAGTGTGCGCATAGCAAGGTCACGTCCCCTCCAAAACAAAACTTACTTTAACCAGTGAAAGAATTACACGTTTAACATAAAGGGTTTCGGTGCTATAATTTTTTTTAATGTTGGCATTATTTTTCGATGGCCCTGTATAATTTATCGTAGAAATGTTTATACATTTCCATTTAAGACTGTATTGCCTTTCAGTGTCCAGTCTAGTCTGCCAGTCTCTGTTTAAGGACAAGCCACCTCAGTGATCCCCTATTAGCAGTTAGCACTGCGGTCTCCTCAGCTTCTTCACTTCTCACTTTAAAATCGTTCAGGGGCCGATAACCTAGATGTTAGGCCCCTTAAAACAACAATTATCATCATTAAAATCGTTCAACACTGAATCTAACCATCCCCTCTACTTCTCTTACCCTTTACAGCCAAACTCATTACTCTCTTAGGTAATCTCCCCTCCCCTATTCTCTTCACATGACCCCACCATCTAAGTCTGCTCATGCGAACAGCTTCATTTAGCGTGTTCATTTCTAACTGAGCCTTTATCTCTTCATTACGAGTACCCTCCTGCCATTGCTCCCATCTATTAGTCCCGTGCTACCCTCATATCAGTTACCTCTAGCTTATGTATCAGATATCCTGAATGTACCCAGCTCTCACTGCCATACAGCAATGTTGGTCTAAATACTGAGCGATGTAGGAACAGTTTCGTTGCTACACTTTCTTTCTTGCACAATACAGTAGATCGCTACTGATAACTCGTTGTATTGGTTTTTCCACACTTCAACTCTATTTCCTTCCCCATACCACCATTCTGAGAGAATACGCAGCGCAAGAACTTAAAATGGTCCACCTGCTCTAATTTATTTCCTACTATCTGACATTCTATATTCTTGTGTTTCTTCCTTACCGTCATCATCTCTATATGTAAAAAACCGCATTTTGCTCTGTTCAACAAACATTAATACAAGAATACTGAATTTACCAAGATATGACAACATAATTCAGGAAATAGTTTGGCAGGTGAACATCTAAAGGAAGCAGGTGACTTCTGCTAATAAATTGGGAAGCAAAATAACCAGTGATGGACGAAGCAAAGAGGATATAAAAAGTAGGCTAGCACTGGCAAGGAAAGCATTTCTACAGAAAAGGAATCTGTTGATATCGAATATAGATTTAGGTGTTAGGAAGTCATTTTTGAAAGCCTTTGTCTGGAGCGTGGCGCTCTATGAAAGTAAAACTTGGATTATTGGTGCAGCAGGAAAGAGGAGAATTGAAGCGTTTGAAATGTGGTGTTACAGGAGAATGGTGAAGATCGGATGGATAGATAGGGTTACGAATGAAGAGGTATTAAGACGAGTGGGAGAAGAGAGATGTTTTTGGCAACCGCTAATGAAGATAAGAGATAGGTTGGTAGGACACATACTAAGACACCCAGGAATAGCAAACTTATTTATAGAAGGAAGGGTGGATGATGAAAACAGTAGGGGTACACCAAGGTTAGAATATGGATGTAGGGTGTGGTCGATATGCAGAGATGAAACGATTAGCTCAGGACAGGGAGAGCTGCATCAAAACAGTCGAAAGTCTGAAGACTCGCACACACACAGTTTCACTGATATAATTAATGCTATAAATTGTGGTCATTGATGATAATAACAATAAACTGATATGATGTTCAACTGAGGTCCTGAAGAGGACCTAGATGATGTTTCCGGTGTGAAAGGATTAGCCGGCGTTTTAGCCGTTGCCCAGAGAACGCCCGATTGCTTCATAACTCTAGGTCACAATCTTCGGGGAGCCACCTTTCTTGTTCCCCAAGAAACAATAAACGCTGGATTTATGGATGAAGACGACCCCTCACCCCTGCGGTTGGATGCCAGAAGCTGAAGAACTACCACCCGGACACAACGAAAGCTGGTTGGTGTCGAAGTCCCTGAACAGTTTACGATCAGGAGTTGGAAGATCCCGTGACAATGTGAGGAGATGGGGCCTCAGTACAGGTGACACGTCTTGTGAATGTGGAAAAGAACAAACCACAAAGCACATGCTTTATTGCCCTCTGTGCCCTTCATCTTGTGATGGGGAAGATCTCTTGCTAGCCACTTCGAGCGCCTTAGCTGTTGCTCGGTATTGGGCGCGTGCTATATAAATAGACAATAGTGCTGTTATTTGTATAGCAATGTGCATTTGTATGTTTCCGACACGAGAATAATAATAATAACAATAAACATCTCGTGGTGTGTGTGGATAGATTGCTGACTCTCACTCTGGAGGTCCGAATTCTATTCCTGGCTCTGTAAAGAAATTTAATTTAATTTTTGGCTACTATGGTATCGTTGACATATATATCACTCAAGTGAAGTAAATTTCAGACTTTTATGAGGCCAGTAGGCCACATGAGTAAATAATAATAATAATAATAATAATAATAATAATAATATCTCAGAAACCATGAAAAGGAGGAGGTTGTCATTTCTCGGACAATTGTACAGAATGGACCAAAATATAACTAAAATATATATTCGAGTACCTACGGATACAGCCCTGCGTCGATGCGGATATCCGCAACATTTTTAGCCTATTTTCAATTTTGAAAAAATAGGCTTATGAGATCACCTTTTGTCCGTGTGTGTGTGTGTGCGTGTGTGTGTGTGTGTGAGAGTTGTGTGTGTGTCCCCCCCCCTAATAAAATCTAAACGGCTGGAGCGATTTCAATGACACTCGGTAAGTTCATAGCACTATTCCGGACGACCTCGACCGTGCCCTTCAAATTTTGTTACGTCTCACCAATCCAACATGGCGGCTGTGCGAAATATTTCACCAGCATTCAATATCTCCGAAACTATTCCCGATATCACCCGGGAATTTTGTACGGTGATAAAGGGAACTACTAAATGTACACCTATGTAACTTTTGAAAAACTGATAACTACAAAACCAACATGGCGGCCACGCGAATTTGCTACTTTTAAATAGAAGTTTCTCGCGATTTAACCAACCAAACGCAATAAAACTTGGTACAGTGTATGTTAATACACATTGTAATGCACCGACATCTAACACCGTTCAATTGTTTACATAACCACAAAATGGCGGATGGGCGAAATATTTCACCGGCATTCTATATCTCTGAAACTATTAGCGTTATTACCCTGAAATGTTGTACGGAGATAAAGGGCACTACTGGAAGTTTATCTATAAGACTTTCAAAAACCGTTTAACTACCAAACGAACATGGCGGCCATGCGAATTTAAAAATTTTAAATAGACATTTCTCGCGAATTAATGTTCCAAACGCAATGAAATCAGATACAGGAATGTTTATACACATTTTAATGCACTGGTATCTAATTTAGTTCAGTTGTTACATAACCTCAAGATGGCGGCTGTGCGAATTCTAAAATTAAGTTTGTATTTCTTGTGTCATAATCATGCGATTGAAGTGAAAGTTTCAATAATGAACCTACGCAATAATTTACCTTTAATGGTACATGATTCTATGGCCTATACATTTAACAATCCAACATGGTGACCATCCGAAATATTTAGACGGCTCTGAATATCTACGAATCTATTATAGCAATCAAACTGATAGTTTTTTTTATGTTCATAGGGGCTATGATCCTAAGTTCACCTATAGGATTTTAAATAACCTGGTGATCACATCCAACATGGCGGTGACGCGAAGTATAAATATTCACATGGACGTTTCTCGCAATTTTACCATCCGAGTGCAGTGAAACTTGGTTCAGTAAATCCTAATACGAATGTTAATCCACTGGCATCTAATTTATTTCAATTGTTTCCATAACCACAAGATGGCAGCTGTGCGAAATTTTAAAATCTCTTTGTTACTTCTTGTGTCCTAATCATGCGATTGAAGTTTGAATGCTACACGTACACAATAATCTTCATGTAACAGTACAAAACTCTAGGACCTACATATATAAAATCCAACATGGCGACCATCCGAAATATTTAGTCGGTTCTCAATATTTACGAATCTATTACAGCAATCAAACTGAAATTGTGTATGTTGATAGTGGCAATTAACATAAGTAGGATATATGAAAATAGGCTGTATAGTTCTTCACGGAACTACTTGTTCACCATGCGGATATAGTTTGCATGGCTGTGCGGATAGCGGATACGCTGCGGATAATGTTTGGAGTAAATTTGCGGATATTTTTTAGAATGCAATCCGAAGTTGCTGAATATCATTACTAGGACTCGGATGTTTGTTATGACATATCATATTTTATGCGTTATGTTTTTCCGTGACAAATGTAAAATGATGATTTAAGCTAATCTCATTCAAATTATGTCATTAACACTCGTAGCCTGTTTGCCATCTCTTGATGAAAGTAGTATATTTGCATTTGTTAGTTGGCACATGCTAGAGTTTGTCACAGTCTCACTCATGACTGGAAGCTACTGAGGTATGGGTGGTGCTTAGTAATGCCATTCAGGGCACAGTCAGTGCCTGTGAAAGGTTCTACTCATAGGATTAGTACTGCTCAGTGAGGAAAGCAATGGCAAACTACCTCACGCCTCTTCTTGCCTAGTACGCCTCAATATAGTGCTGCCTTGGGTTTTTGTGGGTATCTACCCACATAACCTAACGGTGGTACTTTTTGAGGATCCAACCACCCTTCGGGCTGACTACCTAACAGACAGACACTCTGAGCTAAAAATGGTTGTATAATATTCATTTTAAACATAACACATGACGCAGACAGCCTAGGGGAACGACTTTCTCCACAAATGTCTAAATGTGTTGCTTTAATACTTAACGCGTTATCTTCTTCTTCTTCTTCTTCTTCTTCTGTCGATTTTGGCCTACTGTGGACCACAATCGGCCGACTTGCCAATCTCTTCTCCTCCTCCCAGAATTTATTCATGCGTTCGCTGAGTCTTCTCCTTCTTCCTTCAGACCACATAACCTTGGTTTTTGAGCTAGGATTTTCTTGAAACCCTTTAAATTTATCAAACTTCCTTCGAAACAGTGATTTGTTGAGAATATTTCCTTGAGTGATGCCAACTTCTTTGAGATCTGCTCGTGTTTCCTCAACGCATTTTGCGGTGGACTTTAATTTGCTAACGTAAGTGAATATTCTTTTGGTTAACCTATTGTTGCTAATTCGTGTGAGGTGGCCATAAAATGTAAGCCTTCTCTTACGCATCGTGTGCGTAAGTTTCTCCACCTGGTTGTACAAGTTACTATTCCTCCGTCTCCTCCATAAGCCATTTGCTCTCTGTACTGGCCCCAATATTTTTCTTAGGACTCTTTCTTTCTTTCTTTCTTTTCCAACTCCTCTGTTTCTCCTTTTTTTTTTTTAAATAAGGCATTCAGAACTATAAAGAGCTTCCGGTTTAATCACAGCGGCATAATGTCGTAACTTAGCTCTGAAGGATATGGCTTTCTTGTTATACTTTTTATGATTTATCTTCTTCTTCTTTCGTATCACCCTCATTTGGGTACGTTGAATCAATCGTTTCCCTGTGCGCTGTTCTTTCCGTAGAGCCCAGTACTTCTTCAGTCATTCCGATCTTCCTTTCCTCTCTTCTTCCGAGATAATGGGTTTGGATTTTAGTGTAGCACTGTCTTGGAACCTTATATTTTCGTCTTTAGTAATTAATTTGGCTGTTCGATCGAGTAATGACGTTTCTGTCATTTTCAATTCTACTAGGTCTTTTTCAATTTCTTTAAACCAGTTGGGTTTTGTTTTACGATTACGAAAAAGTCAAAGATTTGTTTCGTTAATCTATTAGAATCCATTCTCAGAAGATGGCCGTAAAAATTTAACCTCATTTTTCGCTTGGTATCTGAGATTAAATTAAAAATATTTGTTATGCCAGTAGATTCGGATGACAGTCGTGCGGATGCGGGAGGGATGCGGATAACAAGTGTGTGGATGCGGGAGGGATGCGGATAACAAGCGTGCGGATGCGGGAGGGATGCGGATAACAAGCGTGCGGATGCGGGAGGGATGCGGATAACAGTCGTGCGAATGCGGATAACAAGTGTGTGGATGCGGGAGGGATGCGGATAACAAGTGTGTGGATGCGGGAGGGATGCGGATAACAGTCGTGCGGATGCGGATAACAAGTGTGTGGATGCGGGAGGGATGCGGATAACAAGTGTGTGGATGCGGGAGGGATGCGGATAACAGTCGTGCGGATGCGGATAACAAGTGTGTGGATGCCGGAGGGATGCAGATAACAGTCGTGCGGATGCGGTTAACGTTTTATTTATCCGCGCAGGGCTCTACGTATGGAACAAGAAGGCAACTACGTCATGGATTAAAGAAGTTCGTCAAGATCTAGAAAGGTCCAACATACAGGAAGTTCATATATTAGAGAGGGATGCATTTCGGACCATCATTCAAAATTTGGAAGGGCTCCAAGACGGAAGAACTGCGAAGACTGGAAGAGCATGGACGGATGAACAGAAGCAGCAGTACAGCGTCCATATGAAAGAATACTGGAGGAAGAGGAAGCTTAAACGAAGAAGAAATGAAATTGTACCGTAATCCTCACTGGTCTATTCGTAAATAATAATAATAATTTCTCCATGAGAAAAAGACAAAGGGGGTCTGGTTCAGTGAAATAGAGAAAGATCTGTTGGAGATTGGGATAACAAGTGAAGATATCCAGGAGCGTGGCCCACTTAGGGAAAAACTTCAAGAACATCGAAGTTTTCAACCTAAGCCGAAACTAAAAGCCGGGAAGGCGTGGACGACAGAGAGAAAGGTGCAACATCGATTGCGAATGAAAGAGTACTGGGTCAACATTAAAATACAGAAGAAACAGTTGACATGACGTGGTCCTTAGTTGGCCGTAACGAAGCAAGAAGAAGAATATATTCCGGAATTTTAAAAATAGCGTATAGCCTATCGATATGCTTGGCGATTATTTTTAAATTTTCTTGCACACAAGAACCCTCACCATACAACTTAAATAACCATCGATTTGGAAGTTTTTTTTTAAACCTGGATGCTTGCATCTCGTCGGTTAGCATGTAAACTCTGTTTAAGCAGCTTCGGTGACGTAGTTGGTAGCATACTGAGCGTCTATGCCCAAGATCGCGGGTTCAAACCCGGCCGAAGTTGTCGGATTTCTTAAGAGCGTTGAAAATCCCTCAGTATGCCTTCCTTCGGAGGGGAAGTAAAGCCGGCGGTCCCATGTCATAGATTTATGGCATGTTAAAGAACCTTCCACTAATTACACCTGTGTGAAGCTAAATTGTAGGTTAGGTTAAACATTTGACAAATGCTCTTAGGTTCCGACGTTCGTCGCCAGGAGCCGACTGCGATGGCATCTGGTAACCAGTTCTGAACTAGTAGTCGTTGACGGTTGCGTTTGGCGGCAAAAGTATGAACTACTTGGAAAAATTCAATGTCTGCAGTCCTTACTTGATTTGAAAACAGATAACACACACTAATACAGTCATCACAATAAACACCGGTTATCAGACAGATTCTACACACACCCAAAGTACACGGGGCTACATGACCGCGTTGTCGCAGCCCCTAAACTGAGGAACCAACCAACCAACCAACCAAACTCTGTTAACACTTTTTCCTCACTGAAGTCGCTTGGAACCAGACACGCTTCATTTCTCGGAGCCATGCGGTTGGCTAAATGTTTCACAACCACAAACCATAGCTCCAAATAAGAAGATCAAATCAACGCTTTGTCTTACACATTAAGCTATCTCAATAGCCGGAATTTATAGCAGAACAAGTAGCTTGTTGTGGGGTGCAATTTTAGATTCTTGTTCAAGATTCTCCGTAGATTTCTTATGATGATAAGTCTCTATAACCCAGGGTTTCCCAACTTTGGTAACATCTTGACACAACTAACTTTTGATATATTATTTCACGGCACACTTGTTTAAATGCTATTATAGTGAAACTTATCATATCCGGCTCAGTGACTAACAACGAATAGTTTTAAAGTTTGACGACTAATTGTAAGCTATGAGTGCTAAGAAGATGGCGGGACATAGCAGCCAAGAAACGTGGTCAATGTGTAAACATAAATTCCTTTTCAAACATTAAAAAAATTGTAAATGTATTATTTTTGCCTTTTTACTGTTTAAGTTAAACTGAAATGTAAACAGCACCTTACTGTAGGGTATGTTTAATTAAAACGTTTGCTGTACTATAAATTCGTAATGCTTCACGGGAAACAGTATCCAGTGCGTTACTGAATGATTTCGCAATTATGTATTGCCTTCAGAAGGAGAACTGCAACACTCGCAATGTTTTTGCTACAGATAAATTACGTCTTTCGTATTACACGTTCATATCCAGTAACATATATATGATGATGATGATAATTGTTGTTTTAAGGGGCCTAACATCTAGGTTATCGGCCCAGTAACATATAGGCCCTACTCTAGTTTACATATTGTTTTCTGGGGAAATACTTCTTGCACTTGTGACAGGTAACAGGTTTCTAGCACAAGTGAATCATCGTCATGTTCTGTGTGGTCTGTTGAATGAAGTACGGTTTGTAGACTGTTATAATTATTTTGTTCTATTATACTTCATCATCATCATCATCATCATCCTTTCATGTATTAGTCCTTGTTCTAGAAGAACTGTTACGGTCTGTACACAAGATTTGCATTTTCACGCCATCTTTTCCTGGGACAACCTAGAGATCTCTTCCCACCGGGACAGTAGTTGACGACTGCCTTAGGGATCATGCTTCTGTCCATCCTGTTGAGGTATCCTCGCCAATACTCTGGTATTAGTGGATGTATTCCAATACAGGTTTACTGCTAAGACCATTCAGCACTTCTGTGTTTCGTTTGTGATCTCACTTAGTGACTCCTGCTGTTCGTCGCATATATTTCATTTCTGAGGTAGTTATTCGTCTCTCATCGCCTTTCCTCACGGTCCACGCTTCAATACCATAGCAATGTACTGGTGTTGCTAAGATTTAGTAGATTCTTGCTTGGGTGTGTTTCTGAACTAATGATGGTCTAGAAACTGTATTGATGATTCCTAAACTTCTGTTGAATTTGAAGATTTTCCCAGGTATGTCCATTTCTTCAAGGAAAGATAGTTTGTAACCAAGGTATTTAAAAACTTTTACTCTTTCCAAAATGTTATTATACTGCCCTCATTAATGTAACAACGGAGGGAGATCGTATGTAATGTTAGTACATCACCTTCAAAAACTGTTGGTTCCTTGCTTTCCTTAAAACATAAACGACATGAAATGTCCAATGAAGTTGTTTATGAAAATGTTGATTATAAATAAACTTCAGTAGAAATCTGTTAAAAAATGTAGTGATTTTTATGTTTTCCCAAAAGAAGGAGAATTTTGGACGTTCACTTACAAAATTTTACAATGGGGGAGAGGTCAAATTTTGTGTCATTTTAGCGAACTTATTGCATGGGTGATGTCAAAGTAGTAGGAAATAACAGCAAGTAGACTGAGAAACAAAGTAATTTAAATAGCCTGCATTGAGAGCTCTTTTCTCAAGAGCATAATATTCTGTTTACAGAGCAAACACCAGGTAACACGCAAATGTATTACTGTACGTCTGTACAGAAAATCTACGTACATTGTTATGCATTGCATTGGTTATAAAATGTAAGATGTTATCCTGGAGATAAAGTCTTTTCAAGAAATAATAACTACTATGAAACGAAAGATTTACTTTATGGAAACAACTAAATTAACACACAATAAAAGAAGAAGGATCGCCCGAATGGGTATTAAGTTTTACTGTAATCACTAAGTGATTTTGCTTTTTTTGGGGCATGTCGTAATATGGTAGACTACTTGGTACACCTTTCGTCGCACAGTACACATAAACATTTGTCACTCGGGCTATGGTAAGATCTGGTTAGACAAAACTTATGATGAAAGCCATTAATGGTGAGTCTCATTATTTATGTCTTCGTTCTTGATTGTCTTTGGTCCACGTTCTGTCCATCATGGCGTCAGTGATATAGAAATCTATGTTGATCTCTCTTCTCTTTGCTTTTCTACACTCTAATAGGTCTGTAGATGATCCTGTAGCTGGTAATGGTATTTTCAGCCTGAGTTCCTCCATGTAGAAGGTTTCCTTCGCTAGCTCGTATATCAATCTTGTAGGGGCCATCTATCCAACTCTCAGCACATACTTTAAGAAACGCGACTTGACATTCTCTATTCTTTCTACTGTAGATAGCTTATTGTGAGATGATCCCATTCTATTCCTAGACCATATGTCACAATGGGTGAGATGGTGGTATGGAATATCGTCAAAGCTGTAGCTAGAAATAGGGCTGTATCTTGTATATAGCTCCGATAACTGTTGCTGACCTCTCTTGCATATGATGGCTGAAAGAGGTTGCTGTAGTTTGCAAAGTTATGCCCAGGTATTTGAATTTGTTTACTACATTTAGTGGTCCATTGTACGAGGTGAGTGAGTCTTTAAGCGTTAGTTTTCCACCTTTCCTGAATGTCATTTGTAGGCCTACTGTGTTTTGAATGTTAATTTCAAGGTGGTTTCCATTTACGCATCTTTCACATATTATTTGTGTGGCCGGCGGCTGCTCCATGCAGATATCAGCTAGAACTAGCCAAGTGAACTATATAAATTTTATTGCAGCAGAAAAGTCATTAGTTACAAAATTTTAAAATAAACATAATACTGCATACCATAAGATGACATGATTATTCTCTGCTATTGTCTTTGCAAAAGTCACTGAGTGATTTTGTTCTTTTTTTACACCACAGGAAGTGGTAATATTCACATTTCTGGTCACACAATAGACATATACATTGATCATTTGCGTGGTGAATTTTCTGGTTGTGCATAACTTATGGTGAAAACCATGTATGGCAAGCCTAATAGTTGCATGCCTCTGCGTTTGGTTTGTTTTTGTCCAATTTCTCTTTATCATAGCATCAGTTCCAAAATATTCTTCAACGATTTCTTCTTGCTTTCTTTATCGTCTGGCTATCACTGTATTGGATACGTCTGTAGCTGAATCCTTAAGTCCTCCAGGAAGGAACTTTCTCTGGAGTGGGCGTATTTCATCCTATTTGGGGGGTACTTCCCTGCTCCGAGAGCTCTTTTCAAAAATCTAGTATTGACATTGTCAATTCTCTCCATATTCCTGAAGGTTAACTATGAGTTATTCGAAAATAGGAGTAGCCTAATGGAGGTTCGGGATATCGTTGGACTGTTCCTTCAGCATAGGCCAATATACAGTTAGATTTCTTCCTGGAGAACAGACCTTTGTATGGTGAGATCTGAATTGCTAAATCAGTCACCGTCGCAACGCATGGCTACACGCTATTTCTTTCCGCTCTCATTCATTCCTAAACGTAAACGTATTTCAGCTCACACTGCGTGTGTTTCACTTGGTTAGTTCCTCGCACCATGGAGCAGTCGGCGCGGCGCACTAAAAAACAGGTCGAAACTATTTTATACCTTTCATCGCAATGTGTTCAAATGAAAAACTAATCTTTGACCTTAATTATATATGTTTACTAGCACCTCGCCCGGTCTCTTTAACGCTTTATCCAACGTAAGCTTCATTTATTTATTTAGCGTATGGCAACTCAAGAGCAACTATTATACATAGTTTATAAATTGTATAAAATTAGAAATACTACAAATCTACAAGTTAATATCTAAGTTTTCAATCCATTGAAAGGCTGAAACCATCACTTCAAAGAAATCTTCTGGACTTCCAGAATAAGCTCGTCTGCTGTAGCATGTTACAATGAAAAAAAGGAAAGGAAGCTTGTAGTTTAACGTGACCGTTAATCTTGAGATCATGAGCCACGGGACCTCCTTTTTACGTGGAATCCGAACCACAGGACATGGCATTTCACTTCGAAAATCTCACATGCATTGACCGGGAATCGAACCCGGACCGCCTTGGTGAGAGGCATACAGCTAGATAATAATAATAATAATAATAATATCGTATGGCCTCGGTGCCGGGTGCAAGCTTTGTTATTTTACACCCAGAGGGTAGCTTGCATGTCGAATTTCGTTGTTCCTTGACTATGAAAGTCAAGAAGGTTAGATGTTAGATATCTAAGCTCCATGGACACTATAGCGCTTTCTAGTAGAGAAATGAGGAACTTTGTGTTGGCGGAAACTCCTGAGATTAATTTGGCCATTATGAACTCGGCCTACTGAATTCAAATGTGTTCATTGACATGCCAACATCGTATGACATGCGTGTCGTATTTTTGCCGCCTTTCAAAAATCACTTACCACGGCCAGGAGTGAACCTGCAATCTTGGGGTTAGTGGATCTACACGATATCCACTCACCCACCGTGGCAAGCTATTGATGTTCACTGCCACATTCACATTTGGAAGATGCCGCCAATCCCCATCGGTAGAGGTTCTCCGCACAAATGCATGGCATGCACGGAGCCTGTTAAGTGTCGTAAGCTTAAAAGGCGCACGGACGGCAGGTCCCAGACGCAATTCAGAAAAGCCGAGGTGAACAGCGAAACTCCAAACACATATACTCTTCTCTGAAGTCTCAACTCGACACGACTCGGCAGTTTGATGCTAGCCAAAGCTGGGGTGATAGGCTCGCTCGCTCACTCACTCACTAGCTCACAAACTAGCTACGAAGCTAGTAATTAAAATTTCCACTGAATAGAGATTGTTAGAAAAAATGAAAACGTAAAAACACGTATAGTGGGCGATGTTTTAAAGATAGAGATATGATGTCACGGACTTTTTTGTAGAACTTTTCATGCTGAACAATTCTCACACTCATTATTAGTATACAGATATTTTTAGCGGTTTACCCAGCATGAGCTTAAAAGACGCATGGACGGCAGGTTTTTATCATTTTAAATGATCTTGTCGACTTCTTCGTTACGCTGGGGTCCGGCGTTACGTTACGGTGACGGGACGAAATGTACCCAGATGCACTGAGGTGTGTGACGCCATAGTACTGCTTGGTGCATGTGTACCCCGACAATCTCTACTTCGTTAGTATAAGACAAAAATCCCCGATTCTTGGATGTCACGGGTAATCTCGAGAACCACTGAATGGATTTTGATGCGGTTTTCACCATTCTGTAAAGGATATCTCGAGGAAAGATTCTGTAGAAAATAATTTATTTATGGTCAAAGGAAACCAAGCAGTAACGATTTCAGTGAAAAGGTCGAAAACTAACTTGGCGTCCGTGCACTTCTTAAGCTTACGCTGGGCAAACCGTTAAAAATATCAATATACTATGAGCGTAAGAATTGGTCAGCATGAAAAGTTCTACAAAAAAATAGTCCGCGAGAGCATATCTCTATCATCAATACATCGCCCACTATAAGTGTTTTTAGACTGGATGGAAGGGGCAAGTCCCCGCGCGCTCTGGTGAGCGTGACGGCATCCCGCGCGCTTGACCATGCTTTGCCCTTGGTTGCACTTGCCGTTCGCGAGTAATTTGAAACAAGATAAGCAAGATAAGTATTATGCAGATAATGTTCTAACAAGTTAAGAGTCTTTGGCTTCGAGCGAAGCGAGAAGCCTCCCGCCTTTGTAGCATTTTTCAGCCTTTGTAGCATTTAAAATGATACAAAGTCTATAGTCTTTCAGACTGACTGTCACTTTTTCTTCGACTCGATTCACTGGAATCGTTACTGCCCAACTTTCTTTGGCCATAAATGAATGATTTTCTAGATAAACCTTTCTCGAGTAATCCTTTACAGAATGTTGAAACCCGCATCAAAATCCATCCAGTGGTTCCTGAGATTACCCGTTACATCCAAGAATAGGGGACTTCGTTATATACTCGTACTATGTAGAGATTTACAAAATATACCAACTTGACACGTGGTAGACCACTGAAGAGAGCTTTCTTACATTAGTGAGAGGCTAATAGGATGTGTTGTTATAGGAAATACAATTAGATAGTCCTAAGTCCCAGTACGTGTCGAGGCTGATATCTTGAAAGAATGCGCGAGTGAAACTGCCGAAGAAAGCTGGGGTCAGGCAGTCCAGAAGTCGACCGGTTTGAAGTAGCGGTCTGACCACCAACAAGAACTCACTTTCCATAGGCGCGCTTAGCTCTTCTCTTCTCTTAGAATGAATTATTCAAGAATCCGGAAATCATTTTCACTAGCTACAGGCCATCTTTTGTAGAATACGTTCTTCCAGTTGGAACATCATACACGACCGCCTATAACCTTTAACAATTTAATTGTTCAGTCAGACTGTTATTGAGGGACCAGCTCAGGGACGAATCAAGACTGCTAGAGGCTCCTGGCGAAATTAATTACTGTCCCCCTAAATTGAAAATAGAAAACCTGAGATAATACGCTACCAGGATAATAATAATAATAATAATAAACCAATAAATAACAACTAGCGGACCCGTGCGAGAAATCCCGCATGTTCATAAACCACACTTTCCCCAATAGGTTTATAATGAGACACTTAAGGAGAAAGGTTATTACGTTTTTAATTCAACCAAATGATTATAGAACACTATTTACATTTCAGGATAAAGGAAATACCTCAGAATGTTAATATGACATGAAACAGGCGTCACAGCGGCCCGTGGACAGCAATTATGGAGCGTATTTTCCACATCAACGGTGTTTGCAAATCGCACACTTCATACATTTTTTTAAAGTCATTTTTTTTAAGAAATTATAGATATTTATGAAATTATAGTGCAATTCGTCACTGCTAATGTCTATTCTCTCTCATTTGAATGCTCATTTGTCACGATCGGTCGCTTGTGAGCGCCTCAGGAGGGATCTATACTACTGAAATACCTGTAATATATATGATGATTATTAAATACCAAAGTGTATGAAAAATTATTCTACCGAGTCAATAAAATACTGATTGTTAGTTATAGTGCCCGTTTTGACCACATTGTCGTCTTCCTCAGCAAATATTTACAAGGGGTCTTAAGAAACAATGTTATTAAATAAATTGCGTGTATGTTATTAATGGATATTTATAATAAGTTGTTCCATTATCTATGAGTGAAATATATAATTACCCTGCCCTGACAATTCAAGTACGAGCCGCTATTGCTCTCTGCTATGTATCGCCAATAATATGAAGCACCTCGAGCAATAATTGAACACATTATAGTTTAACAGCAGGGTTACACTTATGCTGTCGTATTCGCCTTTAGCCCTCGGCCTCAGAATTTTATACTGTAGTGTTAACATTTATGTTACAAACAGCTGCGTAACCAGGGAGGGGTTACTGGGGGGTCAACCCCCCCCCCCCCCTCCTTGGAATTTCAAAGGTGCTTTATAAGCCCTTCTTTCATGTGATCAAGATGAACTCCTTGAAATCTACTGCATGTTGAGAGAGTTTGACACTTTCCCTGTCACCACTGTAGTCAGTGAGAGATCATTTTCAACATTAAGACGTTAGAAAACCAACCTCAGAAATACCACAAGTGAAACTCAATTCAATAGGTCGGCTTTTGTTTTCACAAAAAATACAGACAGACAAATAAGGTACGTAAATAAATACACTAAGTAAATCTCTACATAGTATGAAACGAAGTCCCCGATTCTTGGATGTTACGGGTAATCTCGAGAACAACTGGATGGATTATGATGCGCTTTTCACCATTCTATAAAGGATTTCTCGAGGAAGATTTCTGTAGAAAACATTCATTTATGACCGAAGGAAGCCGAGCAGTGAATCGAGTCGTAGAAAAACCTGCCATCCGTGCGCCTTTTAAGCTTACGCTTGGTAAACCGTCAAAAATATCAATACAGTATACTATGTGTGTAAGAATTACTCAGCATGAAAAGTTCTACAAAAAGTCACTGACAGCATATCTCTATCTTTAATACTTCGTCCACTATAAGTGTTTTTACGTTTTCATTTCTTCCAACAATCTCACTTCAGTTGGAATTGAAATTACTAGCTTTGGAGCGAGTTTACGAGCTAGAGAGCGAGTCTATCACCCCAGCTGTGTTTTGTGACCACGGATATTAAGAAGACTTTGGGACTTCATGGTCATTCCTCCGAGCGAAGCCATGTACTACTGCTAGTAAATAAATAAATAAATAAATAAATAACACACTGAAGCTATGCTATGTTTATCACATGTATACACTTCAATAAATACTGTAACGATTCGATTCCCAAGCTTTTATATTTATAATAATTAATCTTTTTCGTTATATATTAATTTTTTATTAAGTAGTATTCCATGCTACAAGATTTTATCTGTCTGTAAGCAGCTCAAATCATTCTGAACAGATTTTCATTTACGAATGGTTGTAAATTTAGTTGTCAGAGAGACGTGGGAAGTGACAGGTTAGCTCGCATTTCTACAATAGATGTTACTTCCTGAAGAAGGTCATAGCGCATGGCAAAGGCGATGCGGTTTCTGGTCACTATTAGTGCCGGTAGTGGTAAATCTATTCTCAACCCCAAATGAATGTAAGAAACCCTTGCTGCTGTGGAGAAATAACTTAAGAAATGACATTATTCTATAATGGAAATGTCAGTAGTTCTGATGAGTATTGTTCGTTAAGGAGCAGTGACTTATAGACTGTGTCTAATTGAAAGGGTTGGACTTTAAGAACCATTCGCACCCCAAATGAATGTAAGAAACCCTGGCAGCTGTGTAGAAATAACTGAAGACATGGCATATTCTATAATGGAAATGCCAGTATTCCTGATGAGTATTGTTCGTGAAGGAGCAGTGACTTATAGACTGTGTCTAATTGAAAGGGTGGACTTTAAGAACCATATTATCGACAAAAACTTGAAGATGTTATAAATACGGTAGCTCAAGCAAGCGGAGCGACACTTATTATTATTCATTCAGTCACTCCAGTAGTCCTACGTACTGGGAGTCACTTTAACGTGAGTTGGGAGTCGCCACCAAGCCGTCGTTCCCTGAGCATCGATCATTCAACATTATACATTCAGAGGAAAATATTAGCGAGGCATCATGCAGGAAGTTAGTTCCTACAGTGGTAGATCAGTACAATAGTATGGAGCAAAGCTACAGTTAATCAACAGTCGGTAATGGAAATAGGTATGCTAACCTATCTCCAATAAGGTACTACAACATGTCAACTATGGGACGGATCAACGAGGACATCAGTCATATTATCTATATATATGACAATACTTCAAGAGGTGAGCGAAGATCATGATTTATCTCACGTCTCTCAGGCCATGTAAAATCAAGCTTGTGTTCATTTTTAGTTAAATCCATTCATTATCCTTTATCTGTTGAGCCGCAGTAAATTTTCTTTAAATTCAAATTTGTAACTATTCATATTGTGTTTTTCTTTTTATATTTGTTACCTAGATTCATTAAATTCATTTAAGTCAATGTCAGGACCCTCATTTATAGTAGTTAGTAATATTATATAAGGCAAACCCAACTATCCTTCATAATGCTGAATCGGTTTGAGTACTACGGTTTCACTTCGATCGGGGGTAAGATATCTTGTTTTCTGCCAATGAGTAGCTGTGCAATCCCCTTTCTTTTGACTATTTAATTAGTCTGGCGCCCAAATCATATCATTTTTAGTGTACTCCAAAGGTAAGTACAGAACAAAAGTGCATATTTTAATTTTGTCTCATTTTCATTTCATTCATCATTTTATGTTAATTTATTCCCCTTCTTGTTTACCGATCCGTTACATTATGACTCCTCATCGTGGGGATGCAAAACACGATCCGTTACATTACTACAAAGAGGGCAAACACTTGCAGCCAATACAAAGTAGTGTGATGAATATACTGTAAAACACTCACTGTGCACTTATTATCCTCAAGATAATGATTGTGAGTATAGATCGTTCACAGTGCAGAATGATAACACCGTGTACACTCGCTCTATCGCGACACTTTAGGCTACGGCTAATAATAGCTTTTGTGTTAATACAAAAGTAATGTTAAGGTAAAGAAATATTCAGCACTGAGCACACTAACAAGCCGTTCTGTCGCAATATTATTGCCGTTTTATTACATTGTCGAGTTGTACGCTATTGGCGGTAATATATGATGGAAACAAGAAGTATTAAAACTCAATGCTAAAAGTAAACGAAACAATGCCATTTAAAGGAACTTTGACACATCCGATTAACAAGAGACTGAATGAATGAACACGCGCTGGCAACGTGTTGCAACTGTCAAACTCCAGCCAATAGGACCCCGTGGTTGCCATTTTATATCATTCCCGCCAAATGCTCAGATTCTTTCTTTCGAAATAAATGATATAACGGCAGAATCATTCAACGAGTGCGTACTACTGTAATTCATGCTTTGGCCACATGACATCATAGCATAGGAACACTCTCTCCAAGTACTTCTTCTCACGGTGATAATTTTGATGTGTCTTTCTTAATTTGACTGTGGTTCTCACTGCTACATTAAAACAAACAATTGCGCGGTTATTGCAGCTCAGTGTGGAAGGAATGGGCGTGTGTATTCCTTTATCTTTTTTATGTTCCCTTTCATTTCTTCCAGTAGTTTTGAGGCGGGAGGAGGGCATGGTAAAGTAAGTGTAACATCTTACTGCACCACTAATAAGAGAAATGCTCTATTCTAAAAAAAAAAAAAAAAAAAAATGTTGTTCAAGACAATGCTGCCAACATAGATATTTACTTATATAACAGTCTTAAAATGACGGTGCAATGATAAAACAGTTTGTCAATTACTGATGGCGTAATCTCGTGCCAATTATGCACAATACCGGTACATAGTAGATAGATACAGTCTACATGAAGTGAAAATGCATCAATGTTCTTCAATAGGCGCTGCTTTATAGGTAGAGCCCTGCGTGGATAAACGAAATGCTATCCGCATCCGCACGACTTTTATCCGCATCCGCTAAAATTACAATAATATGTTTAATTTATGACATAAAGTATTAAAGCAACACATTTAGACATTTGAGGAGAAAATCGTTCCCCTAGGCTGTGTTAATCGCAAGACAATGTTGACTGAGTTGTGTCCCTCTGAGTACCGGCTTGTTATACACCGGGTGCCTAATTTTAGCACTTACTTAGTTGTCGGATGAAGCCTCCGTGGCTTAGGCGACAGCACGCCGGCCTATCACCGCTGGATCCGTGGTTCAAATCTCGGTCACTCCATGTGAGATCTGTTCTGGACAAAACGGAGGCAGACAGGTTTTCCTCCGGGTACTCCGGTTTTCCCTGTCATAATTTCATTCTAGCAAAACTCTCTACTATAATTTCATTTCATCAGTCATTCATTTAATCATTGCCCCAGAGGAGTGCGTCAGGCCTCGGCAGCCGGCACAGTTCATATCCTCGCCGCTAGATGGGGGCTTCATTCATTCCATTCCTGACCCGGTCGGAGACTGGAAGCAGGTTGTGGATTTTCATTTCACTTAGTCGTCGGATATAAGTTACCCACGTAGGCAAGCGCAGGCATAAAGGACATTTATTTTTTCATAAGTAAACAGTAGTTGAAAGTGTCCATGACTGGCTTCTCTCACTTCTCTCTTATTCTCATAACAATAGAGAAAATAGGGAAATAGCAAGAAACATGAAAGACGCAGATCTTAGCAAAATATAAATTATCAATAAAAAATTAAAAAAAAACAGTTCAACATTGTATTCTAAAAACTATTCGCAAATTTATTCTGAACATTATCCGCAGCTTATTCGCTATCCGCATAGGCATGCAAACTATATCCGCATGGCGCAAAAATTTTGCGGATATCCACATCCACGCACAGCTTTAGGTTATGTTATGCGTTGTTATCTAGTTGACGATGTGAATAACGTTACACCACACACGACGAACGGCTCATACTGCCAACTTTAAAGTTACATCATAAGAGTACCTGCATCATGGAGTGTAAATGAGGCAGCCTGTCAGCTCTCTAGCACTCGGTGAGTTGAAGCATTGACCCCGCCCCCGTAAAAGCCCTAGCTGCTCGTTCCTCTGTCTTCAATAGTAAATAAGACGATGTACTTGGGCTATTGAAATGCTTAGTAGCCTATTTCCGTGGACAATAAACTGATCAAGCAATATGAGTGACTAGCGGACCCTTGCGAGAAATCTCACATGATCATAAACCACACTTTCCCCAATAGGTTTATAATGAGAGACTTAAGGAGAAAGGTTGTTATGTTTTTATTTCAACCAAATGATTATAAAACACTATTTACATTTCTGTTAGAATTCCAAGTTCTACGTTCCCTAACTTAAGAAGGCAATCACTGAATACTGGATCATCATAACACTCACTGGTTATTCGATATTTATGAAATTATACGATTTGAGTACTCATTCCTTTGATTTACTGTTTCTGAAATCCATGCAAAATGATAAAGGGAAGACCTCAGAATGTGAAGTGGCCAAAATGCGAAGTGGACAGCAATTATGGAGCGTATTTTCCTAACAGTATCTGTAAATCGCACACTTGGTACATTTAAAAAAAAAAAAAATTAAGAAATCTTAGATATTTATGAAATTAGAGTGCAATTCGTCACTGCTAATGTCTATTCTCTTTTATTTGAATGCTCATTTGTCACGATTGGTCGCTTGTGAGCACCACAGGAGGGATCTATATTACTGAAATAATACAGAAATGAGCATTTACATAGGCTATGTGAGGATGAATTTTCGCTGTAAATATTCCGTCATACAATACTGTATTTTAGTAGTCTACTGAGAAGAACAGTAACTAATAACTAGGAACCTGGTTTTGATAGGCAGAATGAACTTTTAAATAGGTTTAAAGTGTAAGAAAATTCGACATAAACTGCGTAAAGCTTAAAATTATTGCCTAGTTGTTAGTAGAAAATCTGATTGCAACGAGAGTGTAAATATTTTATATATTGATACGTCATCGAATTATCACCGATAACAACGGAAAACGCCAGTTTCATCGCAAACGTTTGCTCCTCGTAAACGATAAAAAGAAACTATGTTTACAAATAAAGATGTTTCAGTAAATCCTGAAGTTTACAGAAGAAAGGTTAAACGATTTTATCGCTAGTGGACCTTGTAATGTCAGAGATGATTCAAGTTTGCTATTTGATTGCAGCGGAACATCGAGATCATAATTTCCTATGCTATAATAGATACCCCGCGGCGTAACCGTGCTCGTCAAATCGTGCACCATGGCTGCGAGGGCAGCTGCAGCAAGTCTGGAGATTGCAGGATCGAATCCAGGCACTGACAGCGGCTATCCAAAGTGTGTTTTTACCCTACTCTTCCTCCAGACAAATGCCAAGATAGTACCATAAGTCAGTTCCCGGGGCACCTACCCCATCCCTGTCCTTAATACCGCTACACACACTACTACAGTCATCACCGAAATAGAGGTAATCAGACAAGTTCAACACACACCCAACTTCACGGGGCTGATGACCAAGATGTCCCAGGCCTCTAAAATGAATTAAGAACATTCTATAATCGAGAAGACTACGTAAATCAAGAGTGACATCTAGCAGAGAGTCTGAAAATAACGTCTTCCTTTTCTGTCTTGTGGGACAGCTGGCTTGCTATGTCCTTCCGTTATCGAAGCCATTGTTCCGAGCCGAAACCCGTTCTGCACACTGAAGGTCAACAATCAGCACCACTGTCGTGAGAAGTGAGTCCCCCCCCCCCCTCGCTATCCGGTAGCTAGCAATCGCAACAACTGCCAACTTAGTTACCACGTCGAAAATTACATTGCAATTACCAGAATTAAGTCCATAGTTCAAGGCAAGGATCTTCAGACTGCCTACGGGGTACATCCCTTCCTCGACGATATTCTATCCGGCCCGCAAGTATGTACTGTATGTGCAGCGTGAGTGAAGGCTCTTCCTTACTGGTTTGTTAAAATGTACGTAACCTGATTAACATTTGAGAGACATTTTAAGTCGTCAACCATTAGATTGGTTTGTATCTGTCCCGGTCTTGAGCTCATGTCTTCAGCACCACGTCCATTTTTATCCGCCACTTGTCCCATGTAGTCCAGCTGTGGCCAACTTCTACATACGGTCTTCCAAAATAGTGGTTAAAACACTCGTGTCCAATCAAGAAATTTCTCCTATTTGTCATATTCCTTATCAAGCATGGTACCTCTCCGTTTCTTCTCAAAACGTATTAAACTCCCCTTAAAATATATCCATATGTGTATTTACAGAACACAATGAGTTTGTATGGATATACTAATATAGACGTCGGATTTTTTAAGAGCGTTAACAATCCCTCAGTATGCCTTCCTTCGGAGGGGAAGTAAAGCCGGCGGTCCCATGTCATAGATTTATGGCTTGTTAAAGATCCTTCCACTAACTAAACGTGTATGAAGCTAAATTTCTAGGTTAGGTTTCCTTGAAACGCTCTATTAAAGTTCCAACGTTCACCACTAGGTGTCAGTGATATCTGGTAGCGAAAGTTGGAACTATTTGAAATTAGACGGAACTTGTAGCTCACCCCATGGGTGTCCGCTTGAAGCAGCTACAGCCTCTGGCGAGTCGAACATGCCCTCGGACACTCCCGGCACTAAAAGCCATACGCTAAATAAATAAATAAATAAATAAATAAATAAATAAATAAATAAATTTTGATTAGTCTATTATTATTATTATTATTATTATTATTATTATTATTATTATTACTGTTTTTTCTTTTTAAATACTTCGAGTTGAGTCTCTATGGACTGAGTGGTAACAATCAACTTCACTTTAGTGTCTAGGTCATGTTCTTGTTCCGGATTTGACTTCCTGCCAGTATCTTCTGACCCCAGCGATGAGTGCCTGTTTATGTTCTTCAGAGAAAGGTCCTCTCCGTCTTCCGGAAGTTGATACCATTTTAAAACCTTGGTAGTTGTTCACCAATCTTCAAAATGTGTTCCTGTCAGGAATTTCTCGGTCTGGAATAACAATTTGCCTGAGATCTTTTTCGCATTCCTCGAACCATCTAGGCCTTGTTGCCTTAGACTTAATGAATCCCCATATTCTTTTGGTTAATTGATCATCACTCATCCTCAACAGGTGACCGTAAATAGTAGCCGTCTCTTCTTAATTGATGCTGTGATAGGGTATAATTTTTTATACAAGTACTCGTTTCCTCTCATTCACCACTATCCATCAACCCATCTATTACCTAGGATTTTTCTTAATATCCTGCACTCTCTTTTTTCCAGTTGGTCAGCTTGACCTTTACTATTCATGGTCAAAGTTTCGGACGCATATAATCCCTCAGGTTTTATGACTGTGGCATAGTGTCGGAACTAGGCCCCTATACTCATAGACTCTTTGTTATAGATATTATTTGTCATTTGGTGAAAATCCACAGCCTGCTTCCAGTCTCCGACCGGGTCAGGAATGGAATGAATGAAGCCCCCATCTAGCGGCGAGGATATGAACTGTGCCGGCTGCCGAGGCCTGACGCACTCCTCTGGGGCAATGATTAAATGAGTGACAGATGAAATGAAATGATAGTGGAGAGTGTTTCTGGAATGAAATGTTTGACAGGGAAAAGCCGGAGTACCCGGAGAAAAACCTGTCTGCCTCCGTTTTGTCCAGCACAGATCTCACATGGAGTGACCGGGATTTGAACCACGGACCCAGCGGTGAGAGGCCGGCGTGCTGCCGCCTAAGCCACGGAGGGTCTATTTGTCATTTGGTATTATTATTAATTATTATTATTGGCAGTGTAGCCAACATATGTAGAACAAGTGAGACCACGGCCTCCTAGATCAAATAGCTCATGAGATATAAATTCCCATATGAAATGTTGCGTGGTATTTTCCGTCACAATAGCATCGCAGTAATATATTTGAACATAAATTTGAAATAGTAATTATGGGACTATTTCATTAAAAATATCAGCAAATTAAGCAGAATGATCCATGTATTCATGAAATGTAAAAAAAATGAATGAAAAAAGAATTTCATCAATTTGGGTCTTTACGGCTCCCCTTAACTTCAGAATATTATTGGAAAAGACAAGTTTAAGCCTGAAATGTAGTGTGTTGGCCCACTGTTTGCACCTACTAGGAGGACAACGCCGAACTATTACGTTTTATTGCATGAAACAACGTACTTTTCAACTTAAAACACACATACTCATACTCACGTTGCTCACTACAGTGACAAAGTAAACAATGTCACGTGGTTGTGTGACGTCAGAAGGCAAGACAAAACAATGGCATTCTTCTCTTTATGTCAGGTTATATCCATAAAGGCTAGACGAACTCGGGACCACCCGGACAGTAGTCAGCGAGGCTAACTACTAGACCAGTGGGGCAGCTCGTACTGGGTACTTGTCGTCTGTCAACTTTCATCCATCGTCCGATATTCATGTGCACACTTTCTACACCTGAGTTCCTTTCTTTAACCTGCTTCTTTATTTATTGTATTTTCCTTTTCTCTCAGAGAAATTCCATTGAAATGTTTGAAAAGAAAGGTGGATACAGCGTGCGCCACGCCTCAACAACACTTGCACGTTCTGTGCGAGAATGTTTATATCACCTCTCATCTTGCCTATAGCTTATTTGAGAGTGATCCAGCTGACCGTCCTCTAAGGATGTAGAAAGTACTTAAAATAGTAAAGCATAGTAGCGTCATTACACGTAGTTGACGGTTTCATGAAGTAAATATTGTCCTCGTGACGTTAGAAATTGTACATCCCGAACAACTTTCAAACGTGCCTGTAAAATTTCCCCTTGAATTTGTAGGCCAACTTGAACAATTTGTGTATGAATGTGTGAGTGAATGATCATAGTAAAATTTTGTTAAAAATGTATGTCATTTGTATAGCTCAGTTAATATCCACCAGTCGCCAATTTAATTCTACTGTAGTATTTAAGTTTGCTAGGTTAAGAATAACATATGTGAATATTCATATTAAGTTGCACTGTGTGTGGTTAACTGTAAGAGATGGCCTAGAGCCCTAACTTTGCCACAATAAAGGCACCAATAAATAAATAAATTACGGCAAAATATGACAACTTCTAGGTCATATCCCCGTCACAGAAGAAAAGAGAAAAGTTATATGATATAAAAAAGCACAGTAAGGTCCTTCTCTATAGAACGGAACCTCGCAGGTGTCGTGTGACGGCATAGTCACTGTGGCTAGCCGCCCGTCGAGCAAGGCGTTAGCAGCAGCGTAGCGCCCAATTAGTTTAACACATTTACACTTTTTAACGTATCTAATTATCATAATTACTTACATGAATTTCACAACAGTTGCTGGAAATGCTGTCCTTCCTTTTCTAGACACACATTGCCCCGACGTAGGAAGTTTTAGTACACTCGCTGTAGTTCATCCTCACTGATGTTTCGTATCAATGCAGTTATGTATTTTGTTCTCGTGAGCCTCCAGACTAGGCGGATTGTTTCTGTATGCCATTTGTTTGAGATTTCCCCTCAAGTAAAAAAAACAGCGCTGAATCATACCAACACATTTACTGGAAGACTTCTTCTTGAGAAGATAAGTTCCCACTAGCAAAATTCGGTATACGAAAGTTTGATGTTTTTCAGTCGGTTAACACGATTGTACCCAAATGAGAGGGTCATTGCAAAATCCTGAGAAAAAAATTACATGAGGTTAATTCCAATATGCCTTCCCTGACCCGTCCTGAAAAGAAAAGTACATGGCCATTGGCTGCATTAATAAAATCATAATATTTATTAATCCATTTATTTATTAATTTCATGTTTTTTTTAGGATTAGGGAATAACCCATCTCATTTGGGTACAATCGTGTTGACCGACTGAAGAGCATCATAGTTTCGTTTACTAAGACAACACTCAAAATGGCTTCAAACACCATAAAATTCGGTATTTTGTTCTATACCTAACCATGTTCACGAGATACGAGATATGTTACAGTATTTCACCACAAGTATCAACTCTCTCAACTACGGTATCTTGCCAGCTCAGTATGTAATCAATGATATGACAGCATCCGGTGCTTCCCGACCTGCTGTTGTGTAATCGGTCATCTGGCCGTAACGTATCGCTCTCCGTCCGACACACGGCCCCGGTGAGGTTCCGTTCTTTAGGGAAGGACCTCACTGTAGGCATAGACATCTTTGAAACCACAGAAGGCGTTTCAAAAACATTTATACATCCATCATTTTGATGCTCAAAAGAAGGCACAAATCACTAATATCAAAAATAATAAATATTGAAGAGGAATTTTCAATAAGATTCTACATCCACAGTCACATCAATTTGACAGTTTTCCAAAGAAGGAACAAATCATCGAATTTAACAATCAATTTATTTGACAATAATAACATAATAACATAGGGGCATCTTTTCAATACCGTTTCCTACTCCATAGAAGCAGATTTCTCTATTTTAGAACCTCAAAAAATTGTTTATAAGAAATATATATTTTTATATGTTTTTGTTTTCAATAATAATGCAATTGTAACAGATCTGCTTTTTTTTTAAAAAAATACAATGAACTATATTTTAGCGATTGTTTAACAATATATTTAACATAATTTTTAATATTTATAGATTAGTCTACGATTAGGTTACTGAGAAAAAATATAGTGAATATTTTATTTATAGTCTTAATCTCTTTCTTCATAGAATGTTAATGTTAAATTGATGCTCTTAGTTTAATATTTTTATTTTGAAGAGAATACAAGTTAACCGAAACTGGTATTACATTATAATTACTGTAGTTTGAATACACTATTGACTTTAAGGTGAATCATCATTTATTTACCCATTCATTACATGAAATTTTAATTTAATGAAAATTGTAGAAGACTAGCGTTTAATGCTCCGGAGGTCCGGGTTCGATTCTCGGTTCTGCCAATAACTTCAATTCTGGCTGGAACGGCGCACACTCAGCCTCGTGAGGTAAAACTTAGTTGAGATGGACTAGAAGTGATTTCCCATGACTTCCCCCGGTCTACGTCAGGCAAATACTGGGATGGTTCCTAACTTAAGACCACGACCGCCTCCTTCCCAATCCTCACCTGAATTACACATACACACACTACTATAAACACCACAATAACACATGCTATTTGACCAAAATTCTACACATGCTCAAATACACGGGACTAAATGTCTACGATGTCCAAGCCCAAATGAAACTACCGCTCACGTCATGCAGACTGCTAAATCTAGGAGCGTGATGGCGCAGCGGTCAAACTGATTTCCTCCCCACAAAGCGGATCGGATTCGATTCCTGGTTAATACAAGCGGGATTTTTGAGGTAATAATAATAATAATAATATCGTATGACCTCGGGTGCTGGGTACAAGCTTTGTTATTTGACAGCCAGAGGGCAGCTTGCATGTCGAATTTAGTCGTTCCTTGGAACGCTATGAAAATCAACGAAGTTAGATATCTAAGTTCCTTGACACTATAGCGCTTTCTAGTAGAGAAAAGAGGAACTTTTGTTTTTGCCGAAAATCCCGAGATTATATTGCCATTATGAACACGGCCTACTGAATTCAAATGGGTTCTTTAACATTCCAACAACGTATGTCATGCATGCTGTGATTTTTGTCGCCTTACAAAAATCACTTACCACGGCCAGGAGCGAACCTGCTAGCTTGGCGTTAGAGGTCCGACACGATAACCACTCACCCACCGTGGATAGTCACGTCTAGTGATTCCGAATAATAAAAGAATATATTTTCGTACAAGAAATAACCTCGAGAAGACTGTTGTTACAAGTACACGAGTACCGTTAACAGTCTCCTGATAACCTTGTCACTCTTAAACTTCTCCTTGGCTCCCCCGCAGTGACACCTCATGTATTTCTATGACAGTTTTATGTACTACTTATGTTCAATATTTATGTAGCCGTCAAACATAATCGAGGTAACACTTGAGGCAATTTGCATACCTGCTTATGGGTGGGGAGCAGTCAGCGTCAACTGCTTATTTACCAGTGATGGAAAAAACACTACACAAAGGTAATAATAATAAGATCACTGACACCTTTGGGAAAAGGCAATGAAGTTCTACAGCCACATTCTCAGGCTTAAATGTTTAAAATTGTACGCCAAATCAATACTCAACACAAATATATTTGTCTATATATAGGACATGTTTCGACTTTCAATGAGGTCTTCTTCAGCTAAAAAATGAAAATCAATTAAGAATTAAACCAAAAAGTATATATGTACTTAAATCTAAATAAAAAATGAAATGTTAATGATAAAATTGTAATAAAATGAAATAAAATACTAAAATTGAATTGTAAGGATTCTAAGGATATCCATTTTAGTATTTTATCATTAACATTTCATTTCTTATTTAGATTTAAGTACATATATACTTTTTTGGTGCAATTCTTAATTGATTTTCATTTTTTAGCTGAAGATGACCTCATTGAAGGTCGAAACATGTCCTATATATTCAAAAAAATATGTGTTGAGTATTGATTTGGCGTATAATTTTAAACATTTAATTCTACTATCAATATGGATATTTAAAACATTTGATTTTTCAATGGCAAATGTGTTTGCTTTCTCAGGCTTACCAAAAGGTTTCTCAACTTTGCTCTCTCAATGAAAGTCAAGAACAATTGGCTTAGTGAAATAGAAAGAGACCTTCAAGAAATTGGCATTACAGAGGAAGTTATACAAGATCGACTCCAGTTCAGAACATTAATCAACAACCATCATTTTGCTAAGAAAATTATACCAGGACCAATACATTTTTGGTCTGAAGAACGGAGATAGATTTTTAGTGCTCAGATGAAGAGATTTTGTGCGAAGAAAAAATCGACATCATCTACTAAATACATTTTATCACGCGCCACAGATGGGCAACAAGATGTAATAATAATAAATGCTCCAGAAATCCTAGTAACAGAAATTGGTCAAATAAAGAGGGTAAGGAAGTTAAAATATTTGGGGGAAATTATTCAAGAAAATGGTTTAGAAAAATCTGTTGTAGAAGAAAGAATACGTAAGATAGAAAGAGCGCATACCATAACTACAACAAAAAGTGTTTGTCTAAAGATCTTAAAATACGGAGTTTCATCAATGAAAGCCATCTTTTGAAGGTACCGCCAACTATTGAGGAGAGATATGGTCTCAAAAGACAACAGCAGCAAAATGAAACAGAAATTTCTTGATGTGCAAGAAAAGGTGGAAAGCGCTGGAAGCAAGATGGATGATCAAACAGCTCCCAGCCAAACTTCTGCAGAACAGTTGCTGTCGTGATCTTGCTCCCAGAGATTTCCACCTTTCCTTGCATATCTAAAACATCATGTTCTCCGGTCAGCATTTTCACACTGAGACAGAGCTGAAGACGAATATCACACACTCGTTCCATTCGCAGGCGGCAGACTTCTATGACACAGAACTACAAAAGTCGATACCACGTTATGACAAGTGTCTCAATTCGTTTGGTGCCTACACATTGCTGTACCTGTTGCCAATAAAGTTTTGTATATAACTATGTTCTCTTATATATATATATATATATATATATATAGGGAAACTTACTTTCTGGATGCGCCTCGTATATACAGAGGGGCGTTCAATATATAATGCAATACATTTTTTTCCTGCCAATAATTCTTTCTGTTTCTAAAAATTGAAATTTTGTTTGGGACATCTTTGAATATTCACGCTTCTTTTCGTAGAGTTTATTACTTTCCGATAGGTGGCAGCACTATAACTAGCCTTGAAAATGGCGTCTGTAACAAAGGTGCGTACCATGGAGGAAAGAATAAGAGGAGATGCCCTGAGCTTGTTTGAGTGAAGCCAAGCGCTGCGTCCGAAGTGGGCATATCCGTAACTTGAATTTGGTGTTCCGTGACTTGCATATGGTTGTACGAATCGAATAAGTGTTCTGTTTATTAATTTTAAGGTCCGTATTCTTGAATATCAAAATGTGTACGAAAAATGAGTGAAAGTGGCTGTGCTCGAAATTAGGCCTAAAAACTGATGAATGCCTCAACACCAATAAGAACTTCCAAATCAATTTGCTGTAAATATCGTACCGGTACCGTGATTAGATCGGCATCATTATGACAGTTCCCAAGATGTTCCTCTTTGGTATAACTCGCACCTTCAGGCACATGTATTCAATTTAATCAGTGTTTCAGCGTATTATTACGTTTTGCCGCGTCTTTCTTACAAAACTAGCCTTTCATAGGTGTTCTCATTTTTAGCCTACTTTTCACATTTTTCAAAAATGAGGAAAAAGTAGTCTTATGAGATCGGGCAAATGTGTGTCTGTCTGTTTGTCTGGCTGTCTGGCTGTGTGTCCCCCCCCCCCCCCCCCCTATCAACTCCTAAACGGCTGGAGCAATCGAAACAAAATTTGGTAGGAGTAAAGATCTATACCTGAATATCTCACGGCCAAATTTGAAAATGATGTCAGTGCTACCAACTGCTAAAAAATCGCAATTGAAATTTGAGCTCCATGTTGGATATCTTGGAAGGTATGAATGGGAGCTATTTCAAAATTGGCACACGTATAGATAATAATATTGCATATTAATTTCCAGGAGGTCATACATGGCAGTGTTGCCAAAATGATTACAAGCCTGCTGATAGGTCCAATTTTTAAATGCATATAACTTCTACACTATCAATTGGAATTCAACCAAATTTCGTATATTGTATGTGTACATAACCAGATATGACTGAGCGTATTCTTAAGACCCACCAGGGCTGCCAACTGTTAATAAATACTCTTAATTTATTTTATCCAAAATACCAATATATCAGAAAGTATGCAAGCCGACAGCTTTAAACTATGCACACGTATAGTAACTGACATTCTATATTAATTTGGAGTAACATAATACGTCAGTGCTACCAACATGATTCTAAGCCTGCTGAGAGGTCAAACTTTAAATGCATGTAACTTCCATACTATCATTTGGATTTCAACCAAATTTCGTATGTGCTATGTGTACGATAACAATTTTTAAATGCGTATTCTTAAGAGCAACCAGGGCTGCCAACTGTTAATATGTGCTGTCTCTATTTTTGTTACCCTAATATCAATATATCAGAAAGTATGCAAGCCAATAGCTCTAAACTTTGCACACGTATAGTACCTGGCATTCTAGATGAATTTGGAGTAACTAATATACGTCAGTGCTGCCAACATGATTCTAAGCCTGCTGATAGGTCCAATTTTAAAATGCATGTAACTTCTATACTAACTAATGGATTTCATTCAAAATTGGCACAACAATAGATCATATTATTTCAGATTATTTCTGACCATTACATGCATGACACTGTTGCCAACATGATTTTACGCGCGCTGTTAGATCCAATGTTTAACTGCATGTAACGTCCATGCTATTCATTGGACTTCAACCAAATTTTGTATTCTGTACCTTAAGAGATGGAACTAAGAATATATTCAGTCACCAGGGCTGCCAACTGTAGTGCTCTATTAGGTTACATTTTGCCAGGTATACAGTATTTCGAACTAATTAGAAATTTCGATATTAGCATCTTAATTTCGTCATTATTCTAGATAGTTCCATATAGATTAATCATTGGCATGAATCTTAAATTTTAAGAAAAGTAGGCTCTTTAGTTCGTCACGGAACTTCTTGTTCTATTTAAATTGGCTTTTAAAACGATAACGAAGCTTATTTGTGCCAAGTACCGTGATGTACAGAGTGTATTCTGCCTATCCAAGAAAAAATCTTGACTTGTCATTGTAGTTTTATGTCACTAAAATCCGAGGGAGCGTGGTGGCTCTGCGGTCTAACTGTATATTTCTCACCACGGCGGTCCGGGTTCGATTCCCGGTCACTGCATGTGGGATTTTCGAAGTGAAATGACATGTCCTGTGGTTCGGATTCCACGTAAAAAGGAGGTCCCGTGGCTCATGATCTCGAGATTAACGGTCACGTTAAACTACAAGCTTCCTTTTTTCACTAAAATCTAAGACTAGTTGGTGTGGTTTACGGCTTTAAGCATAGGAACGGCCATTTTCTTGCTGCCCAAAGTGGGCGTGCCGTTTGGCTTCAACAGCTTGCACTAGGCAGCGCAGCGAAGGCATCTCCTTCCGTTCTTTCCTCCATGGTGCGTACCAAACAGAGAACAAACGCGATTGAAGCAGGCAGGCAGGCAAGCAGCAATGCTGGAAGGGCTGCCTATCCTTTGGCGGAAAACCAGGGCATCACAGATATTCATAGGCGCTAGCAGAATGTCTACGGAGACCAGTTGGAGTATTCAAAGCTTTGTTCCATCTGTTTGGCTCAATGAAGGATGCACTCCGTGGCAAGCACTACGTGGATGATGGGGAAGTTATCGATACAGCACGACGTTGGCTCCCACATCGACCAGTCGAGTGGTACCATGCAGGCACACAGGCCCTCACATTATGGTGGCGTAAGGCCACGGAGACTATGTTGAACAAGTAGTTCCGTGAAGAACTATACAGCCTATTTTCACATATCCTACTCATGTTAATTGCGGGTTCAAACCCAGCCGAAGCCGTAGGATTTTTAAGAGCGTTAAAAATCCCTCAGTATGCCTTCCTTCGGAGGGGAAGTAAAGCTGGCGGTCCCATGTCATAGTGTTATGGCTAATTACACCTGTATGAAGCTAAATTGGATAGGTTAAGAATGTAAACAACGCTCTTAGGTTTCAATGTTCGTTGCCAATAGCCGACTGCGGTGGCGTCTAGTAGCTAAGTTCTGAACTAGGCCTAGTAGTCATTGACAGTGGCGTTTGGCGGCAAAAGAGGAACTATTTGAAAAATTCTAAGTTGCTGTATGTACTTAAATTAAAAAACAGATACACACACTAATACAGCCATCACAATTAACACCGGTTATCAAACAGATTCTACACACACCCAAAGTACACGGGACTACATGACCGCGTTGTCGCATCCCCTAAACTGAGGAACCAACCAACCAACCATGTTAATTGCCTCTATCAACATACAAAATTTCAGTTTGATTTTTGTAATAAATTCGTAAATATTGAGTACCGTCTATTTCGCACAGCTGCCATCTTGAGGTTATGTAAACAATTGAACTAAATTAAATGCCAGTGCATTAAAATATCTATAATCATTTACTCTACCACATTTCACTGCACTCAGATGATTAAATCGCGAGAAAAGTCTGTTAAAATGTTTCAAATTCGCTTGGCCGCCATGTTGGTTTTGTAGTTACCAGGTTTTTGAAAGTCTCATAGGTGAACTTTTAGTAGCACCTTTTATCACCGTAGAAAATTGTAGGGTGATATCGGTAATAGTTTCGGATATATTGAATGCTGGTGAAATATTTCTCACAGCCGCCATGTTGGATTGGTGAGACGTAATATAATTTGAAGGGCACGGTCGGGGTCGGCCGAAATGGTGCTATGACCTTACCGAGTTCCATTGAAATCGCTCCAGCCGTTTAAAAGTTATTAGGGGGGACACACACACCACACACACACATGCACACACACGGACAAAAGGTGATCGCATAAGCCTATTTTTTCAAAATTGAAAATAGGCTAAAAATAGCGTATTGTACCAAAGGATTGGGGAATAACATGGTGTATTTGAATCCTCAATAAAACCAACCTGCTTTTAGAAAAATAATGTGTTGCATTATATTTTGAACGACATTCGTACAAATATTGCATTAAAATCACTAAAAATGTAAAAATATTTCTTTTACATATAAAGACAGAAATATGTATAAATATGTGAAATAAATTTGTTTAATTTGAATAGAGGACAACATAGTTGTTGGAGATACGTTACAAATATATGTGTGTGTAATAAGATTAAGAATACCCTCTGTTCCAAATCTCGGATAGCTCGAGATTGGGACGAGGATATTATTTAATACAACCTTCACCTGATACATGTGATTATTACAGTGGTTACAGTGGTTTCCCAATAGCCGAATACAAAAATCCTTCTCCGTAAGATTAATACATCGCAACATAAATTTAAACATAAGTCACAAACCTACAACTAATTTACAATGTAATAAATGTTATAAACAATTGTCAAAACTCTAATAATGGCTATTAATTATGTACTAATTTAAGCTTATCCGAATTGATACAGAAAGGCTATCCGAGACTTTAACTAAGTTTTATAGTTAAGGATACCATCTCCTGTACTCGTATACTTGTTTCACATGCATCTTTGTTAGCCTACTTTCGATTTTTGCAAAAAATGAAAGTAGACTTATGAGATCAACACAGGGCGAACAAGTAGTTCCGTGAAGAACTATACAGCCTATTTTCATATATCCTACTTATATTAACTGCCACTATGAACATACAAAATTTCAGTTTGATTGCTGTAATAGATTCGTAGATATTGAGTACCGACTAAATATTTCGGATGGTCGCCATGTTGGATTTTATATATTGAGGTCCTAGAGTTATGTAATGTTACAAGAAGATTATTGTGTACGTGTAGCATTCAAACTTCAATCGCATGATTAGGACAAAAGAAGTAACAAGGAGATTTTAAAATTTTGCACAGCCGCCATATAGTGGTTATGGAAACAATTGATATAAATTAGATGCCAGTGGTTTAACATTCGTAAAAGGATTTACTGTACCAAGTTTCACTGCACTCGGATGGTTAAATTGCGAGAAACGTCCATGTGAATATTTATATTTCGCGTCGCCGCCATGTTGGATTTGTGATCAGGTTATTTAAAGTCCTATAGGTGACTTAAAGTTCATAGCCCCTATGAACATAAAAAAAAATCAGTTTGAATGCTATAATAGATTCATAGATATTCAGAGTCGTCTGAATATTTCGGATGGTCGCCATGTTGGAATGTTAAATGTATAGGCCATAGAGTCACATACCATTAAAGGAAAATTATTGCGTAGGTTCATTATTCAAACTTTCACTTCGATTGCTTGATTACGACACAAGAAATAAAATCTTAATTTTTAAATTCGCACAGTCGCCATCTTGAGCTTATGTAAACAATTGTACTCAATTAGATACCAGTGCATTACAATGTGTATAAACATTTCCTGTACCATATTTCATTGCGTTTGGAACATTAAATCGCGAGAAAGCTCTATTTAAAATTTTCAAATTCGCTTGGCCGCCATGTTCGTTTTGTAGTTAACCGGTTTTTGAAAGTCTTATAGATGAGCTTCCAGTAGTGCCCTTTATCTCCGTACACAATTTCAGGGTGATAAAGCTAATAGTTTCAGAGATATAGAATGCCGGTGAAATATTTCGCTCATCCGCCATCTTGTGGTTATGTAAACAATTGAACCAAGTTAGATGTCGGTGCATTACAATGTGTATAAACATATACTCTTCCAAGTTTTATTGCGTTTGGTTGGTTAAATCGCGAGAAACGTCTATTTAAAAGTCGCAAATTCGCGTGGCCGCCATGTTGGTTTTGTAGTTACCAGTGTTTCAAAAGTCACATAGGTGAACTTCTAGTAGTTCCCTTTATTACCGTACAAAATTCCAGGGTGATATCCGTAATAGTTTCGTAGATATTTAATGCTGGTGAAATGTTTCGCACAGCCGCTTGTTGGATTGGTGGGACGTAAAAACATTGAAGGGCACAGTCGAGGTCGCCCGGAATAGTGCTATGAACTTACCGAGTTTCATTGAAATCACTCAAGCCGTTTAGAATTTATTAGGGACACACACACACACACCTCACACACACACACACACACACACACGCACACACACACGGACAAAAGGTGATCTCATAAGCCTATTTTTTCAAAATTGAATATAGGCTAAAAATTGTGTGACTGTGTAAGTGTGTGTGTGTGTGTGATTGTGAGTACTCTGAATGTCGGTCCCCCCCCCCCCCCTATCAATTCGAACACGGTGAACCCGAATTGAACGAAATTTGGTACAAAGGTAGCACTAGCAAAGTACACCTCAGTGTCATGTTTTATATCGCCGCCATCCTGACGGAAACGTAATGAATGTCGAAAGCTTAAATCAAATTTCGACTAACCTAATCATCCGATCT
This sequence comes from Meconema thalassinum, assembly GCA_946902985.2. Classification (NCBI taxonomy): domain Eukaryota; kingdom Metazoa; phylum Arthropoda; class Insecta; order Orthoptera; family Tettigoniidae; genus Meconema; species Meconema thalassinum. Next base: position 111,961,748 of record OX336393.1, read on the forward strand.
CTACCAAATTTTGAAACAACATACCATTATGGAGGAAGCATCCTTTGACCAACCTAGTAGGTCATCAGCTTAATAGTTTGCGGATGGCGGCCATCTTTGTGTGAAAATCGATTCCCCCTATTAATTCGAACACGGTGAAGCCGAATGGAACGAAATTTGGTACAGCGGTAGCACTAGCAAAGGGCACCTCAGTGTCATGTTTTTAATCGCCGCCATCTTGACTGAAACGTAATGGCGGCCACACAGATGTTCAAATCTTAAATCAAATTACGACTAACATAACCATGCGATCTCTACCAAATTTTGCAACAACATACCTTTATGGAGGGAGCATCCTTTGACCAAACTAATTGGTCATTAGCCTAATAGTTTGCGGATGGCGGCCATCTTTGTGTGAAAATCGATTCGCCCTATTAATTCGAACACGGTGAAACCGAATGGAACGAAAATTGGTACAGAGGTAGCACTAGCAAAGGGCACCTCAGTGTCATGTTTTATTTCGCCGCCATCTTGACGGAAACGTAATCGCGGCCACCCAAATGTTAAAAGCTTAAATCTAATTACGACCAACCTAATAATCTAGTCTCGACCAAATTTTGCAACAACATACCTTTATGTGGGAAGCATATTCTGACCAAACTGCAAGATCATCAGCCCAATAGTTCGCAGATGGTGGCCAAGTATGTGTGCAAATCGATTCCTCCTATCAATTCAAACACGGTGAAACCGAATTGAACGAAATTTGGTACGGAGGTAGCACTAGCAAAGGGCACCTCAGTGTCATGTTTTACATCGCCGCCATCATGACGGAAACGGAATGGTGGCCACCCAAATGTTAAAAGCTTAAATCTAATTACGACCATCCTAATCATTTGATCTCTACCAGATTTTGCAACAACATGCCTTTTTTTGGAAAGCATCTTATGACTGACTACAAGGTCATCAGCCCAATAGTTTGTAAATAGCGGCCATGTATGTGTGCAAATCAATTCCCCATATCAATTCAAACACGGTGAAACCGAATTGAATGTTTTTCTTTTTACAGAGGTAGCACTTTCAAAGGGCATCTCATATTCATGTTTAATATCCGTATAGCACGTTGTATTTCAACAAGCTACTACAACCAACATTCAATTATACTCCTTGAAAAGGACAAAGAGTTATAACAATACCCATGCATTTAGGAGAAAGTAGGCTATGTGTTCTTTAATGAACATCTTGTTGTGTTTCTCATCTGTCGGTTTCCTATCCCACATTCCCCTGATAATATTTAAAAAAATCGCTATTTACCTGGCTTCCTCCATTCCCTTTTTAGTAGTTTTATTAAAGGGTGACATTCATTTTCACTTTCTATTCTGTTTATATCTGACTTGTCTACAAACTTTGCTCTTATTATTTTAGTCTCATTGCATTCCCTGCACCCATAACCTTCCCACAAAAAGGGCAAAAGGTCCTACTTCTCTCAATGCTTTGTTATTATACACCCCCATTAACCATGAAATTACCCCTCTCATTTCTCTTCTCGTTAGACATTCACGCTTTATACTCATAAATTTCCTTATTTCGCAGAACTCCGTTATGGTTCTCCTGTTGGCACACTCTTCTCTCAATACCTGCTACTCGATGCCATTTACTCTTCTGCACACTTTTCTACACACACTGTCTATGTAATAAAGACATAATATGTAAATGCATATACTGTATATCCTAGGCCTGGGGATCAATAACGTGTAGTGAATAGTGCGGCACTTACTACCCCAGGCTGGAATGAGTGAACGAGCTCAACTCCCTGGAGACATGTGAACGATCTACTTACTTATTGTATGTACATCTTGTAAGTGGTTTTATGTTCGACCCTGACTATTATATGTCAGAAAACTGTACTATAATGAGGCTCATTATAACACTATTTTTCATTATGAAACAGTTTCTCCCACCAATCAGAGCACAAGAAACAGTTGTTTGATCAATTAGATAATTAGATGCGCTGAGTTCCATGTCCTTCTAATTTAAATTTCACTGCCTGGCCTAGTGTCATAGTAGGGTAATCGAGGAGGCCATGGTCAAATACAAGGCATTCTCTGCGTCTCATGCGCTCTGTTCAGCACATAAAACTGGCAAAATCTCGACAGATATGTATGAATATTTATGTTCGAACATAAAATAGTTGTAATAATTATCGTCGAACATAAACAGTCGTATGCAACTCGCCAATAATGGTAATTAAGACACTCGTATGGAAATTACAAAACTCGCATACGCTCGTTTTATAAACATACTCGTGTCTTAATTATTGCCATTATAGGCTCGTTGCATAATGCACTATTATTCTATGGCCATTGGCTGCAATAAATGCTTTATCCTAAAATCTGTTCGTCTGTTTTTAGACAAGTGTCCATACTGGTTGATTATTATTTGGGCTCGGATGTTTAGGAAAAATCATATTTTTTTCTTTGCCTCTATTTTCATGCCCGATTGCTTTCTTATGAAAAAACAAGTGATTATCGTCACAATACAGTGGTTTTTATTTGTCATATAAATGCATATTTCGAACATTCTTAGCCAATATTTACATTTTGCAAAAATGAGGAAAAAAGTAGACTTATGAGATCGATCCGGGAAAATGTGTGTCTGTCTGTCCTTCTGTCTGTCGGGCTGTGTGTGTATGTGTGTGTGTGTCCCCCTATCAACTCCTAAACGGCTGCAGCAATCGAAGCCAAACTTAGTATGAGTAAAGATGTATACCGGAATATCTCACGTCCATATTTGAAAATGATGTCAGTGCTACCAACTGATGAAAAAACTCACTAGAAACTTGAGCTCCATGTTGGATATCTTGGAGGGTATGCATGGGAGCTATTCCAAAATTGGAACACATGTAGATAACACTATTTCAGTTTAATTTCCAGGAGGCCATATATGAAAGTGCTGCCAAAATAATGTTAAGCCTTCTGATAGGTCCAATTTTTAAATGCCTATAACTTCTAACCTATCAATTGGATTTCAACCAAATTTTGTATGTAATATGTGTACATAAACAGATATGACTGAGTGTATTCTTAAGAGTCGCCAGGGTTGCCAACTGTTAATAATTGATCTCTCTATTCTTTTATCCAAATACCAATATATCGGAAAGTATGCAAACCGACAGCTTTAAACTATGCACACGTATAGTACCTGACATTTTAGATTAATTTTGGAGTAACTTATATACTTCAGTTCTACCAACATGATTCTAAGCCTGCTGATAGGACCAATTTTTAAATACATGCAACTTCTATACCATCAGTTGCATTTCAACCAAATTTCGTATGTGCTATGTGTAACATAACAGATATGACTATAAGTATTCTTAAGAGCAATCAGGGCTGCCAACTATTAATAAATGCTGTCTATATTTTTTACCCTAATATCAATATATCAGGAAGTATGCAAGCCAACAGCCCTATACTTTGCACACGTATAGCAGCTGACATTCTAGATTAATTTGGAATAATTAATATAAGTCAGTGTAGAGCCTCCGTGGCTTAGGCGGCAGCACGCCGGCCTCTCACCGCTGGGTCCGTGGTTCAAATCCCGGTCACTCCATGTGAGATCTGTGCTGGACAAAACGGAGGCAGACAGGTTTTTCTCCGGGTACTCCGGTTTTCCCTGTCACAATTTCATTCCAGCAACACTCTCCACTATCATTTCATTTCATCTGTCATTCATTTAATCATTGCCCCAGAGGAGTGCGTCAGGCCTCGGCAGCCGGCACAATTCATATCTTCGCCGCTAGATGGGGGCTTCATTCATTCCATTCCTGACCCGGTCGGAGACTGGAAGCAGGCTGTGGATTTTCAATATAAGTCAGTGCTTTCAACATGATTCTATGCCTGCTGATAGGACCAATTTTAAAATACATGTAACTTCTATACTAACAAATGGATTTCATCCAAAATTGGCACAACAAGATATCATAATATTTCCGATTATTTCTAACCAGCACACGCATGGCATTGTTGCCAACATGCTTTTACGCATGCTGATAGATCCAATGTCTAGGTGCATGTAACGTCCATTGGACTTCAACCAAATTTTGTATTCTGTACCTTAAGAGATGGAACTAAGAATATATTCAGTCACCATTCTGCCAACTGTAGTGCTCTATTAGGCTACATTATACCAGGAATATCTCGAACTAATTAGACATTTCGATATTAGCAACTTCATTTCGTCATTATTCTAGATAGGTTCATATACTGGAGAATAATCATTGGCATGAATAGTAGGCTCTTTAGTTCGTCACGAAACTTCTGGTTTACCATTAGGTCATATTTTGAGTTTTTTTTTCCTTTTTTTTAAGAACGTCATATTTTGACCTAGTTTGACGGCGGCTGTAAGTGTGTAATCATCCTCAACTTACCGAACGGGAACTAGTGTTTACAGAAATAGACTGTAAATAACCACTTAAACATGTACATTCAGAACATTAATTCTGAAAATAGGAATTAAGAATTAAGTTAACAATTTAATCTCGAAGGGATTGTCGTTTGGATTTATAAGAAAAACGGCCATATTTAAATCAGTCATATTTCGTCATTTTTAAGGTCATATTTGCTTGCATATTCGGGCTATTTTTAGGTCTCAAACATTCGAGCGCTAGTTATTATAACATAATGTGCTTGGAACGTGACGCCTGAACAAAAACAAATGCGTCAGGGATTGCATGCGGTTCGTCTGTGCAGTGATTGGTCCGTTTCACGTGACAAACATGTGATTGACCAATAACAAAACTTCTTTTCGTGTACGCTTACGATTTGAATGTTTTGATCTGGCTTCAAGCTTTGATCCATTCGCTGAATGTTGGAGAGATTGTCGGGCGATATACAGCTAGCGCTGTCACTCGGCAAACAGTGCAATCACAGAACCAACTAGTGCTGCTACCTGTTGGACATAGTTTCAGAAGTAAACAGTAAACAGAGAATGCAGTTCTTCCAGACAAGCGGTTGGTTCTGCAGGTGAATATTCCAACACGGAATTCTTCAAGTTTTTCTGCCAGTTTCATTTAGATGTGCTTGGCATTAATGAACAGACTTTGAAAATGTATAATATGATGTTTCATTTAAGGACTTGGGACATTATGGATATCAGCTCTGTGTGCTTCGGGGTGTGTAGAATGTATCTGATAAACAGTGTCATTGTGATCGCCGTGCTAGTATGTGTACTTGTAATTGAGGATAGGATTTGGAAAGAGGTGGCCGTGCCATTAAGTTAGGAACTATCCCAGTATTTGCCCGAAGTAGAAGTGACGAAACAACGTAAAATAGGCTGGACGTGGTGGGAATTGAACCCAGGGCCTTTGAATCCACAACCTCAATTCATACCACAGGAGTTCGTAGTCAAGACAGCGCGTGTTGTCCATCAGATAATAATGGTAAACTTGTTGGTGAAAATAAAGACAAGTATGGAATAAACCTGCATTCTAGGAATTATTTTCAAACGATTTAATCGTCACAAGAATCATTCAAATCGGTCGGCTAGAGCGTCAGAAATAGTCGTTAGCAATGTTTGAAAGATTTAACGTCTAAATTATTCATAATAAGCAAAAATATTTACTATAATAGCAAATGTGTAAATCCGTATTGATTGAATAATTTAAAAAAATGTTATATATTCGGCAAATCAATACTAAAAACACTTAAATGTCGATATTTTATCGACTATGTGAACATGATTCGAAACACGTTGGTTACTTCATCAGTACATTAATCGAACTTATCCTAAGTATACTTAAACTAAGTAAATGGATATGCTTACATTAAGTTTTAATAAATAATTAAAAAAACATTAATAATCCTTTGAAAAAATCTATGAAATTTTATAATGTTCCTCATCTGGTAACTTCCTCTTCAAAGTAACTAGTAAATTTCATAGATTTTTTCAAAGGATTATTATGCAATAATACAAATTTTCATACCATTATTAATAGTTTTTCTTAATTATTTATTAAAACTTAATGTAAGGATATCCATTTACTTAGTTTAAGTATACTTAGGATAAGTTCGATTAATGTACTGATGAAGAAACCAACGTGTTTCGAAACATGTTCACATAGTCGATAAAATATAGACATTTAAGTGTTTTTAGTATTGATTTGCCGAATATATAAGATAAGTGTTTTTTAAATTCTTATTCTTCTTCTTCTTATGTCGATTTTGGCCTACTGTGGACCGCGGGAATATTCTCCTCCCAGAATTTTTTTTGTTTACCCGCCAGTTTGGCTTTTCCCTCGGATTCAACGAGGGATCCCACCATTACCGCCGCCAGGGCAGTGTCCTGGAGCTTGAAACACCTGGTCGGGGGATACAACTGGGGAGGTGGAACCAGCAACTCGCCCTGGTGGCCTCACCTGCAAAGGGAACAGGGTCCTTATGAGGGATGGGAAGGGAGGGGAAGATTGGGAGGGATAGGCAAGGAAGAGGGAAGGAGGCGGCCGTGGCCTTACGGTAGGTAACATTCCGGCATTTGTCCGAAGACGAAATGGGAAACCACGGAAAACCACTTCGAGGATGGCTGAGGTGGGATTCGAACCCCCTCTACTCATTTGGACCACCCGAGGCTGAGTACACCCCATTCCAGCCGAGAATCGAACCTCGGTCCTCCGGGGTGGCAACTAAGCACGCTGACTACTACACCACGAAGGCGACCAGTATTTCTTCATACGGTCGCTAAATCTTCTCCTTCTGTCTTCAGACCAGATGACCGTGGTTTTGAGCTATGTTTTTCCTGTAACCCTTTAAATGTCTCAACATTCCCTCGAAACCCTGTTCTGTCATTATCTTCTGCATTAATTCCAACTTCTTGGCGGACGTGGTGGCGCAGCGGTCAAGCTGTTGGCCTCTCACTAAGTTGGACTGGGTTCGATTCCCGGTCAATGCATGCGAGATTTTCGATGTGAAATGCCATGTCCAGTGGTTCGGATTCCTTGTATAAAGGAGGTCCCGTTTCTCATGATCGCACGATTAACGGTCACGTAAAACTACAAGCTTCCTTTCCAACTTCTTGGAGATCCTTTCTTGTTTCTTCAACCCATTTTGTGATGAACTTCAACTCGTCAATGTAAATGAATATCCATTTGATCAATCCCTTTCATCCTTGTGAGATGTGATGTTTGGTGATTAACTGGAGTCGATCTTATATAACTTCCTCTGTAATGCCAATTTCTTGAAGGCCTCTTTCTATTTCACTAAGCCGCCTCTTTCTATTTCACTAAGCCAATTGTTCCTGACTTTCATTGAGAGAGCAAAGTTGAGAATCATTTTGGTAAGCCAGTCATTGTTCATTCTGAAGGTGTATTCCGTTTTGACCCCCAGACCGTAATTACATTTTCAATAGAGCCGGGAATCGAATCCAGGGCCTCTGAATGCGTAACCTCAATATGTACCACAGGAGGTGGCAGTCAAGACGGCTAATTGAAAAACAACAAAACTTTACGAACCTTACAGTAGTCGCATATGATGTGTAACATCTGACATAGAAGAAACCTCACGTGAAATTGTTGATACACCGGTATTTTATAATATTATTGCCACATATATAATCTGTTGTAAAAGGGAGTGTTTTACAGATAATGTAGTTTATAATACGGAACTCATTTTATTAGAGGTTGTGTAGCCTCCACCAGCACTAGCCTAAAAATAAAGAATACGATATGGATCAACTAGATTAATAGACGCGACACCGCTCATAACCTTAAATTCCTTATAAACAGGCCAACTTGCGAGTAAATGCAATGTGCACAGCAGTAGATCATGAAAGGCTTGCCCAGTTCCTGGACCTCTTGATTCACAGACCAACACGTAATTTCATATGGATTCTGTTAAAATGAGTCATATTGATGTGATTAACAGCAGAGTATCAATAAGGCAGTGCGAGAACAATCAAGAAGGCAGTGCGAGAGTAGAAATATCAAGTAGGCAGTGAAGAAAAAAAAGAGAGTCTTGGAATTGTTATGTATTATTAGTGTGTAAATAAGAAAGATTTTTGTGTGTTGATGAATGTCCAGGAGGGATACGATCCAGCTGGCAGTGCGTCATACACACTTTCGTCCGATCCACTTCCGTCCCATTTTTCAAAATCACTCCCACAAAAATATCCAGCTACCGAGTAGAAAGATGTTACACATCAAGAAAGAACCTCCTGAGACTTCCGTTTCATCCAGATTCCTTCTGAGCAGACTGGACCAAAGATTTTCCTCAATATTTCCCTTGCTTGTTTCACTAAGTCTTTAATGAAAGATCTACCTCCAATCATCAAGGTTTCCGAGGCGTTTAGTGCTTCAGGTTTGGTTATTGAGGTGTACAAGGGCGTGCAAATGATTAGAATCAAATGAAGACTTTAACCCCTATGCTGCAGAATTAAATTTTGAACTTTACTCTCAAAAGATTGAATTAAGCAGTGAAAAATTATTTTTATTCTTACCTCAAATAACTTTATTTTTGGATTACATATATACTCAAGACCACTGGAGAGTACTATTATGACATAAATATTTCTAGTGGGTGTACATACACTGTAAAAAAAGGCAAAACAAAAATTAAAAAGTGGAAGTTTTTTTAATGTATGTAGGCCCATATGACTTTATTTCATTTCTTTCAGGCGGTCCGGGTTCGATTCCCGGTCAATGCATGTGAGATTTTCGAAGTGAAATGCCATGTCCTGTGGTTCGGATTCCACGTAAAAAGGAGATCCCGTGGCTCATGATCTCAAGATTAACGGTCACGTTAAACTACAAGCTTCCTTCCTTTCCTTCATTTCTTTCTTCTAATTGTTGACTTAAGTCATAATCACCTTTTTTCCTTCTGATTGATCCCAATTTCATTTATGAAAAAATAGGCTTATGAAAACACCTTTTGTCCGTGTGTGTATGTCGCTTCCCCCCTAATAAAATCTAAACGGCTGGGGCAATTTCAATGAAACTCGGTAAGGTCATGGTACTATTTTGTCCGACCGTGACCTTGAAATTTTATTTCGTCGCACCAATCCAACATGGCGCCTGTGCGGAATATTTCACTGGCATTCTATATCTCCGAAACTATTACCGATATCACCCTGAAATTTTGCACGGTGATAAACGGCACTACTAGAAGATCACCTATGATGTCAGAAAAACGTTATATCAAGCGGTTATAAAATTCTTAAGTCGTGGAGACTCAAGTCGAATAAGGCAGCGGACGGAGTGTGATAGAGGTTCAATACAGTCGCAGTATTTTATTCCAAACCATTTTATTGCCCAACTGCTGGCATGTTTTGTAACCCTACTTACGAGGGAAGTACCCCGGCTCGAACGGCGATAACCGCCTGAAAGTGGGTTTAAAGTATACAGTTGTACCTATGGCAATAGCTATCAATGCCATTCTTCTGTAAAAGTACGTGTTCGGTCGCCAGCGCCATCTCAGTATGTGATAATGTGATCACCGTAGCATTTGAGTTTGGACTATTGCAATGCGGGATCATTGAAAATAATGGAGTATGTCAACATGTTGCCCTTGTTAAGGGTGCGTACTGTTCCATTCCGCTGTTTTTTAATCACTTCATTGCAACTCCACATTTACACTTCGACGTCGAATCAAGGACAACACAGTATCTTCTATTGTGGGAAAGATGACTATGTCAACACGGTACTTAATGTGTTACGATTTCTTGTTGCAAGCAAGTGTTCAACCTTTTGCCAGATGATACTGCACCACATCTGTTTCTTGTTAATATAATGGTCCGAATTGCCTGTTGTACGGTAGTTTCTGCTGCGAATTGTGTTTTTGCAATCTTTTTGTAATGTTACCACATAGGCTATATGCTCAAGGTCTAACCAATTGCTAGGAATGGATTTCCCTAATATAATGGTCCGAATTGCCTGTTGCACGGTAGTTTATGCTGCAAATTGTGTTTCTGCAATCTTTGGACGCCGTAACTTCCAAACATTGATTGTACACTAATGCGGGGGTTTACAGATAAATGCCCGAGTTGGGTAGTAGAACAGACATATCTTCGTATGTTAAGCGCACTGCCAGTCGGTTTAGCCGTTCGAGCTGGGGTACTTCCCTTGTTAGTAATGTTTTCTCCCCCGTAGACTTACCCTTTTCCCATACGGAATTGCGTCTGGAAACTTTCAGGATTGGGGATTCCGAGAGATACCTGAGCTGGGTCCCTTTTCTATATGTTCATTAACTTTGGAATGCACCCTCTAAGTCAGGGGATTTCAATCCATGGCTCAGGAATCTTTGAAAAGTTGAAGAGCGGAATATCAGTAAAAGGACTTCAAAACCCTCTGCTCTAAATTCACACGAAACGTAGAGTGAAGTATTCAAAACAAAACGTGTGACATTTTACAGTAGCAAAGCTTCTTTGTTCGTGGAAATTCTAAAAAATCATTTTACTTTGAGTTTCTTAAAAGAAAATATAATTAAGACTCTGGGTTAAACATTTGAAGTAATTTCACCGCCTTGCAAACATATTTAGTGCATTAAACTGTGAAAAGTATGAATGCAAATTTGGAAAACGGGAATCGAGTCTAATACATAATATGCACAGCTCTGTAATGCATTAATTTTGCGTTCTTCGATATTGCTTTCTGTTATACCTGTTCCAAGTGTTTCTATAGGTGAAGCCCTGCGCGGATGCGGATATCCGCAAAATTTTTCGCCTTGCGGATATAGTTTGCATGGCTGTGCGGATAGCGGATAAACTGCGGATAATGTTTGGAGTAAATTTGCGGACAGCTTTTAAAATACAATGTTGAACTGTTTTTTTTTTTTTAAATAACGATAGTTATAGTATATTGGCCTTCACGGCCAGTGAATTAAAACTCAGCAATTCTTCTAGGTTTGTGTCGTGTCTTGTGTGGGGTTTCGCCTAGGACACCAGGCTGGCTCATCAGCAGGCTCTTGGTGTCCCCGCCTGGACCCCTACAGGAGTAGCGAACTGCGCGCTACCTCCCTTTTTATGCAGCGCACGTGCGCCACTTTACTGCGTGAACTGAAAGCTCAAGCAGCCATAACCTCCCTATGAAGGTTTCCAAAACGATGATATTTTGGCTTTCACGGCCAGTGAATTAAAACTCAGTTTTAATTTTATTTTTCACTAAGAACTTCGTCTTTCACGTTTCTTGTTATTTCCCTATTTGCTTTCGCTTGGATTGTGTGAGAATAATAGAGAAGTGAGAGAAGCCAGGCATGGAGAAACCCTCAATTAGTGTCGACCTTTGGCACAAAAAAAAAAACATTTATACCTGCACTTGCCTGGGTGGGCATATCCGATGACTAAGTAGGCCTACAGTGACTGCTATAATTAGCCACCCGCTCTTTCACTTACAGATACTCAGGGGACAAATCTCAGTCAATATTGTCTTGCGATTCACACAGCCAAGGGGAACGAATTTTTTCCACAAATGTCTAAATGTGTTGCCTTAATACTGATAGTGTTACCCCTAGTAGCAAGTTCGTTAATTGGATCACAATAGGTAAAGCACAACACAAATGGTCCTTTAAAGAAATATTAGCTTTATTGCAGGTCAGAAAGTTACACCACACAATCAGCAAGCAGGAACAATTAGCTGTCTTACAGAAGCTTCCTCCTTTATGGAACACACTCACCCTTTCACTTGCTCATGCAGTTAATCCCCTCACTAATGAGACCGGTGTCCTCGGCTAGAAGTAACAACAACTCTTCCTCTTGTACACAAGCCACAGTCTGTCACTCACTGTTCTTGAATACACACTGTTTCGCAATTCTCACGTCACCGACACACCTCTATCGCACTGGTAAGAACACACTCCTCAAAACTCAGTCCGTCCCTCGCTGGCCAGGTCGCTGTATATAGCGGGGCTGGTGACTTAATGGATGTTTCCAAAGTAGGAGAGTTCACGGCTCCTCCCGAGAATTCCATCACCAGGTGAGCCGCGAACATTCCAGACCATGTCTTTTGTTCCCGCTGTAAGCGGCCGGCCGACAGAGCCCAGAGGTAGCCTCGGGCGGCTGCGAGTCATGCGAGAGGGAATGAAGCAACCCCGCTAACGTAACAATACTTTATCTAATCAATTAAAACTGCAATTGTAATGTCCGCGGATTTGGATAAGAAACGTGCGGATACGGGTAAAAGTCGTGCTGTTGCGGGGTGAATGCGGATAACAATCGTGAGGATACGGATAAAAGTCATGCTGTTGCGGAGCGGATGCGGATAACAATCGTGAGGATACGGATAAAAGTCATGCTGTTGCGGAGCGGATGCGGATAACAATCGTGAGGATACGGATAAAAGTCATGCTGTTGCGGAGCGGATGCGGATAACAATCGTGAGGATACGGATAAAAGTCATGATGTTGCGGAGCGGATAACAATCGTGAGGATACGGATAAAAGTCATGCTGTTGCGGAGCGGATGCGGATAACAATCGTGAGGATACGGATAAAAGTCATGCTGTTGCGGAGCGGATAACAATCGTGAGGATACGGATAAAAGTCGTGCTGTTGCGGAGCGGATGCGGATAACAATCATGAGGATACGGATAAAAGTCATGCTGTTGCGGAGCGGATGCGGATAACAATCGTGAGGATGCGGGTAAAAGTCGTGCTGTTGCGGGGCGGATGCGGATAACAATCGTGAGGATGCGGGTAAAAGTCGTGCTGTTGCGGAGCGGATAACAATCGTGAGGATGCGGGTAAAAGTCGTGCTGTTGCGGAGCGGATGCGGATAACAATCGTGAGGATGCGGGTAAAAGTCGTGCTGTTGCGGAGCGGATAACAATCGTGAGGATACGGATAAAAGTCGTGCTGTTGCGGGGCGGATGCGGATAACAATCGTGAGGATGCGGGTAAAAGTCGTGCTGTTGCGGGGCGGATGCGGATAACAATCGTGAGGATGCGGGTAAAAGTCGTGCTGTTGCGGAGCGGATGCGGATAACAATCGTGAGGATGCGGGTAAAAGTCGTGCTGTTGCGGGGCGGATGCGGATAACAATCGTGAGGATGCGGGTAAAAGTCGTGCTGTTGCGGAGCGGATAACAATCGTGAGGATGCGGGTAAAAGTCGTGCTGTTGCGGGGCGGATGCGGATAACAATCGTGAGGATGCGGGTAAAAGTCGTGCTGTTGCGGAGCGGATAACAATCGTGAGGATGCGGGTAAAAGTCGTGCTGTTGCGGAGCGGATGCGGATAACAATCGTGAGGATGCGGGTAAAAGTCGTGCTGTTGCGGAGCGGATGCGGATAACAATCGTGAGGATGCGGGTAAAAGTCGTGCTGTTGCGGAGCGGATGCGGATAACAATCGTGAGGATGCGGGTAAAAGTCGTGCTGTTGCGGAGCGGATAACAATCGTGAGGATGCGGGTAAAAGTCGTGCTGTTGCGGGGCGGATGCGGATAACAATCGTGAGGATGCGGGTAAAAGTCGTGCTGTTGCGGAGCGGATAACAATCGTGAGGATGCGGGTAAAAGTCGTGCTGTTGCGGAGCGGATGCGGATAACAATCGTGAGGATGCGGGTAAAAGTCGTGCTGTTGCGGAGCGGATGCGGATAACAATCGTGAGGATGCGGGTAAAAGTCGTGCTGTTGCGGAGCGGATGCGGATAACAATCGTGAGGATGCGGGTAAAAGTCGTGCTGTTGCGGAGCGGATGCGGATAACAATCGTGAAGATGCGCGGCGGATGCGGATAACGTTTTGTTTATCCGTGCAGGGATCTACCTATAGGCCTTCTGGCTGATGTATTATTATTATTATTATTATTATTATTATTATCATTAGTTTCCTCATAAAATGGCAGAGGTTAGAGAACTGCTCACGTACTTACGACTTCTGTTGTTGTTGATTCTTTTAGGGCTTTGCGACCTCGTGGTCATGTAGTCCCGTGTACTTTGGTGTGTCTAGAATTTGTCTGATAACCTGTGTCACTGTGATGTCTGTAGTAGTGTGAGTATTTGTAATTGAGGTAGGATTTGGGTAAAAAGCGGCCTTAAGTAAGGTACAATCCCAACATTTACCTGGAGTAGAAGTGGGAAACCACGGAAAACCACTTTCAGGAAGGCTGAGGTAGGAATCGAACCCACCTCTTCTCAGTTTTGCCTCACGAGGCTGAGTGTACCCCGTTCCATAATTAAATTTCTTGGCGGGAGTCAGGAATCAAACCTGGGCCTCTGGGGTGACAGCCAAGAAAGCTAGCCACTAAGCAACGAAGTGGACTCTTACGACTTCTCGAATGCTTAGTGTGCTGTTTAACTCACCATAATTATCTTGGGTACAGGTTTTGCAAAGGTTAACTTCCCTGTGTGTCCACTTTGGTCATTGTTTATCGCACGTGTTTTAATGTCACGAGAAAAACGGCACGAACCAAGGACAGTGTGTCTCTGAACCACGTGCGCATACGGCTCAAATGTCACTTGCCCTGAATTGTGATGCAGCTTATATTAGTATTTGCGATTGATGCGAAATAAATAAAGTAATAATAATAATATCGTATGGCCACGGGTGCCTGGTGCAAGCTTTGTTAATTGACACCCAGAGGGTAGCTTGCATGTCGAATTTCGTCGTTCCTTTGAACGCTATGAAAGTCAAGGAGGTTAGATATCTAAACTCCTTGACACTACAGCGCTTTCAAGTAGAGAATGGAGGAACTTTGTGTTGGCGGAAAATCCCGAGATTAATTTTGCCATTATGAACTCGGCCTACTGAATTCAAATGGGTTCTTTAACATGCCAACAACGTATGACATGATTGTCGTGATTTTTGTCGCCTTTCAAAAATCACTTACCTCGACCAGGGGCGAACCTGCAATCTTGGGGTTGGTAGTCCGACACTATAACTACTCACCCATCGTGGCAAGCTAATAAATAAAATGCTGCCGATTGATACAGCTCTAAAGACCTTGGGCTGATAGGGCCCATGCCATGATAGATGCGAAATTTGTCCAAAACTGGTGTTGGGTAAATTCTCGGAATATTCCCGGGAATATTTCCCCCAAAATTCCCGAAGTCAATATTATTAACATTTAGTGGGACTTTTTCAATTAGTAGAGAGTGAGAAATCTAAATATTGTTTCACATATAGAATACAGAAAATCAACATTTTTAATACAGTTTCTTTGCTTCCATTAGCACTATGAACAGGTGAGATTTTACAATAAGAATCGTTTAAAGTGTATCATTTACTAATGCTATTGAGTAATGAAATCCATTTTTAACAAGATCATAAAAATAAGTAATAGGGACGACTTTGCTAACTCCGCAGTACTTGAAATATATATAGTATTTTCTGAAATGCCACGTCCTTTGCCTCGGAATCCACGTAAAAAAAAGGAGGTCCCGTGCCTCATGAGTGCGAGATTAATGGTCGCGTAAAACTTCGTTCGTTTTTACCCAGTAGCACAGGTTATCAGACATGGGACTAATGATCAAGATGTCCTGTGTATCAAAGCTGCCGGCCAAATGTAGTCGTGGAAGTGGTCACCAGTACCGTTATCAAAGTGCACGTCTTGTTTTGGTCATTAGCACGCTGAGTGTTTGTGGAATATTCCTAACTCGCACGACCCACAACGTACCTTTGAGTTTATGTATTCATAGACTCCTTAGAGTTAAAATATGTAATCATTGAACAATCATTTTCAAACTTTCACTGAATGATTACCGGACCAAAACCAAGGGTTCTACGAGGGGGAGGAAATAGAGAAAATACTGTATGTATTTCAAGTACTGCGGAGTTAGTAAAGTCGTCCCTATTACTTATTTTTATGATCTTGTTAAAAATGGATTTCATTACTCAATAACATTAGTAAATGATTCACTTTCATATTAAAAATGTACAACTATCAAATTATGTTTAACTGGTTTTCTTTGCATCAGGACATTAGCTAGTAGTGATACAGCATACTGAACGGGCAGACTTAGTTCCTTTTAACATAGCTATAAGAGCATCCAGCGTTTAGAAAAGACTATGGAGCCTTATGGCGACAGTGTTGCTAACTCTAGGCAGGGGTAGCGCTGACGTCATACGTTATGTTCACCCGCTTCGAGTACTGCGCTTTCATAAGTTAGCGAGACAACCACAACCCCAGCAACTAGCTGAAATAGAACACGCTCAGGAACGAGCAAATTTAGCAGGTGTTAACGGATTGGACCAGTATTAAGGATACTGTATGCGAAGAGAACCAATAACGACATTCATTTCGTTGTGATATGACGCATTACTGATTGACAGATGTCGAGAGCACAACCCTTCCTTCCTTCTCGGATGTATGCAGACGATGTTAACAATTTTTATGTCAGCAATACTGTTGATCATCACCTCTTTAGTTATTAGTTAGGCTGTAATTTAGTTTCTTTCAATTTTATTCTTGTTGTTTTGTTTAGATTAATATTTGTAATATTGTAGTGAGTTAGCCGTGCGGTTAAGGACGCGCAGCTGTGAGCTTGCATTCGGGAGATAGTGGGTTGGAACCCAACTGTCGGCAGCCATGATTCGATCGAACAGAAATTAAAACAGACACACAATAGTAACACCAATGACGGATAGTGCTTCAGAACTTATGTTGCCGGCGGAACTGAGCACGTGCTCCACTCCGGGCGAGCATGCAGCACTGGACGAGGCTCTTCTTTCCAGCGTGCTAACCTCGATTTTTTTTATTACTAAGACGTAATATAAGCGATACTTGTACGCAATAACAAAGGTAATCAGTTGCCAGATAATTGTAGGAAGCTACTATGACGAAAAATATATATGTTCAGAGTTCCTTCATGATAAAAGGTGAGGCAACAAAACCAGTGTAGGGGGGATTTCCGTTAAAAGTAAAAGCCCATAAGACCCACAGTCTTTTCTAAACGCTGGATGCTCTATAGATGCGTCGTTATTCATACTATACGTATCCATGGAAATCTCAATTTCGACAAAAATTGACTTAGTGCCTTCTTACAATGACCGATTCAGTAAAATATGTAATCATTGAACAATCGTTTTCAAACTTTCACTGAATGATTACCGGACCAAGACCAAGGGTTCTACGAGGGGGAGGAAATAGACAAACTATTTGAGTTGGGCAGCATAATTAATACTTTCATATTAAAAAATGTACAACTATCAAATTTGTTTAACTGGTTTTCTTTGCATCAGGACATTCCTAAGTGTAGGGTAAATGTTTGGAACTCTGAAAATTGAGTAAGATACATGTTACATTTAAAGAAAAATCTCTTGTCAGAACAGAAAATGTAATGACTTTTGTTTTATTTGCTATACCGAGCAGTTATCAACCTTCCCTCGGAACCCTGTTCTGTTTAGTATATGTATTTATCGGTTTATTTGGAGGTGGTGGCACAGCGGTCAAGCTGTTTGTATCTCACCAAGGCGGACTGGGTTCGATTCCCGATCAATGCATGTCAGATTTTCGAAGTGAAATGCCGTGTCTTGTGGTCCGGATTTCACATAAAAAGGATGTTCCGTGGCTCATGATCACGAGATTAACGTGAACGTTAAACTACAAGCTTTTTTAATACTGTATAATGCGTTTGGCCCTCTAAGGAGCACGTAGAACCATTTTTCAGCATTGGTCTTCTTGTTCTCCTTATCTTCCCAAAACTTTCTCATCCTTTCGCTATGTACTCCTTTCTTTCTTTCTTTCTTTCTTTCTGACAGTGAATAAATGCATAGAGATGGAAGGCGAAACCTTTAATTCCCAACGCCAACACGCTAGCGACTACGCCACGGAAACGAGCCGGGAAGGCGTTCGGGAATAAGACTACAAAAGTTTGAGGATTGATTTTAAAAGTTCAATTTTGAAAACACTAAGGCCCATTGGCAAAAACGCTCGAACAGGGGCAAAATATTTCTTTATCAGCAAACCGTACAAATTTGAAACTACATGGCGGCCTCTCCTTGTGAGTCAGAACAATAACACTGGCCCTTTGACAGCGTCCACAGGCGCTGGCTGTGCCCTGAATGTCGTTACTCGGCACTAATAGCCCAATAGATAAAGCCCTGCGCATATGCGGATATAGTTTGCATGGCTGTCAGATAGTGGATAAGCTGCGGATAATGTTTGAAGTAAATTTGCGGGTAGTTTTTGGAATACAATCTGAACTTGTTGAATATCATTACAAGGACCCGGATATTTATGACATTATTTTTCCGTTATGTTTTTCGCCTATTTTCATTTATGAAAAAAATAGGTTTATGAGATCACGTTTTGTCCGTGTGTATGTGTGTGTACCCCTAATAACTTCTAAATGGCTGGAGCAATTTTCAATGATAGTCGGTAAGGTCATAGTACTATTTCGTCCGACCCCGACCGTGCCCTTCAAATTGTAATACGCCTTACCAATCCAACATGCGGCTGTGTGAAATATTTCACCGGCATTCTATATCTCCAAACCTATCACTCATATCACCCTGAAATTTTGTACGTTGATAAAGGGTACTACTAGAAGTTTACCTATGTGACTTTCAAAAACCTGTTAACTACAAAACGAACATGGCGGCGAAGCGAAGTTGATACATTTAAATTGACTTTTCTCGTGATTTAACCATCCGAACGCAGTGAAACTTGGTACAGCAAATGGCCATACAAATTTCAATGCACTGACATCTAATTTAGTTCAAATGTTTACTTAACCTCAGGATGGCAGCTGTGTGAAATTTTAAAATTAAGTTTTTATTTCTTGTGTCCTAATCATGCGATCGAAATCAACGTTTGAATAATGAACCTACGCAATAATCATCAGCTAACATTCGAAAACTCCATGGTCTACATATATAATAATCCAACATGGTGACCATCCGAAATATTTAGACGGGTCTCAATATCTACTAATCTATGACAGCAATCAAACTAAAATTTTGTATGTTGATAAAGGCAATAAACATAAGCTCAACTATGGCACGTTCAATAACCTGGTAAACACAAATCCAACATAGCGGTGACGGGAAATTCAAATATTCAAATGGACGTTTCTCGCGATTTAAAAATCCGAGCGCAGTGAAACTTGGTACGGTATATGCTTCTATAAATTTTAATCCACTTGCATCTAATTCATTTAAATTATTTTCATAACCACAAAATGGCGGCTGAGCGAAATTTTAAAATCTCGTTTTTATTTCTTGAAGTTGGGATAAAACATCTACACAATAATCTTCATGTAATAGTACATAACTACAGTATAACGCCTACACTGTGACCATCTGAAATATTTAGACGGTTCTCAATATCTACGAATCTATTACAGCAATCAAACTGAAAATTTGTATGTTTATTTATTTAATCGTATGGTGAATTATATACAAAATTTACATTATACAACATTATCCACATTCTGCAACCAAGTTATGATATTTGGAGTGACATGAAAGAGTTCAGCAGGGTTCCCAGGGAACGAGAACAGAGGGCAGCGTCGGAGCAGATGATCCATTGTCTGCTCCTCTTGATCACAGTCGCACATTGCTGAATTGGTCCAGCCCCATCTGTGTTGAAAGAATTTACAGCAGCCATGGCCGGTTCTGAATCTGTTAAGACGGCACTACAGTTTCCTTGGGAGGTCAGAACCTTTCAGTTCATTTGTAGGATCAAGAGAATGGGCACTTGTCCCCGCTGTTTTAGTTGACCACTCGTTTCTCCAACTTTGGTTTAAATTAAACCCATCCACATATAGTATTTCTGCACTAACACATGTTGGCCTCCTAGACCGTAGTCGCTGTTGTGAGGGATGGCAAAATTCATGGTATAGTGGTAAAGTAGGTGAAGCCCTGATCTTCTTAGCCTCTCTCAACAATGCTTGTTTCCTTCTTAGATGTGGTGGAGGAATGTGGCTCATCACAGGCAGCCAATGGCAAGGCGTTGACTTAATAGTACCAGTGATGCATCGCATTGTATCATTTAATCTTGAGTCTACTTTATGCACATGTGCACTTTCCAACCACACGGGTGCACAGTATTCTGCTGTTGAATAGACAAGGCTAATGCCAGTTAGGCGTAAGCAGTCGGCAGAGGCTCCCCAGGAAGTACCACTAAGTTTATGTAGGATGTTGTTTCTTGCAGCAATTTTATGGGAGAGCTTGGTGAGATGCTCTTTGTAGGTCAGGGTTCTATCCAAAGTCACTCCAAGATAAGTAGGAAAGGGATTGTATCTAAGTTGTTGTCCGTCAAGCAAAATATTTGGTTTGTAATTAGAAAACCGATGTGCAAGGTGGAAGCAAGATACTTCTGTTTTATTCAGGCTCGGAATCAATCTCCAGGACTGAAGGAAAGCTGACATTCTCTTAAGGTCTTCAGTAAGGGTGTTTTCTGCATCTTCAAAATTTCTGCTCTGCGTTACAAGCGCAATATCGTCAGCATAAATGAACTTTCTTGCCTTAGTATTTGGCAAGTCATGAATATACAGGTTGAAAAGGATTGGGGCCAAAACAGATCCTTGTGGGAGTCCATTATTCAGCTTCCTCTTGTGACTTTCAGAGTCACCCAAGAACACCTCAAACTGTCTTTCACTGTGAATGTTTGATAACAAATTCACAATTTCAAAAGATGGAATAACTTGAAACAGTTTGAAAAGTAACCCTTGTCTCCAAGACAGTATCATAGGCTGCCGTGAGATCAATGAAGACAGCTGTGGATTTTAGATGGTTTTGGAAACCTGCTTCAATATGTGTTGTAAGGGCAAGAACTTGATCTGTGCAACTACGACCGTTTCGGAAGCCAACTTGTTCAGGTGGTATGACATCTTCAATGTACGGTGCTATCCTGTTCAGAAGGACACGTTCCAGAAGTTTAAACATGGCGCTAAGCAGGGCAATGGGACGATAGCTTTCAGGATTGAGTTCAGATTTACCTGGTTTCAGAATAGCTATAACTTTGGATAGATTAAACTTTTTGGGTAGGTGATTCTTTTCAAGGATATATGTGAAAAGAGAAGTAATCCAGTTTATACTGAGTGGACCCATGTGTATGATGAATTCATTATAGATGTTATCAGGACCAGCTGCCTTGTTGGTCTTCAACTGCTTGATAGCTGCTACAGCTTCTTCAACAGAAAACGCCCTGGATAGTTGATTGTTTCTCTGGGCGTTCTTTTTGAGGAGAGTGAGGTTACGTTTCACCATTTTGGTGTGACACTTGTCTCGCTTTGCCCTTGTAAGATCTACCATTCTATTAGCAATGGTGTCAGGGCTTAAAGTACCGAATGTCTTCCTGGAGTTTTTCTTACCAGTCAGTTCGTGAAGTATTCTCTAAACTTTTCTGCTCGACTTTACAAAATTCATTTCTGTAACAGTTGCTTCCCACTTCTCTCTCCTGCTTTTATTGAGGGACAGTAGTAGCTGAGTACCTAATGATTGATCTCCAGTACTTTTATATTATTTATACAAGTCCTCACTGTCCTTATTCCATCCAGGCACATATTCCTTCCTATAACCCCTAGGAATGTTTTCTTTTGCAGCCTTAATAACGAGTTCAACAAATTCGCCATAGTTGGTTGCTGTTGATTGTAAGTTCTTCTCAGTTAAGTTTTTATCAAGTTCCTTAGAGAATGCGTCCCAATTAGCGCGTTGGAAATTCCATCTGGGTAAGGGCATCGAATTCACAAGAGGGATTTTCAGCCCTACCTCTACAATTACAGGACGGTGTTGGCTGTTTGGAAAGTTAGACAGAACATTTTGTGAGGTATATAAGGGTTGCGATAGTTGTATGTTGATAGAGGCAATTAACATTAGTAGGATATATGAAAATAGGCTGTATAGTTCTTCATGGAACTATTTGTCTTCGTGACTAAGATGATTATTTAAGCTAATCTCTTCCATATTGCATTATAGCCCGTGTCAACAGACGGGAAATGTGCAAGAGATGGTAGACCGGCTGTACAAGAACCTGCACTTCTTGAAATCCATACGTAATTCACACACGGTAATATATTTTGGAACTTAAACAAAACATAGAATCTAAAAATATCAAACCTGAAAACCTTTTTTTTTTTTTTTTTCTAAAATAGCCATTTGAAAGGTCTAGGAATACCTTGTTGTTTGATTTTGTTGCTTATTGAATTGTGTTGAATTGTGACCTAAGGTGTTCGTGAACGAATCAAACATAAATCGCGACGTGCGACAGACAAGCTTATTCTGAACAGTTATCTGAAAGTCCCTGGATTATGATATAACGGTGAACGTCCGAAGGTGTGTATCGTCTGGGGAGGTATTTATGGAGAGCGTAAGATGAGGATTATATCAAACGTGTAGTTGCGCTGATACCTGTGTGGGTGAGTCATTGCAGGAGCCGTGACGCAATATGGGGAATGAGTGAATGCTAAATGACAGACTAACTACTTGACCACTCAGTGGTCAGCTATAGAGAAGGCGAGAGCGACACTAACCACCAGCACTACCGACGCGACGTATCTTTACCTTACCTTATTTCCTTTTGCTCCGTGACCAAGCCATAATTGCCCGCCCTCTCACCTGCCATACTATCCACGTCAAGAATATCCTATCACCCTCGAACCATAGCCAAGTCTAACTCATCCCACCATCCCCCCAGCAGCCAATAATTAATTAATTATCTTAACTTAAAACCAGCACGTTCTTTGTCGCGGCCTATCCGCATAATAACTGAAAACCTAGAACGTCGGGTATTTTCTTGGGCGAGCCAAACTACGTTTCATTGGGTCTATAATAGTATTTGACTCCATTCATTCATCCATTCCCTCTCTCTACACTTCCACACAGTACACGAACATGAACGCAGACAGTAACTACTGGGCAAGTCTCGGTGCCTCCTCGGCCGGTGACTTGAACAGGGTATTACTGCAGTTCACCACCTCCCACACCGGCCCACGGCACCTTTCCCGTTTTCGATTACGGAACGTGGTTGTTCTACACATCCCCTACACGCCGAACACCGAAAGGCACATTGATTGTTATTCGCCCGCCGAGCAAACAACATCTGCTCGCCATAAGAGAGGCAATAATCAATGTGCTTACACCGCTAGCTCGCTTCATCTCCGTAATTGAAGAGCTGCATAACCACATGATCACAGTCACTCCTTCTAAAGACATTCGCCTCCCAAGTATCAGAAGGGCTCACTTGAGCCATCCAGGTATTCCCTCGCACATGCTCCTACGCCCTCTTCCCATAGACGAACACTCCAAGGAAACTCAAACCGATCTATGCCAGTCCTTGAACACAGATTATCAATCAGATCCTAACCAATCCTCGCAATCAGACCAGTTCACTCAAACCATTCCAATCCCGCCACCTATGCCTATATAACTTACAAGAACACTAGGAACATCCGGACAGATCCCATTGATATACAGCACGAATCCATGCAAACAGAACCAGATCTTGACACCAGATTCACACAAACACGTACACAAATGCCTAAAAAGAAATCACGAACAAAACGCAAACATAAAGCCATTCAAACCCTCAATCTACAGCCCAATTCAACAGAGGAAACCGTCCCAGACACGAACAATGCAGATACGTCCCCTTCTCCTCCTACAGACACGGTGGCTTCACCACCACAACAAAGTACACGGGTGACAAGACATCCCCCTTCCAAACCACATGCTACTCTAATCATACAGTGTTACAACTGCCAAAGAATCCATTATAATGCCGCGAACTGCCCTTTTAGCACCCGCTGCAACTGAAGTGGTGATTCACATCACAATTCTGTATGTACGGTACAATGTGATAAGCCTAAGTGCGTAAATTGCAAGGGCGACCACGCGGCCTTTTATAATGGATGTCCCTACATTAAAACAGCTATCAGGCAAAGGCAGTTGCAACTTAGACAACGCTCAAACACATCCATTCCAGCCCTAATGTCCTTACCGCGAAACCCCCCTCCTACACCGCACGCCACTGCTCTAACACAGTTGTTAAGCTTGCTTCAACAGCTTACAGCCATAGCCATGTAAATTCACTAACTCGAACCCGAAGCCTAACTCTCAAATACATTTAAATTACCTTTAAAACACATACAGACTAGCCGGGCGCTGATTGGCTGCTCCAGATCTGAGCGGCCAATCAGCGCAGCTCATATCCAAATTCAAACTCAGCGCCACAGACCCATTTAAATCAACAATTACATTATCATTAAATAGTTTTATCCGTCTTGCGACCGCGCGGGGTACCTGCCTGAAGGGCTGGCCACGGCCGGCTTATTCGGGATGGTATCTTGTGGGTCGCGGGTTCGGTGAAACGACTACAATTCATCCCATGTCATCTCATTCAAAAATCAAAGCAAGGCCTATTAAACAATTATTATTTCAATTCAATACCTACTCCAGGTCTATCAAATCTTTCACACTTCAAAACCAACCTCTCAGAGGTCTTTCTCACTTCATAAAGCATACCAAAAGCTTAAACTTTTCATTTTATAAAACTATTATCACGCTGCTGAAAGTCGCCATGGAAGTACTATAAAGCGAACTCACTAAGGCACATCATCTAGCCAGTCAGTAACGAAAATTTTGACTATCTCAACAAGCCATTCACCGGCAACAAATTACTAACCAAAAATACAAGTTTAACAAATTATTATTATTATTATTAATTAAACTCCCTAAACACCTCAATGGCGAAGCTGGCGGGGCTAGGCAACGGAGCGCATAGTCGCACCGCGCGTACCTGTTATCTGTACACACTAATACAGCCATCACAATTAACACCGGTTATCCGACAGATTCTACAGTACACAGACCCAAAGTACATGGGGCTACATGACCGCGTTATCGCAGCCCCTAAACTGAGGAACCAACCTACCAGACAAAGGTACTGTACTCAGCAAAAATCTCGTAAATCCTTCGATCGATTATATTCTTTGTTCAGGCACACGGCCAGTTCTTACGACTACAGTTGTATTATCCAGAGTTGGAATCTGACATTTCGGTGCCACTGAGCAAAAACAGTTGACGACTAGATCGCACGCAAGACTTGTTGCCATGGAAACCATACAGCGCTGCCAATTTGAATGACGCTATTTGGCCACGTGCTTGACGCTTGACCACTCGCTTGTTTGGTTGCCTCCAGTGTGCACACTGACCTTGCTGCGTTATAATTGTTTTGAGTTAGTTAATTACTTTCTCGTGTAGGATTTATACTTATATTTATAATTCATTAGTGTCCGTTATTTATTTATATAGTGTTAGTGTAAGTTTAAGCTTAGGTTCGTGTGAATTAGATTAAGGTTACCGATAGCTTTCTTTTTGTTTACTAGTGGTGTCGCGAGGGGATGGACAACTTTTTCCCTGGTACAGGTCTCGGCAGCATAGGTTGCGATTAGGATGAGGTGTTGACAGCTGAAAACGGGGCGAAGGTGGTGTCGCATGAGGAAAGAGTAGTAAGCGAAGCGCGGGAACGTGAAGGTGTTATTGACACAGCTGTGGACGACTTAAATAATTTCCCTCGGCGATTCCTCATCCACCAGTGCAGGATCCAGTGACGGAGAGGACCGGGATGATGATGATATGGATGGGATAGAGCCTCTTCCCAGTGATAAGCTTCTGTCTTCTAAAGCATGAGTTAATAGCCTATACAATGAACGTATTTTTTGTAATACATTTATGTGTTTCTTGTGCCTTGTAACTTATTCTACAGGAGATATGAATTGCTAAATAACACGGAAACAATCACGTGTTGTCGTTTCGCCTTGAACATTTTTGCTTTATGATAGTAGGCTATTCGTAATTTTGCTATTCATTACAATATTTTAGGCCTCTCCTCAATTTGACAGGCTATTATTTTATTTTACAGTGTGCACCGAACTGTTTTAAACATTGCTTTGTTTAAGATTTTTGAAAACCATCTGAGTAAAAATGTTGGTTGGTTGGTTCCTTAGTTTAGGGGCTGCGACAACGCGGTCATGTAGCCCCGTGTACTTTGGGTGTGTGTAGAATCTGTCTGATAACCGGTGTTAATTGTGATGACTGTATTAGTGTGTGTATCTGTTTTTTAATTCAAGTAAAAATGTAATAAATGTAATGACGGTGCTAATGATGTTATGAGCATGATGAAATGAATGGGAGGGTGAAGTACGCATGTGCTCGGTAGTAGCATAGTGGCAACGCTGCCTTTAGTTCAACGGTTCTCCGCCGAACTGTCAGATTCCAACTCTGGAAAATACACCTATAGGTAGTGTACGATTTCTCTACATTATGGCTCATCTAAGAGTCTCCAAAATATGCTATGTATGTCTACTCTGTTCTCTTAAACTCTTTGCTTCCCTCATTACAGCGTCCCCTGCATGGAATTGTACAAGCTGCCTGCAGTACTGCTCTGTATGTTGGGTAACGGCTGTCTCAGGCGCTCGTGAAAGGTATTTCAACGTAGTTCTGTTGTTTGTCCACAGATGTCGTGACAGCAGTGAAGTGTGCGTCATGCCTGCAAGGGATACGGGAACGAAGCGCTTATTTTTGAACGAAGACTGAAACCAGCTGCCACCATGCAACCCGAATACGACAAGGTAAGCTTAAATTATACCAATCAATTGTGTAATAGTTATTAATAATTATTTAAATGCATCAAGCAACTATGATGTATTATATCCCAGCTCCTGAAATAATACTGTTGCTATAGATCGTTTTACAATCTTTCTTTTAGATAGATTTCATGAGAAAGCCACTTAATGTAATGGGAACCACGTTTCGACAAATCTTCGCGATCCATCAGAACCCAAAACCACCGTCAATTCAAAAGTTTATACAGTAATTTTGATCACATTTTTGTGGACACGATTACTACCGCTATTTTGCTCCAATCACTTTCAAATTTATACGTTAAAATATAAGAGTCTCCGTGGCTTCGGCGGCAGCACGCCGGACTCTCACCGCTGGGTCCGTGGTTCAAATCCCGGTCACTCCATGTGAGATTTGTGCTGGACAAAGCGGAGGAAGACAGGTTTTTCTCCGTGTACTCCGGAGATGGAGGTACAAGAACAGTTAGACGTAATAAATGAAAAGATTGAGCAATGGGGATTGATGATACACGTGGAGAAGAGTAAAACAGTGGTGATGAGTAGAGATAAGAAAGAAGGAAATGGAGTAATCAAAGTAGGAGATAAGGAATTGGAAGTGGTGAAACACTTCAAATACTTGGGAAGTGAACTGGCTGTTGATGAAACACTAGATTTGGAAATTAGCAAAAGAATACAACTTGGGAGTGTTTTCTACCAACAGGTACGGGGACTAGTATGGAACAAGGATATACCAATTAAGGCTAAAGAAGTTATGTACAAAGCATATTATGTTCCTATAATGGCATATACAGCAGAAACTTGGACAATGACTAAGAGGGATGAGAGCAGAGTACAAACAGCTGAGATGAGATTCCTGAGAAGTATGGTCCAGAAAACGAGGAGAGACAGAGTGAGAAATGAACATATACGGAAAGAACTGGGAGTACAGAAACTAAATGGCAAACTGGAGCAAAACAGATTGAGATGGTTTGGACATGTCAAACGGATGAATAAAGTAAGGCTACCAAGACGAGCACTTGAACGACGGATGACAGGGAAGAGAGGACGAGGAAGACCAAGAATGCGTTGGATGGACTCGATGGAGAATAGTATTAGAAAACGGAACCTGGATTGGAACACTGTGTCGGAAGAAGAATGGTGGAACGATAGAACAAAGTGGAAAGGAACCATATTTGCCCCCACTCAGTGTCAACTGGAAAAGGGGAAATGAAGATGATGATGATGATGACTCCGGTTTTGCCTGTCACAATTTCATTCCAGAATCATCATCCACTATCATTTCATTGCATCCGTCATTCATTTAACCATTGCCCCAGGGTAGTAGTGCGACAGGCTTCGGCAGCCAGTACAGTTCATATCCTCACCGCGGGATGGGGGCTTCATTTATTCCATTCCCTGACCCGGTGGTAGACTGGAATCAGGCTGTGGATTTTCATTTTCACGTCAAAATATAACAATTCAACTTCTGGGTCGGGTTTCTTTAATGCGAAAACTCGGACCAAGGGGTTGGGAATGGGAGGCTTTTACGAAGAAGTGAAATATCACTATAAATTTATTAATATGGGAAAAGTCGAATCCATTCGAAATTCGTAGACTACTATTCTTCGGATAAGGGCCAAAAGACTATCTCAATAAAGTTTCTTGATAGCACCAACCATTGATCAAAGGGGTGGAAAAAAATGGAGCTTTGAGAGAGAAAATCGTATCTTTCTTAATACATGCAATATCAAACCCGTTTAAAATGGTCAATAGTCCTATAAATATTTAAAGAATTGTTTGGTATGCAAAATAACCAGTGATGGACGAAGCAAAGAGGATATAAAAAGCAGGTTGGCTCAGGCAAGGAAAGCATTTCTACAGAAAAGGAATCAGTTGACATCGAATATAGATTTAGGTATTAGGGAGTTATTTTTGAAAGCTTTTGTCTGGAGCGTGGCGCTCTATGGAAGTGAAACTTTGGACTGTTGGAGCAGCAGAAAAGAGGAGAATTGAAGCGTTTGAAATGTGGTGTTACTGTATAATGCTGAAGATCAGATGGGTAGACAGGGTTACAAATGAATACGTATTAATACGAGTGGGAGAGGAGAGATATTTCTGTCCACGGCTAATGAAGGTTGGTAGGACACATACTAAGACACCCAGGAATAGCAAGCTCAGTTATGGAAGGAAGGCTCGAGGATAAGAACTGTAGGGGTAGACCAAGGTTAGAATATGTTAAACAGATTGTCTCGGATGTAGGGTGTGGTAGCTATGTAGAGATGAAACGATTAGCTCAGGACTGGGAGGCATGGAGGGCTGCATCAAACCAGTCAAGAGACTGAAGACTGAACAACAGCAGCTCACCCTTACGCCAAGGGAAGAGCAAAATGTTTTCGGAATTATAAGGAGATGGAGCTTCTCGTATGCAAAACATGTGGAACTTTTGTACGTTTAGAACGATTGACAAATTTAGTGAATTCTCTGCCCGGTGAAATCTAGCTCCGCTTTCCGGCGTGCCAAGATGGACTTTTTTTTTATACGGATAAGATTTAGGCTGGGAGATATAACTGGTATTAACGTGGGCACTTTTACGTCTACAAATTCCGGACACCTACAGTGTGAGAAAGTGCGAGAAAGCTCCACTGTCGCTAAACAGTCGATTATTTTTTATTCGAGAGCGATCTGTTGCTATATTAACATAGGCCGGGTTGTCAATACTCCTAGCGCTTTTATGTCCCGTTCATTTGCTCTGCGACAGTGGCTTAGTGCAGAGGTGTCCAGCTGCACGCCAGCGTGCTTCTGGCGCGGACAGCCTTGCAGTATTGGTGGGGGAAGATTATATATCTGTCTCTCTTCCTCGCTTTCCCATCTTACTCCCTCCCGTACTGCCTTCGTTGTGTTGTCGAACGTCAAACGGTATTCAGTGTAGGCCTATTCTAAATATGAAAGCAAAATTGAAACAAAACGAAAAAATGAGAAATAAAAATAATGATCCCAAAATTGTAATACGTTAAATGAGTTTCATGATACCTTATCAGTATTCCTGACTGTTTTAATGCTATACTCTGTACGCTTGGAGAAAGGGATTGACATTTGGCCGGAAATTCCACATCTTTCATCACCCCTCTGCATCTTCACCAATCCATGTTCGCATAGTTGATGTCATAATACTCTGCGTTGTATTACTTCAGTGCCTGTTCAGCAGTAACTCTGGCTTGTGCAGTTTGGCAACCTAGTTCTCAGACCACATGGCGAGACGAGAACTGTCAATCGCATTCTCCGAGCTTACAGAGTACAAGCACGTAATCTTCAAGTACCGGTACGCTGAGAAACGGGCGAAACACGATGTAGATGTGTCGGACAACCAAAACATAGGACGAACAGTTTGTTTGTTTGTTTGTTTGTTTGTTTGTTTGTTTGTTTACATTTACGTCCGGTGCGCTAGCAATCCCAACTTGACTCGGTCACACGCGACCAAGAGCTATCACTGCGTTTGCAGTCAGGGCTGGCAGCCCAGCGAAGAGAGGCAGGAGGTAGCCTGCTGGCTTACAGTGCAGCACAGCTGACACGTCGAGCGTGCAAAGGCTGGACGCCCCTGGCTTGGTGCAATTGAGAGATTTAGTTAGTTATTGTTGTTTTAAGGGACGGAACTACGAGGTTATTGAGAGATTGGTGGAAACAAAGTACGGTATATCAGTGATGAAGTCTATAATATAAGGTGCGTTCAAAAAGTAACGAGCCGGAGGCATAATTACAGAAACCAGTATCTGTATGTTAGAAGTATTGGCCCTGGCTGTTGAGGCACTTGTCCCACTGTGACACGAGGTGAATGGCTGTCTCATAAAATTCCCTGGGCTGCGATGTGAACCAGTTCCGCACGTACAGCTGGACGTCGGCGTCCGAGGTGAATCGTTGCCCCCCAGAGCCCTTTTCAGGGGACCAAACATGGCGAAATCACAGGGAGAGAGGTCTGTACTGTATGGAGGGTGTCAGAGAACCCCTCATTTGAATTTCTGCGGGAGTGCCGCAACTGTGTTGGCCGTATGAGGTCGTGCATTGTCGTGTAGCAGAATGACCCCTTGGATCGCTTGGCGAAGGGTGGTCAAGGTTTGCGAGTAACGCTGGGCATTCACTGTTGTACCGTCCGGCATGAAGTGTATCAGAAGGGGGTAATCTTGGTCAAAGAAGAACGTCAGCATTACCTTTCCTGCACTCGTGTGGATGGCTTTGCCTAGTTTGCCTATTTTGGGGTGGTGGTGACCCTGGATGCTTCCACTGGACGCTTTGTCATTTGAATTCTGGTTCGAAGTGATGACACCATGACTCATCTCCAACCACCACTCGTGCCAGGAACCCATTCCCTTCCCTCGCATAGCGCTGCAGATGACCAAGACAGTGGGCCATTCGACATGCTTCCTGGTGTTGTTGAAGACTGTGCGGCACCCATTGGGCACACACTTTGCGCAAGTGCAGTCGTTCCTTCATGATGGTGTGCACACTTCCGACGCTCAATCCGACCACGGCGGCTATGGCGTTCACTGTCACTCGGCGGTCCTGGGTAATGAGTGCATCAACCAGCTGGACGTTGTCATCGGTAATGCGGGGGGGGGGTCCTGGACCGGGCATCATCGGCTAACGACACCCGTCCTTCCCTAAAGCGCTTGTGCCACGCCTTGACCCTCGCAAGGAACATGCAGTGTTCGCCGTACACTTGTGACATTCGGCGATGAATGTCCGTTCCTCCTACTCCTTCAGCTGTCAGAAACCGAACAACACCTCTTTGCTCTTCGTTTGACGCCTCCATGTCACTGTTTGCAATGCGACTGACAGCGTTGGACGATTTATGCATGCTGCTGCTCGCTTTGTATCGTCACATGACGTGCACGCGTGCCCTCTAGCGACGGGCTGTGACCTTCCCTGCTCTGGTCGGAACCACACCTCGTTACACACGCCACGATTAGCCGGTTTGCGCATTCCAGCCTCCGGCTCGTTACTTTTTGAACGCACCTTATAATATGTTGGCTGACTGCATGGCTCAGAGGTAATGTTCTAGCTTGCTGTACCCAAGATTGAAGGATCGAATTCTGGCGCAGTCAGCTGGCATTTGAGGGTGCGCAAATGCCAGGGAGCCGTGCCAGTAGATATACTGGTACGTTAAAGATCCCTATCGGGGCACCCCGGCGTCTCTAAAAGCCAGAGTAGTTAAAACGGGCGTAAAATCAATTATTATTATTATTATTATTATTATATGCCATATTGTCAATTCTTATTCTGGTTGTCCTAACTTCTTTTTAACACATAGGGACCGATGTTTCTGAAATTATCCAAGTGAAATATCACGTCCTGTAGTTCGGATTCCTGATAAAATGCAGGTCCCGTGGCTCTTGAGCGCGAGATTAACGGTCCCGTAAAACTAGAAGCTTCCATCCTTCGTGTATGACGTGCCGTATCTCCAATAATATGATGCGTCTTGAATAATGATTGGTCCAATTGTAGTTCAATAGCAGGTTAAAAATTAAAAGGACAGTAAGACAGTTGCTTTTCTTGAGTGGCTTGGACATCTTGGTAATTTAGCCTCGTGTACTGGGGTGTGTATATAGAACATGTATGATAACCTGTAGTATTGTGGTGTGTGTAGAAGTGTATGTATTTATAAATCAGGTGAGGATTGGCAAAGAGTAGCCTTAAGTTAGAAACCACCCCGGCATTTCCCTAGAGTAGAAATGGGAAACCACGGAAAACAACTTCCAGGATGGCTGAGTTCGGAATCGAAGAACCCACCCATTCTCAGTTTTGCCTCACGAGGCTGAGTGTTCCCCGTTCCAGCCCTCAGACCAGAATTAAATCCTTGTACTCCAAGATCAGGTTAATAATAATAATAAGGTTATTGGTTTTACGTCCCAACTGTGACTTTTAGAGACGCCGGGGTACCGGAATATCGCCCCGAAGGAAATCTTTAACGTGCTAGTAGATCTACTGATAGCCTCAACTAACTGCGACAGGATTCGATCCTGCAACCTTGGGCATAGCAAACGAGAACGTTACCACTGAGCCACGCAGCCAGCCATCAGGTCAATGAGAAAGGAGAAGAGTTTCTTCTAATCCCCCAGGGGCTCACATCTAGTGGGACGTGGGCTGGCGACCACGGGGTCCCAGCTGAGTCCGGCATTGCTTCCACTTACTTGTTCCGGGCTCCTCTCTGTCTTCTTTCCTGTCGACCTCACTTGGTCAACTCTTGTTCTCTTCCGACCCCGACGGTATTATGGTATCCGAGGCCTAGGGATTCTCTTCCTTCCCGCCTTAATTGGCACTTGTCTCATCTTTTCTGATACCCTCCTTCTGCGAGGGGTCAGCCTTCTTTTTCTTTTCATGATATCTCCTGCCTTCTGTTGAAGACCCTCAAGGAGGCAGGGTGTATGTAGCCCCACCACTTCTGGTGCATCCTGGATATTGCTACACCCTCAGGGACTCTCGGCTGGTGAGTTCGGGAGTTGGCGATCCCGAGGGATTCCTGAGTTGGGTTCGGTTTTCCCCCCTTTATCCATTACCTCTGGGGCGGACCCTCTCCTCTTTCACTTTCCTATCTGCCTTTCATGGCTCTCCTTCCTTCCAAGTCCCTCAATCCGCATTCTTTGAGGGTTGAGGGCATTTCTTTTCCTCCTGTCTTTTATTTGCCTTATTCTCCTTCTGTTTTCCATTTCTTCTTCTAGTCTATAAGTTAGTAGATAGTTTTGGTTATATTTCATTATCATCTTCACGATCACCCAAACCATTAGGGGCCGATAACCTAGATGTTAGGCCCCTTAAAACAACAATTATCATCACCATCATCAGTTTCTTTAAACCTCCACCCTCACCCCGTACGTTTATATTGAGTCTGTTGACAATAACAGAAGTTTGGTGCTTTTCAGTCGGTCAACACGATTCTTCCCAAATGAGATGTGTTATTCCCTAATCCTGAAAAAAATTACTTGAGATTAATACATTTATTAAATTTATCGTGTTGACTGACTGAAAAGGATCAAACTTTTGTTTACTAAGGCAACACTGAAAATGGCTTCAAACACCACAATGAACTGATATACAAAAAATTTTTTGTTGTCTCTCTGCAGTTGACAGGGCCATTGTTGTTGTTGTTGTTTCATTAAAAGGGCTTAGACATCGTGGTCATTTAGCCCCGTGTACTTGGGTGTGGATACACATACACAAAACCAACAATTTTCTGATAAACTGCGTTGTTATGGTATCTGTATTAGTGTGTATATTTGCAATTCAGGCGAGGATTGGGAACGCGATGGCCGTGGCCTTAATTTAAGCCCCATTCTGGCATTTGCCTGGAGTAGAAGTGGGAATTACAGAACACCACTTCCAAGACGGCCGAGGTGGGAATCGAACCCTGTTTTGTCACATGAGGCCTCGTGAGGCTAAACTGAGAAGAGAAGGGTTTGATTCCCACCTGGTTTTCCACGTCTACTCCAAGCAAATGCCGGAATGGTTCCTAACGTAAGGCCTCAGCCGCCTCCTTCCCATTTCATATCCCCAATTTACAAATACACACACTAGTAGAGCCATCATAATGTCACAGGTTATCACTCAAATGCCACAAACACCCAAAGACATGGGGCTGTATGACCACGATGTCGCAGCCCATAAAATAAGCAACAACATCAACTCCATCCCATCAATACTTTCGACATGACATATAAGTGCTACGTTAGTGCTACCTAGCGTTCGGATGTGATATGACTTTAACTATTGATTTGCATCGATATTTTACGACTTATATAGTAGATTTTCGTTCGCGATGTTGCTATATCGATTTGAAAGACTGTGATTGGCTGGTTAGAGTGATTTCACTTCTGGCCGCTAGGTAGATCTAGTGTAGCACTTAAAACATCAAGTCGGAAGTAATGATGCCCCAAGTATAGTACCGATGTCACGAACGGATCTTCCACAGCTCCAACAAGGACCTCCATGGCCTTTATGGTGTTGGTTTTGCTTGTACTTATAATAGACAAATAATAGCGTATTGAAACGTTTAGACTGCCCCTTACTGTTGGGTGAGAAATGTAACTGTTTACCTCTGCCTAAGCTATGTTGTTTTAATGGGCGCCAAGACCTCAATGCAATGTTGAAATCTAAATTTGTATTTAACAACGTCTAGCTCTGGCAGAACATCTTCAAGACTCTATTCACTCAGATCGTGGTATGATTTGATCATTAACCCAACAAACAAGTGTATCAGGAGAAGGAATTGGTCTATATCTAATGCTACCTACTGAAAGCAAAGATTGCATTGTAAAAGAAATGAATTTATTATATAAAACATGAATAGCAAAATTAATAATAATAATTATAAAATTTAAATTGGAGCGTTGTGATTTGAATATGACCGATAGAAAATTACGTGAAAACGGAGTCTGATAAATTATTGATTTTACTCTTATTTCCAAGCTATGAAGTTACTGAAATATGAAATATAAAACCAAGAGAAATGAGAGATTGCGTATTTCTGCGTCATTGGCGCTTACCACTGGAAATGCCCGAAGCCTTTCCCTCGTACTGGATGATGCTGTGAGCTTCCCACAGTCTCCTGGACGTCGTCATCTCGTCGAGGTTTGATGATATACTCGTAGATTAGATAATTCTATGGTCCGTACCTCGGACCCAAACACTCGTACAACCGCACTGGTTAAGTTATACAAAAGTTAGTCCTCCAATCCACGGAACATCGGAGCGATTCCCCCGTACAACATACTCGTCAAGTATTTCACAGATTGTTACTAACTCCACTGAACATCGGAGCGACACGCACGCGCACCCATACTCCTCAAGTATTTCACAGATAGTCCTAACTCCACTGAACATCGGAGCGACACGCACGCGCACCCATACTCCTCAAGTATTTCACAGATTGTCCTCGTTCCACGGCGCGTCGAACGATATATTCACCCGTTGGCTCCCCCACCACGGTACCGTCTTCCAGCTTACGTCGTCTCCACTGATTGGCTGAGCACGCCGCGCGATCTTCCCCTCCTCTGGGTCATTACACTCGGCGGGAGGGTTCCGTTTCAACAATTCGCCTTTCCTGGACGATGCGACCCAGGATTGCGTCATGCTTTCCGACAAGATTAAGCGTGTACTTGAATTCCCAGTGAGTCACGTCTCTCAAATACCCTAACTGACGAAAACTCCGTAAAATTCCGTAATCATGTAATTTTCTTTGATATTGTCGTTCGTAATAATTTGCTTGATAGCGTTTTCTAAGACATAGAAAACCTATCTGAATGCTAATAATTTTTATAAAATGCTCCGAAAATACCTTAATGAAAATTATAATAAATTAATAATAATAAATTAACATGAACAATTCTCTTGGCTGAACAATTTGCCGCGTAAATAATTACAGAATGGCTTCCAACTGACTTATGCCAGTTGCATAAAAACCCTTCGAAAAACACGTTACAGTATCAATAACTAACAACCCACCCCGGCTTCCCCCATATCTTTAACATTAACCCAGCGTAAGCTTAAAAGGCTCACGGACGGCAGGTTCCAGACGCAATTCAGAAAAGCCAAGGTGAACAGTGAAACTCCAAACACATACACTCTTCCCTGAAGTCTTAACTCGACACGACTCGACGGTTTGATGCTGGCCGAAGCTGGGGTGATAGGCTCACTCACAAGCTCATAAACTCGCTCCTAAGCTAATAATTTAAATTTCAACTGAATGGAGATTGTTGGAAGAAATGAAAACGTGGGCGATGTATTAAAGGTAGAGATATGCATTTGTAGAACTTTTCATGCTGAACAATTCTTACACTCATAGTATAGAGATATTTGTAACTGTTTATCCAGCGTAAGCTTAAAAGGCGCACGAACGGCAGGTTTTTCTTCGGCTCGATTTACTGAAATCGTTATTGCTCGGCTTCCTTTGGTCATAAATGAATAATTTTCTACAGAAATCTTCCTCGAGAAATCATTTAAAGAATGGTGAAAACCGCATCAAAATCCATCAGGTGGTTCTCGAAATTATCCGTTACATCCAAGAATCGGAGACTTTAGCTTGCCACGGTGGGTGAGTGGATAGCGTTTCGATCTACTAACCCCCAAGCTTGCAGGTTCGCTCCTGGCCGTGGTAAGTGATTTTTTTTTTGAAAGGCGGAAAAAATACGACACGCATGTCATACGATGTTGGCATGTCAAAGAACCCATTTGAATTCAGTAGGCCGTGTTCATAATGGCAAAATTAATCTCGGGAGTTTCCGCCAACACAAAGTTCCTCATTCCCCTACTAGAAAGCGCTATAATGTTCAAGGAGCTTGACATTCGTAGTGATTCAAGGACCAACGAAATTCGACATGCAAGCTACCCTCTGGGTGTTAAATTACAAAGCTCGCACCCGGCACCTGAGGCCATACGATATTATTATTATTATTATTATTATTATTATCGGAATCTTTGTTTTATACTATGTAGAGATTCTGTTTTGGTTCTGCAAGACATGACTTGGCTTTCACACATTTTTTCAATAAAACTATGCTGCTCATGAATTAAAGTTTCACGCCTCCCATATTATTGACGAATCGCTGTGATTCCTTCGCTGTAATGAACCACATAATGTTATTTTTGAAACCCCGTAAGTCACGAAGGCCGAGAGCGCTAACGTTGTAACTCGTACTTCGCTGGCATCGGGAGAGCGTGGGTTCGAATTACACATCGGCCGTCCTGAAAATCTATCCATGTTCGATGTCAACAGATTTATTTTCAGTAGAAATGCTTTCCTTGCCTGAGCCTCCCTACTTTTTATCATTTCAAATGATCTTGTCGACTGTGGGGGCGTGGTGGCTCAGCGGTCTAGCTGTATGCCTCTCGCCAAGGTGGTCCGGGTTCGATTCCCGGTCAATGCATGTGAGATTTTCGAAGTGAAATGCCATGTCCTGTGGTTCGGATTCCACGTAAAAAGGAGGTCCCGTGGCTCATGATCTCAAGATTAACGGTCACGTTAAACTACAAGCTTCCTTTCCTTTCCTTCTTGTCGACTTCATCGTTATGCTTAGGTCTACCGTTATGCGTCACGGTTACGGCGTGTATGACGTCATCATGTTGTTCAGTGCATATGCACCGAGTCTGAGTTTACTCCTGGGGTCTAGCGTTATGCGAACGAAGACGGCGAGTGCGTGACGTCATGCCGCCCCCGCGCGGGAAGCCTAAGTTAGAGGGTAATAGAGTCTGTTGAGTCTGAGTTAACTCCAGGAGTCTGGCGTTATTCGATATGGAGACGGCGAGTGCGTGACGTCATTTTCACCACCAGGCAAATGCTGGGACGGTTCCTTTCCACAGGTCAACGGCCGACTTCCTTCCAAAATCCCTTCCCCGACCCTTCCTTAACTACTCCCAAGTTAGCGGTCACCTGGGCGATCGGCTTGCCACGCTCTTTGAAAAGGCGTAACGTATAATAATAATAATAATAATACTTTTTTTTTCGTAGTCAGTTTACCCTCCATGTAGGCTTTTCCCCCACGCACTCAGCGAGGGATCCCACCTGTACCGCCTCTACGGGCAGTGTCCTGGAGCTTGACATCGGATCTGGGGTTACAACTGGGGAGGCGGGACTAGCGCCTCGCCCAGGCGGCCTGACCTGCAAAGCGAACAGGGGGCCTTATGAGGGATGGGACGGGATGGGAAGAATGGGAGCGATAGACAAGGAAGAGGGAAGGAGGCGGCCGTGGCCTGACGGTAGGTACCATCCCGCCATTTGCCCCGAAGACGAAGTGGGAAACCACGGAATAACACTTCCCAGGATGGCTGAGGTGGGAATCGAACCCCTCTACTCATTTGGACCACCCGAGGCTGAGTAGACGCCTTTCCAGTCCTCATGCCACTTTTCAAATTTCGCGGCAGAGCCGCGAATCGAACCTCGGATCTCCGGGGTGGCAGCTAAGCACTGACCACTACACAACGGAGGCGACATAATAATAATAATAATAATAATAATATTAATAATAAACCCTTTGGTAATTTTGAAGTATTAATTACCCCTTTGCCCAAATTTAGTTCATGTGAAATACTGTTCGCAACACACCTGCAGTTCCAATCTACGGACGAGACTTACCTTCTTAGAATGTTTACTCTTGCTTGAAGTGGAGTAGCGGTTCTGTGTTCTGCTGCCAGCTAAGAGATGGCGTGAATGTCGCAGTCGAGCCACCATTGCCCTTGGCTGTATTATACACGTGTCATGTCGGCCTTCACTGAATGAATAATGCAATCCACGTTCTCCGTTGAAACTTAGTGACAAACTAGCCGCCTTCATGGTCTAGGGTTCGATGAAGAATTCGAATCCCATTGCAATCTCTCCTATCTGTGGTTTTTCACTCCAACTCAACATAAATCATCTAAGGAAGCTGCGATAGGTCTTGGTCCATTAACGAATGTCTCTACTCCTTTCACTGATTTTATACCCATCATTAAATCGGAACTTCATGATGTTTGGTTAACGAGATGGCACGAGTATACCCGAGAGAAAGCTGAGTTTTATTATACCCTTCAATCTACGATTCCCCGCCTCCCTTGGTTTTTTAACGGTACATACACGCGACGACAAATTATCACCATCATTCGGTTACGTTTTAATCATGACCTTACGCCTGCCTACATGCTCGTTTTTGTCGAACGGAAATTGGTACAATTAACCATCTCGTGTTTCAGTGTTCGCTTTATGAAAATCAACGATTTAGCCTATTCTCCTACATACTTTAGGTTTTCAGTGTCCTTTAAATATATCTGTTCTCCTTAATTCTCCTACATTCCCGGGCCTCTCCTCCTTATTATGATATTTTCATTAGTGTCAATTGACTTTTTAATATCCTAACACCCTTATGTATGACGCGGTTTAATTTTCTTGTCCATGTAGTAAGTCGCTAAGATGCGTCTCTTCAGCGTGAAGATTTGATTCTCAATGTGCCCTGTTGATTTTGTGTGTCATTTCCCTTCAGTATTTAATACAGTATATGTTATTCGTTATATGAATACTCCCCACATTTTTGGTCTATGCAATGTTAGTGACTGGGTAACGAGCTCGTCTATGCCCAAACCGCAACGAGGAGAAGAAGAAGAAGAAGAACATGAATCACGGATTGTTGCTCTCAATCCTAGTCCCAACTTGAAGTTAACAGATTGCACAATAACATATAAGTTATTGGGCAGATTCCAGACAGACGCCGAAGTACACGGGGCTGATTACCAGGATACTGGGTTATGTTTGTGACATCCAGAGAATTGATTCTCTAGTTTCGCTTCCATAGAGCGCCACGCTCCAGACAAAGGTTTTCAAAATTGGCTTTCTGATACCTAAATGTGTGTTCGATGTCAACAGATTTATTTTCTGTAGAAATGCTTTCCTTGCCTGAACCTCTCTACTTTTTATATCCTCTCTTTGCTTCGCCCATCACTGGTCATTTTGGTATATTGGCGTTCACGGCCAGTGAATTGAAACTCATTAATCTGTGTAGGATTGTGCCGCGTCTTGTGTGGGGTTTCACCTTGGACACCAAGCTGGCTTATCAGCGGGCTCTTGGTGTCCCCGCCCGGATCCTCACAGGAGACGAGTAGCGAACTGCGCGCTACCTCCCTTTATATGAAGCGCACCTGCGCCTCTTCACTGCGAGAACTAAAAGCTCAAGCAGCCTTAACCTCCCTATGAAGGCTTCCAAAAAGATGGTATATTGGCTTTCACGGCCAGGGAATTAAAACTAAGCAATGTTTCTGGGTTTGTGCCGTGTCTTGTGTGGGGTTTCGCCTAGGACACCAAGATTGCTGAGTTTAACTGGTCATTTTGCTTCCTCAGTAACAGAAGTCACCTACTTCCTTTAGCTTCACTTGTAAATTTGACGTCTGATTTATTTCGGCTGCATTGCACTATTTTTGTTTTATATTAATTGATTTTCATCATGAATTCTTTCCTCAAGACGGAGTCCATACCATTTAAAAACTCATTCAAATCCTCTGGTGAATCGGCTAAGATGACGGATCTCATCAGCAAATCTAAGAGTTAAAAAATACAGTCAGTCTGAAAGACTAGACTTTGTCATTTCAAATGACGCATGCTACAAATGCTACACATGTTAGAAAGGCTCAGGAGGGCTCTTTCAACAGACTCCATTACCCATTAACTTACGCTTCCCGCGCGGGTACCTCTTTAAGGGTCACCCTGTATTTGAGTCTGAAATCTTTTACAACTCTTTAAGGGTCACCCATTATTTGAATCTGATATCTTGCAAACCTCTTTAAGGGTCACCCTGTATTTGAATTGAATCTAACATACTGTACACCTCGTTAAGTGTCACCCTGTATTTTGCTCTGACATCCTGCACACCTCTTTAGGAGGCCCTGTATTCTTACCTGGCATCTTGTATATCTCTTTAGAAGTCACCCTGTATTCTTGTGTGACATCTTGTACACCTCTTTAGGAGTTACCGACTACCCTATATTCTTATCTGGCATCTTGTATATCTCTTTAGGAGTCACCCTGTATTCTTATCTGGCAGCTTGTACACCTCTTTAGGAGTCACCCTGCATTCTTATCTGACGTCTTGTATATCTCTTTAGGAGTCACCCTGTATTCTTGTGTGACATCTTGTACACCTCTTTAGGAGTCATCCTGTATTCCTGTCTGACATCGTGTACACCTCTTTAGGAGTCACCCTGTATTCTTATCTGACGTATATCTCTTTATGAGTCACCCTGTATTCTTATCTGGCATCTTGTACACCTCTTTAGGAGTCACCCTGTATTCTTATCTGACGTCATGTACATCTCTTTAGGAGTCACCCTGTATTCCTGTCTGACATCTTGCATACTTCTTTAGAAGTCACCCTGTATTCCTGCCTGACGTCACGCACTCGCCGTCTCTGTATCGCATAACTTTAGACCCAAGCATAACGACGAAGTCGACAAGATCATTAGAAATGATAAAATTATTTCTCCTTGAAACTTTACTTTAAATTCAACAACAAAGGCGGTTTCTTCAACCTCCGAACTTCCGGGTTAAAAGGCAATCAAGTGGTGGAGGCGGGTATGCTCAGAGGGCGACTCGCATATCCCCCACCGTAACCACTGCCACTTCCAACGTAATTACGCCATTTTGAGTACACGCAAACCTGGCTGCTACAATGAATTCTCCCACCAAGTGCGAGTTGCACAGTGTAATTCGGTCAAACAGAAGGGAATAGTGCAGCGGAAATTCACCAAAGAATGTGCTCCTCTGATTCATGACAACGCCCGTCCTTACAGTGTTGCTGTAGCTCAACAGCTTATTCAGCATCTGAGTCGGCTCATACGAACAGCCTTATCCTACGTGTTCATTTCCAATTTAGCCTTGATCTCTTGTTGTTGTTGTTGTTGTTGTTGTTGTTGTTGTTGTTGTTGTTGTTGTTGTTGTTGTTTCATTTAAGGGTCTTGGTCATCGCGATCATTTAGCCCCGTATGCTTGGATGAGTGAAGAATTTGTGTGATAACCACTGTGTTATTTTGATGGCTGTATTCGTGTGTATTTGTAATTCAGGTGGCGTAGTCGGTAGCATGCTGAACTGTTTGCCCAAGATCGCGGGTTCAAACCCGGTCGCGAAGTCGTCGGATATTTTTAAGAGCGTTAAGAACCTTCTGTATGCCTTCCTTCGAGAGGGAAGTAAAGCCGGAGGGTCCATGTCATAGATTTATGACATGTAAAAGAACCTATCACTACAATAGGTAGTGTGTAGCCAAATTTTTGTAGGCTATTTGGTTTAGAAACGCTCTATCAATTTCCAACGTTCGCCGTTAGGTGTCAGTGACAGTGGCTAAAGTTTGGAACTACTTGAAATTGAACTTGTTGGCAGCCTACGGGCGTTCAATTAATATACCCTGCTATGGGCATTGGTTGCAATTCAAGTATAATAGTAAATCAGGTGAGGATGGGGAAGTAGGCTGTCGTGACCTAATGTTAGTTACCACCCTGGCATTTGCCTGGAGTAAAAATGAGAAACCACGGAAAACCACTTCCAGGGTGGTTGAGGTAGGAATCGAACTCTCTTCTTCTCAGTTTAGCCTATGCCTCAGGAGGCTGAGTGTAACTTGCACCGTTATAACCCTCAGACCAAAAATAAAATTTCTTAGCAGAGCCGGGAATCGAACCCCGACCTTCGGGGTGACAGCTTCGGCTGGAACGGGATTCACTCAGCCCCATCACTTCTGGTACACCCTCAAGGGCTCACGGCTAGTGAGTTTGGGAGTTGGCAACCCTGAAGGATTCCTGAGCTGGGTCCGTTTTGTCCCCTTTTTCCTTTGACCTTGGGGCGGCCCTCTACTCTTTCCCCTTTCCTATCTACCTTTCATGGCTCTCCTTCCTTCCAAGTCCCTCAATCATCATTCTTCGAGGGTTGAGGGCATTTCTTTTCTTCCTGTCCTTTATTTGCCTTATCCTTTATTTGATTACCATTTCTTTTTCTAGTCTGTAAGTCTGTAGTTAGTATTAGTTATAGTTTTCATTCTCTTCTCATCTTTCACTATCACCCAAACCATTAGGGGCCGATAACCTAGATGTTAGGCCCCTTAAAAGAACAATTATCATCATCATCTAAATGCATCTAATAAGCAGTGATAAATATGTATTGTAAAGTTTGCAAGGCCTTACATGAGTTCACAGTTTTGCCGCCATTGTGTGCAGTGAACACATCAATCACGTTTACCTTGAGTTGTCAAGTAACAGCGACTCTTCGGACAACAGCTGATGATGTGTAAGAACCGGGAAAGACCTCGAAGATTCTTGCGTCAACGCGAGGCATCTGATCCGCATGTTAGTTTTGTCGTCGCATTGTTGTCAAGTGACATCATTATTTGTCGATGGCCTTGTCTCACTTCAGATGTTCGTGGGAATACCAGCCCCGCCCTCTACTGACAATACATCAAAACACTGGACAGCCTAGCAATTGGCTGACTCACCTCGTTTTAGAACAGAATGAGCAATTTCGCAGTGTTGCCAAATTGGTGTTTTTAGCACCAGATCTGGTGTTTCTGAAGTTCGTCTGGTGTCAGAAATGTTCTAATAGCACCATAGCAAAATACTGGGGTTATTTCAATAAAACCAGTGCCAAATCTGGTGCTTAACGGATTTTTCCATGAAATTGTCTCCTATGACAAACAAGTAAAACCTGGAAGCCATGTAATAGTTT
This sequence comes from Meconema thalassinum, assembly GCA_946902985.2. Classification (NCBI taxonomy): domain Eukaryota; kingdom Metazoa; phylum Arthropoda; class Insecta; order Orthoptera; family Tettigoniidae; genus Meconema; species Meconema thalassinum. The sequence continues at coordinate 112,005,409 of OX336393.1, forward strand.
TAATAAAGTTAATCGATTAAGATACGCAATGTTCAGCCTTATACGTGTCAAGATCAACACTTCAACAGGGGAAGTCTCTGAAATCCTCATTCTCGTGCATAAGTGCTAAGTAAGCGCAACATGCAGGACTCAGTGCAAGTACACTTGTACAAAGAATCGACCTATCATCTATTTTATTCCCAGCTCCCGGGGGATTTCCCAGTTACATGCGAAGGCAGTTTATGTACTTTCGCTCCCTCACTCTAATGCAGATGTAGGGAGAGTGTTTAGCCAAGTTTAATTGGTGAAAACAAAGCAAAGAAATCGAATGAAAGTTCAAAAAATTGCATTCCATTCTGTGTGTGCGATTTGGACTAAAACAGAGGTAAAATGCTATCACGACTACGAACTTTCGAAAGATATAATAGTGGCCAAAATTGAAAGTATGCAGAGCTACAGCAATACTACACCTCCCTGCTCTAAAGATGCAATAACGGTAGCAGGCTCCGCAAGTGAAGAAGACAAATTTTAATGAAAGAAATGTAAGTAAAAAGCCGTTTATATATTTATAAGTTTTGGTGTTTTTCTAGTGTTTTGAAGCATAGAGTCCAGCTGGTGCTTTTCTGGTGCTTTAAAGCATAGGGTTTAGTTCTTTACCATTTCAAAATTTGGCAACACTGCAATTTCGTTGTTTCTTTTGGGGCTAGGACATCGTGATCATTGCCCCCTGTCTACTTGTTTGTGATACTGATGATGGTAATTGTTGTTTAAAGGGGCCTAACGTCTAGGTTATCGGCCCCTAATTGTTTGGGTGATAGTCAGGGCCGTATTTCTAAATAGGCTAAGTAGGCTGCAGCCTACAGCGGCAAATTTTCAGGGGCGGCAGTTTGGCAATTCATTCAAAAGCTAAAATAAATTATTTCAGACGTTAATAACATTTTTCGTGCGAATTTAAGAATACTTGTTACTTAAAACTATGTTTTAGTCCTTCTTCAGTTTTTCCCGCCTTAGAAGAGTTAAGAACTATCTGCGAACTAGTATTTCTGAAATACGGTTAACCTAACTTTTATTACTTTGTATTGAGACAAATACAACAAAAACACTTTCATATGAGGACATTATTAACGAGTTTGCCATTACGAAATCTCGTAAGAAAGCTATGTAAATTTGAACATCAAGATTACGTGGGGTGAGTTGTTTTAGAGAAGTTTGTATATTTTTCAACAACAACAAAAAATAAACCAGTAATTAACTAAATTTTGTGTAATTTCATTTCACCATGTAGGACAACTTAATTCAAATTGAACACAGTTCTTCAATTACACAAAAGATAAAAGATCAAATATAAAAATATGTGTGAAATAGTGATCACTGATCTCCAAGAACAAATTAATTAATTAAGTTCGAAACTCATTTATTTTTTATGAATCTTAAAAGAAGTACGTAAAAAAGACAAGTAGATAACTAATTTCAGTATAACATTTATTATGTAAGTCAATAAAATTGTAGTTTTATCTAAACTAAATGAACTTTATTTGTAAAAATGATGAAAACGCCAATGAACTCTATCCTTTTGTTGTATAAAACAAATGTATTAAGCAAATATGGACTACAGAGGGGGCGGCAAATGGACTTGAGCCTATAGGCGGCATACTCTTAAATCCGGCCCTGGTGATAGTGAAAATGAAAGATGATCAAATGCAACTTTCAACTAAAGCTAACTACTGGCTTACAAACTAGAAGAGGAGACGGGAAACAGAAAGGAGAACAATGTAAATAAAAGACAGGAGGAAAGGAAATGCCCTAAACCCTCGAATAATGAGAATTGAGGGACTTGGAGGGAAGGAGAGCCGAGAAAGGTTGTGAGGAAAGGGAAAGAAGAGAGGGTCCGCCCCAAAGGCAACGGAATAAAGGGGAGAATTTGACCCAGCTCAGGAATCCCTTGGGGTCGCCAAATCCCGAACTCACCAGCCGTAAGCCCTTGAGGGTGTAGCACTATCCAGGGTGCACCAGAAGTGGTGGGGCTACACACACCCTGCCTTCTTGAGGGCCTTGTGCAGAAGGCAGGAGATATCATGAAAAGAAAGAGAAGGCCCTCGAAGAATGAGGGTATCAGGAAAGATGAGAAAAGGGCCAATTAAGGTGGGAAAGTGAAAGACTCCCTAGGCGTGGATATCTAATTCCATTGGGGTCGGAAAAGAACAAGAGTTGACCAAGGGAGGTCGATAGGAAAGATGACGGAGAGGTGCCCAGCATAAGTAAGTGGAAGTAATGCCGAATTCAGCTGGGGTCCCGTGGTCGCCAATCCACATCTCACTAGTCGTGAGCCCCTGGGGGTCTACTTGTTTGTAGAATTGTCTGATAAACTGTGTCATTGTGGTGTCTGTAGTCGTGTGCATATTAATAATAAAATTGAGGCTACGATTGGGAGGGAGGTGACCTTTATAAGTTACCATCCTAGCATTTGGTTGAAGTAGAAGTGGGAAAACCACTTCCAGGATGGCTGAGGTGAAGTACACGGGATTAAATGATCACGATGTCAAACACCTCAAATGATTTGCTGTTGTAAATTCATTTGAGAGGTGTGGGACATCTTGGTCATCAGACCCGTGTAGATGGGTGTGTGTTGAATTTGTCTTATAACCTGCATTATTGTGAAGACTGTAGTAGTGTGTGTGACTGTATCAGGGTCAGAGATGGGGTAGGCACCCCGGAACTTGAAGTAAGGTACTATCCCGGCAATTGCCTGGAGGGAGTGTGGAAAAACACACTCAGGATAGCCACTGTCAGTGCCGGGATTTGAACCTACGATCTCCGGACTTTCTACAGTTGCCCTCACGGCCGTGGGGCACAATTTAACAAGCACGTTTGGGGGGACCCCTCAAATGAAACTAGAAATCACAAGTGAAGCCCTAGCCTCAACCCTTTATGGGATAGTGGTCTCTATATTAACCACCTGTCATAAGGACAGTTTATGCTTTCAAAGATGCTGACAGTTGAATCTTTCAGCCAAATTTTGGAGAATTTTCATGCAGAAGTGCTAGTAATCTAAAACTGAAATATTATATAAGTATCTACTTGACGTAAGTTTTTTTTAGCGTATTAAGTATTTTATTTCGTTGTTTTCAATTTCTTTAGCGTATGGCTTTTAGTGCCGGGAGTGTCCGAGGACATGTTCGGCTCGCCAGGTTTGTAGCTGCTTCGAGACGGACACCCAATGGGTGAGCTACAAGTACCGTTGGGGAGGAAGGTTGGAATGTAAGGAGTTGGAAGGTAGCGGCTGTGGCCTATAGTTAGGGACCAACCCCGGCATTTGCCTGGAAGGAAGATGGGAAACCACAGAAGACCATCTTCAAGGTTGACGGCGGGGAGATTCGAACCTCCTCGCCTCCCGGATGTGAGCGATTGCCAGCAGTCATGCCGTAACGACCACGGCTAACTCACCCGGTGACGTAAGTTAATGTGTTGGATAAAATATTAAACTAAAATCATTAATAATTTAAGTGTAAAAATAAAATATAAATCTGGAAATAAAAATCATAAAAATAAAATTACAGGTATAAAAGAAATATAAAAATAAACTATAAAATAATTATGAAAATAATTGTAAAAATCAATTCGAAATTAATTAATTAATTCAATAAAAATATCAAAATTAAATCTATAGGAACATAAATTGAAGATTTAAGATAAATATAACTTACTAGCATTAGCCGTCGCGGCTTCGCCCGCGAATATTCTATTTGTAAAGAGTACACTTAGCAAAATCTCAATCATGAAGGCTATGACTGATTTATCCTTGGTGTGAATAATCAGACTTTATCAATTCAGCTACTGGTGCAGTGGTTAGGGGTTTGCCATTCCTTCATAGGTATATGAGAGCGAAGTTAGTTTTCTGGGAATATCACAGACACTGTTAATTTAAGGGCCTTTAAATGTGGTTTTCGGAGACCCTTTATAGTCGGGTGAAAAAGACCTTTCGTACCACACTCACACGTGAAAATTGCGTGAAAAAATTCTAGAGTGCTCCTTGACCCCCTTAAGCACATTATACTGTACGTATTGATGAATTTTACAGCTTAATTTGGTTCAGTGATAACCTTATAACCGTCTGGAAACTTTCACAGTAATGTAATAATTGGAATTGCATTGCGTCTTACAGAAATAGATGGACCTGTGAGATTCTGTTACCATGGTTACCGTGTTGCATTCATTCATTATTTCATTGTAAATAAACATGTTTTAAGGTATTTATTTAATTGTGGGGCATTTAAAGAGTAAGTGAGTGCGTTTCGCTTACGCATTGGGTTATGGTGAACCTGTAGGTACCCAATATGTGTAGGTTGGTGTTAATGGGACCTTATTTTCGGTACAAAACTGGAATGGGACTTTAGCAAAATAATATAGGGAGGGATGAGTACATTAAAATTAGAGAAACAAAAAAATAACATTATTAATAATTATAACAATTAAAATAAATTAAAATGTAAAAACACCTAAAACCTTATAAAGGGTTAAGAAAAATGACTCCTATCATACATTTTATTTTTTTATGAATGGCAGCACTGCTCCGGTGCGAGACTGTCAGGACGAAAGAAACGGTTTCCTTCGCTCTCAGATTAACATCAGAGAAAGGTTTCTGAGGTACGGGCTGTCTGTGATAATAGATGCACACAGCTTGTTGTCCTTCGTACAGAGATTGGAATGAAGATGTTAAACATCGCAAGTCATGCCAATTAATGTAGCCGCTCCCAACGGTTTTCTGAGGTGAAAGGAAACCAGGCATGATGTAGCTCCTGGCTTCCGGCCTGATATATACACTTGTCTGTCCAGCAGGTGTGGTGTTTGATGTACACCCAGCAAAATATACAAGCAAATCTAGGGCATTATCATCCCAAATGATGTGGGCATCCAGTGGCGTACGCAGGATATCCTTCTGGCAGGGGGTTCATTACTACAGAAGGGAAATTGCGTAGGCCTACGCTCCTAAAGAGATAGATGACCTTGCTGTTCCGCCCCCAATACGACTGTCATCATAATACATTATTAAAATATTTCGATTAATATTCATAAAAAACAATAACTAAATGAACATTGTCTTTTTTTATCAAGATCGCGGGTTCAAATCCGGCCGAAGTCGTCGGATTTTTAAGAGCGTTAAAAATCCCTCAGTATGCCTTCCTTCGGAGGGGAAGTAAAGCCGGCGGTCCCATGTCATAGATTTATGGCATGTTAAAGAAGCTTCCACTAATTACACCTGTGTGAAGCTTAATTGGATAGGTTAAAAATGTAAACAACGCTCTTAGGTTTCTACGTTCGTTGCCAAGAGCCGACTGCGGTGGCCTCTAGTAGCTAAGTTCTGAACTAGTCCTAGTAGTCGTTGTTGGTGGCGTTTGGCGGCAAAAGTAGGAACTATTTGAAAAATTCTAAGTTGCAGTCTGTACTTAAATTTAAAAAAAAAACAGATACACACACTAATACAGCCATCACAATTAACACTGGTTATCAGACAGATTCTACACACACCCAAAGTACACGGGGCTACATGAATGCGTTGTCGCAGCCCCTAAACTGAGGAACCAACCAACCAATGTAAACAACGCTCTCAGGTTCCTACATTCGTTGCCAAGAGCCGACTGCGGTACGTCTGGTAGCTAAGTTCTGAACTAGTAGTCGTTGACGGTGGCGTTTGACGTAAAAAGTAGGAACTACTTGAAAATTGATCGTCTGCAGTCCTTACTTGAATTAAAACAGATACACACACTAATACAGTCATCACAATTAACACCGGTTATCAGATAGATTCTACATACAACCAAAGTACACGGGGCTACATGACCACGTTGTCGCAGCCCCTAGACTTAAGAACCAACCAACATTCTCCTTGGATAATAGCTATTCTGAGCCTCATTAGGCCTATATTTTTAGCACAATAAACAAATGACAACAAGGATTTTAAAATATGGAAAAGCGTAACTACCGGTAAATAATAATAATAATAATATCTTATAGCCTCGGGTGCCTGGTGCAAGCTTTGTTATTTGACACCCAGAGGGTAGCTTGCATGTCAAATTTCGATGTTCCATGAAGCACTATGAAAGTCAAGGAGGTTAGATACCTAAGCTCCTTAAACACTATAGCGCTTTCTAGTGGAGAAATGAGGAACTTTGTGTTGGTGGAAACTCCCGAGATTAATTTTGCCATTATGAACACGGCCTACTGAATTCGAATGGGTTCTTTGACAAGCCAACATCGTATGACTTGGTGTCGTAATTTTTGCCGCCTTTCAAAAATCACTTACCACGGCCATGACCTAACCTGCAAGCTTGGGGTTAGTAGACAGACACGTTGACCACTCACGCACCGTGGTAAGCTACTACCGGTAAATAAAGAAACCGAAATGATGCAGTGGTATCATCATGTGCTTACGTGATTGCTTACAATATTGATATTCCTCCCTATATTATTCTACTACTGGTCCCATTCCAGTTTTGTACCGAAAATGAGGTCCCATTAACACCCTACCTACACATACAGGGTCTTTCATATAAAGTAAGAACGCCAAGCGGCGGGTTTGTTATCCGCTAGTGTGGTGGCCTTGACCGAGCTTGTGGCGAGCCGTGGCCCCCTGCTCTAAGCGTGTATAAAATCCTCTATGAAATATTACCTTATAAAAGTTGCTGGAAGTGTCGTCCTTCCTGGGTTATACAGGCATTGTATCTGGTAACCACATTTTGGCTGACACGAGTGAGTCATGCCACAGTATTTTTTTCTGATATTTTACTTTGAGTTTTTTATTGAGCACTGAACCAGTAGTGTCAAAGTTATTTACAATTACGTGAATCTGTGCTAGTAAAGGTGGCACTTCATCAAGAAATTGCTGAACAAATGCATCACGTACCCGCCGAGCCGAATCGTAATTAAAATAAATTTTACATACAAAAATACGATGTTACAATGATAACTGTCTCAACATGTTCAGACTGGCGACTGATAACACCTGCACGCTTATTGCAAGGTCAAGTTCGTACTATGCGCGCGCTTTCAATACTAGAGCAGGGGGCCGTGGCGCGTCATAAGCTCGGTCAAGCCGGCTTCAGCAGTGAATGACAAAACCGCCGCTCGCCGTTCTTACTTTATATGAAAGACCCTGTATGGGGTACCTACAAGTTCAGCATAACCTAATGAGTAAGCGAAACGCACTCACTTACTCTTTAAATACCTCACTATTAAATAAATACCTTAAAACATGTATATTTACAATGAATTTATTTATTTATTTATTTATTTATTTATTTATTTATCGTATGGATTTTAGTGCCGGGAGTGTCCGAGGACATGTTCGGCTCGCCTGAGTCTGTAGCTGCTTCCAGCGGATACCCTAAAGGGTGAGCTACAAGTTCCGTTCAATTTCAAGTAGTTCCAACGTTCGCCACCAGATATCAATGATAACTAGTGGTGAACGTTGGAACTTTGATAGAGCGTTCTGACGAAATCTAACCTAACAAATTTTGCTTTACACAAGTTTAGTCTGTGAAAGGATCTTTTACATGCCATAAATCTATGACATGGGACCGCCGGCTTTACTTCCCCTCCGAAGGAAGGCATACTGAAGGATTTTTAACGCTCTTAAAAAATCCGACGACTTCGGCCGGGTTTGAACCCGCTATCTTGGGCATAGCAATTCAGCATGCTACCGACTACGCCACCGAAGCAACACGGTAACCATGGTAACCATGGTAACAGAATCTCACAGGTCCATCTATTTCTGTAAGACGCAATGCAATTCCAATTATTATATTACTGTGAAAGTTTCCAGACGGTTATAAGGTTATCACTGAACCAAATTAAGCTGTAACATTCGTGAATACATAAGTTACAGTATAATGCGCTTAAGGGGGTCAAGGGGCACTCTAGAATTTTTTCACTTTTTCACGAATTTTCACGTGTGAGTGTGGTAAGAAAGGTCTTTTTCACCAGACTATAAAGGGTCTCCAAAAACCACATTTAAAGGCCCTTAAATTAACAGTGTCTGTGATATTCCCAGAAAACTAACTTCGCTCTGATATACTATGAAGGATTGACAAACCCCTAACCACTGCACCAGTAGCTGAATAAAGTCTGATTATTCATACCAAGGATAAATCGGTCATAGCATTCATGATTGAGATTTTGCAAAGTGTACTCTTTACAAATAGAATATTCGCGGGCGAAGCCGCGACGGTTAATGTTAGTTATTATTATTACTGTATTATGTGAGAGAAAAATAATGTTTTGCTCTCAATGTTCTTACTGCCATTATCATTGCCTCTCAACACGTGCCTATCCTAAAGGCTTTATCTGCATCATTGATAAGAATACATTGCAGGAACTCCTCATGTACCGAATTATCTTTAACGAAACGGACATACACAATTAAAGCGATGTGATGAAAGTTACCGATCGCTTACTTCAACAGAAAACTGATCCATGGCTAACTCCAACGCCACTGTTGGCATCCTAAAGGGATGTGTATTTAGGGACTGGTGCTCCTTTTACCCTGGTGTAGAAGGGAATTTAAGTAGCGTTAGAATATTTTCACGGGGATGAAGCTACGATACGAGTAACTGACAACCCTGACAACACTGGGTACTTCAGCGCCACCCCACTACGAGCGCTGCTAGGCAAAAGGCCATCTTGTGATTGGTTGATTTGGCCTTGTTACCACTGCCGGCTGGATCGCATCCATCCTGGCTGCTTTAAAGCGATCCAGCCGGCGGTGCTTGTTTCATTTGTTGTTCTGTGTTGTTGATAACATGGCAGCTCCACATGCTCGAAACGGTAACTGTTCATTATCCTGATTTTGAGAGATATTTAAGTCACTTATACGTTCAAACTACTCGCAATGGCAAATATTGTTCCTGGGTAACACGATATTGTCGTATTTCTGAAGTTTATAATCGTGCTCCATACTTTTCATTCGTAAACCGTATTTGTCAAATGCGGGGGTATTGCTCACGCCAAAGAATATGAGTCATACGACATCGGCGTGAACAGTTCTGAATAAAACCATCAAGTCCAAAGTCTCAAGTTGGTGCGATTTTTAGCCTATTTTCAATTTTGAAAAAATAGGCTTATGAGATCACCTTTTGTCCGTGTGTGTGTGCGTGTGTGTGTGTGTGTGTGTGTGTGTGTGTGTGTGTGTGTGAGGCGTGTGTGTGTCCCCCCTAATAACTTTTAAACGGCTGGAGCGATTTCAATGAAACTCGGTAAGTTCATAGTACACACATCAAAAAAAGTTTTGCATCACCTCGGTTCCCAGATCTCCGGCATATAGACGTTGACTGTGTATATTGTATCCAAGATACAGTCCCTTTGACTGTTCATAGATGTCACTAAAACTGCTCAAAGATGTAAACAACCATGCATGAGCAGGGCCTATTAGACGGAGGGGGTACGACAGCCGATCAGTTCCAGTCATTCCACCAGGACGAAGGTACGCTGCTCATGTTGTCTGTAGTTCTACCATGCCTAGAAGGTCAATACCGCAGTTCGATCGCGTCCGCATTGTTACTTTGTGTTAAGAAGGGCTCTCAACAAGGGAAGTTTCCAGGCGTCTCAGAGTGAACCAAAGCGATGTTGTTCGGACATGGAGGAGGTACAGAGATACAGGAACTGTCGATGACAGGCCTCGCTCAGGCCGCCCAAGGGCTACTACTGTAGTGGATGACCGCTACTTACGGATTGCCGCTCGGAGGAACCCTGACAGCAATGCCACCATGTTGAATAATGCGTTTCGTTCAGCCACAGGACGTCGTGTTTCAACTCAAACTGTGCGCAATAGGCTGCATGATGCGCAACTTCACTCCCGACGTCCATGGCGAGGTCCAGCTTTGCAACCCCGACACCATGCAGCGCGGTACAGATGGGCCCAACAACATGCTGAATGGACCCCACGGAATTGGCATCACGTTCTCTTCACCGATGAGTGTCGCATATGCCTTCAACCAGACAATCGTCGGAGACGTGTTTGGAGGCACCCTGGTCAGGCTGAACGTCTTAGACACACTGTCCAGCGAGTGCAGCAAGGTGGTGGTTCCCTGATGTTTTGGGGTGGCATTATGTGGGGCCGACGTACGCCACTGGTGGTCATGGAAGGCTCCGAAACGGCTTTACGATACCTGAATGACATCCTCCGACCCATAGTGCAACCATATCGGCAGAATATTGGAGAGGCATTTGTCTTCATGGACGACAATTCTCGACCTCATCGTGCACATCTTGTGAATGCGTTCCTTCAAGATAACGACATCGCTCGACTACAGTGGCCAGCATGTTCGCCAGACATGAACCCTATCGAACATGCCTGGGATATGTTGAAAAGGGCTGTTTATGGACGTCTTGACCCACCAACCACTCTGAGAGATTTACGCCGAATTGTCGTTGAGGAGTGGGACAATTTGGACCAACAGTGTCTTGATGAACTTGTGGATAGTATGCCACGGCGAATACAGGCATGCATCAATGCAAGAGGACGTGCTACTGGGTATTAGAGGTAGTGGTGTGTACTGCAATCTGGACCACAAATGCTGAAAGTCTAGCTGTATGATGGTACAACATGCAATGTGTGGGTCTCATGAACAATAAAACGAGCTGAAATGTTGTTTGTGTTGATCTCTATTCCCTTTGTATTTAACGGTTCCGGAACTCTTGGAACCGAGGTGATGCAAAACTTTTTTTGATGTGTGTACTATTCCGGGCGACCTCGACCGTGTCCTTCAAATTTTGTTACGTCTCACCAATCCAACATGGCGGCTGTGCGAAATATTTCACCTGCATTCAATATCTCCGAAACTATTACCGAGATCACCCTGGAATTTATTACGGTGATAAAGGGAACTTATAAAAGTTCGCCTATGTGACTTTTGAAAAACTGGTAACCACAAAACCAACATGGCGGCCACGCGAATTTGCGACCTTTAAATAGACGTTTCTCGCGATTTTACCAACCAAACGCAATAAAACTTGGTACAGTATATGTTTATACCCATTGTAATGCGCCGACATCTAACTTGGTTCAATTGTTTATATAACCACAAGATGGTGGATGAGCGAAGTATTTCACCGGCATTCTATATCTCTGAAACTATTAGCTGTATCACCCTGAAATTTTATACGGCGATAAAGGGCACTACTGGAAGTTCACCTATAAGACTTTCAAAAAGCGGTTAACTACAAAACGAACATGGCGGCCAAGCGAATTTGAAAATTTTAAATAGACCTTTCTCGCGATTTAATGTTCCAAACGCAATGTAATCTGGTACAGGAAATGTTTATACACATTGCAATGCACTGGTATCTAATTTAGTTCAATTGTTTACATAACCTCAAGATGGCGGCTGTGCAAATTTTAAAATTAAGTTTTTATTTCTTGTGTCGTAATCAAGCGATCGAAGTGAAAGTTTGAATAATGAACCTACGCAATAATTTTCCTACAATGGTACATTACGCTATGGCCTATACATTTAACAATCCAACATGGCGACCATCCGAAATATTCAGACGACTCTGAATATCTACGAATCTATTATAGGAATCAAACTGATTTTTTTATGTTCATTGGGGCTATAATCTTAAGTTCATCTATAGGACTTCGAATAACCTGGTGATCACAAATCCAACATGGCGGCGACGTGAAGTATAAATATTCAGAAGGACGTTTCTCGCAATTTAACCATCCGAGTGCAGTGAAACTTGGTACAGTAAATCCTTATACGAATGTTAATCCACTGGCATCTAATTTATTTCAATTGTTTCCATAACCGCAAGATGGCAGCTGAGCGAAATTTTAAAATCTCCTTGTTACTTCTTGTGTCCTAATCATGCGATTGAAGTTTGAATGCTACACGTACACAATAATCTTCATGTAACATTACATAACTCTAGGACCTACATATATAAAATCCTACATGGCGACCATCCGAAATATTTAGTCGGTACTCAATATCTACGAATCTATTACAGCAATCAAACTTAAATTTTGTATGTTGATAGTGGCAGTTAATATAAGTAGGATATATGAAAATAGGCTGTATAGTTCTTCACGGAACTACTTGTTTAAAATGTAAATGTGTCCTTAAATAAAATACGGATTGGAGTGACCCAGTTAAATAAAATAAAAACATAGAAAGAAAACATATTTGAGAGCTAATATTTCCATACTGGTACCTAGTTGGCTGCCACACCACTAGGCGTGCTTCAGTAGTTTCTTGTTTCCATGCTTTACCATGCGGCATTCACATCTATTATATTTGGTGTTCTGTGGTTGATGGTAAATTTAATCGCCTCGAAATAGTATGCAAGGAGGGAAATTTTTTGTAATTTTAATTTGTTACTAATGTTTTAGTTAGTTTATTTGTTTTCAGTAATTGATAATGAATTTTGTACGTATTATCTAGATTTAACTTGCATTACATTAATTTAATTTAATATTGTCGGTATCACAGTATTTGAGTCTGGATAGACCACTGTCACCCCGACTAATCGTGGTCGAGACAGCAGCAGCAGTGTTTAAGTAGTAATTTTCTAGTTAGGTGGTTGTCGAAATTCAGAATAAAATACCATTGTAGTATATTGTACCTTTAAGATGTTGTTTTTGCCAAGTTTGCCTTAAGATGGAATTGGCTTAGTGAACCCATAGTTTCATTAAAGGTTGATGTTTTTAATTATTTAGTGCTATGTGTAGGCCCTTATAAGTGTGGTTCGTGGTTCGTCAGTCTGGGGGTCCCAATCAGTAGTAGGCTAATCCACACGAGTTACCTCCGAATTCACTGCTGATTGGTAGTAAATTGTATTTGTGCATTTGCACGGATTAGACTGTGGTATAGAGTTTCTTATTAGTTACTGTTCTGTGATTGGTTAATTTATGGGGGTAATTTTTGTAGTGATATTACAAAAGTGATGATTTTCTGATTGGAATCTCGTGTTTAATGTTTGAATTACTGGTATTTTATGGTTGCAGTTCTGTGATTGGTTAATTTATGGAAGCAGTTTTTGGTGCGATATTGTTTTTAAAATAATGATCTCTGGATTGGAATTTGTTAAATGGAAGGGTTATTATGGTATTAGGTTTGAGTGCTTTTTGAAGTTGATATTGGAGAAACTTTTTAGTCGGACGTCGGGCATGTTATCCCTTAGGTGGTATATCAATTTCGTATTATTATTATTATTATTATTATTATTATTGTTTGCCATCTCTTGATGAATGCAGTACATTTGCATTTGTCTGTTGGCACAGGCTAGAGTAAAATGTGGCTTTTCACCGAGGTCTCAGTCTCACTCATGGCTGTGATTATATGGAAGCTACTTGTGTGGTATGAGTGGTGCTTAGTAATGACATTCAGGGCACAGTCAGTGCCTGTGGATGCTGTGAAAGGCTCTACTCATAGAGTTAGTACTGCTGTACTGACTCAGTGAGGAAAGCAATGGCAAACTACCTCACTCCTAATCTTGCCTAGTACGCCTCAATGAAGTGCTGCCTTGGGTTTTTGTGGATATCTACCCACATAACCTAATGGCGGTACTTTTTGAGGATCCAACCAGCCTTCGGGCTGACTACCTAACAGACAGATTATAAGGAATAAATTTTATATTAGTTGTAGAATATTTATTGATGCATTATTCGATTGTGTTATTATGTATCGGATGCTATTCTTGATTATGTAAATTGGACTTGGTTGAAGTTGACGTTGACGTTGAAGTTGTGCATTTATTTAATTATTTTGACATTTTAAAGCTGATGAAAGTTGTCTACAGTTGATTTAAAGTGAGAACTAAAAACCTGAGGAGTAATAATAAAAATAATAATATCATCGTACAGCTTCGGGTGCCGGGTGCAAGCTTTGTTATTTGACGCCCATAGGGCAGCTTGCATGTCAAAGCTTGTCGTTCCTTGGAACGCTATGAAAGTCAATGAGGTTAGATATCCAAGCTCCTTGACACTATAGCGCTTTCTAGTAGAGAAAGGAGGAACTTTGTGTTGTCGGAAAATCCTGTGATAAATATTTTGCCATTATGAACACTGCCTACTGAATTCAAATGGGCTCTTTAACATGCCAACAACGCATCATGACATGCGTGCCGTGAGGCGTCAGGGGCGTATATAATGGGGGGAGCTGTGGGGCTCCAGCATCCCCCGAAAAAAAAAAACCCAATAAAATTAAGAATGTGTTGCTTCAGTAAAAGCATAAAATAATTGAATCGGTCATTGTTAGAAGGCACTAAGTTAAGTCATTTTTGTAAGAATTGAGATAATTGACAAAAACTATTTCTCTCACTTAATTGTAAAGCATAGTTGCTGTCACGTGTAAGTATCATTGCCCGCAATAATACTGTTCTAGAGAGGTCTATTTGAATGGATATATCCTTTTAAGAAGGGAGAAAATAGAAAAAGAAATGTATGACTTAGTTCCCTTTAACAATCAATCAGATCTTTAAAAAGTAGTTAGTTCACATTTATGACAAAGTATATAGATTTATAGATACCAGTATTATAGCATATTACTATACTTTCAATGCTAGCAATACGGTAGTGGGCAAATAGAAGCAAAAATGTCTGGAACTAAGTCATCTCTTTAACACTGAAGGTTAAATTCAGCTAGTAGTATTACAGCATACTGAACGGGCAGACTTAGTTCCTTTTAACATAGCTAGATGCGTCGACATTCATACTATACATATCCATGGAAATCGCAATTTCGACAAGAATTTACTTAGTGCCTTCTAACAATGACCGATTCATTTGTAAATTCGGTTGTACCCTAATCTTACCGGAGGTCCAAATTCGATTCCTGGCTCTGTAAAAAAAATGTTAATTCTGGTCTGAGGGTTGGAACGGGGTACACTCAGCCTTGTGAGGCAAAACTGACAATTCCACAGTACGATACTTTTGAGAAATAAATTATCAATTTGTAAAAAACATTAATTTTAAAAAAATGTTCACCTTTCTGCTTAGTAAATTGACAAATATTTAGATATTTGCCATTCATACTCCATAGACCATAATAGAAAATTCATAAAGTACAACATTTTATTTGTGTGTTGCATTTTACAACTTTTTTTATATTGCCACTAATTGTAGGCTATATGAACTTAGAATTTTACAATTAATTCTTATCTGAAATAATTACACAAAGTTATATGCTATAATATATTTGTTGATATTTCTGGGTATTTTGTGGTGACAATCCCCTGAGAATAATCACAATTTCCGCCGCCGAAAAGAAATTGTATATACGCCCCTGTGAGGAGAAAGAGTTATCTATATCAGACACGGACCATCTCGAGGTGTAGTGGCTCTGACCGTTGAGGCCTGAGTTCCATTTCCTGCTCTGTCAACCAACCTCAGTATGCCTTCCTTCGGAGGGGAAGTAAAGCCGGCGGTCCCATGTCATAGATTTATGGCATGTTAAAGATCTTTCCACTAATTACACCTGTATGAAACTAAATTGGATAGGTTAAGAATGTAAACAGGAAGCCTCCGTGGCTCAGGCGGCAGCACGCCGGCCTCTCACCGCTGGGCCCGTGGTTCAAATCCCGGTCACTCCATGTGAGATTTGTGCTGGACAAAACGGAGGCAGACAGGTTTTTCTCCGGGTACTCCGGTTTTCCCTGTCAATTGCATTCCAGCAACACTCTCCACTATCATTTCCTTTCATCTGTCATTCATGTAATCATTGCCCCAGAGGAGTGCGTCCGGCCTCGGCAGCCGGCACAGTTCATATCCTCGCCGCTAGTTTGGGGGCTTCATTCATTCCATTCCTGACCCGGTCGGAGACTGGAAGCAGGCTGTGGATTTCATTTTAAGAATGTAAACAACGCTCTTAGGTTGCTACGTTCGTTGCCAAGAGCCGACTGTGGTGGCGTCTAGTAGCCAGTTCTGAACTGGGCCTAGTAGTCGTTGACGGTGGCGCTTGGCGGCAAAAGTAGGAACTATTTGAAAATTCAAAGTTTCAGTCCCTACTTGAATTTAAAAAAAACAGATACACACACTAATACAGTCATCACAATTAACACCGGTTATCAGACAGATTCTACACACACCCAAAGTACACGGGGCTACATGACCGCGTTGTCGCAGCCCCTAAACTAAGGAACCAACCAACCAATCTGTCAACCAATATAATTTTGGCCTGAGTGTTAGAACGTGGAATACACAGCCTGGTGCGGAAGAACTGAGAACAGGTGGGTTCGATTCCCAATTCACCCGTGCTTATTTCTACTTCAAGCAAATACCGGGAGGGTCGTGCTGGTGCAGTGATCAAGCTGCTTGTCTCTCACCAGGTTCAATTGCCGGTCAGTACATAAGGGATTTTTGAAGTGAAATATCACGTCCTGTGGTTCGGATTCCACGTTAAATGGAGGTCCCGTGGCTCATTATAGCAAGATCATCGGTCACGTATAACTACAAGCTTCATGCTTTTTTTTTTTCAAATGCCAGGATGGAACCAAACTGACCAATTATAAACTCACACAGGTTATCACACATGTCCAATACGTTGATCACGATTGTTTAGTGACCAAGCTAATTTTTGATTCACAAAAGTTAAAAGAAAAAACTTCATCACCAAGGATAAATATGTGGCCAATCGCGATTTCATTATTCCAACAGGTGTACACTCTGCGATCTCTGAGCCTTAATAAATTGTATTTGTTGATTCATTAGGGGCTTTGCGACATCGTGGTCATGTAGCCCCGTGTACTTGGGTATGTGTAGAATTGGTCTGATAACCTGTGTCACTGTGAAGTCCGTACTAATGAGTGTATTTGTAATGGAGGTAGAATTTGGGTAGGAAGCGCCGTGGCTTTTCGTCAGGTACCATCCCAGCATTTGCCAGGACTAGAAGTGAGGAAACCACCTAAAATCACTTCCAGGATTGCTGACGTAGGAATCCAGCCCACCTCTTTTCGTTTTGCCTCACGAGAGTGTATATATATGTGGAAACCGGTGTCAAAAACACTCACGTTTGATTTGTTGAAAAACAAGTAGTTCCGTGAAGAACTATACAGCCTATTTTCATATATATTCTACTCATATTAATTGCCACTATCAACATACAAAATTTCAGTTTAATTGCTGTAACAGATTAGTAGATATTGAGAACCGTCTAAATATTTCAGATTGTCGCCAGGTTGGATTTTTATTTTTGTACTATTACATTAAGATTATTGTGTTCGTGTGGTATTCAAACTTCAATCGCATGATTAGAACACAAGAAGTAAAAACGAGATTTTAAAATTACGCACAGCAGCCATCTTGTGATTATGCAAAAAATTGAAATAAATTAGATCTGGGCATTTAACGTGCAACGTTTCACGGTACTCGGATAGTTAATTCGGGAGAAACGTCCATTTAAATATTTATACTTCGCGTCGCCGCCATGTTGGATTTGTGCTCACCAGGTTACTGAAGTCCTATAGGCGAACATATGTTCATAGTCTCTATGAACATAAAAAAAAATAGTTTGGTTGCTGTAAAAGATTCATAGATATTGAGAACCGTCTAAATATTTCGGAAGCTCGCCATTTAAGATTGTTATATGTATAGGCCATAGAGTTATGTACCATTCAAGGACAATTATTGCCTAGGTTCATTATTCAAACTTTCACTTCGATCGCATGATTACGACACAAGAAATAAAAACTTAATTTTAAAATTTCGCACAGCCGCCATCTTGAGGTTATGTAAACAATTGAATTAAATTAGATGGCAGTGCATTACAATCTGCAAAATCATTTACTGTACCACATTTCACTGCGCTCAGAGAGTTAAATCACGAGAAAAGTCTATTAAAATATTTCAAATTCGCTTGGTCGCCATGTTCGTTTTGTACTTTACAGGTTTATGAACGTTACATAGATAAACTTGTATCAGTACCCTTTATCACCGTACAAAATGTCAGGGTGATATCTGTAATAGTTTCGGAGATATAGAAAGTCAGTGAAATATTTCGCACAGCCGCCATTTTGAGGTTATGTAAACAATTGATCTAAATTAGACTCCAGTACATTACAATGTGTATAAACATTTGCTGCACCAAGTTTCATTACATTTGGATTGTCAAATCGCGAGAAAAGTCTATTTAAAAGTCTCAACTTCGCTTGGCCGCCATGTTGGTTTTGTAGTCACCAGGTTTTTGAAAGTCCCGTAGATGAACTTCTAGTAGTGCCCTTTATCACCGTACAGAATTTCAGGGCGATATCGGTAATAGTTTCGGAGATATTGAATGCTAGTGAAATATTTCGCACAGCCGCCATGTTGGATTGGTGAGACGTAACAAAATTTGAAGGGCACGGTCTAGGTCGCCGGAAATAGTGCTATAAACTTACCAAGTTTCATTGAAATCGCTCCAGCCGTTTAGATTTTATTAGGGGGACACACACACACACCTCTCACACACACACACACACACACACACACACACACACACACACACGGACAAAAGGTGATCTCATAAGCCTATTTTTTCAAAATTGAAAATAGGCTAATAATATTTTACTTAACAAATGCAAATAAAACAGATTAGCGATACATTATCAAAATAGAATACGTTGATGCCTTCCCAGCTCCAAAGAGCAACAACAATCAAGTCATGGCCACTGTTTTCTCTATGTCCGCGCGCCCTCTATATCACTCGCGGCATAACCTCGAAATTCCTGCCCGTCTTCCCATATATATATTTGCATAACCGAGAATCGAACCCGCGCCTCAGCGGCGACAGCCAAAACAAATCATCAGGCACGCTCTATATACTCACCCAAGTACATGGGACTAAATGACCACGATGTCGCCCACACACTCCAGACTCCGATCACGAATGTTGATAATGAACACATAGCACATCTACTAACCAACATAATATGCATGACTACCAGGTCCTGAAATGATGTAGGAGTGCATTATTTTGTAATTATATCGGGATTAACAGTATCTCTCCATAGTAGAAAACAAAGTCCCCGATTCTTGGATGTCACGGGTAATCTCGAGAACCACTGCATGGATTCCCTTTGTAAAGCACCTGACTATTTATTCCGGCAATGTTGTAGTTTGAGTCTTCAGTCTTTTGACTGGTTTGATGCAGCTTTCCATGCCTACCTGTCTTGAGCTAATCGTTTCATTTCTACATAGCTACCACACCCTACATCCGAGGCAATCTATTTAACTTAGGTCTACCCCTACAGTTCTTGTCCTCGACCCTCCCATCCATAACTAAGTTTGCAATTCCACACCACATTTCAAACGCTTCTATTCTCCTCTTTTCTGCTGTGCCAACAGTCCAGGTTTCACTTCCATACAGCGCCACGCTCAAAATGACTTCCTAATGCCTAAATCTATATTCGATGTCACTGCCGAGCGAGGCGCGCCATGAAGCGTGATGGGCTCCATCTTGACAACGCTGTACAGCTTTTCCCGGAGCGACTAGCTGGTGAACCATGTCTTATTTCTCCGTACAAATACAAACCTATATCAAATAATTGTATTAATTTACGTAATTCACAGTCATACAGCAAAACTTTTTGATGTATAAGGATTACAATGCGACCAAGAACTACATTTTCCAACGACCCTGAGCCGAGAAAAAGTTACCTTACAAAAATGTTAACAACTTTGTTTCTTAGACACACAAAATTTTGAAATTAATACACCAGTTATACAACATTCCAATGTATATTGTGTTAAAATTTGGATTCGATCGATGACGGGTTTGTGAGGTAATAATTCTTAAATGTGACGTATGGTTGAAACACGCTTAAAAACGTGCACTTTTGTGTTCCAACTGCGTTAAAAAATATTAATATATAAATTAAAAATTCCAAACCTACATGAACTAACGTAAAATGGAACGACGAAAATTATGATGTTATTGGATTTTATGTAGGTATGTTGGTTACTTCACAAAGAACCTTCAAACTCGAGTGCACATAATATTTTGGTCGACAGTAGACGTTTCACTACCGGTATATCATGTGGTTTATTAGTGAGTTCATAGGGGACAGGAGGTTGCTTGCCACAGTATAACTCCGGGGATGAAGTATAAGAAGTTTTAGCATCATTCAGGGCGTAGAATTTCAACCCATACTTTGCCGGCTTACTTGGCATAAACTGTATAAATGCACATCACCCTCGAAAAGGCACTAGCTTCTCATCTGCTGCTAGTTTATCTTTCGCAGGCGATCGTTACGAGTACTTTTGTCATCAAAACGAAGACTCCGTAACAAAAATAGAAACCTCTTTGACGACATGCGGGCTCTTGCGGTTCCCATTTCAGTTTCATCTTTCGCCCAGATTTCTTCCAGAAATGTGTACTGTTCACCTTTCAAACCAGTGATGAACAATAAACCAATCAAAACAATTATTTCTTCATGGCAAGTAGGTTTAGCATCGCGCTCACGGCTGTAGGTCACTTCTTCGCAACGCCTTGCAATATAAATGTTAGTAAAAGAAACTATTTCATCAATCATTTCAGAATCAATTATGTGTAAGAAAGCATCCATTTCACAAGACACTGTTTTCGCATCTGCTTTTGGACGAGGAAATATTTTTATTATATTTCTTGATTGAATCCTAGAGGCAGCCCTTGAAAAGCTAGTGGTGCACCACATTGTTTCGTCTTTCCCAAAGAAAATATCCCTTTCTCGTTCGTCGTGTTCATAGCTATCAACTAGGCCAACATCACCTTATTGTTCACTCTCACTGTCATGAATCATGATCAATGTCTGAATAATTTACCACTTCATCTTCACCATCAGAAAAATCACAAACAGCATGCTCCCTCAGATCCTTCCTAGCGTTTGTATGTACTCATCCTTCACAAACTTCACCCTACAATACAAATAGATAAAAATAGATAATACTTTTGTTTCCTCTATCGTCTATATTTTAAAATAATGAAACTCCAAGAACGTACAAGGTTGTTCTGCCCTCAATTATGAAGGCAAGCTCTCTCCACAGATAAAAGACACTATATTTATTTCAAAGGAGAGGCTAATGTCTGCTCGTATTTTACTGAAATAATCCTTCTTGTTTTACAAGGAACATAACCCATAAAAAAAGACAATCAATAATCCAAGATACCGTACACACACGACATTCACAGCCTTCTCAATCTGTCCGATGGTGCTACCCTCATGACAGCGGCTTCGGTGGCGTAGTTGGGATTTTTTAAGAGCGTTAAAAATCCTTCAGTATGCCTTCCTTCGGAGGGGAAATAAAGCCGGCGGTCCCATGTCATAGATGTGTGGCATGTAAAAGATCCTTTCACAGACTAAACTTGTGTAAAGCTAAATTGTTAGGTTAGATTTCGTCGGAACGCTCTATCAAAGTTCCAACGTTCACCACTAGGTATCATTGATATCTGGTAGCGAAAGTTGGAACTACTTGAAATTGAACGGAACTTGTAGCTCACCCTAATAAGGGTGTCCGCTGGAAGCAGCTACAGACTCTGGCGAGCCGAACATGTCCTCGGACACTGCCGGCACTACAAGCCATACGATAAATAAATAATAACCCTCGTGACGGTTACTTGAGTAACTATTCCAAACATTGGTATATATTATTGTACTTACATTTCCGGGCACGTGATGAAGAATGTTCGCCAATTTACGGCACATGCGAGTCAAGGTCGAATAGCGTGATCTGATATGTACAACTTCCTGAGCAGATACCGCTACACTGAGAGTATCGACAAGACTTAGCCGGAAGGTACGGTGTACTGTAAATCACACCCCGTTCGAATTGAGAGGCCTCGGTGGCGTAGTTGGTAGCATGCTGAGCTTCTACGCCCAATATCGAGGGTTCAAACCCGGCCGAAGTCGTCGAATTTTTTAAGAGTGTTAAAAATCCCTCAGTATGCCTTCCTTTGGAGGGGAAGTAAAGCCGGCGGTCCCATGTCATAAATTTATGACTTAACTACAACTACAATTGTGTGAAGCTAAATTAGTAAGTTAGATTTGATTAACGCTCAATTAAGTTCCAACGTTCGTCGCCAGGTGCTGTTTGCGGTGGCATCTAGTAGCCAAGTTCACAGCGAGGTGTCGTTGACGGTAGCATTTGGTATCAAAAGTAGGAACTAGTCGCCTCCGTAGCGTGGCAGTCAGCATGGTTAGCTGCCACCCCGGAGGTCCTGGGTTCGATTCGCGGCTCTGCCACGAAATTTGAAAAGTGGTATGAGGACTGGAACGGGGTCTACTCAGCCTCGTGTGTTCCAAATGAGTAGAGGGGGTTCGATTCCCACCTCAGCCATCCTCGAAGTGGTTTTCAGTGGTTTCCCACTTCGTCTTCGGGCAAATGCCGGGATGGTACCTTCTTCAAGGCCACGGCCGCCTCCTTCCCCCTTCCTTGTCTATCCATCCTGCCCATCCATTACCTTCTCTCATGAGGCCCCTGTTCGCTTTGCTGGTGAGGCCGCCAATCACACCTCACCAGTTGTATCCACTCCGATTCGATGTTCCCAGCTCTAGGACACTGCCCGTAGAGGCGGTAGTGGTGAGTTCCCTCGCTGAGTCCGTGGGTTCCACCAACCTGGAGGGTAAACGACTAAGAAAAAAAGAAAAGAGAAGATAAAAGTAGGAACTACTTGAAATTGATCGTCTGCAGTCCCTACCTGAATTACAGATAACACACACTAATACAGCCATCACAATTAACACCGGTTATCAGACAGATTCTAAACACACCTAAAGTACACGGGGCGTTGTCGCAGTCCCTAAACTGAGGAACCAACCAACCAGTACGAATCGCCCCAGCACGGTCTCTACATGGAGTATTTGTGGCTGATACGGGCGAAACCATTGGTCGCACTTGGTTAGACGAATGTCTGGACGAAACCATAGGTCGCTACTTGGTTAGACGATTGTCTGGACAACATCATTGGTCACTACTTGATTAGACGATTGTCTGGACGAAACCATTGGTCTGGACGAAATTATTAGTCGCTACTTGGTTAGACGATTGTCTGGACGAAACCATTGGTCTGGCCGAAATTATTAGTCGCTACTTGGTTAGACGAATGTCTGGACGAAACCATTGGTCGCTACTTGGTTAGACGATTGTCTGGACAACATCATTGGTCACTACTTGATTAGACGATTGTCTGGACGAAACCATTGGTCTGGACGAAATTATTAGTCGCTACTTGGTTAGACGATTGTTTGGACGAAACCATTGGTCTAGACGAAATAATTGGTCGCTACTTGGTTAGATGGCTGTCTGGACGAAAATTACTGATTACAGTACAAGCAAGGCGGTCTTGGGCGTAAGCCCCAGTTTAGGTTTGTTTTGTTTGTAGAACAGTATAGTCACGTGGACAATTTCTAGACTGGGCGCGATTTTCCTCCAACTGATGATACTAGCAGCGCCACGACCGTAGCTCTTAGGAACAAGCAACTACAGATGAAATACGCATGTTGGTGAACGAAATTCATCAGTGCGCCCAGTTTAGGGTCCCTTAAATAATAATAACGATGTTCACTGTATAGTTTAAGCCTCCGTGGCATAGGTGGCAGCATGCCGGCCTCTCACCGCTGGATCTGTGGTTCAAATCCCGGTCACTCCATGTGAGATCTGTGCTGGACAAAACGGAGGCAGACAGGTTTTTCTCCGGGTACTCCGGTTTTCCCTGTAAAAATTTCATTCCAGCAACACTCTCCACTATCATTTCATGTCATCTGTCATTCATTTAATCATTGCCCCAGGGGAGTGCGACAGGCTTCGGCAGCCGGCACAGTTCATATCCTCGCCGCTAGATGGGGGCTTCATTCATTCCATTCACTGACCCGGTCGATCGACTGGAAGCAGGCTGTGGATTTTCATTTTTCACTGTATAGTGCTGCTGCTCCAAGTAGCACACTCTGCAGAAGATAAGCAAGCAAGCAAGCAAGCACCAGGCTCGAGGGTCGCTTTCACCGGATACGCCTCTCCTCTTGTCGGTGGAACTAATGCGGTCAATCTCAGGTGTGAGACTCATTACTTCAATGGCTTTATGATGAGCAACCTCTTGAGAAACACATTCAATATTCCTTCTATAAAGTAAAAGTGACGAATTATTCTTCCGGCCCACCAATCTGGTGTGAATCTTTGACATTAACACCACTTCATGGACTTGAATGACAAATATACCGACTTTCTTCCTGTTGCTGCTTCGTTTGGGAGATTGATTCTTCTTGGACATCAGTCCCCTTGATCAGCGGGACAGTCTCAAAGGTCCTGGGTTCTATTCTCGGCTCTGTCAAGAAATTCAATTCTGGTCGGAGGGTTGGAACAGGGTATACACAGCCTTGTGAGGTAAAACTTAGAAGAGATGGGTTCGAGTCTGACCTCATAAGTGAAGGTTCGAAGCCATTTTTATCAGGGTTGCCTCCACAAACTATCAATTTATACTTTTCAGTCGGTCAACACGATTTTGCCCAATTAGTGTTTGCGGGATAACTACCTAATATAGTCTACCGGGTGATTCAGCAGCCCCTTCCAATATCGTTTGCTGCAACCCAACTAACGAGTGTTGTCAGGAATGTCGATATTTCTCTGCTGCATCCCGTATGGTACTAATGCACTACGAACATATGCCACAAACGACACTGTGAACTATTATTTTTCCCTCGATGTGTTCACAGACTAATACGAGTATTAGAAGGTGTTGCTTTAGAACGATAAAGGAATGATCCTTCGCAGAGTCCGAGGGTGAAACCGAGCTGGGAGGGTTGGGAGGGTAAGAAATTAAAATAATAATAATAATAATAGTCACAATATCTTTGCTGTAGTAAAAAGCTCAAGCAAGAAGACTAATATTGGTATCATGAAATAGAGGAAGACTTAAGGCAGGTGGGGATCGACAGGCAAATTATAGGAGACAGAGGAGAATTCAGAAACAAAATTAAGAACACCGAATTGAAAGCAAATGAAATATGAAGAACATTGTGATCAGAGCAAAGGAAACAGGAACACAGTCAAAGCATGAAGAGATTTTGGGAAGAGAAGAGGAAGAAGGAAGAGAAGTGAAAATTGTGTCATCGTGAGACATTTAAGTTCAAACACTGTCCATAAGGGCAAAAAAGATTCAATAGTAATGATAATCACAATGTTACAAACCGTTCTATACCATCCTAAATGCCATTCTAGTGCAGTTATACGTTCCACCATCCATCACCATTCACACGAGTCAGTCAGCAGTATTCAACAGGTAGTATTGGCATGCGTCCTTAACTCTTTATAAGACAAAGCTATTTTTACTTGCATGCGTTTTTACATTTTAATTTATTTTAATTATTATAATTATTAATATTGTTAATATCTCTAATGTTAATGTTTAAATACTTATTTTTAATTTTCAATTTATGTTCTTATAGATTCAAATTTGATATTTTATTGAATTAATTAATTAACTAATTTTGAATTGATTTTTACAATAATTTTCAGAATTCTTTTATGTTCGACCCTGACTATTATACGTCAGAAAACTGTACTATAATGAGGCTCATTATAACATTTTTTTTTCATTTTGAAACAGTTTCTCCCACCATTCAGAGCTCAAGAAATAGTTGTTCGACCAATTAGATAATTAGATGAGCTGAGTTCCACGGCCTTCTAATTTAAATTTCACTGCGTGACCTAGTGTCATAGTAGGGTAATCGACGAGGCCATGGTCAAATACAAGGCATTCTCTGCGTCTCATGCGCTCTGTTCAGTACATAAAACTCGCGAAATCTCGACAGATATTTATGAATATTTATGTTCGAACATAAAATAGTTATAATAATTATCCTCGAACATAAACAGTCGTATTCAACTCGCCTATAATGATAATTAAGACACTCGTATGGAAATTACTCGTGTCTTAATTATTACCACTATAGGCTCGTTGCATAATGAACTATTATAGTTATGTGTATTATTTTAATCTTTATATTTCTTTATTGTAATTTTATTTTTATGATTTTATTTTATGTAATTTCTCCAAAATTCGGCTTAATGATTCAACTATCAGCATCTTTGAAAGCAAAACTGTTCTTATGACAGGTGGTTAATATAGAGGGTGAAATTGATTTATTGTTTTAGAATTTCTGATATCGGCAGGAGTTGAATTCCATATTTGGGACCCAGCGATAACAAAAGAACGGTTGGACATGGGACGGGAATGACGCGGGAAGAGCCAGATCGAGAATTTCGGTTTGACTTGAGACATCGTAGGCATCAGCTCCGTGTAGTAGTGTGTCACGGGAAGGTCTCTTCCCATGCTTGTTAGATGGGTGCTGAAAGAACTCGGTGAAACCAGACTCAGGATGGTCGTTCTCAGCGCTGGGATTCGAACCCAAAGAACCCACCCAGTTCTGTCATGGAGTGTTCGTGCTAAGCTAGTGGGTGTTGTCGACATGAAAGTTTGTTGAATCACGCGGGAAAGGAAGGCTTATGAGAGGAAGTAGCACACAAGGTAATTGAGGTAAGGTGACAATTCCTCTCCTTTTATCTTTCCTTCACTAGCTAATGACAAGTACGACGCTCAGCAAAACATTGCAATAATAATGATGATAATAATAATATTTCGTTCTTTCACATTTATCTGAGCCGCCTTGTTGCATAGTGGCTTGCATTCTTGGCTGTCACAGCGAAGTCTGGCTTCGATTCCCGGCTCTGCCAAGAAATTAATTCTGGTCTTAGGGCTGGGACGGGGTCCACTCAGGCCCATGAGGCAAAACTGAGAAATGGTCGGTTCGATTCCCACCTCAACCATCCTGGAAGTGGCTTTCCATGGTTTCTCACCTCTACTCCAGGCAATTGCCGGGATGGTTCCCAACTTCAGACCACGACCGCCTCTTTGCTAAGACTCAATACAAATTACAAATACACACACTAATCCAGCCATCAAAATAACACAGGTTATCAGACAAAATTCCATACACACACCCAAGTGGAATCAACGACAAATTTCATCTGAGACTGTTTTGCCCTTCAGTGTCCAGTCTAGTCTGCAAGCCTCTGTTTGCGAGCAAGTCATCTCAATGATCCCCTATTAGCAGTTAGCACAGCGGTCTCCTCTGCTTCTACACCCCACACTTTGAAATCGTTCAACACTGAATCTAACCATCGCCTCCTAGGTCTACCTCTGATTCTCTTATCCTCTACAGTCGAACATATTAACCTCTTAGGAAATCTCACCTCCTCCATTCTCTATACATGACCCCACTATCTAAGTCGGCCCATACGAAAAGCTTCATCTAGCGTGCTCATTTCAAACATAGCCTTTATCTCTTCACTAGCAGTAGAGCCCGGCTTCGCCCGGTGGATTTATTTGCTTTATGGATGATAATGAGTACTACTACAGAACTGGAGCGCTCAAGGATAAGGATCGGAAAGCACCAACGCGTATTGCAACTGATAACCTCAGTATACTGCACCACGGCCGACTGAATACGAGCTGCGCTCTATACCGGCCTTGACATTCCCAGTCAGAACCCATGTATAACATGTAATTGGAAAGTTTCTACTCGTTGCCGGTAGAGCGCACTCCCCTCCCATTATAGGCGCGATAAGGAATCTGCTGTACAGTACGTATATTAAATGTGTAATCTCAAGAACCACTGGATGGATTTTGAAGCTGCTTTCACCATTCTGTAAAGGTGATCTCGAGGAAGAGTTGTGTAGAAAATTATTTATTTATGACCAAATGGAGCCAAGCAGTAACGATTTCAGTGAAAAGGTCGAAAAAATAGCCTGGCGTCCGTGCGCTTTTTAAGCTTACGCTGGGCGAACCGTTAAAAATATCATTATATTATGAGTGTAAGAATTGTTCAGCGTGAGAAATTCTACAAAAAAGTCCGCGAGAGCATATCTCTATCTTCGATACATCGCCCACTATGAGTGTTTTTAGTTTAGACGGGAGGGGCATTTGGCTTGCATCTCGCCATTCTTAAATTACGTCTGACAGGAATTCCTTGCACATTCATAACTGTTCCCGGGCGAAGCCGGGGCGGGTTGCTAGTGACACTATATAATTATTATCATTATAATTTCACAAAATAAAATAGCGTGCTAATAAATCTAAGAGAAATTAGACATACCTTGCACCTTCTTCGGGTACAAGGACACTACTCGAGCACCGTCTCAATAAAAGGAAAGAGAGGATCAAAATTACAGCCGGGAACAAGTAGCAGCTAATCGTGTGTTGTGTTTTGTGCTAAGAGATTTTTCGACAAATTATCGGATACCGTGTGCCTTCTTTTTCACGAAGCAGCTGTCAGGACGGGACTTACATAAACTCCTGCTGGACGTTATTCTCGAGGTTGAACAATGCGGTTTCATAATTATAATTACTGTCTCTGATAATCACAAAACTAACACTACAATGATGAGGCATTTAGGGGGAGGGAATTTGCAACCAATGGTCAATCACCCATACGACGAGTCTAGGAATGTATTCCCTAGTTTTGATCATTGTCACATTCTAAAAAAAAACAAACATTAGAACGCAGTTTCTGTAACGAGAGATGACTGATGGTACTGGAATAATTTCAGGGAAATACTTGTCATAACTATACACAATGCAAAAGGGTGAGATCGTCAAACCGGTCAGACACCTCACTAAAAAACACATCGAACCCACTAAATTTGAAAAAATGAATGTTCGGCGTGCCAAGGAAGTATTCTCGTCAGACGTTATTGGTGCCATTAGTACACTGAAAGAAAATATAGGCATGCACCCGGAAGCGTACACATTCACGGACGCAGAAGCAACCATTTTTTTTTTGAAAAACGTTAATAAATGGTTCGCTATGCATGACGTAAGCATCACATATCATCATATTCAGTCTAGAAATCCAGATAAAGGGCATTTTTTTCTCATTAAATGTCAGTCAGCTAAACTGGCTAGAGGAATATTTTCTTTCTTACCTTGAAACTTTGAAAGCTGCTAGTAACGCTGCTAGAAAGGACTTCCTGAGTTCTGAGACTTACGAAGCTACCTATACAATTAATCACGGATTCAACTGTCCAGTGCATAAGGTATCTTCTAAAAATGGGTAGAGGAAAGTCGCCAAATATGGGGAGTTCTTTTTTTATAAGGCTCACATTAGACATAAGAAGGAACGGAATAATTTTGGTTTTCTCACCAATGTAAACCTCAGACGATATACTATGTATATTACAAATATGGGCACGTTTGATGTTGTAATACCCTCTGATATTATTGTTAACTTTAAAAGTGCACTTTCCCCGTATTAGGCAACCGGGTTTCGTAATATGGGGAGGTGAGAAACCTCACGGTTTTTATTTATAATAGGTACACTGAATAGTATACCCTACTAATTAAAGCATTAATTCTGACATTTTTTTTCGTGTGGCCTCCTGAGAGGCCGAGTGCAGGTCTTTCTAGTCGACGCCCGTGGGCGACCTGCGCGTCAGGATGAGAGATGGAATGGATGAAGATGAATGAAACTGGGCAAGGATGTGGAAGGAAGCGGCCGTGGCCTGTTAGAAGGTACCGTCCCAGCATTTGCCTGGTGTTGAAAAATGGGAAACCACGGAAAATCATTTCAAGGACGGCCGACGGTGGGGCTCGAACACACGCGTCTACCGAGTCAGCAGAGAGCTTGGCCCCATGGCCTAACGTTGCGCTTTAGCCAGCGTAGCCACTACTGTCGGTAATTCTGACAATGTAATGAAATCATGAACACAAATAGTACAAAAATACAAAAATGAATATTTTAAGTAAATAACAGTCTCCTAGTTTCCTGTTGCCGAACTTCCAAACCGTTCAGCAGAAAAATGCATAAACTTTAATGAAAACCGAGTGATTCTGATCGAATTCAACTGTAACGAGGTGCAAGGTATGTCTAATTTCTCTTAGATTTATTAGCACGCTATTTTATTTTGTGATATAATTTGCATTTTGATATTGTGGGAATTATAATGATAATATAATAGTGTCACTAGCAACCCGCCCCGGCTTCGCCCGGGAACAGTTATGAATGTGCAAGGAATTCCTGTCAGACGTAATTTAAGAATGGCGAGGTGCAAGCCAAAACCCCCCTCCCGTCCAAACTAAAAACACTTATAGTGGGCGATGTATCGAAGATAGAGATATGCTCACACGGACTTTTTTGTACAATTTTGCATGCTGAACAATTCTTACACTCATAGTATATTGATATTTTTAACGGTTTGTCCAGCGTAAGCTTAAAAAGCGCACGGACGTCAAGTTATTTCTTCGACCTATTCACTGAAATCTAAAATCGTTACTGCTTGGCTCCCTTTGATCATAAATAAATTATTTTCTACAGAAATCTTCCTCGATATTACCTGTACAGAATGGTGAAAGCCGCATCAAAATCCATCCAGTGGTTCTCGAGATTACCCGTGATATCCAAGAATCGGGGACTTCGTTTTACACTAAGTAGAGATAAGGCTTAGTCGTGCAATGCTTGGTGAACAGCGCTGTGTGAGCAGTTGAGTAACTAACAAGATTTCATGAAAAAGGTCTCATTGTCTAGGCCGGTATGAGCGCATTCAGTCGGCCGTGACTGCACCAACACCATCGCCCTTATACAGAGGCATACTATTGTCATGATGATGACTGTTTAAAGGGGTCTAAGAAATCTTGATGCACTAATTACTCCCCGTGACTGCAATTTATAAACAGCTCTCAATTCTGCACCAGAACACTGGTAGGGGAGACGTGATGCAGCCCGCACTGCCAGGAAACAATATACTTTGGTTTTATTGAAGCTGTTCAGGAGCGCTTCCGACTTAATGAACAAAAATCAATCTTTAAGGTTACCTGAGAGCTCTAGCATAATGCTACATAGCCTAAACTATTCCTCCTGAATCTGGCTATCATATACAAAAATATTTTTTTCAAATCCGACTGATAGTTCCAGAGATTAGCGCGTTTAAACACACACACAAACTCTTCCGCTTTATTATATTAGTATAGATTACGAGTACCCTCCTGCCATTGCCCCCATCTATTTGACCCAGCAATCATTCGTGCTAAGTTCATATCAGTTATAGCGTAATTATGTGAACAGTCATGTGAAGGGATTGTTGGTTGGTTGGTTCCTCAGTTTAGGGGCTGTGACAACGCGGTCGTGTAGCCCCGTGTACTTTGGGTGTGTGTAGAATCTGTCTGATAACCGGTGTTAATTGTGATGGCTGAATTAGTGTGTGTTATCTGTTTTCAATTCAAGTAAGGACTGCAGACATTCAATTTTCAAGTAGTTTCTACTTTTGCTACCAAACGCCACCGTCAATGACAACTAGTTCTGAACTTGGTTACCAGATGCCACCGCAGACGGCTCCTGGCGACGAACGTTGGAATTTAAGAGCGTTAGTCAAATCTAACCTATTTAGCTTTAGGTTCTTTTACATGCCATGCCGCTGGCTTTACTTCCCCTCCGAAGAAGGCATACTGAGGGATTTTTAACGCTCTTAATACATCCGACGACTTCGTCCGGGTTTGAACCTGTGACCTTGGGCATAGAAGCTCAGCATGCTACCAACTACGCCACCGAAGCCGCTTTCTGTGAAAAGGAGGCGATGGTTAGATTCAGTGATGAACGATTTCCAAGTCAGAGGTGTAGAAGTAGAGGAGGTTGCAATGCTAACTGCTAAAAGGGGATCATGGAGGCGGCTAGTTCACAAACACAGGCTTACAGACTAGACTGGACGCTGAAAGGCCAAATGCTCTCAAATAAAAATGTATGTCGAGTATGTAAGTAGGATGTCAGATAAAGATCTCCCGGCACTTTTCAGCCGCACATTCGTGCAATGAAATTATCTCGTCCCTTTATGTCTTATAACTGTGAGACATTTCTCATGGGAGCCATGTTTGTATGCGTGACATATTGTGTGGAACGTAGGTTCGACACCCCGTCATTGTCTCCTAAATGTCACTACCCATCGTGCACAAGACTCCGTGACAAGATAACCGCACTTCAAACGGTAATAGCTGTAGCCTTCAGAGAATGTGGAACTTGGATTTTAGTCTCTTATAGTCCGCGATACAGTACCTTCATTGTAGTATGTCTAACCCTTATTATTCCCGTTTTTTTCCAACGGGGTCGGGGATGAGATGGGATGGAAGTCTTTGTGGCGATGGTTTTTACGGCCGGATGCCCTTCCTGACGCCAACCTCATGAGAGGAGTTAATGAGAGATGAAATGAATGATGGTGAATGAAACTGGACAAGGATGTGGAAGGAAGCGGCCGTGGCCTGTCAGAAGGTACCGTCCCAGCATTTCCTGGTGTTGAAAATGGGGAAACCACGGAAAACCATTTCAAGGACCAAGGCTTGTAGAGAACAGGTTGCCTCGTTCTCATAAGGTCTGTGGTAACAGCACTCCCCTGTTGCGTGACGTCATCAGCCGACCCGCGCTGAGCGGCTGGGACTACTGTTACGGCTAGCCTTGCACTACTGCAGAAGGTAACCACGGGGTTGATGTACAACATAAGAACTCGTGATACTTGTAGCTATAAATGCAGTTTAATATAATAGAGCTTTAAATAATCAGAGCGTGTAAATACACTTTTTGTTTACCATTTCCTCTTCTAGTATGTAAGAGAGTAGTTAGTTTTAGTTGTAGGTTTCATTTGATCATCTTTCATTTTCACTATCACCCAAACCATTAGGGTCCGATAACCTAGAGTTAGGCCCCTTAAAACAACAATTATCATCATCATCATCATCATCATGAATAATTAAATATAAAAGTTATTCGAATCGACAAAGAACGAGAATTCTGAAGCTTCAAAATTGAGTCATAATTGATAAAGTTCAACATAATGCACAATACACAGCGCCGTTTTAATTCTATTAAAATTCATGCTCAATTATACTGTTGAGATTAAGTAGGAAAAACTATTACCGGTACATTTGCTCACTGTTCACGAACTCAATCGAGCGTTCAAGCCTGAAAATACATTCACCTGGTGTATTTTTTCATCTTCTTGGATATTTTGTCATGAGAGACTGAACATTCATTACTCCTCTTGTAGCTCCCCTGTGTTGTCTTCAGTGCATTCATGAACTTCATTCGTATGAAGGTCCTCTGTCGAACGAATGTCTCTACCACTACACGATTTATTTCAGGATATTTCTTGTAAAGAGATTCAACCAAATTGGTAATGCACAATTTACCCCTTTTTCATGCTCTTGAGACCATGGTACTTCTTAAATTCATCTTCTAGCAATTTTGCCTCTTTTTTCCAGCTTTCAGAAGGCTCTACGAGTCCACCGAACGACAAACTTTTGATCCATGAATTTTGTGGATTCATAGTCTGCGATTCAGAGCTAGTAAATGTATAGCTACCAAGGTTTGGACATGTCGATCTAAGCTTTTTTGCTACCCACCCAGAAAGGTAAAACAATGCATTGGCTTCCATTTCAGTTAGGGGGGTGCTCAATTCGTTTTCAGGAATCGAAGATGCAATCATTTCTTTGGTGACATCTATTTCGCTATCTTTCTCCGGATTATCCTCTCCCTTCTTGCATAATACACCAGACATTCGAAGCACTTTGGCTGGAATATATTCGGAATCATCTTCGGTTCCTGTATTAGAATTATTTTGAAGGAGTCCTTGATTTCGCCCTAAAATAATCATTCTTAAACGATATAATGTGTCTAAAGGAGAAGGATGATCATTCAGACCCCCTTTCGTCCTAATCTGAGAAAACAGATTTTCTAAAGCGTCCTGGTTGAGACGGTGGGTGAGTATGTACTCAATACCATGGACACTCTTCAAATCTAATAGAAGATACTTCAAAGATTTAATTGATGTGATGATTCCTCTCTGAAAAAGCTGTATATGTTTCTTGCCACAGCATCTCATTGTTTCAATTAATTCAAGCATGTCGTTGAGAATTGCGTCTTGAGATTCCAGATCTTTTCCATATGGGTTCTTGGAAGGTCTACCTATCAACTATTTCAATACATTTTCCAGTTTCTTCAGCCAGCTGAGGATCAGCTCCCGGTTTCATAAATTGCAGAGCAGTAGCTGTCTTGTGCGACAATAACTGACACGCTTTCCTCACATTTTGTCTCGGAGTCTTTTCCACAGTGATGTGACTTTCGTTCAGATTATGCAACATTTTGAGATCACTTTTCTTCTGATCATTTAATAATGCTACGATAGGATTTCTATTTACAATCTGTCCGCTCTTTAGCTGGAACCCAGTGTCTAAAAACCAGTTCCGCACTAGTTTCAGAAGATGTGGCGCGTCAGCAAACATGTATATTTTTTCTTCCGTAGAGGGATGAGTGAACCAGGTTTTTTCAGTACTAATTCCTAGTTCCTTCCAAAGTCCAACATTTCCACCCCCCATGTCGCTAACACATGCTTTTACAATGTACCCTATATCGGAAAGTTTTAAAATAATAGAGTTTAAAATCTCGCAGGTTATTTTCACGTCAAAATCAACAAAGAGAGGCACCTTCCATTGAGCAAAAAGTCCCCGAGCCATTATTATTTGCACATTGGAGTGTGGCCCGATAACTTCATCTCCTTTCCGGTCATATTCCATGACGCTTTTAACTTTCATTTCATCAAAAAGAAGAACCGTAATTTTTTCTTTCTTGCTCAGAGATGAACCAGCAACGCACAGAAAGCGGAAAACATCTTGGAGAACACCATTGTTCATATCGACTGTTGATGCCCATTTTTGCAGTGTAGCCAGTCCAGGCAAAGGAATGTTCATTTTCTTCTTCAGAAAAAGATATGAACGCTTACTAATATATCTCAGGGAGAATGCAAGAGATATTTCATCGTCTGTCCATTTAACTTTCTTTTTCTTACTTAAAAGGATGTCTATTTGATTTTCGGTGAAAACTGAACCGAGTATTTCCCGGGCCTTTTTACGCACTCTGGTTTCATCAATCCTTTTTCTCTTCATTTTACAAAGTTCTCTTTTAAGCCTGCCAATTTCTTGGCTTTTCAGTACGATTCTCTCCTCCAGCTCTGCGTTCTTTTGTCGCAACTTTTCATTTTCCATCTTCAAAACATCTATTTGATTTTCCTCCGTTGTAGTTTGGACGTCATCACACACTTCTTGAACAGAGTACGAGCTTTCTAAAATTTGATTCACAGTTCTTTTATTTTCTCTCTTCTCACTACGTATTTCACGTTCACGTATCTGCACCTGGGTTTCTTCGGGTATATCAGTTCCTAATTTAAGTGAAGGCACAGCAGTCTGTTTTAGTTTTCTCTTAGGAATTAAATTCAATAATTCTGCTTTCAGGTCCCTCTCATAGTCATCCCCCGTAAAATGTTCAGAGCATATTTGTGAAGTATTCGGATTCCACTTCCCGTCTCTTCTAGTACACAGCACCCATTTTTGCCTAATTAAATTGTCTTTAGGGAATGAATGATACTTTATATGCGCACTCCCGGGATCCCGCTTCGTTTTAATAAGACTGTTTGTACACAAAGCCACCATGCATCTCATTCCAGGCATCGTAGAAAACTGAAAGAAATAAAAAAAAACATCAAAACTATCAGGTCGTACCACGAAGCTAATGATACACAAATGGCTCTTTCATTTACCGAGCACTTACCTATAACTAGGGGAAACGTGTAGAGCAGTACTTAATGAAGCACTATCAAACACCACTAAATAATGACACGTAACGAGAATAGATAAACACATCAACACAACACCATAAAGAATAGCTGAAGCTGCCAGCTTACTGGAAACTGTGGTGTTGGCTGTTGCCGGGTCTGAGCAATACGTCATCAGCCGGGGGAGTAGAGCGCATGCGCGCGGAACGAGACAACCTCTTATATACGAACCTTGTTCAAGGACGGCCGACGGTGGGGCTCGAACCCACGCATCTACCGAGTCAGCAGAGAGCTTGGCCCCATGACCTAATGCTGCGCGTTAGCCAGCGTAGCCACTACTGTCGGTATACAGTACCTTCATTAAGTTACAAAAATTATATCTTATCATTTGTCTTCACTACAAACATGACGATTTATAGTAGAATTGCTTTTCTCTTAGATTGTTGTTGTTGTTGTTGTTGTTTGAGTCTTCATTCTTTTGACTGGTTTGATGCAGAACTCCATACATCCCTGTCCTAAGCTAATCGTTTCATCTCTACATACCTACCACACCCCACATACGAGGCAATCTGTTATACCTATTCAAACCCTTGGTCTACCCCTACAGTTCTTGTCCTCGACCCTTCTTTCCATAACTAAGTTTGCTATCCCTGGATGTCTTAATAAGTGTCCTACCGACCTATCTCTTCTCTTCATTACCAGTCGCCAGAAACATCTCTCATCACCCACTCGTCTTAATACCTCTTCATTTGTCACTCTGTCAACCCATCTGATCTTCATCATTCTCATGTAACACCACATTTCAAATGTTTCTCGTCTCCTCTTTTCTGCTGTGCCAACAGTCCAAATTTCTCTTCCATAGAGCGCCACGCTCCAGACAAAAGCTTTCAAAAATTACTTTCTTGACCTAATGTCAACGGATCGTTTCCTTCGTCCATCTTTTCAGGAGGTCTCGAGTAGCTAGTTGTTGATGCAATTTCAAATTCGTATGGAGAAGTGGATCTTGCCCAATGGGAAGGCTAGTTGATTATCGTCCAAGCAGAAGGTGAGAAGGTGGTTAATCATCTTGTATCAGAGGACGTGAATTTATGGCAGCTTCTACTCTGGTCAGAATGGTGTTCAGAGTTATATAGCGTACTTGTCTGTGTCCCAAGACCTTTGTGATGCAGCGGTTTACTGTGCCAATCATACGTTACCACCATCGGGATTCGAACCTCCGATGCCCCTATTTGATGCAGCTATCCATCGCAGTCGTGGTGAGCGATTTAACGCGCACGGCTTCGCCGCGGGCTTTCTTAATTTATGTGTAAACGCAACGAACGTTATGAGCGCACGTTTATAGCGAAATATAAGTTAATTTGCGCTGTTTCCAATAGTAAATTGTGCATTTGTGAGACAAATTAAATATTGAAGTATTAGAAGCCATTTTCAGTGTTGCCTAGTTTCATCTTGAAAGCTCTCCAGTCGGTCAACACAAATTGTGCCCAATTACATTTGGCGGGAAAACAAATATTGAAACATCGTAACCTAAGAGAAATGGTTGGTTGGTTGGTTCCTCAGTTTAGGGGCTGCGACAACGGGGTCATGTAGCCCCGTGTACTTTGGGTGTGTAGAATCTGTCTGATAACCGGTGTTAATTTTGAAGACTGTATTAGTTAGTGTGTGTATCTGTTTTAATTCAAGTAAGGACTGCAGACGATCAATTTTCAAGTAGTTCCTACTTTTGCCGCCAAACGCCACCGTCAACGACAAACAAGTTCAGAAATTAGTTACCAGATGCCACCGCAGTCTGCTCTTGACGACGAACGTAGGAACCTAGGAACGTTAGTCAGATGTTTAACCTACTGTATATTAATTTAGCTTCACACACGTGTAATTAGCGGAAGGTTCTTTAACATGCCATAAATCTATAACGTGGGACTCAGGGATTTTTAACGTTCTTAAAACATCCGACGACTTCGGACGGGTTTGAACCCGCGATCATGGGCATAGAAGCTCAGCATGCTACCGACTAGGCCACCGAAGCCGCTCTAAGAGAAATATTACATGAGATATTTAACACAAAATAGCACTCCTTTATGAACTTAAAAGTCTGCCCGCAAACCGATCTACTGGGCCATCAGACATAAGCCCTATATTCCTGAAAAACACCTGTGCATCTCTCAGCATCCCCTTGTCCATAATACTCAACTGGTGCATGACATCCGGCACTTTTCCCGACTCGTGGAAAAGAGCTGACGTCACACCTGTCTTTAAATCAGGCAGCAAGCACGAAATTTCCTCATACAGACCTATATCTATCGTCCCTATACTCTCTTCAGTCTTCGAAAGAATAATACATTGCCGTCTCCTCACTTTCACCAAACCTCACCTCTCAGAAGAACAACATGGCTTCGTCCCTGGAAAATCATGTTTAACAAATCTGACTGTTCTGAACCATCACATAATTTCTGCAATTGAACAAAAATCGCAGCTAGATGTAATCTACGTTGACCTGGCCAAAGCATTTGATTCCGTGAACCATTTCCTTCTCCTCCACAAGCTTGCTTCACGATACAACGTACATGGATCCTTCCTGTCCCTAATACAAGTTTCCTGTCCAATAGGCAACAACGGGTAGTGCTTCCAGGGTCTGTATCGTCCTGGCTCCCAGTCTTATCAGGAGTAACTCAGGGCAGTATCCTGGGACCCCTTCTCTTCGTGCTGTATATGGACGATATAAACACATGTGTGCAAAATTCTCCGTGTTCCATTCTTCTGTACGCTGATGACCTCAAGATATTCAGAAAAATTTCCAGTTCTGACGACCGCACTGAGCTCCAGGAAGCAGTGAATGCATGTACTGACTGGTTCAACAAATGGAGGTTATCTCCAAATCCCAAAAAGTGCTTCAGTGTGTCTTTTTCACTACTGAAATCTGGAAAACAGGCCGACTATAAAATTTGTGGAAATAAATTGGATACGGCTTCTCAGGTAAGAGATTTAGGAATTATTCACGATGATAAACTGACATTCTCTCCCCACATTGACCACATCAAATCTCGCGCAATGCGCAGTCTCGGCATTCTATACAGGTTCACAGAAATTAAAGACCTCACTGCACTTAAATTATACTTCACCACATATGTTCTCCCTATCCTAGATTTCTCTTCTCCAATTTGGTCTGCCTCGGCAATAACCAATATTTCTAAATTGAACAGTGTCTTTAATTTCTTCATATCAATAGTCAAAGCTCGCAATCCTTCACTAAGGCACTTTGCCAAATCCGACATTTTAAATCAGCTCAATGTACTCAACCTGAGAAGCCGTCTACAATTTACTGACCTGTGTTTCCTACATAAAATTATGAATGGTTACACAAAATGTAACATGCTACTAAGCTACTTCCCACTCCACGTTCCCTCCCGTTCAACACGTCAGAACCATTTACACCACATTCCTCGCCCACGTCTTGAAGTACAGAAGCGCTCTATTTTCCACCGTCTGCCAACCCTTAGCAACTCCCTTCCAAATATTGACATATTCTCTCCCTATAGAACATTCAAACATAACATTAGAATATCCCTTTCATCCTCAATCCCTACCCCCTCACCCTCCTAATCACCCACTACCCCAATCATTCCCTACGTCTTTCCCGAGATTTGTCCCTTGCTGCCATCACTGTCATTTGTTACCTGTTATTGTTGTTGTTGTTTTGTTAATATTATTTAAAATTGTTAAAATATTAGTGTAAAATGACCTATTCATGGTTGTATCTAATAATTATTAAATAAATAAATAAATTTAAAAAAAGTATCTCCCCATTTTATGTACAAAAAGTATCCCCCCTCCCTTAACGTACATAAGTATCCCCCCTACCTTTATGTACAAAAAGTAGCCCCCTTTCTTTAGGTAAAAATAATATACTCACTCCCTTAATTTACAAAAAGTATCCCCCTTACCTTTATGTACAAAAAATAGCCCCCCGCCCTTTATGTACAGAAAATATCCAACCTCCCTCAATGTACAAAGAGTATCCCCCTACACCATTATGTACAAAACGTAATCCCCCCCTCCCTTTATGTACAAAAAGTAGCCCCCTCCCTTTAGGTAAAAAAAAGTATACCCACTCCCTCAATGTACAAAATGTATCCCCCTTACCTTTATGTACAAAAATAGTCCCTCGCCCTTTATGTAGCCTACCGGTACAGAAAATATCCAACCTCCCTCAATGTACAAAGACTATCCCCCTACTTTTATCTTCAAAATGTATCCCCCCTCCCTTTATGTATTAAAAGTATCCCCCTCCCTGTATGTACAAAACGTACCCCCCACTACCTTTATGTACAAAACGTATACCCACTCCCTTTTCTGTACATAAAAGCATGTTATGTTGTGATGAATATCTCATGTATTATTTCTTTCATGTTAACGTGTTTAAATACTGTTTTCCCGCCAAATGTAATTGGGCGCAAATTATGTTGATCGAATAATACAAATTAAATAGGTTCCTCACCAATGTCCCAAAAATATAGATTTTAAACGTTACAATTTTGCGTTAAAAAATAAAATTTAGCGTAACAGTTTGCATTATTTCACGTGAACAAACAAACTATTGTCTCGTCAAAAAACTCAATTTTGGATCAACAATGGCTCCAAACATTTTGCGAATCTGGTTGGTTCCTCAGTTTAGGGGCTGCAACAACGCGGTCATGTAGCCCCGTGTCCTTTGGGTGTGTGTAGAATCTGTCTGATAACCGGTGTTAATGGTGATGTCTGTATTAGTGTGTGTTATCTGTTTTTAATTCAGGTAAGGACTGCAGTCATTGAATTTTTAAGTAGTTCCTACTTTTGCTATCAAACGCCACCGTCAACGACCAACTAGTTGTGAACTTGGTTACCAGATGCCACCGCAGTCGGCTCCTGACGACGAGCGTTGGAACCTAAGAGCGTTAGTCAAATTTAACCTTTAATTTAGCTTCCACAAGTGTAGTTAGTGGAAGGTTCTTTATCATGCCATAAATCTATGACATGGGACCGCCGGCTTTACTTCCCCTCCAAAGGAGGGTATACTGATGGCCGGGTTCGAACCCGCGTTCTTGAGCATAGATTCTCATTAACAGCTATAATAATGCCAAGCATTATTCAATGAATAGCCTTTATCATTAAATTCAAAGTAACTTCATCACTTCTGCTTCCGGGAGATTTATTGAAACAAATTTTGAGTGAGAAATTTTGAATATTTCCCAAAAATAATTTGGAGAGTTGCATATTATTTCAAGATACTGTATTTCAGTAAATTCGTTAAAAGCAAAATTCTATCGATTTTGGATTAAATTTTAAAAATCAGAAATGTTGTAAAGAAAACTGGTAGATCTTCGGAGAAATCAGTAGAGTTGTATGTTGCTTCTCACAGGATTGCGGGCAGAACTGAACGGTATGTGGGTGGTAGCATAGCGTACTGAATGTGCGGAACACCGCAATACTCCGTCACGGGCGGGCGTGTGTTTTGGTCCAGGAAATAGACCTCCCCCCTTGTAGTGTTCCCGTCACGCTTGCAGGACTACCTGTGCCCTGCTTCATGCACACACAGCACAGTAGTGCCTCAGTGCCAACAACATCAACCTACATGTGGCACTTGCCAAGTGGAGCTATTGTCTCGTCAAATGGCCTGGTTCCTATCGGAAGATGCCACCAAGTGTTTGTCGTCATTTCACTCCAAGTACAGGAAGTGTGCGTGCGTGTGTGTGCTTCTTGGCCAAGTGTCGTCGCTAGGCAACCGGTAGTGATAGTTCGAGTGAAAATTCAAAACTCTTGCAACTGGCTGAGTTCGTGTTAATATTTCGTAGATTATTAATATTACTTTATTTTTATATATTTGGTGGCAATTATTGTTTTTAAAGGGTGGTACCGGT
Source organism: Meconema thalassinum (assembly GCA_946902985.2). NCBI lineage: Eukaryota > Metazoa > Arthropoda > Insecta > Orthoptera > Tettigoniidae > Meconema > Meconema thalassinum. The sequence continues at coordinate 112,046,860 of OX336393.1, forward strand.
ACATCTAGCACTTCTACCCGTTTTTGTTAATTTATTTGCCTATTTATTAAAACGCTATGCAACGTTTTCAAAAGAAATGTAAAACTCTCATGACTGGATTCGTTTGTATTAATTGATGCCTGTAGCTTAATTATAATTCATTTATTTGATTTATTGCAACGCTATGGTAAGCATTCAAAAAGTGTATCAGTGGACACCATCAACAAATATCAATGATAATGGTGAAACTTGTAATAGTTTCGTTGAAGTAAGTAGTGGATTTTTTGGATTTAAATTTCGACGTCGTTGGAGTGAATTGGAGCATTTGATATCAAGTTCCAAAAGATCAGATGCGCCTCATTGGAGAAAAGTTTCTAGTGCATCTTCTAATCGCCGGTGTTATCAGGTGACTTCACCGACACCGTCGTCATCATCGTCAGTCGCTCTTCAGTCAAGAGGTCTGTGTAATATTCCTTGTGCCCGTGGCATACGAAGACGCGTATCATCCGCGCAAGCATCAGAACCGAAACTAAAACCCTCTAAATCACTGCCGCTACCCAAGAAGAGATTCAGTTTTAAACGAAGTGCTCCAGTCGTCCCACCAGAAGTGTCGGAAACTAGGAAACCATCGCAGAAGCAGAATCAGAAGCAGCAGCCAGAAGCTGTTAAGTTAACACCTCCTGTGGATATTACTGATGAGGTCAGTCATCTCATTGCCGAGAGTGAAGCTCTGGCAGCTAACTGTGACAGAATATTGCAAGGAAGTCGCCAGAGTTCACGGAAGTCAACAACAATCAAACGGACTTCATCAGTGGAGTCATTACTCTCATCCGATACTCTCACCATCACTGAAGATGAAGCCAAATTTGAAGTGATAGATCTGGCACCCGATAATATTTCTGTGGAGAATCATTGCCGCCTCCTTAGGAACGTTTCACCTTCGCTACCAATTCTCTGCTACACTGAAGAGCTGAGGCAAACTCCGGTGGACTGTTTTGTTGGCCAGCAGTTCTCAGAATGTATGTATCCTAGCTACCAGGACCAGGCCTGCTCATTGCCCACCCTGAGCTATCCCGCAGAGAGTAGGCTGCCAGGCCGATACGAGTGTTCGGTATTCCCCTGTTCGCCCCCCATTCCAAGTTATCTGACAAACACTTCGCACAACCTCACTCTCATTCAAAGTGCTGAAGAAACATACCAGTCTCTTCCAGCATACATATCAAATTATTCCGCAGAACCAAAAAGCAGCGATGAACACTATCAGATAACAGTGGTTCCAGAAGTAGCAGAGAAATACATAGACCAGAAAATATTTCGATCACCATCCATGCCGGTTCTTGGCTGTGTTGATGAAGTAGAACATGGGCATACACATAATCGACAAGAGCCCATCTTGCCGGACATGTCATCTAGATTAGAAAACGTTTTAGGCTCAGCAGTTTCCGTAATACAAGTTTGTTCCGGCGAGGATAGAAAATGTTCTCAACACCAGAAAAGATTGTTTTCCAGAAACGAACATCAGAGTCGCTCCATGTCATCATTATTGTCAGTATACCATTCTGATGAAAATCAGGAGGCAGGAATGAGTTCCTCTCATACAACACTATCTGCCAAGTATGAAAAGAGGCCTTCTGCCGGTAAAGACATACATGCACGAGTGGAAAGACGTCAACAAAGCCAGACTGTTGCTACTCTTACACTGTCAGCAACGTATGACGTCCAAGACACTGCGTCGGAAGGTGCAAGCAAAGAAGATCAGAAAGAGAAAAATAGCGCTCAAAGATTACTGCCGAAATATGACAGTAGAAAAAAATCTCTTGAAGACTTGACAAATGCGCGGATTGAGAGACGCCAGCAATCTTTGGTTGTCTCCACTCCCGCTTTATCCGCTAAATATGAAAGTAAAAATGATGTAGAAATTATTCATCAATATCAAAACCCCATACCAGAAAATAAGACTCACTATGATGGGGAGATTGAGAACACTCGTTTGGAAAAACGGCAGCGGTGTTCAAGTCTGCCGCAGATATGTGAAAATCGGAATGGTTCTTGTGAAGATTCAGTTCAGAGCACCATCACTCCAGGTTTGTCGACGAAGTACAGCAGCAAGAGCTGTATCTTTGAGGATTCGGAAACGGAGACTCGCCAAGAATACGAGCCTAGCGTCAGTGTGACACCAGGACTGTCGGCGAGGTATGAGCGGAGGAATAAGTTTATGGAGGACGCAGAACAAGGGCGTGCTGAAAGACGCCAACAGTACCGAGCCTCAGCGTCACCGGCTTTGTCAACCAAGTTCCGCAAACACTCGGTGGCCAGCACCACCACCAACCCTGCACCCACCGCTATCGTCAGCTATCGGAGACGTGCTCACTCGTGCAGCCATCTGTTGGCTGAAGTGGCTACAAGAACACCGGAAGCTGCATTAGAACACAACTTCATCCAGCGGGAAATATGGAAGAAGGTAGGACAATTATTTCAGAAATATTACCAATAAGTTTTTGTCTTAAAGCGGTGACGTAGGGCAGGTGTTCTCGAAGTTTTCGAGAATTTGAGCACCACCCTCATGCTATATAAAGAACCCGAGCATCATTAAATCGAATATAATAATAATAATAATAATCAGGGCCCAGATTTTGATGACCGAAAATGTTTAAAAATGACCAAATGATATCGTCAACGACACCTAGCTGTGAACTTGGGTGCTAGATGCCATCGCAGCCAGCACCTAGCGGCGAACGTTTGAACTAATATAGCGTTATTAATTCCAACCTACAAATGTTGGCTTCACACAAGTGTAGTTACTGGAAGGGACCGCTGGGTTTACTTTCCCTCGAAGGAAGGCATACTGAGGGACTTTTAACGCTCTTAAAAAATCCGACGACTTCGGCCGGGTTTGAACACGTGACCTTGGGCATTGAAGGTCAGCATGCTACCAACTACGCCTCCGAAGACGCCATGATGAAAATAGACGAAAAATGTAGACATTTCATAAGCTAACCCTATAACTACGGGTACGAATGCTAGTACCCTAAAAAAGTAGGATATTTTATTTCGTCTTATACGACTGACAACATAACATAATATCAGGGGTTAATATAGATACACATCCAGCTTTCTATATACCTGATTGGGGAAGGACAAGGTCACTTAGGAAGGAATTGATTATATTATGTTTCTGACGAAAATTACTCTCTATTAATATCGTTAACCACGCATTGCACATTCTTTTCAACAGGATAAATAATAATTCATGGTTTTTCACACGGCATTAGCCCAAAAACCATATTTGTATAGTAATCCGGGCCGTGAAAGCCTTAATCTAGACATAAATAATAACTGACTGTTTACAGAAAAGGAATCTGTTGACATCGAATATAGATTTAGGTATAGGAAGTCATTTTTGAAAGCCTTGGTCTGGATCGTGGCGTTCCATGGAAGTGAAACTTGGACTGTTGGTGCAGCAGAAAAGAGGAGAATAGAAGCATTTGAAATGTGGTGTTACAGGAGAATGATGAAGATCAGATGGGTAGATAGAGTAACAAATGCAGAGGTATTAAAACGAGTGGGAGAGGAGAGAAGTTTCTGGCGAATGCTAATGAAAAGAAGAGATAGGTTGGTAAGACACCCAGGAATAGCAAGCTTAGTTATGGAAGGAAGGGTTGAGGACAAGAACTGTAGGGGTAGACCAAGGTTAGAATATGTTAAACAGATTGCTTCGGATTTAGGGTGTGGTAGCTATGTAGAGATGAAACGATTAGCTCAGGACAGAGAAGTATGCAGAGCTGCATACACCAGTCAAAAGACTGAAGACTCAAACAACAACAACAACAACAACAACATTGTAGTTCTCGGGTTAACGAAACTTGTGAAAATCTGAATTACATTAATTTCTTCTCGCATGTCTCAAACAATAAAATCATTTCCTTGAGCGCAAAGGGATTCATAAGTGATGTAGAAAAGTATAACCTTGCGTAATTGTAAACGATTATTCTCACTACACCAGAAGTCTTTGCCTGTCGCCTTTGAGACGACTGCCATAGCCGGAAATACGCGACACATAACTCGGGCGGTAACTGCTCAGCGGCCGGTCACCGCGCTGTGAGAGTTCCCGTCAATCATGCCAAAAATCACCTGAAGGTAAGTGGTGACTTCGTGGAGTAGTGACTAGCATTCAGGACTGTCACCGTGGAGGTCTGTGTTCGATTCCAGATTCTGTCAAACGTTTAATTCTGGTCTGAGGGTGGGAACGGTGTTTACTCATACTCATGAGGCAGAACTGATAAAAGGTGGGTTCTTCCCTACCACAGCCATCCTAGAAGTGGTTTTCCATGGTTTCCTCACATGTATTTCAGGCGAATGCCAGGATGGTGCCTAAGTTAAGGCCACGGCCACCTCCTACTCAAATCCTAGCCCCAATTACAAATACACGCAATAGTACAGCCATGACAATGTCACAGGTTGTCAGACAGATTTCACACACATAAGAGTACACTGGCTACATGACCAGAGCCCCTAAATGATTCAACAACAACAAATGTTTTAGACAATCCTTGCTGTGGTTTCAGTGTTCTTTACAAAATAACTTGGATTTCGCTGAAAACGCTTCTATGGCAAGGAAATAGCTATATAGCGTCACTTAGCACCAGACGAAGGATTTGGTCTGATGAATTCCAATTAAGCACTTCCGGTGGATGAAGACTAAAGGAATATTTATAACTTAAACTTTGCGATCATTTCCTTAGCTACAGGTACAGTATACCACCGCTTTCTTCGGCATTAGATACCGTACGTGTTCGGTGCTCGGAGGTATGTGTTGAAACTTACCTACAGATGATTTTTGGGATGATCGACGGGATCTGTCGTAGCGCTGGCCGGCCGCTGAGCGGTCACCACCCAACTCACGAATCGCGTACTTCCAGCTGTGACAGTCGTTTTAAAAGGCGACCTGGGCCTCCGTCACTGCCAACAATGCTAGCCACTGCGATAAAAGCATCAGGTCGCAAATCTGAAGGTCCCATATTCGAGTCCTGATCGTGTCAGACATTTTACAGTAACTTTCTAACATCTTGATGGCTTGTACTTCATGTACATAACACGACCTAATACCTGAATAGCCGCATTGGGTATTCAAACTGCCATGAAAAAAAAGCACGTCTGTGTTCTTTAGAAATGTGCATAATTGCTTCGTATATGAAGCAAATAACATAAATCATATTGGAAAATGCTTGTTTCTACTTATTAACTTCGTTATCTAATTAAATTCGCTTGAACACATGTTAATACTTAATATGTTTTCTTCTTTATTGAAACATGTCTTCGGCCCTTCGGTGTGGCCTTCTTCAGCGTCTTAATTAGCTTAACACTACATTAAGTGTAGGTGAACAGAATTTCAATGGTCTATAAATTAAGATAAATTTTGAAATGAACGTCTTTACAATATTTAAATTAGGAAATATATTCATGTACTCAAATCTAAATAAGCAAAAATAGAAGTATTGTTCAATATACATTTCTAAAGTTTAAAATTTACGCCAATCAATACTTGAATTAAAATGTATCTATTATATCTCTAATTAGTATAAAACAAAGTCCCCGATACTTCGATGTAACGGGTAATCTCGAAAACCACTGGATGGAATTTGATGCGGTTTTCGCCATTCTGTAAAGGATATCTCGAAGAAGGTTTCTGTAGAAAATAAATTATTTATGATCAAAGGAAATTGAGCAGTAATAATTTCAGTACCAAAGTCGAAATAAAACGTGGCGTCCGTGCGCTTTTTAAGCTTACGCTGGTCAAACCGTTAAAAATATCAATATAGCCTACTATGAGTATAAGAATTGTTCTTCAAATCCTGGCGCAATCAGCTGGCATTTGAGGGTGCGCAAATGCGAGGGATCCGTGACAGTAGATTTACTGGCACGTAAAAGATCCCCTTCGGGGCAAAATTCCGGCACCCCGGCGTCTCTAAAAGCCACAGTTGTTAAAAGGGACGTAAAACCGATAACATTATTATTATTATAAGAATTGTTCAGCATTATAAGTACTACAAAATAGTCCGCGAGAGCATATCTCTATCTTCAATGCATCGCCCATTATAAGTGTTTTTACGTTTTCATTTCTTCCAACAATCGCCATTCAATTACTGAGGCGACAGTTTACGAGCTAGCTAAGGGCGAGTCTATCACCCCAGTTACAGCCTAGCTAACGGGCGAGGCTATTACGCCAGATACAGCCAGTAGCAAACTGTCGAGTCGTGTTGAGTTAAGACTTCAGAGAAGAGTGTTTGTGTTTGGAGATTCCCTGAAAGTGCAACTCGGCTTTTCTTCATTTCGCCTGTGAACTTTTTGTTCCGCAAAATACACAGTCAAGTTAAAATTGGACGGAAGGGGGATTTGTGTTTCATGCACCTCGCCATCCTTAAATTACGTCTGACAAGAATTCGTTACACATGCATCTCCATGATAATATAATTAATAGTCCAGTCAGTGATTTTAACCCATCATGCCGAGACGTAAAACGGATATAGGTTGTAGTTCATTGACATCGAAAAAAAGCGCTTATCACGTAATACATTCATAACTGTTCCCGGGCGAAGTTATATTATATTTTAACTCAAGTATATTTTAAACTTTAGAATTCATCTACCAATACGGATATCACCAAACACTTGGCTATCAATTCAATATTTGCATTCAATATACATTTTGTACCACTACACGACACAGTTCATTTAAGATTACTTAGAAATCAAGATACAATATTTATATTGAACAATAATTTTTTGTTGTTGATTTGGATTCGGCCGGCTCTCCTGTGTATGCTTTGTACATCTCCTGGAGTCTTCTTTTATGTCTTTGTTGTGTAGGGACTTAATCACTTTAACTTGTCAGAGACACTGTCAGTTTAGGAGAATTTGGCAAGAACGAAATTGCTGATTTTCTATCCTTTTCTCCAATCTCTTCAGTATGCCTTCCTCCGGAGAGGAAGTAAAGCCGTCGGTCCCATGTCATATATATATATATATATATATATATTTATTTATTTATTTATTTATTTATTTATTTATTTATGGCATGTAAAAGAACCTTCCACTAATTACACTTGTGTGAAGCTAAATTGTAGGTTAAATTTGACTAACGCTCTTAGGTTCCAACATTCGTCGCCAGGAGCTGACTGCGGTGGCATCCAGTAACCAAGTTCAGACTAGTTGTCGTTGACGGTAGTGTTTGGTAGCAAAAGTAAGAACTACTTGAAAATTGAATGTCTGCAGTCCTTACTTGAATTAAAAACATATAACACACACTAATACAGCCATCACAATTAACACCTGTTATCAGACAGATTCTACACTCACCCAAAGTGCACGGGGCTACATGACCGCGTTGTCGCAGCCCCTAAATTGAGGAACCAACCAACAATTTTTTTCATTAGAATTGATTGGTATGGTCCCAGACACTCGTGGCGTATTCCAAAATTGATCTCACAAGACATTTGTAAGTCAATACTGCTACCCTTCATGTTTCTCATAACGAAAGACAACGACTTTTGCGCCTTATTGGCAACGTTCTCGACGGGCTCAAGTAATTTGTAATTCTATATTCCTTCGATGTAAAACAGTAGGTTACTTATGTTACGGTATGTCTTGTTTGGGTTAAACAGCACCGAAACCAACTAGATTTTTATGTTGAATGTTGGGGGAATTTTATTAGCCATAACCTGTTATGTAGGATCCCTGCTAATGTAATATTGAAGTAGCATCTGCGCGGGAGATTATCTCTACTACAGATGTAAAACCTGGAAGCTGTGGTAATTAATACGACTCCTGTCATGTTATGCTTGTGTCTTCTACAGTCTTCTATTTTTTCTGAGCGGGTTCAGCAACAGTTTTATCTCGAGTGCTCTGTAGATACACGAAACCGGTGTTTCAAGTTCAAAATAATTACTGACTGAATATATGAGGCAGCCCCGTTATAAGTAATTACTACTTGTTCTTAAGCTTTATATTTGTTAAGTATATCGGTTGGCTGGATTCTACTAAGCGTAATGATTGTGTAACCAAATGTTCACAAAGTATTCCTAATATTTTTCTATGTCGTATAACACAAAGAATAACATATTATTGATAAGGAATATTAAAATACTGCATATCTCGTCTTATCTAACTTCAATACTTAATAATCTCTACTTAGGTTGGTTGGTTCCTCAGTTTAGGGGCTGTGATAACGCGGTCTTTTAGCCCCGTGTACTTTGGGTATGTGTAGAATCTGTCTGATAACCGGTGTTAATTGTGATGGCTGTATTAGTGTGTGTTATCTGCTTATAATTCAAGTAAGGACTGCAGACATTCAAGTAGTTCCTACTTTTGTTACCAAACGCCACCGTCAACGTCTATTCAAACACGGTGAAAACGAATTGAACGAAATTTGGTACAGAGGTAGCACTAGCAATGGGCACCTCAGTGTCATGTTTTATATCGCCACCATCTTTACGGAAACGTAATGGCGGCCACAAATCAAATTACGACACCTAATCATCTGATCTCTACTAAATTTTGCAACAATATACCTTTATGTAATAAGCATCTTTTGACCAAACGACAAGGTCATCAGCCCAATAGTTTGCAGATAGCGGCCATGTATGTGTGCAAATTGATTCACCATATCAATTCAAACAGGGTGAAACCGAATTGAATGAAATTTTGTACAGAGGTAGCACTAGCAAAGGGCACCTCATAATCATGTTCAATATCCGTATAACACGTTGTATTTCAACAAGCTACTACAACCAACATTCAATTATACTCCTTGAAAAGGACAAAGAGTTATAACAATACCTATGCATTTAGGAGAATGTAGGCTATATGTTCTTTACTGAACATCTTGCTTACATAGGCCCTATTAAAAAAGTTCCGTTATAGTTATTTCTATTTTTCTAGAAAGCTCTTCATTTCCACGCCTATTAACGAACTCGATCGAGACTTTGAATGGTTATATTTTATGTTTGCATTTGGAAGTGTTTGGAGAAAATGACGGTCATTCTCGTTTCTACAAGAAAGTGATATATATATATATAAACTTTTGAACTGACGGTGGTTTTGGGGTCTAGGGGATGTGAAACTCAAAGATATGTCAACTATTTCTGGAGGTCGCAACATGGTGCCCATTGCAATGTCGTGAAATCTACCTAAAATATTTAACCATCTGATGAAGCGTAAAAATCTAATTCTTGGAAAAATAATTATTTAAATGTCAAAGTCACAATAATATATGTTCTTAAGTTTTAAAGTTGCGTGCAGTTCATGGAATAACACACCTTCTACTAACACCTGTGTTGGATGAACGTGGAATGGAGTATGTCAGGTGGGAGTGGTTGTGTCAGGACACTGGCCTCTTCTCTTCAATCAACACCACGATCTCTCTGTCTCTGTCTTGAAAGCACTTTCCTGTCTTCTGCTTAATTATAACCTCCGAGTGAAGTCATGGTTTAATGATACTAATTCATAAATTATGTGCCCACAACCCACACTGTGTGTTTTCGGAACGAGATACTGTACTTCGTAAGTTTTCAATATAGGAGGTTATGAAGAGCTTCTGATCAAGAGTGGGATGAGTCATGATTCACGAAATTGTTGTTGATATTGTAGGGCAAGTGTTCTCAAACTTCTTGAGACTGCGAGCACCACCCTCATGCAGTAACAAGTACTGCTCGGGTCCAATCTCCAGGGGCGGATCTAGGGGAGGGCGACCACACCGGGCCCCGCGCCATGGATTCTTTTAAATTTAATTGATTATTAAACTTTTCAAACTAATTTATAATTCATATTCTTTTTTCAGTGCAGCTATGGCCTCCCGTGACCGTTTAGCAAGTCTAGGTTTCAGTGAAATAATAGAAGACTTCAGCCGGGAAAAAAGTCGCAAAGTAATATTTTAATATTTCAGGCATCAGGTGTACTGTGTGATAGAAGAATAAATCTGAAGACTAAAGGAATTGTGTATAAATCAGTAGTAGGATCTGCAATGATTTATGGAGCCGAGACATGGGCACCGACTAAGGCACATTTTAAGGCAATGGATGTGGCTGAAATGAAAATGTTAAGAATGATTTGTGGCGTCACCAGAAAGGATAGAATCAGAAACGAGAGAATAAGAGGTAGTGTTAAAGTGACGGAGATATCAAAGAAAGTTCAAGAGAGAAGACTACAGTGGTATGGACATGTCATGAGAAGGGACGACACTTATGTTGGCAAGAGAATGACAGTAATGGTAGTGGAAGGTGACAGAGGAAGGGGAAGATGGAGGGACTATATACGAGATGACTTGAGGGAGGAACATCTAAGGGAAGAGGACGTATGGGGCCGAGGAAAATGGAGAAGACTTGCCAGGAACGTCGACCCCACTTGAGTGGGAAAATACGATAGAAAAGAAGAAGAAGAAGAATAGTTTACATAATCTTCTTCAAGGGGACTTACAGGTTTCTTTCATAATATAAAAAAATACTGTAGTGTAGTGTATTCAAAATATTGTTATATTCTCTATTGTATTATTATTACAAAACTATTTTCCATTTGATTTTATATTTTTTAATTTCCTATTGTTGTGGGCCCCACCTTACCATATCGCTCAGGGCCCCGTTAGGCCTAGATCCGCCACTGCCAAGCTCCATGAACCTGAGATGAATGTGGATCGCGGACTATGAGGAGTGATGGTGTCGAGTGATGAGGTTTCCCGGTCCGTGCGTAGTAACATAACCAAATACATTGGCCGGTGATTCAATCACTCATTCGCAACACCACAGTGGTTTGAGTTGTTGTGCACACTCCCGAGAAGGTTTCTGAATCAGTAAATCCAGTTTACAATAGATGGTGTGTGGGTCGTTTCAACAAATGTGTGTTGGCGTGTGAATTGTTTCAACAAATAAACTTTGGTTAGTTATCGTGTGCACACTCGCGAAAGATTCTTATTTAGTAAATTCGTTTCACAATATGTGGTGTGCGAATCGTTTCAACAAATGAGTTTTGGTACGATAATGGTATTAACAAATTAACTTTGGTGAGTTGTGCGCATGCCCGCGACGATTGCTGAATTCGAAAATCCATTTTACTATAGATGGCACGCGAGTTGTGTCAACAAATGCACTTTGGTCAGCTGTTATGTACGGTCGCGAAGGTTTCTGAATTAGTAAATCCATTCTATAATACATTTGCTTGGCAAGGACACGCGCTCCGCCAGTGACGGCTCAGTTGCCGGCTGCCGGGCGCGCAAATATACGGCAGAATACGGCGCTTAAAATCAGTATCATGCATTTTTACTCACCATGCTTACAGCAGATGCTTAAAATGTTCCCCATCCGCTGCCAAACATAATCGGCATCTCCTTATAACGTTTCCGGTTACTCCGGTTAATTTAGCTTCTGTAAGGAAATACCGACCTTTACGTCTATGTTTATTGTTTACTGAGCCTGTACGTTTGAAGCAGTTGTTTTAATGTCCGATTTATAGGAATGGGTCTCCCTGAAAATCTCACTTGAAACTTTTGTCTTTGTTCCAGCGCACAATTTCCTACACTTTATGTACGTATTGTGCATATATACACGAATGTTTCACATAAGGCATCACAGCACTATACACAATCACAATAAAACACTATACAATACGATACACATTAGCTTTATAAAACACCCAATTAACTCGGAGCTCACACGTCTACCGCAGGAAGAACCTGGGAATACGGCCGGAGACCGCGCGCGTCAACCTTAACAGCCGGCTATTGGCCGGGGACTGGCAGCCAAGGTCGAGCGGAATCGCCTTGCCAAGCAAAAATAAAGACCCTGTAGATGGCGCATAAGTCGTTACAAAAGAGCACAATGTCTGAGGCCATTGAATGAGTCCACCTCGATGCGTAGAGGCTAGCATTCTTGGTTGTCACCTCGGAGGTCCGGGTACGATTCCTGGCTCTGCCAAAAAATTTAATTCTGGTCTGAGGGCTGGAACGGGGTACATTCATCCTCGTGAGGCAAAACTAAGAAGAAGAGAGTTCGAATCCTACCTCAGCCATCCTGGAAGTGGTTTCCCACTTCTACTTCAGGCAAACACCGGGGTGGTACCTAACTTAAGGCCACGGCCGCTTCCTACCCACATCCTACCCCATTACAAATACACACACTAGTACAGACATCACAGTGACACGGTTTAACAGATAAGTTCTACACATACCCAAGTACACGGGGCTACATGACCACGATGTCACAATACCTCTAAAGAATCAACAACAGCCATTGAATGAATGAGAAAATAATTATTAGAAAATAGCTTAGAGAGAGCGGAAGGTCTTCCTTTCACTCGCGACTAGTCCCCTTAAGCGCAGTCACACTCGCTGTATTATGATACTCATTAAAACCGCATTACAAGAACTGTTAATGGAAAAGTCCTCCTGCATTGCATTAATCTGACAGTGCGATGGATTGAGCTTCACATTCGACCGACTTCTTTTTCTATCCAAGTCCGTGTTTTATTTTTTATTTTAATTTGACATCGCTTAATTGCTGTATTTATTTAGGTAAGTGCCCTGGTTTACATGTTGTGTGCAGTGAGGCGCATTTGAAATAGGTATTGGTGTAATTTTTCATTAAAAAAAAAGCGAGACACGTAGCCACAGCTGGCACGTTTAATATGTTGTTGATTCAATTCACTGGCTTGGAACATCTCGGTCATCAGCCCTGTGTAGTTTGGTTGGTGTTACATTTGTCTGATAACCTGTATTTGAAGACTCCACGAGAAAATCGGGTTAAGTCACATTCTGTAAATTTTTCAGGAGAGTGAATTTAAACGTTCAACAATAAAAAAAAATACTTAAAAATACCCAAATTGAGGGTAAGCAATATACATTTTTTTCATTTTTTTTTCTTATAAAGGAAGTACTTGTAAAACAAATAACAACGTAAGTTTTATTGTGAATGAAGTGAGAGGATTTGGGACGTTCTTTCCGTTTCCACTAAAAATAAAAACCTCTGTATCTCGGTGACGATGGCTGGCCGCCAGAATGCGCCATAAACTCGTTTCTGAAAAAAAAAATGGACTTGCCCGTTCATTCCGTGGGGTCTTCATTTATGTGATGACTGTAATTGAGTGGTATTAGGCACAGGGATGGGTTAGGTGCTCCGGGTCTTGAAGTAAGGTACTACCCCAGCATTTGTCGAAATTTCCCTGAAGTCGCAACATGGTACCCATTGAAATGGGTAGCTTTCTCATAAAATGTACCTAAAAGGGATCTCCTATTGTACTGAACCTTTAAAATATATAATACAGTACATGTGTTGTATTGGACTCTTGGTGAATTTCAGGAGAGGCTAAAGTTTGAAGAAAAAATAGTTTATATATTTGTACAAATGCGGATCGAAAAATCTTTGCCCCTATTTTTTTAGCCAAAAATATACATACAGGAAATTACAAATATACATAGGCCTACACTTCTACGCACCTTACACTATTTTTCCACATAGTCTCCAAATTTTTTCAGACATTTGTCCCATCGCAGCACTAGGTTGAACTGTCCCTGTCGTAGAATTCAGCCGGCTGACTGTGGAACTATCGTCCGACTGCTGTCTTGGCATCATCGTTGCACGGGAATCGCTGTCCTGCCAGGAGCTTGTTGGCGGTTCTGGTTGCCACATGTGGTCTGGCATTGTCATGGTCCACTGAAGAAGTTCCTGGCAGACCAGCGATTACGTGCAACGATGACGCCAAGAAAGCAGTCCAACAATGGTCCCACAATCAGCCGGCTGAATTCTATGACAGGGGCATCTCAAATTTAGTGCTGCGATGGGACAAATGTCTGAACAAATGTGGAGACTATGTGGAAAAATAGTGTCAGGTACGTAGAACAGTACGTATGTATTGTATTTTTCTAAAAGAAAAATAGGGGCAAAGACTATTCGTTCCGCCTTCGTATTTTTTTGAATTCTCAAGCTCTTGCCTCGTTTAGAGGTTCAGTGTCTGCAAGAATGTGTTATTGAACTGTTGCAAACATTTCAGAAGCTTTGGTTTTATGGTTCTAGAGCTCTTTGTTTCGTAAAATGACATTTATCAGGGAAGCAGCTTGAAGTTGGAAGTTGTTAAAATTATCTCTTGAATATTTATGTTCTTTCATAAGGTCAGGACCGCTGTAATCCCAATCCTAGCTTCAATTATAAATACACACACTAATACAAACACCACAATAACTCAATTGTAATTTAGTTATTTAGTTTTGAAATGTAATATGTCAAACGTTAATCATCTTTCTTGAATGCAGACACACTTTTACATTTAAATAAAATACGTAGTTCTAAATTGATTTCCTGAATGTCATTTTGATCAGAATTTAATGACGTACTTTTCAGAAAATGTCATATTTTTCACATTTCAGGTGGAACCGGTCCCTTTAAATTTCTCTTAATTCACCCCCTGATTGGAGTATAACAACCATGCAGCTTATAGCATCTACTACAGAGATCTGCCTTGTTTTAGGCGCTAACACTCAGGCAGGAAGTGCGCTATGTGGTCTACTGCCCAAGGATAAGACAGGTTTTGCTAATTTCCTCTATGGAAAACATCCATTATCTTTGCAGTGGGGGTATGATGAAGATTCTGCTGTGCGTTCGTAGTGTGAGGAGACTTCTCACTATGATTCCTTTATCATCATCACCATCATCATCGTCATTATAGTTAGAGCCGCTAAGGACCGTAACTGTTTGTCTTCTTGCGGGCCCACCACGCCTTCATCCTTTCGAAGTGGGGTTTCCGAGTGATCAAGCTTTGGTCGAATATCTTATCAGTCGGTCAACACAAAATAATTACAATTACTGGAATAGGTGTAACAAGATGTTCAGTAAAGAACATATAGCCTACTTTCTCCTAAATGCATGGGTACTGTTATAACTCTTTGTCCTTTTCAAGGAGTATAATTGAATGTTGGTTGTAGTAGCTTGTTGAAATACAACGTGCTATAGGGATATTAAACAAGAATATGAGGTGCCCTTTGCTAGTGCTATCTCTGTAAAAAAAAAATCATTCTCTTCGGTTTCACCGTGTTTGAATTGATATGGGGAATCGATTTGCACTCATACATGGACGTCATCTGCAAACTATTGGGTTGATGATCATGTAGTTTGGTCAAAATATGCTTCCCACACAAAGGTATGTTGTTGCAAAATTTGGTAGAATTCAGATTATTAGGTTGGTCGTAATTTGATTTAAGCTTTTAAACTTTGGTTGGCCGCCATTATGTTTCCGTCAAGATGGCGGCAATATAAAACATGAAACTGAGGTGCCCTGTGCTAGTGCTACCTCTGTACCAAATTTTGTTCAATTCGGTTTCATCGTGTTTGAATAGATAGGGGGAATCTATTTGCACACATACATGGCCGCCATGCGCAAAGTATTGGGCTGATGACCTTGCAGATTGGTCAAAAGATTCTTCATACATAAAGGTATAATGTTGCAAAATTTGGTAGAGATCAAAGTAATGATTAGGTTTATCGTAATTTGATTTAAGCTTTTAACATTTGGGTGGCCGCCATTACGTTTTCGTCAAGATGGCGGTGATATAAAACATGACACTGAGGTGTCCTTTGCTAGTCCTACCACTGTACCAAATTTCGTTGAATTCGGTTTCACCGTGTTCGAATTGATAGGGGGGACAGACATTCAGAGTACACACACTCACAGACAGACACACAATTTTTGGCCCTGTGTAGATCTCATAAGTCTACTTTCATTTTTTGCAAAAATCGAAAGTAGGCTAAAAATAACTCGAAGTAAACTATATAATATTGTTATGGACTATTGAATAAGGAGAAAACTAAAGGATGACATGTTTCACTCGTCAAGTGAGCATCATCAAATCCAAAGCTAGAAGACAAATAGCTCTACAAAACACTACCAAACCTAGAGTGACACCCGAGGACAGTCTCTGTCCTCCAAAATCGAAAGAAAAATCCGTCAGAAAATTTAGCAAGTGTTGTAATTATTACTGATAAATATTAAGGTACTAAGCACCTGAAAAAGTATCTATTTATTTTAATGATGCAAAACTTAGAAATGAAGATCCCATCAACAGAACAGTCTTCCTCCCCCTACTAGTTTTTTTCTCGACTTTTTCATTGAAATCGTTATTGCTCGGCTTCCTTTGATCATAAATAAATTAATTTCTACAGAAACCTTCGTCGAGGTATCCTTTACAGAATGGTGAAAACCGCATCAAAACCCATCCAGTGGTTCTCGAGATTACCCGTGACATCCAAGAATTGGGGACTTTGTTTTATACTAAGTAGAGATTTACACTCTCGTTGCAATAAGATTTTCTAGTAACAATTCATTAATTTTAAGCTTTGCGAAGATTATGTCAGCTTTTGCTACACTTTAAACATAAAACCCTATTTAAAATCCTAGTCTGCCTATTAAAAACAAAACTATTTCATGTTTTTGAAAACCTAAAATGACAATTTTTAAAACCTAAAAATCCGGTCTCTAATAATTACTTACCAATTCATTTTGTTTTTATATGTTACCAGGATCAACTACTTCGTTCAAAAAAGCAAATTATAGGAGTGGGATATTATATATAAAACACCGTGCGTTATTTTGGCAAGTGACGGTAACGGTAACGGTAACGTAGATACTTTTAAGATGTTACTAATACAACCCTGCTCTTAGCCCTCCAAGTCTCCGGCCGGCCAGTGAAGTTTTCTTTATTTAGGTCAAGAGTGTCGATCTCAACTGGACTCGTTAAAATATTGGACGTTCAAGGGCCACTGGCTCGAATTTAAATATGATTTAGTTGTGTTTTATACATTTGAAGCATATAGTCAACCCCTGGCACTATACAGCCCATGACGGGCTAAGGCCGACCAAGCGACCGCTGCCCAGCCATTCGGCCTGCAGATATTGGAGTGACGCGTGATCAGCACGTCCGGTCCCCTCGGCCGTTAATCTTGGTTTTCGTGATCAGGGCGCTGTCTCACTGTCAGACAGCTAATCAATTGTCCTCACGAGGCTGAGTGCACCCCGTTCCAACCCTCACGCCAGTTTTAAAATCCCTGACGGAGCCGGGTGAGAGGCAGGCGCGCTACCCCAACACCACGGGGCCGGCAATTGAAGCATATAATTACTTATAATAAACTATTTATTACCTTAAGTCAATATTTAGTAGTCTACATTAAAACCGGTTTCGGTCATATTGTGATCTTCTTCAGCGCGGTTTAGGATAATTATATGTGCAATAAAACACAGTTCACTTAATAAAATATTGCAATAACACAGGATACTAAAAATAACAAAAAGTTCCATGACGAACTAAACAGCCTACTTTTCTTAAAATTAAGATTCATGCCAATGATTAATCTACAGTATATGAACCTATCTAGAATATTAGGGTAAAAAATATACACAGCATTTATTAACAGTTGTCAGCCCTGATTGCTCTTAACAATACTTATAGTCATATCTGTTATGGTACACATAGCACATACGAAATTTGGTTGAACTCCAACTGATAGTATAGAAGTTACATGTATTTAAAAATTGGTCCTATCAGCAGCCTTAGAATCATGTTGGTAGAACTGACGTATATAAGTTACTCCAAATTAATCTAAAATGGCAGGTACTATACGTGTGCATAGTTTAAAGCTGTCGGCTTGCATACTTTCTGATATATTGGTATTTGGATTTTAAAAAAGGGAGAGAGAGCAATTATCAACACTTGGCAGCCCTGGTGGCTCTTAAGAATACGCTCAGTCATATCTGTTTATGTACACATATTACATACAGAATTTGGTTGAAATCCAATTGTTAGTGTCGAAGTTATATATGCATTTAAAAATTGGACCTATCAGAAGTCTTAAAATTATTTTGGCAACACTGTCATGTATTTCTTCCTAGAAAAATGTAGACAAAGCCCCTCGGTGCCAGAAACAAAACTTGGGGGCCTCGAAAACTACATTATAAGGCTCTAAAACCAACAGTATCTGAAATATTCCCATAAAACTAATTTAATTTAATTTAACAAACTAATGAAGGAATGAAAATCGGTAACCATGACAACATTATCTCAAGGGGTGGCATCCAACTTTCCATCTATTTCTGTAAGAAGCAATATCACTCCATTTATACCTTGCCACGGTGGGTGAGTGGATAGCGTGTCGGTCTACTAACCCCAAGATTGCAGGTTCACTCCTGGCCGTGGTAAGTGATTTTTGAAAGGCGGCAAAAATACGACTCGCATGGCATACGATGTTGGCATGTCAAAGAACCCATTTGAATTCAGTAGGCCGTGTTCATAATGGCAAAATTAATCTCAGGAGTTTCCGCCAACACAAAGTTCCTCATTTCTCTACTAGAAAGCGCTATAGTATTCAAGGAGCTTAGATATCTACCCTCCTTGACTTTCATAGTGATTCAAGGAACAACGAAATTTCGACATGCAAGCTACCCTCTGGGTGTCAAATTACGAAGCTTGCACCCGGCATCCGAGGCCATACGATATTATTATTAGGTTACTCCATTTATTACATTTCTGTGAAAGTTTGCAAATGGCTATAAGGTTATCACGGAACCAACGTAGACTGTATAATTCGTCAATGCAATTAAGGGGGTCAAGGGGTAACCTAGAATTTTTAATGCAATTTCACTGCGACATATGGTACAGAAAGTCTATTATATCTCCAAACAGCAACATTATTTTCAAAAATTCCTGAATTGAATCAGCATTTTTTGCGACTTTTAGGAATTTGGGCCATTTGAGGCTAAAGAACCTGAATTTTCATGCACCACAAGCCTTTATAATTTATGAAAGAGGTCTTCCTGTGTATGGGGACCTAACACAACGTAGAGGGTCATTTTTTATGTGAGGTGTATTGCGTTTCGTCTACAAGGCTTTCAAATCTATTTCACGTCAGGAAGTACACGTTAGGTGAATTTAGTTTGAGAGCACATGTTAACTTTTTTTTTTTTTGGTCGACATACGGGTTCATCGTAAGGATGATTTTGTTTGATACTGTATGGTAGATATACCCATATTTGGATATCTGGGTGATATGTTGTAGACAATAGAATTGTCTGTCTTTCATTCTGTATATCTTTATGTACGCCTATAAATCGTGTTCGGATGCTTGGTGCATCGTAAAATTAGGTATGGTAAACATGAGTCAATACACCAATCATTTATAAAACTCCTCACCGTACTTTGCATACAGTAGAAGGGTGGATATAGGGAAAAACTTCTCAAAATACATGCTAAAATAGGCGAAATATAAAAATTATCCTAGAAGGACGATCAAAGCATATGTTGCGCTTCTCATTGTGAGACACAAAATTCGCGAGTCTATAAGGGGTCTCCGAAAACCACATTTTAAGGCCCTTAAATTAACAGTGTGTGTGATATTCCCTGAAAACTAACTTCGTTCTGATAAACTTATGAAGGAATGACAAACTGCTAACCATTGCAACAGTAGCTCAATTGATAATGTCTGGTGTTAATACCGAACACCGTTCGAAGAACGGGTACTTCTGCTAGTCCTTAATAAAACAGCGTTGTATTGAAGAAATGCGGATGTGAAAATAGATATTCTGAATAAGTTAGGTTATAAATGATGGTGCCGGCCCCGTGGTGTTGGGGTAGCGCGCCTGCCTCTCACCCGGAGGCCCCGGGTTCGATCCCCGGCTCCGTCAGAGATTTTAAAATTGACGTGAGGGTTGGAACGGGGTGCACTCAGCCTCGTGAGGACAATTGAGTAGCTGTCTGACAGTGAGACAGCGCCCCGATCACGAATACCAAGATTAACGGCCGAGGGGACCCGACGCGCTGATCACGCGTCACCCCAATATCTGCAGGCCAAATGGCTGGGCAGCGGTCGCTTGGTCGGCCTTAGCCCGTCATGGGCTGGATAGTGCCAGGGGTTGTTTTTTTTTTTATTTTTATAAATGATGGTTGATATGTATTTCCCAGGTAGAGAGATATTGTAGAGAGATCGTTGGAAATAGGTGTGACGAAGTTGTTATGCATTGGTAAGAAATGTATTGGTTATATAGTTTCCAAGAAACTCTTAATATAATTACTATTACATAACCCTTTCAATCCCAAACAATTTCTTTCATCTGGTCCCAATATTGTGTGGGTACATATTTTATTTTTAGCCTACTTTTCACATTTTGCAAAAATGAGGAAAAAGTAGTCTTATGAGATCGATCCGGGAAAATGTGTGTCTGCCTGTCTGGCTGTGTGTGTGTGTGTTCCCCCCCCCCCCCCTATCAACTCCTAAACGGCTCGAGCAATCGAAATAAAATTTGGTAGGAGTAAAGATCTATACCTGAATATCTCACGGCCATATTTGAAAATGATGTCAGTGCTACCAACTGCTGAAAAATCGCAATTGAAATTTGAGCTCCATGTTGGATATCTTGGAAGGTATGAATGGGAGCTATTTCAAAATCGGCACACCTATAGATAATAATATTGCAGTTTAATTTCCAGAAGGCCATACATGGCAGTGTTGCCAAAATGATTATAAGCCTACTGATAGGTCCAATATTTAAATGCGTATAACTTCTACACTATCAATTGGAATTCAACCAAAATTCGTATGTTGTATGTGTACATAACCAGATATGACTGAACGTATTCTTATGAACCACCAGTGCTGCCAACTGTTAAAAAATGCTCTTAATTTCTATTATCCAAATACCAATATATATGAGAAAGTATGCAAGCCGACAGCTTTTAACTATGCACACGTATAGTACATGACAATCTGTATTAATTTGGAGTAACTTATATACGTCAGTGCTACCAACATGATTCTAAGCCTGCTGAGAGGTCCAACTTTAAATACATGTAACTTCCATACTATCATTTGGATTTCAACCAAATTTCGTATGTGCTATGTGTACCATAACAGCTATGACCATGCGTATTCTTAAGAGCAACCAGGGCTGCCAACTGTTAATAAATGCTGTCTCTATTTTTGTTACCCTAATATCAATATATCAGAAAGAATGCAAGCCAATAACTCTAAACTTTGCACATGTATAGTACCTGGCATTCTAGATTACTTTGGAGTAAATAATATACGTCAGTGCTGCCAACATGATTCTAAGCCTGCTGATAGGTCCAATTTTAAAATGCATATAACTTCTATACTAACTAATAGATTTCATTCAAAATTGGCACAACAATAGATCATATTATTTCAGATTATTTCTGACCAATACATGCATGACACTGTTGCCAACATGATTTTACGCGCGCTGTTAGATCCAATTTTTAACTGCATGTAACGTCCATGCTATTTATTGGACTCCAACCAAATTTTGTATTCTGTACCTTAAGAGATGGAACTAAGAATATAATCAGTCACCAGGGCTGCCAACTGTAGTGCTCTATTAGGCTACATTATGCCAGGTATACAGTATTTCGAACTAATTAGAAATTTCGATATTACCAACTTAATTTCGTCATTATTCTAGATAGATCCATATCGATTAATCATTGGCATGAATCTTAAATTTTAAGAAAAGTAGGCTCTTTAGTTCGTCACGGAACTTCTTGTTTGTTGCTTAGTTGGGATCGCTTTTAGGTCCCTGACCGGCCTGCATGAATTGTGGGGTTTAGGCCCACTGGCTTCATGGAATACCAATATGAAGCTCCTTTTGTATTCCATGGAGTTGTCAGATCTGTTTGCTTTTCATCATATGGACAACATGGCTGCCAGCAACCAATTCGTAATTACTGTAGCAGCTGATTAATAGTCAGGATATAAAATAAACACTTACATTTTAATCAGCGAGGACGGAGACCAAATGTTTTTGCAAACTCAAAAAACGAAAACACAATAACCAGACAAATAAAACTTAACGAATTTTAACTGAAAAACAGTTTTTTTTTTTTTTTTTTTATTATTCAATACTGAAAATATCTTTATTGCAATTATTATGTTCTGTTACAACTGTACATAATTATTTACAACTTCATACCTGTTTTATACCGGGTGAGTTAGCCGAGGTCGTTGCGGCATGACTGTTGGCAGTCGCTCACATCCGGGAGGCGAGGAGGTTCGAATCCGCCCGCCGGCAACCTTGAAGATGGTCTTCTGTGGTTTCCCATCTTCCTTCCAGGCAAATGCCGGGGTTGGTCCCTAACTATAGGCCACAGCCGCTACCTTCCAACTCCTCGACCCTCCCATCCAACATTCCTCCCCAACGGTACTTGTAGCTCACCCATTGGGTGTCCGTCTCGAAGCAGCTACAAAAACTGGCGAGCCGAACATGTCCTCGGACACTCCCGGCACTGAAAGCCATACGCTAAAAAAAACTTTTTTGTAAAAACGATTATTTATATAACAAAATCAACTCGTCTATTTTGTTTAGCAATCCTTGTGATTACCGAATCGATGTGTATAGAGATGTCACGATGAAACTGCAGCAATGCACGGATAGGAATTTGGGGCTTTTTTCGCACCAAAAAAAAAGTTGCCGACGTCCAAACTGCAAGCTTGGTTGGCAATTTAAGCTGTTACTTTCTCCCTTTCTCGCTACCAACTCGATTTGCCGAAACTGTAATGTACCTTGATACTTTTCTCGAATCTCGATGTAAATGTCGCAAAACACGCCGTTGAAATTTGTACGAATATTTTTGGTGCGCCAAACGCATCAAATTTCTATCCATGTAGCTTGCAAAAAAATTGGTCTGGTTTTGTATGTTTGGTTATTTTGTGATTGCGTTTTTAGTGATCGAATTACTAATATCTACTTCGAGGTCGGTGGCTGCTGGCAGCCATGTTTTCCATAGATGAAAAACAAACTCTCACGATGTCATGGAATACAAAAGGAGCTTCGTATTGGAGTTCCATGTAGCCAGTACCCAAGGCTTGGCCAGTGCCAGTACCCACACATTTGATGTAGGCCGATCTCAACTAAGAATTTAAAATAAAATACAATATACTCGCACAATTGCGAGGCCAGGAATTGAAAGGGATATAACGATTCATGTTTGCCATCTCTTGATGAATACAGTACATTTGCACTTGTCAGTTGGCAATGGCTAGAGTAAAAGCTGGCTTTTCACCGATGTCTCAGTCTCACACATGGCTGTGATTATATGGAAGCTACTGAGGTATGGGTGGTGCTTAGTAATGGCATTCGGGGCACAGTCAGTGCCTGTGAATGCTGTGAAAGGTTCTACTCATAGGGTTAGGACTACTGTTCTGACTCAGTGAGGAAAGCAATGACAAACTACCTCACTCCTCTTCTTGCCTAGAACGCCTCAAAATAGCGCTGCCTTGGGTTTTTGTGGGTATCTACTCACATAACGTAACGGCGGTACTTTTTGAGGATCCAACCAGCCTTCGGGCTGACTACCTAACAGACAGACAGGAAACAATCAAGTTAGTGAGGGGGTAATGTTTTCTTTGTGCGAGAGAAGGATGTGCAGATAGAAAGTGGTGTGAGACTACCAGGACCCTTTTAGAAACGCTCTCTTTCAGTCCATTAACCTTTGAAAACAATAGTCTGACCTTCGCTTACTTAAAAAAAAAAAGAACATAAGCTCGGAAATATCCTGTGTATTTCTCTGAGCGGATAGAAAATTAGCTTTACTAGTTCACATGAAACATTTTTGGGTCCTCCATCGGCTTGGCCATGTTGAGTTGTTGTTGATTGTTTACTTGGGTTTGTGTAGAATTTGTCTGATGACCTGTGTCACTGTGATGTCTGTACTAGTATGTGTATTTGTAATTAAGGTAGGATTTCGGTAGGAAGCGGCCGTGGCCTTAAGTTAGGTACCATCCCGGTATTTGCCTGGAGTATAAGTGGGAAACCACTTCCAGGATGGCTGAGATAGGAATCAAACCCGTCTCTTCTCAGTTTGTCCTCACTAGGCTGAGTGTACATCGTTCCAGCACTCAGACCAGAGCCGAGAGTCGAGCAAGGGCCTCCATGGTTCTCTTTTTCGTGTGGCCTCCTGAGAGGCCGAGTGCAGATCTTTCTAGTCGACGCCCGTGGGCGACCTGCGCGTCGGAATGAGTGATGAGATGAATGGATGAAAGTGGACAAGGATGTGGAAGGGAGCGACCGTGGCCTGTCAGAAGGTACCGTCCCAGTATTTGCTTGGTGTCGAAAACGGGAAACCACAGAAAACCATTTCAAGGACGGCCGACGGTAGGGCTTAAACTCACCTGTCTACCTAGTCAGCAGAGAGCTTGGCCCCATGACCTAACGCTGCGCTTTAGTGAGCGTAGTCACCGCTGTCTGTGGCCTCCGCGGTGACAGCAACAAGGCGGACTCTCCACGGTTCCTGAGCCAGTTATATGGTTGAGAGTTGGAAACCCTCGTAACTCACATAGTCACAGAGCTTTACTACGTTAACTGTTCTGTTCCTCGCATGTTGCGTGAGCACGAAGGTATCTTCTACAGCTGCTTCATTTTAGCCATCCAGCGCGCCGGCGCCGTTAGTTAACGTACTAAAACAGACAGTGATGTTCGGCTTACTATTACTCATTTGAGATATGATTGTCACTGACCACCTCGTGGTCTATTGACCGTCACCCCGGAGCGGAGGTCCGAATCGATTCCCACTCGGACAAGAAATTTAATTCTTGTTTGAGGGCTGGAACGGATCCAGTCAGCTTCGTGGAAAAAATGGGAAGAGTTCGGTTTTTCAGCCGTCCTAGATATGGTTTTTCGTGGTTTCTTCATTTATGTACCGAGCAAATGCTAGGATGGTCATGGCAATCTCTTTGCCAATCCTCGCCTGAATTACAAATACACAGGCTACTTTAGACACCACAGTAAGACAGGTTATAAGACAAATTCTATACACATTCAACCACACGGGGCTATAATGACCACGATTGCTAAGCCTGTAAATGAAACAACAACAACAACATGCCAAATGCGGCTTTTCAGTTAATAGGTCGTCCTATCTACATGTGAGATTTTCGAAGTGAAATGCCATGTCGTATGGTTTCGGATTCCACGTAAAAAGGAGGTCCCGTAGCTCATGATCGCGAGATTACTGGTCACGTTAAAACACAAGCTTACTTCCTTTTATTGGTGCTCGGATATTTGGTAGGGCCTATGGCATGGAGGTGGTGCTCACATTCTCAATTGGCTTAACCCTGGAAATGTGGCGCTCGTTGGTGGCGCGTGGGACTTTCTGACCCTCTGATAACAAAATTACTAACTTTAATGTATTATACATTGATGTATTGGGTTTATTAGCTCAATTGCATGATATTTTATTGAAAATCAATACGGTACATATTAACTTCACAGCATAGGTTACCAAACAATATAGACTACATTAATCCCTAGATACCACACTAGCACAGGATATGAAACAAATTTTATTCACCCAATGTGTTTACGGAGCTAATTATTACGATGTGCCCAGTCGCGAAATGAAACACCACGAAACCATCCAACCTATATTTACAAAACTTTCGAAAAAAAAACAGGCTTTCAATTAATTAACTATGGGGTTCTCTAACATGCACCGTTGGACAATAATCCCTCTTTCAAAGAATGAACACATTTCACTACAATGTTGCTGACCTCAGACTAACGGCAAAGAATGTGGGGAGAAGTATGTGATAGCCAAGGTCTCTATGTTTAGAAACAAGCACATTCTAACTAAATGAATTTGCGCCAGATCACAAAAGACCCCGCGCTACCACTCTCGGGTTAAACAGTGGGCTCTTTACAAGTGGACCTCTCACGAGAAGGGTCGAATAGATCAGAGTGTATGCAGGGAGTAAGTGGATGCAGCTGGCCAAGGACCGTGAAGTGTGAAAGGAGATGGAAGGGGCTTTCATCCAACAGAGGATTGATTGTGGCTGTTGCTGCTGAGGATGATGATGATGATGATGATGATATGACCGCGATATAAGTTTACGAATTGTCGAATCCCACTTTCTTATTTTGGAGGTCGGTTTGCTTGCTCTGTAAGACAGACTAACAGCGGATGAATGTCGGAATGAAAGTAGAAGGAGAAGAGGAACAGTAAAAAATGAGGTCGGAATTTCCGACAATGCTGCCCACTCATTAAGTGTATGCGTGAACTGGGAGACTTCAGCACGTGGTTGTGAGATGAGCTCTTCCCTATTGCTCGATATCCAGAGCAACCACTGCCGTGGTCCACTCACCACTCAGCATGCTGAGCTTCTATGCCCAAGGTCACGGGTTCAAACCCGGCCGAAGTCGTCGGAATTTTAAGAGCATTAAAATCCTTCAGTATGCCTTCCTTCGGAGGGGAAGTAAGCCGGCGGTCCCATGTCATAGATTTATGGCATTTAAAAGAACCTTCCACTATTTAAACTTGTGTGAAGCTAAATTTCCAGGTTGGATTTCGTTGAAAAGCTCTATCAAAGTTCCAACGTTCACCACTAGGTGTCAGTGACATCTGGTAGTGAAAGTTAGAACTACTTCAAATTGAACGGAAATTGTAGCTCACCCCATGGAAGTCCGCATTGAAGCAGCTACAGCCTGTTACGAGTCGAATATGTCCTCGGACACTCTCGGAGCAAAAAGCCATACGCTAAATAAATAAATAAATAAATAAATAAGCCCGCCATTTCTCACAATTGGGACAGATAACCTCACTGTTCTAAAACTACCTCAGACCATTTCTAGGATGACTGAGGTGGGAATCGAACCCTTCTCTACTCAGTTCTCTCTCACGAGGCTGAGTGTACCCCGTTTCAGCCTTCAGACCAGAATGAAATGTCTTTGCAAAGATGGGAATCAAACGCCGACCTCCTCTGTGACAGCCAAGGATGCTACGCCCCGAGGTGAACCACACTAATGCCAGGCTATTCCACTCACAGGGAGCGAGATGGTGCAGTGGTCAAGCTGCTTGTCTCTCATCAAGGCCGTCCGAGTTCGATTTACGATGAGGTGAATTGTCACGTCCAATGGTTCGAATTCCACCTAGAAGGGAGGCTCATTGACTTTTGATCGCGATTAGAACTGTGACGTATAACTACAAGCTTCATTGATTTCACTCGCACCCAAATAGGCTATAAGGTAGGGGATTTATTTATTTATCCGAGTCCAAAACACATACAAATATAAATTGCACTAAATTTCATTTCTCCGGCGTTCAACTGTTAGAATGGCACAGTCATTAGCTTCTGTTCGGCTCCATGGCTAATTGGTTAACGTACTAGGCTTTGACTCGAAGGGTCATGGATTCGATTCCCGGCCGGGCCATCAGGGATTTTAATCTCCTGGGGTTAATTCCCATGGCTCTGGGACTGGATGTATGTGACGTCTTCATCATCACCCCATCCTCATTACGGCGCGCAGGTCGCCCACGAGCGTCAACTAGAAAGACCTGCACTTGGCCTCTTAGGAGGCCACACGAAGAAAATAAATGCTTCTAACAAGTCCTGCATAGCACATGGTCTTGGTAACATGCTGCAATTCAGAAGGTGCTCAGGGTCTTGTTTACATTTACAAAGTTCTTCAGTACTGTATCCCTACTTCTTCAAATTGCTTTTGTACCGACTCACATCAATTCTCAGTCTGTTTAGCGTCTTCCAATATCCGTATTGTAAATGGTAGCCTGCTGCCGGCTTCTCTTTCATTTCCCACGATCCTCCCGGTGATTTTGTTTTCCAAAGTTCAATTCGGCGAGCTGCAGCTGAGGAAGGAATGGATATCGTTGTTTAGAGGAAGCTCTCTCTTGACTTTAGCCTAGGTGGATGGACATCAAGTCCATACTTTGGGTGTCTTGGATCTGTTTCTTGCTTTTTCATGAAAGAAGCCTTCCGGAAGATTGCACTAATTACATGCATTCGGGCGTCCCCTGGGCAACGGTAAAAAATATTGTAAAATTTACCGGCTGATTCTTTCAATACCAAAACACTATACGGGGCTGATGACCACGAAGTCGCAAGACACTAATTGAAACCACAAACGTCCACGGAGGCCTCATTTATATTCTTCGACTCTTGGTAATTCTCGCCAGTTAGAGCTCGCGTCACGGAGTTCATTACAATGCAGAGGATTACCTCGTCCCCGCCAAGGCTGCTACAGTCTGAGGCGCATCGAGGCATACACGTTTCGCCATCTCTCCTTGTTCTGTTTCCGTATAGTTCCTATGAAAAACGATTGTTGTTGTTAATTCATTTTAGGGGCTTGAGATACATCTTGTGGTCATCAGCCCCATTTAGTTGGGTATATGTTGAACTTGTCTGATAACCTGTACTCCTGTGATGACTGTAGCTGTGTTAGGGACGGTGGCTTCGGTGGCGTAGTTGGTAGCACGCTGAGCTTCTATGCCCAAGGTCGCGGGTTCAAACCCGGCTGATGTCATCGGAATTTTAAGAGCGTTAAAAATCAGTATGCCTTCCTTCGGAGGGGAAGTAAAGCCAGCGGTCCGTTGTCATAGATTTATGGCATGAAAAAGAACCTTCGACTAACTATACTTGTGTGAAGCCAAAATTTGTAGATTAGGTTTGATTAATGCTCTTAAATTCCAACGTTCGTCATCGGGCGCTGGTTGCGATGCCATCTAGTAGTAGCAAAGTTCACAGCTAGGTGTCGTGGACGTTAGCATTTTGTGGCGAAAGTAGGAACTACTTGAAATTATCGTCTGCAGTCCTTACTTGAATTCAAAACAGATAACACACACTAATGCAGTCATCACAATTAACACCGGTTATCAGACAGATTCTACACACACCCAAAGTACACGGGGCTACATGACCGCGTTGTCTCAGCCCCTAAACTAAGGAACCAACCAACCTGTATTAGGGACAGGGATGGGGTGTGCGCTCCGGGACATTAAATAAGGCACTATCCCGGCATTTGCCTGGAGGGAGTGAGGGGAAAATCCTTTGGAAAAACACACTCAGAATAGCCGCTGTCGGCGCCGGGATTCGAACTTACGATCTCCG
The DNA here is from genome assembly GCA_946902985.2 of Meconema thalassinum. Taxonomy (NCBI): domain Eukaryota; kingdom Metazoa; phylum Arthropoda; class Insecta; order Orthoptera; family Tettigoniidae; genus Meconema; species Meconema thalassinum. The sequence goes on from OX336393.1 coordinate 112,075,766, forward strand.
GACTTGCTGCAGCTGCCCGCGTGGTTGTGATGCAAACTATAACGAGCATGGCTACACCGTGGGCATAAAGGAGGCATTCTCAGTCGTAAATCTAGAGGAAATTATTTGAGATTGGTTTATAGAGTTGTGCTTTACAAATTGTGCACCGCGGCCCTCAGTGTCGCTACCAAACTTTGAGAAGGGCACCGCGACGAGTTTATTGAAGTGTGTGTGTGTCTATCTAAGTGGTTAGAAATGGTAAAATGACAACATACGCATACCCTTAATATATTATTGGGCATAAAAGAGTTTCTACTGCATCGGTTTTAAGTGTTTTAATAGCCGACATTTATTATTATTATTTACATACCTGCCAACTCTCCCGATTTAGGCGGGAGACTCCCGATTTCAGACCATTTCTCCCGCCCTCCCGCTTAACGTATTAAATCTCCCGATTTTTCAAAAACCCCACGCGTAATTTCGGATTTAATGTGTCGGCTATCGAACGGATCGACTTTACGTGTTTTGAAGTTATATCTCGATACCGCAGTTTCGCTCTGTATCGATAATGGACAACTGCGTACTAACTCCCGCGTCGCGTCCTGCTGTTATAAAAAGTTGGCTTCGAATAAGTCTTCGTTTGAAATCGGCTTCGAATAAGTCTTCGTTTGAAATCGTCGAAGGTTAATTCAGCGCTTGTTCCTAGATGTGTTGCATAATGACCAGTGGGTGAGAGGTAGTTGTATCTGTTTCACACGTGAAATTATATGATTTGTGTATAACTTAGTTTGATGTTGTTGGCGTTAATATGCCGGTAGGTTATTGTGATTTTTCGATCTGAGTGATTGCGTCGGTTCCTCGGTAATATGGCGAAGAGATATGATGTGACATTTAAAAGTGTGTACAAAGATAACATTCCCAGGGTGTCTACCGGTAACTGAAGTAACGAATTTTACAAATGGGTAACGAAAAAGTAACGAATTTTACATACGGGTAACGAAAATTTTCCGAAGGCGGATTGAATCATTTAAACTCTCGCCTCTAGGCTCAGAGATTGCGATGGAACGAGTTTCACGCAAGCGGCGCCGATTGCATAAGCTATATTTCCCCGTGCCCGACCTCGAGGAAATGCATACTGAGGATACCCTGAGTGGTATAAGCTACATCGTTCAGCGTATATTTTCGGCATCAGATGACTTTTTAGTTTTGTGTGAAATATTTATGTGTTATATTAGGAAGCCTGACTTTTCGCGAGACGTTTATTCGCGAAAACTTCTGAAATTATTCAGAAACCTCGCATTTCTCGCATTTATTTGGAGACTGTCAAATTGAAGTCCAGAAATAACGCTAAATAATTTAATGTCGCGATCTTGAGAAATGTTACCGTTTTGAAAAAGATTCTAAATACGTAGGCTGTAACTTATTTTAAAAATCTGTCTCGTAAATTTGCGACATCCAGTATGGTTAATTCGAAATTCCGTTATATGTCGATTTTTCCTTCTAACTTTGGTTCCATCGGATATATGATAATCAAACCGGTTATTTCGAAAACTTGTATAACTTGTATAATTCGTGATTCGCATTTGAAAGAAAACGTGTCCTCTAGTCGTATTATTCGTGCAATCCTCTCCGAATAATTCTTAATATTTGATACCTACTTCGAACATTCATACTCAAGACCGCCCGGCTGACCGCACGACTTGCCTGCGGGAATCTCGTCAAATGGACCGAGATCGACGTCAGTAGCGTAAAATCATAAAACCCGTCCCCTATCGTGAACTTGTGACCACGAGGTCTGCGGGTATCCCGTCAAAGATGATTGGGCACCAATCATGAAACATTCCGAAATCTACTCGCTACTTTTCCCATGACCGTATACTTAAAAGCGTACGGGGAGCGAGAAGTGCATCTACCCACTTAGAAATGACAGCCTACGTAGCGTCGCGATACTAATTTCTCCTCGTGATCTACCCTGAACTGATGAGCTCCCAACCACAGCATAGGGACAGCGGGAATCACGGCGCCGGTCATACAACTTGTCCATAACTACTCGTGAATTTTAACCATGCCCAACCCTGAGCTTGCATCCACCATTCTGTCAGGACGAATAGACAATCGTCCAACGGCCGGGTGCGGCGCGGTATGCATAATATCGCTAGGACAACGTGAATCTCGTAAAACGGCCGAGAGCGGCAGCGATTGCGATACATTGCGACATTTCTCCGCATTCAATGACGAGGACAACTGTATTCTTGTCAAACGGACAGCAAGTGGCGCCGATTGCATAATAATGCTATATTTCCTCGCGCCCGACCTCAAGGACAATGGAAATCTCGTCGAACGACTAAAAGTGACACCTATTATTAAATCGCGATATTTATCAGTGTTCTATCGCGAAAACAACGGGAATCTCGACAAACGGGTGAGACCAGCGCCGATCGTGTAACATCTCGAAATTTCGCCGTACTTGACTGAGAAGACAGAATTCGGTTACAATCACGTAACGTCCCATAAATTTCTTCGTGATCTACCGCAGGGACAAAGGAAATCTCGCCGCGGTCAAGAGCAGAGCAACCTCTTGGCAATTATAAAAACGCCTTGTACACAAGACGACATATTAGCTGAAACAACTCATTTGATAATAAATATCTAGTATTTATTTATTATTTTTAAATTTTTTGTAACTCCCTAAGTGAATTGTATTTACCGCTTTAAACACAGTTCATTGCTGTCTTTCTCCACCGCGTGATGAGCCCATTTGCTTGCAGACCGCAGACGTATCTTGAATTCAAAGGTAACTAAAATTAACTAAAAGTTAACTAAAATGTAGCTAAAAAGTAACTCATTTTTACTTCATCCTTACTGTAGACACCCTGATTCCGCATATAAGTGAGTCAAGAAGAGGCGCAACATTTGCATTTTGTAGTGTCTGTAGGTGTGATTTCAGTATCTCGCATAGTGGAAAGGGGGACATTTCATTTTTCCAAAATTAAGTGTTTTGTAAATAAATTTCCTAGCAATATAACAGACACTCAAGACAATTTAAATGAGGAAATGGATGCTTTACATTCCCAATTCTATAACTTCGAACTTGAGGATGTGACATCTATTGAAGAAGAAGAAGAGAGAATTGATGTGAAGTGGGCACTGGTAGGCCAAATGATATGTAGTGGTGGGGTACTCAAGTTATGCTTTCCATTCTGACCATTCCGCATAGTAATGCAGAGTGTGAGAGGATGTTCAGGTCATCTCTCTCTGACAAGACTTTGGACAAACTTATAACTCTGAAGTCGATTCAGAAAGGGAAGTGTTTTGAGCAAGAATATAGCAAGACCTTTTTGAAGAGGGCAAAATCAGCCTCAGTCACCTGCAACAACGATCAATAATATGATCTTCGATACATCACTAGTTTTGTATGCCTGAGTGTGGTCGAAAGAAAGGCATGCTTGTTTGATAGACTAGTGAGAATTTAAAATTACTCAGTCTTAGTACATTTGTAAACTGGGATGTCATATCATGTTAGTCATGTACAGTTTAATAAATAGTGTAACTTATATACTTATATATTTGCTGCAATGTCTTAGCTTGTGTATGTATTATGTTGCATCCCCCCTCCCGATTTTTCACTTTCAGAGGTTGGCAGGTATGTTATTATTATCATCATCTTCTTCTGCATAATAATAATAACCGACATTTTGGGAGCGTGGTTGCACAGCGGTCAAGCTGTTGGCCTCTCACCACGGCGGACTGGGTTCGATAACCGGTCAATGCATGTGAGATTTTCAAAGTGAAATGTCAAGTCCTGTGGATCGGATTACGCGTAAAAAAAAGGTCCCGTGGCTCATGATCTCGAGTTTAACGGTCACGTAAAACTACTATCTTCCTTCTTATACTGTAATAACCGGCATTTGAATGAAGAGACCTCAGAACGAACTGTATCAAAACACCAACACAAAAACGGAAGAAATCAGAAAACGCAGAGCTTTACACACACATCTACACACACAAAGCTCTAGAACGGCAAAGAAACTCCTCAACATCATATCAAAGAGTATAATAAATGCGGCGCGGAATGGCTGGCAGAGATCCAGAGGGGCCTACAGCAGATCAACATACACAATCTCGATGTGCGCAGCGAGTGCCGGAATAAAATTAAAAAATGTTAAGTTTGAGCAAAGAACATCACGACAATCTGAAACAAATGGACAGCTGAGCGGAAGAAGGAGCATTCCGAGAGGTTGAAGAGATTTTGGGAAGAAAAGAGGGAAAACGTCCGAAGATGAAATCGTGCATTCAAGTTCAATCGCTCTCCTAAAAGGGAACAATCGATTAAATAAATAATAATAATAACCGGGCTATACCGTGATAATGATATGAAAAAATATAATAATAAGGAGGTCAAGGAAACAAAGATAATACGCAAAATCTTAGGCCCCAAATTTCATAACAAATTAATCCATGTCAGGAACGAAACTCTTTACCAAAAAGTTAAAAACTCTTGGACACAATAAGAAAACGGAGAATTGATATTTATGGGCACATCCTCCGGATGAATTCAAATAGATTAAGCAAAAAGATCTTCGACCACTTCCGCAATACAAATAAATAAAAATAAACTCTTTGGTGTAATGAAATCGAGAAAGACCTCGTGGAACTCCAAATTACAGACACCATGCTCATGGATAAAACAGCCAAAACCGTCACCAAGGATATGAAGCAACGGTTCCAAGTGAAACTCAAACAAAAGCGTACGATCCACATCTCTGCCGAAGAAAGGGAAGCAAGATCTCAAAGGATGAGGCAATACTGGGCCAAAAAGAAAGCTCGAAACAATAAAAAGTGATTGATTTCATGTACCCCAAAGTTGGGTGAAACAAATAAAGAAGAGAATAATTAAGCCTGGAGCACTATATGCCTCGGAAACCGTGATCATTGGAGGCAGATCTCTTATTAAAGATGTAGAGAAACAACCAAGGAAACTATTGAGGAATATCCTTGGTCCAGTCTACTCAGAAGGAATCTGGATGAAACGGAAGTCTCAGGTGCTTTATCAGCTTGTTGGAAAGATCAGTGACACCTTCAGGATAAGGCGATTGAAGTTCTACGGCCACATTCTCAGAATGAACAATGACAGGCTCACCAAGAGGATTCTCAACTTTGCTCTCTCAATGAACGTCAAGAACAAATTGGCTTAGTGAAATTGAAAAAGACCTTGAAAAATTTGGCATCACAGAGGAAATTTAGAAGTTAAGAACAGTAATCAACAACCGTCATTTCCCTGGGAAAATGAATAGCAGGATCAATACATCATGGACTGAAAGAGAGAGAATGAGATACCTTGGGGAGAAGAAACCAGTCAATATGATCAGTTCTAGCGTGCTTCACAGATGGGAATAACGATGGTTGGTTGGTTCCTTAGTTTAGGGGCTGCGACAACGTGTACTTTGGGTGTGTGTAGAATCTGTCTGATAACCTGTGTTAATTGTGATGGCTGTATTAGTGTGTGTATCTGTTTTTTAATTCAAGTAAGGACTGCAACTTTGAATTTATCAAGTAGTTCCCACTTTTGCCGCCAAACGCCACCGTCAACGACTACTAGGCCTAGTTCAGAACTTAGCTACTAGACGCCACCGCAGTCGGCTCTTGGCAACGAACGTAGGAACCTAAGAACGTTGTTTACATTCTTAACCTATACAATTTAGCTCCACACAGGTGTAATTAGTGGAAGGTTCTTTAACATGCCATAAATCTATGACATGGGACCGCCAGCTTTACTTCCCCTCCGAAGGAAGGCATACTGAGGGATTTTTAACGCTCTTAAAAAATCCGACGGCTTCGGCCGGGTTTTGAACCCGCTATCTTGGGCATAGAAGCTCAGCATGCTACTAACTACGCCACCGAAGCCGCTATGTAAAAGTATTGATACTGTATTAAATCAAAAGTTTAGCTTTTGCCGATGACCTTGCTCTCTTAGCCAATAACCGAGAAGACGCTCGAAAGATGCTTGAGAGTCTTCATGAAATCGCAGTAAAAACGGGTCTTCAAATCTCCTATGAAAAGACAGTATATATGGAGTACAAGCACCAATGTGTGAGGTACATGGAGGTAAATCATGGGAAGATTAATAGGATAGTGAAGTTTAAATACCTGGGGGACTAGATAAGGAGGCAAATAAAGGAAGAGCCAGAAAACTAGACCTGGTCTACAAGCTAACGCAGAACAAGTACAACAACCTCTCTCTCTGTGGTTAACAGCCGTGAGGATGGTTGGCAGCAGCTCGCCATTCTTCCCGTCTCTCCGCCTTCCTCTTCAGTTCACAGTATGAACCACAACCCATATCTTGCAGTATTTGACTCATGTACTCCAGTCTGGGTCTTCCTCTCTAATTCTTGCCATCTACTGTTCCCTCGATTATTAGCTTAATTAGTCCATTGTGTCGCAGTATGTGGCCCACGAGGTGATTCCGTCTTCTTTTTAAATATTTAAGGAAGCATCTTCTCTCTCCCACTCTTCTAAAGACTTCCTCATTTGTGACCATTTCTTTCCAGCTGATTTTCATAATCCTTCTATAGCACCAGGTTTCAAATACTAATAGTCTTTTCCTCTCTCTCTCCTATTGTCCAAGATTCGCTGCCATATAGCGCGACGCTCCATACATAGGTCTTCAACATTTGTTTCCTCACATCAAGACTTATGTTCCTTGCAGTAAATATGTTCTTCTTTTTATAGAAAGCGTTCTTGGCTTGGGCAATCCTACTTAATATCTCTCTGCTGCTTCTTCCATCATTCGTTATTTTACTTCCCAGATAATTAAACTCATTCACTTCTTGTATCTTTTCATTTCTTAACTCTTAACAACCTACAAGGCCAAAATCAGACACTATAGATCGGTAGTACAACCTGAAGGATTGTACGCTTCGAAGTGCCTTATTTAAAATAAAAAGGGGGACCTTCAAGAATTAGAAAAGAAAGAAAGGAAGATTCTGAGAAAAATACTCGGAGGAAAACAAAGAACTCTACAAGTACACTGAGAAGATCACGGGCGAAATGAGGAAACTGCGATTGAAGTTATACGGACACCTACTAAGGAGCCAAAAGGATCTTCTACATCTAAATGGGTAGATGAGGTGAAAAGGGATGCAGCAGAAGTTGGAACCACACAACAGATGGTCCACAACAGAAGGGAGTTTAGAAGGATAGTAGACAGTATAAAAGCATTTCAGGAAAGACCAACAATGTGGAGGCCCAAACGGACATTTCTGATGAGGACAGAAAGAAAAGAAGTGAACGCATGAAGAGGTTCTGGGAGGAGAAAATAATAAAAGCCAAAAAGTCTTAAGTTCTTTGCGGTCCATGAAAATCCACAGCCTGCTTCTAGTCGACCGACTGGGTCAGGGAATGGAATGAATGAAGTCCCCGTCCAGCAGCGAGGATTTGAACAGTGCCGGCTGCCGAAGCCTGTCGCACTCCCCTGGGGCAATGATTAAATGGATGGCAGATGAAATGAAATGATAGTGGACAGTGTTGCTGGAATGAAATTGTGACAGAGAAAACCGGAGTACCCGGAGAAAAACCTGTCTGCCTCCGCTTTGTCCAGCACAAATCTCACACCGAGTGACCGGGATTTGAACCACGGACCCATCGGTGAGAGGCCGGCGTGCTGCCGCCTAAGCCACGAAGGCTCTTTTTTGATAATTTTCTTTCTTCGGCTTTTCCCAATTAACTGGGGGTAGAAGGAGCCAACCAGGCTTATTTTGGTTTTGGCCGGAGATTTAAGGCCTGATGCCCTTCCTGACGCCACGTAATTTTTCAGGTGAAAATTCCACCCCGCTGTCACCGGGATTCGAACCCCGGCCGTCTGGTTGAAAGACGAGTAGCTAAGCCACTGCACCATCACGCTCCCCTTTGCGGTCCATAGTTGGCTAAATTCGAAAATAAAATAAAATAAAGGCTCTCTAAAAGGAGAAGCAATTATTTTAAGGGAATACAGTAAAAACCTCCCCCGAGAAGCTGCTTGCCTTTTATTAAGGCTGACCGGGTTCGATTCCCGATGAATGCATCTGATATTTTCAAAGGTGAAATGACACGTCCCATGGCTCGGATTTTACTTAAGGAGATTCTGTGCCTGGTTAACGGTGACGTAAAACTACATCCTCCCTTCCTCCCTCCCTTCCTTCCTTCCTTCCTCCCTCCCTTCCTTCCTCCCTCCCTTCCTTCCTGCCTTCCTCCCTCCCTTCCTTCCACCCTTCCTCCCTTCCTTCCTCCCTTCCTTCCTCCCTTCCTCCCTCCCTTCCTTCCTTCCTTCCTTCCTTCCTCCCTTCCTGCCTTCCTTTCTCCCTCCCTTCCTCCCTTCCTCACTTCCTTCCTGCCTTCCTCCCTTCCTTCCTTCCTTCCTCCCTTCCTCCCTTCCTCCCTCCCTTCCTTCCTTCCTTCCTCCCTTCCTTCCTTCCTCCCTCCCTTCCTTCCTCCCTTCCTTCCTTCCTTCCTCCCTTCCTCTATTCCTTCCTCCCTTCCTTCCTCCCTTCCTTCCTTCCTCCCTCCCTTCCTTCCTCCCTTCCTTCCTTCCTTCCTTCCGGAAATGAATCCTGAAATAACGACTTGTTCGAATGTGCAGGATACTGGCTCAAGGCCTATGAAATGTCGAGGGGGTATTTCTTGCGGTCACATACTGTTAGTCACGATCAGTGCTGATCACCTCCTCTGTTCCGTTATGCCCAACCCACTCACTAACCACGCCAAATTTCAGGTGATCTGGCCCGGAGCCAAACTGTTCAAGCACGTAGACGTCGTATCGTACAGACTGTTCTGAAGTACACACGATAACTTTCCGGGAGTAAGAAATACAGCTGCCCTCACCAATAGTCGCCATAGCCAACAACCATGCTCCTTTTGTACTTCAAGCTAAAATACACCCAACCCCCGCAATTCCGAACTAATTGGGGCTATTGCCTGTTCGGATTTCGAAAAGTTCTGATTTGCCGAAAAATCCATAATATGTTGTTCGTGCCGCCCAATGTTACATAGTGGCGGGAAAAAGGCTCTCAACATCGCGTTGCTCTACGTAAAACAACACACCGCTGCTACTGTATATACAGTAAACTCCTGATTATCCGCGGAATTGGCTGGCGCGGATACCGCGGATAATCGAATCTCGCGGATAAGCCGCAAAATTGCTGGTAATCGTTTAATAAAGGTCGAAGGCACTAAAAAACAACACACAAGTGCTTTCAATAAGTTTATTATACAATAAAAGGACGTACATGATAACAAAACTCAGTCGATGTTATGTGTGTATACCGATATACAGTACAGTAATGTACAGTAATACTGAACTACTGTACACGTTTTGTACAGTACATTATTAAGTGTACTGTACAGTATTTGCGATTTACGATTTTTATAACGTTTAAGTATTTAGTAACTTTATTTCAATTTTTGAGAAGTAGTTTTCGGTTTCAAAACCTTCCTTTTTTTTAATAAAAATGTTCTCCTACAGGCACCGCAGATAATCCGCAAAGCGGATAAACCACCCGCGGATAATCGAGAGTTTACTGTAATAATAATAATAATAATAATAATATCGTATGGCCTCAGGTGCCGAGTGCAAGCTTTGTTATTTGACACCCAGAGGGCAGCTTGGATGTCGAATTTTGTTCTTCCTTGGAGCGCTATGAAAGTCAAGGTGGGTAGATATCTAAGCGCCTTGAACACTATCGTGCTTTCTAGTAGAAAAGGAGGAACTTTTGTGTTGGCGGAAAATTCCGAGATTAATTTTGCCATTATGAACACGGCCTACTGAATTCAAATGGGTTCTTTAACATGCCAACAACGTATGACATGCGTGTCCTGATTTTTGTCGCCTTTCAAAAATCACTGCTGCTACACCCAACACTGTCAGGTTTATGCGACGCTGGTGCAACGTTGTATCTTCGTAGGCCGGTTACACACACGCCAGATTTTTCCGAGCGGATTTTTTCGGACGAGATTTAACTGTCGCCGCTGGGAGGAAAATATCCGTCGCCGTCGTACGAGTAGTTGCAGTATAGTTTCTGAAACCAACTCACTTCCTCAGATGTTCAAATTATTGATTGCTTGTGTAGTGAAATGAACTGAGAGCAGCTTCTAGCGTTATTGTATTTCCGTCGTCGAATGAAAAGGAGAAGAAACAAGAAGTTCCATGACGTACTAAAGAGCCTACTTTTCTTAAAATGTAAGATACATGCAATGATTAATCTATATGGATCTATCTAGAATAATGACGAAATTAAGTTGGTAATATCGAAATTTCTAATTAGTTCGAAATACTGTATACCTGGGCATAATGTAGGCTAATAGAGAACTACAGTTGGCAGCCCTGGTGACTGAGTATATTCTTAGTTCCATCTCTTAAGGTACAGAATACAAAATTTGGTTGAAGTCCAATAGATAGCATGGACGTTACATGCAGTTAAACATTGGATCTAACAGCGCACTTAAAATCATGTAGGCAACAATGTCATGCATGTATTATTGTTCAGAAATAATCTGATATAATATGATATATTTTGTGCCAATTTTGAATGAAATCCATTAGTTAGTATAGAAGTTACATGCATTTTAAAATTGGACCTATCAGCAGGCTTAGAATCATGTTGGCAGCACTGACGTATATTAGTTACTTCATATTAATCTGGAATGCCAGGTACTATACGTGTACAAAGTTTAGAGCTATTGGCTTGCATACTTTCTGATATATTGATATTAGGGTAACAAAAATAGAGACAGCATTTATTTACAGTTGGCAGCCCTGGTTGCTCTTAAGAATGCGCACAGTCATATCTGTTACGATACACATAGCACATACGAAATTTGGTTGAAATCCCAATGATAGTATAGAGGTTACATGTATTTAAAGTTGGACCTATCAGCAGGCATAAAATCATGTTGGTAGCACTGACGTATATAAGTTACTCCAAATTAATATAGAATGTCAGGCATTATAGGTGTGCATAGTTTAAAACTGTCTGCTTGCATACTTTCTGATATATTGGTATTTGGATAAAATAAATTGAGAGCATTTTTTAACAGTTGGCTGCCCTGGTGGATCTTAAGAATACGCTCAGTCATATATGTTTACGTACACATAGCACATACAAAATTTGGTTTAATTCCAATTGATAGTGTAGAAGTTATATGCATTTAAAAATTGGACCTATCAGCAGGCTTATAATCATTTTGGCAACACTGCGATGTATGTCCTCCTGGAAATCAAACTGAAATATTATTGCCTATACGTGTGTCTATTTTGAAATAGCTCCCATTCATACCATCCAAGATATCCAACATGGAACTCAAATTTCAATTGCCATTTTTCAGCAGTTGGTAGCACTGACACCATTTTCAAATACGGCATTGGGATATTCAGGTATAGATCTTTACTCCTACCATATTTTGTTTCGATTGCTGCAGCCGTTTAGGAGTTGATAGGGAGGGGGGAACACACAGACAGACAGACAGACAGAAGGACAGACAGACACACATTTGCCCGAATCGATCTCATAAATCTACTTTTTCCTCGTTTTTGCAAAATGTGAAAAGTAGGCTTAAAAAAATCGACTGATTTGGGTTCATCCAATTATTGAAAGGAGAGATGAGGTTGGCACTTTCTACACGTTATTTGAAAAGTTGAGGCAGGTCACGTTGGGCACTAGTTCAAGATGGCGGTAAAACTTCCGTCGGGTCCAGTTGCACTCGTCGGCTGCACAGCTACGGCCAACGGCATACTGACCGATCGGTATTTTTGTCGTCTAATTTGTAAGCTCTAATGTACTTCAATGGGCTACTGTTGGAACAGCAGCGACGTTAATTTATACGCTCGGAAAAATCCGCCGTGTGTGTAACTGGCATGAGTCAGGAAGGTTTACATCACTTCGCCAATGAACATTACCGATTTCAGTGAAAAACGACTTTTATTTCGTATTAGTTTACAGTATTTTTGCTTACTTCCGTGTTCATTCATGTCTGATGCAGTGATGTTAGTATGATTAATTAATTGTTATGTGTGTAATTTTGTTTCGGAATTAGGCACTGACTCTATACGTGGATCGCTGATGGCAGCTCTCCGCTGCACGAGAAAGTACGCCAGGTTGAGCGCGCGGTCCGCCATGCTGGTCTACCCATTCTCGAGCCCTCCTTATGGGCAAGCAATGATAATCTAGTCAATTTTAAATCGTAATTAATGGTGCTTTGGAGCACATAAAAATATAGAGATATGTTCACGCATAGCATAACAGCATTGGGATCACTGACACTTCATTCCGAGGTCAGTAAATCTCCGGAATATCAATGAAAATGAATGTATAATAACGGCTGACAAATATCAACTTAGGTGCTGAGTACACGCAATTAGCGATCAGTAACAGAGTAACGAGTGAAAAACAATTTCTGGAAACATTCTTGTAAATTGTATATACGGTATACATGTATATATGCCTCAAAATTATGCATTCTTCAAATTATGTACCTATAGGCCTAAACGTAGCTCACTATACAGGCCTAGATTCGACATATCGTAATCGGTAACTGGTAATGAATTCCTGTTTCCATGAAATAACCAACACTTCCTCCAAGTAATCCCAGCACTCTACATCAAATACGACAGCTTTTAATCACGCTAGCAGCACAATAAACTTAATAATAACGGGAAGTAGATCAAAGCCAAAAATGCACTTGAAGCCAAACCAATTTCACTCCTCAGCTCCACATAAAACTTAACACACCTAAAAACCTACTCAAAATATACTCTCCCCACCGTTTTACAACTATTAAGCGAACTATTCGCACTCAGAACCGAAAAACCCTGAAATGGGATCAAATTTAAACACGCAATAGCCTAGGCCGATTACGTCTGCTTCAGCACCACCGCATATGTATACTTAACTTCACAATAACTTCAAAATTACGGCTAAGCGACCTATCTGCCTGAGAAGTAAAGGTATTACCGGCTTGCCTGGGATGATGGGTCACCAAACCGGTGCTCAAAACTAAGATTTTACGCTTTAAATAACCAAATTCAGCCCATTTTACAACTACAAGAAACAGAAAATATTTACTGCCAGTATAAATACATGTATAACATCTAACTACCAGTAACCAATCACAGAGCCGGATTCGCAATATTGCACCATGCGCTCGCTGCCATCTTGCTATACCTGTCATCGTCTATTCGGCTTACTGCTGCCTTAGCTACCAGCCATCCATGTATAGAGATCAGTGGGATTAGGGCATAACACCCAATGCAATTGGATACAATCGTGTTGACCAACTGAAAACCATTAATCTCGTCGACTATAAATACGATTGTATTTCTACCCATTAGTATTCCCGTTTTTAACGGGATGAGATACAATGAAAGACTATGTGTCGGGTAGTTTTTACGGCTGGATGCCCTTCCTGACACCAGCCTCATGAGAGATGAAATGAATGAAGATGAATGAAATTGGGTAGTGATGTGGAAGGAGACGGCCGTGGCCTATCAGAAACTACTGTCCCAGCATTTGCCTGGAATTGAAAATGGGGAAACCCACGGAAAAGCATTTCAAGGACGGCCGACGCACAGTGGGTCAAAATCGAAATCTAGGACAAAATTATTTATTTTCATAATTAAAAAATCAAAATGTAGACTATTACTTCTACAGCATCCTCATATAATTGTCGCTCACTATTCTGGGATATAAACGCATCTTAGTGTAAATCTGTCACCACTGTTCGAGCAGTCTGAATTGGAGGGTGAGTGTAAGTGGCTGTGGTTTGGTTGTCTTTGTGGTTAGTACGATGCTTTAAGATGGAACATGCAGCTGAAGGTATGATCTTTGTAACGTGTTTCAGTCATTAATGGGCGTAATTGTTACATAATTTTAGGTATATTTGCATTATATAATATTTAACTATAATTTTTATATTATATTTTCACTTAGGTTTTTAGTATGTCGCGTCACTCTGCGTCACTTTCTACTTAATGTTAAAATGTAGATAAAGTCTTGTAGTTTACGCCTGTTATAAGATTGTTTGCATCTTTTTGCAACTTCCTTAGTTATTTTACGTTTCAGAAGATGCTGCGCAACCAGTTCTCACACGTTTACAACTGTTTGAAGCACTGGGTTCGACGATTATGTCAAAAGTGGAACTTTGTGACTTTGTTAAAAGAAAATTAGGGGTAGAAAATTGTTCTGAAGAGATAACTGAATGCTTTATCCAACTCCTAGTCATAGTCAATTTCTTGCATGTGTAGATGTAGCTTAAAAAGGTCTTTACTGATGTTTATTATGAAGTAAACAAATTATATACGTTGCTTTCACCCTAAATTCATGATTAAAACGTAAAAACAATTTTGTCCCCCTAGATTTCGATTTTGACCCACTGTGCGACGGTGGGGCTTGGACCCACGTCTACCGAGTCTACCTAAGTTACCGCTGTCGATCGACTATAAATTCAATAATGTCATATATTTCATTAATATAGATATAAGGAGAAAATGTGTAATACAGTATAAGTAGACTATAGTTGAGGGTTCTTATTCGTTTCAAAAAAATCTCCTCGAAGAAGCCGTGCCTTCAAGGTGGTTGTGAATAACCACGGTGGGTGAGTGGGTATCGTGTCGGACTACCAACTTGAAACTTGCAGGTTCGCTCCTGGCCGTGGTAAGTGATTTTTGAAAGGCGACAAAAATCACGACACGCATGTCATACGTTGTTGGCAAGTTAAAGAACCCATTTGAATTCAGTATGCCGTGTTCATAATGGCAAATTTAATCTCAGGATTTTCCGCCAACACATAGTTCCTCCATTCTCTACTAGAAAGCGCTATAGTGACAAGGAGCTTAGATATCTAACCTCCTTGACTTTCATAGCGTTCCAAGGAACGACAAAATTCGACATGCAAGCTGCCCTCTGGGCGTCAAATAACAAAGCTTGTACCCGAGGCCATACGATAAAAGAAAGAAATCATAAAACTCGATATCCTCCCAGTCAACATTGAATAGAATTTTCGGAACTCTACTGCATTATAATGTACTAGTATATCAGATTCAATAATTCCTGTACGAACACACCCAGAATATATAAATGTAGGCCAAAATTGAAATACCTGTGAGTGTAATAAAATATGCTACTGGCTACTTACAACTTGAGCTGTTGTGATAGGAAATGTGAAAGTACAGTAATGATATCTCCACTAATGGTCAAGATAAATAATGATTGCACTTCCACTGCACGTTGGAGAGGCGATGAACTCTAGCCTGACCTTCCTTCCGATCACGACAAAGACCAGCGTGACACAGTGACCTGTAAACAATGCCGACAGGGATGTCACGACTTGATTGGTTGTTCCGCTGACATATTTACAGTATGCCGATTGAGGTAGAATTCAGGTGCTCAGTGAAACGTGAAGCGCTGACAACTAGATTGAGAAGTTGATTTTTTTAAATCCTCGGAATTTGTATTCTCAATCGCTGTGCATTTTAATTCAGAAACGGAGGATTTTTATGCCGAGTTACAAAATTGGCAATTCTCCTGATAAATCTATCATCCGTGAGGTTACTGATAGGCTGACGACAGATATCCACTTTACGTTGAGCCAGTTCAGGGGCCAATTCATGAGGTACAGATACAGCTTCTGTTTGATTTTCCAAGTTTCTTAATCTGGCGTTGTATGGTATCTGTTGATGCACCAAGTTATTCTGACAGCCTACGCGTAATTCTTTGCGGATTTTCTTCCAAAACACAGCGTGTATTCTCAATATCCCATAGTTTAGGTCTTCCAGAACGCGGTAAATCTCTAGTGTTTTCTTCACCAGAGTTGACACGTTGGAGCCATCGTTGTGCTACACACTCACTAACGACACCTTCTCCTTCCACTTCACATATTTTTCGAGCCGCGGCAGCTGCTTTGTAATCTTCTTTCCATTAGTGGTTTAGAAGGACCCCAACCTCCAACTTCGTAAGTTCCATTTGTGATTGTATACCAACAACTGACGACTGATACAATTTCGTATTATACGCAATTCCAGTCATGGCCTCTTGTAAATAGCATTGGCGAAGCAAAGACAACTAATTATGTCTTAAAAAACACCAAACCTAAAAAACGACATTACTTATGAGACATCCTAATACATTACATGTGATTGAGATCATATACAGTATATTTATTTATTTATTTATTTATTTATTTATTTATTTATTTATTTATTTATTTATTTATTTATTTATTTAGCGTGTGGCTTTTAGTGCCGGGAGTGTGCGAGGACATGTTCGACTCGCCAGAGGCTGTAGCTGCTTCAAGCGGACACCCATGGGGTGAGCTACAGGTTCCGTTCAATTTCAAGTAGTTTCAACTTTCGCTACCAGATGTCACTGGCACGTAGTGTCGAACTTTGGAACTTTGATAGAGCTTCTCAACGAAATCTAACCTAGAAATTTAGATTCACAAGTCTAGTTAGTGGAAGGATCTTTTACATGCCATAAATCTATGACATGGGGCCGCCGGCTTACTTCCCTCCGAAGAAAGGTAGGAATAATGAAGGATTTTAACGTTCTTAAAAAAACTGACGACTTCGGCCGGGTTTGAACCCGCGATCTTGGTCACAGCAGTTCAGTATGCTACCAACTACGCCACCGAAGCCACTATGCAGTATATTGTTATGGACTGTTGAAAGAGGAGCGAGACATGTCATCCCTTAGTTGTTAGTTAGTTATTGTTGTTTTAAGGGGCGGAACTACGAGGTCATCTGCCCCTCTGTCATCCCTTAGTTTTCTCCTTCTTCAATAGTCAACGACAATGTATATGAAAATCCACAGCCTGCTTCCAGTCTCCGACCGGGTCAGGGAATGGAATGAATGAAGCCCCCATCTAGCGGCGAGGATATGAACTGTACCGGCTGCCGAGGCCTGATGCACTCCTCTGGGGCAATGATTTAATTAATGACAAATGAAATGAAATGATAGTGGAGAGTGTTGCTGGAATGAAATTTTGACCGGGAAAACCGGAGTACCCGGAGAGAAACCTGTCTGCCTCCGTTTTGTCCAGCATTGATCTCACATGGAGTGACCGGGATTTGAACCACGGACCCAGCGGCGAGAGGCCGGCGTGCTGCCGCCTAAGCCACGGAGGCTTCACAATGTATATAATTATATATATTTATTTATTTATTTTGTCGTGTGGCCTCCTGAGTGACCGAGTGCATGTCTTTCTAGTCGACGCCCGTGGGCGACCTGCGCGTCGGGATGACAGATGGAATGGATGAAGATGAATGAAACTGGGCAAGGATGTGGAAGGAAGCGGCCGTGGCCTGTCAGAAGGTAACGTCCCAGCAATATACAGTATATATGGACCCAGCCATACGATAAATAAATAAATAAAAATGGACCCAGCAGACGTCCTGTCCGAATATACAGAGCGGGTTCAGCAAACGTATTTGAATTTTTCGTTGAACAATATAGGCGTAGGGACTAAGTGACATTTGACAGATTTTTAAAGAAAATACTCAAATTATTTCCATGAAAGCTTACGTCAAATACCAAAAATCCGACATCACCGCCACCTATGGTACAAAAAAGTCCTCTCGGCACGCCGGAAGGCGGAGGTAGATTTCACCGGACAAACTTGGGGATAGGCGAAAATAGGCAGAATATGCAGGTTTTCGTAGAAGGATCAGACCTCATTTATTGCGAGATGGTATTTTATAATTGGAGATTAATTAACTTTGTTTTTCGTCATTTTATGCATATTTTAAACATTTTATTGTCTTATGATGACGGTAACCTTCTTGTCATTTGGAGTCCATTTTTATACTTGTGGTCACACTGTCCTTATGCAAGGTTTCGACACTGATGTGTAACTATGTAACGGTCTGTTACTTCTTCACGCAAAATTATATCTCCCACAGAGATTTTGGTTGGTTCCTCAGTTTAGGGGCTGCGACAACGCGGTCATATAACCCCGTGTATTTTGGGTGAGTGTAGAATCTGTCTGACAAACGGTGTGAATTGTGATGGCTGTATTAGTCTGTAATTCAGGTAAGGACTGCAGACGGTCAATTTCAAGCAGTAGTTCCTAATGTTGCTACCAGATACTACTGTCAACGACACCTAGCTGTGAACTTGGCTACTAGATGCCACCGCAACCAGCAACTCGCAACGAACGTTCGAACTTCCCCTCCTAAGGAAAGCATACTGAGGGATTTTTAGCGCTCTTAGAAAGTCCGACGACTTTGGCCGGCTTTGAACCCGCGACCTTGGGCATAGAAATTCAGCATGCTAACAGTTACGTCACCGAAGCCGCTTCACACTTAGTCAGATGGAAATCTGAATCTGATCTCGTGCAAGTGCGTTGTCATGGCAACGTCTGATGGCTCATCCCTCATCAATTTAGTAGTGTTGCCATGGCAACCTCTGATAGGTCTTGGCATTTTCTTATAATTCCGAAATCATTTTTCTCATCCCTTGGCGTAATGATGGGTCATATCAAAAATTCTTTCAGACAAAAGTTTTAGGTAATTATCAGGGGAATATTGTCCATTTTGTACGGTTTTGATATTGTGCCTATTAAAGAGATATGATTAATGTTTCCCGAAAAACCCACTTTTTCCCACCCCTTTGGTCAATGGTTGGTGCTATAAAAAAAACTCTTCAAACATAAATTTTTGGGCTTTATCCGACACATAGTATGAACTTTGAACGGATTCTGTATTTCACATATTTAAAGAGTTATAGCAATATTTCACTTTTTCGATAAAAAGCCCTCCATTTTCACCCCCTTCGACCGATTTAGCCCAGGAACGAACTCGACCGAGATTTTATAGGTATACATATTCAGTAAAAATTCAAAGTGATTGGTGCAAAATTACGGTAGTTATCGTGTTCACAAGAAGCCTCCGTGGCTTAGGCGGCAGCACGCCGGCCTCTCACCGCTGGGTCCGTGGTTCAAATCCCGGTCACTCCATGTGAGATCTGTGCTGGACAAAACGGAGGCAGACAGGTTTTTCTCCGGGTACTCCGGTTTTCCCTGTCAAATTTCATTCCAGCAACACTCTCCACTATCATTTCATTTCATCTGTCATTCATTTAATCATTGCCCCAGAGGAGTGCGTCAGGCCTCGGCAGCCGGCACAGTTCATATCCTCGCCGCTAGATGGGGGCCTCATTCATTCCATTCCTGACCCGGTCGGAGCCTGGAAGCAGGCTGTGGATTTTCATTTTCATCGTGTCCACAAGAAACTGATATGCATATATATATATATATATATTATACCCTTGGGAAATAGCATGTAGACAAGATTCAAAATTTCGGGGTCGTAATGGATTCTTGTGAATGTGATTTAGAGGTTTTGCTATCAACATAACTTCCAGGGTTTATAAGGTTAACTTATTATTATTACAAAGCCAAGAAAAACAACAGAATCTACTAACAAATGAAATTTATTAACTGAATCAAACATAAAAAAAACTATAACCACCCTTTTATTGTTCACTCGCGTGAACAGATCTGACACTGACCAGCCTGACGTACCATGACGACAGGGTATGACAGCTGTCAACAAGCATTGTGACTGCAATGTCACTTAAATCAAAGTAACAAAAGAAAACGGATCATAAGATCCAAAAATAACAAACAAATAAAATAGTACAAGAATTTAATATTTATGAGCGACACGGTTTTTAAGACTAGTTCAAGTAATGAGCATTTTGACGGGCGCTCGTTTCCGACCAAAACAGTTGGTTCGGGAACGGACTCCGTACTGCGAAGGACGAATTACGGAAATGTGGGAACAACAATTATATATTTATATACACTACTGACATGCTCTAACCTTAGATTAGCACAACCAAATACACGTGTGTATTATTTAAAATAAGGGCTGCGGAATTACCGACTTATACCTTAAACATTAGGAAAGCATAACATGACATGAACAAGTTTGGCCGGTTGCCAAATTATATTTATAATGAATACAATGGCCTTGAAAATAAGAGCCAACAACAACAAAATACAACTTTTAATTTTTACGCCAGAAATTTTGGCGTTTTAAAACAATGAACAAATAAGTCGTAGTAATGATAAAAGAAACTTGGATCGACAACATGGCAACTCCCCAAATTAAACCAAATAAAATAACCTTAACTCATTAGGCTTTAAAGCAAACATAACGTGTCATAACGGAGCTGGAGACAGCCGGGCCTGTTATGACATCTCCGAGTGAGTGGCTGATTTCTTTCCCCCACGTAGTAATTAGTGCCACACTAAATATAGATTCTGGCCCATAGCCAGCGTACAGCACCTTTGCTAATCGCCACCTGTTAAACGCGTACAAATAAAATATCACATTATCTCAAAACATCCTCTCAGGGATTTTTAAGAATACATCTCCAGGTCAAACTTATCCCCACGGATAACTAGTTTGCCGGAATGATGTCGCAGTCATGGACAGGCTTTACCTCTCCTCATCATCACTTACACCCAAAAACACGTGGCACTTTCTCGAAGATCTCGTCGTAGCATGAATCAGCACACCCCTCAGATAAATGACACACAACATGTCCAAATGACACTAAAGAATAATAACTGGAATCAGACTTATCCCAAGTTATCAAAGCAACAAAACACTAATTTTCCCCCCACGTAGTAATTAGTTTAACATATCATTAATTCAGTCCATTTATCATTGTCGTTCCTAGGTTCTCATTCATGGCTACACTTTTTATAGATACGTTAATCGATGCGGCCGTTTCGCTATAAGAATTGCGTAAACATACGGACAACATTTAAGTCACAAAATTTACTGTACAACAATTGTCACGCAATGCCAAAATTTACTACACGCATGTCAGTTAAGAAATCAAACCCTAAAATTTAAATTAAACCACACAAATAAAATCTATACAAAGTTCCACACATCTCTCGCGATTCCCCTCGTCCAAAATCAATAAATCAATTTTTTAATACTCATCACTTAAACTGCTTTCCAGAGGCCTCCCGCCTCGTCATTTCCCATCATTAGGCCGTTAGCCCATAACACTGATGGTAATGGAGGATGAAGCTTGCTGTCTTCTCTCCATGGTCGACATCTTGCTGCTGTTAAAACACAATTAAATCAAAGTTTTTAAACTGTTCTATCTGCGTTCTAAGTATTTTATTTCCTCAGATCGTCCTATGCAGAATCGTCGACTTTCCCTATTCTATGGCTAATTGCCATCTCACAATTTTATGAAAATTTCTAACTTCGTTGTCGACACACAACTATAATTTTAAAACCATATCGTCTTAAGGACGTCTTAAAATGACTGTCGAAGAATAATTAGGAGTGCCCCGGTTCATCTCAGACATTTGTATATATACAGAAAGCCTAAAGTTTCAATGGTGGGAGAAAATAGCTCCTCAATATTTTAAGTAATGGGCCTATAATTATGTGTGACCTCTCAAAAATCTTGTATTTTCTCATAGGTCGCGAATCTGCCGTCGAACATGCAAACCGATCGCTAGATCTTTTTATAACCAATTGCCGCGCAAAACACACTGACGCTATGTTCTGGCGTCATGTTTTCTTATTGGTCAGATAAGTTGGCGTTGGAGTTCTGACCTTACAAATCCCGCCCTTATTTTCACGTCACGACACTTGTCCTCTCTCTCACTCCTTGCCTTGTACGCAGCATTTTGGCCTGTCGATGGTCACGTACGCCACAGCGTCATATCTGATTTTCTCAGAAATATAAGAATAGCATTGGTTGTGAAACTATTGGTCATTTCCAGCCAGCACGTAGCATGTCTTACCAAGTCCAGATTTCTTGCTACATCAATTTTACTCAAATATCCAGCATATCATGTATTTAGTATTTCCATCGTTTTTATTAATAAGAAACATTATTATTGGACACAATGATAAGGGTTCATCTGACCCTTAGTTGATGAAATTCGAACTCAAATGAAGTCGAATTTCACATCCCCTACTTTTCTGGCTCAAATTTGAAGTTGCTGGTCACCCTCAAAATATAATGACTGTCCGCCTCTGTCTGTTTCAGTAGCCGTCTCGCACCAAACTCATTAGGAAATTCCTGTACGCTTATGCCCTCCGGCCTCTTTCCTCGCTACTCGTCTCCCCTCTCACTCTTTCAAAACATCAACATTTTCATTAACGACTTCCGCCTGAACTTGTAAATACGTCAGAGCTGTCTTTTGAGCGCTTTCACCACTAGAGTACCCCCGTATCTTTTGTTGTACGTTATCACGCGAATGTTTAATTTGCTGCAGTAACATTATTTCTCGGTTCGTATGGCTCTCTCTGATGATACAATTGTAAATTTGAGATATTATACACTGCCATGTTTCCTGTGCTCACCTCTCGGACTCTGTAGGCGTTGTTACCTAAATTCCTCACGATGCTGAACGGTCCCACATATCTTTCACAAAATTTGTTTAGTATCTTGTTCGCTGGATCAGATATCGGTGGCTTCTTAATCAAGACCAATTCCCCTTTGATCAACTCCCGGTGAAACTTCTTTCCACGTACTCTTCTTAGTCTACGGTCCGCCTGCCTTCTCATATGCACAATGGTGTTCTGGATCCGTAGATCGTGTGTTGGTACTGGGTCGTTAGGACATGTTACAATAGTGTTCCAAGATCTCACTGGAAACTGGTTGTGGTGTAAAACCATGGGAATTTGCCCTGTAGATTCATGACGAGTGGAATTCATACATATCTCAATGTCACTCACTCGGTCTACCCATTTGTAATGTTCCTTGGGAATAAATACCCGGAAGAACTTAGAAATATCACGGATTACACGTTCGCTAGAATTTCCTTGAGGATGTCTTATTGATGAGAGAACGTGTTTTATATTCAAATCTGCCATTCCTTTCTTAAACTGGGCACTGGTGAAATATGCGCCATGATCCGATAATATAAACTCAGGCTTACCAAGAGTCGGTATCACCTTGTGTATTATTCTACTTAGAATCTGTTTAGTGGTGGTTTTCTGGATAGGGCATAGAACCACGAATTTGGAAAATACGTCCAGACACACAAGTAGATGCCTGCACCCTCTCCTTCCCTTCGGAATTGGACCAAATGTGTCGATCGCCACTATTTCCAATGGTTTCTGGGGTAATATTGGTTTCGGGTATTGCTTCATTAAATAGTTGTTAGGCTTAGTGCGTTGGCAAGCGTCACAAGTCTTAACCACTTCGCATATGGTAGTTCGCATGCGTGGCCATGTGAAAGTTTCAGCTATGGTCGATTCTGCCTTGTCTATTCCGATATGGCCTAGGCTTTCATGGACATGCCAGGTCAAACCACGTTGTAATGAAGCAGGTAACAAGATGCGCATTTTGGTATGCTCCTCATTAATGAATTTGTGTAACAGATTGTTCACATATTGATATTTTCCTTCTTTGCTCCGGGCCTCACGATGAGCTGCAGATCCAGGCTGAAGTTCTCCCTTAAAATACATGATCATTTGCCGCATCCAGGGCTCACCTTCTTGCTCTTTCTTTAATTCCTTTAATTCATTCAAGAACTCGTGATCCTTAGGTGTCAGTTCTATGTGTTGAACCAAGGCCTCTTCTTCCACGTCTTCTTCCGGGTTTCTGCTGAGAGCGTCTGGGATGATGTTTAGTTTTCCAGGGCAGTGTTCAATTTCTATATCGAACTGTTGAATGTAGATCGACCATCTGGTGATACGTTCACTAACCATGTTAGTTTTAAAAAGAAATGTGAGGGCTTTATGATCTGTCCTGATAATAATTTGATACCCAAATACTAGTTTTCTCCATTTTTGGAGGGCGTGGAGAATAGCTAGGAGCTCCAACTCTGTAACAGTGTAATTCCGTTCGTGTTTCCGTAACTTACGGCTTACAAAGGCAAGATAAGATCTTTTCTGTAGGTTGCTTGGATCTTCCTGATACAACATTGCTCCGACCCCAATAATCGAAGCGTCTGCCTGAATTACAAACTTTAGGCCAAAATCTGGGTATCCCAGTTTGATACAATTTTGTAACAATAATTTAGTAGCTTGGAAAGATTGGTTGCATTCGTCATTCCAAGACCATTTATTATTTTTCTTTAGTAGTTCTTGCATAGGGGCTACAGTTTCCGTGTACCCGGGACAGTTTTCTTTGAAAAACCCCGTTACACCAAGGAAGGCACGGACATGTTTTATTCTTGTAGGAGTGGGGAAATGTTTGATTGCATCAATTTTGGCAAGGTTTGGTCTGACGCCGTCCTGATCGATAATGTGGCCTAGATATAAAATTTCATCCCTAAAGAAGTGGGATTTCTTTAGGTTTATTTTGAAATTTGTGGTGCGTAAATTTTCTAACAGTTTATCTAAGTTTTCCATGTGTTCATTGATGTTGTCGGAAGCCAATAAAATATCATCTATGTACCTAGTCGTCATCTCCTTAACCTCCTCAGTAAGGTTTCGGTCTAATGCTCGAATTAGGGCACAGCCAGCTGTTTTCACGCCGAACGGCATTCTTCCAAATGTGTACGTCTGATTGTCGAACAAGAAGCCTGTTAACAATTGCGACTTCTCGTCCAATTCGATATGGTGAAAGGAGCTCGTTAAGTCCACACTTGAATAGATGCTTTTTCCTTTAAATCCCTTGAGGACGTCTCTAATTATGGGTGCCTTATCGTATTCCGGCAACAATCGAAGGTTGAGCATTCTTGCGTCGAGACATAGCCGTATAGATCCATTTGGTTTGATAACGGCCAAAATTGCATTTAAAAAAGGTGTAGGCATCTTTTTTTATTACGCCTGCATGTAACATTCCGTCAATAATTTCTTTAACTTGTGAATGATGTTTTTCCGGAATCGGATACAACCTACTTCTGAATGGTGACCAATCATCTACCTGCATGGAATATTTAAAGTTGAGAATCTTGCCCGGTACTGTATCAAAAACCTGTTGGTGTTTTCTTAAAATATCTTCAAGTTGCTTCTTTTCCGTAACCCCTAGTCTGACTTCCTTAAGCCGCTCCTGTAGTAGCTCTTCAAATTCATTATTGCTGTCGTCCTCTTCAGCCAACAATGCCCAGATATCTCGCGTTTCTTCCTCTTCATTAAGTTCAATTACAGCTGTAGTGGTGTCCTTGCTATATGCCTCAATTATTTCCTTGTCCGTCTTGTTTAAAATAGCCTGCTGCGTGATCTCAGCCCCTTCTTCACTAATTGCCTGTAACATCCAGGTATGCGCCTCCTTGCCAGATGTTATCTCGTCCATATGCAGTCCTATGTTCGTCATCCCCTCGATGTTTTTGAAGCTTATGGTGTTTTTGTGTAGATCTATGACGGCCTGATATTCGCAGATGAAGTTTGCCCCTAGAATGATATTGAAGTTCATTCTCGTCATAACTATGAAAGTTTGAGCGAAGGTGTGTTCCAGAATTTCTAATTCGAGATATGCCTGCTGTTTACAAGTAACCGATCGTTCAGGAATTATACCCCGTACTTTAATTTGCGGGACCGGTATCATTGGAACTTTATGATTCCGTCCTATTTCTTTGATCAAGGCCTCAGATACCAGGCTGACCTGACTTCCGGTATCGACTAAGCATTTGACCTTCAATCCATCAATCCTAGCATATATTATTGGTAATTGCTTTAATTGTTCGTTTTGTGGCCTCACGATTTCTTCCAAGCAATCTTCAGGCATCGCAATCCACTCTGTAATGTGCGCTGTCACCCAACCATCACGATCATCACACCATTCGCTTCTGAGGCTGTCTCCTTTCCCTTCAATTAAACTTTTTTTTTCGCGCCTTGACCCTCGCCCTGGTCTTGGTGCCACCCGTCCTGTCTTTCCTGCTGCATTAGCATACCTTCCGCCCCGTTAGTGTGGGTGTCCGGATTTGCTCTGTGTTCCATCGCTCGTTCCCATTTATTCTTATTGTTTCCCTGTATGTTATGTTGTTCTTCTAGGTACTGTTGTGACTCAGCGTGTCTCTCGTTCCAATTTCTCTGATCATCCCTTGGATCCGATTGCTCGTTAAACCGCTGGTTATCTTGTGCGTTATGTTGTTGGTTGTAACGCCTATTGTCCCTGGGCCTATATTGTTGATTATAGTGTCCTCCACGCCACCCCCGATTATAAGGTGCGTTATTATTATTATTCCTATTGTATGACGTTTGGTATCTCCTATTATCTCGCCACTGCTGATTGTTTGTGTTCCGGTAGCGGTTAGTTTCTTCCTGATTGTTATGGTTTCTGTCCCTATTTTCGTATCTCGGTTGAGATCTCGGCTCATATTCTTCGGTGCTCTGCCGTCTTTGGTTATCCCCAGTGTTTGTAGCTTGCGACCTCGTGTTTTTGTTCGGTGTCTTGACTACTTCGACTGCATTAACTAACTCTATCTGTCTCTTCTCTCTCGGGTTGATATAATTAGTGGTTTCATCTATCTTCCTTAATACCTCTTCTGCCTGGACCACGGTCGTAATATTTGCCGCTACCAAGAATTGCTGAACGCTAATAGGCATCTGCTTTCCTATAGTAGTTATTAGCTCCATTTCGCTAGGGGGATTATCAAGATCTTGCAATTTGACAAGTTGCATGGCGAAAAAATCTGCATATTTCGTCTGATGCGTGGAATGGTATTTGCGCGAGTATAAGTCCATTCGCAAGCTTTGTTGATACGACCCACTCCAGTATTTGCTTAGGAAGGCCTTGTGGAAACCTTCCATTGATTTAAATGTGTTCTTAAATCCAAGATACCAGGTAAGTGCTGAGCCCGCCAAAATTTTTTCAACCATTCTTAATTGTCGCGTTGAGCTAACATTTTGGTCCGAAAAATATTCTGTCAGTTCCCTTAAGAAAGCTTTAGGTGTCCCTCCGCTCTCTGGTAAAAACTTATTCGGTTTAAATTCGTTTCCACGGATGACCTGTATAACTTGCGTGGGAAGTTGTGTGTTTTGAGGTGTCGAGCTACGACCCTCATAATTCTGGAATGCTTGCGTGTCTACCGTTCTTGGACTTTGCCCAAGCTCGTGGCTGTCTATTGTGTGCTCTCTTTCCGCATTCTCCCCTTTCCCCTTTTCCATTAGTGTCGCAAACATCGTATTATGTCCAAGTGACTGCAACTCCGATTTTATCATGCGGTCCTCTTGAATTTGAAATCTTAACTTCATATTTTCTTCTAACGCCTGTATTTTCGCGTTATTTTCCCCTAGCTTCTTGCTTACTGCGAGCCGTTCATCTTTCGAATCAGCGCTCATCTTGGTCCAATCTTTCCTAATAGTATCCTTCAATTTAACAAAGCGTTTTTCGACTTCCTGTTGATTAGCCTCCTGATTATCTTCAAGTTTATCTATCCTTTCTCCCAGAGAAATGTTGTTCTGTTCTAATGTTTGTTTAATTTCTTCCTGGTCAATTTCTAACTTTTTCCATTTCTTAATTGATTGTATTTCTAATTTGTTGAGTTCCGTCACTAAGCCCGTGATATTGTTATCTACTGTAATTATCTGATCTTGCATACCCTGTGTCCCTCGTTCGATATTCTCAAACCTTTTTTCTAAGTTTGTGTGTGCTTCTTTAATCTCAGATGAGTTGGTCAAACACGCTTGCTCGATTTGTGCTAGTTTTGCCATAACAGTCTCATCCATTCCTTTTATTTCCTTTTTAAACGAATCTTCGATACCTTTTATTATTCCTAATTGTTTGGTATTGTTAGTGCTAACGTCCTTTGCTAATTGGATTAGCTGTTCTTTTGTGTGCTCTTTGATTTCTACCGTTAGCGCAGCTAGATTTTGAGTGTTCCTTTCGTCTTGTGCGTTTAACATTTCATTGTTTTTCTCAGACTGCCTATGTAATTGTTCACTAACCAGAATGTTTTGTGTAGCGATTTTCTGATTTATATTCTCGTTAATTTCAGATAGTTTTGTGTTTAACTGTGTCTGTATTTCTTCCGATTGTTTATTTATAGCAGCTAACTGTGTCTGCGTTTCTTCACTATTCGCCGCTAACTGAGTCTGCATTTCTACCGATTGTTTATTTATAGCCGTTAACTGTGTCTGCGTTTCTTCACTATTCGCCGCTAACTGTGTCTGTATTTCATTGGTTATGTCCTTTCTCATCTCACTAAGTTGTTCTCGCGTACGAGCGGATGCTAGTTCAATCACTTCGCGAATTTCTCCCAGGGTTGCCATCACAACAATAATATATTTGAGACATAGGGAAATGACATAAGGGCGGAGCCCTGGATACGCGCGCTCACATATATTAAATATACACACATTAACCCTTTACATACTCAGTTCATTTACTTTAAATTACTCCCACAAACTATAGCATCACTGAGTATAATTTACTTATTATTCCATTTAATTTTAACCCTTTGATTCAGTTATAATCTTCCTGACCTTATTTCACTTACAAATTTTAACCAATTAATAGAGTATTAATTAGTTTTTAAGGTCTAACCTTCCTGTCAAATAATTCTTTGAGTTTGGCTTTTCTACACAAAGCTAATTTAATTTTATTGGGCGCCTGGAACAGTTTGTTCTAAATTTTAATCAAAGTTCAAACACTTAACTTGTTCCACATTTACTTTATTGCAAACTCCATGACTTTATATTTTCAAACATTTGGCGGTACTATCTTCGCCTAACTAACGTTAATAAACTTATCACATGCCGGTGATCTATTTTTTTACTCTAAAACACAAATGCCACACGTTCGGAAGCCAAAGTAACTCTTATATACCCTTGGGAAATAGCATGTAGACAAGATTCAAAATTTCGGGGTCGTAATGGATTCTTGTGAATGTGATTTAGAGGTTTTGCTATCAACATAACTTCCAGGGTTTATAAGGTTAACTTATTATTATTACAAAGCCAAGAAAAACAACAGGATCTACTAACAAATGAAATTTATTAACTGAATCAAACATAAAAAAAACTATAACCACCCTTTTATTGTTCACTCGCGTGAACAGATCTGACACTGACCAGCCTGACGTACCATGACGACAGGGTATGACAGCTGTCAACAAGCATTGTGACTGCAATGTCACTTAAATCAAAGTAACAAAAGAAAACGGATCATAAGATCCAAAAATAACAAACAAATAAAATAGTACAAGAATTTAATATTTATGAGCGACACGGTTTTTAAGACTAGTTCAAGTAATGAGCATTTTGACGGGCGCTCGTTTCCGACCAAAACAGTTGGTTCGGGAACGGACTCCGTACTGCGAAGGACGAATTACGGAAATGTGGGAACAACAATTATATATTTATATACACTACTGACATGCTCTAACCTTAGATTAGCACAACCAAATACACGTGTGTATTATTTAAAATAAGGGCTGCGGAATTACCGACTTATACCTTAAACATTAGGAAAGCATAACATGACATGAACAAGTTTGGCCGGTTGCCAAATTATATTTATAATGAATACAATGGCCTTGAAAATAAGAGCCAACAACAACAAAATACAACTTTTAATTTTTACGCCAGAAATTTTGGCGTTTTAAAACAATGAACAAATAAGTCGTAGTAATGATAAAAGAAACTTGGATCGACAACATGGCAACTCCCCAAATTAAACCAAATAAAATAACCTTAACTCATTAGGCTTTAAAGCAAACATAACGTGTCATAACGGAGCTGGAGACAGCCGGGCCTGTTATGACATCTCCGAGTGAGTGGCTGATTTCTTTCCCCCGCGTAGTAATTAGTGCCACACTAAATATAGATTCTGGCCCATAGCCAGCGTACAGCACCTTTGCTAATCGCCACCTGTTAAACGCGTACAAATAAAATATCACATTATCTCAAAACATCCTCTCAGGGATTTTTAAGAATACATCTCCAGGTCAAACTTATCCCCACGGATAACTAGTTTGCCGGAATGATGTCGCAGTCATGGACAGGCTTTACCTCTCCTCATCATCACTTACACCCAAAAACACGTGGCACTTTCTCGAAGATCTCGTCGTAGCATGAATCAGCACACCCCTCAGATAAATGACACACAACATGTCCAAATGACACTAAAGAATAATAACTGGAATCAGACTTATCCCAAG
This sequence comes from Meconema thalassinum, assembly GCA_946902985.2. Lineage (NCBI taxonomy): Eukaryota > Metazoa > Arthropoda > Insecta > Orthoptera > Tettigoniidae > Meconema > Meconema thalassinum. Next base: position 112,105,802 of record OX336393.1, read on the forward strand.
TTATCAAGGCAACAAAACACTAATTTTCCCCCCACGTAGTAATTAGTTTAACATATCATTAATTCAGTCCATTTATCATTGTCGTTCCTAGGTTCTCATTCATGGCTACACTTTTTATAGATACGTTAATCGATGCGGCCGTTTCGCTATAAGAATTGCGTAAACATACGGACAACATTTAAGTCACAAAATTTACTGTACAACAATTGTCACGCAATGCCAAAATTTACTACACGCATGTCAGTTAAGAAATCAAACCCTAAAATTTAAATTAAACCACACAAATAAAATCTATACAAAGTTCCACACATCTCTCGCGATTCCCCTCGTCCAAAATCAATAAATCAATTTTTTAATACTCATCACTTAAACTGCTTTCCAGAGGCCTCCCGCCTCGTCATTTCCCATCATTAGGCCGTTAGCCCATAACACTGATGGTAATGGAGGATGAAGCTTGCTGTCTTCTCTCCATGGTCGACATCTTGCTGCTGTTAAAACACAATTAAATCAAAGTTTTTAAACTGTTCTATCTGCGTTCTAAGTATTTTATTTCCTCAGATCGTCCTATGCAGAATCGTCGACTTTCCCTATTCTATGGCTAATTGCCATCTCACAATTTTATGAAAATTTCTAACTTCGTTGTCGACACACAACTATAATTTTAAAACCATATCGTCTTAAGGACGTCTTAAAATGACTGTCGAAGAATAATTAGGAGTGCCCCGGTTCATCTCAGACATTTGTATATATACAGAAAGCCTAAAGTTTCAATGGTGGGAGAAAATAGCTCCTCAATATTTTAAGTAATGGGCCTATAATTATGTGTGACCTCTCAAAAATCTTGTATTTTCTCATAGGTCGCGAATCTGCCGTCGAACATGCAAACCGATCGCTAGATCTTTTTATAACCAATTGCCGCGCAAAACACACTGACGCTATGTTCTGGCGTCATGTTTTCTTATTGGTCAGATAAGTTGGCGTTGGAGTTCTGACCTTACAAATCCCGCCCTTATTTTCACGTCACGACACTTGTCCTCTCTCTCACTCCTTGCCTTGTACGCAGCATTTTGGCCTGTCGATGGTCACGTACGCCACAGCGTCATATCTGATTTTCTCAGAAATATAAGAATAGCATTGGTTGTGAAACTATTGGTCATTTCCAGCCAGCACGTAGCATGTCTTACCAAGTCCAGATTTCTTGCTACATCAATTTTACTCAAATATCCAGCATATCATGTATTTAGTATTTCCATCGTTTTTATTAATATGAAACATTATTATTGGACACAATGATAAGGGTTCAATATATATCTATTCGTTTAGTCGATTCCGACTCTCCGTGACCCCATGTACTAGACTACGCCAATTGCATATATATACATATATATACATACATAAATTATATATAAACTTTTGAACTGACGGTGGTTTTGGGGTCTGGGGGATGTGAAACGCGATGATATGTCGAAATTTTCCGGAAGTCGAAACATGGTACCCATTGCAATAGTTAGCTTTCTAATGAAATCTACCTAAAAACATAACTATGAATTATTCTCAGAAATTCAATTATTCATGAACTTTTCAAAAGGGGCTGATGACCTCGTAGTTCCGCCCCTTAAAACAACAATAACTAACTAAGAAACCACTGCGAAGGGTATGGGCTTGGGAGAAATAGTGGGAAAAGAAGACCCTGTTGAGCCGGTGTGGCGGCAGTAACACAGTTTGCCACCTGGTGCCGCCGATGTGCAGAGACAAACAATCCAAAGATTTAAGTTTTCACTTCGGTTGGTGGTTTCCATGACGACAGTTTTTGTTTTGTTGACTGTATCTTTATGGTGTGTGAAGCCATTTTTCAGTGTTGCCTTAGTAAACAAAAGGTTGGTGCTTTTCAATCGGTCGACGCGATTGTACCCAAATGAGATGGGTTATTCCCTACTCCTGAAAAAAAAAAACCATGAGATTAATAAATACACTTGGATATGAACAGTTTGAATCGTCAAGGGATTATCATCAGATCCGTTACACTTAGGCTATAAAATCTATGTCTGAAAGTATGGGTGAGCATATTTACAATATGTACACTTATTTAGCTGCAGTATTGGTAATACAACTCGTCAGTATTTGTTAGTTGTAGTCTATGTGATGTTATGTTGAGTTACAGGAAGTGGTGATTGACCTCCGGAATTTGCCTGTTTGGAGTGATTATGTGGTTGTAATAAATGGTCAATTCAGATTGTATTGTACAAGCTACTTATCTGGTTGAGTCAGATAAAGGGTACTACTAGAAGTTCAGCTATGAGACTTCGAAAATCCTGTAAAATGCAAAACGAACTTGGTGGCCAAGCGAAGGTTTTAATAGACCTTTCGCGTGATTTAACAATCTGAGGGCAGTGAAATTTGGCACAGTAAATGTTTATACACATCGTAATGCACTGGCATCCAATATAGTTCAATTGTTCACATAACTTCAAGATGGCGGTTGTGCGAAATTTTAAAATTAAGTTTTTATTTCTTGTGTATTAATCATGTGATCGAAGTGAACGTTTGAATAATGAACCTACGCAAAAATCGTCATCTAATAGTACATAACTCTATGGCTAAAGGCTCGTTCTCACGATGGCACTGATGTCACGACATTGCTGTCATGACATGAAATGTCGCAGCAGTGTCATTGTCGGAACAGTTTTTGATGCCACCGTCACAGTGCCGTGCCAGTGGTGTCGCGTTTCACCGCGGCATCATCGCTGTCGTGACACTAACGTGAACTTCCACACTCAATGTCGTCATGAGAACAGGTTTTTGCCAGTCGTGTCGTGACATTGCATCACTCGACCACGTGTATTATGTGTAATTATATTATGGCTGCTTTTGATATTCAGTTTCTGGAACACTATAAGCAATACCCCTTTCTTAAGAGTTCCTCAAACATATTCTCGTCGATTCGTAGAAAGTTGCTTAATGACCGAGAATCTTCCAATGCCAATTCTCTCAGTAACGTTTCAGATACACCTAGTTTTCCTCTGCGTAGTATCCATTTTCTCACCCACACTTCTTTCTCCTTCTTCTTACATGTTCTCTCGTCCAGAGTTATCAATTCTCCGACAACACTGGCAACGGCACAAACAACGTTCACCATGTTGCGTGAAAATGCCACGAAAGCCCAATTTTCTGTACCTATCGTGTGAACAGGTAACTGCCATGGCAGCGTATGCCGTGCTATTTCATGACAGCAATGTCGTGACATCAGTGCCATCGTGAGAACGAGCCTTTACATATATAAAAATCCAAAATGGCGACCAACCGAAATATTTAGACGGTTCTCAATATCTACGAATCTATTACAGTAATCAAACTGAAATTATGTATGTTGATAGTGGCAATTAACATAAGTAGGATAGGCTATATAAAAATAGGCTTTAGTTCTTCACGGAACTACTTGTTACAAACATCCCAGTAATGGGAATTATATTGTATTGACCGACTGAAAGTTACGATATCAATTACTATGGTTTGAGTGATTTTTAAACATACACATCGCCATTCTGCTCAGAGTATGTGAGCTCCGGACCGTGAAGGGACTTGTTACGGTAACAGCTTGGCTCTGTCTAATTAACAGCCTAGTTAGTTATAACAGCGTGGGAAACAAGCGATGCCGGCCGGTCACCAGTCATAGTGGATACAAAACCTGTACGCACTTCCTTTGTGTAGCCAACATTGACGGATCCATGTTATAGACAATTTAGAAGCCATTTATTCATTGTTGCTTTCGTAATGTAAACGAGTTATTTTTCAGTCGGTCAACACGTTATTTTTATTTTTATTCTAATTTTAATTTGATTATAAATTTAAATTAAATTTAAAATAAATATTGATTTGTAATTTCAATTTAATTTTTAACTTTAATTGGAATTTTAATTTTAATATTTGTGTATTTTATCTTTAATGTTATTTTATTTTCATTAATATTTTCTATTTAATAATTTAAATTTTATTTTAATTTTAATTTTATATTTATATTTACTTAATTTTTTTTCATACATATTTTGTCATATTTTTTCTTTTTTTAAATTTTAATTGTAATTTATTTTTATTAGTATTATTATATTTTTATATTAAATTGAGCGGGAACTAACACTTATCTACTCACACCTGCTAACGTGAAAAAAAGTACATGGATTAACTATTCACGATACGCAATAAATCAAACGTCATCAAATCTTGTTCACTGAAGGCTTATGGGGTTATGTGAAGAGAATGAGGGAGGAGAGGACCTAAGAGGATAAGGATAAGTAGCACTCATGTAATATTGCATTTGCGTTGATGTTATGTTAATCACATAATCAGACATGCACACACCTTGATACCGCTACTTTACACTGACGTGAACCACTTGAAATGAAAATCCACAGCCTGCTTCCAGTCTCCGACCGGGTCAGGAATGGAATGAATGATGCCCCCTTCTAGCGGCGAGGATATGAACTGTGCCGGCTGCCGAGGCCTGACGCACTCCTCTGGGGCAATGATTAAATGAATGACAGATGAAATGAAATGAGAGTGGAGAGTGTTGCTGGAATGAAATTTTGACAGGGAAAACCGGAGTACCCGGAGAATAACCTGTCTGCCTCCGTTTTGTCCAGCACAGATCTCACATGGAGTGACCGGGATTTGAACCACGCACCCAGCGGTGAGAGGCCGGCATGCTGCCGCCTAAGCCACGGAGGCTTCACGTGAACCACTTACCTAATCTTTAAAAAAAAAAAAAAAAAAAAAAGTGTCCGTAACACACCACTTAAACTTAACTTAACTTTCCTCGGCTTTTCCCAATTAATTGGGGTCGCCGGAGCCAACCAGGCTCATTTTGGTTTAAGCCGGGGATTTAAGACCGGATGCCCTTCGTGACGCCACGGGATTTTTCATGTGAAAATTCCACCCCGCTGTCGCCGGGATTCGAACCCCGGCCGTCCGGGTGAAAGACGAGTAACTAAGCCACAGCGCCATCACGCTCCCCCCGTAACCCACCACTGCCTGTCAAAAATGTCGCGTCTAGTTATTGGACTGGTTGGTTCCTTAGTTTAGGAGCTACGACAACGCGGTCATGTAGCCCCGTGTACTTTGGGTGCGTGTAGAACCTGTCTGATAACCGGTGGTAATTGTGATGGCTGTATTAGTGTGTGTTATCTGTGATTCAGGTAGGACTGCAGACGATTTCTTTTTCTTTTTAATAGTTCCTACTTTTGCTACCAAATGCTACCGTCCACGACACCTAGCTGCGGACGTGGCTACTATGCCATCACAGTCAGCACCTGGAGGTGAACGTTGGAACTAATATAGCGTTATCAAACTAACCTACAAATGTTAGCTTCCACAAGTGTAGTTAGTACCGACAGTAGTGGCTACGCTGGCTAAAGCGCGGCGTTAGGTCATGGGGCCGAGCTCTCTGCTGACTCGGTAGACGCGTGGGTTCGAGCCCCACCGTCGGCTGTCCTTGAAATGGTTTTCCGTGGTTTCCCATTTTCAACACCAGGCAAATGCTGGGTCAGTACCTTCTGACAGGCCACGGCCGCTTCCTTCCGCATCCTTGCCCACTTTCATCCATTCATCTCATCTCTCATCCCGACGCGCAGGTCGCCCACGGGCGTCGACTAGAAAGACCTGCACTCGGCCTCTCAGGAGGCTACACGAAAAAAAAAGTGCAGTTAGTGGAAGGTTCGTTTACATGCCCGCCGGTTTTACTTCCCCTCCGAAGGAAGGCATACTAAGGGATTTTTAACGCTCTTAAAAAATCCGACGACTTCGGCCGGGTTTGAACCCGCGATCTTGGGCATACATGCTCAGCATGCTATCAACTACGCCACCGAAGCCGCCAGTTGTTGGACTTTGTTAATTATGAAGACAAGTAAACTTCTTACAGTAGGCTACTGTTTATTACGGTAAATACTGATCTGAAACAATTATCTGATTGTTGTCTGCATGTTGAACTCTGGAGCTGCATAAGGATGTTTATCAAAGAACGATGGACTGTCTCGTGGTGTAGTGGGTACCATTCTTGGTTCCTGCCCGCATAGTTTCGGGTTCAATTCATGGTCTGACAAGAAGTTTAAAAGATCATAATATAGTCAGGAATGGGGTCTTCCAGCTTCGTAATGTCATTATTGTGTTGGAAGTCATGTTCCGGTGTTGCCTTTTCGGTCGGTCAACTTGATTGTACCCAATTGTAATGAGTGGTTGACTAATCCTGAAAAAAAAAAAACATGAGATTAATATTTATTTATGTATTTATTTATTTATTTATTTATTTATTTATTTATTTAGCGTATGGCTTTTAGTGCCGGGAGTGTCCGAGTACATGTTCGGCTCGCCAGAGGTTGTAGCTGCTTCAAGCGGACACCCATTGGGTGAGCTACAAGCTCCGTTCAATTTCAAGTAGTTCCAACTTTCACTACCAGATATCATTGGTGAACGTTGGAACTTTGATAGAGCGTTACAACGAAATCTAAACTAGAAATTTAGCTTCACACAAGTTTAGTTAGTGGAAGGATTTTTACATGTCATAAATCTATGACATGGGATACCGTCTTTACTTCCCCTCCGAAGGAAGGCATACTGAAGGATTTTAACGCTCTTAAAAATCCGACGACTTAGGGGGGGGGGGGGGTTGAACCCGCGATCTTGGGCCCCTGCATGTTACAGTACCAACTACGCCACCAAAGCCGCCATGAGATTTATAAATACACTTGGATGCATTTATTAATCTCATTACACTTGGTTGGGTGATCATAAGCTTGTCATCGGGACAACACTACAACCAACCGGTTGGTGTAATACTTTAACATTATAATAGCGGAAGTCGTCTTCCCCTCCCTCAGTGCACAATATCTCTCTTCCGTCCTGTTATCGCCCAGGGCAGAGTAACCGTTATATCTGTCAGCTGTGACATAACAAGCGACCTTGACCATGGCCTTGTGGAACTGACCTTGGCAATGACCAAACATATCCGGAGATAGGACACTTCATACGTCATTGGTGGAGTTCCAGTATAATAACCAGCAAATATGTACAACATTGACACTATTATCCGTATGTCAATTTCTGGCGCAAGAAAACATTGTCACTTTAGTCTTGGAACTATTTTTAAAACATTTTTGTATTTTATGAAAAGTTGGACAGTTTAAATTTTATGATTACGTAAGGTTTGATAGTTTATTTAACAAAATTATATTTATAGTTCTTGAAGTTAACTCATGAAGATGGTTATTATATTGGTTTATCGCTTCTTCAAAAAAAAACTCATTTGGAGATTTTTTAAATTCAAGTAATTTGGCCATCACTTGTTTATAATTATTCCTATTATTATTATTATTTACAGTCTATGTTCACCATGTCATTGGGTACAATTCGCCATTTCATCGGCAATTGTTGCAAGATGGAGTGGAGCTCTGTATGTTGGTACGAACGATCTATGGAACAGGTCTCTAAAATACTGCCTTCTGCATACTGGTGTCCAGTTTAGGGTGAACCCCCAGATATCGAAGTTGAACCTTCAGTACGGGGCGTGGTGCCGCAGCGGTCAAGCTGTTGGCCTCTCACCAAGGTTGACTGGGTTCGATTCCCGGTCAATGCATGTGAGATTTACGAAGTGAAATGCCATGTCCTGTGGTTCGGATTCCACGTAAAAAGGAGGTCCCGTGGCTAATGATCACAAGATTCCCGGTCACGTAAAACTACAATCTTCCTTCCTTCCTTTGCTCCTTCAGTACTATGATGCCAGTGGAAGAGATGTTGAAGGGCAATACAGTAAGGCCTGTTGCACACACGACGGATTTTTCCCAGCGGATTTTTAGCCTACTTTCGATTTTTGCAAAAAATGAAAGTAGACTTATGAGATCAACACAGGGCGATAAACGTGTGTCTGTCTCTGTGTGTGTGAGTGTGTGTGTGTGTGTGTGTGTGTGTGTGTGTGCGTGAGTCTGTGTGTGTGTGTGTGTGAGTGTGTGTGTGTCTGTGTGTGTGAGTGTGTGTACTGTGAATGTCTGTCCCCCCACCCCTATCAATTCGAACACGGTGAATGCGAATTGAACGAAATTTGGTACAGAGGTAGTACTAACAAAAGGCACCTCAGTGTCATGTTTTATATAGCCGCCATCTTGACGGAAACGTAATGGCGGCCACACAAATGTTCAAAGCTTAAATCAAATTACGATTAACCTAATCATCCGATCTCTACCAAATTTTGCAACAACATACCCTTATAGAGGAAGCATCCTTTGACCAAATGAATAGGTCATTAGCCTAATAGTTTGCGGATGGCGGCCATCTTTATGTCAAAATTGATTCCCCCTATTAATTCGAACACGGTGGAACCGAATGGAACAAAATTTGGTACAGAGGTAGCACTAGCAAAGGGCACCTCAGTGTCATGTTTTATATCGCCGCCATCTTGACTGAAACGTAATGGCGGCCACACGAATGTTCAAAGCTTAAATCAAATTACGATTAACCTAATCATCCGATCTCTACCAAATTTTGCAACTACATACCTTTATGGAGGGAGCATCCTTTGACCAATCTAATAGGTCATTCGCCTAATAGTTTGCGGATGGCGGCCATCTTTATGTCAAAATTGATTCCCCCTATTAATTCGAACACGGTGGAAGCGAATGGAACGAAATTTGGTACAGAGGTAGCACTAGCAAAGGGCACCTCAGTGTCATGTTTTATATCGCCGCCATATTGACTGAAACGTAATGGCGGCCACACGAATGTTCAAAGCTTAAATCAAATTACGATTAACCTGATCATCCGATCTCTACCAAATTTTGCAACTACATACCTTTATGAAGGGAGCATCCTTTGACCAATCTAACAGTGCATTCGCCTAATAGTTTGCGGATGGCGGCCATCTTTGTGTCAGAATCGATTCCCCCTATTAATTCAAACACGGTGAAACCGAATGGAACGAAATTTGGTACAGAGATAGCACTAGCAAAGGGGATCTCAGTGTCATGATTAATATCGCCGCCATATTGACAGAAACGTAATGGCGGCCACACAAATGTTTAAAGCTTAAATCAAATTACGACTAACATAACCATCCGATCTCTACCAAACTTTGCAACAACATACCTTTATGGAGGGAGCATCCTTTGACCAATCTAATAGGTCATTAGCCTTATAGTTTGCGGATGGCGGCCATCTTTATGTCAAAATTGATTCCCCCTATTAATTCGAACAAGGTGGAACCGAATGAACGAAATTTGGTACAGAGGTAGCACTAGCAAAGGGCACCTCAGTGTCATGTTTTATATCACCGCTATCTTGACGGAAACGTAATCGCGGCCACCCAAATGTTAAAAGCTAAAATGTAATTACGACCAACCTAATAATCTAGTCTCTACCAAATTTTGCAACACCATATCTTTATGTGGGAAACATATTCTGACCAAACTGCAAGATCATCAGCCCAATAGTTTGCAGATGGTGGCCAAGTATGTGTGCAAATCGATTCCCCCTATCAATTCAAACACGGTGAAACCGAATTGAACGAAATTTGGTTCAGAGGTAGCACTAGCAAAGGGCACCTCATATTCATGTTTAATATCCCTATAGCACGTTGTATTTCAACAAGCTACTACAACCAACATTCAATTATATTCCTTGGAAAGGACAATGAGTTATAACAATACCCATGCATTTAGGAGAAAGTAGGCTATATGTTCTTTACTGAACATCTTGTTTCGGTCGGAGATTTAACCGTCGCCGGCCAGTTACACACACGGCGGAAAACTTTCCGTCGCCGTCGTACAATTAGTGCAATGTAGTTTCTGAAACCAACTCACTTCCTCAGATGTTCAAATTATTGATTGCTTCTGTAGTTTTAAATGAACAGAGGGCACCTTCTAGCGGTATTGTTATTCCGTCGTCGAATGAAAAGGAGAATAAAAAATCGACTGATTTGGGTTCATCCAATTAATGAAAGGAGAGATGAGGTTGGCACTTTTTACACGTTATTTGAGGAGTTGAGCAGGATGACACGAAATTCTCCAATTATCTGAGAATGTCGATGACTTCCTTTGACGAATTGCATGGCTGGTTGAAAGATGCCATTCAGCGCAAAAATACCGAAATGAGGAACTGTATTCAACCAGTAGAAATGTTGGCAATGACACTGAGGTACGTGAAAATAAGTTATAAAGTTGACAAGTTGAAAATAATATAGGATAATATAAGAAGCAGGGATAATCACGTCACTCATGTTTACGGAATGATACGATATTCACGATATATAACCGATGTTCACGCTATATACTTCTCTGCCAATGTGAGGTTCAAATCGGTGTGCTAGCAGCTGGAGCGGTAGACAATCCGCTGTGTATGTAAACGCGCATTTGGTTACGTAGGCCACTTTTTATAGATCAAGACGGCGGTAAAACTTCCGTCAGCGCCAGTGGCACACGACGGGTGCACAGCTACTGACCTGTCAGAGGCAATTTCCGCTGTGTGTGCAACCGGCCTTACATAGTCCTGTCGCCTCGTCTGTCAGAGGCAATTTGTCAGCATAAATTTGTTGGATAGGCTATTATGCAAGTTAGGGATTGCGATGTCGATTAGAAGGGTCCTGTTCTACAGTTTATAAATAAGAATAATGTCTGGCCTGTTTGGTGATATCTTCTTCTTCATCTGGCACTACAGCCCGGTGTGAGCTTTGGCCTCCCAAACCACATATTTCCATCGATCTCGATCTTGGACAGCTGATCTCCAGGGTCGTACGATCATTGTTTGCAAGTGCACCTCCACTTCATCTTTCCATCGATTCCTTGGTCTTCCAGGGCTTCGTCTTCTTTCCATTCTGGCTTTATATGTAATATTTGGTATTCTTTTGTCTTCCACCCTTTCAATGTGGCCCAGCCATCGTAGTCTTTGTGATTTTATATATCGAACAATGGCTTTTGAGGATTTCATCTATTTCTCTATTAGTTCGTATCCTACATTCTCCTCTATCCAGTACGGCACCATAAATTCCCCGCATAATTTTCCTCTCAAACATCCTAAGTTTATTGCAATCCTGAACCGACATATTCCATGTTTCCGAGCCATAAGTTAACACTGGTCAGATCAAGGTCTTGTAAATTTTGAGTTTTGTTTTATGCGACAACAGTTGCGACTTAATGAGTTTCAGATTGGCAAAATTGGCTCTGTTTCCATTAATAATCCTCCTATTTATTTCTTCACTCACTTTGTTTTTATTATTAACTAGAACACCCAAATACTAAAAATTTACAACATTTTCAAATGTGCAGGAGTCTATTATTAAATTATCACCGTTGTTTGGTGATATAGGTCGATTATTGTTGTTACTGTGTTCTTCTTCTTCTTCTTTCGATTCGGCCATCTAAGGACCACGTCATTTCAACTGTTTCTTGTTGCATCGAGCTTTAACATCCTCCCAGTACTTTCGCATTAGTTCTCGATGCCGTTGTTTCCTCTCTGCAGTCCACTTCTTGCCAGTTGGAAGCTTGGGCTTTTCTTGGAAACATCGGTGTGCTGTTAGTTTTTGTTTAAGGGTGGCACGTTTCCAAATATCGTTGCCTGTAATTCCCACTTCTGGTAAATATTTGTTCACCTCAGTGAACCAAGCTCCCTTGGTTTTCTTTTTGAGAAAGTAGGTGAAAATTCTATTTGTCAATCGTGCTGGTTTCATTCTTGTTATATGACAGTAAAAGGCAATTCTCCGTTTCCTCATGGTATCAGTTATTTTTTCCACATGGGTGTAAAGTTCGTGGTTGTGCCGTCTCCTATATTCCCCATTTTCTTTTACCGGACCCAAGATTTTTCTTAGAATTTTTCTTTCTTTCACTTCCAGATTCTCTGTTAGTCCCTTGCGATGCATTGCAAGGCACTCTGCAGCATACAAAGCCTCTGGACGGATGACTGTTTGGTAGTGTTACTGTGTTATTATTATTATTATTATTATTGTTGCTGTTGTCACTTTTCACAGCATGTAGCCTATAGTTCCCTCACTTTCCTGGTTAACTAGAGGCGACTCAAACGTAAGTAGCACGCGCTGACAATAACCATTGTTCGCTACTGACCAATAGCTGGCGGTTGTTGACCAATAGAATGCTTCCTCTATCACTCCACGTGGACTCTTTAAGTCCCGCCCTGGTGGCTAGCTTGTGTCTCCGAAAGGTATCAGTGTCCAATGTTGCACATCTGCACATAGTTCTGTCCAGTCTCGCTGCTTACCCTCAGTGACTACGGTGGAAATTGGACAACGCTGTGCCTCACGCTGGGAAAGCCTTGGCTCCAGGTGCCATGGAATGTAAACATCTCCGCCCAGCTAGATTTCAAAGGCGAGCCACACGTTAACCAGGAAAGTGAGGCAACTATACATTGTTAGACACACGTGAATGTAACCTGATCCAGCAATGTGGTGTATGTTCCAGGGGGACCTGGTGTGGTTCGACCCGGGAGTGGGTCACGTGCTACCCGGAGAAGTGTTGGAGTTTCATCGGGCCGCACAGGTCCTCACCGTGCAAGCTGTTATTGGTGGCAAGGTGAGTACAACACAAATCTTCAGCGGTGACGACTTATTTCACATATTGGTATTTACCCCAGTTTTTCCACACACCCTCCTGGAATATGCCGGCATAGTCCCGGCTTTCTGACACACACTACCACTGCTCGGGTCCAAGCTCTGTGAACTTGCGGGGTGAGGAGACGCGGGAGGCAAGAAGAGAAGGGCCTGTCAACAGGCCGCAGTATATTTTTTTAAATTTTTCTTATAATTTTTCTGAGGATTCTGCTCTCAAAGACCTAGTTTGCAGATGACACTCAAACTTATATTAGCCGATAACGCGGTGGCTGCTGATCTCGTCATCCACTTTATAACTGTGAGTGGGTTAGGGCCAGCAATCTAAATTTTCCAGTGTACATAGACTCAACGACTTGTTCACTTTTGAATGCAGAATTTTTATTTTTCCGTAATTTTTGTTTATATTATAATTGAAAATCCACAGCCTGCTTCCAGTCTCCGACCGGGTCAGGAATGGAATGAATGAAGCCCCCATCTAGCGTCAAGGATATGAACTGTGCCGGCTGCCGAGGCCTGACGCACTCCTCTGGGGCAACGATTAAATGAATGGCAGATGAAATGAAATAATAGTGGAGAGTGTTGCTGGAATGAAATTTTGACAGGGAAATCCGGAGTACCCGGAGAAAAACCTGTCTGCCTCCGGTTTGTCCAGCACAGATCTCACATGGAGTGACCGGGATTTGAACCACGGACCTAGCGGTGAGAGGCCGGCTTGCTGCCGCCTAAGCCACGGAGGCCGTTTATATTATAATTATTAGTTTTATTTAATTTTTTGTTTTATTAATTTTCGGTCTTTTCAAATTTAGGTGTCCACCTCTAAATTTTAAATCCCATTACAAATTTGTATACTTTAATCTGTGTTAAGAGGGGCAGATGACCTCGAAGTTCCGCCCCTTAAAACAACAATAACTAACTAACGACCTCTAGCTTCTCCACCTTACAGTTCATGGACAAGCATTCACTGGCGTAGACATTCTGTTTTCACCACGGTGTTGTAGTGTTTAATTTGGCATTCTAGGGTAGGCACTTCTTATTGTAGATAATTTTTGTCAAGCCATATTTTATGATCTCTCCAGTTTTAATATCCGATGTCCCACTGCGATTTGTCTAGGCCATTCTCCTGTATGGTCTCACCCGCTCGGATCAGAGCTCTATGAACTTATGAAGTGAGGTGACGCGGCAGGCAGGATGAGAAGGGTCTGTCACAGCCCGCTGTATTATCTGGTATTCCTGTCTATTCCAATACTGCTAACATAGGACCGTTGCTTAAACCACTGTGGTGTTGCGAATGAGTGAGTGAGTCACCGACCAATGTATTTGGTTCTGTTACTACGCACGGACCGTGAATCCCCCTCCCCACATCACTCCTCATCGTCCGCGATCCACATTTCTCTCAGGTTCACAGAGTTTAGACTCGAGCAGTACAGTCACCACAGAAACACCATGGCGCACAGCAATTAACCTTGAAGGATCCTCCTTTAATATAAATAACTCATGGAAAATCCATTGGGAGCATTCTTCAGTATCCAACAGACACCTAAAGTCTATTCGCCGAGTAGAGAAAGTGCCCCTTGCTACCAGGACAGGGAAACACGCCCAGTTCACGTCATCGGCTCTGCCGGACAGGGACAGCCAAGAAGCTTCGAGATCATTAGTAATGCCGGAGCCCTAGAAAAGACAAGACTTTCTGCACTTACAAGAGAAGTGCCCCAGCTCGAACGGCGATAACCGTCTGGGTTTAAAGTATACAGTTGTACCTATGTCAATCAGGGGCGTATATAAGAGGGGTGCTGAGGGGGCTCCAGCCCCCCCCCCCCTCCCCGAAAAAGCCAACTTGGGTACAAAATACAATGTATTTCACAGTACTTTTAAGAAATGCTTATCAATTTGTAAAATTTGCTGAATAAATTAACAAGTAATCCATTTAGATACTTGCCATTCATACTCCACAGGCTATAATAGAACATATACTCCCCTGATGTCAATAGCTATCAATGCCATTCATCTGTGAAAGTACGGGTTCGGTCGCCAGCGCCATCTCAGTATGTGATAATGTGATCACCGTGGCATTTGAGTTTGGACTATTGCAATGCGGGATCATTGTACATAATGGAGTATGTCAACATGTTGCCCTTGTTAAGGGTGCGTACTGTTCCATTCCGCTGTTTTTAATCACTTCATTGCAACTCCACATTTACACTTCGACGTCAAATGAAGGACAAGACGGTATCTTCTATTGTGGGAAAGATGACTACTGTATGTCAACACGGTACTGCATGTGTTAAGATTTCTTGTTGCAAGCGAGTGTTCAACCTTTTGCCAGATGATACTGCACCACATATGCTTCTTGTTAATATAATGTTCCGAATTGCCTGTTGCACTGTAGTTTCTGCTGCGAATTGTGTTTCTGCAATCTTTTTGTAATGTTACCACATATATGCTAAAGGTCTAACCAATTGTTAGGAATGGATTTTCCCTAATATATTGGTCCGAATAACCTGTTGCACGGTAGTTTCTGCTGAGAATTGTGTTTCTGCAATCTTTGGACGCCGTAACTTCCAAACATTGATTGTACACTAATGTGGGGTTTTACAGATAAATGCCCGTGATGGGTAGTAGAACAGGCATATCTTCGTATGTTAAGCGCACTGCCAGTCGGTTTTAGCCGTTCGAGCTAGGGTACTTCCCTCGTTAGTGATGTGCTGCACTGTATACTGTTGCCTGTCATAAGCAGTTAAGAACTAATTAATGAATTAATTAAATAAATACATAAACGAACAATAAACATCCCGCGCTGTAGCATGTAACTGATAAGTCAGCCCGCTTCACATGTATCCTATACACAGCACTGAAGTTTGGCGTACGTTCAACAGTCACAGCTCTATGCACCCCTTGCGGGCAGCCCTACAATCACGTGTACAACTGTGTTACTTCCACTATCTCGACTCGGCGAACAGACTTTAGTTGTGAACCCTTTTGAACGGTTACATGGATTTGATCTTCCCAAACGCCAATCGAGGAACGTAAGTTGGATACGCACAGGACAAGGCAGATGTGCTCATTCATCGCATATATGGGGCTGGTCTAACTCTGCAGATTGTTACTGTGGTGCCTCCTTACAGTCAATCCATCACATTGTCGCTGACCGCCCTCTCCGAGCTTTCCATGGAACGTTGATGGTTGTTCATCAAGCATCAGTTGAATTGGTCAGAGATCTTGACCTAGAACTATGTGATTTTATAAATAATTGTATAATTATATTGTACATATATTCATTAGGCCTATACGATTAAAGGAACACAGGTTATCAGAGAAATTGAACACTTGGTCAACAACAGCTAAGTACTGTGTGTTTACAGCTAAAAGATTAAAATACTTGGCACATTGGAGTTTGAAGAACTGCCACTGCCGAAGCCACTCAGCGTTGTCAATTACTAGGCGCACACACAAATTGGCTCATTAGAGCTCCCAGCACCTACTAGTTAGTGCTGCACCAGTTCCCAGAACTTCAGAGGCTCTCAGAACTTGTCTTCAGAGCAAACTTATTGTTTGCTTTCTTTGGTATTTGAAGGTTCGGTGAGCATCTCATTAGGTCAGTGATCAACAGCTCTTGTATTCTGTAGTCGAAGTCCATGTTATTATGATTGTTTTGTGTCTATAAGATAAAAAAAATTGAAGTTACCGGTACTTTTTAATACAGAGCATATCTGTTTACTACCGTCAGATGTCTTGGTGGTAGATGACTTTGAAGGGAAAGAATAGGTTCGGAATTTGCAATCGAATGAGTAAGATGATTATTTTTGGTCCAAGCAGAGGAAAATGACGTTCTATTCGTTTATAGAGAGGATTTTTTTTTTAACTTTAATAGGCCTATCATTTTAGTCATGGGAAGAAATGTTTGTAAGTTGTTGATCTCGGTTGTATTCGTTCATCATTACGTCATTCATCTCATTCTTAGATAAGTTTGAATTTGGATTAAATATCTTTCTTTATTAAAACTACAGAACCAAGAGTTCCCATTTGTAGCTAAATCTGATTTACGAAAGAATTGTGGATCCGCACCTTCTTTCACATTTTCAAATATTTGTTACAACTTTAAACAATTGAAAGCGAATTAATTAATTAATTAAGAAAATATCTCGACCTAGACAATGCTGCAACTTGCTGTAATAGATTCGTAGATATTGAGAACCATATAAATATTTCGGATGGTCGCCATGTTGGATTTTTATATAGCCTATCTAGGTCTTAGAGTTATGTACTTTTACATGAAGATTATGATTAGGACACAAGAAATAAAAACGAGATTTTAAAATTTCGCACAGCTGCCAACTTGTGGTTATGAAAACAATTGAAATAAATTAGATGCCAGTGGATTAAAATTTGTATAAGCATTTACCGTACCAAGTTCAACTGCGCTCGGATGGTTAAATCGCGAGAAACGTCCATTTAAATATTCAAATTTCGCGTCACCGCCATGTTGGATTTATGCTCACCAGGTTATTGAAAGTCCCATATGTGAACTTATGTTCATAGCCTCTATCAACATACAAAATGTCAGTTTGATTGCTATCATAGATTAATAGATATTGAGAACCGTATAAATATTTCGGATGGTCGCTATAGGCTATAGTGTTACAGTCATCACAATTAACACCGGTTATCAGACAGATTCTACACACACCCAAAGTACACGGGGCTACATGACCGCGTTGTCGCAGCCCCTAACTAAGGAATCAATCAACCAAGAGTTATGAACTTTTAGATGACGATTTTTGCGTAGGTTTATTATTCAATCGTTCACTTCAATTGTATGATTAATACACAAGAAATAAAAACTTAATTTTAAAATTGCGCACAACCACCATCTTGAAGTTATTTCAACAATTGAACTAAATTAGATGCCAGTACATTACAATGTGTATAATCATTTGCTGTAGGGGCAGATGACCTCGTAGTTCCGTCCCTTAAACAATAATAACTCTCATTTTTTATCCACGCAAAATATTTGTTAGTAGCTGTCCGAATGCAATCTTGTATTTGCAACTTCCCGCTGGGAGTTGCTAAATCATTTTCAATATTACGGCTTCATAGTGTTGTTGGTTGTCGTGGATTCTTTTAGGGGCTTTGCGACATCGTAGTCATGTAGCCCCGTATACTTGGGTGTGTGTAGAATGTGTGTGATAACCTGTGTCACTATGATGTCCGTACTAGTGTGTATATTTGTAATTGAGGTAGGTTTTGGGTAGGAAGTGGCCGTAGCCTTAAGTTAGGTACTATCCCGACATTTGCCTGTAGTATGAGTGGGAAACCACGGAAAAGCACTTCCAGGATGCCTGAGGTAGGAATTAAACCCGCCTCTTCTCAGTTTTTCCTCACGTGGCTGAGTGTACCCCGTTCCAGCAATCAAACCAGAATTAAATTTCTTGGCAGAGCCGGGAATCGAACCCGTCCCTCCGCGGTGACCGCCAAGAATGCCAGCCACTACGCAACGAGACGAGGGTGTTAAAATTATGATGTGAGCGTAGCATGAATCACATGGAATTACATTTATATCTCCTCTTTGGCAATGATTTGTTTTGCATTCTTGACCCTGTGCGTGACTGACGAACGAGAACTGAACCCGGACCCACTCTCACTGCACGACAAAGTAGATTAGTTCAAAACTTCCCGGCACGCACAACTACCTTCAGTTATTCTCCTAATGTGTACCAATACTATGTGAAGAATTTCGTTAGCCTTGTAGAATAGAAGTTGCAGTTCGAGAAATCGTCCTACATTCTGATCAGGTGTACAATAACGGGATCATCGGGGACAGCCACTTGACAGGCATTGAACATCTATTGCTAGCGAACAGTACAATATGCTTCCTTGTTGCCAAGGCATTAACTATGGTATCCAGCCAGTGGCGTTGCAGGAATATTTTGATCTAGGAGACCACGTGGGATGGCAGAACATGTACAGTTATGGGAGGGGACGGTGAGTCAAAATTGCTCGTTTAACAATGGCAGATTATTTAATTAATTAATTTAATAATATAGGCTACACTGTCCGTGAAAGCCAAAATACCATCTTTTTGGAAGTCTTCATAAGGAGGTTATGGCTGCTTGAGCTTTTAGTTCTCGCAGTGAAAAGGCACAGGTGCGCTTCATAAAAAGGGACGTAGCGCACAGTTCGCTACTCCTGTGGGGGTCCGGGGGGGGGACACCAAGAGCCCGCTGATGAGCCAGTTTGGTGTCCTAGGCGAAACCTCACACAAGACACGGCACAAACCTAGAAAAAATGTTGAGTTTTAACTCTTAGCTGATTTATTTTCACGTTGTCTGATCTAGAGATGGAATCGCTAAACTAATAACATTCAAACCTTACAAAATGTTTTTCGGTGTACTTCTGAAGCAAGCATGTACCTAAAAGAGCAAGGAAGAAAGAAATTGATCAATGGTTAAAACACACGCAAGGCCGTGGAGAGCGAAGTCAGGCTCTGGAAATTCGATTTCCGGGTACCTCTAATTTTGATTCTCTCTTTGTCTTCTTGCAACTTAGGGTTATCCTTGAGGGCCTTATAAAGAGAAAATAGCTGTGTGGAATGTTGTGCATTAAGAACAAGCTGATTCTTTGTTTCTGTAACGTTCTATTCCCATCTCGCGTATTTGAAAGTATTGCGCAATAGTATCTGCGTATTGCAACGATTTAATATCTTGGAGAGTTGTTCCGCTGAGCAGGCCTCTCGCATCAACTATAAAAGATGGAAATCATTTTTGTTTAAGTCTTTCTTGTCGGATGAGATAAGTTTAGAAGCTTTAAAAAAGAGGGTTTTTGTTTTTGTAAAAACAATTTTGAAATATTTGAGAATGCAATTTAAGACGTGCTGACTCTTTTCCAATGAGAATTGAAGAAATATTTAATATTTTTCGTGTACTTTTGGTTATATTTTAGCTGGAAGGAAAATTAAACACAGTTCAGTTCTCTTTTCTCAGTATCTCCGGCACTTCAGGACGCCCGGACCCCGGAGTTATTGCCCCGTTTGCCCCTTCATCTCCTCGTAACACACGTTACGCTGACAAAACGGCTGATATTACACGCCATTACTGTAGTCACTATTAAATTATTATTATTATTATTATTATTATTATTCTTTAGAATTGTGTGGTGCCAAGACTTAACAACTATGCTCCAAGTTTTAGATGCTACCAATAGGAGCCGGGCAGATAACCTCTTTGCAACGAAAAATAATCACGAACCACTCGATACGAAACTTAAGACTGAGGTCACTTATGGGTTGCTAGTCACCAAGAGCCCGATGATGAGCCTGACGTGATGTACCTCGGCGAAACCCCACAAAATATACGACAAAAACCTAAAAGATTTGCTGAGTTTTAAATACATTTATTTTATCTCCGTGAAAAATGAAAATCCACAGCCTGCTTCCAGTCTCCGACCGGGTCAGGAATGGAATGAATGAAGCCCCCATCTAGCGGCGAGGATATGAACTGTGCCGGCTGCCGAGGCCTGACGCACTCCTCTGAGGCAATGAGTAAATGAATGACAGATGAAATGAAATGATAGAGGAGAGTGTTGCTGGAATGAAATTGTGACAGGGAAAACCGGAGTACCGGTACCCGGAGAAAAACCTGTCTGCCTCCGCTTTGTCCAGCACAAATCTCACATGGAGTGACCGGGATTTGAACCACGGCTCCAGCGGTGAGAGGCCGGCGTGCTGCCGCCTAAGCCACGGAGGCTTCTACATTCTGTATTTGTGTCACCCGGGGTAGTCTGTCCCCTCCGCCCTTCACTAGTGTCGCCACTGAGGTAGCGTACTTCGTTGCTCTTTTGATGTTGTAATTCATAGAATCTCAACGATTTGTTTCTCAAGGAGATGCTGCATGGAACTATTTGGCCAGTGGCGTAATTTCGGGGGGTGATTAAGGGATAATTTAAAGAAAACTTAATTTGATGAGATATCTATTTTTTTAAGCAAAAACAAAATCAAAAGCAGAAAAAAACACAAAACAGAAAATACAAAGCAAAAAAAAAACAGAATTCCCAAACAGAAGCAGAAAGCGAAAACAAAAAACACAAAGCAAAATTAAAAAATAAAAGCAAAATCAGAAAACAACACAAAGCAAAAATCAAAACCAGAAGCAGAAAACAAACACAAAACAAAAGGCAAAATTAAAATAAAAGCAAAATCAGAAAACATACGCAAAACAAAAACAAATAGCATAAAGCAAAAAGCAAAATTTGAAAACATTAGAAGAAAACAAACACAAAACAAACAAAAACACAAAGCAGAAAGCAAAATTCAAAAACAGAAGCAGAAAACAAACATAAACCCAAAAACAAAAGCACAAAGCAAAAAACAAATTCAAAAATAAGAACAAAATCAGAAAACAAACACAAAACAAAAATAAAATACAAAAAAGCAAAATTCAAAAACAATAGCAAAAGGAGAAAAAAACACAAAACAAAAAACACAAAGCAAACAGCAAAATCCAAAACAAAAGCAGAAAACAAACTCAAAATAAAACACACAAAGCAAAAAAGAAAAGTAGAAATTAACAAACATAAAACTACGAACGCAATTAGTTCAGATTTAACTCCGGTCATCCCCCTCCAGAAGCAAATCCTACTTACGCCACTGTATTTAGCTGTTAAATTGCCTCTCACCCGCTCTAGATACCTGCACTAGTGTAAGAACTTGAATCGTTTAGCGTGTTCGATCTTCTTGCTATTGATCCCGCTAGTCCGCAGTCGCTTTTTTGCGTCATGCTGCGCCCATGATATCGTGGGTGTCCACTTCCTGGTGATTCTCAAGGCCATACCAATCACGCGCGATATAAGACAGCTGATCGCAAGAAACACGACTACCTGCTTTTTATAATGCATTAAATTGCTATAGGAGGGTTCGTGCGAACCCAACCCTCCATCAGAAAACCTGCGCAGTTCTTTTTGCTCATCTTCAACCTAGACAAACACTACATGGGTAATAACAGACCTGCTCATTGCCTTGATAAACATATCCGCCCTCGGCCGTGCCGCCCTGATGATAGTTAAGTTTTTTGCCAAGCGCTAGTTGACGACAATTCATGGAGTTTCTATGTTATACCAAGACCAACTACAATACTCAGACCTTAATGCAGGTATCGAAAGTGTGAAAATGGCGAATGCGGAAGCCCGAGATATTGTTTGTTTACATTCCTTGCTGGGATACAATATTAGCTTTGATTAGCTTCGTTTGATGAAAGTTGGGATAAACTATTGCTCATCTGTAATTGTTAGTGTCTTCAGTATGTCTGTTAAGTCCAGTTCGCGTTAATGTACTGCAATCGTGTGTAAATATGTGATAATACGCTTATTATGGACTGGTTCGTTTGTGAGATGATTGTTCAGTCGACCCTTGCATTGTGTCATTTACTGCAGATGTTGAAGTACCCAAGACTAAAGTATTAATAGAAGTGTCTCAAGAATATACACCGCAATGATTTGCTAGTTAGTGACCATATAATAATAGCTTAGTACACTTCAGTACCGGTAGTGTCGAACTTAAGTACGTAAAGGGAAAACGCAATAAGCATCTATGGCAAGACCAAAGTGTTGACGTTATCTTGAACGCTCAGCTTCATGTGCCTCCGTAAAGTCTTACCAGTCTAGCAGATGTTCTACACTGCCTTGTATACACGCCAAATATTACAGATAACTTCTGTTTTATTGGTTAAGGAAGATGTGTCCCCTGTGCCAAACATTGAACTCATTGTCTTCAGTCATTATTCATACTTTTGTGATTCTTACAGCTTGCAAGTTATTTTTTATTATGATGTGCGTAATAAAGTGTTGTGAGTAACTAGCCAATTATGTACTTATATTACGAGACGGTGTGCCGCGATAATTCCGTAAGAGGGAGATGGTGCTTTCCTACCTACATTACTTTACTGAATCTAATATTTCCAGCGTACAACTATTCCAAACGGTAACAGCGAATGTTTAATAGGTTAGATGGTAACATATTATCGTGTCCTTTGTGTGTGGTAATCTCTATAATTATGTTCAGATATCCACACGACGACTTCTTTGCATATTTCAATCAACTAATTCGGTGTGATGTTTTAGCCGAGATTTTAGACAATTCTACGAGATGTCTTAATTGAATTGTATCTCTGTAGCGTTGGTTCGATTATTTCAGGCAACTATTCTCATTCCGTGTGTACACAAATACCCTGCATGTGCTGGGACAGCACTTCAGTAACGGGGTACTTTCTTCTCTCCTACTTCAGAATCTGTTTGATTTTTTGCTAATAATATTAATCTATAATTACTGAACTTAAATACAAATCGTGATAATTCGCAAAAAAGCGTCTTATTCAACCACAGAAACAGTGAGACTATTGTAGCTGCCCCTTGGGTGAAGACGAAGAAACCTATAATTCGAGGCCAGCACTATATAGATAAATTAATTCAGGTAAGTCTAAATCATTTATGCATATTTCTTCGGAACCTAGTCTCGTCTTGTATATCTCTTATGCTCTTAGGTGAGTAAAAATAATAATTTACACGAACTGTGACAAGCCCGATGGCATGATCTTAGCTATTGGTAGGGCAACCGTCGCCGCCATGTTTTTTCTACATTAAGGTCTGAGGATTGTAGTTGGTCTTGGTTATACAATGGCACTTGTTGTTTTTTGTTGTTGCTTATTTTTGGGGCTGTGACAACGCGGTCATATAGCCCCGTGTATCTTTCAGTGTGTGGAATTTGCGTGATAACCTGTGTTATTGCGATAGCTGTACTCGTGTGTGTATTTGTAAATTGGGGATAGGATCGGGAAGGAGGCAGCCGTGGCCTTGTGTTATGAACCACCAGCCTGGAGTAGAAGTGAGGGAAACCACGGAAAATCACTTCCAGGATGGCTGAGGTGGGAATTGAACCCTCCTCTTCTCAGTTTTGCCTCACAAGGCTGAGTGGGCCCCGTTCCAGCCCTCAGACCAGAATTAAAATTTCTTGGCAGAGTCGGCAATCGAGCCCCGACAGCCATGAACGTTTACCGCGACACCACGACGAGGTGGTCTTCAATGGCAGTAATGCAGGGAGTAAATTTTCATAAGTGAATCAATAACCTTTCAGTTATTAGGTCGTGTGACGCACAAATAATGGTCTGCAAGCCATGTAAACAGAGAATTAAATTATGCTACTATCGTACTGAATGAATATTGAAAGGTTAAATATAGGTATTGTAACTCGATCAGTTTGTATGGTTAAATATGTCTATTGCATAATCATAGTATTGTTACATAGGCTATCCCTTAGCTGTATATGTACGGTGACCATGCGTCCCGAAAAAATCGGGGCAGTCCCAATTTAAAGGAGCATGCCCCGGCATCCTGACTATTAATAAAAGTGTCCCGATGTTTAGCCTATTTTCAATTTTGAAAAAAAAAAAAGGCTTATGAGATCACATTTTGTCCGTGTGTCTGTGTGTGTGTGTGTGCGCGCGCGCGTGTGCGTGTGTGTGTGTGTGTGTGTGTGTGTGTGTGTGTGTCCCTAATAATTTCTAAACGGCTGTAGCTATTTCAATGAAACTCGGTGATTTCATAGCACCATTCCGGACGACCCCGACCGTGCCCTTCAAATTTTGTTACGTCTCACCAATCCAACATGGCGGCTGTGCGAAATATTTCACCAGCATTCAATATATCCGAAACTATTACCGATATCACCCTGGAATTCTTTACGGTGATAAAGAGAACTACTAGAAGTTCACCTATGTGACTTTTGAAAAACTGGTAACTACAAAACCAACATGGCTCCAAGCAAAGTTGCGACTTTTAAATAGACGTTTCTCGCGATTTAACCAACCAAACGCAATACAACTTGGTACAGTATATGTTTATACACATTGTATTGCACCGACATCTAACTTCGTACAATTGTTTACATAACCACAAGATGGCGGCTGTGCGAAATATTTCACCGGCATTCTATATCTCTGAAACTATTAACGGTATCACCCTGAAATTTTGTACGGAGATAAAGAGTACTACTGGAAGTTCATCTATAAGGCTTTCAAAAACCAGTTAACTACAAAACGAACATGGCGGGCAAGCGAATTTGAAAGTTTTAAATAGACCTTTATCGCGATTTAATTATCCAAACGCAATGAAACTTGGTACAGGGAATGTTTATACACATTGTAATGCATTTGTGTCTAATTTAGTTGAATTGTTTACATAACCTCAAGATGGCGGCTGTGCGAATTTTAAAATTAAGTTTTTATTTCTTGTGTCGTAATCATGCGATCGAAGTGAAAGTTTGAATAATGAACCTACGCAATAATTTTCCTTTAATGGTACATGACTCTATGGCCTATACATTTAACAATCCAACATGGCGACCATCCGAAATATTTAGACGGCTCTGAATATCTACGAATCTATTATAGCAATTAAACTATTTTTTTATGTTCATAGGGGCTATGAACATAAGTTCACCTATAGAACTTTCAATAACCTGGTGATCACAAATCCAACATGGCGCTGACGCGAAATATAAATATTCAGATGGACGTTTCTCGCAATTTAACCATCCTAGTGCAGTGAAACTTGGTACAGTAAATCCTTATACAAATGTTCATCCACTGGCATCTAATTTATTTCAATTGTTTCCATAACCACAAGATGGCAGCTGTGCGAAATTTTAAAATCTTGGTTTTACTTCTTGTGTCCTAATCATGCGATTGAAGTTTGAATGCTACACGTACACAATAATCTTCATGTAGCAGTACGTAACTCTAGGACCTACATATATAAAAATCCAACATGGCAACCATCCGAAATATTTAGTCGGTTCTCAATATCTACGAATCTATTACAGCAATCAAACTGAAATTTTGTATGTTGATAGTGGCAATTAACATAAGTAGGATATATGAAAACAGGCTGTATAGTTCTTCACGGAATTACTTGTTAAGTTTGAAAAAAATTAATAATAATTCTCTGAAGCATATGCGTAATTAAACGAAAAATACGCTTTGTTTTGAAATATCCATGACCCTGTCCTAGTTCGTAAAGACATGAGGCGCTTGTAAAGACTCAGTAAGATTTTGTTTTTGTTTGTTTGTTATTGTGATCATAAGATGTAAAGTAAGAAACTTAGGTCTAAACATAAACTTACTAATGTCTTCCTTTTTTTCACACATACCTTTTAAGGTACTTGCATAAAAACAACACTAAAATAAACTTTGGATTCATTTATCCCTCTATATCGGAGTTTTGGTGGATCGATTTTCGTGGAACTTCTAAAAATTAAATTTTATAAAAGGCCATAACTTAAAAAACTCTGTATGTTATAGTAAAATTATAATCTCTGTATCCTCCAACAATTCCCCCCCCCCCCCCCCCTCCAACAAGGCTGTCCCGATTTTGACTGTCAAAAATATGGTCACTGTATGTATAGATAGGTCATATTGTCCCGGTTTTAAGTCACATTCAGCTAATTTAGGGCATATTTGCCATATTTTGAATTTTTAAGACTGTAACTACCGAACCCTGGTTTTTAGGCTATATGTAAGTTTTATTTTACTTATTGTAATGGGGACCATGTTGTGACTTCCGGAAAATTTCGACAATATCTTCGCGTTTCACACCCCCCAGAACCACCGTCAGTTCAAAAGTGTATTCATTATTTATATAGCCTAAGTAGTGTATATCAGTTTCTTGTGGACACGATAACTACCGTCATTTTGTACCAATCACTTTCAAACTTATAGGTCTACATAAAATACTGACCGGCGAAGAAAAATTCAACATTAATTTCATTTAAATCATAAATATGAACGCTCTAGACTTAGTACATAACTTACTGTTTATAACCCGGAAGTAAGGTTAATTGTTTTCCTGGATGCATTATCATTCTTCATGTCATTGTTTCTCTTAACAATAGCGATTCATTGACATGATGCTGTTTCCCGCGGAAACATGTGCGCGCCACCATTTTCTATCAGAGCCACTGCCCTGGCAACATCTTCAGGCCTCAAGCGCATATTAGTTTCTGAATTGCACAAGACCAACTGAGGATATGGCTGTATTGATCTTTTCCTATTCCAACAAGTGGCAAAAAAAAAAAAAAAGCATTGTTGACGATAGCGATGGCGCGCACATATTTCCGCGGGAAACAGCATCATGCCAATGAATCGCTATTGTTACGTGAAACAATGACATGAAGAATGATAATGTATCCAGGAAAATCTATTAACCTTACTTCCATGCTATAACTATGTACTAGGCCTATACCGTTCATATTTATGATTTGAATGATAGTAGGCTAATGTTGAATTTTTCAAGTGATCGGTTTTTTGTTGTTGTTTTTTTTTTTTTTTGCCGGTCAGTGTATTACCAATTAAAATCTCGGTTGAGTTCGTTATTAGGCAAAAAAAAAGGGAGGAGGGGTTGGAAATCGAATCCATTCAAAGTTCATGCAATTCTTGGGATAAGGACCAAAAACTTATATCGGTAAAGTCTTTTGATAGCACCAACCGCAACCATTGACCAATGGGATGGGAAAAAATGGAGTTTTTCTAGAAAAAAAAATCATACGACCCTTAATAGGTACAGATTCAAAACTGATTGAAAAGGTCAACAGTCCTCTAAAAATTACCTAACACTTTTTGTCTGAAATAATTTTTGATATGACTCACCCTTATGCCAAGGGATAACAAAATATTTTCGGAATTATAAGGAGATGCGACTTCTCGTTTGCTGAACACGGGTGCTTCTGTAGGTACCATATACACCAACTGCCAAATTTAGTAAATTCGAAATATCTTTCTTTGCCCGGTGAAATCTCCCTCCGCCTTCTAGCGTGCCGAGAGGGATTTATATTTTAGGCTTCATTCATGTTTAGACATTTACCTCAAATTACACGATTTTTCCTTTCTTGGTATTGACTCTTATTTTGCATGTACATTGTTCATCTCAATATCCTATGTCCTATCACATACCAATTTTTTATTTATAATTGCAGTAATTTTGATTAACAAGATATTGCAAAATTTCACAATATCTTTGCTGTTGGCTGATAAAACATGATGATCCTACTAGAGTGAACAAGAGAAAAAGCAGTATGAGAGGCTTTGCATCCAAGCGGCACCGGTTCCATTGACTTAATCATACAAGTGGACACAAACTCTTTTTTCTTTTCTTTTATATGTATGTGTTACGATATGTCTTTTATGTTAATGTGTTTATTATTTTCCTGTACTAAACTCTGCCTGCTATAAGAAACAATGCAATGCAGATTTTGAAGTTCACGCATCTTGTAATGATTTCTTTAATATGTCAAGTCAACCCCTGGCACTATCCAGCCCATGACGGGCTAAGGCCGACCAAGCGACCGCTGCCCAGCCATTTGGCCTGCAGATATTGGGGTGACGCGTGATCAGCGCGTCGGGTCCCCTCGGCCGTTAATCTTGGTATTCGTGATCGGGGCGCTGTCTCACTGTCAGACAGCTACTCAATTGTCCTCACGAGGCTGAGTGCACCCCGTTCCAACCCTCACGTCAGTTTTAAAATCCCTGACGGAGCCGGGGATCGAACCCGGGGCCTCCGGGTGAGAGGCAGGCGCGCTACCCCAACACCACGGGGCCGGCTTCTTTAATATGTTTTTTTTAAACGTGTTGTGTAAGGTTCGGATGTTAAGGAAAAGTCATATTTTTTTCCTGGGCTAATTTTACCCGAAATATGAAAAATAAGTTTGAATGACGGGTCCCTGACCACGTTTAAAGCTATTTGATGTCGCCTATAAATGCATATTTCGGCCATTTTTATTGTTTTGGTCGTATTTGGTCATATTTTAGTGATATAAGATGATACTTAGTTATAATTTCAGCATTTTTGTTTAAATTGAGTCGTCGTTAACAAGGTACGTGTTATCTGCGTCGCGTTTCAAACACAGGATTTCCGAATAGTGTAGTAGATATATTTTTCTTTCTATTCCCGGAACAGGCAGATAGCAGGTTTAGAACACCTGTATCCAAGAAGGCGCTCCTCTACGGACGTCTTTTAGCACATCTTTCTGGACAAGTTAGATTGCGACACTGTACGCATAGGTCACGGAACATGACGATAGTGTGCTTCCGCCTTTCAACAGGATGTAACTCCAGTAGATATATTTAGCTCAGAAGTAATTATCCCAAAAATTCCTGTCATATTTCATAGTTTTTGGGTCATATTTTATATTTTTTTAGGTCATATTTAGCTAGTTTTTAGGGCATATTTGCTTGCATATTTTGTACTTCTTTAGGTCTTAAACTTCCGAACCCTAATGATGTGATACAGGAACATGGAAGACATTTCCGTAATTCTTACACTTTCAATATACGAAATCAGTTATTGAATCCAAATATTTTATTTTATAGACCTGTGGAATCGAAATTTGTATTTTAACTGTGTTACGCAGGCAGATCTCGCTGTTCTGCCCCTTTAAAGCAACAACAACAATCATCATCATCATCATCATTCACCATCATCCTCAATGCTTGTCGATTTACCGATGTCTGGTTCAACTTCTTTGGGGGAGTACATGGGATTGTGAACCCACATAGCCTGAAGGTGTTACTGCCCTCCACTGATTGAGAACAGCCCACGTCTGTGGCCACAAGGAATGTGCTGCTACACCTGTAACAAGGTCATTCCTAGTTAATGGACATAATGTCATCGCGCCAGGAGATGGCAGTTCAACACGCTGTGACGGGGTAAGGGGGGCCTTGCAGTACGCATGCGCGGTCCGCCTATTCCAAACCTAAATATATCGGCTGGCAGTCAGTTGCTGCTACTTCCTGCATGTTTATTTGTTATCGGGCTTTACGTGTGTGTATTGTTACCTTCCCTCCTACTGTCGATATTCTTACAAGCCTTTGTGTTTACTTTTAACAGTGTGGCAGTATCAGGTACAGTATTGGAAACTGTGACCAACTTAATGTTTTTGGAATGCGCGATACGCAGTGAGCGGGAAGACAACTGCAGTTCAAACCCGACTGCCATCTCCTGGCGAGATATCAGTACTGCGGAACAAGGATCATGTAACTATAAGAGATTCGTCACTTTTGTTTATAGAATTTCCGAGAGAGAGCAACGCCTGAGGCTATGTACTGCTCCGGTAAGTCTGGCAACATAAAAAATAAAAAGCCATATGAATGTAGCCTTTATTACACGTAATTGAACAGTATGTTCTGCGATGAGTTATTGGTTATTGATGAAAATAACACAAACATAACTGCGCCTTTCGCTAGGCGCTGAAATATACGTCCAGATAGGAAAATACATTTTGATATATATCAATGTTGGCAATAGATTTGTCACGAAGGACACAGTTATGCCGTTCTAGAGCTTAATTCACCTTTAGGTAAATTAAACATTGCTCTCCTACTCTACAGAATTGTTGGAATATTCGATGAATATAAAGAAAACTGTCCAAATGCACACACTATATTGCCATAACCTCAATTTTTGCCTAGCATGCCGGCTGCCACCCACCCCTCCCCGTAGCCCTAAACCACAAATTTTATTGCAATGCAAAGGAGAATGTGTAAGAAAACAAGAGATGAAATGCACACATTTATTCTCTATATATTTTTATTCGAGAGTAGTCCATATTGCCCACTAATTTTTCACATGGTCAACACCAGGAAGATGAAAATTGCCGTATTGTTCTTACTATCATTATAAATTCTTACATCCCAGTGCTTGGCAATTTTTCCTCCCTTGCAGTGGCATGATTGACTCTCAATTCAATTCAAATAATCAAAATACCGAACAAATCAAAACAACCAACAACACCACGAGGAAAATCAATCAAAACAGACTAATCCCGCTTCCGCCAGTCGGTTTGATGTGAGCGTTCATGAGTGCCAACTACGGAACCTTAGTTCTAAAATTAATTCTTCATTGGTTGGCAGAACATCCAGAGCAGAGCTTTACCGCGACCCACGCGTTCCCTATGATCTGGCATCCCACTGCTGCGGAAATTGCTACATACAGCTACCTAAGTCAATACAGATTTCTTGATTGCACAATAGTCACATCAGTTTATCTGGATGAACGAGTTTAATTATTATATTAGTAGAAGCCTTTCAGGCGGTCAACAAAAGTGTGCCAAATTAGATTGAGTGGGGAGTTACAATTCACTTCCTAGTGCCTGAAATAAATTACACAGTTCACGTAATTAGCGGTTTACCCAGAGTAAGCTTAAAAGGCACACGGACGACAGGTCCCAGACTCAATTCAGAAAAGCCGAGGTGAACAGCGAAACTCCAAACACGAATACCGGTACTCTTCTCTGAAGTCTTAACTCGACACGATTCGACAGATTGATGCTGGCCATAGCTGGGGTGATACGCACACTCACTAGCTCGTAAACTCGCTCCGAAGCTAATAATTTTAATTTCCACTCAATGGAGATTGTTGGAAGAAATGAAAACGTAAAATCACTTATGGTGGGCGGGGAGTTAGAGATAGAGATATGCTGTCGCGGACTTTTTTTGTAGAACTTTTCATGCTGAACAATTCTTACACTCATAGTATACAGATATGTTTAACTGTTTACCCAGCGTAAGCTTTAAAGACGCATGGACGTGAAGTTTCTCTTCGACTCGATTCACTGAAATCGTTACTACTTGGCTTCCTATGGTCATAAATGACTGCCTTTCTACAGATACCTTCCTCGAGATACTTTACAGAATGCTGAAGACTGCATCAAATCCGTCCAGTGGTTCTCGATATTACCCGTTACATCCAAGAATCGGGGACTTAGTTTTATACTATAATATAATATCAAAACTTAAGACAGTTTTTTTTTAAATAAAAGCATAACTTTCTTTAAAATAAACCATACCATACAAATGTGATGATAATAATAATATTATTAGATTTACGTCTCTTTTAACTATTGCGGCTTTTAGAGACGCCGAGGTGCCGGAATTTTGCTTCGAAAGGGATCTACTGACACGGCTCCCTCCGATTTGCTCACCCTCAAATGCTAACTGACTACGACACGCAGCCAATCACTCGAAAGTGGGATTAAGAATTAGAGGGACATTGAGTTTCAGAAAATGTACTCCAAGTATATCACCACCACGAAAGAAATTCATGTGGCTATTTCATTCCTTCCAAAGACGGTCACTTTTACCTACTACTCGGCCTACATTTCGGTTGGGGGTTATTTATATTGTACCTGTCTCTTGGTTTCCCTCTTGAGCTATTTGGGCCATTTAGAATCACCTAATAAGGGAATTAAAGATTCTAACACGCAACATTGAGGCCACAGGAGTCTTTGGCTGTTCGCTTTCGTTGCTGGTTTCGCCAAAGGCAAGAGCTGTTCATCTTTAGTGGGCCAATCACTTTCAAATTTGACACAGAGCCTGGCACGCGTTTCCTGGGCGGATGGAGCTCTCTGCCTGGGGCAGGACCATCAAACGTAACAGACGGCGATCAACACGCCCTGAGACCAAACCCACGAGGAAGTTTGGTTGGTTGGTGGTTGGTTCATAAGTTTAGGGGCTGCGACAACGCGGTCATGTAGCCCTGTGTACTTTGGGTGTGTGTAGAATCTGTCTGATAACCGGTGTTAATTGTGATGACTGTATTAGTGTGTGTTAACTGTTTTTTTTAAATTTAAGTACAGACTGCAACTTAGAATTATTCAAATAGTTCCTACTTTTTCCGCCAAGCGCCACCGTCAACGATTACTAGAACTTAGCTACTAGACGCCACCGCAGTCGGCTCCTGGCAACGAACGTAGAAACCTAAGAGCGTTGTTTACATTCTTAACCTATCCAATTTAGCATCACACAGGTGTAATTAGTGGAAGGTTCTTTAACATGCCATAAATCTATGACATGGGACCGCCGGCTTTACTTCCCCTCCGAAGGAAGGCATACGAGGAAGTTTATTTTGTAGTTGTTGCTTATTTTAGGACATTGCAGCCATATATACCCGTGTATTGTGGTGTGTGGAATTTGTGTGATAACCTGTGTTATTGTCATGGCTGTACGAGTGTGTGTATTTGTAATTGAGGTAGGATTTGAATAGGAAGCGGCCATGGCCTTAAGTTAGGTACCATTCCGGCATTTGCCTGGAGTAGCAGTGGGAAACCAAGCAAAACCACTTTCAGGGTGGCTGAGGTAGGAATCAAACCCGCCTCTCCTCATTTTTGTCTAACGAGGCTGAGTGTTGCCCGTTCCAGCCCTCAGACTAGAATTACATTTCTTGGCTGAGTCGGGAATCGAACCCGGACCTCCGTGGTGACAGCCAAGAATGCTAGCCACTATAAAATGAATTAACAAGAACTACAACATAGAGGACTGCTTTCATAACATTTCCATATTACAAGCCGCCACCGCCTTCTTCTTCTTATATTCCTATTCTTCTCCTTTCTTTGTTTTGCCCAATTAGGGAGCGCGTTTGAACTTGTTGACTTGGGTTGATGGTGTTTTCCTCTTCCTCTCCTCCCAAAATCTCCGCATGAACTCGCTATGCCCCTTCTTAGGTTCTTCCGTCCATTTTTTCCCTGTGGTCTTTTTAAGCTTTTTCGGTAAAAGAGTGATTTGTAACTAGAGTTCCAAAAGCCTTACGATTCATTTTTTTAAATCGTATAGCCTTGGGTGCCGGGTGCAAGCTTTGTTATTTGTTGCCCAGAGGGCAGCTTGCATATCGAATTTTGTTGTTCCTTGAAGCACTATGAAATACAAGGAGGTTAGATATCTAAGCGCCTTCTAGTAGAGAAATGAGGAACTTTGAGTTGGCGGAAAATCCCTAGATTAATTTTGCCATTATGAACGCGGCCTACTGAATTCAAATGGGTTCTTTATCATGCCAACAGCGTATGACATGCGTGTCGTAATTTTTGCCGCCTTTCAAAAATCACTTACCAAGACCAGGAGCGAACCTGCAAGCTTGGGGTTAGTAATCCGACACGATAACCACTCACCCACCGTGGCAAGCACGATTCATGATGATATATTATTATTATTATTATTATTATTATTATTATTATTATTATTATTATTATTATTATTGGCGCACTACAGCCCATTTACCTATCAAGCGATCGCTGTTCAGCCGTTTGGTCTACAGATTGCAGGGTGTGCGTGTTCAGTGCGACAGGTCCCCTTGGCCGTTAATCTTGGCTTTCTTGACCGGGTCGTTGCCTTTCTTCAATTGTCGTCACGGGGCTGAGTGCACGCCGTACCAACATTCACGTCAGTTTCCAAAATCCTTGACGAAACCGGGAATCGAATCCGGCGCCCTCTTGTGAGAGGTAGGCGTGATATCCCCCCACTACGGGGGACGGCTTTTTGTTGGCTTAGGTATGTACTAATTATGTACTTCAAGCTATGTAGCTACTGCAGGTGACGCTTCAGAAGCAATCTTAAAGTATTCTCTCCCTGATAAATAGACCGCCTTTAAGTGCCATTATTTCCCACGAGTATAATTTCAATGGCGCTATTTTGATATTGCTAACCAAATCGGAAATGAGAGTTATTTGCTTGAAGATGTAACAACCGTGTGATCACGACTTGTAAAACGAGTTTCACTTCGCGGGACCACGAGCTCATCCACAGGAGAAATCAGCATTCGGGACTAACTACAGCACAATGAGCTCTTAGGATGCAGCCGGGGATAGCAACATTGTTATGTGCCAAAGGGCAGTTGGCCTCCTTGCTCCGGAGCAAGGGAGATGTACTTCTTTTAAAATAGTACCCGGGCACTACATTCGGGAATATTGTATTACGAGGGGTGATCCTAAACTAAGGTTACAAGGCCGATATTCCTGAAGTTAGGTCTGTTATAGAGAAATTATTAGTGTGGGGTAATTCGAATACATACGGTTGGTAACTGTGCAGAGTTTTAGCCACCTACAGCGATATAGTCTTTCCGTTTGGCCATGATACCCAGAGGATTAAGGGTAGGGTTGCCATATTTCAAGAATGAAAAAAAAAGGAACACACGTCCCAAAACAATGTTTCGTTTTAATCAAGGTTGTTAAATGTTGTAATAAATAATACACACACCTATTAAATAAGCATTACATAATAAAATACAAAAAATTTCTGACACATTATATAGGCCTATGACACCAGCAACCTACAAATGCTTTTCATTTGAACGACACTTTGCAAGGATATTTTATTTGTAAGTACCTTCTGATAAAATTCACTACAATTTTGTCATAATTGTAATATGTGAACAATTCTTCTTTTATCAAACTGTTTCTATCATCTTTCCATTTGATATTCATGACAGAAAAAACTCTCTTCGTAAAATCATTGGAGGGGAAAATGCTGAGTATTAACTTCACAAGGACTAAGATATTCCTTAATTTTGATGCCCCTAATAAATCTATAACATGGACCCATCTATCTGACACAGACATAGAAATCATAGAGGCTTCGGTGGCGTAGTTGGTAGAATGCTGAGCTGCTGTGCCCAAGATAACGGGTTCAAACCCGCCGAAGTCGTCGGATTTTTTAAGAGCGTTAAAATCCTTCACTATGCCTTCTTTCGGAGGGGAAGTAAAGCCGGCGGTCCCTTGTCATAGATTTATGGCATGTAAAAGATCCTTCCACAGACTAAACTTGTGTGAAGCTAAATTGTTAGGTTAGATTTCGTCGGAACGCTCTATCAAAGTTCCAACGTTCACCACCAGGTATCATTGATATCTGGCAGCGAAAGTTGGAACTATTTGAAATTGAACGGAACTTGTAGCTCATCCTAAGGGTGTCCGCTGGAAGCAGCTACAGACTCAGGCGAGCCGAACATGTCCTCGGATACTCCCGGCACTAGAAGCCATACGAAACAAGAAACAAAAACCAAATTGTTCCGGGTAAAACGGAACGTCTGGCAACCCTAATTAAGGGACTTCTCGGAAGTCAACTGACGTCACTCACTCACCCTCCCGACTCGCTCGCTGGACCGGCCGGTGGCCAACAGCACTAAAACGTTTCTTATTTCAAGTTTAAATTTACAATTTTCAAGTTTTTTGAATTCTACATAAAATTCCAAAGAAAATGAGTTCAAACTCGGACTTCTTACTTCTTAAACTGTCGTTTATTACATGCCATTATGATTGTATTGCAACAGATAACTATGACTCATTTACTACAAACAATTACGGCACGAAATACTTCATAAGTTTTGACCGACTATCTGACCGTGGATATGAAGGATTTCAGTCGCGTTTGGACTCATTCTCTTTAGAATTCTATGTAGAATTCCAAAAAAAAAAACCTTGAAAAATTGTTAATTTAAAATTGAAATGAAAACAGTTTTAGTCCTGTGGGCCAGCACCAGTAGATGAGTCATTGTTCCCGGTCCGTCGAGCGGGTCAGGAGGGTGAGTGAGTGACGTGAGTTGAGTTCCGAGAAGTCTGATAATCCTCGGGGTATCTTGGCCAAACGGAAAGACTATAGTTCTATAACCAAATATTGGCGATTCGTTTGAGAAACTGGTCTCGCGAAGAGATCCACTTAGTTATTCGATTTTTGTGGGCGAAACATGTAACCGCGGCCAGGACCTCTCACCGAGGGCGTTATCTTCCTTCATGACAACGCGCGACCTCATACAGCCCAGAAGACCACCACGCGGTTTCTCTGGGATATCATTGACCATCCTCCCTACAATCTGGACCTCGCTCCAAGCGACTATCATCTGTTTCCTCACTTGAAGGAGCACCTACTTTTTTTTAGTAGGAGGTCGACGATTCGCTTCAGACAAGGTGATTAAACACTTCGTGACAACGTGGCTGAACATGCAAGGACAGGAGTTTTACCATGAGGGAATATTCATACTCACCCCACGAAGCGACAAGTGCCTAAACCGATATGGAGACTATGTCGGAAAATAACCCCGATATCGTGCCAGGAGATGGCAGTCGGATTTGTCTTCTCGCTCATTGCGTATCGCGCATTCCAAAAATATTAAGTTGGTCACTGTTTCCATTACTGTACCTGATACTGTCACACTGTTTAAAGTAAACACAAAGGCTTGTAAGAATATTGACAGTAGGGAGGAAGGTAACAATACACACACACGTGAACAAATTATCATGCAGAAAGTAGCAGCAACTGACTGCCAGCCGATAAGTTCGGAATAGGCGGGCCGCGCATGCGTACTGCTAGTCCCCCCCATTACCCCGTCACAGCGTGTTGACTGCCAGCCGATAAGTTCGGAATAGGCGGGCCGCGCATGCGTACTGCTAGTCCCCCCATTACCCCGTCACAGCGTGTTGACTGCCAGCCGATAAGTTCGGAATAGGCGGGCCGCGCATGCGTACTGCTAGTCCCCCCCATTACCCCGTCACAGCGTGTTGACTGCCAGCCGATAAGTTCGGAATAGGCGGGCCGCGCATGCGTACTGCTAGTCCCCCCCATTACCCCGTCACAGCGTGTTGACTGCCAGCCGATAAGTTCGGAATAGGCGGGCCGCGCATGCGTACTGCTAGTCCCCCCCATTACCCCGTCACAGCGTGTTGACTGCCAGCCGATAAGTTCGGAATAGGCGGGCCGCGCATGCGTACTGCTAGTCCCCCCCATTACCCCGTCACAGCGTGTTGACGCCATCTCCTGGCGCGATACTTACTATAATTTGGCTGTGTTGATTGTATGAAATAAAATGTAGCCTACACGTTTCACTGCAGACTTTGTAACCTTAGTTTCTGATCAACCCTCGTATTAATAACTGGTCCCGTGGTGTTGAGTTAGCACGCTTGCCTCTTCCTCCTGTGAGGCTTCGTCGGGTCCTGGTTTGCGTTGTTGCTTGACTACCCTGAGATCCCGGATTCCATTACTGGCTCTGCCAAGAAATATAATGCTGGACTGAGAGCTGGAATGGAATTCAGTCAGCCTATAAGGAAAACTGCGTAAAGCGTGAATTCGGTTGGCATGTAAGGTGCTTAAATGCGAGGGAGTCGTGTTCATAGATTTACCGGCACGTTAAAGATCCCCATTCAGGATTAAATGTAGGTACTCCGGCATCTCTAAACGCCGCGATAGTTAAACGAGATGTAACACATCTAACATCATTATTAACAAACAACAATGCGTACAATACACGCAAATAAACACAAACAAT
Organism: Meconema thalassinum; assembly: GCA_946902985.2. Classification (NCBI taxonomy): domain Eukaryota; kingdom Metazoa; phylum Arthropoda; class Insecta; order Orthoptera; family Tettigoniidae; genus Meconema; species Meconema thalassinum. The sequence continues at coordinate 112,143,507 of OX336393.1, forward strand.
AAACAAAAACAAAAAACTACACACCTAAAAAACAAGAGGTATTAAGACGAGTGGGAGAGGAGAGATGTTTCTGGCGACTGCTAATGAAGAGAAGATATAGGTTGGTAGGACACATACTAAGACACCCAGGAATAGCAAACTTCGTTATAGAAGGAAGGGTCGAGATTAAGAACAGTAGGGGTAGACCAAGGTTAGAATATGTTAGATTGCCTCGGATGTAGGGTGTGGTAGCTATGGAAACGATTAGCTCAGGTCAGGGAAGCATGAAGAGCTGCGTCAAACCTGTCGAAAGACTGAAGACTCAAACAACAATAACCACATTTCAAACGCTTCAATTCAAAAACATCTAACTTCGCTTCAATTCTCTTCTTTTCTGCTGCACTAATAGTCCAAGTTTCACTTCCATAGAGAATAACACGGATAAACAAGCAATGAACAAAAAACAACACACATAGGTCTACACAAAACCACGCAAACACGAGAACTAACAAACTCTGATAGTATCACTGAGTTGGTCTCACACATTGAGTCACAACTTAACAAAAGAAATGAATGTACATACAGGCGACCTCCTTCGATTCTAGTTATAGGCTACTGTAAGTGACAAGAAACTGGAGAGCTGTGAGGTGAAAAAGGCGTATTAAAGAAATAAGCTCTAAAGGAATCTGGTGCCGTAATAAATCCTCGGTAATGATTCCGTTCAATCCCGGTCAATAATGTTTGAAAGAAATCAGTCAACCGTGCTGAGTTCGAAAAGCTGCTCTGGAATGTACATTTCATTCACTCGTGCACGATCCCGCTATTCTAGAATAGGCGTAAAATTATGTAAACAGTGCAGCCCACACCTCGAGCTGCACGAGTTAACTCTAATACAGCGCAGTAATGAGAGTTATCGCTGCAAGGTTGCGGGCTGTTTACCTAGCAGCTTAATTCACTGAACACAACTGAGTTGTTTTATTTGAGGGGCTTGACATCGTGGTCATTTAGCCCCGTGTTGGTATTATATGTATGATAACACGTGCTAGTGTTGTGTCTATAATAGTGTGTGTATTTGTAATTCAGGTGAGATTTGGGATGGAGGTGGCCGTCGCCTTACGTTAGGAACCATCCTAGCATTTGCCTGGAGTAGAAGTGGGGAAACAACGGAAAACTACTTTGGTTGGTTGGTTGGTTCCTTAGTTTAGGGGCTGCGACAACGTGGTCATGCAGCCCCGTGTACTTTGGGTGTGTGTAGAATTTGTCTGATAACCGGGTTAATTTTGATGGCTGTATTAGTGTTTGTTATCTGTGATTCAGGTAGAAGGACTGCAGACGATTAATTTTTTGAAGTAGTTCCTACTTTTGCTACCAAATGCTACCGTCCACGACACCTGGCTGCGGACGTGGCTACTAAATGTCATCGCAGTCAGCACCCGGCGGCGAACGTTGGAACTAATATAGCGTTATCAAACTAACCTACACATTTTAGCTTCCACAAGTGTAGTTAGTGGAAGGTTCTTTTTCATGCCATAAATCTATGACATGGGACCACCGGCTTTACTTCCTCTCCGAAGGAAGGGATACTGAGGGATTTTTAACACTCTTGAAAAATCCGACGACTTCGGCCGGGTTCGAATCCATGAATTTGGGCATAGAAGCTCAGCATGCTGAGGATGGTTGAGGTGGGAATCGCACCCACGAGTCAGCGTCAGCACCCAAGCAAGCGTGTGTTTTTAGCCTCTCAGCCCATCTAGGGGCCTTTAGTGCTATGTCAAGGGTAAGGAACTTGTTTATTTTAAACTTAATAGGTTAGGAATGTTTGGGTTCGGAGCATTAAATCAAACTGGCCAGAATATGACCTGAGGTTAGGGGGGTGGGAAGGAATAGGAATTTTGGAAGTGGGTATGGTTAAGGAGAAGTGGAATGCAGCTAGCATAAAAATCAAGGTGAGCCAGAGCTCGTAGCGTACTTAATTATTGCAATAGACAAGAAGAAAGAGCTAGGACAGTTAACAACATGCCAGATGCATCGTGCAGAGGGCCCGCGGACCACTGGGCACCATCCCAAGTGGACCGGCCGTGGCCGACCACCTCAGCAGGCGCACTGCAGGGCCGCGGGGCAAGTAGGGGGTAATGTGAGAGTACCTGGAGTGTGGGAGAGCTAATAGGGGGTAATTAGCTTTTGGAGGAGGTGTAGAATGCTTGTAAGGGCTGTGTTGTCTAATTTAGAAGTGCTTGGAGGAGAAATGGGCAGAGAGAGAAGGGAAGGGATGTGTTGGCGCTTGTAAGATCGCTGAAACTGCCTGTTGTTGTTGTTGTTGTTTTAGAGCGTTCTTTATGTATCTATACCGTGAATACGAGGCTGCATGTCTCTCGCCACAGTTTACACACGTGGGAGTGTCTCTTGGTACGGTACAATCTTTGTGACGATGTGAACCGCCACAACGATTACACCTGGCCTCGTATTTGCATTCGAATACATTGTGATACAGACGCTGACAGTTAAAACATTGGGTGACTAATGTAGAGCGTTGTCTGGGAGGTGGGCGCCGCGACGCTGGTGTATTTGGGAGTGGATGGGGGGGGGGGGGTGCTGGAATTGCAAGTGTAGCAGTGCCATCTGAGGGAGTAGCAACTGCTGGAGTGTCAGGGGAGTGAGGGGTAGAGCACGCACCCACGAGGCTGAGTGTACCCCGTTTTAGCTCTCAGACCAGAATTAAATTTCTTGGCACGGGTAGATGTCCTCGCTATTCCACCCATTAAAACAACTATGTTCGAGATATTACATTTCTTGGCAGAGGCGGGAATCGAACCCGGGCCTCTGTGGCGACAGCCAAGAATGCTAACTGTTACACCATAAGGTGGACTGACAAATCCTACACACACCCAAGTGTACGGTGCTAATGGCTACAACAACAACAACAAACACAAGATCCAGCTGCACAGGGCAGATGGCTAATATATCCCTAACTCCTATATGAAGCAGCAACAAGAAACATGTTTGTCATTTCAATGGTCACATCTGTGAATACATCGGCGATTTCGGTGGCGTAGTTGGTAGTTGTGAGTATTTTGAATCTAAATTGCACTTTGTCATTTTTTTTTTTTTTACTCTAACCTGCATTTTGTGCGTATTCTCAATCTAAATTAGTTTTGTGAGCATTTACCATCTAAATTCCATTTTGTCACTGTTTTCCACTCAAAATTACATTTTGTGTGTCTTTTCAATCCTTTGTCAGTATTTTCATTTTCGTTATGGTTTCAGTCTCACTGCCATTTACGCTATCACCCAGACCATTAGGGGCCGATAACCTAGATGTTAGGCCCCGTACAACAAGTATCATCATCATCATCACCATCAGAAAATGAATCTCACACATCTCCACATCATTCATTAATTAAGTGTTATTACTTAATTTTTATTCTTAGCAAACTCAAAAAATATTGTTAGCCCAACGTTTCACAAAAGGACTAATTAGAGCACAAAGGTTTGAGTGAGTTTCATATTATAGCTGAAGATTTAACACCCACTTTAAAGAAAGAACAAGATGTTCAGTAAAGAACATATAGCCTACTTTCTCCTAAATGCATGGGTATTGTTATAACTCTTTGTCCTTTTCAAGGAGTATGATTGAATGTTGGTTGTAGTAGCTTGTTGAAATACAACGTGCTATAGGGATATTAAACATGAATATGAGGTGCCCTTTGCTAGTGCTACCTCTGTACCAAATTTCGTTCAATTCGGTTTCACCGTGTTTGAATTGATAGGGGGAATCGATTTGCACACATACTTGGCCACCATCTGCAAACTATTGGGCTGATGTTCTTGCAGTTTGGTCTGAATATGTTTCCCACATAAAGATATGGTGTTGCAAAATTTGGTAGAGACTAGATTATTAGGTTGGTCGTAATTACATTTTAGCTTTTAACATTTGGGTGGCCGCGATTACGTTTCCGTCAAGATAGCGGTGATATAAAACATGACACTGAGGTGCCCTTTGCTAGTGCTACCTCTGTACCAAATTTCGTTCCATTCGGTTTCACCGTGTTCGAATTGATAAGGGGAATCGATTTTCACACAAAGATGGCCGCCATCCGCAAAATATTAGGCTGGTGACCTATTAGTTTGGTCAAAGGATGCTCCCTCCATAAAGGTATGTTGTTGCTAAATTTGCTAGAGATCGGATGATTAGGCTAATCGTAATTTGATTTAAGCTTTGAACATTTGTGTGGCCGCCATTACGTTTCTGTCAATATGGCGGCGATATAAATCATGACACTGAGATGCCCTTTGCTAGTGCTATCTCTGTACCAAATTTCGTTCCATTCGGTTTCACCGTGTTTGAATTAATAGGGAGAATCGATTTTGACACAAAGATGGCCGCCATCCGCAAACTATTCGGCGAATGACCTATTAGATTGGTCAAAGGATGCTCCCTCCATAAAGGTATGTAGTTGCAAAATTTGGTAGAGATCGGATGATTAGGTTAATCGTAATTTGATTTAAGCTTTGAACATTCGTGTGGCCGCCATTACGTTTCAGTCAAGAGGGTGGCGATATAAAACATGACACTGAGGTGCCCTTTGCTAGTGCTACCTCTGTACCAAATTTCGTTCCATTCGGTTCCACCGTGTTCGAATTAATAGGGGGAATCCATTTTGACATAAAGATGGCCGCCACCCGCAAACTATTAGGCTAATAACCTATTAGATTGGTCAAAGGATGCTCCCTCCATAAAGGTATGTAGTTGCAAAATTTGGTAGAGATCGGATGATTAGGTTAATCGTAATTTGATTTAAGCTTTGAACATTCGTGTGGCCGCCATTACGTTTCTGTCAAGATGGCGGCGATATAAAACATGACACTGAGGTGCCCTTTGCTAGTGCTACCTCTGTACCAAATTTCGTTCCATTTGGTTTCACCGTGTTTGAATTAATAGGGGGAATTGATTTTCACACAAAGATGGCCGCCATCCGCAAACTATTAGGCTAATGACCTAGTTATTTGGTCAAAGGATGCTTCCTCTATAAAGGTATGTTGTTGCAAAATTTGGTAGAGATCGGATGATTAGGTTAATCGTAATTTGATTTAAGCTTTGAACATTTGTGTGGCCGCCATTACGTTTCCGTCAAGATGGCGGCGATATAAAACATGACACTGAGGTGCCTTTTGTTAGTACTACCTCTGTACCAAATTTCGTTCCATTCGGTTGCACCGTGTTCGAATTAATAGGGGGAATCGATTTTCACACAAAGATGGCCGCCATCCGCAAACTATTACGCTGATGACTTATTAGTTTGGTCAAAGGATGCTCCCCCCATAAAGGTATGTTTTTGCAAAATTTGGTAGAGATCGGATGATTAGGTTAGTCGTAATTTGATTTAAGCTTTGAACATTTGTGTGGCCGCCATTACGTTTCCGTCAAGATGGCGGCGATATAAAACATGACACTGAGGTGTCCTTTGCTAGTGCTACCTTTGTACCAAATTTCGTTCAATTCGCATTCACCGTGTTCGAATTGATAGGGGGGGACAGACATTCAGAGTACACACACTCACACACACACACAGACACACACACACACAGACTCACACACACACATACACACACACAGACAGACACACTTTTTTCGCCCTGTGTTGATCTCATAAGTCTACTTTCTTTTTTTGCAAAAATCGAAAGTAGGCTAAAAATCCTAAAATTCATATAAACATGGAGGAGACGGTGAAGATCAGCACAAAACAAGAACCAAATTTTCAAAAGTGGATAAAAATAGTTACGGGGATGTAAAGCCGGCGGTCCTAAGGCATACATTTATGGCATGTTAAAGAACCTTCCACTAATTACACCTGTGTGAAGCTAAATTGTATGGGTTAGGAATGTAAACAACGCTCTTAGGTTCCTACGTTCGTTGCCAAGAGCCGACTGCGGTGACGTCTGGTAGCTAAGTTCTGAACTAGTAGTCGTTGACGGTGGCGTTTGGCGGCAAAAGTAGGAACTACTTGAAAATTGATCGTCTGCAATCCTTACTTGAATTAAAACAGATACACACACTAATACAGTCATCACAATAACACCGGTTAACAGACAGATTCTACACACACACAAAGTACACGGGGCTACATGACCGCGTTGTCGCAGCCCCTAAACTTAAGAACCAACCAACCAAAAATAGTTACGATTTGAAGTTTGAAAATGTTAAGCTTAGCTTCTAATGTGTGTTGCCTTGGAAATGTGTATAATTGTTGTACAAGATTTATGGAAGACTCAGTTATAATATTAAAATCGTTATTGTTTTGTTTCCTTAAGTTGTATATTTCCCCTTAATGCGACTTGTAAGTGTCGAAATCCTTTACTTCTACCGATTCTGCTAACTAGATCGGAGAGATGTTAAGCACTTTCTTGGAACAGGTGTGCCTTGGTTGGATCCTCAGTTTAGGGGCTGCGACAACGCGGTCATGTAACCCCGTGTACTTTGGGTGTGTGTAGAATCTGTCTGATATGAAAATCCACAGCCTGCTTCCAGTCTCCGACCGGGTCAGGAATGGAATCAATAAAGCCCCCATCTAAGCGGCGAGGATATGAACTGTGCCGGCTGCCGAGGCCTGACGCACTCCTCTGGGGCAATGATTAAATGAATGACAAATGAAATGAAATGATGGTGGAGAGTGTTGCTGGAATGAAATTTTTGACAGGGAAAACCGGAGTACCCGGAGAAAAACCTGTCTGCCTCCGTTTTGTCCAGCACAGATCTCACATGGAGTGACCGGGATTTGAACCACGGACTCAGCGGTGAGAGGCCGGCGTGCTGCCGCCTAAGCCACGGAGGCTGTCTGATAACCGGTGTTAATTGTGATGTCTGTATTAGTGTGTGTTATCTGTTAGGTAGATTTCATTAGAAAGCTAACTATTGCAATGGGTCCCATGTTTCGACTTCCGGAAAATTTCGACATATCTTCGCGTTTCACATCCCCCAGACCCCAAAACCACCGTCAGTTCAAAAGTTTATATATAATTTATGTATGTATATATATATATATATATATATATATATATATATATATATATATATATATACTGCTCAAAAAATTAAAGCACCACTTTTTTCAATGGCCACCAAATTTGGAAAGTTGACTGCACAAGGTCGAAATCTCAGTATGACGTTTGCCCCGACGCCTACCAAGCACATGCTTCAGCACAGCTCCCCAACTTGTGTAGTTTCGGGATAGCGCCCCCAAAACCAGCCCATTTTTGAAAACCGTAAATTGAAGTTTGCGAAAAACGCTGTAGGACTTGTCGCAGGTTGCCAAAGCAGTCGAAAATGAATGAGTCTTGCTCTTAAAGGTTCCACAAACACGTTGAAATCGTTACATTTGACGTTTGGGCATTTTCAACCCCCTTCATCATCCCCTAAACATGGACTACCATTGGGGGCGTCTGAGAAGGTACCGGGTGTGTTTAACCACCTGAAAACCTGCTCACCGTCCTCAGTTGCTGATTGCAGTAAGTTCTTAAGGCCTCCGGCAATGTTCACCCCTCCTAACACCCTCAACTGGCAAGGGACCAAACCACCCCGTCTTGATTCACCCCTAAGGAAGGTTTAAATCGAGATTTTTATCAGTGCTGCTAATGTGGGGCTCTTCCCCTAACGTTTCAAAAGAGGACCTGCGCCTGTGTCGCCAGCCCTTCCCCTGCAACCCCCGTTTGTATGATTTTTCGAATCAGGCCCTTTTTCTAGGGCTGAAATGAGGTCTTAATCGCTGAAAGGGCTGTAAAGGTCCTTAGAAGTAGTGGTGACACGAAATCAACCCCTTCCGATATTTGATTGACATTCCGTCCCCCAAAGTTGACATTTTTTCACCCTCAACCCTCCCTGTCTGGACGCGTAACGCGTCATGGCAGAGTTTTCAGAGTTGGATCAAAATGAAGCTTATGGCCTGAAATGGAGCCCAAAACAGCAGGTTGGATGGAAATTCATCGGTAGGGTGGGAAACGGGACCAAAAAGTTTTCAAAAAAGTTAACAGCCTCTAGTAAGTACACCAATGCATAGGCAACCCACATCACGTCATTTTTCTCCCATTGCCAAACTTTGTAACCTATTGCCGATCATAGGCAACCCACACGCACGGACGTGATGTGGGTTGCCTATGCTTGGGTGTACTTACTGTAGGCTGTACACTTTTTTGAAAAATTTTGGTCCAGTTTCCCAACCTACCGATGAATTTCTATCCAGCCTGCTGTTTTGGGCTCCATTGCAGGCCATAAGCTTAATTTTCATCCAACTCTGAAAACTCTGCCATGACGCATTACGCGTCCAGACAGGGAGGGTTGGGGGTGCAAAAATTTCGAATTTGGGGGACAGAATGTAAATCATCGATCGGAAGGGGTTGATTTCGTGTCACCACTACTTCTAAGGACCTTTACAGCCCTTTCAGCGATTAAGACGTCGTTTCAGCCCTTAAAAAGGGCCTGATTCGAAAAAGCATACAAACGGGGGTTGCAGGGGAAGGGGGGGGGGGGGTGACAAAGGCACAGTTCCTTTTTTGAAACGTTAGGGGAAGACTCCCCCATTAGCAGCACTGATAAACATCTCGATTAAAACCTTCCTTAGGGGTGAATCGAGAAGGGGTGGTTTGGTTCCATGCCAGTTGAGGGTGTTAGGGGGTGTGGACATTGCCGAAGGCCTTAAGAACTTACTGCAATCAGCAACTGAGGACGGTGTACAGGTTTTCAGGTGGTTAAACACACCCGGTACCTTCTCAGACGCCCCCAATGGTAGTCCATGTTTAGGGGATGATGAAGGGGGTTGAAAATGCCCAAACGTCAAATGTAACGATTTCAACGTGTTTGTGGAACCTTTAAGAGCAAGACTCATTCATTTTCGACTGCTTTGGCAACCTGCGACAAGTCCTGCAGCGTTTTTCGCAAACTTCAATTTGCGGTTTTCGAAAATGGGCTGGTTGTCGGGGTGCTACCCCGAAACTACTCAAGTTGGGGAGTTGTGCTGAAGCATATGCTTGGTAGGCGTCAGGACAAACGTCATACTGAGATTTCGAGCTTGTAGGTCAACTTTTCAAAATTTGGTGGCCTTTGAAAAAAGTGGTGCTTTAATTTTTTTGAGCAGTATATATATATATGTATATATGTATATCAGTTTCTTGTGGACACGATAACTGCCGTAATTTTGCACCAATCACTTTGAATTTTTTACATAATATGTATCCCTATAAAATCTCGGTCGAGTTCGTTAATGGGCAAAATCGGTCGAAGGGGGTGAAAATGGGGGTCTTTTTTCGAAAAATTGAAATTTCGCTATAACTCTCTCAATACGTGAAATGTCGAATCCATTCAAAGTTCATAATATGTGTCGGATAAGTGCCAACAATTTATGTCAAATATGTTTTTTGATAGCACCAACCATTGACCAAAGGGGTGGAAAAAAGTGGGTTTTTCGGGAAACATTAATCATATCTCTCTTAATAGGCACAATATCAAAACCGTACAAAATGGACAATATTCCCTTAATAATTACCTAAAACTTTTGTCTGAAAGAATTTTTGATATGACCCACCATTACGCCAAGGGATGAGAAAAATGATTTCGGAATTATAAGAAAATGCCAAGACCTATCAGAGGTTGCCATGGCAACACTACTAAATTGATGAGGGATGAGCCGTTGCCATGACAACGCACTTGCACGAGATCAGATTCAGTATTTCCATCTGACTAAGCCGGCCCCGTGGTGTTGGGGTAGCGCGCCTGCCTCTCACCCGGAGGCCCCGGGTTCGATCCCCGGCTCCGTCAGGGATTTTAAAACTGACGTGAGGGTTGGAACGGGGTGCACTCAGCCTCGTGAGGACAATTGAGTAGCTGTCTGACAGTGAGACAGCACCCCGATCACGAATACCAATATTAACGGCTGAGGGGACCCGACGCGCTGATCACGCGTCTCCCCAATATCTGCAGGCCAAATGGCTGGGCAGCGGTCGCTTGGTCGGCCTTAGCCCGTCATGGGCTGGATGGTGCCAGGGGTTGACTTTGACATCTGACTAAGTGGGAAGCGGCTTCGGTGACGTAACTGGTAGAATGCAGAATGTCTATGCCCAAGGTCGCGGTTTCAAAGCCGGCCGAAGTCGTCGGATTTTCTAAGAGCGCTAAAATCCCTCAGTATGCTTTCCTTTGGAGGGGAAGTTCCAACGTTCGTTACGAGTTGCGGGTTGGGGTGGCATCTAGTAGCCAAGTTCACAGCTAGGTGTCATTGACGGTAGTACCTGGTAACAACATTAGGAACTACTGCTTGAAATTGACCGTCTGCAGTCCTTACCTGAATTACAGACTAATACATCCATTTCAATTCACACCGTTTATCAGACAGATTCTACACTCACCCTAAGTACACGGGGTTAGATGACCGCGTTGTCGCAGCCCCTAAACTGAGGAACCAACCTGAGGTAGATTTCATTAGAAAGCTAACTATTGCAATGGGTAGGCTACCATGTTTCGACTTCCGGAACATTTCGACATATCTTCGCGTTTCACATCCCCCAGACCCCAAAACCACCGTCAGTTCAAAAGTATATATATATCAGTTTCTTGTGGACACGATAACTGCCGTAATTTTTCACCAATCACTTTTTACCGAATATGTATACCTATAAACTCGGTCGAGTTCGTTACTGGGCTAAATCGGTAGAAGGGGGTGAAAATGCGGGGCTTTTTTCGAAAAAGTGAAATATTGCTATAACTCTCTTAATATGTGAAATATCGAATCCGTTCAACGTTCATACTATGTGTCGGATAAAGCCCAAAAATTTATGTTTGAAGAGTTTTTTTATATCACCAACCATTGACCAAAGGGGTGGGAAAAAGTGGGTTTTTCGGGAAACATTAATCATATCTCTCTTAATAGGCACAATATCAAAACCGTACGAAATGGACAATATTCCCCAAATAATTACCTAAAACTTTTGTCTGAAAGAATTTTTGATATGACCCACCATTATGCCAAGGGATGAGAAAAATGATTTCGGAATTATAAGAAAATGCCAAGAGCTATCAGAGGTTGCCATGGCAACACTACTAAATTGATGAGGGATGAGCCATCAGACGTTGCCATGACACCGCACTTGCACGAGATCAGATTCAGTATTTTCATCTAAGTGGGAAGCGGCTTCGGTGACGTAACTGGTAGCATGCAGAATATGCCCAAGGTCGCGGTTTCAAAGCCGGCCGAAGTCGTCGGATTTTCTAAGAGAGCTAAAATCCCTCAGTATGCTTTCCTTTGGAGGGGAAGTTCCAACGTTCGTTGCGAGTTGCTGGTTGGGGTGGCATTTAGTAGCCAAGTTCACAGCTAGGTGTCGTCGACGGTAGTACCTGGTAGCAACATTAGGATCTACTGCTTGAAATTGACCGTCTGCAGTCCTTACCTTAATTAAGACTACTACAGCCATTACAATTCACACCGTTTATCAGACAGATTCTACACTCACCCAAAGTACACGGGGTTAGATGACCGCGTTGTCGCAGCCCCTAAACTGAGGAACCAACCAGAGGTAGATTTCATTAGAAAGCTAACTATTGCAATGGGTACCATGTTTTGACTTCTGGAAAATTTCGACATATCTTCTCGTTTCACATCCCCCAGACCCCAAAACCACCGTCAGTTCAAAAGTTTATATATAATTTATGTATGTATATGTGTAGACTATATATATATATATATATATATATATATATATGCATATCAGTTTCTTGTGGACACGATAACTGCCGTAATTTTGCACCAATCACTTTGATTATTTTACCGAATATGTATACCTATAAAATCTCGGTCGAGTTCGTTACTGGGCTAAATCGGTCGAAGGGGGTGAAAATGGGGGGCTTTTTTCGAAAAAGTGAAATATTGCTATAACTCTCTTAATATGTGAAATATCGAATCCGTTCAACGTTCATACTATGTGTCGGATAAAGCCCAAAAATTTATGTTTGAAGAGTTTTTTTTATAGCACCAACCATTGACCAAAGGGGTGGGAAAAAATGGGTTTTTCGGGAAACATTAATCATATCTCTCTTAATAGGCACAATATCAAAACCGTACAAAATGGACAATATTCCCCTAATAATTACCTAAAATGTTGTCTGAAACAATTTTTGATATGACCCACCATTATGCCAAGGGATGAGAAAAATGATTTCGGAATTATAAGAAAATGCCAAGAGCTATCAGTGGTTGCCATGGCAACACTACTAAATTGATGAGGGATGAGCCATCAGACGTTGCCAAGATAACGCACTTGCACGAGATCATATTCAGAATTCCATCTGACTAAGTGTGAAGCGGCTTCGGCGACGTAACTGGTAGCAAGCATGCTGAATGTCTATGCCCAAGGTCGCGAGTTCAAAGCCGGCCGAAGTCGTCGGATTTTCTAAGAGCGCTAAAAATCCCTCAGTATGCTTTCCTTTGGAGGGGAAGTTCCAACGTTCGTTGCGAGTTGCCGGCTGCGGTGGCATCTAGTAGCCAAGTTCACAGGTAGGTGTCGTTGACATTAGTACCTGGTTGCAACATTAGGAACTACTGCTTGAAATTGACCGTCTGCAGTCCTTACCTGAATTACAGACTAATACAGCCATCCCTAAGTACACGGGGTTACATGACCGCGTTGTCGCAGCCCCTAAACTGAGGAACCAACCAAAATCTCTGCGGGAGATATAATTTTGCGTGAAGAAGTAACAGACCGTTACATAGTTACACATCAGTGTCGAAACCTTGCATAAGGACAGTGTGACCACAAGTATAAAAATGGACCCCAAATGACAAGAAGGTTACCGTTCCCATAAGACAATAAAATGTTTAAAATAAGCATAAAATGACGAAAAACAAAGTTAATTAAGCTCCAATTATAAAATACCTTCTCGCAATAAATGAGGTCTGATCCTTCTACGAAAACCTGCATATTCTGCCTATTTTCGCCTATCCCCAAGTTTGTCCGGTGAAATCTACCTCCGCCTTCCGGCGTGCCGAGAGGACTTTTTTTTAAATTCAAGTAAGGTCTGCAACATTCGATTTTCAAGTAGTTCCAACTTTTGCTACCAAACGCCACCGTCAACGACCAACTTTTTCTGAATTTTGTTACTAGATGCCATCGCAGTCGGCCCCTGGCGACGAACGTTGGAACCTAAGAGCGTTAGTCAAATATAACCTATAATTTAGCTTCACACAAATGTAATTAGTGGAATTTTTCATGCCATAAATCTATGACATGGGACCGCCGGCTTTACTCCCCCTCCGAAGGAAGGCATACTGGGGATTTTTAACGCTCTAAAAATCTTACGACTTCGGGCAGGTTTGTCAAAGTGTATCGGGAGCTGATGATTGATTGTTCTGACATTCTCCTAAGAGAGTATTTTGTCTGCGTAAATTACTGTAGGTGGACAGGTCTGGTTCTAATACATTCTGTTACAAACCTCACTAAGGCATCACTACGTGGAAGATGATAGTAATGATAATGATAATCGTCATTAATAGGGGCATAACATCAAGGTTATCGACCCCTAAATGGGTGTTGTTAAGCCATACTGATGCCAAGGAGTTTTGTATCGTGGTTTTAATTAAATACGCGAATTTCTAACCGATGTGAATTTGTTATATACTTTGTGGCATACTGCTTCGAGTGGACGCAAAATAATTGTGTTGTTTTCACGAATCATTTTAGGGATAGATGACCTCGCTGTTCCGCCCCTTCAAAAACAACAACAACAACAACAACAACAATAATAATAATAATAATAATAATAATAATAATAATAATAATAATAATAATAATAATAACTAGCGGACCCGTGCGAGAAATCCCGCATGTTCATAAACCACACTTTCACCAATAGGTTTATAATGAGACACTTAAGGAGAAAGGTTATGTTTTTATTTCAACCAAATGATTATAGAACACTATTTACATTTCAGGATAAAGGAAAGACCTCAGAATGTTAATATGACATGAAACAGGCGTCACAGCGGCCCGTGGACAGCAATTATGGAGCGTATTTTCCTACGTCAACGGTGTTTGCAAATCGCACACTTCATACATTTTTTATTTAAAAGTCATTTTTTAAAGAAATTATAGATATTTATGAAATTATAGTGCAATTCGTCACTGCTAATATCTATTCTCTTTCATTTGGATGCTCATTTGTCACGATCGGTCGCTTGTGAGTGCCGTAGGAGGGATCTATACTACTGAAATAATATATATGATAATAATAACTAACTTCACGAATCTTTACAATATCCACTATTTTAAATTGAAATTGGCTTGATGAAATAAATGCATTAATTTATTATAAAAATTGTGTACACTAAAATATTCGGTACACCAAGTCAAATTCTTTACTTACCGGTACCCAAGTTTTCGCTACAACGTGGCACCTTCGTCTGGTGATCGATTACGACTCCTCTCCGCGATGTGCTGGTATCTTCTCACAGCAGATGTCTAGTAGTGAAAGCTTCGGTAAATAAACAATATAACGCTATATACCGAGTATTTTAGTGTACACATAAACTTTATCGCCGCGAAATTCTTGGAAATAATTTAAAATGAAGACGTGTTAAATTCAGGCAATTTTTGTTTACAGTAACAACCATGAAGTTCCTACATGTCGATCAGCAGCCTAACAGTTAAAATGTTTTTCCCCTTGAGGCCTAATCTGTTAAACAGGAAATTGCTGTTTCCGGAATAGTTCCAAATTTTAATTCATTGATTTGATTCTATGTCCAGCCTTGAGAGGTAAAGTTGGTTGGTTCCTTAGTTTTCAATCAGGGCTTTCTTAAAATTGTTGATATTAGCTGCTGTTCTCAACATATTAAGGACACAAATTGAAAGCCTCTAACAAATAGGGAAGAAAAGGTTGAGAGATGGAAAGCTTTCATAGAGTGTTTGTATAAGGGAAAGGAGATAGAGAATCATGTAATGGAAAGGGAGGAGGAAATTGATGAGGATGCAAAAGGAGATTTAATATTGAGATCAGAATTTGACGGAGCATTGGAAGACTTAAGCAGGAACAAAGCACCAGGCATAGATGATATATCAATTGAAATGTTAGACTGCATAGGAGATGAAGGTCTGATCAGGTTATATAACTTGGCGTGTAGGATTTATGAGACAGGTGAGGTACCCCCTGAGAAAAGGCTTTTGATAACGTTGATTGGACTAAATTGTTTGACATTTTGAAAACGATTGGAATAAAATACGGGGATAGGAGGGTGATCTACAGTCTATACAGAAACCAGACAGCAGTCATTCGAGCTGAAGGACATGAGAGAGAAGCTGGTATTCAGAAAGGTGTAAGGCAAGGCTGCAACTTATCACCCATACTTTTCAATCTTTACATTGAACAAGCAATGAAGGAAATTGGAGAAAAATTTAAAGTGGGAGTGAAGATTCAAGGAAAAATAATTTCAACACTGAGATTTGCCAATGACATCGTCATCTTGGCCGACAAGCCTGAGGATTTGAATGGGTTTTTGAATGGTATGGACTCCGTCTTGAGGAAAGAATTCATGATGAAAATTAATAAAATATGTAAAACAAAAATATTGGAATGCAGCCGAAATAAATCAGAAACCTCTATGGACATCAAATTGGAAGGTGAAAAACTAAAGGAACTAGGAGACTTCTATTACTTAGGAAGCAAAATAACCAGTGATGGACGAAGCAAAGAGGATATAAAATGTAGGTTAGCTCAGGCAAGGAAAGCATTTCTACAGAAAAGGAATCTGTTGACATCGAATATAGATTTAGGTATTAGGAAGTCATTTTTGAAGGCCTTTGTCTGGAGCGTGGCATTCTATGGAAGTGAAACTTGGACTATTGGTGCAGCAGAAAAGAGGAGAATTGAAGCGTTTGAAATGTGGTGTTACAGGGGAATGATGACGATCAGATGGGTAGATAGGGTTACACACGAAGAGGTATTAAGACGAGTGAGAGAGGAGAGATGTTTCTGGCGACTGCTAATGAAGAGAAGAGATAGGTTGGTAGGACACATACTAAGACACCCAGGAATAGCAAGCTTAGTTATGGAAGGAAGGGTCGAGGACAAGAATTTTAGGGGTAGACCAAGGTTAGAATATGTTAAACAGATTGCCTCGGATGTAGGGTGTGGTAGCTATGTAGAGATGAAAAGATTAGCTCAGGACAGGGAGCCATGCAGAGCTGCATCATACCAGTCAAATGACTGAAGACTCAAACAACAACAACAACAACAACAACCATAACTCAGCATATTTCTATGACTGTCGAAATTTGACAAATAAAATGCACAGTAATGATGAAGCCATATTCTGAATTATTAACACCTTTCCAGTATTTTTACGATTATGATGCACAATTTTTCATCAACTCTTGACATAGACTGGACCACAAGTAAATGATCGTCCTATGTCAGTGGGTATATTATTTCTTCACCCAGGAACTGGATTGTCACGCTCCACTTCCCTCCACCGAGGTGGACACACCGCTGTCTCTTTACGCCCTGTTAGTCTCCAGGTTCTGTTACATCTTCTTATATATCATTTTTTCTTAAGGTCACATAGTCGATTGAGCAGATTACGAGGGGAGTAGAAGCTGCAGCTAGGTGACTGTATTCAATACAGTTGCGGTTCCCGAAGAACATTTAGTATTAGTATACACATCAAAAAAAGGTTTGCATAATCTTTGTTCGCCATGATTCAGAGATTATGATGAATATTGGGAGACTGTATTCTCAGGAATATCTTGAATTTATACATGCCTGGAAAGGAAATTACAAAAGACATAGTCCGCCGTGTTGCGTAATGGCTAGCATTCTTGGCAGTCGCAGCGGAGCCCCGAGTTCGATTCACGACTCTGCCAAGAAATGTAATTCTGGTCTGAGGGCTGGAACGGGGAACACTCAACTTCATGAGGCGAGAGAAGAGGTGGGTTCGATTCCCATCTGAGCCAACCTGAAAGTGGTTTGCCGTGGTTTCCCACTTCATCTCCAGGCAAATGCAGGGATGGTTCCTAACTTGAAACATCGGTCACCTTCTTCCCAATCCTCATCTTGCATTACAAATACACACACTACAACTCTACTACTAGGTTATAACAAAAATTCTACACACACCGAAGTCACGGGACTAAAGGATCACGATATCGCAAAGCACCTACATGAATTAACAACAATACAACATCGAAAAAGAAAAGCGGCTTTTGAGGCGTAGTTGGTAGCATGCTGAGCTCCTATGCCGAATGTCACGGGTTCAAACCCGGCCGAAGTCGTCGGATTTTGTTAAGAGCGTTAACAATCTCTCAGTATGCCTTCCTTCGGAGGGGAAGTAAAGCCGGCGGTCCCATGTCATAGATTTATGGCATTAACTACACTTTTGTGAAGCCGAATTTTGTAGGTTAGAATTGATAACGCTCTATCAGTTCCATCGTTCGCCGCCAGGTGCTGACTGCTATGCCATCTAGTAGCCAAGTCCGCAAGCTTGGTGTTGTGGACGGTAGCATTAATTGGTAGCAAAAGTAGGAACTACTTGAAATTATTGTCTGCAGTCCTTACTTGAATTAAAAACTGATAACACGCACTAATACAGCCATCACAATTAACACCGGTTATCAGACAGGTTCTACACACACCCAAAGGACACGGGGCCACATGACCGCGTTGTCGCAGCCCCTAAACTAAGGAACCAACCAACCAACTAGAAAAAGAAATTTGATCCTAAAAATGTGGGCCGATTGCAGAAACGATGACTAGTTTTAAGACTTAGACAATGTCTACCTAGACGACGTCTAAGTAATGATCGATGTTCCGTTGCTTAGACAGTGTTTAACCGGTGTCTAGCTAGACATCGTTTATGTTTCGATTTCAGTACGAAAACGGCAATAGAAGTGTCTTCCATGCTACTCTTTGCCAGCTGCGACCAATGAAAACTCATCGATGCTGGCACCATCATTAATCAGCTGATTGATGATGAAAGAAATCCATTCCTAACAGCTGCGGGTTTAAGAGTTACAGGAGAAGAAGGCTTTGTTGGACATATATTTAATCGAGAAAGAGATTATAAAGAAAGGGCATAACCTGCCGCAATGGCACGAATCAGTGAATTAAACAGTGAACAGTATAATGTAAGTGAAATAATAATTAATAAATATATATTTCTTTTACTTGAGGTGATCTTGTCTTGGCATGATTTCTAGCGGTTGAAGTAATTATCAATTACGAGCTGACGCCATCTGTTTTGTCATATCATCAGCTATCGGATCAACAGGCACTTCATCATCTGGTAAGTCTGCTTCCAGGTCAAGTTCACCGCGCTGCACAGCGAGGTTATGTAGCACAGCAGTTGCAATGATGATTTTCAGGGTTTTTCGTACTTTCGTTCACAGACCATGTGCAAGACAAGGAAATCTTCTTTTCCACGAACCAAAAGTTCTTTCTACTACATTTCTGGCCAGGACATGCGCTCGGTTATAACGCGTATCAGCTGCGTTCCTTGGATTCAAAATCGGACCGAGTTTTTTAAGTATTTCTTACAAGTGTAGCCAGAATCTCCAACAAGATGCCCCCTAACCTCTCCTATTTCCAGGCGGTCGTGACTAGTGGAATTGCGAAATATTCTGCTGTCGTGGGTCGAGCCAGGCCATCGAGCAACATCATCTTCCTAGCATTAATCCCGTTTTATTGCAGGGTCTGCTTTTCTGCACTTTTTCTTCCATACTGCTCGATCTTGAGCTTCTCTAGTTGTGGCATTCATTAGTTGCATGTCCTCCCGCATAGTATCCTGCCAGCGCTTTCTCGGTCGCCCTCGTGGTCGTCGGCCTTCTGGCTTCTGGACTGATGTCAAGTGCAGTTCTCGCGACTGAAGAGTGATTGCTACGCAGTACATGGTCATACCAACGCAGACGGCTCTCCCGCATTTTTTCATGGATTGGAGCCACACCAAATGTAGCTCAGCAACAATACTCCTTATTTTCATCTTTGTGTCACATATCACCTGAAATGAAATAAAAATCCGCTGTATAGAGTAGTAGGTTTAAACCATAGTGGTAGTAATACTTTATATTGTTGCCGCTGCTGCTACGTGTTGCAAAGGAGCGTTAACATGAACTCGTTAATCCGTATTTTTATCCACTGTTGTGCATGCCGTATAATGAAATGTAGTTTTGATTATATTGTTGTCGTAGGGTGAGTACAAATAACAGCGACAACGGAAAAAAAGAACTACTGTGTAGTAGTGTTGTGTGTACTTACTTGGCAGTTAATAGAATAAAATCCCTTCCGATTCATGTACGTGACAGCCCTCTCACGATCGGGACAAGTTATTCTGATATGGGTACAGTCAATAGCACCTATTATTCCGGGGAAGTTAGCCCTAGAAATAATAAAATAATCACGTTCCACAGTGTAAGTGATAACACTGGAGTTCGCATTATATATAGTGTATACACGTTATTAAGGAGAGCTGATAGTTAACAATCCACAGAAAGAACAATTATTTACCTGGATAGGACAGCGAAATCATTCCTGACAGTGGGTAACTCATCATTATTAGGGAAGTTTATAAATCTCCTCCTCAAACTATTGATGGCAGTCACAACACGATCTACTGTCCGGCACACAGTCGTTGCGTTGACATTTATAGTATTGCCATTCATAGTATAAAATGCACCGGTTGCCAAAAATCGTAATGTCAGAAGGAGCTGTAGGGTGACAGGTAATGGGCAACCCCTGGTGTCGTGCTCGAGAAAATCTCCCACGTCACGCAACAAATCCCTCACAGTTCCTTTTAGAAAGCGAAATCTTATTTTAAACTGTGCATCTCCGTACATTTCAAAAGGATTGCTCCGATCTCGCAGCATCCGACGTACAGGAGGCCGTCTGACTATCAACTCTCTCCTGAACCGTCTCAACATAGCGATATAATTTACATGCTCCATAGTAAACAACCACCGGCTGAGATTCGTTCCTACATTTGGGGTTAAACAGTGTTCTCGGCAGTGTTTAAACATGGATCCTTAAACGCCGACTTTAGACGATGCCTAAGTGATAAATAACGTCTTCGCAATGCGGAAGCCATATTTAGACATTGTTTAACCTTAAACAGCGTCTAAATACCGTCTCTGCAATCGGCCCTACAGTTATTAGCCTATTTTCAATTTTGAAAAAATAGGCTTATGAGATCACCTTTTGTCCGTGTGTGTGTGCGTGTGTGTGTGTGTGTGTGATTCGTGTGTGTGTCCCCCCCTAATAAAATCGAAACGGCTGGAGCGATTTCAATGAAACTCGGGAAGTTCATAGCACTATTCCCGGCGACCTCGACCGTGTCCTTCAAATTTTGTTACGTCTCTCCAATCCAACATGGCGGCTGTGCGAAATATTTCACTAGCATTCAATATCTCCGAAACTATTACCGATATCGCCCTGAAATTGTGTACGGTGATAAAGGGCACTACTAGAAGTTCACCTATGAGACTTTCAAAAACCTGGTGACTACAAAACCAACATGGCGGCCAAGCGAAGTTGAGATATTTAAATAGACTTTTCTCGCGATTTAACTATCTAAATGTAATGAAACTTGGTACAGCAAATGTTTATACACATTGTAATGCACTGGAGTCTAATTTAGTTCAATTGTTTACATAACCTCAAAATGGCGGCTGTGCGAAATATTTCACTGGCATTCTATATCTCCGAAACTATTACAGATATCACCCTGCAATTTTGTACAGTGATAAAGGGTACTGATACAGGTATACCTATGTATATTTCATAAACCTGTAAAGTACGAAACGAACATGGCGACCAAGCGAATTTAAAATATTTTAATAGACTTTTCTCGTGATTTAACTCTCTGAGCGCGGTGAAATTGGTACAGAAATTGATTTTGCAGATTGTAATGCACTGCCATCTAATTTAATTCAATTGCTTACATAACCTCAAGATGGCGGCTGTGCGAAATTTTAAAATTAAGTTTTAATTTCTTGTGTCGTAATCATGCGATCGAAGTGAAAGTTTGAATAATGAACCAAGGCAATAATTGTCCTTGAATGGTACATAACTCTATGGCCTATACACATAACACTCCTAAATGGTGAGCTCCCGAAATATTTAGACGGTTCTCAATATCTTTGATTCTTTTACAGCAACCAAACTGAATTTTTTAATGTTCATAGAGACTATGAACATATGTTCACCTATAGGACTTTCAGGAACCTGGTGAGCACAAATCAAACATGGCGGCGACGCGAAGTATAAATATTTAAATGGACGTTTCTCGCGAATTAACTATCCGAGTGCCGTGAAACGTTGCACGTTAAATGCTTATACAAATGTTGATCCACTGGCATCTAATTTATTTCAATGGTTTGCATTATCACAAGATGGCTGCTGTGCGTAATTTTAAAATCTCGTTTTTACTTCTTGTTGTCTAATCATGCGATTGAAGTTTGAATACCACACGTACACAATAATCTTAATGTAATAGTACAAAAATAAAAATCCAACCTGGCGACCATCTGAAATATTTAGACGGTTCTCAATATCTACGAATCTGTTACAGCAATTAAACTGAAATTTTGTATGTTGATTGTGGCAGTTAACATAAGTAGGATATATGAAAATAGGCTGTATAGTTCTTCACGGAACTACTTGTTTTTCATTATGTTCATCGTTGTACAACACTTTTTTGATATGTATACAGTACTTCATTTCATTTTTTCATTTCATATTCATCAGTGTCTTACACTATACTGTATGCGGCAAGCCGAGGCGATCGAGGCAACTTGCGCATGCCCGCCAGCATATCTCTGTCACCTTCTATCACACTCCCTTCCCTTGCTTGAAGCACAGCGGTGGCCAGCGGCTTGCTCTCTAGCTCAGCAAATACAGCGAGTTCGTAGATTTGAATCGCGCGCCCGGAAGTAACAAAGTAACCTCATTTTCTCGGAGGGAAAAATTTTCTCCGCCAATCCGATTGCGGCATCGTCTTTTACATAACACGCAGAGCGTCCCTGATTTTTTTGTCGGTATTATTAAGATACACCCTGTATACAGTACACTGAAGGGAGTATCTGAAAAGAGCAAAGCCCCACTTCGCATTCGGGATGCGTCAGAGCCCCCACTATATATACTGGATTATATTTACATATTTACATTTACTTCGTGGATTTATAAGTACAAAATGTAGCCATTTGATTTGTAAATTTATTATTTTGTAGAATAGAATCATGTCGAAGCAAATTGATTGAAAATAAGAATTAAGTACAATCCAAGATAAAATAAGTACAGCAGTCTGGGAAATGAAGGCAGAAGAAACAGCTGTGCAATAGAATACAAGTTTCAATAGAATGTTATCAATGTTCAGTGAACTTATTGTCAAAAAATAATAATCCTGATGCTTTCACTACGATAATCAAATGCATCCAATAGAAGAAATGGAAAATGGAGGTTGAATATACAGTACAGGGTGTTTCTAAATTCCCATTACAGACTTTGAGGGGGAGTCAAGCGGTCAAGCTGTTGGCCTCTCACCACGGCGGACCGGGTTCGATTCCCGGTCAATGCATGTGAGATTTTCAAAATGAAATGTCATGTCCTGTGGTTCGGGTTCCACGTAAAATGGAGGTCCCGTGGCTTATGATCTCGAGATTAACGATCACGTTCAACTACAATCTTCCTTTTTACAGACTTTGAGGGCTTGTAGTGGGGACCAAGACGGTTAAGTTTAGCATAGGAACTTGTATCCGGCGGCTTCGGTGGCGTAGTTGGTAGCATGTTGAGCTTCTATGCCCAAGATCGCGGGTTCAAACCCAGCCGAAATCGTCGGAGTTTTCAAGAGCGTTAAAAATCCCTCAGTGTGCCTTCCTTCGGAGGGGAAGTAAAGCTGGCGATACCATGTCGTAGATTTATGGCATACGACGACTTCGGCCGGGTTTGAACCCGCCATCTTTAGCATGCTACCGACTACGCCACCGAAGCCATATTTAAAGGTACTGTGACTATAACTATTGTCATGGAGAGAGAAACTTAAGAAAGAAACACTCGGATAAAGCGAGGATAACCCGGCCGAAGCCGTCGGATTTTTTAAGAGCGTTAAAAATCCCTCAGTATGCCTTCCTTCGGAGGGGAAGTAAAGCCGGCGGTCCCGTGTCATAGATTTATGGCATGTTAAAGAACTTTCCACTAATTACACCTGTGTGTAACTTAATGTAAACAACGCTCTTAGGTTGTTACGTTCGTTGCCAAGAGCCGACTGCGGTGGCGTCTAGTAGCTAAGTTCTGAACTAGGCCTAGTAGTCGTTGACGGTGGCGTTTGGCGGCCAAAGTAGGAACTATTTGAAAAATTCTAAGTGGCAGTCCTTACTTGAATTAAAAAACAGATACACACACTAATACAGTCATCACAATTAACACCGGTTATCAGACAGATTCTACACACACCCAAAGTACACGGGGCTACATGACCGCGTTGTCGCAGCCCCTAAACTAAGGAACCAACCAACCAACCAAAGCGAGGATAAATCGCGTGCCGTTTTGTTTAAAACCGCCAAGGACTCCGTTGGCCATCGTGACTTAACTCTTGTTGAACATGCTTACAGAACAAGTGATAAACGACAAGCGCGTTACGATTGCCAGATTAGTAAACACTCAATGGTTCCAGTGTTGCCACATATTGGGGATAAATATGCTTTGAGCGCAACTGATACACGTGGATTATTAACTATTGATTGTGCATTGGTGTATTTAATTGCTTCCTGCTGAAACGGACAGCTGTTCTGGGTGGAGCAGTGAGCTGGTGCCTTGTCATCATCCTCCACACCTCGTATCTGCAGATCAATAGCGTGCCAAGACCCCCCAATTAGCTATGAAAGTAACTTAATGACAGAAAGCTGGCTTAACGAGCATTAGTGTACTGTATTTCCGCCAGAGGCTTTCCAAATATGGGTTAATTGCTTTCCTTCAAAAATTGCTATAACTGAGCCCATATGAGTTGGTGCCGTCAGTACATTCAGGAGTGAGGAGATGACTCGAAGAATGCATTATGCAATTCATTGATGACAATTGGTGGTCGCTACTAAACATTGAGGTCACCTGCCCTACTGAGTTCCATTAGAATTTGCCTTCATTATGATAACACCCGCAAGTTAATGCTTTTGCAAATTTTTGAACGTTTTAATTTCATGCCATGTTTATATGTAGCCTAAATACTTGTCAAGCCTTCTTTAGCCACGGGGAACGCAATAGAGACTCCAGATCCAAAGTTCCTGGGTTCGGTTTCCAGCTCTCTCAAGAAATTAATTCTGGTTTGAGGGTAGGAACGGGGTACCTTCAGCCTCGTGAGGCGAACTTAGAATCAGTCCAAGAAGTGTTTTTCCCACTTCTACTACAATCAAATAGTTCCTAACTTAACCTCAATTACAAATGCACACACTACTACAGCCATCATAATGACACAGGTTATTAGACAGATTCCTCACACACCCAGGTATACGGGGCTACATCTCATGACCATGATGTCGCAAAGCACCTAAATTCAATAACAAAACACCATGAAAAGTTTCGATATAGACCTTTTAAAAGTAAAATTCTCATAACATGATCACTAAGTTAGTATCTGTAGTTGTTGCTTATTTTAGGGGCTGCAGCAGTGTGGTCATGTAGCCCCGTGTACTTGGGTGAGTGTGCAATTTGTGTTATAACCTGTGTTATTGTGATGGATGTACTAGTGTTTGTATTTGTAAAATGGGAATAGGTTTGGGAAGAAGCCAGCCGTGGCCTTAAGTTAGGAACCATCCGAGTATTTGTCTGGAGTAGAAGTGGAGGAACCACAGAAAACCACTTCCAGGATCGTTGAGGTGGGAATCAAACCCTCTTCTTCTTAGTTTTCCATCACGTGTCTGAGTGTACCCCATTTCAGACCTCAGACCAGAATTAAATTTCTTGGGAGAGCCGGGACCTCCGCTCCGGGGCGACAGCCAAGAACTCTAACCACTATACCACGAGGTGGTCAGTTCGTATCTAGTTTATGGAATAAGTAGTTTATGTTTTCATTTCTGTAGTCTGTGCAAGAACTAAAAGTATCTTTCAGAATGACGGTCTTGTATCCATGTGTCTTCTTCACTATAGGTAGAGCCCTGCGTGGATAAACAAAACCATATCAGCATCAGCCCCGCACCCGCACGACTGTTATCTGCATCCACCCCGCATCCACACGAGTGTCATCCGCATCCGCCCCGCATCCGCACGTTAACCGATTCCGCTGGAATATAATATGTTTAATTTATTAGATACATTATTAAAGCAACACATATAGACATTTGAGGAGAAAATCGTTCCCCTAGGCTTTGTATGTCATGTGCTATGTTTAAAATGAATGTTGTACAGCGAGAGTTGCAACCCTTTACAGTTCGGAGTGTATGCTTACTGACATAATTTGAATGAGATTACCGTAGTTTAAATCACCATCTTACATTTTTCATGCAAAATACATAACGGAAAAATATATGTCATAAACATCAGGGTCCTAGATTAATGATATTCGACTAGTCTGCATTGTATTCTAAAAACTATCCGCAAATTTACTCCAAACATTATCCGCAGCTTATCCGCTATCCGCACAGCCATGCAAACTATATCCGAGGTTATCTGCATCCACGCAGGGCTTTAACTATAGATGGTTGGAAAGAGGAATCGTCGTAAGTTCGCAGCCATGGGGCCCGTTTTGGTTCTCTGAGATATTGGAAGGATATGTTACGTTGTTCCTCACACATATTGTAGCTAATCAGGGGAAGATGACCACGCTATTCCGCCCCTTAAAGCAACAATAACTAACGAACTAACTAACTGTAGCTGTTCGATATGGGGAATAACGTCCTTGTGGTGGACTGTACAGTACGTCACAATACTACCCTACCAGCGAATTGTTACCGGTGGCGGAAATCGGAACTATTGCGCTCCTCCCAGCCACACACCTGCGATAGACTTGCAGTAGTCGCCAGCGAAACCTCATCGCATGTCATTTGTGTGCATGATTCGTACTGGGTCGTGCGCTGTGCGGTGTGTTCTCATTGTATGACTGTACATGCGTTCCCTCTCTTTCTCCGCAACCACTCGCTGCAGCCATAACGACGTGAGATGACGTAAGGTATACACAACTGCCCCGCTCCATGTCCAGCGGTAAAAATTCCCTGGTAGGGTAGTACTGAGAAAGCAGGCGAACGTTGAGAAGAGATTTGCCTTATCTCGCTCAAACATGCCACTTTTAGCTGGAGCTTTTCCTGGCTGACTAGAACTATATTGCGACCGTGTATCGAAATTCATGTAGATTTTTTTCTTCCTGTCTTTAGTTATTCGTTGTTGATGCATCAGACAGGGGCTTTGGAAGTCTTTGGTAACTACCCCCTTTTACTTGAGTGCATATGATTTTGTCTATAATCTGTGTTATTGAATGAATGTTGTGTGACCTCCTGGGAGGCCGAGTGTAGGTCTCTCTAGTTGACGCCCGGGGGTGACCTGCGCGTCCTAATGAGGATGAAGTAATTATGAAGACGTCACACACACCCAGTCCTCAATGGCCCGGCAGAGAATTGAACCCGGGACCATTCGGGCCAAAGCCTAGCGTGCTAACCAATTTGCCACGGGACCGGACATCTGTGTTCTTTATATGACTGTAATAGTGTGTGAAATTGTAATTCTAGGAACTAAATCTGAGGTAGGTGCTCCTGGACTTGAAATTTACCTTAAATGGGTATAGAAAAAAAAACGAGGAAGAAGCATACTCAGAATGGCCACTCTCAGCGTCGTAATTCTAACCTGGGATCGCCGATCATTGCATATCCCCACTGCAATCGTGGATCGTAACTTAAGCCGCTTGGCTACGCTGTTGGGTGCTAGTTTCTCAGCTTGGATTACATCTAATGCAAGATCTGTATTAAACCGTGACTATGGAATATTCGCCTGAAGGTCGCAGCTGGCGAGAAGGTTGAAGTAGCTCTTTATAAGCAAATAATAATGTTGTACCGTTGGTTTTCTTGCCGAGGACAAAGAGATCATTCGCTAATAACCTTGGGCGTACGTAGTGTTCCGTGGTGAGAGAGAGAATGTGTGTATGTAAGAGAGGTGCAGAGAAAGGTGTGCGGGTTGTGCGTGCCTTTCTGTCTTTGTTTTGGAATAACTTTATTTTATGTGGCAATAAACAGCATAATGGACTCTAAAATGGAAAAAGTCGCACGGACAGCAGCAAGGTTGACGACCGTAAGTAAAACAAACACTATACGCCTGGTAGAAGCACTCTCAGAGCTGGTAATAAGCGATGTTCGGTAAATCGAATAATTTGAAATTAATCGAAAACGATTAATCAACTGATCGTTCTATCGATTAATTGATTAGTAGACACAATTCAACAAAATTATGTTAAATGGTCCGGCTAAGCTCAAATATTATTATCAGCGTTTCGCCCCGGTGTACTATTGGGCTCGTCAGTTGGTACAGTACACCTAACAAAGACGTGGTTTTTTTTTTACCTTCTGAGGGGTCGAGTACAGGTCTTTCTAGTCCACGCCCGTGGGCGACCTGCGCGTCGGGTTGAGAGATGGAATGGATGAAGATGAATGAAACTGGGCGAGGATGTGGAAGGAAACGACCGTGGCCTGTCAGAAGGTACCGTCCATCATTTGCCTGGTGTTGAAAATGGGGAAACCACGGAAAACCATTTCAAGGACGGCCGACGGAGGGCTCGAACCCACGCGTCTACCGATCCAGCCGAGAGCTTGGCCCCATGATCTAACGCTGCGCTTTAGACAGCGTAGCCATTGCTGTCGATATCAAGACGCTGAAAAGTGCTTACTGAGTAGGCCAATGCAAGACATCTTGATACACATTATAATATGTCGTATCGACGTAACGAGCATTGCCAAATCACTTCAGGAAGTATAGTCGTCCTTTCAAAACAAATGCAACCCTTACCTTGGTTGCACTTGTTTTGAAAGGAAGACTATACTTCCTGAAGTGCTTTGGCAATGCTCGTGACGTCGATACGACATATTATAATGTGTATCAAGATGTCTTGCATTGGCCTACTCAGTAAGCACTTTTCTGAGTCTTGGTGAGGTGTACTGCTCGAGTCTAAGCTGCGTGGACCTGACAGGAATGTGCATCGCAGACTATACTGTAAGTAGTGGTGGTGACGAGTGATGAGGTTTCTCGGTCCTTGCGTAGTAACAGAAGCAAATACATTAGTCGGTGACTCAGTCACTCATTCCCAACGCCACACTGGTTTCAGAAAAGACCCATGTTTGCAGTATTGGAATAGACGAGAATGTCAGATAACACGGTGGGCTGTCGACAGGCCTCTCAATTCTCGCCTGATCCTACCCTGTCTCTGCCCTTCATCCCGCAAGTTCACAGAGCTTGGAACCGAGCAGTACTGTACCAACTGACGAGCCTAATAATACACCGGGGCGAAACGCTGATAATAATATTTGAGCTTAGCCGGACCATTTAACATAATTTTGTTGAATTAATCTAGCTCAAAGGACCATAACAACAGTTTCTCATTCCAGAACATTCTTCGACATAGTAGACACAAGATAAGAAAAGTCGCTAAAGTTGAGTCGCGCTTATTTTCGGAATATTTACAGTTTAGGACAGCATCATATTGGTTTTAGCCTAGTTTTCACAAAGAAAGTACAAATGATTTTCCGTAGTTTCCCGTTTTCATCTCCAGGCAAATGCTGAGACTGTGCCTTCTGACAGGCCACAACTGCTTCCTTCCGCATCATTGCCCAGTTTCACTCATTTTCATTCATTTCATCTCCCATAACTCCTCTCATGAGGTTAGCATCAGGAAGGGCATCCGGCCGAAAAAACACCCGCCACATAGCCTTTCATCGCATTTCATCCCCAACCCCGCTTGCCACTGTGGGTGAGTGGTTATCGTGTCGGACTACTAACCCCTAGCTTGCAGGTTCACTCCTGGCTGTGGTAAGTGATTTTTGAAAGGCGGCCAAAATTTCGATACGCATGTTATACGTTGTTGGCATGTTAAAGAACCTTTTTGAATTCAGTAGGCCGTGTTCATAATGGCAAAATTAATCTCGAGATTTTCTGCCAACACAAAGTTCATTTCTCTACTAGAAAGCCCTATGAAGTCAAGGACTGCCATGCCAGATAACAAAGCTTGCACCCGGCACTCGAGGCCATACAATATTATTATTATTATTATTATCCCCAACCCCGTTGAAAACGAGAATAATAATGGGTAGACATACAATTATTATTATTATTATTATTAGCATTATTATTATATTAGAATTAATGGTGCTCGGATGCCTGGCATGGCAGTCTCAAATAGGTTGAGAATGCCTGCTCTACAGTCTACACAGAGACAATCTTATTGACAATGAATACTGAAATTTTACTAGCCATTTGTAAGTGCTTCATGGTATATATTAGTCGAATCGGTTTTTTTTCAGTCGGTGAACACGAGTCTACCCAAATGGATTGGAGGGATTAATAATTAATTGACTAAACCCTAAAATAAATACATGAATCATTTATACACTTAATTAAAGACATCTCACACTAATGGAGGGTTTAATTGGATGCAATTGTATTAAATAATAATAATAATAGGCCTAATAATAATAATAATAATAATAATGAAACACCTGATTGCCCGAATACAGAAGGCAGTGCTGCTGGATACGTGCCATATTGTTAGGCTGTTTTTTATCTCAGTAATAGGTTTACGGGATACTTGATTATGAAATCCGTATGTTGTAGACTGTGCTGTACCACAATTATGAGAAATTAAAGATAATAATAATAAGTAGCCAAGATAATCCATCTGAACCTGGCAAAGAAGCACTCCTTAAGTAATAATGGTCTGCCTTACGATCAGCACATTCCTGATGCTGTTCTGGAGAATGATACACTCAAGCTACTCTGTGTCAGGTCAGTGATCACAGATAGACCTAAATCAGCAAATAGGCCAGACATTATTCTTATTGATAAAGTGCAAACGAAAACTCTTCCAATAGACATCGCAGTCCCTAACTCGCATAATATCCAACACATTTATGCTGAGAAAGTGACGAAAAACGTGCCTCTGGGTGAAGAGATCCGACAGATGTGGCGACAGGAATTTGTCACTGTATTGCCAATCATAATCTCTTTCACAGGATCATACCGAAGTTGCTGAAGGCAAACCTCGATAAACTAGGGCTCCACCATAGTTATTTTAGAGACCTGCTCCATAGTTCGTTCGTTCCTCAACCTACCATTATAGAGAACTACACTCTATCTAGCAACAAATGCCGATGAAATGGTGAATTGTACCCAATAACATCGTGAACATATGGATAATAATAAGTTAATAATAATAAAGAAGAAGAGGATGTGATTTCCCCCACAGCCGTTTTAGGAGTGATTAATCCGTGGGATGTCGAACATCGATCCTGCATTATCCCTCAGCCTATCCCTGTATTCGACCACAAGATTGCTTGCTATCGGCTTGTTCTAACCTACGCAACCTGAGGTTCTTCATAACATTCAGATCAGGACCGGGGAAGGCTGCCAAGGTGTCCGTTACTCGTTGTCGTATTCCGTTCCTGGGATTTTAAGTAACTTTGGGCGTACAGTGTTGTCAACTGGAATAAAGAACATTTTATAACATTGTGGCAGACCAATACAACCGCTTCCTCGTAGAGGCATTAAGAATGAAGTAGTTATACAATCAAGTAGTTGTGAATTATATTTTTTAACACTTATCCTGCTTGTCACGGTGGGTGAGTGGTTAAGATGTCGGTCTACTAACCCCAAGCTCGCAGGTTCGCTCCTAGCCGTGGTAAGTGATTTTTGAAAGGCGGAAAAAATTACGACACGCATGTCATACGGTGTTGGCATGTCAAAGAAGCCATTTGAATTCAGTAGGCCGTGTTCATAATGGAAAAATTAAACTCGGGCGTGTCCGCCAACACAAAGTTCCTCATTTCTCTACTGGAAAGCGATATAGAGTTCAAGGAGCTTAGATATCTAACCTCCTTGACTTTCATAGTGCTTCAAGGAACAACTACATTCGACATGAAAGCTACCCTCTGAATGTCAAATTACAAAGCTTGCACCCGGCACCCGAAGCCATACGATATTATTATTTATAATGGCAAAATTAATCTCGGGAGTTTCCGCCAACACAAAGTTCCTCATTTCTCCACTAGAAAGCGCTATAGTGTTCAAGGAGCTTATATATCTAACCTCCTTGACTTTCATACTGCTTCAAGGAACAACTAAATTCGACATGCAAATAACAAAGCTTGCACCCGGCACCCGAGGCCATACGTTATTATTATTATTATTATTATTATTATTATTATTATTATTATTATTATTTATCCCCCCAGCTCAGCTTCACCTACGGGCTCTGCGAGGAATCATTCATCTACCGTCGCAAGGATGGTGTCTGGGAGCTGAACACACCTGGTCAGCAGATACAACTGGGGATGGTGACAGGCCAAGCCGATCGTCTAGGCCAGGGGTCTCCAAACTTTCCTGCCTTAGGGCCATACTGATTACTCCAGTAAGTTCCGAGGGCCAAAACCATATTATCATTGTTGCCGGTGGTAAAAAGTGAAATAGTCCACTGATGAAAAAAAAAACTCCGAAAAAGTACGCAACGTTGAAAAAAGGCTGCAAATCGGACTAAAGTCCGCAAAACGGCAACACTGCATATTATTAATGTTCCTGTCATTATCTGTAATTTCTAGATTAGTCGTAGAGTACGAGCCATGAGGAGTAACGTGACACGACATCTGGTGGGCACAAGCGGAAATAGGTAGTACCTTCTATCGCTAACAGATGGCGCTAATAGCACGTACAGAGTAATCTCGTTGGTTCGAGAGAGTTCCGGTGTCTTCCACTCACTTCTAGATGGCAGTAATTGGAATATGTAAGAAGGCTAGTTGCGCAACCACAAGTCAGTTCCTATGACACTGTTGTGAAATAAAATAGTGCGTACCTCCTTAAAACGTGTTTGTGCGTGTTTAAGTTTAAGACATCTTTGTAACAGTATTTTGATTTGAATTGTTGCTTTTGTGTGTGATTTAGTAGTATGGAAAAGAAGCGAAAAATTGATAGTGAATGCAGAAAATTCAAAGATGAGTGGAACATTCAGTATTTCGTAATTGAGTCCAGTAACAAGGCGCTATGTTTGATTTGCAATGAAAGCATAGCCGTTCTCAGGGAATATAACATTAAACGTCATTATGAAACAAAACATTTTCAAAATTACTCAAAATATACAGGAAGTTTGCGAACAGAAAAATTCGAAGCTATGAAGCGCGGATTGAAATCGCAGCAATCTTCATTTACAAAACTCAAAACCGAACAAGAGGCTGCAACTCGTGCCAGCTTTCGTGTGGCTCTTGAGATTGCAAAACGTGGAAAACCATTCACCGATGGAGAAATGATCAAAGAATGCATAATTGCAGCAGCCGAACAAATGTGCCCTGGAAAGGTAAATTTATTAAAAACTGTCAGTATGTCAGCAAACACTGTGGCTCGAAGGGTAGAAAACATCGCTGAAAATATATCCTCTCAACTGTTCGACAAAAATGGAGATGTTGAGTGGTTTTCTTTGGCCTTGGATGAGTCAACGGATGTGTCAGATACTGCTCAGGTGTTGATTTATAATCGAGGAGTAGATAAAAGCTATGAAGTGCATGAAGAACTTCTTGATATGTATAGTATTCATGGCACAACTACTGGTACAGATATTTTTAAAGGAGTTGAAATGGCCATTAATCAAAAGAACCTTCGATGGAAAAACTTGAAATGTATTACAACTGATGGAGGCAAAAACATGAGTGGGAAAGATAAAGGAGTGGTCGCTCTTGTGTCAAAGGCTGTAGAAAATGACGGTGGTTCAAAACCATTAGTCTTACATTGTATCATTCATCAACAGTCTTTGTGCGGAAAATGTTTGGATATGTCTGAAGTTCTGAAACCAGTCATATCAACTGTTAATTTTATGAGATCTTTTGGGTTGAATCACCGACAATTCCGACAATTTATTGAAGAGATTGGAGAAAATGACTTACCTTATCATACTGCCGTACGTTGGCTTAGTTGTGGGAAAGTCCTTCAGCGCTTTTTTGAACTTCGAGCAGTGATCGAATTTTTTTTTGAATGAAAAGCATCGCCCTCTTACTGAATTACAAAACAACGCATGGCTGTGGAAGTTAGCATCCTATGTTGATTTGACAAAACATGTGAACGAACTGAATTTGAGATTGCAAGGAGAAAACCAGCATCTTCCTGATTTATACACTAATATCAAATCATTCCGGAAGAAATTGATACTGTTTCAATCACAACTACGAAGTAAATGTTTTTCACATTTTAAAACATGTGAAATATTCAGCCACACCACTGAGACTGAGTTTCCTATCGATTTTGCAATCGAAACTTTGAGTGCTTTGAAAATAAATTTTGATACTCGTTTCTCGGACTTCGATGCCTTTGCGAATCAAATTAAGATTTTTCAGGATCCTTTTGATACTGACATTGAAACCCTAGCCCCGGAACTTCAAATGGAAATTATTGAACTACAGTGCAGTGATATAATTAAGAACAAATATCAAAACTCATCTTTGTTGGAATTTTATAAGAGTCTTCCACTGACACAATTTGATAATTTGCATAAATTTGCTCGTGGGCTGTTTTCTGTTTTTGGTACTACTTATTTGTGTGAGAAGACCTTCTCCAAAATGAAGTACACAAAAAATGTTTACAGATCTAAATTAACTGATGAGCATCCAAAATGAAGTACACAAAAAATGTTTACAGATCTAAATTAACTGATGAGCATCTTAAATCTCTTTTAATAATTGGTACAAGTAAAATTAGTCCACAACTACAAACTATTGTCAGTGGAAAATCTCAATTACATAAATCTCATTAGTATTTCATATGTCTGCATGTTATACATGTCTTTACTCATTACAATTCTGTGTTTCTTTATCCAACTTATCACAAAAACAATAACAATAAGCCTACAACAATGTTATGAGTAGTTAGCCCATGACCATATCAATGTAGATGTCATATTAATAATTATTCAACATAAAATTAGAATACTTCAGTAAACTAAATTTAATTTGCTATAAAAAAAAATATGTTCTCTAAAAGGAGTTTTCAAGTATGCTAGCTCTCCGCGGGCCGGACAAAATCTGTCCGCGGGCCGAATGTGGCCCTCGGGCCGTAGTTTGGAGACCCCTGGTCTAGGCGATCACTAACAGTGGTCTAATTAAGAAAGGGTCAGGGAAGGGATTTGGGAAGGAAATCGGCCGTGCATCTGTTGAAAGGTACCGTCCCGGCATTTGCCTGGTGGTTAAAAGTGGGAAACCACGAAAACCATTTTGAGGACGAGATGGAATTCGAACCCACGCTCTCCTGATGCCAGCGAGGCACGAGTTAGTGCGTTAGCACCGTGGTATTTTTTTTACATCGTTGTGCCCGTCGAAGGAGCACGATTGAATCTATCCAGCTGATCTTTCTTTCTTGTCGTCCCAAAATCTCCTCATTTTCGCGCTATGGCTCTTTCTGCGCTCCTCCGCCCAGGTTCTATTGGTTGTAATATTTTTTATTATTCATTCATTCATTCAATTTCGCTAATCGGCCAACTAGGGACCACGATAAGCCTCATTTTTACATTCTGGCATTTGTTCATTTTTCGCTTGATCCACATTGTCTTCATGAGCTCAATGTGTTTAGCACGACGTTTTTCAGTCCATTTCGCACCAGTTGTCCGTTTTTCATCCCGGAAAGTCCCAAACGTCTTGATGGCTGCTCTATAAAGATTTCGGTCTTGTGCATCTTCTGCTCGTATCCCCATTTCTTATTGATAAAGTGCAAAACCTGTTAACGTACCATGGCATTGTCGATTTTGGTTTTGAGTCAAAGATACTGAAGACAGGCTTCGGCAGCCGGCACAGTTCATATCCTCGCCGCTAGATGGGGAGCTTTATTCATTTCATTCCCTGACCCGGTCGGTCGACTGGAAGCAGGCTGTGGATTTTCATTTTCACTAAGCAAGTTCGTATTTTTACGATATTTAAAACCACAGCCATCCTAGAGATTTTACTTAGTTTTCCACGCCTACTCTAGGCAAATCCCGAAACTGCAAATGGTACGAGGCATACGACCTCGGTCGACCCCTTCCAAATCCCAACCACAATTACAAATGCGTCAAATATCACAGACACCACATCAATACCTACACAACTACGTTGATCACGTTCCGGCTCGTCCTATGAAATAACAGCATAATTAAGGAAAATTCACCTGCAGCTACTTTCAAGACTGATTTGGAAGGAGGCGACCGAGGTCGTATGTCCAAATTAATGGTGCTCGTGTGCCTGTCAGGCCATACATTATTCTTATTGATAAAGTGCAAAAGAAAAGTCTTCTAATAGATATCGCAGTCCCTAACTCGCATAATATCCAACACATTTATGCCCTTTCGGTCAGAAGCCTCATCATAGGATTAATGAGATGGAATTACATAGACTAAAATTAAATTGAGCAATGAGTTGAAAGAAATTGCTGCAGCCTAAGAGAAGGTCCCTTCCGGACATTTACCTCAAGTTGAAAATGGGTACCGCTGAAAAGAATAATCAAGGTTGGCTAACAGCGGTGTTCGAATCCACTCGTCTCCCTCGTCTGGAGATAGTCTGACCGAGCCTTCAGCGACAAAGTATTGAACTAACCGATTAATAATTGTTATGATTGCAGAGATCGTCGATTGATCAAGGTTTATGAGGTATCTTACTACATGTAGGCATATTTACTTGGTCTATATCAGACATGGGCAAACATTTTAGGGGCACGGCCAGATGCAATACAAAATAATCTATGTGGGCCGAAATAAAAAACTACACATGTATACAAATAGATTACATATAACTGTTTATTTCTGACTTTTAAATCAAACAAAACTTATAGGCTACAATGGTAGAACACAGGAAAAATGAACACACCTTCATTATTTGTTAGAAGAGGAAGGAGTATGTGACAAGTGAAACTGTGACTGTGCTTCTAAAAGTTTTTCATAATCTAGTTTAAACTGGGATGAGCTGATTCTTAGTAGCGCAGCTAAATGGTGGTCTGTCAATCTATTTCGGACGCTATTTTTTGCGAAGCTTCCTTGTAGAAAACACTTGTTCACTGATATAAGAAGATGCGAACATGGCAGTTATCTTCTGTGCATGAGATTTCAAGTTTGGGAAGCTTGATTTTGGTAGGGCCTTGTAGAACTCAATTTTCGAAACGCTGAGGAATATTTGTTTCAATTCATTGTTACATTGTAACTCAGTCAGTTCTAGCTGCAACTCTATTACACAAAACGCATACACACAATGAGATTTAAACAGTTTTTCACTTCTAGGTACACAGAACAGAGAATATGTAGGAAGTATAATTCGAACCCATGTCGGGGGCAGCATTAGACTTGCTCAAGGGCCGCACTTGGCCCGCGGGCCGTACTTTGCCCATGACTGGTCTATATGAACATTGGCGTTATTATCATATTCCCTTGTAAACTATACTTCGCCTGATTATTTACGGTAGCATAATGTGAAATAACTGCCCAAGATAGCCAACAGCGCTAAGGCACTAGCTCGTGCCTCGCTGGCACCGGGAGAGAGTGGGATCGAATCCCACTTCAGCCGTCCTTGAAATGCTTTTCGTGGTTTCCCCATTTTCACCACCAGACAAATTTCGGGATGTTCCCTTCAACACGTCCACGGCCAACTTCCCACCAATATCCCTTCCTTAATCAGACACAAGTTAGAGGCCATCTGGCTGATCGAACTGTCACCATCCCCAGTTGTATCTGCTTACAATGTGTGTTCAGCTCCCAGACACCATCCTTGCGACGTTAGAGGAATGATCTCTTGCAGAGTCCATGGGTGAAGCGAAGCTGGGAGGATAAGTCATTCAAAAAATAATACGTAATATCCACACTATACTATATCAAGGGTTTGGTCAGTTTTCATATTATACAAACCTCATTTCGACATGATAGAAGAGTACTTTTATGGATCCAAGAATTTTTGACGGGTCGTTCCCAGAAAGTGAAAGTTGAAGGCCGATTCTCGGATGAAATTACCGTAACGTCGGGTATCCCTCGGGGCAGCGTAATCGGAACTTTGTTATTTTTGGCGTTTATAAATGACTTACCAAATGGGATTCGCAGTGACTGTCGATTGTTTGCGGATGATTGTGTAATATATCGAAAGGTACATGACTCACAAGACAATGCAGTACTTCAAGATGACCGGCACCTGGTCTATAAGTGGGCGATTGAAAATAAAATGAAAATAAACACAAGAAAATGTAGTCTAATAAAAATAGGGAAATGCGAAGGC
Organism: Meconema thalassinum; assembly: GCA_946902985.2. Taxonomy (NCBI): domain Eukaryota; kingdom Metazoa; phylum Arthropoda; class Insecta; order Orthoptera; family Tettigoniidae; genus Meconema; species Meconema thalassinum. Next base: position 112,180,929 of record OX336393.1, read on the forward strand.
AAGATATTCAATATAACATTGGCTCGGAAATTCTTGTAGAAGAAGATTCTTGCAAATATTTGGGCGTTCACGTAAGAAATGATATGAAATGGAGTAGTCATATAGGATGTGTAGTTTCTAAAGCTTACAAATCCCTGCACTTTGTAATGAGGGTATTAAAAGGAAGTAGTACCTCTGCTAAAGAATTAGGATATTTGTCACTTGTAAGACCTATTCTGGAATACGCCTCGGCGGTTTGGGATCCATATCAAGTAGGGCTCATAAATGAGTTGGAAATGGTACAAAGAAAGGCAGCTAGATTTGTGCTCGGTGACATTAAATCCCAGGAGCAGTGTGAGCCGTATGTTAAAGAAACTTGGGTGGAAATCACTTGAGGCTAGGAGGATGAAATCTAGACTCTGCGTTATGTACAACACGTATACAAATCACCCAGCATGGGGTGAGCTTAGCAAACGTATGGAAAAGCCTACTTACATGGGTAGGAGCGATCACCCTTTCAAAGTTAAGGGCCGACCACAGCGAACAAATTATGGTAAATATTCTTTCGTAAACCGTGCCATTGATAATTGGAACTCTCTACCTGCCGCAGTCTTAGAGCCTTTTCCCAAACATATAGGTGTGTTTAAGAAAAGACTGACTATTTGTGTAAATACTCCAGTTTAATTGTTAGTGAATTGTTATGTACAATTATTTATTTGTTATGTATATCTAATTTGCCACCGGGGGACACACCCCCAATTGCAAATAAATGAATGAATGAATGATTTGTGACTGGGCCTCCGTGGCTTAGGCGGCAGCACGCCGGCCTCTCACCGCTGGGTCCGTGGTTCAAATCCCGGTCACTCCATGCTAGATTTGTGCTGGACAAAGCGGAGGTATACTAGTTTTTCTGCGGGTACTCCGGTTTTCCCTGTCACAAATTCATTCCAGCAACACTTTCCACTGTCATTTCATTTCATCTGCCATTCATTTAATCATTGCCCCAGAGGAGTGCGACAGGCTTCGGGAGCCAGCACAGTTCATATCCTTGCCGCTAGATGGGGGCTTCATTAATTCCATTCCCTGACGCGGTCGGTCAGGCTGTGGATTTTCATTTTCACATGATTCGTGACTACGGTACTTCAAAACATTATTCTGAACTCACCCATACATGGAGTAAATGTTATCTGAAGGACAACCGGAGCAACTAGCGTTATGAAGACCAGGGCCCCCGGCGCACTTGGCGTGTAGACCGTTGTTTCTGATCCGGTAACGGGATATTTTCTCCCCCGAGAATACGCAACAAAACAGTATTCTGAGAAAGTAAAAGGATTGAATCCCAAACGTATTTTCAGATTATTATTATTATTGTTTAATTTTTCACATCATTATCACGGCAAAGCCGGTTACATTTTAAGTTACAGTCTGGTTCGGCCTTAGCAAGGAACCATCTGTACTGAAATACAATGAATGTAAATTACACCTTACGGAAACCTCATATTACATTATTTTGGTGCCCGTACTTTTCATGAGTCTCCTTCATTTTATAGGATGAGCTAAGTTTCCATCTGAATCATCTTCGAGTCTTGCTGAGTGATGAACCGGAGTGTTTTCACCAAGGAACTTCCTGACAATATGTCATGTGCTTAACAGAACTGCCTACTGTGGTTCAATATATTGTTGCGCCCCTTCAATTGTTGTCCCCACCTGATGGCACGGACTTAAGCAGTAGGCAAGATCAAGTACCACGATCGTTATCGTGTCCTAGCGATAGCTTCTAATAGCGATCACAAGCACACCTCTATGCATAAGGAAATGGGATTGGGAGGCGATACATAAATCAGGGGATGCTCCCCAATACAGGAGATCTATGCTTAACTGCCAGTTTATTCCTTCAAGGGCGCAAAGGAATCCACCATGCAGATACAAGGTTTGCATGGATAACTCAATCCTGAAAAGAAATATAAATGTAGGTTCTCACCTGATCTCCCAGCTGGTGCTCTCATGTACCGGCTCAGCTCTGTACCCCTTGGTTAACGAGCGTTAGACGCACTTGCCCGATCTCCCGATCGGCAGGCAAACGTCCTCCCAGACTTCCGTCTCTGCCGTGCCTGACTGCCCCTCACACTCCTGAGTTCGCAGCTTTTATAATCAAACAGCACGGTAGTTGCTGACCATGATGAACTGGGTTGACCCGGGGTTGAATGTCTGGTACGGTTCCACCTTGAACCGACACCGGGACATAACAATAAATCAGCGGATGCGGATTCAATACTGATCGACTACTGTGGAGGGTTTTGGGTATAACACCAGTACATGATACAATTTATTATAAGGATTGTAGTCACCGACTCAAGTTTCCACATCGGCTAGGCTGCTGGTGACCCAGTCAGTTCTAGTCAACATGTCGTCTGTGGGACCACGTAAACGAGAAATTGGGCGATTATTGAGGATTAAGGGAACCAGGCATCCCAGCATTCTTTAGGTTTTCTAACAGTTTATTGTAAGCTGCCTCTTTCACATTCCTATTAAGATATTCCTTTGACGAAACGTCCTACAGGCTCGGATACTTTTGAAATACATTTAGAAATTCAATAATCTCCTTCCCCGACCACTTCAAATCAGCCATATCTACCGTATAAATTGAAGCCAAGTGTTGTTTTATTGGCGGCTGGTAAGGTGCTGAGGTGGTCAGACTTGGCTGCTAGTTGGCGCCAGCCTCCTAGACGCCAGCCGCTGACAAATACTCGCCGGCTGCTTGTGCCAGCTGTGAGTTCTATGGTCACATCACGCTGATCGTAGCAGCTTCCTTTATTCGCGGCTGGCAACCAGACTAGTGTGACCCGTGTTTTAGATATTTTAGTAGCAGCTGTTGTTGGGTTGCTTTATTTGTTGGGACATGCGATGCCTCTCGATGTTAAAATAATAGTAACAATTATTATTATTATTGTTAATTGGCGCTAGCTACGCCTACTAAGACGCAGCGTAAGCCTATGGGGCCAAGCTATCTCCAGACTCGTTAGACGTGGGTTCGAGACCCACCGTTGGCCGTCCTTAAAATGGTTTCCCATGGTTTCCCATTTTCCACTCCAGACAAATGGCGGGATGGTACCTTCTAGTAAGCCACTGCAATTTCCTTCCAATTCCTTGCCCAGTTTCATCCATCTTCATGAATTCCATCTCTCGTTAACTCCTGTGGTGAGGTTTGGCATCAGGTAGGGCATCAGGAAAAAAAACCGCCACATTGAAGTTCATCGCGTCTCATCCCCAACCCCATTAAAACTGTAATAATAAGGCGCATACATTATTATTATTATTATTATTATTATTATTATTATTATTATTATTATTAAAGCTTCCTTTCTTGTCCTTCCAAAATCTCTTCATCTTCTTTTTATGGCTCTTTCTGCGCCACTACGTCCAGTTTGAGTTGGAGGTAATATTTGGATGGTCTAAAAATAGATGATTGTCAACTAGTTCCCTGAATTTAGACCTATCTAGTATATTTCACAATTCTCTTTAATTTCAGTTTCTATAACTCAAAATTTACCAATACTTCGAAGCTTAAATTATATCCCTGTCATTTAAACTTGTTCTTTATCTCGAACATCCACGTAGGCTAGTGCAACTTGTTTCATACATCACTGAATGTGGTTGAGAACTTTGTGGCGGAAGGTCGTGGGCAGAAAATAAAGCAGAATTTCTTCAAGTGACGAAAAAGTAGATAAAGGTCCCTCGACATTTTGCATTGTTAGATTTAACTTACTTAGATAATGTAATAATAATTTATTGCAGCCGAAAGTCCATAAAAACATTATTTACCCATTTAAGATTTGATTGCCGCTGAGTGTGGCTGCGCCGGCGTTTGTTGATTATTGTAACAGGAGCCCCGCGGGGTGAAGCGGAGGACACAGTGATGACAGAGTGCAGTCTGCACATAAGTCAAGTAGCATTGCGCGCGCTACGTGACTTAAAAGCGCAGATAAGCGTTACAGGAGCTCATGTCACCACGGACAGCTACTGGAGCTGAGTCATGTCCTACTCGCGCAACTGTACCTGTCAACGAAGCAGAGTGACGTGTGACAAACAGAGAATAGTTCCCATCTCGACCGTCGGCAATCAATTCGTGAAAGGGTAATACACCTTAAACTGTGTTCACTACTACTTGTTGTTTTACGTGACCGTTAATCATGCAATCATGAGCCACGGGACCTCCTTTTTACGTGGAATCCGAACCACAGGACATGTCATTTCACTTTGTAAATCTCACATGCATTGACCGGGAATCGAACCCGGTCCACCTTGGTGAGAGGCCAACAGCTTGACCCTTGCACCACCATGCCCCTTAATTAATGACATTGTTCTTTTAGGAGACTTCATTAGGTGATATAGGCCTATTTGTCACATTCTCGGTTGCACAGCTCACGTACACAATTGTTACTGGGATTGTGATACGATTTGGTCGCGTATATTCTGTGATGATAATAATAATAATAATAATAATAATAATAATAATAATAATAATAATAATAATAATAATAATAATAATAATAATAATAATAATAATAATAATTGTCCAATCGAATCTGTGCCTACTTTGTGGGAAAGAAAACCAAAGGGATCTGGTTTACAGAGGTGGAAAAAGACCTACAAGAACTGGGGATATCACATGAGGACATCTTGGAACGTGACTCTTTGAAGAAGAAACTTGGGGAGATACGGAGTTTTCAGCCAAAACCTATATTGAAAACTGGCAAGAAGTGGACCGAAGAACGAAGGGAAGCTCACCGAAGAAGAATGCGCGAATACTGGGCCAATGTGAAAGAACGAGGGAAAAGGCAGTTGAAATAACGTGGTCCATAGACGACCGAAACGATTAAAAAAAAAATATCGTATGGCCTCGGATGCCGGGTGGAAGCTTTGTTATTTGACACCCAGAGGGCAGCTTGCATGTCGAATTTAGTCGTTCCTTGGAACGCTATGAAAGTCAAAGAGGTTAGATATTTAAGATCCTTGACACTATAGCGCTCTCTAGTAGAGAAAGGAGGAACTTTTTTGTGTTGGTGGAAAATCCCGAGATTAATTTTGCCATTATGAACACGGCCTACTGAATTCAAATGGGTTCTTTAACATGCCAACAACGTATGACATGCTTGTTGTGATTTTTGTTGCCTTTCAAAAATCACTTACCACGGCCAGGAGCGAACCTTTTAGATTGGGGGTTAGAAGTCCCACACGATAACCACTCACCCACCGTGGCAAGTTATTCTGTGATGAAACCCGTGGATATCTAGTCACGACGCGTCTGGGGTCCTGATTTTCCACCATGGCGCTTGTAGTGTACAAGTCCGATTCTTCAGTATCTCTTTACTCTTAGCTTACTTACTTGCTCCGTAGCTGGTAGGAGCAGTTGGGTCCTCAGGTCCTCTTGCGTAGAAGCTCTTCTTTGTTATTTTATAAACCATTCTTGTTGGTTCTGCTTTTCGCAGCCTTAATGCACCTTTGAGGAAGCGGGCTTGGACCCTTTCTATTTTTTCAAAATCCCTGAGTTTAGACGTTCCCAGATCAGTTCTAATCTATAAGTTACTCTAGGAGATATGGTGATGTTAAAAAGTATCATTGCTGTAGCTAGGGACAGAGTCGGAATGTAATAATATAATAAAGCTGTCACTGTTACTAATGTCCAAGTTTATAACATAAATTAGACAACTATATGTTGTAAGTCTACATACAGTATTTTGCGAACAGTATATCATCTAGACGGGAGGGATCATTTGACTTCCGGGCGCCTTCGGTGGCGTAGTTGGTAGCATGCTGAGCTTCTATGTCCAAGGTCGCGGGTTCAAATCCGGCCGAAGTCGTCGGGTTTTTAAGAGCGTTAAAAATCCCTCAGTATGCCTTCCTTCGGAGGGGAAGTAAAGCCGGTGGTCCCATGTCATAGATTTATGGCATGATAAAGAACCTTCCACTAATTACACTTGTGTGAAGCTAAGATTTGACTAACGCTCTTAGGTTCCACCGTTCGTCGCCAGGAGCCGACTGCGGTGACATCTAGTAACAAAGTCCAGAACTAGTTGGTCGTTGACGGTGGCGTTTGGTAGCAAGAGTTGCAACTAGTTGAAAATCGAATGTCTGCAGTCCTTACTTGAATTAAAAAGAGATAACACACACTAATACAGCCATCACAATTGACACCGGTTATCAGACAGATTCTACACACATTCAAAGTACACGGGGCTACATGACGGCGTTGTCGCAGCCCCTAAACTGAGGAACCAACCCCCAACCAATCATTTGACTCCACGTGGACGTAAAAAGGTCCTGCATGAATATGCGGATATTCTCGTGTATTAAGTACTCTTATCATCCATGCCAGTAGAAGGAGAAAGATGATCAAGAGGGTGGATTAGCATGTAAAGTAACTTGATAAGTAGTAGGGAGGATTAAAGGATCGACCAGGAGTACACATTTCAGTGGATATTGACTCGTCAGATATGTCTGGAGGTCGGGTGTGATAAGACTCGCATTTTGTCCCTTGAAACTAAGCACCTCTAATATAAATTTAGGAAGAGGCACAATTTAACTCGAATTCTCGATAAATCGAATTTATTTTGACATCCCCGAATAACGATTCGCGATATCGAGGCTCAACTGTACTTTAAAAGTACTGTAAGTGCGGTACTGATGGTTTCATAAGCATTGACGAGCTTACTTCGGGTAGTGTCCCGCATTAAACCAAGTGTACCAACAGTATATAACAGTTCGCCGGAAGCATGGCCCAGAAACAGGCTTTTTAATGTTAACTCACATATTAGTTTTCTTTTAAAGGCAAATTACTTTCTCACTAAGTGTCGTAATAATTTGTGAGAAATTATACTAATTATCCTGGTACAGTAATGAGTTCTATTCTATTCTTCGTACGTCCAAGGGTCAAACGTCCACGCTTGTGTGTTAGTATGCTGTGGGATACAAGCCGGGGCGGGCAAGGGGAACCCAATTTCGAGCTTCTTTTCAGCTGAACTCACTTGACAAAATGTCCGTGGAACACGACCTATAAGCCCACGAAACAGAGATTCCTATTTCAACTCCGGTCGTGAAAGTCTAAATTTTTACTTTATTCCACCTTACTTGAGCATTGTCTTTTCTTTCCTCATAGTTGGGCTGAGTGGTGCAGTAGTTTAAGGTTCGATCCAGGCTTTTAAGGGTGTTAAGATGAAGGAAATTAGATAAAAATGTAAAGTAGGAGTAAAGATTCAAGGAGGAATAATTTCCACACTGAGATTTGCTGATGCCATTGCCATCTTAGCCGATTCGCCAGAGGATTTGAATGAATTTCTAAATGGTATGGAGTCCGTCTTGAGGAAGAAATTCATGATGAAAATCAATGAATGTAAAAAAGGGAATGCAGCCGAAATAAATCAGAAACCCCTATTGACTTCTGTTACTTAGGAAGCAAAATAACCAGTGATGGAAGAAGCAAAGAGGACATAAAAAAGTAAGTTGGCTCAGGCAAGGAAAGCATTTCTACAGAAAAGGAATCTGTTGACATCGGATATAGATTTAGGTATTAGGACGTCATTTATGTAAGACTTTCTTTGGAGCGTCGCACTCTATGGAAGTGAAACTGGGACTGTTGGCGCAGCAGGAAAGGGGAGAATTGAAGCATTTGAAATGTGGTGTTACAGGAGAATGATGAAGATCAGATGGGTATATAGAGTAACAAACGAATAGGTATTAAGACTAGTGGGAGAGGAGAGATGTTTCTGGCAACTGCTAATGAAGAGAAGAGATAGGTTGGTAGGACAAACTTAGTTATGGAAGGAAGGGTTGAGGACAAGAACTGTAGGGGTAGACCAAGGTTAGAATATGTAAAACAGATGTAGGGTGTGGTAGCTATGTAGAGATGAAACAATTAGCTGAAGACAGGGAGGCATCAAACCAGTCAAAAGACTGAAGACTCAGGCAACAGCAAGATGCTGCAACCTCTGTCGGTAGATTTACTAGTACAGTACATTAAAGATCTTCCGACACCCCGTCGTGTCTAGGGCCATGGACGTTAAATCGATTTTTATTATACTTTACTGATAGTCTCATTTTTCGAGGGGCCGGACCTGTCCTTTATTTTCTTTGTCCCTCTAGGCTCCCAGAATATTTCCACGGTATTCCCTGTCCGTTGTAAGGGGCGCATGTAGTCCTCCACCACATGGTACACTCTGGGTTACACTAGGTAGTCTACGCTCTCAGAGGTTTACAGCTGGTGAGCTCAGGAATTTCTGAACTGGGACTTTATTTTAATCCGTTTTCCTGTGACTGTAGTATATATCCTCTGCTCCTTCCTATCTGGTTATCATTATTCTGTTTCTTTCCAAGTTCGTCATTCTTCTTCTTCTTCGTCTTCGAGATGGAGGGCATTTCCTATTCCTTAATGTTCCTGCCGAGTCGTCTGCAACTCCAAGACCACTCATACCGACTCTCATGGGAATGTTCTGTCATGCATAGGAGTGGCATTTAAGGGTGTTGAGATGCTGCAACCTCGTGTCGGTAGATTAACTGATTAGCCTGTTAAAGATTTTATGACAACCTGTCGTATAGTTTTACTCCTCACACTAAGAATCCAAAAGTGCTTCGTATTAATTTGGTAATAATACCAATGCGTTGGTCTTAATTTTAATACACGCCTAAAGCCTATGGTCTATTTAAGTCTTGCAGCAACTAGAGATACTTTCTCGAACAATGACCCCACGTAAATCCGTTTCTAGGATTTTTGTTTGGGGGTGAGAGGCATACATTATGCTCTTATACATCCAAATTAATGAAGGAAAACATGGCATCTTATGTCAAAAATGATGAGGGGAAAGCTGAAGTCTGATCGGTTGATTGACTTCTATTAAATACACTAAACTTATATACTGTACGTCTTGCCCCTGTGCTCTGCCTCTTCATACTCCTCCCCCCCCCCCCCTCCTCAATACAAACTTTTAGCTCCATATCCAACAGTCGGATTGATGCAAATCTCTTTCAGTTTTACTTCTCGCATTAAACATTCCAAAAGTGCTTCTCAATAATTTCGTGCTAATACCAATGCGTTTGATTTATTTTAAAACACGCCTTAAGCCAAAGCACGCTCAACCCTCATTTCTTTCTTATTTCACCTCTATGGATATTTCACCGCTTTCAACATTTAATTTCACCGCTTTGCAGCCTTTTATATTACCATAAATCAGGGTCCTTAACTATAACATTCAATTAATGCAACTACATTAGCATTTAACAGTATGTGTACGACACTTTATGCGGTCCAAATTTATTTCCATTTGGCGAACACCAGTGCCATTGAAACTGTTTTCAGTAAGTCACTCCATTCATAAATTTACATTTATTAAACTACGTCGTATATGAACAAATTTACCTGTGGAAAAGTAAACACAATACTAAACAATGTGTGGACAATTCAAACGTGAAGAGGCTCCTTTATACCTGGGAATCTGTGCCTCCATCTTCCTGGAGTAGTAGGGCATTTGCCAACTTAATATTGAAGACACATGCAATATTTCGTGTGTAATATGGCATGACCGGCGTTTACATGGTTCAAGTTGAAATCCCTCAAGATGGATCCTGTTGTGGAACTAGTTGAGATCAGCATCGCACGAACGGGTACCGTACAAGGTCAAGCTGCGTATGGTCGGCTAACCCCGTCCGTATGATGGTCACCGGAACAAATTTCCAGGGCAGTGGGCAACTGCAGTGGCTTCAGGAAGAGAATATCACTTATTGTACAATCGTGGTAGCCAACTGGTTAAATAGGAGCAGATGACCACGTAGTTCCGCCCCTTAAAACAACAATACCTAACTAACAACTGGTTAAATAATAGGGGTACGTTTTGAGACTCCTGATTACAGGGACCAAAGTTCAATTCTCGTCGTCCGCCTCGCGTTGCGTAGTGGCTAGCATTCTTGGCTAACGCCGCGGAGGGATTCCAGGCTCTGCCAAGAAATCTCATTCTGGTCTGAGGTTCGGAACGGGGTACACTCAGCCTCGTGAGGTAAAACTGAGAAAAAATGATTTAGCGTGGTTTCCCCACTTCTAGTCCAGGAAAATGCTGGGGTGGCTCCTAACTTAAAAGACCACGGCTGCCTCCTTCCGAACCCTCGCCTCAATTACAATTACACACACTGCTACAGCTATCATAATGGCACAGGTTATCAGACAAATTCCACATACACACATATATACGGGGCTACATGATGCCGCAAAACCCCTCTAATGTGAGTAAGTAAAACCGCAGTCTATCAGAACTATCCTATTCAGTTTGCAGTTGATGCGTGTAGTGACGAGAGAGGCAGTTGATAGCCCAGAAGTTAATAAGCACTCTTCAATTATTGCCAGTTATCATTCAGTTGAATACAAGGAATGCGTGCAAAGATTATAAGCAAAACATACTAAAGTGCTTCGTATTTCTCATTGACAACAATGTTTCTTATCAATTTACCTTCGTAACTACTGTAAGTGTTAAACATTACAATATTTCCACCTCGTATTTAGACTAGCGCGATTGTGAAAATTAACTATCCTTTAGAAATATTTACGAGATATTCCTATGGTTAGGCATGAGTGAAACCAAGATAGACATGCAACCTTGTGCATGTTAATGTGAGCAGTAGACCACGATTTCTTCAAACTACTTTAATTGCCGAACAACTACAATTTTCACGAAACCAACCCTCCTTATTACTTTGTATGTCCTGCTCAATATATATAGTAACAGGAAAACGTTAGAAACACAAACCGAACGACAGTACCGGAAGACATGAAAATCCACTTGTTCACACTAATACGCCTATGCACAAGGGTGTATTTCTTAAAATTTATGGCACATATTGATGGTAATACAAGAAGACCGTACACCTTGCTGCTGTAGCTTTACTTGTTTGGATTTTACAGATACATTAATGATTTTTATTGCCTGGAAGAAAAGTAACCGACAGCGGTAGATACGCTCGCTAACGCGCAGCGCTAAGCCTTGGGGCCAAGCTATCTGTGGACTCGGTAGACGTGGGTTCGAGCCCCACCGTCGGCCGTCCTTGAAATGGTTTTCCATGGGTTTCCGTTTTCAACTCCAGGCAAATGCTGGGACGATACCTTCTGACAGGCCACGGCCGCTCCTTCCACATCCTTGCCCAGTTTCATTCATTTCATTACCTCTTCTCATGAGGTTAGCGCCGGGAAGGGCATCCGGCCGTAAAAACCGTCCATCACATGGACTTTCATCGCATCTCATCCTTGACCCCGTTGAAAACGGGAATAATAAGGGGTAGATATACATTGCCTGGAAGAAAAGTCCCTTGAGTTGTATTTTCTTTCTAATACTTTGACAGCATGTTCTTCACAAATGTCGCCATACTACTTATATCTATATTTTTTTTTCAAAAATTAAGTCATATACTTCCTCCATTAAAAAAATGCATTCTTAGTTGTAAAAAATAAAATAAGATAAAATACTAAAATTGTGCTCGGAATAAAATCAAGGGCAATTTCTATTCACCGAGAGGCGCTGAGCTTCTAACTGAAAGGGAGCGGGTTCGATCCCCACCCAGGTAGTGGATTTTAGAAACAAAACGACCACTTTCGGAAACGCAAATAGCCCTGGGGTTCACTCAGCCTACACCAGAAATGAGTACCAGGGAGCATACGGAGTTGGCTTGCTTTTGTACTTGTATGGACTAGCCCCGCAAGGAGCATAGAACGAAACATTGAAGAAAACTAAAGAGCGAGAACTCAACAAATAAGATTGGGTCACTCGTAGGGTCCTCCAATTTGCTTTATCCTCTCCTCTGCTTTTGTTTTCCCCATCTTCCAATTCTTCTGTTGTCCTTCTCGTGGCGCAGTGGCTTGTATTCTTAGCTGTCACCCCTGAGGTCAGCGAGCGTTAGATTCCCGACTCTGCCAAGACATTTTATTCTGGTCCGAGGGCTGGAACGGTGTACACTCAGCCTCTTGAGGGTAGGCTAAACTGAGAAGAGGAGTGTTCGATTCCCATCTCAGCCATCTTGGAAGTGGTTTTCCGTGGATTCCCACTTATACTCCAGGCAAATGCCAGGATTGTTCCTAACTTAAGGCCACGACCACCTCCTTCCCAATTCTCATCTGAATTACAAATACTTACACTAATACAGCCATCACAATAACACAGGTTATCAGACAAATTACACACGCACACACACCCAAGTACACTGGACTACATGACCACGTTGTCGCGAAGCCCCTAAATCAATTAACAACAAATTTCATTAGTGAGCGTGTCTGCCCCGTTGTGTAGTGGCTAGCATTCTTGGCTGTCACAACGGACGTCCGGGTTCGATTCCCGGCTCTGCCAAGAAAGTTAATTCTGGCCTGTGGGCTATAACGGGGTACACTCAGCCTTGTGATGAAACACTGAGAAGAGGAGGGTTCGATTCCTACCTCAGCCATCGTAGAAATTGTTTTCCGTGGTTTCCGACTTCTACTCCAAGGAAATACCGGGATGGTATCTAACTTAAGACCACGGCCGCTTTCTGCCCAAATCCTACCTCAATTACAATTACACACACTAGTATAGATATCACAAGGACGCATGATATCAGACAAATTCTACACACACCCAAGTACACGGAGCTAGATGACCATGATGTCGTTAATACCCTAAAGAATCAACAATAGGTGTATGGCAAAACTTTAACTAAGGATGTCACTGGAGCATGGAAATCAGTAAGGTTTTGAAGAGTAAGTGGAGATGCCTGTTCGATACAGTTATTATACGAAGTCCTTGAGGCATTCATGTTTCGTGCAGCTTTGTCAATGCCGCTACAGTACTTGCAGTAAGTAAGAGAACATTTAACTTCTGGGAAAGGAAAAAGGAAATTAGCATGGTTCGTTAATTTGTATTCATAGTGAATTGTCAACGCTTTCATTCCGTTGTTTCGCCCGATAGTGGGGAGTGGAGTGTACCGTACGGTATTTGAAAGGGAATTCTTTCTCGAGCCAAGTCTCTTTAACAGTTTGGACACCTTGAGCGGTGAAGGAGAAGAGGTAGGGATATGGAGAGAGCTGATGAACCTGTTCTCTCAAGGAACCGACTGACTGCAGCCAGCCAGTCACCAACTCGCTGTGCAGTGGTACATAGATTATTGACCTGCTCTGCAGCAGAGTTTCCAGGAAGTGACTAGAATGTGAAGTGCGTGCGCTAAGTGATTGTTTGTTTCGCGAGTGTGTCAAAGAGCTTGAGCAATGGAGCCCGAAGAAGAACAGTCGATGTCTCGGAGAAGATCACATGTGGTGGAGCCCTTTTTAAGACTTCAAAACAAAGCTACAACGTGGTCTTCTAAATCCGAAAATGATCTGTCTATTTTGGGTAGAAGTATTAGTGTGTGTGATGAATTATTAGCAACGACGTCATCGAAATGTGTGACCGCATCAATGGCGAATTTAAATTGTGTTCTTATTGAGAATGCCGATAACGATCAGGAAGACGATCATGTGTATAGTAATGATCAGTTTATTAGAGTGGCAACCAATGTTAGCTCGTGTTGTTGTATCCATACCAACAGCTGTCATGACCATACGTACCAGAATCATACCCCGGAAGGACATAAAGCTCCGGAAGGGAAGGCACGTAGTGTTAATAAAACAGAGGAAGTGCACGAGTATGCTGTGCCGTTCGCTTCAGTTCAGCCTGATTGTGACTGTGTTTTGGAGGGCCATGTGTACTCCAATTGTGTGATACACCGTAAGGCGGAATGTCACCCCAAGGAAGGGTTGTCTATCACTACTAAGACTACACCGAAGAGACGTCGTCATGGGACCCCTCAACCACTGGCAGAGCTATGCATTCGAGTTCTCATCCGATACGTAAGTGAACAGCTATTTTAACAGTACTTTCTATATGACAAACAGGCTTGTAGGAGGATACGGCACCCTATACTGTGATTCAATAAAAATTGTTGACCCACTGTCGTAACAAGCCGCCTAACATCAGAAATGGTAGAAATTCCTCAGCGAAATCTCGTACCAACCTTTTAGAAATATTGTGCTAAGACCAAGGCCGTGTATAAGGGGGGAGCTGTGGGGGCTCCAGTCCCCCTCCCCCGATAAAAGACAATTAAGAAAGTGTTGTTTTGGTAAAATGCATAAAATAATTGTACTGTAAATTTGATTGTACCCCAATCTTAACTTACTGGCTAAGGTATAATCAATATTAAGATTCAAATTAGACTACCTCGCAGTATAGTGGCTAGCATTCTTGGCTGCTACCCCGAAGGTCCCAATTCGATTCCCGGCTCTACCAAGAGACTTTAAAATTTTATTTGTGTGTTGTGTTGTATTTTACAACTTTTTTTGTATTGCCACTAATTGAAGTCTAAATAAACTTAGAATTTTACAATTAATTCTTATCTAAAATAATTACACAAAGTTATATGCTTTAATATATTTGTTGATATTTGCGGTGACAATCCACTGAGAATACTCACAATTTTCCAGGATAGTCGCACCACCCCCCACCCCGAAACAAATTGTATATACGCCCCCTGCTCAGACTTAAAATCCTCGAATACCCCAAAATAATCTTATGACCTAAGCTGCTTGGTGTAGCCCTTTTCAAGAGAAGCCATCTACACGTACGCTACTGTATCTAATTTGTTGCCGTTATTTCATTTAAGGCCCTTGGACACCGTGGTCATTTAGCCCCGTGTACTTGTGTGCGTGTAGATCTTGTCTGATAATCTGTTATTGTGATGTCTGTAGTAGTGCGTGTATTTGTAATTCAGGTGAGGATTAGGCAGGAATCGGCCGTGGCTTTAAATTCGGAACCATCCCGGCATTTGCCTGGAATAGCAGTTGCAAGTGGAAACCACGAAAAACCACTTCCAGGATGGCTAAGGTGGGAATCGAACCCACCTCTTCTTAGTTCTGCCTCACGAGGCTGAGTGTACCCCGTTCTAGCCCCCAGACCTGAATTATATTTCTTGACAGAGTCTGGAATCGAATCTAGGGCGTTTGGGAGCGGAGTCACCATACGTTGTGCGGCGTAATGCCTTATCGCTTGTGAATGTACGGTACTTCATTACTTTACGAAAGCTCGTACATTAAACATTGCAGTGTAAATCTCGAGATCAAAGGTTCGGACACCGATGTTGACTCATTATATTGACTACGGTTACACACACTACTACATAGACTACACCTCTGAAATACGATTGTGAAACAAATTCAAGAGAGACCCAAGTAACCGCTGCTGATGGCCAAAATGTGAAATAAACAACCATCAGCAACAACGTATATGAAAAATCTAATTTGATCCAAATGTCTGCACCAGTTAACAGTGGCGTGCGCAGGATTTCTTTCTGGGGTGGGGGTAATTGTGTACATTATTAAAACGATTTGATATTTCGATTATTATTCATAAAACAGCAATCCACAAATTAACATTGAAATTTTCCTTTAAATAAAACTTATGTGATTCTAATCTATTTCGATGTGCTGATTTAAGATAGGCTATGACATTCGTTTCGTTGTATCACGTCAAGTTTTTGAGGGACACGCACATGTATAGGTTTCTGGTTGAAGCGGCAAGCGGTCGGATCAACGATAAGGCGATGTGGCAGGCAAACCCAAACAAACAGAGATACTGCTGTTTTTAACACGTAATAACTTAATGGTTTCTACGGAGTGAAAACATCCTGCACTTAAGTACCGGTATGTAAATAAATGTTCGACAAATGCTGTTCTTTTGTGAAGTGTATTCTCCTCATGGTTAGAAACAAGCAGTGCTTCTGATGAACCTGTACCCTAATGTTCAAACATTGATCCTGATTTTCCAGAACCAAATATACCTCACCTAATTTCCCAACCAGAACTAAATGATCTAGCGAGAGACCTTAATCTTTCGAAAATTCACGCGGAATTGTTGGGTTCCCGTCTACAGGGGTGGAATTTATTGCAACAAGGTGTTTCGGTGTCATATCTGAAGCGACAGCAATTGCTGAGAGATTTTTTTCTAAGTAATGAGTTAACTTATTGCAATGACGTAGAAGGCCTACAGCAAGAGCGTAGTTTAAAATGAAAATATTTACCCTTCAGTACCCTAGCCTACTAAGTTGACATGAAGGAAAACTATGAAAACACGGATACAATCTTGAAAGCCATTAAGTATGAAAAAACTTTTAGGAATGCAATCTGGTTTTACTAAATTCTGCTGTTTTCTTTGCGAATGGGACAGCCGTGCAAGGAATAAACATTATAACATCGTTAACTGGCCCATTCGACAAAACATCGTTCCTGGCGATAAGAGCGTGAAGATGCACCGCACCCTTTATTTGACAAAAAACAAAATTCACTTGCCCACGCTATATTTAAAATTAGGACCAATGAAGAATTTCGTGAAAGCTTTGGACAAACATTGTCAGGGTTTTGCCTATTTGAGAACAAAATTTCCCAAACTTAGTGATGCTAAGTTAAAAGAGGGTATAGGCTATTTATCGTACCACAGATTCGTGAAATATTTAATGATAACTTGTTTGTGGATTTGTTAACAAAAATTGAGAAAGACACGTGGCTGGCTTTCAGACTAGTATGCACTAATTTTCTTGAAAATGTGAAAGCCGACAACTATAAGGAACTTCTTGGGAAGTTGTTGAATGCATATCAGCGTATGGGATGCAATATATCATTGAAAATCCACTTTCTGCACTCCCATTTGGACTTCTCTCCTCCTAATCTGGGCGAAGTGAGTGACGAGCAAGAGGAGAGGTTTCAAAAGGATATTGATGTCATAGAGAAAAGATATGCTGGAAAATCACTGCAGAACATGTTAGCAGGCTATTGTTGGAACCTCAAACAAGAGGATTCTAGCGGAAGCTACAAACGAAGGTGTTCAAGGAGAAAATTCTAAAAATGTTGGTAAAAATAGAAATTAATGTAATTTTTGTATCATATTGCATATAATTTTTTCATAGAACAGTTGTATTTTTAAATAGGCCTACTACATTTCAATAATTCATTATAATATTCTAAACAGATTGCATAACAAAACGAACAGAAATCATAATTTAAAATTTTGATACAGCATTATAATAAAAATAATTTCTTAAAAAAAATGAAATTATAGAAGAACGGTAGGCCTACGTGATACAATATTTCCGTTCACAGATTTGGATTCAGCAGGGTCAAATTACAAAAGATCACTTAATTTCACTTAAAAGGAAAATTAAAACGTTTAAATTTGTTTATTTGTGAATTACATTCTCTTTGCATGAAAACTATTTCAATTATATATTCCAGCACAATAAAAAAATGGAAAAAATTCAGTTTGGGAAACAGTAACTAAATATCAAAACTGAAATAATACAGAGGTATCATCATCTCCATACGTGACTGCTTCGTAATATTGATATCATGTTCTTACTGCCATTAGGCTACTATTGGCTCTCAAAATCTGCCTATCTTGTTAGCTTTATCTGCATCATTGATAGGAATAAATTGCAGAAACTCCTCAGGTATCGAATTGTGTTTAAGAGAACGGACAGTGACACAGTTATGCACGGTTAAAGTAGCCCGAAGCGACGCGAAAGAGTTACTGATTGCACATTTTAACAGCAAAACTGATCTATGGCTATTGCTCTAAAACGCTGAAGGAGGAGTCTCGCTGCGAGTCGAGTGTAGGGCATTTGCCAATTGAACAACATGATCACATAAAAAAAAAACGAGCCTTACAGTAGTCGCATATGATGTGTAACATCTGACATAAAAGAAACCTCACGTGAAATTGTTGATACACCGGTATTTTATAATATTATTGGCACAAATATTAATCTATTGTAAAAAGGAGTGTTTTACAGATATTTTAGTTTATAATACGGAACTCATTTTATTAGATGATTTGTAGCCTCCACCAGCACTAGCCTAAAAATAAATAATACGATATGGATCAACTAGATTAATAGACGCGACATCGCTCATAACCTTAAATTCCTTATAAATAGGCCAACTTGCGAGTAAATGCAATGTGCACAGCAGTAGATTATGAAAGGCTTGCCCAGTTCCCGGATCTCTTGATTCACAGACCAACACGTAATTTCATATGGATTCTGTTAAAATGGGTCATATTGATATGATTGGCAGCAGAGTATCAAGAAGGCAGTGCGAGAACAATCAAGAAGGCAGTGCGAGGGTAGAAATATCAAGTAGGCAGTGAAGACAAAAAAAAAAGTCTTGGAATTGTTATGTATTATTAGTGTGTAAATAAAAAAGATGTTTGTATGTTGATGAATGTCCAGAAGGGATACGATCCAGCTGGCAGTGCATCTTACACACTTCCGTCCGATGCACTTCCGTCCCATTATTCAAAATCACTCCCACAAAAATATCCAGCAACCGAGTGGAAAGATGTTACACATCAATATATACAGGAGTAAAGAAGCCTTACTAGCGGTAGTGTAAAACATTTACCAGGTGATAGGATTCAAGTAAACAAATGTCTCTGGCGGGGGGTTATACATTAATCCCTCGTCGGTACGCCACTGCTACTTTGCTTACTGCATACTGTACTATTGTATTGTACGGATTCAAGGAACCCTAGCTGGGTTTATTGGCGGCACGAAGCCGCGGTGTGTGTGTGCTGTTTTGAAGTACAATCTCTAGAACCTTGTTTCTTTGTTGGTCTGTTTCGTAATCTGATCGTGACAATGTGTATCTGCGGCACCTGTAAATATTATTATGATACCATACATCTGGACGTGGGTACGTGTTTGTGGCTAGGCGTGAGAAGATAGGAAGATAGAAACTGTGGAGGTGAGATCAGTTATTTTCATATTGCTAGTGGTATTCAATCGAAGCGTTCCCGAACTCAGCAAATGCACGTTTCGTGAAAAATACCATCAAAATTTTCTACCAAGAGCGAGCTCGACACATCCAAACATATAGATGGTAATAAAAAAAAATACATCACATTATTCATTTATTATAATCGACACGTGACATGAATGGAATAATAATAAAAATAATAACAATACAAAGGAATGCGTACAATCGATTTGTCATTCTCGACAGATGCTTCACACTATTCGATGCCATTTGTGATGGTTGCAACTGTTTGTTCTTGTTGTTTTTGCTTATTTAAGAGGGTTTATGATATCGTGGTCATGTAGTCCCGTGTACTTGGGTGTATGTAGAATTTGTGTGATAACCTGTGTTATTGTGATGGCTGTACTAGTGTGTGTACTGTATTAGCATTTATTTCTATTCGTCATGGTATTAGTAAATTGGAGATAGGATTGGGAAGGATGCGGCCGTAGCCTTACGTTAAGAACCGTCCCGACATTTGCCTGGCGTAGTGGGAAACCACGGATGTTGAGGTGGGAAAGGAACCCTCCTCCTCTTGTCAGTTTTGCTTCACGACGAAGCACCCATGATTGAGTTTGGAGTATTTGGTGAAAAGTTTGTTTGGAGTGGGTTGGTAGGTTGGTTCCTCAGTTTAGGGGCTGCGACAACGCGGTCATATAGCCCCGTGTACTTTGGGTGTGTGTAGAATCTGTCTGAAAACCGGTGTTAATTGTGATGGCTGTATCAGTGTGTGTTATCATCATCATTTATGTATTATTTCAGCAGTATAGCTCCCTCATGCGGCTCTCACAAGCGACCGATCGTGACAATGAGCATTAAAATGAAAGAGAATAGACTTTAGCAGTGACGAATTGCACTATAGGCTAATTTCATAAATATCTATAATTTCTTGAACAAATTAATTTAAAAAATGTACGAAGTGTGCGATTTGCAAATACTGTTGCTGTATGGAACTACGCTCCATAATTGCTGTCCACTTCACATTTTGGCCGCTGTGACACCTGTTTCATGTCATGTTAACATTCTGAGGTCTTTCCTTTAGCCTATAATTTTGTGTGGACTTCAGATCAATAAATCAAAGGAATGAGTAATCAAATCGTATAATTTCATAAATATCGAATAACCGGTGAGTGTTACACCAACCTTCCTCTTTAAGGCTGTCATTATAAACTTATTGGGGAAGGTGTGGTTTATGAACATGCGAGATTTCTCGCACGGGTCCTCTAGTATATATTATTTCAGTAGTATAGGTTCCTCTTGTGGCGCTAACAAGCGACCGATCGTGACAAATGAGCATTCAAATGAAAGATAATAGACATTAGCAGTGACTAATTGCACTATAATTTCATAAATATGTATAATTTCTTTAAAAATTACTTTTAAAAAAATATACGAAGTGTGCGATTTGCAGATACTGTTGCTGAAGGAAAATACGCTCCATAATTGCTGTCCACTTCACATTTTGGCCGCTGTGACACTTGATTCATGTAATTTTAACATTCTGAGGTATTTCCTTTATCATTTTGCATGGATCTCAGAAACAGTAAATCAAAGGAATGAGTACTCAAATCGAATAATTTCATAAATATCGAATAACCAGTGAGTGTTACAGCTAAGCTGTCAATCAATGGACTCAGCACACAAATGACATTAGCATTGACTAACAAGGGGCAGATGACCTCGTAATTCTGCCCCTTAAAACAACAATAACTAACTAACTTACTAACTAACATTCTAATTTCATAAATATAAATTTTTGTAAGAAGTGTGCGATTTGTAAATACTGTTGCTGTCGGAAAATACACGACATCATTGCTGATCAGTTCGCATTTTGGGCGTAGTGATGCCGGGGAAAGTGTGGTTTATGAACATGCGAGATTCCTTGCACGGGTCCGCTAGTCTGTTTTTAATTCAAGTAAGGACTGCAGACATTGAATTTTCAAGGGATGAGCAAAATGTTTTAGGAATTATACGAAGATGGGGCTTCTCGTATACTGAACGTTTGTAGGTAGACAACAATTGGCAAATTTAGTGAATTCGAAAAATTTTCTTTGCCCGGTGATATCTAGGCCTACATCCGTCTTCCGGCGTGCCGAGAGGGTTCTTTAATCTGGTCCAGATGATCATTTAAAATCTTGAAGGCCAAATATCTTGACTAACGTACGTCACAGATTGTAATAAATGTATATAATATGCAAAGTGAGCTGGATAGATCCTTGAGATTATGGACTTGATATGGAAATGGCTTAAGCAGATACAAGAATCCGGAAAATTTGCGCCTAAGAAAGAACCGCCTATTCTGTTTGACCGTGGTAAAACAGGGATGAGTGTGCCAAATCTAATAGGCCTATATAAAAGATAATGCTCCCAGTCTTGATTATACTGTACCAGCAACCCGACCCAGCTTCGCCCGGGAACAGTTATGAATGCATTACGTGATAAGCGCTTTTTTTTTCAATGTCAATGAACAACGACCAATATCCGTTTTACGTCTCGGCATGATGGGTTAAAATCACTGACTGGACTAAAATTAATTATATTATCATGGAGATGCATGTGCAACAAATTCTTGTCAGACGTAATTTAAGAATGGCGAGGTGCATGAATGGAACTGCTACGGCCCGAAGCACAGGACCAACAAATTAGTGGAGGGTGGGACATCAAGCATTTATAAACTCCTAAACCAACTGTCTTTCAGAAAATGAGTGCTGTCTTTAAAAGCCATTACTTAACTTTAAGAACAAAAATCAGCCTTTTGCACTGTTATGTGTATTCTGTTCTCTTATATGGTGTAGAGACATGAACCTTAAACAGCAACACGGAGAAGAGGTTGGCGGCCTTTGAATTGTGACTTTATAGACGGATCCTAAGAATACCTCGGATACAAAGAGTGACAAATGTAGAAGTAATGAGAAGAATAAACACAACACCAAAATTGATCAAGATAGTGAAATGTCGAAAATTGCAAATTACAAAAAGTACTCCAAGGGAAGATCAACAGAAAAAGAGGTCCTGGACTAAGAATAATATCTTGGTTCGACAATCTGAGATGCTGATTCAATATGTCTTCAACTGAATTATTCCGCGTTGCTACCAACAAGACAAGAATAGCCATCATGATCGCCAACATCCGAACCGGATAGGCACAGAAACAAGAAACTAACTGCTACTGGAGGCTGAGGAAAGTTCTTATTTCGTTTTAGGAGCTTGAGAAATCTTGGTCATCAGCTCCGTGTACTTGGGTGTCCGTTGAACTTGTCAACATAACAACGTACAAAACTGTTTGAGGAGCCTAGTATACACACAAAATCAGGAGTTGAAGTAAAATTGTAGCGTAGGCCCTACCTGTATTGTGATAAAGGAAAACGAAAAAGGACGATTTTGTCTCGGACAGATCCGAAGCTGGATGCTTTTTTTTTTTCACTTGTCAGCACTGGGTGCATGAATCTCAAGTGTGTTTTGGTCTTTTGCGAGGGAATTGTTTTCCTTTATCCAGTCCAGACATCAGACACCTGACTTCACGCGCACGCCCCTCGCCGTGGAATGTGGGAACAACTTTCACAAGCAATTGTCCTCGGGGAAGCCGCTTTATTCTAAATGCCAAGACTGCATATTACACTGCGCTGTTATATAAAAAGCTAACATATACTGTATGTATAGGAGTATCATACAATAGCACCCTAACTTTCACGAAGTCCATCTCGTAGCGTTTGTCGAACCAAGATATTCTTCTTCGTCCAGGACCTCTTTTGCTGTTGATCTTTCATTGGAGTACTTTTTGTAACATGTACTCGGTACTCTCGGCTGTCACCGCGGAGGCAAAACTGAGAACAAGTGATTTCCATTCTCACCTCAGCCATTATGGAAGTGTCTTCCCACTTTTGTTTATTTTGACCCCGTTAAATCGTGCACCACGGCCGCGAGGGCAGCTGCAGCAAGTCCGGAGATCGCAGGTTCGAATCCCGGTGCTGTCAGCGGCTATCCTGGTTGTGTTTCTCCCCGGGTATTTTTATACTCCCTCAGGCAAATGCCGCGATAGTACCTTACTTCAAGTCCTGGGACACCTGCCTTATCCCGGGCCCTAATACAGTTACACATACTACTACAGTCATCACATGGTTAGCGGCTTCGGTGGCGTAGTGGGTAGCATACTGAACTGCAGTGACCCAGATAGGGGGTTCAAACACGGCCGAAGTCGTCGGATTTTTTAAGAGCGTTAAAATCCTTCAGTATGCCTTCCTTCGGAGGGGAAGTAAAGCCGGTGGTCCCATGTCATAGACCTATGGCATACTGAGGGATTTTTAACGCTCTTAGAAAATCTGATGACTTCGGCCGGGTTTGCACCCGCGATCTTGGGCATAGAATCTCAGTATGCTACCAACTACGCCACCGAAGCCGCCAGTCATCACATGAATACAGGTTATACGACAAGTTCAACACACACACACACCCAACTACACGGAACTGATGACCAATATGTCCCAAACCCCAAAAAATGAATTAACAACAACCACTTCTGTTGTAGTTGTCCTTGTTTCATTTGAGGGGCTGGGGATGTGTGTAGAAATTGTCTGGTAGTCTATGTTGTTGTTGTTGTTGTTGTGGTGGTGGTGGTGGTGGTGGTGGTGGTGTCTGTAGTAGTGTATGTATTTGTAATCGAGACGAGGATCGGGAAGGAGGCGACCGTTGTCTTAAGTTACCTCCCACTTCTATACCAGGCAAGTTGGGATGGTACCAAAGTTAAGGCTATGTCCAACCGTAGCCTCAGTTATAAATACGCGCACTTCAGACACCTCATCAACCCAGGTTATCAGACAAATTATACACACAGCCAAGTACACGGAGCTGATGAGCCCCCATGGAACAAGAACTTGAAGGTGCAAGTGTTCTTTAGGGGCATAATATAGCAAGTTGGCAGCGCTGGTACGGTACCGGTACTCGACAATGAATGCGTGTGAGGGTTTATATAGTATACATGTGGAATGGTGTCGTATGGGTGTGGTGTTATTAAGCGTTCAGTACTAACAATAAGTTATTATGAATAATAATACATTCCAGCGGAAGGTTAATCGTATTCATACGACTGTTTACAATGAGTTGGTGAAGAGACCGTTACCTCTGAGAATACGACTGAACATAGGCCGGCTTCCACAGAATCTAACCAAACAAACAGAAATTAACATACTGTAGTTGCGACACCATGCCACTTGTAACTCATTTCACGGACACAGGGGAGGTGGAGGTGGATGATTCTTCCAGAAAGGGGTATATGGGGTGTTCTAAACCCCTGTTTTAGGACGGACGTTGCAGCAGCAGAGGTGAGTGAACGACGGATCCGCAGATATCCGATCCACGCAGGGCTTTAACTATAACCCCCTCACATTGGACGATCTTGCCTACGCTACTGACCCCAGATATTTCATTTGAACCACTTCCATCGTCATCATCATCATCACATTCAGACATTGACATAGTTACAGATTATACATACTGTACACTTAGTTGGAGGAAGAGGAAGAGGATGAAGATGATTCTAATGGTTCAATATAAGATTGAAAGACTAAATGTTATTACTGTACTCGGATTTTTAGGTGCTAAAAATCGGGAAAATATTTATTTTTTATGTATTAAATATTTATGAAATATGTGACAGAAAAGTAAAAATATTTAATTATAATTTAGTTTCTTCTTCTTCTTTTGCGCGAATGGGTCTCCTAGGACCACGCGGAAAAACACTTCTTGGCCTTGATGTTTGCCCAATAACTCTTCATGCGCAACGATTGAGCGAGTCTTCGTTGCTGCGACCAGACGTGTCTGGTAGGTCTTCTCTCTCTCTTCTGCCTCAAAATCCCGTGTATGAGTAATTTTCCTAATTTCCTCTCGATCCTTGAGATTGGGAAAACCTAATTCTGCCAAGTCCTTTTCCACCTGTTTGTACCAATTGGACCTTGTTGCCTTTTTCTGCAAAACCGTATAGATTGTATTTGTTAACCTAGTTGGGTCCATTCTGTTCAAATGTCCCATGAATTGGATCCTTCTCATACGGATTGTGTCTGTGATTTTAGTAATTTTTAAATAGATGTCAGCATTAGGTTTCGGAAGGTGAATTCAATTTTTAATTCTTAATGACAATATAAACAATTAAAAAAGTGTAAATATTATGACATTTTATGTGATAATAAGTGAAAAGCAGGAATGTATGTACTGTAGTTATAGACAAAATGTTTACAATATGTATTTACATAAAACTCCGAGCCCTATTAATCAATCATAATTATACCGTAATTGAGAAAATATCTATGTTATTTTTATGATCTTGTTAATATGGCTCTCATTACTCAACAACATTAGTAAATGTTACACTTTAAACGATTCTTATTGTAAAATGTTACCTGTTCATAATACTGTATTATCGTGTTGGAAGCCATTATTCAGTGTTGCCTTAGTAATCGAAATTAATGATTTTCAGTCGGTCAACACCTATTGTACGCAATTGTAAACCTGAAAAAAAAAATACATGAGATCTATTTATTTATTATTTATTAATCTCATGTAAAATATTTTAGGTTTAGGCTAACACCCATTAAAATTGGCCGACTGCAAATCATTAATTTCAAAGAAACTGTAAAGAAAATTCAAGTTTTCTGTATTTCAGATGTGGATGAATATTTGAAGTTTCCAGTTTCTACTAATTTAATAATTCCCACTACATTTTTAAAATTTTGACTGCCGGGTAATTTCGGGGTAATATTTCCGGGAATATTCGCAATGGCAAAGTTGTCGGGAATTTACTCATCACTAGTCACCATAGAAATATAGGTTATATGAAAATGTTTACACACACCCGAGTACATGGAGCTGATGACCAAGATGCCCACAGCTACGGCCTTCTCAGCAGTAGAATAGACCTTAGCGAGTGATGCTGCTGGTGGTGGTGGTTGTTGTTGTTGTTGTTGTTGTTGTTGTTTTAAGAGGTGGAACATCGAGGGCATCAACATCCTTGACATAGTAGGCTACTCCAAGTTTAATTTCAAGAGGAGCAATATGGGGACAAAGTGTTCGCCAGAAAGAAGGAGTGGCTGGTAGCTCGAGGGGAATTAGGACTCAGACGTTCACGTACCTGTGACCTACTGCGGAATGTTCAAAGGAAACGTACAGTAGAAAAAGTGATTGCCGCGGTGACCCAGAGACGCTTTCTCGTTTACGATGCCTTTGTGGGAAAATAAAAGCTTACCGTACGTGTAATGAGTGTTTTCTGAAATGTGGGATGCATTGTTGTTCTAATGATGAAATAAAAGTTGTGAAATTGCATTTACGTGATCATCTTGCCTCTATCTTGACCTTGGTGCATTTGGTCCGTAGTAAGGAAATGTAGGCCTACTGTCTTTATTACTCCAGGAACACCTCATGGTATAGCGAGTAGCCCGGAGGTCCGGTTTCGATTCCCGGCCCTGTAAAGGAATTTTAATTCTGGTGTGAGGGCTGGAGCGGGGTGCACTCAGCCTTGTGAGCCAAATTGAGAAGAGGAGAGTTCGATTCCCAGCTCAGCCATTCTGGAAGTGGTTTTCCGTGGTTTCCACATTGTGTGCGTATTTGTAATTCAGTTGAGGATTGAGTAGGAGGTGTCCGTGGCCTGAAGTTTGAAAACATCCCGACATTTGCCTGGAGTAGAAGTGGGAAACCGCTCCCAGAGTGGTAGAGGTGGGGATCGAACCCACCCCTTCTCAATTTTGCCTCACGAGGCTGCGTGTACCCCGTTCCAGTCCTCAGACCTGAATTACCTTTCTTGGCAGAGCCGGGAATCAAACCCAAACCTCCGGGGTGACAGCCAATAACGCTAGAAGCTACACCGTGTGTGGTCGTACCGGGGCACATACGTCATGAAAAAATAAGTCTAATACTACAGCCCTTAAGGGCCTTGGCTTACCAAGTAGCCGCTGCTAAGTCATTTGATCTACAAATTGCGGGGTGACGTGTGATCAGCGCGACAGATCTCCTCGGTCGTTAATCTTGGCTTTCTTGAGCGAGGCGCTGCCCCTCTGATCAGATAGGCTAGTTACTCGGTTGTTCCGGCCCTCGCGTCAGTTTGTAAAATCCCTGTCAATGCTGGGTTTCGAACCTACAATCTCCGGACATGCTGCAGTTCCCCATCGCGTGGTGAGCGATTTAATGCCACGGGGTGGAAGGATTTGAGATGATTAACCAAGTGGAGAATGGTTCTTACGGTTGGGTGATCTTCCTCACGCCAACCCAATCGGAGGAATTAATGAGAGATGAAATTAAGGAAACTTGACAAGGTGTTGGAAGGTAGTGGCCGTGGCTTAATAGAAGGTACCGTCTCGGAGAGTAGAAAATGGGAACCCGCATAAAACCTTTTCACGGACGGTCGACAGCGGAATTCTCGAGTGTGGTTATGGTGGCCTGGCGCGCTTTTTCATGCGTACTAGTAGCTATACCGCCTCGGTGTCCGTAGTAAGGGAATATTCATTGGACCACCTTGTGGTGTAGCGGCTAGCATTCCTGGCTTGCCTCGTGAAGCAAAGCTGAGAAGAGGTGGGTTCGATACCCACCTCAGCCATTCTGGGAGTGGTTTTCCTTGGTTTCCCACGTCTACTCGAGGCAAATGTCAGGATGGTTTCAAACGTAAGGCCACGGACGCCTCCTACCCAATCCTCACCTGAATTACAAATACACACACTTCAGATACCACAAAAACACAGGTTATCAGACAAAATTATATACATACACAGCCAAGTACACGGAAATAAATGACCACGATGTCCAAGCCGTTCATATAAAACAACAACAACAACATGATTGTATAGTCAGGTGCCAGATTGGACAACAATATCAAGATATTTCACAAGAAAAGAAAGTGAAGGATAATTGGTTTGTAAATTGAAACCGTGGGAATACTTTTGATCATTATAGGCAGGTTACTGCTTGAAAAAGGAACAAGTCAAGAAGCAACGAATTGAAAATGTGCATTTTTTATTATCTTGGTGGTGTTGGCTTTTTGTTGTTTATTTTATGCGCGAGGTCCCTTCTTCCAGTAGCTAGTCCTTTGGTCCTGATACATTTTTAACTGCACGTAAAATGCCAACGCACACGCATTAAAATAAAAACAAGTTTTTTAAAAGATAGGCTTCCGGGGGTAGTTTATTTCTTATACATATGAGACCATAGCAAACGTTCTGGCTCCTTTTATAAAAATCTATGTCAACAATGAGTTATGCTTGACACTACAAACCACTATAACTGAAAATTAGTTCCAGGTCTTAAAATAAATTTGCTATTGTTGATTCATTGAGGGGTTGTTGCGACATCGTGGTCATGTCGACGAGTGTACTTAGGTGTGTGTAATTTGTATGGTAACCTGTGTTATTGAGATGGCTTTATTGATGTGTGTAGTTGTACTCGTAATTCAGATGAGGCCGTGGCCTTAATTTACGAACCATCCCGGCATTCGCCTGGAGTAGAAGTGAGAAACCACGGATAATCACTTCCAGGATAGCTTAGGTGGGAATAGAACCAGCCTCTTCTCAATTTTGCCACACGAGGCTGAGTGTACCCCGTCCCTGCCCTCAAGCCAGAATTAAATATGGTAGAGCCGGGAATCGAACCCGGGCCTTCGCGGTGACAGCCAAGAGTGCTAGCCACTACGTAACGTGAAATTTCATACCGAATGAAATAAAGGAATTATCATAAGACTGCTGCAGTTTCAAATGAAATCAGGAGAAACAGGAGTGTTGTTAAAACTCAGCAATTTTTCTAGGTTTATGCCGTGGGGTTTCGCCTAGGAACACCAAGCTGGCACGGACATCAAGAGCCCGCTGATGAGCCAGCTCGGTGTTCCTAGGCGAAACCCCACACAAGACACGGCATACGCCTAGAAAAATTGCTGAGTTTTAATTCACTGGCCGTGAAAGCCAATATACCAGCAGAGTTGTTATCCAGCTGATTGATTGACATCTTCTGGAAATAAAAGTTGTACGAGTTGGCAAGCTAAGTAGTTTGTTGTACTGGTTAGCGAGCTAATTAGATTCTTCCTGTCTTCATAACTGCAACAAATACTTTCATGAGGTTGTAGGAAAGACACGAGCAGTGGGTTTTATTTAATTAAGTCCTGACCACCTCGGTGTAGTTGCTAGCATTCTTGGCTGTCCCTCTAAGATCCGGGTTCAATTCCAGCTTCTGCCAAGAAATTTAATTCTTGCCTGAGTGCTGGATCAGGGTGCTCTCAGTCTACGCGGGCCTAGCTGTAATGCATCATTATAGAATAACGGTTTTAGTATCTACTGGACCTAACCTCGGCAGACCAATTGTTTTAGTAGGCCTATCCACCAGACCTAACCTCGGCAGACCAATTGTTTTAGTAGGCCTATCCACCAGACCTAACCTGGGAAGACCAAGGATTTTAGTCAGTGACATATCTTCTCGTGGCAGTTCTCACTAATGTAGCGCAGTGGTAACGTTCTCCCCTGCTGTATCCAAGGTAGCGGGATCGAATTCTGGCGCAGTCGGTTGGCATTTGAGTTTGCACAAATGTGAAGGAACGACGTCAGTAGATTTACTGGCACGTTAAATATCCCCTACGAGGTCGGGGATGAAATGGGATGATTTTCTATGTGACGGTTGATTTTTACGGTCTGATGCCCTTCTGGACGCCAACCTCATGAGTTAATGAAGTTGAGCGAGGAGTTGGAAGGAAAACCATTTTAAGAACGGACGACGGTGGGGTTCGAAGCTCGGACCCACTCGTCTACTGAGTCCGGAGCAACATGGCCCCATGGTCTAGTGCCTTAGCGCGCATAGCTTCCGCGCTCAGTACCTACAAAGCAGTTAAAACGTAATTTCTGAAACGAGCTCTATGCACGTTAATTTATCAGTGATATAAAACTGCTAAGAAAGTCTGTTATAGTAAAAGGTATTTGCGTACAAAAATGACTTCATTCTCGTGCATCACACTGCCTTTCACACCATTGTTACAAACAGTTCACATTCCGTGCACACACAAGTACATCGGGCTGATGACCGGTGTTCCAAACTCCATAAATGAAACAGTAGCAGCAATAAGAACAACAACTACGATTCCTAGCATAGCTTAGCTTTGTTTTCAAACTATATTATATTATTAAGTACCATTTAAATTATCCGCTGTCATCAGAGGCTTTGACGCGTAGAATGCGAACTTGGCTCAGTCATTGGCATCAATGGTCATTGGTGACCGTTGCGCAACACTGTTAGCGCATTGCTTTTGTTTTAAGAGCGCCTGGTTGGATAGTTCCCTATCATCGTTGTTCGCTTGTTCATGTGATTAAGGAAACTTAAGAGCTGAGGTTGCAACGGTGACTTAATTTGAAGTGTGTTGACTGTCTGTTGCATACATCGAGCATTGCGAGTGAATTAAATCGTGCAGCTATGTCCATTAAAGACGGATTTGTTACCCTGAAGTGGAAAGGATTTAAAGATAACATGATTCAATCATTTCAACATCTCCGGCAGAATCTGGATTTCGCCGATGTAACTGTTTCTTGCGAGGGAAGAATTTTTAAGGCGCACAGAATTGTTTTGTGTGCGTTAAGTCCGTACTTCGCATCGTTATTGAAGGAGAACCCTTCAATGTATCCTATCATCATACTACCACATGTTCCTTACGCTCACCTGGAGACACTGATGCAATATATGTATGGTGGCAGTGTGACAGTGGCCGAATATGATCTTGGAGATTTACTGAAGACTGCCGAACAATTGCAAGTTAGGGGTCTAGCAGATCAGTAGCAGATTGAGCTATTGTTTATCGTCGGCATTATGAATGGTGCACGGCTAAGGCTTGTCAAATTAGGGTTATCTGAATATTCTTTTTACTTTTTTCATTATTGTTTTACTGTACTTGGGACATATTCTGAAAATCTGTACTTTTGTGTGTTTTTATTGTGTAGAACAGTTAATTGCATTGATCTGAAGACAGTGTAATTTTTAGGAAGTGTTTTTGAAAACGATATTTTAATTTTGTCAGTTTTCATGCAAGTGGAACTTTATTCCGATTATTCATGTTCCAAGTTTGTTGCTAAGAATGAGTGTCCGAGTGAAGTTGCCGGTACAGTACCTGATATGTACGAGAACTTTCGTTCGTTCAGTAATCAAATTGCTCAAGTATAGGTTGTGTCAAAAAACTTAACAGTATACTGTATGTTAAAACGTAAGTTTTTCTTTTGTATTTCTTTTTCGAGTGATGCTTAGCTCGGTTATTTAAATTTTAGTTGAGCACGTAGGTGCAATTTGTGTCACAAGTTTTAACGTATGCGTGTAGACATGTTTTAAGTCATAAACTGATTTTGTTTTTCACTTGGAAACTGTAATTTATTCAGTAAACAAAAGTAGATTTGGAACTTTTAATAATAATATGTAAATTCACATGTTTTTTTATTTCGTTGTATTTAGTAGCCTAATGTTCAATTCCTCTAGTCCTACCGTCTTGGTAGCCTATATTACTGGGTGGTGATCGTGATTGTTGCTCTAAAGGTCGGACTTCGAGTTGAGCCTGTCTGCTCTTAAATTTCAAACCTAGGCCTAGGTGTCAGGGGCATTTTTCGCGTCGAAAGGAAAATAATGTATATGTAAACTATTTGACTAAATTAGCAACATTTGATTCTTGAAGAAATGGTGAAAACTGCATAAAATAGTTTCACCATAACCTATACCAGCTACCATATTCTTTGACGATGGCTCTTGTTTAATTTGACATCGTAGTCATTTTATCCCCGTGTGCTTGGGTCTGTGTGTGTAGAATTTGTCTGATAACCTGTACGATTGTGGTGTGTGTATTTGTAGTTGGAGGCAGAGCCGCTCCGCGGATTTAAGGGGGCACATACAGCTCAAGGAGCCACAACAATAACGATTTTAATATTATAACAGTGCCTGCCACAAATCTTGTACAACAATGATATACATATCCAAGGAAACACACACACCTTGCTATTAGAAGCAAAGTTAAAAATTTTCAAAATTCAAATGATAATTATTTTTATCATTTTTTTAAAATTGGTTCTTGTTTTGTGCTGACCTTCACCTTTTCCCTGATATCTCCCGTGTTTATAGGGATTTTTGGAGTTTTCTTTTTTTAATGTGGGTGTTAAACCTTCTGCTACAAAATGAATCTCACTCAAAACCGTTGTGACTTCAATTAGTCTTTCTATGAAACTTTAACAGTTTTTTTTAGTTTGCTCAGAATAAAAATCTAAATAATGACGCTTAATTAATGAATTAATTAATAATGTGAAAATATGCGGGATTCATTTTGTAGCAGAAGGTTTAACACCCACATTAAAAAAAAAAGGAAACTCCAAAAATCCCTATAAACACGGGAGATATCTGGGAAAACGGTGAAGGTCAGCACAAAACTAGAACCAATTTTGAAAAAAATGATAAAAATAATTATCATTTGAATTTTGAAAATTTTTAACTTTGCTTCTAATAGCAAGGTGTGTGTGTTTCCTTGGATATGTAAATCATTGTTGTACAAGATTTGTGGCAGGCACTGTTATAATATTAAAATCGTTATTGTTGTGGCTCCTTGAGCTGTATGTGCCCCCTTAAGGGCCCCTATGTAATGTTTTGCTCGGGCCATCCTTGAAATATGTTTAATTATTACTATCCACTTCTACCTATTCTGGAAAAACGATGCCATTCTGAGAAAAGCATCTGATGCACAGTCATAATATTAAAAACAGGTTATCACACAAAATTTCACACATACCCAAGTACACGGGGCTGAATTACCACGATGTCCAAGCCCCTCAAATGAAATAGCATCAATAACTTATAGCATAGTTTGTGACTGGCACTCATTTCATGAACTGACAATTTATTATACAGCTTACGCCAAGAACGATCTTTTTGCCAGACTTCGTTAGTAACTAAAACTGACTTATGGAATTCAGGGTGGTGAGCAAGTAATCTGCAAAGAAAATAATATATTGATTGATTTTTATCACTACATACTAACCAGTCTGTACGAACACATTCTACATTCTGTCGTTTTGAAAATAATACTGCTCTCAAGAAGGTTCTTGTTCCGTCACTTGGAAGGTTATTACGCATTGCAGGGGGACCTCTTTGAATAATATCTTGGAACTCGTGTAGTATACGTTGCCCGGCGCCATTAAAATCCGAAAAAATTTCTATAGAAATGGCCAATGTTACTAATATACAGGAGTTGAATATTTTTTCGCTAGAGTGTTACTGTATTTTTTCAGAGTGCCAACATTATTGTTTCTAGACCAATATTTTCATCCATACCAATGGTTTTCGTCCAGACCAATAAAGCTAATATCCCCTGGTTTTTGTCACGCACAGTGGGGCTAGTCACGCATCAATAATCTTTATCCAGGCCAATGGTTTTGCCTAGTAGTACAGTCAGTAAGTTGGCAGAATTACGTCATCAAGGCCTACACTTGTCCTAACAAGTTTTAAATGAAAATAAATTTTAAATAAATAAAACAATATTCGCAAGAAAATGTAAAGAATCACTAACGGGCCATCATTGCTTACGGACCCACACCGCTTAGGGGCCCCTATGCATTTGCCCCCCCTGGTCCCCCCTTCTCGGCGGCCCTGATTGGAGGTGAGGGTTGGGAATGAAGCGACCATGGCCCATCCCGGCAATTGTCTGGAATATAAGTGGGAATGGAAACCTCCCCTTCTCATTTTTGCCTCACAAGGAGCTGAGTGTACCCCGTTCCAGCTCTCAGACGAGTTTTAAATTTCTAGGCAGAGCTGGGAATCGAACTCGCATCTCAGAATTGCAGGAATGCCCGCAATTACACCACAAGGTGATCGATCTCACTTTGGGCGTAGGGCCTACCCTTTTTTTTTAGCTACAACTTGAAAATAATATACTCAACGTAAGACGTGATATCACGAGAAAAAAGACCTAACCTAGCCCTAGGCCAAAGAACACGAACAAGCAGTGAGAGGTGTTTGATAAACAAATGCCTTATGATCCGAAGCGCGATTGTTTTAAGGGGCGAAACATCTAGGTCAATAATGTTATTGGTGTTACGTCTCTTTTTTAACTACTGATGCTTTTAGAAACTCCGGGGTGCCGGAATTTTGCTCCGAAGGGGATCAATTATGATTCTAATATTTGAGTTTTGTGTGTGTTATTTTTAATTTGTACATACAGTATGTTATACGATTATTTTTTTCTGTATAACTTACACATGGCATATTGATTGGTTCGAGGAGTACAACCCTTCGAATGAAGCACTACGCCATTTGCTGAAGTAATCAGTTTCAATGATGTTCGCATCGCGCATTCACAAGGTACACAACAACGAAATAAATGTTGCCACCAGCGAAATAAACTTGCCCACCAGTTAGGCCTACAAATTTAAATTCCTCTACTACCAGCCCCTTCCCAATTTAACTAAAAGACGGGTTCACCCTGATCAATATTTTGCTAGAATGTTCTTGTTCGAAATAGCTGTAATTTGCAAATGCTTGTATGATAATCATTTTCAAGCACATACCTCGGTACGAGTTTATGTACGACCTTGTAGAAACAGGAATAATAAAAGGTGGAAATATAGATCGGTCTGTAGAGTTATTAAAAGTTAAATAATGTTGTTCACAGTACTGCTGTACTCTGCTATCGCTTTGTCCTGATTAATATCCTCGTGATTACAACTAAAACGCTATTATATTTCGTATAAAGAACTATCAAGTTTCAATTTTGTTACAGCCTAACTCATTTTCGCAGATCTTTTACACGCTAGGGGCAGAGGACCTTGCTGTTCTGTTCCTTAAAACAATAATCATCTTTCTTACACATTGTTCCTAAGGTCGCCAGCTTTCGTACCAGTTAGTCATTGATGTTTTAAGGGGCGGAACTACGAGGTCATCTGCTAGATGAGGTGAAAACCACCAGATTTAGAGTTTTAAGGGGCGAAACAGCGAGGTCATATGCACCTATGTGGTGATAGTTGCAAAGGATAATATATCGGGGTTATTAACCTCCCTTTTCCTTCCTTAAAACAATAATCATCTCTCTTACACATTGTTCTTAAGGTCACAAGAAAGTCACCAATCCCAGTTCACTCTGAACCACCTCACGGTGTAGCGGCTAGTGTTCTTGGATGTCGTTCCAGGAGATCAGGGTTTGATTCCCGGCTCTGTCAGATTTTACAGTAATTCTGGTGTGAGGGCTGGTACGGAGTACACTCAGTCTCATGAGGCAAAACCGAGAAGAGGAGGGTTTCGATTCCCATCCTGGAAGTGGTTTTCCCACCTCTACTCCAGGCAAATGCTGGGATGGTTCCTAACTTACAGGGCATTCCGCGACTATTATAGGACACATCAATCTTAGAGCACCACATACAGTAGGCCTATTCACATTCGGTCTCCATTATGTTTCAAACATCGTACCACTTAAAAAAAAAAAAAAAAAAAATAGCTGAAGGAGTGAACCTTGAATGACTTGGATAATGCGTTCAAAGGTAAGTGTAGCTAATTTTGAAATACTGTGTATTGAAAAATTGTCACAAAGTAGGCTTAACTCCATTTTTCAGTAGGCATATTGAAAACATAAGCTTATTTGTCGATCATTACGAGTGTAATGTCTTCTGACATGACAAATGTACAGTGACAGCTTCTAGCGGTGTTGTTTCGTAGGACCACACTCTGTGCTTTGTCTAACCCTCATTTGATATTGTACTAACTTGATTTAATGCGCAGATCTGTACATAATACAGTACTTGGTTCCCGAGCAAAGGATAAATGGGAGTTTCCTACAGCCTTGCATTTACTGCATGCTTCACTTGTGAATGCGGTTTCTTTTATTGTTAAAGAGTACCGGTACCGTAGCTAACCAGTGACTAACTTTTACTTCATACTTGCTGTAGAGACTCTGTTGTGTCGGGACCATCTCTTTATATTTCTTGTTGTCATCCTTTTGCACCCCACGGTGTAGCAGTGCATGTTAAATAGCTCACCACGACCGCGAAGGGCAGCTGGAGCAAGTCCGAAGATGGTAGGTTCGAATCCCGCCACTGACAGCTGCTATCCGAGTGGTTATTTTACAACACTCCCAGGCAAAATGCCGGGATAGTACCTTATTGCGAATCCTGGGGCTACGGCCCTATTCCCGACCCTAATACAGTTACACTTCTGCAGTCACCACAGAAACCCAGGTTATCAGGCAAATTGAACAGAGGGACGATGGTCAAAATGTCCCAAACCCCTAATTATTTATTTATCGTATGGTTTTTAGTGCCGGGAGTGTCCGAGGACATGTTCGACTCGCCTGAGTCTGTACTGTAGCTGCTTCCAGCGGACACCCTTAGGGTGAGCTACAAGTTCCGTTCAATTTCAAGTAGTTCCAACTTTCGCCACTAGATAGACTATCAATGATGCCAAGTGGTGAACGTTGGAACTTTGATAGAGCGTTCCGACGAAATCTAACCTAACAATTTCGCTTCACACAAGTTTAATCTGTGGAAGGATCTTTTACATGCCATAAATGCCCTAGAATGAATTAATAACCTGGGTTGAGTAAGGCGTGAAGATGTGACCTCAGTCAGAATCCGATTCTCCTGCTGTCGGGTAGGAGCATTTAGCCATTTACACCAATGTGGTCGCACTCCGACCGCGGCCAATATTTTCAAGTCTTATTAGAGGGAGAGGCGCTATTGCGGCAGCTTCCGGAATGCCGTGAAGATATCTTTGATATAGACAATACACACACAGAACCACCTGTTTACTGGAGTCTGCACCTGACTCAGATTTTTGAAACATAGAAATGACTTTAAGACATAGCTTTCCTTGAAACGGTCATATCTGTTGAGACTTGCAAATTTGACCGCAGTCAGGATTAGAATCCGAATCTCCTGCTGTACGGACAGGTGCGTTTAGCCATTTATACTGTGAGAGCCTTCTATACAGAACAGAATCTCGAGGGCGCCGTTTGACGGCCGGGCCACTGGCTAGCCGCCTCTCAAGCAAGACACTGGCGCTAGCAGCAGCGTAGCGCCCAACTAGTTCAACATATTTACACTTTTGAACGTATTTAATAATCATAATTTATGCTCGACGATGTCGAAATGTAAACATTATGTGTCAGAAAACTGTATCATAATGAGGCTCATTATAACACTATTTTTCATTATGAAACAGTTTCTCCCACCAATCAGAGCTCAAGAAACAGTTGTGTGACCAAATAGATAAGGATACCTTCGCGCATGCGCTCAAAATCCAACATGTCTGTATAAATTACCGACATGGAAAGTGGTTTGTTCGCGTACATAAACTGGCGAATATGAGACAAGAAATAGCACTGTACCTTAATATCTCCAAATCCAATTTCTACACAGCGCATTGCTTTCAAAACTACTCGGTGACAATATTAGTGAATGCTATAGAGCTGGACGGCAGTCTGAAAAACAATAGGTGTTCTGTGTTGGCAAGCAAAGTGAATGGTCTCTGCTTTCGGAGTGCCTTGACCCTCGCATGCGCTCTGTGAATATTTATGTTAAAACATATAATAAAGTTTTAATTATCGTCGAACATAAACAGTCGTATGCAACTCGCCTATAATGGTAATTAAGACACTCGTATGGAAATTATAACACTCTCTTACGCTCGTTTTATAAACATACTCGTGTCTTAATTATTGCCATTATAGGCTCGTTGCATAATGTACTATTCTTACATGAATTTCAGAGTAGTTGCTGGAAATACTGTCCTTTATTTTCTAAACACATGTTGCATCGACGAAGGAAGTTTTGGTACACTCGCTGTAATTCATCCTCACTGATTTATTATTGATTTAAGCCCACTAAGGAGCGCTTATGACTATTTCTTTTTGGATGCTCGCTTCCGTTCCCAATAACTCTTTAACCCTGCCAATAGTTTTTTCCTTCCCTTCCTGTGAAAGAGGTTGGCGAGATTTAACAACCGTTGGTAGGGGCGACCACGAATAAACCATGTGACAAAATCTGTTCTCGAGAGCCTCTAGAAGTCTCGAGTACCGTACGTGGTTTGTTTCTGTATACATTCTGTTTGAAGTTCCCCCACAAGTAAAAATCGAACGGCGCTGAAACTTACGAACACATTAATTTACTAGAAGACTTCTTCCTGAGAAGATAAGTTTCCACTAGGAAAATTCGATGTTTTGTTCTATACCTTGCCACTGTTCATTTTCCTTAGATTATTTTAGGTTAAGGTTATAGCATGGCTACCTTTTGGCTGATAGATCATTGCAAGGAGTATTGAGCCTTGAGCCATGGTATTCCTTTAATGATCTAGTAGTGAGGTGGGAGGGGGGCATGAATCATAGAGTGACACATCTGTATTTTTATTTTTATTTTTGATGCTATTTTTTATATATATCTTTGATTATTATTTTATTCCATGCTCATATAAGTTAGATTTATTATATATTCTTTTTATGACGCTGCTTTGTTTTATATAGATAGATAGTTTTGATTTTCTTAGACTTAGACCGTGTTAGGTCTGATTATTACAAATGAAAGATGAAGTAAAAAGTTGCTTACAAGATGTGAGGTTTGGATAGAGGAAGAGTGGGATTAGTTGAATGAATTTGAAGAATGAAAGTGGATCTGTATTGTGAAAGAAAAATAAATAGAAGGAGAAGATAATAAATATGTTTTTAGGAAATGTGTCTCTCATGGTAGATTAATTACCACCACCCCCGAAACATGAAACACTACAACCTTAGCATGTTCACTGGACACGAGGAAGGCTACAGTACTTCACAGCAAGTCGTAATTATCTCAACTAAGGTATCTTGCCAGCTCCGTATGTAATAAACGTTATGGCAGCATCCGGGGATTATCGACATGCTGTTGTGTAATCTGCAAATGCTAGTCATCTGGCGCTGACTCTCCGCTTCCATCACACGGCCCCGGCGAGTTTCTGTTCTATGTACCAATGCGGCCAACTCTTTCGGCCCTGACAGTATTACGTATAGAGGCCTAGGATGTCTTTCATTCTCCCACTAAAGGCCTACATTTCGCTCCCCCGATATTCTCGTTTTACGAGGCGGTCGGAACTCTTGAATAGGGCCTACTATGATTGTATACAGCATTATTATTACATACAAGTACATTTTAAACTTCATTCAGACACCAGCCAATCAGCGCACAGCACTACTAAATTCAAACTCCCCGCTCCAGTGACAGACTTTACACCACAATAACACTAGACACAAGTACTTCTCACAAATATTAATCACATGAGGTGGTAGCTGAGGCCTTTATAAAGCAATTCATTGCTACAAAACAATGCCAAACCTACTACAGGTCTATATTTTTCATCTCTCCTAAAGCACTACTTAACTTCAACCTACTTAAGGTCTTCTATATTTTCATATTAAATTACGAATCTAAGGGCTAGTCACTCATAATTGCGGCTAGTATGCTAGGCTGTCACCCCAAGGTCCGGGTGAAGCCTTTACACACACTGCAAAATCACACACAGCTAAACCATGGTGAGCGAAGCGACACTAATAACAACTACAGTATCGGCAGGAGTGTGCACTTTAAGCTGAAACGGTCTGCTACTCTCTTTTTCATTTTGCACTGCCCCTAATAATTAATTAATTGCACCAGTAATTAATTAAATTAACCACATATTATCCTTGCACAATTAAAAATCAAAACCATGCACTGTAAATACTCTGGCCATAAGTCATTCATTAGACTATAGCCAGAGGTAACTTTCAAATCATTATTATTATTATTATTATTATTACCGACAGTAGTGGCTGCGCTCGCTAAAGCGTTGCGTTAGGCCATGTGGCCAAGCTCTCTGCTGACTCGGTAGACGCGTGGGTTCGAGCCCCACCGTCGGCCGTCCTTGAAATGGTTTTCCGTGGTTTCCCATTTTCAACTCCAGGCAAATGCTGGGACGGTACCTTCTGACAGGCCACGGCCGCTTCCTTCCACATCCTTGACCAGTTTCATTCACCATCATTCATTTCATCTCTCATTAACTCCTCTCATGAGGTTGGTGTCAGGAAGGGCATCCGGCCGTAAAAATCATCCGCCACAAAGACTTCCATCGCATCTCATTCCCGACCCCGTTGGTAAAACGGGAATAATAAGGGGTAGACATACATTATTATTATTATTATTACCCTCCAAACATTTTTCCTTCAAACTAGAGTGAAAGGAGCCCGGTTTACGGGCACCAGACTCTTAATTTCGTCCTGCATTCACCTGTCAAGGTGATATGCTTGTCACTGCCTGAGAGTAGTAGGAGCAATGTTTCACCCCATAAAACAACCACCAATTTACTCGGTCCTTTTTCGGCTTCAAACCTGGACTAGATTGAATTTATTGTTGCTCTTGTATAGGCTACAAAGCCTCTTTATACAGCTTGAGCATATAAATACAATAGGAGAAGAAAAGAACTAACTTAAACATTCAGTTGACAATAAAATTATGTTCTTGATACAGGTAGTTGTTATTTCTTCTAGATAATCTTTGAATGTTTGCTACTGAAAAATTAACCCCTACTACTATAATTTAGCTTAAATCGAGGGAGAATCCCTGAGTCAGTCGTTTGCCCATCCTGAAATATATGCCCTGAAGTTGGAATTTATCTCATGCCATTTTTTTCAGGTATTTTATTTGTGTCAGAGGTACCAAAATATACAAACAAGAAATTGAATATGAAAAAAAAATCACATAATGAAGCACTTGCATATAACGTACCGGTACCGGTAGTCTCTTATACATCCCGCCTAATGTAATAGAGACCGATAAGCTAGGGGTTACGCCAATTAAAACAACAACCAACATCATGGGCATAAATACATGATGACTAACTGAAAAAGTTGTCAATTAAGTTATTAGGCGAAAAAAATACCTGTCCAGTTTTAACTCACCATCACTTGATGGATCTGCAGATTATATTGAAATGGGGCTATGAGCACAATGGTGGCCCAATCCACAAATTTGCTAAGGGCTAGTCACTCATAATTGGGGCTAGTATGCTAGGCTGTCACCCCAAGGTCCGGGTGAAGCAACGCTGAGAAGAGGTGGGTTCGATTCCCACCTCAGCCATCCTGGAAGTGATTTTCCGTGGTTTCCCCGCTTCTACTCCTGGCAAATGCCGGGAATGATCCTAACGTAAGACCACGGCCGCTTCTTTCCCAATCCTCACCTGAAAATTCACGTCGGTCGCTAGGTTCTGTATGTATGCAGTGAGGTCTTCTTTGCGATGTACTGTATTCTACAAGCAAGAAGTTAGTATAGCGACAAAACTCTCCATCGCTGAGTTTTCACACCGACGTGGCTAACAAGCAGTGAGAGCTTAGTGAATCCAGGATATCTCATACAGTACATAAGCTGGATATAACTGATGTGAGGGTTGCACAAAAGATTACTGGGACAAATGACAGGAGGGTACTCGTAATAAAGAGAGAAAGGGTAAGTTGGAAATAATAAGTACTTTATTGCAGCCAATGGCCAAATTAATTAATAAAAAACAAGAAGATTGCCTTAGTCTTCACTACAAAACATTGTAAGTGTGACCCGTCTTTGTTTGCACAACATCACGTGATACCTATCACACTGCTCTCCACATAGCAAACAGATGCACTGCTGGTCCGGCTGATGAAATTTCTTCTTGGTGCATACTTTATAGTGAAATCCATGCACCGAAAATCTCGTGACTATATGACGCAAATCGTACAATGCATTTGTCCATTCAGTTGAAAGCATCGCGTCAGTGCCGTTAAAGTCGTTCCATATGTCTTCTCTCTCCCTTTTCAATTCTGTCAGTAGGATCTCATATCCAGGTGTAACGGGCAGCAGTAAGTTCAGTCTCAGGTCTTCAACAAAATATGGCTCTCTAGCTAGCAGGTAAACCAAACGGGATGGCGTGTACTTTGAAAGCCACAAAGCTCTCTTGAGATAGATGGATTTTACTCTTTCCAGATCTGCCAGGTGTTTTCTCTTGAGGTGTATCCATATATTTTCCAATCCATAAGATGCAATTGGTGCTATTTTTACATGAAACAGTTGGATTGGAAATAAACACGCTACATGAGGAGACTCGGGTGGTGGGTCATGTGATGCGAATAGGGGGATTACCTAGGAGGTTAATGTACTCTGCTATAGATTTTTTTTTTTTAAATCGTTTCGGTCGTCTATGGACCACGTTATTTCAACTGCCTTTTCCCTCGTTCTTTCACATTGGCCCAGTATTCGCGCATTCTTCTTCGGTGAGCTTCCCTTCGTTCTTCGGTCCACTTCTTGCCAGTTTTCAATATAGGTTTTGGCTGAAAACTCCGTATCTCCCCAAGTTTCTTCTTCAAAGAGTCACGTTCCAAGATGTCCTCATGTGATATCCCCAGTTCTTGTAGGTCTTTTTCCACCTCTGTAAACCAGATCCCCTTGGTTTTCTTTCCCACAAAGTAGGCACAGATTCGATTGGACAATCTTCCGGAGTTCATTCGTGTTAAATGGCCATAAAAGGAGAGTCTTCTTTTGCGAATGGTGTCCGTTATTTTCTCCACATGTAGATAGAGTTCATCGTTGTGTCGTCTTCTATACTCTCCTCGTTCCTTGACCGGGCCCAAGATCTTTCTCAGAATCTTCCTCTCTTTGGCTTCGAGTTGTTCTGCCAGGCCTTTCTTATTCATCGCCAGGCATTCTGATGCATATAACGCCTCCGGGCGAATAACGGTAACGAAGTGCCTCAGTTTGGCCTTGAAGGACATTGATCGTGATTTGTAAATGTCTTTGGTTAAATGGTAAGTCATTTCCATTTTGTTAATCCGTGCCACGAAGGCTTCCTTTTCACGAATGTTGGGCTCAATCCATTCACCCAGGTATTTGAATTTCTCTACCTGTTTTATTTGTCCTCCATTCACCGTAAGTTCTCTGGGTTCCGACTTGATGTTCGTTATAAACTGCGTTTTCTCAAACGAAATCTGAAGACCTGCCTTTGCTGCTTGCACCTGTAATTGATTGATTTGTTGTGTGGCTGTGTCAAGAGAATTAGAGAAAATTGCAACATCATCTGCGAAAGCTAAACAGTCGATTGTCAGGTTTTTGTTCTTACAACCTAGTCTGACCCCATTCTCTATACCATCCTTACACAATTCTTTACGCCATTCTCGAATAACTTTCTCGAGAACACAGTTGAATAAAAGAGGCGAGAGCCCATCTCCCTGTCTCACCCCTGTCCGTATTGCGAAGGATTCAGAAATCTCTCCCCTGAATTTCACTTTGGAAGCCGTATCCAATAGGGATTGGTGAATGATTGCTCTTGTCTTATTATCTAAACCAAATTCTCTTAAAACCTGGATCAGGGTACTTCGATCCAGCGAGTCGTAAGCCTTCTTGAAATCAACAAAAGTCACAACAAATTTCTTACTTCTCAGATTCATGTACGATAGAATTGATTTTAGATTCATGATTTGCTCAACACAAGAGCGCCCCTTTCGAAATCCACCTTGGTATTCGGCCAGGTGTTGATCGAGCTGTGCTTCCGCTCTCGTTTGAAGCGCTTTCGCGAGAATCTTGTATGTTATCGAGAGGAGTGATATGCCACGATAGTTGTTTACGTCCGCTTTATCACCTTTCTTGTGCAGGGGATGAATTAGGGCCGATGTCCAATCACTGGGCAGTTTCTCTGTTTCCCAAATCTCCCGGATGATATCCGTTAGCTTGTCGACTGGTTTTTCACCTGCGTATTTCCAGAGTTCGGCAACTATTGAATCCTCACCTGGTGCTTTATTGTTCTTAAGTGAGTGAATGATCTGCTTGATTTCTTCCCTAGTTGGTGGACTTGAGTCTGGATTGACGAGCACATTACTGTGAAAGGAAAATTTCGATGTTGGAGCCTCACAATTGAGAAGGGACTCAAAGTATTTCGCCAGGATCTGGCAGTTGTCTTTGTCATTGTAAGCAACTTTCCCATCGGGATTCCTAAAGTGAAGACTGGGTGGTGTGTATTTACTGAGATTTTGCTTGAAGGTTTTATAGAAATCACGGGTGTTGTTCTTTTTGAAATCTTGGTCTATCTGTGCCAACTGATTTTTTTGGAATGCTCGTTTTATCCCGCGTATGGTTTTATCAGCCTGCTTTCTCACGACCAGGAATCTCTCTCTGTTTTCTTCATTCTTCTGTTTGTTCCATCGCAACCAGGCAAGCCGCCTTTGGTGAATGGCATCGTCACATTCATCAGTCCACCAAGGATGCCGCCTCAACTTTGTCAGTGGGATGGTTTCCTGTGCCGTTTCAAGAATTGCTTCTTTGAGTTGTTCCCAATTCTGTGGCTCAAGTGTTTCAAGTTTCTGACTGAATTCGCTTTGTGTTTTCAGTTTTTCCACATCAAACCTGTTGATCTTTCTTCCCTGAAATCTCTTGGTGGATCTTGGAAGAAGTTTTAATTTTATCTTTGAAAGATAGTGATCAGAGTCAAGATTCGCGCTTCTTAAGACTTTTACATTCTGGATTTCTCTACGAGATTTACGAGAAATAGCAACGTGGTCAATTTGGAATTCGCCGAGA
This sequence comes from Meconema thalassinum, assembly GCA_946902985.2. NCBI lineage: Eukaryota > Metazoa > Arthropoda > Insecta > Orthoptera > Tettigoniidae > Meconema > Meconema thalassinum. The sequence goes on from OX336393.1 coordinate 112,225,329, forward strand.
TGGAGATTTGGGGATGTCCATGTTTTCTGTTTTGCAGGAAGTTGTTTGAAAGCGGTTGACTTCATCACTAGGTTGAACGCCTTGCACAACTCCACTGACCTTTCTCCATTGCGGTTTGTTCTTCTGTGGGCCGGGTATTCTCCGATAATATTCTTGAATTTCTTTTCCTTACCGAGCTGAGCATTGAAGTCCCCAAGAAGGACGATGATGTGTTCCTTAGGAATCTTGGATAGAATATCTTCAAGCTCTTCCCAGAATATTTCCGTCCCTTGTGGATCGATTCTGTTAGCTTGATTAATTGGGGCATGGACGTTCACCATGGTGTAGATTTTATTTGTGCTCCGAAACGAAAGGATCGAGACTCGACTGTTGGGGGACGTGAAGTTGGTGATGGACTCTAAAATCTTCTTACTGACCACAAATCCTGTGCCAAGGTGGGGGATGGATTTTACTACACGTTTTCCGACTTTACCTTTGAAGATTCTATACCCCTGGGAGTCAAAAGCTTCTGCATCAACAAACCTTGTTTCCTGAATTGCTGCGATCAGGATTTGATGATGTTGTAGGGTGTCAATCAGTTGTTTCAATTTACCGACCTTCATAAGGGAGTTCACGTTGAATGTTGCGAAGAAGTTGCGTCTTTTGTGTCTGATCTTGTTTGTAGGAGTCTCCGATACCTCCAAGCATGTCGTTGCAGGCTCCCCAGAGTCCGAAGTCCTGCATGCGTCGTGCAAGACGACGGTGGATTGGTTACCACCTGGGGTAGTTGCTTCAGCAGACGTTTCCTCCATGCTTTTCACAGTTGAAAAAACTGTAGATAGGGGGCCAGTGATATTGCACACTGACCAATGTACTGCCAAGGTTGTGAGCCTTGGAGTCCCCAGCACTGATCGGCTCGCCGACCCAGCTTCCCGCTGGGATTGGTTACCCAACCTTCCACTGGGTTGCTCGGCTTAACAGGGGGCACCTCTTGTAGGTTACATGCTGGAGTTGGAGTGAAAGAGGCTAAGTTGGATTCTCTTGCTGAATCCAATATGTTTAAGTCGCAGCTGACATGCAACAACGCATTTCACTCCCATTAGCCCAGAGCCGTAAGGACTCCTCCCAGGTTGATTCCTGGGACCCAGAAATATTATTATTATTAATATTACAGTGGTCGAAATTTAGAATAGCCAAATTAAGGTACTTGGCATTCGAAAAAAAAAATGCTAAGAACTTGGACTTAAGAGGTGTTTCGAAAAAAAAAAGTGTCCGATATCTAACAGGGGTTGGGATTGGTCAAAACGAAAAGAAATGCTCCTATAAACATATGTACGGAAACAAATACCGGTTGAGATACTGTATGAGCCATTTTATCCGCGTGGACGAGGCGTTGTGGTATGTAGTCCAGGCGTCTTTCCGTTGAAGGTCTTTGCATGAGTTGGATGTTCAGTCATAGTATGCGGCTTTCCGGTTCGCTGGACCTTAATCCATTGGATTTATGGCTATGGGGACATTTAAAGACATTGGTGTATGCCACATCCATCGATAATGTGCAGATGTTACAAGAACGAGTGACCAATGATAGTGCCCACATCCGCGAGCAGCCAGGCGTGATTGGACGAGTTGGGGATTCCTTGCGAAGACGAGCCGAAGCTTGTGGTAACCATGTGGAGCATCTCTTGTAACGTGCAGATGGTATCTGCGGACTGGCTGAAATCATCACAGCTCCTGGTTGGTGGTGTTGATGGACGTTTGCCCAACGCGTGTTCTGTTAAACGTGTGTGACAGTCAAGTGTTCATTAGAGGTAGCTGGTAGGATGACGTCCATTGCCTGAAGTGTAAATACACAACACAAGTAAAAAGGCTCATATCCCAACAGGTATTTGTTTCCGGACATATGTTTATAGGAATATTTCTTCTCGTTTTGACCTATCCCAACCTTTGTTGCAATATCGAACACTTTTATCGAAACACCCTGTATGTTCCGAACATTGATTTTTAAAAGATATGAAAACTGATAATTCGGTTTGATGTTGTTCAATGGCATTTTATTTGTATAAACGTTTCTCCTTTGCAATAGAGTATATTTATTTGCCATCAACAGGTACCAGTTTGTACGATATAATGAAGAATTCGATTCACGACTTTTAAGAGTTTTCTTTATTATATGTACTCTATCAGTATGTCTTCTGCAATACTATTTTGTTCTTTTGAAGGTTTTCTTCGTAAAATAGCTTCAGGATTGGGAAGTGAAAAGTTCTTACCGACGGTGCATCAGTAAAACATATCTCATAAATCTGGTATAGTTGTCCAACCTGAAAGGAAGTTTCGCCCACCTGTCTCCAAAATCCTGACTGCTGGTCTGGTTCGAACCCGCGACCTTGAGTACCAGAGGCTACCTCGCCAACCGCTCGCCTGTAGGCGCCTTCGTATGGGAAAAGGATGATATTCAAGAGTCTGGTGAAGATGACCTCAAAAGTGTTGCTCGATTTTATTGCAACTCGGAGCACGTTTCTGCGCGTCCGGTCTGATTGTAGAGCAAGCTGACTGCACACGGTGTTTCTCAAGGAAGTTCACCACATACCTCACCTCGCTGTCCTTGTTGGAGCTCGACAGGTATGCAGAGCCGGAACAGCTTTCGGTAATGGTTGCTTTGAAACTGGTTAAATCCGTACATTGCTTCCCTTCACCAGTCTCTCGTGGAACTATTGTTTTTATTTAGAAGCTTGGTTGTTTAATTTAGGGACTTTGGGAATCTCGATCATCAGCCCTGTGTACTTGTTAGCTTTTGACATCAAGGCGTCCCAGGGCTATCCCGGCATTTGCCTGGAATGAGTGTGAAGAAACGCTGAGGAAAAGCAACACTCAGGATGGGTATCGAGAGTCAAACCTCAGATCTCCGAGCGTCAGCCGGATACCCAGTAGAGTCGTGGATCATTCAGTTCCGTTCGTGAGCATTACAGGTGATTGAGGCTTTTATCATATAACCCGTGCACTGTACATAATACGCGACCTGTGCGTGAGTTGGTGATCATGGGGCTTCAGCTGAGTCCGGTATTGCTTCCCTTTAGTTGTACCGAGCTTGCCACGGTGGGTGAGTGGTTATCATGTCGGTCTACCAACCCCAAGCTTGCAAGTTCGTTCCTGCCCGTGGTAAGTGATATTTGAAAGGCGGCAAAAATTACGACACGCATGTCATACGATGTTGGCATGTTAAAGAACCCATTTGAATTAAGTAGGCCGTGTTCTTGGTGGCAAAATTAATCTCGGGAGTTTCCGCCAACACAAAGTTCCTCATTTATCTACTAGAAAGCGCTATAGTGTTCAAGGAGCTTAGATATCTAACCTCCTTGACTTTCATATTGCTTCAAGGAACAACAAAATTCGACATGCAAGCTGCCCTCTGGGTGTCAATTAACAAAGCTTGCACCCGGCACCCGAGGCCAACGATATTATTATTATTATTATTATTATTAGTTGTTGTGCCGAGATCCTCCCATGGTCAATTCTTATTCTCTTCTGCACCTCCGTTGTTACATGCGGAGATATTTATTTTCGTGCCTTTTATAACTTCCCTTTTCATTTTCCGTCAGGTACAGTCATTTTTAGATGGGTCTGAACCCTTTCTGCATCAACGTACATTAATTACGTTTTACAAGGGGGCACATGTCATCTATATACCGCCTCTTTAAACAAACAAAATCGTATTGACCTTCACAACCATTAATTACTCAGCTTAAGCCTTTACCGTGTCGGTTGCGCGGAAACCTCTATAGGCAGGAGACAAGCTGTGGGAGCTCCTGGTTCTCAGTGTGAAGAAGTGCGATGTTCTTCTTATAAGGGATGTACTGCATGGTCCACTACCCTAGTGGTGGTCCGGGCAGGGTGTACCAAGAAATCGCTGATGAGCCTGACTTGGTGCTCGTAGGCGAAACCCCGCAACAGGTAGGCTACAGCAAACACCTAAAATATTAGCTGGAGTAACATGTGAGTTAATTAATATGTTAATTTCCAAAGTTTGTGTTGGAAGTCATTTTTCAGTGTTGCCTTAGTAAACGAAATTTATGCTTTTCAGTCGGTCAACATAATTGTACGCAATTGTAATTGGCGTTATGCTGTAGCCCTGAAAGAAAGTTACACGAGGCTAATAAATTAACTTGGATGACTACAGTAGTTTCGATGGTCAAACGTTAATCATCAGATCCCTTACACTCTTGCTATTAAATCAGTGTCTACAAATTGCCTATGTGGGTGAAGTTGATAGTGTTAGTGTTAGCCGCTACACAAGAACGGATACCACATCGTTCAAATAACCAGCTGAGTTATTTAATCCATTCCAAGTTACAAAACTCCCAAGTGACCATTTACTATACATCACAGTACCGGTACATAAAAAGACACGGATAGTCAGTCTAAAAGACTAGACTTTATATCATTTTAAAAGCTAGCAGCCGAGTACCAAGAAGGCAATGCACGAACAGTTTCAAGATTCTATTTTGTTTCTTCACTGCCTACTTGATTGTTCTCGCACTGCCTTCTTGAAACTCTGTGTTCGCACTGCCTTCTTGGTACTCGGCTGCTACATCGTACTATGACGTCACACACCTTACAATTAGTGCATTCTCGGTACATTTCGTCCCGTCACCGTAACGTAACGCCTGACCCCAGATAAAGTCGACATAATCATTTAAAATGATAATAGCTTTGTAGCCATTTTTCAGTGTTGCTTTATTGATAACTTTTCAGTCGGTCAACACGATGTAATCCCACTTACATGGACATAACAATAATAACAAAAAAAAAAAACCAACACACACACACACAACTAACATACTTGACAAGTTGCGCAAGTTTGGTTGGTTCCTCAGTTTAGGGGCTGCGACAACGTGGTCATGTAGCCCTGTGTACTTTAGGCATGTGTAGAATCTGTCTGATAACCGGTGTTAATTGTGATGGCTGTATTAGTGTGTGTTATCTGTTTTTAATTCAAGTAAGGACTGCAGACATTTCGATTTTCAAGTAGTTCCAACTTTTGCTACCAAGCGCCACCGTCAACGACCAACTAGTTCTGAACTTTGTTACTAGATGCCCCCACAGTCGGCTCCTGGCGACGAACGTTGGAACCTAAGAGCGTTAGTCAAATATAACTTATAATTTAGCTTCACACAAATGTAATTAGTGGAAGATTCTTTATCATGCTATTGGCAACTCCAGCTATCTGATATGACATCTAGCGTTAAAAATGAGAAACTTACCAAGTAGGGTACATTTGTCACGTGGTGACTGTTTGTATATGGTTTCTTGTATTGGTAAACAGATCGTGGTAAATTGTTCGTGTCTTTATACATAAGTAATAAGTTTTACTCGTTGATAGAGTGAAAAATGAGTAAAAGCAAAGTGTATTGCTCAGTTTACGGCTGTAAGTCGATGTATAAGAGGGCTGCGGATATACGTTTTCATCACTTTCCAAAAGATGCAAATAGCAATAGCCGAAATGTGATGATACCTAATAATACCTAATAATAATACCTTTCCACCCCGGGAAGGATCTAACACTTGTCGAGGTAGACAGACAGAAGACTTGCGACGTAAAGCCAGCGAAGGTTATTCAGTTTAAAAACAGCTGTTACGATGGGCGCGCTGGTAAGATTGAAGTTACTTGAATAATTAATTAAATAATTAATTATTGGCTGCTTGGTAGGGAGAAGGGATGAGTTTGAATTAAAACTCGTGGGGCGACAGGAATTGCTTGATTTGGATGGTTAAAAGGGCGGAATCACTCATTCTACAGTGCCCACGGGGAGGCAAATTAGGCCTATATGACTCGTAGTGGAATAGCTCGAATATCGAAGAACTTAGCGATTACGAGGTATAGGCTTGGCGGAAAGGCTGGCGGATCATCAGTTTGACATCAATTCACGATATAAGTCGGAGCTTGGAACAGTGGCGTCTGGTTTGCGTGGATGCTAGTCTCGGAATGATAAAAGTAGCACAGCTTCGGTGTGTTATTTATTTGTTTATGTACCGTATTTCTCTATTTGAATGTCCTCGGCGTTGACTCAGGATCGACATTTACATTATATTGCGCATAATAGTACCGAAATAATGTCCGAAGTGTAGCCCTGTGTAAATTTGAATCAGCTGATCTACATCAACCATAAAAACTGATGCTTGATAATATGCAAATGACACCAAAAATCCAGTGGAACACACAAATTAGATCACGTGTATCGCACAGTTATACATATATACAATTAAAAATAACACTGTCATTACTTTAGAGACCACATTTACTGATTATAACCGAAAAATAAAAAGTGTTCCATATCAAACGCGTGTTATTGAGTATTTTAAACCCTACTTATCCAGACCGACCGCAGCGCCCCAAGTGTTAGTTTGAGTTGCCAATACATCTATGACATGGGACCGCCGGCTTTACTTCCCCTCCGAAGGAAGGCATACTTTTAACGCTCTTAAATATCAGACGACTTCGGCCGGGTTTGAACCCGCGACCTTGGGCATAGAAGCTCAGCGTGCTACCAACAACGCCACCGATACCGCCCTTGCGCAAGTTTACAATAAACTTCTATTGTACAGTATTTTCCGCTATCGGTTTACCCTCCAGTGTTGGCTTTTCCCACGGACTAAGCGAGGGATCCCACCTCTACCGCCACTGAGGGCAGTGTCCTGAAGCTTGAGACTCTGAGTCTGGGATACAACTGGGGTGTGTGACCAACACTACGCCCAGGCGGCCTCACCTGCAAAGCGAACAGGGGGCCTGATGAAGGGATGGGAAGAGTGGGACGGTTAGGCAAGGACATGGGAAGCAGGTGGCCGTGGCCTTACAGTAGGAATCGTCCCGGCATTTGCCCGAAGACGAAGTGGGAAACCACGGAAAACCACTTCGAGGGTGGCTGAGGTGGGAATCGAACCCCCTCTACTCATTTTGGCCACCCGAGGCTGAGTAGACCCCGTTCCAGTCCTCATACCACTTTTCAAATTTCGTGGCAGAGCCGGGAATCGAACCCAGGACCTCCGGGGCGGCAGCTAACCATGCTGACCGCTACGCTACGGAGGCGATGATGTACAGTATTTCTACCCCTTATTATTCCAGTTTCCAATGGAGTCGGGGATGAGATGCGATGAAAGTATTTGTGGTGACTGGCTTTTAAGGCCAGATGCCCTTCTTGACGGCAACCTCGTGATAGGAGTTAAAGAGAGATGAAAAGGATGAAGATGAATGAAACTGGCCAAGGTTGTGGAAGGAAGCGGCCTTAGCCTGTCAGAAGATACCGTCCCAGAATTTGCCTGGAGTTGAAAATGGGGGAAAACACGTAAAACCATTTCAAGGACGGCCGACGGTTAATCATTAATAATTATTATAGTGCCACCTCACTAAGTGACATCCTGGCGATACTACATTTTGTTGCGCGACTTTTAAAGCCTACGGCTAGACTGCAGGGTTGTAGATTAACCACGGAGAAACAAGACAACTACCGATATTGGTCCATAACAAGTTGTAAACAAGCCCGTCAAGTAATGACTGTTATTTAAAAAAACGAGAAAGTTGTTCCACATCACCACTCACCTTATTGGGGATTGCTGTGGAATTAATGTTAAAATACCAGGAAATGTTGTTTAGCACGCAGGTGAACACGCAAAGCACGAGTAGGGACCCCGGAGCGCCCTGTTTCACTATCCGCATTACATATTAAGTTTTTGTGCTTCGCAATTACTGTACTGTATCTTTATAGTAATAAGAGCAAAGCAGGTCAGGCTGTCAGAAATCACGTAACCAGTGACACACACACAGTGACTCACAGTCAAAATGGTACCGTACTCTTATTATTCATCAATTAATCTTTATTTTCATTATTTTGCTCCTCGTTGCGCAGTGGCTAGCAATCTTGGCTGTCACCGTGGAGGCCTGGGTTCGATTCCCGGCTCTGCCAAGAAATGTAATCCTGGTCTGAGGGATGGAACGGGGTACACTCAGCCTCGTGAGGCAAAACTGAGAGGTGGATTCGAATTCTACCTCAGCTATTTACCCATTTAAGATTTGATTGCCGCTGAGCGTGGCTGCGCCAGTGTTTGTTTGTTTGTTTATTGTAGCAGCTGTTCCGCGGGGTGAAGCCGGGAACACAGCGATGACAGATTGCATTCTGCACATAAGTCAAGCAGCATTGCGCGTTATAGGCGGTCATATCACCACGGATAGTTAAACGATGACTGAGGCTACTGGAGCAGAGTCATATCCTACTCGCGCAACTGTACCTGTCAACGAAGCAGGCTGATGTGTGACACAAGTAAACAAAGAATAGTTCCCATCTCGACCGCTGGCAATCAATTCGTGAAAGGGTAATATCCTGAAAGTGGATTTCCGCGGTTTCCCCACTTCTGCTCCAGGCAAACGCCGGGTACCTAACTTAAAGCCACGGCCGCTTCCTACCTCAATTACAAATACACAAACTGATACAGGTTGTCAGACAAATTCTACACACACCCAAGTACTGCTCGGGTCTAAGTTCTGTGAACTTGCGGGATTAAGGACAGAGGCAGGGAAGGAGCAGGCGGGAATTGAGAAGCCTGTCGACAGCCCGCCGTGTTACCTGACATTCTCGTCTATTCCAATACTTCTAACATAGGGTCTTTACTGAAACCAGCGTGGCGTTGTGAATGAGTGAGTGAGTCACCGACTAATGTATTTGCTTCTGTTACTACGCAAGGACCGAGGAACCTCATCACTCGTCACCACCACTTTTCATAGTCCGCGATGCACATTCCTCTCAGGTTCACGCAGCTTAGACCCGAGCAGTACACGACTACTGTACATGACCACGATGTTGCAAAGCCCCTAAAAGAATCAACAACAACTCATTATTTTCCCGGCTGACGTACGCACGGGAAAGAGAACCGCCACTTATTGAAGACAAGAGACTAAAACTACACCTGCCATCGACTCCCAGCTATGAGAGATTAATGCAAGACTTAAAGATGAAACAAAATGATATTTGGAGCGACTTCTACCACACGGATGCGATGATATTATAGACAGAGGCTGGATGCTAAGCCTACGTGAACTAATTCACGTCGCGTCGTGACCAGATTCGAGACTCATGGGTCCCACTAGCATACCAACCAACCGGCCCCCGAATGCGTATGCTCGTGGTGCGGAAAGAAGTGCGACAGATACCACGCAATGTGGTGTGAGCAGAGACGGTTATCTCGTACACAGTTTATTGTCAAATTACAAATTACATACTAATTCATATTTTACGTTGTATGGTTTATTATTTAATAAATCAAAGCTTTGTCCTTGTAGTTGTTTCATGTAGGAACTTGCGATATCGTGGTTATCACTGTAACATGTCTTATGAAAAAATGAAAATCCACAGCCTGCTTCCAGTCGACCGACCGGGTCAGGGAATGGAATGAATGAAGCCCCCCATCTAGCGGCGAGTATATGAACTGTGCCGGCTGCCGAAGCCTGTCACACTGCTCTGGGGCAATGATTAAATGAATGACAGATGAAATGAAATGATAGTGGAGAGTGTTTCTGGACTGAAATTGTGACAGGGAAAACCGAAGTACCCGGAGAAAAACCTGTCTGCCTCCGCTTTGTCCAGCACAAATCTCACATGGAGTGACCGGGATTTGAACCATGAACCCAGCGGTGAGAGGCCAGCGTGCTGCCGCCTAAGCCACGGAGGCTCTTGTAACATGTCTTATAAGATGTGTTATTGTGGTGTATGCTCTTTACCATTGCAAGGATGGTGTCTGGTAGCTGAATACAATTTGTCAGCAGATACAACTGGGGATGGTGACAGTATAATCGCCCAGGCGACCGCTAACTTGGATCTAATTAACAATGAGGAAGGGATATTGGAAGGAAGTAGGCCGTGGACCTGTTGAAAGAAACCGTCCAGGCATTTGCCTGGTGGTGAAAATGGGAAACCTTGAAAAACATTTTCAGGACGACCGAGGTGGGATTCAAACCCACGCTCTCCCGACGACAGCGAGTTACGAGGTAGCGTGTTAGCACTCTTGGCCACCGCGGCTGATCAGTCTAAATGTATATATTTATATGAAAATATTATTTTGTCGGAAAATGAAGAAATATCAAAATTTTGGACTATGAATTTTGTAACTTTATTTTGAATTGCCTCTCGAAATCCGAACAGTTTGTGTTCCCACAATTTAAAATATGGAATTCTATTTGTTTTTTAATTGCATTCTGTATTGTTACGCAGTGCCGCAAGTAGGCTACAGAACCCTCAGTGTACCTATTTGTCAAAAGATTCGTGGGACTTTAGCGCACGTCGTTGTATATGAAAAAGGATCTCGCGATCATGTGCCACGGTACCTCCTTTTTTACGTAGAATCCGAACCACAGGTCATGGTATTTCATTTGGAAATACTGTATATGGAAAGTGCAATTCCAGATATGACCCACTGTGGAATACGGTGATTATAAGAATGCCTCAAGTAGGTAGTTTTTAAGAGAAATGAGCAAATTAGTCATGGTAACCGCACCAGTGTGTGTGTGAAACCGCAAGAACAAATTCGATGGAATTGAAAACATGTTGATATTCATTAATTCCTAGCTGCAAAGAGAATCTGGCTTATCTACTGAAGTTATTAAAAGCATTATCTACACTACTCGGTTTGAACTCAATATTGTACTGTGCATCATCAATCATCATACGTGATTGCAGTTCTACTTGCTTGAACGATTACTAGATTGTTGGAGTTGGAGTCATGTACTTGTACGCGTATAATAAACAAAACCTTGAATAGTTGTTCACGCCATAATGGTTACTTGGGCTACTTGCGGTTGCAAGATCCTAGTCATCGGTCAGAAATGGGTTACGGTATTTTTCTTTGAGGCCTGCAAATAACCGGCAAACGTTAAACTCACTTCTGCCGTTAGTTATGTACATGTAGCCGTGTGCGTTAAATCGCGCGCTGTGATTACAAATATGATGATGATAATTAGGGTTCGGAAGTTTAAGACCTAAAGAGGTACAAAATATGCAAGCAAGTGTGCCCTAAAAAGTAGCTAAATATGACCTAAAAACTATAAAATATGACCTAAAAATATGAAATAAGAGATGAATTTTTGGGATAGGTAGAGTTTTACTAACTTACAGTAATCGTCTTAAGTGCCAAAACAATTTTCCAGTGTCTTGGACATATGATATTTTGATTTTACAAGTGACTTTTTTAATGAACTATGTGTATTTGCAATGTATTCTATGCCCATAAGGGTTTATAATGTGTATATCTGGCTGATGAAGAACAACATTATTGTTCGAAACATGTACCAGTACTAAACAAGTATCGAAAAGACGGGAATAAGAGTAAGTCATTTAGTGGAATTTAAATTCAATACGGACCATTATGGATAAAAACAATTTCCTTGTTTGCTAATTGCTTCTGAGCTAAATATATCTACTGGAGTGATATCCTGTTGAAAGGCGGAAGCACACTATCGTCATGTTCCATGACCTCATGCGTTAAGGCTGTGCGGTCAAAAATTAAAATTTTGTTTTTATTTTTATTTTTATTCTTAATCTCTAATGTAGGTCTTTGTGAGACGTTATATGCGTTTTGCAAAAAATAACGACGGCTCGTTTGCCAAGGACATGGCTTCAAAGTGGCTATTTTGAGCGTTAAAGGTACGATCACGACGACGAAACTAATAATCGGAAGACACCGAAATTTCTCTACAACAACCCCTGTAGTAGTACCTGCAATAGGAACAATTCTTATTTCGAAATTCAAATTTTGTATTAACCTCTTCAGATTTGAATACTATTTTTAGTGAGAAAAAATTGTTATATTAACTTCAAAGTTATATTAATTTGAAGTGGATCTTATTCTGAGCAGTAGAAAAGTTTGATAAAGAAAATTGGTTCAGCGATATACCCGTGGTGCATGCTCCTTTCAGACTCTAAAAAATTCTGGCTGAATCAGTCACACACACACATACACACACGCCCGCACACACACAGTGGTAAGACAAGGTCTTGGGCAAGAGCGCGCTCGGGCACCTGCCTTCCCCTCTCCATCAACACCTTTGCTATCGCAGCTTCCGCCCCCCTCCCACCCTGACTCATCCTGCCAGGCTACACGACCACAGTCTAGAGGAAATCGTAGAAGTGTTATTATCTCACCCATTACTCCATACAGAATGTTAAAAATTATTTACCAGTTACTTTATAAAATTCTGGAAGTTATATTAGCAGAATAAAACATGTTTATGATCAATAGAACTTTATGTGAGTTGTAATCTTCAAGATTACGGGGCTACATGACCGCGTTGTCGCAGCCCCTAAACTTAAGAACCAACCAACCAATCTTCAAAATATATCAAAATAATATATATACTAATATAATAAAGCTGAAGAGTTTGTGTGTTTGTTTGTGTGTTTAAACGCGCTAATCTCTGGAACTACCAGTCGGATTCGAAAAATTCTTTTTTATATGATAGCCAGATTCAAGAGGAATAGTTTAGGCTTTGTTAAATTGCGGACAGACCACTCCGTTCCCTGCATTTAGGCCCTTTGGCACAAATCTACACCGTTTCACCGATCAGAACCAAAATTTGTATACATATCCTTTGGAACCCTGCGAGTAACACTGTCTGCATGAAATTTATGACAGACCGGTCTGTTCCCTGCATTTAGGCCCTTTGGCACAAATCTACACCTTTTCACCGATCTGAACCAAAATGTGTATACATAGCCTTTGGAAACCTACGAGTAACACTGTTTACATGACATTTCAGACAGACCACTCCATTCCCTGCATTTATGCCCTTGGGAACAAATGTATACCGTTTCACCGATCTGAACCAAAATTTGAATATTACCCTTTTGAACCCTGCGAGTGACATAGTGTACATGAAATTTCGGACAGACCATCCATTCCCTGCATTTAGGCCCTTTGGCTCAAATCGACAACGTTTCACCGATCCGAACCAACATTTGTATACACACCCTTTGGAACACTGCGGGTAACACTGTCCACTTTAAATTTCGGACAGACCAATTAATTCCCTGCATTTAGGCCCTTTGACACAAATCTACACCGTTTCACCGATCTGAACCAAAATGTGTATACTTACCCTTTGGAACCCATCGAGTAACACTGTTTACATGAAATTCCGGACAGACCACTCCATTCCCTGCACTTATGCCCTTCGGCATAAATCTACACCGTTTCACCAAGCTGAACCAAAATGTGTATACTTACCCTTTGGAACCCTACGAGGAACACTGTCTGCATGAAATTTCGGACAGACCACTCCATTCCCTGCATTTAGGCCATTTGGCACAAATCTACACCGTTTCACCGATCTGAACCAAATGTCACATACTTAGTCTACACTTTGGAACCCGACGAGTAACACCGTCTGCTTGAAATTTCGGACAGACCCCTCCATTCCCTGCATTAGGTCCATTGGCATAAATCTACACCGTTTCACCGATCTGAATCACATTTTGTACACTTACCCTTTGGAACCCTGCGGGTGACACTGTCCACTTTAAATTTCGGACAGACCACTCCATTTCCTGCACTTATGCCCTTTATCACATATCTACACCGTTCCTCCTAATTGCACCAAATTATACATACACTTTGAAACCCTGCTGGTAACACTGTCCACTTGATATTTTGGACAACGCTCTCCATTCCCTACATTTAGAATAACAAACAAACTTAACTTGAAAACCATGTATTAAGGCCCTAGAATCATTCATGTCCGTAGTAGTGTAAATCTAAGAGTATTTTAATAAGTCTATTGTTGACTGGCAATTAGGGCTGCATCACGTCGCCCCTACCAGTGTTCTGGTGCAGAATTGCGAAAATAGTTGAATCTTGGGCTGCTTATAAATTGCAGTCAAGGGGAGTAATTAGTGCAAAAAGACTTATTTTGCCCCTTAAAACAGTTATCATCATGAACATATTATGCATCTGCATAAGAGCAATGGTGTTGGTGCAATACATTGAGGTTATCAGCTGCAATAAGCGTTGGTGCTTCCAAATTTACCGTAATTTATTCCTAAAATTATCGTTGAGCGCTATGGGGCCATAAATGATACTATTGCTACCTCAGGAGCTCGGGACAGCCGAAGTTTTCCAAAGTGTTCTGATTCTTTTCCTACGGCGCTATGCGACAAAAGACGACACTATTGGTCTCTACATTTCTAACAGACAATGAGATATAGGCCCTAGGCAGTGTCTTTTATTTCGCTTATCACTCTTTCTAATCATTTTTAGAAATGTGTTTGTAAATTACATGTGTCAGTGCTGTAGATAGTAAATAGCCGTTTCCCTATTCATTATTATCATTATTATCATTAGGGGAAAATGATCTAAATGTTACGTCCATTATACTGTACTGCTTATCACCCTCACTACATCCACCACCACCAACACCACCACCTCCACCACAAAAAGTTGTATTTTTTTTCTTTCGGGTAGCTTAAGTATCATATGCCAGTTCTGTAAAAGTATTCATTATCATCCATAAAACAAATAAATCCACCGGGAGAAGCCGGGCACTGCTACTAGTTTATATATATATATATTACAATTTGCCTTACGTGGGAAGGAAGCGGCTGTGGCCTTAATTAAGGTACAGCGCCCATTTGCCTGGTGTGAAAATGAGAAAGCAGGGAAAACCATCTCCAGGGCTACCGACAGGGGGGGGGGGGGGGGTTCGGACCCACTATTTCCAGAATGAAAGCTCACAGCTCCACAACCCTAACCGCACGGCCAGCTCTCTCCGTCAATCATATCATACTATATCATAATATAATCTTTTTTATTGGGCTGGACGGAGGGAGAGTGCCTAGTAGTCCTCAAATTGGTAATACGCAGGGCCGTCGCGAGACGTGCGGTCTTGCCAGGCCCCGCGCTCAGAAAGGCCCCGCGCTTCAGGCCATTTTTTCATAAATGTAAATAAATAAATAAATAAATAAATAAATAAAGATAGTGTGTTTGATTCAGTCCAGCCCAAATTAAAATTTGTCCTCCGCTATGTTGATATGATAGGAGAAACTCCAAGAATCGTCGAATCGTTCATCGAGTTTTTGGAGGTACATGACACTACGGGAATGGGGTTAGCTGAGGTTTTAGAAGGAGTATTGGAGGATAATGATCTTGATATCATGGACTGTTGGGGACATGGGTATGACAAGGGTGCTAATATGAAGGCTAAGTATAAGGGAGTGCAGATGCGAGTAAAAATACTAATAAACGAACAATGTTCATGGCATGTGTTGCACATAATCTTAACTTACTTTTGGGTGACATGGTTAATGCAATAAGAACGCTATGGCATTTTTTGGTATAGTTCAGCGCCTGAACACTTTGTTTGTAGCTTCCACGGAAAGGTGGGACATTTTGTGCGAACTATGTCCTGGCCTCCTCACACTAAAATCTTTAGCTAGCACGAGATGGGAATGTTGAATTGGCAGTGCAAAGCCCATCAGGTACCAGTTAGGCAAAGTAAACGAAGCCCTAGAAGAATTGGCAGAAACTACCAAAGATCCTGTTACCCGGTCAGAGGCCCAATCTGTGTTGCTTCATACAAGTTCGTATGAATTTGTTTTAAGCCTCGTTATCTGGTACGATATTTTATTTTCTGTGAACTCAACAAGTAAAACTCTCCAATCTGAGAAGACTTCGTTAGATACGGCTTTAACCGAACTTATGGGTCTAAAGTCATTTTTTCAAAATTATCGCAACACTGGCTTTGACAGTGCAATGTCCACCGCTAGAGAAATAATGCAAAATTTGGGCTATGCAAATAAATTTTCTATTCGCCGTCAAGGCAATCGCAAAAGGTTCCTTGATGAAATAAAACAGCAAAATGATCAGCAAGTGGAAAAAACTGAAGAGGAACTTTAAAAAGAATCTGAAAATACATTTCGGGTAAATTACTTTTTGTCTGTCGTAGATACTGCACTGAGCTGCGTAGAAAATAGATTTAACGAAGTTTTTTTTTTTTTTTGGAATACTTTGGATTTCACTTCGATCCTTCCAAGCTTTCCAATTTGGGGGAAAGTCAATTGAAATACCACTGTCAAACACTCTCTAATTTTCTAAAAGACGGGGAGCTTGAAGATTTGGATGCAGAGGATCTTTTTCTGGAGCAACAATTATTTAGGTACGCTGTTCCGCAATCTGTAAAAAGTGCTTGCGGTGCACTAGAGTACTTAGCCCCGATAAAGGAGTCCTATCCTAATTTAACGACGGCATATCGAATTATGCTTACAATTCCTATAACGGTTGCGTCGGGGGAAAGGAGTTTTTCCATTTTGAAACTAATCAAAACAATTAGTTCCCTGAAGAATTAAAGCCTATTTTCATATATCCTACTTATGTTAATTGCCACTATCAACATACAAAATTTCAGTTTGATTGCTGTAATAGATATGTAGATATTGAGAACCGACTAAATATTTCGGATGGTCGCCATGTTGGATTTTATATATGTAGGTCATAGAGTTATGTACTGTTACATGAAGATTATTGTGTACGTGTAGCATTCAAACATCAATCGCATGATTAGGACATAAGAAGTAAAAACGAGATTTTAAAATTTCACACAGCTGCCATCTTGTGGTTATGGAAACATTTGAATAAGGATTTACTGTAACAAGTTTCACTGCACTCGGATGGTTATTTTGTGAGAAATGTCCATGTGAATATTTTTACTTCACGTCACCGCCATGTTGGATTTGTGATCGCCAGGTTATTGAAAGTCCTTTAGGTGAACTTATGTTCATAGCCCCTATGAACATTAAAAAATCAGTTTGATTTTTTAATAGATTCGTAGATATTGGGAATTGTCTAAATATTTCGGAAGGTCGCCGTGTTGGATTGTTATATTTATAGGCCATAGAGTCATGTACCATTAAAGGAAAATTATTGCGTAGGTTCATTATTCGAACTTTCACTTCGATCGCATGACTACATCACAAGAAATAAAAACTTAATTTTAAAATTAGCACAGCCGCCATCTTGAGGTTATGTAAACAATTGAACTGAATTAAATACCAGTAAAATACAATGTGTATAAACATTTGCTGTGCCAAGTTTCATTGCGTTTGGATCATTATATCGCGAGAAAAGTCTATTTAAAACTTTCAACTTCGCGTGGCCGCCATGTTCGTTTTGTAGTTAACCGATTTTTGAAAGTCTCATAAATGAACTTCCAGTAGTGCTCTTTATCTCCGTACAAAATTTTAGGGTGATAACGGTAATAGTTTCAGTGATATAGAATGCCGGTGAAATATATCTCACAGCCGCCATATTGCGATTATGTAAAAAATTGAACGAAGTTAGATGTCAGTGCATTACAATGTGTATACACATATACGGTACCAAGTTTCATTGGGTTTGGTTGGTTAAATCGCGAGAAACGTCTATTTAAAAGTCGCAATTTCGCTTGGCCGCCATGTTGGTTTTGTAGTTACCAGGTTTACAAAAATCATATAGGCTAGGTGAACTTCGAGTAGTTCCCTTTATCACCGTACAAAATTCCAGGGTATTCTCGGTAATAGTTTCGGAGATATTGATTGCTGATGAAATATTTCGCACAGCCGCCATGTTGGATTGGTGAGACGTAACAAAATTTGAAGGGCACGGTCGGGGTCGTCCAGAATAGTGCTATGAACTTACCGAGTTTCATTGAAATCGCTCCAACCGTTAAGATTATATTAGGGGGACACACACACACGAATCACACGCACACGCACACACAGACAGACACGGGCAAAAGGTGATCTCATAAGCCTATTTTTCCATAAATGAAAATAGGCTAAGGAACTATTTGCGATCAATGATGGCGCAGGAGCGTCTGAACGGTTTGGCTACTCTGTCAATTGAATGTGAAACGGCCATAAAATTAAAAATGAACGATTTAATGAGCACTTTTACCCTAGCAAAGGCCCGCAAAGCGCCTTTTACATAATTAAAAAGCTCTAAATACTAAACATAAAACAGAATTTTTAAATAAAAAATAAAAGCCTGCCTTGTAAACCATGTTATTTCTCGAACAAAGGGGCCGTTCAGCTGATATTTATCGGTGGAAGTAGACTTATAGCACTTTTAGTAGTTTAGTTTATGAATAAATGTATAGCCGTAGAAATGTTGAAATATGTAAACGTGATTGCGTATTATTATTAATGATGTGCGTTTGGGTAAGAAATTACATCAAACACATGCTTCGTTTTCCATAATATATTATTTATGCCAAAAAAAATCACCTGTGTTAGCTCATCATATCAGGTTTCCATTGATATAGCTTGTTGCTTTTATCTGATCAGGTGCTTCCTGTATCCAATTTTAAGCTTAGGCCTATCCTATTTGTTGAGGTTTGTTTAGAAACTAGAAATGTAATAAAATGAGTTTTAACTAGCCTAAAATTGTAATTTCTTTTAAAACATCACTCTCCTTACAACACATCCACATCCACTTACAGTCTAACGCTATTAGTGAGAGAGAGAAGACATTGAGTGACGAGGAGAGGTAGGGGAGGAAGTAGGTGGTAAGTGACGGGTAGACAGATCACGAACACAAATGCAGCGGCTGTCCAACGGTGATAGTGCTGCCATCTCTTGCCATGCGATTGCCGGCGGTGGTGATCGCACAGCCTTAAGTGTCGCAATCCAACTTGTCCAGAAGGATGTGCTAAAAGACGCCTTCTTGGAATCAGATCTTCTAAACCTGCTATCTGCCTGTTCCGGGAAAAGAAAGAAAAATATATCTACTATACTATTCGGAAATCCTGTGTTTGAAACTCGACGCAGATAACACGTACCTTGTTAACGGCGCCCCAATTTAAACAAAAACGCTGAAATTATAACCAAATATGACCTTATATCACTAAAATATGACCAAATATGACCAAAACTATAAAAATGGCCGAAATATGCATTTATAGGCAACATCAAATTGCTTTAAACGTGGTCATGGACCCGTCATTCAAACTTATTTTTCAGATTTCGGGTAGAATGAGCTCAGGAAAAAATATGACTTTTCCTTAACATCCGAACCTTAATGATAATTGTTGTTTTAAGGTGCCTAACATCAGGCTTATCGGCCCCTAATGGTTTAGGTGACAGTGAAAACTGAAACTAAAACTTACATACTAGAAGAGGAAACGGAAAATAATAGGAAGAATAAGGTAAATGAAAGACAGGAGGAAAGGAAATGCCTTCGAAGAATGAGAATTGAGAGACTTGGAAGAAAGGAGAGCCATGAAAGGCAGACAGGAAAGGGAAAGAGGACAGGGTCCGTCCCAAAGGCAATGGCAAAGGGAAAACCGGGCCCAGCTCAGGAATCCCTCGGGGTCGCCTACTCATGAACTCATCAGCCCCCTTGAGGTTGTAGTATTATCCAGGGTTCACCATAAGTGGCGGGGCTACACACACCCTGCCTCCTTTAGGGCCTTGAGCAGAAGGTAGGAGATACCATGAAGAAAATAAAGTGGTCTGACCCCTCGAAGAATGAGAGATCAGGAAAGATGAGGCAAAGGCCAATTAAGGCGGGGAAATGAAAGACACCCTAGGCCTCGGATACCTTAATACCGTCGGGATCGCAAGAGAGCAAGATTTAACAAAGGTAGGTCGACAGGAAAGATGGTAGAGACGAGCCCGGGACAAGTAAGTAGAAGCAATGGCAGACTCAGCTGGGGTCCCATGGTCGCCAACCTACGTCCTAAAAGTTGTGAGACCCTGGGGGTCGATTACGAAGATGAGCTGCGACAAAACTACAAATCAGTAGTTCAACACCTTTGCTGATTGCGGCCATCCTGAGTGTGGTTATGCCCCCTGAAAGCAAATGCTGGGATGGTATCTAGGCCCCGGTGCACCTACATCATTTCCTATAGTTACACACATTACTACAGTCACCACGTAAACACAGGTTATCACATAAATCCAACACACACACACAGGTACGCGGGGCTGATGACCAAGATGTCCCTAGCCCGTAAAATGAATGTTAGAGCTTATAACAAAAACAACAAAATGTATGCAAGTTCAAATGGCCAGCGTAACTTTCGCTTCAAATGATTATGCTTTTCAGTTGTTTCATTTGAGGGGCTTGCACATCGTGGCCATTTAGCCCCGTGTACTTGTGTGTGTAAATTTGTCTGGTAACCTGTGTTATTGTGGTGTCTGTACAAGTGTGAGTATTTGTAATTCAGGCAAGGATTGGGAAGGAGGCGGCCGTGGCAAGTTAGGAACCATCACGGCATTAGCCTGGAGTGGAAGTAGGGAAATCGCGGAAAACCTCTTCCAGGATGGCTGAGATAGGAATCGAGCTCTTCTTTGTTTTGCCTCACGAGACTGAGTGTACCCTCAGCCCAGAATTAAATTTCTTGGCAGAACCGGGGATCGAACCTGGGGCGACAGCCAAGAACACTAGCCGCTATATAGGCGGTGGTTCAGTTAACATTCATCTTGACTGTGCTATCTCAGTTCTGAGCCGTTTGGAATTACTCTTCCGATGTTTCGAGAGTCCAGTCTCTGAGGTTTTATTTTAGCCAGGAGATTCGTCTTCTGCCAACACTTCTCTTTTCGGGTATTTTTTTCTTACAGTAGATGGTATCTGCTTCTGTTGTGCATAATGTGACCGAGGTATTGCATCTTTCTCGTTTTTACAGTGGCCAGTACTTCCATATCCTTTCCCATTCATCGAAGGACTCGGCATTTGTGATATGATTTGTCCATGATACTCTTAGCATCTGTCGGTAGAGTCACATCTCAAAGGCCTCTAATTTTTTATTGAGTGACTTAGTTTAAGTCCATGTTTCTACTCCGTAATAATGAACAGAAAACACACACTAGCGAATAAGTCTCATTTTTGTGGTTAATCTTAACTCACGATTTTTAAAAAGTTTTTCCCATTTTGTTGAACTCATTATTAGCTTCCATTTAATCACAGCCATGAGTCATCGGTAGAAAGTAGCATTTTACCCTAACCTTTGCCAAGAACATTCATCAAGAGATGGTGAACAATAAGGGGTGGAATAATAATACTAATAATAATAATAATAATAATATCGTATGGCCTCGGGTGCCGGGCTTTGTTATTTGACACCCAAAGGGTAGCTTGCATGTCGAATTTCGTTGTTCCTTGAAGCACTATGAAAGTCAAGGAGGTTAGATATCTAAGCTCCTCGAACACTATAGCGCTTTCTAGTAGAGAAATGAGGAACTTAATGTTGGCGGAAACTCCCGATATTAATTTTGCCATTATGAACACGGCCTACTGAATTCAAATGGGTTCTTTGACATGCGAACTTCGTATGACATGGTGTCGTAATTTTTGCCGCCCTTCAAAATAAATAATCACTTAACGCGGCCAGGAGCGAACCTGCAAGCTTGGGGTTAGTAGACCGACACGTTGACCACTCACCCACCCACCGTGGCAAGCTAAGAGGTGGCATATGTGTTACAGACTCTTCAATTCCCATGCTTGATAAGACAATTTTTAGTTTTTTGTTGTTAATTCATATTAAGAGGCATGGGACATCTTGGTCATCAATCCCGTGTAGTTGGGTGTGTGTTGAACTTGTCTGATAACCTGTATGTGTGTGATGACTGTAGTAGTGTGTGTAACTGTATTAGGGACAGGGATAAGGTAGATGGCCCTGGAATTGAAGTAAGGTACGGTACTATTGCGGCATTTGCCTGGAGGGAGTGTGGAAAACCCTGGGGAAAACCACACTCAGGATAGCCGCTGTCAGCGCCAGAATTCGAACCTGCGACCTTTGGACTTACAGCAGCTGCCCTCGTGGCCGTGGTGCACAATTTAACGAGCACGGCTACGCCGTGGGACGATTTTTAGTGATGGAGCATGTCAAGAGTTTGTTCATTAGATAATGATGTATGTGCCATGTATGGTGATTCGAATTATTATTGGCCCCTTCATATTTAGAGAAATTTGTTTATTTACAAGTGGACTTTTCTTTTGTTGCAGCCGCAAGTTTTTACGTTAACGAGTTTAAATGGCGTCAAGCGGAGACAAGATCTGGGACAAACGGGTATCGAAGACATGATCCAGCTCTCGTAAGTGTATACATATATTATTATATACCGTATCTTTCTTTAGTTGCTTTTACTTCCCTTGACTATTGACTTGATGGCTTGATGTGCATACAATTCCTACAATTAACTAAATAAATGCACATGGTAAACAAAGTGGGCTCCTTCTTAGTAAAAAAAGTGTATCACAGCTGGTACAGCCTAATAATAATACAATGTTGTTGTTCTTGTTGGAGTCCTCAGTCTTGTGACTGGTTTGATGCATGCTTCTCTGTCCTGAGCTAATCATTTCATCTCCACATAGCTACCACATCTTACATCCGAGGCAATCTGTTTAACTTATTCTAACCTTGGTCTACCCCTACAGTTCTTGTCCTTGGCCCTTCCCTCCAAGCTAAATTTGCTATTCATGGGTGTCATAGTATGTGCCCAACCAACCTACAGTATTTCATCTCTTCATTAGCAGTCGCTAGGAACATCTTTTCCTCTCCCACGTGTCGTAATACATCTTCATTTGTTACTCTATCTACTCACCTGATCTTAATCATTCTCCTGTAAAACCACATTTCAAAAGTAAGATACTATAATTTAGTAAAACGGTCTAGAGGGTACAGTGTGTTTACCACTGAACACATGGTGGCAGGCACACAATTTCCTCATGGATAAGGAATTTCAGTCAGCCACATGCTGGAAAATCAGCAGTTTTGATTTTAAAAAATTCAAGCGACTTGGAGTGGATCTCCACAGCTAAAAATTATCATATAAGTTAAGCTTCTATTGACAAATTCAAGAAAATATGAGGTAGTATTTTCACTTGATGAGGTTGACCATCTCCTTTCTGGTGTATTCTAGTTACCAACCTCCATAGCCATTTGTATTTGAACATTTGCCTGGAAAGGATGCTTTTAGTGTGAGTTCATATTTCATTCAAGACAGGTGAAAACTTTGAACTGGACACTTCACTTCATTGTCTACTACTACTGTAGTTTATAGAAGCAGAACATTTACTTGTTATTAAATGGTAATTTTGAGTCAACAAATAAAAAGTTGGAATCAACAAAACCAATATCTGAGAAGCAAATGGCTGCAATTTTGTTTCATTTTTGATGCTTTTCTATTGTTGAAGAGATATGCAAATCATATCCCATCATTTCAGTGTAGTAAAATCTTCTGTGTGAACAAATTGAAAATATTTCATAATGTATTAGCATAATCACATAGCGTTATTTCACAACTTGAATCCCCAGCCAAAACCAAAAATGAGCCAGGTTGACTCCTATGATCCCAATTGGATGGGATATAAGTTACGGTCGAAAGGTTGTAAAATACTCATCGTCATCACCATCATCCATTCTCCGCTCCAGCAAGCCAGGTACGGGTATAAATGAGCCTCTTCCAGTTTGTTTGGTCCTCCCACATATTGTGCTCCAATTTCTTCTGCCAATCTGCATCCCTCTTGGCCAAGTCTCTCCAGATTTGCTTCTCCCAAATGTCTTCCCTTTGGTCTCTTACCTAGGATGACCTGGTCAAAATATAATCTTGATGTTCTGTCAGGGACCATTCTCTTTACGTGCCCATACCATTTCAATCTAGATAGTTGTAGTGTGTCAAGCAGACTTCTATCAAGATTAAGCTGTTGCCTAATTTCCTCATTTCGTATTTTATTTCTCCTGGTCTTCAGGAGACAAGATCATAGGAACTTCATTTCAACTGCTTGATGTCTGCTACTGTTGGGTGCTATTAAAGTGGCTGCATCAAGTCCATAAGTCAATATTGGCATGAGATAGGTTTTGTAAAGTGTGATTTTGGATATTAAAGGAAATGATTCATCCCACAGTAAATTGCATACAGAGTGATTGTGATGCCGCATGTACTCTATTCCTTATTCCATGTGTAATGGTGTTATCTGCAGAGACAAAGCTGCCCAAATACTTAAAATTATCAATAATATTTATACTGTCATCACCGAGTCTGAGATAGATTTCTTCGGGTTTCCTACTCATTAACAAGCCAACTGTCTTCTGTCGGCTGTTGCTTAGTCCCTTCTTATCGAACTCTGACTTCCAAAGATCTTGCTTTGTTTGTACTTCCATTTCAGTCTCGCCCCCATAACATCACGTCATTGGCAAAGACTAATGCATTTGTTGTTTTATCTATCTTCTTTACAGGTTGTATTTCCTCATCCATAATATTAATGAAGAGTAGTGGGGATAGACAACTATGTTGAACACCACTCTTGGTTTCAAACCACTCCGATGTGTTGGTTTGAACTATTATAAATAAAATATTATGAATGCAACATAAAAATTATTTTTTTAAATCATCAAAACAATTGTTGTGTTGGCAGTAAGCACAAGAGTGTAGTGCAGTATCTTTGACATAGTCTTTGATATCAGTGAAGTTCAGTGTCAAAAAACAATATGGTGTGTGTCGTGTGAATTGTGAATCTTTCCACAACAAATAATAAAATATGCATTCTAGAGGAGTCTATGTGATTTATTAAGAAGTGAACCTAACATTTTATGGCGACCGTGACAGGACCTTCGTGTGGAACAGAGTGCAAGAAATTCGAAGACTGTCCAGAATAGAACAGTGGCGGCATGTTCCAGGAACCATGAATCCGGCTGACCTGGCATCAAGGGGATGTAGCACAAAACAGTTACTTCAACAGAGATGGTGGGAAGGGCCAAAATGGCTAAAACAATCTACTACACAATGGCCTAGCCTCGAAATTCCAACAAACGATGATGAAGTCTTCCAAGAATGAAAAAAGAAAGTCAACACTATGACGGTGTTAGAAGACAAGTCCAATACCCAAGAATGGCACCTTGACTATTTCTCAAGTTTCCGTAGAACAGTTCGTATGATAGGATGGATCTTGAGGTTTCTGTATAATTGTCGACAGAAAAATAATAGAAGAACTACCGAACTATCCATTGAAGAAACCACAGAAGCAGAAAAAGTCGTGATGAAGTTCATACAAAAGGAGTGTTTTGTTGGTGAAAAGGATGAAAGATTCAACTCACTATGTGTTTTCATGGATGATGAGGGAGTGATGAGACTGAAAACAAAAATTATATCGCGCAAAGATGATTATGCTTTCCGTTGTCCTGCTATCCTTCCTGCGAAGCATACAGCAGTTCACGCTCTCATTAGGGAGAAGCACAAAGACTTATGTCATGCTGGAACCCAGATTCTGCTCAGTGGGCTCAGACAGAAATATTGGATCCTTGGAGGAAGGAGAACGGTGAAGGGTGCAATTAAAACATGTGTTGTCTGCAGGAGGTACCATGGAAAACATCTTGAAGCAGAACAAACTCATCTCCCCATAGACAGAGTAAGAGAAGCCTCAATTTTTGAAATAACAGGGGTCGACTTTGCCGGGCCTCTGATTTTGAAAGGTGGAGAGAAAGCCTGGGTCTGTCTGTTCACGTGTGCGGTTTTTCGTGCAGTACACCTGGAGTTAGTAACATCTTTGGCTACTGCAACATTCCTCGAAGCTTTTCGGCGCTTCGTGTCCAGACGTGGAAGGCCAATGATTGTCTATAGTGACAATGGGACAAACTTTCAAGACACCTGCAATATGTTGGAGACAATTCAGTGGGATAAAATTGCTGAATATAGTTCTGTACACCAAATAAAATGGAAATTCAATCCTCCCACTGCAGCATGGTGGGGAGGATGGTGGGAGAGGCTGATTGGTGTCCTCAAACAAATACTCAGGAAAGTTCTGGGAAGGTCATGTCTGTCGTACCAAGAAATGATGACTGTTCTGTGTGACATTGAAGCTGTCATGAATTCACGACCACTTACTTACCTGTCCAATGATGGAGAAGACTTGATGGCTATCACCCCTGCAATGTTCCTACAGGAAGTCAGGGAGATTGGAATGCCCGATATCGACATGATCGAGGACATAAAACTTGACAGAAGATTCAGGTACAGACAGAAAGTAAAGGAAACATTAAGGGTAAGATTCAGGAATGAATATCTTGGACAGCTAATACAGAAGAACCACATTAGGAAAAGTCATCACAAACCCTGCGTAGGTGAAGTAGTACTGGTAGCCAGTGACAACACGAAGAGACTAGACTGGCCGCTGGCAAGAGTGACGGAGGTCATCCCTGGCAAAGGTGGTGTCGTGAGAGTTGTTCGCTTGGCGACTACAAAAGGAGAGCTACTGAGGCCAGTACAGAGGGTGTATCCACTTGAAGTGACATCTGGAGAAGATCATGCTTTAAGACTGCAAGTTGAGCGGAATGAAAATGAGAAGAAGGAGAAAAATCCAAAGACGGTTAAACCATCTACTAATACTTCTGATCTCATCAAAACCAGTAGTGGGAGAGTGGTGGTTAAACCAAAGAGATATTTTGAGTGACTTATTTATTTATGTGTTCATTTAGTTTGTGAAAATATGTGTGTTATGTTATTTTATTGTTTTGTTGAGTTGTTTCCACAACTCAAGGTGGGAGAATGTTGTGTTGGCAGTAAGCACAAGAGTGTAGTGCAGTATCTTTGACATAGTCTTTGATATCAGTGAAGTTCAGTGTCAAAAAACAATATGGTGTGTGTCGTGTGAATTGTGAATCTTTCCACAACAAATAATAAAATATGCATTCTAGAGGAGTCTATGTGATTTATTAAGAAGTGAACCTAACAACAATATACACTAGCAGAAGCATAATAACAATGGTGATCTATGTGTGACCATTGCCATTCCTAAGTCAAGGTTGTTATAACTGAACACATGCATGGTAGTGATTTTCTTCTCCCTTTGCATCTTCTTTGAATGTTACTGTAGAACATCGGCATCACTGATGCAGAATGTTAGCAGTAGAAACCACTCCAGTGTCAATAAATAGGTATGCATTTTTTTCCCTTGTGATTGGTACTACAGTAGTAGCCTACTGTAAACAAATAAAGACTAATTATTGTAATTTCTATTAGAAGCAGATGGTATCACTGTTCCACACCTTAAAACAAACTACTGTATCACCTCCAAACACTATTTCTTTGCTACTTTGACTAATTTTGTTCCCTTCAGCGAGTCTGTCATGTTCTTGGAAATTACCTGGGGTTTCTTTTCTTCCAGGGACTTGAACGAAGCATCACTTCTCTGGAACCTGAAGATACGTTATGATAAAGAGCTCATCTATGTAAGTATTTTGTTACTATTATTGTATGCCCTTATTGAAGCCATGTATGCCCTGTACACAGACTATTTAATATATATATATATGTACAGTACCTATACTTAATATATAAAAATGAGATGGTGTGTGTCTGTGTATTACTCGATCACTAGAGAACCACTGGTCCGATTTACATGAAATTATACATGGAAGTAACTGATTTACCTGGTTAACATATAGGCTACTTTTGATTTTGATACTTTGCACTTTTTAAAGATGGCGACCATTTTAGTGATGTCACTACACCATGTGGTTTCAAACTTTCATATTTCCAAAGAGAACGCTAAGAAATAGCAATCTTTTGATGGCATATGCGAGGTTTAAAATTTAATTTTCTCTCCCGAAAGGTCCTTATCACTTTTCGCGTATCTCCAACGGTTAGCGAGTAAAACCTAAATTTGTGCTATAAAACAGGGTCAACGCCGATCAGTGTAGTTGGACAAAATGTTCCATCCTTACTCTCCCTCAGCGCAGCATCTCGCCTATCCCCTGTTTTAACTGTCACCTTCACATTTTAATTTATTTATGACACGTAACAAAGCACGGATACTTCAGGTAGTGTATAATACAAAGAAGACAGAGCAGTATGGCATAAGTAATTAACAGAAATGGGAAGTAATGAATCACAAGTAAATGAATTAGGCCTACCTGTTTTCACTTGCAATATACTGTATAGACCTGTAGGGAAAATAATTGGTGAGTTCAGGAGTCAAAAACGCATAGTTGTTATGTTGATGCCCGGATTCAATGTCTAGAAAAGGTAATAAAGCAATAATCCCAGTATATAGGGCTCTCACTGGCTTGTAAGAGTCAGTTGTTACAGAAATATTTGTCTTTAGATTATGTTAATGCTTAAAGATTGTAAAGAAAATGAGATCCATTGCTAGAGCACTGGTTGTATTGTCAGTGGAAAGCCTGCACTACTGGCTCTATATGGCATCCTAAGGAAGGAAGGAAGGAAGGAAGCTTGTAGTTTGAAGTGATAGAAGACTTATTTTCAGTGTTGTTTAGTTCTATTAGAGAAAGCTTTCTTCAATAGCTTGTAGTTTTATGTGACCGTTAATAGTGCGATCATGAACCACGGGACCTCCTTTTAACTTGGAATCTAAACCACTGGACATGGCATTTAACTTGGAAAATCTCACATGTGTTGACCAGGAATTGAACCTGGTCCACCTTGATGAGAGGCAAACAGCTTGATCGCTGCGCCACCACACCCCCTATATACGCCATTCTATCAATTCTTGAGCTTGTATCGTGAGTTTTCTATTGATATCACAGTCAAACATGGAAGAGAACACTGTGCCCCAACAATGCATCATTTTCCTTCATTAATATGTTGGCAACCAGTTGCTCCTAAACTTCTAAGCATCATGAACCACTGGAAACACTTGTTATGTAATCACGCATCCCATAAATATTTGCAGAATTATTTTACATTTTGTCTGACATGATTGTAATATTGCATTAATAAGGTAGGCCTACTCCTTGAAAACAATATGTTTAAATGATTTAAAATCCTTCTCATAATAACAAAATACAGTACAACCTCTGTAATCAGTCAACTTTGGGACTGAGGGTATGGTCGGAACACAAAAAAGGTCGGATTATCAGAAAGTACAGAACATACGGTTTTACATTGAAATAAACAATCTCTGAACTCAAGATATCGGGGTTCCTTTCCCTCTTTCTTGGTAGAACCACATCCACAATGCTTTGTCAATCAGTTCAAGTTTAGGCTTTTTCAATGTTTTGCGATTCTTAGCCCTACAAGTGCCGTTGCTGTATTCTGTAGTGCCACGTGTTTATGCTGAAAACTAAGGGCATTAGAAAATATTTCATAAAACTGTTAAATATTATCAGAAACTAACAATATCTGCACCAGTTTGATCAGAAAGGCTTGTTTCACAATTTAAAAATATTAAAAAAAAATGAAAATATAAGAACCATTTGTACATAAATTATTTGTTTGTTGGATGGATTTTTGTTATTTAAAAAATTCAAAGTGAAATTGCACAAAAATGATTCATCATAACAAGAAAAACTGAGATATACAAAATGTTGCTTATGCAATTTTGAAATAATTCTGAAGATTTGGTGAAAATTGGTTCATAATTAGCATTTCTGAAATGCTTTTTGTCAAAATAGTGGGAAGAAAAGAAAACATTCACTTTTTTTTTTTTTCATGTAGCTTCTTCTCAGTCTGCTTCTACTTCTCATCCTGGCCTCTCTTCTTTTTGTGTAAATTTTCAGGATCCCTTGGTACTTCAGGATGAGTCACCTTTGGAAACCTATCTGGTAATTGTACAGGCCTATTTACATGTGCCTGATTACGTCTGGTCTACAATGGTGTATTGTCATCTGACAAATTTTCTAAGCTTCCTCTAGCCTCACCTGGAATTTAATTGTCCTTGGAATCACTATCTCTATCAATTCTACTATCTTCTAAATCACTTAAGTCACTACCCTCATCAATAGCTTGTGAAATATTTGATTCAGTTAGCAGTGTCTTCGATAATCTGGTTGCCATGTTTGTTGTTTACCAGAGTCCCATGACAACTGCTTAGATACCAAGATTCGTAGACATGAAACTCCCACAAATACTTTAAAAAGTGACAACAGTCATGATATGCGTAAATTAGAGACATTCACATTGACATAGTACAAAAATTTAAAGGGACGATAAACTCAGATGGCATAACTATGGAGGAAACACTCTTGTACTAACAACCTCAATAAGCGATCCAGGCACCACAGGAGGGCGCAATGAGCCACTTTTAGTGATCCTTGGCACTTCGTGGGTTAAGAGCGTTTTCACCATCTATCGTCAATGCACATGATTCAATGTCTTTCCAATTTCTTCTCCAATCTTATATTATTGTCGTAATGCCTACATTGAGTTCCTTGGCAATTTTTTTTAGTGATTCTCCTTTGTCCAGTCTTCGTAGCACTGCTAATATTTCATTTAATGAAAGAGTAACGGGTTTACGTTTCACTCCTGACGTGTTGAAAAGACACACACAATGTACAGCAAATACAGTACTGTAACGAACACAGAAGAACAATGTATTAAACCAACAAACAGTAAGCACTAAAAACTTCACAGCACAGAAACAACAGAAACGATATGGGAGATGACGGAGCACTAAAACGGACAAGCGAAAACATGCCAGTACCTGTAAACAACGATGGCACGACGGGCAGCGAGTCACCATTACAAGTCGGGGCAAGTTCGGCTCGAGCACTGTCGGATCAACCGGAGCGGCGGATTAGCCGAGGGTGGACGAGAGGGTTTCTACTGTAAATGAATACACATTTGACTTACTTGAAACATTCATTGTGATGGTTGGGTCTATCTTGAATCTGTCTGTTTCTTGAGATGAGACTGGTTCGGATGTTAAGGAAAAGTCATATTTTTTTCCTGAGCTCATTTTACCCGAAATCTGAAAAATAAGTTTGAATGACGGGTCCCTGACCACGTTTAAAGCAATTTGAAGTTGCCTATAAATGCATATTTCGGCCAATTGTTTTGGTCATATTTGGTCATGTTTCAATGATATAAGGTTATATTTGGTTATAATTTCAGCATTTTTGTTTAAATTGAAGCATCGTTAACAAGGTACGTGTTATCTATGCCGAGTTTCAAACACAGGATTTCCGAATCGTGTAGTAGATATATTTTTCTTTCTTTTCCCGGAACAGGCTGATAGCAGGTTTAGAAGACCTGATTCCAAGGAGGCGCTCCTCTATGGACGTCTTTTAGCACATCTTTCTGGATAAGTTAGATTGCGACACTGTACACATGAGGTCACGGAACATGACGATAGTGTGCTTCCACCTTTCAATAGAATGCCTCTCCAGTAGATATATTTAGCTCAGAAGCAAGTAGCAAACAAAGAAATGCCATGTTTTTTAGGTCATATTTTATAGTTTTCAGGTCATATTTAGCTAGTTTTTAGGGTATATTTGCTTGCATATTTTGTACTTCTTTAGGTCCTAAACTTCCGCACCCTAGTGATGAGTTTAAATCGGAGCATGTCCCTGCATGCAGGAGGCCATAGCACTTAGGGGATTGAGTAGACTATACTGTATTCATATATTTATTACGTTATGACCAACCTTCTTTCCGTGTAAAAAATGTCCTGGGGCTTAAAAGTGCTTTGATCGTTTTGACATTACTGATTATTTTCAGTGTCAAATTTTTGTTTTCATTCCTAACTTTTGAAATGGTAAAAGGATAATATTAGATACTGTCTGTGCTAATTAGGTATATGTGTATCCTACCATGTGTTATTCTATCCATGTTGTTTTGTATCTTTCTTACAGACCTACACTGGTAGTATTCTTGTGGCTGTGAATCCATACAAAATGTTTGATATCTATGGCCTCGACATGGTCAAGAAATACGAAGGGCAGATTCTGGGAACCTTACCACCGTAAGTTGGTCATTAAGAAACATAGCTTAAAATAACATTTAGTTGTGAGAAATGAGTTTTAATTAATGTTGAATCAAAGAAGATTGTAGTTGACTGTCTTTGCAATAATATTTTAAATCCAGGTAACAACATGTCAAGTAGGGGACCTGTGCGAGAAACCTCTCATGTGGATAAACCACCCGCCCGGCTTTACTGTCATTCCGGCTTCTTGTTTATTTGTTTAAACACAGTTTTTAAACAAATTGTCGATCAGAGTGCAATTCGTCTGGCAAGCATATGTGTGTGCAAGGAATGGTTGGATTTGCAAGAGCTTAGTGTATATTTCAGCAAAGTTAAGACCAGCAGAATCTTTGATTGCAAAGATTTGTCTATGGTGACATTCAGGGCTGGATTTAAGAGTATGCCGCTTATAGGCTCAAGTCCATTTGCCGCCCCCTCTATAGTTCATATTTACTTAATACATTTGTTTTATACAACAAAAGGATGGATTTCATTTAGTTTAGATAAAACTATAATTTTAATGGTTTACATAATAAATTTTATAATGAAATTATTAGAGATCAGTATCACTATTTTACACATACAGTATTTTTATATTTTAATGCTAATGACTATCTTTTGCATAATTGAAGAACTGTGTTCAATTTGAATTAAGTTGTCCTACAGGTGAAATGAAATTACACAAAATGTAGTTAATTACGGGTTTATTTGTTGAGAAATATACAAACTTCTCTACAACAACTCACCCCACGTAATTTTGATGTTCAAATTTACATAGCTTTCTTACGAGATTTCTTAATGGCAAACTCGTTAATAATGTCCTCATATGAATGTGTTTTTGTTGTATTTGCCTCAATACAAAGTAATGAAAGTGAGTTTAACTGTATTTCAGAAATACAGTACTAGTTAGCAGATAGTTCTTAACTCTTCTAAGGCAGGAAAAAATGTAGAAGGACTAAAACATATTTTTAAGTAACATGTGTATTCTTAAATTCGTACGGAAAATATTATTAACGTGTGAAATACTTCATTTTAACTTTTGAATGAATTGCCAAACAGCCGCCCCTGAACATACGCCGCTCTAGGCTGCAGCCTACTTAGCCTATTTAAAAATACGGCCCTGGGGACATTAGGCTTCAATAAGGTCTTCATATTGTGTCTTCTTAGAATATTGGATATCCTGTTTGTGACAGATTGCACATATGGTAGATAGGCAAATTTCGCAGGAGGAAGATTCTATGATAATCACACACACACACACACTCCTTTTTATAGTCAAGGGCTATAAACAGGTCACCTTCTTCCCTCATGGAATGACATGCAGATCAAATGTAGTGTTTAATGGCAATGGGTGCATGTAAAATAAATTATTTGTTTGTGAAGATACATCAAACATTGTTTTATTTTAAGGATCAATTAGATGAAATATTCAATATTTGACATTGTAATTGAATGGTTTCGTAAACTTGTATAATGCAATGTTGTGTTTTGTATATTTTCAGGCACTTATTTGCCATAGGTTCATCTGCTTATAGTCATATGAACAAGGAAGGTGTGTTGCCAGAGAACCAGGTGGTCGTGATATCTGGTGAAAGTGGTTCTGGAAAGACTGAATCTACGAAACTAGTTATGCAGTATCTTGCTGCAGTAAACAAAGCTCCATCCAATCTGATAACAGAGCAAATTCTAGAGGCATCACCACTATTGGAGAGTTTTGGTAATGCCAAGACCGTTCGCAACGACAATTCGTCCCGATTTGGGAAATACTTGGAGGTGCACTTTAAAGAGTAAGTGAAATGTAATTACTACTGTTTAATTTATATGAATTTTAAAACTCTAATGGTTATTGACTTGTTATGTTATAGCTGCCATAAGTCTACTATGCGGTGATGTTGCTCTGTTACATTCCTTTCCTTATAGCTAGGGATAGGAATTATTCCATGATTTCAGAGTGAAGAAAGTGTTATTTTAAAGTGGCAAATTCGGTGGTTTCAAGTGCTCTTTTCGGCACTTACAAAGTGATAAATTTTAGGCGGGATTTTTTTAATATCATGGATAACATGCATAACATAACGCATTTCAGTCATCCTTCAAAGTATACTTCAGTGAAGAGATCCAAATTCTTCTGTGACAAACGGTGATGCATATCACTTAACGTGCTAGTGTAAGCTGAAATACAAAAGTTCACAGTTAGCGTTTGAACAGGGTATCCAAACTGTTTTCAACACAGATTCTGAGAACTTTGGAAATACAAATGTCATTCTTTGCAAACCTCCAACAATGTCTGTCATGGTCCTGTCATGCATCTGCTTCTTGATTAAAGTTTGTAGTTCGTTGTATCCTCTTATCACCTCACTTTCTTCCAGAATGGCAACTTCTTAATTTTCTTTGCAAGGTCCATTGATGTTCATTGGCACTATTTCTGCTGGATCAAACACACTCATTTGTAAATCTCGTTCCCAGGGTCAATGGATCTCAAGCTGATTAATTTTCTAAGAGCATGGAATCCAGCGTTTATTAAACTGAATGTAAACTTATTTTCCCTATTTTTAACACATTTTCACAAGCCTCCAACAGCTCCTTAATGTTGGTACTGTAATTTCCAGAAACAGCAAGTTTAAGGGCTTGCTGAATTCTCCATAGATGCCCATCTAGAAGGTGAACAGTTGGATAAGACTGGCTTTCTAATAAAGGGATGAGTTCAGTGATGTCTGTGCCAAATTCTTTGAATCTCAAGTATTTTGTCATGTGAAACTTTGTTCAGAAAATTAACACCAGAGTTATGAGTCCCTACTCTTTCAAGTACTCTTGACAGGTACGGTACACTACAGAATGAAACCTTATATGAGGTTCGTCAACCTCTAGAGGAAAGTTGAGAAGAGTGGTGAGTGTTGGGTTCGTATCCTTCTCTTGGCCATCGTAGAGTGGTTTTGCATGGTTCCCCAAATTAAATTTAGATTGCAGCTGCCTCCTAACCAATCTTAGTTATTAGTTACAAGTACACACACTAGTACGATCACTACAATATTGAAGGTTATCAGGTAGATTTTTCATACATTCAAGTACACGGGCTGCGTACCGTGAGGTTGCAAAACCCTATGGTAAAGATGAACAATTATCATCATCAATAACACCATTACAAGTGACGCATTACTTCCCTACCCTGATTATAATTTTTAATTGCATTCAATTGTTATTTTATTTGTCCATAGGGGTATCATCATCGGAGCAAAGATAACTGAATACCTATTGGAGAAATCTCGAATCGTAACACAGGCGCCTGAAGAACGAAATTATCATGTATTCTACGAGATGCTGAAAGGCTTAACTGATGAACATAAAGAGAAATATGGCCTTCTTTCAGCAGAGAAATATTTCTACCTCAATCAGGTAAGTGCGACTGTGAGTAAACACTTGGAGGGATTATACGAGGAGTGTTCAAATGAAAAGGTACGAATCGTCGTAAAGAAATGGTAGATATTTGAATATGCCGCTTTGGGATAACGTAGGCCGACATCTAGAAGATGTAGTGTCCGGCGTGGTACTGCGCATGCATCGGCGCACGCATACATGATGCAGACGTGAAGCTGACAGTTGGACGTTCCGTCCCGTCCAGTTGAAGTTGAAGCAGCAGCAGTGATGGCGTTCACATTGCACAATTCGACAAGTGAGGAGCAGAGAGGTGTTATCAGATTTCTGACTGCAGGAGGGTCTAAACCAGCCGATATCTATCGCCGGATGGTGGCTGTATACGGAGAAGACCTTGTATCTGCCAAAACAGTAAGAAAGTGGATTGCCCGTTTTCGTGAACGCCGGGAGTGTTTGAGTGATGATCCGAGACCAGGCCAGGCAAACACGGTAATGGTGGCCGAAAGCATCGCCAAAGTGAACGACCTGGTGTGAAGTGATCGGCGTGTCAACATGCGAATGTTGGCAAACACTGTGGGGGTCAGCGTTGGGACAGTGTGGATAATTGTGCATGACAGGTTAGGTTACCGGAAAGTGTGTGCCCAGTGGGTTCCAAAGCAGCTCAGGGAACCCCAAAAGGAACTGCAACACCTGTTCCGGTATCATGAAGACCCTGCTTTCCTGGAGCGGATCGTTGCCGGTGACGAAAGCTGATGCCATCATTACAAGCCAGAGACAAAGAGGGACAGCATGCAATGGAAGCATGCGTCATCACCTCCCCGTAAGAAATTCAAAGCTGCGCCCTCAGCAGGCAAGGTGATGCTAACCGTCCTTTTCGACGACCAAGGTCCCCTACTTATCGGATTCCTAGAGCATGGACGAACCATTAACAGTGACGTGTATTGTGCGACACTCCGTAGCCTACGTAAATCCATCAAGAACAAACGGCCTGGACTGCTCACAAAGGGAGTGGTTCTGCTCCATTATAACGCTTGTCCACACGTCTATAACGTCACACAAGGTGTATTGGCCACGTTCAAGTGGGAGCAACTTGAGCATCTGCCCTACAGCCCAGACTTGTCACCCTGCAACTTCCATCTGTTTGGTCCATTACAAAAACATCTTAAGGGAAAACGTTTCCAATCGGACGATGAACTACAGGACACCATACAGGATTGACTCCTGTCACAACGACAAGACTTCTGGGAACAGGGAATCCTGCGGCTAGTGAAGCAATGGGATACCTGTGCACAGGCCTGTGGTGATTACTTTTAAATAACGAATAAATTGTACCCACAGTATATCTATGACTTTTGTCATTATTCTAGATTTTCCCGTATTGATTTGATATATTACACCAATATCCACTTTACAATACAAAAATGTTTTTATGCGATGTCCTTACAATTTTCGATACATGTTTCGGCTCTGTGAGCCTTCTTCAGTCAAACACATTCTCAATATGACAGTCTATGGTTGATATTGTTATGAAACCTTTGTAAAAACTTTTTACAATCGTCAAAATTATTTAAAATTACTTAAAAATGGACATAAAATACTTAAAGAATTCGACTATGTGCAGAAGTTCAGGTCATAAGCCCTTTGTCGTTGAAATCCCTATTTTAAACACAGGACCCCATTGTGCAAGTATCTTGTAAAAATCGTATATGAACAATCCTTGTGGCTACGGGTGAACGGAAGTTCCTTGCTTAAAACTTTGTCATTTTAGTTCCTGTGTTTAAAATAGGGATTTCAACGACGAAGGGTCTATGACCTGAACTTCTGCACATGGTCGAATTCTTCAAGTATTTTATGTCCTTCTTCTTCTTCTTCGTCGCGAATGGGTCTCTTAGGACCACGCGGAATCAACAATGGTTAGCCTTTCTTGCAGCCCAGTACTCCTTCATACGCAACGAATGGGTTTGCTTCCGTTGTGCAGACCAGATATGGTGGTATGGCCGTCTTTCTTCCTCCTCGAAACCCCGTGTGAGTGCAAGTGTTCTGATGACATTTCGGTCTAGGAGATTTGGCGATCCTAATTCTTGCAAGTCTTTTTCAGTCTGTTTGTACCAATTTGATCTAGTTGTTTTGTTTTTCAAGTATGTGTGAATTTTGTGAGTTAGTCTATTTGGGTCCATTCTTTCCAGGTGCCCCAAGAATTGGATTCGTCGCATACGCATTTTGTCTGTGATTTTGGAGATGGTTTTATATATTTCAGCATTTGGCTTTGGAAGATGAACACCATCTTTGATTCTCGGCCCTAAGATTTTCCTCATTATTTTTATTTTATGTCCATTTTTAAATAATTTTAAATAATTTTGACGATTGTAAAAAGTTTTTAAAAAAGTTTCTTAACAATATCAACCATAGACTGTCATATTGAGAATGTGTTTGACTGAAGAAGGCTCACAGAGCCGAAACATGTATCGAAAATTGTAAGGACATCGCATAAAAACATGTTTGTATTGTAAAGTGGATATTGGTGTAATATATTGTACCCACAGTATCGTTTCATACCTTTTCATTTGAACACCCCTCATATCTCCACTCAGGATCATAGGCTACGTATCTTAAGGGCATGGCTGCCTTCTTCTCAGTCCTTGCCCCAATTTCAAGTGCCCAAACCTTTTACAGATACTATAATAGCACAGCTTGTCATAGATTACACATGCATCCAAGAGGTATATGAATTTTACCGGTAATTATGCAAATAGCTAATTTTAAGACGAAAGTATTAATACCTCCATGAAATTGTCTGTCAACACTGATTAACTTTTCCTATTATTTAATCAAAACTCACACATAGCTAACAGGAGAGACATTAAAGTCAAATATTTTACATTTAAGGCCAAATATTATTTAAAAAAATCATATGAACGCATGTAAATATGCACATAAAAGGATGAGAATTTAGTCTTTAGCTTCAGCTTCACAGTGACTTTAATAAGCCTTGATGAAGGTGGAGCGTTTCAGATTTTTTCTTTCTTTTTGAAAATATTACTTTCACTAAATATGCACATATATCATCATCATCATCATCTTGCACAGTTTCCAGCCACTGGCCGGGTCTGTTTGGAACACAAGCCTCTCCAACGTCTTCTGTCTTCCCACCACCTCTCAGCCTCCACCCTTGTCCAGTCTTCTCCTCTCTTCTTCACTCTTTCTTCCACCCCCTTCAGCCACCTGTCTCTCGGTCTTCCCCTCGGTCTCTTTCCTTCCCACTTCGTCTCATGTACTCTCCTGGGTATCCTCTTCTCCTCCATTCGTTTTACATGTCCATACCATCTAAGTCTAGATTTCTCTATACCATCCTGTAATGGTTCCTCCTTCATTAATTCTCTGGTCCTCTCATTTCTTATTCTGTCCATCTTTGTAGCTCCAATACTGCTTCTCAAGAACCTCATCTCACTGGCCTGTATTTTGCTCTTCTCCCTTCCTTTCATAACCCAGGTCTCCGAGGCATACGTCAGGATAGGGACATAGTACGTCCGATATATGATCTTTTTGCTGTTCTGAGGGACATCCTTGCTCCATAACATGCTTCTCACACTCCTCCGAAATGCTTCTGCCTGCCTCCCCCGCTCATTTATTTCTCTATCGTTTCTTCCATTATCTTGTATCAGGCTTCCCAGATACTTAAAACTCTCCACTTTCTTCAGCTGTTCCCCACCAATTGTTATTCCCGTTGTGGTTCTTTCCTTCTTCCTTGTTGTGATCACCATCTCACTCTTATTTATGCTAAATTTCATCCCATATCCTTGTATTACTCCTTCCCACACGTCCAACTGTTCCTGTACCTCCTCCTCCTTGTTTCCCCAAATCATCAAATCATCTGCAAACACCATTGCTTTCATCTTTCCGTCCCCAATTACTTGTGCCACTCGGGTCATTATGTCATCCATCACCACAATGAAAAGTAACGGTGACAGTGCACTTCCTTGTTTCAGGCCGTTTCTTTGTTCCAACCAGTCAGATCTCTCTCCTCCCACTTTCACACAGCTCACGCTTCCCTTGTACATCTCCTTTATCCTCTTTATAGTCCATTTCTCTACTCCTCTATCCTCCAGGGACTTCCATACTTTGTTTCTGCATACACTGTCGTATGCTTTCTCAATGTCCAGGAAGGCCATCAGTAGATCTGTTCCATATTCATAGTGCTGTTCTTGTAACTGCCTTACAGCAAAAATCAAATCCACTGTGGACCTTCCTGCTCTGAAGCCATGTTGTTCTTCCCTCATCCCTCCTTCTATCCTTGTCCTAATTCTCTTTTCCAAAACTTTCTCGAAGATCTTTGCACAATGACTCATCAGTGTTATTCCCCGATAGTTTCTGCAATCTGTTCTACTACCTTTCTTGAAGATCGGGACAATGATTCCTTTTTTCCAGTCCTCTGGGGTCTTCCTTTCCTTCCATGCTGTCCTCATCACTCGGTACAGCCACTGTATCCCCACCTCTCCTGCTGCTCTCACCATCTCCACAGTCAACTCATCCACACCCGGTGCCTTCCCTCCTTTCATCTTGTTCACTGCATCTTCCACTTCTTTCCATGTTAAGTCCTTTTCTGTTTGCAGTTCATCTTCCTCTTCCCCGATTTCTTCCTCCTCACCATCTTTTCCATTTGGGTTCAGAAGTTCTTCAAAATATTCTTTCCACATTTTCTTCAGTTCTTCCCTATTTTCTATCTCTTGTCCCCTTTTGTTCACCATTCTAACATAATCCGTAGGATCCTTCCGCCTCTTATCTTTCACCATCCCATACAGGACCTTTTTTGTACCTTCACTATCCTCCTCCATCATCTTTGTCCACTCTTCCATCCACTTCCTTCTCTCCTCAGCCACCATTCTCTTCGCCTCCTTCTTTCTTTCCTGGTACTCTTCCCTTGTCTCTACCGTCCTATTTTGATACCACCTCCTAAAGGCTCTATTCTTTTCCCTTACTATATCTTTTGTCTTCTCATTCCACCATGGTGTTTCCTTCCACCTCTTCTTACTACTTGTCCTCCCACATACTGCTTCTGCTGCACCCACTAGTGTGCCAAATAAAAATGAACATGCATTATTGAGCAAAATATTCAAGTATACATTGCATTTTTCAAATATATGCAAAGATAGGAATTTCTTAAATATTATTTCTTCCCCACAAAATGGACTTCTGAGGTCTAGTTATTGTCCTCTAACATTATACAAAAACAAAAGAATTGAAATGGACAAATATTACTTTAGAATTTTGAAGTTGTTAGAAATCAATAGATCTGAATACGTTATGCAATCATCTTTGCAGGGAGGTAACTGCGAGATTGATGGAAAGTTTGACAACGAAGATTTCCAGTCATTGCTGTCCGCTATGCAGGTTCTAGGCTTGGCATCAGAAGAACAGGATACCATCTTTAAAATTCTTGCTTCAGGTATGAATTTCCTCATATTTGATATCAATTCAAATTCAGTGGCAAATAGACTAGAAGATCAAATGATTGGACACTGATGCATTATCTATTTCTTCCAATGATACTACCGTTACAATTTTGTTATGCTTAAGAAAAATCTAAGTGTTATGTTTGGCATTTCTTTCATAGTGCTGCATCTTGGTAACGTTTATTTCCATCGTAAACAATTAAAACATGGGCAAGAGGGAGTGGAGATTGGCTCTGATGCTGAAATTCGATGGACTGGTCATCTTCTCCAGTTAAATGTGGATGGCATCAAAAAAGCACTTACAACAAAAACAACGGTTTGTATGATTTATAAAAAATTGAATATCAAGTTTTTGGTTGACAATTCTTCAGTTTAAGGCTGTGTTACTGGTTCTGCTGTCAATTGCTGGACAACAGATAGCAGCACTGCTGCCTCTCGCCTGCTACAGCCAGTGCACTACACTTCCCCTACTCCCCTCCACTAAGCCTCATTCGCGCACTTTGCACAACACCCTCCCCTCCTCCGTTGTATACCTCGGTTCCGAGTCACACAGATCTGCTTTCCGAGTCGTACGCTTATTTTCAGCCTTGTGCCTTGCCATCGTCCAGCCGAATAAAAGAGGCCGGCGTGTTACTGTATGATTATAAGAATTACAACTCAAAATAAGTGTTTCTATGGATCATAAACAATTTTATTGTGCGTTGACAAAACTTCAAAACTGTCTCTATGAAATGTAAAACATTAAAAAATAATAAAAAAAAAACGACAATAATGTACCGACTCAACAGATGGTGATTTATATAAACAAAACGGCTGTTCATTCAGTAATGAAATTCAAAGTTTACGTATGCAAAATTTTATAAGTATAATGAATGTTTAACATTCTGTAACCCAAAAACACACTTATAGTATTATGAGCAAATATACAATTTATTGCTATAAATGTAAACTACTTGTTGTGTGTGAAGGTGTCCGATTGCTTCCTCTTCTTTCGTTTGTTGGTATCTGCGGCCTTATTTAGTCGTTGAACCTATAGCGCAAAGGAGGGACCTTGGATTTTTATGCCTCGTGCCTCGAACAACTCAACTGACTAAAAGTTTTGACAAAATGCATTCCTTATAAAATCGTACCAGTTTTCGAAGCATTTTTGTTTGCCATAACAATCCATCCTTTTCTATCCTTTCAACGAAGATTTCTCCATTCTTAGTATATACTACAAAATTGCACCTTTTTCTCCTGTTGATATTCAATCGACTTTGAATCTGGAGGAAGTAGTTGTGGCTTCGCTTCAATTGCAATTTTACTCCTGGCATTGTATTTAGTCACCTCTTCTCTGAAATACGATTCAGTGACGGAGGCAAGGTATTTGATTTCTACAACGCCATTGCAAGCAACCAAACCATCACGACTGGCTCATAAGAATGAATGTCTTGATCCAAGAAGAATCCACTCTCGGTGACAATATTGCCAGTACTGTGTTAATACATTTCCACAACAGCGTCCTTATTTCTCTTCCAAATGTGACGGCAACTGAGGTGAAATTTTTATCCTACATTTCACATTTTGCAAAAATGAGGAAAAAGTAGACTTATGAGATCGATCCGGGCAAATGTGTGTCTGTCTGTCTGTGTGTCTCCCCGCTATCAACTCCTAATCAGCTGCAGCATCATCATCATCATCTTGAGCAGTTTCCAACCGCTGGTCGGGTCTGCTTGGAACATAAGCCTCTCCATCGTTTCCTGTCCATCCACCATCTCTCGTCATTTACTGTGTCCCAGCACACTCCTCTTTCCTCCACACTCTTCTTAACTCCTTTTGTCCATCTGTCCCTTGGTCTTCCCCTTGGCCTCCTTCCCGTCATTTCCATTCCAAACATCTTCTTCGGTATCCTCTCCTCTTGCATCCTCCTCACATGTCCATACCATTGTAGCCTAGATCGCTCTATTCTATTTTGCAATGGTTCCTCTCTTACCATCTCCCTGACTCTCTCATTCCTTACTCTGTCCATTCTTGTCACTCCTACCCTACTCCTCTGGAACTTCATCTCCACTGCTCGTATTTTATTCTTGTCCCTTTCCTTCATCACCCATGTTTCTGAACCATATGTCAAAATTGGCACAAAGTAGGTCTTGTAGATGATTCCTTTACATTTTTGTGGTACATCTTTATTCCATATCATCCCCCTAACACTCTTGAAAAATCCATCTGCGCACC
This sequence comes from Meconema thalassinum, assembly GCA_946902985.2. Classification (NCBI taxonomy): domain Eukaryota; kingdom Metazoa; phylum Arthropoda; class Insecta; order Orthoptera; family Tettigoniidae; genus Meconema; species Meconema thalassinum. The sequence continues at coordinate 112,268,042 of OX336393.1, forward strand.
TTCCCCTCTCATTTATTTCCATCCTATTGCCTCCCTTTTCTTCAATTATGCTTCCCAAGTACTTGAAGCATTCTACTTTCTGCAACTGCTGTCCTCCAAGTGTTATGCCCATATCCAGTCTGTTCTTCTTCCTCGTTGTGATGACCACTTCACTCTTTTGTGCTGAGAACTTCATCCCATATGATAACACTACCTTCTCCCACTCATCTAATTGCTCTTGTACTTCTTCCTCATCCTCTCCCCATACCAGAAGGTCATCAGCAAACAACATTGCCTTCATTTTCCTTTCCCCAATGCTATTTACCACTTTTCGTATGATTTCATCCATCACCACTATAAATAACAGGGGTGAGAGGGCACTTCCCTGTTTCAGACCACTCTCCAGTTGAAACCATTCCGTTCTCTCTCTTCCCACCTTTACACAGCTTTTGCTTCCCTCGTACATTGCTTTCACTCTTGCCACTGTCTCCTTGTTCACTGCTTTTGCTCTCATTGCTTCCCATACCTTGTTTCTATTAATACTATCATATGCTTTCTCAATATCCAAGAAGGTCATCACCAGATCTTTCCCATATTCATAATGGTGTTCTTGTAGCTGTCTTACTGCAAAGATGAGGTCAACTGTTGACCTTCCTGGCCTGAATCCATACTGTTCTTCCCTCAGCCCATCTTCAACTTCTGTCCGAATTCTTCTCTCCAGTACCTTCTCAAATATTTTGGCGCAGTGGCACATGAGTGTAATTCCCCTGTAGTTCTTGCATTCCTTCCTACTTCCCTTTTTAAATATGGGTATTATTATCCCTCTTTTCCAGTCCTCTGGTATTTTCTTCTCCCTCCATATCACTTTCATTGCTCGAAAGAGCCACTGTGTTCCTATCACACCTGCTGCTCTCACCATCTCCACACTCACTTCGTCTATTCCCGGTGCCTTTCCCCCTTTCATCTTCTTTAATGCTTCCTCCACTTCTTTCCATGTCAATTCCTTCTCTGAAATGTCTTGGTCACTGTCTGTTTCTTCCTCCACAATGTCCACTACGCTGGTTTTAGTTGGATTTAGGAGTTCCTTGAAGTATTCTCTCCAGATAACCTTTACTTCTTCCATATTTTCGACCTCCTTTCCATTCCTGTCCACCATTCTGACATTTTCCCCTGTATCTCTTCTCTTTGCCTTTATCATTCCATACAACACTTTCTTACTGCCATCACAGTCCTCCTCCATCATTTCTGTCCATTTCTCCAGCCATTTCTTTTTCTCTTCCTTCACTACTTCTCCTGCTTCTTTCTTCCGCTCTTGGTATTCTTCTCTTGTTCTGTCTGTCCTCTGTTGGAACCATTTCCTGAATGATTCATTTTTCTTTTCCACTGCTTCCTTAGTTCTGGGGTTCCACCATGGTGTTTCCTTCCACCTTTTCTTTCCACTAGTTCTGCCACACACAACTTCCACTGCTTCTACCAACACGTCCTTGAACCTATTCCATTCTTCTTCACCTGTTTTCGGATCATCCTTCGGTAATTTGTTCCTCACTAATATCTGGAACTTCTCCTTATTTCCATCCTCCTTCAGCTTCCATGTCCTTATTCTTCTTTCTTGGTTTTCAGTTCTCCTCTTTTCCTTCAGTCCTCTCACCTTGGCGACCAGCAGACGGTGGTCACTGTCCAGGGCTTCTGAAGGTATTACCCTTATATCCGTGATACTCTTCTTTGTCTCCTTCCCGCATAGAATATAGTCCACCACTGATTTCCTAGTCAAATCCCTGCTGTACCAAGTAATTTTATGGCTCTCTCTCTTCTTGTACCATGTGTTTCCAATCATTAGCCCATTTATCTTGCACAGTTCCAACAATCTCTCTCCTTCCTTATTCCTGTTTCCCCATCCTTCACCACCAATCACTTCCTCAAAACCTCTTCTATCAGTTCCGACATGGGCATTTAGGTCTCCCATGACTATCAGGTCTCTCCCCACTAACTGCTTCTGCAACTCCTCTTCAAACTCGTCCTTCTCGCCTTCTGTGCATCCCACCTGTGGTGCATAGACTTGCAGAATGTCCAGGTTTCTACCTTTCACAGTGATTCTGGCTCTAATTATTCTATCACTTACCCTCTTTACTTCCTCCCTCAGCCCTTCTCTCACCACCATTCCCACTCCATTTCTCTTCCCCTCCTCATTTCCTATCCAGTATAGCTGCAAGCCATTTCTCAGTTCTTTTCTTCCTTCCCCTCTCCATCTGGTCTCTGCCAGTCCGAGTACATCCAGTTTTCTCCTCTCCATCATATCCACAACCTCCTCCACTCTTCCCGTCAATGTCGTTATATTCAAAGTTCCGATTCGTAGTCCATTTCCATAGCCAGGTCTGCTTCCTTTAGATCTGTCCTTTCCGAGGCCCGTTCCCGTTTTAAAAGCAGTTTCATATCCACTACTGGCTTGCTAGGCCTAACGTAGCTTCACCATAACCCTGGCAAGGGGCCTGTTTTTGGTCCGCGAGAGGTATTTTATTTCCCTCAAACCCTCCGGACAAGTCCGGCGAGCCCCCCTATCCGCCACCTGGGACGCGCCCGATAGAGGAACAGGCAAACCCCCACCGCAATCGAAACCAAATTAGATATGAGAAAAGACCTATATCAGAATATCTCAAGCCCATATTTGAAAATTATGTCAGTGCTACCAATTGCTGAAAAACCACAATTGAAATTTGAGCTCCATGTTTGATATCTTGGAGAGTATGCATAGGAGCTATTTCATAATTGGCACACATAGACAGTAGATAATAATAATTCAGTTTAATTTCAAGGAGGCCATGTATGGCAGTGTTGCCAAAATGATTCTAAGCCTGCTGATAGGTCCAATTTTTAATGCATATAACTTCTACACTATCAATTGTATTTCAACCAAATTTCGTATGTACTATGTGTAGGTAAACGGATATAACGGAGCATATTCTTAAGAGCCACCAGGGCTGCCAACTGTTATTAAATTCTCTCTCTGTTTATTTTATCCAAATGCCAATATATCAGATAGTATGCAAGCCGACAGCCTTAAACTATGCACACGTATAGTATCTGGCATTCTAGAATAATTTGGTGTAGCTAATATACGTCAGTTCTACCAACATGATTCTAAGCCTGCTGATAGGACCAATGTTTAATTACATGTAACTTCTATACTATCAATTGGATTTCAACCAAATTTCATATGTGCTATGTGTACTATAACAGATATGGCTATGCGTATGCTCAAGAGCAACCAGGGCTGCCAACTGTTAATAAATGCTGTCTCTATTTTTTACCCTAATATCAATGTATCAGAAAGTATGCAAGCCAACATCTCTAAACTTTGCACACGTATAGTACCTGACATTCTAGATTAATTTGGAGTAATTAATATACGTCAGTGCTGCCAACATGATTATAAGTCAGCTGATAGGTCCAATCTTGAAATATATGTAACTTCTTTACTAACAAATGGATTTCATCCAAAATTGGCACAATTAGTGATCATAATATTTCAGATTATTTCTGACCACACATGCTTGACATTGTTGCCAACATGAATTTAATGCGCGCTGATAGATCCAGTGTCCAACTGCATGTAACGTCCTTGCTATCCATTGGACTTCAACGAAATTGTGTATTCTGTACATTAAGTTATGGAACTAAGAATATATTCAGTCTCCAGGGCTGCTAACTGTAGAGCTCTATTAGGCTACACTATACCAGGTATATTTCGAACAAATTAGAAATTTCGATATTACCAACATAATTTCGTCATTGTTCTAGATAGGTTCATATAGATTAATCATTGGCATGAATCTTAAATTTTAAGAAAAGTAGGCTCTTTAGTTCGTCTCGGAACTTCTTGTTAGGATGCGAAATTGGTTTGACAAGATTGTGGCAAGGAGTATGAGGTAAACGTTCGAGGAAGGGACCAATCCTGGAAGCTGTCAAGTTATTCACTCTATTGTTCCTCAATTCCAGTGATTCTTTCTAACACTCCATAAAGGCTTTACTGCCACTTGACCTAACTATTCTAATTTATCTCCAAATTCCTACCGTGATATTTTTTACTCTATTACCCCTTTGGTCCTGTTCGTTTCGATTATATAAGTAGTTCTCTTTTCCAGGATTACTCGCTAGGAGCCATTTTTTGTAAGCCTTCTTTTAATTTCACAAGCAGACATCACTATGTCATTCCATCCAGTATTTTCACTTGTTCCTGTCTTTACACACGGTTGTCCCAACACATAGTCCTTTGCTACTTATAGTACTGCATCCCTGTATCTTGACTAGTCTGTCTAATGTCCTGCAATTCTTTACCATCTACTCTTTGGAATTAATCCATATTATATTTTTGCCTAAGTTCCTTATCCTGGAAATTTTAAACCCTAATCCGTCTGCAAACAGCCCTCACTTTCTGCACTTTAGGTCTAACTATGCTCAGTTCACAGTAGAACAGTTTGTGGTCTGTTTCATTGAAGAAAAAAAAAACTGGAATACCCTTCAGTTACTTATCAATTTACCAAATTCAAAGTCAGTAATGATATAGTCTATTACTCACCTGGTTCCTCTACCCTCCCTTGTGTATCTGTGAATCTCCTTATGCTTCGAGAATGAGTTCGCCACAGACAACATCATGCCAGCACAGAAGTCCAATAAACATTTTCCATTGGTGTTTGCTTCCTCACTCCACTTACCCATAACCTTTTCATACTCCTCAATTCCATTTATATGCTAGCATTGAAAACCCCCATCAGTACTACACTACCCTTACTGTTAACTCTCACTACTACATCACTCAGTGCCTTATAAAGTCTTTTTCATCCTGATTCGTCCCTTCACATGGAGTGTACACTGAAACAATCCTGACCGATTTCCTGACATTTCCAAATCTATCCACATTAATCGTTCATTTACGTACGTACCGGTACCTTACATAAATTATGCGAAGCTCCAAGGTTTTCTTGACATACAGCCTTACTCCCCACTTTGTCCTGCATCGTTTTACACCTGACAGGTGTACCTTGGATCTCCTCTCTCCCTTTCTGAACTTCACTAATCCCTAGAATATTCAATCCCATCCTACATGCTGACTCAGTTAGGTCTGCTTTCCTCTTTCCATAACCACCCTCGATATTAAAAGCACCCTATCGAATACCAGTTCGATTGCTTGTTAGTTTCCAAGGAGTCCCTAATCTATCAGATGAGAGTGGGACTCCATCTCTCCCATAGGTTCGAGGCTTAATCAAGACCTTTTTTGGCACGTTTAGAGATTACAATTGAAGCGAGTTGCTAGCCTTACTTACGCAGGGCCCCTGAGTTTCACCCCAGGAAACAAACAAGTAAGTTGTTGATCATAAGGAGGGCCACGACACAAAATATGCCCAAGATACCGACTCCTTTTCGATAGTAACTGGTATCCTGTCAGAACCACTTACCAGACCACTTAGCCATTGCCCATGGTTCACGAACTAGCACGTGACTACACCATAAACCATATAAAAGAACAACAGAATATGTAGCATTTTATGTCCAATCGATTGATGCACTATTGAATAAAATCGAATCATACATTAAAAGATTGTAGGTATTTATCTAAATTTAACGGGGGGGGGGGGGGAAATAAGTACTATGTAACAGTTATTTTACTCATATTTTATTCAGAATAACTAAACATATAGACAGCAAATAAAGGGCTTAAGACCCATCTTTATGGGAACTTATTTCTTCATTTTGACACAGAATAATTTCCCTAAGTTTGGCTCGACCATTTTGAAGCACCCTATGCACAGTATGTTAATTTACTATAAATTTTGAAGGAAGGTGTTTTCGTGGCATTGTTGAATAATGTGTGAATATTAAAAAATTATACAGGATATCTTTTGTCGGAATAAATTGCTGCTCTTTCAATCACAAAACACAAACACAGAATTAGGAAACGGGCAAGGGGGCGAGATGTCTTCTTCTAGCACTTTCTCAAGACTAGTCTACTGCAGTCTGACTGGAAGAGTCATCGACTCGGCGCGCATGAGAGATTTTCCTTTGCGTTGCACGGTAAGTAGAATGGAATGCTGCGTAAGGGAAGGAGAACTCAGAATGGGAGGTGCTAGGTATTAGGGAGGGGGAATGAGGCTCGGTGCTTGTGCGTGCAACTGTTAGTGCGGGTAGCCTATCGTGTAGCCTGCGTAGCTACCGTTTTGTCGATTTGAAAAGTACATACGTCACGGTTATATCAATAAACCGTTTCTTTCATCAAACATTCGAACTGCTCAGAATTAGGGCCTCTACAAATTGAATAAGTTTGAAGTTAATATAGATATTTTTTTAAAATAAAAAAGGCTATTGAAAGATGATCCTTCTATGAAAAATGTTGAATTTCGAAATACAAATAGTTTACAATGAAGCTACTATTACAAGGGTTATTGCACAGAAATTTCGAAATTCTCCAGTTATTAGTTTTGTCGTGACGTATGTACCTTTAACCCTCAAAGTAGACACTTTGAAGCCATGCCCTGAACAAACGAACAGTCCATATTTTACAAAAGTGGCATATAACAAGTTTCAAAGACCTATATAACAGATTAAGAAGAAAAAATAAAATAAAATCAATATTCTATTTTTCGGTAGCACAGCCTTAACTTGTCACTGTCAAGCATGTTTCTATAATAGTCTGCATAAAATATAGTCTTGTTCATTGATTGGCCATTAGCTACTCTGAAGATTATATCAGTAAAATGAATGCAACTATTATAGATAAATATTTCTGTGTTATTATACCATCCAAATAGATATCATCATCATCGTCATCATCATCGTTTTTCATCTTCAGTTTCCCTGGTGTGGTAAACAAGCCCTCTCCATTTCTATCGATCATGGTATACCATTTGTTCCACTACAATTGAAGATTAATACTCTTAACACCATTTGTTCTTGGACATCGTCCCAGTTAAAACCGTTCTTCTCCACCTCTTATCGTACTGTCTCTATCCACCATCTCCTTGGCCTTCCTTCTTGGTCTTTTTCTTCTTATGTCCAGTTCGAAGTATTTCTTGGCTGTTCTTGTTTTATCCATTTACATGACCATGTCACTGACGTCTGCGTTTCGCCGTTCATGCTTGTACAAATAACAGCCAAAAAAAAATACGAGCCTTATAGTAGTCGCATATGATGTGTAACATCTGGCATGTTATTCGAATAATTCCATATTACTTACTCGCATTTTTTAAAAAATGAACTCGTAGTGCTACCTTGTGCCAGCAAACATGAAAGGATTCTCCAATGCATCTGAAGTAGTGACATTTACCTGCAACTGTATGCGGGAGCAATCCACTGCCTACTTGATGCGAGCTGCGCTTTATACCGGTCAGTTAGTGAACCCATGCCAGCGGCGTTATTGAAAATGGCCTCTTATTGCCGATATAGCGTACTGCCAAGTATAGGCGCGATTAAAAATTAGGTGTGCAGTAGGTATATTAAATGCGTTTCTCCCAGTGATACGTTTAGACCAACGAAGTTTCAATTATTGTTAGTAGACAGTGTTAATATACTGAATTCCTACGTTGTTTGGAGTGTTTGTTATTGCGATATAGCACTCGAGGTATTGAGTGCTTACATTAAATAAGAATACAGCAAAAGTATGAAGATTTAATAAATCGTAATTGGTTTCAGCAAATATGATATAATGAATATTTTCACACCAAAGAACGACAACTTGAAGATGATTTATTGTAGGAATTTCTCTAATGGGGCCTCCAAACCTTGAGGTAAACCGTATGCGATTTACATTCCACATAGTCACATGGCTTACAGCACGTCATCGTACCGATCTCCGCCACCGCGTGCGCTCATTGTTAACAGGAACAGCACTCATTCCAGGTTCCGTATTGACCATGTTTACATGAAGTATAACATAAATTTCTCGCCAAATCAATACTTTACTTACATTAAAAATACTACAGGTACATGTTTCGGAAAACAAAATGTTTTCTTCCTCAGCCCACTTTTTGGTGTATAACATCATACTACATCGAAAACCTCACCAAATAACAAAAAACACATTTCACATTTACTCTCTCATTCTCATTCACGGACATAAATAATGACATCAAAATTTTGCATTACGCATCGAAGGGCAGCTATATGAATATTTTGGAAAATATTCATATCAATACTTATCAGAGATCAAAGGAATGCAATAATCTAAACGAGATTAATTTTGAATCTAATGAATTATTTGATATATTAGCAGATCATTTGAATAATAAAAAATGCAAACGCCTCCTCAACCCCCGCCGCAATTGGTAATTTCCAACATATACCCTGAATCGATCAAATTTCTTGACGCCATACCCAATCACCCTACCTTGGTGCTAGTTAATGTCTCTCCGCTTTTGACAAGGTTGTATGATTCCGGCGTTTTCCGTTGTTCTGTTCTTCAGATGCTTGTGAACAGTTCGGCAACCCACGTTGAAACTAACAAGGAGTAAATATGTCAATGTTCCTCGCTCCATATTCAATACTTCAACTAATAAGTGTTTATTCCGTGAGTGACATTAATGTGTCTAATGACACAGGCCTAACAAAAGAAGAATGAGAGAGTAAATGTGAAATGTGTTTTTTGTTATTTTGTGAGGTTTTCGATGTAGTATGATGTTATACACCAAAAAGTGGGCTGAGGAAGGAAACATTTAGCTTTCCGAAACATGTACCTGTAGTATTTTTATTGTAAGTAAAGTATTGATTTGGCGAGAAATTTATGTTATACTTCATGAGCTCATTGTTTCCGTCCCATGCACTTCCGTCCCATCCACTTCCGTCTCTTTTCCAAAATCACTCCCACAAAAATGTCCAGCTACCGAGTGCCACAAAAATATCCAGATACCGAGTGGAAAGATGTTACACATCAACAACCGAGGTAAAGATATAAAATAATTAAACAAATCTCATAACAAAACAAGTCCAGACCAAGAGCCGGTAGAATGTTCATAGCCATGTTGTCAATGGCCAAGATGACAGTTCTAAATACAGTTTAGGTTCTTGTTTGCTTGCTGCAAAAACGTCCTCTTGGTTGTGGACAAGACCAGCTCGCGTATCCTTGCTATGTTATTGTGCAGAGATGATATTATGCGGTTTTGGAAGGATCGTTAGATTATCAAATGTTTAGTGTGTGGAATGTGGAGAATATCTTGAGCCAGGTAGAACGGGAAGGGGTTCATAGTTTGAATAGTGACAGCAGGTGGTCGGAAGGGTAATGGCCGTTTAAAATAGTGTGTATATAGGACAGGTCAGTTACCTGATGTGTCGTTCAAGGGGAAGGGATATTTATGTTTGAAAGTACCTGCTTAGTGGTGAAGTGTCTAAACCTTTGTATTCTGTTCCTTACAATGGCAGCAAGGAGGGATTGAATTCTGTTTAATTATCGAAGTTTGACGGGCAAGAAGAATATTCTTCAGAATATTCGTCAGAATATCAAAGGTTTTCATCTTCTGACATACCGGGTGAGTTAGCCATGGTCGTTACGGCATGGCTGCTGGCAGTCGCTCACATCGGGGAGGCGAGGAGGTTCGAATCCCCCCTGCTGGCAACCTTGAAGATGGTCTTCTGTGGTTTCCCATCTTTCTTCCAGGCAAATGCCGGGGTTGGTCCCTAGCTATAGGCCACAGCCGCTACCTTCCAACTCCGCGTCCTTACATCAAACTTTTCTCCCCAGACAACTCTCCACACGCGACGGTACTTGTAGCTCACCCATTGGGTGTCCGCCTCGAAGCAGCTACAAACTGGCGAGCCGAACATGTCCTCGGACACTCCCGGCACTAAAAGCCATACGCTAAAATAAAATTAAAAAATCATGACATATAATTAGACTATGTTTCCAGTTAATGATACCTTTGTTAAAAGCAATTAACATTGGAATACTCGCAATTTGTTTACATATTCTCCCAATAATATTTGTATGCTGACGAAGAACACAATGTGTTTGAAACTAATACATCAATAAACAATTTCTAGTTAATATTTATGGACTATTGGAGCATTATTTAATACCAATGATATCTACAGTATTTGAATTATTTCTTGATAAGGACCAACATTAATTCTGATACACGGTATTTAATTTTACATCAATTTATTATTTACCATGTAATAGTTTTGAAGTGTGACAGATGGGCAAGTCTTTAGTTCACTTAAATGATCATTTTGTTTCATCAGATAAACATGTTCTTTAACAGTGAGGAAGATAAAATATAAACTTGCCCCATTTTTGTTTAGGAAGCACGGAATGAAAGAGTATTCACACCATTAAGCATAGACCAAGCTCTGGATGCTCGAGATGCATTTGCGAAGGCATTGTACAGTGCATTGTTTACATGGCTGGTATCAAGAATAAACCAAATTATATATAAGGGTACCAAGCGCACCGCAGCCATCTCTATCCTTGACATTTTTGGGTTTGAGGACTTCAAGGTAAGTTTGCTTGATAGAAATCCACATAAAAGTATTCATTCTAATTTTATTATAAACATAAACTTTACACTGATGATGTTTACATTACAGGAAAATAGTTTCGAGCAACTCTGTATCAATTATGCCAATGAGAACCTCCAATTTTATTTCAATAAACATATTTTTAAATTGGAGCAACAAGAGTATGCTAAGGAGAAGATTGAATGGCAAACCATTACCTATACTGTAAGTACTATCATCAACATTGTTAATTGATTAGATATGATATTATTGTAGCATATTGATTGAGCAATATAAATAATATTGAGGTAATAGGGTGATTGATTAGTCTTTCACCCTTTTAATAATAGGGTGATTGATTAGTATTTCACCCTTTTAATAATAGGGTGATTGATTAGTATTTCACCCTTTTAAGAAGTGTGATACATGACATTGTCTTGGAAGCCATAAAGAGATCCATCAACTTAAGGAACCAACTATTTAATTTGCATTTTTATTATTTATTTTAATCTTTGGAAGTTTCTTAGTGATATTATGTGTTTACCATGCTTTGTTGGATTGGGAGCTATCAAATTTGTGGGAAGTATTTATTAGTTTGAATATGATTTATAACACAAGGACAAGAACTCCCTTACAGCGTTTCTTTCAGGAAATTTTTCCAGAGAAGATAAATAATTTTGCTATGCCCCTTAATAGAGCCTACAAACTTCTACCCTGAGAAAAACTCGAAGTAGGGAGACCTTTTCTGTCATACACATACATACATACATACATACATACCCCACGTCGTTCCATCTATTAGATGGGTCGGCGAATGAGGCCCCTCCACCAATTTCTGTCTCTGTACTTCTCTTCTTCTTCTACTTCAATGCTGTCCAAGCCCTGGCCCAATCGTTGGATGTCATTTCTCACCAAGTCTGCATATCTCCTTCTTGGCCGTCTTCTTGGTCTTCGGTCATGAAGCTGCAGTTCATACATTTGTTTTGGAATTCTGGTAACATCCATCCTTCGCATATGGCCAAACCGCATGAGCCTTCCTAGGTTATATTATCCTATGGTTTGTCGACCTGAACCAATTCTCTGATATGCTCATTGCGAATTCTGTCTTTTCTTGTCTTACCAACCATGGCTCTGGCAAATCTCATCTCTGCTGCCTGAATCCTTCTCTCATCTTTCTTCCTCATGGTCCAAGTTTCACAGCCATAGGTCAAAATTGGCACATAATAAGTCTGATAGATCGCTCGTTTACATTGCAGAGGCACTTTCTAGTTCCATATGAGGTCTTGAACAGCTCTATAAAATGTACCTCCAGCCGAAATCCTGTTGGTGATTTCCTCATCAATGGTACCTGTTGCTGATATCACAGTTCCCAGATATTTAAATTTTTGAGAAAATCTAAGCTGTCTGCCATCAATTTCACTGGAACCCTCCGGTTGGCCATTTCTCTGCATAACTAGCACCTCACTTTTTTCTACACTAAACATAAGACCATATTCCTTTGCTCTTTCTGTCCAGGGTTTGATCTGTTCTTGCAATTCTTCTTTGGAATCACCCCACACACATATGTCATCCGCAAAGAGCATAACTTTCATTTTTCCATCGCCGATGGTTTGGGATACATTTTGTTGGAAGTCATTCATCACAGCAATGAAGAGGAGAGGAGACAGAACTCCCCCTTGCCTTAGACCTGTAGTTATTCTAAAGGGTTCTGTCAGTCCAGATGGTGTTTTAACACGACTATTGATTCCCTCGTAAATGTTCACAATTCTCTTGACTATATCATTACTCAAACCACTCTTCCTCAACAATGTCAATCAATCTATCCATAAATTCATAACAGGTCATATAAATCAATATAAGAAACCACAACAAGGTAGACATACAAACAAAATTCTGATCTACTGAAGAACTAACTGTTTATTAGAAAAGTTTACTATCTGCCATTCTGATGCAAAACAAGCTTGTTGGGTGCTATAGCATTGAAGGGCTCTTGAATGGATTGATGGTGTGAATGCCGACGTTTGAAGGTGGCGGTGTGTCCAACTGTGGAGATTATCTTTATTGGAAATATCTGTTCCCGAAGGAAACAGGATGTAAAATTGTCCGATTGAGCTATGTACATTAACAAATTCACAAAGAAATTTGATAAAATTTTATCAGATTATCTTTATCCATTTTGAGTTTTAATCCCTTATTTTGTTTCTCCCTCCTCCCACACTGCATGTTATGGTTATCATGTTTGCCATTTTCCATATTTCTATCCTCTTCTTCTTGTTCATAACAGCCAAGTAGGTATGGTACAAGTGTGTGAGGTCTCATCCCTTGATTTTTAAATGTTACCATAGTTTAGTTGATAATTCATTTTAGGGGCTTAGGACATCTTGGGCATCAGCCCCATGTAGTTGGGTGTGTGTTGAACTTGTCTGATAACCTGTATTTATGTGATGACTGTAGTAGTGTGTGTAAGTGTATCAGGGACAGGGATGAGGTAGGTGTCCCAGGACTTAAAGTAAGGTACTTTCCCGGCATTTACCTGGAGGGAGTGTGGAAAAACCCGGGAAAAGCACACTCGGGATAGCCGCTGTCAGGGCCAGGATATGAACCTGCGATGTCCAGACTTTGCGCCAGCTGCCCTTGTGGCCGTGGTGCATGTTTTAAGGAGCACGGCTATGCCACGGGACCCATAGTTTAGGAGGGAAGGAATTAACATCCTTTACTCATTGGAACACTAGCAAACCTATATGGCCCACATTGAAGCCACTTAGTTTGCCTTTTTAATGAAACTTAATAACTATAGCCTAATATTTTAATTTTCCAGGACAACCTTCCAGTGATCCATCTAATTGCCAAAAAACCTGTGGGAATTCTTCACTTGCTGGACGATGAAAGCAACTTTCCGAAGGCGACAGATTTATCATTCCTTGAGAAGTGTCATTACAATCACGCTCTTGACGAATTGTATTCTCGACCACGGATGTCTAGCATGGAGTTTGGTGTGAAGCATTATGCCGGGCAGGTCTGGTACAATGTAGATGGCTTCCTGGACAAGAACAGGGACACTCTGAGACAAGATGTAGTCGAACTACTCATTAGCAGCAAAATACCAGTAAGTTTATTTCTGTTTCATATCCACAGGGTATACTGGGTCATCAGGTGCCTTTCTCTGGTGTTTCCAAAGTTTTTTGTTTACCTGAATTTTTAAATTTTTAACATATTGGTAGAAGTGAGTGGACGAGTGATTTAGTAATTCACAGTTAATTTTTCTGATATATTTCTAAATAATTTTTCACAATAGGAGCCATTTGGTCATAATAATTTTCATTGAAGATAGGAGTTTTATTTACTACCGATTGTTCATTGTTCAACTGAATTGGTAGGCTGTATCTTTAGTAACCCTTGGCTAAGGACAGATATCGCCAAAATATTTGAGAAAGTACTGGAGAGAAGAATTCGGACAGAAGTTGAAGATGGGCTGAGGGAAGAACAGTATGGGTTCAGGCCAGGAAGGTCAACAGTTGACCTCATCTTTGCTGTAAGACAGCTACAAGAACACCATTATGAATATGGAAAAGATCTGGTGATGACCTTCTTGGATATTGAGAAAACATATGATAGTATTAATAGTAACAAGGTATGGGAAGCAATGAGAGCAAAAGCAGTGAACAAGGAGACAGTGGCAAGAGTGAAAGCAATGTACGAGGGAAGCAAAAGCTGTGTAAAGGTGGGAAGAGAGAGAACGGAATGGTTTCAACTGGAGAGTGGTCTGAAACAGGGAAGTGCCCTCTCACCCCTGTTATTTATAGTGGTGATGGATGAAATCATACGAAAAGTGGTAAATAGCATTGGGGAAAGGAAAATGAAGGCAATGTTGTTTGCTGATGACCTTCTGGTATGGGGAGAGGATGAGGAAGAAGTACAAGAGCAATTAGATGAGTGGGAGAAGGTAGTGTTATCACATGGGATGAAGTTCTCAGCACAAAAGAGTGAAGTGGTCATCACAGCTAGGAGGAAGAACAGACTGGATATGGGCATAACACTTGGAGGACAGCAGTTGCAGAAAGTAGAATGCTTCAAGTACTTGGGAAGCATAATTGAAGAAAAGGGAGGCAAAAGGATGGAAATAAATGAAAGGGGAAGGTGCGCAGATGGATTTTTCAAGAGTGTTAGGGGGATGTTATGGAATAAAGATGTACCACAAAAATGTAAAGGAATCATCTACAAGACCTACTTTGTGCCAATTTTGACATATGGTTCAGAAACATGGGTGATGAAGAAAAGGGACAAGAATAAAATACGAGCAGTGGAGATGAAGTTCCAGAAGAGTAGGGTAGGAGTGACAAGAATGGACAGAGTAAGGAATGAGAGAGTCAGAGAGATCGTAAGAGAGGAACCATTGCAAAATAGAATAGAGCGATCTAGGCTGCAATGGTATGGACATGTGAGGAGGATGCAAGAGGAGAGGATACCGAAGATGATGTTTGGAATGGAAATGAAGGGGAGGAGGCCAAGGGGAAGACCAAGGGACAGATGGACAAAAGGAGTTAAAAAGAGTGTGGAGGAAAGAGGAGTGTGCTGGGACACAGTGAATGACGAGAGATGGTGGATGGACAGGAAATGATGGAGAGGCTTATGTTCCAAGCAGACCCGACCAGCGGTCGGAAACTGCTCAAGATGATGATGATGATCTTGGTATCAATTGTTCAAAATTGCAGTAACTAACTCTAAATTTTCTCCCAAGATTTGTTGACGATTGTTCAAAACCTCCTTTATCATCATCATCATCATCTTGCACAGTTTCCAGCCACTGGCCGGGTCTGTTTGGAACACAAGCCTCTCCAACGTCTTCTGTCTTCCCACCATCTCTCAGCCTCCATCCTTGTCCAGTCTTCTCCTCTCTTCTTCACGCTTTCTTCCATCCCCTTCAGCCACCTGTCTCTCGGTCTTCCTCTCGGTCTCTTTCCTTCCCACTTCGTCTCGTGTATCCTCCTGGGTATCCTCTTCTCCTCCATTCGTTTTACATGTCCATACCATCTAAGTCTAGACTTCTCTATACCATCCTGTAATGGTTCCTCCTTCATTAATTCTCTGGTCCTCTCATTTCTTATTCTGTCCATCTTTGTTGCTCCAATACTGCTTCTCAAGAACCTCGTCTCACTGGCCTGTATTTTGCTCTTCTCCCTTCCTTTCATAACCCAGGTCTCCGAGGCATACGCCAGGATAGGGACATAGTACGTCCGATATATGATCTTTTTGCTGTTCTGAGGGACATCCTTGCTCCATAACATGCTTCTCACACTCCTCCGAAATGCTTCTGCCTGCCTCCCCCGCTCATTTATTTCTCTATCGTTTCTTCCATTCTCTTGTATCAGGCTTCCCAGATACTTGAAACTCTCCACTTTCTTCAGCTGTTCCCCACCAATTGTTATTCCCGTTGTGGTACTTTCCTTCTTCCTTGTTGTGATCACCATCTCACTCTTATTTATGCTAAATTTCATCCCATATCCTTGTATTATTCCTTCCCACACGTTCAACTGTTCCTGTACCTCCTCCTCCTTGTTTCCCCAAATCATCAAATCATCTGCAAACAGCATTGCTTTCATCTTTCCGTCCCCAATTACTTGTGCCACTCGGGTCATTATGTCATCCATCACCACAATGAAAAGTAACGGTGACAAGGCACTTCCTTGTTTCAGGCCGTTTCTCTGTTCCAACCAGTCTGATCTCTCTCCTCCCACTTTCACACAGCTCACGCTTCCCTTGTACATCTCCTTTATCCTCTTTATAGTCAATTTCTCTACTCCTCTATCCTCCAGGGACTTCCACACTTTGTTTCTGCATACACTGTCATATGCTTTCTCAATATCCAGGAAGGCCATCAGTAGATCTGCTCCATACTCATTGTGCTGTTCTTGTAACTGCCTTACAGCAAAAATCAAATCCACTGTGGACCTTCCTGCTCTGAAGCCATGTTGTTCTTCCCTCATCCCTCCTTCTCTCCTTGTCCTAATTCCCTTTTCCAAAACTTTCTCGAAGATCTTTGCACAATGACTCATCAGTGTTATTCCCCGATAGTTTCTGCAATCTGTTCTACTACCTTTCTTGAAGATCGGGACAATTATTCCTTTTTTCCAGTCCTCTGGGGTCTTCCTTTCCTTCCATGCTGTCCTCATCACTCGGTACAACCACTGTATCCCCACCTCTCCTGCTGCTCTCACCATCTCCACACTCAACTCATCCACACCCGGTGCCTTCCCTCCTTTCATCTTGTTCACTGCATCTTCCACTTCTTTCCATGTTAAGTCCTTTTCTGTTTGCAGTTCATCTTCCTCTTCCCCGATTTCTTCCTCCTCACCATCTTTTCCATTTGGGTTCAGAAGTTCTTCAAAATATTCTTTCCACATTTTCTTCAGTTCTTCCCTATTTTCTATCTCTTGTCCCCTTTTGTTCACCATTCTATCATAATCCGTAGGATCCTTCCGCCTCTTAGTTTTTACCATCCCATACAGGACCTTTTTTGTACCTTCACTATCCTCCTTCATCATCTTTGTCCACTCTTCCATCCACTTTCTTCTCTCCTCAGCCACTACTCTCTTCGCCTCCTTCTTTCTTTCCTGGTACTCTTCCCTTGTCTCTACCGTCCTGTTTTGGTACCACCTCCTAAAGGCTCTATTCTTTTCCCTTACTATATCTTTTGTCTTCTCATTCCACCATGGTGTTTCCTTCCACCTCTTCTTACGACTTGTCCTCCCCCATACTGCTTCTGCTGCACCTACTAGTGTCTTCTTAAATCTAGCCCATTCCTCTTCCACCCCTCTTTCTTCATCTGTTGGAATCCCTTCCTTTACCATTTTGAGGTACTCGACCCTTCTATCCCCTTCTTTCAGTTTCCATATCCTTATACGTCTTTCCTGGTTCTCAGTCCCTTTCTTCTCCTTACTCCCTCTCAGGTTCATTACCAGCAATCGATGGTCGCTATCCAGATTCTCCGATGGTATAACCTTATAATATTTCTAAATAATTTTTCACAATAGGAGCCATTTGGTCATAATAATTTTTATTGAAGATAGGAGTTTTATTTACTACCGATTGTTCATTTTTCAGCTGAATTGGTAGGCTGTATCTTTAGTAACCCTTGGCTAAGGACAGATATCTGTTCTGGGGTTCTCTTGCTTGAAATAGATAACATGACATGTTCCTCATTCCAGATGCTGAGTAAGATGTTTCAGACTGTCCGATCAAGTCATGAAGCAGCAAAAACCATCAACAAAGCAAATGGAAGATTTGTCACAATGAAGCCACGAACTCCCACTGTTGCAGCTCGATTCCATGATTCTCTTCAGCAGCTGTTGGAATCTATGTCCAAGTAAGATAACTGGATGATACTTCTACAATTTATTGATATACAGTGGGGCTTGGATAACTCGAACTTCCATAATTCTTATTCGTCGATATTTCAAAGATTTGTGTCAGCTCCTTGAATTTCGTATCAAATCAGTGGGGGAAAAAAAAGCTTGGTTAATTCAAAGTTTTTGTACACGGGTACTAAAATGTAAGTCAAAAGTTCCCACACTTTTCACTGAGAGAACAGTGAGAGTGATTTCACTCCTTTTGCCCTTATCGTATAGAGGTCATCGGTCTATTGTTGTTGTCCCCTAGTAAATCCCGCCATTGTCTCGTGCCTGAGTTATTCCTGGAAATCTTATTTATTGCTCCCCCACCCCTTGGTGATGGTATTTCCCACTTAGATTTCACTTGAGCTTCTTACTGTCACTGTGTCATTACCGTTGTGAGTGTGTCGACAGTGAGTGTTCACCAAGTGTAAATCGTGCGATCAACACAAGAACTTTAAGTTTGCTGAAAAAGCAATGTGCAATCTGTATTGAATTTGTTTAAATATTGTGCATACTTCTTTTACACATAATGTTTCTCAAAAAAAAAAGGAGTAGTCTAGTTTATACCTTGTGTGGTAGGTATATATATTTTTTAGAATAATTTTGGTGATGATAATGAGTTGCCTACAAAATACCTCTGTTGATCACACTCCACTGGGCATTTCATTGATCAAAAATAGGGTTGGGTCCCATAAATATTGAATGTTTTCTTTTTATGCAGATGCAATCCATGGTTTGTACGTTGCATTAAGCCAAACAATGACAAGGCTCCCATGAAGTTTGACATGCCAATAGTACTGGAACAGCTGAGGTACACAGGAATGCTGGAGACAATACGAATACGAAAGACAGGATATCCAGTCCGTTTGAAATTCTCTCATTTCGTGGAGCGTTACCGCTACTTGCTACCACACAGAGGGAAAGCACTTCAGAGAGGGACCCCGTACAGGTAAGCTAATGTTCAAACATTACAGTACTTCTTCAGAATATGCTTACAACTACGATTTGTGTACTGTGCTTGAGTCAGTGGCGATTCCTCCTTGTAGGACGTGAGGATCATCCTACAGTCAGCTCTCAGCTGTTATCATCATCATCTTGCACAGTTTCCAGCCACTGGCCGGGTCTGTTTGGAACACAAGCCTCTCCAACGTCTTCTGTCTTCCCACCATCTCTCAGCCTCCACCCTTGTCCAGTCTTCTCCTCTCTTCTTCACGCTTTCTTCCACCCCCTTCAGCCACCTGTCTCTCGGTCTTCCTCTCGGTCTCTTTCCTTCCCACTTCGTCTCGAGTATCCTCCTGGGTATCCTCTTCTCCTCCATTCGTTTTACATGTCCATACCATGTAAGTCTAGATTTCTCTATACCAACCTGTAATGGTTCCTCCTTTATTAATTCTCTGGTCCTCTCATTTCTTATTCTATCCATCTTTGTAGCTCCAATACTGCTTCTCAAGAACCTCATCTCACCTGCCTGTATTCTGCTCTCCTTCCTTCCTTTCATAAGCCAGGTCTCCGAGGCATACGTCAGGATAGGGACATAGTACGTCAGCTGTAACTGTTTAAAAAAATTAAATTGATTGTTTTGTAAAATAGTCTTTGGGGGCCCTCTCGATAAGCTCTATCTCACTGTCACTGTCAGTACTTGTAACTAGTTCTATATTTCACCCATAGATGGGTGAAGTGTGATCTTCACCGCCCGGAGTAGAAAGCTGAGGAAGAAAGCCTTGCATCCTCAAAGCATGTGTTTATAGCTTTAGAAATGTATGGGAGCCCTTGAGGGGAATGGGCAGGTTCGGTCTGTTTAATGGCACCCTGAAGACGTCGACTGAGATCCTCAAGTCTCGCTATTGGTTGAATTTAAACCAACACTACAGGCTTATTGGTTACGATTTTGGGCGGTCAGAATGGATAGTCTGTTTTCAGCGTGTGCACATCTTTGAAGTGGTATTCGATTGTATTGTATTGTGTAATGTGTTCGTAATAGTGCTGTGCGACTGGATAATAAATATATTACACTGAGTCTAATATCTCAATTTAGCTCAGCTATAATAATTATCTTAAGTTAAGCCTATCATATTACATCCTACACATCACAAAAATCAGCAGTCACCATTACCTGGAGTGGAGCTAATATTGTTGAACAAATTTTAATAGTCACTTATATGTTTGTGTGAATGTTATGATATAGATGTTTTAATGTTTTTTGTTATTAATAGATACTGTTGCTCAAGGGATAGGATTACAGATATCCTTTGAAAAAACTGAGATCATGCCTATGAAACCCTTAGATATAAATGATGTCTATATAAGTGATCATAAAATTAACCTAGTTCCTCAATTTAAGTATCTTGGAGAAATTATAACACATAACTTAAATGAAAAAGTAACTTGGATAAATAGAACAAATAAAATGAAAAAGGCACAATCTCTAATCTGGTCAACATATAATAAAAAATGCCTATCAATAGCTACTAAGATCCAACAGGAGTGAGAGTCTGTATAGAGGAGTTAACTGGCATCTACTGGAGGATGAAAAGTGGTGGGGAGATAGACTGGAGCAGACTGCAAGAAGGTGAAATGAGGTTTCTCAGAGCAGTTAAAGGGAAAACAGGATTGGACAGAATAAGAAAAGTAGAAGTTAGAGAAGCACTAAATCAGGAAAGTATGATAGAGGGGGTAGAGAAAAAGAGACTACATTGAAATTCTCGTGCAGATGATAGGTCAGATAGATGTATTGGTAGTTACAGAAACCTGGGTGAAAAGTAATGAGGCAGATTTTTATAACTTCAACAATTTCACAAGCGTGTTTGCTCATAGAGATGACAAAGTTGGTGAGGGTGTGGGTATTTATGTATCACACAAATGGAAAGTGAATGTTAAAAAAAAGTGTGAAATGAATCATAGTTTGATATGGATTGAGGTATTCAGAGATGATGTTAAAAGTAATAGGCCAACATATAAAAGCATTGATATTATTGCAGCATATAACCCCAATAGAAGCAATGCCATACCCTTCTTAAATTCATTTGAAAGTTTTCTTAGCCAGATAAACAATAAATTATGCATCTTCCTCGGAGATACCAACATTGATATCCTAGCTGATGATCAATTAAGAAGGAAATATCTAAATTTAATAGCATGCTATTTAAACAGTGCAACACTAACTATGCTACACGACTTTGTGACACTGCAGCTACCTTAATAGATCACGTGTCACTAAACAATTCAGAATTAAGTTATAAAATATCAAATGTCAGCAATGCTATTAGTGATCACAGTATATTAATTCTTGATATTTCCAAGACCAATTATAGCACGTTCACTCTGTCACATAAGTCGACAAAATCAACAACACACGAGGACTCTTGGGATAGGCAACACACTCCTGAAACTAATATATCTATAAACGCAGATTCCCATAATGATGCAGATAGTACTGTTAACTCTCTATATAACTCTTTCATCAAACAATTGAATCTAAGGAACAGGCATAGCCAAAGAAAAATAACAAACAATACTAACAATAAAAGACAGACTACTAACTTACCATGGGTCACAGCTGAACTCCTTACACTTATAAAACAACAAGACACTCTGCATGCAAAGCTCAAAAATCCCCTTCACAGATATAATAATGATATGAACCAAGAATACTGTAGATACCGGAATAATGTAACAAACTTAAAAAGAAGACTAAAGTCAAATTACTACTCAGAAAAATACAGAACATACGGAAACAATCCTAATAAAACTTGGGAGACTATCAAAGAAATCATACACAACAAAAAACCAACAGTTGAGACATGCACTTCACTTGAAATAGACAACAGAATTATCACAGACAATCAAGAGCTATGTGAATCATTTAACTTGTTCTTCACAAACATTGCTGGAAGTCTAGCAAATGCTATTCCTGAACAGAAGGAAATCCTCAGTAAGGACCACAATCAGTCAAATTCTCTCTACTTATATCCAACAGATGAAGCAGAGGTCAAGTCCATCATCACAAATTTAAAGAATAAAAAGAGCTGTGGTTTAGATAGGATCAAGACAAATTTCATTAAAAACAATATGCAATCATTTATTAAAATCTTGGTTGAAATGATTAATGAGTCCTTAGTTACTGGCATGATACCAGATGACTTAAAAGTGGCCAAAGTAGTTCCTATATTTAAGGGTGGTGACAAAATAAATCCAAATAATTATAGACCTGTTTCTATTTTATCGGCAGTTTCAAAAATTCTGAAAGAAGTGGTAAAAACAAGATTGCTTTCATTTCTGAACAAGAATACATTCTTTCATAATATGCAATATGGATTCAGGGAAAATTCTAGTACTGAGGCAGCAACTATTGACCTAATAACAATGCTACAAGAAACTATTGACAAAAATAATATGGCAGTTGGGTTATTTATTGATCTCACAAAAGCCTTTGATACAGTAGATCATAAAATACTGTTATCAAAATTAGAAAATGCTGGTGTCCGAGGTATAGCACTAAAATGGTTCCAAAGCTACCTTATTGGAAGAAAGCAGCATGTAGCTTTGAATAAATGCATAAGTTCAGGAAAATATATAACTCATGGAGTCCCACAAGGATCTATACTTGGACCTACATTGTTCTTAATTTATATAAATGATATTGTGGAATGTAATTTGAGAGGGCATATCAAATTGTATGCAGATGATACAAATATCTTCTACACTGGGAAAGACATAATTGAAATCATACAAAATGTGCAACAAGATATAAATACTCTCTCACAATGGTTCCAGGCCAATAAATTAACAATGAACCTACAGAAGACCAATTACATGGTAATTTCAAAGCAAAGCTTGAAAGAAATCACACATGACAAAATATATATATAAATAATATTGAAATAAAAGAGGTTAATCAGGCAAAGTATTTAGGTCTAATCATCGACAAACACCTGGCCTGGATTGAACACGTTGAACAAATCGCTAAGAAACTCTCACCTATAGTAGGGATCCTAAGGAAACTTCGGTATCTTATTCCCCTAAACCTTGTAAAACAAATCTACTATTCACTTGTTCAAAGCAAGCTCCAATATTTAAATGTTATTTGGGCTCACTGCAGGAAATCCACACTGAATGATTTAATGACTATTCAGAATAGGGCTTGTTGTGTTGGCAGTAAGCACAAGAGTGTAGTGCAGTATCTTTGACATAGTCTTTGATATCAGGGAAGTTCAGTGTCAAAAACAATATGGTATATCGTGTGAATTGTGAACCTTTCCACAACAAATAATAAAATATGCATTCTAGAGGAGTCTATGTGATTTATTGAGAAGTGAACCTAACATTTTATGGCGACCGTGACAGGATTCATTCATAGTAAAAGGCTCCCGTGAATAAAGAAGATGGAAAGACTCGCTAAAGAAAGAACCGTAAAGCGGCGGTTATTTACGCGCTCACACAATCAACTAATGACGTCGTTAGAAGATGATCAAACTGAAACGGAAAAAGTGCAAGTGCAACTTGAAATCCTTCAAGAAAAGTATGATGATATCTCTAATTTAGATGGATTAATATTTCAACAGATGATAGACGACGAGTGTGAGGATGACGAAATAGAAGCGGAATGTGAATCAGCTGATGATTACAAACACAAATTTCTTAGCTGTAGAACAAAAGCAACACGTTTTATGAATCCCGTTGTTTCCGTTACCCCTCCACAAAGTGTAGTGAATGACAATGTTTGTGATAAAAAGAAATATAGACTTCCAAGAATAGAATTTAAGAAATTTTCTGGTGAAATAATTGATTGGTTATATTTTTGGAGCCAGTTCCGTAAAATTCATGAGGATGAGGACATTGGGAAGGAAGATAAATTCCATATTTAATTCAGGCTATGACAGAAGGTTCCAGAGCATATGAATTAGTTACTAGTTTTCCACCCACTGCCGAGAATTATGACAAAGCTATAGAGAGTCTTCAAGCTCGATTTGGTAGAGAGGACTTGCAGGTGGAAGTTTATGTTCGTGAATTGCTCAAACTAGTATTGACGAATGCAGTCAATTCCAAAGAAAGGCCAACACTTAGTAGCTTGTATGATAAATTAGAGTCACATCTCAGATCGCTGGAAAGTTTAGGCATTACTACAGAAAAATGTACTGCAATGCTGTATCCCCTAATTGAATCATCTTTGCCAGAAGATCTATTAAGAGCATGGCAGAGGAATACTTCCTTCAGGTGTGATTCTGTATCCAAAGATCGTTTGCAGCAGCTCATGGCTTTTCTTCAAAATGAAGTAGTAAGTGAAGAAAGAATTTCATTGGCTATGAAAGGGTTTAATATTAGCACATCCCATGGATCTAAGATTAAGGGAGACAAGAAACCAAGGGATGTCATTGAACCAAATATACCTACTGCTTCTGCTTTGTTTGCTGATGTTTCTAAGAGACAGGAGTGTGTTTTTTGTCTTAAACCTCATTCGAGCCCAGAGTGCATTAAAGCTCAAAAAATGACTGTAGGGGAGAAAAGGAAAATCTTAACTGATAAACACTGTTGCTTCAATTGTTTAAAGAAGGGCCATGCAAGTAGAGCTTGTAAATCGATTGTCAGGTGCATTGTTTGTGGTGGTAAACATGTGGTATTAATGTGTTATAAGCTCCGTGACAAAGAAAATGAAAGTGTGTCCAAACAGAATTACGAGGGAGACAGGAATTTGGTTCTCCAGGATGGCAATAATGTGGATAAGGCTTTAGCTAATGTGTCTTGTTCTCCTGAGGTGTACTTGCAAACCCTGGCAGTTGTCGTTAAAGGAAAGGGTAAACAAAAAACTGTACGAGCTGTCATTGATACTGGGTCTACTAAATCCTACATTGCACGTGACCTAGCCGAAGAAATGGGGTATCAGTCAATCAGGAAGGAAACGTTAATACATTCCTTGTTTGGTGGAGTACGTTCTCGAGAAGCAAAACACGACTGTTACAGAATAAGTTTAAAGCGATTGGAGGGAAACTATTCCAAGGAGCTGGAAGTTTTAAGCCAAGAGATTATTTGTGAAGATGTCCCATATATTAAGAATGATCCTTGGAGGAAGGAGAACAGTGAAGGGTGCAATTAAAACATGTGTTGTCTGCAGAAGGTACCATGGAAAACATCTTGAAGCAGAACAAACTCATCTCCCCATAGACAGAGTAAGAGAAGCCTCAATTTTTGAAATAACAGGGGTCGACTTTGCCGGGCCTCTGATTTTGAAAGGTGGAGAGAAAGCCTGGGTCTGTCTGTTCACGTGTGCGGTTTTTCGTGCAGTACACCTGGAGCTAGTAACATCTTTGGCTACTGCAACATTCCTCGAAGCTTTTCGGCGCTTCGTGTCCAGACGTGGAAGGCCAATGATTGTCTATAGTGACAATGGGACAAACTTTCAAGGCTCCTGCAATATGTTGGAGACAATTCAGTGGGATAAAATTGCTGAATATAGTTCTGTACACCAAATAAAATGGAAATTCAATCCTCCCACTGCAGCATGGTGGGGAGGATGGTGGGAGAGGCTGCTTTGTGTCCTCAAACAAATGCTCAGGAAAGTTCTGGGAAAGTCATGTCTGTCGTACCAAGAAATTGTTCTGTGTGACATTGAAGCTGTCATGAATTCACGACTACTTACTTACCTGTCCAATGATGGAGAAGACTTGATGGCTATCACCCCTGCAATGTTCCTACAGGAAGTCAAGGAGATTGGAATGCCCGATATCGACATGATAGAGGACATAAAACTTGACAGAAGATTCAGGTACAGACAGAAAGTAAAGGAAACATTAAGGGTAAGATTCAGGAATGAATATCTTGGACAGCTAATACAGAAGAACCACATTAGGAAAAGTCATCACAAACCCTGCGTAGGTGAAGTAGTACTGGTAGCCAGTGACAACACGAAGAGACTAGACTGGCCGCTGGCAAGAGTGACGGAGGTCATCCCTGGCAAAGGTGGTGTCGTGAGAGTTGTTCGCTTGGTGACTACAAAAGGAGAGCTACTGAGGCCAGTACAGAGGGTGTATCCACTTGAAGTGACATCTGGAGAAGATCATGCTTTAAGACTGCAAGTTGAGCGGAATGAAAATGAGAAGAAGGAGAAAAATCCAAAGACGGTTAAACCATCTACTAATACTTCTGATCTCATCAAAACCAGTAGTGGGAGAGTGGTGGTTAAACCAAAGAGATATTTTGAGTGACTTATTTATTTCTGTGTTCATTTATTTTGTGAAAATATATGTGTTATGTTATTGTTTTGTTGAGTTGTTTCCACAACTCAAGGTGGGAGAATGTTGTGTTGGCAGTAAGCACAAGAGTGTAGTGCAGTATCTTTGATATAGTCTTTGATATCAGGGAAGTTCAGTGTCAAAAACAATATGGTATATCGTGTGAATTGTGAACCTTTCCACAACAAATAATAAAATATGCATTCTAGAGGAGTCTATGTGATTTATTGAGAAGTGAACCTAACAGGGCTATTAGAAGCATATTTAACCTTCCTTACTGCACTCCAGTAAAAGATCTGTACATCAGAAGTAAAATTCTACCCCTCAGCGTAAGTGCAGATCTCCGAGTAGCTATGCTAATATACAAAATTAAACACAACACAATACTCTATAGTTCTCCCTACATCTTGAACTCAGACAATCATTCTTATGGAACTAGGCATGCGAAGGACGTAGCCTTATATATCATTCACTCTTCTAAATACGGTAGGAATAGTTTCAAGTTCTCTGCATCACAGTTATATAATAAACTTCCCGATGATGTAAAAAGTGCACCAACTTTGACAGTATTTAAGAGGAAAACTATGAAAGTATTGTGGGAAAAATTCGATGCATCTTAATACATCAAATAAGCTTAAAATTCCTAAATGCTTATCATTTTAAGAGACCTCGGTCTAAACAATCTTAGATATAGTATCAACTTTACTAATAGGCCTATGCCCTTATTCATCAATTTGTGTTACCTTCAGAATTTTCTTCCTTGGTGTGTAAACACATATATTACTGTACAATTCCTCTGTACGAGCCTATGGCACTTTGGAATTAATTGAATAAAATATCTAAAATATCTAAATGGTATGTATATTTTAAGAGGATGAGCGGGCAAAGTTTACCAAAAATAATGGAAGAACTTAAGATCGATGGAAGAAGAACTCGAGGGCGTCCAAGAATGTGCTGGAGTGCAGGAGTGAGAGTCTGTATAGAGGAGTTAACTGGCATCATGTGGAGGAAGAAAAGTGGTGGGAAGATAGAATAAGATGGAGAGACCCTGACCCGGCAATAGCTGGAACGGGATTTGATTATGTATGTAATCTGTAATCGAATATTGTCTCTTTTCTGCTGTTAGTGAAAGACAGGTGTTTACTTTTTTCTGCACTTACCCTCATTTTATTTTGGATGACCCAGCATTCTATGTTTTCCAAGTATTGTTGGAGGACAACAGTATCACCTTGATTTTCAACTTGAGGAGGAGGAATCCATGTGAAGTTTGCAAAAAGAAAAAATACCCAACATATTGCTGCAAATAATCATGCTTGTCAAAATAGACAGACTACTTCTAGGTCCAAGGATATACATATGCACTAATTTTGTATTTTCTTCCAGGCAATTATGCATAATTATAGTGTTTTCTAAGGCTACCTATGTGTAAATGTACGGTAATATTGTGCACAACTACTAATCAATGTGTTGTTTGACTGGGAAACATAACTTAAAAGTTAACAATTAAATTCCTTTACACTAAAGATTAGATTTTTTAATATTGCCAATTTGCAAACATCTTTTGTATTTTTAATATTCAGTAATCGTTTTGTCCCCAAGACCTTTGCTTTAGAGTTCGTTGATTTTAAAATATCAATCTTAAGAATTATTTTTGGCGACTTTGATTCAATCACAAAATTAAAATGGACCTTGTTGCAGAGAACTTTGTCGAGCCATATTGGATGCAACAACGTCAAAGTCTCCCGAGGGAAGTGATTATCAGCTGGGAACTACACGAGTGTTTCTGCGGGAGAATTTGGAGAGAAGATTGGAACGTGAACGTGCTGAAATCGTGCGTTCAGCTGCAATTGTTCTTCAGCGTAATGTGCGTGGTTTCCTATCCAGACGGCGATATCGAGCCGTTAAGAGGAGTGCTGTAATACTGCAAACTCACTACAGGGGTTGGCTAGCTCGTAAGAGATATGTAACCTTGCGTAAGGGAGTCGTTAGGACCCAGGCAGCATTTCGAGGCAAGCGCCAACGCAAAAGATATTTGGAACTTAAGGTGAGGCATTGTCTGTATTTCATTAATAGTGTATTTCTAATCATTGTCAATTTCCTTGTTAATACATGTACCGTATATAAGGAAGCTTTCATATTTCTAGTGTAGTTGTGAAGTTTTTGGGGAGCAAACTCTGATTTATTGATTCCTAGGAGGAGCTCAAGCGGCGGTCAGAAGTGGAGAAGATCGCACGAGAACGAGCCAAAGTTAAAGCTCAAAGAGATGAACAAGAGAGGGCGTCTCGGGCAGTGGCAGGCGTCAACCATCTGGAGATCCCAGCTGAACTTGCCTTCATCTTTAGCAAGTTAGATGGTAAAATGTGCATTTTTTCCCCTTTTTTGTAAGATAGAATTTTGATTCTTTTGTATTGTTATGAGATAACATTATTATCAAGTTCTACTAAGCAAGTCATTCTTCTTCTTCTTTTCAGACCACATAGGATCACTTTAACCAACCATTAGTTCGTCCACTTGTAGAAACTGTACGAGCTTTGCGGTCCTCCCAGTACTTCTTCATGCGTATTCCATCAAACCCTGTCCCCCCCCTTTATTCTTATTTGTGACACCCTCATTCTTCGAGGAGTCTCTATATTTTTTCCCCCGCCCCCTTTACCTTCTCCTTCCTTACTACTCTGTCCGCCGTTCTTATTAATATGGTGCGTTTTTTCTACCTTGGTCCATACAGTAATTTCTGGCAGCTGCTGTCTGGTGATGAACAGTGAAATTTATCTAGTTGTTGTAATCTCATTGATATACTTTCTTTGGCCACATTGTTTAATTCCATTGAAAAAGGAGGCAAGGTTCCTTCGAAACGTCTGGTGGTATTTATGTTCATTTTCACGGGGCATTAGCCCAAAAACCATGAATTATTTGAATAACAATAGTGACATTTAATGTTAAAAGAAAATAGTGGAAAGTGATAGAGTGGTTAACAGCTAACAGTTTCTGGCCATACATAGAAGGTTTAATGTAGAATACCTGATCAAATACAGTAACTATGAACCAAAAATCTTCAGTAAATATTAATCCATATAGAATCAATACAGTGAAACGTCTCAATTGCGGACACTAATCGGATGAAATAATTTGTCCGTATCTGGGAGGTTTCCTTAAATGGGAGGGGCCACATTTTGAAAACGAAATTGGGTTAAGACAGAAATAAATATGCGATATGTACATTACATACTGAACAAAATACAAAACTGTACTATAGTTAGGTTATACACATCTCCAATTACTGTAAATAAAACAAAAAAAGTCAACCCCTGGCACTATACAGCCCATGACGGGCTAAGGCCGACCAAGCGACCTCTGCCCAGCCATTCGGCCTGCTGATATTGGGGTGACGCGTGATCAGCGCGTCGGGTCCCCTCGGCCGTTAATCTTGGTTTTTGTGATCAGGGCGCTGTCTCACTGTCAGACAGCTACTCAATTGTCCTCATGAGGCTGAGTGCACCCCGTTCCAACCCTCACGTCAGTTTTAAAATCCCTGACGGAGCCGGGGATCGAACCAGGGGCCTCCGGGTGAGAGGCAGGCGCGCTACCCCAACACCACGGGGCCGGCTATTACTGTAACTAAAAGCAGTAATGCAGTACACTACAATGTTATGACGATTTCTATAAGAAATCAAGCAGGTTGGTTTGTCGAGTGAACTTTGCATAAGTAAATCCGTGTTCAAGGAGGTGTAAACCAGTGGCGGCCGGTAATGAGGATGCAGTGTTACACACCAACGACCAGATTTCTTTAAGAAAATCAATTATTAACACCGTAATAATATTTTTAGTAATAAAAGCTGTACGTTTCCTTGTATATGATTGTGTAGGAATTAATAATTTTGTTCTTCAATAATTCAGGAAATCTTATAGTGAACTGTCTGAGAAAGCGAAGCTCGACATCTAGGAGCACTCGTTCGTTTGGTTGTTGCCAGCCCCAAGCACCGACCAGATCTCAATAGTGAAGGGTATGGCAGAGATGCCAGACCGAGTAATTCCTATCCCAACAGTTAACTCTGGCAGGTCGTTGCCCGTTGATTGCAACAAGGGAGCCGAGGCGCGGACAGAGACATCCGAGATGCTCCGTCAACTGCCGATGTCTCGTAATGCAATTTGCGCTATCTTGTGACACTCACGGCCCTTTCTCGCCCTCTTATATAACTTACATTGTTTTCTTCTCGTGAAGGTTTTCATGTAGACTAACTTATAATCCATTTAATCCGATGACAGTGTGATGTTCTATGAACTGCGGCATTCGTGATGAATGAGGTACATCCGTTTAATCGCACAATTGAATACAGTTTTCTCTGATATCAAGCAGTCTTTTACCCTACCACCTCCCCCCTTCCTTAATGAAAATAGTGCAATACCCAGAGCAATTATTCGCCAGCCGCTACTAGTGTTAACAGTGACAGCCAACCTACCCTTACCAATTGTTCTTGCAGCTTACTTACTTGGGAGGTAGACTACTGTATGCAGGCTTTAGCCCATTCTTTTTTAAAATATGTATGGGAGTACAGTACAGTCTTCAAAGTAGAGATTTTCTCATTTTTCAAATTTTACGTTTGAAACCCGAATGATTTTGTCCGAATAACGGAAGTTGAGCAGTCTTTCTAGCTTTAAAGAGCTGTCCATGTCTGTAACTGAGAGTGTCTGTAAAGGAGAGTTCATTTTATTAGCAGTTAGATATACAGTGCTCTCTCGGTAATCCGGCAGATATCGGACCAGAGCACTGCCGGATTACCGAAATCGACGGATTACTGGAAAATATCGAGAAAAACTCAGATATCATTTGAAAATCAGTTTTAATTACTTGGTAGCCTAACAATACAAAGTAAAAAAGTACGAAAATACATCATATAACTCACGTTATTCCTTGGAAGTAGACGACTGGAAATATGCATCAATTCTATTTTGCTTTTTACGATTGAGAGACACTTTGAGAACTTGTTCCTGTAACCTTCTTAAAACTAAGACATCGTTAGCAGAGATGCCATTTTCCTCCGCCCAGGCAATTGACGTGGCAAACGAGGCGATGGCCGCTCGACCAACACCGTATTCGTTGGCAACACTAGTTAACGTTTCGCCCTTTTCAAGCCGCTTTAGGATTTCATGTTTAACAAAGATAGAGTTTTATGTTTACGTTTTTTCTACACGGATGGCACCTTAAACACAACACTAATACAGTACAACTGTCCTGCACTAAGCACCTGAGGGGGGCGTGCATGAGTCATCGCTCTTGGAGCCAATGCATTGTTTACTCAGACCTAGTCTTGTCGCTGCGTGGGAAGCATTGTACAGTATTGGGGACGCATTATCAAATCAAGTTTTGAGCTCGTACTCGATTACAAAACGCCGGATTACTGGGAGTGCCGGAGAGCTGAGATGCTGGATTACAGAGGGAGTACTGTAATTTAATTCGGGACACAAAATTCTGTCCCTATTTAGGGAGTGTCTGCATCAGAGAAGTGTCCGTAAAGAGAGGTTTCACTGTAATCATGTGTAGGCAAAACATACGATAGTTTTTCTTTTAGGCTGACATTCCTATGAGCCTCATGACAAGCCATATTTCATACCAGGCCTGAGAAAAAGTTCTTTTACAAAATGAACAACTATTTTTATAAAGGCCAGATCAGATGAAGACTTCATAATCACGTTAACAATACGTTCATTACGATCAGATCAATACTTTTAATGTAATGGTCTTTCTAAATGAGCGCTTCGTTCGACTTGGTAAAAAAAACGGCACTTTTTTTGTTCATTGCGATACAATACAATTGTTTACTCTACATAGCTAAATGCAGAATGAAATAAGGGAAATTTTTGAGTAGCTTGTTTTTATGTAAAACTACAGACAAACTTTTTATTGACATTTGAACTCGAGTATCTATACGTTTTTCCTTGACAGTAGGCTGTTCAATTCTCTGACTGCACAAAGCTACGTTAAATTAATTTATAAAAAATGTTAGTTGATTGTTATTTTCAAAAACTTACTTTTACAGTAATTTAAAATAAATAACTTATACTGCCTGATGGCTGCATTGCAATTAACCAATAAATTAAAGAATATGGGGGGGGGGGGGGGTCAAATTATAAACTACCCCAGATGGCAAAATGATTAAATACGGCTCTAGGCAGCAACCAGTTCTTCTGTCACTCAAAATAGTGTGTAGCAGAAAATAATTTTATGCAAGATCTTCTCTGGCTGAAGTGGATGGTGTCTGTAGGCATGAAAACCTCTATCCTTCTTTTCCTATCCTGTGATTGATTGTATTTTCCTAGGAATGAAAATTTAATTGATAACCGCCCCAACCAGGTATTTCAAATGAATCGGGATAATGTGTCCATTATTTATAAACATGTGCACAAATTATTATTATTATTTATTATTTGTTTTGTTGTTGTCTAAAGAAGTTCCTCTCTTCCAGACTGGCAACCAGTACACTCTGAAAGGAACCTAGTCAAGGTAGTTGGAGGTGTTCCTAGTCAACCAGAGAAGTACCATATGCCTCACGACATTGACTACCATGCCTTCACCAAGTTCACCAATGTGTATTTCAAGGTGAGTTCTGGATAGGAATGTTACGAGCAGGCAAACACAAAGGAAGTACAAGGACAGACACATAAAAATGACATTAAAAGCACATAAATAAGACGAGAATCATGATCGTGCTGTTTTGTATTGAGACTTGGTATCTACATACGTACGTATGCTTCATTCTTCCTGTCACGTTTCGCACATTACAGTCGGGGTACTTTCTCTTTTTATGTGGGTGTCTTTGTTTTTCTTTTGTACTTCTCCCTCCGCACCCACCCATCTCTTGTGTTTATCCTTATTCTGTGTTTCTATACTTCTTTTTCTGTCAATTGATCAAAATATATTTAATTCTGTTTTGCCCCATTTAGAGGCTGCCAAAAACAAAGTTTATATAGAAAGATCTGTTTGTAATAGGAAAGGCAGCAACAGAAATGTGTAAAGGGTATTAAATAAAAGTAATAATATTTCCATTGTTGGATCCAATAATAGAAACTGAAAAAAAGCTTCTTTTCAAGCTGGCTATACCATGGTAAGCTAACACGGTAATATTAGTCCCAAATGGGGAGTTGAGTAGTACTTTTGAGGATCTTCTCATCAAAGCTGCCACTCCTGCTATTCTATGAAATAGCCAACTATACCAATATCAATGCAGCTTTCAAGTAGGAGAAATCTGGAAGAGTAGATAAGGGTGAAATCTGGGGGTGAATGACCTCAAAATGTGTGCGGGGAAGGGTTAAGGGTTGTTGTGCATGTTAAGGAGCTGCACGGCCCAGTCATTTAGATGCACTGTGCTTCTAACTGTAAGGGAATGGGTTTGATTTCCACCCAGGCAGTGGATTTTAGAAACAAAAGAAAAGTACTACTTCACTCAGCCTTCAAGATATCCAGGGTGATTCCTGGGAGCAAAGGCAGCCAAGCGTCATGAAGGGTAGAAGCCACTACATACCACTGTTCCATGGGCCTCTTCAGAGTTGGCTTTGCTTTTAGGTAGATTTCATGAGAAAGTTACCTATTGCCAGTGCTTGATTTGTTAAAGAAGAGGTTCCGGTACTGTGGGCAACCAGGTGGTGGTGGGAGGGGGGGCTTTATGGAACATTGAAATATAGAATTCTACACTTTTCTGAACACCTTTAAAAATTAATCAGTGGCCAAAGCAGCAATCTAATATCTGATTGCAATTTAAAATTAAACTGAGACTGCTGTAGCCTTTTTCTTACATTAGCCGTTGGTCTATATTAAATTTGAATGTAGGCCAACTAGGCTACCATTAAAACATTGTACATTATTTCAATTTAATATTTACGTAATTTAAAAAATTTGAGAATAGACACATGTTCACCAACAATCTTTTAATTTTAGTTTTATAATTTTGTCTTTACAGTTTTCTGAAAAAACAAACAAAAAAAACCAATAATAATAATAATATTATAAACATGTTTTACCTCACAGTTTATAAAATTGTCCGAAGTTTAGAAAAGTTTTCATTGTATGTGCCTCCTATCTCTCTCACCTTGCTGTTAGTATCCAGAGCGGAGTGCCGTCCCTGAAGCCGCCTAGATTCCACGTACTTTGAAGGGTCAAAACGAGTGAGTGGTGGGCCATTCAGCTTCAGAAAAAGTAGTGAGGAGACAGTTTGTGTTAAGAAAGACGCTCTGGAATCAGTTATGATGAGGTTCATTTGAGAAAAATTATGTTATATATTCGACTTTTCCTCCGATCACAGGTTCCGGTACGGCGTACCGGTGCGTACCGTCACAAATCTAGCCCTGCCTATTGCAATAGGTGCCATGTTACGACTTCCAGAAAATTTCGACATATCTTCGCGTTTCACATTCTCCAGACACCAAAACCACAGTCAGTTCAACAGTTTATATATCATCATCATCATCTTGCACAGTTTCCAGCCACTGGCCGGGTCTGTTTGGAACACAAGCCTCTCCAACGTCTTCTGTCTTCCCACCATCTCTCAGCCTCCACCCTTGTCCAGTCTTCTCCTCTCTTCTTCACGCTTTCTTCCACCCCCTTCAGCCACCTGTCTCTCGGTCTTCTCCTCGGTCTCTTTCCTTCCCACTTCGTCTCATGTACTCTCCTGGGTATCCTCTTCTCCTCCATTCGTTTTTCATGTCCATACCATCTAAGTCTAGATTTCTCTATACCATCCTGTAATGGTTCCTCCTTCATTAATTCTCTGGTCCTCTCATTTCTTATTCTGTCCATCTTTGTAGCTCCAATACTGCTTCTCAAGAACCTCATCTCACTGGCCTGTATTTTGCTCTTCTCCCTTCCTTTCATAACCCAGGTCTCCGAGGCATACGTCAGGATAGGGACATAGTACGTCCGATATATGATCTTTTTGCTGTTATGAGGGACTTCCTTGCTCCATAACATGCTTCTCACACTCCTCCGAAATGCTTCTGCCTGCCTCCCCCGCTCATTTATTTCTCTATCGTTTCTTCCATTATCTTGTATCAGGCTTCCCAGATACTTGAAACTCTCCACTTTCTTCAGCTGTTCCCCACCAATTGTTATTCCCGTTGTGGTTCTTTCCTTCTTCCTTGTTGTGATCACCATCTCACTGTTATTTATGCTAAATTTCATCCCATATCCTTGTATTATTCCTTCCCACATCTCCAACTGTTCCTGTACCTCCTCCTCCTTGTTTCCCCAAATCATCAAATCATCTGCAAACATCATTGCTTTCATCTTTCCGTCCCCAATTGCTTGTGCCACTCGGGTCATTATGTCATCCATCACCACAATGAAAAGTAACGGTGACAGTGCACTTCCTTGTTTCAGGCCGTTTCTCTGTTCCAACCAGTCTGATCTCTCTCCTCCCACTTTCACACAGCTCACGCTTCCCTTGTACATCTCCTTTATCCTCTTTATAGTCCATTTCTCTACTCCTCTATCCTCCAGGGATTTCCATACTTTGTTTCTGCATACACTGTCATATGCTTTCTCAATGTCCAGGAAGGCCATCAGTTTATATATACTGATATATAATATATCACTTTCTTGTGGACACGATAACTACCGACATTTTACACCAATCACTTTCAAATTTATACATAAAATATAACCATTTAACCCTCTCAGTGCCACGCGCCGATCAGATCGGCTCTCGCTGCTCGCGCCAAAAGTGCCAAAGCCGATTCAATCGGCGCGCAGTTTATCTTATATTTGTAGATTTCTGTAGGCATATGTCCGTGATTATTTCATATGGTTGGAAAGGCGAGGTTTCAAGCTTGCCTGTGCGGTGTTTACTTTTTTCCTTCGAAGTCCGTTACGCGATAGGTTTGAGTTTGTATTCACGCCCTCCCTTTGCGCTCTCCCAATCACGCGTGTTCCCGCCAAAATTGTGGTGCAGTTGTTTTCTTTTTGTTGAAGTTTTCTGCCTACAGATGTATCTAAGAACTTTATACAGCAGGAAACGTAGTGTTTCTTCGAATATGACACTTAGGTGTACTTAATTTAGGCTCAAAACTGATTCTTTACAAAAAAAAATGAAAAATTGAACAATTATCAGAATAAACTCAATTAAAAAAGTTTTGTTGCCATATTTACTTTTAAGAACATAATGTATGAAAGAATGAGGTATTGGTTATAATGCAAAGCAATAATAATGATTCTATTGTTTGAGATGTGGTATTCATGATTTTTTTTCGAATAGTCTGCATGACCATTGAAAATGGCTTGGCATTCTTGGCAAGTATTTCTGGAAATCACTTGGCACTAAGAGGGTTAAAATCTCTGTCAAGTTCATTAATGGACAAAATTGGACCAAAGGGTGGCTTTCTAAAACAGTGAAGAATCGCTATAACTTTCTTATTACGGTATGTGAGAAATCGAATCCATTCAAAGTTCCAGGGGCCTATATAAAGTTTTATTATGGGGGGTGCCCAACCAGGGGTTAGGAGGCGTGGTATAGGCCCCAAAGAATAGGAGGTCCTGGGGTCTCCCCGGGAAACTTTTCTATAATTTGGTGCAAAATGATGGTATTTAAGTCTATCTGGCATCACTTTTTCAACCAATTTGTTGTGATGTTTTATGTTTGGTTGCTGTCAAACACAACTAAGACCATATTATGTTACTCTTTATTAATACAATCATCTTGCTCACTTGATAGTGTTTACAAGAATTAACATTGCTGTTTTGATTTACAACTTACTATAATATAGAGTCAACATTTCTTGAAGCCTTACCCAATCGGTTTATTACTTCATCGTCAGTGATGTATGTCTCTGTAACAATGCTAGACCGTTAGTCTGTTTTCAGAAGTAGAATTTCTTAACTATGTTTTCAACCAACTCAAACTCCAAATCCGTTCGGTGGTACTGGTAGTCACAGAGAGAGGCAAATTTGCCAAAAGTTTGATAAGGGTATGAAAGTTCGGGAAAAAAAATTTCGTCACACGCTTCAAGGGCTTGTTGCTATTCTTGGTACATTCATAAGAGCGAAGGTGGTGCAATAGCACCTAGTGTAGTGTTATACAGTGTTGGTATTGCTACCAGTGGAGTGTTACAGTGTGGTGCAATAGCACCTAGTGTAGTGTTATACAGTGTTGGTATTGCTACCAGTGGAGTGTTACAGTGTGGTGCAATAGCACCTAGTGTAGTGTTATACAGTGTAGGTATTGCTACTAGTGGAGTGTTACAGTGTGGTGCAATAGCACCTAGTGTAGTGTTATACAGTGTAGGTATTGCTACCAGTGGAGTGTTACAGTGTGGTGCAATAGCACCTAGTGTAGTGTTATACAGTGTTGGTATTGCTACTAGTGGAGTGTTGCAGTGTGGTGCAATAGCACCTAGTGTAGTGTTATACAGTGTAGGTATTGCTACCAGGTGAGTGTTACAGTGTGGTGCAATAGCACCTAGTGTAGTGTTATACAGTGTTGGTATTGCTACTAGTGGAGTGTTACAGTGTGGTGCAATAGCACCTAGTGTAGTGTTATACAGTGTTGGTATTACTACCAGTGGAGTGTTACAGTGTGGTGCAATAGCACCTAGTGTAGTGTTATACAGTGTGGTGCAATAGCACCTAGTGTAGTGTTATACAGTGTTGGTATTACTACTAGTGGAGTGTTACAGTGTGGTGCAATAGCACCTAGTGTAGTGTTATACAGTGTAGGTATTGCTACCAGTGGAGTGTTACAGTGTGGTGCAATAGCACCTAGTGTAGTGTTATACAGTGTTGGTATTGCTACCAGTGGAGTGTTACAGTGTGGTGCAATAGCACCTAGTGTAGTGTTATACAGTGTTGGTATTACTACCAGGTGAGTGTTACAGTGTGGTGCAATAGCACCTAGTGTAGTGTTATACAGTGTTGGTATTGCTACCAGTGGAGTGTTACAGTGTGGTGCAATAGCACCTAGTGTAGTGTTATACAGTGTAGGTATTGCTACCAGTGGAGTGTTACAGTGTGGTGCAATAGCACCTAGTGTAGTGTTATACAGTGTTGGTATTGCTACCAGTGGAGTGTTACAGTGTGGTGCAATAGCACCTAGTGTAGTGTTATACAGTGTAGGTATTGCTACCAGTGGAGTGTTACAGTGTGGTGCAATAGCACCTAGTGTAGTGTTATACAGTGTAGGTATTGCTACTAGTGGAGTGTTACAGTGTGGTGCAATAGCACCTAGTGTAGTGTTATACAGTGTAGGTATTGCTACCAGTGGAGTGTTACAGTGTGGTGCAATAGCACCTAGTGTAGTGTTATACAGTGTTGGTATTGCTACCAGTGGAGTGTTACAGTGTGGTGCAATAGCACCTAGTGTAGTGTTATACAGTGTTGGTATTGCTACTAGTGGAGTGTTACAGTGTGGTGCAATAGCACCTAGTGTAGTGTTATACAGTGTTGGTATTGCTACCAGGTGAGTGTTACAGTGTGGTGCAATAGCACCTAGTGTAGTGTTATACAGTGTTGGTATTGCTACTAGTGGAGTGTTACAGTGTGGTGCAATAGCACCTAGTGTAGTGTTATACAGTGTAGGTATTGCTACCAGGTGAGTGTTATACAGTGTGGTGCAATAGCACCTAGTGTAGTGTTATACAGTGTTGGTATTGCTACCAGTGGAGTGTTACAGTGTGGTGCAATAGCACCTAGTGTAGTGTTATACAGTGTTGGTATTGCTACCAGGTGAGTGTTACAGTGTGGTGCAATAGCACCTAGTGTAGTGTTATACAGTGTTGGTATTGCTACCAGTGGAGTGTTACAGTGTGGTGCAATAGCACCTAGTGTAGTGTTATACAGTGTAGGTATTGCTACCAGGTGAGTGTTACAGTGTGGTGCAATAGCACCTAGTGTAGTGTTATACAGTGTAGGTATTGCTACTAGTGGAGTGTTACAGTGTGGTGCAATAGCACCTAGTGTAGTGTTATACAGTGTTGGTATTACTACTAG
This sequence comes from Meconema thalassinum, assembly GCA_946902985.2. Lineage (NCBI taxonomy): Eukaryota > Metazoa > Arthropoda > Insecta > Orthoptera > Tettigoniidae > Meconema > Meconema thalassinum. Next base: position 112,307,080 of record OX336393.1, read on the forward strand.
TGGAGTGTTACAGTGTGGTGCAATAGCACCTAGTGTAGTGTTATACAGTGTTGGTATTGCTACTAGTGGAGTGTTACAGTGTGGTGCAATAGCACCTAGTGTAGTGTTATACAGTGTTGGTATTGCTACCAGTGGAGTGTTACAGTGTGGTGCAATAGCACCTAGTGTAGTGTTATACAGTGTTGGTATTGCTACTAGTGGAGTGTTACAGTGTGGTGCAATAGCACCTAGTGTAGTGTTATACAGTGTTGGTATTACTACTAGTGGAGTGTTACAGTGTGGTGCAATAGCACCTAGTGTAGTGTTATACAGTGTTGGTATTGCTACCAGGTGAGTGTTATACAGTGTGGTGCAATAGCACCTAGTGTAGTGTTATACAGTGTTGGTATTGCTACTAGTGGAGTGTTACAGTGTGGTGCAATAGCACCTAGTGTAGTGTTATACAGTGTAGGTATTGCTACTAGTGGAGTGTTACAGTGTGGTGCAATAGCACCTAGTGTAGTGTTATACAGTGTTGGTATTGCTACCAGTGGAGTGTTATACAGTGTGGTGCAATAGCACCTAGTGGAGTGTTATACAGTGTTGGTATTGCTACTAGTGGAGTGTTACAGTGTGGTGCAATAGCACATAGTGTAGTGTTATACAGTGTAGGTATTGCTACTAGTGGAGTGTTACAGTGTGGTGCAATAGCACCTAGTGTAGTGTTATACAGTGTTGGTATTGCTACCAGGTGAGTGTTACAGTGTGGTGCAATAGCACCTAGTGTAGTGTTATACAGTGTTGGTATTGCTACCAGTGGAGTGTTACAGTGTGGTGCAATAGCACCTAGTGTAGTGTTATACAGTGTAGGTATTGCTACTAGTGGAGTGTTACAGTGTGGTGCAATAGCACCTAGTGTAGTGTTATACAGTGTAGGTATTGCTACTAGTGGAGTGTTACAGTGTGGTGCAATAGCACCTAGTGTAGTGTTATACAGTGTAGGTATTGCTACTAGTGGAGTGTTACAGTGTGGTGCAATAGCACCTAGTGTAGTGTTATACAGTGTTGGTATTACTACTAGTGGAGTGTTACAGTGTGGTGCAATAGCACCTAGTGGATGTTATACAGTGTTGGTATTGCTACCAGTGGAGTGTTACAGTGTGGTGCAATAGCACCTAGTGTAGTGTTATACAGTGTAGGTATTGCTACTAGTGGAGTGTTACAGTGTGGTGCAATAGCACCTAGTGTAGTGTTATACAGTGTAGGTATTGCTACTAGTGGAGTGTTACAGTGTGGTGCAATAGCACCTAGTGTAGTGTTATACAGTGTTGGTATTGCTACTAGTGGAGTGTTACAGTGTGGTGCAATAGCACCTAGTGGAGTGTTATACAGTGTTGGTATTGCTACCAGGTGAGTGTTACAGTGTGGTGCAATAGCACCTAGTGTAGTGTTATACAGTGTTGGTATTGCTACCAGTGGAGTGTTACAGTGTGGTGCAATAGCACCTAGTGTAGTGTTATACAGTGTAGGTATTGCTACTAGTGGAGTGTTACAGTGTGGTGCAATAGCACCTAGTGTAGTGTTATACAGTGTAGGTATTGCTACTAGTGGAGTGTTACAGTGTGGTGCAATAGCACCTAGTGTAGTGTTATACAGTGTAGGTATTGCTACTAGTGGAGTGTTACAGTGTGGTGCAATAGCACCTAGTGTAGTGTTATACAGTGTAGGTATTGCTACTAGTGGAGTGTTACAGTGTGGTGCAATAGCACCTAGTGTAGTGTTATACAGTGTAGGTATTGCTACTAGTGGAGTGTTACAGTGTGGTGCAATAGCACCTAGTGTAGTGTTATACAGTGTTGGTATTGCTACCAGGTGAGTGTTATACAGTGTGGTGCAATAGCACCTAGTGTAGTGTTATACAGTGTAGGTATTGCTACTAGTGGAGTGTTACAGTGTGGTGCAGTAGCACCTAGTGTAGTGTTATACAGTGTTGGTATTACTACTAGTGGAGTGTTACAGTGTGGTGCAATAGCACCTAGTGTAGTGTTATACAGTGTTGGTATTGCTACTAGTGGAGTGTTACAGTGTGGTGCAATAGCACCTAGTGTAGTGTTATACAGTGTTGGTATTGCTACTAGTGGAGTGTTACAGTGTGGTGCAATAGCACCTAGTGTAGTGTTATACAGTGTTGGTATTGCTACTAGTGGAGTGTTACAGTGTGGTGCAATAGCACCTAGTGTAGTGTTATACAGTGTTGGTATTGCTACTAGTGGAGTGTTACAGTGTGGTGCAATAGCACCTAGTGTAGTGTTATACAGTGTGGTGCAATAGCACCTAGTGTAGTGTTATACAGTGTTGGTATTGCTACCAGTGGAGTGTTACAGTGTGGTGCAATAGCACCTAGTGTAGTGTTATACAGTGTTGGTATTGCTACCAGTGGAGTGTTACAGTGTGGTGCAATAGCACCTAGTGTAGTGTTATACAGTGTTGGTATTGCTACCAGTGGAGTGTTACAGTGTGGTGCAATAGCACCTAGTGTAGTGTTATACAGTGTTGGTATTGCTACCAGTGGAGTGTTACAGTGTGGTGCAATAGCACCTAGTGTAGTGTTATACAGTGCTGGTATTGCTACCAGTGGAGTGTTATACAGTGTTGGTATTGCTACCAGGTGAGTGATACAGTGTGGTGCAATAGCACCTAGTGTAGTGTTATACAGTGTTGGTATTGCTACCAGTGGAGTGTTACAGTGTGGTGCAATAGCACCTAGTGTAGTGTTATACAGTGTAGGTATTGCTACTAGTGGAGTGTTACAGTGTGGTGCAATAGCACCTAGTGTAGTGTTATACAGTGTTGGTATTGCTACTAGTGGAGTGTTACAGTGTGGTGCAATAGCACCTAGTGTAGTGTTATACAGTGTTGGTATTGCTACCAGTGGAGTGTTACAGTGTGGTGCAATAGCACCTAGTATAGTGTTATACAGTGTTGGTATTGCTACTAGTGGAGTGTTACAGTGTGGTGCAATAGCACCTAGTGTAGTGTTATACAGTGTAGGTATTGCTACTAGTGGAGTGTTACAGTGTGGTGCAATAGCACCTAGTGTAGTGTTATACAGTGTAGGTATTGCTACCAGGTGAGTGTTACAGTGTGGTGCAATAGCACCTAGTGTAGTGTTATACAGTGTTGGTATTGCTACTAGTGGAGTGTTACAGTGTGGTGCAATAGCACCTAGTGTAGTGTTATACAGTGTAGGTATTGCTACCAGTGGAGTGTTACAGTGTGGTGCAATAGCACCTAGTGTAGTGTTATACAGTGTTGGTATTACTACTAGTGGAGTGTTACAGTGTGGTGCAATAGCACCTAGTGTAGTGTTATACAGTGTTGGTATTGCTACCAGGTGAGTGTTATACAGTGTGGTGCAATAGCACCTAGTGTAGTGTTATACAGTGTTGGTATTGCTACTAGTGGAGTGTTACAGTGTGGTGCAATAGCACCTAGTGTAGTGTTATACAGTGTAGGTATTGCTACCAGTGGAGTGTTACAGTGTGGTGCAATAGCACCTAGTGTAGTGTTATACAGTGTAGGTATTGCTACTAGTGGAGTGTTACAGTGTGGTGCAATAGCACCTAGTGTAGTGTTATACAGTGTAGGTATTGCTACCAGGTGAGTGTTACAGTGTGGTGCAATAGCACCTAGTATAGTGTTATACAGTGTTGGTATTGCTACTAGTGGAGTGTTACAGTGTGGTGCAATAGCACCTAGTGTAGTGTTATACAGTGTAGGTATTGCTACCAGTGGAGTGTTACAGTGTGGTGCAATAGCACCTAGTGTAGTGTTATACAGTGTTGGTATTGCTACCAGTGGAGTGTTACAGTGTGGTGCAATAGCACCTAGTGTAGTGTTATACAGTGTAGGTATTGCTACTAGTGGAGTGTTACAGTGTGGTGCAATAGCACCTAGTGTAGTGTTATACAGTGTAGGTATTGCTACCAGGTGAGTGTTACAGTGTGGTGCAATAGCACCTAGTGTAGTGTTATACAGTGTAGGTATTGCTACCAGGTGAGTGTTACAGTGTGGTGCAATAGCACCTAGTGTAGTGTTATACAGTGTTGGTATTACTACTAGTGGAGTGTTACAGTGTGGTGCAATAGCACCTAGTGGAGTGTTATACAGTGTTGGTATTGCTACTAGTGGAGTGTTACAGTGTGGTGCAATAGCACCTAGTGTAGTGTTATACAGTGTTGGTATTACTACCAGTGGAGTGTTACAGTGTGGTGCAATAGCACCTAGTGTAGTGTTATACAGTGTTGGTATTACTACCAGGTGAGTGTTACAGTGTGGTGCAATAGCACCTAGTGTAGTGTTATACAGTGTAGGTATTACTACCAGTGGAGTGTTACAGTGTGGTGCAATAGCACCTAGTGTAGTGTTATACAGTGTTGGTATTGCTACCAGGTGAGTGTTACAGTGTGGTGCAATAGCTCCTAGTGTAGTGTTATACAGTGTTGGTATTGCTACCAGGTGAGTGTTACAGTGTGGTGCAATAGCACCTAGTGTAGTGTTATACAGTGTAGGTATTGCTACCAGTGGAGTGTTACAGTGTGGTGCAATAGCTCCTAGTGTAGTGTTATACAGTGTAGGTATTGCTACCAGGTGAGTGTTACAGTGTGGTGCAATAGCACCTAGTGTAGTGTTATACAGTGTAGGTATTGCTACCAGGTGAGTGTTACAGTGTGGTGCAATAGCACCTAGTGTAGTGTTATACAGTGTAGGTATTGCTACCAGGTGAGTGTTACAGTGTGGTGCAATAGCACCTAGTGTAGTGTTATACAGTGTAGGTATTGCTACCAGTGGAGTGTTACAGTGTGGTGCAATAGCTCCTAGTGTAGTGTTATACAGTGTTGGTATTGCTACCAGGTGAGTGTTACAGTGTGGTGCAATAGCACCTAGTGGAGTGTTATACAGTGTAGGTATTGCTACTAGTGGAGTGTTACAGTGTGGTGCAATAGCACCTAGTGTAGTGTTATACAGTGTAGGTATTGCTACCAGTGGAGTGTTATACAGTGTGGTGCAATAGCACCTAGTGTAGTGTTATACAGTGTTGGTATTGCTACTAGTGGAGTGTTATACAGTGTGGTGCAATAGCACCTAGTGTAGTGTTATACAGTGTTGGTATTGCTACTAGTGGAGTGTTACAGTGTGGTGCAATAGCACCTAGTGTAGTGTTATACAGTGTAGGTATTGCTACCAGTGGAGTGTTACAGTGTGGTGCAATAGCACCTAGTGTAGTGTTATACAGTGTAGGTATTGCTACCAGGTGAGTGTTACAGTGTGGTGCAATAGCACCTAGTGTAGTGTTATACAGTGTAGGTATTGCTACTAGTGGAGTGTTATACAGTGTGGTGCAATAGCACCTAGTGTAGTGTTATACAGTGTTGGTATTGCTACCAGTGGAGTGTTACAGTGTGGTGCAATAGCACCTAGTGTAGTGTTATACAGTGTTGGTATTGCTACCAGGTGAGTGTTACAGTGTGGTGCAATAGCACCTAGTGTAGTGTTATACAGTGTAGGTATTGCTACCAGGTGAGTGTTACAGTGTGGTGCAATAGCACCTAGTGTAGTGTTATACAGTGTGGTGCAATAGCACCTAGTGTAGTGTTATACAGTGTAGGTATTGCTACTAGTGGAGTGTTACAGTGTGGTGCAATAGCACCTAGTGTAGTGTTATACAGTGTAGGTATTGCTACCAGTGGAGTGTTACAGTGTGGTGCAATAGCACCTAGTGTAGTGTTATACAGTGTAGGTATTGCTACCAGGTGAGTGTTACAGTGTGGTGCAATAGCACCTAGTGTAGTGTTATACAGTGTAGGTATTGCTACCAGTGGAGTGTTACAGTGTGGTGCAATAGCACCTAGTGTAGTGTTATACAGTGTAGGTATTGCTACCAGTGGAGTGTTACAGTGTGGTGCAATAGCACCTAGTGTAGTGTTATACAGTGTAGGTATTGCTACTAGTGGAGTGTTACAGTGTGGTGCAATAGCACCTAGTGTAGTGTTATACAGTGTTGGTATTGCTACTAGTGGAGTGTTACAGTGTGGTGCAATAGCACCTAGTGTAGTGTTATACAGTGTTGGTATTGCTACCAGTGGAGTGTTACAGTGTGGTGCAATAGCACCTAGTGTAGTGTTATACAGTGTTGGTATTGCTACTAGTGGAGTGTTACAGTGTGGTGCAATAGCACCTAGTGTAGTGTTATACAGTGTTGGTATTGCTACTAGTGGAGTGTTACAGTGTGGTGCAATAGCACCTAGTGTAGTGTTATACAGTGTTGGTATTGCTACTAGTGGAGTGTTACAGTGTGGTGCAATAGCACCTAGTGTAGTGTTATACAGTGTTGGTATTGCTACCAGGTGAGTGTTACAGTGTGGTGCAATAGCACCTAGTGTAGTGTTATACAGTGTTGGTATTGCTACCAGTGGAGTGTTACAGTGTGGTGCAATAGCACCTAGTGTAGTGTTATACAGTGTTGGTATTGCTACTAGTGGAGTGTTACAGTGTGGTGCAATAGCACCTAGTGTAGTGTTATACAGTGTAGGTATTGCTACTAGTGGAGTATTACAGTGTGGTGCAATAGCACCTAGTGTAGTGTTATACAGTGTAGGTATTGCTACCAGGTGAGTGTTACAGTGTGGTGCAATAGCACCTAGTGTAGTGTTATACAGTGTTGGTATTGCTACCAGTGGAGTGTTACAGTGTGGTGCAATAGCACCTAGTGTAGTGTTATACAGTGTTGGTATTGCTACTAGTGGAGTGTTACAGTGTGGTGCAATAGCACCTAGTGTAGTGTTATACAGTGTTGGTATTGCTACCAGTGGAGTGTTATACAGTGTGGTGCAATAGCTCCTAGTGTAGTGTTATACAGTGTGGTGCAATAGCACCTAGTGTAGTGTTATACAGTGTTGGTATTGCTACCAGTGGAGTGTTATACAGTGTGGTGCAATAGCTCCTAGTGTAGTGTTATACAGTGTAGGTATTGCTACCAGGTGAGTGTTACAGTGTGGTGCAATAGCACCTAGTGTAGTGTTATACAGTGTTGGTATTGCTACCAGTGGAGTGTTACAGTGTGGTGCAATAGCACCTAGTGTAGTGTTATACAGTGTGGTGCAATAGCACCTAGTGTAGTGTTATACAGTGTTGGTATTGCTACCAGTGGAGTGTTACAGTGTGGTGCAATAGCACCTAGTGTAGTGTTATACAGTGTTGGTATTGCTACCAGGTGAGTGTTACAGTGTGGTGCAATAGCTCCTAGTGTAGTGTTATACAGTGTTGGTATTACTACCAGTGGAGTGTTACAGTGTGGTGCAATAGCACCTAGTGTAGTGTTATACAGTGTTGGTATTGCTACCAGTGGAGTGTTATACAGTGTTGGTATTGCTACTAGTGGAGTGTTACAGTGTGGTGCAATAGCTCCTAGTGTAGTGTTATACAGTGTTGGTATTGCTACTAGTGGAGTGTTACAGTGTGGTGCAATAGCTCCTAGTGTAGTGTTATACAGTGTTGGTATTGCTACCAGGTGAGTGTTACAGTGTGGTGCAATAGCTCCTAGTGTAGTGTTATACAGTGTTGGTATTGCTACCAGGTGAGTGTTACAGTGTGGTGCAATAGCTCCTAGTGTAGTGTTATACAGTGTTGGTATTGCTACCAGGTGAGTGTTACAGTGTGGTGCAATAGCACCTAGTGTAGTGTTATACAGTGTTGGTATTACTACCAGTGGAGTGTTACAGTGTGGTGCAATAGCACCTAGTGTAGTGTTATACAGTGTTGGTATTGCTACCAGTGGAGTGTTATACAGTGTGGTGCAATAGCTCCTAGTGTAGTGTTATACAGTGTTGGTATTGCTACCAGGTGAGTGTTACAGTGTGGTGCAATAGCACCTAGTGTAGTGTTATACAGTGTTGGTATTGCTACTAGTGGAGTGTTACAGTGTGGTGCAATAGCACCTAGTGTAGTGTTATACAGTGTTGGTATTACTACCAGTGGAGTGTTACAGTGTGGTGCAATAGCACCTAGTGTAGTGTTATACAGTGTTGGTATTGCTACCAGTGGAGTGTTATACAGTGTGGTGCAATAGCTCCTAGTGTAGTGTTATACAGTGTTGGTATTGCTACCAGGTGAGTGTTACAGTGTGGTGCAATAGCACCTAGTGTAGTGTTATACAGTGTTGGTATTACTACCAGTGGAGTGTTATACAGTGTGGTGCAATAGCACCTAGTGTAGTGTTATACAGTGTTGGTATTACTACCAGTGGAGTGTTACAGTGTGGTGCAATAGCACCTAGTGTAGTGTTATACAGTGTTGGTATTGCTACCAGTGGAGTGTTATACAGTGTGGTGCAATAGCTCCTAGTGTAGTGTTATACAGTGTTGGTATTGCTACTAGTGGAGTGTTATACAGTGTGGTGCAATAGCACCTAGTGTAGTGTTATACAGTGTAGGTATTGCTACTAGTGGAGTGTTACAGTGTGGTGCAATAGCACCTAGTGTAGTGTTATACAGTGTTGGTATTGCTACTAGTGGAGTGTTATACAGTGTGGTGCAATAGCACCTAGTGTAGTGTTATACAGTGTTGGTATTGCTACCAGTGGAGTGTTACAGTGTGGTGCAATAGCACCTAGTGTAGTGTTATACAGTGTTGGTATTGCTACTAGTGGAGTGTTACAGTGTGGTGCAATAGCACCTAGTGTAGTGTTATACAGTGTAGGTATTGCTACTAGTGGAGTGTTACAGTGTGGTGCAATAGCACCTAGTGTAGTGTTATACAGTGTTGGTATTGCTACCAGGTGAGTGTTACAGTGTGGTGCAATAGCACCTAGTGTAGTGTTATACAGTGTTGGTATTGCTACTAGTGGAGTGTTACAGTGTGGTGCAATAGCACCTAGTGTAGTGTTATACAGTGTTGGTATTACTACTAGTGAAGTGTTACAGTGTGGTGCAATAGCACCTAGTGTAGTGTTATACAGTGTAGGTATTGCTACCAGTGGAGTGTTACAGTGTGGTGCAATAGCACCTAGTGTAGTGTTATACAGTGTAGGTATTGCTACCAGTGGAGTGTTATACAGTGTGGTGCAATAGCACCTAGTGTAGTGTTATACAGTGTTGGTATTGCTACCAGTGGAGTGTTACAGTGTGGTGCAATAGCACCTAGTGTAGTGTTATACAGTGTTGGTATTGCTACCAGTGGAGTGTTACAGTGTGGTGCAATAGCACCTAGTGTAGTGTTATACAGTGTTGGTATTGCTACTAGTGGAGTGTTACAGTGTGGTGCAATAGCACCTAGTGTAGTGTTATACAGTGTAGGTATTGCTACCAGTGGAGTGTTATACAGTGTGGTGCAATAGCACCTAGTGTAGTGTTATACAGTGTTGGTATTGCTACCAGTGGAGTGTTACAGTGTGGTGCAATAGCACCTAGTGTAGTGTTATACAGTGTAGGTATTGCTACTAGTGGAGTGTTATACAGTGTGGTGCAATAGCACCTAGTGTAGTGTTATACAGTGTTGGTATTGCTACTAGTGGAGTGTTACAGTGTGGTGCAATAGCACCTAGTGTAGTGTTATACAGTGTTGGTATTGCTACTAGTGGAGTGTTACAGTGTGGTGCAATAGCACCTAGTGTAGTGTTATACAGTGTTGGTATTGCTACCAGTGGAGTGTTACAGTGTGGTGCAATAGCACCTAGTGTAGTGTTATACAGTGTTGGTATTGCTACCAGGTGAGTGTTACAGTGTGGTGCAATAGCACCTAGTGTAGTGTTATACAGTGTTGGTATTGCTACTAGTGGAGTGTTATACAGTGTGGTGCAATAGCACCTAGTGTAGTGTTATACAGTGTAGGTATTGCTACCAGTGGAGTGTTACAGTGTGGTGCAATAGCACCTAGTGTAGTGTTATACAGTGTAGGTATTGCTACTAGTGGAGTGTTACAGTGAGGTGCAATAGCACCTAGTGTAGTGTTATACAGTGTTGGTATTGCTACCAGGTGAGTGTTACAGTGTGGTGCAATAGCACCTAGTGTAGTGTTATACAGTGTTGGTATTACTACCAGGTGAGTGTTACAGTGTGGTGCAATAGCACCTAGTGTAGTGTTATACAGTGTTGGTATTGCTACCAGTGGAGTGTTACAGTGTGGTGCAATAGCACCTAGTGTAGTGTTATACAGTGTTGGTATTGCTACCAGTGGAGTGTTACAGTGTGGTGCAATAGCACCTAGTGTAGTGTTATACAGTGTTGGTATTGCTACCAGTGGAGTGTTACAGTGTGGTGCAATAGCACCTAGTGTAGTGTTATACAGTGTTGGTATTGCTACCAGGTGAGTGTTACAGTGTGGTGCAATAGCACCTAGTGTAGTGTTATACAGTGTTGGTATTGCTACTAGTGGAGTGTTACAGTGTGGTGCAATAGCACCTAGTGTAGTGTTATACAGTGTAGGTATTGCTACTAGTGGAGTGTTACAGTGTGGTGCAATAGCACCTAGTGTAGTGTTATACAGTGTTGGTATTGCTACTAGTGGAGTGTTACAGTGTGGTGCAATAGCACCTAGTGTAGTGTTATACAGTGTAGGTATTGCTACTAGTGGAGTGTTACAGTGTGGTGCAATAGCACCTAGTGTAGTGTTATACAGTGTTGGTATTGCTACTAGTGGAGTGTTACAGTGTGGTGCAATAGCACCTAGTGTAGTGTTATACAGTGTTGGTATTGCTACCAGTGGAGTGTTACAGTGTGGTGCAATAGCACCTAGTGTAGTGTTATACAGTGTTGGTATTGCTACTAGTGGAGTGTTACAGTGTGGTGCAATAGCACCTAGTGTAGTGTTATACAGTGTTGGTATTGCTACCAGGTGAGTGATACAGTGTGGTGCAATAGCACCTAGTGTAGTGTTATACAGTGTAGGTATTGCTACTAGTGGAGTGTTACAGTGTGGTGCAATAGCACCTAGTGTAGTGTTATACAGTGTTGGTATTGCTACTAGTGGAGTGTTACAGTGTGGTGCAATAGCACCTAGTGTAGTGTTATACAGTGTTGGTATTACTACCAGTGGAGTGTTACAGTGTGGTGCAATAGCACCTAGTGTAGTGTTATACAGTGTTGGTATTGCTACCAGTGGAGTGTTATACAGTGTGGTGCAATAGCTCCTAGTGTAGTGTTATACAGTGTTGGTATTGCTACTAGTGGAGTGTTACAGTGTGGTGCAATAGCACCTAGTGTAGTGTTATACAGTGTTGGTATTGCTACCAGGTGAGTGATACAGTGTGGTGCAATAGCACCTAGTGTAGTGTTATACAGTGTAGGTATTGCTACTAGTGGAGTGTTATACAGTGTGGTGCAATAGCACCTAGTGTAGTGTTATACAGTGTAGGTATTGCTACCAGTGGAGTGTTACAGTGTGGTGCAATAGCACCTAGTGTAGTGTTATACAGTGTTGGTATTACTACTAGTGGAGTGTTACAGTGTGGTGCAATAGCACCTAGTGTAGTGTTATACAGTGTTGGTATTGCTACTAGTGGAGTGTTACAGTGTGGTGCAATAGCACCTAGTGTAGTGTTATACAGTGTTGGTATTGCTACCAGGTGAGTGATACAGTGTGGTGCAATAGCACCTAGTGTAGTGTTATACAGTTTAGGTATTGCTACTAGTGGAGTGTTACAGTGTGGTGCAATAGCACCTAGTGTAGTGTTATACAGTGTTGGTATTGCTACTAGTGGAGTGTTACAGTGTGGTGCAATAGCACCTAGTGTAGTGTTATACAGTGTTGGTATTACTACCAGTGGAGTGTTACAGTGTGGTGCAATAGCACCTAGTGTAGTGTTATACAGTGTTGGTATTGCTACCAGTGGAGTGTTATACAGTGTGGTGCAATAGCTCCTAGTGTAGTGTTATACAGTGTTGGTATTGCTACTAGTGGAGTGTTACAGTGTGGTGCAATAGCACCTAGTGTAGTGTTATACAGTGTTGGTATTGCTACCAGGTGAGTGATACAGTGTGGTGCAATAGCACCTAGTGTAGTGTTATACAGTGTAGGTATTGCTACTAGTGGAGTGTTACAGTGTGGTGCAATAGCACCTAGTGTAGTGTTATACAGTGTTGGTATTGCTACCAGTGGAGTGTTACAGTGTGGTGCAATAGCACCTAGTGTAGTGTTATACAGTGTTGGTATTGCTACTAGTGGAGTGTTACAGTGTGGTGCAATAGCACCTAGTGTAGTGTTATACAGTGTTGGTATTGCTACTAGTGGAGTGTTACAGTGTGGTGCAATAGCACCTAGTGTAGTGTTATACAGTGTTGGTATTGCTACCAGTGGAGTGTTATACAGTGTGGTGCAATAGCACCTAGTGTAGTGTTATACAGTGTAGGTATTGCTACCAGGTGAGTGTTACAGTGTGGTGCAATAGCACCTAGTGTAGTGTTATACAGTGTTGGTATTGCTACTAGTGGAGTGTTATACAGTGTGGTGCAATAGCACCTAGTGTAGTGTTATACAGTGTAGGTATTGCTACCAGTGGAGTGTTACAGTGTGGTGCAATAGCACCTAGTGTAGTGTTATACAGTGTTGGTATTGCTACCAGTGGAGTGTTACAGTGTGGTGCAATAGCACCTAGTGTAGTGTTATACAGTGTTGGTATTGCTACCAGTGGAGTGTTACAGTGTGGTGCAATAGCACCTAGTGTAGTGTTATACAGTGTTGGTATTGCTACCAGTGGAGTGTTACAGTGTGGTGCAATAGCACCTAGTGTAGTGTTATACAGTGTTGGTATTGCTACCAGGTGAGTGTTACAGTGTGGTGCAATAGCACCTAGTGTAGTGTTATACAGTGTTGGTATTGCTACTAGTGGAGTGTTACAGTGTGGTGCAATAGCACCTAGTGTAGTGTTATACAGTGTTGGTATTGCTACCAGTGGAGTGTTACAGTGTGGTGCAATAGCACCTAGTGTAGTGTTATACAGTGTAGGTATTGCTACTAGTGGAGTGTTACAGTGTGGTGCAATAGCACCTAGTGTAGTGTTATACAGTGTTGGTATTGCTACCAGTGGAGTGTTACAGTGTGGTGCAATAGCACCTAGTGTAGTGTTATACAGTGTTGGTATTGCTACCAGTGGAGTGTTACAGTGTGGTGCAATAGCTCCTAGTGTAGTGTTATACAGTGTTGGTATTGCTACTAGTGGAGTGTTACAGTGTGGTGCAATAGCACCTAGTATAGTGTTATACAGTGTTGGTATTGCTACTAGTGGAGTGTTACAGTGTGGTGCAATAGCACCTAGTGTAGTGTTATACAGTGTTGGTATTGCTACCAGTGGAGTGTTACAGTGTGGTGCAATAGCACCTAGTATAGTGTTATACAGTGTTGGTATTGCTACTAGTGGAGTGTTACAGTGTGGTGCAATAGCACCTAGTGTAGTGTTATACAGTGTTGGTATTGCTACCAGTGGAGTGTTACAGTGTGGTGCAATAGCTCCTAGTGTAGTGTTATACAGTGTTGGTATTGCTACTAGTGGAGTGTTACAGTGTGGTGCAATAGCACCTAGTGTAGTGTTATACAGTGTTGGTATTGCTACCAGTGGAGTGTTACAGTGTGGTGCAATAGCACCTAGTGTAGTGTTATACAGTGTTGGTATTGCTACCAGTGGAGTGTTACAGTGTGGTGCAATAGCACCTAGTGTAGTGTTATACAGTGTTGGTATTGCTACTAGTGGAGTGTTACAGTGTGGTGCAATAGCACCTAGTGTAGTGTTATACAGTGTTGGTATTGCTACCAGTGGAGTGTTACAGTGTGGTGCAATAGCACCTAGTGTAGTGTTATACAGTGTTGGTATTGCTACCAGTGGAGTGTTACAGTGTGGTGCAATAGCTCCTAGTGTAGTGTTATACAGTGTTGGTATTGCTACTAGTGGAGTGTTACAGTGTGGTGCAATAGCACCTAGTGTAGTGTTATACAGTGTTGGTATTGCTACCAGTGGAGTGTTACAGTGTGGTGCAATAGCACCTAGTGTAGTGTTATACAGTGTTGGTATTGCTACCAGTGGAGTGTTATACAGTGTGGTGCAATAGCACCTAGTGTAGTGTTATACAGTGTTGGTATTGCTACCAGTGGAGTGTTACAGTGTGGTGCAATAGCACCTAGTGTAGTGTTATACAGTGTTGGTATTGCTACCAGTGGAGTGTTACAGTGTGGTGCAATAGCACCTAGTGTAGTGTTATACAGTGTTGGTATTGCTACCAGGTGAGTGTTATACAGTGTGGTGCAATAGCACCTAGTGTAGTGTTATACAGTGTTGGTATTACTACCAGTGGAGTGTTACAGTGTGGTGCAATAGCACCTAGTGTAGTGTTATACAGTGTTGGTATTGCTACCAGTGGAGTGTTACAGTGTGGTGCAATAGCACCTAGTGTAGTGTTATACAGTGTTGGTATTGCTACCAGTGGAGTGTTACAGTGTGGTGCAATAGCACCTAGTGTAGTGTTATACAGTGTTGGTATTGCTACTAGTGGAGTGACACAGTGTGGTGCAATAGCACCTAGTGTAGTGTTATACAGTGTGGTGCAATAGCACCTAGTGTAGTGTTATACAGTGTTGGTATTGCTACTAGTGGAGTGTTACAGTGTGGTGCAATAGCACCTAGTGTAGTGTTATACAGTGTTGGTATTACTACTAGTGGAGTGTTACAGTGTGGTGCAATAGCACCTAGTGTAGTGTTATACAGTGTTGGTATTGCTACCAGGTGAGTGTTACAGTGTGGTGCAATAGCACCTAGTGTAGTGTTATACAGTGTTGGTATTACTACTAGTGGAGTGTTACAGTATATATATATATAGTATGATCAAGTAGGGAGTGATAGAGGAGTAACACCTCTTTAAAAAACCTTGGTCCAGCTGGCCCGGCTGGTAGTACCTTGTTAGGGTCCCTTGCCAGGGTTACGGTGAAGTCCTCAACGGTAACTGCAGTGAAACAGGTGAACTCTGGCACAATGTGGTTGGCGGAAGGGGCAGCCTATTGCTCAGGTTTAATAGGGCAAACTATTGTCCATAGTTATGATGGGCAGGTTTTGGCCCAACGGCAAAATGAGCGGATGAGGAGCCAATCACTCTCATGGCTCCCAACGGTCATAGAGGCGGAAGAGGCCACGCCAGACGGACTGGCTGTAAAGGCGCACCTCAGTAGTACTTGAGTATGCGGCAGTTCGTTGCAGTCTCTGTGTTCGGTCCTGCATGTCTCATTCTTTGTGAGCCGCAGGATAAGGCTCAGAGATCATAGTGTGTGGGTCTCGTCCTGGCAAGCTGAGATCCACCCTAAACAAATTCACACCAGTGGCACTTCTTCCGAACGTCACTTTTCAAAGTCCAACGGCGATGGGATATGGACGGTGGGGGCAGGTTATGGGTGTAACTGGAAGCCCCTAGTTCGGACCTGCACGTTGGCAGCAGATGTGTGATGGTCGTCTTCCGGAGACTCTGTGACTACTCAGGAATTCGGTCCTGCATCTGTGTTTGGGCAGGCCTATTTAGGATCACCGCTGCCCACCCCACATGGGGAAGGCCCTAGAAAAGGTGGGCTAAACATCGGAAGTCACAATCTTGGTCCGGCTGGGCAACCGCACTCAGCAGGTCACCCCTCATGCGGTCGAAACTCAAAAACAGTAAAGAATCACAATTTGATTATTGGATCATGGAACATCAGAACCTTGCTTGATTTTGACAATAACATTAGACCTGAGAGAAGGTCAGCTCTCGTAACCCATGAGTTATCAAGACTCAACGTTGACATTGCTGCTCTCAGTGAAACTAGGCTGTCTGCTGAAGGCAAGATTACTGAATCTGGAACAGGATATACCATCTTCTGGAAAGGAAAGGATGAGGGTGAATGTCGTATTCATGGTGTGGGCTTCGCTGTGAAGACCAAACTGGTAAATTATCACCAACTTACGCCCATTGCAATCAGCGAAAGGCTCATGACTCTCCGCATACCACTCTCAGGAGGTTCCTTTATGACACTCATCTCTGCCTATGCTCCTACCTTAGATTCTGATGATGAAGTAAAGGCTCAGTTCTATAATCAGCTAAGTGAAATCATCTCCAAGGTACCATCTGCAGATAAACTCTTGCTCCTCGGTGACTTCAATGCCAGAGTTGGGAAAGATCACAGGCTATGGAATAATGTGATGGGCAAACAGGGACTTGGAAAATGTAATCCCAATGGACTGTTGCTTCTTGGTCTTTGTGCAGAACACGAACTTTTCATTACCAACACGCAGTTCCGGCTACCTGACCGCTTCAAAACCACGTGGATGCATCCTCGTTCCAAACATTGGCACATTCTTGTTTATATCATTACCCGGCAATGTGATAAGAAGGACACTCTTATTACCAGAACAGCAAGGAATATAGACGATTGTTGGACAGATCATAAACTTCTTATATGTAAGCTCAGGATATCCATCAGACCTAAACCACCTAGGAACATCAAAAATTTGCCAAGAAAGAAGTTTAATACATCCAAACTTCAGGATGAATCCATGTACAAACATTTTGGAAACAGGATCGTCACCCAGTTATCAGAAAACCCAGTAACAAATGATATTCAGCAAGAATGGGCCACATTACAGAAGATTATCACACAGTCAGCTGAGGAAACCATTGGTTTTATAGTGCGGAAAAGACAAGACTGGTTTGATGACAACAATGAGGAAATTCTGTCTCTCATCAATGCCAAAAGGAATGCCTATCTTGCCCATCTTCAAGACCCAACTTCCAACACAAAGAGAGATAAACTACTGGAACTCAAGGGTAAATGCCAGACGCAGATAAGGCAGATTAAAAATACTTGGTGGCAACAGAAGGCTCAGGAACTGCAGAGACTATCGGATGCTCGAGACTTGAGGAACTTCTATGCCGTACTCAAGGAAATATATGGACCATCTCGCTCATCATCAGGTACACTGAAAAGCGCTGATAATTCTACTACCTTTACTGATAGTCAAGAAATCTTGGAACGCTGGAAGGAGCACTTCTCCAATCTCCTAAATCGTCCATCAGAAGCTGCTGAAGACTTCCTCTGTGATGTGCCGCAACAACCTGAACAACTGTGGTTGGCAGTACCTCCTACTTATCATGAATTCAGTGCAGCTCTCACCCAATTGAAACCCAGAAAAGCACCTGGCCCAGATAACATCCCTCTGGAACTAATTCAAGCCGGAGGTCATTCCCTCAAAACAAGAATTTTCATCCTTATCCTCAGAATTTGGGAATCAAGAAAGGTACCTGGAGACCTAAAGAATGCCACTATCGTCACTATCTTTAAAAAGGGTGATCGCAGTGTTTGTGGCAACTACCGTGGTATATCACTGCTATCAATTGTGGGGAAGATTCTTGCAAGAATTCTACTTAACCGCCTCAAGGTTATCTCTGAGAGGATCCTCCCAGAGTCACAATGCGGATTTAGAACTTCCAGAAGCACAATTGACTTGATTTTCTGTGTGAGACAGCTACAAGAAAAATGTCGAGAACAACAGAATCCACTCTTCTTAGTCTTTTATGATTTGGAAAAGGCATTTGATTCGGTTCCAAGACCAGCCATGTGGGCAGTGCTGAAGCGGTTTGGTTGCCCTCAGCGTTTTGTAGATCTAATCAAAGCTCTCCATGATGGCATGACAGGTCAGGTTTGCCATCAGAATAAGATGTCCGATGAATTTCCCATTACCCATGGACTGAAACAAGGATGTGTACTGGCTCCAACGCTTTTTGCGCTGTACTTGGCTGCAATGCTTTATGATTCACCCACAAACATCCCAGGTGTGGAGATCAAGTATCGTTTTGATGGAGGGCTTTTCAACCTAACTCGTCTCCGCTCCTTGAGGAAAACTCAGGTTACTAAGGTTACTAACATGTTGTATGCAGATGATGCTGCGTCACCAACTCTCACACCAGAAGAGCTGCAAGAGTCAGTTAACTGTTACAAAAGTGCATGTGATCGCTTTGGTCTTACCATAAATGTCAATAAGACTAAAGTCTTGGCGCAACCTTCACCAGGCACACCTCTTCCTCAGTTCAATATCTCCATTTCAAATTTGCCATTAGAACAGGTTGACCACTTCTCGTACCTGGGCAGTACCATTTCTGTGAGCTGTACCTGTGAGCAGGATGTGGATAAGAGAATTGGCGCAGCCCATGCAGCATATGGACGATTAGCGCACCGGGTCTTCATGAATAAAGATCTATCCATGAGTACAAAGCTTATGGTGTACAAAGCAGTAGTCATTTCTACATTGTTGTATGGCTGTGAAACGTGGACCCTTTACCGACGTGATCTTAGGAAGCTTGAGCGTTTTCACCTACAAAAACTTCGATCAATCCTGAGGATTAAATGGGAAGACCGCATTACCAATATTGCTGTTCTGGAAAAGGCTCAAATCAACAGCATAGAATCATCCATAATAGGTCACCAATTTAGATGGATTGGTCATGTCCATCGGATGGATGATGTGAGATTACCTCGTCAAATGCTATATGGTGAGTTATGCTATGGCACCAGACCTCATGGTGGTCCTAAGAGGCGCTACAAGGACCAATTTAAGCAGACCCTGAAATTGACAGGTCTTGATTCACAAACCTGGGACGTGCTGGCTGAAAACCGCTCAACTTGGCGCCGTACCATCTCGGATACTGTAAAGACGTTTGAAAGGGATCGACGCATACATGAAGAGGCCAAGCGTCAAGCTAGGAAACTTCGAGCAGCCCAACCACGTCCTCCTCCAGCAATACTATGCGACTTGTGTGGTCGCTTGTTCCATGCCAGGATTGGACTCTTTAGTCACCGTAAACACATCCACAAACTGGACTGAAGGAAGAAGATTTATACTCGGATTCGAGTTAAAGCCGATGATGATAAGAGCGAAGGCACTGGAGAGTAAGTAATAAGAGGTTATGTTGTTACAGTTAAGTTCAGAGCAAACTGATTGTCACACTGTTTATACATCGCTCTACCGTCGTCTCGATTTGCAACATTGCCATACGTCGCTTAGTAACAATAGTACATGATAAGTATATTAGTTTTTAATGCTTAATTCATAAACAAATATTAAATGATATTTAACAAAAATTTCGTGGGGTGGCCCGGGCACCGCCCTTATACACGCCCCTGAAAAGTTCATACTATTCTTCGGATAAGGGCCAAAACCTTATCTCATTAAAGTTTTTTGATAGCACCAACCATTGACCAAAGGAGTGGGAAATATGGAGTTTTCAGAGAAATAAATCATACCTCTCTTAATAGGCACAATGTCAGAACCATTTGATCTGGTCAATACTCCTCTAAAAATTACCTAAAACTTTAGTCTGGAAGAATGTTTGATATGACCCTGCCTTACGCCAAGGGGTGAGCAAAATGCTTTCTGAATTTAGCTTCTCATATGCTAAACATGTGAAACTTTTGTAGGTATACACCAATTGGCAAATTTAGTGAATTAGAAACATTTTTCTTTGCCTGGTGAAATCTGCCTCTGCCTTCTGGTGTGCCGAGAGGGATTTTTGTACATTATTTGGGCTACTGTGCCCTTAAAAATGTGTGTTCCAAAATATGCATGCAATTTATGAAGGATTTTAGTATTCAATCTTGGCTTATGAGTGAAAAAAGATTGGTATAAGGTAAAGAAAGGAAAGACACCAGGCAGCTATATTTTATACTGACATTAGTATTCCCTTTGTGACAGTCACATCTGTGGGGAATGAAGAGAGAGCCAATCAAGACGCCATTCCTTGCCAAGTCCAAAGACATCGATTACCAAGATTCACTCGCCATATTCAAGCTGATTCTACGCTTCATGAACGATAACAACTTGACTGGTAAAAAGGAAGTGGCACTTGGAGATTATATTGTAAATAAGGTAAGTGCTTTAAGACATACTGTACAGTCAACTTTGAGTCTCTTATTTCACTATTTTATTTTAGTCATACTTTTAACAAATCCAAATTATCAGTATGGTATTTAGATGTCTTACTTTCCATATCAAGTGGTGTTTGTCTACACCGTCATATTATAAGGGGCAGTCAAATGAAAACCGAACACACATTCCGTGCGATTGGTGGCAACACTTGTTACATATCGATACTGCCATCGCTGAATAGTGACGACTCTCAGGTGCACACAGTCGTTGAGGTATATCTTTGTTGGTGCGCGAACTGCCTAGTGTACTCGTCTAGCTGTAGAAATGGAGGCAAGCAAAGAAGAGCAGAGAAGTGAGATTCGTTTTCTGGTGGCTGGGGGGGCTGGATTATGCAAAACTCATCATCGCATGTCTGCTGTGTATGGCGAACTCTGCATGTTCTTGACGAGTGTGCATAAGTGGCATGCGAGATGTACATCACTGCAATGGGTTCCGCATCAACAGACAGAGGGACAAACGATTGATGCTGTCGGACAGAATCATCCTGTTGCCCCCCATAATGTCAATCTGGTGAAGGCTTTGCTGCAGCGATTTGACTGGGAAACACTTCAACATCCTCCGTACAACCCGGATCTTTCCCCTTGTGTTTTTCACATTTTTGATGACCAGAAGAAGAACATTCTTGGGTGTCGGTTTCATTCGGACGAGGAAGTGCAAAAGTGGATGCGGTTGTGGATCCGTCACTGACCTACCTCTTTCTACAAAACTGGAATTGATCGTCTCGTCTCCTAATGGGATAAATGTATTAATAGTTGTAGTAATTACTTTTGAATAAAACCTTGCAATGGTTATATTATTGCAGGTGTTCGGTTTTCATTTTACTGCCCCTCATAGATAGTTTGGTTACACCCGAACGTTTGACCAAACATAAATTTGCAAAGTTTGAGCAATGATTACCAGGCGAAAAGGTTACTTAGTGCCTCTTTTATTCCTTTAAGCCCAGCACGATAAGCCACACTTAATTACCGAAAGGGGGAGCAAGAGTTTAGAAAACCAAGACTTGAATCCCAGTACTGACAGATGACACAATCACCACCTTAATTTAAGGGTCTGAAAGTGAACAAAACTAATCTATGTATCAAACACTTCAATTAAATTAGTATGTAGAATTTCAAGCAACAAATCAGAATTCTAAAACAAGGGTAGGTGGCATGGTGGCACAAAGTATCCCGAGTTGACGGTATATACATTTTTCTGAGTATGAACCAGGTGCTTCCATTTGGTACCGAATCTAACTAGCTATGCCTCATGAGAACTTCTTCTTGTCTTAGTGTGCTGTACTGTCTGATCAGCCATCGGATAATCCCTCTTATTTCCATTCCTTTAATCCTTGTGGCTTTATTCATTCATTCATTCATTCTTTTCTTATTTCACAAAATTCTGTTTAAGTTTTCTTGGTGTTGCAATCTACTTTCACCCTTCTAACCCTCTACTTGCACATCTCTTCCTCTTTACTTTATAAATCTCTATCCTAGTAGTATTTCATTCCAAACCTGTCAAAAGTTTCTAAACCATATCCTTTCATTTGGTCTACACTACTCTTTGTATTTCATACTCTCTGTCTACTTTTAATCTTTCTCTCAGAAAAGTCCTGTCGAGTTCTTGTACTATTCTGGTCCGTAGTATAGCATCACCTTAAACAAGTTACGGTACTAACAATGTAGCCTTACCATTTGTTCCCTCTCATGGTGTTTTATATTATAATTTCATTCTGTTTAGTTGAGTCAGATTTGAATTACTGTTGCCACTCATGTTTCAACATCACTGTATTTGTGTTTGAGTCTTCAGTCTTTTGACTGGTTTGATACAGCACTCCATGCCTCCCTGTCCTGAGCTAATCGTTTCATCTCTACATAGTTACCACACCCTACATCCGAGGCAATCAGTTTAACATGTTCTAACCTTGGTCTACCCCTACAGTTCTTGTCCTCGACCCTTCCTTCCACAACTAAGCTTGCTATTCCTGGGTGTCTTAGTAGGCTATGTGTCCTACCAACCTATCTCTTCTCTTCATTAGCAGTCGCCAGAAACATCTCTCCTCTCCCACTTGTCTTAATACCTCTTTGTTTGTCACCCTATCTACCCATCTGTCATCATTCTCCTGTAACACCACATTTCAAATGCTTCAATTCTCCTCTTTTCTGCTGCACCAATAGTCCAAGTTTCACTTCCATAGAGTGCCACGCTCCAGACAAAGGCTTTCAAAAATGACTTCCTAATACCTAAATCTATATTCGATGTCAACAGATTCCTTTTCTGTAGAAATGCTTTCCTTGCCTGAGCCAACCTACTTTTTATATCCTCCTTGCTTCGTGCATCACTGGTTATTTTGCTTCCTAAGTAACAGAAGTCTCCTACTTCCTTCAGCTTTTCACCTGCCAATTTGATGTGTCCATAGAGGTTTCTGATTTATTTCGGCTGCATTCCAATATTTTTGTTTTACATTTATTAATTTTCATCCTGAATTCTTTCCTCAAGACGGAGTCCATACCATTCAAATACTCTTTCAAATCCTCTGGCTTGTCGGCCAAGATGACGACGTCATCGGCAAATCTCAGAGTTGAAATTATTTCTCCTTGAATCTTCACTCCCATTTTAAATTTTTCTCCAATTTCCTTCATTGCTTGTTCAATGTAAAGATTGAAAAGTATGGGTGATAAGTTGCAGCCTTGCCTTACACCTTTCTGAATAGCAGCTTTTGTAGAGACACTGAAACTTTCACACCTAATGCAACTTGAAAGCTGGCAGCATAAGATGATTGTCATCTATCTTTTGTGACATTCAGAGTCTCGCAGTCTCCAATCTTCATATCACTTGCGAGATACAAAGCTATAATACAGGATCCGCGCGATGCGTGGAAAGTCGGACGAGCACATGGCAACTCTTGTCTATTGATTGCATTATTAATGTACAGTATTCTCCTCTATGAATTTAAAATCTTAAAATATGTTTTTTTATTTTTGTTTCCAGGGAATCGTGAATGAGAAAATGAGAGATGAAATTCTATGTCAGCTTTGTAACCAGACTTGGAAGAATGACAACGATGCTAACAACGAAAGAGGATGGTTGTTGATGACCAATTGTCTCTCAGTGTTTCCACCATCCAAGACATTGTATAAATATCTGCTCAAGTAAGAATATATACTTTGGCATCCACCTCTAAATTATAACTATTCTAAATTGGTATTTTTAAACTGTGTCATGAGGGTCAGATGACCTCACTGTTCCACTCCTTAAAACGACAATCATAATCATCATAAGAAAAGATGTCAGCTGAATGAAATAGAAATGTATCAGAGCATTCACTTTAATCCATTCACAACCCAGTTAGATTGCTATAGATGTACCGTACTTGAACTACCAAAAGTATTAGTAGAGATCAATTAATACCTGACGGAGCAGACCTGCGCAAACTCGAGGACTTGGAGGGGAAGGTAGGAGAAGGAAGATAGTGGAGGGGGTCACTGCTGCTGTGCTACTGGGACCGAAACAAAACCTCTTATCTCCATCTGTCGCCACACCAAGTTTAGAGAGTGACATTTCGTCGCTTGAGATCTTAACTCGCAATACAATATCACAGATAACAAGAGCTGATGTCAGCTCTTCTGTACCAAGGAGTGGAGTGAATGTTCCTCCCCTATCAATCACGCTGAAGCACATGGACTCGCCCGGATATGACATTCGCTGTGTGCGCAGCTGAGGTTTTGTTCCATCAGATATTCATTGCAGATATTCAGTAATCTGCAAATAAAACTTGAATCACTCTGTATGCCAGTCGTCCGCATTGAATATATACAAGTGACTACAGATCTTACTTTGCTAGAAGAGGTCTGCAAGAAAGACTCTTCACCACATGATCTAAAACAACTGGCCCTCTGTACAATAGAAGAAAGATATCCGTCTAATCAATGGCTAAAAATATTTACAGATGGCTCACAAGACAAAGAAAATAGAACTGGAGCAGGAATACATTCATCTCTCTTCTCACTCTACTTCCTAGTAGGCCAAAACAAAACAAACTTTGATGCTGAGATAAGAGCAATTTCGCATGCACTCCATCAGTTATTAGGCAGAAACATTGATTATCAAAAATGTGTTATCATTACAGATTTAAAAGCAGCCATCCAAGCCGTCTCGTCAAATTATAAGCCTCAAAATAAAGAACTTAAAGACATTTTTTGTATGATAAAAACCCTTCAAAGACTCCACAAACAGATCTCATTTCAGTGGATCCCTTCTCATGTTGGAATAGCAGGTAATGAAGAGGCAGACAGATTTGCAAAAAAAGGCTCCACACTACAACAACCTGTCAGTCAGACTGATTTTATGTCAGCAAAAAGTATCTTGATAAATACTATCAAAAACAGGTATGAAGAAATGGCAAAGAAAACAGCAGAAATCAAATTATGGAAGGACATTGATGCTAAATGGGAGCAATATAAATTAACACCAAGAAGAGAAGCTGTAGCCTTCTTCAGACTTAACACTGGCCATGACTGCCTTGCAGCTCATCTGAAACGAATCAACATCTTGACATCTGAAGAATGCTCACTTTGTCACGAACCTGGAAGTAAAATGGATAAGGGGCACCTGCTACATTGCAACAAACTTGATGTGACTGCTAGAACTTCAGGAAACCTCACACAACTCTATTGGAACCCAAGAAAGCTGATGGATTGGAATCCGGGCTAGCCATAGGAAACAACAATAACAACATATTTATTGCAGTATACCTTTCTTTTTGTCTCCCCTATGGTGTAGGGGTAGCACACTTGCCTGTGACCTGGTAGGCTCCAGGTTTGATCCCAGGCTTCACCAGAGATTTAACGTCTAGATGAAGGCTCAGTTTATTGAAGACAATCGGGTAGCTGCTTGGTATGAGAAGTAGTGCTTCATGGCCTACAACCAAGGTAGTACTGCTGAGGGTGCTGTTGCACTGGCCTCGTATCTCCCAAAATCCGTGGGCTATGAGCTGGGTGGCAGTCAACCTTATACACTCATGTTGCTCTGTTGCCCAACTGCTGGATTCTTTTACCTTTCCTTTAGCTGTCCAGTTTAAAAGAATGTTTGTTAAATGTGTAAATAATGTGTACATTTGGTGTTCATGTATCCTATTGACAGGACTATAGCAAACAGCTTATCATAAAAAAAGTGACAGTCAGTCTGAAAGACTAGACTTGAGGCGCCTAGAATCAAAACCCGCCAAATCCATATTTTATGAAAATTGAGATAAGCATTGTTTCATATAGCTTTTGCTGTGCTGAATTCATTAAAACTATTATTTTGTTACAAAACCCGCTACATCCTACTGTAAAACGAAGTCAAAGTTGAGGCTTAGTTGCAATATCCGCCAAGTCCAACGACAGTTTCGCCATTTTTGGTCACAAAACCCGCCACATCCACATCAGCCAATAGGAGCACCCAGATCCGCCATCTTACCTTCCATGATGCTTTGCGAAGTGTGTACTCTTTACCTACGTGCATTAGTCGGAGAATGTACCCCTGCCTGACGTGATTAGAATGGTTTATGTTGTTGTACTTTCTGATAATAATTTGTTTTGGATAATTTTGACAAAGAACGAGAAGAACAATAACATTCTGGTCTAGGTGATGTTTTCCACAGAACTGACATTTGCGAACACAAACGTGTCACGAAACCTGATTTTGATATGGCTCACGTAAAGCCAGAAGTCATAAACAGAGGGATTGTCCTTCAGGCACAAGAAGTGAAAGATGTTTCGAGACTGCTTTCGAAGCATTCTGGAGAAAGATGGAGGGAAAATGTAGAACTGCAGTTTTATTGCAATCTGCAAAGTCGTGGCGAACACGAAGAGAAACTACTGTTGAGGATGAGGTAGAAACAGAAATTGTGTAGCTATAACTTCCAGTAAAGAATGTGATTTAATAGTTGAATGACGATAGTTTTGTCTCTAAAGGCCTGGACCATAGTAATTGAATATTAATTTAATTTGACGCTTTTCCTTATTATGATTGTTCAGTACTGTAGGCTACAGTATTGCCGGCCCCGTGGTGTTGGAGTAGCGCGCCTGCCTCTCACCTGGAGGCCCCGGGTTCTATTCCCGGCTCCGTCAGGGATTTTGGAAACTGACGTGAGGGCTGGAACGGAGTGCACTCAGCCTCGTGAGGACAATTGAGTAACTGACAGTGAGGCAGCGCCCCGATCACGAAAACCAAAATTAACGGCCGAGTGGACCCGATGCGCTGGTCATGTGGCACCCCAATATCTGCAGGCCAAATGGCTGGGGATTAGGCCCTTCACAGGCTGTAGTAACAGAGGTTATTTACTGTACAGTATTACGGTATTACCCTTTCAGGAATTGATTGCCGGTGGTGGAGATGGGAACTAATCTTTATGTTATTGTGTCACACGTCAGCTTGCTTCGTTGACAGATACAGTTGCGCGTGTAGGATATGACCCAGCTCCAGTTTTGGATTTAACTGTCCATGGTGACATGAGCTCCTGTGACGCTTATCTGACGCAATGCAGCGTGACCTATGTGCAGATTGCACTCTGTCATCGCTGTGTCCTCCGCTTCGCCCCGCAGAGCTCATGCTACAATAAACATAAACGCTGGCACAGCCACACTCAGCGGCAATCAAATCTTGAATGGGTAATATGAGTTTTATTCTTTTTCTGTTTATTCTAATAAAACACAACAGCCCCTTAAAACAACAATAACAACAAGAACAAAACACAAAAATTATACGATTTTTTAAATTTTATAACCTATATTTAGTTAACTTTCATTCAAATATTAATTTCTGAATAACGCTTACGCAGTTTCTACAATCTCTTTGCAACTTTGGTATCAAAACCTGCCAAATCCAAATCTTAGTAACAAACCCCGACAAATCCGAATTATTGCTTTATATTTTTCTACATACATTTTTTAACTATATCGGGGATCAGCTTCGTACTTCGTCACTGTTTTTAAAAGTAATTCATTCATTTTTTAGTGAAAAAAGTATTTTGTTTTGGGTATTGGTTCGTTTGTGACAGTTTTTGCCACTTTGCCGAAAAAGTGAAGGAATGGATTTGGCGGGTTTTGATTCTAGGCACCTCACTTTGTATCATTTTAAAAGCTACAAATGCTCAAAAATGCTAGAAAGGCTGGAGGCTCTTGACATGTTAGAAAATTATCTGCATAATACTTATCTTGCTTATCTTGTTTCAAATTACTCGCGAACGGCAAGTGCAAACCAAGGGCAAAGCAAGGTCAAGCACGCTGGATGCCGTCACGCTCACCAGAGCGCGCAGGGACGTGCCCCTTCTATCCAGTCTAAAAACACTTATAGTGGGTGATGTATTGAAGATAGAGCTATGCTTTTTTGTAGAACTTTTCATGCTGACCAATTCTTACGCTCATAGTATATTGATATGGTTAACGGTTTGCCCAGCGTAAGCTTAAGAAACGCACGGACGCCAAGTTTGTTTTCGACTTTTTCACTGAAATCGTTACTGCTTGGCTTCCTTTGATCATACATAAATTATTTTCTACAGAATCATTCTTCGAGATATCCTTTACAGAATGGTGAAAACCACATCAAAATCCATCCAGAGGATCTCGAGATTACCCGTGACATCCAAGAATGGGGGATTTTTGTCTTATACTAACGAAGTAGAGATTGTCGGGGAACACATGCACCAAGCGCTACTATGACGTCACACACCTCAGTGCATCTGAGTACATTTTGTCTTGTCACCGTAACGTAACGCCAGACCCCAGCGTAACGACGAAGTCGGCAAGATCATTTAAAATGATAAAATGAACAGTAATACAACATTCTTCTTGCAAATGGACTGTCTTGGGATAATTTATGTGTTTCTCTATGTCGGTCAGTCTGTGCATATTTCAGATGAAGTTTTCATTTTACTGTCTTTGATACTTGGAATGTGTTTTAAATCATCGTTTCTTTTTTTCTATATTAAAGCCTAAATGGACATTTGAATGAGCTTATTTTTAAGGGACCTAGAATAAAAATGTGAGGACCAAAATATTTTATGATGTCTTGTACAGATTGAATTAACATTCAGCTACAAATAGAAAAAAAGGATTCCATTAAGTGTCACATGTGTTTACCTTGTGCAGGTATGTGTCTGATAATGGCTACAATGGATACAAGGCTGTCTGCCAGAGGAAACTACTTCAGTCATCTCGTGTCGAGTGCCAACTGGCTAGGACTTATCCTCCATGTTTGCTAGAATGGAGGTCGAATCGCAAGAGAGTCAACATGGCCTTACCTGTGCACTTCTATGATGGTGAGCTGATTTCCTTTGTATGTTCGTGATAGCCAAATACAGTGAAATCTGCTTAATACATGACCTTTGAAACCTAGAGATTGTTGGATATTGTATTTTTCTTTCATTATTCCCATAATATAAATCACTGTGGTTTTGTTTTTAATACAGAGAGTTTAGTTTGAATGTAACGGAGACCCTCGCTTGCCCGCTCGCCCGTGGCGCGAGCCTGTCTCCCGCCACTCGCTTTGCCGTTATGCGGCGTCTGCCCGGCACTGAGTCATTGAGTATAGGAATTTGTACTTACCTAGTTCACAGCTGGTGCTGAAAATGTTCGCCATTCACTGCTACACATCGCTGGCACCTTTTTATGAAACTGGCATTTACCCTCTGAAGTTCCTCAGCACCGATTGACTGTATTTCAGCTGTAATATAGTCTTTAAGCTCATTTATAGTGTGAGGGTTTCTCGCATACACTCTATTTTTAAGCGTCCCCCACAAATAAAAGTCACATGGTGATACGTCTGGGCTTCGCGGGGGCCACACGTTGCGACTTATAATCCTCGTACCGAAAATGCGACGCAATTCTGTCATGGATGCTTCGGCAGTGTGAGCAGTGGCAGAATCTTGTTGAAAGTAATTTGACAATCGCTCTCCGTAAGTCAGTTCGTCAAAAAATTGGTCAAGGATCACATTGAAGTACAAATTTAAGTACAAATTCCTATACTCAATGACTCAGTGCCACGCAAGCGCCACATAACGGCAAAGTGCCTGGCAGGAGACAGGCGCGCAATGCGGGCGAGCGGGCAAGCGAGGGTCTCCGTTACATACAAACTAAACTCTCTGTATTTCAAAATTTGTTCCAAAGTAGTCCTAATGTGTTATTTTTACATTTATGTTTTATGTATTTGCTCAAATAAACAAAATCTATGGTAATTAATTTGAGAGCGAGGAAAAAAAAAATAATCTGAAGGTCCATACATGAAAATCCAGCTCGTGACACGTTTTGTCATATGTTTTAAAATCTGTTTTTCAATTCCTGGATAAAAGTGATAGGCATCTACTCCTCGAGTAACTTTGGTCATCACTTTTATTCTTTCGACGTTCGAAACATGTTTTTCAAGGCAAAGTTACTCGGCGAGCTACTACTTGACGGATGTATCAACGAACGGCAACAGTACGGGTTATGTGATTGGTCGAATTGAATTCTGGCAGGTGAACACTCACTGCTTTGTCATGCGAACTTTGGTGTCAACTAATTAAAATGCAAACCACATGGGCTCAGTCTTCTTATCAGTATTTAAATGATATTATACTTTAATATGAAATATATACGGGAATTGAACTAGCCCGTCATGAACTACTGCTGTCCACATTCCCTTTACTTCCAAGTAGGCCTATTCACAAGGAATTTAAAACTCAATTACACGCAGGAACATTATCAAAAAAAGCAAAATATTAATGGGGCTAAAATATTACTTCCGTAATATTACCGGTACGTAAAATAAGTTGCCGTCTTGTGCGCGTGATTGTAATAGCCGTGGTGATAGTGTCTTTGTCTGTGAATCAAGAGGTCTTGGGTTTGAACCCCAGGCAGGGTAATTATATTTGCTACCTGATTTTCGATTTAAACAATACTGTATTTATCATAGTAAGATGACTCATTTTAACAGAATCCACATGAAATTACGATTTATCTCACTTTTATTATTGAGAAATTTGATTGTATGGACATCATTTCTAGTAGTCCATAGATAGGCTAGAGACTATGGTTTCATCCTTCCACTTTACAGTATAAAATAATATGTGATGTTTGTTGAAACAAGTGTGACAGTAGCATATCTCCTATCCATTTTATTCATTCATCACAGTACCGGTATTTAATTAGATGAAAAAGGATTGTAAATTCACATTTGTCACAATTTTAAGAATGTCCAAGCTGTGTAGTATACGAGATCTTATAATTTTTGGTATTCTTTTGCCGTATAATATACTCAAATATCGTAACCTGTGTGTGTACCGAAGCTGGTAATTCTAGCGCAGCCATCACAGCACTTCTCGATAAATGAAAACAAGTCCTGAAATAAAGATTAAATACAATCAGAATACAAATCATAACATGTTCACAGCTGGTAGGAGAAAAACAACATGCAACTACGGAGTGTCACTACTCCAAAGGTTTAATGTTTATCCAGCACAAATTGTTGAGTATATATGACCCGCTTGCCCACCACATTTATTTCCTTGGCAGCACTGCCTAGCGATTGAAAAACACAATATGTTGTTTTATGCTGGGAATATGCTATTCCAAACTTTGCCCAGCGATTGATAAACAGGCCCTTATCAATATAAAATATTGAATAAGCTATGGAATTGGTTAGTAAATTTTGAAATATTTCTTTTAATCATCATCATCTTCATTTCCCGTTTCCAGCTTCCTGGGTCGGGTTGTGAATTAAGGACCTCCATCATTGCCTGTCTCTCCACCACTCCTCTCCTGTTTTTAGTACATCTTCGGGTTTTCCTCCCTTCTTTTCTACACACTCCCACACTGTATCTGCCCATCTCTTCCGGGACCTACCTCGTGGTCTCTTCCCTGTCATCTTTTCACAGAAAGTTTTCTTTGGTACTCTCTCCTCTCCCATTCTCATCATATGTCCATACCACTTTAACTTTGTTGTTTCTATCCTGTCCTGCAGCTTCAATATTCCTGTCCTTTCTCTAATCTCTTCATTTCTAACTCTCTCTCTTCTGGTCTTGCCCTCTATACCTCTTAGGAATTTCATCTCTGCGGCTTGTATTCTACTCTCCTCTCTTTTTGTAGTAGTCTACGCTCCAACTGCGTATGTTAGTATGGGTCTGTAGTAGGTTGAATATAATACTTTTTTGCATTTCTTTGGGACATATCTGTTCCACACAATACCCCTTACACTCTGGTAAAAACTGTTCACTTGTTGTATTCTCTTTCCAATTTCCTCAGTTATCTTTCCATCTTCTGTGATCACACTTCCCAAATACTTGAAACTTTTAACGACTTCTAGAATTTTGCCATTCAATTCTATCTTTCCTCTTCCTTTCTTCCTTCATCTTGACATTACCATTGTCTTGCTCTTCTCTGTACTTACTTTCATCCCAAATTTCTCTATCTCTTGGTTCCATACATCTAGTTGTTTCTGTACATCCTTTTCATCCTCACCCCATATAACTATATCATCTGCAAACAGCATGGCCTTTGTTGCTTCTTGTCCCAATCTCTGTTTGACATTCTTGTGGATTTCATCCATGACTATGATGAATAATAATGGGGACAATACACTTCCCTGTCGGAGACCCGTTTCCACTTTAAACCATTCTGTTTCTCCTATACTGGTCTTCACGCTACTGACACAATTTTTGTACATAGCTTTTAACATTTGGACTTCTGCTCTGATAACTCTTCTTTTTCTTAATACATCCCAAACCACCTGTCTAGGCACACTATCATATGCTTTCTCAATATCAATAAATGTCATCACCATGTCTTTTCCAAATTCCCATCTTTTCTCCATCATTTGCCTTAATGTAAAGATTAGGTCAAATGTTGATCTGTCTTTCCTAAAACCATACTGTTCTTCTTCCAACTCTCCTTCTATCTTCCTCCTCAGTCTGCCTTCCAATACTCTCTCAAAGATCTTAGCTACATGAGCAATAAGAGTGATCCCTCTGTAGTTATTACATTCCTTTTTGTCGCCTTTCTTAAAAATCGGGATAATTAAACCCTTTCCCCATTCTTCTGGATTTTCTTTCTTCTTCCAAATTATTCTAAATAATCTATACAGCCACTGTATCCCTACTGGTCCCGCTGCTTTTATCATTTCCGTGGTCACCTCATCCACTCCTGCTGCTTTACCACTCTTCATCTTCTGTATGGCTTCCTCTATTTCTAGCATAGTTATCTCCTTTTCTTGTTCTTCTTCTTCTTCCATTGTTTCTTCTTGTTCCCTTTCATCTTCCAGTTCAGTGTATTTCACATTTAGTAGCTTTGAAAAGTATTCTTCCCATCTATTTAATATATCCTCTCTTTGGTACAATATCTGCCCTGCTTCAGTTTTTACAAATTTTGTATTTTCCCTACCTCTTACACTGTTTTTCACGAATCCATATAGTACCTTCTTACTTCCTTGGATATCCTCCTTCAAAGTTTCTGTGAATCTTTCCCAACTTTTCCGTTTTTCTTCTTGTACAATTTTTTGGCATGCCTTCTTTGCTTCTCTATATTTTTGTAATTTCTCTGCATTTTTACAGCCTATCCACTTCCTCCATGCCATTTGTTTTTCTTTAACAGCTTCCTTTACCCTGTTGTTCCACCAAGGAGTCTCCCTTTCCTTTTTCTTCCCTGAAAATCTTCCACAAGTGTTTACTGCACACTTCACAAAACCATTCCTAAAACATGCCCATTCCTGTTCTACACTTTTTGCTTCATCTTTGGGAACTTCCTTTTTTAAATCCTCTTGGAACTTGTCCATTGTCTCCCTCTCTTTTAGCTTCCACACCTTTATTTTTCTTTCCCTCTTTTCCGAAAGGTTTGTGATTTTTCCCAGCCTTAGTTTGGCTATCACCACTTTATGGTCCCTTTCAAAATCTCCTCTTGGCATAGCCGTCACATCTACCAGTTGTCTTCGTTTATCCTTTTCCACCAGGATAAGATCAATCATTGTCTTTGTCTTTCTGTCTCCCCATCCATACCTAGTTATTTTTTGAGAGTTCTTCTTCCTATACCATGTATTTCCAACAATTAATCCATTCCTTCTACAGAAATCTATTAAAAGGTCCCCTTCTTCATCCTTATTTCCATAACTCATCATCATCATCATCATCATCTTGCACAGTTTCCTGCCACTGGCCGGGTCTGTTTGGAACACAAGCCTCTCCAACGTCTTCTGTCTTCCCACCATCTCTCAGCCTCCACCCTTGTCCAGTCTTCTCCTCTCTTCTTCACGCTTTCTTCCACCCCCTTCAGCCACCTGTCTCTCGGTCTTCCACTCGGTCTCTTTCCTTCCCACTTCGTCTCATGTACTCTCCTGGGTATCCTCTTCTCCTCCATTCGTTTTACATGTCCATACCATCTAAGTCTAGATTTCTCTATACCATCCTGTAATGGTTCCTCCTTCATTAATTCTCTGGTCCTCTCATTTCTTATTCTGTCCATCTTTGTAGCTCCAATACTGCTTCTCAAGAACCTCATCTCACTGGCCTGTATTTTGCTCTTCTCCCTTCCTTTCATAACCCAGGTCTCCGAGGCATACGTCAGGATAGGGACATAGTACGTCCGATATATGATCTTTTTGCTGTTCTGAGGGACATCCTTGCTCCATAACATGCTTCTCACACTCCTCCGAAATGCTTCTGCCTGCCTCCCCCGCTCATTTATTTCTCTATCGTTTCTTCCATTATCTTGTATCAGGCTTCCCAGATACTTAAAACTCTCCACTTTCTTCAGCTGTTCCCCACCAATTGTTATTCCCGTTGTGGTTCTTTCCTTCTTCCTTGTTGTGATCACCATCTCACTCTTATTTATGCTAAATTTCAACCCATATCCTTGTATTATTCCTTCCCACACGTCCAACTGTTCCTGTACCTCCTCCTCCTTGTTTCCCCAAATCATCAAATCATCTGCAAACACCATTGCTTTCATCTTTCCGTCCCCAATTACTTGTGCCACTCGGGTCATTATGTCATCCATCACCACAATGAAAAGTAACGGTGACAGTGCACTTCCTTGTTTCAGGCCGTTTCTCTGTTCCAACCAGTCAGATCTCTCTCCTCCCACTTTCACACAGCTCACGCTTCCCTTGTACATCTCCTTTATCCTCTTTATAGTCCATTTCTCTACTCCTCTATCCTCCAGGGACTTCCATACTTTGTTTCTGCATACACTGTCATATGCTTTCTCAATGTCCAGGAAGGCCATCAGTAGATCTGTTCCATACTCATAGTGCTGTTCTTGTAACTGCCTTACAGCAAAAATCAAATCCACTGTGGACCTTCCTGCTCTGAAGCCATGTTGTTCTTCCCTCATCCCTCCTTCTATCCTTGTCCTAATTCTCTTTTCCAAAACTTTCTCGAAGATCTTTGCACAATGACTCATCAGTGTTATTCCCCGATAGTTTCTGCAATCTGTTCTACTACCTTTCTTGAAGATCGGGACAATGATTCCTTTTTTCCAGTCCTCTGGGGTCTTCCTTTCCTTCCATGCTGTCCTCATCACTCGGTACAGCCACTGTATCCCCACCTCTCCTGCTGCTCTCACCATCTCCACACTCAACTCATCCACACCCGGTGCCTTCCCTCCTTTCATCTTGTTCACTGCATCTTCCACTTCTTTCCATGTTAAGTCCTTTTCTGTTTGCAGTTCATCTTCCTCTTCCCCGATTTCTTCCTCCTCACCATCTTTTCCATTTGGGTTCAGAAGTTCTTCAAAATATTCTTTCCACATTTTCTTCAGTTCTTCCCTATTTTCTATCTCTTGTCCCGTTTTGTTCACCATTCTAACATAATCCGTAGGATCCTTCCGCCTCTTATTTTTTACCATCCCATACAGGACCTTTTTTGTACCTTCACTATCCTCCTCCATCATCTTTGTCCACTCTTCCATCCACTTCCTTCTCTCCTCAGCCACCATTCTCTTCGCCTCCTTCTTTCTTTCCTGGTACTCTTCCCTTGTCTCTACCGTCCTATTTTGATACCACCTCCTAAAGGCTCTATTCTTTTCCCTTACTATATCTTTTGTCTTCTCATTCCACCATGGTGTTTCCTTCCACCTCTTCTTACTACTTGTCCTCCCACATACTGCTTCTGCTGCACCCACTAGTGTCTTCTTAAATCTAGCCCATTCCTCTTCCACCCCTCTTTCTTCATCTGTTGGAATTCCTTCCTTTACCATTTTGAGGTACTCGACCCTTCTATCCCCTTCTTTCAGTTTCCATATCCTTATACGTCTTTCCTGGTTCTCAGTCCCTTTCTTCTCCTTACTCCCTCTCAGGTTCATTACCAGTAATCGATGGTCGCTATCCAGGTTCTCCGATGGTATAACCTTGATGTCCGTGATGTTCTTATTTAGTTCTTTCTCATACAGTATATAGTCGACCACCGACTTCCTGGTCAAGTCATCACTGTACCATGTGATTGTGTGGCTCTCTCTTTTCTTAAACCAGGAGTTCCCAACTAGCAGGCTGTTCCTCTGGCAGAAGTCCAACAGTCTCTTTCCTTCCTCATTTCTTCCACCCCAACCCTCTGGTCCTAGAACACTCTCATAACCTTGTCTTTCTCTTCCTACATGGGCATTGAGGTCCCCCATAACAATCATATTTCTTCCTACCAGCTGCTTCTGCAATTCCTCTTCAAACTCCTCCTTCTCTTCAGAAGTGCAGCCTACTTGTGGAGCATACACTTGCACTATTTCTACGGTCTCTCCCCTCAGTGCTACTTTCACTTTCATCATCCTATCACTTATTCTCCTCACTTCTTCTTTTAAACCATCTCGTACTACTACTCCCACTCCATTCCTCTTTCCCTCTTCGTTCCCACTCCAGTACAGTCTATAGCCTTTTCTCAGTACTCTCCTTCCTTCCCCTTTCCACTTTGTTTCTGCCAATCCCAATAAATCCAACTTCCTTCTTTCCATCATATCCACTATCTCCTCCACCTTCCCCGTCAGCGTTCTTAGGTTTAAAGTTCCAAATCTTAGTCCGTGTGTACAGCCGTGTCGTCGTCTATTAAATCCATCCTGTCCGAGGCTCGTTCCATTTTTGAAAGCAATTGGTTTTATCCACTACTGGCTTGCTGGGCCTATCGTAGCTTCACCAGAGCCCCGTTAGCCGTCACTTTTCAGGGTTCCTGTAGGACCTTCACAGCTACCGTAACGGTCCCGGGGCACACGAAGTCCCCACTGTACTTCGCCCCTACAGGCAATCCCCTACTTTGTGCCGTTGCCCGTCTCCCACGACGTGGACGAGGGGTTGGACTAAACGGGCCAATTATCTCTTCTTTTCCCTGCCTATCTGTTCCCACATGTGAGTTCATATCTCCCATTATTATAACCTCTTTGTCTTCTATACACTTTTCCAGTTCTTCTAGGAACTCCTCTAAACATTCATCTACCTTCCCTGTTTGGGGTGCATAAATCTGTATGAAGTCCTTTGTTCCACTCTCAAGTCCTAATCTAATTTTCATTATTCTGTCACTAGTTTGCTCTACTTTCTCAACATACTGTACCAAGTCTTCTCTCAATATTATTGCAACTCCATTCACTGCCTTCTTTCCTCCACTCCAATATATTTTATATCCCTTCCCTTTCTTGATTTCTTTCTCACCTTTTCCCTTCCATTTCGCTTCACTGACTCCCATCATTGCTATTTCCTTCTTTTCCATGTAGTCCACCAATTCTTCTGTCTTGCCATTTAGGCTCATCACATTTATGAATCCTATGTTTGTAGTGTCTGGTAGCCCACTTCTCACAGTTCCCCCAGATCCCTGAGAACTGCGCGTCGCTTGCAGGGGATGCCCTAGCCCTTTCCGAGGCCTCAATTCACATTTACTCATTCTATAGGCTATTAGTACGATGAGCCATGGCCGGCTCTACGGAAGGCCGCGGCGTTCGACCTTGCAACGCTGCACTTCTCTGAACTGGGATGGCCATAGCAGCCGGTCAGCTCTTGATGCGTGTGCTTCGCCACGAAAACAAATTGAAATAACGAAATAATATTTGTTCTTTTCAACATTAAAGTAAAAGGATTGTCAAGAGTGAGTAGGGCTTACTTGGAGTAACAAAACCAATTTGCTTTCAATATTTATTTGACATTGACAAAATATACAACAGGTTGGCCTCTAACAAAGAATAGCAAGTTTTCTGTGATTACTATGGCAAGTTACCCGTTCATTCCTCAACTTCCTGTAATTATTTAACAAAATGTTACTCATTGTTAAGATAATACTTGTGACTAATGTCATAACATTACATCCACAGGTACACGTTTTCTCGGCAGTTTCTGACAATTCAATATCTGATAAAATACCGAGTAGACTAAGATTTTGAATTACTTGGCGTTGATTGTTACATTTACATTTTAAAAATTGTTCCTCAAACTTATCAGTAATTAGTGCCTGCATAATTCCAACAACATGTTTACACACTGATCAAATAAAATCTGCAGAAACTGAAAGTCCGCCCCTATTTATTTGATTGAAGTAGCTGTCATTTATTTTTTCTTTATTTCTAAGCAAAGCCAAACATTCTTCACATTTTATTCTTGAACATTGCTTGAACGATATGTAACCACAGGCATATATAAAACCCGACTCATCGAATTGTATGTTTTCAGTGTACTTGTCTTCTAAAATACTGTAAAAGGTATCGTCAACAGTAGCTGACGAAAGGCTGCTTGTTGAAATTTCTCCTGAATTTGTGTCGGAAGAGGACATTATCATTTCTTTCGAAAAAGTAACTGCTCCATACCTGGCTGAATGAAGGCCAAGTACGCTTTTCAACCTTATTTTCAATTCGGCCTCCATTACCTGAGTAACTGATATATAATAGTTGCCGCCTGTTAGTTGGCGCTACTGCCCAAACCTGGATTCTAATTGGTCACTCTGAAATTTGCCAGTTAACACATAAGAGGGGTTAACATTCTGTAGAGCATAAATAATAATCTCACGTAATACATAGGTTGTTACATACAAAGCGTTGTAAGTTTCATTGGTTAAACAACTCTTTTTTGAGGAATCATTTTCATCGTTCTTTTTCCACCTGGACAGCCATTGGAGGAATGCCTTTAGGAAAGCCAACCTTTTGTCTTCGGGATTTTTGAAAGGCATTTGAAGACTATTACGTTTAACAACATGGGTGAGAGGCCGCTTAATATTAACAATGGACCACCACATTAGGATTACTCTCAGAAAAAAAAAGCAGTACCATTATAACAATACTTGTTTAGAGCAGAAGCTGTAGATCCGTGAAACACGTTTGTAACCAAAGAAACCCTTTGGCGTTCAAGTGAATTTGGATAAACACTTTTAAATGTTAACTTTGGTGCAGACGTAATCAGTAAATCGGATTCTTTTTTGTAGATCGCTCTTATGTCACTAAATGATGCTTGAGTTACCTCTTTAAAATCAGGGTTACAGTCATCTGAACTTAAAACATTTGAAAATGAGTCTAAATCTTCCCATACAGGAATAATAAATGACTTATCAATGCCATTTTAATTCAGCCAATTATTTCGTATACCGGTATTTTTAATACATGGACACTGTCATATAAAACAAAGGTTTTTAGGGGGTTTCTATCAATATGGAACCAGTAATTACTATCAGAATGTTTGGTTAGTTCTTTGAACAAAGCACGATTCACACCATTATTATCAGCTATGATAGACAGAATATTTAGGCCACAATCCTGTATTTGCCTGATAACACCTTTTGCAATATCAGCTAGTTGCAAACCCGTTAATTGTTTCACTGGAACTAATTTAACAACCTCTTTCAAATTTCCAAAAGCAGACCTAACTAGAAAGGCCAGAACTGTCTTAGCTAAATCGACAGATTCATTTGTAGCAACACCAAATAATTGCCCATTTTTAAAATCTAAAGTTTGTTTGACATGTATTTCATCAATCTGCAAATTTACAACCCTTTCTAAATTTGATAAATCTTTCACAATGTGACTTAGAAAGTTACTGTTCTCTTCATCAGCTTTCGGGGATATGGCGAAGGATGTTGTTAACTTTTGTAAAACTCGGGGATGAGGTAGGGATAAAATATGGTTAAATCTAATTGCGTTATAACACTTTGTAGACAGCATATAACTGAGGAATGCATTTAGAGTTGTAGTGACGTTATATCTAGGTTTCTTTAAAAAAGTAAGTGTAAACTGATCTTGCAGAAACATTAATTTTTAACAGAATCTCTGAAGTTTCGTCTCCCTGGTTTTCATGGTCAGTTTTTAGGTTATCTATTAAACTATTAATCTGGACGACTAGTGAAATTACAGAACTTCCAGGTAAGAAAAAGTCGTGGCAAAATTCTATTGCTTGGAACAACTGACTCCACTTACTTAATAATGAATTTCGAAATATTACAGAGCCAGAATGAAGAACAACAGCGTTAGGAATTACGCCTCCATTGATATGAATTTCGACCGTAAAATCATTGTTTACCCTGATACTTGACCTTATTTTAGGTATGCTTGACACATCTAATTTATACAAAATGCAATAGTTTTCACTAGTACTTACAGACCAGTCTGTTTTATGCTCCACCAATTTATTTTGTATATCACAAACAAAGGACTCGAAAGTCGTAATTTTGTTGGCTTCCTCGGCAAGGGTCTTCTCACATTCTTCTGCAGACTTTTTCCGTTCTTTTTCTTCTTCTCTTCTTTCTTCTGGAGATTTCCTTATCTTGGAGGAGCACTTACTCAAATACGATGGTAAGTTTGGGAATACCTTTGGAACCGCACGAGGTAACAATACAGGCTTCTTCCGTGTGAATTCCTTATTATTCCCATCACCATCCTTGTATTTTTCAACATAACTTACGTCTTCAGGAAGAAAGTGTTTAAAACATACGAAGGAATATTTCGTAGGTACCCAATTGGCTCTAGGAATAGCACGTTCCCATACGGCTTTCGATTGTGGATTTTTAGGAAACCCAAACATTGTCACAAATCCTTCAGTTTTTATCGATGAACGATAATTAGACTTACAATTCAGCACAACAGAAGTCTTTGGCATTGTAGCTAGCCACTATACAGTAATAATCATTTGTATAATTTAATTTACAATGAGTATTTGAGTATTTTGAAGAAAACCTGAGCGCGTGACACATTTTACATGTAACTCAGTGGGCTAGGCAGAGCAGACTGGCCATTCAGGGCGAGGTTGCCAATTTTCGCTCGCCGCGGCCTTCCGTAGAGCCGGCCATGGATGAGCTCGCCACACTCAAAGGCATTTTATGACCTACTGCCAGGTGCTGTTCTAGGCCGATCCACTGGATAACAGACGCCTTTTGCAGCCGCTCCTCTGGAGTACAGACGCTACAGAATTCCCTCTTCCGCCATCGACGCCATACCGAAGTCCATCCTCGCCGCCGCCGATACCGTTGGGGCTTCACCCATAACCCTGGGCTTGGGCCCTCCATATTTATGACCTCTGGAGAGAGGGTGTCCCAGTTTTATTATAGGCAACGGTAGCTGTGCTTGCTAAGGCGCAGCACTAAGCCATAGGGCCAAGCTAACTATGGACACTGTAGATGAGTGGGCTTGAACCCCACCGTGAGTGTCCTTGAAATGTATTTGTTTTCCATGTTTTCACCTTTTCAACTCCAGGCAAATGCCTTCTAATAAGCCACAACCATTTCCTTCCAAAGATGTTTCACCTTGAAAATCCCACATGCATAACCAGGATTTGAACCCAGTCGGCCTTGATGGGAGGCAGGCAGCTTAGCCGCTGCACCTTCATGCCCCCTTCTTTTGATATGTAGTGGGCTGGTCTTCCGAAGGATCACCATTGATCTCTTGATTCCTGTATATGACCATTATAATCATGTGTACTTTTGCCCAGGTGAATCTCGCACTGTGCCTGTGGATTCATGGACATCCAGTGAGGACCTGGCATCGCATGTGGTTCGAGAAAGGGGCATTGCCGAATGTGAGGGTTGGACTGTATCCTTGGAGGATGAGGTCATCTCCAAGGAGACCAATGGATGTGACTATGTGCTGGACCTTATAGCAGAAATGGAGCTTGCCCCTTCATTCCCTGCTTGCAAGAACAGTTTCCTGGCATCTGGAGATGGCAAACATCGTCGTTTAAGTGCAAAGGTAAGATCATCATCATCAAGTTTCCACTCCAGTTTCCCGGGTGTGGTTACGAGCGCTCTCCATTTTAGTCTATTCATGTACCACTGCTCCTTGAAGACTTCATCCCAGTTGATTCCCTTGGATGTGATATCTTCCTTCACTTGGTCCAGCCATCTCTTCCTAGGTCTTTCAACAGGTCTATTTTCTGTAATCGTAGTATGCAACCATTGTTTTGCAATTCTTCCTCCTGTCATACGTTTGACGTGACCAAACCATCGCAAACGTGCCCTAGTTATGGTCTCCTTCAGGGACTGATTTATTCCAGCTTGTTCTTTAATCTTCTCATTTCTCACTTTGTCTTCCCTAGTTTTTTGAAGCATGCTTCTTAGAAACTTCATTTCTGAAGCCTGAAGTCTGCTGTCATCTTTTTTGGTAGTTGTGCATGTTTCCAACCCATAAGTCAAGATAGGGACAAAGTATGCTCGAATCAGAGTTTGTTTTGATCTTAGTAGCACTTGCTTATTCCAGAGTAGGTATCGAACTTGCTGATAGAATTGACTTTATTTCTGAATACGGTTATTTAATTCAAGCTGTATTCTGTGGTCACTTGATATTATGCATCCAAGGGACTGACACTGGTTTACTGTTTCCAATTGTACGCTCTCCAGGATTATATTATCTTTACTTCTCTTGTTAGGTACAGCACTCATTTCAGGTTTTGTATTGTATTGTATTGTATTTTTTATTCATCCATTCAATCATATAATGTACATTGTACAATGATATAGGACACATCAATTCACAAATTATACTAATACTAATTTACAATCACAATAATAATATGGGCCTACACAAGGATAACCCTACATCATTTAGTCCTATGAATACATAAACATAACTATTGATATTCTAAAAACTCTTTAACTGAGTAGAAGCAGTGCTCCAGCAAGAACTCTTTAGTTTTTATTTTGAACTTTATGTAATTTGCTGTACTTTTAATATTATTTGGCAAATGATTATACAGCGTTATAGCTGCATGGAATACACCATTTTTACATAGTGTTGTATTTGCAGCATGTACATGAAGATTGTTCTTTTGTCTGGTCTGGTAGTTATGTATATTTGAATTCATCTCAAAGATATCCTCATTTCCTAAGCTTTGTTTGACAAATAATAGAAGTTCAAAGATGTAAATACATGGCAAAGGTAAAATTTTCAGTTGTTTAAACAGAGGCTTACATGTATGCAATCTAGTAGTTCCTTTCATTGTTCTAATTATTCTTTTCTGGATAATAAAGATTTGGTGAGCAGCAGGTGAATTTCCCCAAAATATGATTCCATATTTCATAAGCGAATAGCAATAAGCAAAATAAGTACTAAGAACAGTTCTCCAGCTAGTCGATTGTCTTAATACTCTCAATGCATAACAACTTGAGCTTAGTTTCTTGGCAAGTTTAGTGGTATGCGAGTTCCATTTTAGGTCATCCTGCAACCAAAGGCCTAAGAATTTAGTAGAAGAGGCGTTACCAATTTTAAGGTCATTTAAGATTATGGAGGGAGAATTAATACTTTTATTCTGAGCTGTGTGAAAGTTAAGAACCACTGTTTTACTAGTGTTGATAAGGAATCCATTATTGTTGAACCATAAGGACAGCTGACCTGTTACTTCCTCTACTGATTTTTGAAGTTCAGTGTCATTTTCACCCCTCATCAAAACACTTGTATCATCTGCGAATAGTACAGTTTTAAATGCAGGTATCTGAGATGGCAAGTCATTTACGTAAAGGAGAAAAAGTAGTGGCCCTAGAACGGACCCCTGCGGAATGCCATACTTCAAAAACATAGGATCTGAGTGGTAATATTTAAATATGTTTGTGGTATTTTCTAAACTTTTTTGTTCGACGATCTGTTGGCGATTATTTAAATATGACTGAAACCACTTACTAGCGATACCCCTGATACCATATTGATGGAGTTTATCAATTAGTATCTGATGATTTATCACATCAAAAGCTTTAGACAGGTCCAAAAACAGGCCACATACTCTCTTCCTTTCATCAAGTGACTCAAAAGCAGGATTTAAAAATTCATAAATTGCGGACATTGTTGATTTTCCTTCTCTAAAGCCATGTTGAGAGTCAGTTAACAATTTATATTTGTTTATGAAGCTAATTAGACGGTTGTACATTATCTTCTCTAAAATTTTTGAAAATATCGACAATAAAGAAATAGGTCTATAATTGGTTACGTTTTCTCTATCTCCCCCTTTAAATAATGGAATTACTTTTGCAATTTTAAAGATATCTGGAAATATTCCTGACATGAGAGATTGGTTACAGAGGTGTGTTAAGGGGGTAATTATATTTTGGATACATTTTTTAATTAGTATATCAGGAATGTTATCAACTCCTGAGCAATGTTTATTCTGTAGGTTCTTTACAATATTGAGGATTTCTGCTTCTGTAACATTTTCAACAAACATTGATTTTCCATTAAATGTTATATTCGCGAGTGTTGATTTTATTGCTTGTATATTGTTTACATTTAGTAGTTTTTCAGCTATGGTAGCAAAATGCTCATTAAAAATTCTTGAGACATTTTGTGGGTCATTGATCTTCTTGAAGTCTTCTGATAACGTTATGTTATTTACTGCCGGTTTTGTTTGCCTGGTTTCATTTTTTATGATATTCCACATAGCCTTAGTTTTATTTTTAGATTCCAGGATATAATTATCATTTGACATTCTCTTTGCTAATTTTATAACTTTGTTAAGTATGGTCTTATAGGTCTTGAAATACATGTTAAATTC
The DNA here is from genome assembly GCA_946902985.2 of Meconema thalassinum. Classification (NCBI taxonomy): domain Eukaryota; kingdom Metazoa; phylum Arthropoda; class Insecta; order Orthoptera; family Tettigoniidae; genus Meconema; species Meconema thalassinum. The sequence continues at coordinate 112,350,944 of OX336393.1, forward strand.
ATTGGAGGTTTCGTGCGTACTTTGAAAATCGTGGAGGAAACGCTTTCTTTTGCATGAAGTAATTATTCCAAGAGTAAGCCATTGTTTTGATGGAGAAGAAACTTTCAGTCTGATACTCTTCAAAGGAAATGCAATATCAAAATAATACAGGAAAATATTAATGAATTCCTGGAATTTTTTGTTTGTATCTATTGACTTGTACACACCTTCCCAAGTTTCTCCTTTTAACAAGTTGTTGAAATAGTTTATATTGTGCTGACTAAAGCTTCGACATTTATCAAACTGAGCATTGTAAACTGGGTTTGAAATATTTAGAGTTATTATTTGAGCTCGGTGGTCACTGAAACCTGTGTTGATTACTTCGAGAGAGTTGCAGTTCACATTGTCATTAATTATTATCTGGTCAAGTGTGGTTGCACTAGTTTTTGTTATTCTTGTGGGTACTGTTACTGTGTGAATTAGATGATGGGAGCTTAACAAATTTAGCAATTCCCTTCTCTCCGTACTTTCCTCTAAAAAGTTAATATTGAAATCTCCACAAAGAACTATTTTTTTATTAAATTTATTTATTTTATTTATTATCACTTCTAGTTTATTCAGAAATAACTTTGCACTATTTCCTGGTGAACGATATATACAGATGAGAATTAAATTTTCTTTTGGGATAGAAATAGCTGTTGCCTCAAAATGTTTATCTATGCATAAGTCATCGGGAATTGGTATAGGTTTAAATTCTATGTTTCCTTTGATATAGATACATACACCTCCATGCTCTGATGTTGATCTACAGTAGTAGCTAGCTAAAGTAAACCCTGGTATGACAGCATGATTGATTTGTTCAGGTTTCATCCAGTGTTCAGACAAGCACAGGATGTGGATATCTTTGAGTGATGTTTGTAGAAGCATATCGATATGAACTAGTTTATTATTAAGTGACTGTACATTTTGGTGAAATATTCTGATTGAGGAACTCTGTGCATTTGTACTGTTGTTAAGCTTGGGGATTATAGTTCTTGCAGGAGCACTTACCTCTGTTCTAAAAAACTCTCGCCACCGAGTGAATTCACTGATTCTACAGTAGTCGGACTTGCAGTATGAGGTAGTGGGATGACTGGTCCGTGGGAGTGGAACTTTTTGTTGATTTCCTCCGCTACTTGTGAACAGATCTGTTGCTTTCCTTTGGTGTTTAAGTGAAGACCATGTCGGGTAAACAGTTCTCTTGGTACATCAATATCAAGAAAGTGAACATGCTGATATAGTCTGGATAGTGCTCTAAGCTTTTTGTTCGTCCTCTTTACCTCCTTGTTGACACACGATTCTTCCATTAGATCATGTCTGTGTGGGATGCCTAAGAGTATAACGTTTGTACCTGAAAGTAGTGGGAGCTTATCTTTGTAGGTTTGTATTGCATCATTCGCTTCGTTTTTCGCTACATCGTTCGTACCCCCCCACAAAACAACATAATCTTCATGAGTAAGGTTTCTGCACATTTCAACACAATTTTCCAGAACATTTTTAACTCTAGCGCCTGGTTTGGTGACGCTACTTACCGCAAAGTCCCTTGATACTTTTAAATTGAGCTCTTCTGAACATCCTTTCCCATGACTGTCACTGAGGAGGAGTACTTTCCTTTTTGAGGTTATGTACGTGGCTAACTTCCGCACTTTTTCCGGCTTACAGTTTGTTGATGCCCTTGTATGTGGTGTTTCTTCTGAGACGGATTCAGTTTCAGCAAGAACATCGTACATATTTTTTGTGGGAACAGCTTGGCTAACTGTTTCCCGCACACGTGGTTTAGGCCTACATTGGCGTCCGCGATTTGCCACCACCACATTCCACGAGTCCGGCGATGACGGGGGATTGTTCCGTATTGACCGTGTTTACAACAAGTAAAACCTGAATTTTCCACCGAATCAATACTTTACTTATGAAAACTTTATGGGTACATGTTTCGGAGACCCTACTGTCTCCTTCTTCAGCCCTCCTTTGGTGCTACAAACATCGTTTAACACATTCAAAATTCCCTAATAAAACCAACACAGAATACACAACATAAATTACAAAGCCACAACATATTAAAACTATGAGCTTAAAACACATTAATTAAAATTCAACAAACAAACAAAGATAAAACATGTAATGCTCCTCGCATTTCAGTCATTCAGTTCTAGTTAAGTTTGTGTCTTAGGACACGTTAAAATATTGTTAATGCACAACCAATTGTTCACAGTGTCTTCCAACTCTAAAATAAATGTAGTAGTAATTGTGCTCATTAAGTCACACTCCACATCTGAAATGGGGAGGTGCAGTTAGGAGATCCAATATTTGTGTCCCAATTCATCTTTTTAATATATTCCGAGCTTGCTCCTGTGAGAAAGGAATGATTTCTGAAGAACATTTTAAAGGTGACATATTCCTTATGAGCTTAAGTTTTGTCCATGGATCTGAGGACTGATTTATTCACTTGGTTTATTATACTCGTAATATAGATCTGTACTTAGAAAACATTTCTTTAGTGCTTAGCTAGGTTCAATATAAAATTATTCTTGAGTTGTTTAACACATATAAGTGTACCGATCTGATATCGTTGAGGGAAGAATGGGCGTAATCCCAGAGTCCTGAAAGAACAATAGCTAAAAGGAAACACATTATTCTCAAATAGGTCTAATCAGATATTGAACTGAATAATTTAGTAATCCTTCTCTTTCTTCGTATTATGCTCACGTGATCGCAATATAAACTACTATCACACCCAAACAACATCCCCTATTTTCCAGCTCAAAGAAAAAGCGCCTGGCTCAGCTGACAAAAACAAATAGAAGGACAAGGACACCCACAAAATAAATAGATAACATTGCGGATCACGTGAGCAAAGATGTTGCCTGATTCCCCACTCCCCTGGTATTACAATGTACAATTTACAACTAGGTTTGTAATGTCCAACCAACAGCAGGCCACGTTTTTCATTCCAAAGTCCGTACTTCATCCTGAATAACAATTTCATACATTTACGTAAAAGAGGGGAGGCATTGCCCGAAGATTCATTATAACACTGTTACAATAAGGAAGCCCAGTTATCCAGTGTGGATAATGCTAATATACTCTGAAATAAAAACGCAAATTGTACACTTCACTACATAGAAATATAAGGCACATCCAGAAAGTAAGATCCTTTTTTATACATTGCCACTGTATCGCTGCAATCGCAGTTTGGCACCTGGGCGGTAGTAGCTCAAGGAGAAGGAGATTGTTGTCTGCTGTTTATACTTTATAGTGCTTGGTTAGAATGGAAAAGTTGTTTGAAATTCCCTCTGCTTCTGTGATTACATCTGTCATTTGTTTTCTGAATGCGAAAAATGCTAAACCAGTCGACATTCATCGACAGATTTGTAAGGTGTATGGAGAAAATGCGATGAGTGATACAATGTTAAGAAAATAGGTCTGACAGTTCAATCATCACCATCATCTTGCACAGTTTCCAGCCACTGGCCGGGTCTGTTTGGAACACAAGCCTCTCCAACATCTTCTGTCTTCCCACCATCTCTCTGCCTCCACCCTTGTCCAGTCTTCTCCTCTCTTCTTCATGCTTTCTTCCACCCCCTTCAGCCACCTGTCTCTCGGTCTTCCTCCCTTCTCACTTGGTCTCGTGTATCCTCCTGGGTATCCTCTTCTCCTCCATTCGTTTTACATGTCCATACCATCTAAGTCTAGATTTCTCTATACCAACCTGTAATGGTTCCTCCTTCATTAATTCTCTGGTCCTCTCATTTCTTATTCTGTCCATCTTTGTAGCTCCAATACTGCTTCTCAAGAACCTCATCTCACTGGCCTGTATTTTGCTCTTCTCCCTTCCTTTCATAACCCAGGTCTCCGAGGCATACGTCAGGATAGGGACATAGTACGTCCGATATATGATCTTTTTGCTGTTCTGAGGGACATCCTTGCTCCATAACATGCTTCTCACACTCCTCCGAAATGCTTCTGTCTGCCTCCCCCGCTCATTTATTTCTCTATCGTTTCTTCCATTATCTTGTATCAGGCTTCCCAGATACTTGAAACTCTCCACTTTCTTCAGCTGTTCCCCACCAATTGTTATTCCCGTTGTGGTTCTTTCCTTCTTCCTTGTTGTGATCACCATCTCACACTTATTTATGCTAAATTTCTTCCCATATCCTTGTATTATTCCTTCCCACACGTCCAACTGTTCCTATACCTCCTCCTCCTTGTTTCCCCAAATCAACAAATCATCTGCAAACTCCATTGCTTTCATCTTTCCTTCCTCAATACTTGTGCCACTCGGGTCATTATGTCATCCATCACCACACATTGTCATCAATAATGCCAGCATGCCTAAATCGATGAAAATAGAAACTTAATATGTTAAATACTGTGTCAATCTTTGTTGGTCTCTACTAAAACATTCATTCACCAAGGGTATTTCGAACAGCCTTTTAGGTAATAAATTAATATTTCTACGAATTGCTTCCGTTAAGACACCATACAATAGAAGATCAAGTTTGTTTACCATATCAGAAAATACATGTACAAGTAAAATTACCGGTATTTATCAACCACATATTTGGAACTGCAATAGAAGAGTTAATGAAATTGGTGCAAAATTCAATATTTATTACCTAAATGTCTGTCTGAACTACCCCAGGCGAGGGAATGTTTTTGTAGTATCTGCCCGATCTGGCACCAAGCTGTCTTTACGAAGATTGCAGACTTTGCTTGGTAAGGCACTTCGACGTCACCACAGAACCCACCCGGGTGGTTGGATTGCCGCCAAGGCAATTTGGGCGGGAAGGCTTCAGTTATGAGGGTCGGCCCAGGTGCGGCCACAAAGGAGGATTACATAGGGGTTAGAAATTCTCATCATTATTCTGTGAGCTGCAGTCTGAAACTACTAAATTTTGGTGTATGTTAATGGGTCTGGACATCTATCAGTACTAGTTTTGCAAGCTTCATCTTGCCACGACTTTGGCATAGGCCCAGTTAGGTTCCACATGGTGTTATATTGAGATGATGAGGATGGAGGAGGAGAGAGTACCAAAGTAAGCTTTTTCCGAAGAGATGACAGGGAATAGACCACGAGGAAGACCCCTAAAGAGATGGACGGATACAGTCTGGGAGTGCATAGAGAAGAGGGGACGAAAACCTAAAGATGTACTTAAAAAATTATACGAGCCTTACAGTAGTCGCATATGATGTGTAACATGTGACATGTTATCCTACTATGTGTGTCCCGGGAGCGCAAATCCCTTGTTGACAGTGAACTCTGTTGGTCATTGAAATAACTACTTGTAAGACTCCAGTGCCAAATCCTGACTGTAATGAATCATAATTGTTATTTGCCGTGGCGGAAGCAATCCACTGCCTACTTTATGCGAGCTGCGCTCTATACCGGCCAGGTAGTGAACCCACGCCAGCGATGTTATTGAAAATGGCCTCGTTTAGCCGATTAAGCTCACTGCCAAGTATAGGCGCGATTAAAAATTAGGTGTGCGGAAGGTATATTAAATGTGTTTCTCCCAGTGATATGTTTAGACGAACGAAGTTTCAATTATTGTTAGTAGTCGGTGTTAATATACTGAATTAATACGTTGTTTGGAGTGTTTGTTGATGCGATATAGATTCCACATAGCCACATGGCCGACAGTACATCGAGTGCTTACATTAAATAAGAATACAGCAAATGTATGAAGATTTAATAAATCGTAATTGTTTTCAGCAAATATGAAAAAATGAATATTTTCACACCAAAGAACAACAACTTGAAGATGATTTATTGTATGAATATCTTAAATGGGGTCTCCAAACCTTGAACTAAACTGTATGCGATATACCTTCCCCATAGCCTACAGTACGTCGTCGTACCGATCTCCGCCATCACGCACGCTCATTGTTTCCGTCCCATGCACTTCCGTCCCATCCACTTCCGTCCCTTTTCCAAAATCACTCCCACAAAAATGTCCAGCTACCGAGTGGAAAGATTTTACACATCAAAAAGGAGAGGAGTGGGGGAGAGACAGACAACGATGGAGGTCTTCAATTCACAACCCGACCCAGAAAGCTGCAAACGGGAAATGAAGATGATGAAACTTGTTGTTGTTTCTAAAGCATGTTCATTGTTCTGAATGCTACTTTAAGTCCCTGTTTTCTATATTATTGCACCTTTCAGATGTCAACATCTACCCCTGTGGTTGGTCACAACTCCATGGTGATGGAGATGGAAGCCGAGATACCACAAACTCCACGCCGCCCTGCAGTGCCTCCCCCTGAACCACCAGTCATTAAGCAGCCTGTAAGTTGAATGACTTTCATTTTGTTTTTTCATACAAACGTTAAAAAAGAAACAAGAACAAGTGTGAATATGAACTGATTAAACAAACTTACATACGTTTGTATGTTATAATGTTAAAGTGTAAGCTATACGAGGGTAATTCCAAAAGTAAGGTCCGATTCGCCGTAAATATTTGAAAGCGGCACCAAGGGCAAAACACGAATACGCGCCGACTCCTGGCATGCCTTGTGTGGCAAAAGCCGCCAGTAGCGTTTTTGCTGTTGCTGTGTGCTGTTGATAGTGTCAGTTCACAATGTTTAAGACAATTAATCAGCCCGCCGATTGTGAAGTAAGGGCAGTGATACGGTTTCTGTCTGCAAGAAACATTTCTGCGGCAGAAATTCATCGGCAGATTACTGAAATGTACGGTCCTAACATAATGAGTAACAGTAAAGTGCGCAAGTGGGTGCGAGCCTTTAATGAAGGACGGGAAAATGTGCACGATGAACCCCGCTCTGGCAGACCATCAGTGATTTCAGACGAGTTGGTTCATGCGGTTGACGACAAAATTCGTGAAGATCGACGATTCACTATTTCAGGGACAACGATCAATAAAGCCGCCTACTGCGCTACCCTGAATAAACTTTGACGTGCAATCCAGAATAAGCGACGTGGTCTTTTGTCGTCTGGAGTGTTGTTGTTGCATGACAATGCCATACCCCATACTGCGAATGAAACGCAAACTCTAATCAAGAAATTTGGATGGGAACAGATGGACCACCCACCGTACAGTCCGGACTTGGTGCCAAGTGATTTCCACCTGTTCTGCTACCTAAGGGAGTTTCTTGGCGGCAAGCGCTTCGACACAGATGATGAAGTGAAAGAAGCTGTTAAAGACTGGTTAGCTTCGCAGGCGGCCGAGTTCTATGACTTAGGCATTCAAAAGCTTGTGGAACGATGTGACAAATGTGTAAATAAGTATGGAAATTATGTAGAAAAATAGAGAAAGACGTAAGGAATGTCAATAAAACAATTGTTTTGGAAACAATTTTGATTTTGGATGTTTTTTTTTTTTTAGTTTCGGAATAGCCCTCATATATGTTAGGCAGCTGAAGAAGGTTTTTACGAACCGAAACATGTCCTACCACTAAATTGGTGAAATGCATTTGTATTTAAAGTGGAACATAAATTTCTCAACATTAATAAATAAAAAATAACGTATGTCTTGGAATTGAGTCCTAAATCAAAGTATTGTATTCTCATGTCGACAAGAATTTTGATTCAGATTCTTTTGTGTATTCTTTGTGAATGTATTTAATGACTGTTTTGTATCGTGTCTTCAGTCTCGGAAGATCTCTCGTGATATCATTGATGAAGATGGTCCCTGGGAAGAGAAGAGTGGAGGAAAGAATCATCGTGTACGCTCGCAATCTCGTGATCACACGGTGCAGATGGGACTTTCCAGAAAATCTGCTCTTAATGATCGGTATTTTGAGAACAAGGGACGCAGTCGAAGTATGGATAACTTACTGGAATCTGTGAGTAGAATGTAGGAGATCATTAATTGTTCCAACTTGATATTTGTCAGTGGAGTAAATATTCCTCCTTATTCAAGTTAGTTTTCTCCATCCTTCAGTCATAGTGGATCAAAAAACGAATGAGCATATGATATTTTATTATAAGTTTCTCACAGGCACTTCTGCTTGTGTGGGAGTCCATCAAGTACGGATTGCGCCCTCCTGCCGGTTCGGCTGTTAGTCTAATGTTATTAGTTATTCTGGACAATGAAATGACAGAATGCATTGAATTAAATTTCACAAAAGCTCTTTTTAATCCATTGAATTAAGTAATATGCATGTCGTTTGAGTTACCAAAAGTCCACTCATTCTTTGTTTGAGCGACTGTACAAGTTTTCCATTTGTTGAGGATTACAAGAATGAAGAAATCTGGAAGACGTTCAAATTATGAGAACGACTGTGAAACCTAATTTTGTTTATTAGTAATTTATTTCCCACAGTGAAACTGTACAAATCACCATTCTTCACAAACTTATTATCAATCAGTCTCATAGTCAAAATTAATGCTAATTTCAACAAAGAACAATAATGAAAGTTTTATTAAAGTTTATGTTAAAAAGGCCAAAAATTCTCTTCAGTCAAGTTATTGTTTTGTTTTTAAAAATTTTAGTATCTTGGCCAAATTAGAGATCATTTTTGTGTTCAATTGTTTGTAATCTGAAAAAAAAAAAAAAAATAGGATAGTAAAATTATTTTTGTATTTTACCAACAAAACTAACCCATTTCATCATCATCTTGCACAGTTTCCAGCCACTGGCCGGGTCTGTTTGGAACATAAGTCTCTCTCTATCATCTTCTGTCTTCCCACCATCTCTGTCTCCACCTTGGTGCAGTGTTCTTCTTTGTTTTGCACACAGTTCTCAACACCTTTCAGCCTCTTGTCTCTTGGTTTTTCTCCCTTTAATTTCATTTCATGTATCTTCCTGGGTGTCTTCTTCTCCTCGATTCGCTTAACATATCCATACTTTTCAATCCTTGATTCCTCTATCCTATCCTGTAATGCTTCCTCCTCCACTAATTCTTTGATCTTCTCATTTCTTAACCTGTCCAGCTTTGTCACTCCAATACTGTTGCTTAAGAATTTCATCTCACTAGCCTGTATTTTGCTTCTCTCCCTTCCTTTCATAACCCAGGTTTCTGACGCATACGTCAGGATTGGAATGTAATACTTCCAATATATAACCCAAAACCCTTTTGCTGTTTTAAGGGACATCCTTGCTCCATATCAGGCTTCTAACATTCTTTTTGATTAATTCTGCTTGTCTCCCTTGCTCATTTATTTCTCTGCTGTTTCATCCATTTTCCTCAGTTTAAAACTCTCACATCAGACCCTTAATATTCTGCAAAAAAAAAAAGCAGTTTTCATATTAGATTAAATGATCTGCATTTTTTTATTATACAGTGTGTTAACCCTCTTAGTGCCAAGCCATTCCCTGAAATACTTGCCAAGAATGCCAAGCCATTTTCAAAGGTCATGCAGACTATTCGAAAAAAAATAATCATAATACCACATTTCCAACGATATAATTATTATTTTTGCTTTGCATTATAACCAATACCTCATTCTTTCATACATTACGTTCATAAAAGTAAATACGGCATTTAACCCTTTTTAATTAAGGTTATTCTCATAATTATTCAATTTTTTGAAATCATCAGTTTTGGGCCTAAATTAAGGACACCTAAGGGTCATATTCGAAAAAAAAAAAAACTACGTTTCCAGCTGTAGAAAGTTCTTAGATTCATTTGTAGGCAGAAAAAGTCAACTAGAAGAAAACAACTGCCCCGCAATTTTGGTGGGAACGCGCGTGATTGGGAGAGCGCAAACGGATGGCGTGAATACAAACTCAAACCTATTGCGTAACAGACTTCGAAGAAAAAAGTAAACACCGGACAGGCAAGCTTGAAACCTCTCCTTTCCAACGGTATGAAATAATCACGGACATATGCCTACAGAAATCTATAAATGTAAGATAAACAGCGCGCCGATTGAATCGGCTTTGGCACTTTTGGCGCGAGCAGCGAGAGCCGATCTGATCGGCGCGTGGCACTGAGAGGGTTAAATTCCAATTAAATACTAATCGGAGCTCAACAAATTTTGTAAGGTGCCAACAACCTTTTAGATGTTAAAAAGCTTAACACCCTTGTGCTGTCTGTCCACTTTGCTTTTGTATTTTTTTGTGTGTTTTCTTTATAACACTGAAAATAAGTAAATTATGGAAACAAATATATGTGTAGGAAATTCCTCCATCACGTAAGTTGGAGAGCTTGGGTCTGTCGCACAGTCGGCTGAACGACCGCTATCATTCGTCTGAGAAGGTGAACATGACCTCGGCAAGCAGCAACGATGTCACCATGACGATGATGCTTACTGCAGTTTCCAACAAAGAGTACATGACCAAGGCAGAGGCTTTGCTTGAAGAAAATTTGGAGTCTGTTTCTCAACGTGGAGAGCTTAGTAACAGCAGGTAATACTCCTAAAGATCATCCCATTTATGTGCACCTTGTGGTGTGAAATTTTCTACAGAGTGGGCCGACATAATGTAGATGAAAACATTAAAATTCGTGTGTGATTTTTTATTTCATTAGTGGGTTTTTTTCTTTCAAATTTATGTTTAAATTTTTTGAATTTTTTTAAAATTGTCATATTGCAAATTTAATGTAGTATGTGACCATGGGCAACTGATTTTTCTGCTTCAAATAGAAATTTCACCATTAAATCTTAAAAAATGTAGAAGTTATGATTTTCTTGAATCATTGCTATTTCATAAACATGCTTTTTTCTTGTGTACCTCAGAATAGAATAAAACAGTAAATATGAATTGTATTTTCATTACCTTTTAGGGCAACTGATTTGAATCTCAATGGGCGCAGTCCATCTTCGAATGCTCTAGACCACCTTCCTTCTGATTTACTTGACAATTCTCGTGGTGATCTCACTCTGGACTTTGATTACCATGAGTTGGCCAGTCAGGCACGCAGCGAGGATGACAAAGGCAGCTACATTAAGGGGCAACCAAGGTAATTATTATGCAACATTATGCAACGAGCGTATAATGGCTTTAATTAAGACACGAGTATGTTTATAAAACGAGCGTAAGCGAGTGTCTTAATTACCATTATAGGCGAGTTGCATACGACTGTTTATGTTCGACGATAATTATAACTTTATTATATGTTTTAACATAAATATTCATAAATATCTGTTAGATTCAGTCACTAGAATGTTGTGATCGGAGTGAGGATATCTCTGTTTTCCAAGCTCTCTGACCGACCGACGCATGCGCTCTGTGTGCTTGGCAGTTTATTTACGCAAACATATGGACGGTGCACTTTTGGTAATTTATATAGACATGTTGGATTTTGAGCGCATGCGCGAAGGTATCCTTACCTAATTGTTCACACAACTGTTTCTTGAGCTCTGATTGGTGGAAGAAACTGTTTCATAATGAAAAATAGTGTTATAATGAGCCTCATTATGTTACAGTTTTCTGACACATAATGTTTACATTTCTACATCGCCGAACATAAACTTTATTACTTGCTTTGGCTTAGATTACCTTCAATGCTTATGTTCTTTTTCAGGTGTTTCTATCCTTCTCTTCCTATACAAAATTGTTTGTATCTCTACCTAAATGAGATTAAGATACCGTACATGCTTTATAACACCAGACTAGTTATTGAATTAAATAAGTACAGAGTCGCAAATATACTTATTGAAATGTTCTGAAGTTAGCACTAATTTTAAAGTTCTATGTTCGGTGTTGTTCCTTATCCTGGAGCATGTAGAAGTATTTGTCACCAAACTTCAATATGTGATTACTTTGTTTGTGTATTTGAATTCTTGAAGAGGTAATTTCAGTACGATGTTCATCAGGTTCATAAAATCCCAATATACGGGCAAGCGAGCTGCACCTGGTAGTCATTCCAGTCGAGCATACATTGAAACAAGAAACTCGGAGAAGTCAGAATATGGAGGAAAGTCATCAGCACTCTCCGACACTAGTGAAGCCCCTTCATTAGGTAAGATATTGTTCTTTACTATGTTAGTGTCAGTTCTCCTTACTATCCCATCCTATCCTTTCTTTTAAAATAATTATATTATTATTATTATTATTATTATTTTAAAATGCATTTCTTATGCACATAAAGAGTTCATTCCTTTGATCAACCACTTGGAGTGAATCCTCCAAGGTATGGTTTGTTAGTTGTAATGGAAAAGTTCTCAAAGAAACAGAAGCTTACATTATTATTATTATTATTATTATTATTATTTATTTATTTATTTATTTATTTATTTAGCGTATGGCTTTTAGTGCCGGGAGTGCCCGAGGACATGTTCGGCTCGCCAGAGGCTGTAGCTGCTTCATGCGGACACCCATAGGGTGAGCTACAAGTTCCGTTCAATTTCAAATAGATCCAACTTTTGCTACCAGATGTCACTGACACCTAGTGGTGAACGTTGGAATTTGATAGAGCGTTTCAACGGAATCTACCCTAGAAATTTAGCTTCACACAAGTTTAGTTAGTGGAAGGATCTTTTACATGCCATAAATCTATGACTTGGGACCGCCGGCTTTACTTCCCCTCCGAAGGAAGGCATGCTGAAGGATTTTAACGGTGTTAAAAAATCTGCCGACTTAGGTCGGGTTTGAACCCGTGATCTTTGGCACAGCAGTTCAGCATGCTACCAACTACACCACCGAAGCCGCTAGAAGCTTTCAAATACCTAGAAAGTAAACTAACCAGGAAAGGTAACAGCAAAGAAGAAATTTTGGCGAGGATAGAAAATTGCTCAAAATTTTCTTATAGCATGTCTGACATAATAAGGAATTGGAACATACGTACCATAGTAAAGATCATGATATACAAATCATATTATCTCCCAATTTTGATCTATGGATCGGAATGTTGGACCTGGACAAAGAAAGACCTGAGTAGACTGCAATCGACAGAGATGCGTTTTCTGAGAGTGATCCTGGGAAAGACAAGAAGGGACAGGTTAAGAAATGAAACGATACGGAACACACTTCAGATCAACCCCATGAAAGAAACAATGGAGAAAAATAGGTTCTAATGGTTCGGACATGTAAACTGAATGGGTAAAGAGAGACTACCAAAAAGAGCTTTGGAATGGTCAGAGTTTGGACGAAGACCTACAGGAAGACCACGGACAAGATGGACAGATCAAGTGAAAGATGATGTCAACCGGAGAGGACTACAATGCCAGGAAATGCTCATTGTGAGAGAGAAGAGAGGATTGGAAGAGGCTTTGTGAACGACCTGCATGAGCACAAATGTTTTCGGAGGCAGAAGTATGCCACAATCCAGCTGGCTATGTATATTGGGAGTGATTCTACTTGAGTCGTTTTAAACCTATTGTGTGTTCTTTGCAATTTGCAATGTGGTTGATTTTTGCTCATAGTGTGCAAATATCAAATTCTATTTTAATTTAAGTTTTTTTTTCTCTTTGTTTCAAAAAAGTAACTGCGTGTGCAGAAAATATCTCAATATGTTTCAGAAAGTCTATGATAACATGGTAGCCATCCAATTGGGAAATCAGGAACATACGAGGGAATAAAAAGGAAGATGATTGTTATGTAAAAAGAAGGAATTAGCTGATGGCTTGATTTGGGAAAGTCGAGTTCGGGAGCAATTGGGCATATAGGAGGAAGCTGTAGGATTGATATTGATATTCCTAGTTCAGCACATATTTTTCTCATTTTTATTACATTACTATGCACATATTTCCTACATGTATCTTACAGTTGAACTTGGCTAGTTCATAGTTGAAGGAACCAACAAAAAGAATCAATTATTCAAGATTTAAGAAGACCGTAGCTAAGTTATTTTTCATAACTATGAACAAGTTGTCTGGGCTCGTAGGCCGTGGTACAGGCAGGATATTTGATACCTTTCTTTGTGTATTTGAAGGGAGATAAAGTCCTGCCAGGACCATGGCGTACAAGCCCAGACAAGTTGTACATAGTTATGAATGCCGGCCGAAAAAGCTTTTTTTTTTTTTTTTTTTTTTTTTTTTTTTTATGTGACAGAGTGATATGATATTTATTCAATTAATTCCAAAGAGCCATAGGCTCGTACAGAGGAATTGTACAGTAATATGTGTGTTTACACACCAGGAAGAAAATTCTGAAGGTAACACAAATTGATGAATAAGGGCATAGGCCTATTAGTAAAGTTGATACTATATCTAAGATTGTTTAGACCAAGGTCTCTTAAAATGATAAGCACAGGATTTTTGAGCTTATTTGATGTATTACGATGCATCGAATTTTTCCCACAATACTTTCGTAGTTTTCCTCTTAAATACTGACAAAGTTGGTGCACTTTTTACTTCATCGGGAAGTTTATTATATAACTGTGATGCAGAGAACTTGAAACTATTTCTACCGTATTTAGAAGAGTGAATGATATATAAGGCTACGTCCTTCGCATGCCTAGTTCCATAAGAATGATTGTCCGAGTTCAAGATGTAGGGAGAGCTATAGAGTATTGTGTTGTGTTTAATTTTGTATATTAGCATAGCTGCTCGGAGATCTGCACTTATGCTGAGGGGTAGAATTTTACTTCTGATGTACAGATCTTTTACTGGAGTGCAGTAAGGAAGGTTAAATATGTTTCTAATAGCCCTATTCTGAATAGTCATTAAATCATTCAGTGTGGATTTCCTGCAGTGAGCCCAAATAACATTTAAATATTGGAGCTTGCTATGTACAAGTGAATAGTAGATTTGTTTTACAAGGTTTAGGGGAATAAGATACCGAAGTTTCCTTAGGATCCCTACTATAGGTGAGAGTTTCTTAGCAATTCGTTCAACGTGTTCAATCCAGGTCAGGTGTTTGTCGATGATTAGACCTAAATACTTTGCCTGATTAACCTCTTTTATTTCAATATTATTTATATATATTTTGTCATGTGTGATTTCTTTCATGCTTTGCTTTGAAATTACCATGTAATTGGTCTTCTGTAGGTTCATTGTTAATTTATTGGCCTGGAACCATTGTGAGAGAGTATTTATATCTTGTTGCACATTTTGTATGATTTCAATTATGTCTTTCCCAGTGTAGAAGATATTTGTATCATCTGCATACAATTTGATATGCCCTCTCAAATTACATTCCACAATATCATTTATATAAATTAAGAATAATGTAGGTCCAAGTATAGATCCTTGTGGAACTCCATGAGTTATATATTTTCCTGAACTTATGCATTTATTCAAAGCTACATGCTGCTTTCTTCCAATAAGGTAGCTTTGGAACCATTTTAGTGCTATACCTCGGACACCAGCATTTTCTAATTTTGATAACAGTATTTTATGATCTACTGTATCAAAGGCTTTTGTGAGATCAATAAATAACCCAACTGCCATATTATTTTTGTCAATAGTTTCTTGTAGCATTGTTATTAGGTCAATAGTTGCTGCCTCAGTACTAGAATTTTCCCTGAATCCATATTGCATATTATGAAAGAATGTATTCTTGTTCAGAAATGAAAGCAATCTTGTTTTTACCACTTCTTCCAGAATTTTTGAAACTACCGATAAAATAGAAACAGGTCTATAATTATTTGGATTTCTTTTGTCACAACCCTTAAATATAGGAACTACTTTGGCCACTTTTAAGTCATCTGGTATCATGCCAGTAACTAAGGACTCATTAATCATTTCAACCAAGATTTTAATAAATGATTGTATATTGTTTTTAATGAAATTTGTCTTGATCCTATCTAATCCACAGCTCTTTTTATTCTTTAAATTTGTGATGATGGACTTGACCTCTGCTTCATCTGTCGGATATAAGTAGAGAGAATTTGACTGATTGTGGTCCTTACTGAGGATTTCCTTCTGTTCAGGAATAGCTTTTGCTAGACTTCCAGCAATGTTTGTGAAGAACAAGTTAAATGATTCACATAGTTCTTGATTGTCTGTGATAATTTTGTTGTCTATTTCAAGTGAAGTGCATGTCTCAACTGTTGGTTTTTTGTTGTGTATGATTTCTTTGATAGTCTCCCAAGTTTTATTAGAATTGTTTCCATATGTTCTGAATTTATCTGAGTAGTAATTTGACTTTAGTCTTCTTTTTAAGTTTGTTACATTATTCCGGCATCTACAGTATTCTTGGTTCATATCATTATTATTTCTGTGAAGGGGATTTTTGAGCTTTGCATGCAGAGTGTCTCGTTGTTTTATAAGTGTAAGGAGTTCAGCTGTGACCCATGGTAAGTTAGTAGTCTGTCTGTTATTGTTAGAATTGTTTGTTATTTTTCTTTGGCTATGCCTGTTCCTTAGATTCAATTGTTTGATGAAAGAGTTATATAGAGAGTTAACAGTACTATCTGCATCATTATGGGAATCTGCATTTATAGATATATTAGTTTCAGGAGTGTGTTGCCTATCCCAAGAGTCCTCGTGTGTTGTTGATTTTGTCGGCTTATGTGACAGAGTGTACGTGCTATAATTGGTCTTGGAAATATCAAGAATTAATATACTGTGATCACTAATATCATTGCTGACATTTGATATTTTATAACTTAATTCTGAATTGTTTAGTGACACGTGGTCTATTAAGGTAGCTGCAGTGTCACAAAGTCGTGTAGCATATTTAGTGTTGCATTGTTTAAAACCATAGCATGCTATTAAATTCAGATATTTCCTTCTTAATTGATCATCAGCTAGGATATCAATGTTGGTATCTCCGAGGAAGATGCATAATTTATTGTTTATCTGGCTAAGAAAACTTTCAAATGAATTTAAGAAGGGTATGGCATTGCTTCTATTGGGGTTATATGCTGCAATAATGTCAATGCTTTTGTATGTTGGCCTATTACTTTTAACATCATCTCTGAATACCTCAATCCACATCAAACTATGATTCATTTCACACTTTCTTTTAACGTTCACTTTCCATTTGTGTGATACATAAATACCCAGACCCCCACCAACTTTGTCATCTCTATGAGCAAACACGCTTGTGAAATTGTTGAAGTTATAAAAATCTGCCTCATTACTTTTCACCCAGGTTTCTGTAACTACCAATACATCTATCTGACCTATCATCTGCACGAGAATTTCAATGTCATCAAGCTTATTCCGAATACTTCTGCTATTAATGTACAAACACCTAACCTCTCCACCTAATTCTAATGAGTTTATGCATGCACTTATATTAGAGTCCTGTTGCATGAAATCATCCAAACAGTTGTACTTATGTTCACTGCACTGTACTTCACCTAGGTGTCCACTTGTAGTCAGCGCTTTCTTCTCTCTAAACAATAAAATGTCATCACTCGTTCCAGCAATTAGTTTTCCGAGAGTAAAAACTTGGCAACTCTGTTTAAAAGTTTTCCAAATTTCATTGTTCCTCTTCTATTGAGGTGGAGACCATCATAAGCAAGGTCCCTGTCTTGTTAAGCTGTTGAATTTTCATGTTTGGATATCCAAGGATCGCACAAAAAGCTTGAATTATTCATGATTTTGCATTAAAAACAACCATATTAACCAAGTTGTAAATTTTTTTCATATTGACAAATCCTCAAGTTAACAGGATTCAACGTTATTTCTTGATATAACATATTCAACATTTATAAAAGTTTTTGTTGCATTTTGAAATTTATATGGATGAAAAACACCTTCCTTAATACCGTATTTAATTTTCCAGTCGTAATTGTTTTGATTTTGTAAGGATGATCTCTAATATCTTTCTATAGGTTATTTAGGTTGTAAAATAGATGTATGATAGATTAGAACAATGCTATGTTAATTTGGATTTTCTGATAATTACTTCAGTTAGATTGTGTTACAATATACTAAGTATTGATTGGTGGTTATCTCAGTTAAAGAATTAACCAAGTTTGACTATACATAAAATTTGGGGCCATGATAAGAACTAAAGATTTGCAGTCCGTGCTAGTCACTGTCAAGAAATAAAATCATTAGAAGTATCCATTCACATTCAAGCATTCTTCAGTTTTATACTTGCTAACTATGTGTGTTATATTTTTGAATTACCAATGGTAACTAATTGGGTGTGCTTTATGTGTAGCGTCCCATGTTCGAAGAGTGAGAGTTCCATCGCAGGCCTCAGATGTTGACCAGTTTCTGGATGACCTGTTCATGCCGGTGCTGGACGGCAACTTGGACGAGTTGTCAGATGCTCGTTCTCTTGCTGCCTCCATCAAGGGTGGAGGAGATCGCAAGGTATCCAGTGCTAACAGTCTGGAGGTGGATCCCATGGCAGACGATGAGGTGGCAACCCTCACTGGCTCCACGTCTTCAGCACTTAGGTAAGATCATAAAGGTTCTCCCATGCTGTTGTGCATTTCTACCACTGTCTGTCCTCTGCATGTATTTCATTCAGCCCTTTTCAAGGTGAAACCAACAGCCTGAGTGTTCTTCACAATGTGTTCTGAGAGCAAACTTCTGGAGTAGACCCAGTGCAATTACCTATGTGCGCCCCCATAAACACGGCAAGCTAAGCCGGCTTTGACTGGCACAGATCGTGGGCGCGCGTACACGGATCAGCCGGAGGTGGGTGCGCACTTTTACACTTTTACCAAACATGTTCAACAATAGATACTTACAGTGACATCTTCTGATGAAAGAATGGACAACAATCTCATCTAATTTTTGTTGTTTGTTAACTTTTTTATCATTTATGGAGCCAGTTTTCTTGAATTGTTTAGCGAGCATCCTAATTGTACTGGCATTAGGCATAGGCCTTGCTGGAAACATGATTCGAAATTTTCGTCTTGTTTCAGACAACTCACTAAAGGATATGAGTCAGTAGAGTGGGGCATTGCGAGGTCCGCACCTGGCCAGCCAAACGACACAATAGTTTGCCGCGGGCCACTCATTTGGCTGGCCCGGTGAGCAGCGAGTGGACCTCGTAATACCCCGCTCCGTTGACTCATATCGTTAGTTCACACGTGTTTTGTCATTCGTATGAACGTGTATCTGCAAAGCTTAGACATTATTGTTTCATGTTTAGTGAGTACTGTGATTACTGTGATTGTTGGTCATGTCTAGACACCAATTCACATTGCGCGAACGTGTGTATATCCATAATTCGTATATGAAAAGCAGAAAATTTTGTTCTGAAACAAGATGAAAATTTCGAATCAGAAGATGTCAGGTGTGTGTTACAAGAGAGGGAGGACATTTTCAGCATCTTCTATGAGGCACTGTAAGTACACATTATTGAACATGTTTGGTGAAAGTGTAAAGGTGCACGCAACCACCGACGGAACCGTTTACGCGCGCCCGGCTTAGCTTGCCATGTTTATCGTGGCTCACCCTGTAGAAAGGACCTGCTAACTTGAGGCTGCAGCACTTCTTTATTATGAAAGTTTAATGCTTATCAGTCAGTCAGCGTGATTGTACCCAAATTGCAATGGGTGTTATTCCCTACACCCGAAAATAATTTACATAAGAATAATTAATACCGTATTTGCTCGCGTATATCTCGCATTTTTTTGACCGAAAAGATGTGTGAAAATTTTCGGTGCGAGATATACGCGGGGAATGACCGTATTCCCGAAAAAACACAAAATTTGCGATGTAACAGTAGACCTACTTGCGCAACTGTTGTGGCGCGCTAATCGCTAATTCGAACATGTTTCAAGGCGGTGAATTTAGCCAACCGCGGCCGAAGACGCGGCGAACAATGTACAGCGTGCTAACACTAACGCTGCGCCGTATTCTTGCACTCGGCCGAACTCTGATGCGACGCAATGCGTAAAGACGAAATCATTGAGATTCGAGGAGACTGAACTGCGATTCTCTGCGATGTAACAGTAGGCCTACTTCCGCAACTGACGTGGCGCGCTAATCGCTAATTCGAACGTGTCTCAAGGCGGCGAATTTAGCCAGCCACGGCCGAAGACGCGGCGAACGATGAACAGTGTGCTAACACTCACGCTGCGCCGTATCCTTGCACGCGGCCGAGTTCTGATGCGACGCAATGCGTAAAGATGAAATCATTGAGATTCGAGAAGACTGAACTGCGTTTCTCTGCGATGTAACAGTAGGCCTACTTCCGCAACTGACGTGGCGCGCTAATCGCTAATTCGAACGTGTCTCAAGGCGGGGAATTTAGCCAGCCGCTGCCAAAGACGCGGCAAACGATGTACAGCGTGCTAACACTCACGCTGCGCCGTATCCTTGCATGCGGCCGAGCTCTGATGCAACGCAATGCGTAAAGACGAAATCATTGAGATTCGAGGAGACTGAACTGCGTTTCTCTGCGATGTAACAGTAGGCCTACTTCCGCAACTGACGTGGCGCGCTATTCGCTAATGCGAACGTGTCTCAAGGCGGGGAATTTAGCCAGCCGCGGCCGAAGACGCGGCGAACGATGTACAGTGTGCTAACACTCACGCTGCGCCGTATTCTTGCACGCGGCCAAGCTCCGATGCGACGCAATGCGTAAAGACGAAATCATTGAGATTCGAGGAGACTGAACTGCGTTTCTCTACGATGTAACAGTAGGCCTACTTCCACAACTGACGTGACGCTCTAATCGCTAATTCGAACGTGTCTCAAGGCGGGGAATATAGCCAGCCGGGGCCGAAGACGCTGCGAACGATGTACAGCGTGCTAACACTCACGCTGCGCCGTATGCTTGCACGTGGCGCCTCGATCCCTAATCGGCTCATATCGAAGTTCGGATCAACTCGTTGTTGCTCGCTCTTCCTGTTAGTAACGCTTCGGGTAAGTTCCTGGACAATGGCGACTGTTGTGGCGCGCTAAATCGAACGTGTTTCTACCCCAAGGTTATTACTGTCATTTATATGTTGGCGTCAGTAATGAATGCGAGATATATGCGAGTACTTGTTTTTTCCTGAAATTTCGAATAAAAAAATGGGGTGCGAGATATACGCAAGGGCGAGATATACGCGAGCAAAAACGGTAAATAGTTTTGATCATCAAGCGATCATCATCAGATCTTTTACACTCGAGCCATTAACCTTTGTCTATGAATATGTGGGTTAAGATCGTTTAAGTTTTTCTCCTTAAAATAAGAAATTAACATATAACTGGAAATATGTATTGAACTAACAAAATGTACCGTATATCTATGACTTTAGTCAATACATTGAAACTTATCATTTTAAATACATGTGGAAATAACCTATTACAATGTTTGTGTGACACGCTTAGGTGCCAATACTAGATCTTACAAAATAAATTATTTTCCTCCACTATAGAAAACGTTACACAATAGTGGAGGAAACTAGGAAATCGTATGTTACCAGCTGTCTCACCCACCATGTATTTCTTTGGGGGTGAAGTCCTACTCTTTGACTTCTATTGCATCCTTGCCTCAGAAAGTCTGTCTTCCTTCCATTTTGTTTTTCTTTCCTCACTGAACAATGCATTGTGTCTTTCTCTCTTTGCATTATACCGTACGTCTATTTTATCTGTGTTTTCAGGTGGCCGAGTGATCAGAACTCTGCTGTGGAGAATGTAGATGACTACATCAATGACCTCTTCAAACCAATCTTTGTCAATGACAGTTTGAGAAGGTTGACTAAAGCCTCCACTTTAGCTGGTGCCATAAAGGGAGGTGGTGGAATGGAAGCCCCCCAGGTAGGGTTATCCACTTTACAAGAATCAGATCAGTCATCGTTCTGTTATACATTATTTTGAGATAAATTTACCATCTTAATCTGTGTAGGTACTTTTTAGAGGATGTTCCTATTATATCTAATTAAATTCTCTGTGAAACACTGTTAATACAACAAATCTGTTGTACTGTCGGCTCTCGTATATGGCTGTGAGTCGTGGATAACCTACAGGCGTCACAAAATAATGCTTGAGAAATTCCACTAAAGGTGCCTCAGACGTATCTTGAAAGTCCCTTGGAGAGATAGACGCACAATTACTAGTGTTCTGGATGACGCCGGTATTACGAGCACAGAAGCAATGTTAGCGCAATGCCAACTCCGATGGGTGGGTCACGTGATCCGCATGCCAAATCATCGCATTCCAAAACAAGTACTATAGCCTACTCTGAACTTAGTGAGGGCATTCGCCGCTATGGAGATAAGAGAAAGAAGTATACACATTGCCTCAAATACACCCGGAAGAAATGTAACATCAATGATGGTAACTGGGAAATGCACATGCTGGATCGTCCAGCATGGAGAAGCACCATTCATCAAGGGATTGCTGTTTTAGAAGAGCAGAGGCGTAGCACTGCAGCAGGACTGCGCACGAGGAGAAAACAGCGTGAGATCTTTAGGCGAAATGGTCATTTGCCAGCTGGCTGCTCAATATGTGTGTGTGTCATCACTGCAGTAGAGTGTGTAGCTCACGGATTGGACTGATCAGTCATCTGAGGAAGCATAAGTAGGAAGACTAATTCATACTCGCTCGCAAGTGAATGCCAGTATATATAATACTTAAAATGTTTTCTTCTTTATTGTTGAAACATGATTTTGGCCCTTCAGTGGGGCTTTGTTACTTAGCTTGGGTGTTTGATACAACCAGTATAACTAAACATAACTTTGAAATGGATGCCCTTAGAATTTCAATTAGGAAATATTTTTCATATACTCGAACCCAGAAAGCAAATATATAAAAGTGTTGTTCAATATAAATTTAGTACAGTGGAACTTGGATAATTCGAACCTCAAGGGACCAGTAAAAAAAATCGAATTATCCAAAAAATCAAATTAAGAAAGTTCTTTGAAAAGGGTAGAGAAGATATATTGTATTACGTTTACATAATGATTTACGTTCAACAAAGCAGATTAAGAGACAACGGTGCTTTATAATGGCTGTATCGTTAATAACCCCAAAAGGTTCAAATGAAAAATAAAACCAAAATCTACTATTCACCTATTTAACGACAGTAGTAATCCAGCAATCTAGTTAAGTCTTTGAGAAATCTACTGTTTTTCAAAAAAGTTTGAAATTCTTACCTGTTTCCTACAATTAAATCTCTCAGCCATGACAAAAGATTCTCACAAACTTGAGGAATGGAAAACAGAATCACTTACGTCATTTCTACTTTCAAAAAAACACGCCTAAGTTCTGTGTTGTGGTCTGTTGCTTGGGCTGCACTCGAAACAGTTTTTTATTGGGAACTGAACCAACTGACCCAACTGTTTGGCTTCCGATTGGCTTTTTACACTAAAAGCTTCGAGTTATCCAAAATAAAATTCGAATTAACCACGATTTTTTTTGCATTGATTGTATATAAAATTCTAGGGTCCAAGAGGAAAATTCGAATTAAAGAAGATTTCGAATTATAGAAGTTCGAATTAGCCACGTTCCACTGTACTTATCTTGATTTCCAGGTAATCTCTAACGAACTGTATCGTGTAGTGGTCCTGTTTAAAGTCTATGAGAATTGTTACTAGCGAAGGCTTACATTCAATTTGAAGTTGATTGATTTGTTACTTTATTCATCTTTATGGTTCTGTTTCATGAAGTGTTAAATTTAATTCAGTCTTGTTGTGAACTCCATAAGTATAGGTTGCCTTCTGTAAATGTCACCTTAAATTAACTGATGAAATAATTTGAATTCCTCTTTCAATATTAAATTGAATTGATAATGTCGCTTGTTCCTATTGTAACAAGTTTGTTGTTGTAGCTGACTCATTCTAATCTTGTAAATGTCAACAAGATTCCACCTGAATTTACACTTCATACCAATAAACTCACATTAGCCTGTACGTTATCGCTTGTGCATGTCTCTAACAATCAGAATACAATTTATGTTCTATCTTTTCTGCATATGGTATTCTCTATGCTGTTCTGACATTGATTTATTATGTTTGTCAAGTCTTCGAACCAGAGTCAAACGGCAGCGTTTGGTTTCACTCCGATTACCAGTATGACATCACCGACTCCAGTTATGATGTCAGGGATGATGTCCCCACCTCCCATGATGATGCCAACTATTCCTCTTTATAACCCTGCAGGTAAGAAATACTGCTCTTCTCGTCCAACAGAAAGCACATAAAATGGTTGGAAAGTTTAAGCAGAATCGTGGGTAAGTATGATTGTGCACATTGAGGATAAGAATTTAACTGTAGCCATGCTGGTTAAACCATGCACCATGGCTGTGAGGGCACCTGTACATTTACCATTGTTCCCCCTTACATGCATAGGAATTCATAGTTTTGTTCTTTAATAATGCAGGAAATCCTGTGGTATTATGAATTTCATTAAGAAAACAAATTAAACTAACAGTATCGAAGCAGGCTCACGCACCAACCAGATTTCAATACCAATAGGTATGGCAGAGATGCTAGACAGGATAACTCCTATCCCAATGGTTAATTCGGCTGGTCGTTGCCTGCTGATTGAAGCAAGGGAAGAGTGGGGCGAACGAAGACATCCAAAATGCTCTGTGTACTCCCGATACCATTGTCTCACAACATAACTTGTGCATGGGTTGGACTCTTTATCTCACCCTTGTGAATAGCTGATGCTGTTTCCTTCTCGTGAAGTTTTTCAAATCGCTTGTTATCCATTTAAATCCGAGATGAATGTAATGTTCACTGTGGCATTCGTGAAGTATGAACTGTTTTACCACTCGCGTGTATCCCATCATCTCCGATATCGAGCAATGTTTTATCCTATTCACCATTTCCTACTCCCCCACCCAGAACACTTTCCTACCAGCCATCACTGCTACCTTGTTGTATTTTGCTATGTACAGTAGATTTTCATTTTTAACTCAAAATGCTAAATTTGGGATTTTAAATTTATAATCCACAAACTCTTAAGCATAATACATGTTGAAGAATTTCATAGACTGGGAAGGATGGAGAGTGATATTCAATAATTCATTCATTCATTCATTCATTCATTCATTCATTCATTCATTCATTCATTCATTCTTTCATTCATTCATTCATTCATTCATCATTCACAAATCAAAATTAATGCTTTTGAGTCAGTCATCACGATTGTACCCAATTGTAATGGGTGTTTGCCTAAACCTGAAAGAAAAAAAGTGACAGTCAGTCTGAAAGATTAGACTTTGTATCATTTTAAATGCTACAAATGCTGAAAAATGCTAGAAAGGCTGGAGGCTTCTCGCTTCGCATGAAGCCAAAGACTCTTGACATGTTAGAAAATTGTCTGCATAATACTTATCTTGCTTTATAATACTTAACCTTGTTTCAAATTACTCACGAACGGCAAGTGCAAACCAAGGGCAAAGCAAGGGCAAACACACGGGATGCCGTCACGCTCACCAGAGCGCGCGGGGACGTGCCCCTTCTATCCAGTCTAAAAACACTTATAGTGGGCGATGTATTGAAGATAGAGATATGCTCTCGCAGACTTTTTTTGTAGAACTTTTCATGCTGACCAATTCTTACGCTCATAGTATATTGATATTTTTAACGGTTTGCCCAGCGTAAGCTTAAGAAGTGCACGGACGCCAAGCTTGTTTTCGACTTTTTCACTGAAATCGTTACTGCTTGGCTTCCTTTGATCATACATAAATTATTTTCTACAGAATCTTTCCTCGAGGTATCCTTTACAGAATGGTGAAAACCGCATCAAAATCCATCCAGTGGTTCTCAAGATTACCCGTGACATCCGAGAATCTGGGATTTTCGTCTTGTACTAACGAAGTAGAGATTGTCGGGGAACACATGCACTAAGCGGTACTATGACGTCACACACCTCAGTGCATCTGGGTACATTTCGTCTTGTCACCGTAACATAACGCCAGATCCCAGCATAATGACGAAGTCGACAAGATCATTCAAAATGATAAAAATCATTAGATTAATAAATAAATTCATTTGGCAGATTTGATCATCAAGGGATCATCATCAGATCCTTTACACTTAGGCTGTTAAATCTATGTCTACAAGTATGTGGGTATTTACAATATATTATACACTTATTTAGTATAATAATAATAATAATATCGTATGGCCTCGGTGCCGGGTGCAAGCTTTGTTATTCGACACCCAGAGGGCAGCTTGCATGTCGAATTTTGTTGTTCCTTGAAACACTATGAAAGTCAAGAAGGTTAGATATCTAAGCTCCTTGACACTATAGCGCTTTCTAGTAGAGAAATGAGGAACTTCGTGTTGGCATAAAATCCCGAGATTAATTTTGCCATTATGAACACGGCCTACTGAATTCAAATGGGTTCTTTAACATGCCAACATCGTATGACATGCGTGTCGTGACTTTTGCCGCCTTTCAAAAATCACTTACCACGGACAGGAGCGAACTGGCAAGCTTGGGGTTAGTAATCCTACATGATAACCACTCACCCACCGTGGCAAGCACTTATTTAATTATTGTGGTTATTATACGCTTGCACAACTTTTTAAGATTTGTTAGTTATATGTGATTTTTTGTTAAGATATTGTTAGTGATTATTGATCTTCAAGTTTGCTTGTTTAGTGTGATATCTGTGATTGTTAGTGAATGGTTAGGTTGGAATTTAATATGAACTTAGCTTGTTGTTTGAGCGATGTGGATCCATTCTTGTGCAACTGCTACCACTGCTTACGCTAGGTCAATAACCACTAACAATATATTGACCAAAAAAAAACAACACATATAGCTAACAAATCTTGACAAGTTGCACAAGTTTATAATAACTGCTATAACTAAATAAGTGTATATATTGTAAATAACATCACCCACATACTTGTAGACATACCGTATTTGCTCGCGTATATCTCACACTTTTTTGACCGAAAATATGTGTGAAAATTTTCGGTGCGAGATATACGCGGAGAATGACCGTATTCCCGAAAAAACACAAAATTTGCAATATTGAATCAAGGCAACTGGCATATGGTATTCGCCCTATTCATTGTCACTGCTGCCAATCTCCGAGATACTCTCCCGTGCATCATTCTGGTCATCATTCATACTGCTTCATCCTGATTTCCGTCCAATGCATTTGCGATGCACGTCTTCAAAAAGCTCTTCACAACAATGTCTGTCGGCACCATTTATTTCTATTTGTTATGGTTATGCGACATTAAGAACCTATGAAAAAGACGTCATACGCAGAAAATGAATTTAGAGCGCAGACGCTTAGCCAAGGTTAGCGATTGATACGATCATCTTCCGTATCGATTCCTCGCTACATGCACGAGCGAGCTCGAACTTGCCGACCGCGGCCAAAGACTAACGATGTACCGCGTGTTATAACACTCACGCCGCACCGCATGTTTGCACGTTCTTGTACACACGTCCGAGCTCTGATGCGACGCAATGCGTAAAAGACGAATTCATTGAGATTCGAGAAGACTGGACTGCGTTTCTCTGCGATGTAACAGTAGGCCTACTTGCGCATACGAGCATGTTGGCGCGAGTGGTATAGCACAGATTTCCTTTATCTTCGAAGACAGAGTACTGGTAGGCCTACTGATGCCTACAAGGCAACTGACGGACAACAATAAAGGAAACCTCTGCCGCCAAATGAACGATAACATTGCTTATCGATGACTGTTGTGGCACGCAAATCGCGCTAAGGTATCGCTTCAAATAAGTGCATGACGACTGTTGTGGCGCTCTAAAATTGAACGTGTTTCTATCTCAATGTTATTACGGTCATTTATATGACAGTGTCAGAGAATGCGAGATATTTGCGAGTACTTTTTTCCCTTGAAATTTCAAATTAAAAAATGGGGTGCGAGATATACACGGGGGCGAGATATACGTGAGCAAATACGGTAGCTTTAACAGCCTAAGTGTAAAGGATCTGATGATGATCGCATGACAATCAAAATTTATTGTTATATCATGTAATATTTTTCAGGTTTAGGGAAACACCCGTTACAATTGGTTACAATCGTATTGACTGACTGATGAGCATTAGTTTTGATTACTAAAACATCACTGAAAAATGGATTCCTACACAATAATAATCATCATTCATCTATTGTACAAACAGTCACCACATAACTTAATGTACAACATTTTCTTCAACACCTTATGAATGATAGCTGCTACTATGTCTTGTGGTTGCTGTTATCTTCTGTATGTACAATACACCTATTGGAATCAGTTTTCCTTGAATATTGACTTTGCTTTCTACTTGTGAATGTGGTGTAAGTTCCTTTTATAAATACTTGGTATTTTCACAAATGAAGGCTCCACAGGAAAAACGGGGTAAGTCACATTGTGTAAAATTTCCAGGAGAGTGAATTTAAACTTTCAGCACTAAAGGAAATACTTAAAACACCCCAATTGAGGGTAAGCAATATAGTTCTTTTGCCAAACTTATTTCATTATAAGTGCAGTTTAGTCAATCCTCTCTTTTCATCACTTTTAACAACATAGCTTATTGAAAATATATAATTTATGATTCAAATACCTTTCTGGGAGTCCTAGCGAGTTCATTTGTTTCAATTCCCACTGCCTACACCGGAAATATAATTGCTTTTTACGTAAAGTAAGCATTTTTGGTCGTGTTCATTTGAATATCGACAACCATTTTACATCGACGGTGGACACTACGTCATACCCACATGAATAATGAAATAAAAGCCAAAACCATTGGCCTGGATAAAGATTATTGATGCGTGACTTCCCCACTGTGCGTGACAAAAACCAGGGGTGTTTTCTGTTAGCCGCTACCCAACCACCATTGGTCTGGACGAAAATATTGGTCTAGACAAAACCATTGGTCTGCCGGATGCGATATAGTACCAAATGCGTGGGGTTGGCATTACTGACTCGTGAGACCTTCGATTTCAACTATATAAGTCGAGTTGCTATTAGGGCAGGATGGTGGGTCTATGACAGCGGAGCAGTGAACATGTAATACTAAATCCTCTCCAGATATTCTCCCGACTATTAATTCAGGTACTTTCAGTTTTTAAACATTTTTATACAAAGGATTGACTAAACTGCACCGCCTCTTATAAAAAACTATAACAACTAAAGTTTATGAAAGAAGTGAGCGGATATGGGACGTTCTTTCCGTTTCCACTAAAAATAAAAACTTCTATATCTCGGTAACATTCTGCTTTATTTGAAATTAATTTCAACTTATCTGTAGTGACGATGGCTGGCCATCAGAATGCGCCATAATTTCATTTCCATAAAAAATGGACTTACCCTGTTCTTTCCGTGGGGTCTTCAAATATGTTGATATTCAAGCTCAAGCTTTCAATGTATGTTTGCATTTATATTTGTTGTATTTGTTGCATAATATTTCCAATATAAAGTCAGCATGGTATTTACAGTAGTTTTGTGTCTTCATTAGAGGCAGTCAAAATTCTTGATCAGCATTATCAAAAATTCTGGAGTAAGGACAGAAGATCCTTAATTAAATGAAATGATGATTATTTTCATGAACAAAGTGTTCTACTTCTCAGTAAACATTTCTTGTAAAATTTAGTTTACCGTACATTCTTGCTTTTATTTTAAATAACTTATGTCTTCGTTTTCATGAATACTTTGATCATTCATAATTGTCATTAAAACCAAGTTTTTGCTCTTTAAACATAAGATTTAGAGGTACAGCATTGGTATATTCCCTTATAGCTAAAAATAACATGTTATTTTGCATTGGATACTGAAATTGCCATACATCTACCATTAAACAATGAGATTCATGGATACAGACGAATTGTTGAAAATTTGTGATTTTTTTGTGATTAAAATAGACCAGAATAGTCATTGAATGCCCTAAAAATGATTCCTTTATGTAGTTTTCTTTCTTTTTATTAAAGTTTTGACTGTCTCTAGCCATGATTTAAGATTTTACCTGCAGCAAACTCTTGATTAACCATTGTTCAAAAGGGATGAGGTGGAATGAAACAAAACCACCAGAATTCAAAATTTTCAATCAAAATGCTCCAATACTGTACATTATTTCATTGCATTAAAAATCTTCACTTAAGGGAAAAGAGAATTGATACAATATCGTTGAACATGGTTAGTAGTTTTTAAATATGTTTTGGTGATGAACTGTTAAGGAGTTTTATGTGGCAGTAACTAAACTTCAACTTCAGTGCTATTGGACTGAAATGATGTCAAACTTGCCATCTTAGTATATCAGTTCACGGGGCCGATAACCTAGATGTTAGGCCCCTTAAAACAACAATTATCATTATCATCATATCAGTTCAGAGAACCAAACATGAATGAAAAATTAAAATCCACAGCCTGCTTCCAGTCTCCGACCGGGTCAGGAATGGAATGAATGAAGTCCCCATCAAGCGGCGAGTATATGAACTGTGCCGGCTGCCGAAGCCTGTCGCACTCCTCTGGGGCAATGATTAAATGAATGACAGATGAAATGAAATGAAATGATAGTGGAGAGTGTTGCTGGAATGAAATGTTGACAGGGAAAACCGGAGTACCCGGAGAAAAACCTGTCTGCCTCCGTTTTGTCCAGCACAGATCTCACATGGAGTGACCGGGATTTGAACCACGGACCCAGCGGTGAGAGGCAGGCGTGCTGCCGCCTAAGCCACGGAGGCTCTAGAACCAAACATCTTTTTTTTAAATACTCATGATTCTAATTCAGCTTTTCATTATATTGGTGTTCATTTTAGAAGTACTTACCTTGGAAAACTGTCTCAACTATTAAGATGAGAGAAATTCTCTCCTTGTCTTCGAGTAATACCACAGTCACTCTGATCTTTGTATCCCACTCCTTACAGCAGTTACGATATATTTTAAACTGCTCTTTTTGGATATTGGTTTTGAAGGTAACTGGGTGTGCAGTGTTGTATAGACCAAGAAGCAGAAATAGAAAATGAGTTCAGAATAATTCAATATTTAATTTTTAAAAGATATCTTAAGATTAATGTGGTTAATCAAGAGTCTACTGTATTTAAATAGTTCTTTCACCTAAAATCTGAGATGTTAGTTATCTGAACTGTTTTTCTTTTCCAACAGAATTGTACAGTACACTCTTCCATTCTTCTGCTCTAATTGTAATGTCATCTTTGTTCTCTGTCTGACTTTCTCATTGTGCAGGTGTCCTGCTGAAGTCTATGTATTGAATCATTCTCCTGGCGCATTTAGGATGAGTTAAATTAAATATTATATTTGTTATATTTATAATTTATTATCATTTTTTCAATCTGACGATTCATATTTTTAATTTCCCTCTTCCTTATTTTATTGGTGGACTCCGAGGTACTGCTTATTTGTCAAAATTTATGTTATTGAATTTCATTGGTGTTATCTTACATTTTTGGTTATTGGTTCTTTTTTCTGCTCACGCTACCTACTTCTTTCTCGGCAGTCATGTAGGTCTTATGTTTACCAATTAAGGTCCTCCCTTAAGTAGAGGGGCGCCTCGCTGTAAGGAGGTACCTTACTTGGTAAATGTGACACCTACATGACTGCTAAGAAAGAAGTGGGGCGAGGCATGCTAATTTAGCCACCAGGTAAGCACATGGGAAATTTTAAATATGAATCGTCAGATCGTAAAAATGATTAAAAACTAAAAATATGAAAACAAATATAATATTTAATTTAACTCATCCTAAATGAACCAGGAGAGTGGTTTAGCATATTGCCATGAGATTTTGTTTAACAAACTGTGGTCAACACCAAAATATTGGATGCATGAACGTTTGGTCATCAAACACGTGTAAGCATACTCGTTGGCTCATTGCATTCGAAGCAGTGAATAACTATTACTGCAAAGAAGAGTTTTTTTTTTTTTTTTTTTTTTCAACATTTGAGAATTTTTGTGCATTAAGAAATCTGATTTGTTGCTTGAGGTGGATATACGGGAAGAGTTCTCAAAGTGCAGCATAATTAGTTGATCCCCCTAGGATTTGAACATGCTGGGGAAGTGAATGAAGAGAATAAAAAGAAATACTTACAAGCTAAGTGACCTTCCAAGATAGGCTAAGTACAAGCTGCAAGATATACAAAATATAGTAAACTCTCACTAATTCGGACTAATGGGGGTGAGGTCTAGTCCAAATTATAGAAATGTTTTCTATGTACTGTACTGTACTGTACAGTACATGCGTAGTTATCTGAAGGAATATAATATACAATTGTTAAAGAAAGACTAGATGAACATCTGCACATACTGTATTAAATTAAAGTTACGTCGTCATCGGCGGCGGCTGTAACTCGATTCCGAGTACACATACTTCTTCCTGCATAGAGCTTTTCAAACCAGCTTGTGGACATGTTTCCGATGACTAAACAGGTCAATCCTGGCATAAATCATGCGCCCACATAAAGTGCACTGAATGGTCGGGGGGGATTGTAATTGATGAAGATTTCTTGCTTGTCGCTTGGCGACATTCTTCTTCAAATAAGATGACAGAGGTCGATGTAGTGTTCCGCCATAGTAAACGGTCCGCAGCAGATGTTTCCCATGAGTGGATATGTATGCAGTCGTCATCATGATGTGTTTTAGCTGATCTTTAAAACGCTTCAGAGGGGCCCAATGAGGTCTATTGCCGGAGCAAAATTCACCATAAAGGAATTGACGTGGAAGCTTGGTTCTCTCGTACGGTGAACATGGCCTAACCATCTCAGTTGATGAGCGATGATGGTTGCCTCAATGCTATTGAGATGCGCTTTCTCGAGAACTGCAGTGTTTGTCACGTAGTCCTCCCACTTGATATTCAAGATGTATCTCATCTTTTGTTGGTGGAAGTGCTCAAGCTTCTTGATATATCCAAATACAATACCGTACTCATCAAGCATAATTTCTAATATCATGGTGAAAAGAGTCCAACTCAAAACTTGTTGGTAGTAATTTTGAAATTTTTTCAAAAAACATCACACATGCATCGATGGCATTCAATTAATTTTAAAGCACAGAGATTTCCTTTATTGTGACGCTTTTCTAGACTGGTCAGATCACAGTGCAAAATGTCACCAATCAAACAAAATCTCATGGCAATACACCACAATAGATTTGCTCTACTTGGTGATTTGCTTTTCTTGAATCTTGTGTTGTATGTTTGCCACCTTCATTTCACTGAACCAAGGGAGGGGGCACATTTGTAAGAAAGCATGTCAATGTGTATTGGTTGAATGCAGCTCAGTCCCCTGCCAGCCTGTCGTTCGTTGCCCCCGGTTCGGCCATGCCACAGTTCTATCCCACGCCAGATGCTATGCAGCAGGGTACCCCTGGGTATATGCCAGTCCCTATTTACAACATGCAAGGTATGTACTGGGGTCTACTTACCGTTCTTTACTCTGTGACCTGGTGTTGCTCAAATTTCAAAGCATTGCTTTCTTTTTCTTGAAAACCTTTTTTGTATAATATACCGTACTTTTAAATATTTGGATGTCTTTTGTGGTCTTGGCCTAGTAAGTTTTATACTTCCTTCTATCTTAATTTTGTGTAGTATTTATTAAACCACTATATTTTTATCTTAATTGTTACATAATATTGTTCAAAATCCTTATTTTTAACCAATTTGCTATAAAATGTTATCAGCAAAACAATAGATTTTAAATTCAGATTGTTGAATTTTATCATTGTAAATGTCATAAACCACACACTCTGTTAGTGTGTTCTGCTCAATGCTGTAAGAAATAAGCTGCACTAAAGCCAAGCAAATGAATAGAATTCATTATTGTAGTGAAACCATCGTATTATTTAGGAGGAAAATCAAAATATAAAATGGAATATTTTAAAATAATCCCCAAAATAATTATATTGAGCTGATAACTCAGTTTTCCATTTCTTTGATTTAGAATACTTCTAGGCTACTCATTTCCCCACCAAATTATATAGTGAAAATTATAAAAACTTTCAAATATAATTAAAATGTTTATATCTGTTGGATATCCTTATTTAATTGGTTGTGGGTAATGCAGACCATTTCATTCCATGTTTATAAGTACTTACAGGAGGTGATTCGATAATTTGTTACACACTCTCATAATGACTGCAAAGAAACAATTTCCAAAGTTTTATGTGCATAGTGTCTTATTTGTTCTTTCCTTGTACATGTACAGTCAGGCGCGGATTCAGGGGGGGGGGCATGGGGTCATGACCCCCCCCCAAACGGAGACCAAATTTTTTTGCAAACTCAAAAAACGAAAACACAATAACCAGACAAATAAAACTTAACGAATTTTAACTGAAAAACAGTTTTTTTCATTTTATTCAATACTGAAAATATCTTTATTGCAATTATTATGTTCTGTTACAACTGTACATATTTACAACTTCATACCTGTTATATAAAAACGATTATTTATATAACAAAATCAACTCGTCTATTTTGTTTAGCAAACCTTGTGATTACCGAATCGATGTCTATAGTGATGTCACGATGAATGTGCAGCAATGCACGGACAGCAATTTGGGGCTTTTTTTGCGTACCAAATAATTTTGCCGGCGTCCAAACTGGAAGCTTGGTTGATAATTTAAGCTGTGACTTTCTCCCTTTGTCGGTACCAAATCGACTTGCCGAAACTGTAACGTACCTTGATACTTTTCCCGAAGCTCGATGTAAAAGTCGCAAAACACGCCGTTGCAATTTGTACGAATATTTTTGGTGCGCTAAACGCATCAAATTTCTATCCATGTAGCTTGCAAAAAAATTGGTCTGGTTTTGTACGTTTGGTTATTTTGTGATTGCATTGTTAGTGATACCATTTTTCTTAACAATTTCGATTCTGTGACCCCCTCCCCCTAAAGCCAAACTCTAGATCCGCGCCTGTGTACAGTAAATTACACTTTTAAAATCATTTTGTGCCTTTTCTTTTGTGCATTGCTGCAGTATCGTACAGTATTTTTATTTACATTTTATTTTATTATTTCTTAATAAAGCCCCTGAAACATGTAGGGTAGTAAACCCTACATTTACTGTATTTGACAACTGTCATTTATAATTTACAGAAGCAGAATTGTGTGAGAGAGTTATTTTAAAAATTCAGAATAAGAGTAGGCTAACTTAAATAAATAGTGCAGTAGCTTAACCCTCTAGCGGGCACACCTTATTGTGTTATGTGATCGGGTGTGTGTTGTGCTGGGTGTTACAGTTTGATTTCTGGATTTCTGGTGCAAAAAAATGAAAACATGCGCTTTTTATTTGATCTCAAGCATACATTTAATTTCTCACCAATAGTATAACTTATGTTACAACACATTGACGAGGTTGGTTTGATAAGCCTGGTAAAAAAGTACTTTTTTGTTGCTAAGCCTGAACATGATCCCGTCAGTACAAAATCCAGCCAGCCTCTTCCACTCTATGCAATGCCTCTCAAAGTAATCAGTAATCACAAATGATTTTCATGACATCTTCTCCTTTCAATGTTGTTTCCCACTCTTGGGACAATAACAGTTCTTCCTTGATTGCATTGTTGTCTCCTAAATACCGAACAAATACTAGTAACTGGCAGCATTGAGCAACGTCGGTACTTTTATCACACTGCAAACTGAATTATGGAGACTTTTTAATTTCACAAACCAGCTGATCTTCAATGTCATTGGACATTGTACCGATCCGTGCCTTCACAGTATCGTTTGATAGGGGAATAGCTTGAATTTTCTTCGAAGCTTCAACCCCTAAAACTTGTTTGACTGCTTTAATCAAATATGGCTTCAATAGGGTTTTACCAATAGTATGCGGTTTCTTTGCCCTGGAACCTCAAATGAAGCTGCGAGGGCTTTTTCAGACGATACATATGCTGTACCAGTTTTTCCTAATTTCATCCTCTTTTAAGTTTTCTAATTTTCCAGCGAAGAATTCAGGTGGCCGTTCACTTAAGTTAGAAAGAACTGTCTTTAAATTATGTAGTTTTGCAGGTTTTAAGGCTTCATTGCTGAGAACAGCAGCACAAATCATGCACTGGGGTCTAATCTTCTTATTTATCTCAATTGCTTTAAATCCGAACTTGATATAATCACTGTCATATTTCCACTTTGGAGCCATTTTCAACACCTGTGGACCACGGACCACCGGTTAAGAATCAGTGTTCTAGTCAATACTTTGTGGTTTGTGTTTATTTACATATGTAACAAAGTGTATTCATTTGATTATAATCTATAAATAAGAACCAAACGTTGCAATCAGTTTTCATGAACTTTCTTCTTTGATTATCTGAGGAACGTAGCACTACAGTAGTATTGTATTTCCACTACACTAGCACAGGTTTACCATCGGCTTTGCTGCATTGGGGGATTCTGCATTTTTACCTTAACACGAGACTCTGTGAACCATTTTCAACAATGAAAGTGGACAATTAATCCTGATTTCAAGAAACCAACCATAATACGTTTCATAGACTTCTTGCTGCACCAAACAGTAATGTAGTGAAAACCACTCCGTTTCTTTGACTATTTGCTTTCTGCCATTTCTCAGCATTTTATGAAACGGAAATATAATTTGGAATTGAATTTAAGTTTGCAGATAAGAGATTGTATGTTAATACCTTTTTAATTACCGGTATTTTTAAACATTTTTAGATGGCTTGATTGAAACTTGATGGATATTTCTTTTAAACTGATCTTAACAATACTAAAACCCGTAGTTAAACTACCGTACAATTATTTAAATTTAAATACTTTTTCACATTTGTAATATTACTTTTATTTATGTCATTAACCTTTTTTTTTTAAATATGACAGGGGTGCATTAGAAAATAGTCAGGACTTAGGGGTACAATTTTTAAAAAGTTTGAGAATCCCTGACTTAAAGCAATAAACCCCCAGATTATAAATATGAACACTGAATTAAGGAAATGTCTACAAGTGTGTTGCAAAGTTGAAATATGTTAATCTCATTTTTTTTCGTGTTTTGGTACTTCTAGTCAAATGGTTTCTACTATGAAACACTTAAGTGACAAGCCCACAAAAACACTCTTAGGACAAAATCCTATTTTTGAATAAATGTATTTAAGAACTCCCATTATTTTCCAGGTCTGAGTCTCCCCACATTTCCCACTCCCGGCATGCCACAAGCCACGGGACCATCAAGCATGGACCCAACCATGGCAGCGTATCAACAGAATCTCCAGCGGGCATTCCTGCAGTCGGCCATGGCTCAGAACATGCAGATCCAGCAACAGTTGTTCGCCCAGAACCAGGCCCTGCAACAAATGCTGGTTCAGCCAACTCAACAACAACAACAGCAACAACAACGACAGCAAATACAGCAGCGTCAACAAGTACAACAGCAGCAGCAACCAGTACGCATTTCTCCAGTTTACTCTCCCTGTTAGATGTAGAAAACTAGGAGCTGTGAGCAAGCTTTGGTGGGCATATAGCAAGGATAAAATGTGGATGTATGTATGTATTTGCAATTTGTTCACTACGACATCAGACCTAATTGCCTTGAATGTTTGCATCTTTTTGATTCCGAGTAGAATTTGCTGTATTTATCCAAGTTTAATCAGACTTCGAATGTAGAATGACTAGATAAGCTTAAAAAGAAACATAATTGGGTCTCTTTATAATGTTTTTTGTTCCGTATTGACTTATAGTTATTTAGAAATACACCTTTGGTGGCGTATTTGGTAGCATGCTGAACTGCTGCACCCAAGATAGCGGATTCATACCCAGCCGAAGTCATCGGATTTTTTAAGAGCGCTGAAAATCCTTCAGTATGCCTTCCTTGGGAGGGGAAGTAAATTAACAAATTCACAAAGAAATTTGATAAAATGGTCCGGCTAGCTCAAAACAGTTGCCAGCGTTTCGCCCCAGTGTACCAATGGGCTCTTCAGTTGGTTATGGTACACCTCACCAAGACGCGTGGCTAGTACATACTGTGAAGGCCGCTGCAAGGCACAAAATGTCGCCACGAGCAGCGCCAATGTACTACGGAAGTCAAAACTTCCTTTCAAAAATACTGTTAGCTTACCTTGCTAATCCATACTGGAAATATCTGTTCCCGAAGGAAACAGGATGTAAATTGTCTGATTGAGCTATGTACATTAACAAATTCACAAAGAAATTTGATAAAATGGTCCGGCTAGCTCAAAACAGTTGCCAGCGTTTCGCCCCAGTGTACCAATGGGCTCTTCAGTTGGTTATGGTACACCTCACCAAGACGCGTGGCTAGTACATACTGTGAAGGCCGCTGCAAGGCACAAAATGTCGCCACGAGCAGCGCTAATGTACTACGGAAGTCAAAACTTCCTTTCAAAAATACTGTTAGCTTACCTTACGTGGCGACTTTTTGTGCCTTGCAGCGGCCTTCACAGTATGTACTAGCCACGCGTCTTGGTGAGGTGTACCATAACCAACTGAAGAGCCCATTGGTACACTGGGGCGAAACGCTGGCAACTGTTTTGAGCTAGCCGGACCATTTTATCAAATTTCTTTGTGAATTTGTTAATGTACATAGCTCAATCAGACAATTTACATCCTGTTTCCTTCGGGAACAGATATTTCCAGCAGGGGAAGTAAAGCCGGCGGTCCCATGTCATAGATTCATGGCATGTAAAAGATCCTTCCACAGACTAAACTTGTAGGAAGCTAAATTGTTAGGTTAGATTTCATTGGAACCCTCTATTAAAGTTCCAACGTTCACAACTAGGTATCATTGACATCTGGTGGCGAAAGTCGGTACTACTTGAAATGGTACGTAACTTGTAGCTCACTCTATGGGTGTCCACTGGAAGCAGCTACAGACTCTGGCGAGCCGAACATGTCCTCGACACTCCCGGCACTAAAAGCCATACGATAAATAAATAAAAATCCACCTAGTTAATACTTAAGAATTAAAATTTTTATTTTAAAATATTGTACATATGTTTTGAGTTGTATCCTCAACAGTTCACAACGGTTTAAATATATTACCAAGTTATCCACAAGAACTTTTCTTCACTTAAAACACAATGAATGTTAAAATATTCTTCTCTTCTATTCGGACCAACTAAAAGTCCTCGTAAAAAAGCGTAATATTGCATGAAGAAAAATGATTGTCTTCTCTCTTGAGAATCTCATATTAACCAGTAGAAAATGGAACTTGGTCCTAATATGCAATAAAAAGGAATCGCTTGTTAGAAAACTAAATGTACAACTTGTAGTAAAAGAAATAGACATAAGCTAAATTCGCTTACACAATTAGTGGTGTCGAAAGGGATCTGTTCCATGTCCGAATCTTGACATATTCTTGTCCTGTTAATAGAGAAAAGTGAATGGTGAAAGAAACTATAATGGAAAAGAGAAAAGAAATAAAAACCAACTCGTAAACACTTACCCCACTGAGAACGATGTATTGCGTGTTATGTATCAAGGCTGCCTCTTGCCATTCTCAAAAATACTTCATGGCTTCAGAAGAGCTCCAGAACTGGGTGATGCATCTACTTTTGGATCGAGTGCAGCCTAGAGCACGATTGTTTGTGTTACCTTTACCTGTTAGATTATTTCTATATGTCCTTTACTAACAAACTATGTAATCGTTGAACCACATCGTATCAAGTTTAAATACTATATCCATGAATATGAATTCACATATCATCATTAAGATGTGCAAATTTTAGCTGACTACATCTTTATATAAGGTCAAACCCAAAAATTGAATTCTGGTCTGAAGTCTGGAACAGGGTACACCCAGTCTTGTGTGGCAAAACTGAGGAGAGGAGGGTTCGATTCCCACCTCATCCACCCTGGAAGTGGTTTCCCATTTCTACTCCAGGCAAATGCCGGAATTGTACCTAACGAAAGACCATGGCCGCTTCCTTCCTTATCCTCCCTTTAATTACAAATCCACACATACTACAGATACCACAATAACACAGATTATTAGGCAATACCTGATCTATATACATACACACACCCAAGTACACAGGGCTAAATGACCACGTTGTCCAAGCCCCTCAAATGAAACAAAAAACCATCAACCAAGAATTGAGAAAGAAAAGGAATTAAAATATATCAATAGTGTTCTTGGTAAAATTTTGTAACCCTCAAAAATTTAAAAATTGTGGTTATGACTGCATTGGATTCTACCTGAAGTATGTTCTGGCAAGAGATTGTAAGCTAGGTTCTAACGATCAATAAATGCAGAAAATAGTTTGGTATAACCATCATATTATGACACATTCTACTTCAGACAGAACAAGGTAAACCAGCACTCCATGTTCAGCTGATATACGGTACTGCTTGCGATTGTACTTAATAATGATTTTTAATGTTGGAAAGCTGTACAAAATAAAGTATTGTAACTGAATAAAAATCTTATTTTGCCTTTCCTGTGAAATCATATAATTGTGGGTTACAACCTTTATACCTCGGAAGAAATCAAGCAACATTATCAGACCCACACTAGAGTTTTAATAATATTGTAAGATGAATTATTCTAATTTTATATCTTTACATATCTTGGAAAAAAATGAATGCAGCATTTAATTGGAACTAGTTTTGAGGAATGGAAAAGTTTTAGTGTTATGTCCTCAGTTTATTCTCTGTTAACTGCTAGGACTGGCCTCCATCACTATACAGTATATGTCCATTTGCCCAAGTACGGTACCAGACAAGTTGAATCCTTATCTTGGCAACTTTTGGAAACTTCACACAAGTTCACTAGTCAAATGCCAACATTTTTCCTCCTGTCAAGATCTGAGGCACTCTCTTTTGCCCCTTTGCCCCTAGTTACATTTACATGTTGATATAGGCTATTTTCTAATTAAGTGCGGAATGTTCTCTCAGTATATTTGGATACATTCTTTATTTGTTTATTTCAGGAGTGAGCATATTGGAAATACATACATACATCTATTGTGTGGCATTGCCTTCTTATTCCTGATAGATTTGGCTTTGAAACTTGAATACATATTAACCTCCTAGCTAGGTAGAAAATGCTTGAATGTGCTTTGCTGCAGACACTGTCACCTTATTCCTTCTTCAATTCCCAACATTGATACTACTGTATTAGCATTATCTGTCTTCCTGATGTAGCTGATCTTTGTTGTGTATTCTTATTTACCTGGTTTAACAATACCTTAATTTGCTTAGTATTTTCACAAAGTTTGGGCTTCAAAACACAACATTTGTATCTTTCTAGAATTGCCTGCTTTCAAGCTATTATTAGAATATTTGGTGTATTTTTTGTTTTAAAGGTATGTGGAGGTTGTAAACAGGTTTGTGATCTCATAGCTTAACAGATTCCCTCTGGAGCCGCAGTTTTAATTTCTCTGCCAGATGACAGAGCAAAGTAGAACATCAAAATTGGAGATTCGATCGCGTACAAGGCTCCAACTCAAAAGATCTCTAACATGGTAGCTGAAGGTATACAATTACAGTGGAACATCGTTTATTCGGACTAATTGGGACCGAAAGTATTCCGGATAACGATTTTTCCGGATAATCGAACATGTGTTTATTTCATAGTACAACCATACTACAATAGCGCAGTTTCTAATGCAGTAAACGCTTCTCCATGACTTGGTCCTTCTTCATCTTTCCTATCTAAGCTTTCATCCTTTTCGTCTTCCCCACTTACTTCTTGCACCAGAGAAGCAATTTCATCATCTTAATCTAAGATTTGAAAACCTGAGTCACTGTCACTTTCCAACCAAGCTTGTGCGCCTTCTCTATCACAGTCGGAAAATCCAGCAACTTGGGGGAATAACTCATTTGTCACTGCATCCAAATCTTCACCAACAGTGCCTGTGGTCTTAAAGGTCTCTTGTTCTCCTGCCAATTTATTCAATACATTTCGAAGATTTTGTGGTGTTAAAAGTGTTCCATCCATCAGCTATAAAGTAACAGTAGTCCTTAAGAGAAAGCTTTTTTGAAAAAAATATCACCCTCTCCTCATCTTCTGCCAACAGTAAACGACGTTAACCTTCCTTCTTGTACATCTGCCTAAGCTTTTTTTTTCCCCCGTCCGGATAATTGACGTTCCGGTTGTTTGACGTCCGGATAAACGACGTTCTACTGTATCATCATCATCATCATCACCACAATGGATTTGTGCTGCAGGGATAACAAAACGTAGCCCTTGGGAGTCTGGTCAACTAGGCTACCAGACCTCGTTTGGTCAGCACCCATGTATTTCGTAATTTGCACCGTGTACATTGTTCTGCTTAGAATTAGGTGCTAAAGGGAATAATAGTCTATGTTACAACAATAGACATGAAATAGTACATTATGCAACGAGCCTATAATGGCAATAATTAAGACACGAGTATGTTTATAAAACGATCGTATGCGAGTTTTATAATTTCCATACGAGTGTCTTAATTACCATTATAGGCGAGTTGCATACGACTGTTTATGTTCGACGATAATTATTATAACTATTTTATGTTCGAACATAAATATTCATAAATATCTGTCGAGATTCAGCCAGTTTTATGTATTGAACAGAGCGCATGAGACGCAGAGAATGCCTTGTATTTGACCATGGCCTCCTCGATTACCCTACTATGACACTAGGCCACGCAGTGAAATTTAAATTAGAAGGCCGTGGAACTCACCGCAGGTGTGATGCTATCGTTATCTAATTGGTCAAACAACTGTTTCTTGAGCTGTGATTGGTGGGAGAAACTGTTTCATAATGAAAAATAGTGTTATAATGATCATCATTATGATACAGTTTTCTGACATATAATAGACAGGGGTCGAACATAAAATTTGTTAATAAAAGTAAAACAATCTATATATTGGCGTTTGGTCTCTTGAAGACATGCAACCAGCTCCATTTTATTTTATTTTATTGTCTGCTGACATGACACTTTCAAGGTATTTGAAATGTTGGACAGTTTCAATTTCATTTTGTCCCAATGTTAGCTTCACTCTCTCAGTCTCCCTGCTCATTACTTACACTTATTGTAAGTCCAGATCTGTCTTAAGAAAAGAGCAAATGTCCCTCCTCATCCCTTAGGACTATAAATATAAAGGCCATTAAAAAAGAAACGACTCGGAGGCTATAGAATGAAAACCGCGAAACGAATCCTAATGCCCTGACCTGGGGACAACGGTGCGGTCCCTATGAGAGCGCTGAGGTACCAAACTCCCGCTAGAGAGAGAGACGTGCGCACACCCACGTGACGACAGAGTGACCAAGCACATGCGTTGACCGTCCACTGCACTCAGTCGAGCGGAAACCGATGACTTGGAGGCTTCAAAAGAAGAGCAAAGGGGTGTAGTGCGTTTCCTGACAGCCGAAGGATTGTGGGGAATGAAAATCCATCAAAGAATGGCACAAGCGATTCAGGGAAGGATGGATGCCGTTGGCTGATGATGCATGGTTGGAGGGCCACACCGCATTACTGATGACATTGTCCAGCAGACGGATACCCTCATTATGCAAGACCGGCGAGTTACTGTAGCAGTCAAAACAACAAAGTCGCCAGTGGAAGCAAGCAGGCTCGCCGCCACCCAAAAAGTCCAAGGCCGTCTGCACAAGTACGGGGAAGGTTATGCTCAGCTTCTTCTTAGACCAAAAGGGCCCCCTTCTTATGGACTTCCTGCAGTATGGGACAATGGTGAATGTGCAGCTATACTCGAAACCCTTAACCTCCCTTTGCACAGTGATCAAATTGAAATGACCAGTACAGCTCACCCGCGGGATTATTCTGATCCATGACAATGCAAGACCCCATACAGCCAACACAGTCAAGGAGCTCTTGCAGACATTCAAATGGGAGGTACTCAGTCACCCTCCATACAATGTCCAGACCTGTTTCCCTGTGATTATGCCATTTTTGGCGAGTTAAAGAAGGCTCTGAGAAGCAAACGATTCACCTTGGACGACAACGTCAAGCAGTACGTTCGGAACTGGTTCACAACGAAGCCCCAGGAATTTTACGGCAATTCACCGCCTTGCGTCGCAGTGGCACAAGTGCCTCAACAGTGCTGGGCAATACTTTTGAAAGAACGGTACAGGTTTTCATTTTATAGCCTTCGGCATGTTTTTTCTTGAATGGCCCTTATATTAGCCTAGTTTTATTTTATGGGTACCTTCTAACTTAAATGCCATTCACTACAGTAGTTTTGACGCTAACCATAACAAACAGAGAAAATTTTAACTAAGGGAATATTTCGTCACTATTTACCTTGTCCGGGATAAGTACGATGTTTTGGCCGAAAAATAAAAATGTTCAGACAGAAAGTTTACTTTATTTATAAAGATCATTATTATCATCATCATCATCAGTTGAACATGAGTGGTGGAATTATAGAGAAGAGTAGTTGTATGAGCTTATGTTATGGATTCTTTCTGACTTATAAACTGAGGAAGAAACAGTACTTTACCATCTTTTGCCTCTGAAACATTCCTTGCTTTCAGCTTTTGCTTATTAACAATGCTTATAAGGCACTAACACCTGCTGAGGTTTGCTGGTTTCGTCTGCACTAGTTGCTATCAAAGAAATTTCTTTGCTACTCTTTTATTTTATTTTTCCATGTAAATATACAAACTTGAATTTTTATCATTGACAAAATAATAATTATTTTTAAGTCAGAATTAAATTTCTTTGTCTA
The DNA here is from genome assembly GCA_946902985.2 of Meconema thalassinum. Lineage (NCBI taxonomy): Eukaryota > Metazoa > Arthropoda > Insecta > Orthoptera > Tettigoniidae > Meconema > Meconema thalassinum. Next base: position 112,395,157 of record OX336393.1, read on the forward strand.
TTAATTTAAGTGATGAAACTTAAATAATAAACAGTATAAGCTGTAGTTATAGGATGGCCAACCACTTGTGTGTAAATGCAGGAAAATATAGGCAATCAGAAATGAGATCAATCATTTCAACATTGATTTACTGTAGATTAGTGAAATGTTTGAGATTGTCATGTAGCATGAGAGAGAACTGACGTTCCACATTCAGTACCATAAATCATGGTATTTAAACTCCTTTCATTCTTGAGTGTTGTTGGTTGGTTAAGAGAAGAATCGTGCACACTATACCTGTGACTAGGAAATCCTTGTGCTGTAAAGTAATTCATTATTCTTGGAATTCGGTATTATGTTCCATTTATTGAGTTATTAATTTCATGTCAGAGTGTTGAAACTTAAAATATAAACAAGATGTCACAAACATATTTTATGTAGAGTCTGCCCAGAAACATGCAACAGCAGCTCTTGAGTGGCTTGGGGCCATGGGGCAGAACTGACAATTGTGTAGATGTGGAGTAGTCTGATTCACCTTTTAGATAACCCTAGTTTTTGAGCTTGTTTTGGATTAGTATTCTGTACTCATTCATCTAGATATAAAAGGTGATTGGTGATTGGAAATTTTACCTTCTTAAGTCTTGAGATGGCTGTCAAATTGAACTTGTGTAGCCTTCTTGAATGGTCTAATGGTTTGTATATATTACCAGTCGACGTAGGTAGGTCGTACAGAAAAGATGGAGAAGCACGATCAAGAGGGAGGAATTCTAGTCTTGGCTGGGGACCTTGTGGTGTAGTGAGTACCAGGGGAGATAAGTTCTTTAGATCAAATTGTGTTCACAACCAGTGTGCTCAGTCCTTAAATTATAATATTTACTTATTTACTTCCTTCATTGAAAGACTGCCATTTGACAAATTATACAATAACCATTCCATCTATGTGAAAATAATATATACTTTAAACAAAGTTCGAAATAAAATCCTACGAATCAATTTAAAAAAAAAGCATCTATAAATAGGGTTACCAGATACTTTTTGCGGAGTGTAGGGCATTTCAGGAAAATGTAGGACATCACTAAACCTAACATTCAAAAGCAAAAATGCATTAAAATAATAAATATTTAATGCATATTATTCTGGTGATATATTTCAATTGTGAAACATCATTCATATTTCTGAACAGGAACTGATTTGTATTGAAGGACAAATTGGACACTGAACTTTATGTTAGTTTCTTCCCACTTTGAAGGTTTAATATTTAGTTGCTAAAATGTTGTTAAATATACACTTCCTCTTTGGCATTGTAGAAAATCATGTTTAGCCATGGTTTAATTTAACACGTGTTGAGAGAATGCTGTCACAATCAACAATGCTAACCCACCAATATTCAAGCAGCAAAGAGAATCGCTCCATAGAATATGAAACGCTCTTCCCACTGATTATGAAATATAACCCCCCCCCCTCTCCTTCGCAATCGCAACTCAGTGTTTCTTCTTCTCCTCCTTTCTTGAACCATTGATGTGTTTAGATGTTAGTAACGAATTTAAGGAAATTTCTCCTGGACCCCGGACAAACGTTTCAACTGTAGGGCATGAATTCATCTGGTAACCCTACCTATACAAATTTGATAAATGAGCAAAATAACAATCGACAATTGACAAAATGAGATCGAAAGGAATAATTACAAAATGCTTGCAAAATAAGACAATACAAAATAAAGCCATTGCAATAACAGTCAGAAACTTTAAGGAAGTATATATAAAATTGACTTCAGAAACCTTACCTAATATTCAGTGCCCTGCCCCCAAGAAGGTCCTTCAGCAGAAGTCTGTACTCAGCCTCACTATAATGTGTAGAGCACATACAGTATCAGTTTCTATAGATTGTAACTTGAGAATGAATAGTGTTTAAATGTGAACTCACAATGATGGGCCATCTTATACAGCTGGTAAATTGTTAATATTGCATCTTATATAATATGTCTCTTCTTTACTACTGTGATTGTATGAAGCATGATGTGTGGTTGGTTTCTTCTTGAGCCTGCACGATCTTAACATTGTCGCTCGAATGTTGCGTGTTATCTGCACCATTCTAGGGGGTGCACAGGATGAGCATGTCTGGACAACATCTTCAGCTGCAGCCCACTTATGATACGCTAGACAAGAACTCCAAGGTACTAGACAGTTCAGTTCAGGTCCCAATCCTAACATCTGCCAGGGTTGTCAGATCTGGAGAAAGTCTTAGTCATTTCTCAACCTGTAGCAGTTAGCATTCTTGGCTGTCAGTCTGGGTTTGATTCCCGGTTCTGCCCAGAAATTTAATTCTGGTCTGAGGGCTGGAACGGTGTACACCCAGCCTTGTGAGGCAAAACTGAGAAGAGGTGGGTTTGATTCCCATCTCAGCCATTCTAGAAGTGGTTTTCTGAGGTTTACCACTTCTATTTTGGCAAATGCCATGATGGTTCCTAACTTAAGGCCACAGCCACCTCCTTTCCAATCCTCACCTGAATTACAAATACACACACTCCAATAACACAGGTTATTATACAAATTCTACATGCACCCAGTTACACGGGGCTAAATGACCATTATGTCGAAGCCCCTCAAATGAAGCAACAATTTTTTTTCACAAAATTTTGTTCCCATTTATTTTGATGTTTTTAAAATTTTCGGGTTTGAACTTTGACCTTGGGCAGTAGCATGTAAATAGTTTGTAAAGAAACTTAAGAATCTAGTCACACAAACCAAAACATTGTAAATGGAAAGTAAGGTGAATCCCATTTGTAGAAAGTGATTACACTAGATATATACAGTATACAGGAAAGCACCCCAAGGTGGAAAGATAATCAATGGACTGGAAAATGTCGATAGAAAAACAGACAAATGACAAACACAATAACAGGCAGGTGCAGGTGGAGAATTAGATAAAAGGAAAAACACATAAAAATGACAAAGTACGAGCTTGTACTATCTGTACAATACTCAATCTGATAGCTGAAAGCTTCCATATGTCATCAATACAGTCTTGGTCCTTGCTGTTCCGCCCTTTAAAGCAACAATAACTTACAAAATTAAATATGGTCTTGAAAATACTGTTCTGGATAAGGGCAGTCTTCACAACATTCATGCCATCAATCCAAATGTATTTTCCCTTTTCATCTCTCCCTCCACTTGTACCTGCTCTCATTCTGTTTATCCTTGACTCTGTGGTCATTTACTTGTTCATTCATTGATTATGCTCTAATTATTAAATTTGCTTTTTAGAATACACAGCATTTAGGTTGTTGCTCATCTCATTTAAGATAATACCAGATTTGTGCCCAGGTATAAGATCATGTACTGAACCTAGGCTGGAGACTAATATAACATCACATTCTGACATGCTGAATACTGTGAAACCAGATTGTAGTTTGGTGAATGTGATATTGCTGATGTATGTCCGATGAGGGGAAAGGAATTCAATCCATAGGTAGCTAAAAGTACAACTGACACCAGATGTGGATGAAATGGCCCTAGAGATGAAAAATATATTCATTTGACATTCAAAACGACAATCGAAGATAATCTGCATTGCAACACCAAGCATTATTTCAAAGTTTGGCATTGTAAACTAATTAAAGGATACTTACTCATCAAAATATTATGGACACTTTCTTGGGGATAAAGTTAATGAACTCTAGTGCCAGTATTATCGGAACAGTGTATGTAGAGTCTCGCCATAAGAGCAATATCCCAAGATGTGTGAAAGTGTTTCAACCTTGTTGAGACAGCACCTACAATGGTTATTGTCTTGGGATCTGCCCGGTGCAGCTCTCTCTGCTACCTCATTAGCCACCAATTTTAACCCGTCACGTTATTCACTAGTGGTTAATCCATGATAATAAGAGATCCATTTGTTGGAGGGCGCGGACTCTTTGAATAGAGTGCCCTTCTGAGAAATATTACATCACTTCTCAAATTTGGTATTTTGGAGCTTCATCATCACCATCATCTTGTACAGTTTCCAGCCCCAGGCTGGGTCTGTTTGGAACATAAGCCTCGCCACTTAGTCCTTTCTTCCCACCACCTCTCCGCTGTCACTCTGGTCCAGTCCTCGCCTCTCTTCTTGACACATTCCTCCACTCCTTTCAGCCATCTATCTCTTGGTCTTCCCCTTGGTCGTTTCTTCTGCATCTGCATCTCATGTATCCTCTTGGGAATCTTCTTCTCATCCATTCTCTTTAAGTGTCCATACCACCTCAGTCTTGATGTCTCAATCCTACCTTGCAAGGGCTCCTCTTTCACCATTTCCCTGACCTTTTCATTCCTCACCCTGTCTCTTCTTGTTACTCCGATCCTACTTCGCAGGAACTTCATTTCACCTGCCTGTATTCTTTTGGAGTTTATCTTTGTTTATTCTAGTCGGCCTGTCCCATCTCTTGGGATTTTAAGGCTGTCATTTTGTGTTAATTTCAGACGTTTATATCAAGGCATGACATCTATAATAATAGAATATTTAGGTGTTTTGTAAATAACAGCTGTCAACGAAATCTGTCCCCCCTCCACTGGCGACGCTACTTTTGGGTACTCCCTACTGAATCTTCCTTGTAGTAAAATGCTCGGAAGTAGCAAACCATATATGTACAGAATATAGCAGATAATTGCATTGTAAATATTAGAAAGTATATATTATACAACTAAAACTTACTGGGAAATTCTTCTCGTCTGACAACCCTGGATGATCTTCTTTGGCTGTTGACAGGTGTTTTAACGTAACATACGCTTAAAATGTAATTACCCAATAGACTGAGTTAATTGGTACAATATACAGGGTATTTCTGTGACAATGAAGCTGTCTTTCAGGGATGTTGGTGACTGGCACAAGGGACAATTTGAAATAGGGAAACCCAGTTAGGTAACACCTGCATCAGCTGGTAGAAGCCCGAATGGGTGTGGGGTATCTCAGCATGAATGTTTGTGAGTAATCAACACTGGCTTCCCCCAGCATCAATGCAGGCATTGAGGATCGTACTACCTACCCGTGTGGCAGAAGTGCCGTCAATAAGAACGTGATCCATTGCAACTCAAGTCGGTGGCACACACAGTACATATCATCACAGCATGAGAATGTATAGTGTTACACATGACGAATGTTGTATCCCACATTCATTTGGGCATCTACTAGGTGACAAAGGCATTTCCGGGCTGCGGTTCCTTGTCTTAAATCAAGTCACCAGCATTCCCGCAAGCTTGTATCATCACGTAAACACCCTTCATTTTACTTCAGCAATAGGCTTATTTATAAGACAACTTGGCAAATTTCTTAGAAATAAGGAGATAATCTAAATTCCAGAGCATTATAGATCGCTAACACTATTCTTTTGGTATTAGATTTCATTTTTATCATCCATCACATTTTGCCACCTTACTTGAGTTTGCTATTATTGTACATCTTTATTTCTATATAGTCCGCATCACCATAAATAAGTTGCTATCAATGTAACCGTACCATTTGCCGCCGCTCCCATCACTATAGACATGGTGATTTAGTGTCATTTCGTACTGTTGGGTTGAATCAGGGCTGCATTCATTGTTTCCACACATGGTTCAAAGTCATATTTGCAGACACTGGAACTGGCATTTATAATGTAACTTGAAATTTGGCAGCCATGTGCTGATTGTTGTCCGTCACTGTAACGTCATTCGATGTTCGCCAATCTTATCACCAGTATGCAGATATCAACGCATTACATAACCTATAAATCAAGGAATATTGATAGATTTTCCCTTAATGTAGCCTACACTACAAATTACAGTACCGGTATGTGATTGGCACAAAAATATACCATTTATAATTGACCCACTGTTATGTTATTGCAGTGTAATTTTATGAAGGTTACGAATGTAAATAACTATGTTGGCAACATTCTCTCGGACAAAAAATATTCATCAAAGAATAAATAATTTACCTTTTAGTAGTTAAAGTAATGTGATGCCAACTTTACAGCATTTTATAATATTGGTCCAATTTTAGCACAGAAATTTTAGAAACTTTGTCTTTTCATTGTCGCCTTTGTAATGTAGTAAAGAAATTACTTTTCAGTCGGTCAACACATTAATGTGTCCAATGGCATTAAATGCTGTGGATAATTTTTAGATTAATAGAGATGACCTTAAAGTATTGTGTCTCTATGGTGAACATACTTTGAAGTCTAAGAGAGGCGGCTTTGTGGCGTAGTTGGTAGCATGCTGAGCTTCTATGCCCAAGATTGCGGGTTCAACCCCGGCCGAAGTCGTCAGATTTTTTAAGAGCGTTAAAAATCCCTCAGTATGCCTTCCTTCGGAGGGGAAGTAAAGCCGGCAGGCCCATGTCATAGATTTATGGCATGTAAAAGAACCTTCCACGAACTAAAATTTGTGGTTTAGATTTGATTAACGCTATTAAGTTCCAACGTTCGCCGCCAGGTTCTGGTTGCTGTAGCAACTAGTTGCCAAGTTTGCAGCTAGATGTCATTGATGGTAGCATTTGATAGCATAATTGGGAACTACTTGATATTGATCATCTGCATTCCTTACCTGAATTACAGATAACACACACTAATACAGCCACCACAATTAACACCGGTTATCAGACAGATTCTACACACACCCAAAATACACGGGGCTACATGTCTGTGTTGTCGCAGCCCCTAAAGTGAGGAACCAACCAAAGTCTAAGAGTCGAAAATGTAGACCTGTACTACATTTCGCATTGAGTTTAACATAAACATCATCAGTTTTCATTTTCACTAAATTTATATTGTCAGCAAAGTGGCAGTAATGTAACCCATATAAACATTATATTTTTCAATTAAATCTTAGTCACAGGTCACCAAGACAGAGTTCCAGTGTCGCTGCTAGATGGCAATACATCAACATTGGTGCGTAGACAACCTCAGGTAGCTGAGGCCATGCGATTCACAATGTCTTCTCTTCATACCTTCATTCTCATTTCTTACACAATGAATGTTAAGAGAAACACTAAAAAAAGTAATTTAAAAAATGTATTTACCATTCTTCAAATGGAATATGAGCAGCTTAACATTATAAGAGGTTATGGGCTTATATGGTTGCAGTTGAGTTATATAAGACCTAATGTATATAAATTCTAAAAAATGTATATATTTTGTATTCAGCTCTTAACATTTTCTTTCTTCTCATAACTATTCTTCTTTCTTCTTTGTGATTGGTAGAACTGGAGTTTTTTTTTTAAGGAGTGTGTTGTTATGTTATTCTTATCAATACTGCATCAATAATGCATCCAGTCGAGTAATGCCCGTTGCTCACGGTAAAATGTTTCATAAAATGTATTTTACAACTAATTTTATAAAAATTTGATGAAAGCAAGCTGTGTTGTTCACGGTAAAACTATTTTATAAAATCCGTAGATGTATCAGGATCGCCATCTACCGATAAACTTCTGAACCAAGAATCAGCTGTTCAACACACATTGGTTTGATAGTATGGCTCCAACAAACAAAGCAGAAATTGCAAAAATTGCTGCTTTAGCTACAATTATATGTCATACAGTGGTAAAAAGGAAGAAAAGAAATGCTAGGAATTGCTGAACTCGGGAATGGATAAAAAGAAGAGAAGAGTAGAGGAATGCTGTCCTTGGTCGAAAATGAGTTGAGGTTAGAAGATCAGAATTCATATAGGAATTTTCTAAGAATGGAGGAAAGCAGTTTTAAAAAACTCCCTAGATCTTGTTGGACCCAAAATTATAAGACAGGACACTAATATGAGGCAAGCCATTTCTCCTGAAATGGGACTGCAATAAATTTCGAAGCCCGTTTATCTTCGCCTTCACATCACCCTGGCTTGTGTTCGGTCGAATTTGTGAAACATATTCGGCGATTGAGATTTCTGCCTCCCTTCTTGCATTTCTATTGTGGTATATGGGCGTTTCTGGTACTAATCCAGTAAAACACTAACAGCTTCCTTAGCCCAGCCGGAGCCTGCTATTTTAGAAGTGTTTGTTTACAAGCAAGCTTCACAATCTTCTCACCACGTGGCGCCAGCATCATTGTCATTGCAGCGTCCCTGATTGGTTCGTTTCATAAAATTAATTTTACGCAATAGAACATGCCCTATTTTATGGAAAGTTTTATCAAAGGTTTTATAAAACTTGAATTTGACACTGAGCAACAGAAATTTTTTAAAATTAAATTATTGTACAATAAATTTGAAGGAAAATTTTACCATGAGCAACGGGCATAAGACTGCTGATAAACACAACATTTTTATTTATTTTTGAGCATATACCAACTGTATCACCTATAAGTCATCAGCGACGTTTTCTCCCTTGTTTCTTAAGAGATTATTGAGGTTTTCTTTTAAAAAATGTGGAGGTAGAGTCAACCGAAACATGCCTATTTATCGACTATGTCATACAATGTCCAGTTTTATGAAGGCAGTATTTTAATGGAATACAACAATTAACTTTGTTTTTCCATCACAAATTTCTGGTGGTCCACCCAGTTAGTACATTTGATTCATTGGATTTAGAGGGGGCAGGTCAACAGTGGAACCCATTTTCATTCTGAGACAGAACATTTAAAAGAGTTGGAAATATGGGAAGGATATGGTAATGACTTTTATTGATCTAGAAAAGGCCTATGATAGCATCCCTAGAACAAAAGTTTGGGAAAGCTTAACAAATAGGGGGACAGGCAAGGAACTGAGGAATGTGCATGGAGTGCTACAGTAGTGTGAAGACTAGAGTCTGAACATCGGAATGGTTTAAAATTGACACTGGACTAAAGCAAGTAAGTGTGTTGTCACCATTATTGTTCGTAATGGTGATGGATGACATCATGAAGGCAGCAATGAAAGAATATACCGTAGTAGGGCAAAGATGAAGGTAATGTTATTTGCAGACGACGTTGAGATCTGGGGGTGGAGGTACAAGAACAGTTAGACGTAATAAATGAAAAGATTGAGCAATGGGGATTGAAGATAAATATGGAGAAGAGTAAAACATTGGTGATGAGTAGATATAAGAAAGAAGGAAAAGGAGTAATCAATGTAGGAGATAAGGAATTGGAAGTGATGAAACACTTCAAATACTTGGGAAGTGAACTGACTGAAGATGGAAGACTAGATTTGGAAATTACCAGAAGAATACAACTCGGGAGTGCTTTCTACCAACAGGTACGGGGACTAGTATGGAACAAGGATATACCAATAAAGGCTAAAGAAGTTATGTACAAAGCATATTCATCATCATCATCTTGCACAGTTTCCAGCCACTGGCCGGGTCTGTTTGGAACACAAGCCTCTCCAACGTCGTCTTCTGTCTTCCCACCATCTCTCAGCCTTCACCCTTGTCCAGTCTTCTCCTCTCTTCTTCACGCTTTCTTCCACCCCCTTCAGCCACCTGTCTCTCGGTCTCCCTCTTGGTCTCTTTCCTTCCCACTTCGTCTCGTGTATCTTCCTGGGTATCCTCTTCTCCTCCATTCGTTTTACATGTCCATACCATCTAAGTCTAGATTTCTCTATACCATCATGTAATGGTTGCTCCTTCATTAATTCTCTGGTCCTCTCATTTCTTATTCTGTCCCTCTTTGTAGCTCCAATACTGCTTCTCAAGAACCTCATCTCACTGGCCTTTATTTTGCTCTTCTCCCTTCCTTTCATTACCCAGGTCTCCGAGGCATACGTCAGGATAGGGACATAGTACATCTGATATATGATCTTTTTGCTGTTTTGAGGGACATCCTTGCTCTATAACATGCTTCTCACACTCCTCCGGAATGCTTCTGCCTGTCTCCCCCGCTCATTTATTTCTCTATCGTTTCTTCCATTACCTTGTTATCAGGCTTCCCAGATACTTGAAACTCTCCACTTTCTTCAGCTGTTCCCCACCAATTGTTATTCCTGTTGTGGTTCTCTCCTTCTTCCTTGTTGTGATCACCAACTCACTCTTATTTATGCTAAATTTCATCCCATACCCTTGTATTATTCCTTCCCACACGTCCAACTGTTCCTGTACCTCCTCCTCCTTGTTTCCCCAAATCATCAAATCATCTGCAAACACCATTGCTTTCATCTTTCCTTCCCCAATTACTTGTGCTACTCGGGTCATTATGTCATCCATCACCATAATGAAAAGTAACGGTGACAGTGCACTTCCTTGTTTCAGGCCGCTTCTCTGTTCCAACCAGTCCGATCTCTCTCCTCCCACTATCACACAGCTCACGCTTCCCTTATACATCTCCTTTATCCTCCTTATAGTCCATTTTTCTACTCCTCTATCCTACATTTTTTTTTTTTTGCACCATAATGAAACTGTTCTACTCGGGTCGTTGTTATTTAGCATAAGAGGGAGATGAATAATTATTATATTCCATTTATTTTTTATCTTCACCCACACTCATCACCAAAGAATCTCCTTACAACGACTAGCTTCAGAAAAAACTTTTTTAACTTCCATCCTTATAAGCAACTTACTACATTTTTTTTTATAACACTCCCATTAAATCTCACCAAGAACAATAATCTCCACAGAAAAAACACAACAGATACTCACTAATAACTAAATCTTGCAGTATGGACTCTAAAATAATAACCAAAGATATATAAAAACAAAACAGCATCGTAAATGGAAATATAAAATAGAGATTTTAAAATATAAGCATGGCTTCCCCTACCTCACTACTGAATTATATCAAGGAAGCCATGTTATAACCCCAAACTTTTTCTAAGAGACTAGTAACATAACTTTGTAACCTCATGTTACAATTCGCCCCCTAATGTGATTCTCATGTGAGAAGCACATGGGGACCACATTCATAAAATAACATAAATGAAAATACAACACAATACATATACACTAAGATATCACACACAGTAAGATGCCTTATCAATTATCATTATTTACAGAAGGAAGTCGAGGTTGGCATAAATCTTCACTGTTGTTAACTTGTTCACGTCTGGCATATGTTTCCGAAAAGCTACTTCTAAAATGCCTCCTCTCTCCCGAGTCACTTCCCAAATGGTCACAATTCACTTCCTCATCACCTCGGAAAGTAATGATGCGTCAGTCCCAATAACTGCCGGCTCCTTCTGTATTTGTTCCACAGACATCTCCCGTTGACTATCTGGTGTAAGGATCCCTGAAGTAGCAACTAAATATTCTGAATCCAACCCATCACCAAGCTGCAATCCACTTTCCAATATTAAATCGTGAAGAGCTAAAGAAATGAGTTCATTTGATAAAGACATGCCATCTCCACACTTTTCATCATCTGCACTGCTCTTGTCGATGTTGCTACCATCTCGAATGTATAAATAATCATCTCTATTAATATCCAGATTAAACACTTGCCACCCAATACTGTCATCATCGTCTGTCAAATTTGCACCTTCCACACAACTCACACTCGGAACTCATGAAGACTCTCGTGAAACTTCAACCATATCATTCACAACATAATACCCATAATCGTTAACTACATTGTTATCAAATGTATTGCGATACTGGTTGCAAACTGTTTCTCCATCACTAACAGAATCCAAAATCATGATATCACTACTGAAAACTTAATCTTCATCCTCAAAATCACTCCCTTCCCCTTTCTCATTCTTCCACTTTTCGTTCTTCCTGTTAATCTGTTTCTCCTTCTTCTCCATTCTCCTTTCTTCCTCTGCCTTCCATCTCGTCTTTCTCTTCATCCGCCATGTCATTCCGTACCCTGTACTTCTCATCTTCCATCTCCACCATACCTCTCTCCTTCCCTTCCTCATTTTTCTCTTCTTCTTTCTTGTCTGTCTCATACTATTCAACAAATCCTTTCTCTTCATCCTACATCTCATCTTTTTCATCCCCATCTTCCTTCTCCAACGCTTCTTCACCTTACCTTTTTCCAGTATGCTGTCTTCTTCATGACTCACTCTTGCACTTTCGCCCTCATCTTTAACTTCTTTTTCTTGGCTGCTATTGTCCTGCTCATGACCAACTTCATCTGCTAGTAGTTTCTCTTCTTCATTTTCTTCCATCTCACCTCCTCTGTTATCCATCTCTCCTTTCTTCTCTACCATGCCCTCTATCTCATCTTCTTTCTTGTCCTCAGTTTTATCCTCCTCCACCATTTGACCTTGTTCTTCTTCACCTTGTTCTCTCTCTTGTCCGTCTTTCATTTCTTCTTCTCCGTTATCTGTTTCTCCTTTCCCTTCTACCTTGCCCTCTATCTCATCTTCTTCCTTGTCCTCAGTTTTATCCTCCTCCATTTGACCTTGTTCTCTCTCTTGTCCATCTTTCATTTCTTCTTCGCGCCCCCCACCTCGTTGATACTTTTCTTGCTTCTTGTTCCCTTCTTCATTTAGTTTTCTATCATTTCCTTCTATTTCAGCAACTGCAGCATCACATACTTCACATATTTTCTCCATTTGTACTTTCATTGAGTCTATCTGCTCACATATCCGTTCACTCCCCTTATCAATGATGTCACTCCTCTTGGTCAACTGCTCCATGATCATTTGGAAATCACTAAAGTTCATCTCCCCCATTCGTGTTCCTTGTTGGTGCGTCATTATGGTTTGAAACTGTTCTACTCGGGTCGTTGTTATTTAGCATAAGAGGGAGATGAATAATTATTATATTCCATTTATTTTTTATCTTCACCCACACTCATCACCAAAGAATCTCCTTACAACGACTAGCTTCAGAAAAACCTTTTCTAACTTCCATCCTTATAAGCAACTTACTACATATTTTTTTTATAACACTCCCATTAACTGACCAAGAACACAATAATCTCCATAGTTAAAACTCCACAGATACTCATTCATCAAGAAGAACATCAAAGAATAAAGAAAACAATAAATGAAAATCCACAGCCTGCTTCCAGTCTCCGACCGGGTCAGGAATGGAATGAATGGAGCCCCGATCTAGCGGCGAGGATATGAACTGTGCCGGCTGCCGAGGCCTGACGCACTCCTCTGGGGCAATGATTAAATGAATGAGAGATGAAATGAAATGATAGTGGAGAGTGTTGCTGGAATGAAATTTTGACAGGGAAAACCGGAGTACCCGGAGAAAAACCTGTCTGCCTCCGTTTTGTCCAGCACAGATCTCACATGGAGTGATCGGGATTTGAACCACGGACCCAGCGGTGAGAGGCCGGCGTGCTGCCGCCTAAGCCACGGAGGCTTACAATAAAGAAAACAATACAACATCATTAAAAATATATTATGTACACAGATGTGCAACTATATCCCATGGCCTCCTTCCTCACCAAAGAATAATGATTCAAATAACATTGTAACCACATGTTACAGTTCCAACCAGTCCGATCTCTCTCCTCCCACTTTCACACAGCTCACGCTTCCCTTATACATCTCCTTTATCCTCCTTATAGTCCATTTTTCTACTCCTCTATCCTCCAGGGACTTCCATACTTTGTTTCTGCATACACTGTCATATGCTTTCTCAATGTCCAGGAAGGCCATCAGTAGATCTGTTCCATGCTCATAGTGCTATTCTTGTAACTGCCTTACAGCAAAAATCAAATCCACTGTGGACCTTCCTGCTCTGAAGCCATGTTGTTCTTCCCTCATCCCTCCTTCTATCCTTGTCCTAATTCTCCTTTCCAAAACTTTCTCAAACATCTTTGCACAATGACTCATCAGTGTTATTCGCCGATAGTTTCTGCATTCTGTTCTACTACCTTTCTTGAAGATCGGGACAGTTATTCCCTTTTTCCAGTCCTCTGGGGTCTTCCTTTCCTTCCATGCTGTCTTCATCACTCGGTACAACCATTGTATCCCCACCTCTCCTGCTGCTCTCACCATCTCCACACTGAACTCATCCACACCCGGTGCCTTCCCTCCTTTCATCTTCCTCACTGCATCTTCCACTTCTTTCCATGTTAAGTCCTTTTCTGTTCGCAGTTCATCTTCCTCTTCCCCGATTTCTTCCTCCTCGCCGTGGTTTCCATTTGGGTTCAGGAGTTCTTCAAAATATTCTTTCCACATTTTCTTCAGTTCTTCCCTATTTTCTATCTCTTGTCCCCTTTTGTTCACCATTCTAACATAATCCGTAGGATCCTTCCGCCGCTTATTCTTTACCATCCCATACAGGACCTTTTTTGTACCTTCACTATCCTCCTTCATCATCTTTGTACACTCTTCCATCCACTTTCTTCTTTCCTCAGCCACTACTCTCTTTGCCTCCTTCTTTCTTTCCTGGTACTCTTCCCTTGTCTCTACCGTCCTATTTTGATACCACCTCCTAAAGGCTCTATTCTTTTCCCCTACTATTTCTTTTGTCTTCTCATTCCACAAAGCATATTATGTTCCTATAATGACATATGCAGCAGAAACTTGGACAATGACTAAGAGGGATGAGAGCAGAGTACAAGCAGCTGAGATGAGATTCCTGAGAAGTATGGTCCAGAAAACGAGTGAGAAATGAAGATATACGGAAAGAACTGGGAGTACAGAAACTAAATGAATGACAAACTGGAGCAAAACAGATTGAGATGGTTTGGACATGTCAAACGGATGAATGAAGTAAGGTTACCAAGACGAGCACTGGAACGACGGATGACAGGGAAGAGAGGACGAGGAAGACCAAGAATGTGTTGGATGGACTCGGTGGAGAATAGTATTAGAAAACGGAACCTGGAAAAGTGGAGAGGAACCATATTTGCTCCCACCCAGTGTCAACTGGAAAAGGGGAAATGAAGATGATGACGATGATGATGATGATGATGATTTAATAAATAGTTATATAGGTCTTGTCCCCTTCTTTAGCAACACACAATCAAAATTTGCATTTACATCACTAACTGACATAAAAATTCAACTTTTTCCTCATCACTAATAAATATAGAAAACAAAAATAATCATTTAAAATAGGACAACTATGAGATATCAAGAATGTGAAAAAGTCCATTGATTTATGATGAATTTGAAGTCTTGTTAAAAACACGTTGTTCACTACTTTTAGTACTGACATTGGTTGTGCCACTATTTATTTTGTTCCCGACTAATATGTTGGCTACCTTGGTACTGATAAGTCCGAAACATGTACCATAAATTTTTAAATAATGTAAGTGTATTGGCAAGGTGGATATAGTATATTAATATTCTTCTAGAAATTGTAATACTACTTTGTTTGACGAATTGCTACTGCGGTCTCAGGTTAGTCTAGGATATTTATAGGCAGTGACCATGCAATAAGACTATAAGAGTGTATGTCTACCCCTTATTTTTACATTTCAATGGGGTTGGAGATGAGATGCAATGAACTTCAATGTAATAGGTGGTTTCAAAGACTGGATACCCTTCCTAATGCGAACCTCACAAGAGGAATTAATGGGAAATGTAATGAAAGATGTGGTCACAACGTATTAGAAGGTACCATCCTGACGTTTGAAAATGAGAAATCACAGAAATCTATTTCAGGGGTGGCAAATGAGGGGGTTTGAACGCACACTTACAGAGTCTGCAAGTAGCTTGGTCCCACTGTCTAGTGCTGCACCTTGGCGACTATAGAAGAGTAAAATTTTATAATTCAAATAATGATTGATTGTCACTTTTTGGCCTGGTTTCCCTAGTCTTGCCTCACCACACTTTGATAAGGAGCAAATGTAGGCTGTGAACATGACTTTTCACATACCCTGTATAATTTCATTTTCTTCTGTTATCTGTTCACTGTGAAACCCCCATTCAGTATATGCAGTCTTTGGTCTCAAAATGCTCTTAAATAAAGTAAAAATCTGTTCTGGTTATTGTGCTGTGATTTACAGTGGCACTTGTTATTTAACGAACAATTGATTGAACTTTTTTAAAATTTTATTTCTGCTTTTAATTTATCAGCTAGAATTGTAATAAGTTTTGTGCCTAAGTAGTTAACTCATAATCTTTCCTTTGGAAATTATGATAAAATATAAAGGAAATTGGAGCATTAATATGTGAGATCTGGAGCTTACTTTACCAAAATTATTATACAATCAGCGCACTAATTTAAGTTTTCTTCTGTATGATCCCTTCTCCTTTTGTTTATTAGCATCCCATATAATTTCTTATTAATTTTAAGTGAACTTTTTTATGATTAATTCATCTTGTTAGTTTATTTTTTACTTCCTGTCATGTGCAACTTTGATTCATAGATAAGCATTTAGTTACATCCTGCTGATATCGACATGTTTATTACACCAATATTTGAGGTAGTTTAATGGAAGCACTGAAATTATAAAGGTTTCATTCCGGGAGCCTGAGAACGGCGAGCTATGGTCAACAGAAAAACGCCAGACGACTGCCGTTACCTCTATCATGCAACAGCAGTATGCATCATCTCCTGTCCTTGCAAAGCAGCAGTTTAACTCGCCAGTAACTCCGCAGTCTGTCAGCTACATAAAGCAAGAATCAACCACCACTAGAGCTCAAGTGAGTAATCATTCAATGTTACCAACAGCCCACTGATAAAATAACCAAAGCAGAAACAAGATTAGGGGAAACATAATTGGTTTTACTTCAATGTAACACTTCCATCCTGTTAAAAGATGAAATATTATAAGTTTTCAGCCATTGTTGAGCGAAAGGTGAATAAATGAATTTGTGTTCGAGATAAACTCGAAGAGAGATATTGCCCAGGTGGCATCTTAGTATGTTATGTCAAGTATTATTACAGAGTGTGCACTCAGTTCGTTACTAACTGAGTTTAGAACATAGTTCTCCTAGCATCTAATATGGGCCAAGTGGAAAATCAACTTTTCCTTTATTTTTCTACTAAATATTTCAGGTTGGAAGTATACAGTATATGCAGCATTATTGTGTGTTGAATATTATAATTTCTGAAGGTTATATATTCTTACCAGTTCGTTGTTCCACCTATCAATACAATTCATTCTCAATTTCTAATATACAGGGTCATTATCTTTGTGCGCAAGCTAAGCAGGCTTTGACTGGCGCAGATCACGGGCGCGCTTACACGGTTCAGCCGGTGGTTGGCACGCACTATTACCAAACACATTTAGGCGGGAGACTCCCGATTTTACACTGTTTCTCCTGCCCTTCCGCTTAACGTATTAAATATCCAGATTTTTCAAAAAATATTGCGTGTAATTTCGGACTAAAAGTGCGAGATGACAAACTCCAGTAAGCCATCGAACAGGTCGTATTTCGATACCGCAGTTTCGCTTCGTATTGTTAATTTATAGATAATTCTCCATAACTACGCGTTGCGCTTAGTTGGATTTGAATATCTCTGTGTTTGAAATAGTCGATGGTTAATTTAGCGCGTGTTCCTAGAAGTTTTCATAATAGCCTGAGGGTAAGAGGAATATTGTATCTGTTTATCACATGAAATTATTTATGTATAACTCACATGTTGTTGGCATTAATATGCCGGTAGGCTCTTGTGATTTTGTCGGTTCCTCGGTAATTTACTATGGCGAAGAAATATGATTTGACATCGTTCGTTTTCAAAATCTCCTGATTTTTCAGTTTGAAAGGTTGTCAGGTATGCAAACATGTTCAATAATGTGTACTTACTGTGCTCATAGCCGATGCTGAAAATGTCCTCCATCTCATGCAACACACACCTGACATCTTCTGATGAAAGAATGGACAACAATCTCTTCTAATTTTTGTTCTGTAAGAACACAACGTTGTCTGTCAACGTTTTATTATTCGAATTATTGATATGCACATGTTCGTGCAATGTGAATTGGTGTCTAAGCATGACCAACAATCACAGTAATCACAATACTCACTAAACGTGCAACACGTCTAAGCTTTGCAGATACACGTCCATATGAATGACAAAACGCGTGTGAACTAAAGATATGAGTCAGCGGAGAGGGGTATTGCGAGGTCCACTCGTTTCGCACCTAGCCAGCCAGCTGAGTGGACCGCGGCAAACTATTGCTTCATTTGGCTGGCCAGGTGCGGACCTCGCAATACCCCACTTCACTGACTCATATCGTTTAGTGAGTTGTCTGAAACAAGACGAAAATTTCGAATCATGTTTCCAGGAAGACCTATGCCCCATGCCAGTAAAATTAGGAGGCTTGCTAAATGATTCAAGAAAACTGTCTCCGTAAATAATAAAAGAGTTAACAGACAACAAGAATTAGATGAGGTGTTTAGGAGGAGGAAGTTTCATACATCTGTTACAACAAGGTTGAGTGGAAAATGAGATAGGAGAATTCAAAGTGTTTCAGATGTTTAAAGTGTTTGGTTGACTAACCATGATCATGTTGTAGGTACATCGCACTCAGTCACCTACCAAGGAGGGAGGTATTGCTTTGAGGAAACTGAGTCCCATTAAGAGTCCAGCTGCTAACGCACATACAGCATTCACAAATGTTCTTAGTGAGCTGAAAAGTAGGAAGAGTTCCATGGAGTCCAATTACTCTGCAAGCAACAAGGTAATTATCATCATCTCTATATGTTCATCATTTACCATCAGTGAGCGAGGAGTGATGGGGAAAGGGCTGGAGTGGGGTCAAAAAATATCCTAATATCCAGGAGCTTAAGTTCACATGATTGAACATCACGCTGTAGCTTGAATGGTGCATGTTCGCAGCAAGGAATAGGACAGTGAGAGCATATGCACTGACACTAGGAAGTTGGTAGTCCTGGGATATTCTCCTCGCTCGCTAGCTGAACTAAAATTTTGGACAGTCATTATTTAGGCAAAGTGCATCACATTTTTATTTAATATGAAATGCACACAATGTGCAAAACAGAAAGTGAGTTCTATTATTCTAGTCCTAGATTTATTATTGATATTTGTCTTTTTTCCCGATACCTTTCACAGTGTTTATTGCACAGTTCACACATGCAGTCTTCATTCGGCTGGTGGAATCTTTTGTTGTGGCAGAACTTGTGGCAAAACCATGCATTGCGTATCGTGTTACTACATGTCAGAGCTCGTAGTTGACCCATTTCCAAGCTATCGTCCTTCTGGCGTCGGTTGAGTAAACGTCATTCCATTTCTATTTCTATTAGTACTTATGGGACTCATGGTGTTTGGCAGGAGTGTCTGTATTCAATGAAGAAAGTTTCTTTCATTAAGCCATATGCCAGCCTCGATCGTGCTGTCTTTCCAATACCCAGGACTCGTTTCATATAGAAGGCTTTGACTTTCTCTATTGTGATGAGGTCGTTGATTTTAAGTAGTGCCAAAATTCAAGTATCCAAACAACACTGACATCCTTCAACACTTATGTCAAAGAAAGGGCAATGTACAACATTCAGCAGCCTCAAAACTCTCAATAAAAATAGCGATACTTAAAACAGCCATAGCACCAATAGCAACTTACGGGATCGACATAATCTAGGATAAACTTAAAGGATCCAAGCTGTTAGTTTAAAATAACCATTTTATAAACTTCTTTACATACTGTGACATGATGAAAGGAGGCTTGTGGTTTTATGTGACCATTAATCGTGCGATCATGAGCCACGGGATGTCCTTTTTATATGGAATCCGAACCGTTGCATGGCATTTCACTTAGAAAATCTCACATGTATTGACCGGAAATTGAACCTGGTCCACCTTGGTGAGAGGCAAATAGCTTGACCGCTGCGCCACCACGCACCCATGTGACATGATGTACATAGACATAAAGCAAACCATGTTTGCTTTTCGTTGGTCCTTGCTTATATATCAAATTCAGAATATTTTTTCTTGAAATTTAAGATATAAATCTTCCTGTATAATCAACATTTTAAACACTTAATATCGGGCAATAATATCCTTCGTGAGAGAGAGCCATAAAATTACTTGGTACAGCAGGGATTTGACTAGGAAATCAGTGGTGGACTATATTCTATGCGGGAAGGAGACAAAGAAGAGTATCACGGATATAAGGGTAATACCTTCAGAAGCCCTGGACAGTGACCACCGTCTGCTGGTCGCCAAGGTGAGAGGACTGAAGGAAAAGAGGAGAACTGAGAACCAAGAAAGAAGAATAAGGACGTGGAAGCTGAAGGAGGATAGAAATAAGGAGAAGTTCCTGATATTAGTGAGGAACAAATTACCGAAGGATGATCCGAAAACAGGTGAAGAAGAATGGAATAGGTTCAAGGACGTGTTGGTAGAAGCAGCGGAAGTCTTGTGTGGCAGAACTAGTGGAAAGAAAAGGTGGAAGGAAACACCATGGTGGAACCCCAGAACTAAGGAAGCAGTGAAAAAGAAAAATGAAGCATTCAGGAAATGGTTCCAACAGAGGACAGACAGAACAAGAGAAGAATACTAAGTGCGGAAGAAAGAAGCAGGAGAAGTAGTGAAGGAAGAGAAAAAGAAATGGCTGGAGAAATGGACAGAAATGATGGGGGAGGACTGTGATGGCAGTAAGAAAGTGTTGTATGGAATGATAAAGGCAAAGAGAAGAGATACAGGGGAAAATGTCAGAATGGTGGACAGGAATGGAAAGGAGGTCGAAAATATGGAAGAAGTAAAGGTTATCTGGAGAGAATACTTCAAGGAACTCCTAAATCCAACTAAAACCAGCATAGTGGACATTGTGGAGGAAGAAACAGACAGTGACCAAGACATTTCAGAGAAGGAATTGACATGGAAAGAAGTGGAGGAAGCATTAAAGTAGATGAAAGGGGGAAAGGCACCGGGAATAGACGAAGTGAGTGTGGAGATGGTGAGAGCAGCAGGGGTGATAGGAACACAGTGGCTCTTTCGAGTAATGAAAGTGATATGGAGGGAGAAGAAAATACCAGAGGACTGGAAAAGAGGGATAATAATACCCATATTTAAAAAGGGAAGTAGGAAGGAATGCAAAAACTACAGGGGAATTACACTCATGTGCCACTGCGCCAAAATATTTGAGAAGGTACTGGAGAGAAGAATTTGGACAGAAGTTGAAGATGGGCTGAGGGAAGAACAGTATGGATTCAGGCCAGGAAAGTCAACAGTTGACCTCATCTTTGCAGTAAGACAGCTACAAGAACACCATTATGAATATGGGAAAGATCTGGTGATGACCTTCTTGGATATTGAGAAAGCATATGATAGTATTAATAGAAACAAGGTATGGGAAGCAATGAGAGCAAAAGCAGTGAACAAGGAGACAGTGGCAAGAGTGAAAGCAATGTACGAGGGAAGCAAAAGCTGTGTAAAGGTGGGAAGAGAGAGAACGGAATGGTTTCAACTGGAGAGTGGTCTGAAACAGGGAAGTGCCCTCTCACCCCTGTTATTTATAGTGGTGATGGATGAAATCATACGAAAAGTGGTAAATAGCATTGGGGAAAGGAAAATGAAGGCAATGTTGTTTGCTGATGACCTTCTGGTATGGGGAGAGGATGAGGAAGAAGTACAAGAGCAATTAGATGAGTGGGAGAAGGTAGTGTTATCATATGGGATGAAGTTCTCTGCACAAAAGAGTGAAGTGGTCATCACAACGAGGAAGAAGAACAGACTGGATATGGGCATAACACTTGGAGGACAGCAGTTGCAGAAAGTAGAATGCTTCAAGTACTTGGGAAGCATAATTGAAGAAAAGGGAGGCAATAGGATGGAAATAAATGAGAGGGGAAGGTGTACAGATGGATTTTTCAAGAGTGTTAGGGGGATGATATGGAATAAAGATGTACCACAAAAATGTATAGGAATCATCTACAAGACCTACTTTGTGCCAATTTTGACATATGGTTCAGAAACATGGGTGATGAAGGAAAGGGACAAGAATAAAATACGAGCAGTGGAGATGAAGTTCCAGAGGAGTAGGGTAGGAGTGACAAGAATGGACAGAGTAAGGAATGAGAGAGTCAGAGAGATGGTAAGAGAGGAACCATTGCAAAATAGAATAGAGCGATCTAGGCTACAATGGTATGGACATGTGAGGAGGATGCAAGAGGAGAGGATACCGAAGAAGATGTTTGGAATGGAAATGACGGGAAGGAGGCCAAGGGGAAGACCAAGGGACAGATGGACAAAAGGAGTTAAGAAGAGTGTGGAGGAAAGAGGAGTGTGCTGGGACACAGTAAATGACGAGAGATGGTGGATGGACAGGAAACGATGGAGAGGCTTATGTTCCAAGCAGACCCGACCAGTGGTTGGAAACTGCTCAAGATGATGATGATAATGAATATCCTTCGTCAGCTGTTACAGTGTTTGAATGTCAAACACTAATAAAATCATACCACTCTAGTGGTGTAGCCAGGGGGGTGTTACTGGGGGTTAGAAACCCCCCATCTTGGAATTTTTACTAAAAATAAGAATAAAACAGAAACTGATAATATCCAATAAACTGAATAAACATTTCTTAAATTAAATAAACGGTATGGTTGTGATTTGTGTCTGCTTGGTGATATACTGCTGTCACCTTTCAGCCCAACTCCCCATTTGAGGCTACACACATATTTATGACAATGAAAAAAAAAAGCATAACTCCGTCCTCCCAAGGCTGTCGATCTAGCTTTTTCCCCGCTGAATATAGCTTATTTCAAACTGAGCCTAGCCCCAGATAATTTTAAATCCCACCTAGCGGGACAATTAGCTTTTTTCCTTCTATTAGCAGGAGGAAAGTTGTATAAAAATTACATGAAATATAATGTAATAAACTACCGATATACATTAAACTTTGCAAATAGCTGTTAAGGACTCGAGCTGAAGTTCGCAAATCATAACATGGTACCATTCGCAACTCTTGCCACAACTGTCACAAACACAATTTGATCCTGGTTGATGGAATTTCTTAGTTTTGCACAACTTAAAGTGAAAACCATGTATGGCGAAGTGTGTAACCAAATGTCGCATTCCTTGCAGATCCTGGCATCCGTGGAGTAGAATTCACTCCATATGTCTCTCTTCTTTGCCCTTACTTTCTCTACAAAGTGTACATAACTCTGTATAGATGGCAGCAACAAGTGAGAACTAAGTTCCTCGACGTAAAATGGTTCACTTGTTAACTCATATAAAAGCCTTGAAGGTGTGTATTTGGATACACAGAGGGCTCTTCCAATTTCTCTTGGTGTTTCAGTTTCAAATGTGGCCAAACATTTTCCAGACCGTATGTGACAGCAGGCGAAACCTTGAGGTCAAATAGTTTTAAAGCTATTTTGACAGACAGTTTATTTATATTCTTGATACCATTTATGGCTCTAATGTTTTAATACGGACCTATGGATATATTGACACAGCTTTAGAGATCGTTGTCAACTTCTTGAGTGTGAGGTAACTGAGTGCTTCATATTACATAAATATGTCCAGCAATTCCCCATTGGTCGATCTTGGCTACACTATTGCACCACTCACATATATTAACAGGAAGCAAATTTGTCCACAGCAGCAATGTTTTTATGTGAGTGATGTGTTTAATTTAGTGTTTGATGTTCAAACAAGTAGTTCTGTGAAGAACTAAATAGCCTATTTTCATATATCCCACTTATGTTAATTGCCTCTATCAACATACAAAATTTTAGTTTGATTGCTGTAATAGATATTGTGAATCGTCTAAATATTTTGGATGGTCGCCATGTTGGATTTTTATATATGTTGGCCATAGAGATGTTATTAAATGAAGATTATTGAGCAGGTTATTTTTTAAACTTTAAACAGTGCATTAAAAAATATGTACAAACATTTGCTGTATCAAGTTTCTCTGCGCTCGGATGGCTAAATTGCGAGAAAAATCTATTTAATTGTTTCAACTTTGCTTGGCCGCTATGTTCGATTTGTACTAACCAGGTTTCTGGAGTTACATAGGTGAACTTTTAGTAGTGCGCTTTATCACCGTACAAAATTTCAGGGTGATATCAGTGGTAGTTTTGGAGATATGGAATGCCGGTGAAATATTTTGCACCGCCGCCATGTTGGATTGGTGAGACATATTAAAATTTGAAGGGTATGGTCGGAATCGGACAAAATAGTACTATGTCCTCACCGAGTTTCATTGAAATCGCTCCAGCCGTTTAGAATTTATTGGGGGACACACACACACGCATACAAAAGGTGATCTCATAAGCATTTTTTTTTTTTTTTGTTCATAAATTAAAATAGGCTAAAAATGTAACAGGTGATGAGTATACTCTCGGTATTAAGTGAGTTATTTATTGATTTAAATGTTGATTATGTGGAAAATTCAAGAAAAATTATTCTTAACAATGTCATCATCATCTTCATCATTTTCCATCTCCAGTTTCCTGGGTGTGGCAAACAAGTGCTCTCCATCTTGCCCGATCTTGGTACATCATTTGTTCTCGGACATCGTCCCAGTTAAAACCGTTCTTCTCCACCTCTGATCGAACTGTCTCTATCCATTTTAACAATGTAATATCCCCACAACTGCAGAGTATGGAATATTGCTTGAAAGTTCTAGTGCCTCTATGTGAATTTTTTATAGTTTTACTGTCCTGCAGTAGTACTTATTACTATGTAATGTCTGTTACATCCCTTCTATCCACTTCTCATACTAAGGGCCGTTTTCACCAACGTCAATTATCTCTTAATTGATCATTAAAGAAATGCTCGTTAACTTACCACTGAAAAGGAATTACGTTAAATGGCCAAATCTGGCCACTCAACTCTCTAAAGCATCTTTAAAGTGGCGGGAAACAGCTGCACTGTGCCTTGCACATCTCACAATGGCGGTTGTTTCCGAGTTTCACTCATACTTTCATCCATAGGATTATAAAATACAGTGAAACCTCTCTAAAAGACCACCCCTATTAGAAGACCACCCCTCTTAAAGACTGATTTTTCTTGGAACCGATTTAAAACCTCATAAGGTCAATGTATTTGTTACCTCTATTTAAGGACCACCCCTCTCCCCGGCCAAAGACCAGGCATTTTCTCAGTTTTACCTCTTTCAAAAGACCACTTCTCGTCTGCCTTCTTATTGGAGATGGCGATGAGGGTGATGATGTAAACAATGGTTCTGTTGACACAGAACTGAATCAGCATACAATGTCATTAGAAAAAGTGTTATGTAACGTATAAAAAATACAAAAAAAAAAGGCTCTCCTAGAAGATTGTTCGAACCCAGAACAAATTAATGAAATTTCGAACTCACTCAGAGATATTCTAGAAAGTGAAATTGTTAAAAACAAGAAGTTCCGTGAAGAACTATACAGCCTACTTTTCATGCCAATGATTATTCTACAGTATATGAACCTATCTAGAATAATGACGAAATAAAGTTGGTAATATCGAAATATCTAATTAGTTCAAAATATACCTGGTATAATGTAGCCTAATAGTGCACTACAGTTGGCAGCCCTGGTGACTGAATATATTCTTAGTTCCACCTCTTAAGGTACAGAATACAAAATTTGGTTGAAGTCCAATGGACGTTACATGCAGTTAGACACTGGATCTATCAGCACGCGTAAAGGCATGTTGCCAACAATACCATGCGTGTGCTGGTCAGAAATAATCTGAATTATTATGATATCTTGTTGTGCCAATTTTGGATGAAATCCATTTGTTAGTATAGAAGTTACATGTATTTTAAAATTGGACATATCAGCAGGCATAGAATCATGTTGGCAGCACCGCCTTGTATTAATTACTCCAAATTAATCTAGAATGTCAGGTGCTATACGTGTGCAAAGTATAGAGCTGTTGGCTTGCATACTTTCTGATATATTGATATTAGGGTAAAAATAATATAGACAGCATTTATTAACAGTTGGCAGCCCTGATTGCTCTTAACAATACTTATAGTCATATCTGTTATGGTACACATAACACATACGAAATTTGGTTGAAATCCAGCTGATAGTATAGAAGTTACATGTATTTAAAAATTGGTACTATCAGCAGGCTTATAATCATGTTGGTTGAACTGACGTATATAAGTTACTCCAAATTAATCTAAAATGTCAGAATATACATGTGCATAGTTTAAAGCTGTTGGCTTGCATACTTTCTGATATATTGGTATTTGGATTTAAAAAAATAGAGAGAGCAATTATTAACAGTTGGCAGCCCTGGTGGCTCTTAAGAATACGCTCAGTCATATCTGTTTATGTACAGATATTACATACAAACTTTGGTTGAAATCCAGTTGATAGTGTAGAAGTTATATGCATTTGAACATTGGACCTATCAGAAGGCTTAAAATTATATTGGCAACACTGTCATGGTTGGCCTCCTGGAAATTAAACTGAAATAGTATTATCTACATGTGTGCCAATTTTGGAATAGCTCCCATGCATACCTTTCAAGATATCCAACATGGAGCTCAAATTTCTAGTGCGTTTTTCAGCAGTTGGTAGCACTGACATCATTTTCAAATATGGACGTGAGCTATTCCGGTGCACATCTTTACTCATACTAAATTTGGTTTTGATTGCTGCAGCTGTGTAGGAGTTGATAGGGGGGGACACACACAGCCAGACAGACAGACAGAAGGACAGACAGACAGACAGACACACATTTTCCCGGATCGATCTCATAAGACTATTTTTTCCTCATTTTTGCAAAATGTGAAAAGTAGGCTAAAAAGATGTGCTAATCTGAAACAGAGATCAATTCGTGACTTTTTAAAATGACAGAGCTCAGAAAATAACTATTTGTAATTAATTTGTACTAAATGTGAACCAATGCAGATAAATTGTAATCAAGTTTGTGTTCCAACTGTACTTTATTAATAATGCAGTATACAATTATTTTTAATGCCTACCCCTATTAAGAAACCACCCCTCTAAAAGACCAGTTTTCCATGGAACCGTCACTGGTCTCTTAATAGAGGTTTCTCTGTATGTTTATGACAATGAAATTATAAAAGATCATACACATTACTAAGTTTTAATACCAAGAAAGACGAATACGGAAATTTAAAAAAATAGTGTATCCGAAGTGGCATTCGAACTCCTTCCAGCGCTGCATATTAAATTTTGAGTCTGCACTGCAACCGCTTACGCTACGAACACAACTGGGTGAGGGCGTCCTATTAAGCTATCTATTCACACAACTGCCAGTTCTTCTAAATACTTTGTTCATATCATTTTAAGCTTTTGCCACGAATAAGGTCTTCTGTATTTCGCTTCCTTTATACGAGGGCTGTTTTTTAAGTAAAGGCCGTTATTTTTTTTTAAATTAACCGAACATTTTATTTTGAAACCACATTTATTTTTAGGTTTTACATACCTTCCTCTATTTTTCTTCATAGTTGCCTTGTTTATTTAGGCACTTGTCATACCTTAAAACTAAGTTCTGAAATCCCTCTGCATAACAGTTTGCCGCCTGCTCTGACAACCTAGAATTCACACTTGACTAAAATCCATTGGTAGAGTGGTTATCATGAATCTTCGGTCATCGTGAATTTTCGTGTCAATTGCAGTCACCAAGTCATCTGTGATCACAGACCTGAGTGTTCATCGTTACGAACATTTTCACGGCCACTTTCGAACTCGCGTATCCATTTTCGCACTTTACCTTCCGTCATTGCATTATCACCATACACCTCACAAAGCTGACGAGGAATGTCTGCAGCTGATATGTTCTTTGCACTCCAAAAACGTATCACAGATCGTACCTCACACGCGGCAGGCGAATCGATAATCTTGAACATTGTAAAGTTGCACAGTTCAGCGTACAGGTAAGCTACACAGCTGCAACTGACGCCTGCTTGTTCGCAAAGGATGTCGGGAGGTAGCGCGCATACTTGTTGCGGCGTGTGCATTAACTATGGGCTTAAAAAAAGAAACGGCCCTTACTTAAAAAACAGCCCTTGTAATTATGATCCAGAAAGTCTCAAGGAAGCATCGCAAACAAACAGTGCTAGACGCTTCTTGTTCTGTCCCCCGTGCTCTCCAAGATGAAATTGAATCTACGCGTGCGTGAGAGCCGTAAAGCGTATTTAAGTAATTGCAAATCCGAATGGCTTCGTGAAATGCATCGAAGATAATCACGCATTAACACTCGTATTTAAGTTAAATGGGAATTAACTAAATAATCTTTAGTAAAGAGTTGGTGAAAACGGCACTAACTAAAATACTGAATGCGAATTGTCAAAAAAGTAAAGAACTATGGAATTTGTACACACATCTTTGTTTCCTTTGATTTGCTCCAGGTCTCATCCCCTGGAATGATACCTCCGCCTCCCCCACCACCAATGCCCCCACCTCCGGACCACATGGATCCATCAGGAGCTCGACCATTTCTGGATCCATATGGCCGCGCCAAGACGGTTCGCATTGGCAAATGGCGGTGGCCGCCTCCAAAGACTGACCAGGAGGACACTTCCGATAGCTTCATGCAGTTCAAACTACGTCAGCATCAGCGCAAGACCACTCCTCAGCAGCAGCAACATTCACAGGTATGGTGGATTGAATCACAAAACTTTCTTGGTGAGTTACTTTCTTCTCCTTTTGATATACTACCTCTTACAAGAAGTCACCTCAGATTTTATATCACAAATTACCGTGAGTGTTGGTAAGAAGAAAGTTATTGAGATATTATCTAAGCCCTGAAGGAATTCATGATGGAATTTTTTTAAATGAAAGAACACAGATTCACTTTATAGATATCTTGGCGTGTACTTGACAAACTGTTATAATTGTAGTGTATGTTCATATTGGCTTAACAGTTAGTATATAAAATAAGGCTTATTAAGTTTGTTCTTTTTCATTTTCCACCTCACTAGACTGAAAATATGAATCTCGGTTACGGTCACCACGTTCTCGTACACGATGAAAAAGTCTATTTTTGTGGCATCACTTTACTAAGTATTTTCTGGGTTTATGCTAAAGGTACAGCTATGATTCTTGTCAAATATAAGAAGCGGTATATTCTGAGCTGTTTTTGACCATGTAGTGGTACTTTGCTTTTATAGGATGTGTGAAATGAATACAAATTTGGACAGATACATTTTCAAAAAAATGTTGTATAAGTTGCTTCAGGTACACATTTCTCAGTTGTTTTTCAATCAAATATTCTCAAATTTTGTTTGCATACTTGGAATGGATCATGACAGATGAGTAACCACTTTGTTTCATTATTATTGGGACAGAATGCAAGAAAAAAAATCTGAACTCTTTCTTTTAAAATTTATTCAAAAATATGTATCAATTTTTCTCTTCCCAATCCATGCCTACTATGTTTTGGAAGTGAAAATAGGTTAACATTCAAGTACTCCATCAGGCAAGTTAATGTAAAAAAAATTAGCCCTCTATCTTAAATGGTTTCCTAGTTATTGGTACCTAAACATGAAAAATGAGTATTAACGGAAAACAGCTGGCAAAGTTAAAAGTGTATTATTCAGAGCATGGGACGCTAATTTAAAAAAACGAATTTAAGCTAGTTGTAGACATCAAAACCCCAAGAAACTATTTATATTTGGATTCAGAAAAGAATGAATTTTATGGCGCCAAAATCAAAAAATCGATATTTTCATCATGCAAGAGTACGTGGTGTCCTTAACAGTTAGTATATAAAATAAAATAAGGCTTATTAAGTATGTTCTTTTTCATTTTCCACCTCACTAGACTGAAAATATGAATCTCGGTTACAATAATGTCGTTATAACAAAGTTCAACTGTACATCGATCACAGAACATGAGCATGTGAATGTGGACATACAAGTCATCAAAAAAGTTGAATTGTGTTCTCTTTGCTCCTTAATTAGTAATGCCTCTGCTGCAGAAATTTTGGCTAGTGGACATTTTGTTGGAATGACTATGCGTACATGCAGGAGGTGACTTGTGTCTACACAAGAAAGCACAGCTTCACTTGTTTCTTGATTAGATAAAGCACTGCATGTTTGGTGTCTCCTCGTAACCTAGGCTATCGGAGTTGCTACGTTCTCAAAATGTTGACCGGACACGGAAATTAATGACCTAGGTGATTGATTAAAAATGTAAAATTATATCGTCAATGAAATTCTGTTTGGAATGTTATGCTATGTCAGAAATAGCAAAGTTAGTTATGGAAATAAGGGTCGAGGACAAGAACTGTAGGGGTAGACCAAGGTTACAATTTGTTGAACAGATTGCCTCAGATGTGTGCTAGCTATGTAGAGATGAACCAATTAGCTCAGGTCAGGAAGGCATGGAGATCTGCATCAAACCAGGCAAAAGACTGAACACTCAAACAACAAACATGCTATGTTCCTATGTCATAAACAAGCTGATATTTTGCAATACTGCTGTGGTAGGCTAAACAGAATCAGGTAATGGCAGGCTAAATGCACCACTAATGTGAACTGGCTTGAGGTTTGGTTGGAAATTATGATTTGCAGTTTAGAATGACAATGATTAGTGTCAGAAGAATTTTTGTTTATGTCCTGCAGCACCTTGAATCATAATTACCAGCTGAGCCTCAAGCTGATATGCATCATGGTGCATACAATAAGTTGAGCATTGGACTTGCCAATATCCTTGATAAAGACTTCCACAGTCAGCTAGTTACAAATACAGGGTTATTCAGAATGATTGTCGGAGTTACAAAAATTCATAACATGCAGTGCAATTGACGTAGGAAGAAGAATCGTGTTTTGTTGTGTACTGCAACTCAAAAGTTTTTTTACATGCATTACAAATGCTCGATATGCGCGCCTCTGGTCACTCTACACACATCAACTCGGAAGTCCATCTCTTCCCACACACGCCCCAACATGTCAGGTGTGATGGTGTCGAAGGCGGCTTGGATACGCTGCTTCAGTTGCAGAATATTCGCTGGTAGAGGAGGAACAAATACCTCATCTTTAACATATCCCCACAGGAAGCCTATTGTACTCGATTTTTTAGGACTACGGAGATAAACGTCCCTGATCCGATTCACGTCTGCTTCTGACACGCGGGGACGGCCAAGGTTTTTCCCTTTACACAAGTAACCGGTATTCACGAATTGCGCATACCATCTGCGAATAGAGTTGTCGGAGAGAGGGTCTTTCCCATACGTCGTACGAAAATGACGCTGGACTATGGTAACGGACCGGTGTTGTAGTAATTCAAGAGTACAAAATGCCTTCTCCTTACCGCAGACCCCCATTTTGTCAAATACTGCTATTACTGCCATCTGGTGGTTATACATGGTACTAAATCGATGTAGAACAAAACTTTGAGAGTTAGTGTAACTGTTACTGCAACATAACAATGGTATGTTATCCACTGTTTCTACAAAAAATTCACGAAACCCCGACAATCATTTTGACTAACCCTGTACTGTAAGACTTCCCAAAAGCTATTGAATGGTGTTGAAAATATGATGACTGTTTCTGTTTAAGGAGTATGGTGAACTGCCTGAAGGCATCGAGTGGGAAGAGTTTGAGGTTGCTGGAACTGAGCGGATAGCTGCAGGACATGCAGCAGTGTCCAGGAAAGACAGCCAGTCCAGTCCAAACAAGAGGGGAAGTGACATGAAGGAGAGAACTGGCATGAAGTGAGTACTCATGCTTTGAGTTCGTATCTTTAGAATATACAGTGAAGCACTGAAGAGGAACATTGTAAATCACTGGAAAAGTGTAAATACCAGAATACCAAATATATTTACAAGAATTTAACTTAAACCTGTTTATGAATGCTAGGTCATGGAGACAGCATTCATAGCCCAAGATTGTGCGAGTAGAATTCCGACTCAAATCCTACCTCGATTATAAATGCACACACTAGTACGGCCATCACAGTGACACAGGTTATCAGACAACTTCTACACACACCCTAGTACACAGGGCTACAGGACCATTATGTCACAAAGCCCCTAAAGAATCAACAACAACTCTATTCATAATTTTCATTTGAGACTGGTTGGTTCCTCAGTTTAGGGGCTGCGACAACGCGGTCATGTAACCCCGTGTACTTTGGGTGTGTGTAGAATCTGTCTGATAACTGGTGTTAATTGTGATGACTGTATTAGTGTGTGCTATCTGTTTCTTATTCAAGTAAGGACTGCAGACTTTGAATTTTTCAAGTAGTTCCTACTTTTGCCGCCAAACGCCACCGTCAACGACAACTAGTTCAGAACTTGGCTACTAGACGCCACCGCAGTCGGCTCCTGGCGACGAACGTAGGAACCTGAGCGTTGTTTAAATTTTTAACCTAATTTAGCTTCACACAGGTGTAATTAGTGGAAGGTTCCTTAACATGCCATAAATCTATGACATGGGACCACCGGCTTTACTTCTCCTCCGAAGGAAGGCATAGTGAGGGATTTTTAACGCTCTTAAAAAATCCGACGACTTCGGCCAAGTTTGAACCTGCGATTTTGGGCGTAGAGGCTCAGCATGCTACCAACTACGCCACCGAAGCCGCTCTCATTTGAGACTGTTTTGCCTTTCATCGTCCAGTCTAGAGCACAAGCCTTTCTTTGCAAACAAGTCACCTCCATGATCCCCTATTAGCAGTTAGCACTGCAGCCTCCTCTGCTTCTACACCTCTCACTTTGAAATCGTTAATCTCTGAATCTAACCACTGCCTCCTAGGTCTACCTCTACTTTTCTTACCCTCTACAGCCGAACTCATTAACCTCTTAGTTAATCTCTCCTCCCCCATTCTCACCACATGACCCCACCATCTGAGTCGGCTCATACGATCAGCATGTTCATTTCTAACTTAGACTTTATCTCTTCATTACGAGCACCTTCCTGCCATTGCTCCCATCTATTTGTCCCAGCAATCATTCGTGCTACCTCATATCAGTACCTCTATACTCCGATTTACAAAAGATGAACGGTGAAAGTTGCCATCCGCTTGGAGGGTGAGGTGAGGAGTGGAGACGAGAGGGGTAACAAACAGTCTCCATAGCAACAGCGAGCAATGTTGCAATGTATGCCGACACAGCAGTGAGCACATGGTTTGACTCAGTGTTCTACTGTGTCTTGACTCGTCATGGTCATTAGACCACCAGGCAGGGGAGCTAACTTCCCCAGTATTTGTGTCTTCCTGCAAGACTCTTGGAATGTTATGAGTCATGATCTGCCTCAGTGGCAACACAGCATTTCCCCACGTGCTTAGCTTTGACAGCTGTCAGCGACCATTATTGGTAATTCAGAGTATAGCTGATATCCTGAATCTACACAGCTTTCACTTCCATACAGCAAGGTCAGTCTAAATACTGAGGGAGAGTTTCGTAGATACACTAACTTCTTTCGTGCAGAATACTGTAGATCGCAACTGAGAAATCGCTGCATAGACCCTATTTCCTCCCCCCAGACTACCATCCTGAGAGAATATAGAGCTCAAGTACTTTAAATGTTCCACCTGTTCCTGGCATTCTATTTTCTTGTGTTTCTTCCCTACCGACATAACATTCGTCTTTGAAATGCTGATCTTCATACCATACTCACTACATTCCCGTTCAAGTTCTAACATGTTGGCTTGCAGGCTTTCAACGGAGTCCGCCACTACAGGTCACCAGCATAGGCCAGACTGCTTACATGGTTTCCACCTAATTGAATCCCACCCAGGCAATTTATGCCCTTCAGCAAATGGTCCATATATAAAATAAACAGCAGTGGTGAAAAATTACAGCCTTGCCTCACTCCTGTATGAACTTTAAACCAAGAGTTCAACCTACCATCACTGGGTGAGTTAGCCGTGGTCATTACAGCGCGGCTGTTGGCAGTCGCTCACATCCGGGAGGCGAGGAGGTTCTAATCCCCCCGCCGGCAACCTTGAAGATCGTCTTTTGTGGTTTTCCATCTTCCTTCCAGGCAAATGCCGGGGTTGGTCCCTAACTATAGGCCACAGCCGCTACCTTCCAATTCCTCGGCCTTACATTCACACTTTCCTCCCCAGACAACACTCCACACGTGACGGTACTTGTAGCTCACCCCATGGGTGTCCGCATAGAAGCAGCTACAAACTCTGGCGAGCCGAACATGTCCTCGGACACTCCTGGCACTAAAAGCCATACGCCTGCTTATCAACATAAATACCTTTGATTGCCTGTAGCAGCCTTCCCTCGATACCATAATCCCCCAGGATGCACAGCATCTTTTCCCTGGGTACTCCATAGTACACCTTCTCTAGGTCTACAAAACAATTAAAGATATTTTAACATATTTTAAATTTCAACTGTACAATAATTTTATTTTTTATGTTGTGCATCATGGAGACTTTATATTACTGCAGGGCATATGAAGTGGGTGCTGCACGACCACCTCCTGGAAGCATCGGGAAACTCCGCATCAGCAGCGAGATGAGGACCAAGCTGGAGATGGTGACGGCCAACCACAGCCTCAGGTAAAGACAAGTATCATAGATGTTACTAGAGATGATGAGAGAAAAGAAATATTACCAATTCATGGAGGTTATCCTTGAGCAGTTCTGCCAACTACAACTGTAGCATGTTTAAAACGATTCATTGCAGGATCTTCTAACCATTCAGAGTTTTTTAACCTAAACTGCAGAGCTGCATTTAAATTAACTCTCTTAGTGCCAAGCCATTTCCTGAAATACTTGCCAAGAATTCCAAGCCATTTTCAATGGTCATGCAGACTATTCGAAAAAAAATCATAAATACCACATTTCCAACGATAGAATCATTATTTTTGCTTTGCATTATAACCAATGCCTCATTCTTTCATACATTATGTTCATAAAAGTAGGTATGGCAACTTAACCTTTTTAATTGAGGTTATCTGATAATTGTTCAATTTTTCATTTTCTTTTTGTAAAAAATCAGTTTTGAGTCTATATTAAGGACACCTAAGAGTCATATTCGAAGAAACACTATGTTTCCAGCTGTATAAAGTTATTAGATACATCTGTAGGCAGAAAACTTCAACAAGAAGAAAACAACTGCACCGCAATTTTGGCGGGAACGCACGTGATTGGTGGAGCGCAAAGGGAGGGCTTGAATACTAACTCAAACCTATCGCGCAACGGACTTCGAAGGAAAAAAGTAAACACCGCACAGGCAAGCTTGAAAACTCGCCTTTCCAACAGTATGAAATAATCACGGACATATGCCTACAGAAATCGACATAATATAAGATAAACAGCGCGCTGATTCAATCGGCTTTGGCACTTTTGGCGCGAGCAGCGAAAGCCGATCTGATAGGCGCGTGGCACTCAGAGGGTTAATATCACAGTAAGTATAAAATTATATACACTTTGTTCATTGAATCGTGAGAGTTGTTAGAAAAATCTATAATCCCCACACCATTGTGTATTTATAAAGTTTTATTGACTGAATTTCAAGTGAAAGTTGAATTTTAAATATTTTTATTTGAAGTAGTAACTGAACAATGAATTTGGTGATGTCACTCTAAGGGGCTTAACATCTCGGGCATCTAGCCCTGTTGATGAATTGTTTTTAATCGTCGAACACAAACCCTTCAGATTGCACTGCAGTAGAGGTTGTTTCTTTTGTCTACCATGCATGCGTGTTCCCACCATTTTTGTGTACGTGCATTTCTCAAGCAGTTAGTGCCTGTGGCAGGTGTGATTGGTGTATTTGGGTGATGTTGTCACAATAAAGACATACCACTGAAGGCTAAAGAAGTGATGTACAAGAGCCGAAATTTGGCCAATGTCGAGAAGAGATGCAAGTACAATACAGGCAGCCGAAATGAAATTCCTGAGGTGTAAGGTACAGAAGACTAGGAGAGATTGAGTTAGAAATGGAGACATTCGAAAGGAAGTGAATGTACAGAAGCTGAATGATAAGCTGGAGCAAAACAGATGGAGATGGTATGGACATGTGAAAAGGATGAATGATGAAAGAATGCCGAAACAAGTGATGGAGAGACAGATGTCTGGAAAGAGAGGACGAGGTAGACCAAGAGTATTGTGGATAGATTCGGTGAAGGACAGTGTGAGTGTGGAGTGGAGTTCAGTGGTTGAGGAAGGATGGTGGACAGACCGAGTAAAGTGGAGGGGTATTATATTTGCACCAACCCGGCCCAAGCTGGAAAACAGATATTGATGATGATGATGTCACAATGACGAATGGTTAAAAATAATGCAGATGAACTGAAGTATAATGTGTCTTTATGCCTATTTTACATTTACAAATATTATATTTTCCATGTTTACTGTATTCTATAATTATACAGTGACATGTGTTTTGATTCATGTTAGGTTTGATATTATAAGAACTTTAAATATCCAAAATCATACCAAACTTCAGCTGTTATGTAGAAAATGAAACAATTCCAAGTTGGAGTACTCAGATTTATGAAGGTTTAGTAATATAGTGAGGTAAAAAAGGGTTAGTTTTGCAGAGTTAATTTAGTTAAGACTGGAGAAGAGATACTCGTTGATTGATTGATTGATTGAATTTAAGTAATACTTCTCATTCTGCAGGTCAACCAACAAGCCTGAGAAGCCAACACTTCTCCCTCCTAAAAATGCTGATCAGCAAAGACCAGTCAAAAAGTTGGAAGATAATCGTCGGCTTATGCTAGAGCAGCAGCTAAGTAAGTATCATTAAGATCTGTACTGACTAAAATTCCATAGTCCGCATAACCTTAAATAACTTTCTAACAATGTAACCTTAACGTTTCCCCATCACTACAAACATGGTGATTTACAGTGTAATTTAGTACTACTGTATTGGGTTGAATCAGGTTTGTATTCATTATTGACACATGTTTCAAAATAAAAGAATAGATCTATTTTTTTGGGACCGAGACTACCTCGGATACGAAAAATCTCCTTAACCCTTGTTTGGTCGCGTGAAAAATGAAACGTATTTGGTTGCGCATGGTCAAAAAGACCGTGCATCATTAAAAGCAGGATGGAGTTACTGAATCTTACTTTTTAGCCATGGTTGACTAAATAATAACAAATGAGACCATAAAGTGTAGTTATGATAGACATTTATGTAAAAGAAATCACTTATTTTGTTTTAAATAGAAAATGCAATGAAAAAATGTTACCATCTAAAACTTAAACTACTACATACACTCTTCTTCTCTCTTGCCCATTTTACCACAAATAACACTCAAAAGATGCAAACAAATACAAAACTGCACGCAAATTGTACAATCTTAATTAGTCGTGCACGGAACATTACACCGTAAAAGTGACACACACACACTTGGTCGCGCAACGGAACTTTAGACCGGGTGGCGAAGCTTTTGCTTGTAACAATGGAGCGCATGGAGTGAAACTGATAAGAGATGCGTGGTGTTGTAGGGTGAGGGGCAGGGGGAAGGTACTAGGAAGTGGAAAGACTTGGCGCCAAACCGAGTTCGCACAGAAGAAATAAACAATTACCGTGGCGCGACCAATTGAGGGTTAACTCAGAGGTCGTATATGACGAGAAAACACTTATAACTGTTTTGTACTGTTCTTGTTTATTACAACACATTTTCCTTAAAATTTACATTGAATACATAATACAGTTTAATTAAAAGATAAACAGATTACAGCATTAAATGATGATTACTTTTCGAAAAAGACTTTCATATTTTTTTTGGGCTAACCTCTTGCTAGAGCCCTGTGCGGATAAACAAAACGCACGACTGTTATCCGCCCGACTATTATCCGAACCTGCTGAAATTACAATGATATTTTTAATTTATTCGATAAAGCATAAAGTATTAAAGCAACACATTTAGACATTTGAGGAGAAATACGTTCCCCTAGGCTGTGTGTGAATCGCAAGACAATGTTGACCGAGTTTTGTCCCTCTGAGTAACGGCATCTGAAACAGCGGGTGGATAATTATAGTACTTACTTAGTCGTCGGATATAACCACGCAGGCAAGCGCGGTATAAAGGATTCTTTTTCTGGTATAAGTCAACACTAATTGTGGGTATTACCATGACTGGCTTCTCTCACTTCTCTATTATACTTATACAATCTAAGCGAAAGCAAATAGGGAAACACGCAGATCTTAGCAAAACCTCAAATTATATTAAAAAATCCAGTTCAACATTGTATTCTAAAAACTATCCGCAAATTTACTCTAAACATTATCCGCAGCTTATCCGCTATCCGCACAGGGCTTTACCTCTTGCCTCTCTTGGACGCTGCCATGTAACGTCAAGCAGCGTAGACTCTTAATGTAGGCTATAGCAGCTTTGATCACCTTCAGTGACTTAGAATGTGATATTTTTGGGGTGCTTTCGTCAGTGTTGTGCTCCTCATAAGTAATGACTAGGGCTCGGATTTTTAAGTAAATAAATATTTTTTATGTAAATACATATTTTAAGAATTTTTCTATAAATACATAAATTCCTGCTTTTCACTTACATTAGCACATAAAAAGACATAATATTTACATTTTTTAAATCAGTATGCTAGATCTTTCAGTTCATTGCATTTTTGTTCTGTGTTACTTCAACGGGGAAGAACCTCTGAGCTAACTTGCCAGCTTGCAACTGTGTTATTCCTCACTTGTCGCCCCGTGCCACTCACTGTGGAAGCCGGGGATTTCCTTATCCTTAGCCATATTGCACCACCCCCCCTTCCCCAGCTACCTGGAACCAGTGTCAACTCACATGCAGTTCATTTCTGGCACTGTGAAGTGTAAGACTGTTCTACGATGCCTAAAGTAAAAACAACTACAAGTTGCCGTCTGCAGCAGTATGTTGCAGAATTTAAAGATAATTTTACTTCTGATAGGTGCGTTCTTTTCTGCCAACCATATGGGAAAGCAATCATGGCTGAACAGCGATCTCAAGTTACATAACATCTCAAGGGCAAGAAACATATTGCCGCAGTTTCGCACCTTCAGAAGAAGTGTTTCGCGATAATCGTCGGTCATTTGTGATGGACAACCTGAAGATGTATCTCGTTGTGTATTGTAATGCTTCAGCAGTCAGTGAGACAGCATAAATTGCATTCGTGAGGGCTGCATATAATAAACTAAATTATAATTAAATATTTTTACTTTTTTGTCACATATTTCAGGTATTTTTAATACATAAAAAATAAATCTTTTTCCCAATTTTTAGTACCTAAAAATCCGAGCCCTAGTAATGACCATATCGACATTAATGTCATCAGTCAGCTCCATTTGTTAATCTTGGTTACACCACTCAAGAATGTCTTAATTTTTGATTGCCATTTCTACTTAGGTTGCCAGATTTCAAGAATGGAAAAACGGAACACACGTCCCAAAACATATTTTTTCTTTAATCAAGGTTGTTAAATGTTGTAATAAGTAATACACACACCTATTAAATAAACATTACATAATCAAATACAAAATTTAAATTAGATATTGCTGACACATCATATAGGTAGGTCTATGACACCAGCAACTTACAAATAGTTTTCATTTGAACGACCCTTTGCAAGGATTTTTTATTTGTAAGTACCGTACCTTCTGATAAATTCACAACAATTTTCGTCTTAATTGTAATATGTGAACAATTCTTGTTTTAACAAACTAATGGAGCTTCTGTTTCATCTCTCCATTTGATATTCACAACAGAAAAAACTCTCTCTGTAAAAGCATTGGAGGAGAAAATTTTGAGTATTAACTTCCGTAATTTTGTTGCCCCTAATAAATCTATAACATGTACCCATCTATCTGACACAGACTTAGAAATCATTTTTCTTTCAAACTTGCCTCTGTATCACCAGAAATCAAGCTAGATATTACAATTAATTCTGAAGTGGGACATTTGAAAATTGGTGCGAAATTGAATATATTATAAAATTAATTAACAGACTGGTTAACAGAGTGGTGCACTGTCACCCCTTCTCTTTATTGTGGTTATGGACGAGGTAATGACGCGGGTAGCAGGAAGGATAGGAGAAGATAAGATGAAAGCAATGGTGTTTGCAGATGATCTCATGGTCTGGGGAAACAAGGAGGACAAAATTCAGGAGCAACTGAAGGCTTGGGAAGAAACAGTGGGAGAGTACGGATGGAAGTTCAACATCAGTAAATGTGAGATCCTGTTAATGACCAGGAAATGGGACAGACCAATGAGTGGGATAACACTTGGAGGTGGACAGCTGAAGAAGGTGGAAAGTCTCAAGTACTTGGGAAGTATAGTGGAGGAAAGAGCCCTGCTTCGTAAGCGTGGGATCACTGGATCGAATCCCACCTGAGAGACTTTTTTTTGTAAACATTGGCAATTCGTACAACTGTAGGTGTCGTGAAAAATGTTCATTTTGCAGTCAAGTGTAAAAATGTGTTATGTGAGCGGGAAAAGGGAGTCGGAATAAATCGTACAGGAGATTGATGAAAGAATACCTTTATTCGCAGTATTTGCTGTTAGTACAACTGCCCACCGTTATCATTAGTTTGTGTGCAGGTGACCTCGCCAGGTCCGAACACCTTCCAACTAATACCCATAGCATGAGATACTACTTGCGGGGTACTGGGTGGTCTGATGGTTCACTGACGTGCAATGAACGGAACAGACTGGGCCTTCAGTGTATAAACGTATACATATAATAGAATACACCTGATCATGTATAATACAATGTACCAATGTATTTGCAATGCCTCGACTGTACATTATGTAATGTCACAAACGTTCACCCCTGTACGATGATTTCAGAATCCCTTTTCCCGCTCACAAAACACGTTATTACAATTGACTGGAAAATGAACATTATTCACGACACCCACAGTTGTACGAATTGCCAATGTTAAAAAAAAAAAGCCTCACCGGTGGGATTCGATCCAGTGATCCCACGCTTACGAAGCGGGGCTCTTACCGCAGCACCACGCGGTCCTTGGCTTCATGTTAACGTACAGCGCACATGAACACCGTACAGCAATTACCAATAATTAATAATTAATTTCTCGGAATCGGCTGAGAAGCGCATATTACTAATTGCACCTGGTATACGCCTAGTCATGCCCTACACGTGTACTTAAGATGGTTCGAATCGGTGACCATATGCATCGTATCCTCCCCTTGTTAGTCCTTTCTTCCCACCATCTCTCCGCTGTCACTCTAGTCCAGTCCTCGCCTCTCTTCTTGACACATTCCTCCACTCCTTTCAGCCATCTATCTCTTGGTCTTCCCCTTGGTCGTTTCTTCTGCATCTGCATCTCATGTATCCTCTTGGGAATCTTCTTCTCTTCCATTCTCTCTAAGTGTCCATACCACCTTAGTCTTGATGTCTCAATCCTACCTTGCAAGGGCTCCTCTTTCACTATTTCCCTGACCTTTTCATTCCTCACCCTGTCTCTTCTTGTTACTCCGATCCTACTTCGTAGGAACTTCATTTCACTTGCCTGTATTCTGCTTATGTCTCTTTTCTTCATTATCCACGTTTCTGATGCATAGGTCAGTATCGGAATATAGTAGCTTCTGTATAACACTTCCTTGCTTTTTTGTGGGACATCTTTATTCCACACTAAGCTCCTAATGCTTCTGCCTGTCTGCCACGTTCCATAATCTCTTTGTCATTTCTCCCATTCTCCTCCACTATACTTCCCAAATACTTGAGACTTTCCACCTTCTTCAGCTGTCCACCTCCAAGTGTTATCCCACTCATTGGTCTGTCCCATTTCCTGGTCATTAACAGGATCTCACATTTACTGATGTTGAACTTCCATCCGTACTCTCCCACTGTTTCTTCCCAAGCCTTCAGTTGCTCCTGAATTTTGTCCTCCTTGTTTCCCCAGACCATGAGATCATCTGCAAACACCATTGCTTTCATCTTATCTTCTCCTATTCTTCCTGCTACCCACGTCATTACCTCGTCCATAACCACAATAAAGAGAAGGGGTGACAGTGCACTACTCTGTTAACCAGTCTGTTAATTAATTTTATAATATATTCAATTTCGCACCAATTTTCAAATGTCCCACTTCAGAATTAATTGTAATATCTAGCTTGATTTCTGGTGATACAGAGGCAAGTTTGAAAGAAAAATGATTTCTATGTCTGTGTCAGATAGATGGGTACATGTTATAGATTTATTAGGGGCAACAAAATTAAGGAAGTTAATACTCAAAATTTTCCCCTCCAATGCTTTTACGGAGAGAGTTTTTTCTGTCGTGAATATCAAATGGAGAGATGAAACAGAAGCTCCATTAGTTTGTTAAAACAAGAATTGTTCACATATTACAATTAAGGCGAAACGCATCAAATTTCTATCCATGTAGCTTGCCAAAAAATTGGTCATGACGCCCTTTCCCCCCCCCCCCCCCCCCCCCCCAAAGGGAGACCAAATTTTTTTGCAAACTCAAAAAACGAAAACACAATGACCAGACAAATCAAACTTAATGAATTTTAACTGAAAAACAGTTTTTTTTTTTCATTTTATTCAATACTGAAAATATCTTTATTGCAATTATTATGTTCTGTTACAACTGTACATATTTACAACTCCATACCTGTTATATAAAAATGATTATTTATATAACAAAATGTAAGCCTCCGTGGCTTAGGCGGCAGCACGCCGGCCTCTCACCGCTGGGTCCGTGGTTCAAATCCCGGTCACTCCATGTGAGATCTGTGCTGGACAAAACGGAGGCAGACAGGTTTTTCTCCGGGTACTCCGGTTTTCCCTGTCAAAAATTTCATTCCAGCAACACTCTCCACTATCATTTCATTTCATCTGTCATTCATTTAATCATTGCCCCAGAGGAGTGCGTCAGGCCTCGGCAGCCGGCACAGTCCATATTGTTACGTGCCACCCCCTAGTGGCACTTTTGTTAACTGGATTACGGTGGGGGTACAAAGCACAACACCAATTACTGCTTAAAGAAATAATTAACTTTATTGTGGCCAGAAAATTACACTAATCAGCAAATACAAGCAATTAGGAACCTTCTCCAGTTTCCTCAAGTCTCTTCCTTATGCGCTCTTGGCCCCTTTCACTTGCAACAGACCACAGAAGTTAATCCGTCCTAATGAGTCCGGTGGCCTTGGCAGAAGCTACCTGCCCCTCTTCCTCAGGTACAACAAATACAGTTACTTACGAGCACTTGATGTACGCTGTTCACAAGCTGGGAGAAACAATGTCACAGGATTTCGTAACTCGCACAGCACTTCGTCACCACACTTCTGTCGCACAAGATAATCGCTCGCACTAGCTCGTAAAACACAACAACCACAGAAAACTCGGTCCCCTCACTGTTGAAGCCGCTTATATAGCAGGCCGGTGACTCAATGAATTCTTCTAGATCCATCCAGGGTCCACGGCTTCTCGAGGTTTCTATCGCTGGTCCAGTCACGAATGTTCTGGACTATCCCTTTTGTCCTAGTAGCCTGTTGCATAAGGCGCGCGCAAACAGGAGGCAGGGCACAGCCCAGCCCTGGGGCAGTTGTGACTCATGCGGCGAGCGATGACACAAACTCACAGCCGTAACAATATCCTCGCCGCTAGATCGGGGCTTCATTCATTCCATTCCTGACCCGGTCGGAGACTGGAAGCAGGCTGTGGATTTTCATTTTCATATAACAAAATCAACTCGTCTATTTTGTTTAGCAAACCTTGTGATTACCGAAACGATGTTTATAGTGATGTCACGATGAATGTGCAGCAATGCACGGATAGGAATTTGGGGCTTTCTTCGCACCAAAAAATTTTGCTGACGTCCAAACTGCAAGCTTCGTTGGCAATTTAAACTGTGACTTTCTCCCTTTGTCGGTACCAACTCGACTTGCCGAAACTGTAACGTACCTTGATACTTTTCTCGAAGCTCGATGTAAAAGTCGCAAAACACACCGTTGCAATTTGTACGAATATTTTTGGTGCACTAAACGCATCAAATTTCTATCCATGTAGCTTGCAAAAAAATTGGTCTGGTTTTGTACGTTTGGTTATTTTGTGATTGCGTTTTTAGTGATACCATTTTT
The DNA here is from genome assembly GCA_946902985.2 of Meconema thalassinum. NCBI lineage: Eukaryota > Metazoa > Arthropoda > Insecta > Orthoptera > Tettigoniidae > Meconema > Meconema thalassinum. Next base: position 112,438,742 of record OX336393.1, read on the forward strand.
CTTAACAATTTCGATTCTCTGACCCCCCCCCCCCTTCCCCCAAAGCCAAACTCTAGATCTGCGCCTGCTAAATGGTGCTCTTAGGAGCTGGTCATTTGGCTATTCACCAGGAAAAACCTGTGAGAAAATCATAAATAATAATCATCTTGCAATCCATTGTGATGTTCTGCATTAATCTAAATATTACCCCCCCCCCCCTCCCTCCTTGAAGGTTGTGTAACAACCAGGGCCCACCAGCTGTCCTCATCTTCCTTCCTGTTCTTGAGGTGTGTTTCCTGTTCCTGCAAACCATCTCAGCATGACAGAGCATGGCACCTGTATAATATGAACTAGAACATATGTAAGAGTGAAAGTATGAGCTCTGCACACTCCAGTTCCTTTCACAAGGGAAACTTGTTGATGTAATTCATAAAAGAATGCCTCATTCTTCTGCTCTCATAAGGCTCCAGACAGACACTTGTTTACTAGATTATGTGAATTTCACCTGTTAACAGGTGGACGTTGGGATTCGGTGGACTCCATAGATGTGGCAACAAGGGGAGTGACTAAGGAGGAGCGTTCTGATGTTCAGCAAACAAATATTGTGAGGAGTCAGGTAAGTGAAATGGTAAGCAATCCAATTTGAAAATATTTACGAGGGCTGATTCATAAGTTATAGCAATTATTTCTTTTTTATCTCACAAAATGTGCCAATATTGGAAATCTAATCAGGGTGTATCACCCAAGAGATATCAGGCACCATTTCTCCCGTCTTTCTGAAAATATTTTAATTGCTTGTTTTTTATTGTCGGCCCAAATAAGGACTGTTGATTGGCTACGTCGTACACAGATAACTGTTCTTTTGTTTGAAACTGTATGCATTCATTACTTCTTGTTTGTTGCTGTTGCTTGTATTACGGGCTGCGACATCGTGGTATTTTGGACATGTGTGGAATTTGTGTGATACCCTATGTTATTGCATTAATTTCTACAAAATATCAGAAGTACACGGTATTAAGATTTCCAATGTTGGCACTTTTTCATTTTTTAATTTATTTTAGAGCCATTTTATTGAGCATTCTATGTGGTCATGAACATCTGCTTCTTAATGCTGATTAAATAAATTCCTGATGTTTTTCTTGCAGGTTGAAAGAATGGAGAAGACAACTCCACGGTATGAAGAAAAAGTGCCTGCTAGTCCAAGCAATGGGTGGGACAAACCCGTTATTACCAATAGTGGAGGCTGGGACAAGCCAGTGATGGGTAATAGTGGGTGGGACAAATCACCTGTCGGAAACAGTGGTTGGGATAAGCCTGCAGTTGGCAGCAATGCATGGGACAAGCCAGTGATTGGAAACAGTGCGTGGGATAAGAATAGTAGTGTTTGGGAGAAACAATTGGTGAACAGTGGATGGGACAAGCCGTCACTTAACACGAGCGGCTGGGACAAGACTTCACCGACCAACAACGGCTGGGATAAACCTACGACCAACAACAGCTGGCGACCAGCACCTCCTCCTCCTCCCGTCACCCCACACTTCATTGATCCGGCCATGGCCACCTCGAGAGCCAGCAGCTTCTATTCTCAGAGGTAAGAGAACAATACTTTCATAATTAGACATCTTGTAATTGTTTGACTTTATGTCATGTGCACAGTTTTAAAACAGCAGATCTGTGCTGTCTCTTGTCGGAAGTGAATGCAACTCATCATCATCATCATCAGTTTATCTGCCTCATGGTCGGTCTCTCCACCTTATGAAGAATAAGACTTTTTCAATTTCCGCCTATTCAATACATTTAATTTTGCCACACTCTTATGGGTACAAGTTTCGGGACCTTTTTAGTCCCTTCATCAGCCCATGATACTATATTTTTGACGCATCAATCATAAGTAAAATCAAAGCTCTCAATAATAGCACAAAGTACACTTAATATATTAAAACATTAAAACACTGGTTAAAAAACTAATGTGTCACAACTTCTCAGATACAATTAATTGTCCAGGTTTCTGTCCACCTTATCCGGTCTTCAGCAGCATGTTTCATCAGCTCATAAGATTTGATCAATCTTGATGGAATACAGCATCTGAAACCTTCTTCTTCCTCTTCAGATTTTCCCTTGGACTGTCCCTTCTAATGCAACTAATTATTAAAAATGAAAAGACTGGATTTTTTAAAATTCGAAACTGTGTGGAGAAAGAATGGAATAAACAGGAAATTTTAGATGAACTTAGAGAAAGTTGGAGAACAAGAAAGCGATGAAGGGGAGAATTACCTTAAAGACTGGCAACTAGGTACCAGTAGGGAAGTAGTAGAAATACAAGAGAATCCCATCAACTTCAATTGGGATATTGGCATCATCATCATCATCATTTTCCGTTTTCCAGCCTAGGCCGGGTCGGAGCAAACATGAGTCCCCTCCACTTTACTCGGTCTGTCCACCACTCTTCCTCAAGCACTGAACGCCACTCCATGTTCCGGTTTATCACGCTGCACTTAACAAGGTCCAACCACCGACCTCTAGGTCTTCCTCGTCCTCTTTTTCCCGTCATTTGCCTCTCCATCACTTGTTTTGGCATTCTTTCATCATTCATCCTCTTCACATGTCCATACCATCTCAATCTGTTCTGTTCCAGCTTTTCGTTCAGCTTCTGTACATTCACTTCCTTTCGAATGTCTTCATTTCTCACTCTATCTCTTCTAGTCTTCTGTAACATACTCCTCAAAAATTTCATTTCGGCTGCCTGCATTCTACTTTCATCCCTCCGGGTCATAGGCCAAGTTTCTGCTCCGTATGTCAATATTGGTAAGTAATAAGTCTTGTACATCACTTCTTTAGCCTTCATTGGTATGTCTTTATCCCAAATTAAATTCCGAACTTGATAATAGAAGGCACTCCCACCTTGTATTCTCTTGCTAATTTCCATATCCAGTCTTGCATTTTCCATCAATTCACTTCCCAAATATTTGAAGTGCTCAACTACTTCCAGATTTACATCTCCAATTTTAACAATTCCTTTCCCTTCTTCCTTATGTCTTGTCATCACCATTGTCTTACTCTTTTCTACACTGATTTTCATTCCCCATTTCTCAATATTTTCCTTTAAAACATCCAGCTGTTCCTGGACCACTTTCTCATTCTCTCCCCAAATCAGAACATCATCCGCAAATAAGATTATGTTCATTCTTGTACCTGTGTAGGCTTCCTTTGTTGCCTTCAGTATATCATCCATCACCATTATGAATAACAGTGGTGAAAGCACACTCCCTTGTTTCAAACCAGTTTCAATTTCAAACCATCCTGTTCTACCTGCTTGGGTCTTCACACAACTGCAACAATTACTGTACATTGCTTTTGTCATTTGTATCATTTCATCTCCAATACCTTTCTGTTTTAAGCTTTCCCAAACTCTGTCTCTAGGGACACTATCATATGCCTTTTCTAAGTCAATAAAGGTCATTACCATGTCTTTTCCATATTCCCAGTGTTTTTCCATAGTTTGTCTTACAACAAAGATAGGTTCCACTGTTGATCTTCCCCTTCTGAACCCAAATTGTTCCTCTTGAATTTGGTTTTCAACCCTTTTTCGGATTCTTTCCTCTAGTATTCTCTCCATGATCTTGGCAACATGCGAGATAATAGTAATTCCTCTGTAATTTCCACACACCTTCTTGTCTCCTTTCTTGAATATTGGTATAATAATACCTTTCTGCCAATCTTCTGGAATTTGTTTTGCTCTCCACACACTCTTGAGTACTCTTGAAGTCCAATATATTCCAATGGGTCCTGCAGCCTTTATCATTTCTACTGCCACTTCATCCACTCCCACAGCTTTTCCCATCTTCATCTTCTTAATGGCCAATTCCACCTCTGCCATTGTAATGTCCGCTTCCATTTCTTCTTCTTCCACATCCGGCACTACAGTAACTTCTGTGTACGTTACATTCCTGACATTTAACAGTCCATGAAAATATTCTTTCCATCGGTTCTTAATCTCTTCTGGTTCCTTCAATATCACTCCTTCTTTGTTTTTCACAAATCCAGCGTTTACATGTTCCTTCCTTCTACTCTTAACTACACTAAATAATAATTTCTTTCCACACTGACAATCATCTTTAATTTCCTGTGCGAATAACTCCCAACTTTTCTTCTTCTCTTCTGCCACTACTTTCTTGCAGATTTGTCTAGCTTCTACATATCTCAATCTACTTTCTTCAGTCCTTTTTGTTTTCCACTGTTTCCAACTCTTCTTCTTTTCCTTCACTTTTTCTTTAACTCTTTCATTCCACCATGCTGTTTGTTTATCTTTCATCTTCCCCGATGTTCTTCCACATATTTTCTCTGCACAACTAACAAATGCATCCTTAAATTGCTTCCATTCTTCTTCCACATGTCCAACATCAGTCTTTGGTACTAGTTGTTGCAGTTCCATCTTAAATTCTTCTTGCACCTGTTTATCCTTCAACCTCCATGTTTTTATGTTTCTTTCTTTTCTTTCCTTCAGTTTTCTAATTTTTCCAACTTTCAGCTTTGCTATTACTGCTCTGTGATCTCCACCAAAAGCCTCGTCCGGCATGGCAGTAACATCCATCAGGTTTTTGCGTTTGTCTTTTTCTACCAAAATGTAGTCAATCAGGGTTTTAGTTCTTCTCTCTCCCCATCCATATCTGGTAATCTTTTGGCTGTTTTTCTTTCTGAACCATGTATTTCCAACCATTAGTTGGTTTCTCTGGCAAAAGTCAATTAATATATCCCCTTCTGGATTTTTATTTCCATATCCATAGGGTCCCACGATCTCTTCTCTTCCCAGTCTCTCTGTACCTACTTGGGCATTCATGTCGCCTATTATTATGGCCTCCTTGTCTTCAATGTACTTGTCTACTTCTTCAAGGAAACTTTCTAACTCTTCTTCCTTGTTTCCAGTTTGTGGAGCATAAACTTGTATTAGGTCTTTTGTTCCTGTCTCAAACTGAATTCTCATGACAATAATCCTGTCACTCACGTTCTTTACCTCTTCCACATATTCCAGGATATCTTTCCTCACAATTATTCCCACTCCATTTTGCTTTGCCTTTCCTCCACTGTAAAACAGCCTGTATCCATCTGTCAGGGTTCTTTCTCCTTTACCTTGCCACTTTGTCTCACTCAATCCGAGGATGACAATTTCCTTCTCTTTCATGAAATCTACGAGTTCCTCCGTCTTGCCATTTAAGGTCAATACGTTAATGGTACCAATTTTGATATGTTGTGATCCTGGTCGCCCACTTCTCACAGCTCCCCCAGAGTCCAAAGAGCTGCGCGTCGCTTGCAGGGGACGCCCTAGCATTTTCCGAGGCCATATCATGTTTGCACTCATTTTAGGCTATTATTACGATGGAGTCGCCAGGTCCAGGGATATTGGCATATCGATCAGAAAAGTTCTACCCAGCATCTGAAAGAGTACAAGATCAAGATAAAATAAGTAAACTTGTGTGAACCAATTGCCTGTTGCAGGTCTTCGAAATTGACACCACTTGGGTAACTTATGATGATGTTCCAGAACCTCAAACCAGAATTAATTTTATGGAATCGAACCCAACCTCTGAGGTGGCAGCCAATTATTCTAACCATGAGACATACTAGATTTAGATGATAAATGGAGTTTATTGTTCAGAAAAGTTCTAACCAGCATCTAGAAGGATACAAGATCAAGATGATGAATGAAGGCATAACATTCAGAAACGTTTCACCCAGCATCTAAAAGGATACAAGATCAAGATGATGAATGAAGGCATAACGTTCAAATAAGTTCTAAGCAGCATCTAAAAGGATACAAGATCAAGATGATGAATGAAGGCATAACATTCAGAAACGTTCTACCCAGCATCTAAAAGGATACAAGATCAAGATGATGAATGAAGGCATAACGTTCAAATAAGTTCTAAGCAGCATCTAAAAGGATACAAGGTCAAGATGATATGAAGGCATAATGTTCAGAAAAGTTCTACCCAGCATCTAAAAGGATACAAGTACAAGATGATGAAGGAAGTTCTCCCCAGCATCTAGAAGGATACAAGATCGAGATTATAAATGGATGCACATTGTTCAGAAAAGTTTTATCTAGAATCAGAAAGGGTACATGTTGATGAAAACTCTTGTACTGTTATTATAATTGTCAGGTGAGAAGAGTGTTCTTGATATTTTACCTATTGCTTCATCATATCTGAAAGAGGTGAGCTAGTTCTGGCCTTGAACTTTAGTTACTATGCTTGTAGAACCATGAAAGTTTCTGTCATTCACAGTGTAGTGTCCTTAAATTAACACTGTTAAATGAAGTCTTACCTGCTTGCTTCCTGGATTCTAACTGAGCAGTATCCTCACTTTCACATGTGATTGCAAGTGAACTGCTAGAAACTCTGGGTTAAGTAACAATCGGCTGAGTGTGAAGAATAGTGATACACTAGTGACATCTCCATCACCTTGAAGCTGGGGAAAGTTTCTTTTTATAGTCTGTGCATCATGGTAGTGTTCGAGTGTATATTCCTTAAAGTGAAATGATTTTCTAGGTATTTGTTCTATTTCACTCTTCTGTGTTCCATTTCATTGTGCTCTTTAATCACCTCAGTTTTACTTTCGGTTCATGAAATTGGAGTCTTACTTCACTAGTCAGTGAATACATTGTGTATGGTTACATTGAGTTATTTCCTGTTATCAATGAACTGTGTTTTTTAAGTTCTCGTGTGCTACCTGACATGGTGTCATGGAGTAGTTTTGACAGATGTCATGGTTTGTGCTGTACATTGATTCTTCTGTTTTATTTAAAACTAGCTTGAGCCCATAACTTCGCTCGCATGGAAATTGCTTTTGAAGGCATTTGTAGAATTGATTAAGTCCATAAATTTTGTTCAGTTACATCAATGAAATGATTTTGCTGTGTGTGTCACACAGGTATGCAGTAGACCTGCTCAAGGTATCAGTGGAGTGCATATTTTCTTTCTCTAAGAAGGTTAAACAAATTATTCTATGTCTGAGTTCTTTAACTTAGTGTGATAAAACCAAGAACAGGAAACTCCTGTATATCTGCACTCTTCTTCTACATTTCCCGGTTCCAGTGATCTTGGTCGGGGCGTGAATCAAGGACCTCCATCCGAGGCCTCGACTCACACACTATCATATTTAGGCTATTTGTACAATGGGTTCGCCACACCCAAAGGTAGACTAGGGCCAATTAAGGCGGGAAATTGAAAGACTCCCTACCGTCGAGATCGGAAGAGAACAAGTGTTGACCAAAGGAAAGATAACTGAAAGGAGCCCGGCACAAGTAAGTGGAAGCAATGCTGGACTCAACTGGGGTCCTGTGGTCGCCGACCCACATCCCACAAGTTGTGAGCCCCTGAGGGTGCACTGTTTTTTACTGTTTTATATAAATAATAATTTATTTTTTGTTCATCTTATCAATACATTTTGTTTTTTATTTCACTTTTAGATCTTAGTAGGCTACATGTTTCAACCTTTTACCGGCCTTCGTCAGCTATCATACCTTTCTTACATTTAAAAAGCGTTGTGTTTTGTCCCATGCTTGTGAAATCACTTCTGTTGTTTTTTGTTACTTTAACCTTAAGAAACACTCATGAAAGTAACAAAAAACAAGATAAGTGATTTCAAAATATTGGGTCAAAACACAGATGTAGGAAGACCTAAAAATGGCTGAAACATGTACCATTACTAAGATCTAAAAGTGAAATCTCTACTTAGTATAAAACAAAGTCCCTGATTCTTGGATGTTCCGGGTAATCTCAAGAACCACTGGATGGATTTTGATGTGGATTTCTCCATTCTGTAAAGGATTTCTCGGGGAAGGTTTCTGTAGAAAACAATTTGTTTATGACCAAAGCAAGCCGAGCAGTAAACTATTTCAGTGAAAAAGTCGAAAAGATACCTACCATCTGTCCGCCTTTTAAGCTTATGCTGGGTAAACCGTTAAAAATATCTATATACTATAAGTGTAAGAATTGTTCAGCATGAAAAGCTCTACAAAAAAAAGTTGGTGACAGCATATTCCTATCTTTAATACACTGTCCACTGTAAGTGTTTTTACGTTTTCATTTCTTCCAACAATCTCCATTCATTACTAGAGCTCAAGCCAGCCGGGAAGGCGGTGCACAGAACACAATGCTACCATTATGCCATGCCTCACTTCCATCCCACCAATCACGTTCAGTCTGTCTTGAGAATCTGAGCTAGTGTGTTGTCAGAAAAGCGAAGTGATCATACCGTAATATTTAAAATTCTATTGGATGCGATTGTGAACATTTTGAGTGCTATGGAAGCAGAGGGAAATAACGATAGTTTGTGCATAGGCAAGCCCGAGAAATAGTTTACAAAGTGCAAGAATAAAAGTGTAAAGCAGCGTGAAAGAGACTGTTCGATGAGGTAAGCGGCGGTGTTCCCACACCATAGGAATTCACGGCAGCAGCTTGCGGTGTGGGGACTCGGACCTGGTGGACCTGTTGCAACAGTGGATATGTATCTCTGTCTCTCTATGCGCAGTTCCCAGAGAGCTGGCCGCCTTCCCGGCTGACCCGAGCTCTAACTTCTGCGGCAGTTTACGAGCTGCCCTAGCGAGTGAGCCTATCACCCCAGTTACAGCCAGCAGCAAACTATCAAAACGTGTCGAGCATATGTACCCATATTCTTTGGTGTCAAGCAAAGGTGTTGAATTAAGACTTCAGAGAAGAGTGGATGTGTTTGGAGTTTCCCTGGAAGTGCGACTCGGCTTTTCTTCATTTCGCCTGTGAACTTTGCGTTCCGCAGAATACACAGTCAAGCTTAGATTGGACGGAAGAAGGTTTTGTGTTTTATTCACCTCTCCATTCTTAAATTACGTCTGACAAGAATTCATTGCACATGCTATCTCCATGATAATATAATTAATAGTCCAGTCGGTGATTTTAATCCATCATGGTTTGGTGAAAAGTGCATTAGAAGGGATAGTCCAAGGGAAAATCCGAAGAGGAAGAAGAAGGTTTCAGATGCTGAATTCCTGTATTGGTAGGTGGACAAAAGACAAATTACCGTACTGTTTATATTTGTAAGGTCAATATGGATCAAAAGAGATACGATAAACATCATAGCAATGTAAAACAAGTTTTATTACAAGTGAATTTGCAGTCTCTGCATTTATTCAAATCAAATGGACAGTACTTTTGAAAGTGGTGGATTTTGTCTCTGCATCGTATCCTATCTCAAAATGAGTAAATGAGATACATAAGTTAATACTCTTTGGGCAGACATTACATTCTTATACTTCTATGTTGTAGTTTAACCTTAAATTTGCCATAATTTTGAAGCACCTATGTTGCCATCTTAAACAGAGATAGAGATACCCCATGGTGTAGCTGTGCTCATTAAATTGCACACCACGACCACGACAGACGAGCAGCAGCAAGTGTGGAGATCAAAGGCTCGAATCTCGGCGCTGACTGCAGCTATCTTGAGTGAGGTTTTTCCACTCCTCCAGGCAAATGCTGGGATAGTACCTTTCTTAGTTCTTCTGACTGACAAATTCACTTCAAGACAGCAAAAGTCTCTGTTTTATTTTACAGTAATTTCTTGATTGTAACTGTATTTGTTAATGTGTCCGTACTTCTTTGAAAAGTGTCTACTAATTTTAAAAAATCCAAGGAGTATGATTGATGCTACCGACTGCTTGTTTCTGACATCTGGCAACAAAATCTTGAAGTCAAAGATAGGCTCGTCCTGTCACTTATCTGCTTTAAAACTGGACACATTCGATGACACATTAAAAGGAAATTTTAGGATTATTTATAAAACGGACCATGTCGATTGCACCATTATTGGAATGTGCAATTGACGAGTTACAATATTCTGAAAACTTATTTCCAATCGGGTTAGTTCTGAAATCAGCTATCTTCTAATGGCTAGTTCAAAACAACTTGCAAATTTCGAATATGCGCAACTCAAGAAGGAATGAAGAATGGTTATTGACAGCAGGGTCCTGAAGAAGATTATTGTTTGATTTATTTTCAAAGCATTATATTTTTGTTTAATTTTCATATTAATCCAGAAATAAATTTTTATCCATTCTGAAAATGATTAGAGCTTCCAAAATGTCCAGTTGTGGAACCAGAGGATCCACATATATTTTCTCCAGATATTTTCTTTTTAAACCAAATCATATTCAAAAGCCAGTAAACATTATGAAAGACAGATATTTGTAATGATAAATTCTTGCATATGTTCTCTTTTCAGCAACACGACAGCTTTGCCACATCCACGCTCACCACCTCCTCCCATTCAACCTGTCAAATCTAGTCGAGACATGTATTCAGGACAGCATCATGGGAATGCTGGGAGAGATGCTTATGGAATGCAGCATTCCAACAATCGAGATACTTCTTTTGCGAATCATCACAATAACCGAGAAATGTTCGCCAATGTGCAACAATCTAATGCAAGAATTGAACGGGATCGCAGATCGTCAGCATCCACACATCTTACAGACCGAATGGAGAGAATTGAGAGTAAGTACAATAACATTTAGCTGATTGCTTATTGCTTCATGTGCTCAAGGTTTTGTTTGTCTGTTAGGTGGTCAGCCCAGAGGATGGTTGCATCCTCAAAGAGTACCGCCATAGGTTAGGTCGATGGATAACCACAAAACCTCAAAGCAGCACTATAATGAGGTGTACTGGGCAAGACGGGGAGTGAGGCGGTTGCTTTTCTTCATTAGTCAGAACAATAGCACTGGCCCTATGAGTAGAACCTTTCAGAGTACACACAAGCACTGGTTGTACCCAGGCGTGGATCTAGAGTTTGGCTTTGCGGGGTGGAGGGGGGCACAGAATCGAAATTGTTAAGAAAAATGGTATAACTAACAACGCAATCACAAAGTAACCAAATGTACAAAACCAGACCAATTTTTTTGCAAGCTACATGGATAGAAATTTGATGCGTTTAGCGCACCAAAAATATACGTACAAATTGCAACGGCGTGTTTTGCGACTTTTACATCGAGCTTCGAGAAAAGTATCAAGATACGTTACAGTTTCGGCAAGTCGAGTTGGTACCGACAAAGGGAGAAAGTCACAGCCTAAATTGCCAACCAAGCTTGCAGTTTGGACGTCGGCAAAATTTTTTGGTGCGAAAAAAGCCCCAAATTCCTATCTGTGCATTGCTGCACAATTATTGTGACATCACTATAAACATCGATTCGGTAATCACAAGGTTTGCTAAACAAAATAGACGAGTTGATTTTGTCATATAAATAATCGTTTTCATATAACAGGTATGAAGTTGTAAATATGTACAGTTGTAACAGAACATAATAATTCGTTAAGTTTTATTTGTCTGGTTATTGTGTTTTCGTTTTTTGAGTTTGCAAAAAAATTTGGTCTCCATTTGTGGGGGAGGCGGGCCGTCTTGACCCCCGTGACCCCCCCCCCTCCGCCTTGAATCCGCGCCTGGTTGTGCCCTGAAGGCCATTACTCAGCACCACTCATACCTCAGTAGCTTCGATATAATCACAGCCATGAGTGAGACTGAGACTTCGGTGAAAAGCCACATTTTACTCTAGCCTGTGCCAACAGACAAATGCAAATGTACTGCATTCATTAAGAGATGATAATCAGACCTTGAGGTTTTGAGGGAAAGAGGTTTCATTTTTAAATACTTAGCGCTAACAATACTCAGGGTGGAGTGTACCAGTATTGAATAACTTACCAAAGTAGTTACTACAGGATTAAGAGAGTAGGAGAGGTAAGTTTGTGAGCTCAAATGTCAATTACTCATTTAGTAGCTTCTACAGAAGTTGTGTCATTTTACTGTACCTCTGTTGTTAGTAATGTTTGAGGTTATGCTGGAGGGAAAACACTCAATGAGATGAATATAAATAAGCAAATGTTTCAATATACAGGATCATTATATATGTGCGTGTGAGTAAACACGGCTAGCTAAGCCGGCTGTGACTGGTGCAGATCGCGGCCGCGCATACCCGGTTCAGCCAGTGGTTGGCGTGCACTTTCACACTTTTACCAAACATGTTCATAAAAAATGTGTACTTACAGTGCTCATAGGCGATGCTGAAAATGTCCTCCCTCTCGTGTAACACACACCTGACATCTTCTGATGAAAGAAAGTCTGTCAACTCTTTTATTATATGGAGCCTGTTTCCTTGAATCGTTTAGCGAGCCTCCTAATTGTACTGACATTAGGCACAGGTCTTCCTGGAAACTTGATTTTAAATTTTCATCTTGTTTCGGAACAAGATTTTCTGCTTTTCATATACGATTTATGGATATACACACGTTCACGCCATGCGAATTGGTGTCTAGGCATGACCAACAATCACAGTAATCACAATACTCACTAAATATGCAACACTAACTTAGCTTTGCTGATACATGTCCATATGAATGACAAAACGCGTGAGAACAATCGATATGAGTTAGCGGAGTGCGCCTACCACCTGCTGAACCAGGTATGCGTGGCCGCAATCTGCGCCAATCGCAGCCGGCTTAGCTTGCCGTATTTACTCGCGCGTACATATATATTGACCCTGTACTATTGCATGTGCTTATAGATACTTCCTTAATGTGTTGTAATCTCTATGGTAGGTGCAATTTCTTTTTCCTCATTTCTATGTCTGCCATGATCGGTTGATTACACGAGCTGCTGAACTAGGCTGCCGTAATGCAAATGTAGAGCTTTCGCCTTACTTCGCAATTCTCATCCAACCACAAGCCATGGGGATCATACGAACATCAGTGATATACTATAATATCGCTATAAATAAGCAAAGTGCTCATTTTCAACAAAGTTTAATAGTTTTCTGTAATCATGAAATGTTGTTTGGTAGTTATACTCAGCATTCTGGATTTGACTTGTGGCTTACTTAATCTTCAACATAATAGTAAATTCTAACCTATACTTTCACTTTATTTACGGTAGCCTACTTGTGTAGCATTGTACTATAGAATGGTGCTCTTCAACATTCACTGCTGTTGTAATTTACTCCTAGAGTGTCTACTAGAGCTAAAATACTCTAAAGGAAAGCTTTACTCTTCGTTGGTACATGCCATTCTCAGTGTGTAAAATGTAGGCCTGCTGATCTATGTTGTGTGGCCCATGTCTAAAGTTATGAATTCTCATATTCCTGGTCTTCTCCCTTTTCATTAGCATTTGTCTCACAAATTAGCAGGGTTTGCTTTTTTTGGTTCTCTGTCTCCATATTATACGATTGTATGCCATGTCTGGATGAAGTCGGGCAATTTTTAGATCGTCATGTACGGTGTCAAGCCAACACTGTCTCGGTCGTCCTATTGGTCTATTCCCATCTATCCGCAATGCCAATCCAATGTTTGCTACTGTTGTTTCAGCAGCTCGTAAGACATGTCCATGCCAGCGGAGACGACTTTCCCTCATCTTTTCAGTAATTAGCGCTACTCCATCATCATCATCATCATCATCATCATCGGCTTTAACTCGAATCCGAGTATAAATCTTCTTCCTTCAGTCCAGTTTGTGGATGTGTTTACGGTGACTAAAGAGTCCATTCCTGGCATGGAACAAGTGTCCACACAAGTCACATAGTATTGCTGGAGGGGGATGTGGTTGGGCTGCTCGAAGTTTCCTAGCTTGACGCTTGGCCTCTTCATGTGTGCGTCGATCCCTTTCAAACGTCTTTACAGTATCCGAGATGGTACGGCGCCAAGTTGAGCGGTCTTCAGCCAGCGTGTCCCAGGTTTGTGAATCAAGACCTGTCAATTTCAGAGTCTGCTTAAATTGGTCCTTGTAGCGCCTCTTAGGACCACTATGAGGCCTGGTGCCATAGCATAACTTACCATATAGCATTTGACGAGGTAATCTCACATCATCCATCCGATGGACATGACCAATCCATCTAAATTGGTGACCTATTATGGATGATTCTATGCTGTTGATTTGAGCCTTTTCCAGAACAGCAATATTGGTAATGCGGTCTTCCCATTTAATCCTCAGGATTAATCGAAGTTTTTGTAGGTGGAAACGCTCAAGCTTCCTAAGATCACGTCGGTAAAGGGTCCACGTTTCACAGCCATACAACAATGTAGAAATGACTACTGCTTTGTACGCCATAAGCTTTGTACTCATGGACAGATCTTTATTCATGAAGACCCAGTGCGCTAATCGTCCATATGCTGCATGGGCTGCGCCGATTCTCTTATCCACATCCTGCTCACAGGTACAGCTCACAGAAATGGTACTGCCCAGGTACTCCATATCGCTTGCGAATGCCATTATTGCTGACATGATCATGGAGTGTCAAGCCAGATGCTGACCTGAGCATCTTTGTCTCCATTACACCAAGTTGCTGCTCCAACTCCTTAGTTGAAGGCCAACAATCTGCCCCATACAGAGCAACGGGATGGACTACAGAACGATAAACTTTAGACTTAATCTGGTCTGGAATCTTCTTATCACAGAAGACACCGGATAAAGAGCTCCACTTCAGCCATGTGCTCACAATGTGATATTTCAGGTCTGAGGGTTCCATGTGCAGTAATAGTTGAGCCAAGATATTTAAACGACAATGTCTTTGGAAGGTCAGCACTATTAATTTGAATCGTATTCGGATCATTTAGATGCGTTGTCAAATACTCAGTTATCTTAATGTTGAGCCGTAATCCAAATTCTGTGAGGCAGTTGGTCCATGCCTGAACTAGTAATTGTAGATCAGTCTTTTCCTCAGAAGCCAGAAGTACATTGTCGGCATATAGCAAGGTCCAAGGTACAGGTTTAATTCGATCCCTTGTAACAGTATCTATGACTAATGAAGAGGAGAGGTGAAAGTACAGATCCCTGATGGATGCCAACAGAAACTGGGAAATCACTAGATAATCCAGCCACTGATGGTACTTGGCTCTTTGGGTTGTCATATAGCAACACCTCGGGGACACCATGTAGCAGTTTTGCTAGCCCACCCTTTGCCTAAGCTATGTTGTTTTAATGGGCACCAAGACCTCAATGCAATGTTGAAATCTAAATTTGTATTTAACAACGTCTAGCTCTGGCAGAACACCTTCAAGACTCTATTCACTCAGATCGTGGTATGATTTGATCATTAACCCAACAAACAATTGTATCAGGAGAAGGAATTGGTCTATATCTAATGCTACCTACTGAAAGCAAAGATTGCATTGTAAAAGAAATGAATTTATTATATAAAACAAGAATAGCAAAATTAATAATAATACTAAGTTTAAAATTTAAATAGGAGCGTTGTGATTTTAATATTACCGATAGAAAATTACGTGAAAACGGAGTCTGATAAATTATTGATTTTACTCTTATTCCCAAGCTATGAAGTTACAGAAATATGAAATATAAAACCAAGAGAAATGAGATATTGCGTATTTCTGCGTCATTCGCGCGCTTACCACTGGAAATGGCCGAAGCCTTTCCCTCGTACTGGATGATGCTGTGAGCTTCCCACAGTCTCCTGGACGTCGCCATCTCCGTCGATATTTGATGATATTCTTGTAGATTAGATAATTCTATGGTCCGTACATCGGACCCAAACACTCGTACAACCACACTGGTTAAGTTTTACAAAAGTTAGTCCTCCACTCCACGGAACATCGCAGCGACTCCCGCGTACAACCGTACTCGTTAAGTTCTACACTGATTGTCCTCGTTCCACGGAACACTGAACGATATATGCACCCGTCGCATCCCCACTCTTCATCCGACTTCTAGCTTGCGTGGTCCGCACTGATTGGCTGAGCACGCCGCTATATTCGCCTCCTCAGGCTCATTACACACGGCGCGCGAGAGGGAGAAGTCGTTTTCCGTTCCATATATCCGCCTTTCCTTGACGCTGCGACCCAGGATTGCGACATGCTTTCCGACAAGATTAAGCCTGTATTTGAATTCCCCGTGACTCATCTCTCTCAAATACCCTAACTGACGAAACTCCGTAAAATTCCGTAATCACATAATTTTCTATGATATTGTTGTTCGTAATAATTTGCTTGATAGCGTTTTCTAAGACATAGAAAACCTATCTGTATGCTTATAATTTTTATAAAATGCTCCGAAAATATCTTAATAATAATTATAATAAATTAATAATAATAATAAATTAACATGAAAATTCTCTTGGCTGAACAATTTGCCGCGTAAATAAATATAGAATGGCTTCCTACTGACTTATGCCAGTTGCATAAAAACCCCTCGAAAAACACGTTACAACCATGATCTTGGAGGGCATGCCAAATCAAGTCATGTAGCACACGATCAAATGCCTTTTCAAGGTCGAGAAAAGCAAGCTGGAGGGAGGTGTCTCAATTTTTCACGATGTTTCTCTATGAGCAAGCGAGCAGCATGGATAGCATCTATTGTACCACAGTTTTGGACAAAACCGCACTGGAGATTTTCAATGAGACACAATTGACTTGCACTCAAAGCAATACATGCATGAATTTGTATTACAATCGAAGCAGTTACCCAACAACTTAAGCACATGCTCAGAAGATGAATTATTTCAACAGTTTCTAGTAAAGAATGAGGCTATAGAACACCTTATGGTCACCATCCAAAACTCTATGGCCTTGCATAGTGATGAACACACCAGCGGCGACTCTACAGGGTAGGCTAAGCCTACTCGGACGTTATGAGAAAGAAAATGATCAAACCTTATATCTGTGTATTTATTATTCTATTTGAATGGCAGCCAATGGCCATAGCAGGGCATTTTTAATTGAACACCATCCGTAGCCTCCCATCAAGTTCAATTTCAACTAGTTCCAAGTTTGGCTACCAGAGATGCCACTGTCACTGGCGGCAAACATTGGAACTTGATAGAGCGTTTCTAACCAAATAACTTACAATTTTAGCCACACTACCAATTGTAGTGGTAGGTTCTTTTACATGCCATAAATATATGTCTTGGGCCCGCCGGGTTTACTTCCCCTCTGAAGGAAGGCATACTGAAGGATTTTAACGCTCTTAAAAATCCGACGACTTGTGTATTTATGAAACATATTACAGTACTTTATTTATATAATTTCATAGTATTTCATCTTTAGAATGCATCAAATTGTCCGCTCTCAAGAAACTCTGTTAGTGTAGGCTCTCCACCAATCCACTGTACCCTACTGAGACTGACACATCTTCGTAGGGTAGGCAAGTTGAGAGCTTGGCAACGGAGTACTTAGCCCTTGAATGAACATACGAGCAAACATCCCAGTCTCATCCTCACTCAACGCATGCGTATAACACTGAGGTCGGCATGTTGAGGCGTTGCCTATCTTCTCCAATCTCTTACGGTAATTGCCGACGGTTAACGATCCCACCAATGTCACGTGTCGTCAACAATCGTGCACCTACACGTTAAATGTTACATATTTTGTGATTTGTGTTTGTAAGTATTAATTTATTATTTGTGTTGTGTGAGATTTGAGCATGAGTTACCGGTAAGTCTGGAACATTATCATACCTTGAGAATTTAACCACGAGACACTACTGGACCACACACTTTTGCATCAAGAATTGACAATTGAGCTACATTTGGGTATGGGCCATTCATGGTGTCATTGAGGGATTGAGGTTCAATTCCCATCGGTGGTCTCTTTTCAACATTTTCTCATTTTCAATGACACTTACATGACTTCTTTACATATTGGTGTTCACCAATTGCTATCTATGTTCTGTAACCCTGCTAGTGCCAAGCCATTTCCTGAAATACTTGCCAAGAATGCCAAGCCATTTTCAATGATCATGCAGACTATTCGAAAAGAAAATAAAAAAACCAACATAAATACCCACATTTTCAACAATAGAATCATTATTTTTGCTTTGTTTTATAAGTTTATAACCAATACCTCATTCTTTCTTACATTATGTTTGTAAAAGTAAATACTGCATCTAAACCTTTTTAATGGAGGTTATTCTGATAATTGTTCAATTTTTCAATTGGTGTTTGTTAAAAATCAATTTTGAGTCTAAATTAAGGACACCTAAGAGTCATATTCGAAGAAATGCTACATTTCCAGCTGCATAAAGTTTTGATACATCTGTAGACAGAAAACTTCAACAAGAAGAAAACAACTGCACCGCAATTTTGGCGGGAACGTGCGGGATTGGGGGAGCGCTAAGGGGAGGCGTGAATACAAACTCAAACCTATCGCGTAACGGACTTTGAAGGAAAACAATTGACACCGTACAGGCAAGCTTGGAGCCTCACCTTTCCAACAGTATGAAATAATCACGGACATATGCCTACATAAATCTACAAATATAAGCACACCGATTCAATCGACTTTGGCACATTAAGCACGAGCAGCGAGAGCCGATCTGATCGGCGCGTGGCACTAAGAGGGTTATTGTATGAAACTGTTTCCAGCTATTGCTTACTTGTTGACAATTTTTCACTCTGAAACATACAATATCTTCATAATGTGAATTATTATTGGTTCCAAGGTGCTATTTAAATATCACTATTCTCTTCTAGTTGAAGAGTCCTCTGAATTCCTGAAGCCTGTAGATACTGCACCTCCTACAGTTCTCGAGCGTCGAGATCTGGGCCGGAATCTGGAAGCCATGAAAACGAAACTCTTTGGTCCAAGTAATGCGGCTTATTTTACATACAACAGAGTTACCTGGAAGCTTATGATCAAGAAGGAGGTAAGTAAATCACTGCTCCATAATGAGAAGCTGAGGGGGTTCAAACTTTACTATCAGCTCTCTTTGAAATGGTTTACCATTTTCAACTCCAGGCAAATGCCAGGATGGTACCTTCCTTCTAACTCGGCCCAGTTTCATTCATCTCTGTTATCACTTACCCATCATCTGTTGTCTCTGCCTTGACAAATTATCCATTCCTATTTGGTGCTGCCATCTGTTAGTTGCATGACGAACAACGTGTAATTTTGATATCGCGAGGCAAGGAACCATTCAACTATTTAGAAGGCCGTGCAGCCTGTCAGCTGTATCTCGGCGATCACCAGAATGGTAGTAAACAAATACAGTGCACTCTCGTTAATTCGTGGTAATTAATGCACAAACTTCCGCGAATTACCGAAAACCGCGAATTATCCGCAATTATTTTTGTTAAGCCTAGTAAAAACAAAACTATTGTTTAAAATATTGAAATAGGCTTGAACACGCAAAATAATAATTATAACACTTGATTGTACTAGGTAGTGTCTTATAAGACATGCTAGGCTAGAGGTAGGCCTATGTGGATTATGCCTACATTAATATTTAAAATAACAAAAAACAGTCGTCACGTTTTGTTTTTTAGATCGTTTATTCTAATTTTCGATTACACATTTCCAAAGAAAACATTATATGAGAACGAAAATGAATCTAGTTTTTCTATATAAGAGATAAGTGTGACTAGAGACGCTTGCTTGATTGTGGGAAACTTTCGGGATTTCCGTTGCATCATTCCCGCACTCGATATCAACTGGATCTCTGTATTCCTCACCAACAGTCAAATTCCGTGCTATTTCTTCTTTGTATTCTTGTCTTAAATCATAATCGTCTTTATCGACGTCTAGCTTGCCTGTTCGAAATATCGTCGTCACAGAAGTCGACAAGAGCTTGCTTTTGTACGAGCGTAGTGGCGGTATTTTTCTCCCATGACTTGTTGACTGCATGAAGAGCATCCAACAAACACGCTCACGGTGTCGCGTAAGTTTGCGCCATTAGGCAATAATCGCTGTTTACAATACGCTGTCCGCGCATCCACCCTTCACAGCTCACAGATTAGTGACCTCGGAGTTTGGATGTTGGGGAAGGGAGGGTAGGTTCCGAGTGAAAGTGCATTCCTCTTGTATTGTTTGGGCTTCGAAGATAAAGGAAATCTGTGCTATACCACTCGCGACAACATGCTCCTATGTTTCGAAGATTGCGCAAGTAGGCCTACTGCTCCATCGCAGAGAAATGCAGTTCAATCTTCTCGAATCTCAATGATTTCGTCTTTACTCATTGCGTCGCATCAAACTTATTTTCAACGACGGAGAGATTGCTTTACTTAGCGAGATGATTAGTTGCTGTGAAAATTTCTATTTTAAAAAATCCTCTTGGAGACCCGCGAATTAACCCCAAAACGAATTATCCGCCCGCGAGTTATCGGGAGTGCACTGTATGGCCGATCGGATATTGACAGAGCTGTAGGGAAAGTTAAGAGAATTTGAAGTCGAGGTGTAAGGGTTAATCTCTCATTAACTGCTCTGAAGCAGTGGCGGCTGGTGGATAATTGTTCTGGGTGTGCACTATTTTCATTAAGGAGGGGGGTAGGTGGTAGGGTAAAAGACTGCTTGTTATCAGAGAAAACTGTATTCAATTGCGTGGTAAAACAGATGTACCTCATTCATCACGAATGCCACATTTTAGAGAACATCACATTGCCATCGGATTAAATGGATTATAAGTTAGTCTACATGAAAGCTTTCACGAGAACAAAACAACTGAAGTTGTATATACGAGGGCGAGAAAGAACGCGCAAATTACATTGCAAGACATAGTAACGGCAGTTGACGGAGCATCGCGGATGTCTCCGTCCGCACCTCGGCTCCCTTGTTGCAATCAGCGGGCAACGACCAGCCGAGTTAACTGTTGGGATAGTACTTACTCGGTCTAGCATCTCTGCCATACCCTTCACTATTGAGATCTGGTCGGTGCTCGGGCCTGTCAACGATCAAACGCGTTCGGACAGAAATACAGCCACCCTCAAAAGTTGGGACAGTATTTATGGTAAGACTAGGTAGAATTATGAGTAGTGTCCCGGAATTTTGGCTATAACGATATCCACGAAATATTTCAGCAAACATATGTATGTTATCACATCAATATATTTACCCAAATATAGATTTTTTTCGATATTGAACCCGAGAAATATCGCTAAATAAAGTTATTTTGCGAAATGTGTTATTTTCATCGTAAAATGCTAAACCCTTCCATTATCTGTCGTTCGATAGAAAATAAGAAATCTTAAATATGAATTTCTCATAAGATACGGGATAATGAAGTTGGTTCAAGTCCTCAAATCATGGAAACAATGCTCTACTTATCATGAGTTAGTGAGGTAAAGACTGTGGTAGTCATGGAGATTATTTGTTGAGGTAAATGTTAGGTTAGGTATTAATCACAGAAAATATAATTCATTTGAGTTTTAGTTCTTTCGGGG
The DNA here is from genome assembly GCA_946902985.2 of Meconema thalassinum. Taxonomy (NCBI): domain Eukaryota; kingdom Metazoa; phylum Arthropoda; class Insecta; order Orthoptera; family Tettigoniidae; genus Meconema; species Meconema thalassinum. Next base: position 112,459,893 of record OX336393.1, read on the forward strand.
GGGGGGAAATACAAACTAAATTGATTTTTATTCCCCCAAATGCTTTTATAGTGTTCATTATTTAACCAAATCCATGAACCGTACACTCACATCTCACTTTTATTCATTTCCCCACTATGGATATTTTATTTCACCGCTTTGAACATTCTATTTCACCACTTTGAAGTCTTTGGTTGGTTGGTTCCTCAGTTTAGGGGCTGCGACAACGCGGTCATGTAGCCCCTTGTACTTTGGGTGTGTGTAGAATCTGTCTGATAACTGGTGTTAATTGTGATGACTGTATTAGTGTGTGTTATCTGTTTTTTAATTCAAGTAAGGACTGCAGACTTTGAATTTTTAAATAGCTCCTACTTTTGCCGCCAAACGCCACCGTCAATGACTACTAGTTCAGAACTTAGCTACTAGATGCCATGGCAGTCGGCTCTTGGCAACGAACGTAGGAACCTAAGAGCATTGTTTACATTCTTAACCTATATAATTTAGCTTCACACAGGTGTAATTAGTGGAAGGTTCTTTAACATGCCATAAATCTATGACATGGTACCGCCGGCTTTACTTCCAATCCGAAGGAAGGCATAATGAGGTACTTTTAATGCTCTTAAAAGTCAGACGACTTTGGCCGCGATCTTGGGCATAGAAGCTCAGCATGCTACCAACTACGCCACCGAAGCCGCTTTTGAAGTCTTGTCATCATCATCATCATCTTGCACAGTTTCCAGCCACTAGCCGGGTCTGTTTGGAACACAAGCCTCTCCAACGTCTTCTGTCTTCCCACCATCTCTCAGCCTCCACCCTTGTCCAGTCTTCTCCTCTCTTCTTCACGCTTTCTTCCACCCCCTTCAGCCACCTGTCTCTCGGTCTTCCTCTCGGTCTCTTTCCTTCCCACTTCGTCTCGTGTATCCTCCTGGATATCCTCTTCTCCCCCATTCGTTTTACATGTCCATACCATCCAAGTCTAGATTTCTCATTTCTTATTCTGTCCATCTTTGTAGCTCCAATACTGCTTCTCAAGAACCTCATCTCACTGGCCTGTATTTTGCTCTTCTCCCTTCCTTTCATAACCCAGGTCTCCGAGGCATACGTCAGGATAGGGATATAGTTCGTCCAATGATCTTTTTGCTGTTCTGAGGGACATCCTTGCTCCATAACATGCTTCTCACACTCCTCCGGAATGCTTCTGCCTGTCTCGCCCGCTCATTTATTTCTCTATCGTTTCTTCCATTATCTTGTATCGGGCTTCCCAGATACTTGAAACTCTCCACTTTCTTCAGCTGTTCCCCACCAATTGTTATTCCCGTTGTGGTTCTTTCCTTCTTCCTTGTTGTGATCACCATTTCACTCTTATTTATTCTAAATTTCATCCCATATCCTTGTATTATTCCTTCCCACACGTCCAACTGTACCTCCTCCTCCTTGTTTCCCCAAATCATCTGCAAACACCATTGCTTTCATCTTTCCTTCCCCAATTACTTGTGCCACTCGGGTCATTATGTCATCCATCACCACAATGAAAAGTAACGGTGACAGTGCACTTCCTTGTTTCAGGCCGTTTCTCTGTTCCAACCATTCCGATCTCTCTCCTCCCACTTTCACACAGCTCACGCTTCCCTTGTACATCTCCTTTATCTTCCTTATAGTCCATTTTTCTACTCCTCTATTCTCCAGGGTCTTCCATACTTTGTTTCTGCATACACTGAAGTCTTATATATCATCATAAATCAGGGTCCCTAATTATGAGCAGTGATATTTGACTGTATTGGAATTGTATTTGAGTAAGGGCATTGTATAGATGGTTTTCGCCAGTTGAAGGAGCACTATGTTGTAGGCCTACAGTCAGGTTGTGTTTCCAGGTCTTCTCTCCAGCAGAGACACTAAGCAGCCCTCTAGCCCTGCACCTAGTGTTCTGCCAGGTGGTTCAGGACTGTCTCAATAATGGCTGTGTTCGCATCAGCAGGGAGCAGCGTGCCAAAATGAAGAAGGTGAGTTAATGCATTCCATATTGAATCCTTGTTATGCTAGGAATGACAAAATGTAGCAGCGCTGGGGATGTCGGAATGACTCCTCCCCTGCCTCATCCCATTAAGAACCAAATCCTGCATCAATTCTCATTGTGATAGATCTTTACATACGGTACCTTGCATATTTTATTTGTAGCTGAATTAAATTATTATTATATTTATCTGAATAGACTAGATTTTTCTTCTAAATTTACCATTCAAATAACTTGGGTTGGCTTTACAATCGCAGACATATGAAGACCACCACCCTCGTTGGAGTCAGTCTTTTAATGTCTTGTAGTGCAGTGCTATTTATTTATTTAGCATATGGCTTTCATCATCATCTTCATTTCCCGTTTCCAGCTTCGTGGGTCGGGTTGTGAATTAAGGACCTCCAACGTTTCCTGTCTCTCCACCACTCCTCTCCTGTTTTTAGTACTTCTTCAGGGTTTCCTCCTCTCTTCTCTACACACTCCCACACTGTATCTGCCCATCTCTTTCGGGGCCTTCCTCGTGGTCTCTTCCCTGTCATCTTTTCACAGAAAGTTTTCTTTGGTACTCTCTCCTCTCCCATTCTCATCATATGTCCATACCACTTTAATTTTGTTGTTTCTATCCTGTCCTGCAGCTTCAAGATTCCTGTCCTTTTTCTAATCTCTTCATTTCTAACTCTATCTCTTCTGGTCTTGCCCTCTATACCTCTTAGGAATTTCATCTCCGCGGCTTGTATTCTACTCTCCTCTCTTTTTGTAGTAGTCCACGCTCCAGCTGCATATGTTAGTATGGGTCTGTAGTAGGTTGAATATAATACATTTTTACATTTCTTTGGGACATCTCGGTTCCACAGAATACCCCTTATGCTCTGGTAAAAACTGTTCGCTTGTTGTATTCTCTTTCCAATTTCCTCAGTTATCCTTCCATCTTCTGTGATCACACTTCCCAAGTACTTGAAACTTTTAACCACTTCTAGAATTTTCCCATTCAATTCTATCTTTCCTCTTCCTTCCTTCCTTCCTTCCTCTTGACATTACCATTGTCTTGCTCTTCTCTGTGCTTACTTTCATCCCATATTTCTCTATTTCTTGATTCCATACATCTAGTTGTTTTTGTACTTCCTTTTCATCCTCGCCCCATATCACTATATCATCTGCAAACAGCATGGCCTTTGTTGCCTCTTGTCCCAATCTCTGTTTAACATTCTTGTGAATTTCATCCATGACTATGATGAATAGTAAGGGGGACAATACACTTCCCTGTCGGAGACCTGTTTCCACTTTAAACCATTCTGTTTCTCCTATACTGGTCTTCACGCTACTCACACAATATTTGTACATAGCTTTTAACATTTGGACATCAGCTCCGTTAACTCTCCTTTTCCTTAATACATTCCAAACCACCTGTCGAGGCACACTGTCGTACGCTTTCTCAATATCAATAAATGTCATCACCATGTCTTTTCCAAATTCCCATCTTTTCTCCATCATTTGCCTTAATGCAAAGATTAGGTCAAATGTTGATCTGTCTTTCCTAAAACCATACTGTTCTTCTTCCATCTCTCCTTCTATCTTCCTCCTCAGTCTGCCTTCCAGAACTCTCTCGAAGATCTTAGCTACATGAGTGATAAGAGTGATCCCTCTGTAGTTATTGCATTCCTTTTTGTCACCTTTCTTAAAAATCGGGATAATTAATCCCTTTCCCCATTCTTCTGGAATCTCTTTCTTCTTCCAAATTATTCTAAATAATTTATACAACCACTGTACACCTATTGGTCCCGCTGCTTTTATCATTTCCGCGGACACCTCATCCTCTCCTGCTGCTTTACCGCTCTTCATCTTCTGTATGGCTTCCTCTATTTCTAGCATAGTGATCTCCTTTTCTTGTTGTTCTTCTTCTTCCATTGTTTCTTCTTGTTCTTTTTCATCTTCCAGTTCGATGTATTTAACATTTAGTAGCTTTGAAAAGTATTCTTCCCATCTTTTTAATATATCATCTCTTTGATACAATATCTGTCCTGCTTCAGTTTTTACAAATTTTGTGTTTTCCCTACCTTTTACACTGTTTTTCACCAATCCATATAGAACCTTTTTACTTCCTTGGATATCCTCCTTCAAAGTTTCCGTGAAACCTTCCCAACTTTTCCTTTTTTCTTCTTGTACAATTTTTTGGGATGCCTTCTTTGCTTCTCTATATTTTTGCCATTTCTCTGCATTTTTACTGCCTATCCACTTCCTCCATGCCATTTGTTTTTCTTTAACAGCTTCCTTTACCCTGTTGCTCCACCAAGGGGTCTCCCTTTCCTTTTTCTTCCCTGATAGTCTTCCACAAGTGTTTACTGCACACTTCGCAAAACAATTTCTAAAACATGCCCATTCCTGTTCGACACTTTTTGCTTCGTCTTTGGGAATTTCCTTTTTCAAGTCTTCTTGGAACTTTTCCATTACCTCTCTCTCTTTTAGCTTCCACACCTTTATTTTTCTTTCCCTTTTCTGCGCAAGCTTTGTGATTTTCCCAAGCCTTAATTTGGCTATCACCACTTTATGGTCTCCTTCAAAATCTCCTCTTGGCATAGCTGTCACATCTACCAGTTGTCTACGTTTATCCTTTTCCACTAGGATAAGATCGATCATTGTTTTTGTCTTTCTGTCTCCCCATCCATACCTAGTTATTTTGTGGGAGTTCTTTTTCCTAAACCATGTATTTCCAACAATTAATCCATTCCTTCTACAGAAATCTATTAACATTTCTCCTTCTTCATCCTGATTTCCATAGCTAAATGGGCCAATTATCTCTTCTTTTCCCTGCCTATCTGTTCCCACATGTGCATTCATATCCCCCATTATTATAACCTCTTTGTCTTCTATACACTTTTCCAGTTCTTCTAAGAAATCCTCTAAACATTCATCTACCTTCCCTGTCTGGGGTGCGTAAATCTGTATAAAATCCTTTGTTCCACTCTCAAGTCCTAGTCTAATTTTCATCATTCTGTCATTAATTTGGTCTACTTTCTCAACATACTGCACTAAGTCTTCTCTCAATATTATTGCAACACCATTCATTGCCTTCTTTCCTCCACTCCAATATATTCTATATCCCTTCCCTTTCTTGACTTCTTTCTCACCTTTTCTCTTCCATTTCGCTTCACTGACTCCCATCATTGTAAAGCATATGGCTTTAAAGATACAATATGTAATTTTCCACAGAATAAATACTATACATAATAACACAATAGCATACCCTTCCAAACATTTCTATTGAGTTTCCCCTTTTTCAACAACTGACAAAGTATTCCAAGTTATTCATATCCAGGACAGTACAATACAGCTATTTACAATTCATAACATATTCGCAATACACACACAAATTGTGAACACATCAAATCTATTTTGAGGCCCAGAACTCGGCAGCCTTGATTGCACGAGCATTTGCTGAAACCAGGTCATCCAGCGTGCAGGCTTCAGGCAAGTTCGGGCAGACCAAGAGGTGTTCAACATCTTGAATATCTCCACATTCGCAGGTTGCATCTTCAGTAATGTAGCCCCACTGCTTCAAATTTTGTTTGCACCGCGTCACTCCAGTTCACAGTCTGTTCAACGTCTTCCACGTCTGGTAAGGTAGTTGAAAACCAGCAGCCGGCTCTTCCTTTCGGTTTTGTCCATTACTTCCAGGTGTCCTGTTTCGCCATAGCTGTATATGGCGAGCGGAAGATGTTGTTGCAATTGCTTCAGTTGTTCGAAGAAAGCTTTTTCTTGACTTCAACCTGGGACGTAATGCTTCACTTCCAAACATGGGATGCCTAGGATAATTTTCCTGTTTTTTCTTCTCAAACTCTGCCGCTGTTCTTCTTCTAATATCCGGAGGTGCTATGCCTACAAGTTGGTAGATTTTGTCGACTGGAGTTGGTCGTAGACAACCTGTCATAATGCGGCCTGTCTCGTTGAGAGCGGTGTCAACATTCCTGGCGTGTGCGGAGTTCTGCCAGACAGGTGCTGCATATTCTGCAGTGGAGAAACATAGAGCTAGAACAGACGTACATAGTACACTTGGTTGAGCCCCCATGTGCTGTTAGTGAGCTTGTGTATGATATTATTTCGGCTGCAGACTTTGAGCTTCATATTCTCGCAATGGTCTTTGAACGTGAGTGAGTGGTCGAGCTTTACTCCGAGGTATGTAGGTATGTAGTGTTGTAGTTGTTTTCCCCTCCAAGTTACTTCCAGTTTCTTCCTAGCTTGTCTATTTCTCAAGTTATGCTATTAATTTGGTTTTACACATTTTAAAGCAACAAAACAAAGATATATTGCTTAAATGTATATTTAAAGATCATTAATTCACTCAAGGGCTCTCCAATAAGTATAACCTCCAACTGAAGTTTTGTCGTCTTGCTGCTTTAAAAAGCCAAACAGAAGCAGCTATTTAAATTGATAAAGTTCTAACAGCGTTGATCCTGGCGGTTCTTTGGTTATATTCCATGTTCATTATTGTATCTTGACCGGGAGAGAGATTTGTCCGGTCGCCTGTTCGCTGTTGCTCGCTTAGCTCCACCCAGGGGTCACGTGTAGGATACTTTCAGGTGAAACCTACGGACGTGAGCAACAATGGACCCCCTGCAGTGCTATGATATACAGTAGATAGTTGATGCAATTGAAAGTTAAATGTAATCAAAACATTGACTTCAATTTACCTTAAATGTTGAGTTTGAATCTTTACTTGTTTCATTCTAGCTCTTGGATAGCTATGGAGTCACAATCAACAATCTCCACTCTGCTCATCAGAAAGTTACCATAAAGAAGAACGTGGTCGATATGGCTAAGGACTGGCCCACGTACTTTGCAAGGATCTTCCCTGTATCGGTAAGTGAACTTCATTTTCAAACTGTTGATGTGGGTCAAGATTACAGAATGTGGAGGGAAAGATCACAATACAAAATGTTTGCGAGTGCATAAGGAAATTATCGTGTTGCCTCAGTAAACGAAATGTTTAATGATTTTCAGTCAGTCAACACGATTGTACCCAATTGTAAGGGTGTTATTCCCTAAATCTGAAAAGAAAAAAGACTTCACTTTCTAACCTCTAGGGTTAAGTACCGTAGTAAGTTTATTTTTCATGATCTAACTTAACCCCTATGCATCCGGGCTCAACTTTAGTTAGTTAGTTAGTTATTGTTGTTTTAAGGGGCGGAACTACGAGGTCATCTGCTCAACTTTAATCCGTTCGTTGCCGTATTCGACCTTTATTTTATAACTGCCGAATGGCCACATTTGAGAGTAGATGAAAGATTGCGTTTGTATTGCTCTCTGGCGTGCTGTCGCCTATTCAGATGTTTTAATTTTTTTAATGTCTTTTACAGCGTATTTCGACATAATGTGAACATTTATGTTACAACTATTGATGAACATTGTTCTTGAGTAAGAAGATAAACAGGAAATCAATTCATTTTATAATACGTATAAGTCCTTGAAATGGCAGAGGAAAGACTAAATCAATGGTTTTACCGTGCAAAATCATTTGAATATTAAAAAATACACTGCAATAAAAATAAATACACTGCAAAACTGCTTTCTTTTGTTTTGCAGTGTATTTATTCAGAGTGAAATATTTGTCATATTCCTTTACAGTGTTCTAGAGTATGTCAGTACTCATAATAATCATTTATGATCAATAACCCTGAAAATAAATTCTTGAACTTTTTCAATGTTTAAGGCCTATACATAGTATCAACATTTATTCCATAATACCTTACAGTGGTCTTGAGTATGCATGTAATCAGAAAATCAAGTTATTTGAGGTGAAAGTAAAGATTAATTTTTCACTGCTTAATTCAATATTATACAGGGTCATCAAGTCTCGCATCCGATACCGATCACAGCGCGGCAAGCTCTCGCGCTGACACCCGCTCCGCTGGCCGGTAAATAGTGCGCGACTTCTCCCCACTACTTCGCGTCAACCTAGTCATTTAATAGCAATTTCTAGTGAAAATAATTATCTACAAACTTACCTGGTTTTACTAGAAATGTTCAAAGTGTTGTCCGTCAGCTCGCAAGCATGCCTGGCACCTCGTAAACAAGTTTCTAGACACACGGCGAATTTCTTCCTGGGTGACGTTCGTTATAACTTGGCGAATATTTTCTTTTAACTCCTCACTTGTGAGGATTGTTTGCATATGAATCGAAAACGGCACTCTCTAACAGAAGAATACTTCGCATAAGAAAGCACAATGAATACACGTTGTTCTATAGAAAACATCACTTCGCATAACAAAGCACAATGAATACACGTTGTTGTATAGAAACATCACTTTAAGGCAACACATAAACTGTAAAATTGCCCCGAGACTGCACTGTATGTTAGGTCAAATCAACTAGCACTTCACAAGCTTGAATACGCCGGAGATACTGACAGCTTATTGCAACATTGCCGATTGCAGCGCACGTGTTCATTGCGGGGAGAACGCCAAGGCCACCTTGACCGGCCTAGCGGCCGCATCTGCCAAGGCCACCTTCACCGGCCTAGCAGCGCGTACATGCGGGAAATAAAATGATGACCCGGTACATAACACAGTCTGCAAGTCACTTTAGTTAGAATGGCGATTTTCTCCCGTAGTAAACAATCTTATCTTTTTTGTCGCACACATTTTTCATCGGGGCACACGCTGAACACCAACCTGGGAACGCGGTCAACACTAGACTGATCGACTCAAACCATGCACCGTAAGCCCAAGCTGTTACTTATGCTAACAATGCAAGATAAAACAGCAATGATTTCTTACCAGAAGCTTGTATTTTACATTATTTATGGCGGCTTTGGTGGCGTAGTTGGTAGCATGCTGAGCTTCTATGCCCAAGGTCGCGGGTTCAAACCCGGCCGAAGTCGTTGGATTTTTTAAGAGCGTTATAAATCCCTAAGTATGCCTTACTTCGGAGGGGAAGTAAAGCCGGCGGTCCCATGTCATTGATTAATGGCACTAAATTATAGATTAGATTTGACTAACGCTCTCAGGTTCCAACGTTCGTTGCCAGGAGCCGTCTGTGGTGGCATCTAGTAACCCAGTACGGAACTAGTTGGTCGTTGACGGTGGCGTTTGGTTGCAAAAATTGGAACTACTTGAAAAATCTAAAAACAGGTAACACACACTAATATAGCCATCACAATTTTATTAACACCGGTTTGTCGCTTGGTGTGAAGATTAGAACCTTTCTGTGTCCTTGTATGTATGTGTTACAATTTTCCAGTAGTTTCTAGTTCAAATATTGGATACCCTTCACGTGTAATAGTATTTTTAGGGCTGTGACTGGGTTCAGAGCATGAGTGCTATGCCCATTACCTAACCTACCAAAAAAAAAAACACCGGTTATCAGACAGATTCTACACACACCCAAAGTACACAGGGCTACATGACTGCATTGTCGCAGCCCCTAAACTGAGGAACCATCCAAAATTATTTATACTGTATATATAATTTTGTGCATCAATTTTATCAGGAGAATAAATAGACGAGCAACTGATGCGAAAGGAAAGTTGATTTAAGTATTATTTAAATAATGAGATTTGTTTAACTTCCATTTGTTGCGTTATTTAAACAACACTAGTCAACATGGTTTTGGGTGGTCCTCATGTATGACGCACATCCCACATTTTAAACTTGATTTTTTGGAAGAAAGTGTGTAACATACATGCGTATAGTTCTCTCACTTTCCTGTTTAACAAGCAGCGACTCAAACATAAGGCAATAGCATGCGGCGTCAATAGCCATTGTTCCCTACTGACCAATAGCATGCTTCCTCTGTATCTCCATGTGGACTCCGAAGTACGGTCCTGTCGACCAGCTCGCGTGTCAGGTGTCCAGTGTTGCAAGCACAGCTGCACGTAGTTCTGTCCAGTCTCGCTACTTACTCTCAGTGGCTACGGTGGAGAGTTGGCAACACTGTGCCTCGAGCTGGGAAAGTCTTGGTTCGCCACAGGCATGGAATGTAAACATATCCGCCCAGCTAGGTTTCAAAGGCGAGCTGCTCGTTAACGAGAAAAGTGAGAGAACTATAAATACGGTATTTTATTTCAGGCATTTGTGTAGAATATATAAACTTTAACCACCCAAGATAGTTGGGCTTCTCTCTTATGTATTGACGGACTGAAGAACATTTTACTTATATAAACTATTAACTACTTAAATGCTGGTGTATACAGCCCAGAACTTATGATAACTCAATACCAGTCAACGAGGCTCTTTTCATATGCATTCACATACATTTTGCTGAGCTATAAAGTCATTAAACCTAAAATTTAAATCTGATGACAAAAGTACCTATTATCAATTATTTGATGAAGATTCTGACGAATGTTATTTTTTCTAGGGTGGACACCAACACCCTGCCGTCCAGCATTTGGCCATCTCGCATTCGGGTGTTCGTCTCGTGCGACGTGAGAAGAGTGTACCCGATGATTACCTACAGGTGCTGGACACTATCAGGTTGGTCTCCTGTCCCTTAAACATAATTAATCAAATACCAAATGGTATACAGAAAATGTATTTTTCCACCAAAAGTCTATAAATGAAATTAGTAATCATCATCATCATCTTGTACAGTTTCCAGCCCCAGGCTGGGTCTGTTTGGAACATAAGCCTCGCCACTTAGTCCTTTCTTCCCACCACCACCTCTCCGCTGTCACTCTAGTCCAGTCCTCGCCTCTCTTCTTGACACATTCCTCCACTCCTTTCAGCCATCTATCTCTTGGTCTTCCCCTTGTCTTCTGCATCTGCATCTCATATATCCTCTTGGGAATCTTCTTCTCCTCCATTCTCTTTAAGTGTCCATACCACCTCAGTCTTGATGTCTCAATTCTACCCTGTAAGGGCTCCTCTTTCACTATTTCCCTGACCTTTTCATTCCTCACCCTGTCTCTTCTTGTTACTCCGATCCTACTTCGTAGGAACTTCATTTCACTTGCCTGTATTCTGCTTATGTCTCTTTTCTTCCTTATCCACGTTTCTGATGCATAAGTCAGTATCGGGATATAGTAGCTTCTGTATAACACTTCCTTGCTTTTTTGTGGGACATCTTTATTCCACACTAAGCTCCTAATGCTTCTCAGAAATGCTTCTGCCTGTCTGCCACGTTCCGTAATCTCTTTGTCATTTCTCCCATTTTCCTCCACTATACTTCCCAAGTACTTGAGACTTTCCACCTTCTTCAGCTGTCCACCTCCAAGTGTTATCCCACTCATTGGTCTGTCCCTTTTCCTGGTCGTTAACAGGATCTCACATTTACTGATGTTGAACTTCCATCCGTACTCTAATTAAAATGGGGGTGAGACAAGGCCTTTCTCCACTTCTCTTCAACTGTGCTCTTGAGAAGATTGTGAGGGAGTGGCGTAAGGAACTGACCTCCTTGGGTGTTTAGAGTGGGATATGCCTGGGTCGTAAGACAGACGGACTATTTGTAGACTGTCTGGCTTTTGCTGATGATATAGCACTGATTGCCGACTCTATGGATACAGCATCAATCCAGATAGATTGCCTCCGGAGACAGGCAGCCAAAGTAGGTCTTCAAGAGTAATTGGAGGAGACAGAGTTCTTCACTAGCATAAAAGAAGCTAGCAGTGAGATTCTCTTGGAGCAGGGAGAGATGAAGAGGACTGAAAAATTTAAGTATCTCGGAGATTGGATTGAAGCCTTCAGGAAGCTTTCAACGGACTAACAGTATGGTCAAAACAAAATGACCTGAACCTAAATGAGGATAAAACTGTCACAATGATCTTTAGGAGAGGAGGAAGGTTATCAGCACATGAAGGGATCATGTGCAACGGCAGAAAACTAAACATAGTAAATAAGTTCAAATACCTGGGGATGACTTTCCAGACCCGCGGAAACGTTTTCTCCGCACATATAAAAGAAAGAGCTTCAGTGGCCACAATAGCAATAAGTGATATTGCACAAATCAACCAGATATCCTTAAAAACAGCAATGAAGTTATTCAGGCTAAAAGTAACCCCGGTAGTAACATATGGACTTGAAATAATTTGGGAACATCTGAACTAAAGAGATCTAAATTGTATTGAAAAAGTTAAGGCAAGTTTCCTGAAAAGAGTTCTAGGGGTCTCCAAGTTTACGCTATCAAGACTGGTATACGAGATGGCGAGAGAGCCCTTTTTCCTAGAGGACCTGAGATACCAGCTGATGCTCCCCTCTACAGACAGCTACAGAGAATTACTACAGGAGCAAAGAGACAAGAAACAAGAAATATGGAGCGAATTCTACATGACAGATGCTATGACATCAAGCAAATGGTCATGATTCGGCTTCGAATTAAGACACGCCATCACTAGATACGCAGTGCATGACTTTCATCACAAAGTGTGTTCTACAAAGAAATTCCATGAACCCGGTACGGATTGTTCATGTGAATGGTGTGGGCAGAAGTGTGGTCGATATCATGCATTAGACTGCCAAAAAAGAAACATCTCACTGGTAAGGCTTAGCATGGATTAACGCAATCACTTGTGCTTATTGTGTATTTTTAATTTTATTTTTGTATGGCCATTGGCTGCTCTAATAAATTATTATTAATAAATTAGAAATGGCCTATTGGTTGAGGAAGAACACTTACAACAAGAAGTGCTTATCTCGTAACTTGAAATTGAAACATTATAAGTCAGTCATAAGGCCAGAAGCCTTAAATGCCATGGAGTGTCTTTCATTAAACCGAAGGGGTTTGATGGAGAAGATGGAAATTAGAGATAGGAGAATTCTCCGAAAGATCCTCGGTCCTGTAAAGGTAGATGAAGAATTTCGTAGGCGACATAACTCTGAGCTCTACGAACATATAGAGAAACTATCTGATTGTGCGAGAAAAAAGAGAATAGCCTTTTATGACCATATCGCAAGCTTACCTTCCACAAGATTGACCAATCATTTGCTCAGTTTCTGGCACAATAAGAAGGTTTGTACCACATGATTAACGGAAACTGAGAAGGATATTAACGAACTGGGAATATCAGATCTGCATGACAGACAGGCTGTGAGGCGTGCTTTGAAATGAAGGCCATGGTTTTCAGGAGAAACCTCGGAAGAAAGGTACCCCCTGGACTACTGAAAGAAAGGAGTTACACCAGCAGAAAATGCGTCAATACCCTCCAGTTGAATAAACTTGGTCCTAAGTAGGCCAATTCGAGAGAAGAAGAAGAAGTTAATTAATTATACAGGTTGAATTTTAAGTACACCAACAAACTGTAGGGAGGGCTTCCTGACTGGAAATGGAACAAAAAGGCGCATATCAACATATGTCCAGAAATGTATCTGGACTTACTGCAGAACAAGCTGCCACTATTGCTTGATAATGTGCCTTTGGCAACACGAGAAGTCATGCACGATGGAGTGCCTCCCCACTTCTGCATTACCCGTCAACACCTCGACAACACCTTCCCCAGACAGCGGATAGTACACTGAATCCCTTTTGCATGGCCTGTTCGATCACTGAACCTAAACCCTCTGGATTTTTACTTGTGGGGCCATATAAAAAGCGTTGTGAATGGTGAGCCCGTTCCCGATGTGCAGAACCTCCAACAGCGTGTCCGCGAAGTCTGTGATGCTGTTCAGGTGCAGGCCGGAACATTCGAAAGATTGCTGCAATCTATGATGCGACATGTGAACTCTCGCAGCGGAGGCCACTTTAAACACCTATTGTGGCATGGATGAGCTTCAGACCGTGTACAGTGTACTGGGACTACTTGCTGTCATTGCACACTTGCCGTCCACTTTCGGACACATGTTGATAAGAACTTTTTTGCTCCAATTCCAGTCAGGAAGCCCTACCTGCAGTTTGTTGGTGTACTTAAAATCCACCCTGTACAGTACTAGTTTTGGCCATGTTATGGTCTTCATCGGCTAGGTGCTTACATGTGATTGTAAAAAAACATGTTAAAGAAAAATTGCAAGTAAATAATCATTAATGACTTACGTTGTTTGTGAGTGTAGAAAAAAAAATGAGTCTGTGGTAAGTTTAATGTTAAAACGAAAACACTTAAACAATACACTTTCGTATTGACTAGGAAACTGAGACAGCAGGTGGAATATTATGAGCAATATAGGGAAAGGCTTATTGTAGCTAAAATCAATACAAAAGCTGAGTGCTACACAGAGTGCAAATCTATATGGCTACCAGTCAAGCGCATGATGAAGAAGTTGGAAAGGTCTAGGAAGAAATAGATGAACTTCTTAGGTGTGTTAAGAGTGACAAAAATCTTATAATAATGGAAGAAACACAAATTCGAAAGTTAAATTTAGGGGAGAAATATCAACAGCTTTCACAGTAAAAACCGGTCTCAGACAAGGTGATGGATTATCCCCTCTGCTTTTCAATGTGGCTCTTGATTACATCATGAAGGTTTGGCAAAAGGAAAACCCTCCTAAGATCAAAATTGGAACAAAACCATCAATAAAAATAAACTGCTTAGGATTTGCGGATGACTTGGCTCTTTTAGCACTAGATAAGGAAGAGGTTTGTACTCAGATCACTAGTCTCCAAGAAATTGCTCAAGGGATAGGATTACAGATATCCTTTGAAATACTGAGATCATGCCTATGAAACCCTTAGATATAAATGAAGTCTACATAAATGATCATAAAATTAACCTAGTTCCTCAATTTAAGTATCTTGGAGAAATTATAACACATAACTTAAACGAAAAAGTAACTTGGATAAATAGAACAAATAAAATGAAAAAGGCACATTCTCTAACCTGGTCAACATAAAATAAAAAATGCCTATCAATAGCTAGGCCTACTAAGATCCAACATTATAAAACTGTAACTCTCCCAGAAGCCACTTATGCTTGTGAAACACTGTTCCAAATTAAAAATGAACAAAGAACTGATCAGCTCCTCAAAACGGAAAGAAGAATCATTAGAACGTGCATAAATAAAAAGTATCAGGTTGAGGGAGTCTGGAGGATTCTCCCAAATGAAACTGTCTATCGTGAGATTGATCCAATTACCAGCACAATGAAGAAGAAAAGAATTTCATATTTTTTTCACATCTTACGGCTTCCAGAAAACAGAATTGTACGCCAACTAGTGATGAGAAATCTAGGATTGAAAACTGGAGGAAAATGGATCCAAGAAATCCAAGAAGATCTTAAAGCAGTTGGACTCAAGATAACAGATGCCGAGGAGAAAAATAAAATTCTTAAATTTCACAAATTTTCTGCAGAAATGACACATAGAAAGCCTATGGAGATTTCAGATGAGTTGAGAAAATCCCTTATCTGAAAGAATGAAAAAGTACTGGAAAGAGCGCAAGAACCAAGCAGTACTACCTTCAAAGAAGAAGTGATTGTGGAACGACTCAAGTGGTCCAATGTGATCAATCAAGATTAATAATAATAATAATAATAATGGAAGAATGGAATGCTGTCAAAGCAAAAGGAAAGACAGTGGGGAATTTGGACTGGGCGACAGGAACAATCGAGGAAGCAGACTGATGAAATTCTGCATCAAGCATAAATTTGTCATAGCTAGCACATTATTGAACAACCCCAACAGAAGAATACACACTCAAATGAGATACAGGATGATATCAAATTGACTTCATTATGGTCTAACAGAGATTCTGAATACAGATTTTGAACTGCAGAATATTTCTCAGGGCTGACATAAACTCTTGACCACAATCTGGTTGCTAAGAAATCCAGGTTAAAGCTGAAGAAACTGAAGAAAAGCCAAGAAGCCAAAAAGGTGGGCAATAGACAAACTGAAAGAAAAGGATTTGAGTAAGAGATTCAAGAGTAGTTTAGGGGAAGGACTAATAGAGAACCCTGAATAAACTTCTTATGCAGAGGAATGGTTATTTTTGAAGAATGAAATAATAAAATCCACAGGTAGAGATGGAACAATTAGCTCAGGACAGGGTGGTATGGAGAGCTGTATTAAACCAGTCTAAAGACTGGCACAAATGCCCACCTTTGAAGATGGCAATGTGATTTTCACATTTATCTCTCCCTCTACCTGCACCTGCCTGTTACTGTGTTTCTCCTTCTTTTCCTGTCCAGTAATTGATGTTCACAGTTCTTATTGTGTTCCATATATAAATTTATTAATCAGTTCTTTTAGCAGACATTTTGCTACAAGTGTTAATGATATTGGTGCTGGTAGAGGAATGTTCAATAGGAAAGACCTGCAGCCCCACCGTTTCAAATAAATTTGCCAAGGGGCCAATAACAGAAACTGGGATTCCTGAAATAAATATAAATAAGACCTTGGGCAAGAACTACTTGTCACACATTCACACGCTCTCTCATGTTTGTATTTATCAATTGCTGACAAACTCATTTTTATTTCCTTTTACAGAAAATTGTACTTATTTAAAGACCTACATATAGGTTTAGTTGAAAACATTATCAAGTTCTACAGGATAAACAATTCATCTGTCCTTATGAAAACTTGATTTTTTTGGGATCTGTGGTGTTGCCCTTGAAAATGTTACCTCTCTGTAAAAGAAATTCTATGGATGCCAATGATCATGGTCTGCATTGTTTTGCTGGAACCAGTTTGGTGTTGAAGTTGTTTTTTGAGACTACCTTTTCCAATACTATTATTTTTACTCTTTGCAGCTTTGAAGAGATTGCCGAGACATCAGTCCCCAAAGCGAGTGCTGTTCAGCTAGTTCTTACCTCTGGAGCGCGTATTCTGCTCTACACTCATCGTGCCAACCAGATACATATGATGATTGAGAGGTACATCGTGGAGAGCGATAAGGTAGGAATTGACTTTTTTATTCTTTTTTTTAGCCCTTTGACTCAACATAATGGTCTATTGTTACCTGCTGTTCCTGCAAAATCTGACGGGGTAAAGATGTATATACCGCTGGAACATGTTTGTTGTACAAAAAGGTGGTTGTGGCAAGTTCCAAGAATATTATCTCTAATTGATCCAAGTAGGCAGAAATTCATAATTCTATTCTAAATATACCAAGCTTCAAATCTGAACCATCATTCCTGAATTGTCATTTCATAAAATAGGTTCAAGGAATCATATAATTTTCCTGTGGATTATTTTGAATGGAAAACTACATTAACATTCCAGTGGAGTCAGAATTTGTCTTGATACATTTATTATATTTTTTAGTTTACAAATTCATTGTAAATCAAAGAAAGCAATACCCTCCTCCATAAATCTCTGTATTTATCTGCCTATAGTGGAAATTGTAGACATTTTAATTCTACAGAGTCAGCGAAAAGATGCAATGAATATCTGTGGTGAATGGTTTTTATGGCTGGATGCTCTTCCTGATGTCACCCTCACGAGAAGAGTTATTGGGAGATGAAATAAATGATCAATGAAACTGGGCAAGGAGTTGGGAGGAAGCCTTCTGACCCATACTTTGTCTGGAGCTGGAAATGGGAAACCACAGAAAACCACTTCAAGAATGGCCAACGGTGGGTTTTGTACCAAGTCCGGAGATAACACGACCCCATAGCCAGGTTTAGCGTACATAGCTCCTGCAGTTGGCGCAATGCAAAATGTCCTCTTCTTTCAAGCACTTTCTTGCATAGTTTATTTGATAAATGGGTTATACAATTACACTAACTTCTGTGAAAATTGTAACATCCAGAAAGAATGTCCCAAATGAATACAAACTCTGAGGGTGTGAAGAATAGTGTGATCAAGGTTGCTGAAAGGTGGTGCACACATTATTATTATTTATTTATTTACCATAAATTGTATAAGAAGTATGGAAGGCCTAGTGAAAAAGGGCAAGCCCCATATACACATTTCATGCTTCACAGGCACAGTTTACATCTACATTTGTTTTTACAATATTTACTTGTTTTACAAAGATATTTGCAGTATTTACATATTTAGAACATTGACATAGTACATTTTTCCTGTTCACTCACTCTCTCACGCACGCACTTTCATAACCTCAATCACTCCATACATTCAGCGAGACAATCAATCACTTATCAACAGCATAGAATCATCCATAATAGGTCACCAATTTCGATGGATTGGTCATGTCCATCGGATGGATGATGTGAGATTACCTCGTCAAATGCTATATGGTGAGTTATGCTATGGTACCAGACCTCATGGTGGTCCTAAGAGGCACTACAAGGACCAATTTAAGCAGACCCTGAAATTGACAGGTCTTGATTCACAAACCTGGGACATGCTGGCTGAAGACCGCTCAACTTGGCGCCGTACCATCTCGGATACTGTAAAGACGTTTGAAAGGGATCGACGCACACATGAAGAGGCCAAGCGTCAAGCTAGGAAACTTCGAGCAGCCCAACCACGTCCTCCTCCAGCAATACTATGTGACTTGTGTGGTCGCTTGTTCCATGCCAGGATTATTTTTGATATTTTGATATTTATTCAATTAATTCCAAAGAGCCATAGGCTCGTACAGAGGAATTGTACAGTAATATGTGATTGGACTCTTTAGTCACCGTAAACACATCCACAAACTGGAATGAAGGAAGAAGATTTATACTCGGATTCGAGTTAAAGCCGATGATGATGATGATGATATACAATGTACCTTTTTATGTACGGCCTGAATTTCCGAAGAGGCAAGATCTTGGCATCTCCTGGCTGCGCGTTCCATAACCGCGCAGAGCGGCCGTAGAAACCTGTCAGGTAAGCATTGCTACGTGCAAAGGGCGGAACGAGAGTTACACCTCATCCTCTCCGAACTGAGCGATATGCCAATGACAGTTGGCAGAAGGGGTCAATATTAATGGAACCTGTAAGGGATTTTTTGAGAAAAATTAGATCAATTTGTTTGGCTGTTGCCTCTATAAATGAAAATATTGACAAATGGGAAGGAGAATAACAAGCTATTAGCCTCTCTGCGCAGCGATGTAGATGCTGGAGCTTGTTCATGTTTTCCGCTGTAGTGGAAAGCCAAGCAGGTAAGCGGTACATTAATATCGGACGGACCATGCATATGTAGGCCGTCCTTAAAGCTCTAGGTTTACAACCTCTCGTGTTTCTGTACAAGAAACCCAGAACTTTGGTGGCCTCTTCACTTTGAATGTTCCAATTGAGGGTGTCGGAGATTGTTACCCCTAATAACTTTAAGTTTGTGCACTCATAGGCCCAACAGCACCCTCTCTTGAGTGACAGGAAAGCTTAGTTAGTGGAGAATTGTCAAACGAAGTGGAAATGTGAAAGCAAATGTCAGTATGCCTCATCAACATCAAAGGCATGTGAGTTGGAATGGGAGAGAATGATCAGTCTCTGGAAAACAGGTTTGTCATACCGTGACATTTCAGCTTGTACAGGGCATACTGATACTACAATGATGTGTAAAGGTTCGCATGCAGCAATTGTCCTCATGGCCACTACAGACAATACTGCTGTTGTCTCGATGCTGGAGCACTAACACGTGTGGACCTGTCTGCTATGGGCTGGACTGGTGTCTTGTATGCCATTATATCAGATTCCATTGTTCAGATACTACAAACACCTCAGACTTTAAAGGGATGTGAACACCATTGCTGGCTTTCTGAGTGACAGATGAGTCCCACTTCAATCTGTCTTACAGTGATGGCTTCATATGTGTTAGAACCTTCTTCTTCTTAGCGTGTTCCCATTGGAACGGGGTCCGCTTTTCGGGTCAATGCACGCCATTTCTTTCGATGAAGCGCTTTGTGGGTTTAGGCTTCTTGACCTTACTGTAGATCTGAGTTTATAGTGTCTAGCCATCTTAGCTTAGGTCTCCCACGGTGTCTCTAGCCTTTAACAGCGAGATGATAGGCTGAGCTGATGACTGAACCATGCGGTGCTCGTACAACATGGCCATACCAACAAAGTCTCCATTCCTGCATTTTCTCATCGATTGGAGCAACACCAGCTAGTTGTCGGATCTTTGTGTTGTTGATGTGGTCGAGCAGAGAAATGCCTAACGATCTTCTCAGCATCCGCATTTCCATGACATGTAGCGAGTGCTCAGCACTTTTAGGTGCTGGCCAACACTCCGTACCATACAATGCAACTGGCCTCACCATTGAGGGGTATATCTGTGATTTTAGGTGGATGGGCATCTACTTATCACAAAGAACACCAGTTACATCTCTGATTCTTGCTGCACATCTTCATTTATACAGCCGACACTTTGTAATCAAGAACCCAAATATCGAAATGTATCCACCTTGGCGAGAGGTGCTCCATTAATTTGTATAGTTCCAGGAGATGAAATCGTTAGATGCTACCTTGGTGACTACAATCTGGCAGTCAGCATTGTTGAGCGGCATAGCTGACGAACGCCAAGTGTGATGGTTTTGGGGTGCCATGATACAACTCCTAGATATGGAGGGCAATCTGAACAGCAGCTGCTTCATCAGGGATTTTTTAGAGTCCGAGGTACTGCCCCTCCTACATCCTATATATCCGTAGGACAATGCTCATCCACATGTGGCAAGGAATGAGCAAGCAGTCTTCAAAGAACAATATGTAACACTATTTCCCGGTGTGGCGAGCCTGTTTGCTGACATGTCTGGTTGGTTGGCAACATGTTCCTCGTGGTCCTCTCATAACCACTACCACTATTGATGCTTTGTGAACTTGCATACAAACCCTGTGGAGGGAGATTCCTCAGGAACACATTGAGTCCATTGCAGCACGTGAGGTTTCACCCCATACTGACGTCTCAAGATTAGAGATCATCTGTAATCCTAATCATTCTGTATTGTCTGTAGTATAAGGTTCATTTCAATCACATGTATCCTTTTTGGTGTTGCAATTTTCACAAATGTTAGTATATGTGGGCAAACCAATTACAAGGCCATTGTAGTGAACTCCTGGCTCCTTTTGCATCATGCAAAATTATTCTTGACATAAAGAAATACAATCATATCGTAATAGGTCAGTTGAAGTCCTTATTTCACAACAAATAAAGGGATCTAAATTAAATAGTTTCAAAACCTTTGGTAGGAAACATGCTAACCGCATTGTAGGCATCCTGTGGAAATTAAATTATTCACTGTGAATATTACGAAATGTACTTATCATGACAAGGTTGCATACTATCTTCAGTGCTCTTCAACTTATATTCAGAAACAATCATGTCTGAAGCCTTGGATGGGTTTCATTGTCATCAATGGCACAGTCATCAACAATTTACGATATGCAGATGACACAGTTCTGATTGTCGGAAGCATTGAAGATCTCAAAACATTACTGTATCGCGTGCATGTAGTTAGCAATAATTATGGCTTGAGAATGAACATTTAGGAAAACAAAATTCATGGTTGTCAGCAAGGAAGCTATTAATACGACATTATCGGTTGCTGATGCAGACATTGAGCGGGTCAATTATTATAAATATCTGAGGTGTTACCCAGATGACAAATGGGAATGTAGCCAGGAAATCAAAGCTCGCATTGAGCAAGCCAGGAGTGTCTTTATTAGAACTAAGAATCTGCTGTGTCAAAGAGATTTTAGTCTGAGAATGAGAATCCGAGTCCTCAGGTGTTATGTAATTCCCGTTTTAATGTATAGTCATGAGGAGGGACGTTAACTAAAACCTTAGAGAGGAGGTTGGAAGCGTTTGAAATGTGGATGTATCGTCGAATGCTTTGTATACCATGGATCGATAAGGTGAGAAACACCGAGGTGCTGGATCGGATGGGCAAGAAGATGGAGATACTCTACATTATCAAGGAACAGAAACTAAAATATTTTGGACATGTGACTCGTAACTCCAAGTATCGCCTCCAACAGCTCATCATAGAAGGCAATATAGAGGGACGATGCAGACCAGGAGGATCTCCTGGCTCAAAAATTTGCGAGAATGGTTTGACCTTGACTCAGCATCTCTGTTTCAAACAGCAACATCAAAGGAAAGGATAGCAGTGGTGATCGCCAATCTCCGTCGCGGAGGCTGCATGTAAAGAAGAAGACCTTATCATGAGGGCAGTACTGCTGCACTAGCTCACTCCTCACTGTGCCAAATATGAGTTATTTTATTTATTTACGGAAATACTGACCTGGTCATCATCATCATCTTGTACAGTTTCCAGCCGCTGGCTGGGTCTGTTTGGAATGTAGTTATTCCTTAAAAAAATGAAAATATTTTAATCTAGTCAATATGGTGCCATAACCAATGATGGTGTCTAACCTCTGGGCTGATAACTTGATGGACAGTGTGAGGTGGCTATGACATTCTCAAGGCTTGGTGCTAAGCCTTCTCACGTGCTTGGCTTAGCATGACCCAGTGAAACTGCACAGAATGAGGTCTGCAGACCACAGGTATTACACCTGTGTGCTCAGTGGACATGGTCTGTCAAGCAGGTCCTACAGGCCACTTCAAATTATACTAGATGGGATGAGATTTCTATCTCTTCCCATTCTCACATAAGTCCACACTTCATCAGTGCAGCAGTACCCAGGTGCCTCCCCTGTGTCAAAGAAGTCCAGTGTACGATGACAAGGTTTTGAAGATGGAAAATTGGAACATTCAGATCTTCTTCTCCTGGCGTTGCTCCCAATTATTTTTTGGGATCCACCACTCTGCACCTCGCTCTCCGTTTGTTACGGTTTTCTGCATCTATAGGACCAAGACCTACGATGCGCATATCGTCGTGTTGGGTATCCATCCAATGCCTTTTTGCTCGTCCTGGAGGTCTTTGCCCATCACTCTCGAGAACAAGTGACTTCCTTACAATGGATTCTGTATTTGCACGGGCTACATGCCCGTACCAACGCAACCGAGTCTCCCTCATGTTGGCTGGAATTGGGGCAATTCCAAGAGTATTGCGGACGTCTTCGTTCTTAATATGATCCAGCCATGTAATTCCCAAGGACCATCATAGCATCCGCATCTCCATTGAGTGCAAGGCTTGTTCATGTTTCTTTGTATTAGGCCAGCATTCGGCTCCATACAAAGCAACAGGGCGGACGACTTTTTGATAGATCTTAGTTTTGAGGCTCAAAGGGATCTTGCAGTCACAGAGAATGCCTGTAACCTGGCGCCACTTCATCCACTCTTGCACGGGCATCCGAGACTGTGTCACCATCAGGTCTTACAACGGAGCCAAGGTATCGGAGATGTGAAGCCTTTGGTAGTGGAGTGCCATCTACTATGATGGTCCCATCTGTTTGGGAACCACATTCAAGGTACTCAGTCTTAGTAAGGTTGAGCCGTAGTCCAAATTCACAGAGCCTCGCATTCCAGAGGTTGACCATTCAGGAACATTCAGATACAATGTAAAATATCTGCACTTAGCATTATGATGTCACAGTCTCTAAAGTTTTGTAGTTAGCTATTGATCAAGTCCCAACATTATTCAGCTACTTAGGCCAGAGAATAACTGGAACGTGTGCAACAGAAATCAAGAAATGGATTGCTCAGTTTCCTCCATGCATTAATTTGGACCATATTATTGTATGCTTCAGGAATCTGGACAGTCGACAAAAGCAATATCAAGCACCTGGGTGTTTCTAAATGTGGTGTTGCTGCAGAATGATTAAGGTTAGTTGGAGGCACGAGGTGACAAATGCTGAGCTTTTGTGGAGAATCTAGCAAAAGAGATCACTGATGACATTAATACTCAGACATTGCCTTTCCTGGTGGGGTCATGCCTTACCTCATTCTCCGCTAATAACAGCCATTGCAGAAGGTCATATTGATGGGAAACAGCCTCGGGGAAGACCAAGGAAAACTTTCATCGAACAGGTCTTGAAGACATTGTAATGAAAATGCATGTAATGATAAACAATTGCATGGCCTAGAACCACCAATCCTTACAGTGAATACATGATGATGATGGTGATTAAGATCATGGTAGATGTATGCTGTGGAATAGAAAACTGAGCAATGATTAAGGGAATGGCCAACAATTGCAGCCTGAAACCATTTTGTGATAGACCAAAAAGGAAGCTTGTAGTTTAACGTGACCGTTAATCTTGAGATCATGAGCCACGGGACCTCCTTTTTACGTGGAATCCGAACCACAGGACATGGCATTTCACTTCGAAAATCTCACATGCATTGACCGGGAATCGAACCCTTGGTGAGAGGCATACAGCTAGACCGCTGAGCCACCACGCCCCCTTTGTGATAGACCAATCCTTAGACTAAATACATAATGATGATGAGCATTATGTACAATTATGACAGCACAACCTATTCCAAAAATAGGTATATTTAAAATTAAATTTAAAATTTTTAACTTTACTGTAGTTGGTTTTGCAATCACCTCTTATTTGCTAATTAGTGCTAGTCTGCTTGTTTGACAATGGAAGTTGTTTATGTAATGCATTAAAGATGTCTATAAATTCAACTAATCAGTTGTCAAACAGAAGGTGATATAATGACTAATTAGTAAGTTATTTGAGCACGACCAGTTTTAAAGTTTTTGTTGAAAAGGACCTGCATAATATTTCCGAACATGTCATCACAAAGACCAGATTGTGACCAAAGTAGGGTGAACAGCAAAAAGCAGTATTATTCCATATATAATAGGTTATTGTTGGCATTAATTGATCTGGACTCACAAATTATTTCGTATTTGAATACTTATAATACATTGATTCATAACTTGAGACATTACATCCATATAAATATATTACCATGAGAACATCTGCCCAGCATCCCAGGAAACTATAAAGATCCAGAAAAACATACATTGTTAGCCATAGTTGTACATGATCACACACTATATTAATGATCATGTAGGCTACTGTATAGATTGAGGCTCTCGGTAAATAGCATCACCAGAATATTTCACCTCGGGGGTCAGATAGTTATTTGGGGGGGAGAGATATTTAAAGTTTACTATCATTATGTTTTACAGTCGTGGACTGCTATTGTTTAATATGCACCATAACAAGCCATTGGTATTAGGTGTGGACCAAGTTAACACACCTACTCAAATTTATGTTAACTCATTAAGTATACTTCTAAAGTGGATGGATTCATTCAAAAATGGAGGAATATCTACTCTACTGGTTGGTTCCTTAGTTTAGGGGCTGCGACAACGTGGCCATGTAGCCCCGTGTAATTTGGGTGTGTGTAGAATTTGTCTGATAACCGGTGTTAATGGTGATGGCTTATTTTTTTTGGTGAAATAAAACTGTTGATTTCGGTGTTAAAGCTGACACTATTTCGGTGGGTATTTCGCGAAATAAATTGTCATAATGGTCGATGTTTCTTCTGAAATAGTATGGGGTAAATCTACTAAATTATGTGGTAAGGGGTTTTAAAGAGCACTCTTGTTATTAAATCTTCGTCTTTTAATGCGTTTCTGAATCCCTGCAGTGTTTATCGCACATGTCTTTTCGTTCCCACTGAATACGAACATTGCAGTATTTACACATTAGAATCTTTCTTGCAGCGTCAAATATATAGAACTCACTGTTGTATTCCTTGGCCCTCAAGAAAACTGTTGTGACTTTAGTTTTCGGCATTTTATTACTTAAACTAGCAACCCGACCCGGCTTCGCCCGGGAACAGTTATGAATGCATTACGTGATAAGCACTTTTTTTTTTCCAATGTCAATGAACAACAACCAATATCCGTTTTACGTCTAGGCATGATGGGTTAAAATCACTGACTGGACTATTAATTATATTATCATGGAGATGCATGTGTAACAAATTATTGTCAGACGTAATTTAAGAATGGCGTGGTGCATGAAACACAAATCCCCCTTCCGTCCAATCTTAACTTGACTGTGAATTTTGCGGAACGAAAAGTTCACGGGCGAAATGAGAGTTGCACTTCCAGGGAATGGCGTGGTGAATGAAACTCAAATCCCCCTTCCGTCCAATCTTAACTTGACTGTGTTTCACAGGCGAAATGAAGAAAACCCGATTTGCACTTCCACTGGGGCAATAGGTTCGCCCGCTAGCTAGGCTGTAACAGGGATGATAGACTCGCCCTTAGCTAGGTCGTAAACTGTCGCCTCAGTAGTTGAATGGACATGGTTGGAAGAAATTAAAACGTAAAAACACGTATAGTGGGCGATATATTGAAGATAGACATATGCTCTCGTGGACTTTTTTGTAGAACGTTTTATGATGAACAATTCTTACACTCATAGTATTTAGATATTTTTAACTGTTTGCCCAGCGTAATCTTATAAAGTCCTCAGACGCCAGTTTTTTTTTTGTTTTGTTTTTTTTTAACTTTTCCACTGAAATCCTTACTACTCGGCTTCCTTTGATCATAAATAAATTATTTTCTACAGAAATCATCCTCTAGATATCCTTTACAGAATGGTAAAAACCGCATCAGAATCCATCCAGTGGTTCTCGAGTTTATGCGTATCATCCAAGAATCGGGGACTTTGTTTTAAACTAAGTAGAGATGCTGGATGTTTGCCGATAAAGTTTTATCAGTCGCGAACTCGCACTGCTGTATCTATGACCACAACGCCATTTGATGTAATCGATATCAGATATCGACTTTCATCGATAGCCTTAGAGATCGCAGAACTGAATACACATACTTTCAGCTTTGTGGGCATTTGTGTAGAGAATATGCAGCTCTATCAATCAAATGAGAAGGAAACCACGACGGCCAATTCTTCAGAAGCATTTAAACATTTATTGGACAGCTTTTTCGATACTATTTAGCATTTTTCGTTCCAAGTGGAGTATATTTCGTAATTGTTTGCACAATTCGTGCAATAAATCAGATTTTGTGATATTTCGCGAGTCATTTTGATAAAATACGGTACTTGAAGTGCCCAGAAGGTCATATATAGGCAAGAAGATATGAAAATGTTCCTGCGTATCGCTATTGCCAAAAAATAGTTATCTGTGATTCAGGTAAGGACTGCAGACGATCAATTTTCAAGTAGATGGTAAATTGGCTTTAACAGCCCGTGAAACTCAGCAATTTTTCTAGGTTAATGCCGTGTCTTGTGTGGGATTCGCCTAGGAACACCAAGCTGGCTCATCAGTGGGCATGGACACCAAGAGCCAGCTGATGAGCCAACTTGTTCCTAGGCGAATCCCCACACAAGACACGACATCAGTCTAGAAAAATTGCTGAGTTTTAATTTTCAAGTAGAGTACCCGCAAGAAGAGCTTGCCGAAACTCAACGATGCGCAGAGACCAATAAAAATCGGCGTAGTTTAATGCTCATTGCGGGGCCCCTGTGTGTCCACCAAATGCTGATTATCGGGCTCGCTGTGAGATGCAGTCTACAGCTGTAAATCAAGCGTAGAGTGCAAGGAAGCATTTAACAATACCGTATAATATAGGCTATAAATTACTGTGTCTTGGCTCAGGTAATAAGACATTATATACACTCGCTGAGATCTCACTTGAACCCCAGTCATAGTTATGCTTGCCAAGCCTCCGCCTGGGCAGCCGGTCCGAACAGAACTGCTGCAGCAAAGTGAGAGGGGTGTGTTTGCCACAACCGAACCGAACATTGCCGAAGATCTGCCCAGGATTCTGCGGCAAGCTCTTCTTGCACGTATTCTAGTTCCTATTTTTGCTACCAAATGCTACCGTCCACAACGTCTAGTTGCGAACTTGGCTACTAGACACCATCGCAGTCAGCACCTGGCAGCGAATGTAGGAACTAATATAGTATTATCAAATCTAACCTACAAATTTTAGCTTCACACAAGTTTGGTTAGTGGAAAGTTATTTAACATGCCATAAATCTATGACATAGGCCCGCCGGCTTTACTTCCCCTCCAAAGTATGGCATACTGAGGGATTTTTAACTCTTAGAAAATCCGACGACTTCTGCCTGTCACGATAGCTTCCATACAACTCACGAAATTGAACAGGTGCCATTTATCCCAGCAGTTTACATGGAAGATTGAGTACAAGACCCTACACACAAGCAGTTAACACAGAACATGTCATATTATTATTATTATTCTGGAGTAAATTTCAAAGACACAAAACAAGGGATTTCTATCAAACTTTTAAGCACCAACTGTCCAAATAAGTCGCTCCTACTCTTCACATCCGAGGATCTGATGGTAAACTTAATCTCAATAATAAAGACTGTGCTAAAGCCTTTGGAGAATATTTTGAAACCCTTTTGAACACGGACATATCTACTGAACAACTTGCTTTCTATCCTAGCGTTGCATACCACGACAGCTCACCACCCTCTGTCGAAGAAATAACACAAATCATCAAGAAGCTAAAACATAATAAGGCCTCTGGGGAGGATAGTATTGTGGCTGAATTATGGAAATATGCAGATAATGACTCCATCATTTGTCTCCAGAAAACCATTGAAGAAATATGGCATAGTGAAAAATTGCCGGAGGATTGGACTTCCGCCATCATTCATCCTATACATAAGAAAGGGGATAAATCCGACCCAAATAATTATAGAGGTATTTCACTGGTATCGGTAACGTACAAAATATTTGCAAGGGCTCTTCTGAACAGAGCAGAACCGATATTAGACCGTCAGTTAGGGGAATATCAAGCTGGTTTCAGGAAATCAAGATCCTGTCCTGAACAAATTCATAACATTAAGACCATAATTTCCTACTGTACGGTACGATCAAAACCTTATGTTGTGATTTTTGTGGACTTTCAAAAGGCTTATGATTGCATTCATAGAGACACAATAATTAACACCTTACGTGAGTTTGGCCTAGACAATAAATCAATTAATTTGTTCAAAGCAAGCTTAGAAAACACCATTTCTAAGGTCAAATTTCGTGGTGAATTGTTTGAAACCTTTGCAATCAAGACTGGCTGTAGACAAGGTGATCTGGGATCACCGATGCTGTTCAACTGTGTCTTCGAAAAAATTATAAGAGAATGGTTAACAATCTTACCAAATAATTATGGTATTCGAATTGGTTATAAAAAAGAAGACCTGAATATAAACTGTCTCGCTTTTGCAGATGACATTGCTTTGTTCGCTAATACAATGGAAGAGGCCACTGATCAACTTAATAAACTACAAACCATAGCTGCTAAAACTGGACTTAAAGTGGCCTTCCATAAAACTAATTTTATCACAAATGTCAAAGATGCCTAAAAATTCATCACGATTGGTCTGCAAAAAATCAAAAAAGTCCGAAAATTGAAAGACCTAGGGGAATGGATTACCCCTAATAATTCAGAAATAGCTGCCATTGAGAGCAAATGTAACAAATTGGAAGGTGCCTTTCAAACCTGCAAAAACATTTACAAAAGTAAAAGCTTGTCCCGGAATGTCAAACTTTGTCATTATAACACAGTAATTAGGCCGTCAGCACTGTATGCCGCAGAATGCTTACAGATGACAAACAAAGGTCCATTGAGAAAATTAGAACTTAAGGATCGGAAAATTCTAAGGAAAATATTAGGACCTGTTAATGATAATGGTACTTACAGAAGAAGACATAACAATGAATTATTTGAACATATAGAAGATTTGGTGAGTGTGATGAGAAAAAGGAGAATGTCTTTCTTTGGACTTTTGGAGCGGATGGAGCATCATCGACTTTCACATTGAATCCACTCATCAATATCTAAAAAAAATTCCTATTGTAAATGGTCGATACAAGTTAAAAAGGACCTAACAGAAGCTCGAATCAATCAAGCTCTCGTTTGGGATCGGAACCTGTTCAGAAAGGCGGTTAAATCAACCAATAATCTACACCCTTTAACATCTGTGATGCCTCGCCCTCACTGCAAGTGGACGGAAGAAAGGAGAGCAGAACATTCGTCAAGAATGAAGATCTACTGGCAGACAAGAAAACAAGCATTACAGTGATCATATGAGTGAAGAACATCATGGTCCATTGATGGCCGAAACGTCTCAAAAAAAATAAAAAACTCTGGAGTAAATACAGAGCTATTAAAAAACAATTCCTACGCTAAGCTTTTAACTCTCAAAGACCGAACATTACTGCCTACTGGCCATGGGTACGTATTGCAATGCGCAAGTATACTTGCACGACCGTAGGTCGGTAATGTCTTTGAGGTTGAGCCAAAGGTACTCCAGAAGCCTGTGGTAACTGGATGGGGAGGGCCCACGGAAAATAAACAGTGGTTGGTACGCGTGGATATTGACGGGGTGGAAGGAGTACCTTTGGTTGTCGGGCTGTTTTGTCGTATGTTATGTAAAAAAAAAACAAGGCATCACTATGTGTGTTTGAATGAGTGCACAATGGTTTGCCGTAAAACTTACTCTGCCCCTACATGCATAGGTGAAAAGTGATATGTTGCCTTGCAGTAAAGGGTTAAAATAAAATACTTCTACGTGTAATATCCTCATGATTTATATGTCATTTAAAAGAGCAAACTCCACAGTTTAATATTATGCAAAAAAAGAAAAATTGAATTTTTTTCAAAAATCACTTTCCGTATACAGTTAAAAAACAATTTTCCCTACCAATGTTTATCATTTAAATCGTCCTCAGAAGACCATGGGAATAAAACTAAGTTGAAATCTTGCTGTATGAGGTAGGCAGAATATAATAAAATAATTACAAAGAAGCAAAATTTTCCGCCGTTGGATAGCCTTGAACACGGGATCTTTAAAACAGTGAGCAGGCGCGATACCACTCGCACACTTTTCCAGCGGACTTCGGAGCTCATTGTTGCACAACTTATTAACGCGCACGGTTAAATATCCAATTATTACAGTTAGATCTTAAATATTGATTGGAATGCATTCATTCAGTACCTGGCTAAAGCAAGTTTCACAACCGCTTTGCGTTAATAATACGAATCAACTGCAAATAATACCTCCAAACAACAACCTTGGCGGTTTCGGTGGCGTAGTCGGTAGCATGCTGAGCTTCTATACCCAAGTTCGTGGGTTCAAACCCTGCCGAAGTCGTTGGATTTTTTAAGAGCGTTAAAAATCCCTCAGTATGCCTTCCTTTGGAGGGGAAGCAAAGCCGGCGGACCCATGTCATAGATTTATGGCATGTTAAAGAACCTTCCACTAATTACACCTGTGTGAAGCTAAATTAGGTTAAAAATGTAAACAACGCTCAGGTTCGGACGTTCGTCGCCAGGAGCCGACTGCAGTGGCGTCTAGTAGCCAAGTTATGAACTAGTAGTTGTTGATGGTGGTGTTTCTTGGCGAAAGTAGGAACTACTTGAAAAATTCAAAGTATGCAGTCTTTACTTGAATTAAGAAACAGAAACACACACTAATACAGTCATCACAATTATCACCGGTTATCGGACAGATTCTACACACACCCAAAGTACACGGGGCTACATGACCGCGTTGTCGCAGCCCTTAAACTGAGGAACCAAACAACTAAACAACAACCGTCCTCCATGTTTCTTTTCTTAAAACTTGGCCCACAATATGCTAGCGTGTGATATATTTCGGTCATAAAAGCAGGTGTACTGACGAGGATGAACGAAATTTTGTACCAGCCATCACAACAGCTTCCTTGCCAGCAAGTGTCCTGTGATATGGGCCTAAGGGTATTTTAGTCTCTTATGATTATTGCCCTCCCCCCCTTCAAAGACTGGAAGTTTGTGATTTTCTTCATTGTAGTTTCATTCTCATCATAACACATGACATGCATGGGAATTAACTGCACCACACCTCTATGG
Organism: Meconema thalassinum; assembly: GCA_946902985.2. Lineage (NCBI taxonomy): Eukaryota > Metazoa > Arthropoda > Insecta > Orthoptera > Tettigoniidae > Meconema > Meconema thalassinum. The sequence goes on from OX336393.1 coordinate 112,491,386, forward strand.
AGGTCACACACTGCTATCATCATCATCATCATCAGCTTGGTTGGTTGGTTCCTTAGTTTAGGGGCTGCGACTACGAGGTCATGTAGCCCTGTGTACTTTTGGTGTGTGTAGAATCTGTCTGATAACCAGTGTTAATTGTGATGGCTGTGATAGTGTGTGTTATCTGTTTTTAATTCAAGTAATGACTGCAGACATTGAATTTTCAAGTAGTTCCTACGTTTGCCGCCAAATGCCACCGTCAAAGACTAATAGTTCTGAACTTGATTACTAGATGCTCCCACAAACATTGGAACCTAAGAGAGTTGGTCAAATTTTAACCTATAATTTAGCTTGACACAGGTGTAATTAGTGGAAGGTTCTTTAACATGCCATAAATCTATGACAAGGGACCGCTGGCTTTACTTCCCCTCCGAAGGAAGGCATACTGAGGGAATTTTAACGCTCTTAAAAAATCCGACAACTTCGGCCAGATTTCAACCCACGATCTTGGGCATAGTAGCTCAGCATTCTACCAACTGCGCCACCGAAGCCGCCATTATCAGCTTAACCTCTTTCTGTTCTGGGTGTAGCTGTTGCCCTGGATATAACAACATATATTTTAAATACTAATCGAGGCTGTACTCCTAATGCATTATGAGCCTTCTTGTGACCTTGATCCCTGAGGTAATATCTTCGCTGTACTTTGAGCAGGGTAACTTAAGAAGTCACCTTGCAGGTTTCATGAAACCAGCACAGTTGCACACCACATAATACCTAGTTTGACACACATTCTAAATCTTTAATTCTACTCTTCCACTTTTTAATACAATATTTCACTTCTACTACTCTACATTAAAGGCCGGCCCCATGGTGTTGGGGTAGCGCGCCTGCCTCTCACGTGGAGGTCCCGGCTCCGTCAGGGATTTGAGAAACTGACGTGAGGGCTGGAACGGGGTGCACTAGGCCTCGTGAGCACAATTGAGTAGCTGTCTGACAGTGAGGTAGCGCCCCGGTCACGAACACCGAGGGGACCCGATGCGCTGACCACACGTCACCCCAATATCTGCAGGCCAAATGGCCATGTGGGCTGTAGTGCCAGGGGTTATTTATTATGTTTATTTTACTTTACATTAAAGATACATGTTTCAGCATATATTTAACTTTTTCAGTCTTGACGAAATATCTTTTTTAAAGATGTTTTAAATAGAGAAAAGTATTTTTTTAACTGTTATTTTTTAAGATATTTTGTCAAGACTGAAGAATGACGTTGTTGGCATGTTAAAGAACCCATTTGAATTCAGTAGGCCATGTTCATTATGGCAAAATTAATCTCTGGATTTTCTGCCAATACAAGAAGTTCCTCCATTCTCTACTAGAAAGGGCTATAGTGTCAAGGAGGTTAGATATCTAAGCTCCTTGACATTCATAGCGCTCCCAGGAACAACAAAATCGACATGCAAGCTGCCCTCTGGGCGTCACTTAACAAAGCTTGTACCCGAGGCCATATGATATTATTATGATACCTTCTAATATTTCTTCTTTCACCTCATTATGATTGTTAAGCTTTGTATATTAGCAGCCATGTTAGTCGAGGAAGCATAAGAAATAAAAATAAAATATATAATAATCTAACATTACAGTTTGACAGTTCTGACTCCCAGTAATATGGAACTGATATTAGCCATGTTACCTTCGGACTGAAGTGTGTCAGCTACTTGTTAGAGTGACATTCCCTTCAAACTGGAGCCACCCTTCTCTTTGCTCAAGGGCCGATTTAAATTCAAATAGTTGTGTTTCTCATGGCCACTTTTAATGTCAAATGAGGTTTACCAATCAGAGGGGAAGTGGCTAAGCACACACAGCCTTGTGAAGGTAAGTGAGAAAAGGTGAACTTGATGTCCACCTCAGCCATTCTAGAGGTGGTTTTCTGTGCTTTTCCCACCTCTACACTCCAAGCATTGCCAGGAATGTCCAATAAATTTCTCTTACATCAAAAGAACACAGGACTAATGACCACAGTGTCTCAAACTCCTAAATCAAACAGTTCAACTGCTCCAACACCACTTAGAAGAGCTTTTTGTGGTAGCACTGAGCATCTTCAAAAGTAAAAGAATTGTTCTTCTGTGGAATTCCACACTCACTTTCTATTTTCTTCAAGATAATCTTGTGGTTATCATAACTATTTTATGGAGAGAGTCTGAATGTTGAGATAATAAAAAGGATATTGCAGAGGGGAAGTAGATCAGGTCAAGCCACAACTGCTCAGGTGTGAAGCTGTTGCTTGCTTCTTCAGCAGCACGGACACAATCTGTTTTTTCTATGCTTGTCATTTCATTGGTTTTAGCTTTTACTCTCTCCCTCAATCAGGAACAATGAAGTCAGTCTGTGTTTGTAAACGGTCACAAGAGAATGTGACTCAGTTTGCTGCATCATGTGATAGGATGAAAAGTGAAATGTCTTGATATATTCTTCAGGAGTTCTAGTGAATAATATGTTTTGTGTATATTTTTGGTGAATATGGTTCATTCTAGTATGGACATGAGTTGTTGCTTTAATATGAGGAGCACGTTGAAATCAAGAATTGCAAGCCATAAGCTTGCTAAATATAACTCTGATAGAAGATATAAACATGTGCTTGGTATGATGAAAAGGAAGAATGATGAGACAATCAAGTTATTGAAATGTGACTTTCATCAGCATGTTGATTCAAGTAATTTTAAAAATAGTAGGGAGGGTGAACCTTATAAGAAGAATTGTAGCAACAAAATAGTTTTATGGGTGAATAATGTTGAACAAAGAAGAACTATGTCACGAAATGCTATAGTAGAAGAAATAGTTTATGTTGATTCTCCAGAATCTGAACTAGTGCAAACTCAATCGCTGAATGAGAAATCAGATGTTATTGTTCCGGCGGGAAATGAGGTGAGAGAAGAACGATTATGTGACAGTTCATACGTAGTCGTGAAATGTAATAGGAGAAGCAAAGAACCCTTGCAAACTATTCTGGAGGCTGAAGAGGTGTCTGTGGAGGATTTTAATGACAATACAGTTACTGAAATCCAACAGATGGCTGCTATGACAGATGGCAAAGGAGAACATCATGATAAACCGTTTCAAGCAATTGTAAGCAACTGTACCTGCAATAAGAGAAGTGCTAGGGTAAAAAGTCATGAACCTACAAGGCTTGTTAGTAACCTGAAAGAAACTCTTGAATGTATACCTGAACATCCAGAAGAGATATCTATAACAAATGATCCTGTAAAATACAACGAACACCCAACACGTGGCTACTGTTGCTGTGCTGTTAGACATAGCTTCTCACTTCTGCAGTGCTGGTATTCGGCAGTAAAACACTCGAAACGTTTAGGGATCATCTTGATACTTTACCGTCTGGTTAGAAATGGAATTGATCCAACCATTTTCTACAAGCAGATGTTCCAGGTAAGACACTTATACTGTAATTATCATATATATTATTTCAATAGTATAGATCCCTCCTGCGGCACTCACAAGCGACCGATTGTGAAAATGAGCATTCAAATTAAAGAGATTAGCAGTGACGAATTGCACTCTAATTCCATAAATATCAATAATTTCTTTAAAAAATGACTTTAAAAAAATGTACGAAGTGTGCGATTTGCAGATACTGTTGATGTATGAAAATACGCTCCATAATTGCTGACCACTTCACATTTTGGTCGCTGTGACGCCCGTTTCATGTCATTTTAACATTATGAGGTCTTTCCATTATCATTTTGCATGGATTTCAGAAACAGTAAATCAAAGGAATGAGTACTCAAATCGTATAATTTCATTAATATCGAATAACCAGTGAGTGTTACATCACACTCAGCACACAAATGACATTATCAGTGACAAATTGCATTCTAATTTCTTAAATATCAATTTTTATAAAACCTATTGGGGAAAGTTGGTTTATGAACATGCGAGATTTCTCGCACGGGTCCGCTAGTGTTACATAGGCCTATTAAGGTTGATAACATTACTTCTTGTTTACATATCGTAAAGGAGACTTGAACTCTTTGTTAGAATCAGTGCTTTTTTTACATATTCCAGTAATTGAAATTATTTTGTGTTGACCAACTGAAATAAGGCAACAATGAAAAATGGTTCATTGATTGGTTCCTTAGTTTAGGGCCTGCGACAACGCGGTCATGTAGCCCCGTGTACTTTGGGTGTGTGTAGAATCTGTCTGATAACCGGTGTTAATTGTGATGGCTGTATTAGTGTGTGTTAACTGTGATTCAGGGAAGGACTGCAGACGATTAATTTTTTCAAGAAGTGCCTACTTTAGCTACCAAATGCTACCGTCCACGACACCTAGCTGCTGACGTGGCAACTAAATGCCACCGCAGTCAGCACTTAGCGGCAAATGTTGGAACTAATATAGTTTTATCAAACTAACCTACAAATTTTAGCTTCCACAAGTGTAGTTAGTGGAAGGTTCTTTCTCATGGCATAAATTTATGACATGGCTTCAAAGCTATCTTTTTTTAAAAGGGAAGTCCAGTTATAATATATTATATAAATATATTCTTGTATATCACAGCAATAGTAACTACAGCTTCATAGATTAGTTGGTGGAGTGAGACTGCTCCTTGATGAGATTGGCATTGTCTTGCAACATTGTTGGTCCTCTACTGCTCGGTTTCAAGCTCTGTGAACTTGCGGGATGAAGGGCAGAGGCAGGGAAGGAGCAGGCGAGAATTGAGAAGCCTGTCGACAACCCGCCGTGTTACCTGACATTCTCGTCTATTCCAATAATGCTAACATGGGTCTTTTCTGAAACCAGTGTGGCGTTGGGAATGAGTGTCTGAGTCACCGACTAATGTATTTGCTTCTGTTACTACGCAAGGACCGAGAAACCTCATCACTCATCACTCATCACCACCACTACATATACTCTGTGATGCACATTCCACTCAGGTCCACGCAGCTTAGATCCGAGCAGTATATAAATAGTTATTTTCTTGAATCCTTAATGCTATAGTATTTTACCAGTAATAGTTGCCACATTGTCTAAGTTTGTGATGGGACTTTTGTTCTTGGAGGGTAGTGACTGTTTGTGGGTGTCATTGTAGGTTTGGTAGTGTTTTAAGAACTATTTTGTCTTGTGTAGATTTGGATCTGATGATGTTCACTTGACGAGCGAAATATGTTATTCTTTAGTTTTCTACCTCCTCTGTAGTCCAAAACAAATAAATCACATGTAATTTTTTTCAAGATTTTTTTTCGCATGTCCCAGTAATTGGGGTTACATTGTGTTGACCAGCTGAAAAGTTGTAATAGCAATAAAATAATTGTACACTTCACTACTTAAAATAGTTAAGGGGTTGACATGTTTCATTTGTCACGTGAACATCTTCAGATCCAGGTTATTAAGTAAATATATGTAATACCGTATTTTTCAGACCATAAAATGCATCCTGATATGTTGATGAAAATTTGAGAAAAATATAATTTCACTGAATTCTCAAACAAAATTTTACAGAAATAATTTATGAAATGTATGCTTTTCAGTTGGTCAACACAATTGTACCCAATTGTATTGGTTGTTACGCTCTAACCCTGAAATGAGATTAATACATTCACTTGGAAGATTAGTTTCGATGGTCAAGCGATCCCAGGCTATTAAATCTATGTCTATATACAGTGAGGCTCTGCCCTAGAGCAATGAGCCATTCTTGGGCCGCTTGACGGGCGAAGTGCGATGAGTCAGCGCTACTTGATTAGCATCTATCATTACACAACAGCGGGATGGGAATCATCTCATGTGGTTATATTACCCTTTCACGAATTGATTGCCGGTGGTCGAGATGGGAACTATTCTCTGTTTACTTGTGTCACACGTCACTCTGCTTCGTTGACAGGTACAGTTGCGCGAGTAGGACATGACTCAGCTCTAGTAACTGCCCGCGGTGACATGAGCTCCTGTGACACTTATCTGCGCTTCTACGACAGGTAGCGCGCGCAATGCTGCTTGACTTATGTGCAGACTGCACTCTGTCATCACTGTGTTCTCCTGCTACAATAATCAACAAACGGTAGCGAAGCCATGCTCAGCAGCAATCAAATCTTAAATGGGCAATACCATTGATCACATTGCCGGCCCCGTGGTGTTGGGGTAACGCGCCTGCCTCTCATCCGGAGTCCCCGGGTTCGATTCCCGGCTCCGTCAGGGATTTTAGAAACTGACGTGAGGGCTGGAATGGGATGCACTCAGCCTCGTGAGGACAATTGAGTAGCTGTCTGACGGTGAGGCAGCGCCACGATTACGAAAACCAAGATTAACGGCCGAGGGGACCCGATGCGCTGATCACGTGTCACCCCAATATCTGCAGGCCAAATGGCTGGGCAGCGGTCGCTTGGTAGGCCTAGGCCCTTCACGGGCTGTAGTGCCAGTGGTTAGGCTATTATTATTGATCACATTCCCAGCTTGCAAGATACCTTAGTTCAGACAGTTAAGACTTGTGGTGAAGTACAGTAGCCTGTCTCGTATCCCATATGATTATTAAATACGTTAAAAAGTATAAATGTGTTAAACTAGTTGGGCGCTACGCTCCTGCTAACGCCAGTGCCCCGGCCGTCACGCAACCACCGCGACACTGTATGTGTGGGTAAAGGTATTTACAATACCGTATGTTCACATTTAGTTATTGAAGATTATTGTAAACTTGTGCAACTTGTCAAGATATAGTCTAATAATTATTATTTATGAAATACAACCGAATGGCCATAGCTGGGTATTTTTGATTGAACGCCCGAAAGCTCCCAACAAGTTCAATTTCAGGCAGTTCCAACTTTGGCCACTAGATGCCACTATCACTATACCTAACAGCGAACGTTGGAACTTGATAGAGCGTTTCTAAATAGCCAAATATAACCCACACATTTTGCTACACACTACCAATTGCAGTGGTAGGTTCTTTTACATGCCATCAATCTATGACATTGGCCCGCCGGCTTTACTTCCCCTCCGAAAGAAGGCATACTGAATGATATAGGAATAATTATGCATGGGGTCATTTCTGCATGACATTCATATCATTATACGTCGTTCCGGCACTAATGCCTGCTCGAAATTAACTCTCTGAAGGCAAAGTTATAAAATACTTTTTTTTTTTTTGCATATAAGGCAGTTCAAGGTGACTAAAATCAAACACATTATAACTTATCGCAATAGATAAATTATTTATATTTAGCCACGGGATCAAATGATAGGCTACATATAGCAAGAATTAACGGGAAAACCGGAACACTGGTACCGAGCTTATGCTTTTAGCGACTGCGAGTAGGTGTACTCGGCGAGAGCTGGTGACGCAATATTTTGGCGACAGCGAGTACATAACGAGAGTAGGAAACGCTTATGTCGTTGCGACAGTCAGTAAATAGCAAGAGTAGGAAACGCTTATGTTTCGGTGACAACGAGTAAATAGCGAGAGTAGGAAACGCTTATGTATCTGTGACAGCGAGAGTAGGAAACGCTTATGTCTCGGTGACAGCGAGTAAATAGCGAGACTAGGAAACGCTTATATCTCGGTAACAGGGAGTAAATAGCGAGACTAGGAAACGCTTAGGCCTATGTCTCGGCGACAGCGAGTAAATAGCGAGAGTAGGAAACGCTTATGTTTCGGCGACAGCGAGTAGGCCTAAATAGCGAGAGTAGCAATTGCGATATTTTGGCGACCGCGGGTAAATTGTAAGAGTAGGAACCGCGATGTTTTGGCGAGTGCGAATATTCGGCGAGAGGATGTATCAAGATGTTTTGGCAGCGCACGTAATGGGCGAGAGGAGATATCGCGATGTTTCGGTGACCGCGAGTTATCGGCGAGAGAAGGAACTGCGGAATTGTCGTGTATTTGATGACGGGAAAGATATATATTTATTTTTTTGCTATAGATGCACAGAATTATATTAATGAAATGAGAACTAGGAAAAGTGGAGGTATTTAGCACATTGAACCATACCGTATTTCGCGTTACTTCGCGATTTAAAATTAAGGTTTGAAGACGTCAATTGGCTGTGTGGACCAATATATTAACATTAAATAGCCTAATAATGTGTTTTTAATTGCGAATCGACAAAAACAACCCCCTGTAGTAGTTGTGTATTATCCACCACATAGTTTACCATATTGTGCTAGTGAGCTTATTTGGATGGAAAATTTTCACTGACCTTGTTATTTCCATTTTCATGTATATTACGGTACTTGCTTTATTTAGGCAGTGGACTTGTATTTTAGGACACTCTGTATAAATGAAGATTGCTTGCTTCAGATCTCAAGAAAATTGCAATTTATTAGTGTTACAGTGTGTTACGAGCACAGTTATTGGTCTAATAGAGAAGTGAAACATGACAGAAATGTGAAATCCAGTTTCTGTTAATTACTTTCAGAGAGGAAATTAATTGATGTAGTTATTATACCTAATTGTTTCTGGGTGCCTTGTTAGGAATGTTCTTACATAACCATAAGGAAAGGAAAGGAGTAATTGGGAGGAATTCTTTTGTACTCCTCAATCAGTCTGGTTATACAATAGAAGTTTGAATTGTCCGTAGATTTACTGGCACGTTAAAGATCCCCTTCAGGGCAAAATTCCGGCACCCCGGCGTCTCTAAAAGCCAGTGTAGTTAAAAGGGACGTAAAACCAATAACATTATTATTATTATTAGAAGTTTGAATGTGTGTTAGATTTAGCATAGGGGCAGGTGGCGTTTATATTCTGCCTCTTAAAACAACTATCGGTCCCATAATCAGATTTGAAATGGCAGTAATTCATTTAACTGGTTTTTAGCCATATTAAACCAATCCAGCACCACTGTTGGAAATCTCGTAAGTAGAGGGCTGATTGGCATGTTTTATTCCTTGTAAATTAAACATATGCATGTATTTATTTATTTTTATATTGCATTTAAATGCACATTTTGAGGAGGGGTAAGGGCATAATCGTCAGACATGTGCATATCGATATATTTTTTAAAGTGTTTTATGCAGAGATTATTGAAATTAAATATTTCCCTATAAACCCCTGAAAATAAGACAAAGTAGCCTACCGGTATCTCTTTTATTGGTAACGTTCTACAAGTTTTATTGCATCAAAATTTAAAAAAATGATCCAGTCAGCTCATACTACACTGACTGGCAAAAACAAAACGATCACTTGAAAAAGTCAACATCATTTTCATTTAAATCATAAATATGAACGGTATAGGCGTAGTACATACTGTAATTATAGCATGAAAGTAAGGTTAATTGTTTTACTGTATGTATTATTATTCCTCATGTCATTGTTTCACTTAACAATAGTGATTATATGTCATGATGCTTTTTCCCGCGGAAACATGTGCGCACCACCACTATCGTCAACAATGCAATGTTTTATTCATTCTTCTTTTGCCACTTGTTGTCATAGGAAAATATCAATACAGTCATATCCTCCATTATTTTATCCTTGTGCAATTCAGAAACAAATATGCGTTTGAGGCCTGAATATGTTGCCAGGGCAGTGGCTCTGATTGAAAATGGTGGCGCGCACATGTTTCCGCGGGAAACAGCATCAAGTCAAAGAATCACTATTGTTAAGTGAAACACAACGCTAGGGTTAGAGCGGCTTCAGTGGCGTAGTTGGTAGCATGCTGAGCTTCTATGCCCTTCTTCCCCTCCGAAGGAAGACATACTGAGGGATATTTAACGTTCTTAAAAAACCCGCGATCTTGGGCATAGAAGCTCAGCATGCTACCAACTACGCCACCGAAGCCGCTGCAATTCCAGTTAACACGCAGTCAATCATTATGAAAAGTAAATACAAGATTTATAGCTCTATGCAGGAGTCACGTTTTTGAAAGAAACAGAAAATACATACCGTACAGTAAAAGTAATCGAAATGTATCTGCAATATTTTCACAATAGTAGGCTATACCTGCTTGAGTAGACCTAGTGACAATAACAGCATGGCGTAGCATCAGTTGACTATTTGTGTATTTATTACCGTAAAACCGGCCTAAAGCGGAACGCAATTGTTCCGGATTTATTTTTTCGTTTTCACAGGTTTCCGTTTTACTAAGGGTTGTGTTTTAATAAGACATTACAAAGAAATATTGTATTATCGCATAGGATTGCTATAAACATACACGGATAGTCAGTCTGAAAGACTGGACTTTATATCATTTTAAATGCTAGCAGCCGAGTACCAAGAAGGCAGTGCGAGAACAGAGTTTCAAGATTCTATTTTGTTTCTTCACTGCCTACTTGATTGTTCTCGCACTGCCTTCTTGAAACTCTGTTCTCGCACTGCCTTCTTGGTATTCGGCTGCTACATCGTACTATGACGTCACACACCTCAGTGCATTCTCGGTACATTTCGTCCCGTCACCGTAACGTAACGCCAGACCCCAGATAAAGTCGACATAATCATTTAAAATTATAATAATTTGAGTTTTCCCCACTTTAAACAACACAGTTAATTGTTTAGCCGGATGTTTGTTTCTCGTGTTCTTCAATAACTTTAATTTTCTCCTCCAGAGTAAGTGTCTTATGTTTACAAGTCATTGTCACCGAATTACAGAACGTAAATAAATGCAACACACAGTAAAAAAGTACACCTTTAAAGATCACTCAAGTGCACCGTTTTCTTCTACTCGTACTTCTGCTCTCATTTGTCAGAAGGAAACTGTGTGTATAACGAGAGGGTTGGTGGAAGTAACGGTACATTCCATTCACTTACAGTTGTTTTGAAATGTAGCATACCTGCTGCATCCTTGAAGAAAAATTCGAGTTAATTTTTCTTAGAACTTTGGTGCAAGTACAGTCGCGCTATAGCTTTGTATTATGGATAAGATAATCCGTCTTAGTCAGGTTATTTACGCCTACGGTTCCGCAATTTCTTTACGTTTCTGCATTTGGCAGTTTTCCGGTTTACAGTGTCATTTTACATAGGAAACACCTCCGTTCCGAATTTTGTTTTCCGTTTGGCCACGTTTCCGGTATATTATAAACGGACCGGTTTAGGTAGGTTTTACTGTATAATAGAACACTTAGATTAACAAGATTTGGTGATTTAGACAAATATTAGAGAAGACTGAAAGACGAATTCTGAGAAAAAATACTGGAAGCTAAACGAAATAATAACGCAGAATATAGGTTACGACCAAGTAGAGAGTTATATTTGAAATGTGAAAAATTAACTGATGTAATGAGAAAGACAAGATTACAGTTTTTGGACACATTTATAGAATGGAAAATAGTAGACTAACTAAACAGATCTTCAACTTACTGACTCGTTACAAATCCAAACCCACATGGTTCATTGAAATTGACAAAGATTTGACAAACGCCAGAATTCAGACAGACACAATAGCAAACAGATCGCTCTTCAGAGAAGCTATTCAAAAGGCAAAATTTCAAGAAAGGAAGAAACAAACAACTCGCAGAAAGTGGACTCAAGAGGAGAAAGATCGACACTTAGAAACGTGAGGTTTGGCATTCACATCTTTTGAAGTCAAATTTAACGGAGTGCAACAATGGTATTTCGGATTTGTCTAGCAACAATAATAATAACAATTATGATAATAATAATGTAAATAAATCACCAACACAAGCTTGCAAAAGTAACAAATTTAAAATTTACCACCAGAATGTCCAGTCTCTTTATAATAAAATTGATTACATAAATCTAATGCTTAAAAATGAACTTAAAGACATCTCAGCACTATGTATTTCAGAACATTGGCTGAAAGAGGAACAACTCGAATTAATTCAATTCCCAGGGTTTATACAAGCTAGTAAATACTCTAGATCTAATATTAGCCATGGTGGTACTTGCATCTTCTTAAGAAATAATTTAGATCATGAACAGATAACAGCTTATGATTATCTAATTATGGAACAGGATTTTGAATTCTCTGCCGTAAAAATTCAGCAGTTTAAGTTAATAATTGTATGCGTATACCGTTCTCCGTCAGGAAAGTTTCCTCTATTTATAGATAAACTAGAATTGTTACTCAATAACATGAGCAAAGTAAATTTCGATATAATAATTTGTGGGGATGTAAATGTGGATTTCTTAAAACTTGATAGAAATTGTGAATTATTAAACCAGTTACTAATTTCCTATGGACTGAAACCTACAGTAAATACACCAACAAGAATAACAAAATTTAGTAAAACCACTCCTGATCAAATTTTTATAAATACAGATAAATATCACCATTCAATAGAAGTCTATTGTCCGGGTTTTAGTGACCACCATGGACAAATACTGAGTTTTGAAGTATCCGAAGTAATCAATAATAATGATAATGGAGTAAAATCAAAGTGCAGGTCATTCACTGAATCAAATGTTACATATTTCAATGACTTATTAAATAAGGAAACATGGTCAGAAATTTATGAACTAGAAAATGTAAATGATAAATTTAATGCATTTAACAGTACCCTAAAACACTATTTTGAAATAGCATTCCCCTTTAAACGAAGAACTGTTCAAAATAACAAAACTAGCAATTGGATAACAACAGGGATTATAAATTCATGTCAAAGAAAGAAATTTCTACACAAATTATATAAACAATACCACACAACACCTGAATTCAATTTATACTACAAAAAATACACTAGCATATTAAATAAGGTAATAAGACTAGCAAAGAAAATGCATAATGATAATTTTATTTCCCAATCATCTAATAAAAACAGGGCTATGTGGTCTGTAATAAAGAAAGAAACTGGAAAATCTGCTAAAATACAAAGGAACATTACACTGACCAGAAATAATAAAGTGATTAATAATCCAGAGGAAATAGCAAACACTTTTAATGACTATTTTCTGGAAATTCCGCAAAAATTATTAAATAAATCACAGGTAAATACACTAAATTCTAATAATAAAATAAATATATGCAGTGATTCTTTATTTATAAATCATGTCACAAGTGAAGAGGTAAGAATAGTTATAAAAGAGCTAAAAAATAAATTCTGTGCTGGCATTGATGGCATCCCTGATGCAATTTTAAAGAAATGTGCAGAAAATATAATAAATCCACTTACGCACTTAATAAACAGTTCAATTCTCTCAGGAACTTACCCGGATATTTTGAAGTTATCAAAAGTAATTCCAGTGCACAAAAATGGTTCAAAAGATGAATTAGATAACTATCGTCCTATTACCTTACCAACTGGTATTGCAAAAATTGTGGAAAAAATTATGTATAAGAGACTGATAAGTTTCATAGAAAAAAATAAAATATTATCAAACTCACAACATGGATTTAGAACGGAAAAATCTACACAGACAGCAATTTACGAATGTAGTAATAGTATACTGAAATTAATTGACAATAAGGAACATGTAACTGGCCTATTCTTGGATTTATCGAAAGCATTTGATGTAGTTGACCATAAAATCCTCCTTACCAAACTAAATCAATATGGTGTTAGAGGTCTAGCTAATAAATGGATAGAGTCTTACTTAACAAGGCGTAAACAAATAGTAAGCTTGAGACACAAGGATGATGGAACCAAATTACTTAATGAAACATTGTCCAATGAGGGAATTATTGAATTTGGAGTACCCCAGGGATCGGTTTTGGGCCCACTACTCTTTCTTCTATATATCAATGATATAACACAGAACGTTCATTCACATAAGGAAATTTTGTTTGCGGACGATACAACACTCGTAATAAAAGGTGAAACTAAACAGGTCATACAGCAGTCTGCTGACTCCGTTACAGGAGAGTTAACCAAATGGTCACAAGATAATCGCCTCATAATAAACTATAAAAAGACAGTATGTCTAAATTTCCACACTATACAGAATAGGAATCCTGCGATGCTCAATATAACATTAAATGGTCATCAAATAGAAAATAAATCAGAAACAAAGTTTTTAGGACTATGGATACAACAAGACTTGAAATGGAATAAACATATACAATATCTGAATACTAAACTGAACTCGATGTGCTTTGCGTTACGTATTTTGAAAACCTGCACTAGCATGCACACATTAAGAAATACTTATTTTGCTTATTTCCATTCATACTTAAGATATGGGATCATATTTTGGGGTATGTCGCCAGATGTACTAAGCACGTTTAGGATACAAAAGAGAGCGATTAGAATTATGGCAAATGTACACTCTAGAGAATCATGTAGACCTCTGTTTAAAGATTTAAACATTCTCCCACTGCCCTGCATATATATCTTTGAAAGTATTATGTTTTTTAAAAAGAATTTAATGAATAAAGATGTTTTTCTTAAAACAAACAATGATGTTCATAGGCATAACACAAGACAAAATCAAAACATTCATATTTCACACACACACACAAGCATATATCAAAAAGGAACTTTTCACACTGGAGTTAAATTATACAATAAACTACCCCAGTATATAAAACTGGCCCCAAAAATAAAAACCTTTGATAGAATGTTGAAAGCTTATCTGCAGTGCCATTGTTTTTACTCAGTAGTTGAATATTTTAGCGTATAGGAGTGATGGAATCTATAACTATATTTTACTTTTTTAATTTAATTTTAATACCTAGCTGTATGTTGTTGTATTTATAGAATTAAGTTTTCATATTATGATAATAGAGTGAGGTGTAAATAGTTGTGCAATAAGATTGTATCTATTAAGATTTGCTATTATAATAAGTTATAAATAGTTTTAATCTTAGTAATATATACCTGTTAGTTCTTTTATTTTATGCATGTAAATTCTGACGTGTCCTATATCAAAAATGTATTGAATGCATGTATTTGATCAAATGGAATTAATAAAAATCTATCTATCTATCTATCTAGAAGGATGAAAGAAATTTGGAAACAAAGAAAATTGAATACAATGGACAATAGCCAACGTTGATTCATCGTACCCTCCAAATGGGTTATTCGAAAGAAGAAGAAGAATAAGAACCCCCTTTTTTTTCACGTATTTCTATACCGGTATCTCTAATTTTCGATAACTCGAAGTAATTTTTATTTCCGAAAGACCTTCGAGATGTCGAAGTTCAACTGTATATGATATTAAAACTACAAGCGTGGCCCCTGTTTCGCTGATGTGAAATGTGTTTTCTTTTCTAGTCACTTTTATTCCAATAACGCTCATTTGTCATGCACATGTCTTTATCAATATGTAATGCAGATTTAATGTCCAAATAGAAGGGAGATGTTGTGAGCAGATGTTGAGGAAGTATGACATGAACCAATCAATTCTTCTCAGAGAAAGTGAAACTCCAGCCGCCACTCGTGGGATTAGCTTCACTTAGCTCACTCGTTCACTTGCTTTTCTCTTTTATAACCATTTTTTGTATAACTCTTAATTGATTCCACTTGCTACCAATTTCCTGGATCATCCAACTTTTACTACTTATTTACCAGTAATAAACTGTATCCAACCATGAACAATGCTTGGCTCCAAATAACTTCATAAACATGGCACTTGTCTTAACAGATCTTGGAGATAGTCTACTTTTACAGGTAGAACGATCATGAATTGTAGATTAATTATAGCTTTAAGAGAATGAATCTGTAGAAATATGTCTTCCTCAAAGGAAGGTTTATAAAAGGTTAGAGTTTACCGAGGATAAGTCTCAAACCTTCCACCATTTTGTAGTGGATTTAGGGGAAGAGTGAAAAGGCGGCAAAATATAAAAATGTATGATGACCAAAGAGGCTTTCAACTTTCCTAGCATATAAAGTCGATTGTTGTGATGTATTAGCTCAATCGGTGAATGGCTAAAGACAAAGGTTGTGGACTTGGATCCTATACATCACGACATTTTAACTCTTATATTCAATGTACACAACATGACCTTTAAGCTGAAAGGCTATCTGGTGAGCATTGCTGACACACACAAAAAAAAAACAATGTTTGAAATACAATAGAATCCGAGGTTATGTGGATCGATGGCACCTCAGATAACTGAAAACTTGGATAAGTACGGGTGGCCACAGCATATGCGTTCGTGATACTTACCAATTTATATTATCCAGGAGGTCTGTCACTTTTAATCTTCTAAAGTAAGATGAATTAGAAAAATAATACCTCAAGTCAATAAAATTATTATTCTTAAATGCAATGTACCGGTTTCGGTCAAATTATGACCTTCGTCAGCAAAAAGTAATTAATACGAAATGAAGTTGCAAGTTGATACTAAAATTTATAAAATGGTTGATTTCTAAACATATTAACTATGTTAAAAATATAGTCTGCTAAAAGACTAAAATACCAGATCTATTACAATTTTGATTTATCAACTTTTTATTTTAGAATCAGACTTGCAACTTAATTTCGTATTAATTACTTTTTGCTGACGAAGGTCATAATTTGACCGAAGCCGGTACATTGTATTTTAAGAATAATAATTTTATTGACGTAAGGTATTATTTTCCTAATTTATTAAACTTTGTCAATAAGGATTTGTTGGGTAGACATGGTCATTTCCATGTCTCCTCGTTCTTAAGTAAGTTAAATGTTGTATAAAATGAAAGAAAAATATAGTAATACAGGAAGGTAGAGTAGTCCTAAGATATAGTAATACAGGAAGGTAGAGTAGTCCTAAAATATAGTAATACAGGAAGGTAGAGTAGTCCTAAAATGCATATTGCTGTACATTTTAATTGAAGATCGAAATAAAATGAGGGCAAACAGAACTTATCATTTTAGCATTTCTTAAGAAAGTCATTTGCAGTTTATTGTGAATCACACCTACAGATTAACCTCGGATAATACGGAGCCTCGGTTCATCAAGACTCGGATAATCAGGGCTCTACTGTAGGCCTAATGATATTGTACTTGCCTTAATTATTTGCATTTTTTCTGAAAGAAAAAAAGTCATACGTTCTATTTATTTTTCCCAAATCAGAATGCTGCAATTATTTTAAATGTCCAGTATTTTAAATGCACTTTAAAGGATACCTCCAAAACTTCCACCTCTCAATATTCATACTGCAGAGATGCCGATGCATTGCTTTGAAGAAAGGTTAGTGTTATACAGTAACTGCAGTTGCATCCAAGCATGTTTAATATTGCAGTTGCATGTTACAACATACACATAATGCTATTCCAGTTATATTCTGAGGACTTGAAATACAGTTACATACAGCAGTAGCATAAAAACACCATTAAATACAATGACTCACTAAAAATTAGCCCGCGCATGATGTCCTGTGTGTACGGATACAATAGACTGTGTAACTTACCGTTATATGGGCCATATTGGTGTGCCTTGTTTTTGTGAAGGTACAACCTTAAATAAAGTAATAGTTGAGTCACATTCGTTGACAAAAAAGGCTGTCTTATTTCCCATAATGCCCGAGTCATTACACGAATGTCACCGCAATGCTGAGGAGCATTGAACCTGCAAAGTAGCTCTTCACACACATGTATCATTACAAAGCGAACAGTGGACTTGTACATTAATCATGCCGTGTTTTATTTACGAAGATGACACAAGGTATTATCTTGTCAAGACCTTGAATAAACATTTGTTCAAGAAGGACAGTGACTCTCGGCTGTGCATAGTATCCACACTGTACGGTAATTACTCACTTGTAGTCTTAAGCGGTACGATGAAGATTAGGTGAGGGAGGGCATGGGCTTCGGCAGAATTTTCGCTTGGAGGGGCTCAAAATTTCCAGGGCAGAGGGACACACAAGAAAATGACCTTATGTTGATGTTTATGGACAGGCGGGTTGATCTCTCAACATTATTGTATAATTATTTCCAGGCCTGTCATATTGGCTGCGTTTTGCAAATATACTGTAGTGTCTGAACCTCGTATGTTAACCAGTTATGAGAAAACATTAAAATTATCTGTAGGCCTACTGATGTGTGATTTGTACTACAATATGCATATTTGTATATAGACCTACATTTACGGGCCGGTTGGCTTACTGTACAAAGGTGCTGTTATTACATTTTATGGCCTTCAGACATCTTGGTCATCAGCCCCGTGTAGTTGAGTGTGTGTTAAATCTGTCTGGTAACCTGTTTTTATGTGATGACTGTAGTGATGGGTGTACTTGTATTAGGGACAGGGGTGAGTTAGATGTCCCGGCATTTTCCTGGAGGAAGTGGGGGAAATCCTGGGGGCAATTTATACTTAGGATAGCCGCTTCAGCACCGGAACTCGGACCTACGATCTCCGGACTTGCTGCAGCTGGCCTCGTGGCCTTGGTGCACGAGTTAACGAGCACGGCTACACCGTGGGACTATACGAAGGTGTAAAGGTGAAAATTCCCTAAGAAGTTGTTCAGGTCAGGTAGTCCTTTTCTTAAATATGCCATGTTTTATTAATATTATTATCATTAGTTTGTGGTCTGTTTCATCAAAAAAGACCCAGAATACCCTACAATTCTTTATTGAAATGAAAATGAAAATCCACAGCCTGCTTCCAGTCTCAGACCGGGTCAGGAATGGAATGAATGAAGCCCCCATCTAGCGGCGAGGATATGGACTGTGCCGGCTGCCGAGGCCTGACGCACTCCTCTGGGGCAATGATTAAATGAATGACATATGAAATGAAATGATTGGAGAGTGTTGCTGGAATGACATTTTGACAGGGAAAACCGGAGTACCCGGAGAAAAACCTGTCTGCCTCCGTTTTGTCCAGCACAGATCTCACATGGAGTGACCGGGATTTGAACCACGGACCCAGCGGTGAGAGGCCGGCGTGCTGCCGCCTAAGCCACGGAGGCTCCAATTCTTTATTAATATCCTAAATTCAAAGTATATTATCGACCTGGTTCCTCTACCCTCCCATGTTATCTGTGAATCTCCTTATGCTTCGAGAATGAGTTCGCAACAGATAACCCCATGCTAGCACAGAAGTCTAGTAGACATTTCCTATTAGTGTTCGCTTTCCTATCCTCACCCCACTTACCCATTACCTTCTCATTCCTCTCAGTTCTATTTCCTATCATATAATTGAGATCCCCCATGGAGGCGACTTGTTCGCAGTTGAGGCTTGCAGACTAGACTGGACGCTGAAACGAAAAACAGTCTCAAATGAAAATGTTTATTATTATTATTATTATTATTATTATTATTATAACTATTATTATCATCATCATCATAACACGAGTAGGTTAAGATTAAATTATTATAAAGTCTAATTTTAAGCTTGTACAACATGTGCCTATTAACTCGCCACCTTCATTGTTTTGGTGGTCATCTTCAAAATTACTCACCGTGACATTGTCCCGCATCCAAAATCATCATAAGTTACTTGTTGATTCATTGAGGGGCTTTGTGACATCAAGGACACGTAACCCCATGTACTTGGGTGTATGTGTGAAATCTTCCTGATAACCTGTGTCACTGTGCCTGTGTAGTTGGAGTTATGCTTTGGGTAGGAAGCAGACTGAAACGTTTTGGCTGCCCCTACTGTTGGGTGACAAATGTAATGGTTTCCCTTTGCCTAAGCTATGTTGTTTTAATGGGCGCCAAGACCTCAATGCAATGTTGAAATCTAAATTTGTATTTAACAACGTCTAGCTCTGGCAGAACACCTTCAAGACACTATTCACTCAGATCGTGGTATGATTTGATCATTAACCCAACAAACAATTGTATCAGGAGAAGGAATTGGTCTATATCTAATGCTACCTACTGAAAGCAAAGATTGCATTGTAAAAGAAATGAATTTATTATATAAAACAAGTATAGCAAAATTAATAATAATAATAATAAGTACAAAATTTAAATTGGAGCGTTGTGATTTGAATATTACCGATAGAAAATTACGTGAAAACGGAGTCTGATAAATTGATTTTACTCCAAATTTCCAAGCTATGAAGTTACTGAAATATGAAATATAAAACAAAGAAAAATGAGAGATTGCGTATTTCTGCGTCATTTGCGCTTACCATTGGAAATTGCCAAGGCATTTCCCTCGTTCTTGATGATGTTGTGAGCTTCCCACAGTCTCCTGGACGTCGTCATCTCCGTCGGAATTTGATGATATACTGGTAGATTAGATAATTCTATGGTCCGTACCTCGGACCCAAACACTCGTACAACCGCACTGGTTAAGTTTTGCAAAAGTTAGTCTTCAACTCCACTGAACATCGGAGCGACACGCACTTGCAACCGTACACCGCAAGTTCTACACAGATAGTCCACGTTCCACGGAACATCGGAGCGATTCCCGCGTATATCCACACTCGGCAAGAACTACACAGATTGTCCACGTTCCACGGAACATCGGAGCGATTCCCGCGTATATCCACACTCGGCAAGAACTACACAGATTGTCCTCGTTCCACGGAACATCGGAGCGATTCCCGCGTATATCCACACTCGGCAAGAACTACACAGATTGTCCTCGTTTCACGGCGCGTCGAACGATATATGCACCTGTTGGCTCCCCCACCATGGTACCGACATCTAGCTTACGTCGTCCTCACTGATTGGCTGCACCCTACGCGCTAGATCCCCACTCCTTCCTCATTACACTCCGCGGGAGGGAGAAGTCGATTTCCGTTTCAACAATTCGCCTTTTCTTGACGATGCGACCCAAGATTGCGTCATGCTTCTCGACAAGAATCAGCTTGTATTCGAATTCCCAGTGAGTCATGTCTCTCAAATACCCTAACTGACAAAACTCCGTAAAATTCCGTAATCACATAATTTTCTATAATATTGTCGTTCGTAATAATTTGCTTGATAGCGTTTTCTAAGACATAGAAAACCTATCTGAATGCTAATAATTTTTATAAAATGCTCCGAAAATACCTTAATAATAATTATAATAAATTAATAATAATAATAAATTACCATGAAAATTCTCTTGGCTGAACAATTTGCCGCGTAAATAAATATAGAATGGCTTCCTACTGACTTATGCCAGTTGCATAAAACCCCTCGAAAAACACGTTACATATTCGCCTCGGATCATCGGATGATTTACCGTGACGACGGTCCATTATCCGATTATCCCAGACACGTTAATAAACCCCATCCAAAATACATATTACATAAACGAAATCACCCTAAATTACAGATATATACACTCATATTTTTTCTTCACGCACTTTGCGTCAAAGTTTGTTGTCACAATGGATTGCACTTTGCAACCAGTCCAATGTTTTACATATGGAATAGTGTTCCACGGATATTTCCGCCTCTCAAATTTCTCTATGTTGGAGAAATAGACATAATTTATGTGTGAGCACTATGTATTTATGATGTCATATCACACGCATTGAAGGTGTTCTGATATATTTATATCACCATAGAACTTCCTAATTTCACTGGAGGTCCCCTCCTTATGGTGACATTTAATTCCACTTATCACTGAGCACACGATCACACTATTGTGGCAGCGCCTCGTGACCATAATACTTAATCTCTCTTTAAAGTAGATTAAATTAATATTGACTTCTGAAAAAAAAACAGTAAATGTGCATTACATATAACACCAAATATTTCTGTGCCGTAATCGCCCTGTCTTGTTAAGTTCCCGTTAACCATATTCTACTTAATACTAGTTCTCAACAAAGACCATTTCTCCTCACACAAATAATACCATTGTACAAATTATCTTAAATTACACACTTACAAATCTTACATGGCGAGGCCGTAAACAGAAATCACGTGTGCTGATATGTATGAGTTTCATGAAGGACTGTCTCGCATTCTGATGGCCCATCTTTTATCTCGTGGACGCCTTAAGCTAACAAGCCCTATTCAAGCGCTCCCCCATCTCTTGGAGATAAATGGGAACCCATCAGCGCTGCCAAAAATGGCCTTGGTGCATCGAGACAATTTAGTGCTCAACAGCATCCGACAATCCCGTCATATTTCCCTGTACCTTAAAAACTCTCATTTACTTACATACTACCCCCCTGTGTGACTTCTGATACGCCTGCCTTAAGACCAGATCTTCCACGCACCAGACACCACACTTACTCATTTGATAGGCTGGCTCGCCAGCTAAACACACTCACTTTATGACACATATTTTCGTAGACTATGTATATTATATGTTCCGTATAATCTGTTTCCCTCACTATTCTCCAGCACATATGCTGTTTTCCCAATACGTTTGGAAACTATAAATGGGCCCTCGTAGAGATAAAAGAACTTGGACATGACTTTCTCTAGCTTATTTGACTGTTTCGGCACTCTAAGTAAGACTCCGTCTCCCGGCTCGAATAGGTCAAATTTAGTTTCTTTTTGTTGGCGAATTCTCTTTTGTGCTGACTAAGATAAATTCTGTTTCGCCAACTGGACAATGTAATCCATCCCCGGTTGCTTACCCTCATTTAATCCCAACACCCTCGCTAGTTCATTTTGTGGTCTTTTTCCGAAGTGAACTTCGTATGGCGTCAATTTCGTGCTCTCATGCTGGACAGAATTCAGCCAAGTCTCGACCTTGGGAAGATGTCCAACCCAGGCCGCATGCTTGTCATGCACTAGAGTCCGAAAAAGACGAGCCACTTCCCTTAATGGACGCTCTGCAGAATTACCCTGAGGGTACCTTACAGAGGAATGAACGTGTGTTATACCAGCTTCCTGCATACTGGTTCTCCATTTCTTTGCAGTAAACTGTGGTCCACTGTCAGATAGTATCCTGAGAGGAATGCCAAACTCAGGTACATACTTATTAATGATCAGACGGCTACACGCTAGTCCCGTGGCTTTCCTTAGCGGATATAGCTTGACATACTTACTAAAAGCGTCAATAACTATAAAAATGTACTCGTAGCCGTACTGTCCTTTAACGATCGGGCCAAATAAATCCACACACAGTAGTTCGCCGGGACTACTGGTGAGAACTGCAGATCTCTCCCCCACTAAATATTTAACTGGATATTTACTCCTTTGACAGGTGTCACACTTAGCTAAAATCCTCCTAACGTCCCTTCCCATTTTACTCCAAATGAAGTCACGACCAATTTCATAGAAGACCTTGGCAGCACCAAAGTGTCCTAATTCCCTATGAATGAACCAAATTAGCTCCTCCCGCAAAGTGGCAGGAACACATATTGCCCACCGATTATTCCTACATTTCCTTGCAAGAAGCCCATCCTGCATCTTGTACGTGAACCGTCCTACTTTCACATACTCTTCTTCACCTATTTCCAACCTAGCCAGTGGCTCCTTTAACTTAACGTCATCACGTTGCTCCACTAGCATATTTCTCAGTGTCTGTAACGATGCCCTGTTGCTACTGTCCACACATGCACATATTAAAATACCGTCCTCTGCTTTAACCACAGGATAATCCCTACATAAATTAGTGTCCCTCGATAGCATGTCTGCAAGAATGTTATCTTTACCTTTAATATATTTTACTGTGAATTCGTATTCCTGCAGAGCAAGAATCTACCTACTAACTCTGTTAGAACTGAGTTTACAAGTCCTCATATACAGTAATGCATGGTGATCTGTGTGGATCTCAAATTTCCCCCCTACTAAATACATTCTAAATTTCCCTAAACTGAAAACAATACCTAAAAGCTCTAACTCAGTAATCGTGTATCTTTTCTCCGCTGCTGTCAGTCCTCGCGAGGCTAAAGATACAATGCACAGATTACCCTCATCATCTTTCTGACATAATACTCCAGCAATGCCCATATGTGAAGCATCTGTCATAACCACATATTCCTTATCTTTTAACGGATATTTCAGCACTACAGCTTTCTCAAAACCTTCCTTCAGCGCTCTAAAAGCCTGATCATGCTTGGACT
Source organism: Meconema thalassinum (assembly GCA_946902985.2). Taxonomy (NCBI): domain Eukaryota; kingdom Metazoa; phylum Arthropoda; class Insecta; order Orthoptera; family Tettigoniidae; genus Meconema; species Meconema thalassinum. The sequence continues at coordinate 112,515,084 of OX336393.1, forward strand.
CCCATCTCCACCGAGTCCCACTTTTAAGCAATTCCCTGAATGGTTCTACCAACCCTGAGTATTTAAGAACGAACCTCCTGAAAAAGTTGCAAATTCCCAGGTAAGTTTTTAACTGTTTAACATTCTGTGGCACCTCTGCGTTAAGTATCTTATTAACCCTACTTTCTTCTGGTGTTACACCTCTACTCGACACTCTATGACCTAAAAATGTCACTTCTGACTGACAGAATGACGACTTAGACAGCTTCAAAGTGAACCCTGCCTGATCTAACTTCTGAAAAACTATATTTAAATGACGTAGATGCTCCTCAAAACTGCGTGAACTAATTACCATATCATCTATGTAAATGGTTACAAACTCTCCTGTATCATCCCCTAATGCGATGTTTAAAGCCCTAATTAAAGCTGCTGAACTACTCTTTAACCCATAAGGTGTTCTACAAAATTGATAAAGGTTATATTTATGACTAAAAGCTGTAAATGGTCTATCTTCGTACATAAGTGGCACTTGCCAAAAACTGGAACTCAAATCTACACAAGTGAAATACTTCTTCCCCTCAAATGTTTGCATTAATTCCTCTATTGACATAGATTTCAGCTGATCTGAACTAATTCTACTGTTAACCAAACGAGCGTCTAAACAAATACGAACAGTGCCGTCGGTCTTGGGTACCGTTATCAAAGAATTAACATATGGACTGTTCGAGTGCTCAATAATCCCATCTTCAAGCATCTGGTTAATTTGTGCCTCAACTGCACTCTGATAAGCGAAAGGTACAGGATATCTATGTCCTGTGAATACTGACCTATCAATAACGTTCAATGAATGTGTATAGCAATTGGCCATACCAATGCGATCCTCAAAAACTCTCCTATTACACAATAACACATCATAGAGCCGAACACATTGTTCCACCTCTATATTACCCTGAAATGCAGCCTCACGTAACGAGTCCTCTAGACTTCCGTTCGTAATCACACTGCCCACAAAACATGGAGAACCCCGCTCTACGGCTGGCGATATCTCATTTAAAGTACAAATCACACCTACAATACTACTCCTCTGAATATGGTCATTGAACGCTACTTCTACTTCAGAATCTCCCCATTTAAATTTCAAACTCCCTACATCATAACATAAGTTACCAGACACTCTACTTAGCCACTCTGAACCCAAGATAACACTGAATACTAAATTTGGAATTACAAGGCAAATCTGCTTCTCTACATGATTATTAATTTTAATGTCTACTAAAACTTGCTTAGAAATTACTTTAGACCTCTTCCCAACAGCTGTGATAACAAAAGTGCTTTTAATTGGCATCTCCTCAAAATTTACTCCAGTTCCTTTCATTTTATCATAAAATGCACTACTTATGCAACTCTTCATACAACCACTATCAATTAAAACATCTGTGTACGCCTCGGACACGTTAAATTTAACTATGGGGCTCTTACTAACCACTTCCTGAATAATACCTTCATCATTTAGTTCATGTAATAATTCATTTCTTACATTTAGGTCATAGGGTTCCTGTATAATTGTATGGACAGGGCATGCTACAGACTGAGATTCTGACCTTACTTCGCAGCCTGGTTCGCGTTTAAAGAACCGCTACAGCTGGCCGTAGTACTACTAACTACTAAACTGGTCTGGTTGTTCTGGGCTGTGTTGTCATTGTTTGCCTGTATATTACTACCACTAGGCTGTCCTCTTCCTTGACCCCTATTCTGGTTGTAATTATTGTCATTATAATTTCTCCCTTGATTTCCCCTGTAATCATTGTTCTTCCCTTGATTTCCCCTGAAATCATTGTTCCTCCCTTGATACTGATTACCATAGTCATTTCCTCTGTTCTGATTTAGCTGATTATTATTATTTCTATTTTGAGCGTTGGCCCCTTCGCCACCGTTCCCTTGAACTTCTTGATGCCTGGCTTCATTAGGTCTATTATTATTATTATTACCCTGGTTCCGATTGAAATTGTCCTCATAACCCCCTCTCCCTAGTGCATCAAATGTGCTTAACAAATTTTCTACTTGTGATATTGTCTTTACATTCTGGATACAAGCAGCCTCCTTGATCCTATAGGGAAAGTGCCTAAGTAGCAACCTTACCACATCACCTTCCTCCTTCAAGCCATCCAGATATTTACACACTAATACCTGCCCTAAAAAGTATTCGGTCATGGTGGAGCTTCCTTTAGGGTTATATTTACCACACACTACTCCCTCACGATGCTGCGACTGAATAACCTCATTCCAGAACTTTTCACAGAATTTCATTTTAAAATCATTGATATCAGTAAACTTGTCTCTGTAGACAGCAAACCAATTCCTCGTTTCCCCCACAAACACTTGTTCTAAAATTTCAACTACCTGGCACCACTCAATACTACCATTTTCCAACCTTTCCCCGAATTTATTTTCTATAGTGTTCATGAACTCCATTGGGCACCCCTGTCGATTGCTGAACTTACCCAGTTCTACCTCCCTGTGTGTGCTATTCACAAAAACTGGCCTATTCTGACTATTTTCTTGCCTGATCCTAGCTTTTAATTTTAACTCTAATTCTGCGATTTTCACCTCAGCCTTCCTCTCAATACTGTTTACTGTTAATTTAATGTTTCCTTCTGATTCTTCTACTTTATCATATAGCTTTGCTTGTTTCTCCTCAATCTTGCTAATGCTCTCTCTATTACTCTCTCTTAAATCATTTACTTCTGCAACTATTTGCGAGTGGACTTTCTCAATTCTACCCCCCAGCTGTTCCTTAACCTCTTTAGTTGCTACCTGAATTTTGTCAATTTCTCCCCCCAATTGCTTTTTGACCTGCTGTGTTTCCAGTTGCACTAGTTCTTTTAAATATTCAGCCTGTGTACTGATTCTAATTTCTAACTCCTCCTGTACTTTTCCTAATTTCTTGTCTACATCTGCAATGATCTCTTTAACCTTCTCTTCCATTACTCCTCTGATTTCTCCTCTAATCTGCTCCATTTTCACACTAATTTCCTTGTTGTTCTTATCTAATTTTGCATTATTCTGTTCTAATTTTTTATTTAAAGCTTCTGTACTTTCTTTATTTTCCCTACTGTTTTGTTCTAATTTTGCATTATTCTGTTCTAATTTTGCATTTAAAGCTTCTGTACTTTCTTTATTTTCCCTACTGTTTTGTTCTAATTTTGCATTATTCTGTTCTAATTTTGCATTTAAAGCTTCTGTACTTTCTTTATTTTCCCTACTGTTTTGTTCTAATTTTGCATTTAAGGCATCTGTACTTTCTTTATTTTCCCTACTGTTTTGTTCTAATTTAGCGTTGTTTTGTTCCAGTTTAGCATTTAAAGCGTCACTACTAACTTTGTTCTGATACATGAACTCGAGAAGTAAAGTTTTTAATTCTGGTTGGCCGCCTACACTCCCTGTTTCAGTATCGGGATTTACCTCCGCTACCCCGGTACTACCATCACTCGACATACTGCTCGTATCATCACTCTCCAGTTGATGACCACTACGTAACCTCATCTGTCTTTCTTTCTCATCCCCCATAATGATATACACTGATAAAGACAAATAACCCCCAAAATACAGGCACAGAAATATATACCCTTCTCCTTCCACAAATGTTATTAGGTTTTCAGCCCCAAGTTGTCGGCGACAAATGAAACGTTTTGGCTGCCCCTACTGTTGGGTGACAAATGTAATGGTTTCCCTTTGCCTAAGCTATGTTGTTTTAATGGGCGCCAAGACCTCAATGCAATGTTGAAATCTAAATTTGTATTTAACAACGTCTAGCTCTGGCAGAACACCTTCAAGACACTATTCACTCAGATCGTGGTATGATTTGATCATTAACCCAACAAACAATTGTATCAGGAGAAGGAATTGGTCTATATCTAATGCTACCTACTGAAAGCAAAGATTGCATTGTAAAAGAAATGAATTTATTATATAAAACAAGTATAGCAAAATTAATAATAATAATAATAAGTACAAAATTTAAATTGGAGCGTTGTGATTTGAATATTACCGATAGAAAATTACGTGAAAACGGAGTCTGATAAATTGATTTTACTCCAAATTTCCAAGCTATGAAGTTACTGAAATATGAAATATAAAACAAAGAAAAATGAGAGATTGCGTATTTCTGCGTCATTTGCGCTTACCATTGGAAATTGCCAAGGCATTTCCCTCGTTCTTGATGATGTTGTGAGCTTCCCACAGTCTCCTGGACGTCGTCATCTCCGTCGGAATTTGATGATATACTGGTAGATTAGATAATTCTATGGTCCGTACCTCGGACCCAAACACTCGTACAACCGCACTGGTTAAGTTTTGCAAAAGTTAGTCTTCAACTCCACTGAACATCGGAGCGACACGCACTTGCAACCGTACACCGCAAGTTCTACACAGATAGTCCACGTTCCACGGAACATCGGAGCGATTCCCGCGTATATCCACACTCGGCAAGAACTACACAGATTGTCCACGTTCCACGGAACATCGGAGCGATTCCCGCGTATATCCACACTCGGCAAGAACTACACAGATTGTCCTCGTTCCACGGAACATCGGAGCGATTCCCGCGTATATCCACACTCGGCAAGAACTACACAGATTGTCCTCGTTTCACGGCGCGTCGAACGATATATGCACCTGTTGGCTCCCCCACCATGGTACCGACATCTAGCTTACGTCGTCCTCACTGATTGGCTGCACCCTACGCGCTAGATCCCCACTCCTTCCTCATTACACTCCGCGGGAGGGAGAAGTCGATTTCCGTTTCAACAATTCGCCTTTTCTTGACGATGCGACCCAAGATTGCGTCATGCTTCTCGATAAGAATCAGCTTGTATTCGAATTCCCAGTGAGTCATGTCTCTCAAATACCCTAACTGACAAAACTCCGTAAAATTCCGTAATCACATAATTTTCTATAATATTGTCGTTCGTAATAATTTGCTTGATAGCGTTTTCTAAGACATAGAAAACCTATCTGAATGCTAATAATTTTTATAAAATGCTCCGAAAATACCTTAATAATAATTATAATAAATTAATAATAATAATAAATTACCATGAAAATTCTCTTGGCTGAACAATTTGCCGCGTAAATAAATATAGAATGGCTTCCTACTGACTTATGCCAGTTGCATAAAAACCCTCGAAAAACACGTTACAAGACGTGGCCTTAATTTAGTTACTATCCCGACATTCTCATGGAGTAGATGTGGGGAAACTACTGAAAACCGCTTCCAGAATTGCTGAGGTGGGAATCAAATCCACTTCTTCTCAATTCTGCCTCACGAGGCTGAGTGTACCCCGTTCCAGTCCTGAGACCAGAATTACATATTTCTTGATAGAGCCGGGAATCGAACCGTTTTTCTGTGGTGACAGCCAAGAATGCTAGTCACTACGGAATCGATTCTCGGCTCTGCTAAGAAATTATAATTTTGGTCTGTTGGCTGGAATGGGGTCAACTTAGCATCGCGAGGCAAAACTGAGAAAAGGAGGGTTCGATTACCATCTCAGCCATCTTGGAAGAGAGTTTCCGCGGTTTCCCACTCTACTCCAGGCGAATGCTGGGATGGTTCCTAACTTAAGGCCACGACCGCCTCCTTTCCAATCACCGCCTGAATTACAAATACACAGACCAGTACAGCCATAACAATAACATAGGTTATCAGACAAATGCCACACACACAAATACACGGGGTTACATGACCATGATGTCGTAAAGCCTCTAAATCAATCAACAACGATTTTATTATAATTTTATTTCCGATTTGTAATTTGGTGACTTTTTCTCTGATTGGAAATGTTCTGCTCTGATGTTCGAGTCGAGAGATTTAAAGTGATATTGTTTGAAATTTGACTTTATTATTATTATTATTATTATTATTGGCAACCCCCCCCCCCCCCGGCTTCGCCCGGTATCTTTAACGATTTACCCAGCGTAAGCTTAAAAGGCGCACGGACGGCAGGTACCAGACGCAATTCAGAAAAGTCGAGGTGGACAGCGAAACTCCAAACACAATCTCTGCTCTGAAGTCCTAACTCGACACGACTCGACAGTTTGGGGTGATAGTCTCGCTAGCTCGTAAACTCCACATAAATTTCCTCTGAATGGAGATTGTTGGAAGAAATGAAAACGTACAAACAGTTATGGTGGGCGATGAGTTAGAGATAGAGATATCCTGTCGCGGACTTTTTGTAGAACTTTTCGTGCTGAACAATTCTTACACTCATAGTGTATAGATATTTTTAACGGCTTACCTAGTGTAAGTTTAAAAGGCCCACGGACGCCAGGTTTTTGTTCGACTCGATTCACTGAAATCGTTACTGCTCAGCATCCTTTGGTCATAAATGAGTGCGTTTCTACAGAAACCTTCCTCGAGAAATCCTTTACAGAGTGGTGAAAACTGCATCAAAATCCATCCAGTGGTTCTCGAGAATACCTGTTACATCCAAGAATCGGGGACTTGGTTTTATACTATCCCTCAGTATGCCTTCGAGGGGAAGTAAAGCCGGCGGTCCCATGTCATAGATTTATGGCATGAAAAAGAACCTTCCACTAACTACACTTGTGGAATCTAAAATGTGTAGGTTAGTTTGATAATGCTATATTAGTTCCAACGTTCGTCGTCATGTGCTGGCTGTGATGGCATCTAGTAGCTAAGTTTGTAGCTAGGTGTCATGGACGGTAGCAAAAGTAGGAACTACTGAAAAATTGACCGTCTGCAGTCCTTACCTGAATCACAGATAACACACTCTAATACAGCCATTACAATTAACACCGGTTATCAAACAAATTCTGCACACACCCAAAGTACACGGGGCTACATGACCGCGTTGACGCAGCCCCTAAACTAAGGAACCAACCAACCATTGTTTTATACTACGCAGAGATCCCTCCCTATATTATTCTGCTAAGGTCCCATTCCAGTTTTGTACCGAAAATAAGGTCCCATTAACACCAACCTACACATATGGGGTACCTACAGATTCAGCATAACCCAATGAGTAAGCGAAACGCACTCACTTACTCTTTAAATGCCTCACAATTAAATAAATACCTTAAAACGAGTATATTTACAATGAAATAATGAAAGAATGCAACACGGTAACCCTGGTAACAGAATCTCACAGGTCCACCTATTTCTGTAAGACGCAATGCAATTCCAATTATTATATTACTGTGAAAGTTTCCAGACGGTTATAAGGTTATCACTGAACCAAATTAAGCTGTAAAATTCATCAATACATACATTATAATGCGCTTAAGGGGGTCAAGGGGCACTCCAGATTTTTTTAACGCAATTTTCACGTGTGAGTGTGTTACGAAAGGTCTTTTTCACCCGACTATAAAGTGTCTCCGAAAACCACATTTAAAGGCCCTTAAATTAACTGTGTCTGTGATGTTCCCAGAAAACTAACTTCGCTCTGATATACCTATGAAGGAATGACAAACCCCTAACCACTGCACCAGTAGCTGAATTGATAAAGTCTGATTTTTCATACCAAGGATAAATCAGTCATAGCATTCATGATTGATATTTTGCTAAGTGTACTCTTTACAACTAGAATATTCGCGGGCGAAGCCGCGACGGGTAATGCTAGTTATTATTATTCGCGCCCGCGCTGCACCTCATTTAGGTCGTTCGGAACAGCTGGGATAGCGTACGCTAGCGTGCGCGTCTTGCCTCGCGTGAGCGACCATCAAGTGGTGTCACGCTGCACGGATTCCAGCGCACAGGGGAGGAAAGAGCGCTTGTTTTTCGTGTGCCAGGATGATGACGGAACAGTATTTTTCTTTGCAGACAGCAGTCGTTAGCCGTTAGACTCACCTGACGTTCATATGGTCATCCGCACGCATTAGGGCCATGGCTTTTAGGCGGGAGGTGAGCGGGGGTGAACTTCGTCCTACCACGCGTTTTACCATACTTTAGGAAAGGAAATACAGTAGGGTATGTAACACATGGTATCAACCAACATTCTTCATCTAAGATAAAGTAATAAATTGTAGACGGGCGGTCGCAGTTTTAAGGGAACCAACACACTTAACCGGAATGCAGAAAATTAGGAACTAATCAGGGGAGTATATATGGGGGGAGCTGTGGAGGCTCCACCCCCCCCCCCCTCGAAAAATTCCAATAAAAGTTAAGAAAGTGTTTGTTGCTTTGGTAAAAGCATAACATAATTGTAAATGTGGTTGTACCCTAATCTTAACTTATTGGCTAACTTATAAACAATATTAAGATTGAAATTAGACTACCTCGTGGTGTAGTGGCTAACATTCTTGGCTGCCGCCCCAGGGGTCTGAATTCGATTCCCGGCTCTGCCAAGAAATAATAATTCTGGTATGAGGGCTGGAACGGGATACACTGAGCCTAGTGAGGCAAAACTAAGAATTCCACAGTACGGAAAAATAATCAATTTGAAAAGAAAAAAGAAAAAAAAAACACCTCTATGCCTTTCTGCTTAATAAATTGACAACTATTTAGATATTTGCCTTTCATACTCCATAGGCCATAATAGAAAATTCATTAAGTATTAGTAAATTATGCAACGAGCCTATTATGGCAATAATTAAGACACGAGTATGTTTATAAAACGAGCGTATGCGAGTTTTATAATTTCCATACGAGTGTCTTAATCACCATTATAGGCGAGTTGCTTACGACTGTTTATGTTCGACGATAATTATTATAACTATTTTATGTTCGAACATAAATATTCATAAATATCTGTCGAGATTTCGCCAGTTTTATGTACTGAACAGAGCGCATGGGGCGCATAGAGTACCTTGTATTTGACCATGGCCTCCTCGATTACGCCACTATGACACTAGGCAACGCAGAGAACTTTAAATTAGAAGGCCTTGGAACTCAGTGCAGTTGCGTTGGTATCCTTATCTAATTGGTCAAACAACTGTTTCTTGAGCTATGATTGGTGGGAGAAACTGTTTCATAATGAAAAATAGTGTTATAATGACCATCATTATGATACAGTTTTCTGACATATAATAGTCAGGATCGAACATAAAAAATGTTATTTGTGTGTTGTGTTGTATTCTACAACTTTTTTGTATTGCCACTAATTGTAGGCTATATTAACTTAGAATTTTTCAATTAACTCCTATCTAAGATAATTACGCAAAGTTATATGCTCAAGATATTGATTGATTTTTCTGGGTATTTTGCGGTGACAATCCCCTGAGAATACCTATAATTTTCCAGGATAGTCAGCCCCCTCCCGAAAAAGGTGTATCTACGCCCCTGGAACGAATCCCGATTACTGTAGCATTTTCAAGTTTTATTCAAGAAATATGACCAGTCTAAAGGGAGGGTGTTGTTGGAGCACTGTCAGTGATGCACATAAAAAGGACGATTCGAATTGGCAGTACGGACACGTTTGAGTTAGGTCCACGGTCAAAACATTCCACTTATAGGATTACCGTCGACCTTAGGTTAGGTTTTTTAACTTTAATTAAAGTTTTATTATATAAACTAGCAACCCACCCTGGCTTCGCCCGGTATCTTTTAACGGTTTACCCAGCGTAAGCTTAAAAGGCGTACATTTTCGATTTCAATGAAAATCACTGACTGGACTATTATCATGAAGATAGCATGTGCAACGAATTCTTGTCAGACGTAATTTAAGAATGGCGAGGTGCATGAATCACAAATCACCCTTCCGTCCAATCTAAACTTGACTGTGTATTCTATTATATCGGAGGCGGCTTCGGTGGCGTAGTCGGTAGCATGCTGAGCTTCTATGCCCAAGATCGCGGGTTCAAATCCGGCTGAAGTCGTCGGATTTTTAAGAGCGTTAAAAATCCCTCTGTTTGCCTTCCTTCGGAGGGGAAGTAAAGCCGGCGGACCCATGTCCTAGATTTATGGCATGTTAAAGAACCTTCCACTAATTACACCTGTGTGAAGCTAAATTGTATAGGTTAAGAATGTAAACAACGCTCTTAGGTTCCTACGTTCGTTGCCAAGAGCCGACTGCGGTGGCGTCTGGTAGCTAAGTTCTGAACTAGTAGTCGTCGACGGTGGCGTTTGGTGGCAAACGTAGGAACTATTTGAAAAATAAGTCTGCAGTCCTTACTTGAATTAAAAAAACAGATAACACACACTAATACAGTCATCACAATTAACACCGGTTATGAGACAGATTCAACACACACCCAAAGTACACGGGGCTACATGACCGCGTTGTCGCAGCCCCTAAACTTAAGAACCAACCAACATATTTTATCGGAGATTTCATCAAGGTTTTCGTCTGTTAAAAGCGTAGGCCTGCCTGTTCCCGGTACATCGTGATCTGAGCCGGTCACACGAAATTTACTTATCAAATCCCGAACGGTATCCCGGTTTGGACACTTTGAATTAGAAACCCGCGCCTGAAATTTTAGTTTTACATTTTCTGTAAACCGAATGCCTTAGCGAGAAACGTATTCCACCAAAGAAGCTCTCTCTTCAGTAGTAAAAATTACCGCATGTTTACTGTATACTGTTGCACTCTTCCAATAATCTATCTGAACGTTCGCTTACTGCAATACACACTGACGATTTCGACAGACCACGCGTGTGGCCTGCTACCCTGTCCAGGACACCGTGCTGCCAACTAAACTGCAGCAACACGTAGGCACTGTGGAGAACATTCCCTGGCGCCCTGTATATGAATCACAACCAATGGCCGTACTCTGGGCATTTTTGATTGAACGCCCGTTGGCTCCCAACAAGTTCAATTTCAAGTAGTTCCAACCTTGGCTACCAGATGCTATTGTCACTGACACTAGCGGTGAACGTTGGAACTTGATAGAGCGTTTCCTAACCAGCCAAATATAAGGTCCGTTCAAAAAGTAATGAGCCGGAGGCTGTAATGCGCAAACAGGTGACGACGTCGGCTAATCGTGGCGTGTGTAACGAGGTGTGGTTCCCACCAGAGCGAGGAAGGTCACAGCCCGTCGCTAGAGGGCACGCGTGCACGTCACGTGACGATACAAAGCGAGCAACAGCATGCATCAATCGTCCAACGCTGCCAGTCGCATTGCAAACAGTGATATGGAGACGTCAAACGAAGAGCAAAGAGGTGTTGTTCGGTTTCTGACAGCGGAAGGAGTAGGGGGAACGGACATTCATCGCCGAATGCCACAAGTGTACGACAAACACTGCATGTCTCTTGCAAGGGTCAAGGCGTGGCACAAGCGCTTCAGGGAAGGACGGGTGTCGTTAGCCGATGATGCCCGATCTGGGGCACCCCCCCCCCCCCCCCCTTCCCCCTGCATTACCGATGACAACGTCCAGCTGGTTGATGCACTCATTACCCAGTACCGCCGACTGACAGTGAACGCCATAGCCGCCGTGGTCGGATTGAGCTTCGGAAGTGTGCACACCATCATGAAGGAACGACTGCACTTGCGGAAAGCGTGTGCCCAATGGGTGCCCCACAGTCTTCAACCACACCAGGAAGCATGTCGAATGGCCTACTGTCTCGGTCTTGGTTGGACGATTGATGCATGCTGCTGTTCGCTTTGTATCGTAACGTGACGTGCGCGCGTGCCCTCTAGCGACGGGCTGTGGCCTTCCACGCTCTGGTCGGAACCACACCTCGTTACACACGCCACAATTAGCCGATGTCGTCACTGGTTTGCGCATATCAGCCTCCGGCTCGTTACTTTTTGAACGCACCTTATATAACCTACAAATTTTGCTACACACCACCAATTGCAGTGGTAGGTTCTTTTACATGCCATAAATCTATGACATGGGCCCGCCGGCTTTATTGGCCCTCCCCCCTGAAGGAAGCCATCCTGAAGAATTATAATGCTCTTAAAAATCTGACAACTTCGGCCGGGTTTGAAGCCGCGATCTTGGACATAGCAGTTCAGCATGCTACCGACTACGCCACCGAAGCCGCTTGACTGTGTGTTCTGTTCACTGACGAAACGAAGAAAAGCCGAGTTGCACTTCCAGGGAATCTCCAAACTTTTACAGAAAATGTAAAATTTAACTCGACACGACTCGACAGTTTGCTGCTGGCTGTAACTGGGATGATAGGCTCGCTCTAAGCTAGCTTGTAAACTGTCGCGAAAGCTAGTAATTGAATGTAGACATATTCTACACACACCCAAAGTACACGGGGCTACATGACCGCATTGTCGCAGCCCCTAAACTTAGGAACCAACCAACCATTGTTGGAAGAAATGAAAACGTGAAAACACTTACCATGGGCGATGTATTGAAGATGGTCGATGTATTGAAGATAGAGATATGCTGTCGCGGGCTTTTTTTTTTTTTTAGAACTTTTCATGCTGAACAATTCTTACACTCATAGTATATAGATATCTTAAACGGTTTACCCAGCGTAGGCTTAAAAGGTCGAACGGACGGTAGGTTTTTTTTTCTATTGCTGAAATCATTACTGCTCGGCTTCCTTTGGTCATAAATAAATAATTTTCTACAGAAACCTTCCTCGAGAAATCTTTCACAGAAGACCGCATCAACAGTGGTTCTCGAGATTACCCGGAACATCCAAGAATCGGGGACTTTGTCTTATCCTAAATAGAGATAGGCCTACCAATTTCAGATGTTATTATAGTAAGTTAATCATTAAATGGGAAGTAATAATTTTAATAATGTTATCTTTGATAATGAAATGTAATTTTGTTACTTATTAATATCAAGACAGACATTCAAATAAAAACTAGCGGCTGAACATTAACAATTGAAGAAACCTGTCGTACTGACCAGGGGCCCAACTAGACCCCAGCTCTTCGGGAATCGACGGTAATTCGCGGAGGAATTTGCTTCCCTTTCATCCCCATAATATTGCCGCTGCAGCCAAGTCCTAGTGATTATAAAGATTCGGTGTATGTTTCCTCTCCCTCGACACCAGATTTCCTGACCGTTCCCTCATGGTAGAGAAGAAAGTTAAAATGTTATTGGTTTTACGTTCCTTTTAACTGGTTGGTTGGTTGGTTGGTTCTTAAGTTTAAGGGCTACGACAACGCGGTCATGTAGCCCCGTGTACTTTGGGTATGTGTAGAATCTGCCTGATAACCGGTGTTAATTGTGATGACTGTATTAGTGTGAGTATCTGTTTTAATTCAAGTAAGGACTGCAGACGATCAATTTTTCAAGTAGTTCCTACTTTTGCCGCCAAATGCCACCGTCAATGACTACTAGTTCAGAACTTAGCTATCAGACGTCACCACAGTCGGCTCTTGGCAACGAACGTAGGAACCTAAGAGCGTTGTTTACATTCTTAACCTATTCAATTTAGCTTTACACAGGTGTAATTAGTGGAAGGGTCTTTAACGTGCCATAAATCTATGATATGGGACCGCCGGCTTTACTTCCTCTCCGAAGGAAGGCATACTGATGGATTTTAACGTCCCTTTTAACTACTGCGGCTTTATAGACACCTGGGTGCCGGAATTTTGCCCCGATGGAGATCTTTAACGTGCCAGTAAACTTACTGGCACGGCTGCTTCGCATTTGGGAACCCCCCAATGCCAACTGACTGCGACGAGATTCGATCCCGCTATCTTGTGCTCAGCAGGCGAGAACGTTACCGTTGAGCCAAGCAGACAATCAGAAGCTTAAGTGCCACCTCCCTTTTAAAACCCATGAAAGCCTCATAAAACCACCCTCATGCTGGGCGAGGGACACTTGTAAGAGGCTGAGGATCAACCACATGCCAATTTCTTTGACACCGGCTGAGGATGCGTTGACTGTCCAGACTATACTACTGTATTACCTTGTAAGATGCGGAGTAGATTGTCATGGGACGCTTGTCATTTTCTTCAACTCAACACAAGAATACATTAGGACAATATTAGCCAAGTACCAATTACGTATGTGCATGCCTAACTGACAAACGGATGATAACGAGCTTAAGATTTCCCTGACCTAAAACTGACCATGTGGACAAAAAGGAAATTTGATGTTCTTTATCAGTTAATTAGAATTAAGCTAAATCCGAGGCTGCAATTCTCATTATTCCCTTCCTAAGGAAGTGGCTACCGGAATAAATGTTAGCCTCTTGGGGAAGGGGAGCGGAAAAGTTTAATTAATATTATTTCGTGAGAAATACTATTACTTTGGTTTATCGTACGGTAGGTCCTACAACTCTTAACGTGCATCAAAAGAGCATTCAATTATACTTCTTGATAAGGACAAAGAGTTATAACTAGACCCATACATTTAATGACACCTTGTAGAATTCACCTTGGAACAGGGCACAATATTACTATAAACTTGAGGTCATCTTTCTCCTTTAACATTAATTTCAAAGCATTGAAACTTGACACATGCATTTAGTGATATATCCTCAACCCAGGGAAAGAATATTGGTATGATTCAAATGCCTAGTTTATATAAAATGAATTTTAAATTTAAGCTGAAAAATAATTATTGAAAATGTTTTAATCTCTTTAGGTACACTTTTCTCAGAAAAGAAAGCAGACAGAGAGCGACTAAACTGCCCACATCTTTTGCATAAGCTTTGATTTACACAGTACTGTAGGTGAAAGATTTTATTCATTATATTGTTGGTATATTCGTGAATTAAAACTTAGCAAATAGTCTAGGTTTATGCCGTGTCTTGTGTGGGGTTTCATCTAGGAACATCAAGCTGGCTCATCAGCTGGCTCGTGATGTCCACGCCCGCACCCCCACATGAGTATCGAACTGTGCACTTCCTCCCGGGCGTGCACACGAAGAGCCCGCTGATGAGCCAGCTTGGTGTTCCTAGGCGAAACCCCACACAAGACAAAGCATAAACCTAGAAAAATTGCTGAGTTTCGTTATACTGTATTGTTATTTGGCCAATTAAAAAAAAATGATGTACCAAATTCTGGTAATTGTTTTGTGATAACGTATTTAATATTTCGTAGGGCTTGATATCAGTTTATAATCTGTTTTATTTCACCCATTGTGTTTTTAATGACCCCATGCATACCCATAAAACATTTATGACCATAAGATCAGTAGTTTCTGAGAAAAGTGTACCTGAATGTTAAAAACAACTTAAGTTACTGTAAATGACAGAAAGCCAAAGACATGAGTTTCTGACAAATAACAGGTGGTTAGTTGAGCACCATAATGTAATGTCCAGATGGAGACAGTTTGAGGCCCGGTAGGTGCAAAACTCATATGCCAGCTTATACGTAGAGAGAGCCCTGCTCGGATAAGCAAAACGTTATCCGCATCCGAATGTTTGTTATCCGAATCTAGTGGCATTACAATAATATTTTCAATTATATAATATATTAAAGCAACACATTAGGCCTGTTTGCTATGTCTTGATGAATGCAGTACATTTGCATTTGTCTGTTGGCACAGGCTAGAGTAAAATGTGGCTTTTCACCGATGTCTCAGCCTCACTCATGGCTGTGATTATATGGAAGCTACTGAGGTATGGGTGGTGCTTAGTAATAACATTCAGGTCACAGTCAGTGCCTGTGGATTCTGTGAAAGGTTCTACTCATAGGGTTAGTACTGCTATACTGACTCAGTGAGGAAAGCAATGGCAAACTACCTCACTCCTCTTCTTGCCTAGTACGCCTCAATATAGCGCTGCCTTGGGTTTTTGTGGGCATCTACCCACATAACTTAACAGCGGTGCTTTTTGAGGATCCAACCAGCCTTCGGGCTGACTACCTAACAGACAGACAGCAACACATTTAGACATTTGAAGCACAAGTCGTTCCCCTAGGTTAAGTATGTCATGTGTTATGTGTAAAGGGCATATTACACAGCCAGAATTGCAACGCTTTTCAGTTCGGAGTGTCACTAATACAGTCATCGCAATTAACACCGGTTAACAGACAGATTCTACACGCACCCAAAGTACACGGGGCTACATGATCGCGTTGTCGCAGCCCCTAAACTGAGGAACCAACCAAAATCTCTGCGGGAGATAAAATTTTGCGTGAAGAAGTAACAGACCGTTTGATAGTTAAACATCAGTGTCGAAAACTTGCATGAGGACAGTGTGACCCCAAGTATAACAAGTAGTTCCGTGAAGAACTATACAGCCTATTTTCATATATCCTGCTCATGTTAATTGCCTCTATCAACATACAAAATTTCAGTTTAATTGCTGTAACGGATTCGTAGATACTGAGAACCGTCTAAATATTTCAGATGGTCGCCAGGTTGGATTTTTATTTTTGTACTATTACATTAAGATTATTGTGTACGTGTGGTATTCAAACTTAAATCACATGATTAGAACACAAGAAGTAAAAACGAGATTTTAAAATTACGCACAGCAGCCTCTTGTGATTATGTAAACAATTGAAATAAATTAGATGCCAGTGGATCAACATTTGTATAAGCATTTAACGTGCAACGTTTCACGGCACTCGGATAGTTAATTCGCGAGAAACGTCAATTTAAATATTTATACTTCGCCTCGCCGCCATGTGGATTTGTGCTCACCAGGTTACTGAAAGTCCTAGAGGTGAACATATGTTCATAGTCTCTATGAACATTTAAAAAAATCAGTTTGGTTGCTGTAAAAGATTCATAGATATTGAGAACCGTCTAAATATTTCGAAAGCTCGCCATTTAGGATTGTTATATGTATAGGCCATAGAGTTATGTACCATTCAAGGACAATTATTGCCTAGGTTCATTATTCAAACTTTCACTTCGATCTCATGATTACGACACAAGAAATAAAACTTAATTTTAAAATTTCGCACAGCCGTCATCTTGAGGTTATGTAAACAATTGAATTAAATTAGATGGCAGTGCATTACAATCTGCAAAATCATTTACTGTACCACATTTCACTGCGCTCAGAGAGTTAAATCACGAGAAAAGTATATTAAAATATTTCAAATTCGCTTGGTCGCCATGTTCGTTTTGTACTTCACAGGTTTATGAAATATACATAGGTTAACTTGTATCAGTACCCTTTATCACCGTACAACCGACTGTAGTGGCTACGCGCGCTAAAGCGCTGCGTTAGGTCAAGGGGCCAAGCTCTCTGCTGACTCGGTAGACGCGTGGGTTCGAGCCCCACCGTCGGCTGTCCTTGAAATGGTTTTCCGTGGTTTCCCATTTTCAACACCAGGCAAATGCTGGGACAGTACCTTCTGACAGGCCACGGCCGCTTCCTTCTCCATCCCTGCCCAGTTTCATTCATCTTCATCCATTCCATCTCTCATCCCGACGCGCAGGTCGCCCACGGGCGTCGACTAGAAAGACCTGCACTCGGCCTCTCAGGAGGCTACTCGACAAAAAAAAAATCACCGTACAAAATTGCAGGCTGATATCTGTAATAGTTTCGGAGATATAGAATGTCAGTGAAATATTTCGCACAGCCGCCATTGTGAGGTTACAATTGAACTAAATTAGACTCCAGTGCATTACAATGTGTATAAACAATTGCTGTACCAAGTTTCATTACGTTTGGATAGTTAAATCGCCATGTTGGTTTTTTAGTCACCAGGTTTTTGAAAGTCTCATAGGTGAACTTCTAGTAGTGCCCTTTATCACCGTACACAATTTCTGGGCGATATCGGTAATAGTTTCGGAGATATTGAATGATAGTGAAATATTTCGCACAGCCGCCATGTTGGATTGGTGAGACGTAACAAAATTTGAAGGGCACGGTCGAGGTCGCCGGGAATAGCGCTATGAACTTACCGAGTTTCATTGAAATCGCTCCAGCCGTTTATATTTTATTAGGGACACACACACACACACACACACACACACACACACACACACAAGGTGATCTCATAAGCCTATTTTTTCAAAATTGAAAATAGGCTAAAAATGGACCCCAAATGACAAGAAGGTTACCGTCTCCATAAGACAATAAAATGTTTAAAATATGCATAAAATGACGAAAAACAAAGTTAATTAAGCTCGAATTATAAAATACTTTCTCGCAATAAATGAGGTCTGATCCTTCTACGAAAACCTGCATATTCTGCCTATTTTCGCCTGTCGCCAAGTTTGCCCGGTGAAATCTACCTCCGCCTTCCGGCGTGCCGAGAGGTTTTTTTTTTTTTTTTTTAAGATATTGAAAGAGGTGATTGACCTCCAAATTTGCTTGCTTAGTGTGAATATGTACTGTTTGTTAAATGGTCAGTTCAGATTGTATTGTAAAGGCTACTTATCTGGTTGATTCGAACGCGGTCCGGATGAGAGCAGTTAACTTCGTCACTGTCTGCTCTCATAGATGTAATAGCCTAAATGTAATGGATCTGATGATGATCGCTTGACGATCGAAACTGGTCATCCGTGTATTTTTTTTTTTTCAGGATCACAATTGGGTACAATCGTGTTGACCGACTGAAAAACATCAAATTTCGATAACTGCAATTATGAAGATTGGTAATGGATGGAATCAGACAGGGCGTATACATTCCCGGTTGGAGTTGAAAATGGGAAATACTTTCAAAGATGGCCGATAGTGGGTTTTAGTCTAGCCCTATGACATTGCAGCTTACCGCGTATAGCTAGCTCGGTCGGTTTTAAGCTCCTAAATGAAATCACAAAAGGGCTAAGTTGGCAACGCTGATCGGACATATTGAGTCCACGAGATTTCTTGATTTGTCTTAAATGAGATGAATGGAAACTGGAAAGGAAATCACTACATATAAACACATACGTCCTCAATAAGTACACCGTGCATCACGTTGAGAAAGTCTCGCACTGTAGCTACTGGAAGAAGGCATATTAGTCACAGAAAGTTCTGACTGGACTTGTAACGACGGGGAATGAAAGCAGAGAAATCGAGACGATCGTCTCCGCGGAATTTGTGAGAGATTGAAGATTCAACTTTCAGTACAGCTTATTTTTCGATTACGATGCAAAACATGCTAAAAAAATAACTTTACATCACACAATAGCTGAAAGTGCAAATCCAGAACAAATAGCTTCTATCGCACTGGCGTGTCTGGTCACCAAATTTTGAGGGGGACATCTCTAGGTCGGGGAGCGGCGGATGGGGGGGGGGGGGGGGGGGGGCTATTCGACTATACGTAGGTATACGGTCCCCGAGCATGGACAGAATTTTTCGCAGAAGGGGGGGGGGGGATTTTTCTGCTGGTCTGGCTGTAATGTCCACAAATACGAGTCTTGTTGACTCAGAAGGGTAGAGGGTAAAATGTATTCTTAAGTTGCCAGGATTCCAATAATGGCCTTTAGGATGAAAGGTCAGTAGCTAAGCTACGATGACGACGATGTTCCGACCCATTAAAACAAGAATCTCCACTATCAAATTGAACCTTCATTGTTCAATTGTACGTTTATAAAATCAATTGAAGGAATCATAATTTTCATGAGAACTATTTTGTATAGGAAGGAACGTGGATATTCTTACAGAATAAAGTTATTTTCCAGATTACTATTTGAGTTTAAATATTTGCTGTGGTAAATCAAAGAACAAACTGTTCTGCTTTTCTTTGTCTTCATTCCAGTAGTTAAGCTGTAGAATACATTATCCTCAGACACAGAGAGGTCGACGGGATAGCCATGTTGAACCATCGGATCTCGTGAGATCTCCGAAGTTAAGCAACGTTAGCCGTGGTCATAATATTGACAGCTTGCCACGGTGGGTAAGTGATTATCTTGTCGGACTACCAATCCCAAGCTTGCAGGTTCGTTCCTGGCCGTGGTAAGTGATTTTTGAAAGGTGACAAAAATCACGATACTCATGTCATAAGACGTTGGCATGTTGAAGAACCCATTTGAATTCAGTAGGCCGTGTTCATAATGGCAAAAGTAATCTCGGGATTTTCCGCCAACACAAAGTTCCTCATTTCTCTACTAGAAAGCGCTATAGTATCAAGGAGCTTGGATATCTAACCTCCTTGACTTTAGCGTTTCAAGGAACGACAATATTCGACATATCCACCAAGAAACAAAAGGAATTCTCACTTTTATGTCTTCCGTCAAATTCATGTTGGCTATTTAGCCATCTCCATTCCCTTCCCCAGCCAACAGCACGTACTCGCCTAGAAATGATCACTTGTCAATATTTTGTTGTTATCTTGTGAATAGCTTTCAAACATCACGTGTCAACGTATAGTTTTTCTCTAGTTGATGATTGCTTCTTCATTTGGGTTCGCAAGTTTCTATCCACTTTCATTTTGTATCTGATAGTTCAGATAAAATCTGTTGCCGTGTAAGTCAAGCCAAGCACAAACAGACCTCAGTGAGCAATTTGTTCTGTACTAAATAGCGGCGTAAATGGATGAGAGATCGCCCTAATCCTTGCATGCTTTTTATTTATTTATTTATTTATTCATTTGATATTTCTGGCACCAGAGCCTAATTTAACTTACCATATCGATTAGTTGAACGGGAACTTTATAGTGAGGCTTTTTACGCTGTATTTAAGGTATTTAAATATTAAAATACGGGGTGTCGGTGGCATAGTCGGTAGCATACTGAACTGCTTTGCCCAAGATCGTGGGTTCTTCAAACCCGGCCGAAGTCGTCGTAGTTTTAAGAGCGTTATAATCCTTCAGTATGCCTTCCTTCGGAGGGGAAGTAAAGCCGGTGGGCCCATGTCATAGATTTATGGCATGAGTAAAAGAAACTACCACTACAATTGGTAGTGTGTAGCTAAATTTGTAGGTTATTTGGTTAGAAACGCTCTATCAAGTTCCAACGTTCGCCGCTAGATGTCAGTGACAGTGGCATATCTGGTAGGCAAAGTTGGAACTAGTTGAAATTGAACTTGATGGGGAGCCCACGGGCGTTCAATTAAAGTACCCCGCTATGGCCATTGGCTACAATTAAAATATAGTAAAATATTAAAATACTTTGTACTATGAACATAGGCTATATTTCTTCGTCATCTTTTTCTTCTGTGTTCATATCGGATTATATTTTGCCAGTGTATAGCAATATTTATGAGACTAGCAATTGATTTATGAATATTGAATATCGACCACCGCGTGGTGTAGTGGCTAGATTCTCGGCTCTGACAAGAATTTAACTAATGTTTGAGGGCTGAAACGGGGTACATTCAGCCTTGTGAGCCAAAACTGTGAAGAGGTGGGTTCTATTCCCACCTCTGCCATCCTAGAAGTGCTTTTCCGTGGTTCCCCTCACTCCAGGGAAATGCCGAGATGCTTTCTACCTTACGGCCGCAGTCACCTACTTCCCAATCCTTGTCTTAGTTACAAATACACGCACTAATACAGACACAACATTAACACAAGTTATTGGACAAATTCTGTACACACAAGTAAACGGACCTGATAACCACGATGCCCAATCGCCTGATTGAAACAACAGTGATAACATCATATTATCGTAACATTTTGTGAAATATGAAGCATCATCAATTCCAGCTTCCCGGGTACTGTCCACGAACCTCTACAACTCCCTCCTGTCGAGATACTGTTATACACACACTAATGCAGCCATAACAATAACACAAGATATCAGAAAATTCGACACACACCCAAGAACACGGGGCAATATAACCACGATGTCGCAAAGCCCCTAAATGAATCAACAACAACGAGATATTGCTGTAGGGGTATTCACACACCTGGAGTGTATTTAGCCAGGCCCGTGGTGTTGGCGTAGCGTGCCTGTCTCGCACTCGGAGGCCCTGGGTTCAATTCCCGGCTCCGTCAGAAACTGACGTGAGGGCTGGAACGGGGGACACTCAGCCTTGTGAGGACAATTGAGTAACTGTCTGACAGTGAGGCAGCGTCACGGTCACGGGGACCAAGATTAACGGCCGAGGAGACCCGACGTGCTGACTACCATAATCTGCAGCCGAAAAATGGTTGGGCAGCGGTCGCTTGGTAGACCTAGGCCCTTCATGCGCTGTAGCGTCACAAGGTTTGTTTTGGTATGAGGTAGGTGCCCTCGTACTATTTGCATTTGCCTGGAGGATAACCGCTGTCAGCGCCGAGATTCGAATCTATGATCTCCAGACGTGCTGCAGATGCCCTCGCACGATTTAACTAGCACAACTACGCCGCGAGACG
Organism: Meconema thalassinum; assembly: GCA_946902985.2. NCBI lineage: Eukaryota > Metazoa > Arthropoda > Insecta > Orthoptera > Tettigoniidae > Meconema > Meconema thalassinum. The sequence goes on from OX336393.1 coordinate 112,537,068, forward strand.
CATAACCCTGAACAGTAAGTTATTTAAGCCAGAGAATACAATATTATAAATACTTGTAGTCCAACGAAAATCCGAAGAGGAAGAAGGAGGTTTCAGATGCTAGATTCCATCAAGATTGATAAATCTTATGAGCTGATGAAACTTGCTGCTGAAGATCGGATAAGGTGGAGAGACCAACCATGAGGAAACCTGCCATCAGCCAGATAAACTGATGACGATGATGTAGGATTATGGAATGTGTTATTGTGGATGATTGTAAATGTATTTGGGTCTAGGACTGGGGTAGGCACTTGAAATAGGGTTCCTGGTGCGTGAGAAAATGGGGAAGGGGAACCTCATTGAGGATAGCTGCTGTCAGCACGGGATTCGAACCTCGGATCCTCGTACGCTCATCTTTCCAGTCCAAGCTAGACCGCTAATTCCTACCCCGCCCTATCTCAGTAGTGGCGTCATCATTTCAAGATGATCATTAATCGAAAGTCCGTTCTCAAGAGCTAACTGGTTCTGTCAAGGTTAGTTGTAAGTTACTGGCATTCTTTATGTGTACTATTGCTTCCGTAGGTCATTGGAGATCCGCTTCAAGTGTCGTTCGGCCTTGAGGCAGCCACCGAGCCACGACCTTAACTTCCTGCTGGACTTGTACTATTGTTTACTAACCAGTCAGGGGCGTATATAAGGGGGGGGGGGGGGGTGCTGAGGGGGCTCCAGGCCCCTCCGAAAAAAGACAATACAAATTAAGAAAGTGTTGCTTTGGTAAGAGCATAAAATAATTGTAAATTTGGTTTTACCCTAATCTTAACTTATTGGCTAAGTTAAAAACAACATTAAGATTGAAATTATACTAACTCGTGGTGTAGTGGCTAGCATTCTTGGCTGCCGCCCTGAAGGTCCGAATTCGAATCCCGGCTCTGCCAAGACATTTTAATTCTGGTCTGAGGGCTGGAACGAGGTACACTCAGCCTTGTGAGGCAAGACTGTGAATTCCACAGTACGGTACTTTTAAGAAATAAATTATCAACTTGTGTAAAAAGAAAACTGTTTACCTTTGTACGCTATATAAACTTTGAATCGTATCTAAAATAATTACACAAAGTTATATGCTCTAAGATAATGGTTGATATTTTGCGGTGACAATCCCCTGAGAGTACTCATAATTTTCCAGGATAGTCAGCCCCCTCCGAAAAAATATTCTCTATACGCCCCTGGATTCTAAGTTTATATAGTCTACAATTAGTGGCAGTACAAAAGAACACAACACACAAATAGGCTACTTAATGAATTTTCTATTATGAATGGCAAATATCTAAATATTTGTCAATTTACTAAGCAGAAAGGTAAACATTTTTTATTATTATTTACAAACTGATAATCTATTTCTCAAAAGTATCGTACTGTGGAATTACCAATGCAACACTTTCATAATTTCTTAATTTTTATTGCCTAATTTCTTTTTTTGGGGGGGGGGCGCTGGAGCCCCCTCAGCACACACACCCTTATATACGCCCCTGAAACCAGTGGAGCTTGAGAAGACTGCCCGGTTTACAGTAGTCCAGTTCCCAGTGGCGGTTGGCAGATAATTGTCCTGGGCGATGCAGTATTTTCCTTAAGGGGGCAGGGAGGTGGTAGGATAAAAGACTGCTTGATATCAGAGAAAACTGTATTCAAATGCGCGGTAAAACGAATGTACCGGTACCACATTCATCACGAATTCCGCAGTTCATAGAACCACGCTATCATCGGATTAAATGGACTATAAGTTAGTCTAGATCAGTGATTCGGAACCCGTAGAAGTCTGCGGACAACTCAGCCTGAAATTGAATCGTGTACGGACCCCCTCAATACACCTTATCAGTTGTAACCCTTCCCCAATAACACTTATTAAAAATATATTTCAATTCAAAACCTGATAATCATCTCTGCAAATACATTCGGACAATTTTCGTTCATCGCACATCGTGTTCGAAATCCCCATTTATTGTCCACTTTCTTATACGCGCTGGTGGACCCTTCTATCCCGAGGACCACTCCTGATGCACTCGCGGACCACCGGTTAAGAACCAGTGGTCTAGATGAAAAACTTCACGAGAATAAAACAACGTAAGTTATACACGAGGGCAAGAAAGAACCGCGAGTGTCACAAGTATTATACGCGCAAATTACACTGCAAGACATAGTATCGGCAGTTGACAGAGCATCTCGGATGTCTCCGACCGTGCATCGGCTCCCTTGTTGCAATCAGTTGGCAACGACCAGCTGAGTTAACTGTTGGGATAGGGCTTACTCGGTTTAGCCTCTCTGCCATACCCTTCACTATTGAGATCCGGTCGGTGCTTGGGCCTGGCAACGACCAAACGGACGAGCGCTCCTAGACAGTTGGCGCGCTTCGCTTTCTCAAACAGTTCACAGTAACTTACTATAAGATTTCCTGAATTATTAAAGAACAAAATTATGAATTCCTATACTTATAAAAGAAAACGTACAGCTTTATTTATAAAAATATTATTACGGTATTAATTGTTTTTCTTGCATTAATCTGGTCGTTATGCAACACCACAACCTTATTACCGGCCGCCACTGATATTAACAGCAGCAGTTTTGATTTAACGGGCCTCAGTAATGACCAAAAATAAAATATACGATAACTTCCTAGATTTTACTGAATCTGTGCCAAATTGTCCATATTATACGAATGAAAATCTACCAAATTATAAAATTTATTTTTAATATAACCCAGCAGTGTAGCCGATAGCGTTAAGTCACGTTCCTCGTTTGCATCATTATTATTATCATTATTAATATTGTTATTGCTATTATTATTATTGTTATTATTATCCCAGAGGTTCGGGTTCAATTCTCAGATTTGCCCAGAAATGTATCTCTATTAGTGCTGGAACGGGATACACTCACCTCCGTGTGGCAGAACTAAGAAGAGGTGGGTTCAATACACACCTCCGCTATCCTAGAAGAGATTTTCCGTGGTTTCCCACTTCTGCTCCAGGGTACGAGTACTAACAGGACATCATAACAACGCTACTTAAATAAGTTAGTAATATTATTATTATAGTGTAAATAGTGTTACATGAATTTGGGGAGAAATTTACATTAGGAACATCAGTCAGCTACCCACAAATTTGGGCACTTGGTGCCCATAGAGAAATGGGCCGTGAATTTTGGACATTGTGGTCATTTATCCCCGTATACATAGGTGTGTGTGGAATTTGTCAGATAACCTGTTTTATTGTGGTGTCTGTAGTAGTGTATTTCAGGTGAGGATTGAGAAGGAGGCTGCAGTGGCCACTGACCCACCGAGGAAGTTAAAGCGAGGAGGTGTACATTGCCCACGTAGTTGCCAGCCAATAGGCAACTATCCTGAAGTAGAAGTTGACCACACCACAGAAAATAGGATGGCTGAGGGAGAAACTGAACCCACCGCCTCTCAGTTTTACCTCAGGAGGCTGTGTGTATCCCTCTCCAGCCCTCAGACCAGAATTAAATTTCTTAGCAGAGACGTGTATCGAACCCGGACCTCCGAGGCAACAGCCAAGAATGCTAGCGGCTACACCACGAGGTGGTCTATTATTATACTGGTGCAGTACAAATATATTTTTGCTTCCTCAGTTACATGAAAGGAATATTATGATAATGATGATATATGAATCACAGCCAATGGCCATAAGCTGGGCATTTTTGATTGAACGCCTGAGGGCTCCCAACAAGTTCAATTTCAAGTAGTTCCAACTTTGGCTACCAGATACTACTCAAACTAACACTGGCGGCGAACATTGGAACTTGATAGAGCGTTTCCTAACCAGCCATATAAACCTACAAATTTTGCTACACACCGCCAATTGCAGTGGTAGGTTCTTTTACATGCTATCAATCTATGGCATGGGCCCGCCGGCTTTACTTCTCCTCCGAAGGAAGGCATACTGAGGGATTTTTAACGCTCTTAAAACATCCGATGACTTCAGGCGGGTTTGAACCCGCGATCTTATAGGCATAGAAGCTCAGCATGCTACCAACTACGCCACCGAAGCCACACAAATGGGATTAACAATGGGTAGAAATACATTGAAAGTGTTGCAAGATTCCATTCTTATTGTCTTAATGATAAATGCCGGAACGTGTTGTGAGCTAAGTACTGTATTGGGTATATTGAAGTTATCATGTGGGTTTGTTCTAATTTCGAACTCTTCTTGCATCCATGTGCAATTGTAATTAATTTGATTTGAAAACACATGAGCAATGTTTCTCCTCTCGAGGACATTGCACCATCAAGTTTCTGCGGAGTTTCGAGATGTTGGATACGCTAGTGTGGGAGGGACTTAACGTACCGGAACCTTACAGTATTATACCGTAAATATTTGACATACCGTTCAACATTGGTAATAAGCCGTGGTAATTTTGATCAATCCCTGGGGCTCTTGCTCGTCTGTGCTAGTGAACAGTGAAACCAATTGCATGGTATTCTTCGATTGGTACTTTCACGCCCAGAATACCAGACAATCTTTTGAGCTTATGCTGTGTTCAGTGGTGGCTCTTGGCTGCACAATCCGTGGTGCCGAATTTAAGGTCGGAAAAATTATTAATTATGTTAACGCAGTAGTGTTACAGCTTTGGCATTTATAGCTTTATTTTCATATAGGCCTACTAGTTGTATTTTTGCTTCTATGACGATATTTAATTTCACTTGATTTCAAATATTCAATATACAATTTTGGTTTTTGTAACTTGTCGTATACCAAATAACTTACGATTATTCGTTCAACTAGTGCATAAGTATGCAGTAATAGACTACGCGGCGTTCGTGGCGTAGTTGGTAGCATGCTGAACTGCTGTGCCCAACATAGCGGGTTCAAACCCGGCCGAAGTCGTCGGATTTTTTAAGAGCGTTAAAAATGCTTCAGTATGCCTTCCTTCGGAGGGGAAGTAAAGCCGGCGGTCCCATGTCATAGATTTATGGTATGTAAAAGATCCTTCCACAGACTAAATGTGTGTGAAGCTAAATTGTTAGGTTATATTTCGTCGGAACGCTCTATCAAAGTTCCAACGTTCACCACTATAGGTATCATTGATAGCTGGTGGCGAAAGCTGGAACTACTTGAAATTGAACTTGTAGCTCACCCTAAGGGTGTCCGCTGGAAGCAGCTACAGACTCAGGCGAGCCGAACTTGTCCTCGGACACTCCCGGCGCTAAAAGCCATACGATAAATAAATAGACTACGTAACATTCTTCCTGCCGTTTGTGAATTTAGTTGTATTCTGTGGTTATGTAAGTATAGTTGTTGTCTTTTAAGATATTTCGATGGCACGTTGGGTCGGGTCAGTGTGTGTACGGCTTGCGGTTGGGAAATGCTCTAGATGCATTAAATGGTCTCGAACCTCCCGTGGCTCCTTGAGTCGACTCTTATCTGCCTGCACTCTTCTGAGACAGCATTGTTCGTGTAAGTATAATAAAAAAAAATATTAGCGGTACCCGTGCGCTTCGCTGCATGTGTGTACAGTGTACATTTTAAGAAGAAAGTCAACGATTACTCGAAAATTTTCATGAATTCTTTCTGATGGTTAATGGTTTGATATTAAAAATCAATTTCTAATTTCGGGGGACTTTTTTTAAGTCCACAAATGGATATCGCCATAAAAATGGGTTTTCACTGGGTGAAAATATTCATACACTGTGGTACTTATTTTGTTTTACCTCTGAGCTCTAAATTTCGCTCCTCCACAGATCGGCCCTTTGAGTAGTTATGGTACCAAGTTGTACGATTCTAGAGTGCTGGGAAGTTCCTCACTAATACTTGTCTATTATCAGATTTATATTTACCTTTAAACATCGTTGTACTTCGACTTCATTCCAAACCGCCCAGCCTATCACAGAAATTCGAATTTTGGCTTTACCAACGGACATCTTGACTGTGGTCTTACCCGGATTTTTTTCCATACCTATTTTAGGCAAATGCCGGGTTGGAACCTTATGAAATTCCCAGGTAGACACTAACAATTGCGGTTTCACACTTTACTACAGCAACGCGTGCTATTATCAGACAAATGCCATACATACTGTACACACACACACACACACACGCATACACTCACTCAAGTACACGGGGCTGATGACCAATATGCCCCTAGCCTCTAATTGGACCAACCAAAAACAACAAACTTAATTCTGTTCTCTTGTTCAATTGGACGAAACGAAAGTCCTATCATATTCTCCGATACTTCTTATACATTCTGTCCAGTTGTATGGATATCATATAACTCAATGTTCGTGTGTTTAATTGGGTAATTATCGCCCGCGTGTCAACACGTCCTCGATATCTATCACGCCTGTGATCCTCCCTTTCTCTTTTGTTTATTTCCGGGTGATGTGCAGAGCCATTGTTCATTTGATACACTTCTTCGCGCTCGTATTACGGCTCATGGTATTAAGGAGAAGGGTGTGGCGAAAATGAAGGAAACACCTATGAAGGCGGTGATGTCAACCCGAAGATGAGCCGCATTCTCTTTAATGTGCGTCCCATGCGGAAGTGACCAGTTCACATTTTATTTTATTTTTATAAAAAATAAAAAAACTGGCAAGATACCAGTGGCCTTTTCTTACATCTAACCAGATATACTGTACAATCCACAACTTCAATTATAAAAATATGAGTACAAATGTATAATTAACAGCTGATTACTAATACAGTCATCACAATTAACACCGGTTATCAGACAGATTCTACACACACCCAAAGTACACGGGGCTACATGACCGCGTTGTCGCAGCCCCTAAACTTAAGAACCAACCAACCAACAGCTGATTATCACTAAATTAAAATAATAAGTATTGCGATAAATAGTGCTAAAATACATATTAAATTGACTAACCGTAATCATTAAAAATATAAAAATAGTCAACATTAAATAAAGTAACTAAGAGAAAATACATAATAATTGATTCGTTGTCATTTAAATAATTAAATTATGAGATAATATCGGCATAACAAATCAACCAAATAACAAAGAACGCAAACGATTAAAAAAATATATAAAATGACTTTTTCTAACACTTTTATGGCGATACAGTTCATGTACACTATTTTTTTCGGTACATCAGGTCATAATAAAATTGTTACCTACGTTACTTAACTTATCGAAGTTTAGTTTCGCTACCATGTGGCAGCTTCTTAAGGTGGACGGTTACACGTAACCATGGTAGCGAAACTTACTGGTAACTTCGGTACATTAAGTACCTTAACATTATGATGACGTGTGGTACCAAAAATTTTAGTGTACGTTACATTAAAAATAAGACTTTATTTACAATTGTTTTAAGTGAATTCATCAGCTGTTGGTGAGTTCGAAAAATATCTAAGAAAATGAATAAACAGTTCGCGTCTTGATCCTAGGATGGCAACCGTAGGGAAAATCACTCAGATTTATTTGCAAAAGAACTAGCTGCTAGCTGCTTTCTTAGAAATCTTCTCGAGGACGTACTCAGCGACTTGCTTAAGTTTGCTCGTGCACCCCTAGCAGTCACCCTTCAATTCCCCCTCCCCCCACTGATAGAGGGAAATAAAGATGGTGATATTTTTAGAAAATTGGTTTATTGTTAGGAGGGAAAGATTATGTTGTCAAATTGTTGAATGTTAACTGACTTTAATTTCCAGAAGTAAGAATTTAGAATTTAAGTTATAATATAATGTATTAATAAGAAAAAAAATAAGGATCTTGTTTCTCTATTTTCTTTTGAAATACGTCTCGTGCAGGTCTGACAAGATGAGGGAGGGGTGGGGCAAACGAGTCTGTAGCCACCACGGGGCGTAGAAGAGTCTAGTGTAAACAATTTCAACGTAATTTCTAAATAATTTGATGTTTCTGATTTTTTGTTTTATAAAAATAGCCTGCAAAACATTGTAGTCTAAAGAGAACATAAAGTGACAACTATGTTTTTAGTTTCTCTGCCAGGGAAATAGCAAAGTACCAGAATGTTTAATTTCATTTCTAACACATTGAAGTTAAAGAGCTGTTAATGTTCGGGTTTCTCAATCTTTGACAATCTGCCTATTTACTTCTGGTGGTTCTGAAAAGCGTGTAACTTGTGTCTGTGGTGAACATGAACAGTCAGATACAACGAAAATTACTTTAAATTAATGTAAATGGTCCTTGAAACCTGATTCGTCAACATTTTAAGTTTTCAGGCAGTTGTGTACCAAGGAAACAATATGTAATTACACACAAATCCGGACTTTATATAACTGTCTGAACCGTCTCTCCTATTTCCTCCTGCAAAGGTTTGTCCAACTCCTTCCAGTTTGAAATTCATCTCCTATGTTTAGAAAGATCGGCCTTATTAATTCAGATCAGGGATTACTGGCATTACATCTACATGAACACGTTTCAACCAAAGGATTTTACCTGCCTCGACAATCTCATGGGCAGTTCAGGGGACGGAGAAGCACTGCCACCTCAGTTAGTTATTGTTGTTTTAAGGGGTGGAACTACGAGGTCATCTGCCCCTACACTGCCACCTCGCTTCTTCATAAACTTGTGAACATCTTTGTCACTCTGTAGATTATCTGAGCAAAGCGAACGTTTATGCAATCCATTATTTCATCACTTTAGCTATGCAGCATGCTTTAATAAGGCTGATGTTGTGTAAGGTAGTTACTATTTACCTTAATTCGTTTTTAGTGTGCTGAGAGGAGATCATTCCAGCACTTTCAGTTATGAAGTTACGTCTCTTGCGTCTTTTTTATTGTAAGTTAGATCACGAACCAGTAGCATGTTTGTGTTGTCGGTGGACACAGGTGACAGAAATGTACGTTTTCTCTTGTTCGCTTAGTTGCAAGAAACGAATATTTTTTTCACGGAGGATTTATTTGTTTGTGTTACCGTAAGTTATATGCTTCATCTAACAGACATTCTTTACCTGTATAGCAGCTTTAGCGATTCACTTGTTTCATTCTATTTACCGTATCGACAAATACGCTGCTGCTTGTGTACCCTAGTGCTTGAGGATGGTGCCGTCCCGACATTTTCCTGGAAAGGAACAGCTATTTCAAAGACGGCCGGCGGTGGGATTCGAACCCATTCGTCTTCCGAGTCTGATGATAGCCTGACCCAATGCAAGACCTTACGCATTTAAACGCATCTAGTTAATGTTAACAAAAACGGCTTGAATACGTTGTTGATTGATTTAAGGGCTTTGCAACATGGTCATGTAGCTCGGTTTGCTGAGGTGTGTATTGGAGAGGGGGGGGGGAGATTTATCTGATAACCTGTGTTATTGTGATGGCTGTATTAGTTGCAATTCACGTGAGGATTTGGAAGGAGGCGCCGTGGCCTTAAGTTAGGAACCATCCCGGCATATGTCTGAAGAAGAAATGGGAAACCACGGTAAACCCATCTCCAAGATGGCTGAGTTGCGAATCGAACCTGCCACTTCTCAGTTTTGCTTCACGAGGCTGAGTGCGCCCCATTCCAGCCCTCAAACCAGAATTAAATTTATTGGCAGTGCCGGGAATCGAACCGGGACAGCTGCTACACCAGAAGGTGGGCAGTAATCAGCAATAGCCTACTTGTAAATTGCATATGACGAAAAATGTTATCTTTCGAATGAAACTTTTGGAAATTGTATTTCTGTTAGCTATACTGAATTGTAGTTGCACCATTCGCTACGCTGCGGGTTGGGACTACGCCATTTGCCTTTCGCAATAGAATACTCTTGTTGTACATGGCTGCTACTTAGTATTTGCTTGCCACACATTTGAGTACTTTCTGTCGGTCAGTGTTTATTGTTTACAATCTCCTGAGGCACTTCCGTGTAACAGCTTATTGTGGCTACTTTATTGGCTGACTCACTTAAAAGAGACTTGGCAGTAAATAAGGCTGCTTTCTACAAGTATCCAGTGGTAGTAGGTTGCCTTGTTCTTTGTTGTTCTACTACAACATGACTATGTTTTAATAGTACATTATGCAACGAGCCTATAATGGCAATAATTAAGACACGAGTATGTTTATAAAACGAGCGTATGCGAGTTTTATAATTTCCATACGAGTGTCTTAATAACCATTATAGGCGAGTTGCATACGACTGTTTATGTTCGACGATAGTTATTGTAACTATTTTATGCTCGAACATAAATATTCATAAATATCTGTCGAGATTTCGCCAGTTTGATGTACTGAACAGAGCGCATGAGACGCAGAGAATGCCTTGTATTTGATCATGGCCTCCGCGATTACCCTACTATGACACTAGGCCACGTAGTGAAATTTAAATTAGAAGACCGTGGAACTCAGCGCAGGCTTGATTCTATCGTTATCTAATTGGTCAAACGACTGTTTCTTGAGCTCTGATTGGTGGCAGAAACTGTTTCATAATGAAAAATAGTGTTATATTGAGCCTCATTATACTAAAGTTTTCTGACATATAATAGTCAGGGTCGAACATAAATTTATTAAAAGAACCCCCCTCGTGGTGAGGCTGCCCTGATGGACAGAATATACTACAAAACTACCGCACATTAAGGATACTGTGTACTCTTGAGAGTGTGAATTGTGTACATTGTCAGGCATTGTTATACTAAGCATTCTATCGTTTTGTGGTAACGGTCTTGGGTAAAATTCTTGTAACGTGCAAAAAGTAACTTATTCTGAACTGGATGATAACCGTATTTTGAGGTTAGAAAATCTGTAAAATTAATACAAACTGTAACAAAAGAAAATTCAGAAGAAACGTGACATTGTTTTTCAACCAAATGCTCCGTAAGTTATTTCACATACTGAGAATAGCTAACTTTACAAAGTTAAGCTATTTAATTCATTAACATTAAAATAGAAGAAAATATATCCCAACCAACTTACGTATTTTTAATTTTTATTTATTTATTTAGGATCGTTTCAACCTCCTATAAATAATTTTATTAATGCAGCCAATGACCATTTACTTTTATTTTCAGGACGGGTCAGGGAAGGGATATTGGAAGGATATTGGTCGTGGACCTATTGAAAGGAACCGTCCCGGCATTTGCCTGGTTGCGAATGGGTTACGATTACACAACTTCCTTGACTGTTGATGTTCTTTCTTTTTACGCCAATACTCCTTCATTCTCTGGCTCGCTCTTGCTCGTTCCGCATCCGAGAACACCCTTCTTATTCTCCTGGGTTTATCTACGAACAGATCCGTCACCTCCGCAATTTTCCTTCTGTACACTGTTCTGTTTGCTATATATATATATTACCGGTAATGGATTTTTTTTTTCTCTGCTTGCTAACATGTGATGAAAATTATTATAGATTAACATTCTGAGAGTATTTGGTTGAAAAACAACTGATATAAGTGTTCCTTAATATTCCAATATTACGATTTTTTTCGAATTTTCTTTTGTTACAATCTTATTAAAATTATAATACGCTAAGACTAAGGTGTATGTATCACAAAACTCAAGCTCCTAAACCAGAGGGAGTTAGAAGGTGTGGTTTGTACCAAAATCTTCCAAATCGTCTCAATAGTACAGGAAAAATCTTGCATTTCTTGAAAAATGAACGGAAATAATTTATTTGTTTATAAAGTGCTTTTAAACAAATAAACAAGACGATAGCCCCTGCGAGAAATCTGTCGCCTACAGCCCGCATAGCACTAAACCGGGCGGGTAGTCTGTACACATGGGGCGCACACAATCCATTATGCGAGAGTTCTCGCACGGGTCTGGTTTGTATTAATTTCGCAGAGTTCCTAGCCTCAAAATATTATCATATTGTTATAGTTAGTTATTGTTGTTTTAGGGGCTGATCCAGTTCAGAATAAGTAACGTTTTGCACGTTACAAGAATCTTGCCCATTGTCTTGCCACAAAACGAGAAAATGCTTAGTATAATGTACACAATTCACATGCTCAGGAGTACGCAGTGCCCTTAAAATGTGAAGATAACGATGAGTGATTTCCAGTCGCGGATACGGAGAGGGTCGAGGCAAAGCTTGTTTTTACCCCTAACGGTCATATCAGCGATTAAAGCATAACATGGAGTCAACAAGAATCAGCAAAATGTGGATATCACTGGCAAGGTTGCCAGACGTCCCAGATTTTACGGGACAGTCCCGTATTCATGCTAAATGTCTCGCGTCCCGGACAATTCTTATCCTGGACGGTTATTGTCCCGTATTTTCGAGCGTTTTGAAACTCGAGAGAAATGTGTCTGTGTTTACAACTCTGGTATACTATTTCCTTCAAAACGTTATCTTTGGGTTTCTCTGTCTGAAGTTTTCTTTGCAAAGAGTACTTACTCTGGCATATTCGTTCGTAAAGACTGATGAAACTCTTTGATTCATTGCTTACAATTTTGGCTAATTTTGGGTTCGCCGCCTGGTGGACGTAAGTTAATTGGTAATAAAGGACAACTACAGTCAGTACCGCGTGCGCTGTACTTTTTCCATTTGACTAATTTCTGTCGTAAATGTATGTATTACAGAAAGAAGAAAAAACACGTTATTACGCTCTTTGAGGGACTGTGGTTTAAATGCGTAATAAGCGGGACAGCGCTAGAGACCGGAAATGGTTTGTGAGGTCGGAAAACAATTTGGAAACAATATTTCAGTAATGTACTGTATTTTATTATAACTGTATTATTATTATTATTATTATTATTATTATTATTATTATTATTATTATTATTATTATTATTATTAAAACATCACAAATACAGTGCATTGTTTTTACAATTTATATAGAATTTTCCCTCTTTTTTTTTCGACATGAAAAAAGCGCTATACGCGGGATTTGAGCGTAATATTAGGGTAACATTATCCAGTATTATATACGAATCGTTCAGGGTTCTTACAAAAAAACGTAGTAAACGGGATAGCGTAATGCGCGGGTGCGTAACAACGGGGTTTTACTGTATTTATTAATAAACTTCCCTGTGATGTCAATGTAACTTCTGTAAAAAAAAAAATAAAAAAAAAAAAAAAGAAGTTCGGTAGTTGTCAATTGTCACGCGCCGATTTCCTCGACAACACATCTATCTGTCCCTTTATGCCTATTTTGATTTCAGGAATCTGGCAACTCTGATCACTGGCCCAATAGAAACTGAAATCATAAGGGGTAAAAATACAATACATTGTTGCTAGCCCCCCTCCCGACTCGTTGGCTGGATCCGCGGCTATATGTAATATTCATTGAGGTACCCGCGGTACCCCGGCCTCTTGTGTACTCGCGGTGCGATAGCAATCAGCTTGCCGCCAAAGCTTGTGCAACCAGCAATTCCCAAACTTTCTTTTGTTTCATCACGTGGTGCACACATGTAGTAACTGAATCCTATCCTCCGTATGAGACAGCGTAATGATGGTTTAGTGTACTCCAAGTCCAAAACGTGACCCTTAGTAATTACAGCGTGTGAAAGTACTCAATTGCAGAAAAGTAATTAATATTGCTTTTAATTTGTTCATTTCCTCCGTTCTATTCGCTAACGTTCCCACGAATAAAAGTTAAATAATTCCAAGTCCACCTCGCGGCGCGGTGGCTAGCATTCTTGTATGTCACTCCTGAGGACCGGGTTGGATTCCCGGCTCTGGCAGGAAATTTAATTCTGATCTGAGGGCTGGCAATAGGATACACTGAGCATTGTGTGGCAGATCTGAGAATAGGTGGGTTGTATTCCCACCTCAGTTAACTTAGGAACTAGTTTGCGGTAGTTTCCCACTTCTAAACCATGTAAATGTCGGGTTGATTCCCAACTTAACGGCACGGCTGCCTCCTTCCCAAGCCTAGATTCGGCTACAAATACACACAATACTACAGCCATCACAATGACACAGGTTATCATACATCTTTCGAACACACACAAATACACGGGGCTACATGATCAGAATGTTGCAAAGCCCCTAAGTGAATCAACAACATAAATATTTCCAAGAATAATGGATACAGTATGTCATGTTTTATCGCATGATTCCGGCTCTGGCCATGTTTTAATATGTTGTTGTAGGGGAATTCTTGGTCAACAGCCCCGTGTACTTGGGTGTGTGTTAGATTTTGTCTGGTAACCTACTCTTCTGTGGTGACTGAGTAGTGTGTAGCTGTATTTATTGGGGGTAGATGCCCTGGGACCTGAAATACGGTGTTATTGGTTGCGGCTTCGGTGGCGTAGTTGGTAGAATGCTGAGCTTCTATGCCCAAGATCGCGGGTTCAAACCCGGCCGAAGTCGTCGGATTTTTAAGAGTGTTAAAAATCCCTCAGTATGCCTTCCTTTGGAGGGGAAGTAAAGCCGGTGGGCCCATGCCATAGATTTATGGCATGTAAAAGAACCTTTCACTAACTACAATTGTGTGAAGCTAAATTTGTAGGTTAGATTTTATTAACGCTCTATTAAGTTCCAACGTTCGTCGCCAGGTGCCAGTTGCGGTGGCATCTAGAAGCCAAGTTCACAGCTAGGTGTCGTTGACGGTGGCATTTGGTAGCAAAATTAGGAACTACTTGAAATTGACCGTCCGAAGTCCTTACCTAAATTACAGATAACTCACACTAATACAGCCATCACAATTAACGCCGGTTATCAGACAGATTCTACACACACACACACATGACCGCGTTGTCGCAGCCACTAAACTGAGGAACCAACCACCCAATGTTATTGGTTTAACGTCCCCTTTAACTATTGTGGGTTTTGGTGACACCGGGGTGCAGGAAATTAGACCTTGGGGAATTCTTTAACTTGATGGTAAATATATCGACAGAAGGCTGTTTTATCGAATCACCGGCACCACGATTTGTGGTTGTGAACCAACGATGTGAAAATTCAGAATCCCCATGAGAGCACAAACCAAGACGTTGCAGGTGCTTCTTACTGTAGTATAATGAAACGAACGATGTTCACCGAAGAGGAGACCTCTTATCTCCCATGTATAATCTGCTGCATTATAATTCTCTCCTAAGTGAGGAATGCATGGGGGAGTCCTATTCTCGTCTACTTCGATAGCTTGCTGGACGTGCTTTTCAAATCGAATTGTGGGGTGTAAAATCATAGATTTCCCGAGAGGCCTATTGTTCATTTAGCGTTAGAAGTTAAAAGGGAATTTCATCAGGCCTATGATTTTTCAAAATTCCTGCGGAGGTACCTCGGAACCCTTTATTCTAAAGGGGTGTCCCATAACTAGAGCCCTGCGCGGATAAACAAAACGTTATCCGCATCCGCCACGCATCCGCACGACTGTTATCCGCATCCGCCCCGCATCTGCACGACTGTTATCCGCATCCGCACGACTTATATCCGCATCCGCCCCGCATCCGCAAGACTTTTATCCGCATCCGCCCCACATCCGCATGACTTTTATCCAAATCCGCTGATCTTTCAATATTATGTTCAATTCATTCGATAAAGCATAAAGTGTTAAACCAACACATTTAAACATTTGAGGAGAAAGTCGTTCTTGACAATTTGCTTCATTCCAAGGGACTTCAAGTTGGATGACACTTCTGGTTCCTTGACCTCCGCTTTAGACAATAAAAAACTGGCTATACTTTTTTGGCTACTTTTGCACTTGTGCCTCAGTGAGTTTGATGTGTCTGATTTGTGTCCTGAGTATGAATACACTTTTTTTACTGGTAAAATATCCAACTATATCGTTTACCTATTCGTTTCCATTGAAAACATAACCAAATGTCTGCCATATCGTTGACTTGAGCTTTGTTTCACGCGCTATTGAATATTCACCTTGTTTTATTTTAATAGATAGTTTATCAATGTTGGTGAAATGATGTTCATACTCGCGGTCACGGTAACATTCACTAAGTGAACTCCTCTTTACGTTTGGAGAAAGGGATTGGCATTTGGCCGGAAATTCCAAGTCAGTCATCATCCTTCTGCTTCTTGACCATTCATGATCGCATAGTTGATGTCATAACCCTCGCCATTGCAATATCAAAGCCATCGTGCTTCAGTGCCAAGTTGGAAATAAATCTACAGATAAACCCGGAACCAGATCTTCCAGGATAGCTTTGACGGCGAAGTAGCTGACTTGAGGAATGTTAATGATGTCACCACGATGAACTAACATGCCTATTAACAGCATTATATCTCGTACGTATAGTAATAATGGCAGTGAGAATTGATGATGATGATGCGATGTCAAGACCATCTACTACGAACATACGGTACTTAAAAAATGTAGTTGAAAGCATATGAGTAAAATAATCTTCTCGTGTATAAGTGTAATATGTGCCTAAATATTTCGTACGCAATAGGCTATAGGAGTATTCCTCTTTTAAGCATGAAGCTGTAGATTGGCTTATCAAATATGTAATATTATCGTAAGTTTGTATTCTAAAAACTATCCGCAAATTTACTCGAAACATTATCCGCAGCGTATCCGCTATCCGCACAGCCATGCGAACTATATCCGCGGATATCCGCATCCGCGCAGGGCTTTACCCATAACCTCTCCGCGCTTGAGAGCTCCGGTACTTATAAATTAATAATGTCATTATTTTATGATTTTAAAATAATTATCTTCTTTTTGTAAATACGTCATTTAGTTTCTTCAGCCTTGGGACTCTTGAAGTTTTGTTCATTTGGATGTTGTATAAGGAGAAATTATGTCAATGTTTGGAAGGAGTGCAGGATATGTACTGTAATTGTGAAAAATGGAGCGCTTCTACAGCTCGTAAGGTGGATGAGGTAGCTTAGTGGTTACACGGAGTGTGATAGTCGTTTAATCAAATACTATAATTAACTTTTGTATAACATCAATCACCATCTACGGCATAACTTATGCATGAATAAAATAGCCTACGCTTCATAAAAACTTGATGTTCAGATGGTACGGTATGATATATTTGATTGATTCCTGGAACATTTTCTAACCCTAGCCCCACGAATAGCCGCAGTCGCAAACAGTAGAACGGATATTGCATCAACTCTGAGCATCAGACAACATTCATATACAATTAAGTATATGGGCTGGTGACCGCATTGTCTCGTGTCCTAGAACGAACAAACAACCGACAGCTGCCAAGGCCTATCGGTCCACTGTTGACTGTGGACAACACGTTTACGTCCAACCAATATACAAATCCGTCGCGTGGGCTCAAATATGTTGTTGTTGTTTCATTTTAGAAGCTTTGTGATATCGTGGTCATCATCCTCGTCTAATTCGGTGTGGATGGAATCGTCTGATAACTTCTGCTATAGTGGAGATAAATTGTTATTCATATAACCAATGATACTCAGAAACATAACGGCTTCGGTGGCGTAGTTGGTAGCATGCTCAACTGCTGTGCCCAAGATAGCGCGTTCAAACCCGGTCGAAGTCGTCGGATTTTTAAGAGCGTTAACAATCCTTCAGTATGCCTTCCTTCGGAGGGGAAGTAAAGCTGGCGGTCCCATGTCATACAGTAGATTTATGACATGTAAAAGATCCTTTCACAGACTAAACTTGTGTAAAGCTAAATTGTTAGGTTAGATTTCGTCAGAACGCTCTATCAAAGTTCCAACGTTCACCACTAGGCATCATTGATATCTGGTGGCGAAAGTTGGAACTACTTGAAATTGAACGGAACTTGCAGCTCACCCTAATAAGGGTGTCCGCTGGAAGCAGCTACAGACTCAGGCGAGCCGAACATGTCCTCGGACACTCCCGACACTAAAAGCCATACTATAAATAAATGAACTCAGAAACAGAATGCGTGGATGGCGAAACAGCTGCACGGGAAGCATCCGCATGAATTAAGTCAAATCCATGTGGACATAGTAGCGTCGAACTTTTGGCTGACTGCAGGGCAGATCGTCCCCGAAACTGAAGGGTTTATGGTAGCAATACAAGGCCAGGTAATTCCAACACGTAATTATTTGAAATTCATTGTTAAAAATGGAACTTTTCAAGGTGATAGGTGTAGCTACGGGTGCCCTGTGTTGGAGACTATTCACCATACTGTATTACGTCTGGATGTACAATGTTGTCGGGTTCAGAATATAGACGAAGGCATGACGCAGTGGCTAAAATCTTGCACCAAGAACTGTCTGACAAATTTCAGCTTCAGGGACGTCATCAAGTTCCATACTATCAGTACCTCTCAGAAAATGAAACCTATCATCTTTATTGGCCCTAACGGGCCAGATATTGTAGTCAGCAATAAGAAGGGTAAGGAAGCGATCCTGGATGATGTAGTAGTTCCCAATAGCAACAACTTAAAGGCAAAGCACGAAGAAAAGATCTCCAAATATAAAGACCTAATGGAGCCTATCAGGAAGCAATGGCAGTGAGGATCATGCCAATTGATCATCTCAAGCACTGGAGTTGTACCAAGGAGTCTACTGCAGGTGTTGAAGGAACTTGACAAGGACAACAAATTATACAAGTTAATGAAAAATGCAGTCATCATTGCGACAACCCGATTAGTTCGAAAATTCATGGGCTAGTGAAAATAGTTTCTTAAAGGTGGTGATTATGCTCTGATTTCTTATAATCAGTACAGTTGCCATGTACAGTATTTGCCAGATAATGTTCGGAGAGTGGAGTATAATAATATTATTTTTTTTCGTGTGGTCTCCTCAGAGACCTAGTGCAGGTCTTTCTATTCGACGCCCGTGGGCGACCTGCGCGTCGGGATGAGAGATGGAATTGATTAAGGTGAATGAAATTGGAGAAAGATGTGGAAGGAAGCGGCCGTGGCCTGTCAGAAGGTATCGTCCCAGCATTTGCCTGGTGTTGAAAATGGGAAACCACGGAAAACCATTTCAAGGACGTCCGACGGTGGGGCTCGAACCCACGCGTCTACCGAGTCAACAGAGAGCTTGGCCCCATGACCTAACACTGCGCTTTAGCCAGCGTAGCCACTACTGTCGGTAAAATAATAATAATAATAATAATAATAATAATAATCCATGGCCTCAGCTGCCTGGTGTCGATCTTTTGAGCCGCGTAGGCTACTTTCCAGTTTCCGTTTTTACTGCAACTCTATTGGATGACCTGTCGCTGAGATTTAATTAATTTGGTTTTGTAATTAGAGGCCTCCGTGGCTTAGGCGGCAGCACGCCGGCCTCTCCCCGCTGGATCCGTGGTTCAAATCCCGGTCGCTCCATGTGAGATCTGTGCTGGACAAAACGGAGGCAGACAGGTTTTTCTCGGTTACTACGGTTTTCCCTGTCAAAAATGTCATTCCAGCAACACTCTCCCCTATCACTTCATCTGTCATCCATTTACTCAGCCTCAGAGGAGTGCGACAGACTTCGGCGGCCGGCACAGTCCATATCCTCGCCGCTAGATGGGCGCTTCATTCATTCCATCCCTGACCCGGTCGGTCGACTGGAAGCAGGCTGTAGATTTTCATTTTCAAATAGTAAGTTAAATGTAATATGAGAGATCGTTTACGAGCCGATATCGTTCGACTCTTGAGTGCTGTGGATTTTTCCCGCCCTTGAAAAATCCAGTTTCCTGTACTAGCGTGTGCATTTGTAATTCAGGCTACGATTGGGAAGGAGGCGGCCGTGGCCTTAAGTTAACATTCCGACATTTGTCTGGAAGAGGGGCCCACTTCAACAATGGCTGATATAAGATTCGAACCCCACCTCTTCTCAGTTAGCCCGCCTCGTTACGTAGTGGCTGAATTTCTTGGCTGTCACTGCGAAATTCGATTCCCAGCTCTGCTAAGAAATTTAATTCTGGTCTGAGAGCTAGAACGGGGTACACTCAGCACCGTGAGACAAAACTGAGGGTTTGATTCCTACATCAACCAGTCTGGAAGTGGTTTTCCGTGGCTTCCCACTTCTACTCCAGGCAACTGTCGGGTAACGGCCCAAATCTTACCTCGATTACAAGTACACACATGATAGTGACACATAAATTATACCCACATCCAAGTACACAGGGCTACATGACCACGATGTCGCAAAGCCCCTAAAGAATCAACAACAGTTAGTCTCACGAGGCTGAGTCATAGTACAGGACAGCTGCACAGAAAAGAAAAAAAAAACATTTTGTTCCAAAAACTGTGCTATGGTTGGCTTTTTGTAAATCGTTAGAAAAGCACAAAAAAAGCTTAACTCTGAATTTTAGAATAATTTGCACGATCATTTTGTCGGAAAACTAAAAAAAAACATTGAAAAGCGTTTTTATCTGAATCGACGTATTTTAAAGAAAAGTTTTTTAAACAAAAAATGTAGAGGACATTGTCACCTACAATTCGTCTCATTGAGGTCATGTCATACGTTTCATATTGAAACTTTTTTTTTTCCTCCGCCTTACTGTTCCAAAGTTATAGTCTGCCGAAGTGTGAAAATTGTACTATTCAGATGGCACAAAGGTTAATATGTGTACAGTTATGATTGATACGTTGCGATTGAAATAGATATGATTGTTTGAGCTAATTAACAAACACAGCCCGCGTCCTGTTTGACCGAGCCTTAGGCAGCTGTCCGACACCGGTCCCTGTCTAAATTATGCCCACCGCTCTCTCCGCAGTAACAATAGTAGCCTTGACTACGCAGCGTTGCATTTGCTGCGATATAACTTTGGAACGGTAAGTCGGAGGAAACAAACGTTGAAGTAAATGTTGCAGACAATTTTGAGAGGAACAAATTTCTGATTCACTCTTTTGTGAAAAAACTATTTTTTTCTAGGACAAAAAGTGAAAAAACACTTTTTTGGAAATTTTGGCGCCACCTAGCTTCTGCATTTCAAAACGTATGACATGACCTCAATGAGACGAATTGTAGGTGACAATGTCCTATACATTTTTTGTTTAAAAAACTTTTCTTTAAAATACGTTGATTCAGAGAAAACCGCTTTTCAATGTTTTTTTGAGTTTTCCGACAAAATGATCGTGCAAATTATTCTAAAATTCAGAGTTAAGCTTTTTTTGTGTTTTTCAAACGATTTACAAAAAGCCAACCATAGCACAGTTTTTGGAACAAAACCATTCCAGCTGTACTGTACTATCAGCCCCATTCTAAATTTCATGGATTTCGAGGAAAATATCGAAATTGGGGTTAGAACACTAAAAAATACCTGATGTGTCCTCTATCAAAAAGGTGTTTATTTCTTAGCTTTCGCTATTTCGTGTACAAGCCTATCTTGTCTTTTATTTCATTTAAGCTATTTATCTTTGTATTTTAGGGGCAGACGACCTCGCCGTTCCGCCCCTTAAAACTCCAGTAACTAACAAACTAACTTTGTATTTTTTTTCTCTATTAGAGAACAGACATAAAAACACTGTTAAGAAAGCAAAATGGGTGTTGTAGTGCCGAGCCTACCCCGTCCCAAAACCAAAGCTGTCGCTGTTCTTCAGCTACACATCTCCAGCTTCCTGTGGTAATGGTCTTAATCTATTAACCCACGGAACCTGGAAGCACTAGTGAACATTGGTTATTGGTCTCCAGATGCCCCGTTTCAACCCTCAGACAAGGATTACCATTTCTTGGCAGAGCTTGGAATCGAACCCAGGGTCTCAAAGCGTTTGGAAGGCGGCTATTCAAAACATTTCCCACGCATAATGTATTCGATTTCGTTCGTTATTATGTTGGCTTACATTATCTACCTGACAGCCTGAAGGTATGGATGGATACAGACAGCGGAAATCTGTTTGTATCTTCAGGGCACGAACGAAGTATTGGCGATATAGCACGTTCTGTGACGTTAAACAAAAGAACCGCTCACTCATTAGGAGGGAGCAGAAGTTCATGCCGTAATACTTGTTTTAATTTCGTGTTGTAGTTTTTGAACATCGTGGCCATTATTCCCATGTGCTTAAGTTAAGTGTGTGTAAAATTTGTCGGATTTTGACGGCTGTATAACTAGAGATTAGGCTTGACCCCGCGACGCGTTTAAATCGCTCACCACGTCTGCGAAGGGGCGATGCAGCAGGTCCGGCGCTGACAATTAGATAATTAATAATAATAACAGTTATGTCATCATCATCATCGCGATAACGCACAAGATTATAGGACTAGGCTATTTCAGCATTTGACAGACGAGTGGGTTCGAACTCCTTGAAATGGTTCTTCTTGGTTTCCAATTTAGCTAAATACCCAGAAATGACCAGCTAATAGATCACGGCTGCTTCCTTCTAACCCGTGCATATCCAGAGGGGGATGGGGGGGGGGGGGTGGCTGATGTGGCTAACGTCCCATCCAGAAAACCTCCCAAAATTCTTAGGAAAATGAGACTTTATAAACAGCGGTAATTATTTAACTCTAGTTCTTTGATATTTGTTGTTGTGGTCATTTAGCACTATATATAATAATAATATCGTATGGCCTCGGGTGCCTGGTGCAAGCTTTGTTAATTGACACCCAGAGGGTAGCTTGCATGTCGAATTTCGTCGTTCCTTTGAACGCTATGAAAGTCAAGGAGGTTAGATATCTAAACTCCTTGACACTACAGCGCTTTCAAGTAGAGAATGGAGGAACTTTGTGTTGGCGGAAAATCCCGAGATTAATTTTGCCATTGAACACGGCCTACTGAATTCAAATGGGTTCTTTAACATGCCAACAACGTATGACATGAGTATCGTGATTTTTGTCGCCTTCAAAAATCACTTACCATGGCGAACCTGCAATCTTGGGATTGGTAGTCCGACACTATAACCACTCACCCACCGTGGCAAGCTATTGAAAATACTGATTAGGCGGAAACTTTCAAAGGTACAATCACCTTATTAAATGAGACAGGAGGATGAAATTTGAAGGATCTACATAAAATATTTTGCCTTGCTTAGAAATTATGTGCAATATGAAATCAGAAAAACATGCTTATACTTTCCACTATATCCAAGCACAAAGGCGTATTTCGATAACGATAAGCAAGATGGCAAACACCTCTCAACTTCAGTATTACGTGCTCTAAAAATTCGACAAACTAAGAGTGAATTTTTAAAATACAGTGGAACTTGGATAATTCGAACTTCAAGCGACAATTTAAAAAATCGAATTATCCAAAAATTCGAATTAAACAAAAATGTTTCATAAATTACTCAAACTTAAAGATTTAACAAATAACTATGTATTTGGATACTATTTGTATGTACAATAGTACTGGACACAGTAAATAACATTACTGTTTTTTGAAAAGTCCGAGATATTAGATTGATATCTTGATTTAATTCTCAGGAGTAATATATGAATCTACGCCATTTAGTGACTGAAAAATAGAATCACATACGTCGTGTTGATTTTCAAAAAATATTCCGAGATGTTGGACGTGTACTTGGGTGTTTATAGATTTTTGTCTGATAACCTGTTATAATTGTGATGGCTGTATTAGTGTGTGTATTTGTAATTAAGCTGAGGATTGGGAAGAAGGTGACCGTAACCTTAAGTTAGGAACCATCCCGGCATTCATCTGGAGTAGAAGTGACGAAACCACGGGAAACCACTTCCAGGATGGCAGAGGTGCCTCACGAGGCTGAGTGTACCCGGTTCCAGCCCTCAGACATCCGGGGTGACAGCCACGAACGCTAGCCGCTACGCCAGGAAGTGAACTTTCGTGATTGTATCATAGCAAATATTGCTATGACTTAGAGAATTAACGGAGATCCGAGGTTCGAATCTTGGTGCTGGCAGCAGCTATTCTGAGTGAGGTTTCTCCCAAGATTTTTACGTTCCATGTACCCTTTTTCACGTAGTTCCGGGGCATCTTCCCCTGTCCTAGTTCCAAATACACACTTTTTTTTAGCGTATGGCTTTTAGTGCAGGGAGTGTCCCAGGACACGTTCGGCTCGCCAGAGTTTGTAGCTGCTTCTAGGCGGACACCCAATGGGTGAGCTACAAGTACCGTCGCGTGTGGAGTGTTGTCTGGGGAGGAAAGTTTGAATGTATGGACGAGGAGTTAGAAGGTAGCGGCTGTGACCTATAGTTAGGGATCAACCCCGGCATTTGCCTGGAAGGAAGATGTGAAACCACAGAAGACCATCTTGAAGGTTGCCGGCGGGGGGATTCGAACCTCCTCGCCTCCAGGATTTGAGCGACTGCCAGCAGCCATGCCGTAACGACCACGGCTAACTCACCCGGTTACACACACAATAATACATGTTATCAGACAAATTGCATAGTCTACGACACTCTTAACTGGCATAATTAATGTACTGTTCAGGTTTATGAAAATACAAATTTACAACATTCGTTTTATTTTTATGTTCCGCATTATGTAGCATATTTTTTAAATTACTGGTATCAACATATTAATTTATTATAATTTTTGGCGGCAGCTGACCTCGCTGTCCAGACCATTAAAACAACAATAACTAACATAACTATTACAATTTTCTTCTGGGACTTAAAAACTCAACTCGGGTGATGATTTTGTAAACTTATGGATTCAGCCTCCTTCCCCTTTAAAAAAATCTTGGATATAGGTTACCCCTGATTTTCTGTCATCTTCATTCATTTCCTCTGATGAAGTTAGAGTTAGGAAGAGCATCATCCAATAAAATCCATTTGCCACATGGGAACTCACCTCACCTCTTCCCCGTTCCCTTAAATAATAAAGAGTAGATATAACATTTCTTTTCTAGTATTGTCTGTAATTGTTGCAAACAGCTGACAACGCCTCGTAGCGGTTCTGCGATTTTGTTGTTGTTGCATTCTCGGCCTGTTTGTAACGTAACAGCGAGTATTTTAATAGCCGTGTTCGTCATGGCGGTGAACTTCTTGACTTGTACTTTTCCGGGTGACATTTTTGTTTTTATCATTATTCGCTGTTAAAAAAATCCTCTGGGTACGCCGGAAGGCGGAGGTATATTTCGCCGGGCGAACTAGGGGATAGGCGAAAATAGGCTGAATATGCAGGTTTTCTTAGAAGGATCAGACCTCATTTATTGCGAGAAAGTATTTTAAAATTGGAGCTTAATTAACTTTGTTTTTCGTCTTTTTATGCATATTTTTAACATTTTAGGTTCATTTTTATACTTTTGGTCACACTGTCCTTATGCAAGGTTTCGACACTGATGTGTAACTATCTAACGGTCTGTTACTTCTTAACACAAAATTTTATCTCCCGCAGAGATGTTGGTTGGTTCCTCAGTTTAGGGGCTACGACAACGCGGTCATGTAGCCCCGTGTACTTTGGGTGTGTGTAGAATCTGTCTGATGTTGTTGTTTGAGTCTTCAGTCTTTTGACTGGTTTGATGCAGCACTCCATGCCTCCCTGTCCTGAGCTAATCGTTTCATCTCAACATAGCTACCACTCCCTACATCCGAGGCAATCTGTTTAACATATTCTAACCTTGGTCTACCCCTACAGTTCTTGTCCTCGACCCTTCCTTCCATAACTAAGCTTGGTATTCCTGGGTGTCTTAGTATGTGTCCTACCAACCTATCTCTTCTCTTCATTATCATTCGCCAGAAACATCTCTCCTTTCCCACTCGTCTTAATACCTCTTCGTTTGTAACCCTATCTACCCATCTGATCTTCACCATTCTCCTGTAACACCACATTTCAAACGCTTCAATTCTCCTCTTTTCTGCTGCACCCCATAGAGTGCGACGCCCCAGACAAAGGTTTTCAAAAATGTCTTCCTAATACCTAAACCTATATTCGATGTCAACAGATTCCTTTTCTGGAGAAATGCTTTCCTTGCCTCAGCCAACCTACTTTTTATATCCTCTTTGCTTCGTCCATCACTGATTATTTTGCTTCCTAAGTAACAGAAGTCTCCTACTTCCTTTAGTTTCTCTCCTACCAATTTGATGTCCATAGAGGTTTCTGATTTATTGCGGCTGCATTCCAATATTTTTGTTTTACATTTATTAATTTTCATCATGAATTCTTTCCTCAAGACAGAGTCCATACCATTCAAAAACTCATTCAAATCCTGAGGCGTGTCGGCCAAGATGACGATGTCATCAGCAAATCTCCGAGTTGAAATTATTTCTCCTTGAATCTTCACTCCCACTTTAAATTTCTCTCTAATTTCCTGCATTGCTGTTCAATGTAAAGATTGAAAAGTATGGGTGATAAGTTGCAGCCTTGCCTCACACCTTTCTGAATACCAGCTTCTCTCTCACGTCCATCAGCTCGAATGACTGGTTTATGTACAGATTGTAGATCACCCTCCTATCCCTGTACTTTATTCCAATCATTTTCAAAATGTCAAACAATTTAGTCCAATCAACGTTATCAAAAGCCTTTTCTAAGTCTACAAATGCCATGAACGTTCTCTTATCGTTTCTTATTCTACCTTCCAAAATCAGCCTAAGACTTAGTACAGCTTCCCTTGTTCCTACATTTCTCCTGAAACCAAACTGGTTTCACCCAACTCCGCTTCTATCTGGCTTTCCATCCTCTTGTAAATTATTCTAGACAGGATCTTTAAAGCATGAGTAATCAAGCTGATTGTACGGTAATCCTTACATCTGTCAGCTCCTACTTTCTTCAGTATAGGGTTGATAACATTCTTCTTTAAATCAGAGGGTACCTCACCTGTCTCATAAATCCTACACACCAAGTGAAATAACATGATCAGACCTTCATCTCTTATGCAGCGTAGCAACTCAATCGGTATATCATCTATACCTGGTGCTTTGTTCCTGCTTAAGTCTTTCAATGCTCTGTCAAATTCTGATAAATTCTGTCTGTTAAACGGTGTTAATTGTGATGGCTGTATTAGTCCGTAATTCAGGTAAGGACTGCAGACGGTCAATTTCAAGTAGTAGTTCCTAATTTTGCTACCAAATACTACAGTCAACGATACCTAGCTGTGAACTTGGCTACTAGATGGCACTGTAACCAGTAACTCGCAACGAACATTGGAACTTCCCCTCCGAAGGAAAGCATACTGAAGGATTTTTAGCGCTCTTAGAAAATCCGACGACTTCGGCCGGCTTTGAACCCGTGACATTGGGCATAGAAGTTCAGCATGCTACCAGCGGCTTCGGTGGCGTAGTTGATAGCATGATGAGCTTCTATGCCCAAGATCGCGGGTTCAAACCCGGCCGAAGTCGTCGGATTTTTTAAGAACGTTAAAAATCCCTCAGTATGCCTTCCTTCGGAGGGGAAGTAAAGCCGGCGGTCCCATGTCATAATTTATGGCATGTTAAAGAACCCTCCACTAATTTCACCTGTGTGAAGCTAAATTATATATAGTTTAAACATTTGATTAACGTTCTTAGGTTCCTACGTTCGTCGTCATGAGCCGATTGCGGTGGCATCTGGTAACTAAGTTCTGAACTAGTTGGTCGTTGACGGTGGCGTTTGGCGGCAAAAGTAGGAACTACTTGGAAAAATTAAATGTCTGCTGTCCTTACTTGAATTAAAACAGATACACACACTAATACAGTCATCACAATTAACACCGGTTATCAGACAGATTCTACACACACCCAAAGTACACGGGGCTGCATGACCGCGTTGTCACAGCCCCTAAACTGAGGAACCAACCAACATCTCTGCGGGAGATAAAATTTTGCGTGAAGAAGTAACAGAAGTAAATATCCGGTTCGTCAGTCGTGTGGGTCGGTGTGGGTTTCATTCGTAGCAAGTGGCCATAAAATGCAATTCTCCTTTTCCCCATAACATCAGAGATGTTTTGGACATGAATATACAGCTCATGGTTATGCCGTCGTCCATATTCACCTTTCTCTTTAGTTAGTGAATTATTATTAATATTATTATTATTAGTCTCTTGTATGTGGCCTTCGAGTTGACGCCCGTGAATGGCATGTTCCACATATCAGAAATATTGACGTCGCCGTAGTTGCGATTAGTAATGAGAATCACCTGACAGATGTTTTCTTGGGGCAATAATGTGCACACAGAACCCATTAAAGCAGTATAAAAGCATGTTGCTGTGTAATAAGGAGGTTTATAGCCACTAACTGACTGCAGCAGATGTCGTGCAGGACAGTTAGGTGTTTTTATGAAACTATTGCACTTGAGTCATTTATCAATACCGTGCTGTATTTCAACATCACTGAACTTGCTTATGGTGAAAGAGAAGTGAAGTTGCTGTTATTATCGAGTGCTGGAGTTAGGCTGTTTCTGCTGTCTTGTGCAAGTTCACCACAATCTGTAAGTGAAGTGTAGCAACATATACAGTTGTATAGTTTATGATAAGGCACCTTGAGGTCATGAGTTCGATTTTTAATTTAATTCTGGTCTAAGGGTTGCAATTGGGATCACTTAGCATCATGAAACTCAGAACCCACCTCAACCAACCTAGAAGTATGGTAGTTATCTGTTGATCCTCACGTCAACTCAAAGCAAATGTCAAGTACTCACACACAGACATCCCGATAGCACAAGTTACCTGACGGATACTACATTTTCTACCTAGTCCCCCCCACAGCTCAAAATTATTTGTCATTACTATGTTTATTTATATTTTTTGTGCAAAGAAAAGTACTATAGTCTGAGAGAGAATGAAAGAACATACGGTAGGGTAGTAAAAGGAAAGCGTATTGGGGAGTAACCAAGGGATAATTGTCAAGTTAACTTACATGGCCCACAGTTGGCCAAGATAAAATTTATTATATTATAGTTGGTTGGTTCTTAAGTTTAGGGGCTGCGACAACGCGGTCATGTAGCCCCGTGTACTTTGGGTGTGTGTAGAATCTGTCTGATAACCGGTGTTAATTGTGATGACTGTATTAGTGTGTGTTATCTGTTTTTTAATTTAAGTACTGCAACTTAGAATTTTTCAAATAGTTCCTACTTTTGGCGCCAAGCGCCACCGTCAACGACTCCTAGGCCAAGTTCAGAACTTAGCTACTAGACGCCACCGCAGTCGACTCCAACGAACTTAGAAACCTAAGAGCGTTGTTTACATTCGTAACCTAACCAATTTAGCTTCACACAGGTGCAATTAGTGGAAGGTTCTTTAACATGCCATAAATCTATGACATGGGACCGCCGGCTTTACTTCCCCTCCGAAGGAAGGCATACTGAGGGATTTTTAACGCTCTTAACAAATCCGACGGCTTCGGCCGGGTTTGAACCCGCTATCTTGGGCATAGAAGCTCAGCATGCTACCGACTACGCCACCGAAACCGCCATTATGGTCATTATTATTGTTATTATTATTATTATTATTATTATTATTATCACCATATCCTTAGTCCGCCTCGTTGCGTTGGCTATCGCCGCAGAGGCCGGGATCGATTTCCGGCTCTGACAATGAATTTAATTCTGGTCTAAGGGCTGGAAAGGGGTACATTCAGCCTCGTGAGGCAAAAGTGAGAAGGGGCGGGTTTGATTCCCACCTCAGCCATCTTTGAGGTGGTTTTCCGTAGTTTCCCACTTCTACTCCAGGCGAATGCCAGGATGGTTCCTAACTTAAGGTCATGGTCGCCTCCTTCCCAATCCTCATCTGGATTATAAATACAGCCATCACAATAATACAGGTTATCAGACAAATTACATACACACTCACACACACCCAAGTACATGGGGGTACATGACCATGATGTCGCAAAGCCCCTAAATGAAGCAATATCATCATCATCATCATATTATTATTATTATTATTATTATTATTATTATTATTATTATTATTATTATTATCCTGGCCTAATTTGATGGCATTAGGTGTGTT
The DNA here is from genome assembly GCA_946902985.2 of Meconema thalassinum. Taxonomy (NCBI): domain Eukaryota; kingdom Metazoa; phylum Arthropoda; class Insecta; order Orthoptera; family Tettigoniidae; genus Meconema; species Meconema thalassinum. The sequence continues at coordinate 112,566,575 of OX336393.1, forward strand.
TAAATGTGGCAAACCAATTTCAGTGGATTTACCAGCTTGTCAAATATCTCCTTCAAGAGCAAAAATCTGACTCCCCTGCATCTCTAAAGTCACTGCACTTAAAAGGAAGTACATAACATAATAATAATAATAATAATAATAAATGATTGCCCATTCTCAAATTGGAATAATTCTTTGCCTGTAACTGCAGGTCTGTCTGTTGCTTTTAATTCATGCATTTCCTTGTCACAACACCTAGATAGTTTTGCTGTGAAGAAAATCAAGTCTGCTCACAAGATGATCATGTTTGCCTTACCTAGCTTCCTGCCTGTATACTGACTGCTCCTCGCTCTGTGAGCAAGAAGAAAGCAGAACACACCACAGTAATTTGATGGTGAAAATAAGGTTTTCATGTCTGCTATATACTTGTTGAACCTACTAATTGGTCTTCACATCCAAGAAAATTGTTTAATTGTAAAGAAATTAGAGATAACAATTCTACAATTTCTGAACATTTTGGTGGCTGATCTGATGGATCTTAGATGTACTCTTTCATCTAACAGTACCTACCATTCCTTCCTTAATATTCTCAACTTTCTTGTGTTATGTTTATCCTGAAACAGTACCAGAGAGTCAGTTCCATGTTGCAGGGAAAACATATAAACAAGAAACAATTTCAGGATGTAGGTAGGGAATAGAAAAATAGATTCAAATCAGTCGAGCATTAGTGAGGGTAACGAGACAAACTTTTTTTTAATACTATTACATTCCTGTTTAATACATTTTTAATTATAACCTAATTTAATGTCCCTACACTTTTAAGAAATTTAAATTCCCTTGGCCATTTAAAACTAATAATGAAGGATCCTGGCAGATAATCATTTTGATCTGCTTTTCACGTGTGTTTTATCTCAGTGATCTACTACACCGTCGCTGCCTCACTACCCAAACATGCACAATTCTCCTCCCTGTGTTATATTTATTTCCCATAACAAATCGAAATAGTGAGTAAAAAAATTTCCGCCCAATCAATAATGGATAACCCTCCAGTTAATCTTCCCATAACAATGTCAAAATGCAAAACCAATCGGATTAAGATATAAAGTGGAAATACAAATTGTATTTATTTGTATATAATTAAATTATGCTATCCCACCAAGTTCCTTTTCCTACAGGGAGGGCCATAGAACGGAACCTTGCAGGCGCCGTGTGACGGCCAGATCACTAGCTAGCCGCCTGTCGAGCCAGGCACTGGTGCTAGCAGCAGTGTAGCACCCAACTAGTTCAACACATTTATACTTTTAACGTATTTAATAATCATTACTTATGTGAATTTCATAGTTGTTGCTGGAAATGTTGTTCCACAATCTAAACACACATTGCACCAACATAGGAAGTTTTGGTACACTCACTATTCATCCTCGCTGATATTTCGTATTGGTGCAGTTAGTTCGTTCTCGAGAGCCTCCAGAGTACGTGGATTGGTTTGAGCACGGCGTTGAAACGTGCAAACATATTTACTGGAAGACTTCTTCTTCTTGAGAAGATAAGTTTCCACTAGGAGAATTTGATGTTTTGTTCTATACCTAACCATGTTCTCAGGATACGAGTTAGGCTACAGTTCTTCACCGCTAGTCTTAATTATCTTAAAGGTACAGTATCTTGTCAGCTCTGTATGTAGTGAATGTTATGGCAGCATCCGGTCTTATCGACTCGCTCTTGTGTAATCTGCAAATGCTAGTCATCTGGCGCTGACTCAATGCTCTCCTCCTGTCACACGGACCCAGCGAAGTTCCGTTCTAAAGAGAAAGCCCTCACTGTATTAATAGTATTAATCAAGTAAAGGTACCACATATAATCAAGTCAGAGAACTTTTATGGGATGACAAAACGTCCAAGAGAATGCAATTAACATTATATAAACAGTATTTCATACCAATTGTAACATATGGACTGGAAACACTGATAACGAATAAAAGGCAAAATAGTAAGATACAAGCAGTAGAAATGAAATTTTTAAGAACTTCAGTTAATAAGACAAGAAGGGATGGAATTCAAAATATTAAAATCAGAGAAGAGTTAAATATGGATCCGTTAAATCAGAAGATACAGAAAGCAAGGTTACGTTGGTTCGGACATGTAAAAAGAGTGGGTAAGGAAAGAGTAGCAAGAAGGGAATTAGAAAGAGAAGTCAAGGGAAAGAGACCAGTTGGAGACCGAGAAGAAGGTGGTTGGACCAAATTTTGAAGGACATTGGAGAAGCTGGATTGGATGTGGCAGAAGTGATGGAACAGGAAAAATGGAAGGACAGAAAGGAGTGGAGGAGGCTTGTAAACCACACCCGGGTGACTGGAGCTGGACTTCGATGATGATGATGATGAATCAATTAATATATATACAGCGAGAATTCCCAGAAATAAACTACTGTACAACAACGATAACAGCTGTGAAAGTCTAAGGCTATCAGTATAGATGTATAATTCCTATTATAATCTACTAACTTGATTTCAGCCAAGTGCAAAATCTATGCCCCAACAAGCACCAAGGAATGAAACATGCTGTTGGTGAGGCCTGACATACTCATTGAGGCGATGATAAACGAATGGTGACAGAAAATTACTGGACAGAAATTAACAGAGGGAAACCTGTCCCTCCTTCACTTTGTCCCACAAAAAAATCATATGCAGACTGATATTTGAACTTAGGATGCAGCTATGATAGATCAGTGTCTAACCATCTGAACCACGAAGGGACCCTGCTAGTTCTATCGGTCATTTTGTTTAAAGCAGAAAGCCCTTTGAGAGAGTGATTTAAGATTAAAATCTGACTCTTCGTTGGGTAGAGAAATACAGGAAGTTATGATTTATGTAACTTACTTATTTTGGTTGTTTATTTGTCATTGTGACAATTGGTTTAATAGGTGTCCCAGTGCATGGTTTGTTTCTCTTTTATTGCTGCTTTTGTGAGGTTATTGTGTGAATGATACATTGTGTGGCAACATGTAGCCTATGTAGTGTTGGGAACAGATCTCTTTATCCTTCAGAACCAACTTTTCTCTTTATATCTTGCCTAAACCAACCACAACAGCTCAGTACTTTGATCCTGGACTTGGGAGACAGGTGAGTTTGAATTTAACCATTGGTTGTCCTTGAAATACCATAGTTTTCCCTGTTAGAAGTAGCCTCAATGGCACTCCTTCTTTAGGTCATAGGCATATCTTTCTTTCCCTTCCAATTCTGGCCCCAAATTAGAAATTAAGGGTGAATGGGAAGAAGGATCAGGGCTCACCAAGAGTGGGGTTAAAAATGATAATAAAAAAGAAATAACAGGTATCATCATGTTAAATATCACTGAGCATTCTTTTCTCTTTCTTTAGCACTGAGCATAAACGATTAATTTCCGAGAAACACACCGTTGATATTTGAGCGTTGTACGATCAGTGCCCCCTGAAAACAACAATCACCAGAAGTGTGTTTATATTTTGAAATAACATTTATCAGTTTTCAAGGAGCATGAAGTATGTTAGTTTTGTATTACAAGAAAGAAGCAACATGTTATGATTACGGTACCGGTATTATTATTATTTATTATCGTTGTATTTATTTTCATTGTTATTATTTTATTATTTAAATTTAGAACAATAATGTCAGTTATAGTAATTCCAGGGAAAACCAACGAAAGTAATGTGAATGTTTCTTCCAGACATGGTTCTTTGATATTATCAAGACATAAACTCTATAGTTGTAAAATTCTGATATGAGTCTTTCAATTTGCTCTCCTGAAACATTTGCTTTATGTGACACAATAGCACTCTCATTACACTTGGGGCTGATAACCTGACATCCAAAGCTTCTAAATGAATCGAAACACACCTAATTTGGTGGCATTTTGAAAGATTATAATACTTATTCGGGAAATGATTAGTACTTAATTTCTTTCTTGTGATATAATAATTAACTTTAACTACTAGTTTAAATAAGACATTTATTGCCTAGAATTCTAGGCATTTGGATGAGTTACTACACAGATCTATACTGTACATACATTCCAGATTCCTGCTTTTAGTGTAATTTTTAAAATAAAAACTCTGTATTAGTTCCACCTTAGTCAATAACAAAACAATTTTCACCAGTGCATGTTTTGGGCCCCTCTTCAGCTAGTGTAAAAACTCAGTCATTGCATTCATTAAAAAAGTTGAACAATGATGAAATGAATTAAGATGAGGTGAGAAGTAATTGTTAGATGCAGACACAATCATGTTGTTGTGTTACCTTGGCTCTAGAACACACATGCAGTTAAATCACACAGAATGACCTTAAACTATGTCTGTCTGTTAGGAAGTCAGCCCAAAGGCTGGTTGGATACTCAAAAAGTACCACCATTAGGTTATATGGGTAGATACCCACAAAATCCCAAGGCAGCGCTATATTGAGGCGTACTAGTCCAGAAGAGGAGTGACGTAGTTTGCCATTGCTTTCCTCGCTGAGTCAGAACAGCAGTACCGGTACTAACCCTATGAGTAGAACCTTTCACAGCATCCACAGGCACTGACTGTGCCCTGAATGTAATCACAGCCATGAGTGAGACTGAGACAGCGGTGAAAACTCATTTATTGTTTATTGTTTGGGCTGTTTCAAAAGGCCTTGCAGAATGCTTATAAGCTGACATATAATCATCTATCTAACTCATTATCAGTGGGGCATATGATCTTGATATTCTTCCCCTAAAAACAATAAACATCAGCACCATCTAACTCATTAGCAGTAAGCAAGGGTGAAGAGCTGATAATTGGGATAATTGCTCCTTTTTCAGGATGGATAACTCATCTGCTTTTGATTGCAAGCTATAATTATGTTTATCATTCATCTCGCTGAGATTCTAATATAATCATGCTTAAAGTGATACGGTACTGTATTTATCCCTGGTTGGAATATCTAGGCCTGAACTGTAATGTGCACCCTGGTCCAGGAAAACTGTAGTGTATGACCCCATACCCTAGTGTGCAACACTGCTAGATTAAGGCACAACAGTTAGTTACACCCCACTGAGACCAGATGCTTGAAGAGACAGATGGTCATTGAGAACAGATGCCATGTTTCCTGTCCTCTGTTGGCATGCTACGGCCATTTATCATTTTCTCGTCTTGTCATCACAGATTTTGTTTTAATACCTCTCACATTTTTTTGTATTGTTTTTAATAGTGTGCCAGACAACAACTTGTTATTAGTCATTTTACTTATAGATGCTATCTTGTTTTAGGCTGAATTGTGGCTGGATATGAATATTTCTCCCTTATTAATATGAATATAAATTGAAGATAACAATGCATAAATTACCTTCAAATTAAAAAAAAAACAATGCCTTCAAAACCGGCATGGTTTTTTCTTCAAAAATAAAGGGGCAGATAACCTCAATGTTCTGCTCCTATAAACAACAATCAACATTACCACCACATCTGATACACCCATTATTACTTGTATTAATTTTGTGCCCTTTTTTGTTTTACCTGTCCACCAACTAAATATATACCGGTATTAAAAAATATCCTCATTGACCATATAGCAGCTTGGCAGGGTTGCAATATCAGTGCCTTCTTGCCAAGTCTGACTATTTCATAGTCTAGATGTAAATGTTGATATCTACCTGATAAAGAGTACATGTGATTCAGTGTGCCAGTATTAGAATTAATCGATTGTTGGCACGATTTTTCCTTGCATCTTGAGGAAAATTAAAGTTTCTGTCAGTGATATTACTCATAGGTCTGACTATGATCTACTTAAAGAAGAGCTGGGCAAGTTTAATATGCTACATTTTCATAGCAACTAACCTTTACATTAAACAGACTTTCTCCAATCTAATCTTTTTAAAAGATTCATATGAGGAGAGATTATCCTCTTTCCTCTGTTAAATACATATTAGGTTGTTGATTGCTGGTGTCAATTATAGGGTCTGTAATGGCGTTTTGTTTGATTGTGAGGTGTAACATAATTGAACACGTTTATTAATCCATGTAGCAGCAAATATGAATTGCAGCTTTAGTGAACTGTTTATTAATATTATTAATATGACATGAAGCTAATTATATACTTGTTGGATAATAGGCTAGAGCTCTGTGCAGGTCTGGTACTTGCTCTCTCTCTCTCTCTCTGTGAGCTCCCCTCTCTCACTCCTCCATGGTCTGCTGGCCCCCTTCTCCCCCTCCATGCTGCTGGCATTTCACAGATCACAGTCTAACATGGTGAGCAGGTTCTGTTTTTGTTGTTGCTGCCTCTGGCTTGCCGTGCTCTCAGCTGTGGTGTGTCAGTGTGTTGATTGCAGTGCATTCATCCAGTACTCCAGTTCTTACTTCCTCCCGTGAAAGTTGTGTTGTGTTGTGTTGTGACCTTGATGGACCAGTGATATAATCGGGGTGTGTTTTTCAAAGTGTGCTGCAGTGCAGTGTCAAACAACATGTGCTCATCTGTCATCTAAAACAGTTTTTTTTAATTTAAATTATTATACACTTTTTATTTATTTTTATTTCTGTGAATACCAAAAATTCAGACATGCTTATGTTTGATTATGGATGAAATTGCCTCGAGTGTATGTGACATTAATTATATTCTGAGTGATAAATTTTAAAATAGTGTTAAGAATTTTCTCTTCAACATGCCTGGAGAAGAAATAATTCAAGAGACAGTTGAGGTGAATACCACAAAGCATTCTGAAAAGAATGCATATCAGAAACTATTTTATCTTTTCCGATTTCGAAGGAAAGAAAAGAATAGTTCTAAGGCTCGTAAGCAAAGCAGTCCGGATGAAAGACGTGATCAGCTCGAGAGGGATATGCGTAACAACTGGGATGAACTTCCTACCACCCTCAAGCGACGCAAAGAAAAGATGTCTCAAGCTGTCTTGGCCGAGTTTCACAGTGAGCATGATCAGCACAAGTCAGGAGAAGAGCGGAGTAGCTCAAGTGAAAACAGTTCGCCTGATCTCTCTTCTTCTTCTGGGCCCAGTAGTTTCTTTGTGGAAGAGAAAGATCTTACTGAAATCAGTCTGATTGATGGTGGTCAATCTCTTCAAGTTTCACTGCCTGAAGATCAAAAGGCCAAGGAGTCTGGTGAAAAGCCAAAAGGTTCTGGCGACAATAGCATCATAAGAGAGAGGAAGGATGATGTTGGTCAACATCCTAGAACAGTCCCTGGAAAAGATGAAGTATCTCCCCTGCTGCCTCCAGGATGCTCTTTCTCAGCTGCTTTGGCTGCAGAAGAACTGGACTTGAAAGAACTGAAGCAGCTCAAAGAGAATTTGCATCAAGCACTGAGTACTGCCACTGATATGGAGGCAGGGTCTCTGGATCGTGAACAGCAGCAAGTGATCAAACTCCTGTCCCATGCTGTCTCCGAGGATAGTCTATTGATTGAGTCCTCCAGTGCAAGTGAACGATCAACTTCATCTTCCTCATCGTCATGTGAGGAGGAGAGGTTGCACCATGATTCAGGGACTGATGTTAACAGCCCTTCATCAAGTTCCTCAGGCACTGAGGAGTCTCCCGATTGTGGTCCGGACTTTTCACAAGTCAACAGCCACTTTGGAACAGACACAGCCCCCAAATCTCTAGTTAATGGACTTTTTGAGACAGAAGTCACCCCCAAATCACGAGTTAATGGTCACTTTGGGATGGACACCCCTCCAAAATCACTAGTTAACAGCCACTTCAGCACAGACTCTGCTCCCAAATCACTAATTAATGGTCATTTTGTGGCAGAAGTTACCCCCCCAAAATCCTTGTCAAATGAAGACCTCATCATATGTTCATTGCAGCCAGAAAGATCTTCTCCAAAACTGAAAACTTCTCTGAGAGAATTTACTAGTGTCGGAGATTCCGGAATTTATCCTGGTAATGATGCTAGTGTTCCGTCGTCACCTGGGTCGAGTAAAGCTCTGACAACATCAACGGAAGAGTCCAATGGACTGTCTTCTCATTATGTGGATCTCAGCACTTACGAAGACGTAGCCTCCGTGATGATACCAAGGGTAGAATATCAGAGCAAGGACAGGGGGCGAGGAATATCCAAAACAGCAGAGGAAGATGCTATGTCTTACTATGATTCTGTTGTCCAAGAAAGCCATACATATGACAAAAAGACTGATATTAACAGTGAAAGTAATGGGGAGAGGACTAATTCTGAAATGGACAGAAATAAAACAGATACATGCAAAGAATATATTTCTATGGATCTCAGTAAGAAGTTGCTTGATGTGAGTAGTGATAGTTTAGAGGACTCAAAGGATTTTCCTGTAAATATTGAGCTGGATATAAATCAAGTAGGGATGGAACTGGTTACTGGTGAGAACATTGCGCTTCAGTTAGGGGAAATAGGTGATAAGTTGAGGAAGCCATCGGTTGTGGCTTCCAAATGGAAGAGGCCGATGTGTATGGAGACACTCAATAAGAAACCAAAGACAATGGCTACTATTATTGAAGAACCTTCCACAGAATCAGATGATACTTCTGGGACTAAGTTAACCGTGAGGGAAATATTACGAAGATTTGAACAGTTGGGAGGTCGCATGCCACCTCCCGGGGAAGGGGAAGAAAAGAGTGCAACGTTACGTGAAATCCAAGAGACCCTACGCTGCCTCGAGGAAAAGGTTCGTCTGTATGAGGATAAGATGGCTGCACAGACGGAGGACGAGACTAAGGTACTGATACTTTTATATGTTACTACATATGGTGTTGAGAAATGTAATCTATCATCATTTGTATATAGAACGCACTGAGAATTGAAAATCATGGTCTTAAGTTTATTAATTATGGACTTGTAACATCATGGTCATCAACCCTGTGTCTCTACTAGTATGTGTACTTTTAATCAAAGTTTGGATAGGAAAGAAGTCAGCTGTGGCTGGCTGAGGTGCAAATCAAACCCATCCAGTTATCCTCTCTAGGCTAAGTACATCTTGTTCCAGCACACAGACCATTGGCAAAGGTAGGAATCAAACCTGGGACCTTTGGGTCAGGAGTGATGAATAGGCTATAGAGTATTGCTCAAGATACTGATGATGATTATAATAAATCATATGGCCTCCTGACTTAGATTTTGGGATAATGTCATCTAAGAAATTTTCACACCAATATTGACATTTAGTTTTTCTCCGTCATCTAGAAGATAAACCTTAACTAAATTATAGGATAAAAATTTGAAATATGCTCTCAGGTTCCAACGTACGTCACCAGGAGCCGACTGTGGTGTCGTCTAGTAACCAAGGTCTGAACTAGTTGTCGTTGACAGTGGCGTTTGGCGGCAAAAGTAGGAACTACTTGAAAATTCAATGTTGGCAGCCCTTACTCAAATTAAAAACAGATAACGCACACTAATACAGTCATCACAATTAACACCGGTTATCAGACAGATTCTACACACACCCAAAGTACACGGGGCTACATGACCGCGTTGTCGCATCCCCTAAACTGAGGAACCAACCAACCGAGGTCTAAAGCATAGAATTTAGTTATTAATAAATCTGACTTGCTAATCAGGGAATCGAACCTATAATATTGGGACTATGAGGCAGACATCTGCTGCTTAAGATGTGTTATAAATGGGTTGGCCATTCTCCTCGAATGTTATTCTTGGCTTTCTCAATCTGGGTCTCTGTCTCTCAAATCAGACAGCCACTCAGTTGTCCTCACAAAGCTGAGTGAACCCCATTCCAGCCCTCATGTCTGACAGAGCTGGGTCCTACTAAGTAAGAGACAAGCATGTTTTCCCTACACCACAGACCAGCCTTATTTACTTGTAGCCTAGCTATAAAAATGTATCCTGCAATAAAGAAATGAATTTAAAAAATTATGATTTTTAAAATTTTGTCTTTGCAATTTGTGGCAACATTACAATTGGGAGGAAATAACATCATCTTAATGCAGCCATATTCAAAGAGTGAAGCTTGGAAATAAGCCCACCACCAAGACTTGAGGCCCACTCTTTTGCCTTCCGAGCAGGTGTGCACCACAATGGTCTGGGCCAAAGAAAAGCTTACCACCACAAATCGAGGAGTCATTGCCGAGATATATGACCTTGCTGGCAATAGCAGTGTTCAGGGGTTTTAACGATAAATGCAAAACCTTTGGAAACTGAATTTAATGAGTGGGAGTCACAAATCTCATATAGGAGAGTCTGGAAATAATGTGTTTTATTCACGAATAATTGTAAAATCTAATGATTTCTACAAAAGTCATGGCATCATTGCAAAATTAGTCTAAAAATATTCAGCACAAAATATGAATAACTGTAAAATCTAATGATTTCCAAAATATCATGGCATCATTTTAAAATTAGCTCAAAAATATTCATCACAATTACTTATAAAAGCAATGAAATTTTTCCCAAACAATTTGATGAATTAAATATAAACTTAATTTCCATGCTGCCGAGTACATGCATATTCTTTGAGTACATGTGTGTGAGTTCCATAGTTACTTTTATATGTGCCTGTAAATATGTAGGCCTATTTAAGATAACACTGTTGTGTAGTAACTGGTATTTCCACAAAATAATCACAGATATAAACAAGAGGAATGGGAATTACTTTACAGAATTTCGTAAAGGAACCTCACTCGTTAGAATATTTCTGTCATCTTTCAGCAATTTATAGCGTTTTGAGATGAAAATCACTTTTTAAACTGAGAATTGGGTGATAGGAAGTCAATGTGATAGGCGATACATATTCTACAGTATATATAAATATGTTAAGCATCACCAAGCACTGTAAGATTATGTAATAAACAAGTCAAAGTATATTTATAAATTTGCTAACTAATATAGAAACATAATGCATTTGAAAAGGTTTGCTCCTTGTGTAAAAGGTTTGATTCCCAGCTCCACCAGAAATTTAAGATCTGATGAGGGCTGCAATGAGGCCCACTCAGCCTTTTGAAGACAATTGAGGACTACCTGATATGAGGGTGGCTTCAGTGGCGTAGATGGTAGCATGTTGAGCTTGTATGCCAAGATCACGAGTGTAAACCCGGCCAAAGTCGTCGGAAATTTTAAGAGCGTTAAAAATCCCTCAGTATGCCTTCCTTCAAAGGAGAGAAAACCCAGCAGGCCTATGTCATAGATTTGTTGCATGTAAAAGAACCTTCCACTAACTACAATTATGTGAAGCTAAATTTGCAGGGTAGATTTGATTAACGGTCTATTAGTTCCAACGTTCACCGCCAGTTCAGTGGTATCTAGTAGCCAATTTCGTGGCTAGGTGTTGTTGACGGTAGCATTTGGTAGTAAAAGTAGGAGCTACTTGAAATTGATCGTCTGCAGTCCCTACCTGAATTACAGTAACACACACTAATACAGTCATCACAATTAACACCAGTTATCAGACAGATTCTACACACACCCAAAGTACACTGGGCTACATGACCATGTTGTCGCAGCCCCTAAACTGAGGAACCAAAGTAATGTGGCTGAGGGTGGCTATGAGCTCTTGTTCTTACAAGGCGCATCCAGAAAGCAATTTTCTCTATTAAAGAAAAAAGAGAATGCAGTTAATGCAAAACTTTATTGGCAACAGGTTCAGCAATGTGTCAGCTATTTTCCAACATAGTCACCAAACTAATTGAGACACTTGTCATAAAGTGGTATCAACGTTTGTAGTGCTGTGTCATAGAAGTCTGCCCACTGCGAATGGAACCAGCTTGTAATACTTGTCTTCAGCTCTTGGTCAGTATGAAATTGCTGATTGGAGAACAGAAATTTGTTCAGGTGCAAGAAAAGGTGGAAATCACTGGGAGCAAGATGAGGACTGTACAGTGGATGATCAAACAACTCCCAGCCAAACTTCTACAGAACACTTGCTGTCCTGATCTTGCCCCCAGCGATTTCCACTTTTCTTTGCACCTCAAGAATTCCTGGCCTCTGGTCAGCATTTTCACAAAATTTATCATAATTGCTGTGGTTTATAAAGGACAATTATATTTATTTACTGAACGCCCTCATACAATGTTTTGAAGTTTAACTTATTATTTCAAATTTACTAAAAATAGCTGCATTTCTTTATCAATGAAGGACATTTATTTATTTTAGGGGGCGTGGTGGCACAGCGGTCAAGCTGTCATCACGGCGGACCGGGTTCGATTCCCGGTCAATGCATGTGAGATTTTCAAAGTGAAATGCCATGTCCTGTGGTTCGGATTCCACGTAAAAAGGAGGTCCCGTGGCTCATAATCTCAAGATTAACGGTCACGTAAATCTGCAATCTTCCTTCCTTTATTTTATTTTATTTATTTTTAAGATATTTTTTAAAAACCTCCTCATTTAAACAATAGAATGTGTATAATATCCTGTCACTAATATAAGACACTTAAGAATCGTCGAATTGCCAGCTATGTGGCAAAGGCAGTTAATGGAAGTCGTGAATTAGGAGTAGAATACCTTGTTAAAAAGTGGGGAAGGCTGCTCAGAGCGCAATTACACATAGGGGAGACTCAGCAAAATCTGCAATACTAATGATTGTTGGTAAACTTGATAAATTAAGTAAAAGAGTCTCAAGAAATACTATAAACATAGAAATTAAATTATTACATCTTCTTCTTTATCTGGCACTACAACCCGGTGTGAGCTTTGGCCTCCCCAACCACAGATTTGCATCGATTTTGATCTTGGACAGCTGTTCTCTAGGGTCGTACGTTCATTGTTTAAATTGACCAAAATGGGTTAGTTTGACTCCGCCCAATCAATACTATAAATTTCTTACTAAGATTTAATTTAATTTAACATACTAAACAGGTACATGTTTCGGACAATGACAATTGTCCTTCTTTAGCCTGTCACACATTCATAACCTTTTATACATATCAAAAAACACAAAAACACTCTTATTATTAAAATCATGCATGAGTGGAACACATTTTCCCTGTTGACAAAGCATTACATATTAGTTACTCAAGCAACATATTCTTTATTATTAAAAAGTTTGACACATTAAAAGTTGATCCTGTAAACTTTTGATTGGCTATATGAGTGAAACTTGTTACAATCCTGTTTCTCTGCGTACAAACTTGTTCTTTGCGTATTTCTTGCTAATGGACGGAGAAAGATACCATTGTTTGCAAGTCCACCTCTACTTTATCTTTCCATCGATTACTTGGTCTACCAGGGCGTCGGGTCTTCTTTCCATTCTGGCTTTATATATAATCTTTGGTGTTCTTTTGTCTTCCATCCCTTCAATGTGGCCCATGTCATAAAATAATTAGCAAAAAAGGTTTACTAAATACAGTCCTAAACTCCAAATTGATGGGAGAAGAAACAAACACCGACATCCATTGGTCACAACCGGAAAACAGACGGTTATATTCAAAAAAGTACATTTGACTTGTACGGTATACAAAAACAAAAGAAGAACACTATGAGAAATACAAAAACAAAAGAAACACACTATGAGAATTTGTGAATGCAAACTCACACTTCCCCCCATTCACAAATTGCAAAAAAAACTTAAAACAAAAAAAAAAATACATAACTAGCCTTACACTAACAACAAACATTTGCATATCATTCCTTGTATGGTAGCAAAGGGCAACATACAGGTCATGATCTGGGTTAAAATACAGACATGGATCACATTTGCTGCTGTTGACGACCCCCTTGGAATTTAAGCGCATGGCTGCCACCATTGCCTTCACGCTTTCACCCTCAGATTCTTCCTTCTTCAGCCTCGCATAAGTCTCCTGTTCTCGCTCCATCTTTAGTTTGTCCAACTTGTTCTTTCTCTCCTCCAACAATAGTTTGGCTCGCACTACCTTTACACTTAAGTTTTCTTCATTGCTTTCCAATGAACGTATCAAATTTTCGTACTCCCGCTTTTCCAGTCCTCTGAGAATAAAAGCAGCTTTGGCCTTATCCGTAAATTTTATACCTACATCGTCCAACCGTGCACACCAAGTGAGCACTTTATCAACAAATGTACGCATGCTAATGTCACTAGTTTTCTTAAAAAGACACAATTCTTCTAACATCGTCACAATTTGAAGGACTCCGGTATCGCAACATGAAGTCAGAAGATTCTGCCATGCTTCCTTAGCTGTCTCCGCTTCTTTGATATCACCTAGGAAAGGGTCGGTGACCAAACCTATGAGCAAGTTTTTCGCGTCTTGATCTTTGCCCAGTTGGGCCTCGGAGTACTCTTCAACGGGTGTATCTTCTATCTCTCCTGTATCGGTCTTTCGTGGGAAACCTTGAACCGCGTCCCACAGACGCCTTGTTTGAAGCAATGCCTTTGTTCGGGTGCTCCACGCTTCCCAATTGTCGTCCTGTAACCTCACTATTGCAACTACTCGCTCGCTGCTTCCCGTAGCTGAATCCATGTTAGTATGTATACTTAAAGCATACAAATAGTCCTCACAACAGAAAAATCGTCCACAAAATTCACCAAAAACTATCTTGGATGCACACTTAACTGCCGTCCACATGTGCGCCGCACATATCAACACCTTTTAACGACCGACATTCTCCCATCACAAAGTCAACACATTAACAACAATAAGTGTTTAACTGGGCTCATAACCTGTCATAAAATAATTAGCAAAAAAGGTTTACTAAATACAGTCCTAAACTCCAAATTGATGGGAGAAGAAACAAACACCGACATCCATTGGTCACAACCAGAAAACAGACGGTTATATTCAAAAAAGTACATTTGACTTGTACGGTATACAAAAACAAAAGAAGAACACTATGAGAAATACAAAAACAAAAGAAACACACTATGAGAATTTGTGAATGCAAACTCACAGCCCAGCCATCGTAGTCTTTGTGATTTTATATATCGTACAATGTCTTCACTTTTGAGGATTTCATCTACAGTATTTCTCTATTAGTTCGTATCCTCCATTCTCCTCTATCCAATACAGCACCATAAATTCTCCGTATTATTTTCCTCTCAAACACCCTAAGTTTATTGCAATCCTGAAATTATTACATATTTGTGGCATAAATGCAGTTCTTATAATTTCAACTGTGCAAATTTGAATTTAGTACGGTAACTTTTTAGTTGTATATTTTTTTGTTGATACTAGTGGTACTAGTGCTAAATTTGTGATACCTTGTCTAAATGTACAATATGATAAGTCAAATAATATGCTACATTACTATCACTGAAACACATGTGATTTTAAAAATACTTCACAAACAAAATACAACATAGGTTTTCATGTTTTTACCACCAGGAGGTAGCATTTGTCGTTTCGAAATTCACAGTAAAGAGAAATTAAATACTTTAGTTGGCTCAACACAACTGGTGAGATGAACTCGTCTCTTGCATTTGGGTATCTCTGCAAAAGAAAAAGTATATTTCAGGATTGCGGAATTAGCCATACTACGGAGTTATCAAAGTCTTCCCTACATTACCCACACATTTCTATTCAATTTTAATGGCTTATTAAGTAGCAAAATTGTGTTTTGGTATGAATGTAAAAGGCTTTTAATATATCAGTTAGTGTCTCAAAATATTACAGGATATTTAGTGTTCTGTGGTTTGAGTGCAACTTTATAGTATTTTGTAATTAGTTTATATTGTATTCCCAAATAATCTATGGAGTGGGGACAACCGGGTGAGCAGAGCCTCAATCAAGCAGGATTTGTGCTCACCTGGTGCCAAAGCTTCTGCCTGGACCTCCCTCATCCACCAGCTTGCTTTTAATGGGACAGGGCTAAGAAGGAATCTCTTGTAGATTATGGAACTGAGGAAATGTGTAAACCTTGGCCTTGCTATTTAAACAGGTTCTTCAACTAATGCAGAATACCTGGTATTCTCATCAAGTTGTCCAAGAAATACTGCTTTAGCCTACTGCACTACTTATGTTTTTACCCAAGCAGTGAAACCATGTGATCTGCAGCATCAGTGAAGTGTGTGTTAATGTCCCTTTTAAGTGCGTTCGTTTTATAAACTTTCACGGAGCAAGAGAGACATAAATCACAATCAGGAAGATGATATGAAATAGTCCTTACACCAACAAAAGAAAAAGATGTTCACTTAGGAACATAGCAAGGGGGTGCAACCCTATCCATCACTCTTGCACCCTTCTGTGCACCCTCAATATTGTTGGAAGAATACAAGAAAATATTTTAAAATATCCTAAATACGTGTTTTTATATGGTAATGCCTGCCAGAAACGTTAGAAAGAAGAAAACTTATTGCTTTACATGGCCATTAATCTCACTATCATAAGCTACAAGAACTCCTTTTTCTGTGGATTGGATATCACCAGATATGAAATTTTACTTCAAATATTCCACATACATTATCCGGGAATAGAACTGCTGCACCTTGGTTGAAGGCAAGCACATTGACCGCTGCACCATCCAGAAAACATGTGTAAGGGAGCAGCTCTGGAAGATGTTTCTTTCCTTGTCAAATAATGAATCGTGGGATCTGTGTTGACATGGGTTCATTGTTGCAATGCATTTGTCATTGCAGGTCTTTTTATAAGGAGGACTTAATTTGAATGTGGGAAGCTACAACTTGTTTGTTGTCTTATTCACTGTGTAATGCAAGAATGGCTGTTTCTAGAACGATCCTTGCCAGTCTTCACCTTTCTTGAATTATGTCAGTCATATTCTTATGCCTCCACCCCCAACCAAAAAGAAATACAAAAATAATAAAACCAATTAAGTCACTGCGCTGAAATTATATCTTGTCAATATAAAGCTTATGAAGTGCACAACTTCAACACCCGCAATGGCAGAGACTGGCCTCTAATCAGTCTGGTTTGAGCAACGATTAATAACATAACTTATTAAATTGTATGCTATGTTGGCTCTGAGGTGTTAAGTGTTCCATCATTGCTGCTGATTCCAGCATGTTTTCATGGTGTTCTCAGCTGTTTCTGCTGTGCTGAGCCGGTGCATTTGTGTTTTCATTGGCGTCTACAGACCACAGTGAGGCGTGTATTGAAAGTTTTCATAGTTCATAAGACTTTCGACATCACTTATGTTACTTTGTGCGTTAAAATTTTTCGATCTCTCTTTATAGTGCACCATATGGGATTCAATTTTAAGGGAATTTTTAGTGTTATGCTCAACAATTATCTTGTATCGTTTTCTGACATATCGGCTTTTGAAGGGGCCAAAGCTAATAATTAGGTCTCGAAACATGTCCCACTAATGACCACACAGTGAGCATATTTAATAAAAGTATTGATCTGGTAGAACCTTTAACCTGTTTATACTAATTAGTTTATCAATACGGAACCAGAATGAACCTTTTAAGTTCTAAAATCACTCCTCAAGTGTAAAGCATAATATTAGTGTTGCTGCAACCACTTGCCAACATAAATATACGTAGATATGAAACTAATCATTCTACTTGAAATGGATACTGTACGTTTAAAAATTAAAATGCTGGTGTTCCACCTGATGAATACTGTAATTGGACGTAATTGTGAGATTAAGTCAATCCCCCGTACATATTTCAGAGCATTTTTGCTCCTTTAGCGGGATGCTTATAGTGCTCTGTACTGTATACCAACCACCTACTACAGGGTCTTTCATATAAAATAAGAGCGCCAAGCGACGGCTTTGTTAACCGCAGCTGCGGTCACCTTGGCCGAGCTTGTGGCGCGCCACGGTCCCCTGCTGAAGTATTGAAAGCGCGCGCATAGTACACACGAGGGCTTTTTTTTTTTTTTCCGATGGACTGTATAAAAATAACAGATTGGTATTACCAAACTTGACCTTGCAATGAGCGTGCAGGTGCTCAGTCGCCAGTCTAAACCTCAAGTGCTAACATGGTGAGACAGTTATCATTGCAATATCGTATTTTGTTATGTAAAACTTATTTTAAGTCGAGTCGGCTCGGCGGGTACGTGATGCATTTGTTCAGCAATTTCCTGATGAAGTGCCACCTTCACTAGCACAGATACACGTAATTGCAAATAAGTTTGACACTACTGGCTCGGTGCTCAATAAAAACATGCCCGCACACCAACAGTTTTAACAGAGGATGAGCTAGATGACATTGGCGAGAATCTTGAATGGTCTCCGAATAAATCACTCACAAAATTAGCACAAGTAGGGTTTCATCAACAATAACTAACTAACTAACTATAGTAAGATTTCAGCATTGAACACACGCTAGCAAGGCCACTGCATCATGTAGGATTGTACACACGCTTAGTCTAAAGCAGGGGAGCGCCAAAAGCTCAGCCAAGGTGACCGCAGCAGCGGTTAACAAAGCCGCCGCTTGCCGCTCTTATTTTATATGAAAGACCTTGTATAAGGACAATGTATATTGTCAAAGATGCTAATGGTTGAATCTCTGTTGAAGCTATAATCAACAAATTCTCCTTTGGAAGTGTTAATATTCCTGAAATCTTATTTCTTTATCTCCTTAACCTAAGGTGCTTGATATTTTTTAAACATAAAAACAATTAAAATTCAAAAGCAAAATAAAATGTGATAATAAAAATTATATTTAATGATAAATATCCTTGTAAAAATTAAAAATAAATAAGCTTTTAAAAATTAAAATTATAATTATTTTATAATCTTAATTACTATATGAGATTACAATAAACATGAACTTTAAAATGCTAAAGAAAACAATAAAAAATTAAAATGTGACTAAAATAATTACAATGCAAATAAAATGTCTTCTTCTCTCATCTTCTTTCCTAAGCGTCCAAGTTTCCGCTCCATACAATGCTACACAAAACATTACATTAATCTCTTCCTTAGGCTTACTTTCATTGCTCCACAAAATAATTGTCTTTTCTTACTGAAGGCTTGTTTTGCTATTGCAATCCTTGTTTTTATTTCTTTGGTACATTATCATTTCTTGTGTAACCCCACTTCCTAGGGATTTAAAACTATCTACCTGTTCAATTTCATCTTACAGAATTGCAAAATATTTCCCTATGCATGTTAACTGTATTAAGAATCCCAAATTGTTGTGTGCACTTGCAAAATATATTTCATAAAATAAATGAGTCGTCTAGTATCAAAACCGGCCAAGTCACTTAAGGCATATTTTTCAGTATGGATGAAAAACCTCTAGAGACAAAGCAATGGTGGTCACAAAAGATTTTATTGCATAGTTATATCCGTAATGGTTTACTATTTAAGTTCTGCGATTTTGAGAAATCTGATTCATAATGAACCCATCTTTTTTTGCTAATATTAATTTTGACTTGGCCGTTTTTGTTGCAATTTAGTATAATTTTAGTCTTTTTTTGTATAACTTTTCTTTTTAAATTCCAAACTCCAGTGAAAAAAGGCAATTAAATTAAAATAAATTGACATTGTAATTACCTGTCTTTATTGCAATAAAAACGAAAGCATTCTGCTTAAATTGGATAGTAATATATGAAGATGAACATGAGAAAGCTGAGGAGTATACAAAATAGGTCTTATATCATTAAAAGTTAGTAGTTCACTTAGATCTTGAACACAGTAAAAGAAAATGAGTCACTTATTAAAATAGGAACAATATGCACGTTACACTACACAAAAATGAGAAAATACGAGCACACAGGATATACGATTGCTTTCGCGCCAATGCGGTAAGAAGCCCGCGGATAGATAGATAGATAGATAGATTTTTATTAATTCCATTTGATCAAATACATGCATTCAATACATTTTTGATATAGGACACGTCAGAATTTACATGCATAAAATAAAAGAACTAACAGGTATATATTACTAAGATTATAACTATTTATAACTTATTATAATAGCAAATCTTAATAGATACAATCTTATTGCACAACTATTTACACCTCACTCTATTATCATAATATGAAAACTTAATTCTATAAATACAACAACATACAGCTAGGTATTAAAATTAAATTAAAAAAGTAAAATATAGTTATAGATTCCATCACTCCTATACGCTAAAATATTCAACTACTGAGTAAAAACAATGGCACTGCAGATAAGCTTTCAACATTCTATCAAAGGTTTTTATTTTTGGGGCCAGTTTTATATACTGGGGTAGTTTATTGTATAATTTAACTCCAGTGTGAAAAGTTCCTTTTTGATATATGCTTGTGTGTGTGTGTGAAATATGAATGTTTTGATTTTGTCTTGTGTTATGCCTATGAACATCATTGTTTGTTTTAAGAAAAACATCTTTATTCATTAAATTCTTTTTAAAAAACATAATACTTTCAAAGATATATATGCAGGGCAGTGGGAGAATGTTTAAATCTTTAAACAGAGGTCTACATGATTCTCTCGAGTTTACATTTGCCATAATTCTAATCGCTCTCTTTTGTATCCTAAACGTGCTTAGTACATCTGGCGACATACCCCAAAATATGATCCCATATCTTAAGTATGAATGGAAATAAGCAAAATAAGTATTTCTTAATGTGTGCATGCTAGTGCAGGTTTTCAAAATACGTAACGCAAAGCACATCGAGTTCAGTTTAGTATTCAGATATTGTATATGTTTATTCCATTTCAAGTCTTGTTGTATCCATAGTCCTAAAAACTTTGTTTCTGATTTATTTTCTATTTGATGACCATTTAATGTTATATTGGGCATCGCAGGATTCCTATTCTGTATAGTGTGGAAATTTAGACATACTGTCTTTTTATAGTTTATTATGAGGCGATTATCTTGTGACCATTTGGTTAACTCTCCTGTAACGGAGTCAGCAGACTGCTGTATGACCTGTTTAGTTTCACCTTTTATTACGAGTGTTGTATCGTCCGCAAACAAAATTTCCTTATGTGAATGAACGTTCTGTGTTATATCATTGATATATAGAAGAAAGAGTAGTGGGCCCAAAACCGATCCCTGGGGTACTCCAAATTCAATAATTCCCTCATTGGACAATGTTTCATTAAGTAATTTGGTTCCCTCATCCTTGTGTCTCAAGCTTACTATTTGTTTACGCCTTGTTAAGTAAGACTCTATCCATTTATTAGCTAGACCTCTAACACCATATTGATTTAGTTTGGTAAGGAGGATTTTATGGTCAACTACATCAAATGCTTTCGATAAATCCAAGAATAGGCCAGTTACATGTTCCTTATTGTCAATTAATTTCAGTATACTATTACTACATTCGTAAATTGCTGTCTGTGTAGATTTTTCCGTTCTAAATCCATGTTGTGAGTTTGATAATATTTTATTTTTTTCTATGAAACTTATCAGTCTCTTATACATAATTTTTTCCACAATTTTTGCAATACCAGTTGGTAAGGTAATAGGACGATAGTTATCTAATTCATCTTTTGAACCGTTTTTGTGCACTGGAATTACTTTTGATAACTTCAAAATATCCGGGTAAGTTCCTGAGAGAATTGAACTGTTTATTAAGTGCGTAAGTGGATTTATTATATTTTCGGCACATTTCTTTAAAATTGCATCAGGGATGCCATCAATGCCAGCACAGAATTTATTTTTTAGCTCTTTTATAACTATTCTTACCTCTTCACTTGTGACATGATTTATAAATAAAGAATCACTGCATATATTTATTTTATTATTAGAATTTAGTGTATTTACCTGTGATTTATTTAATAATTTTTGCGGAATTTCCAGAAAATAGTCATTAAAAGTGTTTGCTATTTCCTCTGGATTATTAATCACTTTATTATTTCTGGTCAGTGTAATGTTCCTTTGTATTTTAGCATATTTTCCAGTTTCTTTCTTTATTACGGACCACATAGCCCTGTTTTTATTAGATGATTGGGAAATAAAATTATCATTATGCATTTTCTTTGCTAGTCTTATTACCTTAAACAAAATACAAATACAAATTATTACGACTTCGAAGAGTATACAATATAAGGAACAATGTTGCCTACTGATATTATCACATTCTTGTATAATCTAACAACGCAAGATTCCAAACAATAATGCTGCGACATGAAGATTGCTACTCGTTCTTTGACATGGCCGGTTATGAAAGCACTGCCTGCATGACTTGGCCCATTTTGTTGCACGACCAAGAATTCAGTGCTCTGTAACATGAAGACATGGACGATTTTGAAGCATATTCTTGTTTCGACTGATAGTGCTATACTTCTACTTCAAATTGATAACCTTAACTCATTTTTGTAAATTTTGTGACTTGGCCGGTTTTGATACTAGACGACTCAAATATTAAAATGTTTTCTATAAAATAAGATTTGTACGGTATGTTTTTAAATTATAACTGTGCATCAGATGCTTTTCTCAAAATGACATTGTCTTTCCGGAATAGCTAGAAGTGGATAGTAATAATTGAAAGTATTTCAAGAGGGTCCCAAGAAAAAAATGGATAGGGGCCTTAAATCCTCTCAGTGTGTCTATGAGTACTCTGCTGAGATAGAAATATCAATTGCCAATAAGGAAACACTGAAAAATTGCTTCAGAGCTCTCTGTAGGAGCGAAATTCTCTGAAATATGTATGGGTAATTATTTATTATCTCACAATTACGTCCAATTACAGTATTCATAAAGTGGAGCACCAGTGTTTTATTTGTTAATTAAAGATTACAAGTAGATATTTTTAAATACATAGGAGGTTGAGTTACACAAGAAATGATATGCACTAAAGAAATAGAAACAAGGATTGCAATAGCAAAAGAAGCCTTCAGTAAGAAAAGAAAATTGTGGAGCAATGAAAGTAAGCCTAAGGAAGAGATTAGTGAAATGTTTTGTTTGGAGTGTATCTATGAATGGAGCGGAAACTTGGACAAGACGAGAGAAGAATAGAGGCTTTTGAAATGTGTCTATTGAGGAGAATGGGGAGAATAAGTTGGAAGGGCAAAGTGAGAAATGAGGAAGTATTAAAGAAAGTAGGTAGCCCCAAAGACTATTTTACAAAACTATTTTATTTTATTTTTTTATCAGTTACAGCTTAGAGCTCCTCATGTCCTACATGGAGGAATCGCCACTGATGTGGAGTATTTATTTTCCATATTTAGAAGTTTTAACACATATGTTCCATATTCTTTGTCAATCAATATGTAGTCCATATTTTAGCTATTTAATTCTAGTAAATTAGCAGTCCTGTCGATAATGTTAAAGATCTATTTTTAAATAAAAATTTAAATCGTGGTACAGGTAAAGTTGCAGATGTGGCAAAATTGAAGATGAACCCTGTACTTTCAAAGAACCCTGGATATGAAGCAATGCGAATGGTTGCTGCAATTTTGTGTGGAGATTTAAGTGTAAAGGTAACGTTGGATTTAACTCCAGCAAACATCGTGAATGCCGGCCCCGTGGTGTTGGGGTAGGGCACCTGCCTCTCACTCGGAGGCCCTGGGTTCAATCCCCGGCTCCGTCAAGGATTTTAAAACTGACGTGAGGGTTGGAACGGGGTGTACTCAGCCTCGTGAGGACAATTGAGTAGCTGTCTGACAGTGAGACAGCGCCCCGATCACGAATACCGAGATTAACAGCCGAGGGGACCCGACGCGCTGATCACGCGTCACCCCAATATCTGCAGGCCAAATGGCTGGGCAGCAGTCGCTTGGTCGGCCTTAGCCCGTCATGAGCTGTATAGTGCCAGTGGTTGACTCTTTTTTTTTTTTTGAAACATTGTGAAGTTCAAATATGTCCCTGTTATCTCTTCTGATGTTGAACGCAGTTTCAGTCAATATTAATCTGTTCTTAGAGACAATCGGAGAACATTCACTTTCCAGCACTTAAAATAACATTTTGTAATCCATTGTTTTGGTAACAGGGAATAAATGATTGAGTATTCTTCAAAAATTATCATCATCATCATCATTATCATTCTCCAACTCCAGTTTCCCGGTTGTGGAGTACAAGCGCTCACCATCTCCATCTATCTTCATACATCATCTGTTCCAGGACGTCTTCCCATTTGTGTCCTCTCTCCTCTATGTCTGATCTTACAGTCTCTCTTCCAGCGTTTTCTTGGCCTTCCTCGTGGTCTTCTTCCTATGAGGTTAAGGTCAAATATTTTCTGGCAGGTCTTTCTATGTTCTTCCTCATTGTGTGCCCATACCACTAAAGTCTGCGTTTCTTTATGGCACTGGTAATAGGAACCTCGATGCCAGCTACTTTCCTATTAACTTCATTTCTGTTCTTGTCCTTTCTTGTACAGTGGAACTGGGATAATTCGAACTTCAAAGGACCAGTAAAAATATTCGAATTATCCAAAAATTCGAATTAATAAAGTTCTTTGAAAAGGTTAGAGAAAATATATTGTATTACGTTTACATAATGATTTACGTTCAACAAAGCAAATTAACAGACAACGGTACTGTATAATGACTGTATCGTGATAAACCTCAAAAGTTTCAAATGATAAAATAAAACCAAAATGTACTATTCACCTATTTAACGACAGTAGTAATCCAGCAATCTAGTAAGTATTAGAGAAATCGACTGTTTTTCAAAAAAGTTTGAGATTTTTACCTGTTTCCTACAATTAAGTCTCTTGGCCATCACAAAAGAATCTAACAAATTTTAGGAACGGAAAACAGAATCACTTACGTCATTTCTACTTTCAAAAAAACGCCTAAGTTCTGTGATGTGGTTTGTTGCTTGGGCTGCACTCTGAACAGTTTTTTTGGGAACTCCCTCCACGAGTTCATCGCCAGATGCGTCGTCACCATCTTGATTTTTGGAGTTCAGTACATCGGCGATGATTTCTGCGTCGGTCATCTAACCACAAACTGAAACATTTTCGTCCAATCGGCTTTTTACACGTAAAAACTTCGAATTATCCAAAATATAATTCGAATTAACCACGATTTTTTAGCATTGATTGTATATAAAATGCTAGGGACCAAAGGAAAAATTTGAATTAAAGAAGATTTTGAATTATAGAAGTTCGAATTAGACACGTTCCACTGTAGTTTGGTTCATGGTTCTGATGAATCTCATTTCAGTTGCTTGAATTCTACTGTAGTCTTTTGTTTAGTATGGTACAAGTCTCTAAACCATATGTAAGGATTGGTACGAAGTAGGTGTGGTACATGATTGTTTTTGATTTTTGTGGTATTTTGAAGTCCCAGAGAAGATTTCTGATTTGACTGTAAAAGTTTGATGCTTTTTGTATCCTGCTGAGTATTTCCTGCTTTACAGTGTTGTCTTTCGAGATTGTGCTTCCAAGGTATTTGAAGTGAGAAACTTAGTCTATTTTCACTCCTTCTAGAAAAATATTTGAGCTTGTTCCTTCCCTGTTGATGGTCATTTCAACTGTCTTTGCTTTGCTCATCTTCAGTCCAAAATTTTTGAATGTATTGATATTAAAATGAGAAGTGCAACGTTATGTTTCAAGTAGATCTATTGTACTTTGTTTAGATTCGTTGAATTTGGATATTAAAATAGAATAATAGTTTTATGTTATTTTAAGTCCATATATAATTCCATATTTCAATAAAAATAACTAAATATATATATAAATATTTCATTAATTATTAGTACATATAAATCCTTTTCCTGTATATTACTGTATTATGAAGATGCAGTAGGATACCGGTACCATAGTATTTTTAAACACACTATCATACAGTGAATCATTACGAAGAACTCTTCATATCAGGGGCGGATCTAGGGGAGGGCGAGGAGGGCGACCGCCCAGGGCCCCGCGGTCTGGGGGGCCCCTCGCCATGGATTTTTTTAAATTTAATTAATTAATTAATTATACTTTTCAAACTAATTTATAATTCATATTCCTTTCTTCCAGTGCAACTATGACCTCTCGTGACCGTTAAGAAAGTTTAGATTTCAGTGAAATAATAGAAGACTTTAGTCGGGAAAAAAGTCGCAAAGTAATATTTTAATATTTCATAGTTTACATAATCTTCTTCAAGGGGACTTAAAGGTTTATTTCATATTATTTAACAAATGTACTGTAGTGTATTCAAAATATTGTAACTATTCTTTATTTTATTATTATTGAACTATTTTCCATTTGATTTCATATTTTTTAAATTTCCTATTGTTGTGGGCCCCACCTTATCATATCGCCCAGGGCCCCGCAAGGCCTAGATCCGCCACTGCTTCATATCCTACTACAGACAGCTGGATGTCCTTCCTGATGACAGTCTCATGAGAGAAGTTAACGGACCGAAGACAAATGAAACAGTGCAAGATGCTGAATGAAAATGGCTGTGACCTATGATTTCATTAATTATTAGTACATATAAATCCTTTTCCTGTATATTACTGTATTATGAAGATGCAGTAGGATACCGGTACCATAGTATTTTTAAACACACTATCATACAGTGGTGTTGAAAAAGGACAAGCAATGTTGCGGTTTGAATCCACTCGTCTCTATAATCTGGATATAGCCTGGCCCCCTGGCCTTGGCCATAAACATACTGCTGGGTTGGGCAAAACTGAAATATAGCTTGAAACTTCCTGAAACACTGTGCTCGTATGTGGGTTAATCCCAGGGAGGAAATACTTGGCAAGCTTACTGTAAACCAACTGCCACAAAAACTTGTCCTATTCGCTTCTCTCTCTCAAACCAGATCATCAGTGAGAAATGGTACATGCCTCCTGGAGAAAATAGATGCACCATGGATCGGAGATGACCCAGAACTAATTTGAGGAAGTGAAAGGGTATCTTAACCTGCTCGAGGATATAGAGGAAATACATTTCTTATTCTAGTGTATCCTTGGGCATGACAGGAAATGGACCATGTGCTTCCTTCCAAAGCTGGTTTTAGATCAGACCCAATATATTCCATTACAATATACTGTATTCTCTTGTCCAGACCTAATCATTCTCATCTTCTTTTAATAAGATTCTATAATTTACCCTATCAAAGGCCTTACAGAGATCAGCGGCTACGCTATCCAAAGCTTCAGATATATCTTGATTATTTATTTATCGTATGGCTCTTAGTACCAGGAGAGTCCGAGGACATGTTCGGCTCGCCGTAGTCTGTAGCTGCTTCCGGTGGACACCGTTAGGGTGAGCTACAAGTTCTGTTCAATTTCACGCATTTCACTTTCGCTACCAGATATCAATGATACCCAGTGGTGAACGTTGGAACTTTGATAGAGCATTCCAACGAAATCTAACCTAACAATTTAGCTTCACACAAGTTTAGTCTGTGGAAGGATCTTTTACATGCCGTAAATCTATGACATGGGACCGCCGGCTTTACTTCCCCTCTTAAGGAAGGCATACTGAAGGATTTTTATCGCTCTTAAAAAATCCAACGACTTCAGCCGGGTTTGAACAGTAGTTCAGCATGCTACCAACTATGCCACCGAAGCTGCTTATATCTTGATGAAAACCAGCTACTAGAGATTCACAAGAAAAACCCTACCTAAATCCAACTGATATGTTTACATGGTTCTCTGTATGGTATGTTTGCCAATCCTGATGTTCATTTCTGAAGAATGATTTTCCTTTCACTTCACAAGCCAGATGTTTATGCTATTATATAATTGTCAGTCAATTTTGTAGATGAGCTTCATTGTAAAGCACAGCACAGGACAATGGCTTATGATCAAATTTAGAAGTATTTTTGAGTGAAAGTCAATGCTGAGTCACTAATGTGAGTTTCACCTGTTCCTCTCCACAAAGCATTGCCAACATCAATTTGCTACAGAGACTGCACATTACCTTCCGTCAGCTCTGTGTTAGCTCACCAACTTCAAGGTGGCTGGAACATTACAATGTTAATTAATGATAATAATAGAGTAATTTTATAGTTGGGTGATGACCTTCTATAGGATTACTTGACTAAAGTCCTTGTATATCTTACAAGTTGTCACTTAGCATGATTAGGATTGGCAGGTGTCTCAGTTTCTCATAACACCATATAGGGTATCCCACACCTTTTATTTATTTTTTATTGGTTCTTGGCGTCACTGGCAAGAACACTAATTTTAGGATTACTCACTTGCTTAGCTCAGTAGTCTGTCAAGACTGAATACTGATTCTATTATTAGATCAAAATCTGCTGTTTTTCTATCGGTCAACACGTACTCAGGGGTGTAAAACTCCTCGCAAACGTGGAAATTTATAAACTGCAGTTACCTACTGTACCTAACAGGGAATGTTTTTTTTATTTATTTAAGGTTTTAAAGTTGGAAATAACACGGTAATGTAGGCCTAATGCTATTATAAAAAAAATGAGTTTTATTAATTATTTCTAATTAATATATAAAATACAATCGGAATACAAACCACAAAACTTTTTTGTCAACATCTAGCAAAAGACCCGAACACTGACTTACCTCTGAGATAATAGTTCGAAAATGCACCTTTTCGAATTGTTGTGGTAAGGGGACACAGCCCATAGCGTCTCGGCTAAGTTAGCGGCTCGGAGGGAAACTGGAGAGGGGAATAAAGAAATTATGACTAAGCAAGTTAAGGTGGCTTTTCCGATTTCTGCCTAACCTAGTATTAAATCATTTATAGAATAGTTTCGGGTTATCTTACAACAATTTTATATTTTTAAGGATACTTCAACATTTTGTCTTGCACCTAGAACTGCCCCCCCCCCCCCTGCCATCCCCATGTTTTACACCCCTGAATGTACCCAATTTGTGCTTGGATCCAAATGTATTTATTAATTTCATGTAAATCGTTTTCAGGATTAGGGAATAACCCAGCACAATTGAGTACAATCATGTTGACCAACTGAAAAACATCAAATTTTGATTACTTTGGCAACACTGAAAATGGCTTCAAACACCATAATGCTATTATTAGAATGCTATCTCCTTACATGTTTCAGAGAGCTTTTGCTCCTTTTTCAGCAGAATGTTAACAAAGAAAAAAAGAAAAGCACAACTTTAGAATTTAAAGATATAACAGGATACTGATGACTGACCACCTTGTGGTGGAGCATAATGCATTCTTGGCTGTCGTCTGGGAGGTCTGGGTTAGATTCCCTGCTCTGCCAAGAAATTTGAATTCTAGTGTAAGGGCTGGAAAGGGGTATACTCAGCCTCGTGAGGCAAAACTGAGAAGAGGGTTTGATTCCCACCTCAGCCATCCTGGAAGTGATTTTCCGTGGTTTCCCAATTCTACTCCAGGCAAATTCTGTTCCTAACGTAAGGCCATGGCTGCCTCCTTCCCAATCCTATCCCCAATTTACAAAAACACATACTAGTACAGCCATCACAATAACACAGGTTATTACACACCGAAATACACGGCGCTATATTACCATGATATCTTGGCCCCTAAAATAAACAACTATTGATGACCTTGTAACAAAGAATTTAAAATATATAAAAATCTGAATAAAGAAACAGTTAACAAACATGATCCTAAAAAATCTAAACAGTGGTATACTTGTTCATTAATACATTATTTATTTGTACAGTTTAAACCCACAATGGAACACTTAAATCCAACCAAATACATATCAAGTCTTCCACAGTATAACTTATTTCTTCATCATCTTTCTTCCCGCCCAGTATTTCTTCATTCGGGTCGATATTTCCACTCTTTCGTCTACAGTTATGACATACTGTTTACGTTAAACAATTTGTAAAGGAAGTCTTGTATATTTGTCTTTCATTCAATGTGCTGCATTGTAATGTTTAATTCATCTAAATCCGTTTGTACTTCCTTGAACCAGTCATTTTTCATTTTGTTTTTCCAAAAATATTAAAAAAGTTGTTTCAAAATTCTCGTGTTCTTTAACCTTTTGATGCGACAATAAAAAGCAATATTACATAATAATTAAATAAATTAAATTACCATCAAATATATGTCAAAACAATTTTCTTGAGGATAACAAATACAAAGTTGTCAAAGATTTCCACGGATATCCTCAAAATGTTTTGGCATGTGGATATAGTAGCATGGCTGTGCAGATAGCGGATAATGTTTGGAGTAAACTTGCGGATAGTTTTTGGAATACAATCCCAACTTGTTAAATATCATTACTAGAACCGAATCTATATGACATATTTTTCTGTTATGTTTTTTCTTTTTTTTTCTTTTTTTCATGACAAATGTAAGATGATGATTTAAGCTAATCTCAAACAAATTATGTCATTAAGCATAATTAACACTCTGAACTGAAAAAGGTTGTAATTCTGGCTGTATAACTTCTTTATCTTCTTGCTTCCTGCTATGGTGAGTGTGAGTTGGGAGAATTTTAACATGATTGAAAAATTTGATAACATTCTGAGAGTTAAGTCAACCATGAGATGACCTTGAAGAGTGAGGGAACCTTCATGTCTCATTATAAACTTGTTCCACACTTCATGCTTTCACTACATTGATGATAGATACATGTTGCTTCTTTCACTGCATGAGAAGCCTCCTTTCTCTAAGTTTTCAACAACTGAACCAGATGTTTTATTTCTGTCCCTCATTATTCTCTATGCTAGCCTTTGATCCAAAGGGTCCTGGGTTCCATTCCTGGCCAGGGCATGTTTTTTTTTATTATCCAAAGGGTCCTGGGTTCCATTCCTGGCCAGGGCATGGGGTTTTTAGTTCATATGGTCAATTTTCTGGCTCGGGGCTGTTTGAAACAAATAAGTGCACAGTGTACAGGTCACCCATAACTAGAAAGACCTGACAGGTTGCGTGGCAGTAATATTCTTGCCTGTTGTGGAATCGAATCCCAGTGCAGTCACTTGACATTTGAGGGTGCTTAAATGCAAGGGAGCTGTGTCAGTAGATATACTGGCAAGTTAAGGATCCCTTTTTGGGAAAAGCTCTGACACCCCAGCATCTATAAAAGCCACAGTTGTTAAAAGGGGTGTAAAACCAATAACATTATCATTATATTAAAAAAAATAGGTAGAGTCTTGATTATCCGACCTAAACTGGACCTGTAGTACATCGGGTCACCGAAAATGTCGGATAATACAGAATAACTTTGAAAATGTACTAAAACAAATAGGTAGGCTACATTGCATTAATAGAACAATGGCATGTTTTACGGTACTTTATTTACTGAATTATCAATTCACTGTATATGAATTATTGAACAAAAATGTACCAAATGCCTTAAGTAAAGGAACTTGTCAAAACTGTCTGCTTGCCTGCTGATTCACGTTTTCTTGCTGCGAGATCTCGCCATCAACGAAAAATCCACACCTCCATTGCGCTTGCCTCCGGCTGTTGCTCCACGTACGTTAATGCCATATCCAATGTACTCTATCCTTCACTGTGAGTCATCATTTTATCCTTTTGTTCTGCAAATACCTCGTTCTTCATCCTCATTTCCGTTAGCATTCACGAAATCAATAATATCAGGGTCAGTTAGTTCAAACAACTGATCTTGTGAACACACTTACTCACAACTTGAGTCGTAGCATCCTCACAGCCAGGAATGCAATTCATCAAGGGAACAATGTCGGATAAGCGAAGGTCGGTTGAGTGGGACTGCATCTGGCCTCTTCAGCTGTAGTCAGAATGACTGTGTGACAGATACTCTTCAATAGAATAGAAGCAATGTCCCAACAAAAATTACTTCTTAAACTGCTAATAGATATTGTCGCCTCCATGGTGTTGGGGTAGCACACGTGCCTCGCCCTCATAGACCTTGGCTCCATCAGGGATTTTAGAAACTGATGTGAGGGCTGGAACGGGGTGCACTCAGCCTCATGAGGACAATTGAGTAGCTGTCTGACATTGATGCAGCACACCGGTCATGGAGACCAAGATTAACGGCCCAGGGGATCCGGCGCACTAACCATGATCTGCAGGCCAAAAGGCTGGGCAGCGGTCGCTTGGTAGGCCTAGGAATCATGGACTGTAGCGCCACGGGGTTTGGTTTGGCCAATAAATATTAGGGTTGAGGGAATTTCCTTTCTGATTACTTGTTTGTTGTCTTACTGCTACTAGTATATAAAGAATATTTTTGTATAGTGTTATGTTGATGGATATCAATATTTTGCTGAAATATGTTGCTATTTCCATATTTCTCTTCACAAATCAAATAATCTCTAATATTATTATTATTAACTTTATTGGCCACATTGGACCACTTGAGCCTTCCATGTGCACTTTTTCTTTGAAGGTTGTACTGTTTGATTCTTCTTATCTGCCCAGGACTTCTTCATTCGTTCTGATTGCAGTGTTCTTAATTCGTCTGAAATCTCTACAGGCCATCTGTGCATCATTTCTGCTGAAAATTAGTGATTCTTAAGAAGGGTGGAAATTTTATTCTTATTCTCTGCATCTGTAATTTCGAGTCCAACTGTTTTGAGATCCTCTTGAATTTCTTTGATCCAATGCCCTCCAGTCTTCTTTCCCAGATTTCTCATCACTAGTTGTCGTAAAATCCTGTTTTCTGGTAATTGTAGGATGTGAAAGAAATAAGAGATTCTTTTCTTCTTCATCGGGCTGGTAACTGGATCAATCTCTAGATAGACTGTTTCATTGGAGAGGATTCTCCAGACTCCTTCAACCTGGTACTTTTTATTTATGCAGGTTCTGATAATTCTTCTTTCAGTTTTGAGGAGCTGATCAGTTCTTCTTTCATTTTTAATTTGGAACAAGGTTTCGCAAGCATAAGTGGCTTCGGGCAAAGTTACAGTTTTCTAGTGTTGGATCTTAGTGCCTATTGACAAGCATTTTTTGTTGTGCTATTTTCATTTTGTTGGTTCTATTTATCCATGTTGTTTTTTTCGCTCAAGTTATGCATAATGATTTCTCCAAGGTATATATATAAATGCGTCACAGAGGTAGAATCGAAAAATATTTAAAAACAGGTTTACAAGATTTGGTTTGATACCGGTTTGGTTTTAGGAGAAATGTAGGAACAAGGGTAGCTGTACTAAGTTTAGGTTGATTTTGGAAGGTGGAATAAGGAAAGATAAGAGAACGTTCATGGCATTTGTAGACTTAGAAAAGGCTTTTGAAAATGTTGATTGGGCTAAATTGTTTGACATTTTGAAAACGATTGGTATAAAGTACAGGGATAAGAGGGTGATATACAATCTATACAGAAACCAGACAGCAGTCATTCGAGCTGAAGGACATGAGAGAGAAGCTGGTATTCAGAAAGGTGTAAGGCAAGGCTGCAACTTATCACCCATACTTTTCAATCTTCACATTGAACAAGCAATGAAGAAAATTGGAGAAAAATTTAAAGTGGGAGTGAAGATTCAAGGAGAAATAATTTTAACTCTGAGGTTGGCCGATGCGCTAGAGGATTTGAATGGTTTGGACTCTGTCTTGAGGAATGAATTCATGATGAAAATTAATAAATATAAAACAAAAATATTGAAATGCAGCCGAAATAAATCAGAAGCCTCTATGGCAGGTGAAAAGCTAAAGGAAGTAGGACTTCTGTTACTTAGGAAGCAAAATAACCAGTGATGGATGAAGCAAAGAGGATATAAAAAGTAGCTTGGCTCAGGCAAGGAAAGCATTTCAACAGAAAAGTAATCTGTTGACATCGAATATAGATTTAGGTACTAGAAATTCATTTATAAAAGCCTTTGTCTGGAGCGTGGCTCTCTATGGAAGTGAAGACTATTGGTGCAGCAGAAAAGAGGAGAATTGAAGCATTTGAAATGTGGTCTTACTGGAGAATGATGAAGATCAGATGGGTTGATAGAGTTACAAATGAAGAGGTATTAAGACGAGTGGGGGAGGAGAGATGTTTCTGGCGACTGCTAATGAAGAGAAGAGATAGGTTGGTAAGACACATACTAAGACACCCAGGAATAGCAAATTTAGTTATAAAAGGAAGGGTCGAGGATAAGAACTGTAGTGGTAGACCAAGGTTAGAATATGTTGAACAGATTACCTCGGATGTAGGGTGTGGTAACTACGTAGATATGAAGCGATTAGCTCAGGACAGGGAGGCATGGAGAGCTGCATCAAAACAGTCAATGGACTGAAGACTCAAACACACGAAGGAGCATAACAGCCTCAAAACATGTACTGTTTGGGGGTCTAAAGAAAACCTACCAAAGTATAGTCATCATAAGTATTAACCAGGCTTGTCAATCATCCATATTAACAGAAATGTTCTGACAATTCAGCATTGGCGATACAGAACCATAAAACCATGTTTAAGAATGCAAATGTCTCCAAGAAGGCACACAATTTTTTATGGATAATTTGTTGAGGTTGGGAAAGGAGGAGGCATGTTTGAATATCTCGGCCCAGCTGAGTCACTTGTCCATTACTAAACCAGTATAGCTGGCCAGCATCCATGCAAACTTGAACTGAAAATACAATGAACATTTCTTTGCCTACTGGTATAGTTTAGTTACTTGACCTATTTCAGCTACAACTTCAGAGATGAAATGTGTTACAGGTGAACACAACTCATACTGTTGCATGTCTGTAAAAATAAAAATGGTGATTTATTGCTCGTAACCTGTTAGGTAACTTTCTATACAAGACCTGTTTGGTTGGCTCCAGTCTCTGTACTTATGGTTAACGCTAATGATTTTCTCTGTCTTCTAATAGCTGACAATACGTTATCACTCCAGATACAAAGAAATAGCTCTCACTTTCCTGTGGTCTACATTGGCTTGTATCAGAGGAGAGCATTCAGCAGTACTGGATCCATGGTGTGGGGAGGGGAAGTTGGCCTCTGCCACCCTTTACCTTTATATTGTTTGTGGGCAGCTACAGCAAATTCTTCAATAAGAAAAACTGCCATAATGTAGCTTTGAGACTATTAGGTTGAGATGTAATATGAATGAACTGTCTTGCTCATCAAGGGAGCATCATCAGACTGAAGTCCAGGAAGAGTTTCCTAAGGATCTCACAACCACTGATAAACAAGCCAGGTTGCAATTGTGGAAAGCTAAAGGCCCCATTCCTAACGGTTGGAAGAAAGTAGCAGAAACTTTACCACCTGGACCCAATAAAGGATGGACAACATGGAAATATCTGAACAGATTGAGATCTGGCGTCAAGAGTTAACCTGGCAAGATATTAAGTGTGATTGTGGAGAAGACCAGACTGTTAGGCACATGCTCCAGTGTCGACTGTGCCCAGAGGAGGATATACATCAAGCTACAACAGATTGCCTCAGATGTAAGGTGTGGTAGATATGTAAAGATGAAACGATTACCTCAGGTCAAGAAGGCATGGAAAGCTGCATCAAACCAGTTATTTATTATTTATTTATCGTATGGCTTTTAGTGCCGGGAGTGTCCTAGGACAAGTTCGGCTCGCCAGAGGCTGTAGCTGCTTCTAGCGGACACCCATAAGGTGAGCTACAAGTTCAGTTCAATTTCAAGTAGTTCCAACTTTCTCTACCAGATGTCAATGATACCAAGTGGTGAACGTTGGAAGTTTGGTAGAGCGTTCCAACTAAATCTAATCTAGAAATTTAGCTTCACACAAGTTTAGTCTGTGGAAGGATCTTTTACATGCCATAAATCTATGACTCGGGACCACCGGCTTTACTTCCCGTCCGAAGGAACACATACTGAAGGAGTTTAACGCTCTTAAAAATCCCGTCAAAAGACTGAAGACTTAAATACATGTTTATATGGCACCTTATTTGTGTCCAGGTGTGGGAAACCGTCCTGAACAATTTGTACAAGAAAGAACTGGAGTATAGTATAGTAAACATTATAATCTGATGCTCACCAAAGAGGTTGCACATTATTTCACCTTCATTGAGGGAGGGGGGGAGAGAGTATTTTTGCATGTATATGTGTTGGGGCTAGACTGGAGATGGAGCCATCCCAGCATTCACCTCTGAGTTGAAATAGGAGAACCACTTCTGGGACGGCTGAGGTGGGAATGGATCCGTCTCTTCTCAGTTTTGCCTCACAGGCTACAAGGCAGAGTGCATCCTGTTCCAAACCTCATACTGGACTAAAATGCCTCCATGGCAAAA
This sequence comes from Meconema thalassinum, assembly GCA_946902985.2. Classification (NCBI taxonomy): domain Eukaryota; kingdom Metazoa; phylum Arthropoda; class Insecta; order Orthoptera; family Tettigoniidae; genus Meconema; species Meconema thalassinum. Next base: position 112,602,270 of record OX336393.1, read on the forward strand.
AAGGAAAGCCAGACCATGGAGCGGCGGAAGGTAGAGGCTTCCACTTGATCAGACATCAGCACTAAGTTTTTTAGGGGTTGCCCATGGCCAGTCACCTTTTCTCTAGAAATTACCCTGGTACTCATTTCTGTTATACCTAGGTATATGTCCGCCTCATTGTGTAGTGGCTAGCACTCTTGGCCGTCACCACGGAGGCCCAGGTTTGTTTCCTGGCTCTGCCCAGAAATTTAATTCTGATCTGAGGGCTGGAACGTGGTACACTTAACCTCGTGAGGCAAAACTGAGAATAGGCAGGTTCGATTCCTACTTTAGCCATCCGGAAGTAGTTTTCCGTGGTCTCCCAGTTCTACTCCAGGTAAATGCTGGTATGGTACCTAACTTAGGGCCATGGCCGCTTCCTGCCCAAATCCTACCTCAGTTACAAATACACACACTAGTACAGACATCACAATGACACAGGTTATCAGACAAATTTTACATACTCCCAAGTACATGGCGCTACATGACCATGATGTTTCAAAGCCCCTTAATAAGCAACAACCAACATTTCTGTTTTAGGATGAGTGAACCCCAGGTCCATTTTGCATTTCTGAAGGAGGTAATTTAGTTTTCTAAAAAAAAGAACGCTCTCTGGTTGGGAATCAAACCTACTCCCTTCCCATTAGGAGCACAGTGCCTCTACGAACTGAGCTACGCAGCACACATTCTTCCATGGCATTGCCAGAAAACAAACCTAAGCTGTCTAGATGGGAAGTCATTTTACTTAGCCCTAGATCACACATAGCAATGCCTTCAATGTTAAGGACTAGGTTGCCTCTTGCTATGACGGCTTGATTATATTTTGAAGTCATACGCAGCCAAGTTCTTTGAAATGGCCTTCACTGTGGCTTTGAAAGAATCTTCCAGGGAACTGAAAGGCATTAGCAAAGTCCTTCACATTTCTGTTATTCTGTTGGTCTGGCTTGTTATGATGCAATGGTGTACATTGCTGTGACCTTTAGCATAACCAGTTGCTGCTGAGTGTCTTCTTCAAAGGGCAAAGTGTGAAGGTTTAGAGTATAAATTTATTATTATAATATGTACTGCAATTGAAAAGTTAATCAGTGAAAGAAACACAGAGGGACCGTACCAAACAGTATTCATCTCCTAGATTTGCTATTTACTGTAATGCTGAAGGTTACATTGGACACTGCCACTGGCGACTCCTATACTTATACGACCATATGGCTTTAACGCTCATCCCCTCTTGCAACGACTGTAAGCGAACCGTTGGATGTTTCTTCGAACAGAATCTCATAATATTCATAAATATATTAATCCGCAGTAAAAAAATATGGAAGGAAGGTTCGAATAAAGAACTGTGGGGGTAGGCCAAGGTAAGAATATGTTGTCTAGAATGAAAGGTGTGGTGGCTATGTAGAGATGAAGTGATTAGCTCAGGACAGGGAGATATGGATAGCTGCATCAAACTAATGTAAAGACTGAAGAGTCAAAGTCACATTCCTGATTTAATTCTGCATTTATGCTTTTGAAGGAAATTTGCTGTCCCCATAGGGGGTATTACAGTAATATAACTTTCCTGACTCTAAACCTCTCCTTCATCATCATCATCCTTTTATGTGCGTGCCACGGTGGGTGAGTGGTTATCGTGTCGGATTACCAACCCCAAGCTTCCAGGTTCGCCCCTGGCCGTGGTAAGTGATTTTTGAAAGGCATGGATGTCATGCGTTGTTGGCATGTTAAAGAACCCATTTAAATTCAGTAGGCCATGTTCATTGGCAAAATTAATCTCGGGATTTTCCGCCAACACAAAATTCTTGCATTCTCTACTAGAAAGCACTGTAGTGTCAAGGAGCTTAGATATTTAACCTCCCTTAACTTTCATAGCGTTCAAAGGAACGACGAAATTCGACATGCAAGCTACCCTCTGGGTGTCAATTAACAAAGCTTGCACCCAGGACCCGAGGCCATACGATATTATTATTCATCCTTTTATGTATTAGTCCTAGAAGAACTGTTATGGTCTATTCAATATTTTCACGCCATCTTTTCCTGGGGCGACCTTAAGATCTCTTCCCACCGGGTCAGTAGTTGACGATTGCCTTAAGGATCCTGCTTCTGTCCATCTTGTTGAGGTGTCCTAGCCAATTTCTCTGGTATTCATGGATGTATTCCAATACAGGTCTGCTGTTAAGACCACTCAGCACTTCTGTGTTTCGTTTGTAATCCCACTTAGTGACTCCTGCTTATATTAATATTATTCTTTCCTTCTATCTTTCTTTCTTTCTTTCTTTCTTTTTATCTTTCTTTCTTCGTTTCAGCCTGCTGTGGACCATGTTACTTCAACCGTTTGCACCCCAGAGCTTTAACTCTTCCCCAATATTCTCGCATTCGCGTTCTGTGAGCCTCCTTTCTTTCATCAGTCCACTTCTTGCCGGTTTTCAATTTTGGCTTTTTTTTTTTTTTGGAAGCTCTTGTATGCTTGAAGTCTTCTCTGGAGAGGTGCACGTTCCTGGATTATTATTATTATTATTATTATTATTATTATATACAGATTTTATTGATGTAAAAAAAAAATATGTCTCACAGATAATCTGTACTGATTTTGCCATCAGATTCGTGAGACATATCACAAATGTATTATCAATTGTAATTAATAAACAAATAAATTCAAATTCTAATTTATTATTATTATTGTTTATTTTCACAGCATCCCAAATATTTACATACACTGTGAGTGGAAGCAGGGTTGAGCGCACAGCAGTGTCTCTGCCACCATATTATATACAAAATATACATTCACATAAACACACACAACTCTATTGGAACGCAAGAAAGCTGATGGATTGGAATCCGGGCTAGCCATAGGAAACAACAACAACAAACACACAGTCATAATGTTACAAAGTTTAAATGATGCTGGTAAGCACACGTATAATGGGAATAACGAAGTATTCATTGGCACTGGAAATGCTTGATATACCGTACTAGAATTTTTAATAATTTTCTGGAAAAATTTATTAAATATCCATAAAATAATTTCTTTACTTCAAGTAAAAATTTCACATGGTTGATTCATTTGAATTTATCCAGTCACTTGTCTTAAGTACAATGACTGTTAGGTTTTGTGATTAGAATTTTAGTTTATTACAGGTCATTTATCCTCCTCTAAAAAAGTTTTCTCCCTTTGTTGCAGCTTCAGCAGAAGGCAGTCCCACGTATTTCATCGGATAACTTTCAACATGCTGCCCAGTTGAAGGCGAATTCTAATGCTATGATCGAGAACTGGACGGGAAGAGTTCCGCAGCAGCAAGCCGTGCCTCAGACAGCTCTACCTGGTCCTCAAGTGCTGCAGTCCCATCCGAATCCCCAGCAACAACTTCAGCATCAGCACCATCAACATCATCAGCAACAACATCAACAACAGCACCAACAACATCAGCAACATTTACATGAGGCTCCAGAATCTCCCAGCCAACATGACGGCAAACACTCCCTGCTGCAGTTCGCAATGCTCCACTTCCGACAGAGCCCTGAGAAGTAAGTTCATCTTCTATTTTAGGTAGATTTCATTAGAAAGCCACCGATTGCAATAGGTGACATGTTGTGACTTCTGGAAAATTTCAACATATCTTCATGTTTCCTATCCCCCAGACCCCAAAACCGCCGTCAGTTTAAACGTTTATATATACAGGGTGTCATTTATGTACTTGAGTACCCTTAAGGGGCATGTAGGGGATGGGTATAGGATCAATTTGAGATAGGGAACCTGGGGTCGGAATGGCCTCCTAACCCCAGAAAACAGGTTTGTTTCAGGCCCTCCGCTCTTGTAAAGTAGGGAAGCGCGTTATGTGTTACTCTGAGGTCAGGCACTCTTTCGCTGTCAACGGTCTTGGCGCGACGACCGCTCAAGGCTGCTTTAGCCGAGAGCTGCATTCCACTTGTCAATTGATAGTTCCGTCGTCTTTAACTACTACAGAAACACACATAACTCATTGATACTAATAATCAAAAGGCAATTAATTTACATAATCAACGATAGATTAAAAAATTCAACACAGAATAAACACGCACTGTGACTACGTCCCCTCCTTCCCCTCTAAAAAATAAAGAAAAAGAAAAGGAAAAAAAATTAAGGCATGGCACCCCAGGAGAAACAAACCCGGGACCACTGTGGCACCACGCCTCGCCGCTATCCTCTTGGCTAACGCAGCGTTGAGCGGTGGTTGCGCCAAGACCGTTGACAGCTAAAGAGTACCTGACCTCAGAGTAACATATGGCACGCTTCCCTACCTTACAGGAGCGGAGGGCCTGAAACAAACCTGTTTTCTGGGGTTAGGAGGCCATTCCGACCCCAGGTTCCCTATCTCAAATTGATCCTATACCCATCCCCTACACGCCCCTTAAGGGTACTCAAGTACATAAATGATGTGTCGCAAAATTACGTCAACAAACTGAAACCAGAGGTTCCGGCCCTTATCTGAAGCAATTTGAGATAGGTCACTTATGGCCGGAAACGAACCGTTAAAAATCTGTGTGACGTTAAACTTTTAACGAGGCAAATCGGCAACACCGCGCCAAGAAAGTGCGACTGTTCCTAATGTGTCCGTTCCATACCAGCCGCCACTACCCGTCTGTTGAACTAGCACATTGGTATCCTTGAAACGAGTCGTTTGGTAGCGGCTCGAATCAGAGCCAGCGCAAGTTTTTTCTGATCATAAATTTTCCATTTTTTGCCGTGCACGATACCACTGAGCTAGTTCGCCCGGCAGGAAGGGGCGGCATTCCTCCGTGGCTGGTGTGAAACAGAAACAGAAAAAGTCGCACTTTCTCGATGCAGTGTTGCGGATTTGCCTCGTTAAAAGTTTAACGTTGCACAGATTTTTAATGGTTCATTTCCGACCATCTCAAGTTGCTTCAGATAAGGGCCGGAACCTCTGATTTCAGTTTGTCGACGTAATTTTGCGACACTCTGTATATATATCACTTTCTTGTGGACATGTTAACTACCGGCATTTTGCACCAATCACTTTCAAATTTATACATAAAATATAACCAGTCAAAGTCTTGGACGAGTTTGTTAATGGACAAAATTGGGCCAATATGTGAAATACCAAATCCATTCAAAGTTCATACTATTTTCTTTGATAGCACCAACCATTGACCAAAGGGGTGGGAAAATGGAGTTTTGAGAGAAAATAAAATCATACCTCCCTTAATAGGCACAATATCAAAACCGTTTATTATTATTATTATGATTATTATTATTATTATTATTATTATTATTATTATTATTATTATTATTATTATTATTATTGTTATTATTATTATTATTATTATTATTATTATTATTATTATTATTATTATTATTATTATTATTATTATTGATGTCTTTAGTTAAATCACCAGATAACACTTGGAATACTCTGAATAATAAGTTGTTTATGAACAAACTGCAATATAGCCTACATTAGGTAGCCATTACTAACGGACACTATTTTGAACACTAAAGGCACATGAGTAACACAGAACACCAACATTGTAACATGAAATGTTACAGAAGAAGAAAGTTATTGGATAACATCAACACTCTCCCTTATTCAATAACTTGCAGACCCCCATACTGTCACACAATTATTGGAGTCGAGTTGCAAACAATGGTTTCGTAAGCATGTCTGCGAGCTGCTTCTCTGTATCCACTTTTGAAACAGTAATTTCACCAGCGGTTACCAGTTCACGAACTAAGAAATGTCTCACACGGATGTGTTTGGTTCTTCGGTGAAACTCAGGGTTCTGAGCAAGTCGAATTGCAGCTTCATTATCAACCTGCAGATCAGGCGTTGCATTCAACTGGCCAAATTAAGTCAAAGGAGTCTTGACCCAGATGATTTCTCGTGCTGCTTCACTGGCTGCTACAACCTCAGCTTCTGTAGTCGATATTGCAACTGAAGGTTGTCGTTGACTAATCCATGAAGTAGGTGCACCAGAATAGAAACAAAGTACACCTGAAGTCGATCGCCCTGTACCGAGGTCACCCCCATGATCTGCATCGCTGTAACATTCTAGGACACCTTTATTTAAATCATTCTTGTAGATGATTCCATGATCTGAAGTGCCTCTCAGGTAACGGAAGATCCTTTTCACCTTGATCACATCACGTTCTGTTGGATTTTCAAGACTCCTTGACACCACTCCAACAGCATAGGCAATGTCTGGTCGAGTTTCACACATTAGAAACATGAAAGCTCCAACTGCTTGTCTGTATGGAAACTCAGTGTTAGGTGAACTCTCCTCCGTATCATTGTCCTTGATAATAGGAGTCGCCACAGCCCTGCAATTGCTCATGCCGAATCGTTCCAGCAACTTCGGAATGTAGTGACTCTGATTAACTTGGATAGAACCATGTTTGTCTTTGTTAATTTCTAGTCCCAAGAAAAACGATGCTGGCTTTGAAGTAATTTTGAACTCCTTCTTGAGATCATTGATAAACTGCTGAAGTTCATGCTCATTGTCAGCTGCTATCAAGCCATCATCACCATAGAGGACGAAGAAAATTTTGCTGCAACCTCTCTGCCTACCGAAGAGACAAGGATCAGCTTCACTCCTTCGAAATCCTAATTTGATTATGTAGTCACTGAACTTTTTGTTCCAACAGCGAGGGGCTTGTTTCAGCCCATACAAGCTCTTCTTTAGACGACATACTCTACTGGAACCATCATTGTACCCTTCAGGCTGCTTCATGAATATGGTCTCCTCTAAATTACCATAGTGAAATGCTGTTGACACATCTACTTGAGCTAGCATCATGTTTTCATTGGCAGCAACAGCGAGTAGTGTTCGAATAGTAGATGTTCTTGCCACAGGACTGAACGTCTGGTCATAATCGACACCTTTCTGTTGTGAAAAACCCTTTATCACCAACCTGGCTTTAAATTTATCCACCGAGCCATCTGCATTTGTTTTTACTTTATAAACCCATTTGCAGGGAATGGATCTTTTTCCAGGCGGTAACTCCTCCATGACCCAAGTCGCATTTTCTTGATGTGCTCTCATTTCTCGATCCATGGCTTCTTTCCAGTCATCCCGTTCATCCGATTTCAAAGCTTCAGCATAGCCATCTGGTTCTTTAAAAGTTGTTGAAACAGATGCTACATAGTCTTGAAGAATTTTCGGACGTTGAAGTGTAGACCGATCTCGCAGCTGTCGTCCAGTCATCTCATTGTTTTGGTGGTCATCTTCATCTGGGAAAAGGTCGTCGAAACCCAAGAAATCCTCTTCTTCATCACTCTGAGGTTTAACATCAGGCTGGTCCTCTGTCTGAGTACCTGATTCTAGAAATACTTGGTTAGGTAGCTCGACATTTATTGGGATATCCATTCTTTTCCTCTCGATTAAAGTCTTCTCCTCAAAAATTACATCTCGTGATCTGATTAGCCTGTTTTCTTCTTTGCACCAAATTCGATACCCTTCATCGTGATCATAGCCGATCAAAATCCCTTTCACAGCTTTACGATCCATTTTCTTTCGTCGTTGTTTTGGAACATGAACATTGCAAGTGGATCCTATTATTCGCAAATGCTTCGTTCCAGGTTTCTTGCCATACCACATCTCATATGGAGATACCCCGAAACATTGGAAGGTCCTGTCCGATTCAGGATGTACGAAGCTGAATTTATCATTTCAGCCCAAAGTCTTTGTGGAATATTTCCATGAGCACGCATAATGGCTCTTGCTGTTTCCACGACTGTTCGATTTTCTCTCTCACTACATCCATTCTGCTCAGGAGTGTACGGCATTGTGAGACGCTGTGTGATTCCTTCCTTTTGAAGAATTTTCTTGACTTCTTCATTGTCAAACTCTCTTCTATTGTCACTCAGAAGTTCTTTAATAACATGTCCAGCTGTCTTTGCTTCAGCTATAAACTGACTCAACTTTTTCACAACCTCACTTTTTTCTTTGATGAAGTAGATTGTCCTAAATTTTGTGTAGTCATCTTTGAAAAGAACAAAATATCGATATCCCGACACTGATTTTTGTAATAGTGCGCACACATCTGTGTGGATAAGCTCTCCTGGTTCCGTTGTCTTCTTTCTGGTGCCAAACGGTAGACGATGAGCCTTGCCATAAATACAGCCTTCACACAGTTCACTGTCCATTTCCACTTTGATGTTTAGGTCCTTGCTGAGAATCGACTTCACATGGCGCTTGTTTTGATGTCCATATCTTTCATGGTATAGCTGTATCAGGTTATCTTTGCCTGTGACATTAACTTCATTGTGAGAAATGGGTCTTATATTTCTCACTGCCAATTTAAAAAGTCCTCCAAATCAATCACGTATGCCTACCAGTTTGACATCTTGGTTAACTTGGAAGTTACAAATTTCTGCAGTTGATATGAATTCACTTTTTGGATGCTTATCTTGTGCTGCAAGAACAGAGAATAGATTCTTCTGAATCTTTGGTACATACCAAACATCTGCCAGAGTAATTGCATGCCACTTTCCTCCAACTGCTGCTTCAATGTCTACTGAACCTTTTCCGATCGCTTCGATCTTGTCACCACTAGCTGTAGTCACTGAATGTTTTGTTGAAAATGGCTGAAAATTCTTTAATGAATTTCTGTCGTTTGTAATGCGACTTGTCGCACCATTATCTACGTACCAGTCATTAGGCCTACATTCAGCATTCATTACTGCCGAGGTAACAGCAACAAGTGTCATGTTCGTATCCTTAGTATCTGCGCAACTTGGTTTCGGAGGTTTTCCATCGGCTGCCCATTTTCTACACATTTTGACAGTATGATTGGGTTTCTTGCAGTAGTGGCATATTATCTTCTTTTTCATCTTCGGCTTGGTTGAACATACTGGCTGGGATAGCTGCATTGACGATTCCGTGAATAGAGTTTCCTGAGCAATAAATTCATCCTCCTTGGTCCTCAAAGCCTTTTCATATGCACACAATTGATTGGTCAGATTATCAATTGTCCTGTCACTTTTAGACATTAACATCCAGCTAGATTTAAACGAAAAATAATCTTCAGGCAATGTACCTAAGATTTTACATATCACAAATAAATCTGGCAATTCGGAATTACCTTTAACATTTTTAGTCATTTCTTGCTTTAATTCACTCCACAAATTTTTCAGTTTCGAAATATGTGTCACGATATCATCTTCAGGATGCTTTTTAAAACTAAAGAACTGTAAGCAGAGGTTATAAACCTTGTCTTCAGAAACGCCGTCAAACAATTTGTGTAGTGCCGACCATACTTCCCGAGACGTATTATGACGCATTATTTTCTGCAATGTTTCTTCAGTCATGTTTGTAGTTAAAATAATTAAAGCATTACTGTCCGTTTTATTAAATGCTTCTAATGCACTTTTATACGCCGCCCTTTCATCAGCAGTCGCACTCGCGGGAAGTACATTTGGTTTGACTAACCTGCCTTCGATAGCATCAAGTGCTCCGGGAATTCCACGTAAACAAATACTTATTTTGTATTTCCAAGTGCTCCAATTTGATTTCCCTTCCAGAAGTTCGATGTTGATAAACCTTGTTGAATCCATTTTGCACTGCAACGATATCAACATGTGCGTAACCTCAAAGTCAGCTTCGTCGAGATTTTGAACAGAAATATACAACGCCGACACGTTTTATCACACACTTAATTTCTCAACACGTATCTGAGCCCATAACTTATTGATGTCTTTAGTTAAATCACCAGATAACACTTGGAATACTCTGAATAATAAGTTGTTTATGAACAAACTGCAATATAGCCTACATTAGGTAGCCATTACTAACGGACACTATTTTGAACACCAAAGGCACACGAGTAAAACAGAACGCCAACATTGTAACATGAAATGTTACAGAAGAAGAAAGTTATTGGATAACATCAACAATTATTATTATTATTATTATTATTATTATTATTATTTATTTTGCGCATGCGCTTAGACATTCTCAGCATTTGCTGGAAAGAAAACATTTACAATCCCAGATACCGTACATATCACAAGGAGAAAATTCTTGGTGACTGCATTGAGTAGTAGCTTCATATTTCCCTCACTGCTTCAGGCCTGATTGCCCAAGAACAGCCTTACTACGCGACACGTAGAAAGTATGACTGTTTTCTGCATCAGTTTGAAAAGGCCTGGGTCTAATTTCAACGCCGTGAGCGATTCCTTTAAGTTGTTGGGAATCACGCCAGTGCTGGATATAATAATAGGAACTGTCCTGACGTGCCATGTGCCATTGCTTCCTTATCAGTTCTGAAAGCTCTGTGTATTTTGACAGCTTTTCAACATGCTTTGTTAGTATGTTGCCACTGTTTGGGATCGCCACATCTATGAAGGTGGTGGGCTTCATGCATTTGTCAACAAGAACTAAATCAGGTCTGTTGTGTACAGCTGATTGATCTGTCAATACAGTACGATCCCAGTACAACGTAAAGCTGTCATTTTCCAGTACACTTTCAGGAACATATTTGTAGTACGGCACTTTCTCTTGGCTCAGCAGTTGAAGTTGTATAGCCAATTCTTGATGTACTATCTTGGCAACAAAATCATGTCTCTTCCTATATTCTGTCCCTGCAAAATGGCGACAACCGGATATAATATGCTGAACAGTCTCAGATGTTGGGCAACCGTATCTGCATTGGTCATCTTGCACAGATGCATCCTTGATTATGAACTTTAGGTAGTTCCTCGTGGGGACAACCTGGTCCTGAATAGCCATCATAAAGCCTTCTGTTTCAGGAAACATCTGCCCAGAAATCAACCAAAAGTTCGACGCTAGCTTGTCGACGTGAGTTTGGATGACTTCATTGGGATGTCTTCCGTGTAGTGGCTTGGACAACCAGGCATTGAATCTATCCAAATCACTGCGCACCTGAATTTGAGTCTCTTGCTGACTTAAGAGTAGTGGAGTTGAATCATCTGCTTCTGTGACAGCCTTGTGCAGCATCGAATGGTTCGATACAGAACAGAAGTATTTTCTTAGCTCATAGATCTGTCAGGTTAATTGGTTGTTTATATCAACAATTCCTCTCCCACCCATATGTCTCGGTAACATGACTCGTTCCACAGATGTCCTGGGATGGTGTTTTCGTGATTTGGTCAGTGATGTTCTAATTTTCTGTTCTAAACTTGCAATGTCAGTTTGACTCCACTTGATGACCCCAAACGAGTAACTAAGGATAGGGACAGCATAAGCATTGATTGCCTTAACCAAGTTTTTACTGTTGAGGCTGGTGTTAGAAACAAGCTTAATTCTTCTGACAAATTCCTTCGTCAGATCTTGTTTCACTACTGAGTGTTCTACGTGTCTGGCTTGCTTCATTCCCAGATACTTGTAGGTCTCGCTAGTGAGCATTGTTGCAATCTGCTGGCCCTGAGCTGTTTCATATACACCTTCCTGCAGCTTGCCTTTCATAATGTTCAGCGTCTTACATTTCTCCAGCCCGAATTTCATTTTCACATCCTGTGAAAAGGTTTCCACTATCTTCAACAGAAACTCGAGTTGTGCTCTGGTGGCAGCATATAGCTTTAGGTCATCCATATACAGGAGATGGTTGAGCTTTGCAAGCTCCCTGGAGTTCTTCTTGATACTGAAGCCATATTTTGTTGAATTAAGTTGGTTTGAAAGTGGGTTCATGGCAAGACAGAACCATAATGGGCTCAAGGAGTCTCCTTGGAATATTCCCTTGTGGATTGGGATCATACTTGTTGCAATACTGCCATTTGTAGTACTAACGCACATTACTGTACGCCACGTTGCCATGGCGTGTTCCAGGAAATATATAATCTGAGGATCAATCTTATTCACTGACAAAATATGGATCAACCAATCATGGGGCACGGAATCATAGGCCTTCTTGTAGTCAATATATGCCGTGAATAAATTTCTGTTATTGGTAAAGGCCTGGTTAAAAACCACTGAGTCAAAGATAAGTATTTCTTTACACCCTTTGGACCCTTTCGTGCATCCTTTTTGTTGTGTTGCTATGATGTCATATTTTTCATCCTCCTACTAAGACAGGACGTGATGATCTTATACATCGTGGGAAGGCATGTAATTGGACGGTATTTTCCAGGATCTTGCATATTTTGTGGGTCTTTCGGAAGTAGATGTGTTACACCTTGTGTAAGGAAATTTGGCATCTTCTGTGGATGAGCAACAACTTCATTCACCAGAGTAGACAGAAGATCGTATGCGCACCAGAATTTCTTATACCAGTAATTCTGTATCTGATCTAAACCAGGTGCTTTCCAGTTAGGAAGACCTTTAATGATGGAAGAAATTTCGGTGGATGTTATTGGATCATATTGCATCGGATTATACTCTTTAGAGATGTTTGTTACTTCCTGAATCCAATGGGAGTCTGAGTTAAAATTGGTGGCTTTGGATAGTTGATTGCTCCAAAACTCTTCAATTTCTTCTCTTGTTGGATGAGGAGCATTTAAGGATACATGGTTTTCACTCAGTGCTCTGTAGAATTTCTTCTCGCCTTTGACAAATAAGTTGTTGTCCTGTCTCCATTTCCTACTGGCTCTGTATCTGGAAAGTCTGTTCGCTACCAACGTAAGTTTCTGTTTGAGTGTATCTAAACACTGTTCGGCTTTTGTGTTTGAATCATCTCGGTCGGTGTGGATTTTGGTCCGCCTCATTATTGCCTTACAGAGTCTCACCAGTCTTCTTGTGTGCGTTCCTCTGATAAACTCAGTCAAACGGCCAATATCTGTTCGCAATTTGTCGATATTGCCTATCAGACGTCTCTCCCACTTAGGAGTAACAGGAGCACATTTCTTACTGCAGGAATTATTCCTTTCTCTCAGTTGGATGCCCATAGTTGTGATAACTGTGACGGCTCCACAGTACAGAACATTGTGAAGAGATTCTAAGATTATTATTATTATTATTATTATTATTGAATATCCAAAAAACAATACAGGAACCCTATTTTACCAGAGGTACATTAGGGTTGTGGATTTTAAAAAAGGAAATACAAATATTACTAACATAGTTTACAAAAAAATTGGTGATGAAAGTGAGAAATTGTCCTAAACAGCACTGCCTCTTGAAAATATGGTACAGCGGCTTTAAAAGTTCTAGGTTACCGCTATTAAGGTGGCAATGTAAATAGTATCTTTCCTTTTCAATAACAGGACACTCAAATATAAGGTGACACACCGATTGAGGCAATCCACAAAAACACGAATAGTCGTCTGTTGCTATTTTAAAACGTTCAAAATAAGACTTGCATTTTCCATGACCAGTTAAAAATTGTGTGAGGACAAAGTTTGTCACTAATAATTGTGATAACAGTGGTTTTTTACTTCCGGGAAGAATATTTCTCTTGTTACAGATCCTTTCAGGCTACATGTCCATGCGATATTCCATTAGTGCAATATGTATTTCCATATCTGCCTTTTAACGTAACATATTGGGGACTTACTATATGTTATTACAAGATGTGTCGTAGCCGTTGATTTTGCTAATTGGTCTGCTCTTTCAATACCAGCCGATCCAGTGTGTCCCCTTATCCATGATGTGCTTATATGTGAGCACTCCCGAGCTGTTGCCCTGATGTAGACAGCTATTGGGTTAGAATTATATTTGTCATTTATAGAATTCAATGGGGATTGTGATTCACTGAAAATCCTCACTCATTTATTTTTAGCTTTAACCCTTTCCATTGCGCACTTTAAGGCCCAAAGTTCTGCCTGAAAAATTGAACAACTGGGAGGGAGCTTATACTGAGGTGCAAATATTTCAGTATCATTCTCATAATAAAGGCACAGCCAACACTGTCTTTTCCATCAGAGCTTGGTGTACGGGAGCCATCAGTATAGATGAAACAGCCATGGGTGCTGAAACAATTTTTATGCAGAAGTTTATAGATTTGACTAGGATGAGAAGAATCCAAGAAATGGCACTTTTGCTCCACGATAATGTCGAAAATCGGCATAGGAGATGTTCTGTTCTTCTTCAGTAATGTCAGCTCAGCTTTCCCTAAAAATAGTGGTTCTATTCCAGCAATTACAAGTGCTGCATCTGTAGATGTAGTGCGGTATGCTCGAGAAATTCTTAGAGCGAATCCTCTTTGGATTTGTAATAACTTAACCCCAGCCCATTTCTTTTCCAGTGTAGTACGGAAGCGGACACGCAGTACAGAATCAAAGGCACAAAAGCTGTATAATATATTATTCGTAAAACATCGGAGTTCAGACCCCAAGAAGGTCTACAAGCAATCGCAAGTCCTTGTAAAAGCTTGCTTGATTTCAATTTTAATCTATTTAGATGTGCTCTGAATGTCGGATGTTTGTCAAGGGCAATTAGTGTTTGTGGTGTTAAGCATTAGAAATAGATGCAAATTTTAGCAGTTTTCAATTGGCAATAAAATGTGAAATTGGTTTAATATGAAAAACAATTCAAAAAGATGCTATATTTTTGGTTTCTCAAAACCATTTATTTCTTTAGATAATATTGTGTTTGTACATGTTTTAAATGTTTTAAAGGTGTTTCATCAATACAACATCTATATTGGGTTGGTGGCACGTGGAGTCATTCTTCTAATGGGGGAGCATCTATTTTCATTTGCTTATGTGTGTTGACCAACTGAAGAACAATCTAACAAAGCGACAAAGCTTTTCCATTATTAGAGATATTATACATTTCAGGTTTCGTATTGACAGTAATCATTGAAATTAAAACTTACAATTTCCGCCTAGTCAATACTATACTTTTTTTATAAAATATTTCAAGGGTACATGTTTCAGGTCCCAATCTTTCTGGACCCTTCTTCAGCCCATAAAATCACACATGGAGCCCATCAAATCACAAAAACATCGATAAACACAAACTGCACACACACAATAAATAGATTAAACACTGTAAAAACATCTAAGAGTCTAAAATCTAAAAATAACATGCATGTTTTACTGTCTTCAGGAACAAATGTTCCTGTGTGTGTGCAGTTTGTGTTTATCGATGTTTTTGTGATTTGATGGGCTCCATGTGTAATTTTATGGGCTGAAGAAGGGTCCAGAAAGATTGGGACCTGAAACATGTACCCTTGAAATATTTTATAAAAAAAAGTATAGTATTGACTAGTCGGAAATTGTAAGTTTTAATTTTAAAGCTTTTCCAGCCAAAAACTAAAATTATATTTTTTTATTGATTAATGTTGAACAACTTTCTGAATTTGTGTAGCCTATTATGCTTTTCCCTGATAAGTGTTCTACTTTCTTCTGTCATCATTGTCGATGGTACTATATTTCATAAACTATGTGATAACCAATATTATTTGATCAATTTAAGTTAGTTTTTATCCTAATTTTAATGTAATATTGCACCAAAATATACTTTCTATCACTTTGCTGCAAAATATATTAATCTGAAATGCTTAGATGCTACAAAATACTAAATTCAAAATTCCTAATCCAAAATTTCGGAATACAATAATTCACAAACTCTAAGGATAATGCATCCACATCTACTTATTATAATACCTACTGCCTTCCAACTAAAGTAACCAAAATAACTAGGTATATGCCCACAAGAAATTCTAAAAACAAGCTAAACAATACATTAGAATGAGATATGCACAAAAAGGTTAAATTATTTGGATCTTTCTGTTGTAAGTGACTAAAATATTGATCTAAAATTTGGCAAGACCCTCTTCTACTCAGAAATCACTTTCACCATTACTCTTCATTGTAGTGATGGACAATATAATGACCAAAGTGGTGGAAGTGATTGGTGAAAGAAGGATGAAAGAAATGGTGTTTGCATATGAATTGATGATCTGGGAAAACAAGGAGGAGGAAGTACAGGGGCAGTTGGATGTATGGGAAGAAATAGTACAAGGATATGGGATGAAGTTTAGCATAAGCAAAAGCGAGTTGATGATCACAACAAGGAAGAAGGAGAGTTTCACAACCGGAATAACAATTGGTCGGGAAGAATTGAGGAAAGTAGAGAGTTTCAAGTATCTGGGAAGCATGATACAAGAAAATGGAAGAAACGACAGAGAAATAAATTAGCGGGAGAGACGAGCAGAATTATTCAAGAAAAGTGTTAGGAGCGTGGTATGGAGTAAGGATGTCCCTCAAAAAGCAAAAGGGTTATATATAGGACGTACTACGTTCCAATCCTGATGTATGCCTCAGAGACCTGGGTTATGAAAGGGAGGGAGCGTAGCACAATACAGGCTAGTGAGATGAAATTCTTGAGAAACAGTTTTGGAGTGACAAAGGTAGACAGGTTAAGAAATGGGAAGATCAGAGAATTAGCCAAGGTGGGGTCATTACAGGATAGGATAGAGGAAACAAGGCTTAAATGGTTTGGGCATGTTAAGCGAATGGATGGGAGGAGGATACCAAGGAAGATACACGAGATGAAAATAGAGGGAAAAAGGCCAAGAGATAAGTGGCTGAAAGGTGTGGGGAACTGTGTGCGAAAGAAAGGAGAAAACTGGACCAAAGTGGTGACGGAGAGATGGTGGGAAAACAGAAGACATGGAGAGGCATATGTTCCAAACAGACCCGGCCAGTGGCTGAAAACTGTGCAAGATGATGATGATCTCTCATACTGATGGGAAAACCAAATTAATTCCAAAAACTCTCCAAGATTTTAAAATATTTCCCTGAGCCCCCACTATGATACCCAACACTTGAATGTTTACCAAATTATACTTTTGCTTGAAATATGGAATGGTGGGATTATAAGCTCTTCATTTCATTGTCCACGCCAGAAGGTTGCCCAACATGTACTTCAAAATGATATTGGATCAATAGAGCCTCAGAGTTTTGGTTATAATGATATCCATGAAATATTTCAGTAAACATATATAAATGTTATCACAACAATATATTTACCCCAAATATGCCAGTTTTCTTTTCTTTTTGCAATATTGAAGCCACAAAATAAAGTTGTTTTGCGAAATGTGCTAAATTCAATCAGAATACTGGTACTAAGATTTTTTTTTAAATTATTTACTTTAAAATTAATTGAAATACAGTAGTTTCATTATCTGCCGTTTGATAGAAAACATGAAATCTTAAACATAAATATTTATTAGATACGGAATTTCGAAGTCCCTTCTCGAGCTTGATTGGTTGATGTCTTGAAATCATGGACATACGCAGTAGACCATTGCGCACCATTGACAATATTGATATTGCAATTTTTTAAGTCTGCCAACACAATATGTGTTGACCAACTGAAGAGTTGCAATATCAAGATTATTATTATTCGTCTGACGAGCACTCTCTTCGGTTTACATGTGTCTGTTGGTGAGTCAGGTCTAGTGCGGACACAAACACTCAGCATCAAACGTTATTGACATTAGTAGATTGTGTGCTGTTCTGCTGATGGCACCAATATATTACTACTCAAAGCAAAGCCAACTCCTTACAGGCCATGGAGGCCCTGGGAGTAGTGGAAGGTAGAGGCTTCCACTTTTTGTGACATCGGCATTAGATGGGATGGGGTTCTCAGCTCCATGCCCAGCTGCCTTTGCTTCCAGGAATTACCCTGGTACTCATTTCTGGTGTAGGCTGAGTGAACCCCAGGGCTATTTGCATTTCTGTAAGTGGTAGTTTTGTTTCTAAAGTCCACTACCTGGGTGGAGATCAAACCCACTCCCTTTCTGTTAGAAGCTCAGCGCCTCTACTGACTGCGCTACGCAGCCCCCGATATACTACTACTAATAATATAAATGCAGATGATATGAAGCTGTATACGGACTTACATTATGGTAATCTTTTAACAAATGCCATCTACATTTCATTATCAAGTTTCATCTTTTTCCAGACAACATTAACCTGGGGTTCGAATTTCAGTCCCGTCCTTTTTGGCTTTCTCACACTCCCAGGCAATTTTACACACAGTCCTAACACTCCTACCTACAGTTTTAGCCATCCTTTTACAGCTTTCTGTAACAGGATGGTGAGACCTTTCTTCTTCTTTTCTTTTTTAAAGAATTTCACAATATTGTATATGACTCTCCGAGGTTGGATCACTTCACACGATTTCTTTGGAGGCTTTAACATTTTATAACTAAATGTGGAAACTACTCGGCATCTGTAATTAAATCTAGTGGGGAGCTGTTGTTTATACCTTGTTGTCTGTGTGTAGACACTTCACACCCTCACTCACGAACGATTAGTTTCCTTGATTATTGTGCCTCGTTTGGTTGAAATTTGGAGTCACATCACATGTTATAATATGAGAGTATTTTTGTGAATGGTTGTTGAGCGCTCAGCGGAAGTAAAATGGCTTCTATCACTTCAATATCATAGATACTAAGCTAAAATATAAATTATACTGAATAATAAAAATTAGTGGAGTTCATCCATTCTTGTTGAATTAAAACATTGACCCAAGTTCTTATTATTTCAACGGCTCAAGTGTATTCAAGACTCATCAGATATTTCTTGTTAGGTCGATTTCATAAGAAAGCTACCTATTGCAATGGGTATCATGTTTCGACTTCCGGAAAATTTCCACATATCTTCACATCTCCTAGACTCCAAAACCACTGTCAGTTTAAAAGTTTATATATAATTTATATATCTGTCTATAGAATTTCAAAACATAACCCACAAAAGCTAATACGGTGAAATTGCGTAAACTCATTCAAACACAGATACATTCATCACGCAAAATATTCCAGTTTGTTTGTTCAAAGAAAGTAACATGTCATCATACAAGAGACTGTAAAAGCAAACTGTGAAGAAGATACGAACATAGGGCAAGGGTACGGTAATGAGATGGGAGGGGGAATAATGTTTACAACACAGCATCTTACTCACAGCACATAATAAATACAGATGGAGGTGATATTTATTAACGTTGGGCTAGGCGTGATGAGAAGCTGAAAAACATCATAATTATGGTAGTGCGATAATCCGCACCAAATGTTGGGATAACAATGGCTGAAGGATGGCCAGACGGTGTTGCCAGCAATAGCGCTCAGGAGCATGCGCCAACGATATTGCCACGTCACAACAACATTAGACGTAGCTCTCAACAATGCTTTGCTGAACAGACTCGAGTCACAAGTAGACCAACAGATTGGCAAGTATCAGGCTGGGTTTAGGAAAGGGAGATCCTATACTGAACAGATTTGGAACCTCAGAACCATACTACACATCAGATGATGCCGAAACACTACAGTCACATTTGTGGATTTCAAAAAAGCCTACGATTCTGTTGACAGACAAACACTGTTTAATATCTTGGAAGAATTAGGAGTCAATAGGAAGACCAGGGCTATCATCCAGTAAACACTATCTGGAACCACTTCGAAAGTGAAATTCATGGGAGAAGTCTCAAACTCATTCGAAATCCACACAGGAGTTCGACAAGGAGATGGTTTGTCGCCAATTTCGTTCAATATCGTATTACACAAAATAATCAGAGAATGGGAAAGGCATGTCAAAGGTAACCAAACTGGAAATCAGAAAGGAAAAAGAGTCACTGTGAAATGGTTGGCCTTTGCGGATGACTTAGCTATATTAACGAACAACGAAGATGAAGCAAAAATAGCACTAGATAAAGTACATGAGATCTCCTGTAAAACTGGATTCGAAATTTCCTATGAGAAAACTTAGTATATTGACAAAAAATCGACAGAAAAACTCACATTGCAGGCACTGGACGGATAAATCTCACAGGTCAGTACTTAGAAGAAACCATCCAACCCACAGGACTGAACACAAACTCCAACACAGAAAGAATATTCAAACTGCAAAAGGCATACAAACTGACATGGAATCATTTCAACAAAAGAGTAATGTCTCCTAAAGCAAAACTATGACACTACAACTCGGTTGTTTTACCAGAAGCCTTGTATGTGGCAGAAACAACATTAATTGGAGGGATGACAAGAATTCATGACATCGAGAAACAAGAACGGAAAATTCTTAGAAAGATACATGGCGCTGTTCTCCGAGACGGAACTTAGATCAGACGACTGACAAACGAACTCTATGGAAACACAGACACCATTACAGAGAAATTTAGGAAAAGACACCTACACCTGTAGAGGATGGATGAAAACAGACTCACTAAGAAAATCTTTAACATCATTTATTCATCGTCAGTTTATCTGCCTGATGGCAGGTTTCCTCATGGTCGGTCTCTCCACCTTATCCAGTCTTGAGCAGCACGTTTCATCAGCTCTTAAGATTTATCAATCTTGATGGAATCCAGCATCTGAAACCTTCTTCTTCCTCTTCGGATTTTCCCTTGGACTGTCCCTTCTAATGCACTCTTCAGCAAACCATCTCCCCTTGTGCAGTGTTCAATCTAATTCATTTTTTATTTTCCTTATCTTCTTTAACATTATTCTTTCTTCTCCTACTTTCTTTAATACTCATTTCTCACTTTGCCCTTCCAACTTATTCTCCCCATTCTCCTCCACAGCCACATTTCGAAAGCCTCTATTCTTCTCTCGTCTTCTTTCATTGATACAAGTAAATTAAAGACCAGTTGGATGAGAGTAACACAGAAAGACCTGGAACGATTCAAAATCTCTGAAGACGATATTGTTACGTGCCACCCCCTAGTGGCACTTCCGTTAACTGGATTACGGTGGGTAGAAGCACAACACAAATTGTTCCTTTAAAAGAAGTATTAGCTTTATTGTGGGCCTGAAAGGTACACCACACAAATAGCAAATACAAGCAATTAGTATCTCACTCTAGTTTCCTCTTGTAGGGAACACTTGCCTTTCACTTGGTCTTACAGTTAATCCTCACTAATGGGACCGGTGGCCTCGGTAGAACTACCTGCAACACTTCCTTGAATACACAAGCTACAGTTATTTACGATAGCCAGTCACTCACCACTACACTCTGCTTCGCTGTCCGCTGGCTAGGGAAATAGCCCCCGGTGTTTTCGCAATTCACCACAATATCTCTGTCGCACTAGGTAAACACACACTCTTCAAATACAGTCCCTCCGTAGGCTTCAAACTCCTTCGCTGTCAAGAGAATCAGCTTCACTAGGGTTTCGCAAGTCACGTCACCAACAACTGTCGCTCAGGTAAAAGCACGCACTAGCTCAAAAAAACACTGTCCACCTCACTGGCCAGGTCGCTCTTATATATCAGGCTGGTGACTCAATGAATGCTTCTAGACCCGTCCAGGATTCACGGCTTCTCGAGATTTCCATCACTGGCTGGGTCACGAATATTCTGGACCATCCCTTTGTCCGCGCAGCCTGTTGCGTATGGCGCACGTAATACACTGAGGCAGAGCACAGCCTGGGGCAGCTGTGACTCATGCGGCGAGGCGACGAAACAAACTCACAGCCGTAACAATATTAAGGACAGAAATCAATTCAGAAATAGAATCGGAAACAAGAAATTTGAACAAGTCTCAAGAAAAGAAATGATAGGGAATAAATAGACAGAGGAAAGGAACAAAAAACACATTGAATTAATGAATTAATTAAGGAAGAAAAGAGAAGAGGAAAAGGAATGAAGCTGTGATTGGCTCAAGTTCGCACGCTCTCCCAAAGGGGAAAAATCGATGATAGTAATAATATCACTTTTTTGTAGACACGATAACTACTGCAATTTTCCATCAATCATTTTTAAATGTATACATAAAATCATCATCATCATCTTCATTTCCCCTTTTCCAGCTGACACCGGGTGGGGGCAAATATGGTTCCTCTCCACTTTGTTCTAACTTTCCACCATTCCTCTTCCGACACGGTGTTCCAATCCAGGTCCCGTTCTCTAATGCTATTCTTCACTGAGTCCATCCAACGCATTCTTGGTCTTCCTCGTACTCTCTTCCCTGTCATCCGTCATTGCAGTGCTTGTCTTGGTAGCCTTACTTCATTCATCCGTTTGACATGTCCAAAACATCTCAATCTGTTTTGCTCCAGTTTGTCATTTAGTTTCTGTACTCCCAGTTCTTTCCGTATATCTTCATTTCTTACTCTGTCTCTCCTCGTTTTTTGGACCATACTTCTCAGGAATACATAAAATATTACCTTATAAAATCTCGGTTGAGTTCGTTAATGGGCAAAATCGGACCAAGGGGGGGAAATGGGAGAGCTTCTTCGAAAAATTGAAATATCGCTGTAACTTTCTTAATATGTAAAAAGTTGAATCCATTCAAAGTCCATACTATTCTTTGGATGAGGGCCATAAAATGTATCTCC
Source organism: Meconema thalassinum (assembly GCA_946902985.2). NCBI lineage: Eukaryota > Metazoa > Arthropoda > Insecta > Orthoptera > Tettigoniidae > Meconema > Meconema thalassinum. The sequence continues at coordinate 112,624,458 of OX336393.1, forward strand.
GTAAAGTTTTTTGATAGCACCAGTCATTGACCAAAGGGGTGGGAAAAATGGAGTTTTTTTAGAAAAGAAAATCATACCTCCCTTAAGAGGCGCAATACCAAAACCATTTAAAATTGCCAATAGTCCTCTATACAATACCTTAACACTTTTGTCTGAAGACAAAAGACCCACCCTTACGCCAAGGGATGAGCAAAATGTTCTCGATGAAGATGTCAAGTTGATGAGGGAAGAGCTAAGTTGAAGATAGGCATCACAAATTATTGCTGACTGTACTACGAAAGTCATCAAAGCAATATCGATGTTGTTATGACAGCCTGCCGTTGTACAGACGAGGCAAAGATAGCGTTATCTCCAACTCCTGTTTGGCTGGCCGGCAGTTGTGCTAGTGCAAAGTAAATATCAGTAGACTATAATATAATTATAAGAAGATGGGGCTACTCATATGCTAATCATGTAGAACGTTTGGAGCTATACAACAATTGCCAAATTTACTGAATTCGAAACATTCTTCTTTGCTCGGTGAAATCTACCTCCGCCTCCCAGCCAGCTGAGGGGGATTTTTTAATTCTATAAGAGTTTTTAAACAAACTTCGCCATTTTTCATTGTTCAGTGTAATTTATATTCTTTTATGTTCGACCATGGTGAAATGTAAATATTATATGTCAGAAAACTGTACTATAATGAGGTTCATTATATTACAATTTTTCATTATGATAAAGTTTCTCCCACCAATCAGAGCTCAAGAAACAGTTGTGTGACCAATTAGGTAAGGATAGCATCGCACCTGCACTGACTTCCACGGCCTCCTATTTTAAATTTCAGTGCGTGGCTAGTGTATGTTCGAACATAAAATAGTTATAATTATCGTCGAACATAAACAGTCGTATGCAACTCACCTATAATGATAATTAAGACACTCGTATAGGATTGCCAGATTTCAAGAATGGAAAAACGGAAAAAACGTCCCAAAACTTTGTATTTTTAATCTTCTTTCTTCATCTTGCACAGTTTCCAGCCACTGGCCGGGTCAGTTTGGAACACAAAACTCTCCAACGTCTTCTGTCTTCCCACCATCTCTCAGCCTCCACCCTCTCTTCTTCACGCTTTCTTCCACCCCCTTCAGCCACCTGTCTCTCAGTCTTCCTCTTGGTCTCTTTCCTTCCCACTTTGTCTCGTGTATCCTCCTGGGAATCCTCTTCTCCTCCTTTCGTCTTACATGTCCATACCATCTATGTCTAGATTTCTCTATACCATCCTGTAATGGTTCCTCCTTCATTAATTCTCTGGTCCTCTCATTTCTTATTCTGTCCATCTTTGTAGCTCCAAAACTGCTTCTCAAGAACCTCATCTCACTGGCCTGTATTTTGCTCTTCTCCCTTCCTTTCATAACCCAGGTCTCCGAGGCATACGTCAGGATAGGGACATAGTATGTCCGATATATGATCTTTTTGCTGTTCTGAGGGACATCCTTGCTCCATAACATGCTTCTCACACTCCTCCGAAATGCTTCTGCCTGTCTCCCCCGCTCATTTATTTCTCTATCGTTTCTTCCATTATCTTGTATCAGGCTTCCCAGATACTTGAAACTCTCCATTTTTAATCAAAGTTGTTAAATGTTGAAATAAATAATACACATATGAATTAAATAAACATTACATAATCAAATACACAAAATTTAAACTAGATATTGCTGACATATTATATAGGCCTATGACACCAGCAACATACAAATGCTTTTCATTTTAACGACCCTTTTGCAAGGATTTTTTATTTGTAAGTACCTTCTGATAAAATTCTCTACAATTTTTGTCATAATGGTAACATGTGAACAATTTATTTTTGTTTTATCAAACTAATGGAGCTTCTGTTTCTATCATCTCTCCATTTGATATTTATGACAGAAAGAACTCTCTCCATAAAAGCATTGGAGGGGAAAATGCTGAGTATTAACTTCACAATGACTAAGATATTCCTTAATTTTGTTGGCCCTAATAAATCTATAACATGTATCCATCTATCTGACACAGACTTAGAAATCATTTTCTCTTTCAAACTTGCACCTGTACCACCAGAAAACAAGCTTGATATTACAATTAATTCTGAAGCGGGACTTTTGAAAAAAGGTGCAAAATTGAATATGTTATCAAATTAACCAAAAAACGGAATATTTGGCGTTCCGTTAAAGATTAAAACGGAACGCGGAACCAAACAAGAAAAAACGGAATTGTTCTGGGAAAAACGGAACATCTGGCAACCCTACACTCGTATGGAAATTATAAAACTGATGTCTTAATTATTGCCATTATAGGCTTGTTGCATAATGTACTAGTTTGCTATCTGTGATATTGCTGAAGAAGAATTAATTTCAGTTCAAAGCCTGTACTTTGTTTTCTTGTGTTGACTAGGCAGAACAATTTATTTATCACATTGATACAGACCCAGAACAAACATGATTCAATTCATGTCATTCTTTGATTAGATAGGTCCTACTGTGCACGGGTCACACATGTTATTATTGTCATTATGAACATTCTGACATTGTTTTGTTGATTGATGGGGCTTTGTGACATTGTGGTCATATAGCCCCATGTACTCGTACTTGGGTGTATGTGGAATTTGTCTGGTAACATGTGTTATTGTGATGGCTGTATTGGGATCATTAGAATTAACTTCCATTGGCTGTATTAGTGTGTGTATTTGTCATTCAGATGAGGATTGGGAAGGAGCGGCCATGGCCCTAAGTTAGGAACCGTCCCTGGCATTTGCCTGGAGTAGAAGTGGGAACCGTTTACCACAAGTCCAACCCCTCCTCCACGTGGTGGGAGACGGGCAACGGCATGAAGTAGGGGATTGCCTGTAGGGGTGAAGTACAGTGGGGACTTTGTGTGCCCCGGGACCGCTACGGTAGCTGTGAAGGCTCTATGGGAAACCTGAAAAGTGACGGCTGACGGGGCTCTGGTGAAGCTACGATAGGCCTAGCAAGCCAGTAGTGGATATCATATTTGCTTTCAAACCAGGAAAAGGTCAGGGAAATGGTGAAAGAGGAGCCCTTGCAAGGTAGGATTGAGACATCAAGACTGAGGTGGTATGGACACTTAAAGAGAATGGAAGAGAAGAAGATTCCCAAGAGGATACATGAGATGCAGATCCAGAAGAAACGAGCAAGGGGAAGACCAAGAGATAGATGGCTGAAAGGAGTGGAGGAATGTGTCAAGAAGAGAGGCGAGGACTGGACCAGAGTGACAGCGGAGAGGTGGTGGGAAGAAAGAACTAAGTGGCGAGGCTTATGTTCCAAACAGACCCAGCCTGGGGCTGGAAACTGTACAAGATGATGATGAGAAGTGGGAACCCACGGAAAACTACTTCCAGGATGGCTGAGGTAGAATTTGAACCTGCCTCTTCTCAGTTTTGCCTCACGAGGCTGAGTGTACCCTGGTCCAGCCCTCAGACCAGAATTACATTTCTTGGCAGAGCCGGCCCTCTACGGTGACAGCCAAGCATGCTAGCCACTACGCAACGAGGCAGACGTCTGACATTGTAAAAGGGTTGCCAACGTGTGAAGGAAAAGGAAGTTTGTAGTTTTACGTGACCATTAATCTCACGATCATGAGCCACGGGACCATAGGACATGACATTTCACTTTGATAATCTCACATGCATTGACTGGAAATCAAACCCTGTCCGCCGTGATGGAGGCAAAGAGCTTGCTTGACCACTGCACCACTACGCCCCACCAACGTGTGAGTTTGCACTTATCTAAATCATCACAAAATGGTATTACCAAATTATTATTTTCCACGAATGGCATGAAATCCTGCGAAACTTAAACAGATAGAAATATAATATTATTTAATATAACTTCAGACACATCGTCATATGGATACGATAGCAGCAGGGCCATATTTCTAAATAGGCTAAGTAGGCTGCAGCCTAGAGCGGCGAATTTTCAGGGGCAGCAGTTTGGCAATTCATTCAAACCTAAAATGAAGTATTTCAGACGTTAATATTTTCCGTACGAATTTAAGAATAGGAGTTACTTAAAAATATGTTTTAGTCCTTATACAGTTCTTCCTGCTTTAGAAGAGTTAAGAACTATCTGCAAACTAGTATTTCTGAAATACGGTTATAATCACTTTCATTACTTTGTATTGAGACAAATACAACAAAAACACTTTCATATGAGGGCATTAATTACGAGTTTGCCATTAAGAAATCTCGTAAGAAAGCTATGTAAATTTGAACACGAAGATTATGTGGGGTGAGTTGTTTTAGAGAAGTTGGTATATTTTTCAACAAATAAACCAGTAATTAACTACCTTTTTCTGTAATTTCATTTCTCCATGTAGGACAACTTAATTCAAATTGAACACAGTTCTTCAATTACGCAAAAGATAGCCATTAGCATTAAAATATAAAAATATGTGTGAAATAGTTAACACTGATCTCCAAGAACAAATTAATTCAGTTCGAAACCCATTTCATATTTTTAACGGATCTTAAAAGAAGTAAAAATTATTATGTAAGCCATTAAATTTGTAGTTTTATGTAAACTAAATGATGATGATGATGATGATGATGATAATTGTTGTTTTAAGGGGCCTAACATCGGGGTTATCGGCCCCTAATGAAATGAAATGGCGTGAAATGAAAGGATGTAGATACAAACAACTCACTGCCATGGATGAAACGAAAATGGTGTTTATAAAACAGACAGTGAGCCCCAAAAATTATGCCTTATTTGAATAAAAAGAATAAAAGGCGGATGGTAAAAAAGGATAAAACAAATAAGGCATAGTGAACAATAAAATAGATGAACACAATAAAAAACATAAAACAGATTTAACCAGAATTAAAAGTCGTAACTACACATTAAAACTTAAAAAAGTAACCACTCTCCCTCATGAACCGGATGACGAGGTCAGCTGACGGCCCGTCATCACGGGGAATAAGGGAGAGGGTATTAGGCAGTTTAAGAGTCCCTCGCAGAATGGCCAGATCCACACACTCCAAGAGAAGGTGTGCCACGGTTAGGTGAGCGCCGCAAGTGCACACAGGAGGATCTTCTCTGTTTAGCAAGTGGGAGTGCGTAGCAATCCCATGGCCGATCCGGAGTCGACAGAGTACCACAGCTTCCTTCGGGAGAGATCGGAAGGAAGATTTCCCCTCCTTCGTTGTCTCCTTGATGCCTCTCAGTTTGTTGGGTGGAGGCGTGGCACGCCATGCCTCCTCCCAATGCGACAGGATCGAATGCCGCAACTGAGAGCGCACATCACTAGCAGGCACCTTATACGGTAGCGAGGGCAGTGCGACTGCCTCTCTCGCCGCCTGATCAGCAAGCTCGTTTCCCGCAATACCCATGTGGCTAGGAAGCCACACAAAGGTAACCCCGGTTCCAGCGTTACGCGAACTGACGAGCAGGTCGTGCACACGCTGGACCAATGGGTGCTTCGGGAAACACACATCGATCGCCTGCAGCACACTCAGAGAGTCAGTACACACAAGAAAGTGCTGGTGATTGTCTGATAACGTGTACCGCAGAGCCTCTAAGATGGCATAGAGCTCCGCAGTATACATGCCACAGGCCTCGGGAAGTGAAAATAGAAACCGACGATCCTCAACCACTAATGCACAGCCTACTTTCTCGTTTACCCTCGAACCGTCCGTGAATAGAAGCCCTGATCCCGGATACCGGCTTACCACGGACTGGAACAGCCTCCGATGGACGGAGGAGTCCGTGTCCGACTTGGGGCCGGTGTGCAGATCCAGGATGATATCAGGGCGAGATACCATCCACGGAGGGGCCTTGCTAGGTACTCGGACGATACAGGAGACAGAAGGAAATCGGAACTGACGGTATAAGTCATCCAAGCGAATCCCCGCCGGCCGAGAGGCTCGGGCGAGCGCATCATACAGCCGGCGATTCGGATTGGAAAACAAACATGGATAGCTTGGATGAAGAGGCATCTGTCGAATAGTTGCAGCATAGGTCAGCAGTACTTGTTGGCGCCTCAGGTGTAAAGGAGGTACGCCAGCCTCGGCGAGCAAACTGATGACTGGGCTTGTCCGAAAGGCACCCGTCGCCAGCCTCTCACCGCTGTGGTGGACACTGTCCAGTTTAACAAGCACTGACTTACGGGCCGAACCATATGCTACACTGCCATAATCTAATCTAGATAAAATCAGTGCCTTATAAAAACGTAGGAGCACCGCGCGGTCCGCCCCCCCATGATGTGCCGCTAAGAAACCGCAACATGTTGAGTTTCTTAGCACAGGCAGTTTTCAAACACCGCACGTGTGGTTCCCACGTCAATTTCTGATCGAAAAGGAGCCCAAGGAACCGGTACACAGCAACAACAGGCAAAGCTACATTGCCCAGATAAAGCTCAGGATCTGGATGGAGGGTGCGCTTTCCGCAGAAATGGACAACCGAGGGCTTAGCGGTTGAGAATCGAAAGCCGTGCTCCAGTGTCCAGAGTTCCACTCTCCGAATAGCTTGTTGTAGCTGTCGTTCAGCGACCGCCATATTTTGCGCACTATAATGTAGAGCGAAGTCGTCTACACATAGCGACGGTACCACTGCTGGACCAGCAGCAGCGACTATACCGTTTATGGCAATCGCAAATAATGTTACGCTAAGCACCGATCCCTGTGGGACTCCGTTTTCCTGTATATGATATTGCGAATATGTCCCCGCTATTCAGACACGGAACAGGCGAAGGGACAGAAAATTCACAAGTTACCTCGGAATTTCCATTGATGCAGGGTAGAGAGGATGCCGTAACGCCAAGTGGTGTCATAGGCCTTCTCGAGGTCAAAGAAAACAGCGACTAGGTGCTGTCTCCGGAGAAAAGCGTCCTGTATGGCGGTCTCCAAGCATACCAGATGGTCGTTGGTACACCGAAACGCCCTGAAACCACACTGGTATTCAGACAGGAGTCCCCGTTTCTCCAGGACCCACACCAGGCACCGATTGACCATCCTCTCAAAGAGCTTGCACAGACCGTTAGTGAGACAAATAGGCCTGTAACTCCCTGTCAATTTGGGATCCTTATCGGGCTTCAGGATAGGTATAATGATACCTTCCTGCCATTGCGCTGGAAACACACCTTCCAACCAGATACGATTAAACACCCTGAGCAAATAACGAATGCTCTCATCGTTAAGGTGTTTAAGCATCTGGTTGTGAATATTATCCGGGCTGGGAGACGTGTCCCTGCAGAGCGCCAGCGCTCCGCGGAGTTCCCACTCCGTAAAGGGCACGTTGTACTCCTCCGAAGCGCGGGAAGCAAAACTGAGCTGGAAACGTTCTGCCTCGCGCTTCATGGCCACGAAGGCAGGATCATAGGTGTCGGAACCGGATATATCCGCAAAATAAGATGCGAGATGATTTGCAACGCAGTACGGATCTGTAACCAATTCATTATCGATGGAAATTCCCGGTATAGTAGAAGATGTCTGAATACCCGAGATGCGTCGTAGTTTAGTCCATACTTGAGAGGAGGGGGTATGTGCCGTAATAGATGACACATACCGTTCCCATCATTCTTTCTTACTCTGGCGGATAAGAATCCGTGCCTTGGCACGAAATTTCTTAAATGCCACCAAATTGGCCATGGTTGGACGCCGACGGTAGTGCTTGTGAGCTCGACGACGATCTCGTATTGCCGCTGCAATATCCTCTGTCCACCAAGGGACGAGTTTGCGACGAGGAGTCCCAGAAAAGGATGGAATGGACTCTTCGGCGGCAGCAAGAAGCACATCGGTGATGTGCTGTACCTCGTCATCGACGCTCCAGCAACCAAGATCAACGAACACAGCTCGTTCTTGAAACGAGGGCCAATTTGCCCGCTTAAGCACCCAACGACTGGGGAACTCCACGGGCTTCTGGTTCAGAAGTGTAAGAACGATCGGGAAATGGTCACTGTCACAGAGGTCGTCGTGTACATACCAACCAAATAGAGGGACCAGCGCACGGCTACACACACTCAAGTCAGTGTGTGAGTACGTGCCATGCGCTAAGCTAAAATGTGTAGCTTCCCCTGTATTTAATAGACATAAATCCAACCCTTGAATTAAGCCCTCCACGTCCCTTCCTCTGGGGCAGGAAGATGGTGATCCCCATTGGGGGTGATGAGAGTTGAAATCACCCACGATTAGGAAAGGGACTGGAAGTTGATCAACAAGATCAAAGACGTCATTAATATCAAGGGGCTGGTTCGGTGGAAGGTACACGTTACAAACAGTTGTCATAGCAGGCAAGGACACGCAAACTGCAATAGCTTCCAGAGGAGTGGCGAGTGGAAACTCCTCACTATAGCAGTCAGAGCGAACGAAGGTACAAACGCCCCCGGAAGCCCGGGCGGCGTCTTGTTGCTCTTTAGAGTATAGTCGGAAACCTCTCAGAACAGTCTCGTGATCAGGTCTGAGGTTTGTTTCCTGTAGGCAGACTATACTCGCTGCGTATTGTGCAATAAGCTGACGGAGCTCTGTCAAATGCCTGTCATAACTGTTACAATTCCACTGTAACAGTGCCATTGTGTGAACTTATAAACGAGGGATAAGTTGGAGCAGCAAGCTACAACTTAACCTCTGGAGGGTCATCAGCCACTACGTCGACTATAATCTCCATGTCCTCAGGCGAGGTCGTGGAGTGAATCGACTCGGCGGAAGATTTCCTAGACGTAGTTCGGCGGCGGGGGTTCTCCGTGGGGAGCGCGCAGATCTGGGGACCGAAACGTCCCCAGGCGCAGAAGCATCCGCAGGTGGTGGGGCGGATAGCTTCCCCTTTTTAGGAGAAAGGGAATGCGTAGTGCGGGGTCCCTTCTTCCCCGCCTCTTTTAGATATATAGACGGGTCAGGAGCCGAATTCCTGACCCTGGTCGACGATGCCGGCTTCGGCGCGGCTTTCGCCGACCGTTTGGGTGGGGAGTAAGTCTTCAACCACCTCCCCAGCTGTGCGGGCGGAGCAGCCTTCGCTCCCACAGCCTTCTTTGGGGCCGAAGGTGGGGTTGAAGTCACCTTCGGGCTCTCTTTCTGATTTTGGGGAGTAGCTAGAGATGTAGATGGCAGTGGTATATTAGAAGGTTTCGCAGTTGAGACAAAAGATGAGGTAGCCGGGACCAAATTTGGTATTATGGCTCTATAATCAATCGTTGGAGAAGGCGAAATCGTGGTATGGTACTTCTTGCGGGCCTCCTGGTAGGTGAGACCATCCAGGGTTTTGATCTCCTGGATTTTCTTCTCACGCAGGAAGACAGGGCAGTTCCTGTCCCGAGGAGAATGAAATCCAGGGCAATTAGTGCACTGATATGGTGTTGTGCACTCTTCCGCTTCGTGGGGTACCTTACCGCATGTTCCGCAGATGTCAGGGCACGAGCATCGGGATAACATGTGCCCGAACTTCTGGCACTTATAACACCTCATTGGTGGAGGGATATAAGGCCGAACGTCACAACGGTAACTTGTAACCTTGACTTTCTCCGGGAGCACCGAAAGCTCAAAAAGCACCAGTATCCACGATTTGACCATTGACCTTGCGCGTAATGCGCCGGACATCAGTCACGTGACGGTGCTGCATATCCTCTTTGAGCTCCTCGTCAGTGTTCAGAATCAGGTCCCGGTGGAAAATGACTCCCCGGACCAGATTCAGAGACGTGAGCTTTTCCACTTTGACAGGGATATCGCCAAAGTGGTCACATTTCAGAAGGTGTTCAACCTGCTCACCAGTCCTAGTCTTGAGCAACAAGCTACCGTTTCTCATCTTTTGTACCTTCTCAAGCTCGCCATAGACCCCTTCTATGTGCCGAGAAAACAAAGTAGACTTTACCATCTTGAAATCACCACCATCCGTTCTGGTTGCGACCAGAAACTTGGGAGTGTTAGCACCCAGATTCTCACGAACAGACTGTTCCCAGGGGGTTGATCCCCGTAGGGAATCGAAAGTTAAAGACTTGGGTGGCGGACCACCCTGTTGGGAGATATTCCTTTTCTGTCCCATGGCCATTTCATCCTCCCTGAATGCCACCGACTCCAATCACGGGCTGTCTCTGTAGGCGCTACCCAGCCAAGGCAAGGCCCGCCTAGCTTGGAAGGCATTGCCCGGGGGTCCGATGTTTGACATGCCATACAGGCATGTACCCCTTGGCATTTACTAGAGAGTTTTCCAGCACAGGCATGCAGCTGTGCGGGGACCTGCGTTGTCAGGCGGATACTACTGCAGGGTACATGGCGCACCCACCTGTCGGTGTGGCCAGACCGAACAGGCTCTCGAGCGTAGTCGCACACTTAGGTGGCCCTTCCCCTGACAGCACGCACATGTAATTTTGAGTGCCAGACCTCAAAAACATGAACGGAAAAAGGCGTGCGATATAACCTAATGAGAGTTATATCGCACAAAGTGAGGCGTTTAGAGCTGGCTGTCAAACCCGTAAAGGGGACCTGGGCCAAGAAACCCTTTACGTCGCCTTCTACGACTGGCAGGGTATACCTGTGAGTGTATTCCATCCCTCCCACCCACGGGAGGTCCAATTCTCAAGACAAGCCGGAAACCTAAAAGAATAGCCAAGGTCGCCCCTTTTAGTCGCCTCGTACGACAGGCAGGGGATACCGTGGGTGTATTCTAAACCCCCACCCACAGGGGGGGTAAACGAAATGAACTTTATGTTTAAAAAAGATGAAAACGCCGATGATCTCTATCCTTTTGTTGTGTAAAACAAATGTATTAAGCATTTATGAACTATTGAGGGGGCGGGAAATGGACTTCAGCCTATAGGCGGCATACTCTTAAACCCGGCCCTGGGTAGCAGAGTTGCTAATTTTTTCCAATAAACACAGTCATCTCTAGACCCAAGTTCCGATGTCATACCGGAATTTTTACAGATTTCTCACGCCTACGAGTGTAAATTTTAAGATTTAAAACATTCATTTTGGTTCCGTATTGATGTACTAAGTACGTTTTTTAATGGGTTAGGGTTCCGCTTGAATCAATACTTTTATTGAAATTGATCACCGATGTGGTCATTAGAAATGGTACATGTTTCGAGGACTAATAGACATTTTATGTCCCCTTCATCAGCACTAAATGAGAACATTATTTGAGTAGCATAGCACTAAAATGTCAATAGCCACTGAACCTAATATGATGTACCATATAGATAGGACACTTGAAATGATTAAGGCACAATACACGAAAAAACACCTCCAACTGGGTCAGTTCAATTCAGTGCAGTTGTCATCGACGCGACATCCACGAAAAGAATATGCAGAATGTCTCTTTATGGTCTGCAAACGTCATTGAAGATGCACAAGTATTAAGCTGTCTATGCAATCACAGCTCTGTCATAAATCAACAAGCAATGTGACGAAATATTAACAGGCACTTCAATACATCACCATTGTGCAGAAAACTAATGAAGAATTGCATCCTAATCTATGATTTCACTCACCCTGCAGTACCAAGAAATACCAAAAGAGGGCATGTCGCGCTATTTACCCCCGGTGCCCTTCAAAGAAACTGGTCAAATCTGGTGTCAGGCTGCATTTGTAAAGAAGAAACATTTTATAGGAAGTCTAAGAATTTTATCAGAGATACAAGACCAACTAGGAATTATAGAGATACGGTTGTGGATGACAAATACAGAATGTGCAACAACTGCATAGAGAATGTAGATCATGTCTTGTAATTAGTGGTTGTCAAGTCCTTCGAGCATCTAACAGTACAAACCAAACTGCAAACATGCAAACCTTGTTCTTAGGAGTTGGTTATTAACAAACGACATTTCTCTGCTATTAGGTTGTGTTGTGTACATCAAGTAAAAAGGAAGGAAGCTTGTTTTATCTTGCGATCGTGAACCACAGTACCTGGAATCCGAACCACAGGACATGATATTTTACTTCGATAATCTCACATGCTTAGGAAGGGAATCGAGCCTGGTCCACCTTGGTGAGAGGCAAGCAGCTTAACCAATGTGCCACCACGTACAGGAAGTACAAGTCTTCAAGAGTAAGTAAAATGTCTCGAACCTGGAAACTTCAGATTTCTCGCCCGATGCTGTAACTGAGCTACGGTGTTTAGACAACTTCTCTTTGCTTGGCAAAGGTATATATTTAAACACAAATAGTGCTAAATGTTCCGGCATAACTCAACAAGATGACAGTGTTTCGCCCCGGTGTGCTATTGGGCTCTTCAGTTGGTTAAAGCACACCTCACCAAGACACTGTCTAGTGCACACTGGGAAGGCCATTGCAAGACGTATTTGATACATGTGTATCCGCGTCACGAGCAAGCCAGTGCACTATGGGAGTCGAAACTCCATTCCAAAGCAATTATAACCTTACCTTGGCATTGAATATACAATTTTCATAAGAAAATATGCATTGTCCGTTGAGCCATAATATATTTAAACACAAATAGTGCTAAATGTTCCGGCATAACTCAACAAGATGACAGTGTTTCGCCCCGGTGTGCTATTGGGCTCTTCAGTTGGTTAAAGCACACCTCACCAAGACACTGTCTAGTGCACACTGGGAAGGCCATTGCAAGACGTATTTGATACATGTGTATCCGCGTCACGAGCATCATGGCTACTGCAGTCATCTTCACAGAATTGTATCAATATGGCATGCTGTGGGGATAATTCAAAATACTGTCGAACCTGGATATCTCGAATCTTTAGTAGATGTCAAAATAAGGTTTTGAATATTCCCGAAGGGAATATGATATAGTTTCCATTTGAGCGGATGAATTATCAATAAATTATAAAAATGGTCCGGTTAGCTCAAACAATGCCAGCGTTTCGCCCCAGTGTGCCGTTGGGCTCGTCAGTTGGTACAGACACACCATGCAAGACACAAAATACAAGCAGTATTGACATCACGAGCATGCCAATGTGCTACGGGAGTCAAACTCCCTCTCATAAAAACAAAAGCCTTACCTTGGCCACCCAAGTAATGAAAATCCACAGCCTGCTTCCAGTCATCGACCGGGTCAGGAATGGAATGAATGAAACCCCCATCTAGCGGCGAGGAATTGAACTGTGCCGGCTGCCGAGGCCTGACGCACTCCTCTGGGGCAATGATTAAATGAATGACAGTTGAAATGAAATGATAGTGGAGAGTGTTGCTGGAATGAAATTTTGACAGGGAAAACCGGAGTACCCGGAGAAAAACCTGTCTGCCTCCGTTTTGTCCAGCACAGATCTCACATGGAGTGACCGGGATTTGAACCACGGACCCAGCGGTGAGAGGCCGGCGTGCTGCCGCCTAAGCCACGGAGGCTTGGCCACCCAAGTAAGGTTTTGAATATTCCCAAAGGGAATATGATGTAGTTTCCATTTGAGCGGACGAATTTGAGCGCATGGCTTTCTCAGTATGTGCTAGCCACGCGTATTGGTAGGTGTGTCTGTACCAACTGACGAGCCCAACGGCACACTGGGGCGAAACGCTGGCACTGTTTGAGCTAACCGGACCATTTTTATCATTTATTGATATATGTCAAAATATCGACTTATCGAAAATTCAGTTATAGAGACACGTAGGAAATATGTTAAATTTGTGTTATCATCATCATCATCATCATCTTGAGCAGTTTCCAACCGCTGGTCGGGTCTGCTTGGAACATAAGCCTCTCCATCGTTTCCTGTCCATCCACCATCTCTCGTCATTTACTGTGTCCCAGCACACTCCTCTTTCCTCCACACTCTTCCTAACTCCTTTTGTCCATCTGTCCCTTGGTCTTCCCCTTGGCCTCCTTTCCGTCATTTCCATTCCAAACATCTTCTTCGGTATCCTCTCCTCTTGCATCCTCCTCACATGTCCATACCATTGTAGCCTAGATCGCTCTATTCTATTTTGCAATGGTTCCTCTCTTACCATCTCTCTGACTCTCTCATTCCTTACTCTGTCCATTCTTGTCACTCCTACCCTACTCCTCTGGAACTTCATCTCCACTGCTCGTATCTTATTCTTGTCCCTTTCCTTCAACACCCATGTGTCTGAATCATATGTCAAAATTGGCACAAAGTAGGTCTTGTAGATGATTCCTTTATATTTTTGTGGTACATCTTTATTCCATAACATCCCCCTAACACTCTTAAAAAATCCATCTGCGCACCTTCCCCTTTCATTTATTTCCATCCTATTGCCTCCCTTTTCTTCAATTATGCTTCCCAAGTACTTGAAGCATTCTACTTTCTGCAACTGCTGTCCTCCAAGTGTTATGCCCATATCCAGTCTGTTCTTCTTCCTCGTTGTGATGACCACTTCACTCTTTTGTGCTGAGAACTTCATCCCATATGATAACACTACCTTCTCCCACTCATCTAATTGCTCTTGTACTTCTTCCTCATCCTCTTCCCATACCAGAAGGTCATCAGCAAACAACATTGCCTTCATTTTCCTTTCCCCAATGCTATTTACCACTTTTCGTATGATTTCATCCATCACCACTATAAATAACAGGGGTGAGAGGGCACTTCCCTGTTTCAGACCACTCTCCAGTTGAAACCATTCCGTTCTCTCTCTTCCCACCTTTACACAGCTTTTGCTTCCCTCGTACATTGCTTTCACTCTTGCCACTGTCTCCTTGTTCACTGCTTTTGCTCTCATTGCTTCCCATACCTTGTTTCTATTAATACTATCATATGCTTTCTCAATATCCAAGAAGGTCATCACCAGATCTTTCCCATATTCATAATGGTGTTCTTGTAGCTGACTTACTGCAAAGATGAGGTCAACGTTGACCTTCCTGGCCTGAATCCATACTGTTCTTCCCTCAGCCCATCTTCAACTTCTGTCCGAATTCTTCTCTCCAGTACCTTCTCAAATATTTTGTCGCAGTGGCACATGAGTGTAATTCCCCTGTAGTTCTTGCATTCCTTCCTACTTCCCTTTTTAAATATGGGTATTATTATCCCTCTTTTCCAGTCCTCTGGTATTTTCTTCTCCCTCCATATCACTTTCATTACTCGAAAGAGCCACTGTGTTCCTATCACCCCTGCTGCTCTCACCATCTCCACACTCACTTCCCCCTTTCATCTTCTTTAATGCTTCCTCCACTTCTTTCCATGTCAATTCCTTCTCTGAAATGTCTTGGTCACTGTCTGTTTCTTCCTCCACAATGTCCACTACGCTGGTTTTAGTTGGATTTAGGAGTTCCTTGAAGTATTCTCTCCAGATAACCTTTACTTCTTCCATATTTTCGACCTCCTTCCCATTCCTGTCCACCATTCTGACATTTTCCCCTGTATCTCTTCTCTTTGCCTTTATTTCTGTCCATTTCTCCAGTCATTTCTTTTTCTCTTCCTTCACTACTTCTCCTGCTTCTTTCTTCCGCTCTTTGTATTCTTCTCTTGTTCTGTCTGTCCTCTGTTGGAACCATTTCCTGAATGCTTCATTTTTCTTTTTCACTGCTTCCTTAGTTCTGGGGTTCCACCATGGTGTTTCCTTCCACCTTTTCTTTCCACTAGTTCTGCCACACACGACTTCCGCTGCTTCTACCAACACGTCCTTGAACCTATTCCATTCTTCTTCACCTGTTTTCGGATCATCCTTCGGTAATTTGTTCCTCACTAATATCTGGAACTTCTCCTTATTTCCATCCTCCTTCAGCTTCCATGTCCTTATTCTTCTTTCTTGGTTCTCAGTTCTCCTCTTTTCCTTCAGTCCTCTCACCTTGGCGACCAGCAGACGGTGGTCACTGTCCAGGGCTTCTGAAGGTATTACCCTTATATCCGTGATACTCTTCTTTGTCTCCTTCCCGCATAGAATGTAGTCCACCACTGATTTCCTAGTCAAATCCCTGCTGTACCAAGTAATTTTATGGCTCTCTCTCTTCTTGTACCATGTGTTTCCAACCATTAGCCCATTTATCTTGCACAGTTCCAACAATCTCTCACCTTCCTTATTCCTGTTTCCCCATCCTTCACCACTAATCACTTCCTCAAAACCTCTTCTATCAGTTCCGACATGGGCATTTAGGTCTCCCATGACTATCAGGTCCCTCCCCACTAACTGCTTCTGCAACTCCTCTTCAAACTCGTCCTTCTCGCCTTCTGTGCATCCCACCTGTGGTGCATAGACTTGCAGAATGTCCAGGTTTCTACCTTTCACAGTGATTCTGGCTCTAATTATTCTATCACTTACCCTCTTTACTTCCTCCCTCAGCCCTTCTCTCACCACCATTCCCACTCCATTTCTCTTCCCCTCCTCATTTCCTATCCAGTATAGCTGCAAGCCATTTCTCAGTTCTTTTCTTCCTTCCCTTCTCCATCTGGTCTCTGCCAGTCCGAGTACGTCCAGTTTTCTCCTCTCCATCATATCCACAATCTCCTCCACTCTTCTCGTCAATGTAGTTATATTCAAAGTTCCGATTCGTAGTCCATTTCCATAGCCAGGTCTGTTTCCTTTAGATCTGTCCTTACCGAGGCCCGTTCCCGTTTTAAAAGCAGTTTCATATCCACTACTGGCTTGTTAGGCCTAACGTAGCTTCATCATAACCCTGGCAAGGGGCCTGTTTTTGGTCCGCGAGAGGTATTTTATTTCCCTCAAACCCTCCGGACAAGTCCGGCGAGCCCCCCTATCCGGCACCTGGGACGCGCCCGGTAGAGGAACAGGCAAAATAAAATGTGACAATGTGCTTTGTTATGAAACTGGCGGTTAGGGCAAAAAGTGGCAACAATTGACAGAAAGATATGTGGACTCAACACAACCATAGCAACTTCCCGTTTTGAAGTGATGTCAATACTGTATCTGCTAAAAATGTTGGATGCTCTGTGCTGAACATAGGGGAACATAACCTACATTTCTGCCTTATGAACAAAGTAAAAGAGAATCTAAAGTACCGTATAACAAATACTGAAAAAAATCTAATAAAAAGAACAATAAAATTCGACTTTCAGTACTTACGAAACTTAAGAAAATCGGTAAGTGTGATTATCAGTGGTTTGGGCCGATATGAGATGCTATCGAGATCATAGTTTGGTATAGAAGTTGTATATGGTTGACTCAACTGCCGTAATTGGTGGTAAATTCAAATTTAAACCTTCGAATGAGAAGTTGCACAGTAAAAATACTAGAATTTCACCTAATAAATAGGTAAATAAATGCTAATCCACCTTAAAGTCAATAAAGTATCGAAACTAATTGTATTGTAGTACCAGTTTCAGTTATCTTGTAACCTTCTTCAGTTATACTAAAAATAAAATATTAAACTAAGAGCATCAATTTAACATTAACATTCTATGAAATAAGAGATGACTAGAAAAATATTCACTATATTTTTTTTCTCTCAGTAATCGAAGACTAATCTTCAAATATTAAAAATTCTGTTAAAAATATTTTTAATTATAATCAAAAATACTGTCTAATTAGAATAAATTGTTAAAGTATGGAAAATTATAATGCAAATTTTCTTAAAAAATCAGATCTGTTACAATTGAATTATTATTGAAATTTAAAAAAACATACAAAACAATATTTTTTTATAAAACTTTTTTTTTTTTTTTTGTAGGTTCTGAAATAGAGAAATCTGCTTCTATGTAGTAGGAAACAGTATTGAAAAGACGTTCCTATGTTTTCAAAATGTTATTATCGTCAAATAAAATAAAAATTACTATTGATATCAAGCTTTTGTTAATAATCGTGAAATAAAGGTAACTCGATATTCGGCTTGGAAAACTGTCAAATTGATGTGTTTGTTGATGTAGAATCTTATTGAAATGTCCCCTTCAATATAATGGTTTTGATATTGATAATTTGTACCTTCTTTTGAAAATCAAAATGATGTGGCTATGGACAAATTATGTGAATCTTAATCAATTTCATATTAAGAAATCTGTTCAGGTTTTTATTGTGTTTTTATGAGTGACTGTATGTGCATGATGTTCTTTTTACCTTGCTCAGTGTTTTATGTGTAATGTTTTAATGTTGTCAAAATGTGGCTGATGAAGGACCTCTCCAGGGTTTGAAACATGTCCCACAACTAGTGCGTCATAGCGCATAACCAATATATTGATTGACGGAGGTTGTTCAATAAATCAAATGGACAGCTATGGAAGGAAATTCAGAACAGTGTAATAGTGTAACAATGTAAATACCGTAGTAAGGATGTGTGTTAATTTAATTTGTGTTAATGTGTGTCAATATGTATTTTGGAAAGACAGCCAGATAAACAATAAATTATGCATCTTCCTCGGAGATACCAACATTGATATCCTAGCTGATGATCAATTAAGAAGGAAATATCTAAATCTAATAGCATGCTATGGGTTTAAACAGTGCAACACTAAATATGCTACTCGACTTTGTGACACTGCAGCTACCTTAATAGATCACGTGTCACTAAACAATTCAGAATTAAGTTATAAAATATCAAATGTCAGCAATGATATTAGTGATCACAGTATATTAATTCTTGATATTTCCAAGACCAATTATAGCACGTACAGTCAGTCACATAACTCGACAAAATCAACAACACACGAGGACTCTTGGGATAGGCAACACACTCCTGAAACTAATATATCTATAAACGCTGATTCCCATAATGATGCAAACAGTACTGTTAACTCTCTATATAACTCTTTCATCAAACAATTGAATCTAAGGAACAGGCATAGTCAAAGAAAAATAACAAACAAAACTAACAATAAAAGACAGACTACTAACTTACCATGGGTCACAGCTGAACTCCTTACACTTATAAAACAACGAGACACTCTGCATGCAAAGCTCAAAAATCCCCTTCACAAAAATAATAATGATATGAACCAAGAATACTGTAGATGCAGGAATAGTGTAACAAACTTAAAAAGAAGACTAAAGTCAAATTACTACTCAGAAAAATTCAGAACATATGGAAACAATTCCAATAAAACTTGGGAGACTATCAAAGAAATCATACACAACAAAAAGCCAACAGTTGAGACATGCACTTCACTTGAAATAGACAACAAAATTATCACAGACAATCAAGAGCTATGTGAATCATTTAACTTGTTCTTCACAAACATTGCTGGAAGTCTAGCAAAAGCTATTCCTGAACAGAAGGAAATCCTCAGTGAGGACCACAAGCAGTCAAATTCCCTCTACTTATATCCAACAGATGAAGCAGAGGTCAAGTCCATCATCACAAATTTAAAGAATAAAAAGAGCTGTGGCTTAGATAGGATCAAGACAAATTTCATTAAAAACAATATGCAATCATTTATTAAAATCTTGGTTGAAATGATTAATGAGTCCTTAGTTACTGGCATGATACCAGATGACTTAAAAGTGGCCAAAGTAGTTCCTATATTTAAGGGTGGTGACAAAAGAAATCCAAATAATTATAGACCTGTTTCTATTTTATCGGTAGTTTCAAAAATTCTGGAAGAAGTGGTAAAAACAAGATTGCTTTCATTTCTGAACAAGAATACATTCTTTCATAATATGCAATATGGATTCAGGGAAAAATCTAGTACTGAGGCAGCAACTATTGACCTAATAACAATGCTACAAGAAACTATTGACAAAAATAATATTGCAGTTGGGTTATTTATTGATCTCACAAAAGCCTTTGATACAGTAGATCATAAAATACTGTTGTCAAAATTAGAAAATGCTGGTGTCCGAGGTATAGCTCTAAAATGGTTCCAAAGCTACCTTATTGGAAGAAAGCAGCATGTAGCTTTGAATAAATGCATAAGTTCAGGAAAATATATAACTCATGGCGTTCCACAAGGATCTATACTTGGACCTACATTATTCTTAATGTATATAAACGATATTGTGGAATGTAATTTGAGAGGGCATATCAAATTGTATGCAGATGATACAAATGTCTTCTACACTGGGAAAGACATAATTGAAATCATACAAAATGTGCAACAAGATATAAATACTCTCTCACAATGGTTCCAGGCCAATAAATTAACAATGAACCTACAGAAGACCAATTACATGGTAATTTCAAAACAAAGCATGAAAGAAATCACACATGACAAAATATATATAAATAATATTGAAATAAAAGAGGTTAATCAGGCAAAGTATTTAGGTCTAATCATCGACAAACACCTGACCTGGATTGAACACGTTGAACGAATTGCTAAGAAACTCTCACCTGTAGTAAGGATCCTAAGGAAACTTCGGTATCTTATTCCCCTAAACCTTGTATAACAAATCTACTATTCACTTGTACATAGCAAGCTCCAATATTTAAATGTTATTTGGGCTCACTGCAGGAAATCCACACTGAATGATTTAATGACTATTCAGAATAGGGCTATTAGAAACATATTTAACCTTCCTTACTGCACTCCAGTAAAAGATCTGTACATCAAAAGTAAAATTCTACCCCTCAGCATAAGTGCAGAACTCCGAGCAGCTATGCTAATATACAAGATTAAACACAACACAATACTCTATAGCTCTCCCTACATCTTGAACTCAGACAATCATTCTTATGGAACTAGGCATGCGAAGGACGTAGCCTTATATATCATTCACTCTTCTAAATATGGTAGAAATAGTTTCAAGTTCTCTGCATCACAGTCATATAATAAACTTCCTGATGAAGTAAAAAGTGCACCAACTTTGTCGGTATTTAAGAGGAAAACTATGGAATTATTGTGGGAAAAATTCGATGCATCTTAATACATCAAATAAGTTAAGTTATGTATAAGATTAAAAATCGTAAGTGCTTATCATTTTAAGGGACCTTGGTCTAAACAATCTTAGATATGGTATCAACCTTATAATAGGCCTATGTCCTTATTCATCAATTTGTGTTACCTTAAGAATTTTCTTCCTTGGTGTGTAAACACACATATTACTGTACAATTCCTCTGTACGAGCCTATGGCTCTTTGGAATTAATTGAATAAAAAAAAAAATATCTCTCAAGAACTGGCTCCTTTTGGGAGGCTACTTGAGCCACCCCCTACCACTCCGTTAGTAGGCCCTTGCCCATCTATGGGCTTATCTTATCTTAACAGACACATGAGACATCCAGTTACAAAACTCATTATGTCCATACAAGCAAAGTAAATACAAGAACCGCATTCATCATTCATTTTCCAGCTCCAGATAATTATGGATTCCTGTGGATTTATATGAAAACCATCTTTGGGGATCAAGATTCGGGATTGTTCTCAGTACTTCCTCATTCACAGACCACCTTTCAAAATTTCCTGAAACAGGACAGGTTTTGACTATAGGCCCTCCATTCTAGGTGGCTGAACTCCATGCTTGATCAATATCTTGTTTGCAGATGATTTAGCTCTCTTAGCCCTTGACATGGAAGAAGTTAGTGCTCAGATCACCAGTCTCCAGAAAATTAAAAATAGGATTGGAAATATCTTCTGAGAAAACTAAGATCATGCCAATGAAACCTCTTGACATAAAGGAAGTCATCTTAAATGATCAAAAAATTAACATAGTTCTACAATTTAAATACCTTGGAGAAATCATTATGCATAACTTAAGCGAAAAAATAACACGGATAAATAGAACCAACAAAATGAAAATAGCACAATTTCTAACCTTTTTTTTTTTTTTTTTAGATATTTAGATATTTTATTCAATTAATTCCAAAGAGCCATAGGCTCGTACAGAGGAATTGTACAGTAATATGTGTGTTTACACACCAAGGAAGAAAATTCTTAAGGTAACACAAATTGATGAATAAGGACATAGGCCTATTATAAGGTTGATACCATATCTAAGATTGTTTAGACCAAGGTCCCTTAAAATGATAAGCACTTACGATTTTTAATCTTATACATAACTTAACTTATTTGATGTATTAAGATGCATCGAATTTTTCCCACAATACTTCCATAGTTTTCCTCTTAAATACCGACAAAGTTGGTGCACTTTTTACTTCATCAGGAAGTTTATTATATGACTGTGATGCAGAGAACTTGAAACTATTTCTACCATATTTAGAAGAGTGAATGATATATAAGGCTACGTCCTTCGCATGCCTAGTTCCATAAGAATGATTGTCTGAGTTCAAGATGTAGGGAGAGCTATAGAGTATTGTGTTGTGTTTAATCTTGTATATTAGCATAGCTGCTCGGAGTTCTGCACTTATGCTGAGGGGTAGAATTTTACTTTTGATGTACAGATCTTTTACTGGAGTGCAGTAAGGAAGGTTAAATATGTTTCTAATAGCCCTATTCTGAATAGTCATTAAATCATTCAGCGTGGATTTCCTGCAGTGAGCCCAAATAACATTTAAATATTGGAGCTTGCTATGTACAAGTGAATAGTAGATTTGTTTTACAAGGTTTAGGGGAATAAGATACCGAAGTTTCCTTAGGATCCCTACTACAGGTGAGAGTTTCTTAGCAATTCGTTCAACGTGTTCAATCCAGGTCAGGTGTTTGTCGATGATTAGACCTAAATACTTTGCCTGATTAACCTCTTTTATTTCAATATTATTTATATATATTTTGTCATGTGTGATTTCTTTCATGCTTTGTTTTGAAATTACCATGTAATTGGTCTTCTGTAGGTTCATTGTTAATTTATTGGCCTGGAACCATTGTGAGAGAGTATTTATATCTTGTTGCACATTTTGTATGATTTCAATTATGTCTTTCCCAGTGTAGAAGACATTTGTATCATCTGCATACAATTTGATATGCCCTCTCAAATTACATTCCACAATATCATTTATATACATTAAGAATAATGTAGGTCCAAGTATAGATCCTTGTGGAATGCCATGAGTTATATATTTTCCTGAACTTATGCATTTATTCAAAGCTACATGCTGCTTTCTTCCAATAAGGTAGCTTTGGAACCATTTTAGAGCTATACCTCGGACACCAGCATTTTCTACACCGCCCCCTTTACCTTCTCGTTACTTACTAATCTGTCCACCGTTCCACCATGGTCCATACAGTAATTTCTGGCAGCTGCTCTCTGGTGACGAACAGAGGAATTTATCTATATTTTTTGTAATCTCATTGATTTACTTTCTATGGCCACATTGTTTATTTCCATTGAAAAAGGAGGCAAGGTTTCTCCGAAACGTATGGTTCAAATTAAAAATACACATGGCATTAGCCCAAAAGCATGAATTATTTATATAGTTGTACTTATGTTCACTGCACTGTACTTCACCTAGGTGTCCACTTGTAGTCAGCGCTTTCTTCTCTCTAAACAATAAGTTATCATCACTCGTTCTAGCAATTAGTTTTCCGAGAGTAAAAACTTGGCAACTCTGTTTAAAAGTTTTCCAAATTTCATTGTTCCTCTTCTATTGAGGTGGAGACCATCATAAGCAAGGTCCCTGTCTTGTAACCGAGAGTTCCCTTCTAAAAAAATAATGTGTTTTTCGCTACACAACCAATCCAGTGTTGAATTCACTGCATTAATGTATCGTGGGTCTATGTCACGTCTTTGTAATACACCACTAACACACACTTTTGAACTCGGAAAGGCACTTTTCACTTCGTCCACGAGCTTGTCCATGTCATTCATAATGTGAGTTGGTGTTGGAGAACTGTTCTGGTCAACTTATAACAAAAAATGCTTGTCAATAGGCACTAAGATCCAACACTAGAAAACTGTAACTTTGCCCGAAGCCACTTATGCTTGTGAAACCTTGTTCCAAATTAAAAATGAAAGAAGAACTGATCAGCTCCTCAAAACTGAAAGAAGAATTATCAGAACCTGCATAAATAAAAAGTACCAGGTTGAAGGAGTCTGGAGAATCCTCTCCAATGAAACAGTCTATCGAGAGATTGACCCAGTTACCAGCATGATGAAGAAGAAAAGAATCTCTTATTTCTTTCACATCCTACGATTACCAGATAATAGGATTTTACGACAACTAGTGATGAGAAATCTGGGAAAGAAGACTGGAGGGCATTGGATCAAAGAAATTCAAGAGGATCTCAAAACAGTTGGACTCGAAATTACAGATGCAGAGAACAAGAATAAAATTACCACCCTTCTTAAGGATCACAAATTTTCAGCAGAAATGATGCACAGACGGCCTGTAGAGATTTCAGACGAATTAAGAACACTGCGATCAGAACGAATGAAGAGGTACTGGGCAGATAAGAAGAATCAAACAATACAACCTTCAAAGAAAAAGTGTACATGGAAGACTCAAGTGGTCCAATGTGGCCAATAAAGTTAATAATAATAATAATATATATATATATATATATATATATATATATATATATACCGGTATATACATATTAAAATAATTGGGAAGAAATTTCACCTTTTACTAAAACTGAAATATCTTGACAAGTATTTGTGCTACGACAACATTTGTTAGCTCAAAACAAAATACACGTCACACATTATCGATTGAGCCCCACCTTACTCGATTATGTCATCCGTGTATAAAAATAATTGTGAATATTCATTTCTTCATGGTCACATTTCACCTTTTACTAAAACTGAAATATCTTGACAAGTATTTTTGCTACAGCAACGTTTGTTGGCTTGAAACAAAATGCGCATGAGGCATTGTTGATTGAGCCCTACCTTACTTGATTATGTCATCCTTGTTTATTTTTTAATTAGTTGTAAAGTGCTGTAAGGTCCTTAAAACGTATGCTCACCATCCAGTAAGAAATGCTCTGGTCTTTAGAACAGCTTCCAAACTATAATGTATGCATGCTATCAGGAGAAAGCATGAATATTAAATATAATAGTCCATAAAGTATACTATTTATATCTTTATGTTAATTTGCCACTGTCAGAGTGAAGAGCTCAACTTACTGAACGAGGAAATTAATGTTTCATATGTACACACAGTGAATCAAACTGGAAGTACTCCATTGTTGTATTCATAGTGTGGCCAACTTAACGATCCATGGCCCCCGCATGCAGTGTCACGCAGGAACCCAGAAAAGCAAGCTGCGGAAACAGTTAATGAAGGCCTTGGCAGGGTACAAGCCATGACCACATCTGATTGTATGGTGAAGGGCAAACAGCTTTCTGTTTTTCCCTTGTATACCTGGATCTCCTTTAGTCAGGAGTGTTAGAATTTCTCTAGTGGAAGAGAATGCTAATTTTAACCATATTATTAATATGATGCCCCCAGTTATGTATTCGAGAACTTTATGTCACTCTCCACGAGAGCTAGAAGTCCGGGGATTGGAGGTTCAAATCCTGGCACTGACAGCAACCATTTTGAGTGTGGTTTTCTCCCAAATTCTGGGATGATACTTCTTAAATCCCAATGCACCGACCCAAATCCATGACCACAATAATACACCAAGTTCATGTGGATGATGACCAGAAGTCCCTTAATGAATATGATACTCGCACAATCCACAAATTTACTGTGGTAAGCATGTTTACAGCAAGACTTAAATTTTGGAACTAGCTGGACATCCTGATGGCAGGATTTCAGAATAATCCTCACCAGGACTGAATTTATTTGACTAAATTTTGAAGGACTGGAAAAATCCATCATAGATATTCAAGGTCATAAGTTTAAAAAGAAATTACACTTCTCATATAGCCCAGAATTTTTCAGCTTTGTACCAAAACCTTCTGCAAAATTAGAGTGTGAAAATGATGCCACTGAAAATAATTGTCATTAGACAGGAAGTTTGACCCTAGATAAACGACAATGCTAGGTGGTAGTTCGCCCAAAGATATCGAATGGATAATTACCCTAGTTCCCATCGTTGCAGAGTTTGGCCCTCCCATGAGACAACTTACCAATATTAAAACAAAAGAAGTGTCTCTACAATATATGCATATTTTTTGGATATTTTTGAGTCACAAAATGTTGCAAAATATGACATTTGTTAAAGAAATTCAGAACGTCTGCTCTAAACATGTTTGTTATTATGTCTAAGAACCTGTGTTTCCTTGGTGACTGTAGTAGTGTATAGGGGATGAGTTAGACTCAAATAAAGAATTTAAATCAGTCACAATGTTTTATTCAAAATCATTTTATTTTATTTTCATTACTCCATTTAGTAATGTTCTCTTGATTATGTCATCCTTGTTTATTAGCCTACTTTCAATTTTTGCAAAAAATGAAAGTAGACTTATGAGATCAACACAGGGCGAAAAATTGTGTGTCTGTGTGTGTGTGTGTGAGTCTGTGTACTCCAAATGTCTGTTCCCCCCTATCAATTCGAACACGGTGAAACCGAATTGAACGAAATTTGGTACAGAGGTAGCACTAGCGAAGGGCACCTCAGTGTCATGCTTTATATTGCCGCCATCTTGACGGTAACGTAATGGCGGCCACCCAAATGTTAAAAGCTTAAATCAAATTACGACCAACCTAATCATCTGATCTCTACCAAATTTTCCAACATTAGACCTTTATGTACGAAAAAAAAAAAACCGAACTACAAGGTCATCTGCCCTATAATTTGCGGATGGCGGCCATGTATGTGTGCAAATCGATTACCCCTATCTATTCAAACATGGTGGAACCGAATTGAACAAAATTTGGTACAGAGGTAGCACTAGCAAAGGGCACCTCAGTGTCATGCTTTATATTGCCGCAATCTTGACGGAAATGTAATGGCGGCCACCCAAATGTTAAACGAGTAAATCACATTACGACCAACCTAATAATCTGATCTCTACTAAATTTTGCAACAAGATACCTTAATGTGGGAAGCATCTTTTGATGAAACAACAAGGTCATCAGCCCAATAGTTTGCAGATAGCGGCCACGCATGTGTGCAAATCGATTCACCACATCAATTCAAACACGGTGAAACCGAATTGAGAGAAATTTTGTACAGAGGTAGCACTAGCAAAGGGCACCTCATATTCATGGTGAATATCCGTATAACACGTTGTATTTCAACAAGCTACTACAACCAACATTGAATTATACCCCTTGAAAAGGAGAAAGAGTTATAACAATACCCATTCATTTAGGAGAAAGTAGGCTATATGTTCTTTACTGAACATCTTGTTTTTTAATTAGTTGTAAAATGCTGTAAGGTCCTTAAAACATATGCTCACCATCCAGTAAGAAATGCTCTGGTCTGTAGAACAGCTTCCAAACTATAATGTATGCATGCTATCAGGAGGACTTACAAATTTTCCCATAAGGAATTGCATCTGGAAATTTTCGAAATTGGAGATTCTTTTTTTCATTGACTTTGGAATGTATCGTCTAGATTCAATCCATTGTTCTCGAATCTGTGAATAGTTCAAGAGTGGAACATCGGCAATAAAAGACTTTTACAAACAAATGAAAACTAGAATATAGTAATCGAAACAAAACGTGTGACATACTGTATTAAAACGGCTTCTTTTATTGGAAACTGTAAACAAATAGTTTACTGTCAGATTCTTTTAAAAAACATTATTAAGACTATTGATTAAACATTTGAAATAATTTCAGTGCATTGCAAACTTTTCTACAGTATTAAGTCATAAAACGTACAAAATAAATGTTGAAAAACTACCATCAAGAGTAATAATTTGCACACTTCTGTAGGTGCCCCGGGGCTTGAAATTAGGTGCTGTCCCAGCATTTTCTTGGGGGAGAGTGTGGGGTCTGCTACAAACTAATAAGCTATAAATAAAGAAATATTACTCTTAATCTGCAATCCTTTGCATCAGAAGTTGTGTGTGACATTTGTAAGCACTGGACAAGTGAACTTATCTGTGGAAGTGGGTCAAAGAAAGGAGCTTAGCAATGTGATTATAACGAAGTGTTTACATAAAGTGTTCCTAGTACTGAATGTGGTGAGATGTTGTAATAGCCAATTGCTGTGTCCTCATGAATGGTTGATGCTATCAGAGCATTGTTGAGTGGGAGGGTCTGCGTGGTGAAGGCCATGCACGCACCTGGAGGGGGACTGAACCGGAGCAGAGGGTGGGGTAGGGAGGGGGGCAGCACCAGTGTGCTCACTAAACCATAGCAGTTGGTGTGCTCTTCAGCCTTGCATGCACTTTTACAGAGAAAATGTTGGATTGAAATCCTCTGTAGCATGCAGAGAGAGTTCATTATTATTGGGTTGTAGCTGCAGTGCTTGTTGAAGCCAGGATATGGCTCAATCAAATGCATGTGTTCTCAACAGCTGTTTCAGTTACATATGGATACTCTGCATCATGTTTTGTGTTGTTTAAGTGTTAGTGATGTAGTCAGCTAGACACATTCAAGACAGTAATGAGTGCCATCAATGAACTTCATCAGATCTTTGGTAAAAATTGCAAATATCTTCAGGCTAATTTTGGTTTAAAATTTTACGTTATTGCATCAGTTTATTAGTTGTTGTTTCATTTAATGGCTGGAGACATCATGTTCATCACACCTGTAGACTTTTCTGTATAAACGTGACTGTTAACCAGTGTAATTTTATGTCTTTATTAGTGTGTGTATTTAAGGCTAGAATTGGGATAGGTGTTGTAGGACTTACACTTGATTCTATGCTAGCATTCTTCTCAAATGAGTGAAAGATTTGTGTTTACTTCAATTTTTATTATATTGATTTTTAAATACTGTATTTGGATTATTTTCTATTAGATATTTGAATATTTGGTGGTCCACCTTCCTGCAAATTTAATATGTTTCTTTTTACCTAGATTTTATTGTAGTGATTTGTTTCATGTGACATACAGTCTTGTTCCGAGCAGAAAATATTTGAATGCTAATCTACAATATTATTCATCATTTCTTATTTGAATTTCCATATTAATGGTAGGAATGTAAGACCTTCTCGGCCACCTTTTTTTTTTTCGTCCTTATGTCTGGTACAGAAAGCTTCAAAGTTTCTGTGTTAACAGTATAACAATTAATAACTTTTCAGTTGGTCAATACATAAATAAAATTAGCCTATAGACATTCCGTAAGGGCAAAGGCCTCCTGTTTGGACAGGGATATGCCCAATTATACACGGTGTATCAAAATGAATATCGGGGTTTTAAGGCTGTGTAGTATTTATTACAGTTAACATACGATTATAAATAATACATCAAATGAAAGAGCAACTCAAACAGTTTGTCTTATAAGTGTTCGTACCTGTGCGCATGCGCAAGCACTGGTTCCTCCGTCTTCCGTTAGAAGCGCTAGTAGCCAAGATGGCGACTAGGGAGAAGAAAGTTCTTTGCGTTTTACAGTTTGCAAGGACTGAATCTGCAGTTACAGTGCAACGTGCGTTCCGTATTACGCTCCGGATGACAGGCCTTCTTTCGCATGGCCTCCCCATTCATCCGATCTGACGTCATGCAATTTTACCTCTGGGGGTTCATAAAGGATCATGTGTATGTGCCTCCGGTAAGAAACAGGATTGAAGCAGTTGTTGCAACATTTACTCCAGAGACACTGAGCAAGGTTCGGGACGAACTCGGCTTTCGACTCGATGTATGCCGTGTGACGAATGGTGCTCACAGTGAACACGTGCAGGGCAAACTGTTTGAGTTGCTCTTTCATTTGATGTATTATGTTAATTGCATGTTAACTGTGATAAATACTACACAGCCTTAAAACCCTGATATTCATTTTGATGTTGTTGTTTGAGTCTTCAGTCTTTTGTCTGGTTTGATACAGCTTTCCATGCCTCCCTGTCCTGAGCTAATCATTTCACCTCTACATAGCTACTACACTCTACATCCGAGGCAATCTGTTTAACATATTCTTACCTTGGTCTACCCCTACAGTTCTTGTCCTCGACCCTTCCTTCCATAACTAAGCTTGCTATTCCTGGGTGTCTTAGTATGTGTCCTACCAACCTATCTCTTCTCTTCATTAGCATTCACCACAAACATCTCTCCTCTCCCACTCGTCTTAATACCGCTTCATTTGTTACCCTATCTACCCATCTGATCTTCATCATTCTCCTGTAACACCACATTTCAAACGCTTCAATTCTCCTCTTTTCTGCTGCACTAATAGTCCAAGTTTCACTTCCATAGAGTGCGACGCTCCAAACAAAGGTTTTCAAAAATGTCTTCCTAATACCTAAATCTATAATCGATGTCAACAGATTCCTTTTCTGTAGAAATGCTTTCCTTGCCTGAGCCAACCTACTTTTTATATCCTCTTTGCTTCGCCCATCACTGGTTATTTTGCTTCCTAAGTAACAGAAGTCTTCTACTTCCTTTAGTTTTTCCCCTGCCAATTTGATGCCCATAGAGGTTTCTGATTTATTGTGGCTGCATTCCAATATTTTTGTTTTACATTTATTAATTTTCATCATGAATTCTTTCCTCAAGACGGAGTCCATAACATTCAAAAACTCATTCAAATCCTGAGGCGTGTCGGCCAAGATAACGATGTCATCAGCAAATCTCATTTTGATACACCCTGTATAACGTGGGAAATATAAGATTCTTCTTGGAGGGCCGTCTTCTAACGAAGGTTGCTGATCATTCGGGCTCGGATTCGAGCATATTTGCATATTTTTTTCCTGAATAGTAGACATTGAAAGAAGCCTTTCGGTGGTATTTTCACCTCTCTGGGACCAACAGAATTGAAATTTATCGAGCATATAAATGCATAAAACCGCGGTTTTCAGAATAGAAGCATATAAATGCATATTCTTGTGGTTTTCGTCTAAATAGTTTGTTTTTCTTCGAATTCTCCCCCGAATTCGGGCCTTGACGATCCTTAGGGTTCGGAAACAGAAATAATTATTGAAAAGCCTATCTGGTGCGAATAATAGAAGCGCAGGCTTTTAACCTTTTGTGAGGTCGTTCTCGTCATTGAAACTTTTATTGACTGATTTAAGAAAATCATTCAAAACTGATAACATAGAAAATTTCTTGTTGTACAGACCAATGCAGATCTACTTCATTGACTCGCCTAATTCTGAACATTTTGTAAATGAACTTTTAAACTGTATCTTTTATAAGAGCACTTCTCTTATATATACTTGTAAAACTTGAATGCGAGTTTTGCAGTGTATCATACATACAATTAGAAAATAAAGCTCGTATTTAAAGATATGTTATTGGTTTTTCGTTTCACTTTCCTTTCTATAGTTTTTAACGGTGTTTTTCAAGCATATTCTGCATATTTAACCGCATATAATGGGGGTTTCGAGCATATCTATCGAGCATATAATGGGTTTATAATGGGTTTTTAGAGCATATAATGGGTTTTTCGAGCATATCTATTGAGCATAAAACACATGGTGTTCGAGCATATCTGGAGATTTTATCGAGCATATCGATCCGAGCCCTATTGATCATCATAGCTAAGTTCACCCATGGTTGTCTGATACCTGTCTTTGAGGTTCTTAAACCTGGAAGTTCTTTGTCGGCCATGTCCCCGATGTTCTACTATTTTTCCCTACATCACCAGTTGTAGGATCCTGCACTTATCGTTCCACATCATGTGTGCAAAATATTCAAGCTTCTGTCTTTTCATGGATAGCATTACTTCTCTACTTTCACATAGCCTATCCTACACATCAATATTTCTTACTTTTTTTTTTTGTCCACAAAATGCAAACCATTCACCAGTAAACCTATATTTCAAAGGCTTCCAGTTTATTGCACAGGGCCTGGGTTAAAGCCCACCCTTCCATACCATACAACAGCATAGGAAACACATCATTCTCAGCCTAAGATCCAGGGGTTTAAGTTGTGGTTCATGGGGCTTCGGTGGCATAGTCAGTAGCATGCTGAATTGCTTTGCTCAAGATCGCGGGTTCAAACCAGGTCCAAGTCGTCGGACTTTTTAGAGCGTTAAAATCCTTCGGTAAGCCTTTTTTCGGAGGGGAAGTAAAGCCGTCGGGCCCATGTCATAGATTTATGGTATCTAAAAGAACCTACCACTACAATTGGTAGTGTGAAGCTAAATTTGTAGGTTAATTGTTTAGAACGCTCTATCAAGTTCCAATGTTCACCACTAGGTGCCAGTGATAGTGGCATCTCTGGTAGGCAGAGTTGGAACTACTTAAAATTAAACTTCTCATGGAAATAAGTGTAAGTTATTTAGTGGAATTTAAATTCAATACGGACCATTATGGACAAAAACAACACAAGTAACCGATTGTGCATTCAAGAGAAACAGAATTTCCCGCGGCAGTGACGAATTGCAGTCTGGTTTCATAAATATTAACACTTTGTTTAAAAAGTGTGTTTAAACAAATGAACAGGTTATAACAGTAAATCAGGGGTTTAATCACATGCGAGATTTCACGCACAGGTCCCCTAGTTATTATAACAATACAGAAAGTAATATTATTAGACTTCTATCATAGGTTGATAGTTACGTCATAATCATTTCTTGTTGCCACTCCACTGGTATACATTTGCAGATTTGAGAAAGGGATCCTGGCAGTCTGTTCCACTCTCAAGACCCTCACCCCACTAAGGAATATTTACCCCAGTTAATTCTACTGAATGACACAACTACTTTGTATTGATGGTTCTTTCTTCTTCTATAAACTGTACTTTATCCATGTCCATCATGCATGATGGCACAGTGACCAAGCTACTTGCCTCTCACCAAGGTGGACCGGGCTCCATTCTCAGTTTAATGCATGTGAGGTTTTTGAAGTAAAATGTCACATTCCATGATTCCCGTAAAAAGGAGGACCCATGAGTCATAATCATGAGATTAAAGGTCATATAAAACTATAAGCTTGCTTTGCCATCCTATCTACTACTTGTTACTCCCACTTTTCAACACAACTTACTTTGTATGAGACGTTACATGTTTCAGACCAAAAGCAGTCCTTCTTCAGCCTATTCAGCAAGGTTTCGGAATAAAATAATCACCGTACTGGTAAAAGTCAATCACAATAAAATACATAATAATGAAGATGATATGACACTGGAATGACGCGTGATAATAAAAAATTTAAAAAACTAGTTGAAAGGTTAAAACATTATGCCGCTCTAATTGTTGTGTAGACCACCTCGTGGTGCAGTGGCTAGCATTGTTGGCTGTCACCCCCCAGGTACCGGGTTCGATCCCCGGCTATGCCAAGAATTTAAAAGTCTTGGTATGATCTGGTACGGGGTCTCCCTGCCTCGTGATGCAAAATGGGAACCTGCTGGATGCTATGGCAGGAGGAGGAGTGGAAAGGAACTGGCCACCCTACCACACGCAAATTCCGGCTTGGGTTGCCTGGTTAATGATCCCATGACGAGGTCAAGGGCTCTAATTCAGGTCGCCTACGTCCCTGGAGGAGATAGGGCACTCAATAATAATAATAATTGTTGTGTTGTTCGGTCACAGCTCTCTATTTGATGTTTGGATGTTGTTCTGTAAACAATGAAGCATTATGAGTTGATGGACAAGTACCACCTGCGTGAGTCATGCATGTATCATTTCAAACTTACATCATCAAGGAGAGGTCCGTGTTGCTCACCTTCGTGTAGGCGACTGGCCAAAGTGAAAGATTTCCTGCTACTAGCCCACGTTGAACGGAGGAGGCATGGTTGGATACTTCTTTCATATATACGGTCAATACGGAACCTGAAATGACTGCTATTCCTAATAAGTTGGTGGTGGTTGTGACGTTGGGGTGCACGCTGTCCTTGCCATCCTATCCCCAAAATCTTGCCGTGTATCCTCCCGTGCTGCCACCATATTCATTACCATAGCGCTACCTTTCTCTGGAGGCAGATGACCTTGTAGTTCTGCCCCTTAAAACCTCAATAACTAACAAACTGCCTTTCCCTGCACTATTGTTGGATATCATCTTATTTGTATGTGTCAAATACACACTACTGTTGGCTTCTCTTGCAGTAACCTGCATTATCTGTGATTGATTGTGGATAGGACTTACTTTTCTCAAAGCCAGTGACCAGATATGAGTTATTTCCACCTGAACCTTAACATCACCCTACTCCTCTCTCTTTCTTTTTATAATTTTGGTCTACAATGCACTCTTCTGCAAAAGAGAACATGCTGAGGAAATATAGTTCTGAAGGAATCTTCTGTCTTTTTGGGAGACAGGTTTGGTTGGGAAGCCTAAAAGCCTTAGGCAATTCAACATTTCTCAGTTTTGTCTCTCTTTATGTTCCAGGTTTGAAATGCTGAAAACAGCTGATGGCTCTATCAGCGGCTCCCTCAAGGTCATCGAGAGCCTTAAGAGCAAGAAAGGAAAGGGAAAGAAGGGCAACAAGGAGAATGACTGGACCTGGAAGGAACAGGTATGGTGCTACTTTATTCTTCTGTTGCATTATGAAGGTCAACATTTAAAGGACGAATGTTATATCTACTTTACTTATTATGTCCACTGTACAACACAACTTACTTTGCTTGAGGTGCTAACTCCTCTTCAGGGACATGTATGTCTGTTTATACTGCACAATGTACAGTAAAGACCATCCCTATAGAACGGAGCGTCGGATGCGCCGCGCGACGGGCGGGCCACTGTGTGTCGAGCAAGGCACTGATGCTAGCAACTAGTTTAACACATTTACACTTTCTTTCTACGTATTTAAAAACCATTACTTACATGAATTTCATAGTAGTTGCTGGAAATGCTGTCCTCCTTTTTCTAGACACGTTGCACCGACCCAGGAAATTTTGGTAAACTTGCTGTAAATCATCCTCACTGATAATTCGTATTGGTGCAGTTATTTCATTCTCGAGATCCTCCAGAGTACCTTTTATTTGGGGTTCCCCCACTAGTAAAAATCGCAAGGCACTGAAATGTACGAACACATTTACTGGAAGACTTCTTCTTGAGAAGATAAGTTTTCTCTTGGAAAATTCGATGTTTTGTTCAATACCTAACCATATTCACCACAAGTCTTAACTCTCTGAACTAAGTTATCTTGCTAGCTGGGAATTTAATCAAGCTATGACCGTATGCGGGGGCTTCCCGGCACGCTGTTGTAATTGGCACATGCTGTAAATGTGACGGTGTGTCATTGCGACGTGCCCGCGGCACGCCTATTAGAAAGCCCCGTTCTATAGGGATGGTCTTCACTGTACAAGGCTCCAAATATTACTAAAAATGTTAAGAAGAAGAATGTATTGTTCATTTTTAATAATTTGTTACATGAAGTAGTGATTATTCGCTGTTCAGAGAGAGCTAGTTTCATCTGACAGCATGCCCAAGTAAAACAGATCAATATCTCTTCTCATTAAAAATAACATCTTGTATTTAGTGCCTCTATGGTTTATCTGATGTATATTAATTATGTTTTGACTAGAGGATCCATGCGAGAAATCTCGCATGTTCATAAACCACACTTTCCCCGATAAGTTTATAATGGGAGCCTTAAAGAGAACGGTTGCTGTAACACTCACTGGTTATTCGATATTTATGAAATTATACTATTTGAGTACTCATTCCTTTGATTTACTGATCTTAAATCCACGCAAAATGATAGGCTAAAGGAAAGACCTCAGAATGTTAAAATGACATGAAACAGGCGTCACAGCGGCTAAAATGTGAAGTGGACAGCAATTATGGAGCGTAGTTCCGTACAGGAACAGTATTTGCAAATCACACACTTGGTACATTTTTTTTAATTCATTTTTTAAAGAAATTATAGATATTTATGAAATTATAGTGCAATTCGTCACTGCTAATGTCGATTCTCTTTCATCTGAATGCTCATGGTCACAGTCGGTCACTTGTGAGAGCCGCAGGAGGGATCTATACTACTGAAATAATATATATGATACAGTGAAATGATTTTTAAATGTATCTAACAGATAATTTTACTTTAGACAAAGATCAAATGTTGGAATTAGAAAGTTTTTGATAGAAACACTGATTTTCTGTTAGTGCTTCACGCAATATAAATAGGTTATAACTATGAAAGGCACCAGTGCTCAAGTTTCTCCTACCTCTCCACATTATCAGTAAACACTCGAATATTGTATAGCATAGTTATTGGAGGAAGAAATAGCAGTTATTTCTAATGGAAAGGGGGATTAGTACATCACATGTACATCATTCTTATTCTGTTAGCATTTCCTTGAGGTTAGTATGGTACCTGTGATTGTGAATTGGGGTGTTGTAAGGGTGCAAAACTATTATTACCCAGGGGTGGCCTCACTTGTAAATCTGGACCTGATTATTGCTCTTCTCAAAATACTGTATTCTTGTTTGGTATTTTGCAGGTGGACCTAGTCAAGTTTACCCCTGTTCCAATTGAGAACTCTCTTCTGAGGTTAGAGTCAGGTGAACTCAACGAGCTGGCTGCAGAATGCTTCTTATCGGTGATGCGATACATGGGAGATGCCCCCATGGCACCAGACATCACCGAGGTGAAGTGTGTCTACACCATCTTAATGGTGAGTAGTAGGTCTACTTCAAAAAGTATAGATTTACATCTGTATGAGAGACAAGATACAACAGAGGACCATGAATGCAAATCGTGTCATTTACAGTCATAACAATCTATTTAAGTCACGTCTGATTTCACAAAATATAAAATTCGACCTTTATATGGCTCTAGTGAAACCGGTACTCTTGTATGGGTGCGAAACATAGGCGACACCATAAACTCTTGAAGAACGCATTTATGCCTTTGAAAGGAAAGTTTTGAGGAAGATATATGGGCCCGTATTCCATGTGGACGAAGGAAGATGGGAAAGGAGGCAGAAGGAAGATTTTCGGTGAAGGGGACCCGACGCACTGACCAACATCAACCCGCAATGTGTAGGCCGAATGGCTGACCAGCGGTCCCTTGGTAGGCCAGAGCCCTTAATGGCTGTGGTGTGACGGCGTTTGGGATTAATTTCATGGCAAAAATTATTTCCAATGACGACCGACTCAACCTAGCAAATGGGCTTGAGTCAGCCAACCATTTGAAACACTGCTCTCCCACATTCCCTGGACAGTTTCTTTTGTTTCTTTAAGACTTTGAATTTAATGTTGACCGTGAGATACCATTGGTCACTTGTCTAACAGACAATCCCAGTTTTGAGGTGTTGATCATAACAACATGTGCACTGTGGCATAATGTTGGAGGAATTCGCTCAGCTTACAAGAGTCACAGACAGCTCACCAAATTGTTTGCAAGAATAGCCGGGTGGCCGCCTAAGTACAAGAATTGAATCGCTCGTTGTTGAAAGGCACCGCGATTTTGCATCCTAGGAAGCAAGATGCATGTTTTGGTGTTGAATGGAACCAGTGCTTGTGCTATTACCACAGCCGTCAAGTTAGTTATTTCGTGTTGAAAGGAACTTGTCCAGTGGTTAGTGTGTTTCAACATAACAAAATAGCAGTTATTACATTCATGTTAACTTTTATTTCAGGCTTCCGTATACATCAGTTCATTTAGAAATAAAGGAAATAAACTAAGAATGTGGATGATATTCCTCGCTCAAAGGTTCTGAGGGGGCGTGGGGTGGCTTAGCGGTCTAGCTGTATGCCTCTCACCAAGGCGGTCCGGGTTCGATTCCCGGTCAATGCATGTGAGATTTTCGAAGTGAAATGCCATGTCCTGTGGTTCGGATTCCACGTTAAAAGGAGGTCCCGTGGCTCATGATCTCAAGATTAACGGTCACGTTAAACTACAAGCTTCCTTCCTTCCTTCAAAGGTTCTGCTCGTTCCATGTTGAAATGGACTAAGTCCAGTTACGTATTTTGTCAATAAAAGTGTTAGTAACATACGGAAAATGCTATTTTTGTTTTATTATATCAGCGTGTGTGTGCACTTTCCACATACATGTCTCATATTTCAGAACAAGAGCGGAAGAACAAATTTTTGTGTTTATCACAAAACTTTAAAAATTTGACATAGTGCCTTTAAACAACGAGTGTCAAACCCGGCCGAAGCTGTCGGATTTTTTAAGAGTGTTAAAAATCCCTCAGTATGCCTTCCTTCGGAGGGGAAGTAAAGCCGGCGGTCCTATGTCATAGATTTATGGCATGTTAAAGAACCTTCCAATAATTACACCTATGTGAAGCTAAATTGTATAGGTTAGGAATGTAAACAACGCTCTTAGGTTTCTACGTTCGTTGACAAGACCCGACTGCGGTGGCGTCTAGTAGCTAAGTTCTGAACTAGGCCTAGTAGTCGTTGACGGTGGCGTTTGGCGGCAAAAGTAGGAACTATTTGAAAAATTCAAAGTTGCAGTCCTTACTTGAATTAAAAAACAGATACACACACTAATACAGCCATCACAATTAACACTGGTTATCAGACAGATTCTACACACACCCAAAGTACACGGGGCTACATGACCGCGATGTCGCAGCCCCTAAACTTAAGAACCAACCAAACAACGAGTGATTCAATAATTGAATTTCTTTGCATAATTCTGTGTTGTAAGAAATAAAGGTAATTATTTTTACTGTTGCTGGCTAACAACCCTTATGAAAATTATGTTCATTCATGATAAGCACAACCATGCTGTATTATTCAAAGTTTGTGTTTTCAATTCACTAACAACATGGTATGTGTTATTGGTTACTCCCATCACATGAAAAGTGTTGATTGAAGCCTATCCTTCAAGGGTGTATGTGTGTTTTGGACTCAATTGTGTTGTAAGCCATTTGCCAGTGTTGCCTTAGTAATCGAAATGCAATGTTTTTCAGTCGGTCAACGCGATTGTTCCCAATTGTAATGGGTGGTTCCCTAATCCTGAAAAAATATATTGTAAATATCATAACCCATACTTATAAACATAGATTTAATAGCCTAAGTGTATAGGATCTGATGATGATCGCTTGACGTTCGAAACTGGTCGTTCAAGTGTATTTATTAATCTCATGTAAATTAGGGAAATACCCATTACAATTGGGTACAATCAGGGGCGGTGCATCATTAAGAGCCGAAAGGGCCCTGCCCACCCTGGGCCTTTAGGCCGTACTGCACGAAATTTGTTTTATTAATGTCTTATAAAATTAGTTTAAATTACAGATTTTCTACTTAAAATAAATGGCTTTCCCTTCTAGAACCCCTAGAAAAATTTCAGTATACATAACTCATCCCTAGCTTAAGTTCCTGACAGTCTCGTACGGTGTATTGTAATAGCGAGGGCTGCTGCATAGAACCTTCCATGTTAAGTATATGGGGTAATGGGTCGGGTGACCAAACAGTGGACATAGCACTGTCTTGCACGCGAATTCTTGTGGGCTATGAAAGGCTTTTCACGTCTTCTCAAGGGCCTGGAGAATTGGCCCATAACATTGCTCTAGAATGAAATAGAAGATATCTCAATTTCTGTCTGCTTCTGTCTCTGCTTGAAACCGGCTTAAGGGGATCGGTTTTCCCCATGCCATGCGCAGGTAGACCACTAATAGCCATTGTTCACAAGCTGTTGAAACACAAACACCAAGGTGATCAAAAAATTTGCTTCATCCAAGCACAGATAAGGAGCCAGCTGAGTACAGTTAATAATATTTGTTTCAAATGTTGTGTTGTGTGGAATTATGATAATGGGAATATTGGCAACAATAAATGGCATGTATTAAAAAATGTTTAAAATAAAATGAACCAACAATAATATCTGGCCCACCCTAAAATTTCAGTCAGGAGCCGCCCCTGGGTACAATTGTGTTGACCGACTGAAAAACATTAAATTTTGACTCAATAAAGGAATGATACAAATTTTTGATTGTATTTAAGACAAAGTGGCTGACTATGAACACCCTGGCCAACTCAAGCCTAGTCGATGGTGTTAACATTTACTCCATATATGATGAACTTGATTCTTTATTTTCAGCATTGCCATAAACATGAATCTCTTCGTGACGAGGTTTATTGTCAGCTCATGAAACAAACTACTAACAACAAATCATCTAAACCAGACTCGTGTCAGCGTGGTTGGCGACTCTTCAGCATTGTCGCAGCTTACTTTGTGTGCTCCGACACCCTTAAGCCTTACCTATACAAATATCTGGAGACTGCTGCCTATGATAAACGCCGGGCATATCACGGTAAGGAACACACATTATGTTCATTTATTTTCACAGTACATTATTGTCAACTGGGTTATCCCTTTCTCACCTGAACAGCTTAGTAACGCTCATGCGGACATTGTAAACAGAGTGAGTACAGGCGCACCATTTAATAAGTGAGCTGGAATTACTGAATTCTTCAAGTTTAAAAGATTACTTTGCATTCTCTGTAGAATGCTTGCCTTCTTTTTCATAAGAAGGGAGGTAGTGCACAGTTTGCTACTCCTGTGGGGGTCCGGGCGCAGAACACCAAGTGCCCGCTGATGAATCAGCTTGGTGTACCTAGGCGAAACCCCACAGAAGTCAAACATACTGTAACGTGTTTTTCGAGGGTATTTTACGCCACTGACATAAGTCAGTAGGAAGCCATTCAATGTTTATTTAGGCGACAACTTGTTTAGCCAAGATTAATTTTCATTTAACTTATTATTATTATTAAGGTATTTTTTGGAGCGTTTTTTTATAAGATTATTAGTATACAGATAGGTTTCAATGTTATAGAAAACACTATCAAGCGAATTATTACGAACAACATTATCGCGGAAAATTATATGATTACGGAATTAACGGATTTTAGTCAGTTAGGGTTTATTGTAAGAGAGATGAGTCATTGGGAATTCAGCTACAGGTATATTCTTGTCGAGAAGCGTGACGAAAGCCGTGGGGCACTTCCAGCTGGCTGTATCAAGAAAAGGCGAAATGGCCTGGACCGGAAATCGACATCGTCGCGCCGAGTAAATTGATCCTTATGTCGGGAGTATCGCGTGGTGGCTCAGCCAATCAGTGGAGACCGGGCCAGTAGGAGACGGGTCCGGAGAGGGGAGTGGGCGAGTGCATATATTGTTTGCGCACTGAGAAGGATGGACGATTATCATTGTAAAACTTGACCGATGTGGTTGCTCGTTTGGTTGGTTCCGGTGTGATCGGACTTTATCATTTCTACAACAATCTCCACAACTGACGAAGAAGATGGCGACGTCTAGAAGGCTGTTGGAAGCTCACTTAAAGAACATCAAGTACGAGGGAAATGCTATGGCAATTTCCAATGGTAAGCGCGAATGACTCAGAACTACATAATCTCTCGCTTCATTGTTTCATATTCAGAATATCAGTAACTTCTTAGCTTGGGAATAATAGTAAAATCAGTAATTCATCCGACTCCGTTTTCACGTAATTCTCTAGTGGTAATATTCAAATCGATACGCTCCAATTTAAATTTATTATTATTATTATTTTTAAAATTGCCACTACTTGTTTTTTATATAATAAATTCATTTCTTATACTATGCAATCTTTGCTTTCAGTAGGTGGCATTAGATATAGACCAAATTCCTTCTCCTGATACAATTGTTAGTTGGGTTAATGATCAAATCATACCACGATCTGAGTGTGAAGATTCTTAAAGGTGTTCTGCCTGAGCTAGGTGTTGTTAAATATAAATTTAGATTTCAACATAGCGTTGAGGTCTTGGCGCCCATTAATACAACCTATCTTAGTCAGAGTAAACATTACATTTATCACCTAAAATGTGGGACTTGTTGTGGTTTTTCCACATTCACCCCAGGAAAACAGTTACACTTGTCACCCAACAGAGGGGTCACCAGGGAAACCGTTACAATACGTCAAGCATTAGATTTTTCAATAAATTATCTTACCCCATCCTGTTATCTTCAATTTGATGAAGTGGGATTTCTGTCTCATGCTCTTTCTTTCTTTCTTTATTTATTTCTTTCTTTCATATTTTATTAATCAACTTTGGTGTGACATGTATATTATTTAAAAAAAAAAAGAGAAGGCAGAAGCCAAAAACAGCTGGCTACTGGCAGAAGCTAATGTAATAGACAAGTTAACCAGCCTGTGAATCTTAGTAGATTTCCAAAAATGATAGATTCTGTTTCAAGTGCCAACTTACAAAACCTAATTTTTGGCAGTTAAGATGTGGTTACCACATGATGTTGCTGACTTGAGTGTTAATTTTGCTTTTGCTTACCAAATTACAGACAAAGCTATGACTTTTCAAACTTGTTTGTGGTCACTCACGTTTAGGCTTTAAATTAGAACATATGGCAACTCTATCTTTAATGTTACAAAATCATTTGGGTGCAGTTGTAGTTTTGAAAAGTTAGCAATATTGTTATTGTATTTTAGGAACAGCAACAGTTTGCCTCCAAAATTTGAGAAAGACTTTCAAATATGGAGGTCGTAAGAATGTGCCAAGCGTGGAGGAAATTACTGCTATCAGTGCTGGTCGCAACTCAAAGAGGCAGATCTACAGGTTACCTGGAGGCACAGAAAGGGTCATCAACACAAAGTCTACAACAGTCGTGCAGGTACGTACATTATTTATTTATTTTATGTCTTCGGTAGTGGCGAAGTTAGGGCTCATGGCCCTCTCTTACACTTAAGCACGTAATATAGTACTAGTACATATATGACAATATTGGAAATACATAAATTATTATGATGATAAATAAGGAGTAAATTAATTATGCTAATACAGTACTAATATTAATGAAAAAGGCATCTTGAAGTTGAAATATACCTTGGTTATTCAGCAAGTTAACCTAAACTAAAGTTATCAATCATGGAAACTTTTCATTAAAAAAAAAAAATGTTGAAAAAATGTGAAATTTGATATAACTCTCAATAGTTGGTAACGAATGGATCACATGATCAGTCTAGGAATCGACATCTTGTCTGATGAAGTAACAGTGAATATTTTCTTATACTTTCTATAAGGTATCACAAGCCATTAATTATATTACTACAAGAAAATAAATAAAACCACAAGGTTTGTTAATAATGGTAATTACTATTCCAGGATGTGATTGAAGAAATCTGCACGGTGATCAACGTCCAAGCTCCTCATGAGATGGAAGAGTTTTCTCTTTACTGCATTGTGGAGGGAGATACATTCACAATGCCACTGGCGAGAGAAGAATATATCCTAGATGTCACTACTGAGCTGCATAAGAATCAACAGGTACATCAGGCATGTCAAGCAATTTGACTTCACTAAGATATCCAAAGAAATAGTTTTGAAAAATGTATTTTACAGTATATATTACAGTATTTCTTCCTCGTCTGCAGATAAAAGTAGAAGAATTCGCATAAAGATGAGTATCATATTTAAGAAATTGTGTTTGAAAGGTTATTATGTTCCAAGCTGCAACTTCCATTCTCCCATCTCTCTTTCATAGTATTTATATCACCTGTCAAACGGCAGCAAAGGCAAGAGTC
The DNA here is from genome assembly GCA_946902985.2 of Meconema thalassinum. Classification (NCBI taxonomy): domain Eukaryota; kingdom Metazoa; phylum Arthropoda; class Insecta; order Orthoptera; family Tettigoniidae; genus Meconema; species Meconema thalassinum. The sequence goes on from OX336393.1 coordinate 112,667,471, forward strand.
TTGAGCTGACATATTACAGAGTGAATGTGGTTTGAAAGTTGCTGAGGATTCATTTTGGGTTAAAAGGTGACATGAGTTGAAATGAATGAACTAGAACATTGCCAGTTGGGGCAAAGGGTGATTGCATACCCTTTTCCAATACTTTGCACTCCTTAGAGCATCCCCAGCAACATATACTGAAACAGTTCAAAATGGTTAATAAACCAGTTCTTTTGCATAACAAAGAAAGAAAGAAAGAAAGAAAGAAAGAAAGATGGAAGAAAGAGGGAGGGGAAATTAGGCAGATTCTGATCTCAACTGGATTGTAGATTTTGCATATAGAACTAAGTTTCTATAGGATGAAAATAGTGTATGCAACAGCTTTATTTATTTACACTTTAATTTGTTATTTGTTGAGTTTCCAAAACATAGAGGGAACGCATGTTATGGTTTATAGTTCGACAATTATAAAATATTTACTCTTGTAGGCCTATTACATTATAATAACTTATGGAAGATGTGATGGATGAATGTAAGGAAATGAGAATAACAGCATGAACTTTTAAATATAGGATACAGAGGTTTTGTCAGTTCATTATTGCAGTAACGCAGGTCTGGCCGGGTCTGTTTGGAACACAAGCCTCTCCAACGTCTTCTGTCTTCCCACCATCTCTCAGCCTCCACTCTTGTCCAGTCTTCTCCTCTCTTCTTCACGCTTTCTTCCACCCCCTTCAGCCACCTGTCTCTCAGTCTTCCTCACGGTCTCTTTCCTTCCCACTTCATCTCGTGTATCCTCTTCTCCTCCATTCGTTTTACATGTCCATACCATCTAAGTCTAGATTTCTCTATACCATCCTGTAATTGATCCTCCTTCATTAATTCTCTGGTCCTCTCATTTCTTATTCTGTCCATCTTTGTAGCTCCAATACTGCTTCTCAAGAACCTCATCTCACTGGCCTGTATTTTGCTCTTCTCCCTTCCTTTCATAACCCAGGTCTCCGAGGCATACGTCAGGATAGGGACATAGTACGTCCGATATATGATCTTTTTGCTGTTCTGAGGGACATCCTTGCTCCATAACATGCTTCTCACACTCCTCCGAAATGCTTCTGCCTGCCTCCCCCGCAGGTGACATTTTATAATATATCTTTCTCTTTCAAAAGCAGGGCAGTCAGAAAGCAGTTGATGTACAGTTTGGGAGGATCCACAGAAGCATGTACCCAGTATATTCATTTGGAATAGTGATATGAAATCTCTCCAAGTATAACGTGAATTTCCCATGTCCAGATAAAAATTGAGTAAGCATAAAGGTCGGAACTAGTATTTTACTTTGAAGTCGATGCTGAATCACAGGAAAAATTAGTTTTCTCTTTACAAATCCTTTCGAAGTTGAGGTCCAAATGTTATTCCACTGGCGAGTTTTATTTAGAATTACCGAATCTCCATTAAGGGTATGCTGGGACTGGTGGCATGGCCGGCGTGCTTCGCCACGAAAACAAATTGAAATAACGAAATAATGTATATTTTCTTTTCAACATTAAAGTAAAAGGATTGTCAAGAGTGAGTATGGCTTACTTGGCGTAACAAAACCAATTTGCTCTCAATGTTTATTTGACATTTACAAAATATACAACAGGCTGGCCTCTAACAAAGAATGGCAAGTTTTCTGTGATTACTATGGCAAGTTACCCGTTAATTCCTCAACTTCCTGTAATTGTTAAACAAAATGTTAGGCCTGCTCATTGTTAAGCCAATACTTGTGACTATTGTCATAACATTACATCAACAGGTACAAGTTTTCTCGGCAATTTCTAACAATTCAATATCTGATAAAATACCAAGTAGACTAAGATGTTGAATAACTTGGCGTTGATTGTTACATTTACATTTTAAAAATTGTTCCTCAAACGTATCGGAAATTAGTGCCTGCGTTAATTCCAACCACATGTTTACTGACTGATAAAATAAAATCTGCAGGAACTGAAAGTCCGCCCCTATTATTTGATTGAAGTAGCTGTAATTTATCTTTTCTTTATTTCTAAGCAAAGCCAAACATTCTTCACATTTTATTCTTGAACATTGCTTGAACGATTTGTAACCACAAGCATATATAAAACCTTTAAGCCACAATACTGTATTTGCCTGATAATACCTTTTGCAATATCAGCTAGTTGCACACCTGTTAACTGTTTCACTGGAACTAATTTAACAACCTCTTTCAAATTTCCAAAAGCAGAACTAACGAGAAAGGCCAGAACTGTCTTAGCTAAATCGACAGATTCATTTGTAGCAACACCAAATAATTGCCCATTTTTAACATCTAACGTTTGTTTGACATGTATTTCATCAATCAGTAAATTTACAACCCTTTCTAAATTTGATACATCTTTCACACTGTGACTCAGAAAGTTACTGTCCCCTTCATCAGCTTTCGGGGATATGGCGAAGGAAGTTGTTAATTTTTGTAAAACTCGGGGATGAGGTAGGAATATACTATGGTGAAATTTAATTGCGTTATAACACTTTGTAGACTGCATATAAATCAGAAATGCATTTAGAGTTGTAGTGACGTTATATCTAGGTTTCTTTAAAAAAGTGTAAACTGATCTTGCAGAAACATTAACTTTTTAACAGAATCTCTGAAGTTTCATCTCCCTGTTTTTCAAGGTCAGTTTTTAGGTTATCTATTAAACTATTAATCTGGACGACTTAAAGAACTTAAAGGTAATAAAAAAGTCGTGGCAAAATTATATTGCTTGGTACAACTGACTCTACTTACTTAAAACAATGAATTTCGAAATATTACAGAGCCAGAATGAAGAACAACAGTGTTAGGAATTACGCCTCCATTGGTATGAATTTCGACCGTAAAATCATTGTTTACCCTTATACTCAACCTTATTTTAGGTATGCTTGTCACATCTAATTTATACATAATACAGTAGTTTTCACCAATTTATTTTGTATATCACAAACAAAGGACTCGAAATTCGTAATTTTGTTGGCTTCCTCAGCAAGGGTCTTCTCACATTCCTCTGCAGACTTGTTCTGCTCTTTTTCTTCTTCTCTTCTTTCTTCTGGAGATTTCCTTATCTTGGAGGAGCACTTACTGAAATACGATGGCAAGTTTGGGAATACTTTTGGAACCGCACGAGGGAACAAAACAGGCTTCTTCCGTGTGAATTCCTTATTATTCCCATCACCATTCTTGTATTTTTTCAATATAACTTGGCCTTCAGGAAGAAAGTGTTTAATACATACGGTGGAATATTTCGTAGGTACCCAATTGGCTCGAGGAATAGCACGTTCCCATATGGCTTTCAATTGTGGATTTTTAGGAAACCCAAGCACTGTCACAAATCCTTCAGTTTTTATCGATGAACAATAATTAGACTTACAATTCGGCGCAACACAAGTCCTTGGCATTGTAGCTAGCCACTGAACAGTATTAATCAATGGTATCATTTCATTTACATAGAGTATTTTGAAGAAAACACGAACGCGTGACACATATTCCATGCAACTCAGTGGGCTAAGCAGAGCAGACTGGCCATTCACGGCGAGGTTGCCAATTTTCGCTCGCCGCGGCCTTCCGTATAGCCGGCCATGCTGGTGGAGAAGTTTTGTTGTTTAGTAGCATAGGTGGGTAGTGAAACTTGTTGTACTTTTTCATTTTTGATGTCTTTTGACTTTGCTGTGGCACTTCAAATGTGTAGAATACAACTTCGAGTCCAGCGATGGTCGAATCGTTCAATTTCGGGGCAGTAAGATCGTTGTGAAACCTTATGTGCAGTAGTTGCAAACATTGTAACCCTGATTGACAAACAATCTGATGAACTCATTATACAGGGTCTTCATATTTGCTTGGCAAGGACTTTCTCGCTCACACACTCCACCAGTGATGGCTCAGTAGCCAGCGACCGCGCGCGCATATGTATGGCTGAGTACGGTGCTTAAAATCAGTATCATATAGTTTTACTCACCATATTTACAGTAGATATTGAAAAATTTCCCCATCCACTGCCAAACATAATCGGCATCTCCTTATGAAGTTAATTTAGCTTCAGTAAGGAAATAACGACCTTTACGTCTTTTTTTGTTGTTTACTGAACCTGTACGTTTGAATCTCTTAGCCAGTTGTTTTATTGTCCAATTTATAGAAATGGGTCCCTGGAAATTTCACTCAATGCTTTTGTCTTGTTCTAGTGCACAATTTCCTGCACTTTATGTACGTATTCTGCTGATATGCAGAATATTCGTTACGATATAACGAATATTTCACATATGGCATTACAGCACTATACACAATCACAATAGGGGCAGATGACCTCGTAGTTCCACCCATTAAAACCTCAATAACTAACACAATCACAATGATACTGATTTTAAGCACCGTACTCTGCCTTACAAATGTGTGCACGGTAGCCAGCAACTGAACCGTCACTGGCAGAGCGTGTGAGCGAGAATGTCCTTGCCAAGCAAATATGAAGACCCTGTAAAAGAAATCTACTTAGGAAAAAACAGTGTGTGCACATCGAATCAATCATTGAACAGGGAAGAAAGGATAGAACACATAGGACAAACACAGCGTCAGGCAGGCGTGGACAGAGGGAGAGAGAAAACCATACAATCATGGATGTGTTTTTATTCGTTTGTTCGTATTATAAGTATCACACACGCTTCAACCAGTGGGAACTAAGTATACTTGTACTTGTTCCTATGGTAACTAGGTGTTGGAAATTTGTTGACAGAAAACTGTCCACACTAATCCCAGATAGACCTCCAGCCCAAAAAAAACAACATATCCGTGTTAAAAGGGGGTATAAAACATAAAAGGACAGAGATTATCTCCAGAGCCAGGTATACTGCCATCTTCAAAGTTGGGCATTCACACCATCAATTCAATCATTCAACCTAGACTATTTACGATAAAAGTTATAACCACTCTCTTGCATCATCACAGCTGACTGGCCACAGGACTAAGACAGAGCTACAACCGCGCACAGCATTGCGTGCATCGAGTTCAAGGTTACGCAGTGTTGCAATAAGTTACGTGTCAACTAGGCCTACCTGAAATACGGAAGATTTGTTTCTAATACCGACCACATTTTCGTACTTTCCTTTTTTCACACCGCGGAAGGACTTAGAAGTTTCCTTGGTTCCCAATAATTTGTCCTTCTGGTTGCACCAATAACGAATCAATCATACACGGCTGCGCTTCGTATTTACGACTCGCCGCTTTCACTCCATTTTCTGCAGCAAATTCTAGCACTTTCAACTTGAAATATGCCGTAAAACTTGTTCTCCTACTCATTTTCAGTCCTGCATGCGTACTGCAAGCTTTTTAATTATACACTACACACGGCCGTGCGGGACGCGAGACACGGAACTCGTAAGCTGGGGGGGGTAGGGGGAGTGAGTAACCATTGTCGAGGTCAACGATGCACAGGTGGTGCAGGCAAAAGTGCGGGTCTTACCATTAACTGGAATCTTATAGGCCTATTTGCTACATTTTCTGATTATTTCACCTTTTAAATGAATGCACAGGTATTTTTTTCCCCTTAAATAATTTATAATTTATTTCATATCTGCTTGTAATGTGTATTTTTAGGTGTTCTATCTCATCTTCTGCCGGTCAGTGTGGCACTTCCCCTTACGACTGGACTCGCACCTGTACATTGAGGTGGTCTTCAATCAGATTGCCCCAGACTATCTGGAAGGCCTTCTGCTTGTCATGCCTGGGGAACAGCTGGATCAGGATATCATAGTGAGTACTCGACATTTCCAATTTGTGTGTTTGTTTTTATTTTCATATTAGATATTCAATTGGCAAGAACACAATTTAATTACTGACTGAGGAAGCTAAGGTCATTAACATGCAAGACCGTGAGGTCAGACAATGGAAGAAGAGTGGGTTAGAACCCTACCTCTGACCACTCCTAAAATGGTTTCCATGGCTTCCCATTCAACTCTAGGAAAATGTCCTGGTGGTACCTTCTCATAGATCTTTTCCATTCATTGTCCAGTTCAATTCATCTTCATCCATTTCATCTTTTATTAACTCCTGTGATCACCTTGGGGTCAGTAAAGGCATTTGGCTGTAAAAACCATTTGCCACATGGAGAATCATCTGTCCTCATTCCCAACCAGCCATGAAACTTGATACAAAATTTTCATAAATAACTTAAATAATCCAAGTTAAAAGATAGTATAGAAGCAGGGAATAATTTTGCAACAGCAAAAATCCAATGATTATTCACATGTAATAACAACTACCCATATTAAGAACTTTTATTGTCAACTGAATGTTTAGGTTAAGTTTTTATCATTTTAAATGATCTTGTCGAGTTCGTCGTTACGCTGGGGTCTGGCGTTACGTTACGGTGACGGGACGAAATGTACCCAGATGCACTGAGGTGTGTGACGTCATAGTACCGCTTGGTGCATGTGTTCCCCGACAATCTCTACTTCGTTAGTATAAGACAAAAATCCCCGATTCTTGGATGTCACGGGTAATCTCGAGAACCACTGGATGGATTTTGGTGCGGTTTTCACCATTCTGTAAAGGATACCTCGAGGAAAGATTCTGTAGAAAATAATTTATGTATGATCAAAGGAAGCCAAGCAGTAACGATTTCAGTGAAAAAGTCGAAAATAAACTTGGCGCCCGTGCGCTTCTTAAGCTTACGCTGGGCAAACCGTTAAAAATATCAGTATACTATGAGCGTAAGAATTGGTCAGCATGAAATGTTCTACAAAAAAGTCCGCGAGAGCATATCTCTATCTTCAATACATCGCCCACTATAAGTGTTTTTAGACTGGATGGAAGGGGCAAGTCCCCGTGCGCTCTGGTGAGCGTGACGGCATCCCGCGCGCTTGACCTTGCTTTGCCCTTGGTTTGCACTTGCCGTTCGCGAGTAATTTGAAACAAGATAAGCAAGATAAGTATTATGCAGATAATTTTCTAACATGTCAAGAGTCTTTGGCTTCGGGCAAAGCGCGAAGCCTCCGGCCTTTCTAGCATTTCATGCTGACCAATTCTTACGGTCATAGTATATTGATATTTTTAACGGTTTGCCCAGCGTAAGCTTAAGAAGCACACGGACGCCAAGTTTGTTTTCGACTTTTTCACTGAAATCGTTACTGCTTGGCTTCCTTTGATCATACATAAATTATTTTCTACAGAATCTTTCCTAGAGATACCCTTAACAGAATGGTGAAAACCGCATTAAAATCCATCCAGTAGTTCTAGAGATTACCCGTGACATCCAAGAATCGGGGATTTTTGTCTTATACTAACGAAGTAGAGATTGTCGGGGAACACATACCCCAAGCGGTACTATGACGTCACACACCTCAGTGCATTTGGGTACATTTCGTCCTGTCACCGTAACGTAACACCAGACCCCAGCACAGTGGCGGATCCAGAGGTTCACCTCGGAGGGGGCACTCTAGGATTTCAGAGTAGCTAGAGAAAATATGTAATAAAATTACTAAATTTGTATTTAATCTACACACATTACACATAACAATCAACCACCAGATTTTATAATTCTACAAGAAATTCATTATATCAAAATGGTTTATTGGTTTCAGTTTCAATAACACAAGTCATTGTCATTATGTAAAAAAAAAACCTTTTTAGGTAGATTCCATTAGAAAGCTAACTATTGCAATGGGTCCCATGTTTCGACTTCCGGAAAATTTCGACATATCTTCGCGTTTCACATCCCCCAGACCCCAAAACCACCGTCAGTTCAAAAGTTTATATATAATTTATGTATATATGTATCTATATATATATATATATATATATCAGTTTCTTGTGGACACGATAACTGCCGTAATTTTGCACCAATCACTTTGAATTTTTTACATAATATGTATCCCTATAACATCTCAGTCGAGTTCGTTAATGGGCAAAATCGGTCGAAGGGGGTAAAAATGGGGGGCTTTTTTCGAAAAAGTGTAATATCACTATAACTCTCTTAATATGTGAAATATCGAATCCCTTCAAAGTTCATATTATGTGTTGGATAAGTACCAAAAATGTATGTTTAAAAAGTTTTTTGATAGCACCAACCATTGGCCGATGGGGTTGAAAAAAGTGGGTTTTTCGGGAAACAATAATCATATCTCTCTTAATAGGCACAATATCAAAACCGTACAAAATGGAAGATATTCCCCTAATAATTATCTAAAACTTTTGTCTGAAAGAATTTTTGATACAATCCACCATTACGCCAAGGGATGAGAAAAATGATTTCGGAATTAGAAGAAAATGCCAAGAGCTATCAGAGGTTACCATGACAACGCCTCTAAATTGATGAGGGATGAGCTATCAGACGTTGCCATGACAACGAGATCATATTCAGTTTTCCATCTGACTATGTGGGAAGCGGCTTCGGTGATGTAGCTTAGCTGGTAGCATGCTGAACTATGCCCAAGGTCGCGGGTTCAAAGCCGGCCGATGTCGTCGGATTTTCAAAGAGCGCTGAAAATCCCTCAGTATGCTTTCCTTCAGAGGGGAAGTCCAACGTACGTTGCAAGTTACCGGTTGAGGTGGTATCTAGTAGCCAAGTTCACAGCTAGGTGTCGTTGACGGTATATTTGGTACCAACATTAGGAACTACTACTTGAAATTGACCGTCTGCAGTCCTTACCTGAATTACAGACTAATACAGCCATCACAATTAACACCTTTTTTCAGACAGATTCTACTCACACCCAAAGTACATGGGGTTACATGACCGCGTTGTCGCAGCCCTAAACATCTCTGCGGGAGATAAAATTTGACGTGAAGAAGTAACAGACTGTTAGATAGTTACACATCAGTTCCAAACCTTGCATAAGGACAGTGTGACCACAAGTATAAAAATGGACCCCAAATGACAAGAAGGTTACCGTCCCCCTAAAACAAAAGAATGTTAAAAATATCCATAGTAAGACGAAAGAAAAGTTAATTGAGCTCCAATTACATTGTAAAATACTTTCTCGCAATAAATGAGGTCTGATCCTTCTACGAAAACCTGCATATGTTGCCTATTATAGCCTATCCCCTAGTTTGCCCGGTGAAATCTACCTCTGCCTTCCGGCGTGCCGAGAGGATTTTTTAATTCTACAGAATACCGTATTTACTCGAATACGACCCGCCCCCAAATAAGACCCGCACCCTGATTTTGAAGAACAAAATTAAAAAAAAAAAAAATTTACTCAAAATTATTTACTATCCTAACTAAAAAAACAGAATAGCATTTATCCAAAATAGTTTCCAACAGTTTTGAAGTCGTCCTAAAATAACACACATCAAACGATTAAAAATACAAATAAAAGTACACAAACACTTCATTCATCGTCATCAGAAGTACCAACTTCGGAACTTTTATCACCATCACTTTCCCACTAAATGTCGTCATCACTGCCATCCATAGCATTCGAAATACTACATTTCTTGAAGCTCTTCCGTATGAGATCTCTAGAGATACGATTCCATGCCGTCAAAATCCACGAACACAGCAGATGAACTATCGGGCGCTGAATACGACCAGTTGGAGTCGGTGTGTGCTTATCGGCCGCCATCCGCTCCGTACACAGCTGTTTCAAGGCTGCTTTGAACGGGCGGTTCACGCAGCATAGACGTCATCCCGCTCAATCACGAATACATGACTCGTCAATATCATATTTCCTACCGGGCACGATTTCCAATAACTTCAGCTTCCCTCACAACTTTCAATTTCTCACTCACAGTAAATGACCGCAAACGTTTCGTAGCATTCATGTTTACACTCGGAGAACGTGCGTGTGACTGTATGTACAGTAAAACTTCTTTTATACGTTTACTACACTTATGCGATTTTTTTCTTGGTCCCGGCAAAATCCCTATACTTTCCATGTTAATTTATTTCCGATATACGTTTTACATTTATTCGTTTTTCACGCTTATACGATCATATCTTACGTCCCCGAGAGAAAAATGCGTCGTTTATACCTTTACAACGGTTTCCCTACCTAAAATCTCTAAAAATATTGGAGCCAGAAACTTATGAGACGCACTGTACGTTTCTCGGAAACCATCCCTCGCGCGGCGCTATGTTGTGGCGAGAACGACCTTGAAGCTATGTTCAGCCGGAGTTGCGAAATACAACATCACTTGCTTCAGTCATTGTTCTGCCTTGTTCGGTGCTTCAGTTGTGGTTAACCTTGATAGCAGTGAACATGGGTGAAAGGAAAAGGAAGTGCATTACGATTGCTGTTGTTCACTTCTTAACGGTGGCCATCGCTCGCCGCTCGCCCGCGCTGCGGGACTGTCTCCCGCTAGGCATTTTACCGTAATGCGTAGCTCGCGCGGCCTATAGCCTATACTGTAGTTCACAGCTGGTGCTGAAAATGTTCGCCATCCACTGCTCCACATCGCTGGCACCTCTTTATGAAATTGTCATTTACGTTCTGAAGTTCCTCACCACCGATTGACTGTATTTCAACTGTAATATAGTCTTTAAGCTCATTTTCGCGAAAGATTTCCTGTACTTTAAGAAGGTATTTACACACGTTCACGTAATGAAAATCGCATTGGAACATCACCTTGAGCACTAAAGACGTGAACAATTGACTAAACTGAACCCCACACTGCTCAAGCACACTGCAAAGGAGGGAAACTTGTGGCGCCAAGAAGCGCATTACGGCCAAGTGCTTGACGGGGGACCGGCGCCGCGAGCGAGGGTCCGCGTCGCATATAACACCAAGTCCCTGTATAACCCATAATGTCACATACATTTTGCAGTTTTTATTAAGCGACTTTCATTTACGCGTTTTGTACGCTTATACGTTTTTTTCATTTGGTCCCTTGAAAATCGTATAAGTGAAGTTTTTATCTTTATATACGTCAATACGGACCAGAAATGGCAATTAGTATTCCCATGACTGTATGACGCCGCGTGCTTACGGTAAAACAAAGTTATAGCCGGAAGAAGGCTAGCACCATCTAGCGGATACTCGCCACACCCGATATCGCGCGCGGCGGGCAATTTAGATCTTTCAAATTTGGATGACTCAAATAAGACCCGCACCCCAATTTTTCACGTCCGAATTTGTTTAAAAATGTGCGGGTGGTATTCGAGTATATACGGTATGTACATTCCCACATTTTAATGCACATTGCACAGTCAAATATGTATTAAAACATATGCAATCATAGTGACTATCTGAAGACAATATACAAGTCTACTACACAAATGTTACAAAATATGTACATAGTACCAACATTGTCAGTCACTGACTCACAACTAGTCACATAAATAAAAATACTGGCCACGGCCAGTCAAATAGTCAATTAGTAAGGGAAGGCGCTCCATGGCACAAAGGATTATGGAATATATTTCTACTTCTACCTATCCTAAACATAAAAAATTGAATGTCAATATAGCGATTATATTAACAGTGTTGCCATTACATACTATATGATAACAAACATTGACCACATTCATGAATGCAGGCAATACAGCAAAGATTTTACTTGCAGTGCAGTTTGCAGAAACAAACATTTTTATCGGCAATATCAATGTAGCAGACAAGTGGTTTTTCGGGATGGGCACTTGCCCCTGGTGCCCCCCTCTGGATCCGCCACTGCCCAGCATAATGACGAAGTCGACAAGATCATTTAAAATTATAAAAATTATTGAAAATCGCTTATAGTACCCCTCCTTAATTATTGAGAGTCCTGGCCGTCATTGTCTAACAAAGAGCGCGGCACGAGCAGCTCCGCGCGGGTGTGATACAGCCGGCGGTTGGTCTGGCAAAACAATCACAGGGAAAGTGTGATATCTTTTCAGAGGTGGTTGGCAATAATCGTGGAATATACTTCTCTTTGTATACCAGATGTTGGATCATTGTTGACTGCTTGGGTCATATTATTCAATCGTACGCGAGCTCCGTTGCTAACAAGGCGTGGCCTTGTTTGAAGAAAGAAGTCTGTCTTTCTTTCTGTGCATACGGGCTATGACTCACGCTATGAGAGAGGAGGCCGGTCACACGTGAAGTAGCCGAGTAAATAGCACTAGCACCATATAGCGGATACTCGCGCGTGGCGGGCAATTTAAATCTTTAAAATTTGGATGACTCAATTAATACCCGCACCCCAATTTTTCACGTCCGATTTTGTATAAAAATGTGCGGGGGTATTCGGGTATATATGGCTGGTAAAATTTCTGCCTTTGTCAATACAAATCTTCATGTTTTGGTCTTAAATTAGACCCTTCTTCACCTGCTCATTGAACACATCAAAAACTTACAATTGAAAAGTACATTCCTTTGGATCATGCATGTTGTGTTCAAATTTTCTTTCTTTTTCCGCTTTTCATAAAGTACGTCAAGAATATAAATTACGAACACATGTTAAAAATCTTGTTTCCTCTTTTTTAAAGGTATTCACATTAAAATGGTTTTTTTTAATTGTTTTTTTAGCTTGCTTTCTCTTGATGTTTTTATGTTGGATAGGACCAAAAGAAAAAAGATCTATTATCTTTTGTTATCTTCGCATATTATGATAAGGATCCAACCAAGTTCCTTTTTCCAATTGAACAAACGTTTGGACCCTTGTGTGTTACTTCTGCCGTCAACAGCTCTACCGTATACTGAAGTGAAGTATTTCTCCTCTCTGAAAGCTGTTGTGAAAATGCAGAAGAATACAGGCAACACTATAAAGTTAGAAAGGCAACAAGAGAGGGAAACGGCAACTGCTCAGATTAAAAACACTCATAGTAGAGCAAGAAACAGATATTTCTACCAGTCAATCATCAGTGTTGGAAGATGAAGAGCGAGAAAACGCTAGGGGTGTCAGTTCAGGGAAGAATTTGACTACAATGGCTAAACTTGTTTGACTACTTATGACAGGAGTAGTAGGCAGGTGATTAATTGTTGGCAATAATGTGATTATTCCAAAGGTAGTTTCATTGTTGAATTGAATGCCTTTTAAACACATACCTTAACATTGTGAAGCATAATTTGTTTACTTGCTTTCCTATAAAGCTCCGGGCTTTGAGGGAATATCGGGAGGGGCTTCAGCTACCCCACCCTCCCTCCCCACCTACGTGCCTGACCACCTTGTATCCATAGAAGGTAATATTAGCCAATCAAGGGCAGTGGAATTGCTTGTAGGCTCTACATATTTCTTTATTAGACTTGTGCTTTCACCTGATTTTTTTGCATCAGAAGTTAATAGTTCTAGCATTCAATGAAGTTGAAGATTAATGAGTAAATAATTGTAATGATTAGAATGAAATGGAGAGGTATACTTGAAGGTCATCATCTCTGTGACTGGAGAACCTTGACATTATGGAGAGACAAGTGAGGTCGAGTTGAAAGAATGAAGGAGATGAGTGTACACAGTGAGTAGTTTGTTAACACTCTTGTATCTTTGCTTCATAACCACTATCATCATCATGAGTATGGTAGCTTGCCACGGTGGGTGAGTGGTTATCGTGTCGGAGTACCAACCCCAAGCTTGCAGGTTCGCTACTGACCGTGGTAAGTGATTTTTGAAAGGCGACAAAAATCACGCCACACATGTCATACGTTATTGGCATGTTAAAGAACCCATTTGAATTCTGTAGGCCGTGTTCATAATGGTAAAATTGATCTCGGGATTTTTCGCCAACACGAAGTTCCTCATTTCTCTACTAGAAAGCGCTATAGTGTCAAGGAACTTACATCTAACCTCCCTGACTCTCATAATGCTCCAAGGAACAACAAAATTCGACATGCAAGCTGCCCTCTGGGCATCAAATAACAAAGCTTGCACCCGAGGCCATACGATATTATTATTATGAGTATGGTATTTCAGTCTTTCGACTGGTTTGCCCCTGTAATGAGTTTTGTCCATTCAGTTTGGTCGTGTGCAGTATGTTTGACGTCTCAATATCCCCGCAGACCTGCATTATCAAGAAAGAATTTGACAAATGTCTTTCTCGGTCTTCCTCGAGGTTGTTTTCCAGGTGTTTTACCCTCCATCATGTCCACCATCAGACCGCCATGCCAAGGGGCTTCGGCTACTCATACAAGGTGCCTCTTCCTGATGGGAGGAAGCATCTGTCCCATTTCTTGAACCGTTTCTAGCACTACAACAGATCAAGGATCAAAAATAAATGCATTTTGATAAGTTTGATGAACTTTGCTGACTTACAACCTCAAGTTTATGCTTTAGTCAACCCTAGACAGCAAACCATATTAATATCACTTCACTTTAAAAGCAGCTAATTACCAGAAAAAAATAGGAAATGATTAATGTACAGACACATGAGTAGGCTTATAAACTACTCACACATCATACAATTAGCTAGCACTACAGGGCCTATAAGTTCACAATTTTGGGCCCCAATGAATTACCAGTTAGGTTTTAGATGATTAAGTACAGAAGGTTTCTAAGTTGAAGTTTAAGGCAAATATAACTTGGAAAAGAAAAATACACTTATAAATGAAGCAATATTCGTTATTAAACTTACTTATTTTGATTTCAATTAAAAACAAAAACTCATCAAATGTGTATGCTAGGAAAGAAAATAACCTTTTGCCTAATTGCTGTCGAAAATTCGTACTTCGGAGGACAAGGGGATAATGATAGTGGCCATTCTGTTAAGTTTTATACTTAATCGAATGGTACCTTATTTCAAACACCAGAATGCTGACAGCCGTATTAATTAACAGTTAGAGCTCGCGTCAGCCCGGAAGGTGGCCGGCTGTGTGGGATTTGCGCAGAGAGAGAAAGAGATACATTTCCACTGTTGCAACAGGTCCACTATGTCCGACTTCCCACACCGCAGGCTGCTGCCATGAGTTCCTGCAGTATGGCAACACTGTCGCTTAGCTCATCGAGCCTGTCTCTTTCACGCTACTTTACACTTAGCTTTCCTGACAACACACTAGCTCAGATTCTCAAGACAGACTGACTGTGATTGGTGGGATGGAAGTGAGGCATGACGTAATGGTAGCGTTGTGTTCTGCGCACCGCCTTCCCGGCTGGCTCGAGCTCTAGTAGGGGTGCAGCGTGAAAGGAATTAGAGTATGAGATTTCCCACTTGAAATACGGGGAATATCCGTACATGAACATGTTACAGTAGTATTTATTATGGCTCGGCCATAATGTATTCTATGTACACATCTCACTATAGTAATGCCATCGTTACTTCCAACTTGACGTTTCAGTGCTATATTAGAGCTATCTAGTGGTCAGAAGTGAAATCACATTAAGTAGCCAATCACAGGCAGCCATTCACTGGTGTTCAGACCTTTTCCCAAAAGAGAACTTCATCATCATCATCATCATCATCTTAAACAGTTTCCAGCCACTGGCCGGGTCTGTTTGGAACACAAGCCTCTCCAACGTCTCCTGTCTTCCCACCATCTCTCAGCCTCCACCCTTGTCCGGTCTTCTCCTCTCTTCTTCACGCTTTCTTCCACCCCCTTCAGCCACCCGTCTCTCAGTCTTCCTCTCAGTCTCTTTCCTTCCCATTTCGTCTCGTGTATCCTCCTGGGTATCCTCTTCTCCTCCATTCGTTTTACATGTCCATACCAACTAAGTCTAGATTTCTCTATACCATCCTGTAATGATTCCTCCTTCATTAATTCTCTGGTCCTCTCATTTCTTATTCTGTCCATCTTTGTAGCTCCAATACTGCTTCTCAAGAACCTCATCTCACTGGCCTGTATTTTGCTCTTCTCCCTTCCTTTCATAACACCAGGTCTCCGAGGCATACGTCAGGATAGGGACATAGTACGTCCGATATATGATCTTTTTGCTGTTCTGAGGGACATCCTTGCTCCATAACATGCTTCTCACACTTGACTGTCTCCCCCACTCATTTATTTCTCTATCGTTTCTTCCATTATCTTGTATCAGGCTTCCCAGATACTTGAAACTTGTGTTTGTTTATTACAAGGAAAAGAAATTTTACATTACCGGTACCTTGAAATCACTCATTATCAACAAATCTAAAATTATTATGTATTGAGGATGGAAAGCCATGCAAGAGATAGTCAAAAAATATCCCAAGACCAACCATTTTTTCTAATTTCACTCTACTAGATGATAGAAGAAACACAAAATAAGTCCTGTGATGACATATTCTTCTTTTTTTTCTTTCTAGGTTAGCTATCTTTATTTTTCTGCTATTGGTAGTCTCAGCTTTGGACATGAGCTGACTAAACAAATGAAAAATATATTTTCTCTATTAATTCATTTTAAAATATTTTATGGCAGGTGACCTTGATGTTCTAGCCCTTATAACAACCATCACTACTATCGCAATATTTGAGCTAATGGGGCTTGATTTGTAGGTAAATACTTCGATCTCAAAGCTCCTGGGTTTGATTCCCGCCTCAGCTGTCCTAGAAGTGTTTTTCCATGGTTTCTCACTTCTATTCCACCCAATATTGTGATGGTTCCTAACCTCCTTCCAAATGCTAGCCTCAGTTACAAATATACACACTACTACAGCCACCACAATGACATTGTTTATCAGATTCCACACACACCCAAGTACACAGGGCTACATGACTACAATGCCACAAAGCCCCTAAATGAATTGACAGCAACTCATACTGTACTTTCTAGTGGGATGAAATTGTCAGTTTATTTTTGAAATGAAAAGTTGTTGTTGTTTGAGTCTTCAGTCTTTTAACTGGTTTGATGCAGCTCTCCATTCGTCCCTGTCCTGAGCTTATCGTTTCATCTCTACATAGCTACCACACCCTACATCTGAGGCAATCTGTTTAGCATATTCTAACCTTGGTCTACCCCTACAGTTCTTGTCCTCGACCCTTCCTTCCATAACTAAGCTTGCTATTCCTGGGAGTCTTAGTATGTATCCTACCAACCTATCTCTTCTCTTCACTAGCAGTCGCCAGAAACATCTCTCCTCTCCCACTAGTCTTAATACCTCTTTGTTTGTAACCCTATCTACCCATCTGAGCTTCATCATTCTCCTGTAACACCACATTTCAAACGCTTCAATTCTCCTCTTTTCTGCTGCACCAATAGTCCAAGTTTCACTTCTATTGAGTGCCATGCTCCAGACAAAGGCCTTCAAAAATGACTTCCTAATACCTAAATCTGTATTCGATGTCAACAGATTCCTTTTCTGTAGAAATGCTTTCCTTGCCCGAGCTAACCTACTTTTTATATCCTCTTTGTTTCAAAAGTAACACTATTAATATTGGTAACTCCAACGCCCCAGTTTACATCGCCTAGCTACACACATTAGATCACTGGGCTGTTGACTCCTCAAACAAGCAGAAAGGATAGTATCAAAAGACAATTTCTTCTTCTGTCCATTTTCGTCTACTGTGGATCGCAGTCAATCAGCTGGCTTGCCAATCTCTTTTTCTCCTCCCAGAATTTCTTTATAAGGTTGCTAAGCCCTTCCCTCTGTCTTCAGACCTGATAACCTTGGTTTTTGAGCTATGTTTTTCCTGAAACCCTTTGAATTTATTAATCTTCCCTCGAAACACTGTTTAGTATATCTTCTGTGTTAATTCCAACTTCTTGGAGATTCTTTCTTGTTTCTTCAACTCATTTTGTGATGGACTTTAACCCTAGCAGTACCATGGTATTTTTCAAACCACGGGCTACCAACGGGAGGGTATTTTGTGACCACCATAATAAATTCCTTTTGTGTGATTCACATTATCCTTTAATCAACATATCTTGTACTTTGAACCTTAAATGGCAAAAATATAACTTATTTAACAACAGTTGCAAACAAAATCAAAAAAAAAAACATGAAAAAAGTAGTTCAGAAAGCAAATTATTCACTGATCACTCTGTTTGGTTGGTTCTTAAGTTTAGGGGCTGTGACAACGCGGTCATGTAGCCCCGTGTACTTTGGGTGTGTGTAGAATCTGTCTTATAACCAGTGTTAATTGTGATTAGTGTATTAGTGTGTGTTATCTGTTTTTTAATTTAAGTACAGACTGCAACTTAGAATTTTTCAAATAGTTCCTACTTTTGCCGCCAAGCGCCACCGTCAACGACTACTAGGCCAAGTTCAGAACTTAGCTACCAGACGCCACCGCAGTTGACTCTTGGCAACGAACGTAGAAACCTAAGAGCGTTGTTTACATTCTTAACCTATCCAATTTAGCTTCACACAGGTGCAATTAGTGGAAGGTTCTTTAACATGCCATAAATCTATGACATGGGACCGCCGGCTTTACTCCCCCTCCGAAGGAAGGCATACTGAGGGATTTTTAACGCTCTTAAGAAATCCGCCGGCTTCGGCCGGGTTTGAACCCGCTATCTTGGGCATAGAAGCTCAGCATGCTACCGACTACGCCACCGAAGCCGCCATTGATCACTCTCTTAACCGTCTTTAACACACGTGGAACATACAACTGTTCTTAACTGTGTTTTCCACATGTGTACCTCTTGCAACCATAACAAATTATGGTGGTATTGATAACTTTGTTGTACTTTTGCCCTTACCACAGTGCACAGTATAACGAGGCACACGAACTACCAACGGGGGGGGTGGGGGGTGGTTCCGTGCCCACCAAAAGAAAATTGTTATTATCTTATACAAGAATTACATTTTTTTTTTAAGTAAATGTGTGGTTAGGTAACTGGATTCAAAATAGACAGTAACTTTCTGTACAGGAAGCGTAGAAAAGGAATACCATGAATAAATCGTAAAAAATGGAACTGGTGGGCACGAAATGCCTCCCCCCGCCTGTTGGTATTGCTAGGGTTAACTTGGTACAAGTCAGCCAAGACAATTTATTGATATAGTAAATGTTTTTGATTTTAGTATGACATCGCCAAGATGGCAGCTTTACTGCATCGAGCGGCGGACATGCAGCATCTGCCGAGCATGAAGGAGACCAAGTTTCTGCTGCCCAAGCCTGCCCTCACCGTGCGTGACGTGAAACCTGCACAGTGGGTCAACATGGTCCAGAGCAACTGGCGAGAAGTGGAGAGTCTTCAGACCATCCAGGCCAAGGCTCAGGTCTTAGGTCAGTTTCATATTTGGCTCCCTGGTGCAAATATGAGGAAACATTCTTTCAGTTCTGCTAAGTTTAACACTAGCTATAAAACTAATTGAATGGGATATTTGTTCATGTGCTATTAATTGGATAAACTTCATCATCATCATCATCATCAGGGTATCCTTCCTGCAAGCTGGGTAGGAACATTGTGAACGATATGCCTGTCCTGATATAGCTTTCCCCTCTCCCCTGCATCCCATGTTACTCCTCTCCTCATGAGGTCTTCCTTAACCTGATCTGTCCATCTCTTCCTAGGACGTCTAATTGGTCTTCTTCCTGTCACCTTCATCTCCAAATACTGGCATGGAGTTCGGGTCGGATGCAGCCGCTTTACATGACCTCATCACCATCATCATCATCTTGCACAGTTTCCAGCCACTGGCCGGGTCTGTTTGGAACACAAGCCTCTCCAACGTCTTCTGACTTCCCACCATCTCTCAGCCTCCACCCTTGTCCAGTCTTCTCCTCTCTTCTTCACGCTTTCTTCCACCCCCATCAGCCACCTGTCTCTCGGTCTCCCTCTTGGTCTCTTTCCTTCCCACTTCGTCTCGTGTATCCTCCTGGGTATCCTCTTCTCCTTCATTCGTTTTACATGTCCATACCATCTAAGTCTAGATTTCTCTATACCATCCTGTAATGGTTTCTCCTTCATTAATTCTCTGGTCCTCTCATTTCTTATTCTGTCCCTCTTTGTAGCTCCAATACTGCTTCTCAAGAACCTCATCTCACTGGCCTGTATTTTGCTCTTCTCCCTTCCTTTCATAACCCAGGTCTCCGAGGCATACGTCAGGATAGGGACATAGTTCGTCCGATATATGATCTTTTTGCTGTTCTGAGGGACATCCTTGCTCCATAACATGCTTCTCACACTCGTCCGGAATGCTTCTGCCTGTCTCCCCCGCTCATTTATTTCTCTATCGTTTCTTCCATTATCTTGTATGAGGCTTCCCAGATACTTGAAACTCTCCACTTTCTTCAGCTGTTCCCCACCAATTGTTATTCCCGTTGTGGTTCTTTCCTTCTTCCTTGTTGTGATCACCATCTCACTCTTATTTATGCTAAATTTCATCCCGTACCCTTGCATTATTCCTCCCCACACGTCCAACTGTTCCTGTACCTCCTCCTCCTTGTTTCCTCAAATCATCTGCAAACACCATTGCTTTCATCTTTCCTTCATACATGACCTAACCACTTTAATTGGATAAACTTAATATTTGCAGTTAGCCAGTTTTGGTATTGCATGCCTCAAATGCAGTATAATACAACTTTCTAGCCTCTGGGGAATGTGCCGAATAGGGCTCTTTGACCCTTGGGTGGCATTTTTGTCAGTCAGTTATTTTTTATTGGAGATTATCCACTAATCCGAGCCTCCGTGGCTTAGGCGGCAGCACGCCGGCCTCTTACCGCTGGGTCCGTGGTTCAAATCCCGGTCACTCCATGTGAGATTTGTGCCGGACGAAGTGGAGGCAGACAGGTTTTTCTCCGGGTACTCCGGTTTTCCCTGTCACAATTTCATTCCAGCAACACTCTCCACTATCATTTCATTTCATCTGTCATTCATTTAATCATTGCCCCAGGGGAGTGCGACAGGCTTCGGCATCCAGCACAGTTCATATCCTCGCCGCTAGATGGGGACGTCATTCATTCCATTCCCTGACCCGGTCGGTCGACTGGAAGCAGGCTGTGGATTTTCATTTCAACCACCAATCAAGGAAATTCCTCCTGTCTTCTTTTTTACAGCTCCCTTGAGTTGAACATGAAGCAGCTTGGTACCACTGTGGTGATTGATCCTGATATTCTCATTGTGAAGCTACTGGTTCAAAAAGTACAAAATAATATACCGGTACCAAAATTAGTCAAAATAATTGATAAAATCAGTCAAATATGTTTACCAAAAGCAGATGTCACTACTGATTGTCATTCACAATATCAGTTACATTAGATTCGTGGGGTGTAAAAGATCCTAATTATCAGATTAAACTAATACTTAATATCTAGCTGCCGTCCTGTAAGAGTTAATTTTTCTACCTTTTTAATGGGCTATTTTTGGGATGTCTCCCAGCTTACATGCATTCTTCATAACATTGCTCTGATGTTCATAATTCTGATAAGACTGGTCATGTGAATGTGGTTTGTTTTCTTTACAGATATTCTCTCGAAATGGCCTCTCTTTGGTTCGAGTTTCTTTGCAGTCAAGCGGATATCTGACCCCAAGGAACGGTCTGATCACATACTTGCATTGAACAGACATGGTGTTCACTTCTTAGACTTAGTTACCCATGTAAGTACCTGATTATTAGACAAGAAAGACATATCATCACTATCATTTGCAACCTCTACCAAGATGTTGAAGGTCCTAGTACCCATGAGTAGTTTCAGTCCAACTCATGACGAGTTTGGATGTCATCTCTTATATAAGGTGCGTTCAAAAAGTAACGAGCCGGAGGCTGGAATGCGCTAACTGGTGACTACCTCGGCTAATCATGGTGTGTTTAACGAAGTGTGGTTCCGACCAGAGCGTGGAAGGTCACAGCCCGTCGCTAGAGGGCACGCGTGTACGTCATGTGACTATACAAAGCGAGCAGCAGCATGCATCAATTGGCCAACGCTGCCAGTCGCATTGAAAACAGTGACATGGAGGCGTCAACCGAAGAGCAAAGAGGTGTTGTTCGGTTTCTGACAGCGGAAGGAGTAGGGGGAACATACATTCATCAGCGAATGTCACAAGTGTACGGCGAACACTGCATGTCCCTTGCAAAGGTCAAGGCGTGGCACAAGCGCTTCAGGGAAGGACGGGTGTCGTTAGCCGATGATGCCCGGTCTGGGGCACCCCCCTGCATTACCGATGACAACGTCCAGCTGGTTGATGCACTCATTACCCAGGACTGCCGAGTGATAGTGAACGCCATAGCCGCCGTGGTCGCTCCACGACAATGCATGACCTCATACGGCCAACACAGTCGCGGCACTCCTGCAGAAATTCAAATGGGAGGATCTCAGCCACCCTCCATACAGTCCAGACCTCTCTCGCGTTGATTACGCCATGTTTGGTCCCGTGAAAAGGGCTCTGCGGGCCCAAGGATTCACCTCTGACGCCGACGTGTGGAACTGGTTCACATCGCAGCCCAGGGAATTTTATGAGGCAGCCATTCACCGCCTCGTGTCACAGTGGGACAAGTGCCTCAACAGCCAGGGCCAATACTTCTAACATACAGGTACTGGTTTTTGTAATTATGCCTCCGGCTTGTTACTTTTTGAATGCACCTTATATATACAGGGTTGTTGAAACATAAGTATCCAATATTATAAGAGGTGAAAGTGTGCAGCAAAACAAGAAATAACTTCTGGTCCTACAGGGTATACTTTCTGAGATCTGAACCCTTGTTCATAGAAGGTGCAGATCACCAGATAATCATAGCTGTCTCCTCAGGCATGAAATACCGATACCAGTGGCAGCCAATGAAAGGACTGGCTCGACTTGATGCTTGTGTTATCTGTTGTAGCCTGTACATACATGTACATATCTTATGAAATGAGTGAACAACTACAACAATACAAGCACAAGTCGAGGCAAGGGAGGCCTGGCCTCTCATCGCCCACCACCGGCTGATACGTTGCAAAGAATAACGACTGCAAAGGTTTGATTGTTGATATGAACAGAGTCATTGCATTGGCGCTCTGTCAAACAGGGTTGGTTGTGTGGTTCTAGTCGTTATTAGATATTTTTAACAAAGGAAAAAAATGATGAGAAAATGATGCAACACATAGTAAATGCATCAAGTCCCAACTATTGGACATGCTTGTAAACTATAAATGTAATATTTAAAGAAATAATTACAGTGTTTTTAAATATCGTATTTACTCGGCTATAGGACCCCCTTGCCTATAGTACCCCCTTCATTTTCGAGAGCCAAAATACAAAATTCTTGGAAATCGCTTATAGTATCCCTCCGTAATTATTGAGACTCCTGTCCATCATTGTCTAGCAACGACCAGAACGTGAGCAGCTCCGCGCGGATGGGATACGGCCGGCCATTGGTCAGGCAAAACAATCGCAGGGAAAGTGTGATATCTTTACAGAGGTGGTTGGCAATAACGGAATATACTTTTCTTTGTATACCAGATGTTGGATCATTGTTGGCTGCTTGGGCCATACCATTCAATCGTACGCGAGCTCTGTGACGTGACCTTGTTTGAAGAAAGAAGACTCTGTCTTTCCTTCTGTGCGTACGGGCTATGACTCACGCTATGTGACAGCCGGCCCCGTGGTGTTGGGGTAGCGCGCCTGCCTCTCACCCGGAGGCCCCGGGTTCGATTCCTGGCTCCGTCAGGGATTTTAAAACTGACATGAGGGTTGGGACGGGGTGCACTCAGCCTTGTGAAGACAATTGAGTAGCTGCCTGACGGTGAGGCAGCGCCCCGATCACGAAAACCAAGATTAACGACCGAGGGGACCCGATGCGCTGATCACGCGTTACCCCAATATCTGCAGGCCAAATGGCTGGGCAGCGCTCGCTTGGTCGGCCTAGGCCCTTCATGGGCTGTATAGTGCCAGGGGTTGACTTTTGATGTGATAGGTGGCCGGCGGGCCGACATGTGCATGCTATACGAGAGGTGGCCATCTGGCCACACGTGCGGTGCTGCCACATTCAGATAGGATAAGACGCTAGTGGCCGGCCGGCATATGCACGCCAGTCTACATTCTGTGGTGTATTTCGAAACTAAGAACGTGTTATAGGTAGAGATTTTGTATTCAGCCTGCATGTTCCACTGGCCACGCCCATCCACCACTTTATAGTTTTATCTTTGGTCTTTGCGGAACTCACTGCGCGGATGTTGTGGTGTATCATTGCTGATAAACTTCGTTTATTTTGATTAAATATTTCATACTATGTAGCATCAAAATAAAATGGCTTATTTTTACTCTCTCCCTTTTCCAAAATAATGGATTTTTGCGAAGTTCGCGTCTATAGTATCCCCCCAATTTAGGAACTAAAAATGTAGGAAAAAAGGGGGTCCTATAGCCGAGTAAATACGGTATTTAAGACCACAAAGATTCAAGAAATGTGTTACGAGAGAAGGCTTAGTGACTTTTTGACTTGTATTAATTTATATAAGAGGACCTTAAGATTTTATATAAGGAGTTTTAATGCTTTGATATGTTGCTGAAGATGAGCTAAAAAGCAAGCTCAAAACATGTCCAAATAATAGCAAGGAGAAATAAATTATATTGACTGGGCGGACAGAACCTAACCTAACGTACTGTGTTGTCGAATGGATTGAATTTTGTGTTTCATTTATTGTGATGTTTATATGTTACTACACAGTACGCTCTGTTGGATCCAAGTTTACTAGACATTGTGATGCACACCAGGGCCGTGGAGAGCGGCGATGGGCCCTGGGGCTGGAATCTCCCGGGCCCCCCTCTATAACCAAATTCTGTAAAATTAATTTATAATCCTCGCAAATTTGCAGAAACTGATTTTACGCAATTTCTTTTTTGCACAAAATATTTGTCACGCAATCAATTACAAGAACTTAAAAAACAGCAAGCAATAATAATAATAATAATTGTAGCGTGCTGAACTGCTATGCCCAAGATCGCGGGTTAAAACCCGGCCGAAGTCGTCGGATTTTGAAGAGCGTTAAAATCCTTCAGTATGTCTTTACTTGGAGGGGAAGTAAAGCCGGCAGTCCATGTCATAGATTTATGGCATGTAAAAGGTAGGCGTGTAGCTTATTTGGTTAGAAACACACTATCAAGTTCCAACGTTCGCCGCTGGGTATCAATGACAGTGGCGTCTGATAGCCAAAGTTGGAACTACTTGAAATTGAACTTGTTGGGGAGCCTATGGGCATTTAATTGAAATGTCCTGATGTGACTATTGGCTCCAATTCAAATATAATAATAATAATAATAATAATATTTAAGTCAAGATTATGGGGGAGTGCCGGAAAAGTTTGCAAAAATTAGGTCCAAATTATTGAGTTATAGGCCATTTGGGTGATTATTTTTTGGAGTAAAACAAGTTTGGTGACTATTGACATTTAGTAGCTATAGAAAAGACTCTCCGATATTGAAGTGAAAGCTCTCGCGTCTTCAAGTAAAACCCCGTGGTGTAGCGCACCAATGACCGTGATGGGGGTCTACAGCAAGTCTGCAGATTGGAGGTTCGAATCCTGGTGCTGACGGCGGCCATCCTGCGTGTGGTTTTTCACACTCCCTCCTGACAAATGCCGGGATAGTACCTTATATCAAGTCCGGGGACACCTACCCTACTCCTAACCCGAATAATTACATTAATAGTCACGACGGCTAACGCATTCCCAGTCGGCAACTAAGAATACGGCATGCGATTGATCATGTCACAGAGGCCATAGCATAGCACAGT
The DNA here is from genome assembly GCA_946902985.2 of Meconema thalassinum. Lineage (NCBI taxonomy): Eukaryota > Metazoa > Arthropoda > Insecta > Orthoptera > Tettigoniidae > Meconema > Meconema thalassinum. The sequence goes on from OX336393.1 coordinate 112,692,874, forward strand.
GTATACCCTGCTTTTCGTCCATCAGTGGGTGATTTTAAGAGGGTTTATGATTTTACTCTCCAAGACGAATAGTTACAACAATGTTGCCAATAAACCACTCTTATTATACAACAACCACTAGCCTCCCGTTCAGTTCACACAATACGCACGTTTCTTGGTTTTCTATTTTGTTCGCTGTTTGAGAATCTTATAATTTACTTCATTAATATTTGTGAAAACTACTGCTTTACAGTCAACTTCATTCAATAATTTGGAGGCCTTCAGAAACAAACCATAAAATTAATGGCTCAGCAAATACTAAATTATTTCTGTTTGTTGTTGTTTGAGTCTTCAGTCTTTTGACTGGTTTGATGCAGCTCTCCATGCCTCCCTGTCCTGAGCTAATCGTTTCATCTCTACATAGCTCCGACACCCTACATCGGAGGCAATCTGTTTAACATATTCTAACCTTGGTCTACCCCTACAGTTCTTGTCCTCGACCCTTCCTTCCATAACTAAGCTTGCTATTCCTGGGTGTCTTAGTATGTGTCCTACCAACCTATCTCTTCTCTTCATTAGCAGTCGCCAGAAACATCTCTCCTCTCCCACTCGTCTTAATACCTCTTTGTTTGTAACCCTATCTACCCATCTGATCTTCATCATTCTCCTGTAACACCACATTTCAAATGCTTCAATTCTCCTCTTTTCTGCTGCACCAATAGTCCAAGTTTCACTTCCATAGAGTGCCACGCTCCAGACAAAGGCTTTCAAAAATGACTTCCTAATACCTAAATCTATATTCGATGTCAGCAGATTCCTTTTTTGTAGAAATGCTTTCTTTGCCTGAGCCAACCTACTTTTAATATCCTCTTTGCTTCGTCCATCACTGGTTATTCTGCTTCCTAAGTAACAGAAGTCTCCTACTTCCTTCAGCTTTTCACCTGCCAATTTGATCTCCATAGAGGTTTCTGATTTATTTCGGCTGCATTCCAGTATTTTTGTTTTACCTTTATTTATTTTCATCATGAATTCTTTCCGTAAGACGGAGTCCATACCATTCAAAAACTCATTCAAATCCTCAGGCTTGTCGGCCAAGATGACGATGTCATCAGCAAATCTCAGAGTTGAAATTATTTCTCCTTGAATCTTCACTCCCACTTTAAATTTTTCTCTAATTTCCTTCATTGCTTGTTCAATGTAAAGATTGAAAAGTATGGGTGATAAGTTGCAGCCTTGCCTTACACCTTTCTGAATACCAGCTTCTCTCTCATGTCCTTCAACTCGAATGACTGCTGTCTGGTTTCTGTACAGATTGTATATCACCCTCCTATCCCTGTACTTTATTCCAATTGATTTCAAAATGTCAAACAATTTAGTCCAATCAACGTTATCAAAAGCCTTTTCTAAGTCTACAAAAGCCATGAACGTTCTCTTATCTTTCCTTATTCTACCTTCTAAAATCAGCCTAAGACTTAGTACAGCTTCCCTTGTTCCTACATTTCTCCTGAAACCAAACTGGTCTTCACCCAACTCCGTTTCTATCTGGCTTTCAATTCTCTTGTAAATTATTCTAGACAGGATCTTTGAAGCATGAGTAATCAAGCTGATTGTACGGTAATCTTCACATCTGTCAGCTCCCACTTTCTTTGGTATAGGGATGATTACATTCTTCTTGAAATCAGAGGGTACCTCACCTGTCTCATAAATCCTACACACCAAGTGAAATAACCTGATCAGACCTTCATCTCCTATGCAGCGTAGCAACTCAATCGGTATATCATCTATGCCTGGTGCTTTGTTCCTGCTTAAGTCTTCCAAAGCTCTATCAAATTCTGATCTCAATATTAAATCTCCTTTCGCATCCTCATCAATTTCCTCCTCCCTTTCCATTACATGATTCTCAATCTCCTTTCCCTTATACAAACTCTCTATGTAAGCTTTCCATCTCTCAACCTTTTCTTCCCTATCTGTTAGAGGCTTTCCATTTGTGTCCTTAATATTACAGCACTTAGTCTTCTTTTCCCCAAAAGTATTCTTAATCCTTCGATAAGCTGTGTCTACTTTTCCTAATTTCAGACAATTTTCTATACCTGCACATTTCTCTTTCAACCATTCTTCTTTCGCTTCCTTGCACTTCTTGTTAACCTCATTTCTCAGACGTCTGTATTCTGCTTTCCCCTTTTCATCTCTTAGATTCTTGTGTTTCCGCCTTTCATCCATCAATTCTAGTATATCCTGAGTGATCCACGGTTTTCTACCTATTCTTTCCTTCCTACCAATGTTTTCTTCTGCGTATTTTGTTATTTCATTCTTCAAAAGTGCCCATTCGTCTGCAATTGAAGTTTGTTTAGGGTTTTTCATTAGTCCTTCCTTTATACTCTTCTTGAATCTTTCGTTTACATCCTTCTCTTTCAGTCTGTCTAGAATTTTATGTTTTACAGTACTGAGACGTTAAAGCGTATCACGAAAAGGCTTCATTCGCAAGGCAAAATATCTCTTCGCGTCCAGAAAAATAAGTGCTTTGCAGATCGATAGGCTACCGTTCATTGGAGTAAATGGTGTAGAAATGTCCAATAATAATAGCCACTGCACCAGCTCAAAACAAAATTGTTAATATTCGACAATACTTCATCTTAATTTTCTTCTGAATTAAGCAGAGTTCAAATATTTGATCTTAGGGAAATCTGCGCGGTTGCTTACACGCAATATATTAATTTCTCTATCGCTATGCTCACCACTGATGTTACTTATTGTTATTTTAAGGGGTGGAACAGCTGGGTCATATGTCCCTACCATTGACATTCCATGAGAGGAATTGGAAAACAAAGTTGAGTGGTTCAGTGCCCTAGTTTAATTGTCATTTTTCTCCTGGTTAATTAAACACTCAGTACAGAAAAATACTGGAATGTTACCTTAGTTTCAGTCTTTGGATACATATCCCAACTCCCGTATCAATACGGTAGTAATATACATTCTCGATAAATCCCTTAATCAGAAATGATTTGCGCACGAACCCAAGTAGGCTACCTAGGATTGTTGATCATATTGAATGAACCAGTAACAATAATAATTATAATCTCGTTATATTTCGATATACTGCACCTGAACATACAGATTATTCAAATGTTAACATTGTTTTCTCAATTCAGTATACGAGAAGAAGAACAATTTCGCATGCATTTCTTCTATCTACGTTTGACAACAGAATCTTCCCACCATTTCGCAAGATTGTGCGAAAGTGAATTACTAGGGGCAGATGACCTTGCTGTTCCGTCCCTTAAATCAACAATAACTATAAAGTGAATTACTGTATGGACGCTACTTTAAAATGTATTTCACTTAACCTGCCTGCACGGCATACGATACGTCTAGCTAGGCGATATATTCATATCAGACACTATCACCTCTAAATATCTAAGCTGGACGTGACGCACCGAACTCGAAACTCCTGTACTAGCTGACCAAACACACCAGGGCAGCACAGGCTCTCGTGGTCTTGGCGAAATAAGTGAAGGGATGAGAAAGTTATTTGAAGGATTGGTGAATAAGCTAAATTTAGAATAATGGAATGCTCTCTCTGTCTTCAGGTATATTCTGAGAACAATACATAGGGAAGCCCCATCGTCTAAGTTGACCACTTTGAGACAGTTTTTCTTCCCACATGCGCTTTGTAAAGAAAAATATTGTCCACTTGACAGAATAAGTTTTCAAGTCCCATAACAATCTTCTCACTCTTAGCCATACAGAAAGAAACATTAACCCACTAACATGGAACATATTGCAGCAAGTGGTCAAATGAATGGGGGACATAACAGTGTGTGCTGGCCTTCTGTGGTCTCGGAGTACGTATTGTGACTCCGGTCCTAAAGGTCCTGGATTCCATTCCCAGTTCTGCCAAGAAGTTTGATTCTAGTCCGAGAGTTGGAACGGGGTACACTCAGCCTCATGAGGAAAACTGAGAAGAGATGGGTTTAATTCCCTCCTCAGGACTCTAGAAGTGGTTTTCTATGGTTTCCTATTTCTATATATAATAACACCTGGCACTACAGCCCTTGAAGAGCATAGGCCTACCAAGCGACCGCTGCCCAGCTCTTTGGCCTGCAGATATTGGGGTGACGCGTGGTCAGCGCATCGGGTCCTCTCGGTCGTTAATCTTGGTTTTCGTGACCGGGGTGCTGCCTCACTGTCAGACAGCTACTCAGTTGTCCTCTCGAGGTTGAGTGTATCCCGTCCCAGCCCTCACATCAGCGAGGGAGCAGGGAATCGAACCATGGACCTCCGGGATTCGAACACGGGTGAGAGACAGGCGCGCTACCCCAACACCGTGGGGCTGGCGGTTTCCCATTTCTACTCCAAGCAAATGCCAGGATGTCACGGCCGTCTCCTTCCGGATTCTTGCTTCCGTTACAAATACAGATACCACAATAATATAGGCTATGAGACAGAATTTATTCTAAATATATTTGCCCGTCAATTAATACTTTAAATTACATATATTTTCCTAGTGGTACATGTTTCGGGCTACTACATACTGCCCTTCATCAGCCACAATAGAATGAATCTGGAGAACAATCTCACAAACATAAAAGACATTATGAAAAACTTTGAAAACATAAAAACATGCATAAAAACTTGGTTAAAAAACAGGTTAAAACACAGAATAAAATGCATGCAAATATCGTTTAAGCACTATTAAAAGGCTCTCCGGCCCTGAGTACATGGGGATTGCGTTTCCAAAGTTCAAGTAGAAGATTCATAACACAGTATGATGACAGTCAGTCACTGCTCACTTATGCTGATGTACCACCCCACTGATGCCATAGCCCCTCAATTAGGAATGTTGTCAGGTTCTTGAAGGTGGTGGTAATTGTTGTTTAACCCTTTTCTGTTGCTACTGACCACCTTGTTGTAGATTGTTGTTCCTTAACTACAGATAAGTAAAACAGGTTGTTCTGTTTTGCAGGAAACTTTGATCCACTACCCCTTCTCGGAAGTAATCTCGACACGCAAGGTCAAGTCCGAGGACGGCACGCTGTTTTTGGACATGAAGTGTGGTAACCTGATGCAGCAGCGCATCACCCGACTGCAGACAGAACAGGCCCACGAGATCTCCCGTCTCATTCGCCAATACATCACCATGGAGCAGCGGTTACGCTCGTGAGGTTCCCATAGTCCATAGTATTCGACCCGATTCCAAAGATTCCCTTGTTGTCCCTCTACCATTCAGATGAGTGCTACCCATTTACCCACTGGATCAAGCAATCACCCAGACATTCACTATGCCTGATCACACACGCCTTATCGGGTAGAATTGTTTAGGGCCGGTTGCACCACGAGGTCGCTTAAACCCTGCTTTGCTAAGGGTGGTTGACGGTTAAGCGATCTTAAATACGACGGCTTAAGGCTGGGTGTTGCACCAACTCGTCTCGTACTTCGCTTAGGTGAACTGAGTTTACGGTGGGAGTCAAAGATCTTCGTTGCGTGAGTAATGCTCCCTGCAGCAAAGAATACGTAGTCTTACCGTTATGCCAACATAATCCCAGCCGTGCTGAATTACTTGCATACCGATCATATGCAATATAAGGAAAGAATGACAACTTAAGTATCTAGGGAGCTATTAGAACGCTATTATTGTATTCGCATCATACATATAATATGAAATAATTTCGGCAGTATCGATCCTCCGAGATTGATTTTGTTTGTTATGTCGGTCACGGTTATCATTTGTTTCTAGCCGTCGCAATAATTTTCCACGACTACAGCTGTTCTACTTTTGGGGTTGGCGACTAAAAATACATTACTAGTTGTAGAAAGAATTGCCTACTGTGTTTGCGAGACGTGAGCATCAGCTGTAGTAGACGCTGGGAAAACCGTTGTTGAAATATAATGCAGTGTATTTTCCTTATCATTACGGTAGCCTACTTCCTGAACATGTTATTGACTACACCCCACATTGAGGTGGTCGCATCTTGCGAAGGTTATGTTTTCTTACTTGGTTTTAATTATATCGCTTGTTTATAAATACGCATATATTATAGCATTAAGCACATATAGTGCGTATTTTCTAATGATATATACAGTATGTATACGAATGACACAGCATGTTGTATTGCAAGCATCCACAATAGGCTAGTTCGTCATTGGCTAAGGATCTCTACATCCGTCCCTAGGCTAATATTTAGTTTAACAATCAAAAATGTACATTGCGTTACTGCCAATATAAAGCAGAGTATTTCATTTTACGTTGTCAAAAGCTATGATATCTGTAGTACAAGCTACCGCGATTTTATTAGGAACGTGAAGGAAATCCCTGTGGCAACGCGTTGAAAGAATGTTATACGTATATATTTAATTTGTATCGCAAAATCCACACTATGTATGCTTTATATTATAACGACTGAGTAATTATAAAACAATAAAAACCATAAAAGTCAAGCAAAAATATTCCTCCCCGCCGGTAATCGAACCCCGGCACTCCGGGCGGGGGTCTGTAATGTTATCCACTCAACCACAGTGATGACGATATACGTTACGTCTTTATAAACAGGTATAGATACTAATGCTTAGCAAATGAGCACACGGAAAAAAATATCTCTTCAGTGTATTGTGCTGTCATTATAAACCATTTAATAATATTTTTTTTATTATTTCGTTCACTACATTATATAACAACACCTCCAACCTACTGAGATATGGATCAGACACAATGGGGCTGGCCGCCATTTTGACGTATGAGTGAACGGATTAAACCATCCTTAAGTCTTAAACCACCGAGCACGGCCGCTCAATCTAAGCCTAGTTTAAGCCATTGCTTGTGGTCTGGTGCAACGGGCCACCTTCTTGAGGATAGTTTAAACCACCCTTAGTTCGTTAAGCGGAGCTGGTGAAACCGGCCCTTAATTTCAAAATTTAGGACAATGATGTTCTAAACAGCAGTGCTCATCCAAATACAACTGGGGGTTCAGCAGCTGTACGTTACAATGAGTAACATTCAAGTTAAATATATTGACCAAGGTTTCGTAGCGCCATGCTCTGGCAGTGCAAGGCCAATACTTCTCTGTGAACCTCCAGCCCCATTTGAACGAGCTACCACAGGCTCTAAGACAAAAGAAATGATAATAGATGCAAAGCAGTAGTTAATTTGTTGCATGATAAAGCAGAAGACGTCAGTGTATGTTGTAATTGGTTTTTGTTGAAGTGTGCGGAATAAGGTTAAAAGGCTCATTCAGAGGGAAATAATCTGGAAGGATGGAATTCTCAAGGGATGGGACAATGATAATTATGGTGACTTACCACGTAGGAAGAGAACGAGACTGCCTCAATATCCTCATAATCTGAATAGAACGAGTTCATTCCTTGCCAAGATAATCAAGTTTATGAAGGGTGTGAATTGCACGTTTCAGCATGTACGAGAACTTTGTGGCATATTTGGTGGCCAGTGGACAAAATTAACAATTCTGTCAATGGTTGCCCAGATTCATGGTTGGAATGTCTGAATTGGCATTGGGAGCAGAAAGTGTATTCCCCAGCCAGTGAACCTACGAACTTCTAGGTCCAGATCCATCTGCTGTTGGGCTGTGACTTTCAAAGCTCAACCCTAGTGTTAGGTCAATAGCTACAGCAGCTAGTTTGTTTAACCTCATGATTATAACAGAAAACTTAGAAGCCATTTCTTCAGTGTTGCCTCATTAGATTCTATGTTAATGTTCTTTAGTTGGTCAACATGTATAGGGGAGACCAAATATGTTAGCACAGTATATTCCACACTAATATATGACAACTGTACACTTCACTGCTTGCAGAAAACAAAGTGATCAGTTAGACTACTCTGCTATAATGCCCTTTCCACAATGATACTTGGGGACAGGAAAGGAATGAATGGCTCATAAGTGAAGAAGTGAATTGTACGAGAGGAAGACTCCCTCCCTGAGGGAACAGTTGTCCACATAACACTAACCAATTTCAACTATAATGTTACCAAGCTAGAAAGAGAAAATCAGGCAGGAAGAGAAACTTAAGAGGGTAAGTAGATGATAGATACAGAAGGACAACATATAAAACATAAATATTTTGTCTTAAGTCATTGATGTATAGCATGTTTTTACCTTAAAAGACAGTACCGTACATGTTAAATGGAGCGCGCTGATGACAGATCTACTGCACGTAAAGTTGTACAAAATGATGCGATGAAACTCTTACACGGGCGTGTTTTTAGTGAGAAACCTCGACATTTCTGATATATTTGCTTGTTGCTGATAATTGTACCTCATGTACTACAAATCGAATGACAGTACAATATTTATTTAGGTATGATATACTAAAGTTCGGTGGCTTAGGACCAGAATAGCGTATCTATAATAGCATTACCATTATAGAAACACTATTCTGGTCCTAAGCCAGTGATGTTAAGAGCGTGATTTAAATGCACATATTGTAATTTGTTATAATGATACATTTTTCATGTTAGGAAAGTATTACATAGTTAAAAATACATCTCATACATTTAGGTAGAAGCAGTGCTATCTGATACCGAGCTCAGTTTTGGTTTAAAAATTATTTCAGACATTTATAAACATTTCTTCTCGTTTAGAAACCAACGCACAGTCATAAGAAAAGATTCTCATTAGCTACTTTTTCTGTTTAACCATCTGGGAATTTTCAAGTAGTATTGAATAAATGAGAAACAAATAGCTCTCTTCTTATGTAAAATGTATTGTCCAGGAGTTTCTTCTATCAACATCAGGAAATACAAAATAAATTCATAATCTGTTTTGATCATTGGTTTTTTCTTCCATTGCATGTTCAGTTTTTATCTGCAAAAATATACATTTGTGCCAAAGTAACAAAATTGTGAAAATAAAGCTTCTTTAATTATTTACAGCCCGTGGGATTAGAAAAGGATAAAGCTAATTGCACGACTTACGAGTGTGAGTGAGAGGTAAATACTACCTCTAATTCCATACTGTCACTTAAGCTAGAGATGCACTATAGAGAATGTCGTCCTGTATGTATCTGTCATCTACTCACCCCAATAGCTTGATCTTCCACTCTATGTTTCAGTTTATAGCTTGATAATGTGATATTTTCTACCCTTAGCTGAAAGAAATGACACTATTTGACTGTTTGCACCTTTTGTTATCCAGGTAGGCCTACAGTGTTGATGTGTGTGAGAAGGCTAGTCTTTGTCTTGTTACAAATGAAGTGTGTAATCGTGTATATTTATGTTGTAAATAACTAGTTGTATGGGCATATTGCCAGTACTCCCGAGGCTAATGTGGTGCCTTGTAAATACTTTTATATCAATAGTATTTTGAAAAGAAATGTAATATTGAACTGCAGTTAGAACTCGTTAGAGAGATATGAAAATTATGTGCATTTTCTTTTCCTTTTAATATAATTGCACTATTTTACTGAGAAATGAATATCTGTTTATATGTAAGTTTAGTATTATATCGTCATTTACTTCACACAACGATTCTCCATGCTAATGTTCGTGTCTGTCATAAGCATCACATAGAATATAGACCATATTTATGCTTCATGCCAGTGATATTTTGTACCATTAACCTGAAAACTTTCAGAAGTGAGATACCTTACAGTTAGAGAACCTTATTTTTTCATTCAAATACAATACTTGATTCGAAGAATATTCAAGTGGCTCATAACATATTATGTGATTGGTGAGCAGTAGACAAAAGAAAGAATTACATTCAAATTACTAATGGGATTTCCTGATTTCACTCGAATGCTTGAGGTGCCACAATCAGTGTCTTCCACTGGTAAGAGGTAAAAGGTATCCTTTTTCATACTTTCATCTGTCCTCTGCTGCTGTAGAAAGAAAATAGAAGCAGTTTGGTAAGCATTGCTCCTCAACCACCCTTTACTTCCAGAGGCAATAGGGCAATGGAACAAATACCTCTGGTGCTCAATTTTACAGCTGGCTGAGTTGACCAGGAACCACTGCTAAGGCTTAAGCTTTGGTTCCCCTAGTGGGACTAATCAAAAAATCATAGAGAAGTTATATGATCTGTGATTTGGAGTTGAACAAAATCAGTTGGTATAAAGAAAAGAAAACTACTTGTATGATTTCATGTGATTAATAACACTATCTTGATGGGTACCGGTATTAAAAAAGTGGAAAATTCATGTAAGTATTAATTTATTTGCTCAACAGAGAGAAAACTGCTTGAAATTAGGGACACAAAATTTCATTTGAGATTAGAAAAATTACCTCAAAATTAATTGAAGAAGAATGATCTTATTTATCAGTACAGTATTATGAAAGACCACTACAGTACAATAACAGTCATATTTCTGGAATACAAATTTGAAAGTTCAGAATACATTGTACATTTAAGTACCAGTACAGTAATATACTATGTGGGAAAGTGCAATTTAATACGTATATCTTTTTATTGAACTCATTTCTGAATTTCATTTCTTCCACCAGGAAGTGGCCATGAAGTTCTGCCATCATTCCTTTCTAGTTTTTACAATTGATATGAACATCTTTAGTCAAACTATTATTGATACACATCTGGCAGGATTTGAGTTGTTTTTTGTATGAATGTATGTTTGTAATTCTGTGTTCTGGTAAATCATTTGATACAATTTATCTAATGTGTCAAATTTCCATTATGATTTAGACATGTTAGGTATTCTTGTGTTCTGGAGGATGATTTTGATGTTCCTTCCTAAAAGAATCCTTTTTTTTTAACAGGGCAGTTACAAAATAACTTACTTTTAGAAACATCATAAAAATGTTGAAGTTTTCTTCTGGGTATTGTAGTGTGGAGGGCATTTCCCAGGTATGCTATATCACAAGTTGATGATGTTAAGTAGCTTGGAAAGTAGAGTGGTGTAAGCTTCATCGTGAAATTTATGTATTAAAAAAATGGCAACAGTACCAAGAAGAAAACTACAACAATGATAACAGCCATGAAAGTATAAAAACTATCATACAAATGAATTTTACACGTTAAATTAAAATTTTTAACAACATGTTGATCAGGTTTTTACCCTTCTTTTCCTGCCTTATATGTGTATTCTTTCAGACCTGTAGTAAATTTTGAAAAAAGGGCTATATGACCGCATTGTCGCAGCCCTTAAACTCAGGACCCAACCGAAATTTTGAAAAATATTTAATATATTCCTTACTTACTCCATAAATGCTCAGAGTTGATCTGGCAGTGGATTGGAATATGTATTCAACTGGTCTGGTCATAATTTCACTGTTCATATTGCTTCTCATTTAAAAATATATATATATATATATCATATTTGAAGCATCACAACGAATCTGTTTCCCTCACTCCTTTTAAGCAGAACCCTACCATGTGTTTGTATTTATAATTTGTGTTATATACCTTGATATTATAGTTGTAACACTTTTACATATAAATAAACTTTATTTGGAAGAAATACATTTACTTTTGCTTCATCCTCTTTGCTGTATTGATTCTTGTTATTGACCTGTCTGGCTCAGTTGGTCAGTGGAATGCATTCAACCCCATCATCCGCAGCAGTGCTGGGTAAGTATTTTGCTATCTCTTACATTAACTGCTCAGTGTTGATTTAGGTAAAACTGAGAGGAGGCAGGTTCGATCCTCACCTCAGTCATCCAAGAATTAGTTTACCGTGGTTCCTAACTTAAGGCCACGGCTGCTTCCATTCCAATCCCCATCTCAATTACAAATACACACGCTGATACAGATTCCACAATTATTATTTATTATTCTTATTTACATTTTGTGGCCATCATTCAACCACATTGGTCAATTCTATACAAAAGATTTTTGTTTTTCCCATCAGCCCAGCATTTTTCATTTTGTCGGATCGCAGTCTTCATTCTCCTCCTGAAATCACTCTTCCTATTGTTCGTTTGTAATGTACTTTGTTTATCTTAGAGTTTCTTAATTTTGTCTGTTTTGTTTTTTTAAATCGTCAAAAGTAATTTGTAACTGTCATATCTTCCTTAATTCCCATGATCAATCCATAATTTTTCCATAATTCTCCTACTGATTCTGCTTTATGGTGTCCTGATTAAATGTCCAAAGAATGATATGCGTTTCTTCCTAATTGTGCTCATATCCGGTTGTGCTAGTTTATTTACTACTGCAAATAAAGTGTACGTATTGTAAATATCATAACCCATACTTGTAGACATAGATTTAATAGCATAAGTGTAAAGGATCTGATGATGATCACTTGTCGATGGAAACTGGTCATCCAAGTGTATTTAATAATCTAATTGTGGGGTTTGAAGCCATTTTTCAGTGTTGCCTAAGTAAACAAAAGTTTGGTGCTTTTCAGTCGGTCAACACGAATGTACCCAAAAAGAGCTGGGTTATGTCCTAATCCTGAAATAAATTACATGAGATTAATAAATACACTAGGATGACCAGTTTCGATTCGTCAAGCGATCATCATCAGATCCATTACACTTAGACCATAGCGTATAGAAGAGAAAGTGACGGGACTTGTGGAGTTTGTATGGTCCAGCCACTAGGCAGCTCTAGCGTCGGCTAGCGCTGAGTGCAGACTGTATCAATACAAGCAGTTGAATGTTACTTCAGTAACTGAATGTTCTCAGCTTCAACTACGTTGTAATAGACAAGATGATCCAAATATAAAATTCTCCGCACTGAGTATATAAAACGCTGACGTCCGTTGTGTTAATTATGAAACATCAGATTACGTCATAGGTTCATATAATAAGGAAATAAAACATTCGGACGAAGGTCAAAATGTAACTGAATGTGTAAAACTCGTAAAGCTACAGACCATTCACTACTGCACAAATACAAACTCACCCCTATAACTTACAGCTCTCAGCAGTCCGAAACTTTGAACAGCTTACGCGACGATTTTCCCGACTTAGAAGATGACTGCTCTTTCTAATTTCATTCGTACGAGTTTTTCAATAAGGTCCAGATTACGTTCCATACAAATCACACGGCCCTAAAACAATCTCATCAATGCTATCCAAACACTCATAAAATATATCACCCCACAAATTTGAAAGGGAATATAGTTTCTTTCCAACGACTACTTCGACCTGTAAAAGAATGTTGAAGACACTGTCGGACGGGTGAGTTAGGTAAGTAAGGGCATTTATTGTGCCAGAGTCCTTTATATTAGTGAAAGTTGCAGCTGTTGTGTCCGACGGCCTTTCACTTTGAAGGGTTGTTGTACACTTCCTTTCCTTAGTTGCTTGACAATGTACCCTGCTAGATAGTGTGGAACTGCACCAGGCTTCAAACTCCATCTCATTCTCGCCATTTCGACTGTCTTTCCTTCTATAATGAAAGTGTCCGTTTTAATAAGGAAATTATCGGAGCAATTTTTGTCACATTCCTACATATGACTTACAATTTAATGTCTTTCCTCGGAATGGCCTTAGCCCATTTAAATAAATCATCTTCGGCTTTTGGAGGTCTAAAAAGGTGTCTACCTGTTGCAGATGACTTGTCGTATACAGATCGGCACCCGGGAACAAACCAACACGGCATATTCACTTACACAGTTTTGTTTGACGAATCTTACCAGGCTATAATTCACTCGAGAGAACAAATGTAAAGAAGTGAGTGTAAAGGCGTACAAATACTAAACTCACCAGTGTCATAACGTATGTATTATTTCACTATCGCTTCTTGATCGCATACACTTTTCAACACAAAGAAATAAGGACTAAACACTGCAGCATTTCTGTGTTTTTAAACTCGCGAGCGCTTAGGAAGTGACTCCGGTCAGCAACAATCAACCGCTGCGCAGTCTACCGGCGGGCGCTGCAACTACCCATACTAAAGATACGGCAAATTCGGGAGTCGGCACACTTTCTCTTCTAAACGCTATGCTTAGACTATAACGATTAAACTAGTTTTTCCAACTAAAAACATTGGGAAAGATGACCTTGCTGTTCTGCCCCTTAAAAACTCAATAACTGGTTGGTTCCTCAGTTTAGGGGCTGCGACAACGCGGTCATGTAGCCCCATGTACTTTGGGTGTGTGTAGAATCTGTCTGATAACCGGTGTTAATTGTGATGGCTGTATTAGTGTGTGTATCTGTTTTAATTCAAGTAAGGACTGCAGACGATCAATTTTCAAGTGGTTCCTAATTTGCCGCCAAATGCCACCGTCAACGACCAAATAGTTCAGAAATTAGTTACCAGGTGCCACTGCAGTCAGCTCCTGACGACAAATGTAGGAACCTAAGAACGTTAGTCAAATGTTTAACCTATATTAATTTAGCTTCACACAGGTGTAATTAGTGGAAGGTTCTTTAACATGCCATAAATCTATGACATGGAACCGCCGGTTTTACTTCCCCTCCGAAGGAAGGCATACTGAGGGATTTTTAACGCTCTTAAAAAATCCGACGGCTTCGGCCGGGTTTGAACCCGCTATCTCGGGCATAGAAGCTCAGCATGCTACCAACTATGCCACCGAAGCCGCCTAACTAACTAACTAACTCACAAAAAAGATAAATTTATAAGCACAGAAAAACATGAAATAAATGCTACAGGAGTAAACAGTGACTGTGTCGGCTATCTTATACACAAAAGCTAAAAAAAACTACTAACAATGTGCGTAACAAATTTTAAATGCATTTTTCTTTACGTTAACGATAAAACAGATGGAAAAGCAAATCAGCACTTAAGAACTGAAGTCAGTGATTTTTGTAAAAAATAACAAGGAGGGAGTTCATGTTGATATTTTTGAAACACCGTGGTTTTGCTGATTTGCCGATTACCATTAGTGGAAGCTTATGTGTCGCAGAGGCTTTGCTTCGAGCTAGGTAGACGCCAACAATGCTTTTAAAAACATAACAATACAGTATTGGTATTCGAGCCTTAAAGTCAATATATTGTCGTATTTGACGAAAAATCCAAATCCAAATTTAAGTTGATGAGAGATGAAATGAATGATGGTGGATGGGCAAGGATCTGGAAGGAAGCAGCCGTGGCCTGTCAGGAGGTACCGTCCCAGCATTTGCCTGGAGTTGAAAATGGGAAACCACGGAAAAACATTTCAAGAACGGCCGACAGTGCGGCTCCAACCCACATCTACAGTGTCCGCAGAGAGCTTGGCTCCATGGACTAGCACGGCGCTTTAGCGAGTGTAGTTACCGCTGTTGGTTAGTACAGTCCTCTATACTCAGATGGTTATAATTGTCTCTCTAAAGCTGCCACTTTATTTCATTAAATCAATGTATGAAATTAAGGGGAAATAAAAATTATTAAAATTTTGGCACTCTTTTCATGTCTTAAGAAAAATTCCTAAAAAAAAAATTTAAAAATTGAAATCTAAATGGTATTAAATAAAACAACCAATAGTCAACAAATATATTCTAATAACTAGCGGACCCGTGCAAGAGGTCTCGCATAATCTAATGAGTTATATGCGCCTCAAGTGTACAGACCACCCATCCGGCCCTAGTGCTATGCGGGCTTTATGCGACACAGTTCTACCAGGGGTTTTCGTCTTGTTTATTTGTTTAAATACACTTTATAAACAAATAAATATATTTCCGTTGACTTTTCAAGAAATGTTAGATTTTTCCTGTACTATTGAGACAATTTGGAAGATTTTGGTACAAACCACACCTTCTAACTCCCTCTGGTTTAGGAGTTTGAGTTTTGTGAAACATGCACCTTAGCATATTATATAATAAGATTAGTAGTTTAATATAACGAGACTAGTTTCGACCACAGAGTGGTCATCATCAGCATTCTAAAGTTGTCGGAAGAAGCGATTAAAAAATAAAAGTTGCAAGCAATTTAAACCGTGTTGTATTTTTGAGATGCTCTTAAAATAGACAACATCAGATCTGTTACAAAGTAATTTAACCAAAAAATATAAATTATCTTCTAAAAGACTCAACATTTAAAATCAAATAGAATTTGTAATTTTTACAACTAAAATAAATATTAATGTACTTTAGAACCAAATATAAATGTTCTTATAATGTTTATGTATTGGGTTTGTTTCTTGAAATGTATTCTACAAGAAACAAATTGTTGAGTGGTAGTTATTCGGAATTATTTTATAAAGAGAATCAAATATCGGTGATCGAAACTAGTCCTGTTATATTAAACAACTATTAATAATACAGGGTGCTTCAAAAAAATGTATACACACTTTAAACTATCATAGTTTTGCTGCTCTACAAGGCTAATGTTATATTTCTTCGCCAGGTGGCAGCATAATCGTCCCTCTATGTTATAGTGTCAGTTGGAATTTGTAATATCAACATGGCGGACGTACGTTTGAGTTTTGAAGAACGTAAGCAGGTTATTAAGTGGTACTGGAAGTTTGAGAATGTAAATGAAGTTCAAAGACAGTGGAAAAGGGAGTATGATACAGAACCACCTTCAAGATTAACAATTACACGCATACGAGACAAATTCGAAGTTCATGGAACTGTGTGTGATGTGCATAAAGGTCATTCAGGTCGATCTCGAACAGCTACAAGTGATGAGTCATCAACGGCAGTCTTGGAACTGTTTCAACGCTCCCCTAACAAATCTTCAAGGCAAGGGGCACGTGAAAGTGATGTAAGTGCTAGCAGCGTGCTACGCATTCTGAAGAGAGGCAAGTATCGTGTTTACATTCCAAGGCTGGTGCAACAGCTAAGTGACGACGATCCAGATCGAAGGTTGCAATTTTGTGAATGGGTTCTGGAGATGGTGATACGTGAACCGGGATTTATGGGTAGCATCATTTGGTCGGATGAAGCCCAATTCAAACTTAATGGAACTGTCAATAGGCACAATTGTGTTTACTGGGGTGAATAAAATCCTCACATTACAATTGAAAAAGCTGTAAATTTGCCTGGTGTAAATGTGTGGTGCGGTTTGTCTTCAGGGGGACTCATTGGACCTTTTCGATTTGAAGGCACTGTAACTGGTATAACTTACCTAACAATGCTTGCTGATTCCATATTTCCTGCCATTCGTGCATTATACGGTAATGATAATTTTTATTTTCAACAAGATGGTGCCCCGCCGCACTATCACAGGGACGTACGAGCTTACCTGGATCAAAATTTGCCGGGCCAGTGGATAGGACGCAGGGGGCCAATCGAGTTTCCAGCCCGCTCTCCAGACCTTACACCACTGGATTTCTTCTTATGGGGCACAGTAAAAGATGAGGTGTACAAACGTAAACCACGTAACTTAGACATTCTTTGGAATGAGATTCAAGCCGTGTGTAGAGAAATCTCATTGGACGTTTTGATACGATGTACAGAATCAGTGGTGACTCGTACTCAGAATTGTATTGATGCTGCAGGTCGCCAATTTGAACAGTATTAACATTTGTTATTTATGTTTCATTTACATTAGACTTTCAGCTTTCTAATTTCCTGAAATTTAACTTTGTAGAACGGTAAATAAATTTTCTATGGAAGTTCAAAGTGTGTATACATTTTTTTGAAGCACCCTGTATATTTATTGACTATTCGTGGTTTTATGTAATATCATTTAGATTTCAATTAAATGTTGTCAATAAGGACCAATTTGTTGGTTAATTTCATATCTATACACAATTCAGAAAATTAGTAATGGACAGTTTAAGACTCAACCTTAACAGTTGTATTTACCTTTATTTCATGATTACTTTTAATGATGATGATGATAGTTGTTGTTTTAAGGGGCCTAACATCTGGGTTATCGGCCCTTATTACTTTTATTAACAAAAGCTTGATATCAATTGTAATTTTTGCATGTTATTCAAAACAGTCATTATTGTTTTATTTCCAGATAATAACATTTTGAAAACATAGGAACATCTTTCCATTACCGTTTCCTACTCCATAGAAGAAGATTTCTCTATTTTAGAACCTCATAAACTTTTTTATAAACAACTAGCTGTACCCGGCATGCCTTGCAATGCCAACCAAAGAAAGTGTTGGCGTTGTAATTTTGTTCCTTTGAAAGCTTTTGGATACACAATATTTTGTTCAATTTCCGTTAACTGCCTCTAAGCTATCGTAAAATGGATTTACTAATTTAGAAACTTTTGTGGGAGCGTGCACAACAACTCAACAAAGCTTCATCGCAATCGGATGAATGGTATATGAACGAAGATGGAACTTTGTAGAAACCCTTCGCGCGTCGTCACTCATTTGTTGCATCTACTCATGTGCTACCTAATGTAAAATGGATTTACTAAGTCAAAAACCTTTCCTGGCGTGTACACAACAAAGCATCAACGTTTCAAAGCAATCGGATGAATGGCATATGAACGCATACAGGATTATGTTTAAACGATTCACGCGCCGTCACTCATTTGTTGAATCAACTCGTGCGCTACCTATTGTACAATGCATTTACTAAATCATAAACATTCCCTGCATTGTACACAATAACTCACTCAAATGTCATCGCAATCGGATGAATGGTAGGCCTATATGAACGCAGATGGAACTTTGTTGAAACTATTCGCGCGCCGTCACTCATTCGTTGAAACTACTCGTGTGCTATCTACCTATTATACAATGGACTTACAAAATCATAAACGTTCCCTGCAGTGTACACAATAACTCGCTCAAGTTTCATCGCAATCGGATGAATGGTATATGAACGCATACGGGATTTTATTTACACGATTCGCTCGCCGACACTCATTTATTGAATCTACCCGTGCGCTTCCTATTGAACAATGTATTTACTAAGTCAGAAACCTTCCCTGCAGTGTGCACAACAACTCGCCCAAGTTGCATTGCAATCGGATGACTGGCATATGAACGCATACGGGATTTTACTTATACGATTCGCGTGCCGTCATTCATTTGCTGAATCTACTCGTGCGCTGCCTATTGTAAAACGGATTTACTAAGCTAGAAACCTCCCTTGGAGTGTACTCAACATCTCACCCAATTTTCATGATCTGACGGATGGTATATGAACGCATACGGGTCTTTGTAGAAACGCTTGGTGCGTCGCCGCTCATTTGTTGAATTTACTCGTGCGCTACCTATTGTATCGTGGATTTACTAAGCCAGAATCCTTCCTTGGAGTGTACTCAATATCTCAACCAAGTTTCATCGCTATCGGACGAATGGTATATGAACGCATACGGGACTTTTTGAAGCGCTCCGCGCGTCGTCGCTCATTTGTTGAATCTACTCGTGCGCTACCTATTGTAAAGTGGATTTACTAAGCCAGAAACCATCCTTGGAGTGTACTCAACATCACACCCAATTTTCATCGCTATCTGATGGTTGGTATATGAACGCATACGGGTCTTTTTTGAAACGCTTCGTCACTCATTTGTTGAATTTACTTGTGCGCTACCTATTGTATAGTAGATTTACTAAGCCAGAATCCTTCCTTGGTGTGTACTCAATATCTCATCCATGTTCCATCGCTGTCGGACGAATGCTATATGAACGCATACGGGACTTAGTTGAAACACACCGCGCGTTGTCGCTCATTTGTTGAATCTACTCATGCGCTACCTATTGCAAGATGGATTTACTAAGCCAGAAACCTTCCTTGGAGTATACTCAACATTTCACCCAAGTTTCATCGTAATCGGATGAATGGTATATGAACGCATAGGAGACATACACACCCACAGACAGACAAACTATCACGTAACATTTTTTTTTTTTTTTTTTTTTTTTTTTTTTTCTTTTTTCCTTGAATGAATGATATTTATTCAATTAATTCCAAAGAGCCATAGGCTCGTACAGAGGAATTGTACAGTAATATGTGTGTTTACACACCAGGAAGAAAATTCTGAAGGTAACACAAATTGATGAATAAGGGCATAGGCCTATTAGTAAAGTTGATACTATATCTAAGATTGTTTAGACCAAGGTCTCTTAAAATGATAAGCACAGGATTTTTAAGCTTATTTGATGTATTACGATGCATCGAATTTTTCCCACAATACTTTCGTAGTTTTCCTCTTAAATACTGACAAAGTTGGTGCACTTTTTACTTCATCGGGAAGTTTATTATATGACTGTGATGCAGAGACATTGATTTTTATATATATAGATATAAACTTTTATGTATATTAAGGCTTTCACGGACCAGATTATTATATAAATAATTCATGTTTTTTGGGTTAATGCCGTGTGAAATTAAATTAGAACCATACGTTTCGGAGAAACCTTGCCTCCTTTTTCAATGGAATCAAACAATGTGGCCAAAGAAAGTATATCAATGAGATTACAAAAAAATTACAAAAAATATAGATAATTTTCTCTGTTCGTCACTAGAGAGCAGCTGCCAGAAATAATGGTAGAATGGCTGACAGAGTAGTAAGTAAGGAGAGGGTAAAGGGGGAGGGGTGAAAATATAGAGACTCCTCGAAGAATGAGGATATCCAAAAGAAAGGGAGGGAGGTGGGAAGGTTAGATGGATATAAGGAAACATAAACAAAAGGGAAGTGTATCTGAAAGATACCTAACGTCATACAGGCAACGGCGAAAAAACAGATGGAAACTCCTCCAGTGACGAACAAAGGAGATCAAATCCAGGCTCTGTAGCCATAGAGGAAAAAAGTACAAATTGAAATAGGTGAAGAACAGAGAGACTGAGAGGACTATCTTCCTAGTTCCTTAATAACTGGTAGCCAAGTGTCACTTAGCTGATATCCAGTGTCTCTATTAAAATTATTGGGATTTTTACGAATTTCAACTGCCTCCCTTATAATTCTAGACCAGTTGTGCTTAACAAGGGCAAGCGCATGAGCATCCTTGAAACATACATCGTGCCCTGAAGACAGGGCATGTTCAGTTGTAGCTGATTTGTCAGGTTGGTTTAGACGGATGTTCCTTTGATGCTCTTTGATGCAAGTTGCAATGGACCGTTTTGTTTGTCCAATGTAGACTTTTCCGCAAGTACAAGGGACTTTATACACCCCAGGTTGTAGTATTGGGGACAATTTATCTTTGTTTAATGCTAAACGTTGACCAATTTTCGTCATAGTGCCGAAAACTGTTTTTATCTTGTGCTTGCGGAGAATCTTAGCTACGCGGTCAGTGGTGTTGTGAATATAAGGGAGGTAAGCTGTTCCCCTCACGTCGAAGCTCTGAGAAGGTTGTCTATCCCTCCTTCTGGGATGTAGGGACCTATATACCGTATAGTGGATTCATTATAGCCATTACCCTTAAACATGGTTTGTAACGCATATAACTCTTCCTAAAGAGTTGATGCCCCACAAATACGTTCCGCTCTTTTGGCTAGAGTTGCTATAATTCCTTGTTTTTGTGCCGTTGCCTGTATGACGTTAGGTATCGTTCAGATACACTTCCCTTTTGTTTATGTTTCCTTATATCCATCTAACCTTCCCACCTCCCCCTCTTTTCTTTTGGATATCCTCATTCTTCGAGGAGTCTCTATATTTTCACCCCTCCCCCTTTACCTTCTCCTTACTTACTACTCTGTCCGCCATTCTACCTTGGTCCATACAGTAATTTCTGGCAGCTGCTCTCTGGTGACGAACAGAGGAATTTATCTATATTTTTTTGTAATTTTTTGTAATCTCATTGATATACTTTCTTTGGCCACATTGTTTGATTCCATTGAAAAAGGAGGCAAGGTTTCTGAGAAATGTATGGTTCTAATTTCATTTCACACGGCATTAACCCAAAAAACATGAATTATTTATATAATATAAGCTTTTTTTTTTTTTTTTAAATGATAATGCAACTGTAACAGATCTGATTTTTAAAGAAATGTTACATTATATTTTTCCATATTTTAACGATTTACTCTAATTAGACAGTATTTTCGACTATGATTAACAATATTTTAACAGAATTTTTAATATTTGAAGATTAGTATGATTACTGAGAACTTTTTTTTTATAGTGAATATTTTATTTCTCGTCTTCATCTCTTTTTTCATAGAATGTTAATGTTAGATTGATGCTCTTAGTTTAATATCTTTATCTACTATATAAATCTCAAATACCACTCACTCACTCACTCACTGACTGATTCATTCATCACAAAATCTCAGAAACCACCGAACGGATTGGAATGAAATTTGGTATGCAGCTTCCTCAAGGGCCGCAAATGCCCACTCCCACTAAGAAAGGATTTTTGGATATTCAGGTTCTAAAGGGGTGTTAAGGGGGTAGACCTGCATTTCATTGAATAGCAATATCTCCCGATTGGTTTCATTGGGGGATGTGATACTCGGCATATAAACTCATCATTAAAAAAAAGAAGACATGTTTCTGAGGGTTTTTCGATGTGGTGTATATTATGAGGTGAAAGGGGTGAAAAGTGGGGGTTGAAGGATTCCTAACGGAGCGTGTATCCCTTAAACGACATAGGCCAGGAGTTTGGAACTCAGCGGGAAAAAATCAGCATAAAAAATAAGTAAATAGGTGTTTGACCGTTTTTTCATAAATCCAATTTAAGGGGCCCATGGGGAGGGGTGAAATTATGGGGGGGGGGGACGTAATATGTCTGAGTGTAAAATTATACATGGCCTATGTTGTAGACAATAACACATTACATCTTTTTTGTATCTTGCTATTTCATCATACGAAGAATACTTAGGGAGTTATTAATGATTTTGTACTTTTTGGCCAGAATTTTCTAAGTCCCAGGAATGACATAAAAATTGATTCGAATGAAATTTCAAAAAATAGTTCTTTTTAATACTTTTATTATATTTTTCACGTCTTTTAGGGTCCGAAACCAACATGATATTTTGATGTTTTTTTTCGTCCCATGCATTTTTGGTTTCAGGTGATAGAATTATTTTCCACTAGGACCGATGCTTATCTATCTACTATACAGGGTGTAAAAAAAGTCCTGCACCAAACTTAAATCCCGCATGCGGGTGGGGGCAGGGAGTAATTTGAGATAGGGAACCCATGTGCGGAACTCAACCGTTACGCCCCTATGAGCGATTTTAATTATGAGTACATTTGGCAACGTCGCGTGCTACCCACGGCAGAGGACCGATTACCGCTCACAAGACTACTTAACTCCAGTCTCACTTCGTAGCTCAGTGGCAAGGCGTTAGACTCTCACACTGAGGTGACTTGGTTCGAATCCCCCTTCCGACAGTACTGAGTTTTTTTTCTTCGAGTCGTTTGGATTTGCATCAATTAATTACTACATAGGGCTAGATTAGATCCTTTTTGTTTCTAATTTCGTTTTAAAAGAAGCTAAATTATACGCCGCAATATTGCGTTGTAAAAGGAAAACAAATTGGTTCTGTTCGTTGCCGATTTATTTCTTCGCGGTAGGATTTTGTTTGGACACAAATAATCTCTTTGGTTTTGTGTTAATTGCTGTATGATTGTTTCGCAATGATATCATTAAGATCGCAATTTGAGATAAAGGTCATAGGTGGTTACTTTACAAGCAAAAGATTGCGAGTTCGAAAAAGTTACAGCGAAGATACAGATACAGGTTCAGCGATCGTTGGAACTGAGGAACATAAATGCGTATCAATTATTTTATTGAATTTTGCGTAAGATCACTTCTCTGTGTCGCTTTTCTTAGATGTCCTAATTATTGCATGTTGATGAAACTCCGAATTTTCTAACCGTCGTTTTGTTGCTCCCAATCCTTATTGTTACACGTTATTTCAATGCACGTGAGGTACCGTAGCCTTGGGTCTGCGTGCTGGCCTACGAATCGGGCGTTTCCGGTTCGAATCCGAGTAACTACACGTATTTTTATTCGTGCCACATAATTTGTTCGAGAACATTGTGGAACAAATATCGAACTTCAGGAAATTTCGGTGTTTCCGGTTTCTGTAAAGTCTAGAAAATTCTGTCAGTGTATAAAAGCCCTTAAGAACAGCGATGCGTTATCTCTTCTTCCGCGAGAGTCTTCTAAACCGTAGCTTTCCTGAAAAATCGCAATGGACGGATATCCTAACGAACACCTCGCAGACATCCACTACGTCTACGGGTTGGCCGACGGGAATAGTCGCCAGGCCCAGCGCATCTACCAAGAGAGGTTCCCCATGCGCCGTATCCCACACTACCAATTTTTTATGCGAATTCACAATCGTTTGCGAGCAACAGGATCGATTCAGGTAAGTACCATATCTGTCAATGTGTATCTCTTATTCATCCTTTGTTTCCCTGTAAATGTGATAAAATAATAGCTACGTCTTAGTGTTTTAACAATTTAAAAATGGAACGGTGTAGGTACTAGAAGCCGTAAAGGGAATGTAAACATTGTCCCATCGAACGTAATACTTTCGCATCTAGCTTTTGGCTCCTAAAACCCTAACCGTTCCAAATAGGACAAAGATATCAGAAATGAAAGTTACTTTAAAAAATACCACGCACCTTATTCAACTCGAATATTTGTAGAAAAAATAGTGCCCGGTCTGAATGGCGGGTACCGATACCCAACGTTTGAAAGAGCCTGGACGACAAACGGCGGGTTTCCGACCGTATGTTCTTTGATTGTGAAGCCTAAAAATTTCAAGGCGGATTCAGGGTTTTTGGATGCAAAAATAAACTTTACACCCCCTGAAATTAATTTAATTTTAGTGATTCATGGTGTTCATTTTGTTATGATTAGGGGTATCCGTCGGTGATTTTTCTGAGTACCTTTCCTATTAGAGGTATCCATTTTGAAAGAAGATTTTCTTTACTAACGGTGCTTTCTTTTCTGCTTTGTTTTTTAATCTGAATTTTAGGTTAGATTTTTCAAGTTATCGTTTAGTGGGAACAAAGAAGAATGGTTTAATTCACATTTTTTCATTAAGTTATTTTTTCTTACACAGGCTCACAACCCCCGACCGGGAAGACCGCGGGGGAGGAGAACTCCAGAAATGGAAGAAAGGGTTTTGGAGCGTGTGCGCAACAATCCTTCCACAAGCACGCGTGCGATCGGACGTGCGGAAGGGTTAACGCATACCACTGTCCACAGCGTGATACAACATGATGGCCTGTATCCGTATCATTTTCAAAAAGTACAAAAAGTAAAGCCTGAGGATCTTCCAGTGCGGATGGATTTCGCCAATCAAATGATCGATCGCTTGGGGGAGGACCCTGATTTCTTGTCGAAAATTTTATTCACCGACGAAGCGACGTTCACCAGGGATGGTTGCTTCAACATCCACAACAATCACACGTGGAGTCACGAAAACCCCCACCAGACAGTCGTGCAGGGAAATCAAGAAAAATTATCTGTGAACGTTTGGGCGGGTATTATTGGGGACCATCTAATCGGGCCATACATTTTACCAGCCAGACTCAACGGACGCGTTTATCTGCGGTTTATTCAAGAAGTTCTCCCAGAACTTCTGGAGGATGTCCCGCTGGAGACAAGGGCTGAAATGGTCTTCCAGCATGACGGCGCCCCAGCTCACTGGCTCCGAGCAGTTCGGGACTTTTTGGACGAAACGTTCCCCGAAAGATGGATCGGCAGAGGAGGTCCAGTTCAGTGGCCGCCACGCTCTCCTGATTTGACGCCACTTGATTTTTTCTTTTGGGGATACATGAAGGACCTGATATACGATGGGACAGAAATCGACAGTCAAGAAGAGCTAGTCGGAAGAATAGCTGTAGCGGCCGGCGTCGTTCGGGACAGAGTAGAAGAAATTTTTGGACGAGTCCGCGAATCACTTGTAAACCGTCTTCATTTTTGCCTTCGTGGCGATGTGCAAGGAGGCAATTTTGAGCAACTGCTTTAACGAAAACAAATTTGTAAAACTCTCCCAAAGAAAAATTATTTAGTTTGCTATTGTTCATTTCTTCCAAGTCTACTTGTCTGGAAAGTCATGTTATGTATTGAAAATGAAGAACAATTTGTATTAAAACTAATAAATTGTCTGATTTTCAAAACGAGATTTTTTTTTTAAATTACAGACCTCCCTCCGCAACAACAATAAAAAGATAAATAAATTAAATGAAAAAGAGAACTGCCAGAGCATCTTAAGACAAGGCAGAGTCGCAACATTACTGAAATTTGAACCGTTACCGAGCACGTGGCTGTTAGGATACGCGTAAACATTTAATTAAGATTATTAAAACGTTCTTGAAACATCTACCTGTAAACATCATGCTTACGGTAATTGAGTTGATCCATCATCACATTACTCGGAGGAAAAAAAATCAAGATGGGTTGGAAGAAGGATTCGAAACCCAGCGTGTAGTCACTTAGGCCTGAGGGTCGAACGCTTTACCACTGAGCCACGAAGTGGGACTGGAGTTAGGTAGACTTGTGAGCGGTAATCGGTCCTCTGCCGTGGATTGCACGCGACGTTGCCAGATGTACTCAAAATTAAAATCGCTCATAGGGGCGTTACGGTTGCGTTCCGGACATGGGTTCCCTATCTCAAATTACTCCCTACCCCCACCCCCATGCGGAGTTTAAGTTTGGTGCAGGACTTTTTTTACAGCCTGTATAAAGCTCAAATACCACTGACTCATTCATTCATCACGAAATCTCTGAAACCACCAAACGGATTGGAATGAAATTTGGTATCCAGCTTCCTCAAGGGCCGCAAACGCCCACTAAGAAAGGATTTTTGGATATTCAGGTTCTAAAGGGGTGTTAAGGGGGTAGACCTGCATTTCATTGAATAGCAATATCTCCCGATTGGTTTCATTGGGGGATGTGATACTCGGCATATAAACTCATCATTAAAAAAAAGAAGACATGTTTCTGAGGGTTTTTCGATGTGGTGTATATTATGAGGTGAAAGGGGTGAAAAGTGGGGGTTGAAGGATTCCTAACGGAGCGTGTATCCCTTAAACGACATAGGCCAGGAGTTTGGAACTCAGCGGGAAAAAATCAGCATAAAAAATAAGTAAATAGGTGTTTGACCGTTTTTTCATAAATCCAATTTAAGGGGCCCATGGGGAGGGGTGAAATTATGGGGGGGGGACGTAATATGTCTGAGTGTAAAATTATACATGGCCTATGTTGTAGACAATAACACATTACATCTTTTTTGTCTCTTGCTATTTCATCATACGAAGAATACTTAGGGAGTTATTAATGATTTTGTACTTTTTGGCCAGAATTTTCTAAGTCCCAGGAATGACATAAAAATTGATTCGAATGAAATTTCAAAAAATAGTTCTTTTTAATACTTTTATTATATTTTTCACGTCTTTTAGGGTCCGAAACCAACATGATATTTTGATGTTTTTTTTCGTCCCATGCATTTTTGGTTTCAGGTGATAGAATTATTTTCCACTAGGACCGATGCTTATCTATCTACTATATAAAGCTCAAATACCACTGACTCATTCATTCATCACGAAATCTCTGAAACCACCAAACGGATTGGAATGAAATTTGGTATCCAGCTTCCTCAAGGGCCGCAAACGCCCACTAAGAAAGGATTTTTGGATATTCAGGTTCTAAAGGGGTGTTAAGGGGGTAGACCTGCATTTCATTGAATAGCAATATCTCCCGATTGGTTTCATTGGGGGATGTGATACTCGGCATATAAACTCATCATTAAAAAAAAGAAGACATGTTTCTGAGGGTTTTTCGATGTGGTGTATATTATGAGGTGAAAGGGGTGAAAAGTGGGGGTTGAAGGATTCCTAACGGAGCGTGTATCCCTTAAACGACATAGGCCAGGAGTTTGGAACTCAGCGGGAAAAAATCAGCATAAAAAATAAGTAAATAGGTGTTTGACCGTTTTTTCATAAATCCAATTTAAGGGGCCCATGGGGAGGGGTGAAATTATGGGGGGGGGGACGTAATATGTCTGAGTGTAAAATTATACATGGCCTATGTTGTAGACAATAACACATTACATCTTTTTTGTATCTTGCTATTTCATCATACGAAGAATACTTAGGGAGTTATTAATGATTTTGTACTTTTTGGCCAGAATTTTCTAAGTCCCAGGAATGACATAAAAATTGATTCGAATGAAATTTCAAAAAATAGTTCTTTTTAATACTTTTATTATATTTTTCACGTCTTTTAGGGTCCGAAACCAACATGATATTTTGATGGTTTTTTTCGTCCCATGCACTTTTGGTTTCAGGTGATAGAATTATTTTCCACTAGGACCGATGCTTATCTATCTACTATATAAAGCTCAAATACCACTGACTCATTCATTCATCACGAAGTCTCTGAAACCACCAAACGGATTGGAATGAAATTTGGTATCCAGCTTCCTCAAGGGCCGCAAACGCCCACTAAGAAAGGATTTTTGGATATTCAGGTTCTAAAGGGGTGTTAAGGGGGTAGACCTGCATTTCATTGAATAGCAATATTTCCCGATTGGTTTCATTGGGGGATGTGATACTCGGCATATAAACTCAGAACAAAAAAATAAGAAGACACGTGTCTGAGGGTTTTTCGATGTGGTGTATATTATGAGGTGAAAGGGGTGAAAAGTGGGGGTTGAAGGATTCCTAACGGAGCGTGTATCTCTTAAACGACATAGGCGAGGAGTTTGGAACTCAGCCGAGAAAAATCAGCATAATAAATAACTAAACAGTTGTTTGACCGTTTTTTCATAAATCCAATTTAAGGGGCCCATGGGGAGGGGTGAAATTATGGGGGAGGGGGGGGGGAACGTAATATGTCTGAGTTTAAAATTATACATGGCCTATGTTGTAGACAATAACACATTACATCTTTTTTGTCTCTTGCTATTTCATCATACGACGAATATTTACGGAGTTATTAATGATTTTGTACTTTTTGGTCGGAATTTTCGAAGTCCCAGGAATGACATAAAAATTGATTCGAATGAAATTTCAAAAAATAGTTTTTTTAATACTTTTATTATACTTTTCACGCCTTTTAGGGTCCGAAACCAACATGATATTTTGATGTTTTTTTTCGTCCCATGCATTTTTGGTTTCAGGTGATAGAATTATTTTCTACTAGGAACCATGCTTATCTATCTATTTAACTAATGTTATAACGGGATTCCAAATGTTATTGCGGGCGAAGCCGCGGGTAACAGCTAGTATTTAATATAACTGAAGAATGTTACAAGTTAACCAAAACTATTATTGGCTTTAAGGTTGATCAGCATTTTTTTTTTTTACCTATTCATCAGGTAAAATTTTAATTTAAGTTGTATTGATTGCAAACCAATGTGTTTGTCCTCTATTTCTGTGTTTCCTGTTGGTTGGTTGGTTGGTTGGTTGGTTGGTTGGTTGGTTGGTTGATTGATTGATTGATTGATTGATTGATTGATTGATTGATTGCATAGTTTTAAAACTGTAGGTTGAGGCACTTTTAACATGAGTGTACCTAAAATTGAAATATTTAACATTGTCCTCTTAAAGAAGAGTGAGTCATCCAGCTCAGCTGATTGGCCCTGTCACTATCTTCCTCAGTACAGGAAGTCGGGTTGATAAAGCATTGTTTACAGTTGGTAACGGAAAATAGGGCAGTGCAAGGCACACATGATAATGACATATCAGCACACTATAATGAGATCAGGAACAGTTAACTTGGGGGTTTTGAACCATACTGTGATTGTAATCCACAAAGGAATTGTCCGCTACATGAAACAAAAAAATCATGACATCTTTCAGAGTTGCCTTAGTGCAATTTAAATGTTTTCCATTCGGTTAACACGATTGTACCCAAATAATTTGGGTAATGTAATGGTTGTTGGGAAAGGGAGAGAGAGTGAGGAAGCTGAATTTGAAGAAGGAAGCTTTCCTATCTCAATGAATAATTTGTCTTTCCTTGAAAATCAGGGGCCTGTAGCAACGATCGCCTGCTCTGAGATATTTTACTTCATGCTTTTAGCATAACCATATTGGTTGTTGAATGCTTCCGTTAGTCAGAAAATGGGGATAAATCTCTTAATGTTTCCAAGTACCTTATACTCCAAATAAACTAAGTTAATTAAACGGGCTGGAGTGTGGCCAAATAAACTAAGTTAATTAAACGGGCTGGAATGTGGAAATCACCTCTGGTTTTATTAAATTTGGATAAATAACTTTAAGGAGAGCAAATATTGCCTAAAAGTGCTAAGGTCTCGGTGATAATTTGGTTGGTTCCCCAGTTTAGGGACTGCTACAACGTGGTCATGTAACCCCGTGTACTTTGGGTACGGTATGTGTAAGAATCTGTCTAATAACTGGTATTAATATTGTGATGGCTGTATTAATTAGTATGTGTTATCTGTAATTCAGGTAAGGACTGCAGACAATCAATTTCAAGTAGTTCCTACTCTTGCTACCGACAACGACACCTAGCTGTGAACTAGGCTACTAGATGCCACCGCAACCGGCACCTGGTGGCGAACGTTGGAAATTAATAGAGCATTAATCAAATCTAACCTGCAAAGTTTGCTTCACACAATTGTAGTTAGTAGAAGGTTCTTTTACATGCCATAAATCTATGACATGGACCTGCCGGCTTTACTTCCCCTCCGAAGGAAGGCATAGGCCTACTGAGGGATTTTTAATGCTCTTAAAAATCCGATGACTTCGGCCGGGTTTGAACCCGCGATCCTGGGAGTAGAATCTCAGCATGCTACCGACTACGCCACCGAAGCCGACTAGGTGATAATTTGATGCATCATTATGCAAAATATGTACCGGTACACTCTGTTGCAGGGCGGCTTCGGTGGCGTAGTCGGTAGCATGTTGAGCTTCTATGCCCAAGATAGCGGGTTCAAACCCGGCCGAAGCCGTCGGATTTTTTAAGAGTGTTAAAAATCCCTCAGTATGCCTTCCTTCGGAGGGGAAGTATAGCCGGCGGTCCCATGTCATAGAGTTATGGCATGTTAAAGAACCTTCCACTAATTGCACCTGTGTGAAGCTAAATTGGATAGGTTAAGAATGTAAACAACGCTCTTAGGTTTCTACGTTCGTTGCCAAGAGCCGACTGCGGGGGCATCTAGTAGCCAAGTTCTGAACTTGGCCTAGTAGTGTTGACGGTGGCGCTTGGCGGCAAAAGTAGGAACTATTTGAAAAATTCTAAGTTGCAGTAGTTAAATTAAAAAACAGGTAACACACACTAATACAGTCATCACTAGGGCTAGGATTTTTAGGTAAATAAACATATTTTTATGTAAATACATATTTTAAGATTTTTTTCCATAAATACATAAATTCCTGCTTTTCACTTATTAACACATAAAAAGACATAATATTTAATTTTTTTTAAATCAGTATGCTAGATCTTTCAGTTTATTGCATTTTTGTTCTGTGTCACTTCCACGGTGAAGAACCTATGAGCTTTCTAATCTTCATGCAGAGCGTATGTCAGCTTGCAACTGTGTTATTCTTAACTTGTCGCCCCGTGCCACTCACTGTGTCAGTTGGGGATTTCCTTGTCCATAGCCATATTGCACCACGTGCTAGACCTCCCACTCCCCCGTCCCCCAGCTACCTGGAACCAGTGTCACTCACATGCAATTCATTTCTAGCACTGTGAAGTGTAAGGCAGTTCTACGATGCATAAAGTAAAAACAACTACAAGTTATCGTCTGCAGCAGTATGTTGCAGAATTTAAAGATAATTTTAGTTCTCATAGGGGCGTTCTCTTCTGCCTACCATGTGGGAAAGCAATGAAGACTGATCAGCGATCTCAAGTTACACAACACCTCAAGGGCCAGAAACATATTGCCACAGTTTCGAGCCTTCAGAATAAGTGTTTCGCGATAATCCTCGGGTCATTTGTGATGGACAACCTGACGATGTATCTCGTTGTCTATTGTAATGCTTCAGCAGTCAGTGAGACATAGAATAAATTGGATTCGTGAGTACTGTATATTGTTTATATTTACGTTAATAAATTAAATTTACTTTTTTGTCACATATTTCAGGTATTTTTAATACATAAAAAATAAATATTTTCCCGATTTTTAGCACCTAGAAATCCTAGCCCTAGTCATCACACCGGTTATCAGACAGATTCTACACACACCCAAAGTACACGGGGCAACATGACCGCGTTGTCGCAGCCCCTAAACTTAAGAACCAACCAACCAACACTCTGTTGCAATCAGATTTCTACTAACAATTAAGTAGGCATTAATTTTAAGCTTTGCGCAGTTTATGTCAGCATTTGCTACACTTTAAACATAAAGAACTATTCTACCTATTAAAACCCTAAAAAGGATGATGCTGATGATGTCTAGAAACTTTGTATAGTAGTTAAGACTTTCGTGCTTATGGTTTTTCTTTATAACCATGCCTAGTTCATGTGAAAGCTCGATTCACTTGTTAAATTTATATTGCAACTTTCCAGTCGGTCAACACAATGTAATCCCAATTACTGGGACATGCGTAACATAACCTGAAAACATTACTTTTGATTAAAATATATACGAGGGGTGATCAGAAACAAAGGCTACAAGTCCAATATTCCTGGAGTTTTGTCTGCTATAGAGAAATTATTAGTGTGGGGTCCATGGGCATCACACTCCTGCATCATGTAAAAAATGACACTTTTTTTACGGTTAAGGTTAGGTCCGCCTCGTTGTGTAGTCACTAGCACTCTAGGCTGTCACCACGGAAACCCGGATTCGATTCCTGGCTCTGCCAAGAAATTTAATTCTGGTCTGAGGGCTAGAACAGGGTACACTCAGCCTCGTGAGACAAAACTGAGAATAGGCGGGTTCGATTTGCACCTCAGCCATCCAGGAAGTGGTTTTCCGTGGTTTCCCACTTCTACTTCAGGTGAATGCCGGGATGGTTCCTAACTTAGACCTCGGTCGCCTCCTTTCCAATCCTCATCTGAATTGCAAAAACACACACTAATACAGCCATCACATTAACACAGGTTATCACATAACACACAAGTATTCTGGGCTACATGACCACTATGTCTCTAATGAATCAACAACACCAAATATTCTAGTGAGATGGGCTCCCACACTTGCAAATTAACCATATTTCCAGCTGTTCAATTAGGCCTACACAAGATGGAAATGCGTATGCTCCGTTGGTCCATGGGCATCACACTCCTGCATCATGTAAAAAATGACACTTTTTTACCGTATGGCTTTTGGTGCCGGGAGTGTCCGAGGACATGTTCGGCTCGCCAGTTTGTAGCTGCTTCTAGGCGGACACCCATGGGGTGAGCTACAAGTACCGTCCCGTGGAGTGTTGGCTGGGGAGGAAAGTTTGAATGTAAGGACGAGGAGTTGGAAGATAGCGGCTGTAGTTAGGGACCAACCCCGGCATTTGCCTGGAAGGAAGATGGAAAACCACAGAAGACCATCTTCAAGGTTGCCGGCGGGGGGATTAGAACCTCCTCGCCTCCTGGATGTGAGTGACTGCCTGCAGCCACGCCGTAACGACCACGGCTATCTCACCCGGTAAAATGACACTGTTGCCAGCAAATGGACATCGCACCCATCACTGAGTAGGCGCGGGAACAGCGTCTCCAATGGTATGGTCATGTCCTGCGTGCTGCACCTGGAAAGGTTGCCAATTTCACCTACTCGTTTGAAATTAATGGGCAACGTCCACGTGGACGTCCAAAGAAGCGCTGGCATGACAAAGTAAATGCTGACATGAAGACTCTCAACTTAAGACCACAAGATGCCCAAGATCGTACAAAATGGTGATGCAAGATCAAAATAGCGGACCCTGCACCAGCAGGAAAACGCTAGGAAGAAGAAGAAGAAGATAAGAGTATGGGTGTTAAGTTTTCTTTTCACTCCTGGTGTAGCGGCTAGCATTCTTGGCTGTCTCCCCGGAGGTCCGGGTTAGATTCCCGGCTCTGCCAAAAAAAATATTCTGGTCTGAGGGCTGGAACAGGGTACACTCAGCCTCGTGAGGCAAAACTGATAAGAGGCGGGTTCGATTCCCACCTCTGCCATCCTGGAAGTGGTTTTCCATGGTTTCTCAATTCTCTTCGGTTCCTAACTTAAGATCACGGCTGCTTCTTTCCCAATCCTCACCTGAATTACTAATACAGCCTTCACAGTAACACAGGTTATCAGTCAAGCTTCCACACTCACCCAAGTTCAAGGGACTATAATAATAATAATAATAATAATAATAATAATAATAATATCGTATGGCCTCTGGTGCCGAGTGCAAGCTTTGTTATGTGACGCCTAGAAGGCAGCGTGAATGTCGAATTTTGTTGTTCCTTGGAGCGCTATGAAAGTCAAGGAAGTTAGATATCACAGCTCCTTGGCACTATAGGGCTTTCAAGTAGAGGAAGGTGGAAATTTTGGGTTGGCGGAATATCCCGAGATTAATTTTGCCATTATGAACACGGCCTACTGAATTCAAATGGGTTCTTTAACATGCAAACAACGTATGACATGAGTGTCGTGATTTTTATCACCTTTCAAAAATCACTTACTATGGCCAGGAGCGAACCTGCAAGCTTGGGGTTGGTAGACCGACACGATAACCACTCATCCACCGTGGCAAGATAGGGGCTAAATAATGACTGCAGTATGGACAGGGATGAGGTAGGTGCCCCAGGGCTTGAAGTAATGTCCTATCCCAGCATTCACCTGGAAGGAGTATGAAAAAACTCGGGGAGAAACCACACTCAGGATAGCCACTGTCAGCGCCGGGATTCGAACCTGCGATCTCCGAACATCCTGCAGCTGCTCTGGCAGCCGTCGTGGTGCACGATTGTACGAGCACGGCTACGCCGCGAGGTACCTGAGAGATTAACTCAGTTGATAGGAAATGGCGGCCAAAGCTGGAGGTCGCAGGTTTGACACCCTCATTCGTCAGCCTTACTAATTCTCTATCTTCCAAAAAATGGTTTATAGCCTACTCCTTATAAGCCTACAATAGCGTATATGGCCTAATAGTTGAAAAGCCTTTGTGTTGTCATTTTCTTGTTCGGAAGTAACATGTACGCCTACAAAGCCAACCATTTTGTGTACTAAATCATATGCTCAGACAAGGTGCCATGACATGTCGGCACTACCTCAAGGGCCACCCTGCTCACCTTACTTTATCTCGTTGAGGGTGCCATGACATGTCGGCACTACCTCAAGAGCCACCCTGTTCACCTTACTTTATCTCGTTGTGGGTGCCATGACATATCGGCACTACCTCAAGGGCCACCCTGTTCACCTTACTTTATCTCGTTGAGGGTGCCATGACATGTCGGCACTACCTCAAGAGCCACCCTGTTCACAACACCTTATCTCGTTGAAGGTGCCATGACATGTCGGCACTACCTCAAGAGCCACCCTGGTCACCTTACTTTATCTCGTTGAAGGTGCCACTACCTCAAGAGCCACCCTGTTCACCTTACTTTATCTCGTTGAAGGTGCCACTACCTCAAGAGCCACCCTGTTCACCTTACTTTATCTCGTTGAAGGTGCCACTACCTCAAGGGCCACCCTGTTCACCTTACTTTATCTCGTTGAAGGTGCCATGATATGTCGGCACCACCTCAAGAGTCCCCACCATGTTCACCTTACTTTATCTCGTTGAAGGTGCCATGACAGGTCACCACTACCTCAAGAGCCACCCTGTTCACCTTACTTTATCTCGTTGAAGGTGCCATGACATGTCGCCACTACCTCAAGAGCCACCCTGTTCATCTTACTTTATCTCGTTGAAGGTGCCATAACATGTCGGCACTACCTCAAGGGCCACCCTGTTCACCTTACTTTATCTCGTTGAAGGTGCCATGACATGTGGCCACTACCTCAAGAGCCATAAAATTAGGTCTGATCCTTCTACGAAAACCTCCATATTTTGCCTATTTTTGCCTATCTCCTAGTTCATCCGGTGAAATCTACCTCCGCCTTCCGGCGTGCCGAGAGGGATTTTTTAAAAAGCGTTAAAAATCCCTCAGTGTGCCTTCCTTCGGAGGGGAAGTAAAGCTGGCTGTCCATGCCATAGATTTACGGCATGTAGGCTATAAGAACCTTCCACTAACTGCAATTGTGTGAAGCTAAATTTGTAGGTTAGAAATTTGATTATCGCTCATTAACTTCCAACGTTCGTCGCCAGGTGCTGGTTGCGGGGGCATCTAGTAGCCAAGTTCGCAACTAGGTGTCGTGGACGGTAGCATTTGGTAGCAAAAGTAGGAACTACTTGAAATTGATCGTCTGTAGTCCTTACCTGAATTACAGATAGCACACACTAATACAGCCATCACAATTAACACCGGTTATCAGACAGATTCTACTGTACACACACTCAAAGTACACGGGGTTACATGACCGCGTTGTCGCAGCCCCTAAACTGAGGAACCAACCAAGCTTACTTATTTGAGATACCTTTGTGTATAAGTGTTATATAAGTTACTAGCAACCAGGGGCGGCTGACTAAAATGTTAGGGTGGGCCAGATGATATTATTCTTGGTTCATTTTAAACATTGTTTTATATATTTGACATTTATTGTTGCCAATATTCCCATTATTATAATTCCACACAACATTTGAAACAAATATAAATAACTGTACTTTCCTGGCTCCTTATTTGTAAATATATTCTCCTCTCCTGTACTTGGATGAAGCAAGTTTTTCGATCACCTTGGTGTTGAAATTCTTGGTTTCCAATACGTATAGAAAGCACGGCCAGTGCATTAAGCCTGTCTTGTGCCGTAGAGTTTCGCAAGTAGGTCGTAATTTGGTGTTCAGTGTTAAAGACGAAAATGGATTATTTAATAAATATTCCACTTCATTCATTTTCGTATGTCGCACACAAACAGCAAATTTAATTACTACCACAGAAGTTAAAAACACATTAATTTATAGAAGCCGGCCCCGTTGTGTTGGGGTAGCGCTTCTGCCTCTTACCCGGAGGCCCCGGGTTCGATCCCCGGCTCCGTCAGGGATTTTAAAGGTGACGTGAGGGTTGGAACGGGATGCACTCAGTCTCGTGAGGACAATTGAGTAGCTGTCTGACAGTGAGACAGCGCCCCGATCTCGAAACCCAAGATTAACGACCGAGGGGACCCGACGCGCTGACCACGCGTCATCCCAATATCTGCAGGCCGAATGGCTGGGCAGCGGTCGCTTGGTCGGCCTTATCCCGTCATGGGCTGTTGACTTGTTGACTTTTTTTAATTTATAGAAATTAACTTATTCACAGAACTAGGAGCCTCCGTGGCTTAGGCGGCAGCACGCTGGCCTCTCACCGCTGGGTCCGTGATTCAAATCCCGGTCACTCCATGTGAGATCTGTGCTGGACAAAACGGAGGCAGACAGGTTTTTCTCCGGGTACTCCGGTTTTCCCTGTCAAAATTTCATTCCAGCAACACTCTCCACTATCATTTCATTTCATCTGTCATTCATTTAATAATTACCCCCAGAGGAGTGCGACAGGCTTCGGCAGCCGGCACAGTTCATATCCTCGTCGCTAGATGGGGGCTTCATTCATTCCATTCCTGACGCGGTCGGAGACTGGAAGCAGGATGTGGATTTTCAACTTATTCACAGAACTCAATAACACTTGCACTGTACTTGGACACCAGACAACTGAAAATGTCTACAGATATTGGGGTGACACGTGATCAGCGCATCGGGTCCCCTCGGCCGTTAATCTTGGTTTTCGTGACCAGGGCGCTGTCTCACTGTCAGACAGCTACTCAGTTGTCCTCACGAGGCTGAGTTCACCCCGTTCCAGCCCTCGCGTCAGTTTCTAAAATCCCTGACGGAGCCGGGAATCGAAACTGGGGCCTCCGGGTGAGAGGCAGCCGCGCTAACCCAACACCACGGGGCCGGCATAAATACAGTATAGTTGCCTCATTTTCCGGTTAACGTGCCTTTGAAATCTCTCCCCCCTAGCACTACAGCCCTGAAGGGCCTAGGCCTACCAAGCGACCGCTGCCCAGCCATTTGGCCTGCAGAAAGTGAGGTGACGCGTGGTCAGCGCATCAGGTCCCCTCGGCCGTTAATCTTTGTTTTCGTGACCGAGGCGCTGCCTCACTGTCAGACAGCTACTATTTGTCCTCACGAGGCTCAGTACATCCCGTTCCAGCCCTCACGGCAGTTACTAGAATCAGTGGCTGATCCAGGCCTTGCGGGGCCCTGGGCGATATGAAAAGGAAATAGGAAATTAAAATAATCAAATCATGAGTTTTAAAAGGAAAATAGTTTGGTAATAAAATAAATAATAGTTACAATATTTTGAATGCACTACAGTACATTTTCTTAATAATATGAAAGAAACCTTTAAGTCCCCTTGAAGAAGATTATGTAAACTATGAAATATTAAAATATTACTTTGCGACTTTTTTCCCGGCTGAAGTCTTCTATTATTTCACTGACATCTTAACTTGCTAAACGGTCACGGGAGGTCATAGCTGCACTAAAAAAGGAATATGAAATATAAATTAGTTTGGTTGGTTGGTTCCTCAGTTTAGGGGCTGCGACAACGCAGTCATGTAGCCCCGTGTACTTTGGGTGTGTGTAGAATCTGTCTGATAACCGGCGTTAATTGCGATGGCTGTATTAGTGTGTTTTACCTGTTTTTTAATTCAAGTAAGGACTGCAACTTTGAATGTTTCAATTAGTTCCTACTTTTGCCGCCAAACGCCACAGTCAACGACTACTAGGCCTAGTTCAGAACTTAGCTACTAGACGCCACCGCTGTCGGCTCTTGGCAACGAACGTAGAAACCTAAGAGCGTTGTTTACATTCCTAACCTATACAATTTAGCTTCACACAGGTGTAATTACTGGAAGGTTCTTTAATATGCCATAAATCTATGACATGGGACCGCCGGCTTTACTTCCCCCTCCAAAGGAAGGCATACTGAGGGATTTTTAACGCTCTTAAAAAATCCGACGGCTTCGGCCGGGTTTGAACCCGCTATCTTGGGCATAGAAGCTCACCAAGCTACCAACTACGCCACCGAAGCCGCTATAAATTAGTTTGAAAAGTATAATTAATTAATTAATTAAATTTTAAAAAATCCATGGCGCGGGGCCTGGGCGGTCGCCCTCCTCGCCCTTCCCTAGAATCCATGACGGAGCCGGGAATCGAAGCCGAGGCCTCCAGGTGAGAGGCAGGTGCACTACCCCAACACCAACGGGCCGGCCGCCTTTGAAATCTATCTGGGCGGATATGTTTACATTCCATGGTGCCTGGAGCCAAGGTTTTCCCAGCACGAGGCACAGCGCTGTCAACTGATTCCTGTGGGAGACACAAGCTAGAATAGCCGCCATGGCGGGAATTTTAGAGTCCACGTGGAGTCATAGAGGAAGCATGTTATTGGTCAGTAGCGAACAATGCTTATTGTCAGCAAGTGTTACTGCCTTACGTTTGAGTCGCCGCTAGGAAAGTATTTCAACAGGCTGTGAACAATGGCAATTAGTGGTCTACCTGCGCATGGCATGGGGTAAATCGATCCCCCTAAGTCGGTTTCAAACAGAGATAGAAGCAGACAGAAATTTCATTCTAAAGCAATGTTATGGGCCAATTCTCCAGGCCCTTGAGAAAACCAGAAAATCCTTTCATAGCCCACAAGAATTCGCATGCAAGACACTGTTATGTCCACTATTTTGTCACCTGGCCCATTACCCCATATACAATTGAAGGTTCTGTGCAGCGGCCCTCGCTGTTACAATACACCGTACGAGACTGTCAGGAACTTAAGCTAGGGATGAGTTATGTAGGGATTCTAGAAGGGAAAACCACTTATTTTAATTAGAATATCTGTAATTTAAAACAATTTTATAAGACATTAATAAAACAAATTTCGTGGTGTACGGAGGAAGCAAAATAACCAGTGATGAACGAAGCAAAGAGGATATAAAAAGTAGGTTGGCTCAGGCAAGGAAAGCATTTCTACAAAAAAGGAATCTGTTGACATCGAATATAGATTTAGGTATTAGAAAAGAGGAGAATTGAAGCATTTGAAATGTAGTGTTACAGGAGAATGATGAAGATCAGATGGGTAGATAGGGTTACAAACGAAGAGGTATTAAGACGAGTGGGAGAGGAGAGATGTTTCTGGCGACTGCTAATGAAGAGATGAGATAGGTTAGTAGGACACATACTAAGACACCCAGGAATAGCAAGCTTAGTTATGGAAGGGTCGAGGACAAGAA
The DNA here is from genome assembly GCA_946902985.2 of Meconema thalassinum. Taxonomy (NCBI): domain Eukaryota; kingdom Metazoa; phylum Arthropoda; class Insecta; order Orthoptera; family Tettigoniidae; genus Meconema; species Meconema thalassinum. The sequence continues at coordinate 112,732,749 of OX336393.1, forward strand.
CTGTGACCAAGGTTAGAATATGTTAAACAGATTGCCTCGGATGTAGGGTGTGGTAGCTATGTAGAGATGAAACGATTAGCTCAGGACAGGGAGGCATGGAGGACTGCATCAAACCAGTCAAAAGACTGAAGACTCAAACAACAACAACAACGGCCCAGGGTGGGCAGGGCCCTTTCGGCCCTTAATGGCGCAACGCCGCTGCTAGCCCCAGCTTCGCCCGGTATCTTTAACGGTTTACACAGCGTAAGCTTAAAAGGCGCACGGACAGCAGATCCCAGACGCAATTCAGCGAAGCCGAGGTGAACAGCAAAACTCCAAACACATACTCTTCTCTTAACTCGGCACGACTCGACAGTTTGATGTTGGTCCAAGCTGGGGTGATAGGTTCGCTCGCTCAATACCCCGTAAACTTGCTCCGAAACTAGTAATTTAAATTTACACTGAATGGAGATTGTTGGAAGAAATGAAAACGTGAAAAATCCACAGCCTGCTTCCAGTCTCCGACCGGGTCAGGAATGGAATGAATACTTATAGTGGGCTATGCATTAAAGATACAGATATGCTTTCGGAGACTTTTCTGTAGAACTTTTCATACTGAACAATTCTTACACTCGTAGTATATATATATTTTTTAACGGTTTACCCAGCGTAATCTTAAATGGAGCACGGACGGCAGGTTTTTCTTCGACTCGATTCACTGAAATCGTTACTGCTCGGCTTCTTTTGGTCATAAATGAATGTTTTTCTACAGAAACCTTCCTCGAGAAATCCTTTACACAGTGCTGGATTACCCATTAGGCCCGACTAAGCCCAGGCCTAGGGCCCCGAATTATCCGGGGCCCCCAAAATTTTATTCCGAAGATTTAGAAAAATTAATCCAGAACTGAGACAGTTTCAGCGTTATTATTAAATTACAATGTCCTTTAAAAACTGAGTTCACTCATTCTGAACTTTACACAAAATTCTTTTTCGAGACAAGCTTGAGTCTGTTCTTCCGAACGTTGAAATTGCTTTTCGCATTTTCCTGACCCTCATGATAACGAATTGTTCTGTGGAGCGCTCGTTTTCAAAATTGAAAGGGATCAAAAGTGCGCAAAGAAGTATCATGTCACAAGAACGATTATACATGCTAAGTTGAATGTATATCGAGTCAGAAGTTCTGCGGGAAATTGATTTTGATGACATTGATTTCATTGACCGATAAAAACAGAAGAAAAAAATTGATTACATTTTACAGAAGTAAAAAAAAAATAGTATGATTTGTTAAATTGTTCATCAAATCATCTGAAATGTTTTCAAATAACGATGATCTTTTCAATTGAAATGTATGTATAATATGTATATATGATTTAACAAAAAGTGTATTATTCATCTTGAGAAAAAAATCTCTTGTACATACTTTATTAAATGAACAGGTGCTAAAAAATAAGAATTATTTGAAAAAAATAAAGGGCCCCCGATAATCTGAGGGATTTGGTCCTCATTTTACCTTAATCCGGCACTGCCTTTACAGAATGGTGAAAACCGTATCAAAATCGAGATTACCCTTTACATTCAAGAATCGGGAACTTTGCTTTATACTATGTAGATATATATCCAATGAACATAAATTAAGCCTAAGTTAGCAGGAACTGATAATGTTCGCTTGACGAACGAAACTACTGCAATCATCCAATTATACCCCTCATATTTGTGTGAAGTGTTAAATTAAGTGTATAAATAATTAATGTATTTATTTCAGGCACTAGGATATTAATTGTACTCACGCCTAATCTAAATGGGTAGGCCTACACTCGCTTTGGCCGATTGAAAAGCATCTACTAATAGAATGTTATCGGCCCAGTCAATACAACGGTTTAACATTTAAGGAAGGTGATAATTTAACAGGAATAGGCCTATATTTAGTATACACAGTCACTCTCGGCTAAAGAAGGATAACAGGTAAACAAACCTATGTCTAACCGTTTATGGGGATAACCATGGCTTTGTGTCTAAAGCCTGGAAAATTCACAACGCTCCCATCTTTTTAGTATCCAAGATACAACTTCCGTGGAATTGATAGTGGTTCGAGAAATCATGTCACTCCTGTAGCCTACTTGTTCACTTCACACAAATATGAGGGGTATAATTGGATCACTGCAGTAGTTTCGTTCGTCAAGCGAACATTATCAGTTCCTGCTAACTTAGGCTTAATTTAGGTTCATTGGATATATATCTACATTGTATAAAGCAAAGTTCCCGATTCTTGAATGTTCATAATTCACATAAAAATTGTAGCCCTTTTTGTTGTTTGAGTCTTCAGTCTTTTGACTGGTTTGATGCAGCTCTCCATGCCTCCCTGTCCTGAGCTATTCGTGTCATATCTACATAGCTACCACACCCTACATCTGAGGTAATCTGTTTTAACATATTCAAACCTTGGTCTACCCCTACAGTTCTTGCCCTCCACCCTTCCTTCCATAACTAAGCTTGCTATTCCTGGGTGTCTTAGTATGTGTCCTACCAATCTATCTCTTCTCTTCATTAGCAGTCGATAAAACATCTCTCCTCTCCCACTAGTCTTAATACCTCTTCGTTTGTAACCCTATCTACCCATCTGATCTTCATCATTCTCCTGTAACACCACATTTCAAATGCTTCAATTCTCATTTTTTTCTGCTGCACAAATAGTCCAGTTTCACTTCTATAGAGTGCCACGCTCCAGACAAAGGCTTTCAAAAATGATTTCCTTATACCTAAATCTATATTCGATGTCAACAGATTCCTTTTCTGTAGAAATGCTTTCCTTCCCTGAGCTAACGTACTTTTTATATCCTCTTTGCCCTTTTTAACGTACTATAATTATTATTTTTTCAATAGATTTAACAATACATTAGGTAGGCTATTTAGTTAATTAATTATTATAACCTAATTTGTATTATTCATCGTGTATAAAATGTTTGCTAATTGGCTTGTTTAGTTATAAGAATATTTTGTTTTATTAGCTGTTAAGCTAGGTTTAGTTTCTCATTACAAACCTTCAAGACAAAACATTGTATACGCTACATAAAGGGGCTCTTGAGCCTCAGTGGCAATTCTCTATGAATAAATTCAATTAAATCTTAAACCGGCTAAAACTGGATCCAAGCAATCCCAGTGGGATAAAGCTCGAAGTTAAGTTATAATAGCCTATGTTTGTAAAGCAATATAAATTAAATTAATAAAGCAATGTTGAGACAAAAACATTGGTCGCTACTTGGTTAGATGACGGTCTGGACGAAACTATTGGTCGCTACTTGGTTAGACGACTGTCAGGGCGAAATTACTGGTCGCTACTGGGTTAGACGACGGTCTGGACGAAACTATTGGTCGCTAGTAGGTTAGACGACGGTCTGGACGAAACTATTGGTCGCTACTAGGTTAGACGACGGTCTGGACGAAACTATTGGTCGCTACTAGGTTAGACGGCGTTCTGGACAAAACTATTGGTCGCTACTAGGTTAGACGACGGTATGGACGAAACTAATGGTCGCTACTAGGTTAGACGACGGTCTGGACGAAACTATTGGTCGCTAGTAGGTTAGACGACGGTCTGGACGAAACTATTGTTCGCTACTAGGTTAGACGGCGTTCTGGACGAAACTATTGGTCGCTACTAGGTTAGACGACGGTCTGGGCGAAATTATTGGTCGCTACTTGGTTAGACGACTGTCTGGACGAAACTATCGGTCGCTACCAGGTTAGACGACGGTTTGGACGAAACTATCGGTCGCTACTAGGTTAGACGACGGCCTGGACGAAACTATTGGTCGCTACTAGGTTAGACGACGGTTTGGACGAAACTATTTGTCGCTACTAGGTTAGACGACGGTCTGGACGAAACTATTGGTACTGGACGAAACTACTGGTCGCCACTAGGTTAGACGACGGTCTGGACGCAACTATTGGTCGCTACTTGGTTAGACGACTGTCTGGGCGTAACTATTGGTCGCTACTAGGTTAGACGACGGTTTGGACGAAACTATTAGTCACTACTAGGTTAGACGAGGGTCTGGACGAAACTATTGGTCGCTACTAGGTTAGACGACAGTCTGGACGAAACTATCGGTCGCTACTAAGTTAGACGAGGGTCTGGACGAAACTATTGGTCGCTACTAGGTTAGACGACGGTCTGGACGAAACTATTGGTCGCTACCAGGTTAGACGACGGTCAGGACGAAACTATTGGTCGCTACTAGGTTAGACGACGGTCTGGACGAAATTATTGGTCGCTACTAGGTTAGACGACGGTCTGGACGAAACTATTGTTCGCTACTAGGTTAGACGATGGTCTGGATGAAACCATTGGTCACCACTAGGTTAGACGACGGTCTGGACCAAACTATTGGTCGCTTCTAGGTTAGACGACAGTCTGGACGAAACTATTGGTCGCTACTTGGTTGGACGACGGTCTGGACGAAACTATTGGTCGCTACTAGGTTAGACGACGGTCTGGTCGAAACTATTGGTCGCTACTAGGTTAGACGATGGTCTGGACGAAACTATTAGTCACTACTAGGCTAGACGAGGGTCTGGACGAAACTATTGGTGGCTACTAGGTTAGACGAGTCTGGACGAAACTATCGGTCGCTACTAGGTTAGACGACGGTCTGGACGAAACTATTGGTCGCTACCAGGTTAGACGACGGTCTGGACGAAACTATTGGTCGCTACTAGGATAGACGACGGTCTGGACGAAATTATTGGACGCTGCTAGGTTAGACGACGGTCTGGACGAAACTATTGGTCACTACTAGGTTAGACGACGGTCTGGACGAAACTATTGGTCGCTACTAGGTTAGACGACGGTCTGGACGAAACTATTGGTCGCTACTAGGTTAGACGACGGTCTGGACGAAATTATTGAACGCTGCTAGGTTAGACGACGGTCTGGACGAAACTATTGGTCGCTACTAGGTTAGACGACGGTCTGGACGAAACTATTGGTCGCTACTAGGTTAGACGACGGTCTGGACGAAGCTATTGGTCACTACTATGTTAGACAACAGTCTGGACGAAACTATTGGTCGCTACTAGGTTAGACGAAGGTCTGGACGAAATTATTGGTCGCTACCAGGTTAGACGACTGTCTGGACGAAACTATTGGTCGCTACATGGTTAGACGACGGTCTGGACGAAACTATTGGTCGCTACTAGGTTAGACGACAGTCTGGACGAAACTATTGGTCGCGACTAGGTTAGACGACAGTCTGGACGAAACTATTGGTCACTACTAGGTTAGACGACGGCCTGGACGAAACTATTGGTCGCTACTAGGTTAGACGACGGCCTGGACGAAACTATTGGTCGCTACTAGGTTAGACGACGGTCTGGACGAAACTATTGGTCGCTACTAGGTTAGATGACGGTCTGGACGAAACTATTGGTCGCTACTAGGTTAGACGACAGTCTGGACGAAACTATTGGTCACTACTAGGTTAGACGACGGCCTGGACGAAACTATTGGTCGCTACTAGGTTAGACGACGGCCTGGACGAAACTATTGGTCGCTACTAGGTTAGACGACGGTCTGGACGAAACTATTGGTCGCTACTAGGTTAGATGACGGTCTGGACGAAACTATTGGTTGCTACTAGGTTAGACGACGGTCTGGACGAAACTATTGGTCGCTACTAGGTTAGATGACGGTCTGGACGAAACTATTGGTCACTACTAGGTTAGACGACGGCCTGGACGAAACTATTGGTCGCTACTAGGTTAGACGACGGCCTGGACGAAACTATTGGTCGCTACTAGGTTAGACGACGGTCTGGACGAAGCTATTGTTCACTACTAGGTTAGATGACGGTCTGGACGAAACTATTGGTCACTACTAGGTTAGATGACAGTCTGGACGCAACTATTGGTCGCTACTTGGTTAGACGACTGTCTGGGCGAAACTATTGGTCGCTACTAGGTTAGACGACGGTCTGGATGAAACCATTGCTCGCCACTAGGTTAGACGACGGTCTGGACCAAACTATTGGTCGCTTCTAGGTTAGACGACAGTCTGGACGAAGCTATTGGTCGCTACTTGGTTGGACGACGGTCTGGACGAAACTATTGGTCGCTACTAGGTTAGACGACGGTCTGGTCGAAACTATTGGTCGCTACTAGGTTAGACGATGGTCTGGACGAAACTATTAGTCACTACTAGGTTAGACGAGGGTCTGGACGAAACTATTGGTCGCTACTAGGTTAGACGACAGTCTGGACGAAACTATCGGTCGCTACTAGGTTAGACGACGGTCTGGACGAAGCTATTGGTCGCTACCAGGTTAGACAACGGTCTGTACGAAACTATTGGTCGCCACTAGGTTAGACGACGGCCTGGACGAAACTATTGGTCGCTACTAGGTTAGACGACTGCCTGGACGAAACTATTGGTCGCTACTAGGTTAGACGACGGTCTGGACGAAACTATTGGTCGCTACTAGGTTAGACGACGGTCTGGACGAAACTATTGGTCACTACTAGGTTAGACGGCAGTCTGGACGAAAGTATTGGTCGCTACTAGGTTAGACGACTGCCTGGACGAAACTATTGGTCGCTACTAGGTTAGACGACGGTCTGGGCGAAACTATTGGTCGCTACTAGGTTAGACGACGGTCTGGATGAAACCATTGGTCGCCACTAGGTTAGACGACGGTCTGGACCAAACTATTGGTCGCTTCTAGGTTAGACGACAGTCTGGACGAAACTATTAGTCGCTACTTGGTCGGACGACGGTCTGGACGAAACTATTGGTCGCTACTAGGTCAGACGACGGTCTGGTCGAAACTATTGGTCGCTACTAGGTTAGACGATGGTCTGGACGAAACTATTAGTCACTACTAGGTTAGACGAGGGTCTGGACGAAACTATTGGTCGCTACTAGGTTAGACGACAGTCTGGACGAAACTATCGGTCGCTACTAGGTTAGACGACGGTCTGGACGAAGCTATTGGTCGCTACCAGGTTAGACAACAGTGTGGACGAAACTATTGGTCGCCACTAGGTCTGACGACGGCCTGCACGAAACTATTTGTCGCTACTAGGTTGGACGACTGCCTGGACGAAACTATTGGTCGCTACTAGGTTAGACGACGGTCTGGACGAAACTATTGGTCGCTACTAGGTTAGACGACGGTCTGGACGAAACTATTGGTCACTACTAGGTTAGACGACAGTCTGGACGAAACTATTGGTCGCTACTAGGTTAGACGACGGTATGGACGAAACTATTGGTCGCTACTAGGTTAGACGAAACTATTGGTCGCTAGTTGGTTAGACGACGGTCTGGACGAAACTTTTGGTCGCTACTAGGTTAGACGACGGTATGGACGAAACTATTGGTCGCTACTAGGTTAGACGACGGTCTGGACGAAACTATTGGTCGCTACTAGGTTAGACGACGGTCTGGACGAAACTATTGGTCGCTAGTTGGTTAGACGACAGTCTGGACGAAACTATTGGTCGCTACTAGGTTAGACGACGGTATGGACGAAACTATTGGTCACTACTAGGTTAGACGACGGTCTGGACGAAACTATTGGTCGCTAGTTGGTTAGACGACGGTCTGGACGAAACTTTTGGTCGCTTCTTGGTTAGACGTCGGTCTGGGCGAAACCATAGGTCGCTACTAGTTTAGACAACTGTCCGGACGAAACCATAGGTCGAACATTGGCCGCTACTTGGTTAGACGACTGTCTGGACTGCTTGTACTACAAGCAAGAGTGTCTTGGACGTAAGCACCAGTTTTACGATTTTGTTTGTACGTAAAGCCTTATTAACATATATAATTTAACATGCATGTGGTACGACTAAAGCAAGAATGGAAGGTAAACCTACTGTCGACCAAAATACAGTATTATGTGCACTCGAGTTTGAAGGTTGTTTGTGAAGTAACCAATAGACCTACACAAAATCCAGTAACATCATCATTTTCGTCGTTCCATTTTACGTTAGTTCATGTAGGTTTGGAATTTTTAATTTATATTTTAATATATTTTATCGCAGTTGGAACACAAAAAGTGACCGTTTTTAAGCGCGTTTCAACCATGCGTAAAATTTAAGAATTATTCTCTCACAAACCCGTCATCAGATCGAATCCAAATTTTGACACAATATACATTGGAATGTTGTATAACTGGTTTATTGATTTCAAAATTGTATGTGTCCCAGAAATAAAGTTGTTATCATTTTTATAAGGTATCTTTTTCTCGGCTCGGGATCGTTGGAAAATAAAGTTCTTTGTCGCGTTGTAATCCTTATACATCAAAAAGTTATGCTGTATGACTGTGAAGTACGATAATTAATTCACTTATTTTATATAGGTTTGTATTTGTACGGGGAAATAAGACATGGTGATGGAGCCCAAAACGCGTCATGGCGCGCCTCGCTCGGAAGTGATGGGCTCCATCTCAGCAACGCTGTACAACTTTCCCCGGAGCGGCTAGCTGGTGAACCGTGTCTTATTTCCCCGTACAAATACAATACGATATAAAATAAGTGTCTTAATTTACGTATTTCACAGTCATACAGCCTACCTTTATGATATATAAGGATTACAACGCGACCAAGAACTACATTTTCCAACGACCCCGAGCCGAGAAAAAGATACCTTATAAAAATGATAACAACTTTATTTCTTGGACACACAAAATTTTGAAATTAATAAACCAATTATACAACATTCCAATGTATATTGTGTTAAAATTTGAATTCGATCTGATGACGGGTTTGTGAGATAATAATTTTTAAATGTGACGCATTGTTGAAACACGCTTAAAAACGGGCACTTTTTTTGTTCCAACTGCGATAAAAAATATTAAAATATAAATTAAAAATTCCAAACCAACATGAACTAACGTAAAATATAACGACGAAAATGATGATGTTACTGGATTTTATGAGGTCAATCGGTTACTTCACAAACAACCTTCATACTCGAGTGCACATAATAATTTGGTCGACAGTAGGCTTAACCGGCTAAAGTGGAGATTACCCTGGTTTTAGCCAGTTAAAGGTGGGAGCGTTGTAAACCGGCTTTAACCGATTGGGATTGGTTAGACCCAGTTTTACCCGGCTAAAGGTGCGGGCGTTGTGAACTTTTCAGGCTTTAAACACAGATATGGTAATCCCCACTTCAACTGGTTAAACCAAGGTTTTACCTTTAATTCTTGCTTTAGTGGTAAAAAAAATAACATATACACAAATCACACCCTTGCGTATTAAATCGCTCACCATAACTGCATTGTGGAGCTGCAACAAGTCCGTAAATCCGAGGTTCGAATTCTGATTATCCTGAGTGTGGTTTATCCACACTTCCTCCAGGGATCTTATCTTATTTAATGCTCCGATGTGCCTACCCCAATTCTGGATACTAAGAATTACACACACTAATACACTCACCACAGAAACACAGGTTATCAGACAAATTGAAAACACACACAAATACACAGGGCTGATAACCAAGATGTCTGAAATGAATTAACAACAACAAATGATAAAGACAATGTTGGAAGTTTAAAATATTTATTAGCATTTAGTCTGTTTGATAAATAATGTTAGACTCCACACATCAGCACAGTACATACAGGAACATTATATAAAAATACAAAAGATGAAACTAAAACTAATGCATAATTGGTGGTAAATAGTTCTTATTGCGGTGTATATGTGCAGTGTTTCAGTGTTACCTTTGAAACCTAGGTTCAATCCCGGCTCCATGCAATGACAAACTCATGCCAGTACATTTACCAGCATGTTAAAGAACCCCTCCATGGCAAATTCTGGCTACCCAGCATCTCTATAGGCACAGCAGTTAAAAGGAAGTTAAACCCATATTGTTTAGAATCTTAGACATAGACATCACTAGTAGATGTAGCTATTTCTGAAGTTTTCTATTTTCTATGGTTTACTGCTTCTAAGACAATAATAATATAATAATAATGGTGTTAATGTCCGACTCCGTGGCTAAATGGTTAGCGCGCTAGGCTTTGGTCCAACGTGCCCCAGGTTCGATTCCCGGCCGACTCATCAGGGATTTTAATCTCCTGGGGTTAATTCCCGTGGCTCGGGGACTGGGTGTATGTGACGTCTTCATCATCACATCATCCTCAATACGACGCGCAGTTCGCCCACGGGCGTCAACTAGAAAGACCTGCACTCGGCCTCTCCGGAGGCCACACGATCATTCATTCATGGTGTTAATAATCCCAGACGGATCGTAAAAATCAACAAGTTCAAGTACTGCTCGAGTCCAATCTCTTTGAACCTGAGAGGAATGTAGATCGCGGAGATGTGGGGGGTTCCCGGTCCGTGCGTAGGAACAGAACTGTCCCTCGTTATACGCGTTCTTACTTTGCGCGTTTTCGCTATAATGCGATTTTTAAAAATGTACATAATTATATAAAATAATCAAAATATAATATACAAGTTAGGTTGCTGATTCATAATCACCCTGTGGGACAATTTTGAGATCGAGTGTGTAGCACTGCAAGGCGAATGCTGAACAGCTGTGTTCCGTGTTGACTGGCGGAATGTGGTCATTATTGAGTTAACAAGCTGGGGTTTATTATTTCTAAAAACGTTATGGAGAAAAGAAAGTGTGATCAAAATGCTTCCAAAAGCAAAAAGCAAAGGAAATCAATAACACATGAAGAATAGCTGGAAGTTATAAAGCAATATGTACTCGATGAGCGCACTATGGACATTGTCAGAGCTACTGAAATCTCGGAATTAACTCCGAGAACCATAAAAAGTCAAGCAGAAAATATTAAAGAAAGCTGCAAAAGTGCGACCTGAATGACGTCATCCATAATAAGGGCGCCAATGATGGTGAAAATGGAACGAATGTTGTCTTAATGGATTGTACTTAAGTTATACATCAAACTGAACGTACTATCCCGATATCCACCATGGTTATTCAGGCTAAAACGAAATCTATGTTTAAAAAACTGAAAGCATCCTATCCTGCCTCTGAAGTTGCATTTGATTAACACTCATAGGCTATTCATTTTTCCTTGAAATAGTCCCTATCACTTATCTAACCCATATTATAATACATTCATTTTACGCATTTCGTATTACGCGATGATTACTCGGAATGAATTCATCGCGTAAATCGAGGGATACTTGTACATTGGCCGGTGACTCACTCATTCGCAACACCACAGTGGTTTAGGCGGTCGAACATCAATTCCGCTCGATTTTCCTTAATTCCACTCGGTCCTCCAAGGGACCCAAAAATAAGTTCCTCAACTCCGCTCGGGCTTTGACAAGGGGTCGCGGCAAAGGGGTTATCCCCAATGACGTAAACAAATGTCATAACCCTCCTCCTCGCATACCAAGGGCCGGGTCAAACACCTTATGCAGCGTATTTCCTGTCCATATTTTTATTTAACGCGATTAATATCTAGTATTTATGTATTATGTTTATATCTGACTTAACGAATGAGCGGACTTGACTTCAGAGCGTTTGACCGATGGCGTGGTGGTGTCCGCAAGACATTGTTGTGCAATTGGTCATCCACTCTGATGTCAAGTCCGCTCATTCGTTAAATCAAGTATAAAGTATTTGGCACATTATAACTTATATGGCAGAAAATACAAGTGATTTAAAATTAATCATAATATTCTTTTAAATAAGTCTGCCAAGTTTTCTATTTTTTCTACAAATTTTATACATTGTTTTTAACATGTGCATAATTAAATGTTCGTTTGTTTTTTAACCTAGTCAGACATTCTTAAATTAAATTTAGATAATAATAGGTGTATAATTTGTACCTAAAAATATTTTCGATATCAGCTGCGGATGCTGAAAATAGTTTTCAAGCCTAGAACGGAAAAATCAGCTGCATTCAAGGATTCATTCATGCGCTGCAGAAGGTGTTTGACCCGGCCCTTGGTATGCGAGGAGGAGGGTTATGACATTTGTTTACGTCATTGGGGATAACCCCTTTGCCGACTCCTTGTCAAAGCCTGAGCGGAGTTGAGGAACTTATTTTTGGGTCCCTTGGAGGACCGAGTGGAATTGAGGTAACCCTGGCTACCTGACTGGAATTCCCAGGCGGAATTGATGCCCGCCCGTCTTGGCAACGGCCCTATGTCAGCAGTATTGGAATAGACAGGAATCCCAGATAACATGCCAGACCCTTCTCTTCCTGCCTCCCGCGTCACCTCACCCTGCAAGTTCATAGAGCTCCATGATTCCAATGAAGATTTTAAGGCCTGCTTGATGACACCAAGCAGAATGGCTGAGTAAAAATCAGTGTTATACTTGGAGAATTTGGTCTGTGGTAGGTTGATAATTGCTGTTAAAACAATAAAAAGGAAATCCCATTCTAAAACTGGGTGGACAAACAAGGGTGGAAGGGCAGTGCGAGTCACCGTGCAGCTCATACATCCTGCAGTCATCGCAGGCACGTGCACTCCGGAGTTGTGAGTTTTGAGACAAAAATAATATGTTAATTCAGCTACTACAGTTGTAATACTCAAAGTTGAATTCTGACAGTTCTTAGAGGGAGGTCCTTTTACTGCCTACCGGGTGGGATGAAGAGAGGTGGGGGTATGGTTGTCATGGAAACGGGGTGGGGCGACTGCGGTTGCCATGGAGATAAGCTCTCTGGACAGTTCGTGTTGAGGAGGAGTTTGTAGGAGTTGCCAAACCTCGCACTTCTGAGTTAGATCTTGTCACAAGCAGTTCAGTGTGAGTGTTATTCTATTTGTGTTTCTGTTTGGAGGCCGTCATTAAGTATCTAACGGTATTTTAAATACTAATTACGTAGACCTACAATTATTGTATTGCAATATATAATTCGAGCATTATGAATACTCCTCGAGAGAGAGGGAGGCCCAGAACTCGTCCACCTCATGAAAAAAATACCACCGTGACAATTCATCACCAAGGAAGAGAAATGATATGTGCCGCAAGGGAATTCTTTGAAGAGGAGGCTAAGAGTTTTTCGGAAAGGAATGTTCCCTTAATTCCATTCCAGAGAGTTCAAGAACGCACTGCGAAAGCTCTTAGAGTTAGTAAAAGTACTGTGACAAGAGTTACGATGGAGAAATATAACAACTCAAAAGAGGGTTCATCTAAACTGTCCACGCCTGGAAAGAAGCGGCCTAGAACCTCCAGAATTACAAATCTGGATCCGTTTAAAGACGATGTTATTCGCCGGCACATATATTCTTACTACACCAGGAGGGAACATCCAACAAATCAAAAACTGTTATTTACACTTCCCAACGACTTATTTAAAGGCAGTTACTCTTCCTTACTGAAAGTGGTTCATAACCTTGGTTTTGAATATAAAGCTATCAACAGTAGGAAGCTGCTGTTGGAGAGAGGTGACGGACTGAGCCAGGATCGAACCTGCCAAGTTGAGCTCAGAAAGCCAGCGCTCTACTGTCAGAGCTTTTCAGCCCGACCTCTGTTAAAGAAAACCGAACATAAGACCAAGTCAGTCATGGTCTGGCCAGGTAGTCCACAAGAAAACACAGCGGTCAGAATGAACGAACGAACGAACGAACAAGCCAGCCGGAAGTAAGAAGGGTAGGGTATGGAATGCAGGAATGTGGCTACCGCGTGAAATGGCACGTGCAATGCTCCTCCCTCCAGCACTAGCTGTCAGACGTCAACTCTAAATATTACGACCTTAGTTTGTAATCGCAAGTTTTGATACTATCTGCTACTATGTTTAGCTCGTGACTTTTGAGAGTCGTGAGTTTTGAGACGTAACCTTTAGGAACATAGTGAACATTTTGTAAGGGGTTACAGTCGCAGAACTAAGAAGACCGAAAGAGCCTGGACAGAAGAAGAACGGAAGCAGGCCAGCGAACGCAATAAGGAGTACTGGACACAGAAAACTACGCTCGAGGAAAAAGAAATGAAGTTGAAGCGTGATCCTAAGTTGTCAATTCGCTTGTAAAATAAAAGTGGTGTTTGGCCACTGGAAAGACCCCTCAAGTTGTCAACCATAGATAACCTATGCATTGTAATGAGGATGAAGCGATGCTGAAGATGCCACAAGCACCCAGTCCCGATCCAGGGGAGTCAACCATAGGAGATTTAAATCCCCATAGTCCAGTCAGAAATCGAACCCAAGACCCTTAGCGTGTCAATCACTTAGCCTTGTGGCTAAACTCCTCAGACAATGAGTATTTTGTATGAAAACAAAGACTCCTCAGAAATGTTCGTATAAAGTTAAAGGTTACAGGTGAGTTTCTACCCAAAAACGTTTTATTAGTAGATTCTCACAGCTCTGTTGAAACAAACAAAATAAATTGCAAGGTTTCATTTTGTAAAAGGTACATTTCAACAGTTTGAAGACAAAATGTTTCTTTAACAAATATTTTGCACTATGCACCATAGTTTTAACAAATGTGGTACTATTCTAAAATATTACTAACTTATTATCCTATGCGCATCTTGCTTCATTTCCTGCCACCCACACACAGCCACTCTGTGTACGGAATCCAAGCAAGCTTCTCCATGATGCAGCTTAAGGTCATAGCTCATCTGAAAACTCCCAAGCAGGAATTATTTGCATGTTCAGCAAAGTGAAAATTATGAAGATATACAGTATTGGAAAACAAAAGAAGATAAAATCTTAAGGCTCGGTCAAACAGGAGCGCGGACTGTCCGCGCGAACGGAACGACCGCAGTCCGACGCGGACTAGGGTGGTCAAATAGAATGCGGACAAGTCAAGGCGAACCAGTGTGAAAGCACTCTCGATTAAGTGCGCATTACATTGTTTTCTGCTCGTGGTATTGTAATTAACATTTTAATTCAACATGTTCAACAGTTCCTCTGACGAAGAAGAATTGCTTCTTCTGTTGGCATTGAGACGAAGTACGGGTTCACGAAATTAACGAGAAAATAGAGGAATATGGGGAGTTTCAGAGATTGTGCCGGGAACTGTTCTCGTTTGAAGACAGGTTCTTCATGTACTTTCGAATGTCTCGAGAACAATTTGAGAAATTACGTATGCTCCTAGAACTAATCATTTTCAAGCAAATCACTAACTGGAGAAAGGAAAGGTTAGGCATCTGTTTAAGGGAAGTAATAATAAAGCATAATAATTCTTTATCGCACATATTTATTTTCCAAGAAAAAAAATATACTTATTATCAATTAATTTTTCGGTTTCTTCTGCCATGTTTTCTGTTTCGTCCTCTACAGGCCGCCGCGAACTTTGTAAAAAACACAACTGGTCCGCCGACAGCCGCGGACAAGTTTGAGCCGCGTCGGCAGGCCGCGTTCGGTTTGGCCAGGGTGATGCAATATTTAACTAAACCGAGTTCGCGGCAGTGGACAGTTCGCGCTCCTTATTAACAATAGAGGTTGAAATTTAGTCAATGATTTCCAAACTAAACAACCTGATAATACTCATGAGTTTAGCCAGAATATAAGCTGTTCTATTTGGTGCAACTTGAAAAATAGTTTCATGGTCGGACCCTTGGCAACACTCTGAAGCAGCATATCTTGAGAAAATTGAGTTGTTGTGTCATTTAGGGTCTTGGGGACATTGTGGTCATCATCCTCACTTTCTTGTCATGAATGGGGTAATTTTAATGCGAAACAGGGTGATATCTGTAGCCAGAGATAGCTGTCTCAGATTCCTTATAGTGTGAATTGTAAGTTATTGCAGGTGAGAAGGAGGGAGTGGCGGGGAGGGGTAGGATTGGGGAACTGCCGGACGATCGAGGTCAGTGACCAGCCATCTCGCACTGAAACTGAAGATTTGTTATTTTTATTACCGGTAATTCAAATTTTTCAACTCGGATTTATGGGAATATTGAACTATCGAGACTCGTAATATCGAAACTCTACTGTAATATAAATACAACCTGATGTTGAGTATCGACAAACTGAAACATCACTTTCTTCATAGTTTAGGAAAACAATGCCTAATCACACAAAAACTTACCATGTCCATTAACTAGGAGAACTATTTTGAAAGCGAGAGTGCTTAAAAGTAGTGAAACAATACTTAACATTTACTGACTAAGCCCTAGTGTAGCTTGCCTGGCCTGTATGACCAGAACTTTTATAGAAGCTACATATTTAGCAGATCTGCTTTCTCTCGCTTCCTTTAAATCACTTAACAAGTTAAATCGGATTCAATTAAGAAATCGGTAGCAATATATTTCAGTTATCTACCAGCAGATTATGCACTAGTTCCTGATATTCAAGGGTTGGACCTCATTTTTGTAACCTTGGTGTGACGTTGCTTGAGCCATTTCTGTAGAAGCTGAGTGGTAAGGGAACCTCCCGGCGGTACGTCTTCAAAGTCATCATCATCTGGAGTTTGAGGTCTTGTTGATGACCTCTTTGTCTTGGGGTAAGAGTCCTTTGGAGGAGGGGGAACTCGTATCACTCTGGAGGCTGAAGGAACGCTTGAGACCTGTCCCTTTCGACCAGGCGATGTGCTGGTATCGCTGTCATCAGAAGAGATGCGCGATGGGTTCTTCTCAGCTTTGATGTCGGTGGGTGACTGCGAGGGAGTCTTAGGACTGTTATGAGGCCAGTTCTGAGCTGTGTGTATAACATAGCCAGGATCCATGGGTGACGAAGGCGAGTCCCTCGCATCTGGCTTACCACGAGAACTTGCGACCAAATTGGCATCACGACTATCAAACCTCCAATGTCCATCTTTGTCTGTGGGAGTTGTGACAGAACGTTTACTCTCTGGAGATTTTTGTATTCCGTTTCTCTCCAAATCTGGGCTCGAAATTACTCGCAGTTTCTGCTTTGGACTTTCTCCAAACAAATACCGCTCCCTTTCTGCTTGGGGCATATTACTTATATCTTCACAGAAGTCATAGGAACTTAGGGCAGAAGACGGGCGTGCTCTGTCCAACTTATCTTCTCTTTCTCGCTGCATATTATCCGGTTTGTATCCTCCCATCAGGTATCGTTCCCGCTCGCTGATGGAAATGTACGAGACCTCCTGAGGGGTTTGCCTCGCACTGTCATCTCCAACTTCTATGTTCTGAATAGTAGTGTAAGTCTTCACCAGAGTTGGTGACGTGGAGACTTGTGCGTACTGATCTGCCATTTTTCTCCTCATCTTCTCTTTTAAAAAAGCAAGATACTCTTCCCTTTCTGTAGGAGACATTATGACCACCTCACGAGGAATGTCTCGATCGTCTGCCGAAACTCTTGGTGCACTTTCCATGCTGGAGAGTGAAGGTTTCTCGGTAACTTTCCTCTTTTGAGCTTCATGCTGCACATCATCTAAAGGAGCCATCGGTAACATATCAGTTTTTCCTGACTGCGATCTCCCTCGAAAACTGCTCTGCTTCACTTTCAAGAAAGTAACATCGGGAACTTTCAAGATATCATCTACTTCATCCTCTTCAGGAATGCTGTGATCTGATAAAACTCCATTTCGTTTATTAACTTTATGTGGCCTTTGGTTTATATCATCCATCTGGAGATATTCCTGTGGTTCATCTAATATTCTATCGTGCGTTATTGAACTAGGTGTTTGAATTTGACCTGAGGCGGGAATATCTGGAGGTGGGTTAAGAATATCGGATGGGAAGGTGACGTGAAGAGGTTCTCCCTCAGGTTTTTTACCTTTTAGTGAAGACTTAAGTTGTCCTACAACCTTATCGTGTTTGTCATTTTGCCCTGGTTTCCCTGCACTTCCATTTGCAATGTGTCCATTAAGCTTGTGTGACAAAAGATCCACGGCACCGTACCCAGCTTTGCCATTGTCGATCTGAGTCATCTTATCCTTCCCTGGTTTCTTCTTCAACTGAACAAGTCGGTCTTGCTTCCTCCTCTTCCCGCTCAACAGTAAATCCGCCAGGAAGAGAAATCCAGTGAGCAGAGACAGAACCCCCAGAACAGCACCATTGTCAATCAGCTCCTCTGGAACCATATCTAAAGATGCCAGTTCTAAGCTTCCAACAGCAATGAAGAGAAGTGCTCCAAATCCCAAAAGGAATCCTTCCTAGAAAAATGAAAACATCAGGTGGTAGTATTATTAGAAACGAAGGAGAGGAAAATATTTGTAGATCTGATAAGATTTCTGTCTGAAAATTAATGTAATATTAATAAATTAAATCAGTATACATCTTACAAGGGAGTACCGTGACATTGCCGTTTCAAATCACAACGAAACCCCCACAATACTTAACAAATTATATCAGACACCAATACGTTGCCTTTCAAGTTTCACATACAGTATTTTGTAACATTCATCAGTTAGGTAGCATTTCCTTCACGCCTTGCGCCAGAGACATATCCAACCCAGACCTGAAAAAAGCTGTTTTACAAATATACCAACTATTTTTAGAAAAGTCAGATCAGATTAAAACTTCATATACAAGTTACCAATACGTTCCTTTAAGATGCATTCAAGTTTCATTACGATCTGATCAATACTTTTAGTGAGCGCTCCGTTAGACTTGGTTAAGAAAAACGGCACTTAGTTTTTGTTCAACCAGCTACAAATGTTGACTATAGCTAAACGCAGAACAAAATAAGGAAAATTTTGGTGTAGCTTGTTTTTATGTAAGACTACGGGTAACGTTTATATTGACATCTAAACTCGAGTAACTATACCTTTTTATCATTTCAGATGATCTTGTCGACTTCATCGTTATGCTTGAGTCTAAAGTTATGCGTTACGGAGGCGGAAGTGACGTCATGCAGCCGCGCGGGAAGCCTAATTAATGGGTAATGGACGGGGAGTGGGTGACGTCATGTAGCCACGCGGGAAGCCTAAGTTAATGGTTAATGGAGTCTGTTGAAAGAGTCCTGGGGCGTCGAGCGACCTGGGGCTTCGAGCGAAGCGAAAAGAATACAGGGTGACTCCTAAAGAGGTGTACAAGATGCCAGATAAGAATACAGGGTGACTCCTAAAGAGATATACAAGATGCCAGATAAGAATACAAGGTGACTCTTAAAGAGGTGTGCAATATGGCAGAGAAGAATACAGGGTGACTTCTAAAGAGATATACAAGATGTCACACAAGAATACAGGGTGACTTCTAAAGAGATATACAAGATGCCAGATAAGAATACAGGGTGCCTCCTAAAGAGATGTGCAGGATGTCAGAGCAAAATACAGTGCAATATGGCAGAGAAGAATACAGCGTGACTCCTAAAGAGATATACAAGATGCCAGATAAGAATACAAGGTGACTCTTGAAGAGGTGTACAAGATGGCAGAGAAGAATACAGGGTGACTTCTAAAGAGGTGCACAAGATGTCAGACAAGAATACAGGGTGACTCCTAAAGAGGTGTACAGGATGTCAGAGCAAAATACAGTACAAGATACCAGATAAGAATACAGGGTGACTCCTAAAGAGATAAACAAGATGCCAGATAAGAATACAAGGTGACTCTTGAAGAGGTGTACAAGATGGCAGAGAAGAATACAGGGTGACTTCTAAAGAGGTGCACAAGATGTCAGACAAGAATACAGGGTGACTCCTAAAGAGGTGTACAGGATGTCAGAGCAAAATACAGTACAAGATACCAGATAAGAATACAGGGTGACTCATAAAGAGATAAACAAGATGCCAGATAAGAATACAGGGTGCCTCCTAAAGAGGTGTGCAGGATGTCAGAGCAAAATACAGTACAAGATACCAGATAAGAATACAGGGTGACTCCTAAAGAGATAAACAAGATGCCAGATAAGAATACAGGGTGCCTCCTAAAGAGGTGTGCAGGATGTCAGAGCAAAATACAGGGTGACACTTAACGAGGTGTACAGTTTGTTAGATTCAATTCAAATACAGGGTGACCCTTAAAGAGGTTTGCAAGATATCAGATTCAAATAATGGGTGACCCTTAAAGAGTTGTAAAAGATGGCAAACTCAGATACAGGGTGACCCTTAAAGATGTGCCCGCGCGGGAAGCCTAAGTTAATGGGTAATGGAGTCTGTTGAAAGAGTCCTGGAGCTTCGAGCGAAGCGAGAAGCCCTCCTGAGCCTTTCTAACATGTGTAGCATTTGTAGCATGCGTCATTTGAAATGATATAACGTCTAGTCTTTCAGACTGACTGTAATTTTTTTCCTTGAACGTTTGAGACGGGAATATTCTAGAATCGACATTGGGAATGTGTAAACGATCGTCAAACCTCTCTGCAATAGTATTCATAGCTATGGCTCTGGAGCCGGTGGATACAATTTGTCCACTATTGTGGACATTCTGCAGGAAAAAGTGGCTGAGAGTGCTTCATCGCTACAGAACAGAATTGTGGTGCAATTGTTCGCCGTCTTTCCGTCGTTTTTTTTTTCTTTCTGAGAGAAGAGAATGATAGGAGTGCATCTGCAACGGATAGTGACCTTTATATGTGCAAGCAAAATGCACACAATGCATAGTACCTTACTTCGGAAGAGGAATGTAGGCAGTTGAAGCCTCGTACATCTTGCTATTACGTCTTAGTGCGGAGTTACCTGAAGTGCATATGTACCAGCGCCAGCAACGCTGAACGATTCACATAAGTAAAACCATTAATAAATTGGTGTTCCAATCGTTTGCGCAACGCAAGAAGTAAAGCATGGGTAGTTGACATCATCCACCAAACCGTGTGAAAGTTAGTCAATGATTTTAAGTAACAACTAGTTGAAACCCGTCAAAACATGACGGACAATGAACAACATAAACTGAAGAAGTTTCCTATATAAGTTTCATTCTTTGTACAATTACTTTCCGGCACTATTGCAACTTTAAGGGCTCTCCTTTTTTCACACCACGCCATTGCTGGCACAAATCTCACATCGAGCGACCGGGATTTCAACCACGGACCCAACGGTGAGAGGGCGGCGTGCTGCCGCCTAAGCCACGGAGGCTTCCCGTAATTGAAGAAATATTTCCGGTGCAGCAGTGACAATTCAAATTGAAATCAACTTATAATGACTCCCAGAAAGGTATGTGAATCTTTTTTTTTTGTCGTCTTTTACCCTCCAGGTTGGTGGAACCCACGGACTTAGCGAGGGAACTCACCACTACCGCCTCTACGGGCAGTGTCATAGAGCTGGGAACATCTAATTGGAAGGGATACAACTGGTGAGGTGGGATTGGCACCTCGCCCAGGCGGCCTCACCTGCAAAGCGAACAGGGGCCTCACGAGGGAAGGTAAGGGATGGTGAGGATGGATAGGCAGGGAAGAGGGAAGGAGGCGGCCGTGGCCTTGAAGAAGGTACCATCCCGGCATTTGCCCGAAGACGAAGTGGGAAACCACGGAAAACCACTTCGAGGATGGCTGAGGGGGAATCGAACCCCCTCTACTCATTTGGGCCACCCGAGGCTGAGTAGACCCCGTTCCAGTCCTCGTACCACTTTTTAAATTTCGTGGCAGAGCAGGGAATCGAACCCAGGACCTCCGGTGCGGCAGCTAACCATGCTGACCGCTACGCTACAAAGGCGACATGTGAATCATAAATAACATATTTTCAATAACCTGCCTTGTGAAAGTTATGAAAGGGAGGAGTACCTTCTCTCAACAATTAATGAATATTCCCCTCCCTTATAATTCTTATAAATAACTCTCACATAAAACGCGCTGGACATCCGCCATGTCTTTCATCACCAAACTGATTCTGCGCATGCGCTAGGGCCAATAATTTTGCATTTTTGTTTATAAATTTAAAAATATATGGTAACATATTTGTTTATTTTAAAAGACACTCTGAAAATATACAGATCAAAGGCTTTTGTCAGAGTGCATTACGAAGTCAATCGGTTCAGCCGTTCTGTCAATCTCGCGGTAACAAAAATCAGCTTACTGTTTTAAATATATAGATAAATGGCAACAGAGAATTCGTTACTTTACGGGAATGATAAAAGTGAAATATGTTTCTACAATGTAATACCAATCGTAGGAAGGAAGAAAACGAAAATAAAGAAACATATCCGAGGTGGGAATCGAACCCTCTCGACCATGCAAAGGATGGCAACAGAGAATTCATTACTTTACAGGAATGATAAAAATGAAATATGTCTCTACAATGTAATACCAATACAGGAAGGAAGAAAACGAAAATATAAAAAAAAACATATCCGAGGTGGGAATCGAACCCACTCGACCATGCAAAGGATGGCAACAGAGATTGGTTTTACGTCCCTTTTAAATGGCAACAGAGAATTCGTTACTTGACGGGAATAATAAAAGTGAAATATGTTTCTAAAATTTAATACCAATCGTAGGAAGGAAGAAAACGAAAATAAAAAAACATACCCGGGGTGGGAATCGAACCCTTTCGACCATGCATAATACAAATTATTGAGCAGTAACCATAGCCCCTTGGCCATCCAGACAACTACTGAGTCTTTCATATAAAGTAAGAACGGCGAGTGGTGGATTTGTTATGCGTTGCTGCAGTGGCCTTGGCTGAGCGTGTGGCGCGCCACTGCCCCCTGCTGTAGTATTAAAAGCGCGCGCATACTACATAGTTGACCTTGCAATAAGCGTGCAGTTGTTCAGTCACCAGTCTGAATCTCAGATGCTAACATGGTTTGACAGTTATCATTACATCATCGTATTTTTGTAAGTAAACTTCATTTTAAGTACGAGTCGGATCGGCGGGTACGTGATGCATTTGTTCAGCAATTTCCCGATGAAGTGCCACCTTCACTAGCACAGATTCACGTAATTGAAAATAAGTTTGACACTACTGGCTCGGTGCTCAATAACATACATAAAATAAAAAAAGTCCTCTCGGCACGCCGGAAGGCGGAGGTAGATTTCACCGGACAAACTTGGGGATAGGCGAAAATAGGCAGAATATGCAGATTTTCGTAGAAGGATCAGACCTCATTTAATGCGAGAAGGTATTTTATAATTGGAGCTTAATTAACTTTGTTTTTCGTCATTTTATGCTTATTTTAAACATTTTATTGTCTTATGGGAACGGTAACCTTCTTGTCATTTGGGGTCCATTTTTATACTTGTGGTCACACTGTCCTTATGCTAGGTTTCGATACTGATGTGCAACTATGTAACGGTCTGTTACTTCTTCACGCAAAATTATATCTACCGCAGAGATTTTGGTTGGTTCCTCAGTTTAGGGGCTGCGACAACGCGGTCATGTAACCCCGTGTACTTTGGGATGGCTGTATTAGTCTGTAATTCAGGTAAGGACTGCAGACGGTCAATTTCAAGCAGTAGTTACTAATGTTGCTACCAGGTACTACCGTCAACGAAACCTAGCTGTGAACTTGGCTACTAGATGCCACCGCAACCAGCAACTCGCAACGAACGTTGGAACTTCCCCTCCAAAGGAAAGCATACTGAGGGATTTTTGGCGCTCTTAGAAAATCCGACGACTTCGGCCGGCTTTGAACTCGCGACCTTGGGCATAAACATTCAGCATGCTACCAGTTACGTCACCGAAGCCGCTTCACACTTAGATGGAAATCTGAATCTGATCTCGTGCAAGTGCGTTATCTTGGCAACGTCTGATGGCTCATCCCTCATCAATTTAGTAGTGTTGCCATGGCAACCACTGATAGGTCTTGGCATTTTCTTATAATTCCGAAATTATTTTTCTCATCCCTTGGCATAATGGTGGGTTATATCAAAAATTCTTTCAGACAAAAGTTTTAGGTAATTATTATGGGAATATTGTCCATTTTGTACGGTTTTGATATTGTGCCTATTAAGAGAGATATGATTAATGTTTCCCGAAAAACCCACTTTTTCCCACCCCTTTGGTCAATGGTTGGTGCTATAAAAAAAACTCTTCAAACATACATTTTTGGGCTTTATCCGACACATAGTATGAATGTTGAACGGATTCGATATTTCACATATTAAGAGAGTTATAGCAATATTTCACTTTTTCGAAAAAAAAGCCCCCCATTTTCACCCCCCAACGACCGATTTAGCCCAGTAACGAACTCGACCGAGATTTTATAGGTATACGTATTCGGTAAAAAATTCAAAGTGATTGGTACAAAATTACGGCAGTTATCGTGTCCACAATAAACTGATATACATATACATACATAAATTATATATAACTTTTGAACTGACGGTGGTTTTGGGGCCTGGGGATGTGAAACGCGAAGATATGTCGAAATTTTCCGGAAGTCGAAACATGGTACCCATTGCAATAGTTAGCTTTCTAACGAAATCTACCTCTGGTTGGTTCCTCAGTTTAGGGGCTGCGACAACGCGGTCATCTAACCCCGTGTACTTTGGGTGAGTGTAGAATCTGTCTGATACACGGTGTGAATTGTAATGGCTGTATTAGTCTTAATTCATGTAAGTACTGCAGACGGTCAATTTCAAGCAGTAGTTCCTAATGTTGCTACCAGGTACAACCGTCAACGACACCTAGCTGTGAACTTGGCTACTAGATGCCACCCCAACCATCAACTCGCAACGAACGTTGGAACTTCCCCTCCAAAGGAAAGCATACTGAGGGATTCTAGTGCTCTTAGAAAATCCGACGACTTCGGCCGGCTTTGAAACCGCGACATTGGGCATAGACATTCAGCATGCTACCAGTTACGTCACCGAAGCCGCTTCCCACTTTATCAGGCGGCTTTGGTGGCGTAGTCGGTAACATGCTGAGCTTCTATGCCCAAGATACCGGGTTCAAACCCGGCCGAAGCCGTCGGATTTTTTAAGAGCGTTAAATATCCCTCAGTATGCCTTCCTTCGGAGGGGAAGTAAAGCCGGCGGTCCCATGTCATAGATTTATGGCATGTTAAAGATCCTTCCACTAATTGCACCTGTGTGAAGCTAAATTGGATAGGTTAAGAATGTATACAACGCTCTTAGGTTTCTATGTTCGTTGCCAAGAGCCGACTGCGGCGGCGTCTAGTAGCTCAGTTGGGAACTTGGCCTCGTAGTCGTTGACAGTGGCGCTTGGCGGCAAAAGTAGGAACTATCTGAAAAATTGTTAGTTGCAGTACTTAAATTAACAAACAGATAACACACACTAATACAGTCATCACAATTAACACCGGTTATCAGACAGATTCTACACACACCCAAAGTACACGGGGCTACATGACCGCGTTGTCGCAGCCCCTAAACTTAAGAACCAACCAACCAACCACTTAATCAGATGGAAATACTGAATCTGATCTCGTGCAAGTGCGTTGTCATGGCAACGTCTGATGGTCCATGCCTCATCAATTTAGTAGTGTTGCCATGGCAACCACTGATAGCTCTTGGCATTTTCTTATAATTCCGAAATCATTTTTCTCGTCCCTTGGCGTAATGGTGGGTCATATCAAAAATTCTTTCAGACAAAAGTTTTAGGTAATTATTAGGGGAATATTGTCCATTTTGTACGGTTTTGATATTGTGCCTATTAAGAGAGATATGATTAATGTTTCCCGAAAAACCCACTTTTTTCCACCCCTTTGGTCAATGGTTGGTGCTATCAAAAATCTTATTTGACATAAATTTTTGGCACTTATCCGACACATATTATGAACTTTGAATGGATTCGATATTGCACGTATTAAGAGAGTTATAGCGAAATTTCACTTTTTCGAAAAAAGCCCCCCATTTTCACCCCCTTCGACCGATTTAGCCCAGTAACGAACTCGACCGAGATTTTATAGGTATACATCTTCGGTAAAAAATTCGAAGTAATTGGTGCAAAAGTACGGCAGTTATCGTGTCCACAAGAAACTGATATACATATATATATACATATATATATATATACATAAATTATATATAAACTTTTGAACTGACGGTGGTTTTGGGGTCTGGGGGATGTGAAACGCGAAGATATGTCGAAATTTTCCGGAAGTCGAAACATGGGACCCATTGCAATAGTTAGCTTTCTAATGAAATCTACCTAAAATCAGAAACATTACAGTGGCAGAACTCACTCATGTCAGCCAGAATGTGGTTACCAGATACAATGCCTGCATTATCCAGGAAGGACGACACACCCAGCATCTCTTATAAGGTAATATTTCATACAGGATTGTTCACACGCTTAAAGCAGGGGGCCGTGGCGCGCCACAAGCTCGGTCAAGGCCACCACAGTAGCAGATAACAAACCCGCCGCTTGGCGTTCTTACTTTATATGAAAGACCCTGCAATATTAAGCTATCTAACCAGTATACACACTCAACCTGCAGTTTAAGTCCTTCAAATCGTGGCTTATTTTATATAATTCTATTTCAATGCATATTGTAGAAACATAATTAACATTATTGGAGACCCTTTTTAATTATCATAAACAAAGATCTCAGTTAGACGCGGCCGGAATCGCCATTTTCCTTGTTGAGAAAGGCCATTGTGCGCATGCGCGGGAGTGTCAAATCTATTATATAAAACAAAGTGTCCTGACTGACTGACCGACTGACTGACTGACTCATCATCGCCCAGCCAAAACTATTGAAGTTAGATACATGAAATTTTGGAGATATGTTCGTTGTAAGTCGAAAACGCCCACTAAGGAAGGATTTTTGGATATTCAGGTTCTAAAGGGGTACACCTGCATTTCATTGAATAACAATATCTCCGGCTTGGTTTCATTGAGGGATGTGATACTCGGCATATAAACTCATCATTAACAAGAAGTTCCATGACGAACTAAAGAGCCTACTTTTCTTAAAATTTAAGATTCATGCCAATGATTAATCTATCTAGAATAATGACGAAATTAAGTTGGTAATATCGAAATTTCTAATTTGATCGAAATACTGTATACCTGGCATAATGTAGCCTAATAGATAACTACAGTTGGCAGCCCTGATGACTGAATATATTCTTAGTTCTATCTCTTAAGGTACAGAATACAAAATTTGGTTGAAGTACAATGGATATCATGGACGTTACATGCAGTTAAAAGTGGATCTAATAGCGCGCGTAAAATCATGTTGGCAACAATGACATACATGTATTGGACAGAAATAATCTGAAATAATATGATCTATTGTTGTGTCAATTTTGAATGAAATCCATTAGTTAGTATAGAAGTTACATGCATTTTAAAATTAGACCTATCAGCAGGCTTAGAATCATGTTGGTAGCACTGACGTATATAAGTTACTCCAAATTAATATAGAATGTCAGGTACTATACGTGTGCATAGTTTAAAGCTGTCGGCTTGCATACTTACTGATATATGGGTTTTTGGATTTTAAAAAATTGAGAGCATTTATTAACAGTTGGCAGCCCTGGTGGCTCAAAAGAATACGCTCAGTCATATCTGTTTTTACACATAGCACATACGAAATTTGGTTGAAATCTAATTGATAGTGTAGAAGTAATATGCATTTAAAAATGGACCTATCAGCAGGCTTATAATCATTTTGGCAACACTGCCATGTATGGCCTCCTGGAAATTAAACTGCAATATTATTATCAATACGTGTGCAAATTTTGAAATAGATCCCATTCATATCTTCCAAGATATCCAACATGGAGCTCAAATTTCAATTGCGATTTTTCAGCAGTTGGTAGCACTGACATCATTTTCAAATACGGCCGTGAGATATTCATGTATAGATCTTTACTCCTACCAAATTTTGTTTCGATTGCTGCAGCCGTTTAGGAGTTGATAGGTGGGGGGGACACACACAGTCAGACAGAAGGACAAACAGACAGACAGATACACATTTGCCCGATCTCTCATCAGTCTACTTCTTCCTCATTTTTGCAAAATGTGAAAAGTAGGCTAAAAATAAGAAGACATGTGTCTGAGGGGTTTTCGATGAGGTGTATATTATGAGGTGAAAGGGGTGAAAAGTGGGGGTTGAAGGATTCCTAACGGAGCATGTATCTCTTAAACGACATAGGCGAGGAGTTTGAAACTCAGCGGAAAAAAATCAGCTTAAAAATAAGTAAATAGGTGTTTGACCGGTTTTTTTTTCTTCATAAATCCAATTTAAGGGGCCCATGGGGAGGGGTGAAATTCTGGGGGAAAAAAAAAACAGGAAAGAAAGTGTCCTAACTGACTGACTGACAGACTCACTCATCAAACTCAGGGGGAAAAACTGCTTGAAAATAAGTAAATAGGTGTTCGACAGTTTTTTTCATATACGCTACTTAAGTGGTCCATGGGGAGGGGTGAAATTCTGAAAAAAGAAAATTGAAATAAAAAGTCCTGACTCGTCACCATCGCCCAGCCAAAAATATTGAAGTTAGAAATATGATATTTTGGGAATATGATCATTGTATGTCAAAACCGTCCACTAAGGGAGGCTTTTCGGATATTCAGGTTCTAAAGGGGTCTTAAGGGGGTTAAACCTGCATTTCATTGAATAACAATAACTCCCGATTGGTTTCATTGGGGGATGTGATACTCGGCATATAAACTCATCATTAAAAATAAGAAGACACGTGTCTGAGGGTTTTTCGATGTGGTGTATATTATGAGGTGAAAGGGGTGACAAGTGGGAGTTGAAGGATTCCTAACGTAGCGTGTATCTCTTAAACGACATAGGCGAGGAGTTTGAAGCTAAGCGAAAAAAAAAAACAGCTTAAAAGATAAGTAAATAGGTGTTCGAAAGTTTTTTTTTTTTCATAAATCCAATTTAAGGGGCCAATGGGGAGGGGTGAAATTCTGGGGAAAGAAGTCCACTAAGGAAGGATTTTTGGATATTCACTCATCATCCCCCAGCCAAACCTATTGCAGTTAGAAACTTGAAATTTTGGGGATATGTTCGTTGTATGTCGAAAACGTCCACTAAGGATGGATTTTTGGATATTCATGTTCTGAAGGGGTGTTATGAGGGTTAAACTTGCATTTCATTGATTAACAATATCTCACGAGTTGTTTCATTTGGGGATGTCATATTCGGCATATAAATTAATAAATAAAGATACGCAGACATATGTCTAGCCTAAGTGTTTATCGATATGGTGTATATTATGAGGTGAAAGGGGTGAAAATTGGGGGTTGAAGGATTCTTAACGGAGCGTGTATCTCTTAAACGACATTAGCGAGAAGTTTGAAATTCAGCGTGGAAAAATCAGCTTAAAAAATAATTAAATCGGTGTTCGACCGTTTTTTCTTCTCATAAATCCCATTTAAGGGGTTCATGGGGAGGGGTGAAATTCTCAAAAATAAATGAAAGAAAATGTCCTGACTGACTCAATCACTCATCATCACCCAGCCATAATAATTGAGGTTAGAAACATGAAATTTTGGGGATATGTTCGTTGTATGTCGAAAACGTCCACTAAGGAGAGATTTTTGGATATGCAGGTTTTAAAGGGGTGTTAAGAAACGTGCATTTCATTGAATAACAATATCTTACGAGTGGTTTCATTTGGGGATGTGATACTTGGCATATAAACTAATCATTAAAAATAAGCTGATATTTGTCTCATGGTTTTTCGATGTGGTGTATATTATGAGTGAAAGGGGTGAAAAGTGGGGGTTGAAGGATTCCTAACGGAGCGTGCTTCTCTTAAACGACATAAGCGAGAAACTCAGAGGAAAACAATCAGCTTAATAATAAATAAATAAATAAATAAATAAATAAATAAATAAATAAATAAATAAATAATTATATAAATAGGTGTTCGAACGTTTTTTCATAAGTCCAATTTAAGGGGCCCAGTGGGAGGGATGAAATTCTGGAAGAAAAACGTCCACTAAGGAAGGATTTTTGGATATTCACTCTCATCGACCAACCAAAACTATTAAAGTTAGAAGAATGATATTTTGGGGATATGTTTGTTGTGTGTCGAAAACGTCTACTACGGAGGGTTCTAAAGGGGTGTTAACGGGGTTCAATCTACATCTTATTGAATAACAATATGACACGACGATGTCACGAGTGAAGCCACGGATACCTGCTAGTATTACATATTTCTTTAATCATTTTAAAATATACCGTAACATGTTTTAAATATAAGGATGTCTCAGGGTTCTTTTTGTTAGTATAATAGTAACAATCACAGTGTCTTAATTACCATTATAGGCGAGTAGCGTACGACTGTTTATGTTGGACGATAATTATAACTTTATTATATGTTTTAACAAAAATATTCATAAATATCTGTTGAGATTCAGACACTCGAATTTTGTGATCGGAGTGCAGCGCTGGGTAGGATATCTCTGTTTTACAAGCTCTCTGACCGACCGACGCATGCGCTCTGTGTGCTTCAAGCCATATTATGTGCAGATTGTGCACCAGTATTCAGTAAAACTGTCACCAAAGTCGTTTGAAAGCAATGTGCTGTGTAGAAATTTGATTTGGGGATATTAAGGTGCAGTGCTATTTCTTGTCTCATATTTGCCAGTTTATTTACGCGAACATATGGACGGTGCACTTTCGGTATTTTATATAGACATGTTGGATTTTGAACGCATGCGCGAAGGTATCCTTACCTAATTGGTCACACAACTGTTTCATGAGCTCAGATTGGTGGGAGAAACTGTTTCATAATGAAAAATAGTGTTATAATCAGCCTCATTATAGTACAGTTTTCTGACATATAATAGTCAGGGTCGAACATAAAATATTATACTGTACTTCTCTATCGACTGCAATAATTAAAATACACCATACAATTGTAAAAGTTAGAGGTGTTCTAAAATCGGTAAAATTTTATCATTGAAGAATTGTGAAAAAAAAATGTAGAACTTGTGTTTTTATTCTTGAGTGAAACCCCTTGTTTACAGTAAATATCAGGTTTAATATAATTGCAATACACTCACTCCGACGGCTTTATGGGACACGAAGATCTCACGCCGATCTCTGGGTTTGGGCGAGTTCTTGGCAGTTGTCCACATTCAGGGATCTACATAGTTTGCAATGCTAATTTAAATTCAAAAACATATTACCCATAATCAATACCTACCTTACCGAACACATGAGCCCTTTGCCACATGACAGAGTCATTATTTTACGGAGTCTCGACGCTATTGCCTGCTCAAAATTACAGGGAATCATCTGCCCAGTTTTAAGTTGTGTAAGTCCCATACTATCGGCTTAAAAGAGGGAGTTAAAAACGTAATTAAAACCCACAGACATCGGATCGATATATGTTAAAAAGTAGAAATATCTAACGGTAAAATGGAACGACTGGTTCTAGTTTGATGTTTATGGCGACGGAAAGACGCCTATTAGGCATGAGTAGGTATCGCCGAGTTTCGGTAACCACGAGTTCTAGCATGCTTGACAGTTGTCACAAACCGCAACTTCTATCTCCCTCTGGTTTAAGAGCTTGAGTTTTATGAAACACACACCTTATCGTTTTATATACATGGTGACATTCGCACCTGCAGCAGAACAACACACAATAACGCTTGTTGCGGAGTGTACATGCATTCCTTTCTGCTCCGCACTCGTTGTAACACGCCGATTGACAGATGTTAATAGTTGATAGCGCACTCCATTCAGAACGGCAAGGGCTCGTCAGGCGAGTAATAGCAAAAAGTGTGGCCTGTTGTTGTTTGAGTCTTCAGTCTTTTGACTGGTTTGATGCAGCATTCCACGCCTCCCTGTCCTGAGCTAATCGTTTCATCTCTACATAGCTCCAACATCCTACATCCGAGGCAATCTGTTTAACATATTCTAACCTTGGTCTACCCCTACAGTTCTTGTCCTCAACCCTTCCTTCCATCACTAAGCTTGCTATTCCTGGGTGTCTTAGTATGTGTCCTACTAACCTATCTCTTCTCTTCATTAGCAGTCGCCAGAAACATCTCCCCCCCCCCCCCACTCGTCTTAATACCTCTTCGTTTGTAACCCTATCTACCCATCCGATCTTCATCATTCTTCTGTAACACCACATTTCAAATGCTTCAATTCTCCTCTTTTCTGCTGCACCAATAGTCCAAGTTTCACTTCCATAGAGCGCCACGCTACAGACAAAGGCTTTCAAAAATGACTTCCTAATACCTAAATCTATATTCGATGTCAACAGATTCCTTTTTTCAAGAAATGCTTTCCTTGCCTGAGCCAACCTACTTTTTATATCCTCTTTGCTTCGTCCTTCACTGGTAATGTTGCTTCCTAAGTAACAGAAGTCTCCTACTTCCTTCAGCTTTTCACCTGCCAATATGATGTCCATAGAGGTTTCTGATTTATTTCGGCTGCATTCCAGTAATTTTGTTTTACATTTATTAATGTTCATCATGTATTCTTTCCTCAAGACGGAGTCCATACCATTCAAAAACTCATTCAAATCCTCAGGCGTGTCGGCCAAGATGACGATGTCATCAGCATATCTCAGAGTTGAAATTATTTCTCCTTGAATCTTCACCCCCACTTTAAATTTTTCTCCAATTTCCTTCTTTGCTTGTTCAATGCAAAGATTGAAAAGTATGGGTGATAAGTTGCAGCCTTGCCTTACACCTTTCTGAATACCAGCTTCTCTCTCATGTCCTTCAGCTCGAATGACTGCTGTCTGGTTTCTGTATAGATTGTACATCACCCTCCTATCCCTGTACTTTATTCCAATAGATTTCAAAATGTCAAACAATTTAATAGTTTGTTGTTGCTTACGGTCTTCCTTGCTCCTGCCAGTTCTCCCGACAGGTACCCGATAAGCAGGGCTGCCGTGATGAGCACATAGCTACCATACGTGATGTCCGCATAGCTCGAACCATTGGCCTCCCACGTGACGTATCTGAGCAGTGGCCACCGGTAGTTGTCCTTCCTCTGCCTGAGGTTGAGGCGCCTGGCCTCATCGTCAGAGACTCGCTTGTAGATGATGCACGTCACACTCAGCACCTGAAAGCAGCAGTTCAGTTTGTTGAATGCTAATCTGTTTTTAAAGCCGCTGGCTGCGAGCGAAGCGAGCAGGCCAGCGGCGCTAAGTGACCAGGTACCGTTGCGACTATGCGCTACTCTGCCTGGTGTATTTTATTTTATGGGTCGTGAATTTTGAATTATTTTATAAATATGTATTGTTCTTTAATATAATAATAACGTTTACCGCCGCAAGCGATTGTCGGCCGCGAAGCGGCCGGCTGTCGCTTCAGCGGTTGCGTGTATAAATTGATAAATGGTTTTAAGCTGTCGTTATAGAATAGTTGTAAAAGTAAAGTAAGACGATTTAATATTTCTAGGTTTCGGGGATAAATAGTTGTCATAGCAGTCGAGCTCTGGTAGTTTCTGTTTGCCTGTTGTTCTGGCTCTGATCTGTAACGTGCGCAATGGCCGGCATTGTAATAGCTTCGTTTAGTAATAACAATAATAATTTGAGTTAAAAAGAAATTTAAGTTATTAGTTTGACGTACTTTGGAAGGCAGAATAGACCTCTAGTGGGTTTGTTTGGTTAGAATGAAAGGTATTTTGTTGAAATAATAAATTGGTTTTGATAAGCCTCGTTGATAATTTGGAGTAAAATGACATGAGAATGACTTGTAAGAGTAGTGAGCTAGCTGATGCGCTGTGAATGGCTGCATTTGAACGTGCTGCCTGAGCGAGTGATTTTGCTGAGCTGTGATTGGTCTTTGAAGTTTTGCCCGATTTGGGTGTTTCAGGGTAGCGAATTTTTGATTTTCAATTTATTTCTTGTTATTGGGAAGTGTATCTACGCTGTAGAGTAGTTCTGGTTTGAATTTTTTTGAATTTAAGCAAAAAAGTTAGTTGGTCAATCCAACGGAGGCCAGCGGGGCCTGTGATTGGCTGTCTGGTTTATGAAGATTGGAGCTGTTTTCGCTATGGATTTATAAGTTTCTAAGGTGTTGGAAAAGAGTAATTTAAGATGTTGCGTTAAACGCAAATGAGACTACTTGTTGTAGTTAAGCTACTTATTTAAGGACTGCGACATCGTGGTCATATAGCATTATTGTGATGGCTGCATTAGTCTGCGTATTTGTACATTAGGGATAGGGTTGGCTTAAGTTAGGAACCATCCCGGCATTTGCCTGGAATAGAACAGGGTAAACCACGGAAAACTATTTCTAGGTTGGCTGAGGTGAGAATCTAACCCTCCTCTTCTCAGTTTTACCTTACAAAGATCAGTGTACCCTGTTCCAACTCTCTGGCTAAAATTAAATTTGTTGGCAGACTCGGGAACCCGGACCTCCGGCGTGACAAC
Source organism: Meconema thalassinum (assembly GCA_946902985.2). NCBI lineage: Eukaryota > Metazoa > Arthropoda > Insecta > Orthoptera > Tettigoniidae > Meconema > Meconema thalassinum. The sequence continues at coordinate 112,766,707 of OX336393.1, forward strand.
ACACAAATAGTGCAGACCATGTTAGATGGAAGTTAAGTGAATTAAAATTATTACCCTACTGGGACTTCATTTGTATCATTGCGGTCGTATAAATCACATTCTTAGAATCACTTTAAACTAACCAATCAAAAATAGCTATTCATATCGATACGGCACATTGAGTTCCGACGGCGCTGTTGCCAATGGATCTTTAATTAACCACCCGGTCAGCATGTAAGCATTCTGTTCGGTATCTTTGGCATTAATTTGCTTACTTCGTTCTTCCTGTCGTACATTTGATGTCACTTGAATACGAGGATCATCCAGAAATTAAGTTACCCTTTCTTTAATAAAAAGAAAGTATAGTTACAGTAGGCCTACTTGGAAAGCTTTATTGGCACTAGACACAGCAATTGTCCGAAGTAATCACCATCAGAATTGGGATCAACTTTTGTATTCCTGTGTCTTAGGAGTCTGCCGCTTGTGAATGGAACCAACATTTTCCGCAGATATCGCGATCCTTGATGCATAAAATTGTGACTCAGTACCAGCTGTTGAAGAAAGCGTGTGCCAGGGAACTACCGATAAACCTGACACCCGACCACAAAATGCAGTGCATAGGAGTTTGGCTGGGAGCTGTATGATCATCCACCGTACAGTCCTGATCTTGCTCTTAGCAATTTCCATATTTTCTTGCACCTCAAGAAATTCCTGTTCTCCAGTCAACATTTTCACCAAATTGATTTGTAATATGTATTATTGTTCATAAGTTAGTTACAGTGAGATTCTTTCATCATTCTGTGGCTTCGTTATATTTCAATAGAGTAAATCAAGTGTAAAAATTGTGCATTTTATAATTAAATTAGATATTTGCGTTTCTTCAAATAAAAAAAATACAAGATTTCAATATAATGCTAAATTCTAGTCGACATCCTGTGGATTATATTATATTTATAATACTTTTATTGCAGCCAAATGGACAAACAAAAACAAAAGGAAAATTCAATTACAATACAAATTATTCAAGCAATTTCAATTTTGCATTCTGGTGCCTTGGTTTGCATATTCTGTAATTGATTGGGTTCTCTTTTTGCACAATTCTATGTGGTAGCGTCCACATGTTTGTTCACTTAAGTTGCACTCACACGTCTCAGCTGGCTCATGATATGATGTGTTCACACAGATGAGATGATGAAATCCGTGTACCGCCATTCAGGTAAACACGTGCCTCATCTCAAAGCTTGATGTGGCCCATGTCCGATCTACCATGGCCCCCGTTCCATAAAACTCTGCGGGTATTTCTTCCCTTTTTGTTTTTAATGTTGATAAAAGATTTTCCGAGGCTCGAGTGCTGGGAAGAGTCAAACGTGTTCTTAGGTCCTCGATAAGGATTATATTATAGATAGTATAGATTATATTTGACTGGTTAATCTGACAGATAAGTTGCGCCCGACGGTGGTAGTACTTGCAGTAGATTACGCCTGAATATTGAGGTTCATCCTTGAAAATATATATATTTTTTCGTTTAAAGCCTTTATAGACCATGTTAGGCCACAATTACACATTATTGAAAGCCTTCTTCGCCACCCAAAATCTTCGCATTATTTCTCTGGTAGCCTGCCTTCGTTCTTCCGTCCAACCCCTGTTCATTTTTGGTTCGTTATGGAATCCTTGGAATTTGTCGAAAACTGACCTAAACTTAGCGCGGTTTGAAATGTCTTCCGACTTTACTCCAACCTGATGAAGTTCCTTCCGCACCTCCCTGAAACATTTGTCAGACACCTTAGGTGTACTGTCAAATAGCCTATTCTAAAAAATCCTCTTCGTAAGTCTCCACTAATCCATTGGAAATAAATGCCCGTAGAATCTGAGTCTCCGTTTTTCCATCGATTCCATCAACCCTTCATTGCCCTGGTGGAGTTCCTCCCTTCCTCGCAACCTATATTGGCCGTCCACAATCTTTAGACCCATTACCTTGCGAAGGATCTTTCTTTCGACTTCCTCAGCGTCCCTCGAACCCGCCTTCCCTGTCATGTGGAGACATTCACATCCTTGAAAATATATTAATTTCCGCCATTTTTTAAGTGAATCGTCCAATTAGGTAATGAAATAGCATGTTTTTTTTGCATCGAAAAATAATACATGTTTCAGGAAGACAACTTAAAGAGTTCAACCGGCGTAGTCGGTAGCATGCTGAGCTTCTATGCCCAAGATCGCGGGTTCAAATCCGGCCGAAGTCGTCAGATTTTTTAAGAGCGTCAAAAATCCCTCAGAATGCCTTCCTTCGGAGGGGAAGTAAAGCCGGCGCACAGTGGGTCAGAATCTTGAAAACGTGGCCAAAATATAAAGAGTTGTTCAATTTGTACGAAAGTTAGTATGTAAAGGTTATCGACGTTGCTGATTAAGAATATATCAAAAAGTCAAAATGGCGGATCCAAGATGGCGGGTAAATATTGATAAAAGTCATTTTATTCATATACAAGTATTTTTGTGGAATTATCGAGGTTGCTGATGAAGATTGAGTTCAAAAATTTAAGAAAACAAAATGGTGGATCCAAGATGGCGGACAAAAATTGATAAGTATTTTTATTTATATAAAAGTCAATATTTAGGGGTTGTCTTAGTTGATGGTTAAAAATATATCTCAAAAATGAATAGCTCGAAAAAAGAACCAAATAGAGGATAGAAGATAGTGTAAAATATTACAAAATATAATTTTAATTCAATTACAATTATTCATTTAGTAAATTGTTTATAACTCTAATTAGAAGTTGTCGTTTTCTTCTTCCTTTTCATCTTTCATCATCTTCTTTTTTATATTCTTCTGCTTCTTCAACTGAATCGTCATCATCAGCATCTTCATCTTCAAAGACTGTTTCCTCATCATCTGAATCGGAATCATCATAATCTTCCGCCACAGGAACTAAGAGGGCAACGGCTTCTGGCGACAAACTCTTGTGTTTCTTCGGTGGTGATTTGCGTAGAGAAGAAATATAGGGGTCTGTGGTTGTCAACGATCTCCCGAACACGTCTTCCATTGTCTTAACTCTGGAAAACCTTCCAGAAAAACTCAGGCGATATTGCTTTATCAACTTATTGGTTGATTCTTGCTTTAACCGATGGGTAAAATGGCCGAAGAAATAATTTCTGGACCGTGGATTAACAATCTATGGACTGTTGTTGGCATTTGTACCAGGGGTATTCTTTGATGTAGTGTCTGGCAGTTGCTATGGCGTAAGATCGAATGTTTTCAACGTAAATTTGACGTCCGCTCGAAATTGTCTACAAAATAATGTGAAAACGGTGGATTAGTTCTTCGGAAACTCCAGTTATCAACGCTGATGTTGGAGTGTTTTCAAAGAAACGTCGAGAGGTGTTTCCGTCTTTTTTCTACTTACTATATTCTTTACATGCGTTTAAGCATCGATTATAAATTAAATTGTACAAATGTAGCTCATAATTAATTAAGTCATTTTTCAACATGTCTAACGCGCTACGTCGTGCCTCGCTGGCATCGGGAGAGCGTGGGTTCGATTCCCACCTCGGCCATCCTGAAATTGAATTTCGTGGTTTCCCATTTTCATCACCAGGCAAATGCCGGGACGGTTCCCTTCAATAGGTCCACGGCCGATTTCCTTCCAATTTCCCTTCCCTGACCCGTCCTGAAAAGAAAAGTACATGGCCATTGGCTGCATTAATAAAATTATTAATAATGACATTTTGCAAGTATCGCTTAAAATGTGGCTCAAAGCCGGAGTTGGTACTAGTTGGTGGATTTGAAGGTTAATTTACAAAGGTAATAATATATACTTGCGGACACAGTGCAAAAGAAAGCGGAATGTCGTGGAACTCGTAACATATCTCTATTTTTTAAGCACGTATTACAATTTTCTCGTGCATTTTCCGGTATTGAGTTAATTAAAAGAAAACATGTATAATTTAATGACTTAATAATGATAGAATTGGGTTTTATATAGTACATATCTTCTAGAATGCCCACCATATTGAAAATATTCGCATCACTTACCCAGAACACAAATATTTGTCTTTTACGACAAGACTATTTTGTAGCCTGGCCGGCTGCACGCACCGCTAACAATGAATTGCCGCGATTGACCTGAAATATAACGGACGAAATGAACACCTACTCGTCCGCACAACTGGTATTCAGTAGTCCCAACATTACTGCAGCCAATCTGATAGTCCAAAATTCCCATCCAGAAACTTTTTTTCCCCTTTTTGACCACGTTTTCAAGATTCTGGCCCACTGTGCGGCGGTCCCATGTCATAGATTTATGGCATGTTAAAGAACTTCCACTAATTACACCTGTGTGAAGCTAAATTGTATAGGTTAAGAATGTAAACAACGCTGGTAGGTTCCTAGGTTCGTTGCCAAGAGCCGACTGCGGTGGCGTCTGGTAGCTAAGTTCTGAACTAGTAGTCGTTGACGGTGGCGTTTGGCGGCAAAAGTAGGAAATATTTGAAAAATTCTAAGTTTCAGTACTTAAATTAAAAAACAGATAACACACACTAATAGGCTACAGTCATCACAATTAACACCGGTTATCAGACAGATTCTACACACACGCAAAGTACACGGGGCTACATGACCGCGTTGTCGCAGCCCCTAAACTTAAGATCCAACCAACCAATCTCATTCAAATGATGTCATTAAGCATAATTAACACTCCGAACTGAAAAGGGATGCAATTCTGGTTGTATAATATCCATTTTTTTAACATAGCACATGACATACAAAGCCTAGGGGAACGACTTTCTCTTCAAATGTCTGGGTTGATTTAATACGTAATGCTTAATCTAATAAATTAGCGGCTTCGGTATCGGGTGAGTTAGCCGTGGTCGTTACGGCATGACTGCTGGCAGTCGCTCACATCTGGGAGGCGAGGAGGTTCGAATCCCCCCGCCGGCAACCTTGAAGATGGTCTTCTGTGGTTTCCCATCTTCCTTCCAGGCAAATGCCGGGGTTGGTCCCTAACTATAGGCCACAGCCGCTACCTTCCAACTCCTTGTCCTTACATTCAAAACTTTCCTCCCCAGACAACACTCCACACGCGACGGTACTTGTAGCTCACCCATTGGGTGTCCGCCTCGAAGCAACTACAAAAGTGGCGAGCCGAACATGTCCTCGGACACTCCCGGCAGTAAAAGCCATACGCTAAAAATAAGCGGCTTCGGTGGCGTAGTTGGTAGCATGCTGAACTGCTGTGCCCTAAGGAGCGGGTTCAAACCCGGCCGAAGTCGTCGGATTTTTTAAGAGCGTTAAAATCTTTCAGTATGCCTTCCTTCGGAGGGGAAGTAAAGCCAGCGGTCCCATGTCATAGATTTATGGCATGTAAAAGATCCTACCACAGACTAAACTTGTGTGAAGCTAAATTGTTAGGTTAGAGTTCGTCGGAACGCTCTATCAAAGTTCCAACGTTCACCTCTAGGTATCATTGATATCAGGTAGCGAAAGTTGGAACTACTTGAAATTGAACGGAACTTGTAGGGTGTTCGCTTGAAGCAGCTACAGACTCAGGCGAGCCGAACATGTCCTCGGACACTCCCGGCACTAAAAGCCATACCGGTACGATAAATACATAAATAAAATAAACTCTAATAAATTAAAATATTATTGTAATGTCAGCGGATTGGGATAACGAACGTGCGGATGCGGGTAACGTTCCCTGATCCGCACAGCAATGGGCCCCGGTAGTCAAAGAATAACAGTGGTTTTCGACAGACATGTCCCACACACATTCGTCATTCTCCGATGCTTGTCCACCGGTGTTTGTCCTTCGGCAGTCAAGAAAAGAACAACAGAACGTTGATGCTGTTTGGACGCATTTAATGCACGCACCTCGACAATACACGACTTCTACACTAATCCGTTGCCTACGTGTGCGAGCTTACAGTAGACTACAGTATAAACCCGCATCGGAGTCGCGCTACGTTGCATATAAGCTGCACCAACACCCGAACACAGATTATAGATTATGAACCTACAGTATGTTACGGTATTCTAGAATGATGGGGTTCATCAATGCCATCTTCTTCTTTTTCTTTAGCGTTTGTCCCGCCTCGTGGCAGGGTCCGCAATGTGAATGCGATGTCTCCACTTTACTCGGTCATGGGCCATGTCCGGATGAAGGTTGACGCTTTTCAGGTCCCTGTGCAGTGTATCGACCGAACGTTGTCTCGGTCGCCCTTTTGGTCTTTTCCCGGTGACCTCTACTGTGTAGCCCTGTTTTGCAATGGTGTCCGCTCCTGACCGTAGCACCTGCCCACCCCAAACCATCGCAGACGACCCTCACGCATTTTGTTGTTGATTACCGCGATACCAAATCGTTCCCTTATACTTTCATTGGGGATGTGATCCAACCTAGTAATGCCAGCTGTCCATCTAAGCATCCTGGTTTCCATGACACTTAGCCGACGTTCTGCTTCCTTGGTGATCGGCCAACATCAGGCGCGGATTCAAGGCGGGGGGGTCACGGAGGTCATGCCCCCCCATACGGAGACCAAATTTTTTTGCAAACTCAAAAAACGAAAACACAATAACCAGACAAATAAAACTTAACGAATTTTAACTGAAAAACAGTATTTTTCATTTTATTCAATACTGAAAATATATTTATAGCAATTATTATGTTCTGTTACAACTGTACATATTTACAACTTCATACCTGTTATGTAAAAACGATTATTTATATAACAAAATCAACTAGTTTATTTTGTTTAGCAAACCTTGTGATAACCGAATCGATGTTTATAGTGATGTCACGACGAATGTGCAGCAATGCACGGATAGGAATTTGGAGCTTTTTTCGCACAAAACAATTTTGCCGACGTCCAAACTGCAAGCTTGGTTGGCAATTTAAGCTGCGACTTACTCGACTTGCCGAAACTGTAACGTAGACTACCTTGATACTTTTCCCGAAGCTCGATGTAAAAGTCGCAAAACACGCCGTTGCAATTTGTACGAATATTTTTGGTGCGCTAAACGCATCAAATTTCTATCCATGAAGCTTGCAAAAAAATTGGTCTGGTTTTGTACGTTTGGTTATTTTGTGATTGCGTTTTTAGTGATACCATTTTTCTTAACAATTTCGATTCTCTGACCCCCCCTCCAAGCCAAACTCTAGATCCGCGCCTGGCCAACATTCAGTACCATAAAGCGCCACGGGACGAATGACAGTCCGGTAAATCTTCGATTTTAGGTGGTCTTTCATCTGGCAATCGCACATGACACCCGCCATCTAGTTTGGACAAATGCATTTCCGGTATTTCTGAAGATTTCTTGTAGTATAAAGCCCCTTTAAGTGATGTCAATATACAGTTCAATAGAACCCCTCTCGTCCGCCGCTCGGGTTGCTCCGACCGTGCTCGAGCCGAACTTGTCCCGACCCGACGCGCCATTGTTGTTTACAGGTAGGCCTACTTGTTGTTATCGCTTCTCCGTTTTATAGTGCTTCCTCATCGTTTCAGTCGTCCGTGTTTTGTACAGTACGTACTGCAGTGTGAAGTTTTTAGTGCTTACTGTTCGTTGGGTTTACTTCTGTTCTTCAGTGTTCGTTACAGTACTGTAAAATAATTTGTTTACTGTACATTTTTTAGCGTATGACTTTTAGTGCCGGGATTGTCCGAGGACATGTTCGGTTCGCCAGTTTTGTAGCTGCTTCGAGACGGACACCCAATGAGTGAGCTACAAGTACCGTTGGGGAGGAAAGTTTGGATGTAAGGACGAGGAGTTGGAAGGTAGCGGCTGTGGCCTATAGTTAGGGACCAACCCCGGCATTTGCCTGGAAGGAAGATGGGAAACCACAGAAGACCATCTTCAAGGTTGCTGGCAGGGGGATTCGAACATCCTCGCCTTCCGGATGTGAGCGACTGCCAGCAGTCATGCCGTGATCACTTTCGTGATGTTTTTAATGTGTTGTTTTCTTATGCCGCATTTGTCGGTCAAATGCTTTGAGACCACCGAACTATTAATGTATTTAATCACATTTATGTTTATAATATATAATGTAATTTTCGAGTGATTACTCGTAACAAACAAAATTTCTAAGACACATACCTCAGCTTGTTCATAGATGTTGACTCTCCGAGCCACAAGTTCACTACTGCCAAGTGTGCTTCTCGCCTAGCCGCTACGTGAAGGACTGTCGTCACATCTCCGCTTTAGCCAATCAGTCGCCGCCAGCCAGTGCTGATTTCTCGATTGTTCTACGCCCTATTTAAGAAGCGGTTCTCCTCTTCAAGAGTCAGATCCAGCACGCCAGATCCAGCACGACAGTACCGCATCACTTCATGGAGTCTTCCAAAGCTTCGTTCCATGGGGCAAATATCTAACGGCATGCTTCAACATAAGACGGTGTACTCAGCACGTCACACCGCTACGCTGGAGATTACTACGCATCAAAGCCACAACTAGATGAGCTGTTGCCAGGCTCAGATCACAGTTCTCACCGCTACGCAAGATGAAAGCTTGCTTGTTACTTTCGCTCTTCAGTGAACTTTGGTTCTAAAGAAGAACCTTTCTTCAAGCCGATACTTTATTTCGAGATGCTGGACATCGAAATCACAAAGTATAGTGTTCGTAAACTATAAACTACAACAGCAAACCAGCAAGCTCTGGCCACGGCCGACCTGCAGCAATGAACCTCTCTAGTCAACATGAATAGCAACGGAAGATAAGTTACGTTCTTTTATTCTCTATTTTTATCAATAATCTTATATGTTTTAATGGTTTTAATATTGCTTGCAAGTGCAATTGTTTTCAAAATAGTGTGTCTTTAAAATGAACTCTTGTAAATAGCACCAAGTTGTGCCAACCTACTAATTTTTAAACCCAAAGGGTTTCCAGTAATGTATAGAATTTATCACTTGTGTCAAACAACAAATAAAGTTTATATTATATTAATGCTTAAATGTTCAGTGTTAAATTTAGACTTAAAGTTGAGGATAAAGAACCAGGCCGCACTCCCCTAGCCCAAAATATTCAGTCTAATAGCTCCTTTCACAGTAGTTATTTTGTCCAGGCATTTGCCTGATGCTTTCTCCCGTTTATGAGAACGAACGTGGGCTGTTCTTCACATAACCATGCCGTAACGACCACGGCTAACTCACCCGGTTACTGCACATTGTGTGTGTTTTTTCATCATGTCAGGAGTGAAACGTAAACCCGTTACTCTTCCACCGAATGAAATATTAGCAGTGCTACGAAGACTGGACAAAGGAATCACTCCAAAAAATTGCCAAGGAACTCAATGTAGGCGTTACGACAATAAAAGATTGGAGAAGAAATCGTAAAGACATTGAATCATGTACAGTGACGATATATGGTTAAATCGCAAAACATTGAAAAAGCCTAAACTTGAACAACTTATACCAAGAATGCAAGAAAGAAGGAAAGGAACCCCGATATCTTTGAGTTCAAAGATAGTTCATTTTAATGTAAATCCGGATTTCTATCTTTATCCAACCTGGCCACCCCAGGGTGCCCATATTGTAGGCGAGCTTAGAGCGAACACCAAGTCAACACGAGGTACTGAGCACCAGAGCTCCCAACCTCAAATCATCCTCGCAGCCCGGCCGCCAAGTAGCTGGATTATAGGAGTACTTTCTGATAAACCGACATTTTTTTTGCTTTCCGACCACACGCTCTGTCCCAAAGGCGACGGATTACAGGGGTTGTACTGTAATTGCGCTGCGCTCTCTATTCACTTGTTTAGAGAATGTGTGTTGTATGTCCCATTTGTATCAATTGATGACACCAGGGCCGTAGGTAAAAGATCACGGGCCCTAGGACGATGTCCTCCAGGCCCCTCCATTTTTATTCAACCTGTGACATAATTTTGGATTTACGGTAATACGCTTGCAAATTTTAAATCTCCCTCAAAAAGAAAGCTTCTCTATGTTTCGCCCCTTAAAACTTCAATCATCATAATCATCATCATCCATGGAAATTAGCTCTCCCAACTGATTGTTAATTTACTTTGTTTTTAGTTATTTAGCCACTCTCCTTTATTTTCTCTTATTGGTTGTTCTTTTACATCAAGATTTTGATCACTGTGCATTAAAAGATCCATTTTCGTAGTATCTGAAAGTGTTCAGGCACCACAAGAATAAGCCATAGGCTACTCCTTTCAGGAATGTATCAAGGAAAACGGCTTTTTTTTTTCAGAGATTGAATTAGAAACGTAAAGAGCTCTGGAACTTTAGCACGTGTTAAATTAAATGGACAAATCGGACAACTTTGCCATTTCCCCGCAAGAAAACGAAAAACAAAATGGTTATTTAAAAATTAATTATATGTTCTCTTTGTAATCTTTTGTAACTATTCTCTGGCTGTATTGATTCATATCAGAAAATTTTATAATAGTTTTGACATTTAATTTAATAATATTGTCCACTCTAAATTATTTCGTCACCACGGGCCCCTCAGCAAATCCGGGCCCCAGGGCTACAGCAGCGCATGACCCTCCCTCTCGTCGGGCCCCTCAGCAAATCCGGGCCCCAGGGCTACAGCAGCGCCTGTCCCTCCCTCTCGTCAGGCCCCTCGGCAAATCCGAGCCCCAGGGCTACAGCAGTGCCTGCTCCTCCCTCTCGTCGGGTCCCTCAGCAAATCCTGGCCCCAGGGCTACAGCAGTGCCTGCCCCTTCCTCTCGTCGGGCCCCTCAGCAAATCCGGACTCCAGGGCTACAGCAGTGCCTGCCCCTCCCTCTCGTCGGGCCCCTCAGCAACTCCTGGCCCCAGGGCTACAGTAGCGCCTGCTCCTCCCTCTCGTCGGGCCCGTCAGCAAATCCTGGCCCCAGGGCTACAGCAGCGCCTGCTTCTCCCTCTCGTCGGGCCCCTCAGCTAATCCGGGCTCCAGGGCTACAGCAGTGCCTGCCCCTCCCTCTCGTCAGGCCCCTCAGCAACTCCTGGCCCCAGGGCTACAGTAGCGCCTGCTCCTCCCTCCCGTCGGGCCCGTCAGCAAATCCTGGCCCCAGGGCTACAGCAGCGCCTGCTTCTCCCTCTCGTCGGGCCCCTCAGCAAATCTGGGCTCCAGGGCTACAGCAGCGCCTGCTCCCCCCTCTCGTCGGGCCCCTCAGCAAATCCGGGCTCCAGGGCTACAGCATTGCCTGCCCCTCCCTCTCGTCGGGCTCCTCAGCAAATCCGGGCTCCAGGGCTACAGCAGTGCCTGCCCCTCCCTCTCGTCGGGCCCCTCAGCAAATCCAAGCCCCAGGGCTATAGAAGTGCCTGCCCCTCCCTCTCGTCGGACCCTCAGCAAATCCTGGCCCCAGGGCTACAGCAGTGCCTGCCCCTCCCTCTCGTCGGGACCCTCAGCAAATCTTGGCCCCCATAGCTACAGCAGTGCCTGCCCCTCCCTCTCGTCGGGCCCCTCAGCAAATCCTGGCCCCAGGGCTACAGCAGCGCCTGCCCCTCCCTCTCGTCGGGCCCCTCAGCAAATCCTGGCCCCAGGGCTACAGCAGTGCCTGCTCCTCCCTCTCGTCAGGCCCCTCAGCAAATCCGAGCCCCAGGGCTACAGCAGTGCCTGCCCCTCCCTCTCGTCGGGCCCCTCAGCAAATCCTGGCCCCAGGGCTACAGCAGTGTCTGCCCCTCCCTCTCGTCGGGCCCCTCAGCAATTTCGAGCCCCAGGGCTACAGCAGTGCCTGCTCCTCCTTCTCGTCGGGCCCATCAGCAAATCCTGGCCCCAGGGTTACAGCAGTGCCTGCCCCTCCCTCTCGTCGGGCCCCTCAGCAAATCCGGGCCCCAGGGCTACAGCAGTGCCTGCCCCTCCCTCTCGTCGGGCCCCTCAGCAAATCCGGGCCCCGGGGCTACAGCAGTGCCTGCTCCTCCCTCTCGTCGGGCCCCTCAGCAAATCCTGGCCCCAGGGCTACAGCAGCGCCTGCCCCTCCCTCTCGTCGGGCCTCTCAGCAAATCCTGGCCCCAGGGCTACAGCAGCGCCTGCCCCTCCCTCTCGTCGGGCCTCTCAGCAAATCCTGGCCCCAGGGCTACAGCAGTGCCTGCCCCTCCCTCTCGTCGGGCCCCTCAGCAAATCCGGGCCCCGGGGCTACAGCAGTGCCTGCCCCTCCCTCTCGTCGGGCCCCTCAGCAAATCCTGGCCCCAGGGCTACAGCAGTGTCTGCCCCTCCCTCTCGTCGGGCCCCTCAGCAATTTCGAGCCCCAGGGCTACAGCAGTGCCTGCTCCTCCTTCTCGTCGGGCCCATCAGCAAATCCTGGCCCCAGGGTTACAGCAGTGCCTGCCCCTCCCTCTCGTCGGGCCCCTCAGCAAATCCGGGCCCCAGGGCTACAGCAGTGCCTGCCCCTCCCTCTCGTCGGGCCCCTCAGCAAATCCGGGCCCCGGGGCTACAGCAGTGCCTGCTCCTCCCTCTCGTCGGGCCCCTCAGCAAATCCTGGCCCCAGGGCTACAGCAGCGCCTGCCCCTCCCTCTCGTCGGGCCTCTCAGCAAATCCTGGCCCCAGGGCTACAGCAGCGCCTGCCCCTCCCTCTCGTCGGGCCCCTCAGCAAATCCTGGCCTCAGGGCTACATCAGCGCCTGCTCCTCCCTCTCGTCGGGCACCTCAGCAAATCCGGGCCCCAGGGCTACAGCAGTGCCTGCTCATCCCTCTCGTCGGGCCCCTCAGCAAATCCTGGCCCCAGGGCTACAGCAGTGCCTGCCCCTCCCTCTCGTCGGGCCCCTCAGCAAATCCTGGCTCCAGGGCTACAGCAGTGCCTGCTCCTCTCTCTCGTCGGGCCCCTCAGCAAATCCTGGCCACAGGGCTACAGCAGCGCCTGCCCCTCCCTCTCGTCGGGCCCCTCAGCAAATCCAGGCTCCAGGGCTACAGCAGTGCCTGCTCCTCCCTCTCGTCGGGCCCCTCAGCAAATCCTGGCCCCAGGGCTACAGCAGCGCCTGGCCCTCCCTCTCGTCGGGCCCCTCAGCAAATCCGGGCTACAGCAGCGCCTGCTCCTGCCTCTCGTCGGGCCCCTCAGCAAATCCTGGCCCCAGGGCTACAGCAGTGCCTGCTCCTCCCTCTCGTCGGGCCCCTCAGCAAATCCTAGCCCCAGGGCTACAGCAGCGCCTGCCCTCCCTCTTGTCGGGCCCCTCAGCAAATCCGGGCTCCAGGGCTACAGCAGCGCCTGCTCCTCCCTCTCGTCGGTCCCCTCAGCAAATCCTGGACCCAGGGCTACAGCAGTGCCTGCCCCTCCCTCTCGTCGGGCCCCTCAGCAAATCCGGGATCCAGGGCTACAGCAGCGCCTGCCCCTCCCTCTCGTCGGGCCCCTCAGCAAATCCTGGCCCCAGGGCTACAGCAGCGCCTGCCCCTCCCTCTCGTCGGGCCCCTCAGCAAATCCTGGCCCCAGGGCTACTACAGCAGCGCCTGCCCCTCCCTTTCGTCGGGCCCCTCAGCAAATCCGGGCTCCAGGGCTACAACAGTGCCTGCTTCTCTCTCTCGTCGGGCCCCTCAGCAAATCCGGGCTCCAGGGCTACAGCAGCGCCTGCTCCTCCCTCTCGTCGGGCCTGGATAACACTACACTAATGCTCTCACAACAATGATCAACTGATCGGCGAACTGTCAAGTTAGAAGTTACCTTGTCGGATAAAATAAAGTTGCTTGATTGCAATTAACCAAATCAAAACCTTTCTATAATTAATGTATGCCGGCATTCCTTACCCCTGCTTCCTGTCTTTGTTCAGGCTGGTCCCACAGGTTGTGTCATAGCATTGTTGTTCACGTTTGATCTTCTCATGCAATCTGAAGGACTGGAAGACCTTGTGCTATCTTCAGAACCGCACCGTTCCCACAAGATGCCTAGTCTTGTTCAGGATATCCTGTCTTTCAACATGCCAATTGAACTATCTCTATGATTTTGAGAGCTTTTGATTTTCTTAGACTAGCGTTTTACAAAATGTTCTCATTGATGCCACTGGACTTGACCAACTTCGCTGACTTATAAAGTGTCCTGAGATTCACAACTAGTGGGACATGGGTTAGCAACCACGAGACGACTTTTTTGGGTTCCTCTCTTTCATTTTTGTTGTCTTTCTTTGTTCAACACTTGTCCTCTCCTGCCTAAACTGTATTACGGCATCATAGGGTGTCTAGTATTTTCTGCCTTTCATAGCACGTGCATTTCCACAATATTCTCATTGATTGAGGAGTCACAAGTTTTCTTTCTCCCTCTATCCAAGAAATTGAATGTTATGAAAGTCAGATGACCTTAAAACAACAGTAACCACCATTAATGACAATTACATATCATTCAAACATTTCTACACACATCAAAAAAAGTTTTGCATCACCTCGGTTCCAAGAGTTCCGGAACCGTTAAATACAAAGGGAATAGAGATCAACACAAACAACATTTCAGCTCGTTTTATTGCTCATGAGACCCACACATTGCATGTTGTACCATCATACAGCTAGACTTTCAGCATTTGTGGTCCAGATTGCAGTACACACCACTACCTCTAATACCCAGTAGCACGTCCTCTTGCATTGATGCATGCCTGTATTCGCCGTGGCATACTATCCACAAGTTCATCAAGACACTGTTGGTCCAAATTGTCCCACTCCTCAACGACAATTCGGCGTAAATCTCTCAGAGTGGTTGGTGGGTCAAGACGTCCATAAACAGCCCTTTTCAACATATCCCAGGCATGTTCGATAGGGTTCATGTCTGGCGAACATGCTGGCCACTGTAGTCGAGCGATGTCGTTATCTTGAAGGAACGCATTCACAAGATGTGCACGATGAGGTCGAGAATTGTCGTCCATGAAGACAAATGCCTCTCCAATATTCTGCCGATATGGTTGCACTATGGGTCGGAGGATGTCATTCAGGTATCGTAAAGCCGTTTCGGAGCCTTCCATGACCACCAGTGGCGTACGTCGGCCCCACATAATGCCACCCCAAAACATCAGGGAACCACCACCTTGCTGCACTCGCTGGACAGTGTGTCTAAGACGTTCAGCCTGACCAGGGTGCCTCCAAACACGTCTCCGACGATTGTCTGGTTGAAGGCATATGCGACACTCATCGGTGAAGAGAACGTGATGCCAATTCCGTGGGGTCCATTCAGCATGTTGTTGGGCCCATCTGTACCGCGCTGCATGGTGTCGGGGTTGCAAAGCTGGACCTCGCCATGGACGTCGGGAGTGAAGTTGCGCATCATGCAGCCTATTGCGCACAGTTTGAGTTGAAACACGACGTCCTGTGGCTGAACGAAACGCATTATCCAACATGGTGGCATTGCTGTCAGGGTTCCTCCGAGCGGCAATCCGTAAGTAGCGGTCATCCACTACAGTAGTAGCCCTTGGGCGGCCTGAGCGAGGCCTGTCATCGACAGTTCCTGTATCTCTGTACCTCCTCCATGTCCGAACAACATCGCTTTGGTTCACTCTGAGACGCCTGGAAACTTCCCTTGTTGAGAGCCCTTCTTGACACAAAGTAACAATGCGGACGCGATCGAACTGCGGTATTGACCTTCTAGGCATGGTAGAACTACAGACAACATGAGCAGCGTACCTTCGTCCTGGTGGAATGACTGGAACTGATCGGCTGTCGTACCCCCTCCGTCTAATAGGCCCTGCTCATGCATGGTTGTTTACATCTTTGAGCAGTTTTAGTGACATCTATGAACAGTCAAAGGGACTGTATCTTGGATACAATATACACAGTCAACGTCTATATGCCGGAGATCTGGGAACCGAGGTGATGCAAAACTTTTTTTGATGTGTGTATGATGATGAGTTTGCACAAGAACTGGAACAATTCCTGGTTATTTTTATTACGGTACCTCAACTCAGTTTTTCTACATAAGCTATATGGATGTTTGACCCTATGATGGGTACATTTAACTATATTCAATATCAGATCAGACTTCAGAAACTGGATGGCAATAATCCAATAGTTGGAAACCTTGTACATATCATAAATTTTCCTGAATACTAGCGCTCATAAGGTAAGGTGAATATCTGGCCATATCTACACACTACCAGTAGTGCCCGACTTCGCCCGGTGGATTTATTTGTTTTATGGATGATAATGAATACTACTACAGAACTGGAGCGCTCAAGGATAAGGATCGGAAAGCACCAACGCTTATTACAGCTGATAACCTCAGTATAGGCCTACTAGCTTGCCACGGTGGGTGGGTGAGTGGCCAACGTGTCGGTCTACTAACCCAAAGCTTGCAGGTTCCCTCCTGGTCGTGATAAGTGATTTCTGAAAGGCGGCAAAAATTACGACACCATGTCATACGATGTTGGCATGTCAAAGAACCCATTTGAATTCAGTAGGCCGTGTTCATAATGATAAAATTAATCTCGGGAGTTTCCGCCAACACAAAGCTCCTCATTTCTCTACTAGAAAGCGCTATAGTGTTCAAGGAGCTTATATATCTAGCCTCCTTGACTTTCATAGTGCTTCAAGGAACATCGAAATTCGACATGCAAGCTACCCTTTGGGTGTCAAATAACAAAGCTTGCATCCCGCACCGAGGCCATATGTCTTGACTCGCGAGTTATTTTACGTGGAAGAACTCCGCCTTCAACTACTGCTGCCTTCTACACAAGGGTATTTGCTGCTCATGGAAAAACTCCACTTAAAGAAGAGTGACATATGATGGGACTTGGACACGACGGAAGCAATGACTGGAAAAGGGGAGGATTTGAGTTGAGACACATTGTAACACGCTTTGCTGTGCATGGTTTTCATCATAAACTTTTTCAGTAAAAAGTTTGCATCTACCAGGTCCAGATTGCATATGTGAGCGGTGTGGTCATGCAATGTACTGCGAACAAAGAAGAGAATCTTTGACATCATTCTGTAGTCAAAGTTAATGGGGGTTTTAGTGTACCGTAACCCATTACCGATTATTATTCATTTTGTATGATTGATAGCTGCAATAAATTATGAGGTAAGTTACAATTTTATCCCATAAGAAAGGGTTCCTGATGACAAAGTACAACAATTAATAATAGCAGCACCATCAATCACGTCTATTCCAGCTTAACATTCAGGTAATCAACCTTTTTGCCAAGTAGGAGCCTACCACTGTCTCATGGAGATGGTATTGCTGATGTTCTCCAGAATCCCTTATCGCACTTGTTAAACAAATGTGATTGATTACAAATTGCAGTCTTCTTTCAGTGAGGTGGTCTTCAGTTGTTGATGTAACTGAGGTTTTGCATTTAGAATACTCAATAGAAAAAGAATTTTCAAGGGATCATCAAAAGCGATCTATTCCCTTCACAAGTCAGTTCTTGAGTAATCTTCTACTTCTGGAGACGATAAACAAGAGGAGTAGGGGAGAACGGAGGAATGAAAGTCATTTAAGAATTGCGAAATCCCAAATGTATGACCCAAATATCACGTGTTGTTGATTTCTTAGGGGCTTTGCGACATCATGGTAAGGTAGCCCCATGTACTTGTGTAGAATGTGTCTGATAACCTGTGTCACTGTGACGTCTGCACTAGTGAATGTATTTGTAATTAAAGTAGGATTTGGGTAGGAAGTGGCCGTGGCCTTGAGTTAGGTACCATCCCAGCATTTTCCTGGAGCAAAAGTGGGGAAACCACGGAAAACCACTTCCAGGATGGCTGAGATATGAATCAAACCCATCTCTTCTCAGTTTTGCATCACGAGGCTGAGCGTACCCCGTTCCAGCCCTCGCAACAGAATTGAAATTTCTTGGGAAAGCCGGGAATCGAACCCGGACAGCCAAGAAGTGGTCAAACATTTTGTATTTTGGTCGTTGCCCTAGAAACAAATCCCTTCTGTTAGAAAATTCCAAAACCAATCCAACCCAAAATAAATTGCTTTTGAAGAATTGTATCTCCTTCCAAAAGTACTGTATACACCTGCGGCTTCGGTGGCGTAGTTGGTAGCACGCTGAGCTTCTAAGCCCAAGATCGCGGGTTCAAACCCGGCCGAAGCCGTCGGATTTTTTAAGAGAGTTAAAAATCCCTCAGTATGCCTTCCTTCGGAGGGAAAGTAAAGCCGGTGGTCCTATGTCATAGATTTATGCCATTTTAAAGAACCTTCCACTAATTACACCTGTGTGAATAAATTTTATAGGTTAGGAATGTAAACAACGCTATTAGGTTCCTACGTTCGTTCCCAAGAGCCGACTGCGGTGGTGTCTAGTCGCTAAGTTCTGAACTAGGCTTAGTAGTCGTTGACGGTGCCGTTTGGCGGCAAAAGTAGGAACTATTTGATAAATTCAAAGTTGCAGTCCTTACTAGAATTAAAAAACAGATGCACACACTAATACAGCAATCACAATTAACACCGGTTATCAGACAGATTCTACACACACCCCAAGTACACGGGGCTACATGAGCGCGTTGTCGCAGTCCCTAAACTGAGGAACCAACCAACCAACTGTATGCACCACTAATTTTTCAAAATGAACTTACTTTGTAGAAGAACAACAATGTCGCATTTAATTCACAGAACAGGAATAATAACGTTTTTCATCACGAAATACCGCTAAAAATCCAATAGCAAGGGTCATTACATGAGAGTACACAACGTGATGAGTTTCGGACATTTTTCGCATATATCGCAAATGCACCCACATGCCACACACTCTTCTACTGTGTAAGGTTAGAATACAAAATTACAGGTTAGTTGCTGAAATAGTATTTGAGATACTGATCAAATATTTCGCATGATCGCCATGTTGAATTCGTGGTACTGAAATGTGAAAAGTACGGTTGAGGTTGGATAGAGTAATGATAATTCCCTACCAAGCTAATCACAGCTTATTAGGGGGTGCACACAAATGCGCATGCACACATGGAAGAGGCGATCCCGTAAGCCTATACAGAATTTCATTTTATGATAATGGAGTTTAAAATATCACTTGGCCACCTCACTAACATGCTGAGCTTCTACGCCCAAGATCGCGGGGTCAAACCCGGCCGAAGTCGTCGGATTTTTTAAGAGCGTTAAAGATCTCTCAGTATGTCAGTTTTGTCAGGGGGTCTTGCAGTACGCATGCGCAGCCCGCCTATTCCAACTCTAAATATATTGGCTGGCAGTCAGTTGCTACTACTTCCTGCATGATAATTTGTTCACGTGTGTGTGTATTGTTACCTTCCTTCCTACTGTCGATATTCCTACAAGCCTTTGTGTTAACTTTTAATGATAGAGCGTACAGTCACTCGTCCTGCTAGAAGGACCTTCCGGCAGTACTTTGGGTTATCAGAGTGTAATAATACTGCAGATCTGTAAATATTCTAAAACAGTGTAATATAACTCATATTGACTAATAAAATAACTGTCTCGTAATCACTTAATGACTATAAAACGTATAAACGTATAAAGTATAAACGCCTTTTCCTACTGTACAGAGACTATGTAAATGTATGTGAAGTATAAAGAAGTTGTAAAAATTTTAAGATCTAAAATAGGCTATATAAAAATGTAAAAAAATGGGATTTATTTCCATACAACTTGAGCCATTTAGTGGTATCATAATTACTAGTAAATAACGAGCGATTCCATGCATTTCCGCTGTTTGGAGCATCGAAATAGGTAGCAAAAACATAAGCACGGTCGTCCTTGCGTTTAATCGCCGCCATTACCGAATGGTCAGAGTTACCAACTTCAGACTTGCATGCGCTGATTCGTTACATTTCCATCTTTATAATGGAAAAAAGAACGGTCTTGCCAGCAGGACGCTTCGTCCTCATATAAGCAATTGAATTACGTACTCAAATGAGGACGTAACGTCCTGCCGGCAGTGCCTTGTACGTTCTATCATTAACAGTGTGGCAGTATCAGGTATAGTGACCAACTTAATGTTTTTGGAATGCGCGATACGCAGTGAGCGGGAAGACAACTGCAGTTCAAACCCGACTGCCAACCCCTGGCGTGATATCAGTAAAAGAACTTTCCACTAACTACACTTGTGTGAAGATAAAATTTGTATGTTAGATTTGATTAACGCTACGGTATAGCCTATTGGTTCCAACGTTCACCACCATGTGTTGGTTGCGATAGCATATAGAAGCCAAGTCCGCAGCTAGGTGTCGTTGACGGTGGCATTTGGTAGCAAAAGTAGAAACTACTTGAAATTGATCGTCTGCAGTCCTTACTTGAATTACAGATACAGCCATCACAATTAACACCGGTTATCAGACAGACCCAAAGTGCACGGGGCTACATGACCGCGTTGTCGCGGCCCGTAAACTGAGGAACCAACCATCGCTAACAACACAATATCTTCAGCTGTATTTAGTGTTAATTTGGAACGAATGCTGTAAAAGTGTGATGCACTAAGGAATTTGTATTAAATAAACACTTCTTAGCAAGCTCATTTCTTGCGTACGAAAGTGAAAGTCATTTAGAATAAAGAGTTTGAAGGAAATAAAACATATATTTGCAGGAAATATACATCCGCCAGCACAAACTGAGCAGCATAACATCAATTATCATGGGATTAATAACATTTCTGTTTGTTTTGAATCATTATTTCTTCTTGAAGAAGACAATACGAACATCAATGAAAATCATGGTTACATTATAAAAGTTCCTTTTCAAAACTAAAGTAATAATAATGACGTGTGATCTCCGGAGAGGGTTGGTGTGGGTCTTTCGAGTTGACGCCTTTAAGCACCTGCGCGTTGTGAAGGAGAAATGAATAATAAAGACGACACAAACACAGTGAGAGTAGGCTATCTTCTTCTGGTGAACCCATATTTTAGTCTCTTGTCCTTAAGGTCGTTTCCCTTGCATCATCAGCTTCTCCGTGGCTCCAGTGCGTCTTGAGACGCCTCGCGGAGATCGGAGGTTCGAATTCCAGTGCTGATATCGGCTATCCTGAGTGCGATTTTACCCCGCTTTTTCCCACGCTCTCTCCAGGTAAAACGCTAGCCACGGTGGGTGAGTGGATAGCGTGTCGTTCTACTAACCCCAAGATTGCAGGTTCGCTCCTGGCCGTGGTAAGTGGTTTTTTTTTTAAGGCGGCAAAAATTCGACACGCATGTCATACGATGTTGGCATGTCAAAGAACCCATTTGAATTCAGTAGGCCGTGTTCATAATGGAAAAATTAATCTCGGGAGTTTCCGCCAACAGAAAGTTCCTCATTTCTCTACTAGAAAGCGCTATAGTGTTCAAGGAGCTTAAATATCTAACCTCCTGACTTTCATAGTGATTCAAGGAACAACGAAATTCGACATGCAAGCTACCCTCTGGGTGTCAAATTACAAAACTTGCACCCGGCACCCGAGGCCATTTATTATTATTATTATTATTATTATTATTATTATTATTATTATTATTATTATTCATGGTAAACGTGAGTGTAGTACCTTATTTCAAGTCCTGAGGGACCTATCTCCATCCCTGCCCCTAATACAGCCACGCACAATCAAAGAAACACAGGTTATAAGACACGTTCAACAAACACCCAAGTACACGGGGATGCATAACTACGATGTCCAAGCCCCTTAAATGAAACAACAACAGTTTAGTTTCAATGTTATTCACATTTATTTTGAATTTTATTTTTCTATCTATGTGTTGTTAGCATTTTCCAAATGAAACTTTGTTGTTGTTGTTGACTGGTTTGATGCAGCCCTCAATGCCTCCCTGTCCTGAGCTAATCGTTTCAACTCTACATTGCCTAGCTACCACACCTTACATCCGAGGCTATCTGTTTAACATATTCTAACCTTGGTCTACCCCTACAGTTCTTGTCCTCGACCCTTCCTTCCATAACTAAGTTTGCTATTTCCGGCGTGTCTCATCTCTTTATTTACAGCTGTCAGAAACATCTCTCCTCTCCCACACGTCTTAATACTTCATTTGTAACTCTATATACCCATCTGATCTTCATCATTCTCCTGTAACACCACATTACAAACGCTTCAATTCTCCTCTTTTCTGCTGCACCAACAGTCCAAGTTTCACTTCCATACAGCGCCACGCTCCAGACAAAAGCTTTCAAAAAGACTTTATAATACCTAAATCTATATTTGATGCCAACAGAATTCTTTTCTGTAGAAATGCTTTCCTTGCCTGAGCCAACCTGATCTTTATATCCTCTTTGCTTCGTCCATCACTGGTTATTTTGCTTCGTAAGTAGCAGAAGTCTCCTACTTCCATTAGCTTTTCACCTGCCAATTTGACGTCAGTGAAACTTTAAGAAGTTTATACTGTAAGTACTTTTTAAAATTACCGTTTATCTAAGCCTGACTTTTACCTCGGACTCCAGAAAAAGTAACAGATCTTACCCCTTAACTGGCAGTGTCTTGTGATTCTAGATCAGATACATGTGTGGACCTGACCTGTTATCATAGGATCAGGTTAGACAAGGATTTGTGAAAGAAGTGGTCTGCGGGAAAGTCAAGGTCTAACAATTTTGAATTTTGTCCCTAAGGAATACATTGATGAGTCGTAAATCTACAGAGATGAGTGTAGTAAGAAGCGAACGCGGGAACAAATGTCTATGTTATATTTCTTACTTATTGTGAAAAACAGCAATAATAATGGGACAACAGATAATAAGACGTTTGTTCCGTAAACCTGTATGTTAGGTAGTCAGCAGAAAGGAGGAGAAGGGGGAGGGGCAGGGGGGGGGGGGGAGATGACCTCTTAGTTCCGCCCCTTAAAACAACAATAACTAATAACTAGGTAGTCAGCCCGAAGGTTGGTTGGATCCTCAAAGAGTACCGCCATGTTGGTTATATGGGTAGATAACCACAAAAACCCAAGTAGAACCTTTCACAGCATCCACAGGCACGTACTGTGCCCCGGATGTCATTACTCAGCACCACCCATACCTCAGTAGCTTCCATATAATCACAGCCATGAATGAGGCTGAGACCTCGGTGAGAAGCCACATTTTACTCTAGCCTGTGCCAACAAACAAATGCAAATGTACTGCATTCATCCGTAAACCAACACACTACAACGTGCGCGCTACTCTCTCTCTCACGTAATGGAGGTAAACAGAAAGGAACAGCATTATTTTAAGTTTAATGTTATTGTTTGACCCTACTTATAATGTAATTAGTCTGTGACAATAATGTTCCTTTAAATGTAAAACGTCTATGAACGCGATTCTTTGCCGTGGTCAAGGTATTTTTTTTATTAAGATTCAAAATACAACTATGGTGCTTTTCCTTTCGGCATTTAAACACAATAATTTCCACAAATGAGCTTAGTAATACACAGCTGATAACACCAGAATAGCCTCCGGACTAGAATGTGTTCATTATATGCTATCCTTCATTATTGCCGCGTTCGAGTGTTGTGTACACTCCTGCGAATGTTTCTGACTTAGGAATTCCATTTTGCAACAGGTAGCGCACAAGCAGTTTCAACAAATGAGTGACGGCACGCGAATCGTTTCAACAAAATCCCGTATACTTTCGTATACCATTCATCCGAGTGCGATGAAACCTTGGTGAGTAGTTGAGCACGCTCCCACAAATGTTTTGAGATAGTGAATCCATTTTACAACAGTTTAGAGGCAGTTAACGGAAAAAGAAAAGAAGAAAAAATGTGTATCCAAAAGCACTTCAAAAAAGTTACAACGCCAACACTTTCTTTGATTGGCATTGCAACGCATGCTGGGTACAGCCAGTAAATAAATAAAATTAAAAACATGGGTTGATGACCACGTTGTTGGAATACAAGCCACAGCAACGGCAGTGGGAGATGTAATATTTGAGTTTCCACGGCCCTAGTTGTAAGAGGGCTTAAGAAACAGAAACTAAGCATAGCTACTTAAATTGTGGAAAAGCTGAGTAAAGTAGGTTTATGTCCCGTTGTCATATCACAGAACGATAACTCGGAACCCCTGCGACTGATAGGCCTACACTTGCTATCAGCACAAGTACGTGCGTGTGCAAGACGATCAATAATATCGCTCCTACGTTAGGGCTCTCAGGAGAATGGTGGCTTAGAAGAACGTGTTCCATTGAAACAACATGCTATAGTTCTCTCACTTCCCTCCTTGACGAGCGGCTCACCTTTGTAACCCAGCTAGATGGATATGTTTACATTCCATATCTGCGGGGAGCCGAAGCTTTCGCAGCTAGAGGTTCAGTGTTATCAACTGTCAACCGTAGCCACTGAGAGCAAGCAGCGAGACTGTGCAGAACTACGTGCAACACTGGATACCTGACACGCGAGCAGGCCGCCAGGACCAGAGTGTGCACTCGACGTGGAGAGATAGAACAAGCATGCTATTGGTCAGCAGCAAACAATGGTTATTGTCGGCACGTACTATCTAAGGCCACTTAGCAGCGTTTCTATGTAGCACTTCCGTTCATGAATACTATATACAGGGTGTTTCAGAAATACTTTTACAAACTTTGGAGATTGGTTCGTTATACCAAAACAAGAAAAAAAGTTCATATACACATATGTCCCAAAATCCTTCGTTTTCGATTATTTAATGAAATAACATTGTACAGTGTCACATTAATTGACAGCCTGTTTGGAAGTAGACAGGCTCGCCATCAGCACCAGTTTAGGATTAATGTGTGGGCTGGCATTGTAGGTCCATGCGTTCTACCAGCACGTCATACAGGTGCTGTCTCCAGAGACTTTATCCAGAACACCCTGTCAGACTTACTGCATGATGTGCCACTGCAAATACGACAACGTATGTGGTGGATGCATGATGGGGCTCCTGCACACTTTAGTCACCTTGTTCGCGCTGCACTGACGTGGATCTTCCAGGACAGATGGTTGGGCAGAGGAGGACCCGTTCCATGGCTTGCACGGTTGTTAGACTTTTATCTGTGGTGTCAGGAACCTTTTTTTTTTTTGATATTTCATGTGTTAAAAACACTTCCAAACAGACTGTCAATTAATGTGGCACTGTACAATGTTCTTTCATTAATAAAGCGAAAACGAATGAGTTAGGTACATATCTGTATGTGAACTTTTTTTCTTGTTTTGGTGTAAGGAACCAATCCCCAAAGTTTGTAAAATTATTTCTGAAACACCCTGTAGATAAAAGAGAGCGTTCACAAACAGCCACCGCCACAGAAAAGTGGCGCAGCAGTCTGTGTAGTTGACTTCTCCGCTGGTGGCCACAAAAAGTAGCGTTTCTCTTCGCGAACCCAGGAACTATATTGTTGGTTTCAGACGAGGCTGCCTGCAGCCACGCCACTAGTGTAGTTTAGTGGCGCATACGTAGCGCGACAGTAGCGCTACTAACGGCTCGCCACATGGTTGTCTATTTTGCTATTCCCATGTTCCTATTATTTCTTTTTTGCTACGGGCTTGGGCCTGTATTTATTGCCTTGTTTTCTGTACCCTTTCCGAATATTGTTACTGATACCATCTAAGAGCTCTTGAAATGTTTTTTTCGCATGCGAAAGTACGCAAAGAACTTTTCGTCATCCTATTGTGGATCATCGAATAAGGTGTAGAACAGTCCTCGATTCTGTCTTTCCAAAACCAATGGATGGACCCAGAATCTTCTTGTTTTCCGTTGAAGTCTCTTTCTCCTCCGTGTGCAGAGCATGGCAAGAATTATATCACCTTCTAAGTCATTGTTTACTGGAAAACTGACGCGTTCTCCACCCGGGTATCAAACAGTAGCAGGGCCACCTAGGCTTGGTAGAAGCGCCACCAATATGACGCTAACGCTTAGCAAAAGCACCACAAACGCCTGTAAGAATTCATTGATGGTGCTACCAACGCGCTACGATGCAGCGCTGCTAAGTGGCCTCGTCTGAAGGGGCCCTAAGGGCCCTTACACACCAGCGTTTTTCTGTCGTCGTTGTCGACTGCGAAAAGTGGTTCATGTGTGCCGTTATCATATAATGCAATGGGAAAAATTCTACCCCTTACAGACGAACGCTTTCCCGACCACATGTAAACCACTGTCGCTAGCTGTAGCCGATCCCGACTGCAGTGCTTTCCTTTTCAGACGAGCCACATCATGGCAAGTTCCCGCTCGCAGTGATCGAGATGGAGTCGGCTTTCTTCTGTCTACGTAGGTATATTGCATTCCGTTCCTCATATCACAGTATCTATCCTTGAAATGGAATGAAAATCCTCAGCCTGCTTCCAGTAGGGAATGGAATGAATGAAGCCCCCATCTAGCGGCGAGGATTTGAACTGTGCCGGCTGACGAAGCCTGTCGCACTCCCCTGGGGGCAATGATTAAATGAATGGTTCAGGGATTTGAACCATTGACCCAGCGGTGAGAGGCCAGCGTGCTGCCGGACTTCTACAATTGGATGTATCCACATTCTTCGCGTTTTCCTTCTCTTTTTTGCGTCTTCGCATGAGCAAAATAAGTACAGTCTCCTCTTCAGAATCCATACAGTGAATGACCGACATTCCACTTGCCGAACGACATTATTAAACCCCATTATATTACTCCATCTGCGGTGAAGCTGGCAGGACCACAAAATGTGTCCATACTGAACTACAGAAGTGGTCGGGGCTGCGACAAAGAAGCGTATTTTTTCAGTCGATAGATAAACGCTCTTCTGAAGGGGCCCTAACGTTTGAGTCGCCGCTCGTTAACGAGGAAAGTGAGAGAACTATACGTGATGTTATGTTGCTTGAGGTGGGAAATACACATGCGCAAGCCGAGTTGAGTGTATGGCTCATGCGTTGTGGTTGGATATTTGCGGCTTTGCTTTGTTTGTAAACACATGGCATTGCACATGGCTTCTATTCTATTCAAACCTTGTTTTCATGCCTTCATTTTTCTTAGGCGCCAATATTTCTTCATTCCTTTGCTTCCTGTTCATCCATCCATCGCCGTTTCTGGCTCCTGGAACCCTTCAGATGTGAGTACTGTATCTAGTGTCGGAATGTGGCTCTGTTTTGGATGTCTTGTTCTTGCTGGTCCTTCTTGGTGTTAAGAAACCACTTCCCATATGAGCAGGCTTCTTGGTGAATTTGTTAAAATGTTTAAAAATTATTATTATTATTGTTAATATTGTTGTCTTTAGATAATGATGTATAATCGTATCAGAAACATACATTTTAAACATATAACACAGTTATTATATTATATTTGCCCAAGACTTGGCTACTCCAGTGCACTCTGTGCTCTCCGACGAAGATCTTCTTCCGTGCAGGATGCTGGGCACACGGCACAGTCGACACTCAGTCATATGCTGAACAGTCTGGTCTTCTCCACAATCACATTGAATATCATCCTGGTCAATGTAACCCCATCTTGCCATATTAACCCCTGATCTGCCTACTCTAGAGCGCAGTCTATTCAGGGACTTCCAAGTCGTCCATTTCTCGTCATAGCCAGGAGGTAGAGTTTCAGAAACATTTTCCCAACCAGGGGGAAGGTTGGTCGTAGCCCTCCACATTTGCAACCTAGCTTTTTCAGCAGTGGTTCTAAGTTCCTTTGATGTTCTAAAGAAACTCTTCCTCGACTTCAGTCGTTGCGGCTGCGGTTCGTGTCCATATAGAGGATGAGTTCTTTCATGCTCCACTGCCTTTCGTTCCTTGTTCGCAGCTATTTCTCTTCGAACAGGGGGTGGTGCTGTTCATGCGAGGAGATAAAGCCATTAACTGGAGTTGATTTCAAGCCCATTCTGCAGGTACATGGGCGCCCGCAGGATATTTTCTAGAGGGGGGGGGGGGGCAAATTATAATTTTCATTTCATTAACCCCCCCCCCCCCAATTTTTGTTTCATTTCTTACTTGCTTGGTGAAATTCATTATTTGACTACTCTCAATTCGTTGGCTACTTTATGGCAAGATTGGGAGGAATGTTTTGTTTTTAGTTCACAGTTTTTGTCCATGAAAGTCCGCGTTTCGACTTTTGTGATTCATTGTCATAATGTTGAGGTCTTAAAAACAGGTAAAAAAATAGTGGTATCACCATGTATCGACAACACCGTAATATAAAAATCAAGCAGTTCATTAAAATGCTCATGTAAATCCAGTTTGCCTATTTTCTAAATAACTGGAGGACATATTTTCAGATATTTTCAAATTGCTGACTTAAATTAAACTGTGGAAATGCAGTCGATCAATACGACTATAAGCCCAATTAAATTAGGATTAAATAGGCTTTTCCGCTCATATAAGTAGGCTACATGTTGCGCATCGGAAATTGCCTTGCAAGAAGATTCCATTGGAATCATAAATCCTACAACATTACGAAGTCTATCAGTATTGAATCACCATTTTGTCTCAACTGATCTGCTGTCTACATTCGATTGAGAGTGCGAATCTCAGTCGCTTTCATAACGGCACAAAAACACCGCAGAACAATTTAACTATTAGCCTACCTATAAATTGCTTCGATCGCAGAAAATGTAACACTACGGGTTAAGAATCTACAACAATAGTAGATTGCTGTTCATTTGTAGCAATAATTGCTCTGTTCTCAACAAATGGATCACAGTACTATGGCACACCTTGATAAAAATATACGGCATTTCGCAACACGAATATCGATCGTAGTAAGGCAGAACGGCGCAAAATTAGACGAGTGTACAACACTGTCAGGCCCGTATTTAGGGCTCCTGAAGCCCCTGGGCAAAATAAAATAAAAATAAAAAATCTTTGCTACCCCCGACTTTAAAATACGTAGATTTATTAAAGTTTACTTAACTGAGCTTGCATTCAACTATGAGTGTCAAACACTATAAATGTGTTTACTAAAATTACAAATAGAATAAAAACTTAATTCAAAGATTTTACATTGAAATTTTAAAAGATATACACAACCAATAGCAAAATCACCAATTATTTAAATAACAAGGGGATTCCTTCCTTCCTTGTCATTTGCAAACAAGATTAAGATTTTGTAACATTTTTAAAAGTCCTTAACTGTGGTGATGACTATTGTGGTTCAATAAAAACAAACATGATAAGAATAAATAATATACACTGTGGTGTGACCTTACCTGTGATAGTATAATATAATAAGTTGTTGTTGAGCGCCAGATTCCTATTTAAGACAGTGAATCGAAATTTATTAATTAATCCTCGGCTATCAGCAGTAGAGTGGAGACCACTTACCCGGGCCGTAGTGAGACAAAGTCATCTAACCAATCCAGTATTTAATCAAGGAATATGATTGCCTTAAAGTACTAACTACAATGAAAGAAATAGGCATTACGTTGAAGAGAATGAATTTATTGACTCAAGAACAAAATATTAATAAAACAGAATAGTGATAGTCACACAATTGAATTTAAAATTACTCAATGCGGCAATTAATTTAAAAGGAACTGAACATTTAAAATGAATTGAAAGTTAATTGAAGTTAAATTATAATAGAGACGATAGTTTTATTTAATTGTTTGCTCACCCATTCGAAGATTCGTCATATTTAAGAAATGATCGATGATCTCGATGTTACGTCGCTTATGTTTAAAAAAATGATGTGATATCTCAATTACTATGAAATATCCTCATTAAATACGTTGCCATCTGTAGAAAGACTCTTGACCAGGGATATAACCCCTTATGTATTGATATAGATTTCGGCAAGACATCGTACTTTGCCAACTCTGTTTGCTCAGTTCATTAAGACCCAGAGAGCAAGGTTACCACTTCCTCCCTTCATTGATAGCTATTGATGAATGCCCCTCTTGTCCGATGTCGCAGGTACAAATACTAATGACTTCCTTGTCACGTGGTGTCACAGCTTCCCTCTCTCATTATCCTTCTCCATTCTTGACTCATAACTTGCAGCTTTGACGCGTATATGGCCTACAGTAGTGACGTATTGGTTACACCATAGTTGAAATATAATGTTCCAATCCTTCTCGAAGGAACTAGATTGTGCGCACGTGATGGTTACTCATATTGGGTTTCTTTGCATCTCGAAAATGACGCAGTTTGCTGTGGTGAAATTATTACTACGTCGTTCAGTTTGTGACGCATTGGGTTGATCCTATTTGGCAATCTAGTTGCATTATATATTTTACTTCGTCTCTTTACAAATAATTGTTAATAAAAATATTTCTGACTATAATAATAAAAACCGCTTACAATTATCTGATATAAAAATCATCTCATGGATGTACTAATTAATAATAATAATAACATGATAAATGAATAACCCTTTAAATATAATAAGTATGTGATCGAATCGTTACAATCGCCCCTAAGATAAATAATTTAAATGACATTTCACATTATTTCTCTTACCCCATCCAACATTAAAAAAAAACTATAAATTTAAATATTATAACCCCCAAAAAGACAACATACAATATACTCTTCATCAATACATAAAAATATACAAGAAAGATATTCTTCACAAAAATTCACATTTTAACTTTCATTTATCTCATTCTTCCAAATGTTCATAATGTTCATTCTTCTTTATATTTATGCTGTAAAGAAATATACATAAATGCCCTTCACTTTTAATTTTGACATATATGTCAACGCTGCACTTGTCTTGGTGATCGTATGCTTGACATACAATTTTGTCTTCATATCTAGTGAACGTAGTTTTCATCAGTCTGGTGTAGAATTACATTGTTGTATTTCCATCTGATTAACATATTAAAACTATCACAGCACACGATATGCAAACAACACAATATTCCTTTCGTCTCTATAAAGGTACTACTCAAATGCAGTAAAATATCAATAATTGAAGAAAAAAAAATAACTTAGCAAGATACCTAAGGCAATTCCAATTTCAGTGCATATGTCATACCTGTAAATATTTCCCCAAATACATAATGACATCGAAATACCTTAAAGCAGTTATTAAACAGTTCACTTAAATATCCAAGTTATTACTCATCTGCCTTCGTGGCTTAATTCTTACTTAGGCCACGGCCGGCTCCTTTCAAATTAATACTTCCTAAGTCTCCACGACTTCTTAACTTCTCTTAAAACCATAATTCCTCTTCACTACTTCTCGAAAACAATAACTTGAATTTTCAAAATCACCAATAAACATAAAATCTGACTTCTCGTTCACTTTATAAATTTTAACTTAGCGTCAAGATATAACTTTACTGTATTGTCATTCCTTACTTACCATAACAAAATGATTAAGACTTAGACAAAATACTACTCAATACCTGAATTACGTATATCACTAAACTATTTCACAAAAACTCATGACAAACTCCTCGGAATAAATATTTCGTTCCACAAAATATTAATGCTCTTATACTTTGAATTTAGTCTATACATGATTCGACTTCTGGCTGAATACCTAAAAACCCCCCTAAGTTTTCTCTCAAAACTCTTAATTAAGTCCTACAGACATCACTTCCTACTTGTTCTGACCGCCTGGAGTATAGCTTATTCCTACTACACCAGAATCTCTCAGAACTCTCAACAATTCATCGTGACATCACACGTCACATACAAAAAAAACTCCCCTATTCGTGGTATAATCCCACTTCTTCTTACTGTTACAGGTCACCTCTTACTGACCAATAACACACTAAATTTCAGCTAAAAAATCTTACATGCTTCGACTAATTCCTTGGAATAATAACATCACACTTAGCTTTCCTAATTATTGTCTTCCTAAAATAATGACAGTGTTCCTGTTGATAGTCAATAACACCGACACTCTTAATTAGCAAATATTTTCCCATAATCACTTCATAAAGCAAGTCCTGAGTCATAACACAGTTCAGATATTCTCTGCTCTACCAAATTAAATGCGTAAATTACACCTGCCTTTAATTGAAACTTCATTATTACCCCTTAGGTATACTCACCTTACATTACTAACTTATTCTTGTCTTCAAAATATAAACTTCTCTTTACTAACTCCGTATGACATAAATAAAACTAATTTCCTGTCTACTAAAAAAATGATTTACTTTTAAAATCCTTAAAACTTCGAATTATAATAAATTCCTTTCAATATTAGTAAATATTATGTCAACCTTTTAATTATAATTATTATCTTTACTTTTACCTGTGTAGGACAACAATCTACCACATAATTAATTCGTTAGTAATTATCAGTAACTTTTTACTACAAAGTGGTTTAGCTCGATAACAAGCCTTGTAATATCTTTAAAACGTGCGTAACTGTAACAAAAACTTGGACAATCTTACCTTTGTAATCTCTTATTACCTTGTGTGCATCCATCCATATATACTTAAAAAAAACTCCCTTATTAACTTCACGTAGTCCCGTAGATACCATAAAAAATAATTATTGCTCAACGGAATATACCTCGCTGACCTACTTCCTCTTACCAAAAACTTCCTCCAACCTACTTCATTTGGCATCTTACCAAAAACTTCCTCAAAAAACAACTTCATTTGGCATCTTACCAAAAACTTCCTTAAAAAACAACTTCATTTGGCATCTTACCAAAACTTCCTCCTTAAAAAACTTCATTTGGCATCTTACCAAAACTTTAAAACCACATTGCTCAACGGCATTACCTTCGTTGGCCTACTTCTTCAAACTCACGTCCATTTACGTGAAAATACACACATACACACACACATATCTGTCACCAAGTATCAGATGTCCTAATTAGTTACTACTTCTTTATTTCAACCCGATGTTGGTTAATTCATACAACGCATTACCATTAACAATTCTAAACCACTTATAAATTTCTCAAAATATATCCACTGATAACCTCGCTGTCCTCAACTGAAACTTCTTTATTTCTCAAATATTTAATTCTTCAACTAATTAATTTTATTACCACTGAATCATCTTATCTTATCTCATTTTAGAATTAAATCTTCATTACCATTATTTTCATAATTATGGTTGCCATAATAATTATTACTACTTTCTTTCGATTACTTACCTATGTAATAACCTTTCTACTTTTTAAAATTTAATCCTCACTTCCTCCAACTTACCTGCAGCTTAAGGACCCACATTCAACTTACCTGAATTGCTCAATAGCACGACAATCTCTGTCTTCCAAATTAAATGATTTTAGTCAATCTAAATCAATAAGCGTAGGCACTACGCGCCCCTTACCATCCTAACTTCACGACTGAATTAAAATTACACACAGCAGGTTTCTTATCTACCTCTGTAAAATCATATAAAACTTCATTACTTAATATTTAAGTCATACGGAACAGTAACTATCGTTAATATAAATTTACATCACTACGTTCTCTGGCATTTCACAATTCTTACCACATTCATCTTCAATTCTATCTTTCTCTAGAATTCCACATGATTCCTTCCGTGTTACATTAGTTTCTACTTCCTCTGTACTACATTCATCCATCGTAACACAGTACTTCGGCTTTCTCCCTCTCACTTCCCCAAGTCTGGCTAATTCAGTACGACACTGCACGTCATATGCTTTCTTTCTCTCTCTCATCCTGATTTCTTTCTCCTCTAGCAACTTAATTCTCTTTTCTTTCATTTTACTTCTAAAATATCTACCTTTAGGTTTCATTTTCATTTCTCCGTTACTATCACTTAATGCTCTCTTTAGCCGTGGACTACTGCTTCTGCTCTTATCTATCTCTCTCCTCCTCTTAACCTGTTTACTAATTATGTTCTTCTGACTATGACTTAACGCACGCTTCTCTGCCACTAATAATTTCATATTAATTTCCGCTACACCATCATTAAATTCTTCCCTAGTCAACATATCCTCTTCACCTAAGATTTTCTGCATCTTAATCTCTTGAGTGCTTAGTACTTTCTTTATCTTACCTGCTTCTATTCCTATCTTTTCTCTCATCTTCTCCACTTCTTCACTACGTTCTATAGTCTCTTCTATAGCTGTCCTGCTTTCATCCATCATCTCCGCTGATTGCTGTTCCTTAACTAAGCTACTTTCATCTACAATCTCCAATGACTCTAATCTACTTTCAATTACAGTCTCCACTAATTCCAATTTGCTTTCACCTAAAATCTCGTCTGACTCCATTCTACTTTCAATTATAGTCTCCTTACAGGCTGTCTTTACTGATTCTACTGCAGTATCCCCTAAAGTCTCTACCACCTGCCTAGTTTCCACTTCTACCAATTTGCTAAAACTTTCACCTTGAGTTGCTATTTTATCTTCAATCACAGTTACTATTCTTTCCTGAATCCTACTTTCTACTGCTTCTAATTTCTTATCTACTGTCTTAATAATATCTTTAGCTTTCATTTCTACCTCCTCCTTAATTTCACCTCTGATTTCCTGTTTCACCCCCTGAATACTCTCCTGTAGCATATCATACTTCATACTTAATTCTCTATTCATCGTTTCCACAATATCTAGTTTTACATTATTCTCCTCCAATTTCTGATTTATTTTACTCATATCCTCTCTCATCTCTTGATTACTCTTATCTAATTTCTCACCTAAATCTCTACTCAATTCCTTCCTACTTTCCAAATTATCTTTCTTACTCTCTTCCATATTTTTATTCATATCTTTATCTAATTTCTCAAATTTATCATTGAATTCCTTCCTACTTTCTAAATTATCTTTCTTATTCTCTTCCATATTTTTATTTAGCCTACCCATATCTTCTTTCATCTCCCTACTATTTTTATTCATACTCTCATCAAATTTCGCACTTAAATCTCTACTCATCTGCTTTATGAGCGCAGTTAATGGATCTTCAGGAATCTCTATAGACTTTTCTTTCTCTAGACTACCACTAGTCTCAGGATGTACCTCTATATTCGTCTCGATATTTTCCTCTGAATTAGTGTCAGGGTTAACCTCAGGATTATTTTCAGGATTACTCTCAGGATTATTCTCAAGATTTACCTCCGACATCTTGGTATTATTCTCTACGCTCTCAACATCGCTACCGCTATCAACCTCCTTATAATTAACTTTCTTGACTGCATCCCTACTTCTCAACTGCCTCTGTTCCTCCTCCGACATCTCGAAGTACACCGTATAACAATTGCCCTTCCAAAATTTCACTTCACTTCACTGTCCCCCAAAATCACTGACAATTTGCACTGAAATTATACACTCCTCTCCTAAATACCGAATGGTTTTCGTGCCCCACGTTGGGCGCCAAATGTAACATTTTTAAAAGTCCTTAACTGTGGTGATGACTATTGTGGTTCAATAAAAACAAACATGATAAGAATAAATAATATACACTGTGGTGTGACCTTACCTGTGATAGTATAATATAATAAGTTGTTGTTGAGCGCCAGATTCCTATTTAAGACAGTGAATAGAAATTTATTAATTAATCCTCGGCTATCAGCAGTAGAGTGGAGACCACTTACCCGGGCCGTAGTGAGACAAAGTCATCTAACCAATCCAGTATTTAATCAAGGAATATGATTGCCTTAAAGTACTAACTACAATGAAAGAAATAGGCATTACGTTGAAGAGAATGAATTTATTGACTCAAGAACAAAATATTAATAAAACAGAATAGTGATAGTCACACAATTGAATTTAAAATTACTCAATGCGGCAATTAATTTAAAAGGAACTGAACATTTAAAATGAATTGAAAGTTAATTGAAGTTAAATTATAATAGAGACGATAGTTTTATTTAATTGTTTGCTCACCCATTCGAAGATTCGTCATATTTAAGAAATGATCGATGATTTCGATGTTACGTCGCTTATGTTTAAAAAAATGATGTGATATCTCAATTACTATGAAATATCCTCATTAAATACGTTGCCATCTGTAGAAAGACTCTTGACCAGGGATATAACCCCTTATGTATTGATATAGATTTCGGCAAGACATCGTACTTTGCCAACTCTGTTTGCTCAGTTCATTAAGACCCAGAGAGCAAGGTTACCACTTCCTCCCTTCATTGATAGCTATTGATGAATGCCCCTCTTGTCCGATGTCGCAGGTACAAATACTAATGACTTCCTTGTCACGTGGTGTCACAGCTTCCCTCTCTCATTATCCTTCTCCATTCTTGACTCATAACTTGCAGCTTTGACGCGTATATGGCCTACAGTAGTGGCGTATTGGTTACACCATAGTTGAAATATAATGTTCCAATCCTTCTCGAAGGAACTAGATTGTGCGCACGTGATGGTTACTCATATTGGGTTTCTTTGCATCTCGAAAATGACGCAGTTTGCTGTGGTGAAATTATTACTACGTCGTTCAGTTTGTGACGCATTGGGTTGATCCTATTTGGCAATCTAGTTGCATTATATATTTTACTTCGTCTCTTTACAAATAATTGTTAATAAAAATATTTCTGACTATAATAATAAAAACCGCTTACAATTATCTGATATAAAAATCATCTCATGGATGTACTAATTAATAATAATAATAACATGATAAATGAATAACCCTTTAAATATAATAAGTATGTGATCGAATCGTTACAATTTCATTAGTCCAATTTCACTTTCAAGTGAGATTCAAAAGCAAGAACACCAAGATGACTACCACAATCCCGTTTTGTGTGTCCTTAAATAATCAACATTGCAAATGTGCGACAATGAATAATTCTCTCTTGTCTGTGTGTGTGGGGGGGGATTAAACTTTAATAACTTGGCGTTTAATGTCCAGGCGGTTTTGTATAGTTTTCCAGATTTTTTCTACCCTAAAACCTGCCACTCCGGGCAGCTGCCCTGTTTGTTCCACCGTAATTACGGGCCTGAATTCAGTAAATGACCCAATATTGTATACACGACCTTAAGCAGTGTTTTACTAGTCAGCAAAGAAAATCTCGCTTTAGGGGCTGAAATCCGCTATCGGTGTTGCAATGTATAAAAATATCTCCAGAACATGCTTTCATATCGTCACTGCCAAAGCGAGGAAGCGAAAGTAGTAGCCAGCCTAACCAATTTAGATAGCGTTGGGTAAACATAGGCTACGGTATTTACACTAGGCATAACCATATTGGAAAATGGAGCAATGTTTCCATTGGTGGTCTAGTGCATGACATCATTACAACTATATATTTTTGAATATAAATACATATTACGTCAGCATTATTAAAGAAGTTTTCTATTGTAACATTTGTCAGTTGTTTATCAGAATCTTCAATTTATGAAATAAACTGGTGACAATGACCAATCGAATTCGGTCGAATTTGGTATGACATTCTCGGAATTCCACGGGGGGGGGGGGGGGGCACGGCCCCACCTTGTCCCTCCCTGCGGGCGCCCATGTGCAGATATCGTTGAGATCTACATCCATTTGTTTGGCGTGTGTAGCGTAATGATGAATATGCAGTATTCAATATGATGGATGCGCGTCATTTTCAATCTGATGTTTTTACAATTATGCTGCACTAATATAGTCTACTACTTTATTTATGCTTAGGCCTACTGGATTGATATTCATCTACCGGTAAAGTTCACAACTTTTATCTAGCTAACTATAAAAGTAACCCAGTGCATCATGGTCAGTAATAACGTAACTCTTTGCAAAACTAATTTTCCTTGTATGTTGTTTCATCGTATCACTGCAGTAAATTGTCTTGGAACTACGATGTCTACTGTCGACATTTCAATAACGTTTTATTAGCAATTGGCAGCGATAGCACGATTGACGATACCAAAACTCAGTTTTCCTCAAACTGGGCTTGATGCATATCATGTTTTGTGGAGTTCGATGCAGCAATTCGAAAGTTGTAAAAAGGTAAAAAAAAAAAAAAGAAGAAGAAAAAGGGGGAGGGGGTTCACATACAGAATTCTGATGGTATACGCTGAATATTCTAGCACACAATGATATAGTTATACACTTAGTGGCCAACAGTCATGGCAAGGCACCGACTATGATGTTAATAACAAGTTGCTCCTGCGCGAGCCCTCAAAACGGCAGCAATACGGCGAGGCATCGACTCGACAAGAAATGAGCTCCTGACTCCCAACATTCAACTTGGCGGTGATCTGGCTAACAGTAGCCCTTCGATCGCCGCGCATGGTTTTGCTGAGGCGATGTGACATCCGTTCAGTAAACACCCGTGGTCGTCCCGTGCGGCGGTTTACGTGGATGGTAAAATTATCTCTGCGATATTGAAGGTTAACCCTCGACACTGTTGATCTTGGAAACCCGAATTCACGTGTGTTATCCGAAATGCTATTACCCATGCGTCGTGCGCAGATTATTATCCCACGTTCAAAGTCGGTTAACTCGCGACGTGTTGCCAACTTCACTACACTCGTGTCTGTGACAGACTACTCTGCTCCGCTGCAACTAGCCGCAACGCTCAGGAGTCACACACGGCTCATTTTCTCATGGGACTACCCTTCCCGTGACGTTTGGCCGCTCAGTGTAGATACAAGTACACGGGACTGTTGACAGCGATGTTCAGAGCCACTAAATGAAGTAACTACAACAATAAGTGCATTGTTCAAACCGACGGTGACTATTGCTAGTATTACGGAGTAATTTACTTTTGAACCAGAGATTGGCTGGTTGGTTGGTTCCTAAGTTTAGGGGCTGCGACAACGCGGTCATATAGCCCCGTGTACCTTGGGTGTGTGTAGAATCTGTCTGATAACCGGTGTTAATTGTGATGACTGTATTAGTGTGTGTTATCTGTTTTTTTTAAATTCATGTAAGGACTGCAGACTTTGAATTTTTCAAATAGTTCCTACTTTTGCAGCCAAACGCCACCGTCAACGACTACTAGTTCAGAACTTAGCTACTAGACGCCACCGCAGTCGGCTCTTGGCAACGAACGTAGTAACCTAAGAGCGTTGTTTACATTCTTAACCTATACCATTTAGCTTCACACAGTTGTAATTAGTGGATGGTTCTTTAAAATGCCATAAATCTATGACATGGGACCGCCGGCTTTACTTCCCCTCCAAAGGAAGGCATACTGAGGGATTTTAACGCTCTTAAAAAATCTGACGACTTCGTCCGGGTTTGAACCCGCGATCTTGGGCATAGAAGCTCAGCATGCTACCAACTACGCCACCGAAGCCGCAAACCAGAGATTGTTTAGTCAGTATTTTATATTAGCAGAAGCCAGCGTTTCATTTGCGATAAAACCACTTGGGATAAAATTACCTCATGGTGTAGCGTCCAACATTCTTGACTGTCACTCCAGAGGTGGTTTTCTTTGGTTTTCCACTTCTAATTCAGGCAAATGCCGGATGGTTCCTAACATAAGGCCATGGCCGCCTCCTACCCAATCCGCATCTGAGTTACAAATACACACACTGCTGCTACTACTACTACAGAAACCACAAAAACACAGGTTATCCCTGCTCTGTCAAGAAATTTGATTTCGGTCTGAGGGTTGGAAAAGGGCACACTCAGGTTCGTGAGGTAAAATTGAGAAGAGATGGGTTCGATTACCACCTCAGCTATCCTGGAAATGGTTTTCCGTGGTTTCCTACTTCAGGCAAATGCTGGGATGGTTCCTAACTCAAGGCTACGGCCGCCTCCTTTCCAATCCTCATCTTAATTACAAATACACACTTCGGTGGCGTAATCGGTAGCATGCTGAACTGCTGTGCCTAAGATCGCTGGTTCAAACCCGGCCGAATTCCTCGGATTTGTAAGAGCGTTAAAATCCTTTAGTATGCCTTCCTTCGGAGTAAAAGTAAAGCTGGCGGGCCCATGTCATAGATTTATGGCATGTAAAAGAACCTACCACTACAATTTGTAGTGTGTAGCTAAATTTGTAGGTTATTTGGTTAGAAACGCTCTATCAAGTTCCAACATTCACCGCTAGGTGTCAGATAGCATCTGGTAGTCAAAGTTTGAACTACTTGAAATTGTTGAACTTGTTGGGGAGCCTATGGGCGTTCAATTAAAACTACCCTGCTATGGCCATTGGCTACAATTGAAATATAATAAATACGCACACACCCAAGTACGCGGTGCTAAATGAAAGTTACATTAAATTACTGAAAAATAAATGTATAACGACACAGGCATCACGAATATTCTTAAAAAATAACGCTAAATATAACACCGATTTTCGCCAAAAGAAAATAAACTATACACGAAGGTCCTATGTAGGCCAACATTATTAGTATTTTTTGCACTCAATGTAGTTCACAAAAAAAAACATATCTAAAAGATATTTCTTCGACTTTTCCCAATTAATTGGGGTTGCCGGAGCCAACCAGTCTCATTTTGGTTTTGGCCGGGAATTTAAGGCCATATGCACTTCCTGACTCCACGTGATTTTTCAGGTGAAAATTCCACCCCGCTGTCACCGGGATTCGAACCCCGGCCGTCCGGGTGAAAGACGTAGCTAAGCCACTGCGCCATTACGCACCCCAGTTCACACAAAAAGAAGAAAAAAAATGAACTAAGGAACTAGTTCCTGTTCATCATCTAAGAAGGAACTTGCTGGTTAACGTGCATGGAAGACCATCCCGGTCATAATATTATTGAAATAAAAATGCATACAGACATCCTAAGGCCCGGTATAATTAATCGCAGTGGCCGGCAATGAACCACGGCCCGTCGGTTAAGAAACAGTGTCTTAAAATAAAAATAAGCACTTACCAATTCCAGTACTTTAATGACAGCGTACAATGCCGCTACCATCTTCGCTTTCAACTTTTCCGTACACTGTTCATATCATCATTTTAATATTGATGAAAGTCACACACGTTTCTTGTAGCACTTAGCACTCATTGCGCCGTTGCTGGCAAGTTACTGCGCCCAGAAGCACCTCCGCAGGTGAGGCGTCCTTATCTGTCGGCCCGTGGTGGGGGAGGGTTACCCATTACCGTCAATGCCACTTTGATGTAACTCCAGTCTCGAGTTCTCATAGCCAGAGAAAGTTAACCATTACCTTTACGACTAAACAATGCTGAGAACTATAAACACGCCTTCCTTGTGCTCATTGTTCAATTTTCACTCTCAACTTGACCTTCAGCCTTCAGGCAGCCAGCAAGCTTCGAAATTCTGAACCAAGGATTTCCGTGAACCATACTTACACCTATTACTACCTGTTTCCTAATGAAGCAGGTCGTTGCTCATGGTGTGTGACACACATGTTTTAACACTTCCAGAGCAAGGTCTGTTCGTGTCAGTTTCTCAGTCTTCAGTCACATTACACCCACTCTCCACCTACTGGTTCATCCGAATGTCTTGTTACTCAGCTTCATGTGTATTAGTGCCTAAATGTCATGTCCGATCAATATGCCATCCAGAGTTCCAGTTGTTATTCTCCCATCTAAACCAATTCTCCCTACGAACAAGGTACGTTTCAGTTCTTGAGGGCCAGATTCCCTCAGTGTCTCTCCCTAAAAGCCAATCTCTGATACGGTCATGAAGTAGCCAGGGCAGAGTCAATTTTACATCCCAAAAGGAACTAGTTCCTGTTCATCATCTAAGAAGGACCCAGTTCCTGCCCATCAACTAAGAAGGAACTAGTTCCTGTTCATCATCTAAGAATGACCTAGTTCCTGTTCATCAACTAAGAAGGAACTAGTTCCTGTTCATCATCTGTGAAGGACCTAGTTCAATTTTACATCCCAAAAGGAACTGGTTCCTGTTCATCAACTAAGAAGGAACTGGTTCCTGTTCATCATCTGAGAAGGACCTACTTCAATTATACATCCCAAAAGGACCTGGTTTCTGTTCATCATATGAGAAGGACCTAGTTCAATTTTACATCCCAAAAGGAACTGGTTCCTGTTCATCATCTAAGAAGGACCTAGTTCCTGTTCATCATCTGAGAAGGACCTAGTTCAATTTTACATCCCAAAAGGAACTGGTTCCTGTTCATCATCTGAGAAGGAACTGGTTCCTGTTCATCAACTAAGAAGGAACTGGTTCCTGTTCATCAACTAAGAATGAACTGGTTCCTCTTCATCATCTGAGTAGGAACTATTTCCTGTTTATCATCTGAGAAGGAACTGGTTCCTGTTCATCAACTAAGAAGGAACTGGTTCCTGTTCATCAACTGAGAAGGAACTGGTTCCTGTTCATCAACTAAGAAGGAACTGGTTCCTGTTCATCATCTGAGAAGGAATTGGTTCCTGTTCATCAACTAAGAAGGAACTGGTTCCTCTTCATCATCTGAGTAGGAACTATTTCCTGTTTATCATCTGAGATGGAACTGGTTCCTGTTCATCAACTAAGAAGGAACAGGTTCCTGCTCATCATCTGAGAAGGAACTGGTTCCTGTTCATCAACTAAGAAGGAACTGGTTCCTCTTCATCATCTGAGAAGGAACTTGTTCCTGTTCATCAACTAAGAAGGAACTGGTTCCTGTTCATCATCTGAGAAGGAACTGGTTCCTGTTCATCATCTGAGAAGGAACTGGTTCCTATTCATCATCTGAGAAGGAATTGGTTCCTGTTCATCAACTAAGAAGGAACTGGTTCCTCTTCATCATCTGAGTAGGAACTATTTCCTGTTTATCATCTGAGAAGGAACTGGTTCCTGTTCATCAACTAAGAAGGAACTGGTTCCTGTTCATCATCTGAGAAGGAACTGGTTCCTGTTCATCAAATAAGAAGGAACTGGTTCCTATTCATCATCTGAGAAGGAACTGGTTCCTGTTCATCATCTGTGAAGGAACTAGTTCCATTTTAACATACCAAAAGGAACTGGTTCGTGTTATTCATCTTAGAAGGACCTAGTTCAATTTTACATCCCAAAAGGAACTGGTTCCTGTTCATCATCTGAGAAGGAACTGGTTCCTATTCATCATCTGAGGAGGAACTGGTTCCTGTTCATCATCTAAGAAGGACCTAGTTCCATTTTAACATCCCAAAAGGAACTAGTTCCTGTTCATAATCTAAGAAGGACCTAGTGCCATTTTAACTTCCCAAAAGGAACTAGTTTCTGCCCATCAACCAAGAAGGAACTGTTTCCTACTTATCAATTAAGAAGGACATGTTTCTTGCTCATCAACCAAGAATGAACCGTTTCCTGTTCATCAACCAAGGTCTGTTCTGTCAGAAGAGGGAACGTATTTCTTCCTAGTACTAGTGAAATCTGACATAAAGCAGCCGTCTATTAACTCGGCACATTTCCTTCAAATACAGAGTAGGGAAATCTCCCATGAAATTTACCGGAATCATTTTTTTGAAACATGAAATTTTATTGTTAAACCGTATGGATTCTTTGTAACTTATAGGAGATGTCTCATAAGTAGTGTCGTTTTTTAAAGAAAATGATATTTGGAAAGTTTTCTGACAAGAAATTAAACTGTTCATCAAAGTAAAGACCATCAGATTCTATGATCTTGAGCAATCCCACAGCGAGGTTTCTTTTCCCGAGACGGTACCAGTCTCTGGGTTTTGATGCGAATAATTCGGAATGATCTACTTCCACAGCTTCAACACTTTCGAAATTTCTTCCGCCCAAGAAATGGGTCATGGATCGAAAAATATGGTAATCTGAAGGCGCAAGATCAGGGCTGTATGCTGGGTGAGGTTCGACTCCTCCCAATTCCCGAATTCTTGCCATGATTTATCGTGCAGTATGGGGTCTCGCATTGTCCTGCTGCAAGAGAACTATATTTCGGTTAACTAATGCTGGGTATCTCCGTCTCAAAATGTCATGATCTCGTTCCAGTTGTTGAGAATAAAGATCCGCATTAACTGCTCTGTCTGATTTTCCAAGTTTCTTAATCTGAGGATGTATGGTATCTTTTGATGCACCAAGTTCTTCTGACAGTCTACGAGTACTTCTTTGCGGATTTTCTTCCAAAACACTGCGTGTATTCTCAATATCTAATAGTTTAGATCTCCCAGAACGTGGTAAATGTGTACGGTAGTGTTTTCTTCTCCAGTGTTGAAACGTTGGAACCATCGTTGTACCACACGCTCACTAACGACAACTTCTTCCACTTCACATATTCTTCGAGTCACGGCAGCAGCTTTGTAATCTCGTTTCCAGTAGTGCTTAGGAGGACCCTAACCTCCAACTTTGTAAGTTCCATTTGTATGACTGATACATTCTAGCAATATACGCAATTCTAGGCATGACCTCCTGTAAATAGCATTAGCGAACCAAAGAAAACCAATTCTACTTTATAAAACAACAAACTAAAAACAACAACATTCCTTGTGGGACATCCTAGGTTAATAATTACCTGTCAAAAATAGTTTTGGAGTATCTATAAAATAGTACTTATTATCATTGTACTACTTGGTAACAACACTGGACTCAGGTGGCAAGCAAGATCTGCAGTTCAAAGTTTAACTCAGCTTTAAAAAAAAGTCATATAAACCACAAGCCTATTTCTGGTGAAACTAATTTTATTTAAGAACTAAATCAATTTGATCAAAAACTACTAACCATGCTGAGAACTTATGCATAGACCAAAATCTTATGTCAGGAACTAAGTAAGGCCCGTTCACTTAGAAGTAATTTTATGTGTTAAAGGGTAATCAAGAACAGATAGCTCCTAGTGGAACAGTCAACAAAGCGTTTCTCACTATGTTTGCCGTGATCTTACCCGGCTGGAAGGTGTCGATGTCGGTAATAAGCCACATCGCTTCCTTGATACAACTCTCACTGCTAGATTTAATTGTTCCGGTTGTATTTCCGTGCGCTGATCACTTTAGTTCCACCACGCGACAGCATTCCGGATTCATCTATCTAAATATGAAGGGCAGATGACCTCACTGCTCCACCCCTTAAAATAACAATCATCATCAAAACATTGGCTTATGTCCGTGTTGTTATGCTTATGGACTTGGGACATACAGGTCATCAACACCATGTACTTGAGTTTGTGTTGAATTTGTGTGATAATCTGTATTTCTGTTATGACTGTATTCAGAAAGGTGTAAGGCAAGGCTGCAATTTATCACCCACACTTTTCAACCTATACATTGAACAAGCAATGAGGAAAGTTAGAGAAAAAATTAAAGCAGGTGTAAATATTTCAACTTTGAAACTTGCTGATGACATCGTCGTCTTAGCCGACACACCAAAGCATTTGAATGCGTTTTTAAATTGTATGGACTCCAAAGAATTCATAATGAAAATCAATAAATGTAAAACAAAAACAAATAGTTCCGAGAAGAACTACACTGACCATTAAAAAATAAACGATATGTTGCAAAATTCAACATTTAAATCATAAATATGAACGGTGTAGGCCTAGTAAAATATAGCAAAATAACCAGTGATGGACGAAGCAAAGAGGATATAAAAAGTAGGTTGAATCAGGCAAGGAAAGCATTTCTAAAGAAAAGGAATCTGTTGACATCGAATATAGATTTAGGTGTTA
This sequence comes from Meconema thalassinum, assembly GCA_946902985.2. Classification (NCBI taxonomy): domain Eukaryota; kingdom Metazoa; phylum Arthropoda; class Insecta; order Orthoptera; family Tettigoniidae; genus Meconema; species Meconema thalassinum. Next base: position 112,811,690 of record OX336393.1, read on the forward strand.
GGAAGTCATTTTTGAAAGCCTTTGTCTGGAGCGTGGCACTCTATGGAAGTGAAACTTGGACTATTGGTGCAGCAGAAAAGAGGGGAATTGAAGCGTTTGAAATGTGGTGTTACAGGAGAATTATGAAGATCAGATGGGTAGATAGGGTTACTAATGAAGAGGTATTAAGACGAGTGGGAGAGGAGAGATGTTTCTGGTGACTGCTAATGAAGAGAAGAGATAGGTTGGTAGGACACATATTAAGACACCCAGGAATAGCAAGCTTAGTTATGGAAGGAAGGGACGAGGACAAGAACTGTAGGGGTTGACCAAGGTTAGAATATGTTAAACAGATTGCCTCGGATTTAGGGTGTGGTAGCTATATAGAGATGAAACGATTAGCTCAGGACAGGAGGTCATGGAGGGCTGCATCAAACCAGTCAAAAGACTGAAGACTCAAACACACAGGCCTAGTACATAGTTGTTTTTTTTTGTGGCCTCCTCAGAGGCCGATGGTTGGTTGGTTGGTTCCTTAGTTTAGGGGCTGCGACAACGCGGTCATGTAGCCCCGTGTACTTTGGGTGTGTGTAGAATCTGCCTGATAACCGGTGTTAATTGTGATGACTGTATTAGTGTGTGTTATCTGTTTTCAATTCAAGTGAGGACTGCAGACATTTAATTTCAAGTAGTTCCTACTTTTGCCGCCAAACGCCACCGTCAACGACTACTAGGACTAATTCAGAACTTAGCTACTAGACGCCACCGCAGTCGGCTCTTGGCAACGAACGTAGCAACCTAAGAGCGTTGTTTACATTCCTAACCTATACAATTTAGTTTCACACAGGTGTAATTAGTGGAAAGTTCTTTAACATGCCATAAATCTATGACATGGGACCACCGGCTTTACTTCCCCTCCGAAGGAAGGCATACTGAGGGATTTTTAACGCTCTTAAAAAATCCGACGGCTTCGGCCGGGCTAAACCTCAGAGGCCGAGTGCAGGTCTTTCTATTCGACGCCCGTGGGCGACCTGCGCGTCGAGATGAGAGATGGAATGGATAAAGATGAATGAAACTGGGCAAGGATGTGGAAGAAAGCGGCCGTGGCCTATCAGAAGGTACCGTCCCAGCATTTGCGTGGTGTTGAAAATGGGAAACCACGTAAAACCATTTCAAGGACGGCCGACGGTGGGGCTCGAACCCACGCGTCTACTGAGTCAGCAGAGAGCTGGGCCACATGACCTAATGCTGCGCTTAAGCCAGCGTAGCCACTCCTGTCGGTAGTATATAGTTATAGCATGGAAGTATGGTTGATTGGTTTCCTGGATGCATTACCATTCTTCATGTCATTGTTTCACTTAACAATAGCGATTCTGTGACATGATGCTGTTTCCCGAGTAAAGATGTGCGCGCCATCGCTATCCTCAACAATGCAATGAGTTATTCTTTTTTTCTTTTGCCACTTGTTAGCATTGGAAAAGATCAATACAGCCATATCCTCAGTTGTCTTTGTTCAATTCAGAAACAAGTATGTGCTTGAGGTTGAGGCCTGAAAATGTTGTCAGGGCAGTGGCTCTCATCGATGATGGCCACATCCTCTGTTACGCAGCCTTTGTAATTCATGCACCATATAGGCTACCACAGACCAAGAGGCTGTCAAAAAATATTTAGAATAACGGGAAGCTACTCGAGACGACCTGAATTTGGCAGGAAAAAGAAGACTTCGCCCCAGATTTGTAGTCAGTGCCGTCAGTGCATTGTTGGCGATAGCGGTGTCATGCGGTAAACATTGCTAAGTGAAACAATGATATGAAGAATGGTAATGCATCCATGAAACCAATTGACCTCACTTCCGTGCTATAAACAGTATGTAAGTTACTGTACTAGGCCTATACCAGTCATATTTATGATTGAAATAAAAATTATGTTGAATTTTTCAAATGATCGATTTTCTTTGCCGGTCAGTGTATATAACCCAATTTCATACAACCTACTTACGTTGCTGAGTTTTAAATGACAGGCCGTGAAAGCTAATATACCAACAGTGTTGCCATTACTTATCGGATGCCCTCGTATATATAGCCTGCAGTATTTTATCACATGTAATATTTTTCAGGTTGTTATTTTTGCTCGTCCCAGTAATGGGGATTACATTGTGTTGACCGACTGAAAAAGTCACAATACCAATTGTCACACTACTATTATAATGACAGAGGTTGTTTTGTTAGTGTTTTATTAAAAGTTTAAATTATACGCCAATCAGTACCTACACAAATATATCTATTATATATTGTACATGTTTCCACCTGATATTGAGGTTTTCTTCAGCTTAATTAAAATGAAGTCAATTAAGAACAAGTAGTTCCCTGAAGGACTAAAGCCTTTTTTCATATATCCTACTTATATTAATTAACATACAAAATTTCAGTTTGATTGCTGTAATAGATTCGTACCTATTGAGAACCGTCTAAATATTTCGTAGGGTCACCATGTTGGATTTTTATATTTGTAGGCCTTAGAGTTATGTACTATTACATGAAGATTATTGTGTAGGTATTATTCAAACTTCAATCGCATGATTAGGACACAAGAAAAAAAAACATGATTTTAAAATTTCGCACAGCCGCCATCTTGTAGTTATGAAAACAATTGAAATAAATTAGATGCCAGTGGATTAAAATTTGTATAAGCATTTACCGTACCAAGTTTCACTGCGCTTGGATGGCTCAATCGCGGGAAACGTCCATTTATATATTTAAATTTTGCGTCGCCGCCATGTTGGATTTGCATATGTGAACTTATGTTCATGTAAACAATCAACATACAAAATTTCAGTTTGATTGCTGTCAAGGATTAATAGATATTGATAACCGTCTAAATATTTGGCGGCTTGGGTGGCGTAGTTGGTAGCATGCTGAGTTTCTATGCCCAAGATCGCGGGTTCATATCCGGCGAAGTCGTCGGATTTTTTAAGAGCTTTAAAAATCTCTCAGTATGCCTTCCTTCGGAGAGTAAGTAAAGCCGGCGGTCCCATGTCATAGATTTTTGGCATGTTAAAGAACCTTCCACTAATTACACCTGTGCGAAGCTAAATTGTATAGGTTAAGAATGTAAACAACGCTCTTAGGTTCCTACGTTAGTTGCCAAGAGCCGACTGCGATGACGTCTGGTAGCTAGGTTCTGAACTAGTAGTCGTTGACGGTGGCGTTTGGCGGCAAAAGTAGGAACTACTTGAAAATTGATCGTCTGCAGTCCTTACTTGAATTAAAACAGATACACACACTAATACAGTCATCGCAATTAACACCGGTTATCAGACAGATTCTACACACACCCAAAGTACACGGGGCTACACGACCGCGTTGTCGCAGCCCCTAAACTTAAGAACCAACCAACCCTCTAAATATTCCGGACGGTCGCCTTGTTGAATTTTAGGCCATAGAGTTATGCACTATTAGATGAGGATTATTGGGTAGGTTCATTATTCAAACGTTGATATCGATCGCATGATTAGGACACAAGAAATAAACACTTAATTTTAAATTTAGCATAGCCACCATCTTGAGGGTATGTAAACAATTGAACTAAATTAGATTTCAGTGCATTACAATGTGTATAAAAAATTGCTGCGTTCGGATGGTTAAATCGCGAGAAAATTCTATCTAAATTTTTCAAATTCACTTCGGCGCCATGTCCGTTTTGTAGTTAACAGGTTTTTGAAAGTAACATAGGTGAACTTCTAGTGTGCCCTTTATCACCGTACAAAAGTTCAGGGTGATATCAGTAATAGTTTCGGAGATATAGAAGGCCGGTGAAATATTTCCCACAGCCGCCATGTTAGATTGGTGAGATGTAATAAAATTTGAAGGTCACAGTCGAGGTCGGATGAAATAGTACTATGTACTTACCGAGTTTCATTGAAATCGCTCCAACCGTTTAGATTTTATTAGGGACACACACACACATACGCACACACACACACACACACACACACACACACACACACACACGGACAAAAGGTGAGCTCATAAGCAAATTTGTTCATAAATGAAAATAGGCTTATAATGGAATGCAGACGAATAAATGAGAAACCCCTATTGACGTCGAATTGGCAGGTGAGAAACTAAAGGAAGTAGGAGACTTTTGCTACCTAGCAAAATTGCCAGTGATGGACGAAGCAAAGAGGATATAAAAAGTAGATTGGTACAGGCAAAGAAAAGAAATCTGTTGACATAAAATACAGATTAAGGTAATAGAAAGTCATTTTTGGAAGCCTATATCCGGAGCGCGGCTCTGTATGAAAGTGGAACTTGGACTGTTGAATCAGCAGAAAATAGGAGAAGAGAAGCATTTGAAATGTGGTGGTTGAAGATCAGATTGTTAGATGGAGTACAAATGAAGATGTATTAAGGCGAGTGGGAGAGGAGAGATGTTTCTGGCGATTGCTAATGGAGAGAAGAGATAGATTGGTAGGATACATACTAAGTCACCCAGGACACGCCTACCAATATCCTGCACAGAATTGTTATATTTTCGTATTTAGTTGTAGAATTAATTTATACTAGCAGTAGTGCCCGGCTTCGCCCGGTGGATTTATTTGTTTTACAGAACTGGAGCGCTCAAGGATAAAGATCGGAATAAATGAAAGTAAATTTGAAAGCACCAACGCTTATTGCAGCTGATAACCTCAGTATACTGCACCAACACCATCGCCCTTATACAGAGGCATATTATTGTCATGATGATAACTGTTGGGGCCTAAGAAATCTTTTTGCACTAATTACTCCCGTGACTTCAATTTATAAGCACCTCGTAATTCTGCACCAGCAGATTGGTAGCGGTGACGTGATGCGGCCCGCATTACATGGCAACAAATGACTTCGGTATTATTGAAGCCGTTCTGGAGCGCTTGTTCTTCCGACTTACTGAACAAAAAGCAATCTTTAAGATTACCTGAGAGGTGTAGCCTAATGCTACATAGCCTAAACTATTCCTCTTGAATCAGGCTATCATATACAAATTGGATTTTCAAATCCGAGTGGTAGTTCCAGAGATTAGCGCGTTTAAACACATAAACACACAAACACACAAACTCTTCAGCTTTATTATATTAGTATAGATTACAATCTCAACATGCCTGTCAATTATATTATAATTTGATAGAATTGTGTAACCAAATGTACACGTGTTTCTGTTTATCAGGGATATACCTGTTAGATGCACAATACGTCCAAATAAATAAATAGCAAACTTAGTTATTGAATGAAGGGTCGAGGACAAGAACTGTAGGGGTAGACCAGGGTTAGAATGTGTAAAACAGATTGCTTCGGATGTAATGTGTGGTAGCTATGTAGAGATGAAACGATCAGCTCAGGACAGGGAGGCATGGATGCTGCATCAAACCAGTCAAAAGACTGAAGACTCAAACATAAAAAGTGTATGAAAAAATTAATCAGAGTAGTGTATACAAAAACAAAGAAGCTTGCACGGTGAAATTGTAATTTATAAGCTGCTGAAAAGGATATATATCTGCAGGCGTTTTCAGGGCGATTGCTCCTGCGGCGGCGGGCCCTCTTAGACGGTTTCGCCGTCTCTTCGGGCCTAAAAAGGATACACAGTAGGCGGACGCATTACTACTCACGACTTATTCCACGGTACTGCAGGTCATCAGTACAGACGTGGAGGGAAACTGTGTGCAGTTTTCGAAGCCACATCATGACGGCACGCTGAACGACTGTATCGTCGTTGTGTCGCTTACCACCCAGGTGCTTCTTCGACGGTCTGGAAGTCTGTGGTGGATGTGGTTGACCGTCCAGATCATATCTAAAGCCCTGCGCGGATAAACCCGCGGATATCCGCAATTTTTTTCGCCATGCGGATATAGTTTGCATGGCTGTGGGGATAGCGAATAAGCTGCGGATAATGTTTAGGGTAGTTTTTAGAATACAATGTTAAACTGGATGTTTTAAACATTATTATGTTCGACTCTGACTATTATATGTCAGAAAACTGTATCATAATGATGGTTATTATAACACTATTTTTATTATGAAACAGTTTCTCCCACCAATCACAGCTCAAGAAATAGTTGTTTGACCAATTAGATAAGGATAGCATCGCACCTCCGCTGAGTTCCAAGGCCTTCTAATTTAAATTTCACTGCGTTGTCTAGTGTCATAGTTCAGTACATAAAACTGACGAAATCTCGACAGATATTTATGAATATTTATGTTCGAACATAAAATAGTTATAATAATTATTGTCGAACATTAACAGTCGTATGCAACTCGCCTATAATGGTAATATAATAAGACACTCGTATGGAAATTATAAAACTCGCATACGCTCGTTTTATAAACATACCCGTGTATTAATTATTGCCATTATAGGCTCGTTGCATAATGTACTACTTTAGTTTTTGCTAAGATCTGCGTCTTTCTCGTTTCTTGCTATTTTTTTTTCTTTTTCTATTTGCTTTCGCTTAGATTGTATGTGAATAACAGAGAAGTGAGAGAAGCCAGTCATGGAAATACCCTCAATTATTGTTGACTTATGTAAAAAAATCCATTATACCTGCGCTTGCCTGCGTGGGTATCTCCGACGACTAAGTGTTGTAATAGTCACCCACTGTTTTACTTGCCGGTACTCAGAGGGACAAAACTCAGTCAATATTGTCTTGCGATTCTCACATAGCCTAGGGCAGTGGTTCTGAACCCGTAGAAGTCTGCTGACCACTCAGCCTGAAACTGAATCATGTACGGACCACCCCTCCGCCCAATAAACCTTATCAGTTGTAACCCTTCCTCAATAACACTTATTTTAAAGATATTTCAATTCAAAACCTGATAGTCATCGCTGCGAATACATTCGGACGATTCTCATTCAACGCACATCGTTTTCGAAATCCCCATTTATTGGCCACTTTTTTATACGTGCTGGTGGACTCTTTTCTCTCGTGGACCACTCGCGAGGCACTCGCACCGGTTAAGAACCAGTGGCCTAGGGGAACGAATTTCTCCTCAAATGTCTAAATGTGTTGCTTTAATACTTTATGCTTTATCTAAAAATTAAACATATTATTGTAATGACAGCGGATTCAGATAACAAACGTGTGGACTCGAGCCGGATGCGGATAACACCCAAGAGGATGAGGGGGGGATGCGGATAACACCCAAGAGGATGCGGGGTGGATGTGGATAACACCCAAGAGGATGCGGGGCGGATGTGGATAACACCCAAGAGGATGCGGGGTGGATGTGGATAACACACAAGAGGATGCGGGGTGGATGTGGATAACACCCAAGAGGATGCGGGGCGGATGTGGATAACACCCAAGAGGATGCGGGGTGGATGTGGATAACACCCAAGAGGATGCGGGGCGGATGTGGATAACACCCAAGAGGATGCGGGGTGGATGTGGATAACACCCAAGAGGATGCGGGGTGGATGTGGATAACACCCAAGAGGATGCGGGGCGGATGTGGATAACACCCAAGAGGATGCGGGTGGATGTGGATAACACCCAAGAGGATGCGGGGCGGATGTGGATAACACCCAAGAGGATGCGGGGTGGATGTGGATAACACACAAGAGGATGCGGGGTGGATGCGGATAACACCCAAGAGGATGCGGGGTGGATGTGGATAACACACAAGAGGATGCGGGGTGGATGCGGATAACACCCAAGAGGATGCGGGGTGGATGTGGATAACACACAAGCGGATGCGGATATCAGTCGTGAGGATGCCGGCCGGATGCGGATAATAAACGTGCGGACGCGGGGCGGATGCAGATAACACCCATGCGGATGCGGATATCAGTCGTGAGGATGCCGGCCGGATGCGGATAATAAACGTGCGGACGCGGGGCGGATGCAGATAACACCCATGCGGATGCGGATATCAGTCGTGAGGATGCCGGCCGGATGCGGATAATAAACGTGCGGACGCGGGGCGGATGCAGATAACACCCATGCGGATGCGGATATCAGTCGTGAGGATGCCGGCCGGATGCGGATAATAAACGTGCGGACGCGGGGCGGATGCAGATAACACCCATGCGGATGCGGATATCAGTCGTGAGGATGCCGGCCGGATGCGGATATTAAACGTGCGGACGCGGGGCGGATGCAGATAACACCCATGCGGATGCGGATATCAGTCGTGAGGATGCCGGCCAGATGCGGATAACGTTTTGTTTATCCGCGTAGGGCTCTAATCATATCCATCCAGCCGTTATTTGAACTCAGTGCACCAATGCCAACCCCGCTTCAGTGACGTGACAATCGCACCTTACACCTCAACAATAGCCGCTGCGCTAATGAGGAGCCCTTCAGACACACAACTACAGTAGATCATTCTACCTACTTCCACGTTTGACCATGGAACCATCTTTCAACATATTACGAGGCTGCATGAAAAAGTTCTGGTATCCCGCTTGGTCCTGGGGGAAAACTGGATCGAGGATTGGGATAGACTAAACTCGACTGGACCCGTGCAGCGAAGTCAGTGGAGCTATGCGCGTGTTTTTAGCCTTTGATCCTGGGCCCTTTGGATTGGGATGAGTGCCCGGGAACTTGAAATAAGATACCATCCCGGCATTTGCTTGGGAGTATGGGGGAAATCACAGTCAGGATGGCAACTGTCAGGTTCGGGATTCGAACCTTCGAACACCGGACTTTCCTTTGCAGTCGTTATGCTTGACTAATCACATTTAATATTACTGTCACCTCCTGGTGTAGCGGTAGAGACTCGGGTTCAATTCCCGGCTCTGCCAAGAAATTTAATTCTAGTATGAGAGCAGGAACGGGGTACACTCAGCCTCGAGAGACAAAACTGAGAACAGGCTGGTTCGATTCCTATTTCAGCCATCCTGGAAGTGGCTTTCCGTGGTTTCCCACTTCTATTCCAGTCAAATGCCGGGATGGTTCCTAACTTAAGGCACGGCCGCCTCCTTCCCAATGCTAATCTGAATTACAAATACACACACTAATACAGCCATCACAATAACACAGGTAATCAGACAAATTCCTCACACACCCAAGTACACAGGGCTATATGACTATGATGTTACAAAGCCCCTAAAGGAATAAAATATCAACATATTATTATTATTATTATGATCCTGGCGTAATTTGAAATTTGGACAGCCCTCTCCATTCCATAGATTTAGACCGTTTGGCATATAGACGAAACATCGAATATGTTGTAGAAGGACCAATCTAGCCTGATTGTTAACCTCACAATGAAATCTACAGCCTCCTTCCAGTCGACCGACCGGGTCAGGAATGGAATGAATGAAGCCCCAATCTAGCGGCGAGAATATGAACTGTGCCGGCTGGCGAAGCCTGTCGCACTCCCCTGGGGCAATGATTAAATGAATGACAGATGAAATGAAATGATAGTGGAGAGTGTTGCTGGAATGAAAGTTTATGCAGGGTATAAATAAGGCTCATGCAGCCAATGGCCATGTACTTTTCTTTTCAGGACGGGTCAGGGAAGGGATATTGGAAGGATATCGGCCGTGGACCTTTTGAAAGGAACCGTCCCGGCATTTGCCTGGTGGTGAAAATGGGAAACCACGAAAACCATTTTCAGGACGGCTGAGGTGGGATTCGAACTCACGCTCTCCCGATGCCAGCGAGGCACGAGGTAGCGCGTTAGCACTCTCGGCCACCGCGGCCGGTAATAAGGCTCATTTTAAGCCTCGCAGTGCAAGAAACAAAACTCTGGACGTAAAATTTGATTCAGTTCGGTGAAACTAACGAACAGACAAAGGGGCCCGAAAACCACGTTTTAAGGTCCTAGAACCAACAATGTCCGAAGAAATTTCAGTGTTGTACTGTAGTAGGGGTCCAGAGATGCTGGGAATTAAGGTGTAACTTAACTGTAGGAATATTTAAATTAGTGTATTGTTGGCTAAACGACGGTAGTGCCTACGCTCGCTAAAAGCGCAGCTTTAGGTCATGGGACCAAGCTCTCTGCTGACTCGGTATACATGGGTTCGAGCCTGACCGTTGTCCGTCCTTGAAATGGTTTTCCGTGGTTTCCCCATTTTCAACACCAGGCAAATGCTTGACGGTACCTTCTGACTGGCCACGGCCGCTTTCTTCCACGTCCTTGCCCAGTTTCATTCACCATCATTCATTTCATCACACATTAACTCCTCTCATGAGGTTGGCGTCAGGAAGGGCATCCGGCCTCAAAAACCATCCGCCACAAAGAATTCCATCGGATCTCAATCCCGACCTCGTTGGAAAACGGGAATAATAAGGGGTAGACATACAAGTGTATTGTTGGCTAACCATGCAGGCTGGCGCGGAATTGCGAAAATAGTTACATCTTGTGCTGCTTACAAATTGTAGTCACGGGGAGTAATTAGTGCAAACAAAATCATAGGCCCTTAAAACAACTGCATAGTAGGTCTCCGTACAGTATAAGTGCGAGTGTTGGGGCAGAACATTGAGGTTACCGTATTTACAATAAGTGTTGGTGCTTTTAAATTTCCTTTGACGTACTCCGATCATTTTCTTACAGCGCTATATGGCGAAATATGACACTATTGCTCCCCACTTTTCTAACAGCCAATGAGATATGGCATCGCCGTCTATAATTCTCAAGTCGTGTCATTAGACTTCGCAACGCCGCCCATCTGTCATCAGATAGGCTTAGAGTAAGCACATAGTAATTGCCTAATTGCTAACATAGCGTAAACATATAGATTTTGGCGCGAAACGATTCCGAAAATGCAACAGAACATAACGTCCACTAAATCTACACATAAATATCACAAACGATCAGTAGTGCCCAGTGGATTTATTTGTTTTATGAATGATAATGAGTACTACTACAGAACTGGAGCGCTCAAGGATAAGGATCGGTAAGCACCAACACGTATTGCAGCTGATAACCTCAGTATACTGCACCAACACCATCGCATACTATTGTCATGATGATAACTGTTTTAACACTGCAGTAGTCGCGCGAAATTTAGTAACATTAGTGGTCGCGCGGATTACTATTGTAATCCATTTTAAAATAGATATTTTAATACTATTTTTATTTATTTTTAATTTATTATTATTTATTAGGGCAAAGGGTTTATATGAGACACAATTTTGGGATAAACAATAATGCTATTCAAGATTATAATTTTATATATAACAAAAATACAAAGTTAAGCTTATATTTACATATGTTTCCTATGTAGTTGAATATTTTGAAAAAATAAAAAATACTGATACAAATCATGTTTTTTCATATAGTAATATTTAGGATAAGAGTAACAAACACAATCAATCTATTGATAATGATGAAGATGATGATGATAATTGTTGTTTTGAGGGGCCTAACATCTAGGTTATTGGCCCCTAATGGTTTGGGTGATAGTGAAAAATGAGATGAGGCAAATAAAGGACAGGAGGAAAAGAAATGCCCACAACCCTCGAAGAATGTGGGTTGAGGGACTTGGAAGGAAGGAGAGCCATAAAAGGCAGATAGGAAAGTGAAAGAGGAGAGGGTCCGTCCCACAGGTAATGGATAAAAGGGGGAAAACCGGACCCAGCTCAGGAATCCTCGGGGTCGCCAACTCCCGAACTCACCAGCCGTGAGTCCCTGACGGTGTAGCAATATCTAGGGTGCACCAGAAGTGGTGAGGCTACATACACCCTGACTCCTTGAGAGCCTTGATCAGAAGGCAGGAGATATCATGAAAAGAAAAAGAAGGCTGACCTCTCGCAGAAAGAGGGTATTAGAAAAGATGAGACAAGGGCCAACTAAGGCGGGAAAGGAACAGACTACTTAGGCCTCGGATACCCTAATACCGTCGGGGTCGGAAGAGAACAAGAGTTGTCCAAGTGAGGTCGACAGGAAAGAAGACGGAGAGGAGCCCGGCACACGTAAGTGGAAGCAATGGCGGATTCAGCTTGGGCCCCGTGGTCGCCAACCCACGTCCCACTAGATGTGAGCCCCTGGGGGGGGATCAATGTATTAATTGCCACTTAGTCTTAATGAAAAATTTTAAATAAAAAGCACTAAAAACACAAAATAAGAAACTACTTCAGAAACAGAAAAAGTAACGTAAATAGTCGCGCGGATTACTATTGTAATCCAAACAATTTTAAAATTCCACCAAAAATCGATGCGTTTGCTTTGAGCACTGCCACTTGACTGACAGCAGTACGGGTATGTGACCGGAAGGTAGGTGACCGCTCAAGGTCATAAGTGTTGCCAATCCTTAAATGCAGCATAAAATGTACCCCTGGATTACAATTGACGTCAGAAAAGTTGGATGGCGCAGCCACGCGGCAGAATGTTGAAGCTGTAACATTGTGACTGGTGAGAAATATTTAGATGGTGAAGCACTGACGTCGTGATGGAAACAGAAAGAAATTTGTCAAATTCGAGGAGGCACTGCTCTGTATACGGTTGCAAATCGTACAAAACGGCTACGAAATATCTTCACTACTTTCCTGTACAAAAAGTTCAGAGAGAAAGATGGGCTTCGGCGTTGTCAATTGGAAAACGTGTTACATGTTACATGACAGTGTGCAGTCTGCATTTTTGTGAAGACGACTTCTTTCCACCGGTACTGTTGATTATTGATAGTTATTGTCTCTAATTTGTATTCACATGGATTTAGCTACATCAAAAATACTGATAAACTTATAGCCTATTACTTCGGTGCCGTACAAAGAATGTAATCCGCTCTTCGTGAACTTATTTTAAGGGTTCTTCCGATTGACAATAGCCGAATGGTTAGAAAACTTAAGAAAAATGCTGTTCCTAGCCTTAATTTGCCAGAGAATTTATATTCTTGCCTTTGAACAGCAAGTATGTAGTTCATTGAAGTATGATTTGGCTTAAATTGTGTTTTTGGCTATGATCTCCCTAGTTGAATTAAGTTAATTAAAATGTAAAATCTTGGTTTTAAGTACCGGTTTGGTGACCCATCATCCCAGGAAGGCCGGCAACACCTATACTACTGAAGCAGATAGGTCACTTAGCTGTAATTTTGAAGTTATAGTGATGTTAAGTATACATATGAGGTAATGTAGCAGGAGACCGGATCGGTCTAGGCTATTCTAACTTTAATTAGTTCCCATTTCAGGGTTTTACAGTTTTGAGTGCGAATAGTTGGTTTGAAAGTTGTACAACAGTAAGGAGAGTACGGTATGTTTTGTATAGGTTTTAATTGGTATTATTGTTTATATCGAGCTGAGGAGTGAATTTGGTTTGGCTTATAGTGTGGTTTTTGATCTGTTCCGTTTGCTTATGACAAGTTCAAATGGAGACTCCAGCTTCGTTAAATATCTGTATTTTAAATATTTAATTAAATATATTGATAAAGAGGATGTCTCCATTTTAACTTGCCTGTGGCAAGAGATTAATAAATTAACATTCTTGCCTTTGAACAGCAAGTATGTAGGTCAATATTTGCAATATTGAAGGATGATTTGAGCATCCCAAGTAACGCTTCTTTGAACCCAAAACATTCATGCAAATTCAGGGTTGCTTGATTCAATTTATTATCAGGGAGTCGTCCTTTGTGTTATGTGATATATATATACATATATATTGTGAAAGTAATAAAAACATCGATACCGCTAGGCTCCCAAGTACAGGCTTCATATATGTAACAGCAGACAGTAAATTAACTATCTACATGTGGGTAATATTTTTAACTGGTAGTAATTAGGCACTGCATTTAAATTGATTATAAAAATATTTCTACCAATGAAAGGAAATATGTAGTATTTTGCCGTCATAAATTAGAAGCCATAACAATCGCACACCCAATTACTTCACGTCACTATATCGCCGCCATATTGCAAACAGCTGACCGTAAGCTCCTCCCCCGTTTCGGACGTCAATAGTAATCCGCGCGACCACTCCAGTGTTAAAGGGCCGAAGAATTCTTTTTGCGCGAATTACTCCCCGTGACTGCAATTTATAAGCAGTTCGCAATTCTGCACCAGAACACTGATAGGGGCGACGTGATGCAGCCCGCATTACCAGGCAACAATAGACTTACTGTCGACCAAAGTATTATGTGCACTCGAGTTTGAAGGTTGTTTGTTAAGTAACCAATAGACCTACATAAAATCCAATACCATCAACATTTTCGTCGTTCTATTTTACGTTAGTTTACGTAGGTTTGGATTTTAATTTATATTTTAATATTTTTTTATCGTAGTTGGAATACAAAAAGTGCACGTTTTTAAGCGTGTTTCAACCATGCGTCACATTTAAGAATTATTATCTCAAAAGCCCGTCATCAGATCGAATCCAAATTTTAACACAATATACATTGGAATGTTATATAACTGGTTTATTAATTTCACAATTTTGTGTGTCCAAGAAACAAAGTTGTTATCATTGTTGTAAGGTAACTTTTTCTCGGCTCGGGGTGGTTGGAAAATGTAGTTCTTGGTTGCGTTGTAATCGTTATACATCAAAAATTTATGCTGCATGACTGTGAAATACGTAAATTAATTCACTTATTTTATATCGGTTTGTATTTGTACAAGGAAATAACACATGGTTCACCAGCTAGCCGCTCCGGGAAAAGCTGTACAGCGTTGCTGAGATGGAGCCCATCACTTCCGATCGAGACGCGCCATGATGCGTGTGGGCACCATTTCGGCAACGCTGTACAGCTTTTCCCGGAGCGGCTAGCTGGTGAAACATGTGTTATTTCCCCGTACAAATACAAACCGATATAAAATAAGTGAATTAATTTACGTATTTCACAGTCATACAGCATAACTTTTCGATGTATAAGGATTACAAAGCAACCAAGGACTACATTTTCCAACCACCCCGAGCCGAGAAAAAGTTACCTTATAAAGATGATAACAACTTTGATTCTTGGACACACACAATTTTGAAATTAATAAACCAGTTATACAACATTCCAATGTATATTGTGTTAAAATTTGAGATAATAATTCTTAAATGTGACGAATGGTTGAAACACGCTTAAAAACGTGCACTTTTTGTGTTCCAACTGCGATAAAAAATATTAAAATATAAATTAATAAATCCAAACCTACATGAACTAACGTAAAATACAACGACGAAAATGATGATGATCTAGAATTTTATGTAAGTCTATTGGTTACTTCACAAACAACCTTCAAACTCGAGTGCACATAATACTTTGGTCGACAGTAGGTATTATTGGAGCTATCCGGGAGCGCTCGTTCTTCCGACTTACTGAACAAAAATCAATCTTTAGGGTTACCTGAGAGGTGTAGCATAATGCTACATAGCCTAAACTATTCCTCTCGAATCTGGCTATCATATACAAAAATAATTTTTCGAATCCGACTGGTAGTTCCAGAGATTAGCGCGTTTAAACACATAAACAAACACACAAATTCTTGAACTTTATTATATTAGTATAGATAAAGGATACATATGATCACGCTATGCACTGTCAATCCCCGATAAGGTAGTAATAAAATGATGTACTGTACCTCAATGTTCCAATGTCTGAAGTTTTCTTTTCTTGCTGCTATGCTCACTGCCGTCATTGACGCAGTCAGAAAAGATATTTAAAACTATTCTAACGAACGTAGCCTTAGATAACAAATCCTTCACTTTTTAAAAGGATGGTATATTGGCTTTCACGGCCATTGAATTAAAACTCAGCATTTTATCTAGGTTTTTGCCGTGACTTGTGTGGGGTGTCGCCTAGGGCACCAAGCTGGCTCATCAGCGGGCTCTAGGTGGCCCCGCCCGGACGCAAGATTGCACTTTCTAGTTCACTTTTAGCATTGGAGAGCGAAAGGGCTTCCTGATTGGCTGTTCTGACGGAACACGACTGCCGCAAAGGATGTGATTAGTCAGCGTAGATATAGCGTGGAATCTATCAGCGATGTCGTTCCATTATGTTAAGGTTTATATGCTGGTCAAATGTATGCATTCATAACGAAAAGAAACCTCATACTTCAATAAATGCAATAGCAAACACTTAGGAAGTGATGACTAGGGACATCCATGCTAATGCCAAATTACGTATTTTTAGGTAGATTTCATTAGAAAGCTAACTATTGCAATGGGTACCATGTTTCGACTTCCAGAAAATTTCGACATATCTTCGCGTTTCACATCCCCCAGACCCCAAAACCACCGTCAGTTCAAAAGTTTATATATAATTTATGTGTGAATATATATATATATATAAATATATATATGTATATCAGTTTCTTGTGGACACGATAACTGCCGTAATTTTGCACCAATCACTTTGAATTTTTTACCGAATATGTATACCTATAAAATCTCGGTCGAGTTCGTTACAGGGCTAAATCGGTCGAAGGGGGTGAAAATGGGGGGCGGTTTTCGAAAAAGGGAAATATTGCTATAACTCTCTTAATATGTGAAATATCGAATCCGTTCAAAGTTCATACTATGTGTCGGATAAAGGCCAAACATTTATGTTTGAAGAGTTTTTTTTACAGCACCAACCATCGACCAAAAGGGTGGGAAAAAGTGGGATTTTCGGGAAACATTAATCATATCTCTCTTAATAGGCACAATATCAAAACCGTACAAAAAGGACAATATTCCCCTAATAATTACCTAAAACTTTTGTCTGAAAGAATTTTTGATATGACCCACCATTACGCCAAGGGATGAGAAAAATGATTTCGGAATTATAAGAAAATGCCAAGAGCTATCAGAAGTTGCCATGGCAACACTACTAAATTGATGAGGGATGAGCCATCAGACGTTGCCATGACAACGCACTTGCACGAGATTAGATTCAGATTTCCATCTGACTAAGTGTGAAGCGGCTTCGGTGACGTAACTGGTAGCATGCTGAACTTCTATGCCCAAGGTCGCGGCTTCAAAGCCGGCCGAAGTCGTAGGATTTTCTAAGAGCTCTAAAAATCCCTCAGTATGCTTTCCTTTGGAGGGGAAGTTCCAACGTTCGTTGTAAGTTGCTGGTTGCGGTGGCATCTAGTAGCCAAGTTCACAGCTAGGTGTCGTTGACAGTAGTATCTGGTAGCAACATTAGGAACTACTGCTTGAAATTGACCGTCTGTAGTCCTTACCTGAATTACAGACTAATACAGCCATCACAATTCACACCGTTTATCAGACAGATTCTATACTCAACCAAAGTACACGGGGTTACATGACCACGTTGTCGCAGCCCCTAAACTGAGGAACCAACCAAAATCTCTGCGGGAGATATAATTTTGCGTGAAGAAGTAACAGACCGTTACATAGTTACACATCAGTGTCGAAACCTTGCATAAGGACAGTGTGACCACAAGTATAAAATGTACCCCAAACGACAAGAAGGTTACCGTCCCCATAAGACAATATTAAAATATGCATAAAATGACGAAAAACAAAGTTAATTAAGCTCCAATTATAAAAAAAACTTTCTCGCAATCAATGAGGTCTGATCCTTCTACGAAAACCTGCATATTCTGCCAAATTTCGCCTATCCCCAAGTTTGCCCGGTGAAATCTACCTCCGCCTTCCGGCGTGCCGAGAGGATTTTTTTTGTTGTATTGTTCAATTCTCAAACTTTTGTTAAAATATAGTCTATTTGTGAGATATTCATGTACACAATGATACATTTTCATAGAACTGTGTTGTTAGAATAATTAACTCTATACAGCCATAGGACGATAAAGTGTCCTCTATTTTTAGAATGACCAAAATGGTAGGCTACAAGGGGGGTGTTAATCGATGAAAAATATTCTGGTAATGATTCTTCTTGATTTAAGAAGATATGGAAACACTTATGGCCTAGGAACAATGATCATGCAACTATTGCAAGGCGCATTACAATTTATACGGGCACCAAGAAATTACGAAGTTAACACAGCGGGAGTTCTACATATTTTTTTCAAACCTGGAACGACATCGCTGATATGCTCGACCCTGTATCTACGCTGACTACAGACATGTTTCGTCAGAATAGCCAATCAAGAAGCCGTGTCCTTCTCCAATACTAAAAGTGAACTAGAAATTGCAATCTCGCCGCCCGGACCCCTACAGGAGCAGCGAACTGCGCGCCACCTCCCTTATTATGAAGCGCACCTGTGCCTCTTTACTGCGAGAACCAAAACCTCTAGCAGCCATAACCTCCCTATAAAGGCTTCCCTATGAAGGACACCAAGAGCCCGCTGATGAGCCAGCTTGGTGTCCTAGGCGAAACCCCACACAAGACACGGCACAAATCTAGAAAAATTGCTGAGTTTCCTTCACTTTTTGTCCACAGATGCACTTATTATAGTCACAATATGCCTCTAGACTTAATGTTGACAGTGTAACAATAATGCTCCACTTACCAACTGAGTACAGTTCATAATGTACTGGAATATAGAGGCCACGTGAAGATATATACCAAAACTAATTCCTAGGCACTGAAAGTCCTTCACTCTGTAAGCGATCAAAACGCAGTGATATAACCAGTTATTTTAATAGTGCTGCCATAATTTGACTTAGAGAGCCAGGCACACAACACATCCTAGGTACCGTAGCTGAAATATTTTAATGAAATATTGTGAAGAATTTGTAGATTTTAAGAACGTTAAAAATCCCTCAGTATGCCTTCCTTTGGAGGGGAAGTAAAGCCAGCGGTCCCATGTCATAGATTTATGGCATGTAAAAGAACCTTCCACCAATTAAACTTGTGTGAAGCTAAATTGTAGGTTAGATTTCGTTGAAACGCTCTATCAAAGTTCCAACGTTCTCCACTGGGTGTCAGTGACATCTGGTCGTGAAAGTTGGAACTACTTGAAATTGAATAGAACTTGTAGCTCACCCCATGGGTGTCCGCCCACATTGAAGCAGCTACAGCCTCTGGCGAGCCGAACATGTCCTCGGACACTCCCGGCACTAAAAGCCATATGCTAAATAATAAAATATATATTTATAGGTCGTATGGGATTTTAATGAACACTCAAAGGTCTGTGAATACGGTCATAGCAAACAAGTATAAACCATGCATTGACTCCATGTGACAGTCACGGTGGTATGCTTATGGTCAAGCATCTGTGAAATGTTACATAAGATGTAATGTTTCATCTTCGCAATGATTCACCACGTTACGAACTTCCTTGGCAATGACAAATGCTCTGTGATGTTCACATGGGTCTCCAACTAAACTTTGCTAGGTATTTTGAACCCATTCTTTTGTGCCTTCATTGTTGATGACATCGTCATAATTAGCGTGGTCTTCCCACAGAGTCCGGGAGCTCACTGGCCTTTGCTTCGAGTTACCATGAGCAGTAGTTCGGCCAGTAATGCCAACCCGTGGGATATGTCCCAAATGGTGGGCCATTTAGATAATATTTTTAGGAAAGGGATAAAGGGACATTTTTGCAAAAAGTGAGGTGAATTTGGGATATTTGGCCGATGTCATATATCACCAGCTGAGCTACCATTAATAATAAAAGCTTCGTTTGCAAAACAAACGTGCGCAATATGTACGATTCATACTTGCCGATAGAATAAGAGTAAACCTGTCACGGAAGTATAGTATTAGGCTACATTACAATCGCCAAACTGCCGCTTGTGCGATAACAGACAGTTTTGTGTGTATTTGGAGATTAAAACTTATGTTTTGTGTTCATGTGAAATCTTCATTTAAAAAAATTCAAACACTTATACAGGGAAAGATTAACATCTCAATCTTTAAATGAATAAAAACGTGTATTAAGTGAATGTTTAGGTGTATGATAATGATAGCTTACTAGACAGTTTTGTGTTTTGTTAAAATCAATTTTAGCGCAATTATAAACACATTATCGAGACTCTAGAGCACATTTTTTAATTCATTATACATTTGTTATGAACAAAATACATTTTTATGTGGGATATTTTCAAGTGAAAAGGGACATTCTGAGTGGGTAGTTGGGATTTTCAGGTTTGAGAGGTTGGCAACTCTGAGTTCAGCCAGTCCCGTCCTGGAACCCTGACAAGTGGCGTGGAGGGATTTACAGGGTGTCTACTACTCTGGAAAACAAGGAATACTCACGGAATTTTTAATTTCTGGAAAACTCAGGGAATTATCAGGGTATTTTAGTTTTACAAGGTCCAACCTTAAATAATTGGAAATCAGGAATTTAAATTTGGATGGGAGAAAAGTATATTCTGGTGATTTATTTTATTTATCGTATGGCTATTAGTGTCGGGAGTGTCCGAGGACATGTTCGGCTCGCCAGAGTCTGTAGCTACTTCCAGCGCTACACGTTCTGTTCAATTTCAAGTAGTTCCACCTTTCGCTACCAGATATCAATGATACTTAGTGGTGAACGTTGGAAGTTTGATAGAGCGTTCCGACGAAGTCTAACCTAACAATTTAGCTTCACACAATTTTATTCTGTGGAAGGTTCTTTTACATGTCATAAATCTATGACATGGGACCAACGGCTTTACTTCCCCTCCGAAGGAAGGCATACTGAATGATTTTTAACGCTCATAAAATCAGAGAATTGTCAGGGAAATCTGTTACTTTGGTTTGGTAGACATCCTGGGTTTAGGATGCTGTTGCGTCATTTAGGCCTGATTGCGTGTATCTGTAAAATGTAGAGCATCCTGTGTTGTAGTAGTGTGGGCACCTACGATTATCGTAAATGATTCGGAATTCGAAATGTCACAATACCAGCTTTTTTTAAACGGTAAAATCCCATATATTCATGTCTTAAATTTTAGGGTGACGTCATCAATGTCGGGATAGAATGGTAGAATACGAACGGTATGTGATGAGGCTTTAAGGTCAAGCTGACCGCTCTGGTGGGGGAACAGCGACAGCAGTCACTCGTCGCCCACCGTGCTGTGATACATCGCGTGTTAATGCTTAAAATCTGTGGATGCAATCTTCTTGAGCTCGGCGCAGTTAAGGGCAAAATGTTAACTGCCCCAGGCGACAGAATACCTAGTACGATCCTGATCCTAATAGGGTACGTCCCTGGACCCCGGGCAAAATATTAACTGCCCCAGGTGACAGAATACCTAGTACGATCCTGATCCTAACAGGGTACGTCCCTGGACCCCGGGCAAAATGTTAACTGCCCCAGGCGACAGAATACCTAGTACGATCCTGATCCTAACAGGGTACGTCCCTGGACCCCGAGCGAAATGTTAACTGCCCCAGGCGACAGAATACCTAGTACGATCCTGATCCTAACAGGGTACGTCCCTGGACCCCGAGCGAAATGTTAACTGCCCCAGGCGACAGAATACCTAGTACGATCCTGATCCTAACAGGGTACGTCCCTGGACCCCGGGCAAAATGTTAACTGGCCCAGGCGACAGAATACCTAGTACGATCTTGATCCTAACAGGCTACGTCCCTGGACCCCGGGCAAAATGTTAACTGCCCCAGGCGACAGAATATCTAGTACGATCCTGATCCTAACAGGGTACGTCCCTGGACCCCGGATAATATTTTAACTGCCCCAGGCGACAGAATACCTAGTACGATCCTGATCCTAACAGGCTACGTCCCTGGACCCCGGACAATATTTTAATTGCCCCAGGCGACAGAATACCTAGTACGATCCTGATCCTAACAGGCTACGTCCCTGGACCCCGGGCAAAATGAACTCGCTCCCTCTCGTAGCGTTGGTTCACTATCCTTTGGTGCAGACCTGCGCGAATCCGATAGTTTAGAAGGAAAAGAGGAGAAAGAAGGTAGTGGACGGGGTCATTGCGGCTGGGAGACATACTAACGTGAATCACAGTAGTCCTCTCACTCTCCTCATTAACAACCGGCTCACTTTTGAAACCTTGCTGGACGGCCATGTTTACATTCCTTGTCTGCTTGGAGCCAGGGCTTTTCCAGCTCGAGCCACAGTGTTGTCAATTCTCCACTGAGAGCAAGAAGCGAGACTGGACAGAACTGCGTGCAACTGTGCAACATTGGAAACCTGACAAGCGAGCCGGCAGCTAGGACTGGACTCTGGAGTCCACGTGGAGAGGTAGAGGAAGCATGCTATTGGTTAACAGAGAACAGTCATAAATACGGTTACTGCCGGCCCGTGGTACTGCGTAACGTTTCAGTCACCGGTTGTTAACGAAGAAAGTTAGATAGCTATACAGTTACAGTAGGAGCCGTAGCAACAAGCGAAGTGACGGTTCCTCCCCTCTAAATCACGCTGCAGCACATTCACACAGCATGCAGAGATTCTATGTCCAAGCTCGCGGGTTCAAATCTGGCCGAAGTCGTCGGATCTTTTAAGAGCGATAAAAATCCCTCAGTATGCCTTCCTTCGGAGGGGAAGTAAAGCCGGCGGTACCATGTCATAGATTTATGGCATGTTAAAGAACCTTCCACTAATTACACCTGTGTAAAGCTAAATTGTATAGGTTAAGAATGTAACAACGCTCTTAGGTTTCTACGTTCGTTGCCAAGAGCCGACTGCGGTGACGTCTGGTAGCTAAGTTTTGAACTAGTAATCGTGGCGTTTTACGGCAAAAGTAGGAACGACTTGAAAATTGATCGTCTGCAGTGCTTACTTGAATTAAAACAGATACACACACTAATACAGTCATCACAATTAACACCGGTTATCAGACAGATTCTACACACACCCAAAGTACACGGGGCTACATGACCGCGTTGTCGCAGCCCCTAAACTTAAGAACCAACCAACACTACCATGTGACGGCAAAATCGGAACTGTAATGGGTGATGTATAGTTGAGAATTAATTAACCTTGTCCTATAGGATAATCATGACATATGATACAACACACCCAGTACGTTTACCAGGTACATAAACAGTAAAGTTAAAGACGTGAGCCGCCCCTCGCTGGCTACGCCACTGCCCTCCCCCCCCCCCCCCCCCCCCCCGCCCCCATTGGAACAATCGGCATGGTTGTGATTTGTGTCTCACCACCACGCCGGCTACTTGGTGATGTTCAGTTGTCGCGTTTCGGTTCGACTCCACATTTGAGGCAAATCACGTCTTCATGACTACGTATAATCACAGTCTATCTACAAGGTGATCACAAAGTCCCATTACCCCCTATGTATTACACAGATGGTAATGAATTGTTACCGGGTGAGTTGGCCGTGGTCGTTACGGCGTGGCTGCAGGCAGTCGCACACATCTGGGAGGCGAGGAGGTTCGAATCCCCCCGCCGGCAACCTTGAAGATGGTCTTCTGTGGTTTCCCATCTTCCTTCCAGGCAAATGCCGGGGTTGGTCCCTAACTATAGGCCACAGCGGCTACCTTCATTCACACTTTCCTCCCCAGACAACACTCCACCCGCGGTGGCGGTACTTGTAGCTCACCCCATGGGTGTCCGCATAGAAGGAGCTACAAACTCTGACGAGCCGAACATGTCCTCGGACACTCCCGGCACTAAGAGCCATACGCTAAAAGAGAATGGTTGTGTCTTATTGTTGTGGGATCATGGCAGAGGACAACTTTTAAGCAGTATGACTATTCGTTATAATTTATTCCAGGGTGTCTGTGTGTACACAATCGTTTTCATAACAGAGTATGATTCTCCTCCATGTACGATGTGAAATTCTCCTCAACATTGCTGGCGTGATGGTGGTAAATGCACGTCGAACAGCATCATTAAGTTCGTCAACTGTCTCGTAACGTGTGGCAGCAACCTTCTGTTTAATGAACCCCCATAATGCATTATTGCAGGATGAGAGATCAGGACTTCGGGGTGGCCTCTCCATAGGCGCAAGCAAATGGACAGAACCACGTCCAATCCATTTATCAGGCAATACCTAATTGAGATAGCATAATGGGCTGGTGCTCCATCCTGCTGGAACCATATGCGACCGAGCAGTCCTTGATCATGAAAATAGGGAATAAACCAGTCACGTAACATGGTGAGATACGTAATTTGATTCAGGTTTTCTTTACTCCAGAAATAAATGTTTCTCGCTTTTGCACACTCGTCCGAGAAAAACAATTCCCCCCTCGAAGGAATAGTCGTAAAGACATCGAGCATTCGCCCACAAGCCTGATGACGTTTTTGCATTAACACTCAATTCGTTTACAGTAAAATCATACTGAATAGCTCTCATTGATTTTCCTGTATGCGGTCGTTCGTGAACCCACGAGCTCATTACGATCCGTTCCTCCATGGTGTAAGTGGACTAATCCGCCATGATTTACGATGTATGCCTATCAGGGGTGGATCTAGGGGAGGGCGAGGAGGGCGACCGCCCAGGGCCCCGCGGTCCAGGGGGCCCCACGCTATGGAACTTTTAAAATTTAATTAATTAATTAATTATAATTAATTAATTATACTTTTCAAACTAATTTATAATTCATATTTCTTTTTTCAGTGCAGCTATGACCTCCCATGACCGTTTAGAAAGTTTAATTTTCAGTGAAATAATAGAAGACTTCAGCCGGGAAAAAAGTCGCAAAGTAATATTTTAATATTTCATTGTTTACATAATCTTCTTCAAGGGAACTTGAAGGTTTCTTTCAAATTATTAAAGAAATGTACTGTAGTGTATTCAAAATATTGTAACTATTCTTTATTTTATTATTTTTACCAAACCATTTTCCATTTGATTTGATATTTTTTAATTTCCTATTGTTGTGGGCCCCACCTTATCATATCGCTCAGGGCCCCGCAAGGCCTGGATCCGCCACTGATGCCAACACGTACAACAATAAGAAACAACAATTCATTAACATCAGTGTAAAACAAAGGGGGCAATGGGACTTTGTGATCACCCTGAACACAGTCGCGAAGTTTGGCTCATATTTTTCTACCGCCGCGACCGCTCGACAATAATGCTTTCACACAGCCAGCAAGAATGTGCCGACTGCGCAGTGTTGGTGTGTGTTATTGTTGCTGGATTTACTGTATGTTAGCATTGTGTAACAGTTATATCTAACCTTTGACTACACGCACCTATTAATATATAAAACTAGCCGTCCCGTGCGAGGATTCTCGCAAGTGTATAAACCATCCGCCTGGCTTTACTGTTATGCGGGTTTCTATAAATATGTTTATTTGTTTAAACGCACTTTTTAAACAAACTATCACTATTTATGAAATCAGAGAACAATAATTCATCACTGCTTCTGGTTGCACAATGCTATGCGGGCGGTAGGCGACAGAGTTCTCGCAGGGGCTATCGTTTTGTTTATGTGTTTAAAAGCACTTTATAAACAAATAAATATATTTCCCTTGACTTTTCAAGAAATTTAAGATTTTTCCTGTACTATTGAGACGATTTCGAAGATTTTGGTACAAACCACACCTTCTAACTCCTTCTGGTTTAGGAGCTTGAGTTTTGTGAAACATACACCTTAGCCTTAGCGTATTATATAATGCGGTAAGTACACGCGTGGTGAATTTTGTACACCGAGAGAATAATGTCACGAAATCACTTAGCCTAAACGTTTTATCTTAGTAACTTAAACACATTCAATCAACTGTTCTACAAGCAGAATAGTTAAGGATATTCTGTATCGTGATCATTTTACTCTATAAATTCTTCCTTGGAAGTATCTGCGTCTCATCAAACTTCTTCTTCTGATTCTGCTAGTGCTAGAGCGTCATAGATTTCCTCTTCAGCAAGTCGCTTCGGAATTTTAGCTCGTATACAAGCCCTAATAACACAGAACCGTACGAGGCCCTTTAGGGCCCCCGAGTTTCGTTTCTCACATTGAGGGGCTGAAAATGAGCTTTGTCTCACCCTGCTACGCCTATTTCAGCATCTATTTTAAAGGGGTAGGCCCCCTTTTATGAGAGGTACGGAGAAGAGTTACATCAATGATTGGTGTCGTGCCTCTGATGGATATCTGTATCAAATTTTACGTTGATCCACCCAGCCGTTCTCGAGTTATAAGGACACACAAAATTGTCCACAGACAGACAGACAAAAAATTGTTTATTTATTTTTTGCGCGCATACGTCATAAAACTGTCTGAAACGCGCAAATATCGCAAATTTCCGTGGAAATTCAGAAAAAAACAGACAAACTTTCATTTATATATATATAGAAATACACGCGTGGTAAACTTTGTTCCTCATACCACGTAACAGCTCGATGTTTATGGTATTCCTGTGAATAAACGAATCCAGCAACAATGACACTGCTTATAGTCGTTTGGGAACATTTTAGGGATAGGTTAGAAGACACCTAACAGCCCGCAGAAACATTACAACCAAAAATATACCATCTTTAGTACGCCTGGTGTACTTTATACACCAGCGCGTGTACTTAAAGGTCATGTGATTTACAAGAGGAAATGTGCAGTTCAATAAACAGATCAAATTATATTAAAAGCCATATTTCAGTGTTGCTAAGTAACCTATATGATCGCTTTTCAGTCGGTCAACACGAGTGTACGGTACCTAATTAGATTGGGCGGAGAGTAGCAATTTATCTCCCAGTGCTTTTCTCAACGCTGGATGCACTATAGTGCTTGAAATAAACGTACATGAATTGTTTATACACATAATAAAACACTTCTCACATAAAGGGGTGGGGTTGTATGATAAACGTTTCATTAAGTGCATAAATAATTATTGTATTATGAATTACACAGGGAAATTAATTGTTACTCCTCGCCCAATCGAATAGGGTGTATTCGTGTTGACCGACTGGGAAGTCATTCTATTAATGTAGACTGTTCAATAAGAAGAAGACACCCTAGTGTCCAAAGGACCCTAAGTGGTAAGACTTGAGCTTTGGATTTTAGGCTAGTGTTCTAAAGCTTTTCAAACAAACAACGGAACTGGGTCTTTAACTGGTTATAAATCAATAGACTAATAATGTTTTTGGTTTTACGTCTCGTATGACTACTGCGGCTTTTAGAGATGTCGGGGTGCCGGAATTATGCCCCGAAGGGGATCTTTAACGTGCCAGTAAATGTACAGATACGGTTCCCTTGCAATTATGCACCCTCAAATGCCAGCTGACTGGGCCAGGAGTAGATCCTGCAACTTTGGGAACAGCAGGCGGGAACGTTACTGCTGAGCCACGCAGCCATTCGGTTATAAATCAGAAGCATATCTCTGAGAATATCTATGCATGGCGTAGTCGGTAACATACTGAACTGCTATGCCCAAGATCGCGGATCCAACCCCGGCCGAAGTCGTCGGATTTTTAAGAGCGTTAAAATCCTTCAGTATGCCTTCCTTCGGAGGGGAAGTAAAGCCGGCGGGTCCATGTCATAGATTTATGGCACGTAAAATAACCTACCACTACAATGGTAGTGTGTAGCTCTATCAAGTTCCAACGTTCGCCGCTGGATGTCAGTGACAGTGGCGTCTGGTAGCCTAAGTTGGAACTACTTGAAATTGAAATTTAGGAGCCTACGGGCGTTCAATTGAAATGCCCTGCTATGGCCATTGGCTGGAATTCAAAAATAAATAATATCAATGCATTTTGTAAATTAAGACATAGATAAACGTAAATGATGTCATCTTAAACATTAAAAGCCATATTTCAGTGTTGCTAAGTAACCTATATGATCGCTTTTCAGTCGATCAACACGAGTGTACTGTACCCAATTAGATTATAAAATGGCTTTCAAATTGTCAGAGAACTGATTTAAAGACTAATTTGTGCAATAATATAAACTTACTAGTGGACCCGTGCGAGAAAGCTCGCATGTTCATAAGTCATACTTTCCCCAATAGGTTTATAATGAGTGACTTAAGGAGAAAGGTTGTTATGTTATTATTTCAACCAAATGATTATAGGACACCATTTTCATTTCAGTTAGAATTCCAAGCTGTACGTTCTCTAACTTAAGAAGGCAATCACTGAAAATTCTATCATCATAACACTCACCAGTTATTCGATATTTATGAAAGCATCTTGGTCAAGGTTTCCTGCTTTATCTTGTTGGCTGACGAGCCTCCTTCTCCCTTATCCGGACAGCCCTCGTTGGAAAACTTCTTCACGCCCCGCTCACAGTGAGGCTTCCTTGTTCCTAAGTGCAACGATCAGCGCTAAACTCCTTTGTACGTTACCTACAGGGGTGCTTTCCTTGTCCTGTGTGTAGCGCTCTACGCTAAACTCCTTTTCACGTTACCTACAGGGGTGCTTTCCTTGTTCTGTGTGTAGCGCTCAACGCTAAACTCCTTTGCACGTTACCTACAGGGGTGCTTTCGCTTTCCCGAGTGGAGCGTCAGCATGAGAGCGTGCTGTGGCTGGTTTCTTTCTTTGATATTTATGAAATTAAAAGGCAATTCGTCATTGTTGATTCCATTTCTGTGCTGAGTCCATTTATTGAGAGCTTATCCGTAACACTCACCGGTTATTCGATACATTTCAGTCAGAATTGCAAGTTGTACGTTCCCTAACTTAAGAAGGCAATCACTGAAAATTGGATCATCATAACACTCATCTGTTATTCGATATTTATGAAATTATACGATTTGAGTACCCAATCCATTGATTTAAAAATTCTGAAAGCCATGGGAAATGATGGGAAATGATAGAAGAACAACCTGTAAAAGAATTAATGTTTAATAGTTCTAAGGTTTTAGACGCCGTAACACACGCCGGTTATACGATATAGCTATATAGTATAGCTATTTACAATTATACCCATACTAGCAACCTGTCCCGGCTTCGCCCGTTATCTTCAACGGTTTACCCAGTGTAAGCTTGAAATGCGCACGGACAGCAGGTCCCAGTCGCATTTCAGAAAAGCCGAGGTGAACAGCGAATCTCCAAACACACTCTTTCTCGGAAGTCTTAACTCGACACAACTCAAAAGTTGATGTTGGCCGAAGCTGGGGTGATAGACTCGCTCGCTACCTCGTAAACTCGCTCCGAAGCTAGTAATTTAAATTTCCACCGAATGGAGATTGTTGGAAGAAATGAAAACGTAAAATCACTTTTAGTGGACGAAGTATTAAACATAGAGATATGCTGTCGCGGACCTTTGTAGAACTTTTCATGCTGACCAATTCTTACACTCATAGTATATAGATAATTTTAACGGTTTACCCATCGTAGGCTTGAAAGGCGCACGGACGGCAGGTTTCTCTTCAACTCGATTCAATGAAATCGTTACTGCTCGGCTTCCTTTGGTCACAAATGAATGTTTTTCTACAGAAACCTTCCTCGAGAAATCCTTCACAGAATGGTGAAAACCGCATCAAAATCCATCCAGTGGTTCTCGAGATTACCCGTTAGATCCAAGAATCGGGGACTCTGTTTTATACTACAGTATGTCGAGATGCCCGCGACTATCATTGAAACAAATACATGAATTTATAACTAGTATGGGCTATTAATTCTATGTAAGACTGATTAAATACGTCGTACAACTGTACCTAGGGATACTTGTAGAGGACTGAACTAATAAACACAGAGCATCTTTCTTATGTTCCTATGAATTAAAAGTGTACAGTATATCAACATTGTGATTTAACATGACTTATGTTTACAATGGAAATAATCACTCAGGTGAGTTAAAATTCATAAAACCCCTACAAAAGTGAAGTCATCAGTCCCGCGAATAATGCGGTCAAAGCAGTTGCAATTTCGCAGAGAGCTTCATGACTGTGTATTTTTGACTGTGACAAACCAACTCCGTCCTCCGCGCAATATAGCGTATTTCGAACTGAGGCGAGCACCAAATAATTTTGAATCCCACCTTGGCGGGAGAGAAGTTATATATAAATTAATCTAATTTCAATTAAACATAACGCGTTTTAGTAAGGACTTAGAAAATTCTATGGGTATATTAACACTATTTGTGTAGGATCATTATTAACTTCTTACCGGGTGAGTTAGCCGTGGTCGTTACGGCATGGCTGCTGGCAGTCGCTCACATCCGGGAGGCGATGAGGTTCGAATCCCCCCGCCGGCAACCTTGAATATGGTCTTCTGTGGTTTCCCATCTTCCTTCCAGGCAAATGCCGGGGTTGGTCCCTAACTAGAGGCCACAGCCGCTACCTTCCAACTCCTAGTCCTTACATTCAAACTTTCCTCCCCAGACAACACTCCACACGCGACGGAACTTGTAGCTCACCTATTGGGTGTCCGCCTAGAAGCAGCTACAAACTGGCGAGCCGAACATGTCCTCGGACACTCCCGGCACTAAAAGCCATACGCTAAAAAAAATAAAAAAAAATAACTTCTTGAACATGAGATCGCCGTCAGCCGAGTTGCTTCATATAATATTAATATACTGTATGTCCAGCAATTCCCCGAATTATGGTTATCTCCCAGCTACGAATGAGCGAAATTTGTCGCATGTGTAGTGTAAGCAACTAAACCTTGTACGGCTGCATGTAGCATTTGTAAGGTAAGAAGGACTTGGTAAGTGACAAAAATCTTCGAAAATGATATTTTTGGCGTTCAGGGCTAATCGCAATATAAAGCACAGGATCTTGTTGAAAAAACTGAATAAACATAAAAATTAGTAGCCTCTTTTTATAATTCATAAATCAACATGATCCATCGTGAGAGAACATGCCCACTTTTGCTGAGTTTTCTCTTATTGAGAGATACCCAGTCTTCTTGTTGGTAGCACAGATATATTCGAGTTTATTTTGTCAGGGGAAAAGGAATGCACTAGATTTACCATTTCAGTCAAAAATTAACTTCATTTTTTAAAGAACTGTTTTATTTGTTGTCTTTTGAGCATATTGTAATACTCGAAAACTTCTTGACCAAAATACATGAAACTTTTCTCATTGAGAAATAGAAATACAGTACTTGTAGAGTTGTTGTTAATTCATTTGAGGGGCTTGAGACATCTTGGTCATTAGCCCCGTATAGTTGGGTGTGTGTTTAAGTTGTCTGGCAACCTGTATTGCTGTGATGACTGTATTAATGTGTAAATGCATCAGGGACAAGGATGGGGTAGACGCTCCGTTACTTGAAGTAAGGCACTATTCCGGTAATTTCCTGTAGGGAGTGTGGTAAAATCCGGGGGAAAACCTCACTCAGGATATCCGCTGTTAGCACCGGGATTCGAGCCTACCTTATCTGGTGCTTACTGCAGCTGCCCTCGTGGCCATGGTGCACGTTTGATGAGCGCGGCGGGACTAAATGCTTGTAGAATTTGGCTTCGAGTAACTATAACCCCCCCCCCATTGGTCGATCCTGGCTACGCTAACTCACTGCTTTTGGAACTCTAATTACAAATCACTATTTCACCGAAAAGGCTAGAAAGACCACTGGAAAAAAAATAAACGAGGAACGTAAGAAGGGGCATAGCGAATTCATGAGGAGATTTTGGGAGGAGAAGAAGAGGAAATCACCATCAACCCAAGTCAACAAGTTCAAACACGCTCCCTAAGTGGGCAAAACGAAGAGAGAAGAAGAATTTAGTCCTGGAAAAAGTGATTACGATATGGAAAAACGAGTCTATTGGTAGATGTCTCCGAAACAAAATTCATCTTGACTGTCAAGCATTTGCTGATGACATTGCTATCATACCCAACAACAGACAAGAAGCAATTCATTCTATAGAAAAACTCCAAGAAATAGCAGTCAAAACAGGACTCCAAAGGTATATGGCAAAGGACTAAATCAAGTTTCAACAATCTAACATTAATCACCAAATATGGGAATATCGCTCAAGTAGACAAATTTAAATATTTAGGTGAAATTATTGAACCAGCAGGGTTCCAGTAAATCAGAAAGCTAACAGAGAAAGAACTACAAAGAGCATACAAAATTACTGGGAACAGATACAATAAAAAACTGTATCAACAAAGGCAAAATTAACACATTATAAGACAGTCGTTAAAACAGAAGCTCTATATGCATCTGAAACTATTATAATTCCTCGCAAATCTCGAATAAAAACATATCGAAAAACAAGAAAGGAAAATTTTCAAGAAACTCTTAGGGCCAAAGTGTGAAAATGGAATTTGGATGACAAAGATATCACATGAAATTTATCAAGTTACAGAAAAATCACAGTTACTATAAGGAACCGGCGGAGGTTGCAGTTTTACGGACAACTATAGAAAATGGATAATAACAGGCTCACAAGGAACATTTTCAATCTAGCCTTATCCATGAAATATCAAAACAACTGGCTAAAAGAAAACAGTGAAGACATAAATTAAATTGGCTGACATGAAGAAACCATTCAAGACAGAACAACATTCAGAACTTTAATTCACAAACACAAATTTTGAAGCTCACCTGACAAAATACAGGATGGACAGAACAGTGTAAAAGGGAACACAGCGAGAGGATGAAGAGATATTGGGAAGGGAAGAAGAAAAAGTGCTGATAAGTTCAAACACGCCTCTTAGTTGGGCACAACGAATCAAAAAATATAATAATAATAATAATAATATAATAACAATAATAATAATAATAATAATAATAATAATAATAAAAAAAAAGAAAGCGAAACACCCCTGGTGGGATTCCAACTGTGATCAAGTCATTATTGATCGCCGAATCGCATTCCAAAAATACAACAGCCACAAATCTCCAGAAACTTTACAACACTTTCTTGGCGTCCGCAAACAGGCAACCAAAATTCTCAGGACAACTAAACGTAATTTTATAACTAAGCAACTTCAGTCAATCGAGGATGACTTCAGGAATCACAACAGTCGAGATTTTTATAAAACCTTCGGGAACAGAATTAAAGGTTACACACCACAAAATTTGACTTTCAAGAAACAAGACGGAAGTCTCGCACTCACTAACCAAGAAAACTGTGAAGAACTAGCACGTTATTTTTCTGACCTCCTCAATTGTCCTGAACCACCTGAGCGATTTATACACACAGTCCCAGAACACATACGACCCGAAGCCAAACCACCAACGCAAGAAGAAATCCATCACCACATCAAAAAACTCAAGAACGGAAAGACATCAGGAGAAGACGGAATCAACGCAGAACTATTGAAAAATCTAGGACCACGATCACTACAGGAAATCACACAGATCATTCAGGACATTTGGCGAAGTGAAAAACTACCGGACGAATGGAAATGCGCACTCATCCACCCACTCCATAAGAAAGGAGATAAATCTGATGTAAATAACTACAGAGGAATTTCCCTCTTACCCATCGCTTATAAAATCCTCTCCGCCTGTCTTTTACAACGCACGCAAGAACAACTCGAGCCACTCATCGGTGAATATCAGGCTGGCTTCAGACCAAACAGATCGGCCGTCGAACAAATCTTCAATCTGAAATCCACCTTGAAACTTCGAGCCACACGAAATCTCCCAACCATCTGTACATTTGTCGACTTTCAGAAGGCTTATGACTCCATTGATCGAAAATCTCTTTTTAATGTACTCGAAGAAAACCATCTTGATCCGAAGACGAGACGACTCATTCAACAAACCTTAACCGACACAATTTCCAAGGTCAAATTCATTGGAGAGATATCCCAACCTTTTCCCATTAAAACTGGTGTTCGTCAGGGTGATGGACTTTCTCCATTGCTGTTCAACATCGTTCTAGATAAGGTCATCAAAGAATGGGAAAAAGAATTAAAAAGTCGCAACATATGGAAACCTGTCGTGTTAGGAAGACAGAACGATAATATCAATGTTACATGCTTAGCTTTTGCTGATGATTTGGCAATCCTCTCCGGAGATGAACGAACGGCAATTCACCAGATTGAAGTCCTCAAAGAATGTGCTGGGAAAGTAGGGTTGCAAATCTCCTTTACAAAAACTAAAGAATAGCACAAAGAACACGTGAACTCAAAATGCGGAAAGCATATGGGAAAACCGCAAACATCTACAACAAAAAATCATCCGAAAAATTCTTGGCCCAAGACTTACAGATGAAGGATATCGTTTACAATCGCACAAGATCACAGAAAAATATTCAAATATTGAAACCGATTTCCGTAAACGACGCTTGAAATTTTATGGACACATTTTGAGGCTAGATGACAACCGATTAACAAAGAAAATATTGATGTACAGTACTCATAAAAATTAAAGACGACAACGGTTTGGATTAAACAAGTCCAAACTGATCTCAATAACGCCAACATCACACCCACAGATATCGAAGACCGCAAAACTTTCAGACATAAGATCTACACTTGGGAAGCTGCATCAGAAGATAAGCCCAGCAGACCTAGGGGAAAATGGACTGACGAACGTCGAGCTAAACATAGCGACATGATGAAAGAATTCTGGAAGAACAAGAGAAATAACAGCAACAGATCATAACTTGCTTTATGTGATCCTGTATGGGTCGAAACATACTAAATAAATAAATAAATAAATAAATAATTATAATATAGCATGGTCTGGTGCAGGTCTTTTGAGTTGACGCCCATGGGCGACTGCCTGTCGTACGAGGATAATTTGAATGGTAAAGACGTCACAAACATTCAGTTTCCGAACTAGGGAAATTAGCCATAGGAGATTGAAACCCTGGACTCTTCTGGACAAAGTCTAGCATGCCATTAACTTAATCACAAGGCCGAACAAGGGAAATCAGTACAATAGAGCGATAAAAAATATATATAACCTACCCTTTAATACACACAGTCGATATTTATATGCCAAGAGTAAAATAATGCCAATGTCAATGTGCGCAGAATTAAGGTCAGCAATACTAATACACAGAATTAAGCAAAACAATGTGCTGCATAACAGTGACTACACCCTAAATTCAGACATTCATACTTATAACACGCGACAAGCAGATGACTTCGCTCTCTTTCAAATCCGCTCGTATAAATTTGGTAACTGTAGCTTTAAGTTCTCAGCCATTCAGTCTTACAACCATCTTCCAAGCGATTTAAAATCAATTTCCAATCTGTCGACTTTCAAATTTAAATTAAAGAGACTACTTTGGAATCGGTACCTAATAAAGTAGGTAGCCAAATTTAGTGAATCATCATGTCTCATTTCACTCTGCATTGATAAACTTATTATTTTAATTATTATTTAATTCTTCTTCTTTCTTCGTTTTGCCCACTTAGGGAGCGCGCTTGAACTTGTTGACTCGGGTTGATGGAGCTTTCCTCTTCCTCTCCTCCCAAAATCTCCTCATGAACTCGCTATGCCCCTTCTTACGTTCCTCCGTCCATATTTTTTTCCAGTGGTCTTCTTTTTAGCTTTTCGGTGAAAGAGTGATTTGTAAATAATTTTTAATTATTATTTTACTTTTATTATGTTATTTACATTGTACATATTCTTTTGGTAAGCTAATTACAGTGTTAGGTCAAGTATCATTGCCGAAAATTAACTTAATCACGCAGCAAATGTGTATGTAAGGTATATATGTATATAAAATTGTAGTAGACGCCAATAAAATTGTATTGTACAATTCCTATGTAAGAGCCTCTGGCTCGTTGGAATTAATTGTTCAATAAATGATGATGATATTTGGAGGATACTGGTAACTCCCGTGGCAAGTGTGAGGGAAAGTGTGACTTGAATGTAAACACTGTGCCGTAAGATAACTGGACTTGGGGAGTGATAAGGTCTAGCCAACACTGAAAGCCGCATGCGAAGTAAAAGAAGTTAGGGGCAGTTATGGTTTGGTTTCAACATGGATAGCCTATGTTTTGGGGCTGGGAAATGGGCTGTTTAACGTGAACAAATGTGCGACACCTAGTTACCATAGCCACAAGTGCAAGCACACTTAATTCCCGATCGTTGAAGCGTGCGTGACACTTTTAAAGCGAATATGCGAATAAAAATACAGTTGAACTTTGTTGTAACCACATCCAAGGGACCTTAAAATTATGTCGTTATAAACGAGTGTCGTTGTAACTAAAATTCATATTTTCAGTCTAGTGAGGTAGAAAATGAAAGAGAACAAACTTCATTAACCGTATATTTTATTTTGTATTCTCACTTTTAAGTCTACTTGCAGTCATCAACTCCCATAGTGCAAACTACAGGGTGACCCATTTAGTCCGTTACTATTTAACCTGACTTTTGCTGACGTGGTGGGAATTCTTGAAGGCATGAGGAACGAGTTTCCTTCTACGCTTATGCAGATGACATGTTGTTAGGGTCTTCAAATTTGGAAGTTCTACAGTAGTGTTGGAATAAACTGGTAGTATGGGCAGAAAAGAACAATCTACAGTTAAATAGGGACTAAACAGGCCACATGATCTTTAGAAAGGGTGGTAGAGTTGCAACCTGTTGCAAAATATAATCATGACGAAGTCCCGTTGAAAATAGTTAATCATTTTAACTATTTATGAATTACATTACAGACGTCTGGGAACACATTTACGAAACACATTGAAAATCGAAATTCGGCAGCAGTAATAGCATTGAATGATGTCAAGTTTTTCGGAAGGATGTCCATAGAAACGGCCATGAAGGTATTCTCTAGCAAGATAATACCCATTGTGACCTACGGAATTGAGTTATTTTGGGATTGAGAAAGTTAAATCGA
The DNA here is from genome assembly GCA_946902985.2 of Meconema thalassinum. NCBI lineage: Eukaryota > Metazoa > Arthropoda > Insecta > Orthoptera > Tettigoniidae > Meconema > Meconema thalassinum. The sequence goes on from OX336393.1 coordinate 112,847,969, forward strand.
CTTTCCTCAAGAAAATTATTTGTGTATCTACTGTAGATACACAGCATCCAGACTGACTTATGAGCTTACTAGCGAACCTTTTCTAATAGAACAGCTCCGGATGAAGATGTTCTACCGTACACAGGAGCCTATCAGGAATTAATGGCCGAACTTAAAGAAAACCGTGAGGCAATTTGGATGAAAATTTACGGAATTGAAGCGATGCTGAACCCAGAATGGAAAGGACCAGATTATGGACTGCGTCACACATGGACACGCTACGCAGTGCACGGATTCCACTTCAGAATGTGCGTGAGACCAATCTACCACACCCCGAAGAGTGTATTTGAAAGATGTGTGGGAAGCATTGTGCAAGATATCATGCAATGTGTTGTGAACGACGGTTATCACTAAAAATCTTTAGTTGTGACCAAGAACTGTGGATCGGGGTTGGGGATGATCAATTTGATGTGTTATTCCTTGCACATTGTGCGCAATAAAATTATTATTACTCTAAGTCTAGGTGAACATACAGTGTAATTAAAAGAGTTTATCGAGTACTCACCGAATTTCGGCGCACACTTTACCGAAATTAATGTTGTGACATTGTTTGAATCTGTCAATCTTCATTCTGTTATTTACAGATTCTTCATCTTTTAATTTCTTGGCAAATTCTTCTGCTTTAGGAGAGTTCCACTAATAGGTACGTCGTAGCTTCTCTGTTTCTTCGACACAAGCAGGTCGCTCCGTTCAGGTTTTCGTAACCGCTTAATTTGTCAAACCAGAAATTAACAGCAATACTTTATCATTCTTTTCAAATGCAGCAACAATTTTATCCCTGCTCTTCAAAACCGTTTGGACTACGGAATTAACTGGGTCAAATTGACGACAAACGTAATCTTTTTGCATTCCGTTCTCAATTTCAAGAATCACTTCAACTTTCTCTTCCAACGTTAAAGCCTTTCTTTCACTGGCCATACGGCGATACAAAAAGCGTGCACTTCGTGAAAAAGTGCTATGGAAACTGACTTCAGGTACGTAATGTTAATGAGTTCTGTGGAATGCGCAAGAGTTGCAATGAGGCGGGGAATCTACAGTATCGACCTTAGTCTTGAAGCACATCTGACGCCTTGCAGGTTGTGTTTACAGGGGAAAGCAGTAGCTTATACACTAATGATAGAAGAGAAGAGAATATAATTTTCCATGTTTCCAGATTTACTTGTACTGTACGTTGGTTCTTGGAAAATTTCATAGCAAACTGAGGCTGAAAATGGCGTTATATATGAGGTGCACGCATAAAGGTTTGTCGTATTAAGCAAGGCGGAGAAACACAGTCCTTGTGAGGAATACATCCGTACCGCAAAAAAAAGACGTTATTTTAGCCTATTTTCATTTATCAAAAAATAGGCTTATGATATCACCTTTTGACCGTGTGTGTGTGTATGTGTGTGTATGTGTGTGTCCCCCTCTAATAACTCCTAAACGGCTGGAGAGATTTCAATGAAACTCGGTAAGGTCATAGTACTATTTCGGCCGACCCCGACCATGCTCTTCAAATTTTATTACGTCTCACCAATCCAACATGGCGGCTGTGCGAAATATTAATCCGGCATTCTATATCTCCGAAACTATTACTGATAACACCTGAAATTTTGTACGGTGATAAAGGGCTCAACTAGAAGTTCACCTATGAGACTTTCAAAAACCTGTTAACTACAAAACCAACATGGCGGCCAAGTGAAGTTGAAACTTTCAAATAGACATTTCTAGCGATGTAACCATCCAAATGCAATGAAAGTAGGTACAGCAAATGCTCATGCACATTGTAATGCACTGGCATATAATTTAGTTCAATTGTTCACATAACCTCAAGATGGCGGCTATGCGCAATTTGAAAATTAAGTTTTTATTTGTTGTGCAGGCTATTAATTATACGATCGAAGTGAACGTTTGAATAATGAGCCTACGCAAAAAATGTCATCTAATAGTACAAAAGTCTATGGCCTACACATATCAAAATCCAACATGGCGAGCATCCAAAATATTTAGTCGGTTCTCAATATCTACAAATCAAACTGAAATTTTGTATGTTGATAGAGGCAATTAACATAAACAGGATGTATGAAAATAGGCTGTATATTTCTTCACGGAACTACTTGTTATATAGATTATTGAATAGTATCAAGATGATGATGATGATGATAATAATAATAATCGCAATAAATCCACACCACAAAACGCAAAATTACTACACTACAATACTCTCATCAAACCAGATGCACTTTTCGCATCTGAAACTTTGATAATTTTGGGGACAGATCACACGTGTAACCCTAATTGTAACGTTGTTATCGGTAGCGCCTCGCATCTGTGACGACTACGATTCTAGAAACTGGTAATAAATACCGCTTACGTCAACTATTATTTCATTCACAAGGCCAGCAGAATGGGCACTGTTTTTGAATGATTTTGTTTGATTTTTTTGATGTTGACATTTTTTCTTTAATGTTTCAGCTGGATTCACTCATTTTGACCAATTGTGATTGTTTCCCTTTTGTATTTTGACTGATTTTGATTTTGTGTGTTTTTTTTTTTGGACTTGGTTAGTTTTTCTGACAATTTTTCTTGTATAATTTTGATTTTTTGTGTTTTTTCAATTTTTTTATTTTTTATTTATTTTCAAAACGGCTTCTGTGGCATAGTTGGTAGGATGCTGAACTGCTCTGCCCAAGATAGCGGGTACAAACCGGGCCGAAGTCGTCGGATTTTTTAAGAGCGTTAAAATCCTTCAGTATGCCTTCCTTCGGAGGGGAAGTAAAGCCGGCGGTCCCATGTCATAGATTTATGGCATGTAAAAGATCCTTCCACAAATTAAACTTGTGTGAAGCTAAATTGTTAGGTTAGATTTCATCGGAACGCTCTATCAAAGTTCCAACGTTCACCACTAGGTATCATTGATATCTGGTGGCGAAAGTTGGAACTACTTGAAATTGAACGGAACTTGTAGCTCACCCTAAGGGTGTCCGCTGGAAGCAGCTACAGACTCAGGCGAGCCGAACATGTCCTCAGACACTCCCGGCACTAAAAGCCATACGATGAATAAATAAATAATAATTTTATATTTTTGAGCTTTTTTGACAAATTTTGACAAATTTTTATTGTTTTGGGAGATTTTATTGATATGAATAATTTTTATTTTGTTGTGCTCTTTTTCACTTTTATTTTTATTTTGACTAATTGCTTTGTATTTTAGGACTGCCAAACACTGCAGTGGATTGGACAAAAGGGGGAAGCAGAAGTGTTCGTCGCGGAGATGAACGCTACCATTCTAGGGTATTAAAGAAATCATCGAGAAGGAAGAGAGAAAATTCCTCAGATATATCTTACGACCAAAATTTGAAAAATGGATTACTAGAAGCCTCATGAAATCAATCAAAGTATTGAAAAAATAACAAATTCTATCAGAAAAAAAGACTGAAATATTATGGTCACATATATAGAATATTATAATCTATCTCTGAAAAAAACACAGACATTTTGTACGGTATATTGGCTTTCACGGCTTTCACCCCACACTAGACACGGCATAAACCTAGAAAAATTGCTCAGTTTTAACAGAAAAAATGTATGGTAGAAATAAAACAAGGCCTACAAGAAACTGGTATGAAGGAAGAAATCATTCACAATAGACCAACATTTAGATCCCTCATAAACAGAAGCAAATCCACCGAGTAACCTACACGGAAGAATACAGGATGGACAGAAGAACGCTAAAGAGAGGAAAGAAGATTGTAGTTTTACGTGACCGTTAATCTCGAGATCATGCGTCATGGGATATCCTTTTTACGTGGAATCTAAACTACAGGACATGGCATTTCCTTTGAAAATCACATATGCAATGACCGGGAAACGAACCCGGTCCGCCGTGGTGAGAGGTCAACAGCTTGACCGCTGCGCCACCGCGCCCCTGAAGAGAGCAGAGTAAAAGGATGAAGAGATCTTGACAAGAAAAGGGAAGACATTGTGCTAAAGAGGTCTTAACGCGCTCTTTAGTTGGGTATAACGAATATTACAGTAACGAAAAATAATAAAAAATTAAAAAAATATATCACTGGTTAACAACCATTTTGGTGACAGTCAGATCGGAGTGATTTTAGGTTGACTATTGGATGCTGATTCCGAATATGATATGTGGCTTCGGTGGCGTAGTTGGTAGCATGCTGAGCTTCTATGCCCAAGGTCGAGGGTTCAAACCCAGCCAAAGTCGTCGGATTTTTTAAGAGCGTTTATGCCATGTAAAAGAACCTTCCATTAACTACACTTGTGTGAAGCCAAAATTTCTAGGTTAGATTATTATTGATAACGCTATATTAATTCCAAACGTTGCTTGCCACGGTAGGTGAGTGGTTAACGTGTCGGATTACCAACCCCAAGCTTGCAGGTTCGCCCCTGGCTGTGGTAAGTGATTTTTGAAAGGCGACAAAAATCACGACATGGATGTCATACGTTGTTGGCACGTTAAAGAACCCATTTGAATTCAGTACCGGTAGGCCGTGTTCAATGGCAAAATTAATCTCGGGATTTTCCGCCAACACAAAGTTCCTCCATTCTCTACTAGAAAGCGCTCTACTGTCAAGGAGCTTAGATATCTATCCTCCTTGACTTTCATAGCGTTCAAAGGAACGACGAAATTCGACATGCAAGCTACCCTCTGGGTGTCAATTAACAAAGCTTGTACCCGGCAACCGAGGCCATACGATATTACAGGCCGGACGTTTGTTTTAGACGAGTGAAACATCTTAATGGAAGCCTGGAGGCGAGTTACTACAGTACCTGTGTTGTTATCAGCTGCCCCAAGCGGTCCGATGATTGACAAAGCTGTCTCACACTCCTACTGAAGTACTGTTGTTTGAGTCTTCAGTCTTTTGACTGGTTTGATGCAGCTCTCCACGCCTCCCTGTCCTGAGCTAATCGTTTCATCTCAACATAGCTACCACACCCTACATCCGAGGCAATCTGTTTAACATATTTTAACCTTGGTCTACCCCTACAGTTCTTATCCTCGACCCTTCCTTCCATAACTAAGCTTGCTATTCCTTGGTGTCTTAGTATGTGTCCTACCAACCTATCTCTTCTCTTCATTAGCAGTCGCCAGAAACATCTCTCCTCTCCCACTCGTCTTAATACCTCTTTGTTTGTAACCCTATCTACCCATCTGATCTTCATCATTCTCCTGTAACACCACATTTCAAATGCTTCAATTCTCCTCTTTTCTGCTGCACCAATAGTCCAAGTTTCACTTCCATAGAGCGCCACGCTCCAGACAAAGGCTTTCAAAAATGACTTCCTAATACCTAAATCTATATTCGATGTCAGCAGATTCCTTTTTTGTAGAAATGCTTTTCTTGCCTGAGCCAACCTACTTTTTATATCCTCTTTGCTTCGTCCATCACTGGTTATTCTGCTTCCTAAGTAACAGAAATCTCCTACTTCCTTCAGCTTTTCACCTGCCAATTTGATCTCCATAGAGGTTTCTGATTTATTTCAGCTGCATTCCAGTATTTTTGTTTTACATTTATTAATTTTCATCATGAATTCTTTCCGTAAGACGGAGTCCATACCATTCAAAAACTCATTCAAATCCTCAGGCTTGTTGGCCAAGATGACGATGTCATCAGCAAATCTCAGAGTTGAAATTATTTCTCCTTGAATCTTCACTCCAACTTTAAATTTTTCTCTAATTTCCTTCATTGCTTGTTCAATGTAAAGATTGAAAAGTATGGGTGATAAGTTGCAGCCTTGCCTTACACCTTTCTGAATACCAGCTTCTCTCTCATGTCCTTCAACTCGAATGACTGCTGTCTGGTTTCTGTATAGATTGTATATCACCCTCCTATCCCTGTACTTTATTCCAATCGATTTCAAAATGTCAAACAATTTAGTCCAATCAACGTTATCAAAAGCCTTTTCTAAGTCTACAAAAGCCATGAACGTTCTCTTATCTTTCCTTATTCTACCTTCCAAAATCAGCCTAAGACTTAGTACAGCTTCCCTTGTTCCTACATTTCTCCTGAAATACAGTCATTGGCAAATATAATGACGTTCTGTTCGTAAATACGTAACGTGTAATTCCGCGTCACACAATACTTCGACATTGACTATACTGTCTGCAAGTCAGTGTCGCCACGTGCTCAAGTCTGGAATTCCATTACATCAGATCGGTGATGACAAATGTGAAGCGATAGAGTGAGAGAGTGACTGTGTACTGCTCGGTTCCAAGCTCTGTGAACTTGCGGGATGAAGGGCACAGGCAGGGTAGGAGCAGGCGTGAATTGAGAAGCCTGTCGACAGCCCGCCGTGTTACTTGACATACTCGTCTTTTCCAATACTGCTAACATAAGGTCTTTTCTGAAACCAGTGTGGTGTTACGAATAAGTCAGTGAGTCACCGACCAATGTATTTGGTTCGGTACTATCCACGGACCGAGAAACCTCATCACTCGTCAACACCATTTCTCATAGTCCGCGATGCACATTCCTCTCAGGTTCACGCATCTTAGACTCGAGCAGTACAGGATCACCCGCAGGCTTCAAGGTCAAGGGCAATCGTCTAAAACAAACGTCCGGCCTGTAATATTAATATTAATTAATTAGTTCCAATGTTCACCGCCGGGTGCTGCCTGGATGGCATCTAGCAGCCAAGTCCGCAGCTAGGTGTCGTGTACGGTAGCATTTGGTAGCAAAAGTAGGAACTACTTGAAATTATCGTCTGCGGTCGTTACTTGAATTTAAAAAAACAGATAACTCACACTAATACAGTCATCACAAATAATATCGACTAACAGACAGATTCTACACACACCCAAAGTACACGGGGTTACATAACCGCGTTGTCGCAGCCCCTAAACTAAGGAACCAACCAACAGAATATGATAACGGTTTTGCTCAATTGGCTCTAGTTATTGAGATATTGGGAGTCCTACAGCATTTTTTTAACAGGAAAATAAATATGAAAAGTATAATCTACTCACAAACAGTCTGAAAACAGTCTGTATTCTCCACACACATAACAGAACTCATCAGGACAGTTCACACAACCTCGTCGTGAAGAACTCATATTTCATATTTCACTACAACAAACAAATAAAATGTAAAGTTAATGTTTAATGTAGGCTCGCTGCGTTACTCAGCGGTAACGTTCTCGCTTGCTGGGGGCCAAGATTGCAGGTTCGTATCCTGGCGCAGTCAGCTGGCATTTGAGACTGCGCAAATGCGAGGGAGCCGTGTCAGTAGATTTACTGGAACGTTAAAGATCCCCTTCGGGTCAAAATTACAGCACCCCGGCGGCTCTAAAAGCCACAGTAGTTAAAAGGGACGTAAAACCAATAACATTATTATTATTATTATTATTATTATTATTATTATTATTGTTGTTGTTGTTGTTGTTGTTTAATTAGACATAATATAATGTTACATGACAATAAACAATCAAACATAAATTTGAAAATATATATATTCGCCTCCATAAGTCATCAGATACAGGTAATGTCAGAATAGACTACAAGGTTAAGTTAATGAACACCCTGTATCTTATTAACTAGAGCCAATCTGTAAAAACCAATGAGAGATCCATATTCAGCATCACCAATATACCCCATATTCTTTGCAATTTCCCTAGCACATTGATTTTTTTGTTGGCCAGTGTAATAATAATAATAATAATAATAATAATAATAAGAAGAAGAAGAAGAAGAAGAAGAAGAAGGAGGAGGAGGAGGAGGAGGAGGAGGAGGAGAAGACGGCTTAACAATGAGCTGTACCATCATGTAGAAAGGATATCTCAAGTAATTCGTATGAAACCCGAGAGAATCGCCAATCGGATATTTACCTAATTTCTTAACAAGAAAACCAAGGGCCCTTTGTTTTGTGAGGTAGACAACGATTTGTACGAAGTAGGGATCACCCACGCAGCCATCATGGAACGTGATCTTTTGAAGTAAAAGCTTGGAGCACTCCACCAATTCCAAGAAAAAGCGAAATTAAAAACCGGCAAGAAGTGGTCTGATGGAAGAAAGGAGTTTTACAGGCAGCGAATGCGTGAACACTGGGCTAAGATCAAGGCCCAAAGACGGAAGCAGTTGAAATGACGTGGTCCATAACTGGCCTAAATGAAGAAAGAAAGAAAGAAAGAAAGAAAGAAAGAAAGAAAGAAAGAAAGAAAGAATAATAATAATAATAATAATAATAATTTATTTATCTATTTATTTATCGTATGGCTTTTAGTGCTGGGAGTGTCCGAGGACATGTTCGGCTCGCCTGAGTCTGTAGCTGCTTCCAGCTATTGAACGGAACTTGTAGCTCACCGTAAGGGTGGCCCCCTTACGGTGAGCTACAAGTTCCGTTCAATTTCAAGTAGTTCCAACTTTCGCTACCAGATATCAATGATACCTAGTGGTGAACGTTGGATCTTTGATAGAGCGTTCCGGCGAAATATAACCTAACAATTTAGCCTCACACAAGTTTAGCCTGTGGAAGGATCTTTTACATGCCATAAATCTATGACATGGGACCGCCAGCTTTACTTCCCCTCCGAAGGAAGGCATACTGAAGGATTATTAACACTCTTAAAAATCCGACGACTTCGGCCGGGTTTGAACCCGCTATCTTGGACACAGCAGTTCAGCATGCTACCAACTACGCCACCGAAGCCAATAATAATAATAATAATTAAAAAATATTATTGTTATTATTATTATTATAATGGATTATAGGTTTTCACGGTCGATTAATTCAAACTCAGCAAATCTTCTAGGTTTTAAACGTGTTTTTTTTTCGGGGGTTCACCTAGGTGCACCAAGTGAGCGGGTCCTTGGTGACCATACCCGGACCGCCGCAGGGGTAGTGAACCATGCACTACATTCCTTTACATGAAGTCCATTTGTGCTTCTTCACTGTGAGAGCTGAGAGCTATTAGAGTACTTCTACTCCCTCGGAATTTGCGATAGTTTTTAGTTTTCCTATTAACGACAGAAAATAGTAGGCATATCATTATTTTTGAAATATCAAAGGTGGTATCGATATCTCCGTTATTAATATTGTTGCTGTTTGAGTCTTGAGTCTTTTGACTGGTTTGATACACCTCTCCATGCTTCCCTGTCCTGAGGCAATCGTTTCATCTCTACATAGCTGCCACACCCTACATCCGACGCAATCTGTTTAACATATTCTAACCTTGGTCTACCCCTACAGTTCTTATCCTCGACCCTTCCTTCCATAACTAAGTTTGCTATTCCTGGGTGTCTTAGTATGTGTACTACCAACCTACCTCTTCTCTTCATTAGTTGTCGTCAGAAACATGTCTTCTCTCCCAATCGTCTTAATACCTCTTCATTTTGTTACCCTATCTACCCATCTGATCTTCATAATTCTCCTGTAACACCATATTTCAAACGCTTCAATTCTCCTCTTTTCTGCTGCTCCAACAGTCCAAGTTTCACTTCCATGGAGCGCCACGCTCCAGACAAAGGCTTTCAAACATGAATTCCTAATACCTAAATCTATATTTGAGTCGTCCAGCTGAAAAACTCGTTTAATCTACTTGTGAATAAGAGTCTTTTTCATGAGAAACGTTTATTTGGATTTGCCTCACGTATCTTTTGTGTTTGTTGTTTTCCACTTTTTTTCTTTTTGCTTTGTGTTTTTTGGTTTTTGGTTTTGTGTTTCCTTTGTGTTTTTGCTTTTGAATTTTACTTTTTGCTTTTCTTTCTTGGTTTTGAGTTTGTTTTCTGGATTTGCTTTTTTTAATTTTGCCTCTTCATTTGTGTTTCTTGTTTTTTGTTTTCTCCTTTTGCTTTTGTTTTTGAATTTTGCTTTTTGCTTCGTGTCTTTTGTTTTTTGTTTTGTGTTTGTTTTCTGGAAAATCAAAATAAAACGAAACAAAAAACAAAACAAAAATTTAACAAAACATTTTCAAACAAAAAACGAAATAAAACAAAACAAAATAAACGAAACAAAATCAAAATAAAACAAAGCAAAGTAAAATTAACAAAACACATTAAAACAAAAGAAAATATAGTAAAATAAAATAAATAAATAATTTTACGACATGATCCTTATTCACAAGTGGATTAAACGAGTTTCGCAACTGGACGATTCATTTGATGTCCGTTAGTATTCCCACATAAAAACGTATGACGTTGTTTTACTGGCCCTTTAATAACATTTAAGAATCTGAAATCAAATTCAAAGGGAGAAGAAGAGCATCATGCAGTCCACATGGCTAGCCAACAATACACTAATTTAAATATCCCTACAGTTACACCTCAATTCCCAGCATCTCTGGACCTCAACTACAACACTAGATTACTTCCGACACGGTTGGTTCTAGGGCCTTAAAACGTGGTTTTCGGGTCCCTTTGTATGTTTGTTATTTGTCTGTCTGTATGTTATTTATACAAAATGTAACATTTTATAAAAAAAAAAGAGACATGGGTAGCGTCTTTTATTTCACTTTTTCTTCTTCTTTAGTTGGTAAATCACATGTGCCAGTAGTTAGCAGTCGTTTCCATCCCTCCCTATATTATTCTGCTAAGATCCCATTCCAGTTTTGTACCGAAAATAAGGTCCCATTAACACCAACCTACACATATGGGGTACCTACAGGTTCAGCATAACCCAATGCGTAAGCGAAACGCACTCACTTACTCTTTCAATGCCTCACGATTAAATAAATACCTTAAAACATGTATATTTACAATGACATAATGAAAGAATGCAACACGGTAACCATGGTAACAGAATCTCACAGGTCCATCTATTTCTGTAAGACGCAATGCAATTCCAATTATTACATTACTGTGAAAGTTTCCAGATGGTTATAAGGTTATCACTAAACCAAATTAAGCTGTAAAATTCATCAATACATACAGTATAATGCGCTTAAGGGGGGCAAGGGGCACTCGAGAATTTTTTTCACGCAATTTTCACGACTGAGTGTGGTACGAAAGGTCTTTTTCAACCGACTATAAAGGGTCTCCGAAAACCACATTTAAAGGCCCTTAAATTAACAGTGTATTTGATATTCCCAGAAAACTAACTTCGCTCTGATATACCTATGAAATAACGTTAAACCCCTAACCACTGCACCAGTAGCTGAATTGATAAATTCTGATCATTCATACCAAGGATAAATCAGTCATAGCATTTATGATTGAGATTTTGCTAAGTGTACTCTTTACAACTAGAATATTCACGGGCGAAGCCGCGACGGGTAATGCTTGTTTTCATTATTATCATTATCGTCAGGGACTAATGACCTGAATATTACGTCCATTCTATTACTTAAAACCACCACAAAAAGTTTCCCTTAACTGTGATTTTTAAAATATTTTTTAAATATTACCGTAGTTTTTAAGTTTGATGTGTCAGTTCCGTAGCAGTTTTCATTATCATCCTTAAAAATAAACAAATAAATATATAAATCTCTAATTAGTATAAAACAAAGTCCCCGATTCATAGATGTCACGGGTAATCTCGAGAACTACTGGATGGATTTTGATGCAGATTTCACCATTCTGTAAAGGATATGTCGAGGAAGGTTTCTGTAGGAAATAATTTATTTATGATCAAAGGAAGCCAAGCAGTAATGATTTCAGTGAAAAAGTCGAAAAAAACCTGGCTTCCGTGCGCTTTTTAAGCATACACTGGGCAAACCGTTAAAAATATCAGTATACTGTGAGTGTAAGAATTGTTCAACATGAAAAGTTCTACAAAACGTCCGTGAGAGCATATCTCTATCTTCAATGTATCGCCCACTATAAGTGTTTTTACGTTTTCATTTCTTCCAACAATCTCCATTCAATTACTGAGGCGACAGTTTACGAGCTTGCTACGGGCAAGCCTATCATCCCAGTTACAGCCTAGCTAACGGGTGAGCCTATTACCCCAGATACAGCTAGCAGCAAATTGTCGAGTCATGTTGAGTTAAGACTTCAGTGAAGACTGCTTGTGTTTGGAGTTTGCCTGGAAGTGCAACTCGGCCTTTCTTCATTTCGCCTGTGAACTTTTCGTTCCGCAAAATACACAGTCAAGTTAAGATTGGACGGAAGGGGAACTTGTGTTTCATGCACCTCGCCATTCTTAAATTACGTCTGACAAGAATTCGTTGCACATGCATCTCCATGATAATACAAATAATAGTCCAGTCAGTGATGTTAACCCATCATGCCGAGACATAAAACGGATATAGGTCGTAGTTCATTGACATCGAAAAAAAAAGCGCTTATAACGTAATGCACTCATAACTGTTCCCGGGCGAAGCCGGGGCGGGTTGCTAGTAAATAAATCAAAGATTGCTGTTCTAAGGGCATATCTTCCCTATGACTTATGACCAACTGACTAAGGAAATCTGGAATTTCACGGAGTCAAAATCAACCAAATGGAGATGGCTCTAAGAATGTCTGAAAGACGGAAAGACTTGATGCTAATTGGTATTCCAGGAACGAAAATCCACGACAGATTTGAATTTCAACAAATGGTTAAAAAATATGAAGATTTTAAAGTGGAATCTGAGCCCAGGAGACGGAGAGGGCCTGGACCAGAAGTCCGGAACAAGGCACTGATCGATGGACTCAAGAAATACTGGGAGGATGTCAAGAACAAGATCAAGCCACAAATGAAATTGATTGTTGCGGTCCATAGAGGCTCAATTCAAATGTAAAATAACAATAATAATACAGATCTTAAAATACAGCACTATAACACCGGAATGCCTGTATGCGAGTGAATGTCTCGTACTGAATTACAAATTGGTTAAACGAGAAGTAGCCTAGTAGAAAGAAGAATTATACGCAAAATACTCGATCCTTTAAAAACTGCAGAATTCTGGAAATTAAGAAGTAGGCCTAATGATGAAATATATCGAAAAATAGAAAGCATATCTGACACAATACGGAAGAGGAGATTGCTATTTTTTTTAAAATTTGTACTGGATGGATGACAGTAGGTTAACCAAGCAGATCTTCACATTCCTGTGGAACAAGAAGTCAACAACAATCTGGGTACAAGAAGTCAAAAAGGATTTGGAAAGAAACAATATCAGAGAAGAAGATACACCACAGAGATATATTTTTAGGCAAAAAGTGATAAAAATGGAAGGATTCCAAAGGAGGAAGGGAAAGAAAACCGGCTCGAAATGGTCCGAGGAAAGGAAGAACAAACATAGTGAGATGATGAAGGAATATTGGAGGAAGAAGAAGGAACAGCAAAGGACAAACCATTGAAATTGGCTCGTGGTCCCTAGAGAACCGAAACGATAATAATAATAATAATAATAATAATAATAATAATAATAATAATAATAATAATAATAATAATAATAATAATAATAATAATGATAATAATAATAATAATAATATCAGCTTTCTCATCCAAGAACTTAAACGCAGAAAGCAAAATATAGGTAATTGTGGCGTGTGAGGTTTTGTTCTGGTGAACCAAATGGCGTTCATCAACAGACGTTTGGTACACCCTTAGGTATAGTTTGGTTGGTTGGTTGGTTCTTAAGTTTAGGGGCTGCGACAACGCGGTCATGTAGCCCCGTGTACTTTGGGTGTGTGTAGAATCTGTCTGATAACCGGTATTAATTGTGATGACTGTATTAGTGTGTGTTATCTGTTTTAGGTAGATTTCATTAGAAAGCTAACTATTGCAATGGGTACCATGTTTCGACTTCCGGAAAATTTCGACATATCTTCACGTTTCACATCCCCTAGACCCCAAAACCACCGTCAGTTAAAAAGTTTATATATAATTTATGTATATAAATATATATGTATATATATGTATATATATATACATATATCACTTTCTTGTGGACACGATAACTACCGCAATTTTTTACCAATCAATTTGAATTTTTACATAATATGTATCCCTATAAAAACTCGGTCGAGTTCGTTAATGGGCACAATCAGTCGACGGGGGTGTAAATGGGGGTCTTCTTTTTTCGAAAAAGTGAAATATCGCTGTAACTCTCTTAATATTTGAAATATCGAATCCATACAAAGTTCATACTATGTGTTGAATAAGGCCCAAAAATTTATGTTTGAAGAGTTTTTTGATAGCACCAACCATTGACCAAAGGGGTGGGAAAAAGTGGGTTTTTCGGGAAACATTAATCATATCTCTCTTAATAGGCACAATTTCAAAACCGTACAAAATGGACAATATTCCCCTAATAATTACCTAAAACTTTTGTCTGAAAGAATTTTTGATATGACCCACTATTACGCCAAGGGATGAGAGAAATGATTTCGGAATTATAAGAAAATGCCAAGAGCTATCAGAGGTTGCCATGACAACACTACTAAATTGATGAGGGATGAGCCATCAGACGTTGCCATGACAACGCACTTGCACGCGATCACACTCAGCTTTCCATCTGACTAAGTGAGAAGCGGCCTCGGTGACGTAACTGGTAGTATGCTGAACTTCTATGCCCGAGTTCGCGGGTTCAAAGCCAGCCGGAGTCGTCGGATTTTCTAAGAGCGCTAAAAATCCCTCAGTATGCTTTCCTTTGGAGGGGAAGATCCAGCGTTCGTTGCGAGTTGCTGGTTGCGGTGGCATCTCGTAGCCAAGTTCAGAGCTAGGTGTCGTTGACGGTAGTATATGGTAGCAACATTAGGAACTACTGCTTGAAATTGACCGTCTGTAGTCCTTACCTGAATTACAGACTAATACAGCCATCACAATTCACACTGTTTATCAGACAGATTCTACACTCACCCAAAGTACACGGGGTTACATGACCGCGTTGTCGCAGTCCCTAAACTGAGGAACCAACCAAAATCACCGTGGGAGATATAATGTTGCGTGAAGAAGTAACAGACCGTTACATAGTTACACATCAGTGTCGAAACCTTGCATAAGGACAGTGTGACCACAAGTATAAAAATGTACCCCAAATGACAAGAAGGTCCCCATAAGACAATACAATGTTTAAAATATGCATAAAATAACGAAAAACAAAGTTAATTAAGCTCCAATTGTAAAATACTTTCTCGCAATAAATGAGGTCTGATCCTTCTACGAAAACGTGCATATTCTGCCTATTTTCGCCTATCCCCAAGTTTGCCCGATAAAATCTACCTCCGCCTTCCGGCGTGCCGAGAGGACTTTTTAAATTTAAGTACAGACTGCAACTTAGAATTTTTCAAATAGTTCCTACTTTTGCCACCAAGTGCCACCGTCAACGACTACTAGGCCAAGTTCAGAACTTAGCTACTAGACGCCACCGCAGACGGCTCTTGGCAACGAACGTAGAAACCTAAGAGCGTTGTTTACATTCTTAACGTATCCAATTTAGCTTCACACAGGTGCAATTAGTGGAAGGTTCTTTAACATGCCATAAATCTATGACATGGGACCGCCGGCTTTACTTCCCCTCCGAAGGAAGGCATACTGAGGGATTTTTAACGCTCTTAAAAAATCCGACGGCTTCGGCCGGGTTTGAACCCGCTATCTTGGGCATAGAAGCTCAGCATGCTACCAACTACACCACCGAAGCCGCCTAGGTACAGTTTGTACAGTCAACACAGAAAGAATGGCTTCAAATCTTGACATAGTTAACTGTATACACGGTGAATAGTTGAGGGTCTTGGACATCGTGTTCTTAGGTGTGTATAAATTGTGTTATTGTGATGGCTGTATTAGTATGTGTACTGTATTTGCAATTCAGGTGAGGTTTGTGAAGGAGGCGACCGTGGCATTCCCACATTTGCCTGGAGTGGAAGTGCGAAACCACGGAAAAACACATACAGGATGGCTGAGGTGGGAATCGAACCCACCTCTTCTCAGTTTTGCCTAAAGAGGCTGAGTATGTCCCATACCAGCCCTCAGACTAGAATTAAATTTCTTGGCAAAGCCGGAAATCGAACCTGGACCTTCATGGCGTCAGCCAAGAATGCTAGCAGTTATGTCACGAGGTGTGAATAATAATAATAACAGTATATCATGTGGCCTTCTGGGAGGCTGAGTGCAGGTCCTTCTAGTTGACGCCCGTGGCCGATATCAAATAGCTGATATCATATTAAGCTATTTGGCGATATGAGCGTTCTAATAAGGATAAAGTGATGGCGAAGACGTCACATACACTCAGTCATTGAGCCAGGGAAATTAAAATCCCCTGTAGGTCCGGCCGGGAATCGAACCCAGGACCCTTCGAGCCAAAGCCTAGCGTACTAACCAATTCGCTTCGGGGCCGTATAATAATAATAATCATCTTGCTGAACAGAATTTTAGGTAGGATTTATTTTAATGTTATTCAAATTACTTCCCTGCCCAGAGAAATGCCCTGTAGGAACACTACCGTCATGTAGTTTGCTATGTTATTAGGTAGATTTCATTAGAAAGCTAACTATTGCAATGGGTCCCATGTTTCGACTTCTGGAAAATTTCGACATATCTTCGCGTTTCACATCCCCCAGACCCCAAAACCACCGTCAGTTCAAAAGTTTATATATATATATGTATAGCAGTTTCTTTTGGACACGATAACTGCCGTAATTTTGCACCAATCACTTTGAATTTTTTACATAATATGTATCCCTATAAAATCTCGGTCGAAGGGGGTGAAAATGGGGGGCTTTTTTCGAAAAATTGAAATTTTGCTATAACTCTCTCAATACGTGAAATATCGAATCCATTCCAAGTTCATAATATGTGTCGGAAAAGTGCCAACAATTTATGTCAAATAAGTTTTTTGGTAGCACCAACCATTGACCAAAGGGGTGGAAAAAAGTGGGTTTTTCGGGAAACATTAATCATATCTCTCTTAATAGGCACAATATCAAAACCGTACAAAATGGACAATATTCCCCTAATAATTACCTAAAACTTTTGTCTGAAAGAATTTTTGATATGACCCACCATTACGCCAAGGGATGAGAAAAATGATTTCGGAATTATAAGAAAATGCCGAGAGCTATCAGAGGTTGCCATGGCAACACTACTAAATTGATGAGGGATGAGCCGTTGCCATGACAACGCACTTGCACGAGATCAGATTCAGTATTTCCATCTGACTAAGCCGGCCCCGTGGTGTTGGGGTAGCGCGCCTGCCTCTCACCCGGAGGCCCCGGGTTCGATCCCCGGCTCCGTCAGGGATTTTAAAACTGACGTGAGGGTTGGAACGGGGTGCACTCAGCCTCGTGAGGACAATTGAGTAGCTGTCTGACAGTGAGACAGCACCCCGATCACGAATACCAATATTAACGGCCGAGGGGACCCGACGCGCTGATCACGCGTCACCCCAATATCTGCAGGCCAAATGGCTGGGCAGCGGTCGCTTGGTCGGCCTTAGCCCGTCATGGGCTGGATGGTGCCAGGGGTTGACTTTGACATCTGACTAAGTGGGAAGCGGCTTCGGTGACGTAACTGGTAGCATGCAGAATGTCTATGCCCAAGGTCGCGGTTTCAAAGCCGGCCGAAGTCGTCGGATTTTCTAAGAGCGCTAAAATCCCTCAGTATGCTTTCCTTTGGAGGGGAAGTTCCAACGTTCGTTGCGAGTTGCTGGTTGGGGTGGCATCTAGTAGCCAAGTTCACAGCTAGGTGTCATTGACGGTAGTACCTGGTAGCAACATTAGGAACTACTGTTTGAAATTGACCGTCTGCAGTCCTTACCTGAATTAAGACTACTACAGCCATTACAATTCACACCGTTTATCAGACAGATTCTACACTCACCCAAAGTACACGGGGTTAGATGACCGCGTTGTCGCAGCCCCTAAACTGAGGAACCAACCAGAGGTAGATTTCATTAGAAAGCTAACTATTGCAATGGGTACCATGTTTTGACTTCTGGAAAATTTCGACACATCTTCGCGTTTCACATCCCCCAGACCCCAAAACCACCGTCAGTTCAAAAGTTTATATATAATTTATGTATGTATATGTGTAGACTATATATATATATATCAGTTTCTTGTGGACACGATAACTGCCGTAATTTTGCACCAATCACTTTGAATATTTTACCGAATATGTATACCTATAAAATCTCGGTCGAGTTCGTTACTGGGCTAAATCGGTCGAAGGGGGGGGGGGGGGGGAAATGGGGGGCTTTTTTCGAAAAAGTGAAATATTGCTATAACTCTCTTAATATGTGAAATATCGAATCCGTTCAACGTTCATACTATGTGTCGGATAAAGCCCAAAAATTTATGTTTGAAGAGTTTTTTTTATAGCACCAACCATTGACCAAAGGGGTGGGAAAAAGTGGGTTTTTCGGGAAACATTAATCATATCTCTCTTAATAGGCACAATATCAAAACCGTACAAAATGGACAATATTCCCCTAATAATTACCTAAAATTTTGTCTGAAAGAATTTTTGATATGACCCACCATTATGCCAAGGGATGAGAAAAATGATTTCGGAATTATAAGAAAATGCCAAGAGCTATCAGTGGTTGCCATGGCAACACTACTAAATTGATGACGGATGAGCCATCAGACGTTGCCAAGATAACGCACTTGCACGAGATCATATTCAGAATTCCATCTGACTAAGTGTGAAGCGGCTTCGGCGACGTAACTGGTAGCAAGCATGCTGAATGTCTATGCCCAAGGTCACGAGTTCAAAGCCGGCCGAAGTCGTCGGATTTTCTAAGAGCGCTAAAAATCCCCCAGTATGCTTTCCTTTGGAGGGGAAGTTCCAACGTTCGTTGCGAGTTGCTGGCTGCGGTGGCATCTAGTAGCCAAGTTCACAGGTAGGTGTCGTTGACATTAGTACCTGGTAGCAACATTAGGAACTACTGCTTGAAATTGACCGTCTGCAGTCCTTACCTGAATTACAGACTAATACAGCCATCCCTAAGTACACGGGGTTACATGACCGCGTTGTCGCAGCCCCTAAACTGAGGAACCAACCAAAATCTCTGCGGGAGATATAATTTTGCGTGAAGAAGTAACAGACCGTTACATAGTTACACATCAGTGTCGAAACCTTGCATAAGGACAGTGTGACCACAAGTATAAAAATGGACCCCAAATGACAAGAAGGTTACCGTTCCCATAAGACAATAAAATGTTTAAAATAAGCATAAAATGACGAAAAACAAAGTTAATTAAGCTCCAATTATAAAATACCTTCTCGCAATAAATGAGGTCTGATCCTTCTAAGAAAACCTGCATATACTGCCTATTTTCGCCTATCCCCAAGTTTGTCCGGTGAAATCTACCTCCGCCTTCCGGCGTGCCGAGAGGACGTTTCATTGTTGTTGTTGTTTCATTTGAGGGGCTCGGACATCGTGGTCATTTAGCCCCGTGTACTTGGATGCATATGTGTATATATATATATATATATATAAATTAATTGTAAAATGTCTGATAACCTGTGTTATTGTGATGTCTGTAGTAGTAGTTGCGTGTGTATTTGCAATAAATTAAGGTAAGGAGTGGAAAGAGGCATCCGTAGCCTTTAAGTCGGCATTTGCCTGGAGTAGAAGTGGGAAAGCACGAGATATCACTTCCAGGATGGCTGAGCGTACCCCGTTCCAGCCCTCAGACCAGAATTAAATTTATTGGCAAAGCTGGGAATTGAACCCGGATCTCCGGGATGACAGCCAAGTATGCTAGCCACTACACCAGGAGGTGTATAACTAGTTTATCATCTTGGCTTACAGGATTGAGCCGCGTCGCATATCGGTTATTATAACTATATTATCCAATGACAAAATAACGCCTGAAGGAGAGAGGAATAAAGGGACTACTGTCACTTAAGGAATTTCAAACGCGGCGGGACAGTCTTATTCAGGGCGCGGTATTCCCTTATACTCGTTACCTCGGCAGAAAGAAAGGTATCTTATTTCTTCAAAGCGGTGTGAATATTTTTAATGAGAAGTTAAAAATACATGGAGAGTTATTAGGCTATGTAAGTTACTGATTGTTGATTCGAATTGAGCCAATCAGGTGACTTCCAACATCGGCTTCTCAACAAGGGTCGCGTCATAGTGTCTCAGTGTTTGGCTAGGTGTTAAACGTGATGGATAGTAATCGAGACAAAATGCAGGTGTCATCGCAAGATAATGTTGTTTTAGATAGTGAGTCTATGCTTCTTCAAAACCAAAAGCTCTTAGATTTGATGGCTAAAACCGGGTATCACTTGATTCAGGTAAATGGCCAGCGTCGTTTCGGAGGGCCTCCTCCTAACTGGAGAGGACCACCGCCGCCCAAAGACAGCGAGATATTTGTTGGGAAGATTCCGAGGAATTGCTATGAGGATGAGCTTGTTCCGGTTTTTGAGAATATCGGTCTTATTTATGAATTGCGACTAATGATGGATTTTAGTGGTTCAAATCGCGGGTACGCTTTTGTGATGTTCACTGATGCGGATACTGCCAATAATGCCGTAGCCGAACTTAATAATTTTGAAATTCGTCCTGGGCGTCGTATTGGGGTTGTGAAGTCGGTGAACAACTGTAGGCTCTATATCGGGGGCTTACCATCACATACCAACCAAAGATCAATCAAGGAGGTGAGTAGAAAAGTCAACAGTTAATGTTTTGAGTGCTGTGTGAAAAATATCGTGTTGTAAAGATACAGAAAATGGTTTTAATAGTTATCTGTACCTGATCCTTTGTAATCGTAATTTATTGCAGTTTACTTGTGCTCAAATAACATAGATTGCTACATATCGAGTCGTGTAGCTTCGTGCAAGGTTAGTTATTGTTGTTTTAAGGGGCGGAACTACTAGGTCATCTGCCCCAACACTGTTCAGTACCTTGATTGTATTTAATTAACTAAATCAATTTAAAAATGGTCGGTTATTTATAAGTTTTGGATAATTTAACGATGTTGTGTATAATTCGATCGTGAATTAGGCTACTAGAGATTTTAAAATTTACTCATGTAGATTTTAGAGGAGGCTATTTTGGACAAGGTCGTCAAAATTACTGAAGAGTATTATCGTGTTGGAAGCCATTTTTTCAGCGTAGTAATCGAAATTTAATGTCAACACAATTGTATCCAATTACAGTAGTTACTGTAATTACAACTGGCTACAATCGTGTTGACCGACTGAAAAACATTATATTTCGTTTCTGAAGAGGTTTCAAAGTGTAAAAATTGTGTTAATTTTAGCGTGATTTGAACAAGGTCGCAAAAATTACTAAAGAAATTTTCAAATATAGGAATTAGGGCCTACATTTATTTTATGGTAGTTTGAGCACGGAAGGATTAGTCGAAAACATTATTGAAGAAATTTACAATCTTGATTAATTTAGGATATTTTGTACAAGGAAAGTTTATTAGGAAAAGTTACTAATGAATTTTCAAAATTCATTAATACTATAGGCTACTGTATTTCATACTTCCCGCATAGTTATCTCGGTTTGTTATAAAACAACTTGTTTTCTTTTGAAAATTAGGACGATTTTAATAAGAAAAAAAGTATATGGCTCAGCTTTAAATACCCACACGCTTAGCAGTTCACAGGAAATAGATTATCTAGAATGTGAAGCAAATTAATAAAATAGCCTATGGACAGATTACCTCGCTGTTCCGCCCCTTAAATAATCACCCTCAAATGAAGATAAGTGATATTAGCCGGAAAGAAAACTAAGTTTGTGACAACCCCTAGTTAAACTAAATAACATACTCTTTTATGGTGCAATAAAATAGAGCATCTGATGTGCATTTATATTAATTTTAATAAAGATTTATTGCAGCGAAGTGGCCATAAATTAATTTTAATACATTTGATTGTTTGAGATGCACGTATGTCTTTACTCTTCAGAACTAAGTTCCATTAGTGATCTTGCATTGTTCTTGCATAAGAGGATGTGGTATTTGTCGCCCTGTATTTACACGCATTTCTCAGAGATGATGTGGTATGATGTTATGCGGCATGTCCTGTGATGGAAGCCATGGACCGCCAGCCTGTTGATTGCGCTTCTCATCTGCTGGTTAGCATTTGCCCAGCTTCGGTCGATCATGGCGCTCATGCCGCAGAATTCTTCTTCTACTTTTCTTTCTTTTGCTGCCTTTCTGTTAGGAGATTGATGTATGCTTTCGTGGTTAGGAAATAGTAATGTATATTTTGGTTCCTCTATCAGGAAAGATTCTTTGCCAGTAGATATGTATACCTGGAAGGTGTATATTTTGAGATGCCTAGTGTTTTCTTTAGGTATAGTGCTTTGACATTTTCTATTGTTCTTAGATCTCTTGGTTTCAAGTAGTCCCATATTATTTGAAGTCTAGAATGTGAAGCAAATTAATAAAATAGCCTATGGACAGATTGCCTCGCTGTTCCGCCCCTTAAATAATCTCCCACAAATTAAGATAAGTTATATTAGCCGGAAAGCAAACTAAGTTTGTAACAACCCTTAGTAAAACTAAATAACAGACGCTTTTATGGTGCAATAATAAAATTTACAGGCTATAAAATATTAATTTTATGAAGACATTGTTACCGACAGCTGTAGCTACGCTCGCTGCACCTGGCCATGGGACCACGTTCGAAGACCCACCACCAACTGTCTTTGAAATGGTTTTCAGTGTTTTCTACCATTTTCAATTCTAAGCCATTGCGGCTCTCGTGTTGTATACGTTGCCCGTTTCGAAGTGAAGCTAAATTAGGTTAAAAAATGTAAACAACGCTCAGGTTCCTACTTTCGTCGCCAGGAGCCGACTGCGGTGGCGTGTAGTAGCCAAGTTCTGAACTAGTAGTTGTTGACGGTGGAGTTTGGCGGCAAAAGTAGGAACTACTTGAAAAATTCAAAGTATGCAGTCCTTACTTGAATAAAGAAACAGAAACACACACTAATACAGTCATCACAATTAACACCGGTTATCAGACAGATTCTACACACACACATGAAGTACATGGGGCTACATGACCGCGTTGTCGCAGCCCTTAAACTTAGGAACCAACCAACTAACTTTCAGTCGGTCTACACAAAATAATTCCAATTACTGGAATACGTGAAAAATTAACCTGAAGTGAATTACAAGTGATTAAGATTCATTTCTTCAATAGTGCGTAACAATATAAATGGTATAAATCTTAATCATTTGCAATTTATTCCATTTTTATTCACATATTCCAGTAATTGGCATTATTCTGTGTTGACCGACTGAAAGCTAAGGCCTACAACTGTTTGTACTTCCACAATATTGTTACTAGGGGGCGTGGTGACGCAGCGGCCAAGCCGTTGGCCTCTGACCAAGGTGGACCCGGACAATGCATGTGAGATTTTCTAAGTGAAATGCCATTTCCTGTGGTTCGGATTCCACGTAAAATGGAGGCCCCGTGGCTCATGATCGCACGATTAACGGTCACGTAAAACTAAAAGCTTCCTTCCCTTTCCTTAAATACTCCTTCCCTACCGGTTTCGCGTCGTCGTGAGAAATGAGTTTACAGAGGGCTTTGGCGTTTGGGCGGAGAACTGAGTATGTGCAAGTATCTAGGCTGCAGTGAAACAAAACGTAGGCCTAAAAAATCGATTACGTCTCAAAACTCACGAGCTATAAATAGTATCAAAACTCACGACTAAAAACTAGTAGCTGAATTTACATTCTAATTATTTTATTCTCAAAACTCACGACTCCAGAGAGCACGTGCCTGTGATGACTGCAGGAAGTAGGGAGCTGATTCACACTGCCCTTCAGCCCATGTTTGTCCACCCAGGTTTAGAATCGGATTTCGTTGGTATTCTTTTAACAGGAATTATCAACCTACCACAGACCAAATTCTCCAAGTATAACACTGATTTTTACTCAGTCATTCTGCTTGGAGTCATCAAGAAGGTCTTAAAAACTTCATTGGAATCACGGAGGTCGTTATTTTGTGTTTGAATACAAAGCGACAGCCAATGGTCATTAACAAAACAATTGATATGCGCCTAGTAAGCATGTGGGATGCTCGTATCTGCCAACCCCATCAAGTGTGTTGGTCCTGTACAGAAACAAAAGACTAGCGGCATATTTGACAATAATCAAAATAATAATAATAATAGTTTTAATGCAGCCAATGGCCATTGAAAAAGTAAAAAATACAACGCAGGTACTGTCAGTCGCTGCAAAATTGCGTCAGGGAAGTTAATCTTATTTTACAATATGCCGCATGATATCGGTCACAGGGCTCGCTACACAATTCACATATGCATGTAGCTGCATTTGGAGTGTGAAAGTCTTTTCTTCCGCAACACCTGAAATGAAATCCATGGACTGCGAAACGCGTCACAGTGTGTACCGTAAATCGTAGTCTGCTCTCTTCCAGTCAGACGATAACATCGCTTCTGTCCCATAGAAGTCCAACCATATTTCTTTCTTTTTTGATTGAAATTCCGCAAGAAGTTCCTGATAGGCAGCGCTAGATGGAAGCTGCATTTGTAGTCTGATTTGCTCAATACAGAATGGCTCTGCAGACAGCTCATACAAAATAATAATAACAAGAATAATGTTATGTCCCTTTGAACTACTGCGGCTTTTAGAGACACCGGGGTGCCGAAATTCTCCCGCAGTTCCGGCTGGCGCTAAAAATGGATCTTTTCCCATTCAAAGAAGAGTTTTGAGACTGGCCCAAGTAGGCTACAGAAACCGGACAGAACTCACTTTTACTAACCCTCATCTTGAAATTCGTGTATTTTGAGACTCGTGAGTTTTGAGACGACACGAAAAAATCTAGGACAGGATGGTGAACACAAGATGCAGATTCAATTCACGGTTGCATTTGAAATAGTAACGGAAAATAAATTCAAATTCATTGGTCATTTGAGACCAAGGAAAGGGACTTGTTTACAATCCTCTTGATTTCCAGCAAGCTATTTCCTTGGAAATGCAAGTTGAAAGTTTTGCTAGCCGTTAAAAGTTTCTAATATTCAGGTTTCACAAATGCAGAGATGTCAAGAACGGATAATTACAGCTGATATTGCGATTTTCAACATTACCTATTCACCGATGTCTCAGTCTCACTCATGGCTGTGATTATATGGAAGCTACTGCGGTATGGGTGGTGCTTAGGAATGCCATTCAGGGCACAGTCAGTGCCTGTGGATGCTGTGAAAGGTTCTACTCATACGGTTATTACTGCTGTTCTGACTCAGTGAGGAAAGCAATGACAAACTACCTCACTCCTCATCTTGCCTAGTACGCCTCAATATAGCGCTGCCTTGGGTTTTTGTGGGTATCGATCCAACTTGTGTCTCGGGACACTTGTGTCTCGGGACAGTCGGATGAGGAGCCAGAAAGATGCGCGCGCACCCGGCAGGGAGGAGCATTTGAATAGCGCAAGTTTTAAGAAATAAAATATGGAGGACGGTTGTCTTTTCGGGGTAACATTTACAGTCGATTTGCATTATTAACGCAAAGCGGTCGTGAAACTTGCTTTAAGTACATTTGAAAATATGCATTCCAATCAATATTCAAGATCTAACTGTAATAATTGAATATTTAACCATACGCACTATTAAGGACCATAACAATATGCGCTAAAGTCTGTCGGAAAAGTGTGCGAGTGGTATCGCGCTCGCTTGTTGCTTTGAAGATCCCGGGTTCAAGGCTACCCAAGGGCGGAAATTTTTACTTCTTTTTAATTATTTTATTATTTCCTCCTCACGTCGTACAACAATATTGCAACTTAGTTTTGTCTACATGATCTACGAGGACAATAGTAAACATGTTTTCTCTCATTTAAAATTCTATTTTCCCTAAATACTGTTTAAGACCATGGACGGATACTATTTAAATAGTTCAAAATTTATCCCAGAATAATAATATTAGCCTATGACACGTTCTGTATTTGGTTGGTTGGTTCCTAAGTTTAGGGGCTGTGACAACGCGGTTATGTAGCCCCGTGTACTTTGAGTGTGTGTAGAATCTGTCTGATAACCGGTGATAATTGTGATGGCTGTATTAATGTGTGTATCTGTTTTTTAACTCAAGTAAGGACTGCAACTTTGAATTTTTCAAATAGTTCCTACTTTTGCCGCCAAACGCCACCGTCAACGACTACTAGGCCTAGTTCAGAACTTAGCTACTAGACGACACCAAAGTCGGCTCTTGGCAACGAACGTAGACACCTAAGAGCGTTGTTTACATTCCTAACCTATACAATTTAGCTTCACACAGGTGTAATTAGTGGAAGGTTCTTTAAGGGGACACTATAGGCTACCCCAAGAAATTTTTTTGCTCCCAGTGATCCAAACTGCACCAAATTTTATTTCCATACGACCAACATCTTTCATAAAGCAAACAGTGAAAAATTATTCCTTTCAGTTGATCAGTATGGGCAGAAATTACTAAAAGATAGTCTTTTCCTTAAAAAAAATGATAGGAACTATTTACCACTAACAATTACTGAAAATTTACAATCTTTTTACACTATGTACGCATTGCACAGACTAATAATTCTGTGCATGGGTTTGGAAAAATATGAAATAGTTCCTGAAATAAAAAATAGTTTCACAAAATTAATTTTTATTTCCAAAAATTAAAGTTAAACATTATTTAAAAATAAACGATAACTATTTTAACTAATATGGATGCACAGAATTATGGGAGATAGATATCTTCACATGCTACAAAAATATTATTGAGATTGTAAAGTAAAAAAAAATTGATTTACAAAAGAATTTGAAATGAGAGAAAACATGTTTACTATCGTCCTCGTAGATCATGTAGACAAAACTAAGTTGCAATATTGTTGTACGACGTGAGGAGGAAATAATAAAATAATTAAAAAGAAGTAAAAATTTCCGCCCTTGGGTAGCCTTGAACCCGGGATCTTCAAAACAACAAGCGAGCGCGATACCACTCGCACACTTTTCCGACAGACGTTCCCGTATATTGTTATAGTCCTTAATAGTGCGTATGGTTAAATATTCAATTATTACAGTTAGATCTTGAATATTGATTGGAATGCATATTTTCAAATTTACTTAAAGCAAGTTTCACGACCGCTTTGCGTTAATAATGCAAATCGATTGTAAATGTTACCCCTAAACGACAACCGTCCTCCATATTGTATTTCTTAAAACTTGCGCTATTCAAATGCTCCTCCCTGCCGGGTGCGCGCGCATCTTTCTGGCTCCTCATCCGACTGTCCCGAGACACAAGTATCGATCCACATAACCTAACGGCGGTACTTTTTGAGTATCCAACCAGCCTTCGGGCTGACTACCTAACAGACAGACCTTATCCAACATGTTATTACTGTACGGTAACGTTAAAACATTGATAATGTCCTTATTAATGTGCGAACGCGGTGGTTTTTTTTTCAGAGCAGTTGACCTCAATAAAGTAGCACAGTGGGCACAAACAGCTGTAGGAGAGATACATACGAGTACGAGAAAATTCGCCCCGTGTAACGGTCGAGTACCGCTGAAACTTTAAAAATGTACGAAATTGAGGGACATGGCTGTACAGTTTTATCATTCTGAATACGTATTAACAAAATTCTAATAGCCATACAGCTTAACCCCAGTATTCCGTAAGGGTTGTTTTTATTTGCTTTAAATGATTGTTTGCATTCACGTACAGAAAACAACTGTCTACGTATTGAAACAGAAAATCTGAGAAATTGCCTTTTATATTGCAAACGGCGTCTATATCTACGTAATTAATATGTAGGGCTATGTGAAAAAATAACGTAAAAAACACATTAATTAGCACAAGCAAGGAAGGTATCGATAGTATGCAAAAGTTCCCACGTACTCCAATGTAAGATTCTACGATCATAACTGTCGCAGTGATCAACTGGAGGCTACACGTTCAAATTGGGGAATATAACCGGCTTTAAATTAAATGATGGTGACAGATGGTTTTGCGATATACTGTAGTCTATGTTTTTTAAAATATTCGAACATTATTGCATGTGATTTAACTGCAGTCTGAAATGGGTTTCGCAACAATGACTGCGTAGTGTAACGTCTCCATAGATTTCAAACTGGACGAGGTAGGCCTAAAGGAAGGAAGCTTGTAGTTTGACGTGACCGTTAATCTCGCGATCATAAGCTACGGGACCTCAGTTTTAACGTGGAATCCCAACCACAGCACGTGATATATCACTTCGAAAATCTCACATGCATTGACTGGGAATCGAACTCGGTCCGTCTTGGGGAGAGCCAAGCAGCTTGACCACTGCACCACTCTAATTTTACGAGGTAAATTTTTGTTTGTCCACCTCATGGCGGAGTGGCTAGCAATCTTGGCTCACCGTGGAGCTTCAGATTCGATTCTCGGTTCTGCCAAGGAATTTGATTCTGGTCTGAGGACTGGAACGGGTTGCATTTAGCCTCATGAGGTCAACTAGGTAGCTGTGTGATATGAGAAATACTTCCCCGAGTTCTAAAATATCTAGATAATGTTGCTGAAGTTGTCGCTACGTCTCCATACTCCCTAGGCAATGAGCTGTATGCCAGTTGTACTAGCATATGTGCGCACATCTTTGGTGTTTTTTTTTTTAATTATTTTAAATGAATACATATTTGATTCATACATCTGGAAAATGCCCGCGTAATGATTTTTGCCTTGGGACTCCCCCGCATCTCTGGACCCGCGTCTTGGCGTGACTCACTCACTGTATTTTGAATATTTAACGGCCCCTTGAACATCTGCGGCTCTCGAGTCGCCGGAGAGTCGGAAATTTTCCTGAAAGGGATATTTAACGTGCGCCTGTCAATCTACAGACATGGGTCACTCGCGTTTAAGCACCTTCAAAATGCCAACTGATTGCACCATGCTTCGATCCAGTGACATTGGGCTCAAAAGACGAGAAACTTACCGCTGCGCTATGCAGGCAGGCACCTATTTTTCTCTTCATCAGACTGTCATCCAGAAGGTTCACGGACCATTGTTACGTAGGCAACGGCTCAGATGAAAGTTTGCCTAATAAGGACGAGGACTAGAGTAAGAGTCTCAACATTTTAAATTCTTACTTGACTTCTCACTGGATCAATGGGAGAGTGTCCACCTCATGATCCCAATATCGCGGGTTCGGTTCCGAGCCGTTGAAGTTGGATATTTGAAGCGCGAGAAAGATCTACTGCACTCCGGGTCGCGTGTTGTCAACTTGTAAAATTCGATATTAACATTTTCTGATTGCAGCGTACTTTATAGGTTCAGATCACCTTAATACAGCTCCAGCTTCGCTGCTAGATTGCTGTGCAAGCAAAGCTTCTAAATTGGAGAGAAGATTGTCTAAATTGCTCCAACCAGCTTAAAATATCTACACTAGAAAGACCATTTTATGATATAATACGCTAAGGTGTATGTTTCACAAAACTCAAGCTCCTAAACCAGAGGGAGTTAGAAGGTGTGGTTTGTACCAAAATCTTCCAAATCGTCTCTATAGTACAGGAAAATATCTTGCATTTATTGATAAGTCCACGGAAATATGTGTATTTGCTTATAAAGTGCTTTTAAACAAATAACCAAGACGATAGCCCCCGGCAGAACTGTATCGCGTACAGCCCGCATAGCACTAGTGCCGGGCGGGTAGTCTGTACTCATCGGGCGCACACAACCCATTATGCTAGAATTCTCGCACGGGTCCGCTAGTTGAATTATAATTTAGTTAGCCTAGTTATTGTTGCCTTAAGGGGTGGAACTACGAGGTCATTTGTCCCTAAGAATTATAAATTATTTATTTATTATTATTATTATTATTATTATTATTATTATTACTATAATTATTATAAAGAACATGTAGTATGATGAAAAGGAATTGTCAATTTACTCCGTAAATCTCACTTTAACGCACCTCTCACTTCTTTTTCATCGTACTACGTTTTTTATTATAACTTATCTAGTATCGTTTCTAACACTGAAGTACAACTAACAACGTTGTTATTATTATTTATTATTATTTAGGCCTAGTTATTATTATTATTTATGAAGACCTTTCAGTTCATATAAGGATAGCTGACCACCTCCTAGTGTAGTGGCTAGCATTCTTGGTTGTCGCCCCGGGGATCCAGCTTCGATTCGCGGCTCTGCCAAGAAATTGTAATTCTGGTGTGAGTTTTGGAACGGGGTACTTTCAGCCTCGTGAGCAAAACTGAGAAGAGGCGGGGTTCGATTTCCCACCCCAGCAATCCTGGAAGTGGTTTACCATGGTTTCCCCACTTCTACTCCAGGGATGGTTAATAACTTAAGGTCACGACCGCCTCCTGCCCAATCCTATCCCCAATTTAAAATAGACATACTAAAATAACAGTTTACCATGCGAATTTCACACACACCCAAGTACACGGGACTGCAGGATTACGATGTTGCAAAACCTCCCAAATAAGCAACAACAAAAAGGGATAGTGGTTATTAAACTGAGGCAAATCAATCAGAAGGTCCTGTAAAATAATCGTCATTCTCATGATGTTATTTGTCTTCGAGACTTGCCATTAGTAGAACCAGAAAACTTGGCCTCTAATGCAATGACATGACTCCGTATGCATAATTTAAATTATGAGCTGTTAACGGGTATCCCAAGGTATGATGTATTCTTGTTTACTAAGGCAACACTGAAAATATGGCTTCAAACACCACAATGTATTTTGTTCGATTTCAAAGACGTTTCGCAGTTGCCTCAGTTCGCCTGCTTTGCCAAATACGTTTTCCAAGCAGGCTTCAGTTTCCAACACTTCATGTTGACGTCAATTGAGATGCAGCTGGTTTAATATTTATGTTGGTCTGCGAATTGAAACACACGCAATAAACTCACTGATTACAGGCAATAATGGAACTGAAAACTTCAATTTTATAATCGCCCCCCTTTCAAATGACTTAAGAAAAGTGATTGTAATACCCCTTGATCCCCATTCTGAACGACTCATCTAGCTCATTTGTCCCTGTTGTTGTTGTTTGAGTCTTCAGTCTTTTGACTGGTTTGATGCAGCCCTACATGCCTCCCTGTCCTGAGCTAATCGTTTCGTCTCTACATAGCTACCACACCCTACACCCGAGGCAATCTGTTGAACATATTCTAACCTTGGGGCTTGGTCTACCCCTAGAGTTCTTGTCCTCGACCCTTCCTTCCATAACTAAGCTTGCTAGCCTATTCCGGGTGTCTTAGTATGTGTCCTACCAACCTATCTCTTTTCTTTATTAGCAGTCGCCAGAAACATCTATCCTCTCCCACTCGTCTTAATACCTCTTCGTTTTTAACCCAATCTACCCATCTGATCTTCATCATTCTCCTGTAACACCACATTTCAAATGCTTGAATTCTCCTCTTTTCTGCTGCACCAATAGTCTCAAGTTTCACTTCCACTAATGATAATGAGAATGGAAACGACTACTAGGCCTACCTACTGGTACATAAATACCTTACCTCCTAACAATGAAATATTGCCACAATGTCTTAAACGAAGAGTACTTAGAAAGTTTACATTCTGTAACGAACATTCACTCATAGAATACAGATATCTCGAAAACGGTTGGTATTAGGGCGTTTAAACGTGGTTTTTGGGAGGGACATTGAGTTTTGTTTCTTTCTACACGAGGCTTAAACTATCCTTAGTTGTTCCTTCTGTGACATTTCGCCTATCTACGAAAGGGCCTAAATGGAATGGAGAGAACTAGCCAAATTTAAGTAAACAGTGTTACCCGCAGGATTCCAAACGGTAAGTGCCTAAAATTTGGTTCAGTTCGGTGGAACTGTGTATATTTGTATCAATGACAAAGAGACAAACATTCAGCATTAAACATCTCTATCTTTAAATGAATAAAAACGTGTATTAAGTGAATGTTTAGGTGTATGATAATGATAGTTTACAAGACAGTTTTGTGGTTCGTTAAAATCAATTTTAGCGCAATTAGAAACACATTATCGAGACTCTAGAGCACATTTTTTATTCATTTGTTTTGTACAAAACAAATTTTTACGTAGGATATATTCTATTGAAAAGGGACATTGTGAGTGGGAAGTTGGGATTTTCAGGTTTGAGAGGTTGGCAACTCGGAGTGAACTTCGCTCCAGGTTTCAGACCAGATTTAAATTTCTTGGCAGATTTCGTATTCGAACACGGACCTCAGGGGTAACTGCCAAGAATGCTTGTCACTATAAAAAGGTGGCAACGATCAAAAGAACCTGCGCAAAGCTCACTTCCCCGCGCATTCATTCCGAGTTGTTGTGCGACGTCACAGAGGAGCGGTGGAGGGGGTCACAGGCTGTCTGGCCGCCGTACCGAGCACACTGCGGAGAATCGCTGACAAGAGCATCGTGGCCAATCCATTTTCCCGCTCTTATTATTTTCTCAGTTTTATATACGTTTTCTTTATTGTAGTCCTATAATCCCTTGTCGTATAGCGTGTACTTTATTTGTAAATGTGTTTATGTGTATAGTGTTATGTACCATGCTATTCTAGTTTCGTTATGGCTTCTACTTCGAAGTATGGTAGCAAATCTGGACGACCATTAAGGGGACAAGGTAGAGAAATAGTCTGTATCTTAACTGCTCACCTACGAGAACAGAAAACCGTTCATAAACTCAATTATAATGTTGTGGCTTCAACAAGTAAAGCAACGGGTGTTTCAAAGCCATTCGTGAAGCGTATAATAGCGGAAGGGAAAACGTCTATGGCCAAGGGTCGTCCGCAGTTTTCTACACCTGATTTATTTCGTGTTGTTAATATTATAGCCTCTGTGTGTGTATGCTTATTGGAACAGTATATTTCTTCAAAACATAGTTTACAACAAGGAAATCATAAATACTGTATTTTCATTTAACTCCGCGCTTAATACTTTCGGTCACTTTACATTTACTCTCGTTCTTTTAATTGCATTGCGTTTGCAGCATTAATGAAGGAATAACCTCAATCGAACAGGTGGCTGCAGGTACTTACGATATGGTAGCCTATGTGACGGCGATTGACAGCCAACCGCGCACTCCTTTATCCCATACTAGCAACCCACCCCGGCTTCGCCCGGGAACAGTTACGAATGCTTTAGGTGATAAGCGCTTTTTTTTTCGATGTCAATGAACTACGACCTACTGTATATCTGTTTTACGTCTCGGCATGATGGGTTAAAATCACTGACTGGGCTATTAATTATATTATCATGGATATAGCATGTGCAATGGATTCTTGTCAGACGTAAGTTAAGAATGGCGAGGTGCATGAAACACAAAGACCACTTCCATCCAGTCTAAAAACACTTATAGTGGGCGATGTATTGAAGATAGAGATATGCTCTCGCGGACTTTTGTGTAGAACTTTTCATGCTGAACATTTATTACGCTCATAGTATATTGATATGTTTAACGGTTTGCCCGGCGTAAGCTTAAGAAGCGCACGGACGCAAAGTTTTTTTTCCCGACCTTTTCACTGAAATCGTTACTGCTTGGCTTCCTTTGATCATAAATAAATTATTTTCTACAGAAACTTTCCTCGAGATATCCTTTACAGAATGGTGATAACCGCATCAAAATCCATCCAGTGGTTCTCGAGATTACCAGTGACATCCAAGAATCGGGGACTTTTATACTAAGTAGAGATTGTCGGGGGAGATCGGGACGAGCCGATGTGAGCTGCGCGAACCGAAGTAGCCGAGGGTTCTTTTGTTTGTTGTACCTTTATACTCCAAGAGGTAGAAATTTGATATGCGTGTTGGAATGGTGTGCACTCAGTCTTTTGATGAAAACTGTAAATAGATGGGTTTGAATCCCACCTCATGCATCCTAGAAGCCGTCTTCTATAGTTTGCATCCACTACTACCATCACGTGATGCAGCGGCTAGCATTCTTGGAGGCTACTGGTACGGTTCGATTCCGGGCTCTGCCAAGAAATTTAATTACGGTCGTGAGGCAGAACTGACAAGGTAGGTTCAATTCCCACATCAGCCATCCTATGTGAGTTTTCGTGGTTTCCTACTTCCACTCCAAGCAAAAGCAGGAATGGTTCTGAACGTAAAGCCACAGTGCCTCCATCCCAATCCCCATTTGAATCACAAGTACAGATATCCCTCGAGTAATCTTCGCGAAAACGCGTGAAGTGATTATATTATAACTAGCAACCCGCCCCGGCTTCGCCCGGGAAAGTTATAAATGCATTACGTGATAAGCGCTTTCTTTTTCTATGTCATTGAAAATATCCGTTTTACGTCTCGGGTTAAAATAACTAACTGGACTATTATATTATCATGGAGATGCTGTGCAACGAATTCTGGTCAGACGTAATTTAATAATGTTATTGGTTTTACGTCCTTTTTAACTACTTTGGCTTCTAGAGACGCCGGGGTGCCGGAATTTTGCCCCGAAGGGGATCTTTAACGTGCCAGTAAATCTACTGACACGGCTCCCTCGCATTTGCGCACCCTCAAATGCCAGCTGAAAGTGCCAGGATACGAACCTGCAAAAAATCCCTCTTCCGTCCAATCTAAAAACACTTATAGTGGGCGATGTATTGAAGTTAGAGACATGTTCTCGCGTTGTTTTTTTTTTTGTAGAACTCTTCATGCTGAACAATTCTTACACTCATAGTATATTGATATTTTTAACGATTTGCCGAGCGTAAGCTTAAAGCGCACGGACGCCAGGTTTCTTTTTCGACTTTTTCACAAAAATAGTTGCTGCTTGGCTTCCTTTGTTCATAAACCTTCCTCGAGATACCCTTTACAGAATGGTGACAACCACATCAAAATCCATCCAGTGGTTCTCGAGAATACCCGTGACATCCAAGAATCGAGGACTTTGTTTTATACTAAGTAAAGATATGGGTTAGATACAGTAGGAGATACGGACTATTCCAAGGGAAAATAAAAAGCCTATGCGTGTTAAAGAAATGCAATTGAGTGCTCGTGGGTTCTAGGAATGATGGTCTCGAGACGCATTTCCTCCCAACAATGAAGTGAGGCGATCTTTGGAGACTTAAAAGCCGGGGGTCCTCTTTTATCGAATTGACAGAAATGTTCTGGTTGCACTTTTTTAGCTTTCCTTAAAATTCCTGCTTGACTTCTTATGGTTCTCAGAGTTGATTCCGAGATTCCTATTGGCAACTCCAGCTATCTGATATGACATCTAGCGGTAAAAGGGGGCGTGGTGGCTCAGCGGTCTAGCTGTATGCCTCTCACCAAGGCGTTCCGGGTTCGATTCCCGGTCAATGCATGTGAGATTTTCGAAGTGAAATGCCATGTACTGTGGTTCGGATTCCACGTAAAAAGGAGGTCCCGTGGCTCATGATCTCAAGATTAACGGTCACGTTAAACTACAAGCTTCCTTCCTTTAGCGGTAAAAATGAGAAACTTACCGAGTAGGGTACATTTGTCACGTGGTGACTGTTTGTATATGGTTTCTTGTATTGGTAAACAGATCGTGGTAAATTGTTCGTGTCTTTATACATAAGTAATAAGTTTTACTCGTTGATAGAGTGAAAAATGAGTAAAAGCAAAGTGTATTGCTCAGTTTACGGCTGTAAGTCGATGTATAAGAGGGCTGCGGATATACGTTTTCATCACTTTCCAAAAGATGCAAATAGCAATAGCCGAAATGTGATGATACCTAATAATACCTAATACCTAATAATAATACCTTTCCACCCCGGGAAGGATCTAACACTTGTCGAGGTAGACAGGCAGAAGACCTGCGACGTAAAGCCAGCGAAGGTTATTCAGTTTAAAAACAGCTGTTACGATGGGCGCGCTGGTAAGATTGACGTTACTTGAATAATTAATTAAATAATTAATTATTGGCTGCTTGGTAGGGAGAAGGGATGAGTTTAACTTGTATTAAAACTCGGGAGGCGACAGGAATTGCTTGATTTGGATGGTTAAAAGGTGGGTTTGGTGTTGAATATTTGAATGGTAGCAGAATCACTCATTCTACAGTGCCCACGGGGTGGAAAAATTAGGCCTATATGACTCGTAGTGGAATAGCTCGAATATCGAAGAACTTAGCGATTACGAGGTGTAGGCTTGGCGGAAAGGCTGGCGGATCATCAGTTTGACATCAATTCACGATATAAGTCGGAGCTTGGAACAGTGGCGTCTGGTTTGCGTGGATGCTAGTCTCGGAATGATAAAAGTAGCACAGCTTCGGTGTGTTATTTATTTGTTTATGTACCGTATTTCTCTATTTGAATGTCCTCGGCGTTGACTCAGGATCGACATTTACATTATATTGCGCATAATAGTACCGAAATAATGTCCGAAGTGCAGCCCTGTATAAATTTGAATCAGCTGATCTACATCACCCATAAAAACTGATGCTTGATAATATGCAAATGACACTAAAAATCCAGTGGAACACACAAATTAGATCACGTGTATCGCACAGTTATACATATATACAATTAAAAATAACACTGTCATTACTTTAGAGACCATATTTACTGATTATAACCGAAAAATAAAAAGTGTTCCATATCAAACGCGTGTTATTGAGTATTTTAAACCCTACTTATCCAGACCGACCACAGCGCCCCAAGTGTTAGTTTGAGTTGCCAATAGCTCTAACAATGTCCATAGTGCGCTCATTGCCTTCATATCGATTTATAACTTTCAGCTTTTCTTCAAGTGTTCCGGTTATTGATTTCCTTTGCTTTTTGTTATCGGAAGCATTTTGATCACACTTTCTTTTCTCCATAAAGTTTTAGAAACAATCAAACACAGCTGGTTAACTTAATGCTCGCTTTAATAATGACCACATTCCGCCAGTCAACACTAAATCAACTCACAGCTACTCGTTCAGCACTCTCTTTCAGACTGACTACACGCCGCCTTGCAGCGCTGCGCACTCGATCACGAAATCGTCCCACAGGATGATTGTGAATCCGCAACCCAACTTGTACATATTTTTTTATTTTATATAATTAGGCCTATGTACATTTTTTTAAATCGCTCTATAGCGAAAACGCGTATAACGAGGGATGACTGTACACAGACTAATACCGTACAGTCACCACCGAGAAACAGATCATCAGACACATTGAAGTCACACCTAAGAACACGAGGCTGATGACCAAAGATGACTTGACGACAATAACAGGCATTCGTCCAGAGTGGACGTGAGAAACACGGAGAACCACTTCTAAGTCTCATTGCGTCATCACATGAACCGGGACGAGACATGATCCTCCTTCCCTTTAGAAAATTCAGTCCTAAGTTTTAAGTTCGTACTAACTCAATGAAATAAATTAGTTGTTCCTGTTAATTAATTGTAGGGGCTTGGTATACCTTGGTCATCAGCCCCGTGTAGTTGGGTGTGTGTTGAACTCGTCTGATAACCTGTATTTCTGCGATGTTTGTAGTAGTGTGTGTAACTGTATTAGGATGAAGTAGATGCCCAAGAACATGAAGTAAGGTAGACTAATATCCAGGCATTTTCCTGGAGGGAGTGTGGAAAAACCCGGGGAAAATCATCATTCAGTATAGCCACAGTCAGCGCCGGGATTCGAACCTACTATCTCCGGACTTGCTGTAGCTGCCCTCCAGGCCTTGGTGCTCAATTTAACAAGCACTGCTACACTACGGGAACAGATATAACGAAGACATTTAAAATTCACATTGAACAGAATGAAAACGTACAAAATCATTAGAAAATAGAAATATAAACTCGTTATTTTCAGAATATCACGAGACGAAGTAAGATCTAAGGGCCCGTCCTCTCTCTCCACGGCCTTGGTCTCACGAGGCTGAGTGAGTTCCGTTCCAACCCTTAGACCAGAAATACACTTCTTGGCAGATCCTAAAAGCGGCTATCCCGAGCGAGGTTTACCCTCGAGTTCTTCCACACTCCCTTCAGGTCATGTCCCTGACCCTAATAATTACAGCTAAACACACTTACAGTCACCAAAAACACAGCTTGACAAATTTCATATACACTCAAGTTCACGGGGATGATTGCCAAAGATGCCCCCCAAGTCCCTAATGAATGAAAATCCATAGCCTGCTTTCAGTCGACCGACCGGGTCAGGGATGAAATGAATGAAGCCCCCATCTAGCGGCGAGGATATGAACTGTGCCGGCTGCCGAAGCCTGTCGCACCACTCTGAGGCAATGATTAAATGAACGACAGATGAAATGGAATGATAGTGGAGAGTGTTGCTGGAATGAGATTTGTGACAGGGAAAACCGTAGTACCCGGAGAAAACCCTGTCTGCCTCCGTTTTGTCCAGCACAGATATCACGTGGAGTGATCGGGATTTGAACCACGGACACAGCGGTGAGAGGCCGGCGTGCTGCCGCCTAAACCACGGAGGCTTCCCAAGACCCTAATACATACAGTATTAACAACATATCTTATTCCAGAGACCCGCGGGACCTACCCTAATTACTAAACTAACCACACTACAGCCTGCACATTAACCAGGATAGCAGAAAAATACCATCCACACAAGTACAGTACTGTTGGTTGGTTCCTCTATTAGGGGCTGCGACAACGCGGTCAATTAGCCCCGTGTACTTTGGGTGTGTGTAGAATCTGTCTGATAACCGGTGTTAATTGTGATGACTGTATTAGTGTGTGTACCTTTTTTTTTTAAATTCAAGTAAGGACTGCAGACAGTAATTTCAAGTAGGTTTCTACTTTTGCTACTAAATGCTACCGTCCACGACATCTAGCTTGCGGACTTGGCTACTAGATGGCATCGCAGTCAACACCTGGCGGCGAACGTTGGAACTAATAGAGCGCTATCAATTGTAACCTACTCATTTTGGCTTCACACACGTGTAGTTAGTGGAAGGTTTCTTTTTCACGACATAAATCTATGACATGGGACCGCCGACTTGACTTCCCCTCCGAAGGAAGGCATACTGAGGGATTTTTAACGCTCTTAAAAAATGAGACGACTTCGGACGGGTTTGAACCCGTGACCTTTGGCATAGAAGCTCAGCATTAAAAATCCTTCAGTATGCCTTCGTTCGGAGGGGAAGTAAAGCCGGCGGTCCCATGTCATAGATCTTCTTATTCTTCTCCTTCATCATCTTCTTCTTCTTCTTCATCTGGCACTACAGCCCGGTGTGAGCTTTGGCCTCCCAAACCACAGATTTCCGTCGATCTCGATCTTGGACAGCTGTTCTCCAGGGTCGTACGTTCATTGTTTGCAAGTCCACCTCCACTTCATCTTTCTATAAATTCCTTGGTCTACCAGGGCGTCGTCTTCTTTCCATTCTGGCTTTATATATAATCTTTGGTGTCATTTTGTCTTCCATCCTTTCAATGTTGCCCAACCATCGTAGTCTTTGTGAATATTACATATCGAACAATGTCTTCGCTTTTGAGGATTTCATCTATTTCTCTATTACAGTAGTTCGTATCCTCCATTCTCCTCTATCCAATACAGCACCATACTTCTCCGTATTATTTTCCTCTCAAACACCCTAAGTTTATTGCAATCCTGAACCGACATATTCCATGTTTCTGAGCCTTAAGTTAACACTGGTCTGATCAAGTTCTTGTAAATTTTGGGATTTTGTTTTATGCGACAACAATTTGCGACTTAATGAGTTTCAGATTGGCAAAATAGTCTCTGTTTCCATTAATAATCATCATCATCTTGAGCAGTTTCCAACCGCTGGTCGGGTCTGCTTGGAACATAAGCCTCTCCATCGTTTCCTGTCCATCCACCATCTCTCGTCATTTACTGTGTCCCAGCACACTCCTCTTTCCTCCACACTCTTCTTAACTCCTTTTGTCCATCTGTCCCTTGGTCTACCCCTTGGCCTCCTTCCCGTCATTTCCATTCCAAACATCTTCTTCGGTATCCTCTCCTCTTGCATCCTCCTCACATGTCCATACCATTGTAGCCTAGATCGCTCTATTCTATTTTGCAATGGCTCCTCTCTTACCATCTCTCTGACTCTATCATTCCTTACTCTGTCCATTCTTGTCACTCCTACCCTACTCCTCTGGAACTTCATCTCCACTGCTCGTATTTTATTCTTGTCCCTTTCCTTCATCACCCATGTTTCTGAACCATATGTCAAAATTGGCACAAAGTAGGTCTTGTAGATGATTCCTTTACATTTTTGTGGTACATCTTTATTCCATAACATCCCCCTAACACTCTTGAAAAATCCATCTGAGCACCTTCCCCTTTCATTTATTTCCATCCTATTGCCTCCCTTTTCTTCAATTATGCTTCCCAAGTACTTGAAACATTCTACTTTCTGCAACTGCTGTCCTCCAAGTGTTATGCCCATATCCAGTCTGTTCTTCTTCCTCGTTGTGATGACCACTTCACTCTTTTGTGCTGAGAACTTCATCCCATATGATAACACTACCTTCTCCCACTCATCTAATTGCTCTTGTACTTCTTCCTCATCCTCTTCCCATACCAGAAGGTCATCAGCAAACAACATTGCCTTCATTTTCCTTTCCCCAATGCTATTTACCACTTTTCGTATGATTTCATCCATCACCACTATAAATAACAGGGGTGAGAGGGCACTTCCCTGTTTCAGACCACTCTCCAGTTGAAACCATTCCGTTCTCTCTCTTCCCACCTTTACACAGCTTTTGCTTCCCTCGTACATTGCTTTCACTCTTGCCACTGTCTCCTTGTTCACTGCTTTTGCTCTCATTGCTTCCCATACCTTGTTTCTATTAATACTATCATATGCTTTCTCAATATCCAAGAAGGTCATCACCAGATCTTTCCCATATTCATAATGGTGTTCTTGTAGCTGTCTTACTGCAAAGATGAGGTCAACTGTTGACCTTCCTGGCCTGAATCCATACTGTTCTTCCCTCAGCCCATCTTCAACTTCTGTCCGAATTCTTCTCTCCAGTACCTTCTCAAATATTTTGGCGCAGTGGCACATGAGTGTAATTCCCCTGTAGTTCTTGCATTCCTTCCTACTTCCCTTTTTAAATATGGGTATTATTATCCCTCTTTTCCAGTCCTCTGGTATTTTCTTCTCCCTCCATATCACTTTCATTACTCGAAAGAGCCACTGTGTTCCTATCACCCCTGCTGCTCTCACCATCTCCACACTCACTTCGTCTATTCCCGGTGCCTTTCCCCCTTTCATCTTCTTTAATGCTTCCTCCACTTCTTTCCATGTCAATTCCTTCTCTGAAATGTCTTGGTCACTGTCTGTTTCTTCCTCCACAATGTCCACTACGCTGGTTTTAGTTGGATTTAGGAGTTCCTTGAAGTATTCTCTCCAGATATCCTTTACTTCTTCCATATTTTCGACCTCCTTTCCATTCCTGTCCACCATTCTGACATTTTCCCCTGTATCTCTTCTCTTTGCCTTTATCATTCCATACAACACTTTCTTACTGCCATCACAGTCCTCCTCCATCATTTCTGTCCATTTCTCCAGCCATTTCTTTTTCTCTTCCTTCACTACTTCTCCTGCTTCTTTCTTCCGCTCTTGGTATTCTTCTCTTGTTCTGTCTGTCCTCTGTTGGAACCATTTCCTGAATGCTTCATTTTTCTTTTTCACTGCTTCCTTAGTTCTGGGGTTCCACCATGGTGTTTCCTTCCACCTTTTCTTTCCACTAGTTCTGCCACACACGACTTCCGCTGCTTCTACCAACACGTCCTTGAACCTATTCCATTCTTCTTCACCTGTTTTCGGATCATCCTTCGGTAATTTGTTCCTCACTAATATCTGGAACTTCTCCTTATTTCCATCCTCCTTCAGCTTCCATGTCCTTATTCTTCTTAATAATCCTCCTATTTATTTCTTCACTCGCTTTGTTTTTATTATTAACTAGAACATCCAAATACTTTGTAATTAAATAGGTTACGGTATTTCGTTTTGTAAGTGCATTTTCGTGGTCTTGTGTGCGTATCTGCATGTATGTTTAGCAAACTGGTTTGGTATGCGGTGTTATTCTCTGTTCGCCAGGTGATCATGCGACTAACAGCGAATGTGGCCAACATCCACGTAAACACGAGCAATGGTAAGAACCGACGCACCCAGTACGCCATCGTGGAGTATGAAAGTCATAGAGACGCCGCTATGGCGCGGAGACGTCTCATCCCGGGCCGAGTTCAACTCTGGGGGAGAGACATCATAGTGGACTGGGCTGCCGTCAGCACAACGCGGTTCATACAGGTAATAATCTCATACTCTGTCATATTCTTCCTATCGGAGCAGATGATGTCACTGTTCCGCCTCATGTAGGGGTCAATCCATATGAAGTAGTCCAGCACTGGTTGTATGATCACTGTTAAAATATATATATTTTGTCTATAGTTAACCTTATATGTTGACAGTTCAGAACTACTATTGTTTGGTTTCTGTTCCCACTGGTTTCAACATGACGGCCATTTTTTTTATGATGACGCATAACAGTTTTTCCATTCGTAAGGATTGACGGTATCTTATATACTGTACCTCAGGTCTGGCAAGTCCTAGGGCAATGAGACAAAAGCTATCATACCTATCATATTATAGACTACTGTTATGCTTCTAGTATTTCATTATAAACGTATTCCTTCATAATTTTAAGGTAAAACATTTGTAGCACAATGGCTGAAAAAATTATTTTGAAACCTTTTTTTGTGTGTGTGTGTGTGTGGGGGGGGGGGGGGTGGAATATTATTTTAAATTAGCATTTCTTTTTACATTCTTAATTACGAGTAGTATATAAAACTTGTACTAAGTTTGAGACTTGCATACTTTTTTTTTTCTACACAGTCACACACTTTGACTTTTCCAAAATTTTGCCAAATTCACGACATAATATTTCTGGTGGGGAGCTAAGTAAAAAATTTAAATTCACACACAGTGAAGTACGGTACTCAATAGTAGGTATCGTCAATATTGTCAAGCAACCATTTTACTTTTTATTGGACCACTTCATAAGGATTGACCCGCAGGCAAGCACCACATGTACCTATCCTCCATCCTTAGGTGA
This sequence comes from Meconema thalassinum, assembly GCA_946902985.2. Lineage (NCBI taxonomy): Eukaryota > Metazoa > Arthropoda > Insecta > Orthoptera > Tettigoniidae > Meconema > Meconema thalassinum. The sequence continues at coordinate 112,890,752 of OX336393.1, forward strand.
TCTGGTAAACAATAACCTTTTTAATTTAGCCTTATAGACCATGCACCCAGCGTCAGTTGGTTTCTCAATCATGATGGTCAACATACACCATTTTTATTTATATTAGCTTATTTGTAATGAACTAGTAAACTGATATGAATGAAAAATATGCTCTAGGACAGAGTTGTACAAGCAATCGACTCGCCTCGTGACTCCTGAGCGAAATGTATTTGATGCTGCGTTCGCGAACAGCGAAAAGAGGGGACATTTGTAGATACAGTATTGGCTGAGCAATACATTGCCGCTGAACTTCCCCTACTCCCCATCGTGAGTCTTTTCTCTCACTCCCGCTGTTTATGAAGACAGTACTGTGCATCTAAAGACAGTTAATGCACCTAATCGGACTCGAACCGACAGTAGACGCATTATTCAGTTCCACAACCTTACTCTTTGTCCCTGAGCTATGCCTTTCGGCACATATACTTGTTATCAGTCTCGAAGCAACCACACTTAAAGCGAAGAGGCTTAAGTTATGTACAGCACAATAGTGGTCCCAGTAATATTGTCGCATTAAAAGGGGACGTCGAGGAAATACAGTAGAAGCTAGCTGGTGGTATATATTCCAGCAGAGGCCTTTCGCTTGCTCACAAGATGCTTACCGGGATTTCCTCATTCATTCCACTCCGCTACTGTGACTCACGGTGACGTCCCTGGATTTGAAAGCACCGGTGTTAAGTTCGTTTGTTACTGACCACGCGGAATTGCACACAGAATAAGCACATTCCAATGCGAGGCCCATCCAGAAATTGAAAAATGAAAATCCACAGCCTGCTTCCAGTCTCCGACCGGGTCAGGAATGGAAATGAATGACGACCCCATCTAGCGGCGAGGATATGAACTGTGCCGGCTGCCGAGGCCTGACGCACTCCTCTGGGGCAATGATTAAATGAATGACAGATGAAATGAATTAAGTTCCCCTATTTTTTAAATAAAAAGAAAACATACTTTCATGAAAAACTTTATTGGCACAAGACACAGCAATGTTTGAACTATTTATCGGCATAATCACCACCAGAATTGAGACACCTGTCATCGTGGTATCAACTTCTGTATTCCTGTGTCTTAAAAGTCTGCCGCCTGGAAATGGAACTGTATTCCTGTGTCTTAAAAGTCTGCCGCCTGGAAATGGAACCAGCGTGAGACATTCGCATTCAGCATTTTATCAGTGAGAATATGCTGACCGGAGGAAATTCCTTCTTGAGATGCAAGAAAAGATGGACATCTCTGGGAGCAAGATCAGGATTGTACGATAGCTGACCAAACAGCTCCCAGTCGAACTCCTGCAGAACAGCTGCTGTTCACCAAGCAGTATGTGGCCGAAGCGATTTCCATCTATATGTTGTTTTTCAAACATTATCTTATCTGCTTGATTTTGTTTAAGACTGTTTGAATCTCCTCTATTCGAATCATGACTACAGCATGTTTTGTGCCAACCGTATGAAATGATATTTTAGTACATTTTTCCTTATTAGGTTTTCGTTGCTTACCAGATGTCTTAATGTTACCATATTATACATCCTTCATGTGTTATATTCTGTTCTCTAATATTATGTTAATTCGTAACTAACTTGTAATTAGGATTAGTTAAATTGGTTAAGATTATGTCTTTTAAAATAGTATGCAGAAGAGAAAAATACTGTGAGATAAACTGATGTGGAGATATTGAGTACTGTGAGTGAATGCCAGAAGGAATGATGTATATATCCATAGTAGCATCTGAAGAGCATTTGGTAGGTTGTTGTTAATATACGGTACAAGAAAATAACAAACCAATTCTTGAAATACACACATCAAAAAAAGTTTTGCATCACCTCGGTTCCAAGAGTTCCGGAACCTTTAAATACAAAGGGAATAGAGATCAACACAAACAACATTTCAGCTCGTTTTATTGCTCATGAGACCCACACATTGCATGTTGTACCATCATACAGCTAGACTTTCAGCATTTGTGGTCCAGATTGCAGTACACACCACTACCTCTAATACCCAGTAGCACGTCCTCTTGCATTGATGCATGCCTGTATTCGTCGTGGCATACTATCCACAAGTTCATCAAGACACTGTTGGTCCAAATTGTCCCACTCCTCAACGACAATTCGGCGTAAATCTCTCAGAGTGGTTGGTGGGTCAAGACGTCCATAAACAGCCCTTTTCAACATATCCCAGGCATGTTCGATAGGGTTCATGTCTGGCGAACATGCTGGCCACTGTAGTCGAGCGATGTCGTTATCTTGAAGGAACGCATTCACAAGATGTGCACGATGAGGTCGAGAATTGTCGTCCATGAAGACAAATGCCTCTCCAATATTCTGCCGATATGGTTGCACTATGGGTCGGAGGATGTCATTCAGGTATCGTAAAGCCGTTTCGGAGCCTTCCATGACCACCAGTGGCGTACGTCGGCCCCACATAATGCCACCCCAAAACATCAGGGAACCACCACCTTGCTGCACTCGCTGGACAGTGTGTCTAAGACGTTCAGCCTGACCAGGGTGCCTCCAAACACGTCTCCGACGATTGTCTGGTTGAAGGCATATGCGACACTCATCGGTGAAGAGAACGTGATGCCAATTCCGTGGGGTCCATTCAGCATGTTGTTGGGCCCATCTGTACCGCGCTGCATGGTGTCGGGGTTGCAAAGCTGGACCTCGCCATGGACGTCGGGAGTGAAGTTGCGCATCATGCAGCCTATTGCGCACAGTTTGAGTTGAAACACGACGTCCTGTGGCTGAACGAAACGCATTATTCAACATGGTGGCATTGCTGTCAGGGTTCCTCCGAGCGGCAATCCGTAAGTAGCGGTCATCCACTACAGTAGTAGCCCTTGGGCGGCCTGAGCGAGGCCTGTCATCGACAGTTCCTGTATCTCTGTACCTCCTCCATGTCCGAACAACATCGCTTTGGTTCACTCTGAGACGCCTGGAAACTTCCCTTGTTGAGAGCCCTTCTTGACACAAAGTAACAATGCGGACGCGATCGAACTGCGGTATTGACCTTCTAGGCATGGTAGAACTACAGACAACATGAGCAGCGTACCTTCGTCCTGGTGGAATGACTGGAACTGATCGGCTGTCGTACCCCCTCCGTCTAATAGGCCCTGCTCATGCATGGTTGTTTACATCTCTGAGCAGTTTTAGTGACATCTATGAACAGTCAAAGGGACTGTATCTTGGATACAATATACACAGTCAACGTCTATATGCCGGAGATCTGGGAACCGAGGTGATGCAAAACTTTTTTTGATGTGTGTAGAATCGGTAATGCAGAGTTGGGGAATAACGCATTACTTTTACGGTAACTACATTACTAATTGAATTCAGTAGCTATAGAGTCGTTACTAGTTAAAGTTACTTTTACGGTAACGACATTACAAAATGTATTCAGTAACTGTAACGCCTCTACATTCAGCAATAAAGGAATAACGAAAATGTTCGTTACGTTTTCAAGAGGGAGCAATGAATGTCACTGGTGTTTCTCAATTATTTTGATTATTTTCCACATTTACTTTTAAATACAATCTTTCATTGAAATGTTATTAGTTTAAAAAAAAAAATATTCGAAGGAAACATTAACAAGTATTTAAGTAGGCCTACCATTTAAATGTACTGTATGTATATTCAAGTCTGGCTTTTACCTCGGACTCCAGAAAGAATAACTAACTCATCTTATCCCTTAAACTGGCAGTGTCTTGTGGTTCTATATCAGATAGGCCTATATCTCTTGGCGCCTGGACCAAGGTGACCTCTGACCGGTTCTCATTAGTAAAAGGTTGGCAAAGAAATGAGAAAGAAGTGATCGTAGGTCACCGGGAAAGCTAGGGTATAAAGATTTCAAATTTTGTCGCAAGAAATTCATTTACGAGCCGTAAATATAAAAAGATGAGACTGTCACAATAATTAAATATGATTTACATTACGAATTGATTTTCTTTTCCCATATTACTGTAATCCATAATTCTGTTCAAATCAAACAAATTATAAGATTGGGGAAAGTAGTATTGCACAGTTGAATGTCAGTATCTCGAATCGTTAGGGGATGTCAAAATAAATTCAACTATCGAAAATACGAGTTATGGAGATCCGTAAGACAAAAAGTTAAAATTGGTGATATACTGGTCGCAAAATACTGTTTGTAGGGTTACCAAAATTGTCCAAATTTATTGAAGTGATTGACGGCATTTTTCAGTGTTGCCTAGTTCTATTAAAGAAAGCTTTCCAGTCGGTTGGTTGGTTGGTTCTTAAGTTTAGGGGCTGCGACAACGCGGTCATGTAGCCCCGTGTACTTTGGGTGTGTGTAGAATCTGTCTGATAACCGGTGTTAATTGTGATGACTGTATTAGTGTGTGTTATCTGTTTTTTAATTTAAGTACAGACTGCAACTTAGAATTTTTCAAATAGTTCCTACTTTTGCCGCCAAGCGCCACCGTCAACGACTACTAGACCAAGTTCAGAACTTAGCTACTAGACGCCACCGCAGTCGGCTCTTGGCAACGAACGTAGAAACCTAAGAGCGTTGTTTACATTCTTAACCTATCCAATTTAGATTCACACAGGTGTAATTAATGGAAGGTTCTTTAACATGCCATAAATCTATGACATGGGACCGCTGGCTTTACTTTCCCTCCGAAGGAAGGCATACTGAGGGATTTTTAACGCTCTTAAAAAATCCGACGGCTTCGGCCGGGTTTGAACCTGCTATCTTGGGCATAGAAGCTCAGCATGCTACCGACTAAGCCACCGAAGCCGCTTTCGAGTCGGTCAACACAAATTGTGCCCAATTACATCAGATGGGGAAACAAGTACAGTATTTATATGCCCTTACATGAAAAATATTACATACTGTAAATTGTTTATCTGCATTTTTGTACATAAGAGCGTGTTATTTCGTGATAAATCTCTACATAGTATGGATGTAACGGGTAATCTCGAGAACCACTGGATAGATTTTGATGCGGTTTTCACCATTCTCGAAAATAATTTCTTGTACGGTTTCTGTAGAAAAACATTCATTTATGACCAAAGGAAGCTGAGCAGTAACGATTTCAGTGAATAGAGTCGAAGAAAAACCTGCCGTCTGTGCGCCTTTTAAGCTTACGCTGGGTAAACCGTTAAACATACAGTATCTACAGAATGTAAGAATTGTTCAGCATGAAAAGTTCTACAAAAACGTCCGCAACAGCATATTATCTTTATCTTTAATACAACGTCCACTATAAGTGTTATTACGTTTTCATTTCTTCCAACAATATCCATTCAGTGGAAATTTAAATTGCTAGCTTCGGAGCGACTTGACGCAGGGCTTCCAGTGGCTCACTTTTTTCACTATTATTCACTATTTTCAAAGCAACCGACAGTAGTGGCTACGCTGGCTAACGCGCAGCATTAGGTCATGGGGCCAAGCTCTCTGCTGACTCGGTAGACGCGTGGGTTCGAGCCCCACCGTCGGCCGTCCTTGAAATGGTTTTCCGTGGTTTCCCCATTTTCAACACCAGGCAAATGCTGGGACGGTACCTTCTGACAGGCCACGGCCGCTTCCTTCCACATCCTTGCCCAGTTTCATTCACCATAATTCATTTCATCTCTCATTAACTCCTCTCATGAGGTTGGCGTCAGGAAGGGCATCCGGCCGTAAAAACCATCGCCACAAAGACTTCCATCGCATCTCATCCCCGACCCCGTTGGAAAACGGGAATAATAAGGGGTAGACATACAATACATTCGCTATTTTCAAAGCAGCCTCACTTTTCTCACTATTTGATAAAATTACTCACTATTCTCACTTTTTTTTTTCAAAACTGGTCACATTCTGCGTTAAAAATGGTCTCGTGCACAATCAGATTGTTAGAAATGACCCAAAATATACCCATGAATGGGTAGTTCGTTTTTTCTGCCACCGCTGCCGGCCAGCGAGCCAGAAAGCATAAAAAGCTTCCATGGTGCAATACCACAGCCGGTGCCATGCAGCGATCGACGATAAAATCACAAACAGTACTCGGAGATATTATTAACGTAGGCGCAATTTGGTTGGCATTTTTGGGGGGCTATTTTTTTTTTTTTTTTTTTTTTTTTTTTTCAGATAGGTACACATTCTTAAATTTTTTGTCTATTTCAATACAGTTTTGTCACATTTTTGAGGGGCTATGGTTTGTTTTGGGGAGCTTAGCCACCCAAGGACCCCCCCCCCCCTAATTGCGCCTACAGATATCAACAAATAAAGTTAAAATTATGAACCAGATATACGGCCATAAATGCGAATAATGCTATGAATTTACTCACAAAGATACCGGGCGAAGCCGGGGCGGGTTGCTAGTATATTCTGTGATGTTTTTCATGCTAGGACATAGCCTATAAATACTTGTTTTCCCACTTAATGTAATTGGGCACAAAAGTTGTGTTGTCAGACTGGAAAGTTTGTCTAAATTTATGTACGCACATCAAAAAGTCTTGGATATTGCCATGAAGGAGGATGAAAGTGAGGACGGACTTATTTATTAAGCAGTGTCCACGCCTGCTCTACACAATTGATATCGAGAGCATGGGCAGGACATTCCATTCTGTGAATACCATTCTCCTGAAGAAAGGCATTGACAATGCCAGCTCTGTGCGGGCGAGCGTTATCATACACGAAAGTGAAATTTGGGTCGAAATTGTCAGCATAGCCTTTCACTACAGATGCCAGGATAGTATCCTTCTAACGTATGCCTGTCATACGCCCTAGGATGTACACAAGAGGGGTTCGGCGACCATACATGATGCCACCCCAAAACATTGCACCACCTTCTCCCTGTTGGTATCGGTCTCGGATATATTGGTCGTGCATACGTTCACCGGGTCGTCTCCACACTCGCACAGATCTATCCTAATTGACACAGGCGAGTGTACACAGCCCGCAGACGAATGGAATACTTAATAAATGCTAGAGAAAGCGATAGTGACGAAGAATATCATCAAGAATATGCAAGGAAACGACCTAGGTGGATTAAATAACGTGCCTTATATTTTGAGGATTGCGATGATATTGATTTTATCACACGTTTTAGATTACTGTAGGCCTATCTAAATCTTCTACTTTGTCAGTATTGTCCATCATAGAACCTAACCTTGCAACGGACAGTTAAGATGAATACTATAACTCCAATAGGGAGTATATAGAAAGCATTCACTGTAAATTTAACTGGATAGTTATATTTGTGGTCTTTCAGGATCCATTCTGTGTCGCCAATAAATCAATTGCTGCTTGCATTAAGGTTTTATGCTACTGTACTGGTATAATCAGCTGAGCGTTGCGGTTTATGTTTTGCGCGGCGCTAGTCAACTGTTTCTAGTGCATCTGTATGAAAATTTCAGCGATACAGTAGCCTACACATTGAAATGAAAACCGAGATTTGGAAAACCGGGATACTAACGGCAATGGTGAATACCGATGTTATCTGAAAATGATAATAGTATTAACCGAGTTTTCGAAATCTGAGATACGGTAATGGAAGAGTTTACCGGCGAGGTTATTGATGGATCCGTAAAAAAAGTGTTTTCTCAACAATCTCTCGAGCTAGTAAGTTATTGTTGTTTTAAGGGGCGGGACTACGAGGTCATCAACAATCTCTCGAACTTCAGGACAGAATAACTGAGAGGCTGTCGCACACAGCGGACTTCGGTGAAGCAATACCTTCTTTTACATCGTAACGCTTCAATGCGATACGCTGAGAACACGGAGCTCTATTGTGATGTTACCTGTGACCTTGCAAAGAAACAGCACGTGTGAATCAATTCCCACATACGACACTAATTCGTAAAGTAGGTTCTATTTTACACTCAAGGTCAGCCATCTTCCACTCGATAAGAGACGGAAAATCCTGTCGTAATTCTCCTGATTGTTTGTGTTGCATCCTGCAAAAGCTGCTACCGGTTATTTGTTGTTAATTAATTTATTAGGGGGCTTGCGATCTGTCAATAGGAAGGGGTAAACAGGACTGTAGCCTTGGGACCCGGAGTGGCAGAAGAGCCCAGAGTAGACAAATTCCCTCAATTTATTTTTCATAAGAATTTGAAATTTGCTGGCAGACCTACAGTATATTTGTGTGCTTGAGTCTTCAGTCTTTTGACTGGTTTGATGCAGCTTCCCATGCCTCCCTGTCCTGAGCTAATCGCTTCATATCTACATAGCTACCATACCTTACATCCAAGACAACCTGCTTTTCTGTTTAACATATTCTAATCTTAGTCTACCTCTACAGATCTTGTCCTCGACCCTTCCTTCCATAATTAAGTTAGTCTGTGTCCTATCATCCTCCCTCTTCTCTTTATTAGCAGTCGCCAGTTAAGCATATCTCTATCTACCCTTCTGATCTTCATCGTTATTTGTAACAACACATTTCAAACGCTTTCTATTCTCATTTCTGCTGAGCCAATAGTCCACTTTTCACTCCTATAGAGCGCCACGCTCCAGACAAAGGCTTTCAAAAATGACTTCCTAATACCTAAATCTATATTCGATGTCAACAGATTCCTTTTCTGTATAAATGCTTTCTTTGTCTTACCCAACCGACTTTTTATATCCTCTTTGCTTCGCCCATCACTGGTTATTTTGCTTCCAAAGTAACAGAAGTCTCCTACTTCCTTTAGCTCATCACCTGCCAATTTGACGTCAATAAAGATTTCTGTTTTATTTCGGCTGGATTCGATTATTTTTGTTTTCGATTTATTGATTTTCATCATGAATTCTTTCCTCAAAACGGAGTCCATGGCATTATTTAAGAACGCATTCAAAACCTCTGGTGAATCAGCTAAGATGGCAATATCGTCTTTAAAACTCAGAGTTGAAATTATTTCTCTTTGAATCTTTACTGTAATTTCCTTCATTGCTTGGTCAATGTATAGATTGAAAAGTATGGGTGATAAGTTGCAGCCTTGCCTTACGCGGCCTATATTCATTGTAACTGAATCCAGTGAATAGACTGTAAAACGTTATCAACGCCATACGAAAAAAAAACCCAGAACATTACATGAATTTTGCAAATAACCATTATGTTTGTATGTTCATTATCTGAGAAATAGCCTAGCTAAGTTTCCGAAGTTGTCAAGCCTTTATAGGGCGGACAATTTGTAGATAATGTTTGCAAAATCCGAGTCTTACTTTAGATGATTGTAGAAAGCGTTTGCCATAGTCTTCCGGTGGCCGTAAATTTTCAGTCAGGTACAACCAAAACAAATTTTTTTTTTTTGAAATATAATTAAAACGTACAAAATTAAAACTTTAAATTCCATGGGAATTCTTAAGGGGGAGGGGGTTAAATATAAATGTGGACTTGATACTTCCAGATACTTCCAGGGTCTCCCACAAGTCCAACCCCTCCTCCACGTGGTGGGAGACGGGCAACGGCATGAAGTAGGGGATTGCCTGTAGGGGTGAAGTACAGTGGGGACTTTGTGTGCCCCGGGACCGCTACGGTAGCTGTGAAGGCTCTATGGGAACCCTGAAAAGTGACGGCTGACGGGGCTCTGGTGAAGCTACGATAGGCCTAGCAAGCCAGTAGTGGATATCATATTTGCTTTCAAACCAGGAACAGGCCTCGGAAAGGACGGATGCAAACGACGACGACCCGGATATGCTAATGGACTAAGAGTTGGGACATTAAACATACAGACACTGACAGGAAAAGTGGAGGAGATTGTAGATGTGATGGAGAGAAGAAAACTGGATGTACTGGGCTTGGCAGAAACAAGATGGAAAGGAGAAGGTCGCAGAGAACTGAGGAAAGGTTACCGGTTGTACTGGAGTGGGAACAGTGAAGGAAGGAGCAGTGGAGTAGGAGTAGTTGTGAGAGATGGAATGAAGGAAGAGGTAAAGGGAATAAGTGACAGGATCATGAAGATCAGAGTAACTGTAAAGGGAAGAAGCCTGGAGATAGCCCAGGTATATGCCCCTCAAGTTGGATGTACAGCTCAAGAGAAGGAAGACTTTGAGGAGGAGCTACAACAGCAGTTGAATGGTCAGAGCATCATTGTCATGGGAGATTTGAATGCACATGTAGGAAGTGAAAGGCAAGGATATGAAAATGTATTGGGAGCAGAAGGATGGGGTAGCAGGAATGAAGAAGGGAGAAAGTTGCTGGATTTTTGCAAGAGAAACGGTTTAGTGGTAGGCAGCTCCTGGTTCCGGAAGAAAGAAAGCCACAAGGTAACGTGGTACAGCAGTGATTTAACAAAGAAATCTCTGGTAGATTACATGCTGTACGACTGGGAAATGAAGAGAAGTGTCAGAGATATAAAGGTAATACCATCAGAGGCCTTAGATAGCGACCACAGAATACTTGTAATGAACCTGGGAGTTGTTAAGGATAGCAAGAGGACAGAGTACCAGGAAAGGAGAATCAAAGTATGGAAACTCAAGGAAAAAGAAGCCAAGGAAGAATTCCAGAAGAAGATAAAGGAAAGGATGCCAACAGACAATCCTAAAAAAGGGGAAGAGGAATGGAAGCAATTCAAAAACACAATGGTGGAAGCTGCAGTGGCAGTATGTGGAAGAACAAGCAACAGAAAGCGGTGTAAAGAGACGCCATGGTGGAATGAGAGAGTAAAAGAAGCTGTGGGAAGGAAGAACAAGGCTTTCAGAGTGTGGTTCCAGGAAAGAACTGATCTGACAAGGGAAGATTATAAGATAAAGAAGAAAGAAGCAAACAAGATTGTTGCAGAGGAGAGGAAGAAGTGGATGGTAAAGTGGACAGAGATGATGGAGGAAGACAGCAGAGGAAATAAGAAAGTACTTTATGGGATGGTCAAAAGTAAGAGAAGAGGTCTGCGAGAGGATGTGGTAATGATGGACAAAAACGGAAATGAGGTACACAACAAAGAGACACTCAAGACAGTGTGGAAAGAGTACTTTGAGGATTTGCTGAATCCAAATGGTCATAGGGAGGAAGACAATGTATTGGAAGATGGAGAAGACAACACAGGAATGGAAAAGGACCTGACTTGGAGAGAACTGGAAATGGCTATAGACAAGATGAAAGGAGGAAGGGCACCAGGTGTGGATGAAGTGAGTGTTGAAATGGTGAAGGCAGCAGGGGAGGTTGGGAAACAGTGGCTGTACCGTGTGATGAGGGTGATATGGAAGGAGAAAAAGACCCCAGAAGATTGGAAGAAAGGATTAATTGTCCCAATATTTAAGAAAGGAAGCAGAAAGGAGTGCAGAAATTACAGGGGAGTCACACTCATACCTCACTGTGCCAAGATATATGAAAAGATATTAGAAAGTAGAATACGAGCCAAAGTGGAGAGAAAATTGAGAGAGGAGCAGTATGGATTCAGACCTGGGAGATCAACAGTGGATCTCATATTTTCAGTGAGACAGCTCCAGGAACACCACTACGAATTTGGAGAGGATCTGTTGATGGCCTTCCTGGACATCGAAAAGGCCTATGATAGTGTGTGTAGGGAGAAGATTTGGAAAGCAATGGAAAACATGGGAGTGGAAAAAGAGACTGTAGGCAGAGTGAAGGAGATGTATTGTGGAAGTGTGAGTTGTGTGAAAGTTGGAGGAGAAAGAACAGACTGGTTCAGACAAATAAGTGGCCTGAAGCAGGGTAGTGCACTGTCACCCCTTCTCTTTATTGTGGTTATGGACGAAGTAATGACACGGATAGCAGGAAAGATAGGAGAAGATAAGATGAAAGCAATGGTGTTTGCAGATGATCTCATGGTCTGGGGAAACAAGGAGGAGGAAATTCAGGAGCAACTGAAGGCTTGGGAAGAAACAGTGGGAGAGTACTGATGGAAGTTCAACATCAGTAAATGTGAGATCCTGTTAACGACCAGGAAAAGGGACAGACCAATGAGTGGGATAACTCTTGGAGGTGGACAGCTGAAGAAGGTGGAAAGTCTCAAGTACTTGGGAAGTCTAGTGGAGGAAAATGGGAGAAATGACAAAGAGATTACGGAACGTGGCAGACAGGCAGAAGCATTTCTGAGAAGCATTAGGAGCTTAGTGTGGAATAAAGATGTCCCACAAAAAAGCAAGGAAGTGTTATACAGAAGCTACTATATCCCGATTCTGACCTATGCTTCAGAAACGTGGACAATGAAGAAAAGAGACATAAGCAGAATACAGGCAGGTGAAATGAAGTTCCTGCGAAGTAGGATCGGAGTAACAAGAAGAGACAGGGTGAGGAATGAAAAGGTCAGGGAAATGGTGAAAGAGGAGCCCTTGCAAGGTAGGATTGAGACATCAAGACTGAGGTGGTATGGACACTTAAAGAGAATGGATGAGAAGAAGATTCCCAAGAGGATACATGAGATGCAGATGCAGAAGAAACGACCAAGGGGAAGACCAAGAGATAGATGGCTGAAAGGAGTGGAGGAATGTGTCAAGAAGAGAGGCGAGGACTGGACCAGAGTGACAGAGGAGAGGTGGTGGGAAGAAAGGACTAAGTGGCGAGGCTTATGTTCCAAACAGACCCAGCCTGGGGCTGGAAACTGTACAAGATGATGATGATGATACTTCCAGTATGTTATGGGATGAACAAAGATAGATGGACCCGCAAAACCCAGTCCTAGGCCCGTGCTAGCTCTCCATGGCCCTGCTTGCGACATCGTGGTCATTTAACCTCGTGTGTAATATACACACACTAGCAGAAGTACCCATTCTTCGAACGGTCTTCGGTATTAATAACCAGACGTAACCGGGTGAGTTAGCCGTGGTGGTTACGGCATGACTGATGGCAGTCGCTCACATCCGGGAGGCGAGGAGGTTCGAATCCCCCCGCCGGCAACCTTGAAGATGGTCTTCTGTGGTTTCCCATCTTCCTTCCAGGCATGTGCCGGGGTTGGTCCCTAACTATAGGCCACAGCCGCTACCTTCCAACTCCTCGTCCTTACATTCCAACTTCCCTCCTTCCCTCCCCAACGGTACTTGTAGCTCACCCATTGGGTGTCCATCTCGAAGCAGCTACAAAAACTGGCGAGCCGAACATGTCCTCGGACACTCCCGGCACTAAAAGCCATACGCAAAAAAAAAAAAAACAAAAAAAAAAACAAAAAAAAAAAACCAGACGTAATCAATTGAGCTACTGTTGCTATGGTTAGAGACTTGGAACCTGTTTGTCGACAATGAAAAATGATTAGTTAAAATATGCTCTGAAACTAAATTTACCTAACGTGTGCTTCCTGACGTGAAAATAAAATTGAAAACCTCGTAAACGAAACGCAATACACGTCAAATAAAGCTGATCTTCACTGTTGTGTCAAGTCCCCATCCAGAGAAAGACTCCTTTAATTAATTATAAAGGCTTGTGGTGCATGAAAATTCAGTTTTTTTTAGCCTCCAATGGCCCAAATTCCTAAAAGCAAAAAAAAAAATATTTCAATTCAGGAATTTTTGAAAATTATGTTGCTGTTTGGAGATTTAATAGACCTTCTGTACGACATAACGCACATTTAAGTCGTGTGAAAAAAAATCTAGGTTACCCCTTGACCCCCTTAAGTGCATTGATGAATTTTACAGTTTTAGTTGATTCCGTAATAACCTTATAGGCATTTGCAAATATTCACAGAAATTTTATAAATGGACTGGCTTTACTTCTTGCAGATATAGATGAAAAGTTGGATGTCACCTTTTGAGATACTGTTGTCATGGTTACTGGCTTGCATTCCTTCATTAGTTTATTAAATGAAATTAGTTTTCTGGGAATATCTCAGAAACTGTTGGTTTTAGAGCCTTAAAATGTAGTTTTCGGGGACCCTTTACGGCTATTTAGGGGGCACCGAGTTTTGTTTCTGACACCAAGGGGCTGAAAATAAGCTTTGTCTTGTCGTTGTAGGCCGTAGTATAATAATAATAATTATAATAATAATATAACGATATAGGGATAGGGATATAATAGACCTTCCGTACCACACCCGCACGTGTAAATCGCGTGAAAAAAATCTAGAGTACCCCTTGACCCCCTTAAGCGCATTACATGACATTGATGAATTTTACAGCTTATTTTCGTTCCGTTATAACCCTATAGTCGTTTGCAAACTATCTCAGTAATGTAATAAATGGAATTGTATTGCGTCTTACAGCAATAGATGGACCTGTGAGATTCCGTTGCCATGGTTACCGACTTGCATTCTTTCGTTATTGTATTAAATTCAATTAGTTTTCTGGAAATAACTAAAAAAAACTGTTGGTTTTAGGGCCTTAAAATGTGGTTTAGGGCCCCCCGAGTTTCGTTTCTCACATTGAGGGGCTGAAAATGAGCTTTGTCTCGCCCTTCTACGCCTATTTCAGCAAGTATTTTAAGGGGGTAGGCCCCCTTTTATGAGAGGTACAGAGAAGAGTTACATCAATGATTAGTGTCGTGCCTCTGAAGGGTATCTGTACCAAATTTTACGTTGATCCACCCAGCCGTTCTCGAGTTATAAGGGAACAACTTTGTCCACAGACAGACAGACAGACAAAAAATTATTTTCGCGCGCATCCGTCATAAAACAGTCTGAAACGCATAAATAACGCAAATTTCCGTAGAAATTCAGAAAAAAAACCAGACAAACTTTCATTCTTATATATATAGAGATGAAGAAAAGTTTTGCATATTGCCATGGAGGAGGATGAAAGTGAGGACGGACGTATTTATTAAGCAGTCAGTGTCTACGCCTGCTCTACACAATTGATATCGGGAGCATAGGCAGTACATCCCATTCTGCGAATACCATTCTCCTGAAGAAAGGCGCCATACATGACGTCACCCCAAAACATTGCATTGCATTGTTGATATCGGTCTCGGATGTGTTGGACGTGCATACGTTCACCGGGTCGTCTCCATACTCGCACAGATCTATCCTCATTGACACAGGCGAGTGGACACAGCCGATATACACGCACGCAAGAACGACTAATGGGTTTGAGACCACTACGACTCTTGGCCAACAATATGCTAAACTTTCTTTCATTTGTGAATAGGCCTACAGCATGCATACATACATACATACATACAGATATATTGGTTGATTAATTTTATTTCCACGGTACAGAGACGAAGTCAGGAGATTGGGTATTCGCCTAACCTTGCTGATACCGTACCTCAACAGCCCGTAGAATACCCCCATTTCATTGAGAATATAGTTATTTAAAAAAAGTGGTTGAGCACCAATCGTGGTAGCTACGCGCTAAGGCACAAGGCCATTAGGGAGGCTACTTGCGCACTTTGTAGATGAGAGGGTTCGAAGTTCACCTTCGGCTATCCTTGAAATTGTTCGCCATGGTTTTATATTTTCAACTTCAAACAAATGTCGGATGGTACTTTCTAATGGGCCATGGCCGCCTCCTTCCAATACTGCCCGGTCTGTATTATTAAGAGGGATAGGGGTGGAGTAGATGCCCCTGGCACTATCCCAGCATTTATCATGGGAACTTTCATGGAATTATGATCAACCGTTTCCACTTGAGGCACATACATACATGGGCTATAAACACACATACCTGTACTGTACATTCATACATGGCGGGGTGGGGGAAATAATATAGACATGATCAATGCAGAAAAACAATTTCTTTTCGTGTATCTGATCAATGTACAGACACCTATTTTATTTAGATGAAAGAAAATATTATGTTAGCTAAAGTCAGTAGATTTACTGGCACATTTTCAGATCCCTTCGGGGCAACAATCTTGCAGTCCTCAGTAGATAAAAAGGACGTAAACCGATTATATTAATTACCGTATTTATCCGTTCTAAAGGTCTGGCGACTTTGGAAACTTTACTATTTCTCTAGCTGAAAGAATATAAACATATGGTGTTTGCAAAATTCACTTCATGTTCTCTTTAAGCTGTTTTTTACTCTATTTACTGGATTTAGTGAGGTTACAGAACGCCTATCAGAAAATTTCAAATTTATTTCAAAATTAAACTGAGTGAATTTGTCTACTCATGGCTCCTCTACCGTCCCGGACCCCAGCCTTCAGGCCCGTTTGTTCCCCTCGTCAGGCCTGACTGAGGACGTTCTCATCATCATTTTCTTCGACTTAACCCAATTAATTGGGCCAACCTGGCTCATTTTGGTTTTGGCCGGGGATTTAAGACCGGATGCCCTTCCTGACGCCACGTGATTTTTCTGGTGAAAATTTCGCCCAGCTGTCACCGGGATTCGATCCCCGGCCGTCCGGGTGAAAGACGAGCAGCTAAGCCACTGCGCCATCACGCTCCCCGACTGAGGACGTTCTGCAATTGGTAAATTCCCTACGATCTACTTGCAGCGAGACGACTCCTTCAACGTTGAAACTGGTCATGGATCAGTTTTGCTGTTGTGTGTGCGATCAGTAACTTTTTCACGTCGTTTCGGGCTGCTTTAAATGTGCATGCCTGTGTCACTGAGTCCGTTTCGTTTTATAAGCTGTCACATATGGACATGATGATACCACTGCATCATTTCAGTTTTAATATTTAGTTACCGTTCGTCATTGAAAAAAAAAGTTTGTTTTCCTTTTTGGTGCTGGAAAATATAATTAAAATAGTTTTTCATGCCAATAGAATGTTTATTTAATTATTACTTTTTATGAATAATCGAAATATCATTATAATAATATACACAACTACCGTCCGTATGAAACCCCCCAGAATGAAATCCTGCGTTAGCCACTGTATTCACGTCCCATAAATTGTTAGCTCCTGGGGACGATGACTACATATTCACTGTCAACGTCCTATGAACAATATACCCCTCGATCGCGGTTTCGATTACCGACCGAAGAAGTCGGACGTTTGAAGGGTGATAAAAATCCCGGCACTCATGGAGGAAAGGTCCGGTTCTTTCCTCCATGACGGTACGGTATTCCCAGGCATGAGATTCTGGCTCGTAAAATACTTGCTGGTACCGGTATCTCTCAGCCACAGGTTGCCTGATGACTGCTGGTCTGAACGGAACGTCAAAATTGGAGAATAGCTCCAATCCAGCTGAGGCCATATGATGACGGTGATTTTATATTATTGTTGTTGTTATTATTATTATTATTATTATTATTATTACCACAGTACCGACAGTAGTGGCTGCGCTCGCTAAAGCGCTGCGTTAGGACATGGGGCCAAGCTCTCTGCTGACTCGGTAGACGCGTGGGTTCGAGCCCCACCGTCGGCCGTCCTTGAAATGGTTTTCCGTGGTTTCCCCATTTTCAACTCCAGGCAAATGCTGGGACGGTACCCTCTGACAGGCCACGGCCGCTTCCTTCCACATCTTTGCCCAGTTTCATTCACCATCATTCATTTCATCTCTCATTAACTCCTCTCATGAGGTTGGTGTCTGGAAGGGCATCCGGCCGTAAAAGTCATCCGCCACAAAGACTTCCATCGCATCTCATCCCCGACCCCGTAGGAAAAACGGGAATAATAAGGGGTAGACATACATACATTATTATTACCACAGTACCGGTAACACAAGTCGTCAACAATCAATTTCTCAAGTCAAATGAAACAAGAACAGAAATAAAAGCAAACTGACAAAGGCGTAGTGTACTTTATATTTGGACTATGTTGAAGTAAAGCTCGATGAATGCCGAAATGTATCCCCCTAGATATCTGTTGAGATTTGGTTTGATTCTCAACTCATTATAATGATGTTGGTGACTCTGCAGTTGAATGGTAGTTCCGTTGGCAACAGCTGATTTTGTTTGCAAAGTCGCATTACGAGTTGCTGTGTTTTTTTTACTTATTGTGGGTTATCGGGTCAGACACCCTATTCCGTGGACGTCACTATTTATATAGTTGTCGCCATCATACGCAGTTTTCTTAAGGCCACGATCGAGGGGATTTATATATATTATTTTGTGCGAGTTTGTGATCGTGTATTTTCTTCACGTGCGAGAAAGTGACGCAGTTCGATTCTTTGTTGTTTTCCCCCCTTTAATTTCGTATTCTGTTAGCAGGTGTTCGGAATTTATTTTTGAAATATAATTTAACTTTTCTCGTATAGTTGAGATGGATGAAGGATATATCGAAAACAATGAATTTTGCAACTACCGCTCACCATTATCCACGCGATATGCATCTAAGGAAATGCAGTATAATTTCAGTGACAAGAAGAAATTCTCCACATGGCGCAAGTTATGGTTGTATCTCGCCAAAGCAGAAAAGGTAAATTATAAACTTGATCAAAATAAAAACCTTCTTTGGAAGATATATTGAATTGCTTTTGCATGCATGTTCGGTTTAAAGAAATATTCGTTTCATTTTAAGGTTAGGGCCGACTCTGATTCCTGGGAATGTCATGTGTTTTATAGCCTACGTTTGTCGGTAACACTTCGGGAGTGTTGAACTAAGTAGAAAACTAGTTACATTAGTCGAAATACCTTGTGTAATGATGAATAATAATTGTAGGAGTGATGTGGTAATAGATGTTGTCTCCTCCACTGACTATAACCCACCCACCTTCCCCAATTAATAACACGACTTATATAGTGAAATTTCAGTTGTGTCGTCCATTGTAGGCGTGGCTTATTTGACAAATAAGATATTGCCAACCCCATGTATACGGTAAACACGGCCGTGTGTTGTTAGTTTTGAGTGGAGTGAGCGATGTGAGTGCGCTCGCTTATTTCTGTTTCTATAGGAACATCCTGAACTAGCTGCAACACATAGCGCACAGGTACTATGTGGAATCATTTTGTTCTTTATTTCAACTAGCATTTAACAAAAACACACAATTGACTGTTACAAACTATTTAAAATGAAAATTTACTGTATTTTCAACTCGTCATTCTTCAAATTCGATGTGTATAGAATTCCAACGGGAGGCAAATCAATTGAGTCCCACATAGAACAGTTACGCCATCTGGCGGAAAATTTTCGCATACGATATCCCTATTCTTTGGTGGTGCGGTTGTTGATACTCGTATTCGAAAGGCAAAACCCTAATTCTATGTTATTAATGTTTTACATACAAAAACAAACCTAACCTGGGGCTTACGCCCCAGACCCCCTTGCTTGCGGTACTAGCAGTAATTTTCGGCCAGGCAGTACCTAACCTAGTAGCGGACATAAATTCTATCTTATTAATGTTTTACATACAAAAACAAACCTAACCTGGGGCTTACGCCCCAGACCCCCTTGCTTGTGGTACTAGCAGTAATTTTCGGCAAGACAGTGCCTAAGTTAGTAGCGGACATAAAAGCCAGTAGTATCTAACTCCACTTCGTAAGCCAATAGTTTTTCGCTTCGCTCAATTAACTCTCTACGCTCTCTTAGCTCGCTACACATGACCTGTGTCGTGTATTTTGTGTACCATGCATTGGCAACAGTGAAACGACGTCTCGTTAACAATTGAACACGCCCAATGCGCATCCTTCAGTAGCAGTCGAGCAACGACAAGCCATGACAATTGCCGTCGTTCAATGAACAATAAATAACTACTTACGTCACATATTTACGTGATTTTAGTACTTATTTCCTGAGCAGTATTGATAATGGACAGTAATTCCAATTGATAATGACTCCCAGAATATCAAATAAGGTATGAAAATCATACATTAGGTAAGTAACAGTGTAGGATCTTGGTTCATCACTCCCGAAGAATTACCCGTTTGTCTTGGTTGGTTGGTTCTTAAGTTTAGGGGCTGCGACAACGTGGTCATGTAGCCCCGTGTACTTTGGGTGTGTGTAGAATCTGTCTGATAACCAGTGTTAATTGTGATGACTGTATTAGTGTGTGTTATCTGTGTTTTAATTTAAGTGCATACTGCAACTTTGAATTTTTCAAATTGTCCCTACTTTTGCCGCCAAGCGCCACCGTCAACGACTACTAGGCCACGTTCATAACTTAGCTACTAGACGCCACCGCAGTCGGCTCTTGGCAACGAACGTAGAAACCTAAGAGCTTTGTTTACATTCTTAACCTATCCAATTTAGCTTCACACAGGTGTAATTAGTGGAAGGTTCTTTAACATGCCATAAATCTATGACATGGGACCGCCGGCTTTACTTCCCCTCCGAAGGAAGGCATACTGAGGGATTTTTAACGCTCTTAAAAAATCCGACGGCTTCGGCCGGGTTTGAACCCGCTATCTTGGGCATAGAAGCTCAGCATGCTACCGACTACGCCACCGAAGCCGCTCTACGTTTGTCTTGTGAACTCCTATTTTATCCATGGCCTCCAGGCCTTATAATTCACACCATTCTCGAATTTTGATTGGTTCTCGCTTTTTTTTTACTCCCGCAATAGTTGTTCTAGCTAAGATCAGCTGAGCATGTTTACATTAGGATTAGGCCTATTAAAATATTTTATTCTATAGAGGGAGGTTGCCCCAACTTCCCTGTAATGGGTTCTATTGGTTCTGAATGCTACACACTGCATATGTATTCCATCTAAATTGCGTTCCTGGCGCAGTCAGTTGGAATTAGAGGACGCGCATATGTTACGGATTCATGACAGATCCCCTTCGGGGCATAATTCCGTCTTTAAAAGCCGAAGAGTTAAAAGGGACGCAACACCAAAAGCATTATTATTATTCGGGAGGTGATGGGTGGAAAAAAATTTACGGTTATGTTAGGAGAAGAAAGGGAAATACAAATAATTTGTCGATGATAATGTCCGGTGATGGTAAATTAATTACTGAGAAACAGGCCATTGCTCATGAATTAAATGTCTTTTACGGTAGTGTGTTCAATAAATCCAATAGCTGTGTGTTGGACCTTAACGACGAATCAGGGGCTCCCCTGTTCCAAATAAACCAGTCAGCAATTGTAAAGCTAATACAAAAACTACGTTTCAATGTATCAAAGGGTCCTGATAATATTGTTAGTGAAGTACTTAAACTAGGAGGTAGGGCCTTGGCACTATACTTGGAGGTGATGTTTAATGTGTCCCATTAACAATGAGCAAATCCCAGATGACTGGAAAAGAGCTACGGTAGTCCCAATATTTAAGGGAGGGAGCAGACTTGAATTGGGCAACTACAGGCCGGTTAGCCTTACGTCCATCGTTTGTCAACAGATGGAGCATCTCATTTGTGACTACTTGAGGGAACAGTGGGAAACATTATCATGGTTTAATGATAGGCAACATGGATTTCGGAAAGGTTACTCATGCGAGAGTCATATGCTATCACTTTTTCAAGACATTAGCGATTCGTTAGACCATGGAGTTTCAGTCGACTCCGTGGTTATAGATTTTGCGAAGGCATTTGATGTCGTGCCGCATGACATGCTACTCCATAAATTAGCTTCGACGAAGATTGATAGAAGAGTAATTTTATGGATCCAAGAATTTTTGACGGGTCGTTCACAGAAAGTGAAAGTCGAAGGCATATTCTCGGTTGAAATTACCGTAACGTCGGGTATCCCTCAGGGCAGCGTACTCGGAACTTTGTTATTTTTGGTGTTTATAAATGACTTACCAAATGGGATTCGCAGTGACTGTCGATTGTTTGCGGATGATTGTGTAATATATCGAAAGATACATGACTCACAAGACAATGCAGTGCTTCAAGAGGACCTGAACCTGGTCTATAAGTGGGCGATTGTAAATAAAATGAAAATAAACACAAGAAAATGTAGTCTCTTAAAAATAGGGAAAGTGCGAAGGCAGGATTTTCATTATAACATTGGCTCGGAAATACTTGTAGAAGAAGATTCTTGCAAATATTTGGGCGTTCACGTAAGGAATGATATGAAATGGAGTAGTCATGTAGGATGTGTAGTTTCAAAAGCCTAAAAATCCCTGCACTTTGTAATGAGGGTATTAAAAGGAAGTAGTACCTCTTCTAAAGAATCAGGCTATTTGTCACTTGTAAGACCTATTCTGGAATATGCCTCGGCGGTTTGGGATCCATATCAAGTAGGACTCATCAATGAGTTGGAAATGGTACAAAGAAAGGCCGCTAGATTTGTGCTCAGTGACTTTAATCACAGGAGCAGTGTGAGCCATATGTTAAAGAAACTTGGGTGGGAATCACTGGAGGCAAAGAGGATGAAATCTAGACTCTGCGCTATGTACAACACATATACAAATCAACCAGCATGGGGTGAGCTTAGCAAACGATTGGGAAAGCCCACTTACATGGGTAGGAGCGATCATCCTTTCAAAGTTAAGGGCCGACCACAGCGAACAAATTATGGTAAATATTCTTTCGTAAACTGTGCCATTGATAACTGGAACTCTCTACCTGCCGCAGTCTTAGAGCCTTTTCCCAAACATATAGGTGTGTTTAAGAAAAGACTGACTATTTGTGTAAATACTCCAGTTTAATTGTTGTATAATTGTTATTGAATTGTTATGTATAATTATTTATTTGTTATGTATATCCAATTTGCCACCGGGGGACACACCCTCCATTGCAAATAAATGAATGAATTATATTATTAACAACGAGGGTAATCTCTGTGATAGTTTATGAGACTAATACCGGCAGTGAGCTACTCGACCAAGGAATACAGTAAAGGGGGAGATCTACACACACTTAAACAAAACCTAATCTCTATGCTGCATCACAGAATATATTCTGCAACCAAACCTTAGTCTGTCACTGGATGTTATGCAGAACAAACGAATAAATTATTTTCGGTTACAGTTTAAATACAGTATGCTTCTCATCAGACCTAGCACATAACTGATCAATAGTAAATAAGTAATATACACACATGCGTATAGCCTACAGTGTAGCCTACACCTAAATGATGCTTGGAGGTGAAGGTTGTTGTTCACTGAATTTGGGATAACATATTATCAAAGTTACTGAACTACTTATGATCTGTAACTTGCTAGAAAAAGTAGCATATGTTCTACGAGAAATACTTCTACGTGTTATGCTATGTCTGTACATGGTGTCTGGACTCCTAGGATAGCAATCACTTGCTACATCCCATTTATGAAACACATTCCAGTGCTCCTTGGCTAATGAGCTCCCAGCTCCTCTAGCACTATTATGGTCCTTAAGGAGAAGCCATTGCCATAATTTTCCCACCTTTCGTAGTTTTCCCTTTACCTCATTTAAGGGCCGTAACTCTTCCATTTTCTCTTCTTCACTCGTAAGTATTATGGGCCCGGGGGGGAGGCAGATGACTTCAATGTGGACATGAACAGGCTCGACCTTTTCTGAATTAGGCGACCTGTGTTATCTTTTGAGTTCTGCGGGTGGCCTTCACACAGTGGGACAGCAACAACGCACAGGCTCGCTCTTCTACTGTTTACGACTGCATGGAGCCTGACACTTATGCCTCTGTTATACCAGCTCTGTATGAAGCATACTCTGTATCGAAATTAGAACTGGCTACATGACATTATGAACATAGACAGGTTTAAAGAAAAGACAAAAGTGGAATTTACTTTAAACCTCATTTTGGAGAGTTTTGACGACTGAAAATGGATAAATTTCCAGAGGTTAAGATTGCAACAGAAAGAGAATTAATTTCATTCTTCAACATATTTTGACAAAATGTTTATTATTTTTAGTTACGTTAGTAGCTCAAGACTGTCACCGGGAGTTCGCTCTGCACTTGCCCATTCCCCTCCTCCTGTACACTACTGTAGCTTTTAACATTTGCCACGCCAAACGGCACAGGCTGAGACTAGTATGTCTGAGGGAACATGCTAACGTCGCGAGCATAAATGTTCTGAAACGGGGAAGTTTTCGGCACATCCCCACACAGCTCCATGCCTCTCTCCTACCCCTTAGCTCTCAAGGTTAAGTGCAGACCTAGTCGCCGGGATCTGTACACTAACACTCTAGGCCATGGGAAATGGTTTTATTATACCATATACTATATTCCACACTCGTCACCATCATCATCAATTTCCGTTTTCAAGCTTTGGCCAGCTCGGAGCAAATATGACACCCCTACACTTTACTCTGTCTGTCCACCAGCCTTCCTCAACCACAGATTTCCACTCCAGGTTTTGTTCTCTCTCACTGTCCTTCACCGAATCCATCCACCGTACTCTAGGTCTTCCTTGTCCTCTCTTTCCAGTCTTAGTCTCTCAATCACTTGTTTCGGCATTCTTTCATCATTCATCCTTTTCACATATCCACACCATCTCAATCTGTTCTGATCCAGCTCCTCATTCAGCTTCTGAAAATTCACTTCCTTTTGAATGTTTTCATTCCTCACTCTCTCTCTCCTAGTCTTCTGTACCTTACACCTCAGGAATTTCATTTCGGCTGCCTGTATTTTACTTTCATCTCTCCTTGTCATCGGCCACGTTTCTGCTCCATACGTTGTGTACATCACTTCTTTCGACTTCAGTGGTACTGGTATGGCTTTATCCCATATTAAACTCCAAACCTGATGATAGAAAACACAGGCGCGGTTCTAGAGTTTGGCTTTGGGGAGGGTCACAGAATCGAAATTGTTAAGAAAAATGGTATCGCTAACAATGCAATCACAAAATAACGAAACGTACAAAACCAGACCAATTTTTTTGCAAGCTACATGGATAGAAATTTGATGTGTTTAGCGCACCAAAAATATTCGTACAAATTGCAACGGCGTGTTTTCCGACTTTTACATCGAGCTTCGAGAAAAGTATCAAGGTACGTTACAGTTTTGGCAAGTCAAGTTGGTACCGACAAAGGGAGAAAGTCACAGCTTAAATTGCCAACTAAGCTTGCAGTTTGGACGTCGTCAAAATTTTTTGGTGCGAAAAAAGCCCCAAATTCCTATCCGTGCATTGCTGTTCATTCATCGTGACATCACTATAGACATCGATTCGGTAATCACAAGGTTTGCTAAACAAAATAGACGAGTTGATTTTGTTATACAGGGTGGGGCAGAATGGACTCCCTGATTTGAAGGATGAATTGTGAAAGAACAAATAAAGATAATCTCAAAACGTTTTTATTTCCCAAAACTACATTCAATGCCATTTTATTCTCGTTTGGTTGTGAAAATTAGTTCATCCAGGTGACGACCTTGGCGAGCGATGCACATGTTGAGTCGTTCAAAAAAGTTTCCGAAAACTCTTCTCAGCATATCTTCTGATATTCCAGCGACGTCATCTGTAATTGCCTCCTTAAGGGCTTCCAAGGTCCTTGGTCGAACTTTGTAAACCTCAGCTTTGAGATAACCCCAAAGAAAAAAATCGCATGGGCTCAAATCCGGGGAGCGAGGGGGCCATGGAACATCGCCACGTAAGGAGATCAGGCGGCCGGGAAACAGTCTTTGCAGGATTTGCCGTGAACGAAGGGCGGTATGAGCCATAGCACCGTCCTGTTACCTTGAGATTCAAAAAAGTAAGGCCCAATTATGCCTATGGAGGACACGGCGCACCAAACTGTCACTTTGGGGCTATGAAGAGGTCTTTGGTGGAGTTGACGAGGATTTTCAGTCGCCCAGTAATGAAAATTTTGCTTATTTACTGTGCCGGAGAGGTGAAAATGCGCTTATCGCTGGACCACAGAATAGCGTCAGGTTGCACAGAGGTTAAAATTGCATTACAAGCATCTGTACGTTTCACCCAGTCTTGTGGACTCAATTCTTGAACGACCATCATCTTGTAGGGGTGTAAATTAAGGCCAGTGTGTAAAATTCGCCTTACCGTTCTGGACGATATTCCAAGGGCAGCAGCATGTTTCCGAGCAGAGCCCGATGGAGACTGTTCAATGGACGCTCTCACTGCCACGATGTTTTCAGGAGTCCTCACACTTTTAGGTCGCCCAGCTGGTTTTTTAGGAAGTGCAGATCCTGTCGCCCGTACTCTATTAATCCATTTCCTAATGGTTTTAGCATCAGGAACCTTATCATGACGAGCCAAACCAAACCGCCTACGAAAAGCCCTCTGTGTCGCCACCTCACTATCTTTGTTTTTAAAGAACGTTTCAACGACAAAGCCTCTATGCTCACCAGACCACTGCATGGCGACTACTGAAATGGCACCGTTTCCCCGACCTAACGCCACTATCCCCACTCCGCTAACGCACCTGCGCGCTCTACAGTGAGTGTTTGAAACTAGGGAGTCCATTCTGCCCCACCCTGTATAAATAATCGTTTTTATATAACAGGTATGAAGTTGTAAATATGTACAGTTGTAACAGGACATAATAATTGCAATAAAGATATTTCCGTATTGAATAAAATGAAAAAAACTGTTTTTCAGTTAAAATTCATTAAGTTTTATATGTCTGGTTATTGTGTTTTCATTTTTTGAGTTTGCAAAAAAATTTGGTCTCCGTTTGGGGGGTCATGACCCCCCTGACCCCCCCCCCCCCCCCCAATCCGCGCCTGAGAAAACACTCCCGCATTGTATTCTCTTGTTGATCTCCAAATCCAATCTTGCATTTTCCATCAATTCACTATCTAAATATCTGAAGTGCTCCACTACTTCCAGATCTACATCTCCAATTTTACAAATCCCTTTTCCTTCTTTGTTTCCTCTTGTCATTATCATTGTCTTACTTTTCTCTACACTGATTTTCATTTCCTATTTCCCAATATTTTCCTTCAGTACATTCAGCTGTTCTTGGACCACATTCTCATTCTCTCCCCAAATCAGAACATCAGCAGCAAATAGGATTATGTTCATTCTTGCACCTGTATACGCTTCCTTTGTTGCCTTTAGTATACCATCCACTCTTAAGTTAGACAAAAACTTGGGTCTTTCGTTTAAGATGGGGAGATATAATGTTTCGGAAGTAAGTTAGTACAGATTGTGATTCGCAAAAAATATTGTAGCATCGATGAAGTCATTGACGACATTAAAGATTTGCCTGTAACCAGAACATGGCAAGCTAATGAGAAACGTGCTACCCCGACACCATGGGGCCAGGTAAAGAACAAGACAAAAGTTTCGAATGACATTTCCAGGGAGACCCATTCCTATAAATCGGACAATAAATCAACTGGCTAAGAGATTCAAACGTACAGGTTCAGTAAACAATAAAAATAGACGAAAATATCGTTATTTCCTTACTGAAGCTAAATTAACCGGAGTAACCAGAAACTTCATAAGGAGATGCCGATTATGTTTGACAGTGGATGGGGAACATTTTCAGCATCTGCTGTAAGCATGGCAAGTGAAAATGCATGATACTGATTTTAAGTGCGGTATTCTGTCGTACATACGCGCACGCAGTCGCCGGGAACTGAGCTGCCACTGGCGGAGTGTGTGAGCGAGAATGTCCTTGCCAAGCAAAAATAAAGACCCTGTATAATAAAGATGAAGAAGAAACTAAGTATACACATACCTTTAACAATAAAATAAGACTATTTTATGTAAGTACATATTTAAACTATAGTTGAAATACAAAAAGTCTTAATTGGTTTCAATTTCATAAAGACAATCGGATGTTCCCAGAGAGACAGGCTCATCATTTACAGAATTGTGAAAGTAGGTTAAAATTGTTTTCTCATTTGTTCATCAGAAAATAATTCATAATAAGTCTCGCTCAACCGACCTTCGCTTATCCAGCATTCGGTGTTATCCGACACTGGTAGACTTAATTTGAACATTTGGTGGAAACTAAATTCTGGGGAACTTGGTGTGGAGGGTGCAGCCGTTAAACAAGCACTGATTAGTGTGCTGCCGCTTATTTCCTCTAGGGTAGGTGCAGTGAGCCTTCAGTCATTGTTCAGTCTTGTATTGGTTGGGTACAGAAGTTATTGTTTTCATATCCTCTGTGAGTATGGCTAGTAAACGAAAGAAAGTTAAAATAAATCAACATGAAAGGCGTAACGTACTGGATAGCGCATGCTTGGAAAGAAGTTGAAACGACGTCAGCATTAGTCTCGGAACATTTTGTTGAGCGAGGCTGAACAACAAGGGGAGGTGCTACAAGAAAACATAGACCATATTGTTCCCTTACTGAATTGTATTCATGGCTGTGAGGATGATACAACTCAAGTTGTGAATAAGTGGTGTGCACAAGATCTGCTGTTTAAACTAACTGACCCTGATATTGATTTCATGAATGCTAACTAAAATGAGGATGGTGAAAAAGAATGAGGTATTGCAGAACAAAAGGATACGATGATGTTTCACGGTGAACGATTAAGTGCATTGGAGGCTAGCTCAACGGAGGTGTTGATATTTTTTGTCGATGACGAGATCTCGCAGCAAGAGAACGTGACTCAGCAGGCAAGCAGACATTGTTGACTAGTTTCTTTTCTTAAAAGGCATTTGGAGCGTTCTCGTTCAATCGTCGTCGTCGGCCGATACTCGTATCCGAGTTTACGTTTCTCGCCTGCTGTTCCATAATCTTTAGTCCAGACGATGAAGATGGCGCTGATGGCTTATCAGGCCAATTCTCGCATAGAACATGCGACCACATATGTTGCATCCGATGGAGGGTGGAGGACATGGTAGTATTTGACGTATCTTCTTCCTCTGGCGAATTTCCTCTTCCTGTCTACGACGTTCCTGCTCAAACTGTGCAACTGCAGCTGAGATGGTAGCACGCCAGCGAGGACGATCCAGTGCAAGAGTATGCCAAGTATTTGGGTTTATCTCTACTCTCCTCATGGTCTGCTTGAGTTGGTCTTTATATCGTTTTAAAGGAGCACCACATGGCCTCTTGCCAGTGTTGAGTTCACTATACAGGAATTGCCGAGGTAGTCTGCTGTCACTCATACGATGGATATGGCCTGCCCATCTAAGCCGATGACCAACAATGGAGGCTTCAATACTGTTTATCATTGCTTTCTCAAGGACTGCTATATTAGTTACATAGTCATCCCATTTGATGTTCATGATTGATCTTGTTGATGAAAGCGTTCTAGTTTCTTGATGTCCCGGCGATATAGGGTCCAGGTTTCACATCCGTATAGTAGCATAGAAATAACAACAGCTTGGTACACCAATACTTTCGTGCAGATACTTAGATCTTTGTTCAGAAACACACGATGTGAGAGACGTCCAAAAACCACATGGGCAGCCTGAATTCTGTTTTCCACATCCTTCTCAGAGGTACAGTTCGCTGATAGAATACTACCAAGGTACGAGAAGTGTTCCACCTTTTCCAGAGCTGAGCCAGATATGTTGATATCAAAATCTGGGGGGATGGTTCCAATACTTCTTGTACAATTGAATTGATAATTCAGTAAATAAAATATAGTAAAACATGTCATTGTTTTAGTAATACAGTATAGCCTACCTATTTGTTTTAGTTCATTTTCAAAGTTATTCTGTATTATCCAACATACTCCAGGTCCAGTTTAGGTCGGATAATCGAGACTCTATTGTAAAACATTTTTCATTAGTTTTATGATATACTGTTATTTAACTCTCTAGAACATGCTTTCAGTGCCTTTGATTACAAATTAACTTCTTTCTTTGTTTGATTGGTATTTATACTTTCTGCAGGTAAGGTTATAAGTTAGTCCGTGGTGGTGAGTTAAGTACGTAAAACAACTGCTCGTTCTGTTTAAATAAAGTAAGCTTTCTGTCTGAACATATTGAATTTTCGGCTCAAACTGGGTATTTATCCAGGATGACTTGTGTGTTGACCGATTTGTTATCGGTTTGCGTCAAAACTACTGGAGCGACTGACGTGAAAGTTCCTATGTAACTTAAGTAGAGGACACCACTAAAATGAAACTAGGCTATAAGTTATTTATGTAATGCAAAGGGGTAAGAGGTTTAAGTGGAAACCTCAAATTTTGCCAGTAAAGCAATTGATTATTATTATTATCATCTTGATTGGTCACATTGGACCACTTGAGTCGTTCCACAATCACTTCTTCTTTGAAGGTAGTACTGCTTGGGTCTTGCACTCTTTCTAGTACCGTTTCATTCTTTCAGATCGGGATTTTCTCAACTCATCTGAAATCTCTATAGGCTTTCTGTGTTATTTCTGCAGTAAATTTGTGAGTTTTAAGAATGGTGTTAATTTTATTTTTCTATTCGGCATCTGTTATCTTGAGTCCAACTGCTTTGAGATCTTGCTGGATTTCTTGGATCCATTTTCCTCCATTTTTCTTTCCTAGATTTCTCATCACTAGTTGGCGTACAATTCTTTTTTCTGGAAGCCGTAAGATGTGAAAAGAATATGAAATTCTTTTCTTCTTCATTGTGCTGGTGATTGGATCAATCTCATGATAGACACTTTCATTTGGGATTATCCTCCAGCAGGACTGTTACAGGTCAGGGAAGTCAGGGAAAAAAAAATCCGGTCAGGGAAATGTCAGGGAAATTTTGTGCAAGATCAGGGAACTTTATAAATTTTAATTTCTTTCTTACCATAGCAATAATTTTGAAAGAATCCGTGACATGTACGTTACTTACCCATCATCATACATTTTATGTCATTAGTTATAATAATTGCAATAACTTTTTGAATGTAAGAAGTTCCATTATGAACTGAGTGTACTGACAAAGAAAGAAGTTAAAAATGAAGTTCCTTGAATCTTTTAAAGCATACCGTACCGTAACCGATTAATTTATTATAATAGTCAGATGAAGCCAGTTTCTTTTCCATGCCTTCTGAAGTGCTCACGGCATCTGAAACTGGGCTAACTTAATTCTTAAAATTAGCTTTTTGTTAAAATTATTTCTTTAAGCCGTTTCTTTACAATCTCTGAAAAGAAACTCTTTTTTGTATGGTAGCTTACAAATCTCGTGTAATACAGTAGCTGAAAGAAGAACGAAGAAAGGTTAGCATGGACGTGTATTATTATTTAAAAAAAAAGCAACAGTGTATGTCGTGGGATTCGGAAGATGTAAGTTAAATCAGTAACAATCGTTTGATCAGTTCGACGGCTTTTATTTTCAAAATATGTTCATACAGTGATCAGAATCAAATATTGGTGGTCAGGGAAAATGGGATCTTAAGTCAGGGAAAATGCAAATCTTGGTCTTGTAACAACCCTGTCCAGACTCCCTCAACCTGTTAATATTACAATATTAATTGTCAATAAGGCAACATTGAAAAATAGCTTCAAAGCAATCTTTTTTTATTAATTTTTGCCAGTACCTACTCAGGCTTTTACACTTGTACCTGGCAGATTATTGAAAATAAATGATTTTCATACCTTTCTGGGAGTCATTAGAAATTGAAATTACTGGCAATTATCACTGCTGCACCGGAACTATTTGTTATATTACGTAAATATTTTAATTTCTTGCTCATTGAACGACGGCAGCCATATTTCAGGGGTACACATTGACCGCATGTCAAGTCCTGTCACCCTGCCAACATGTCCGATACAGAATACACCACACGGCACATGTTTGGTAACGCCAGAGAATGACGCTTCAAAGAGACCAGGAACCAATTGGACTGAGGAAAGGAAGTTGGCCCATGGAGAGAAAATGAGAGCCATATGGAGGATCAGAAAGGCGAATCATAAATGTTCTGTGTGATCCATCTGGGCCCATTTGCACATCATAATAATAATAATAATAATAATATACACTTTTTCTAGACATGTTAATTTATGGCATTGTTAAATCTTGTATATTTTGTTATTATTTTATGTTTTCATTTGGTACTAGGCCTGCTATTTATTATTTAAGTGGACCTCTTATCCAATTGCTTCAGGGCTTCCAGAGACTCACTTTTCTCACTATTATTCACTATTTTCAAAGCTGCCTCACTTTTCTCACTATTTGATAAAATTACTCACTATTCTCACTTTTTTTCAAAACTGGTCACATTCTGCATTAAAAATGGTCTCATGCACAATTTTGGAAATGTCCCAAAATATACCCATGAATGGGTAGTTCGTTTTTTCTGCCACCACTGCTGGCAGCGAGCCAGGCAGCCAGAAAGCATAAAAAGCTTCCATGGTGCAGTACCACAGCCGGTGCTGTGCAGCGATTGACGAAAAAATCACAAACAGTACTCAGACATTGGTTGACATTTTGGGGGGGCTAATTTGTTTTTCAGATACACATTCTTAAAAATGTTGTCTATTTCAATACAGTTTTGTCACATTTTTGGGGGCTATGGTTTTGTCTTGGGGAGCTTAGCCACCCAAGACCCCCCCCCCCCCCTTCCAATTGAGCCTACAGATATCAACAAAAGTTAAAATTATGAACCAGATATAGGCCTACGGCTATAAATGCGAATAATGCTATGTATTTACTCACTATTTACTCACTTTTTCATATAAAAACCTCACCTTTTTTCACTTTTTTGAAATAAAACCACTCACTATTTCACTATTTTTGGACGAGTGAGTGGATGGAAGCCCTGAATTGCTTGGAATAGCCTACCTTGTGCCAGGTCCTCTCTTCACCAATGTGTCTGTTAAGTAGTTAGCCTAGTGGCTGGTTGGATCCTCATAAGGTACTGCCACAGGTTAGGCCACTACAAAAGCCTGAGGCAGCAGTATAATGAGGCATACTAGACAAAGTGAGGAATGAGGTAGATTGTCCTTGCTTTCCTCACCGAGTCAGAACAATAGCACTGGCCCTATGGGTGGAACCTTTCACACAGGCACTGGTTGTGCCCTGAGGCCATTACTCAGCACCACTCATACCTCAGAGCTTCCACATAAGTGGGACTGAGACCGGTGGAAAGCCACATTTCTACTCTAGCCTATACCAACAGACAAATACTAATGTACTGCTTGGTAAACAGGTACTGTCCAGAGATGTATCCCTCCAGGACGATAATCTGGCACCTCTATTTCTGTAAAGCTACAATACCACTATTTATTTATCATATGGCTTTTAGTGCCGGGAGTGGCAGAGGCTGCAGCTGCTTCAAGCGGACATCCTTAGTGTGAGCTATAAGTTCCGTTCAATTTCAAGTAGTTCCAACTTTCGCTACCAGATGTCAATGATACCTAGTGGTGAACGTTGGAACTTTGATAGAGCGTTCCAATGAAATCTAACCCAAAAATTTAGCTTCGCACAAGTTTAGTCTGTGGAAGGATCTTTTACATACCATAAATCTATGACATGGGACCACCGGCTTTACTTCCCCTCCGAATGAAGGCATACCTAAAGATTTTAACGCTATTAAAAGAATCTGATGACTTCGGCCGGATTTGAACCTGCTATCTTGGGCACAGCAGTTCAGCATGTTACCGGTAGTTAAAAGGGACTTAACGCATTACATTAGCTTGAAAATGACCGGGAAGAAATTCTTCTGTGGACTGTTTGCCCTTATAGCTTAGTGCACTTTGCCGGTACAATGGCAATGTACAGTACATATTTTTGCAAAATATAAAATATTAAGTTGGTGTTTAACTTATATTAACTTACAGGTCGCAGTTTGAATTTTGTTATATGAGGTTTAGTTTTCTTTTTATAAGGGTTTGTGAATTACGTATTATGCATGTGTGTACAAATTATAACAGCACAATGTATTAAATAAAATAAAATTAGACCATGCACTTGTTTTCTACGTATATCGTTACTCATCTCAGTGGACCCTTTGGTCGTATAGGTGGTAAGCTATCGCCTGACTACACCAACTTAACGCACTACACCTATTGTAGTTAGATATTATTTGTATATAAATTTAAACCTCAACACAGTGATCAGGTTTTGATAATGACCACTTGAAGGTCGAAACGCAAAATCCTAAAATTGCCCCTAGGTTTATAATAGTGATCATAACTAATACATGTATTTTTTTCCAGGAGTGATACTTACTTATTATTCATATACGGTACTGTATTATACATTATACCATGCCGCTGAAGAATTGCAACTGACAGTTTGTATAGCACCTGGAGTGGACAAAGTGACTACAGAGATGATAAAGGCAGCTGGACCAGTAGGGTTACATTGGATGTATAGAATATTTCGTGTGATATGGAAGGAGAAACAAGTACCAGAAGATTGGAGGAAGGGTCTGATAATTCCAGTATTCAAGAAGGGTAATAAGAAAGAATGTAACAATTATCGGGGAATCACACTTATTTCCCATGTTGCAGAGATCTTTGAGAGGATATTAGGGAAAAGAGTGAGAGTGAAAGTTGAGGCAGAAATGGAGGAAGAATAACATGGATTCCGAAGAGATAGATCAACCTTCAATCTAATCTTTGCTCTAAGAAACATGAGCTCCACTCTCCACTCTGGGAGTTCAAAAAGGATTTGGTGATGACATTTCTAGATATTGAGAAGGCATACGACACGTGTACCACGAAGATTGGTCTGGGACGCATTGATAAAAACCAGGGTAGGCAAAGCAGAAATACAAATGATCAAAGCCATGTATGGAAAGTGTGTAAGTAGTGTGAAGACCAAGCTAGGACAAACAAACTGGTTCAGTGTTGAAAGAGGACTTTGACAAGGAAGTGTGCTGTCCCCTATACTGTTTATAACTGTCATGGATGAAATCCACAAGAGTGTGAAACGAAGAATGGGAAGCAAGGAGTCTTAAGGCCTTACTCTTTGCAGACAACGTAGTAATATGGGAAGAAAATGAAATAGAAGTGCAAGAACTTGTCACTGTATGGAATCAAGAGATAGAGAAATCTTCTTCTTCATTTCCCGTTTCCAGTGTTCTGGGTCGGGGTGTGAATCAAGGACCTCCATTACAGTATTTTCTGTCTCTCCACCACTCTCTTCCTTCTTCTAGTATATCTTCTACTTTAACCCCTCTCTTCTCTATGCTCTCCCTCACTGTATCCATCCACCTCTTCCTAGGCCTTCCCCGTTGCCTCTTTCCTGTTACTTTCTCTGTAAATACTCGCTTGGGGACTCTGTCTTCACCCATTTGCATCATGTGTCCATACCATTTCAGCTTACTGATCTCCATCTTTTCTTGTAGCTTTGGGAATCCAGTTCTTTCCCTAATTTCTGTGTTTCTGATTTTGTCTCTTTGTGTCTTTCCAATTATTCCTCTAAGAAACTTCATCTCGGCTGCCTGGACTCTGCTTTCATCACGTTTTGTTGTCCATGTGCCTGCTGCATATGTCAATATAGGTGTGTAATATGTTGAGTACGTGACTTTCTTACATTTCTCTGGAACATTCTGGTTCCACACCATACCTCTCACACACTGGTAAAACCCATTTGCTTGCTGGATTCTCTTACCAATTTCCTCACCTATCTTTCCATCTTCTGTGATTATACTCCCTAAATATTTAAAACTTTTCACAACTTCTAATGTTTTCCCATTTACTTCAATATTCCCCCTACCATCTCTCTTATTTCTCGTCATCACTACTATCTTGCTCTTCTCCACACTTATTTTCATTCCATACTCTTCTATCTCCTGGTTCCATACATCGACTTGTTCCTGTACTTCTGTTTCATCTTCTCCCCATATTTCTATGTCATCAGCAAAGAGTAAGGCCTTAGTCTCTTTACTTCCCATTTTCTGTTTCACTCGCTTATGGATTTCATCCATGACAGTGATGAAAAGTATAGGGGACAATACACTCCCTTGTCGGAGTCCTGTTTCTACATTAAACCAGTTTGTTTGCCCAACCCTGGTCTTCACACTACTTATACATAGCTTTTATCATTTCCACTTCTGCTCTGTCTACTTTCTTCTTTATCAATGCATCCCAAACCAGTTGTCTTGGTACACTGTCATATGCCTTCTCAATGTCTATAAATGTCATCACTAAATCCTTCCTGAATTCCCACCTTTTCTCCATCACGTTTCTTATGGTAAAAATTAGGTCAAAAGTTGATCTGTCTTTTCTAAATCCATGTTGTTCTTCCTCCATTTCCTTTTCCACTTTCATCCTCAGTCTAGCCTCAAGGATCCTTTCAAATATCTTTGCTACATGCAGGATGAGGGTGATTCCTCTGTAGTTGTTATCTCCTTTCTTGAATACTGGAATTATTAGCCCTTTACCCCAGTCTTCTGGTACTTCCTTGTTCTTCCATATAACTCGAAATAGTCTGTACAACCACTGCATCCCTACTGGTCTTGCTGCTTTTATCATCTCCACAGCTACCTCATCCACTCCTGTTGCTTTACCACTCTTCATCTTCTTTATGGCTCTTTCTATTTCTAACATTGTTATATCATCATCTTGGGTTTCTTCAGTCATTTCTTTACCTCCTTCAACTTCCACTAATTCTTTGAATTTGATGTTCAGTAATTTATCAAAATATTCTTCCCATCGCTGGAGTATGTCTTCTTTATGTCAAAATCTGTCCTGTCTCTGTCTTGACAGATTTTGTATCTTCTCTGCTTTTTACTTTGTTTCTAACCAATCCATATAACATCTTCTTACTTCCTTTAACATCTTCCTGCAGACTTCCTGTAAAATCATCCCAGCACTTCTTTTTCTCTTCCTGTACAATCCTGTGGCATTCTTTCTTTGCTTCTTGATACTTTTGCCTTTTCTGTAAATTTTTGCCTACTATCCAGGCTTTTTTTTTTCTTTTCACTGCCTCTTTTACTCTGTTATTCCACCAAGGTGTCTCCTTTTCCTTCTTTATACCCGACACTCTACCACATATATCTTCTGCACATTTTACAATTCTTTCTTTGAACTTTGCCCATTCCTCCTCTTTAGGGATCAGTTCTTTCAGATCTTCTTGGAACTTTTCCTGTACTTCCTTTTCCATTAATTGCCATACTTTTATTTTTCTTTCTCTTGTCTCCTTTAACTTGGCTATTTTGCCCAACCTTAATTTAGCTACAACAATTTTATGATCCGCCTTCAAAATCCTCTCTGGGCATAGCTGTAACATCTTCTAGTTGTCTACGGTTCTCTCTTTCGACTAAAATAAATTCTATCATGGTTTTCGTTTTCCTTTCTCCCCATCTATACCTAGTTATTTTCTGGCTATTCTTTCTGAACCAGGTATTGCCTACTATTAATCCATTCCTCTCACAGAAGTCTATCAAAAGGTCTCCTTCAGCATTTTTGCTTCCATAGCTGAAAGGACCAATTATTTCTTCCTTTCCATGCCTGTCTGTTCCTATGTGGGCATTCATGTCACCTATAATCACCACTTCTTTCTCTTCGATGTACCTCTCCAGCTCTTCCAGGACTCCTCTAGACTTTCTTCCACATTACCTGTCTGAGGTGCATATACCTGAATGAAATCTTTGACCCCACTTTCTAGGCAGAGTCTAATTTTTATTATTCTGTCACTTACCTGGATAACTTCCTCTACATACTGAACTAGATCTTCCCTTAAAATCATTGCTACACCATTTTTACTGTTGTCACCTCCACTCCACTCCAATACAATTTAAACCCCTTTCTCAGCTTCTTCTGTCCCTTTCCTCATCACTTCGTTTCACTGAGTCCCATCAGAGCAATATCTTTCTTTTCCATATAATCGATATGTTCCTCTGTGTAACCTTTGAGGGTCAAGACATTTATGGTCGCAATCTTCACGATGTTCTTGATAGTCTCTGGTAGCCCACTTCTCACAGCTCTCCCAGGACAGCAGGAGCGGCGCTTCGCCTCTGGGGGACGTCCTAGCTGTTTCCGAGGCCTCGACTCGCACACTTTCATATTTTAGGCTGTTTGTACGATGGGTTCGCCACACCCAAAGGCATTTTACACCTACTGCCAGGTATTCAATTAAGGCCGCCCCTAACATGGGGAACAGACGCCTTTTGCAGCCGCTCCCCTGGAGTACTGACGCTGCTGGTGACAGTTTCTCCACCTTCTCTGCCGTTGGGACACTTGTTACTCATCCGCCTTCGAAGCCGTTCACTGCTACCTAAACGAACTGAGGAAATTTCCCCAGCCCACCAAACACAATCAGCTCACCGACCCAATTTCCGGCTGGGATTGGTTACCCAACCTTCCACTGGGTTGCTCGGTTTAACAGGGGACCCCACGTGTAGGTTTGTGTTTGGAGTGGAGAGGCTAAGTGGACTCTCTTCTTTGAGTCCATGTATTATTGATGCTGGTGATCTGCATCATCGCATCACACTCCCATATGTTCAGGTCAGATAGAGAAATAGGGAATGAAAATAAGTGTGGAGGAGAGTAAGACTAGTGATGACAAGAGGGAAGGAAGACAGAATATTGAAGTCAATGGAAATCCATTGGAAATGGTAAAAAGCTTTAAGTATTTGTGGAGCATACTCACAAAAGATGGTACAAAAAATGAAGAAATTGGAAAGAGAATCCAACAAGCTAATGGGTTTTACCAGTGTGTGAGAGGTTTAGTATGGAACCAGGAAGTCCCAGAGAAATGCAAGAAAGTTCTATTCTCAATGTATTACACACCAATTTTGACATATGCAGCAGGTACTTGGTCCACAACAAAACACGATGAAAGTCTAATCCAAGCAGCCGAGATGAAGTTCCTTAGAGGAATAATTGGGATGACACGGAGGGATAAAGTCAGAAATGTGGACATTAGGGAGAGAACTGGGTTCCCAAAACTGCAAGACAAGTTAGAAACCAGTAAGCTGAAGTGGTATGGACATATGATGAGAATGGAAGAATATAGACTACCAAAAATAATATTTATGGAGAAAATACCTGGAAGAAGACCACGAGCAAGGCCCAGAAAGAGCTGGATAGATACGGTGAAGGAAAGCATAGAGAAAGGAGGAGTAAAAGCAAAAGAAGCATTAAAAGAAGGAAATGAATGGTGGAGGCATAGACAACTGTGGAGGTCTTTGATTCACAACCCGACCCAGGGAACTGGGAACGGGAAATGAAGAAGAAGTTTGTATAGGCAGGACTGAAAGAATGGCTTCAGTATTTTACATTCCTGCAAAATCTCAATTGTTATTATTATTGTATCAGAAATACCGTTTACACACTTCAATTATGCATAGTAAACTGCATAACATACTGCAAAGCACTTCACACCAATCTCGACGAGAACCTAGCGACATCAAGTGCATTTTGTGTTGCATGAAAGAGATCATCTTCAGTGCAGGAAGATGGGCACAATGGACACTGGACCATATGCTGCATAGTTTGTTCTTCGCCACAGTCACATTATATGTTGCTGGCATCGATATAACCCCATCTTGCTAGGTTGACTTTGGATCTGCCCACGCCTGTCCTCTACCTATTCCACACAGACCAGTCTTCATGACAGCCAGGTGGCAAACGTTCTGCAACTGTCACTTGTCCTGGGATGACGGGGACCTTGGCTTTCCAAACCTGTACTCTCGCTATAGTACGTGATCCAGTTAGTTCCTCCTCAGACTTTCACAGGAAGCTTTTTCTTGACTTTAGTCTCTGAACTGGAGGTGTATGGCCATGTAAGGGATGAGCACTTTGTTGCTCCACTCTACACCTCTTCTTCTCGTCTGCAACTATTTTCCTTTGAATACAAGGTGGAGCAATTCCTGCAAGACAATAGAGTTTGTCAACTGGAGTAGACTTTAAACAGCCAGTCACTAATTCAACTCAACTCCCATTTCCCTTAGCGTATGCTTCCTGCTCCACTCCTAATTAATTTCTGCACTATGAACAGCAGTAGGAAGTGAACACTGCAAAACAATCCAACACAAAATATAATTATGTTCTATGAAATATCACTGCCCACTGACTGTTCTAAAATATCCAGTTCCGTGAGCGAAGATGAAGGGGACAACATATTTACATTCAATCTATACTGTATAATTAGAGTCCCGTATTTTTGGTTTTAACGATATCCGCGAAATATTTCAGCAAACACATATATGTTATCACAACGATATATTTACTCTAAAGAAGCCAATTTTTTAAATTATTGTAGCCGCGAGATATCGCGAAATAAATTTATTTTGCGAAATATGTTATTTTCACCCTAAAATGCTAAATGCCAACGAAACGCTGGTAATAAGATAATTTTTAAAAATATTCACTTTAAAATTGATTGAAATATTCCCTTCACAGAAAATAAGAACCCTTATAAATATAAACGTTTCATAAGATGCAGGATAACGAAGTCCCCTCTCAAACTTGATTGGTTGACGTCCTGGAAACTATGCTCGGCATAATTTTGGGGACAACATACGTTTCACGAGTTAGATAAGGACTATGGTAGTCGTGGAGAAGTAAATGTTAGGTTGAACACAAATTTATTTCAGTTTAAGTACTTACGAAAAAAAAAAGAAGAAGAACTAGAATAAAGACAGAGCTACACTAAAATCCAAACCCATTATCTCGGAAGAAGAGAGGAAAAGAAGATTGGAAAGACTGAAGAAGTACTGGGCTCTACGGAAAGAACAGCGTACAGGGAAATTATTGATTTAATGTACCCCAAAGAGGATGAAATGAAAGAAGAAGAAGAAGAAGTAGTTTGTTAGTCCTCCAAATGTTTGTACAGTGATCATTATTTAACCAAATCCGCCCACCGTACACATGGTTATTAAGCACTCTCTCACCTCGCTTTTATTATTTCACCGCTATGGATATTTTATTTCACCACTTTGAACAATTCATTTCACCGCTTTGAAGCCTTTTATTTTACCATAAATCAGGGTCCCTATGTATAATCAGTAAAACTGTCATAAACATTCGAGAATAAGGAAGGTTAAAAATTCATTACAATTCCTGCAAACTATAGTAAATAGGTAAAGGTGCTCTCTTGGAGACCACTAGATGGCTCCACTATACTGGAATACTGCACAAAAGTCATTGGAGCGCTGTAAGTACAATCTATCGTCTTGTCGTATGGGACTCAACATCAGAGCGGAAGTCAAATATTTTAATGTCGAACCCCACTCGACATAGGACTGCTAAAGGTTAAAAGAGGATGGTGTCGAGAATCAACAATTTGACAGCTGTATTGGTAAGTATTTCCATGGCTTCATAGACTGAAGTGTAACTACTTGTTATGCTGTTATGTTTTGCTTTGTTGATTGTTGCTCAACATACATCATTCCAAAAGTGGCTTTAGGTGAGGATGGAAACTATTTTCAGAATCTCAGTATTTTTCTCAATCTAGGGATGCTATTATTTGCAGCCTTGGAGGTTTATCTGCATACAACTTAAAGAAGAATATTGTACCAGGTTATATCTTAATGGTTAAGTTTTTTATTAACTTACATGAGCTACCATAGTATATAAGATTTGAAATGTTGGATATCGACTTAGAAAATAAATATTTTATGTGATAAATAGGCCTTTAGTAATATTCTGAATTTTCCATGAACTAATTGTATTAATTTTATTGCTGTAACTGATTTAGAGATCAAGAAATCATCAATTAAAGGAGGACATGCACTTCTATGATGATGAGCCAGAAATTCCAAAGCAGATACTTTCCTTGAATACGCTGTGTGATGGAAACCAGTCGAATCCTTCTCCATATAATGCCTGCTGTAAGGAATTATGGAGCTTGGAACGTGCTATGGATGAAGAATTGTATGGCATGAATGATGCCAAGAGTGTACAGTCGACTACAAGTTTCAATAGGCCTACAACAAAATCTGCTGTTTTCTATCCAAAGCAAATAAATTGTGTTGATGGATCCTATGATATCCTCCCATCTAATAGCTTTGGTGGATTGGGAACTAACGTTTTTCAGGACAATGGTAATAATGTTGGTTGTCTTAATAACATCAGCAGTGCTAAATGGTTCTTGAAGAAGCAGTTGCCTTCTGTACCTGGATACAACCTACCATTGAATGGAACTCATTTCAGTCAAGGTATAGAGAGTATTAATGCTAAGATTCAAACTGATCAGCTGAATAAAATTAGGGGCAAGTCATTGTCTGACCTCATCGCAGATTTGAGTTTAAATCGTGAGAATACTGTTCATTATCAGTCATTTTATAATAAGACACTTGAAAGTAAAAATGATATTTTCAGTCCATTGATGTTGGATCTTTCTCAGGGTAAGCTGCACGATCAGAAAGCCAAGGCAAATATTGCTGTCTTATCAAATGCTGGATTAAGTTATGCTAATCAAGTGCCAAAAGTTGGAAGTCCCCTGGTAACAACTGGCACCAGAGCTATGAAAGGATTCAACCGTGCTCCTGGTACTCCAATCTCACCTTCTGTTACTTATTTACCTGATAAATGTCAAAACTCATCTCAGATGCTCTTGAATCAGCATCAGAGGATGTTTAAAGCTTAACTGCCACATCTGCTTGGATGAGTATGGTATTGTAAATAAACCATGAATTCCTTTCTACATTGCAGCATTATTTCGCATGATGTTCAGGGTGTGTGCAGAACTCGGGGCTTCCACAGTGTTGAGCCTTTAAGTCGTATGTACTTGAAAAGAGGAATAGGACAGCATTCTCTGTCATTTAATTTGTTTTGACATTCAGCTAAATTACACAGGTTTTTTAATTATCAAGGATGGAATAGTTATGATCCTGGCTTGAAGTGCCTTTTTTTATATTATTATTTAATTGCCTTTTGAAACAAATGCTAGTTTATTGGTGAAATAGAATAATGACTTCAGTGACAAGACTCGCACGTTTGTTAGATTTAGACCTAGCTTTCAAAGAATAGCTATATTGTGCTTGAAATAACGTATGCAATATTGCAAGCATTTACTGCCTAGATTAATGGTGTTCCAACTTGATTTTGTTTTTTTGTTAATGAATCCTGTACCCCCTATTTTAACATACATATTCTGCCCTGATATCTAAAATGAATTAGGATTTGATAACCATGCTGTCAAGTTTTTGAACCTAAAGGACCAAGCCCAAAAGAAATAAATAACTAGGCCTACATCATATTAATGACAGAATTAATTATTTTAGGTACAACTGTTTTGAAAGTTCCAAAAATCCAAAAATACGCTGCATGGGTTGATGGTGCAGAAACTTTTTAGCAAATTTTCAAAATATAAGATGTTTGAATGAGGGTTATTTCCAGAGCTTTATTTTTTATTTCTTTTTGCCATCTCTGGTAGAGTGGTGTTCTGGCACTCATCACGGGAAGAATAATCAATTTTCTTAAAAAGACAATTTGTTCATCAACCTTTTGTGAGGTTCCAGTGCATTGTGTAATTGAATGGAGTGAAGGATCTGTTAGGCTGTGAGGTGTGGTATCACATCCACCATAATGTTTTGATAATGGAGGTTACTGAATTCATTTCCTTCACTGTTTATGTGAATTAATGAACACTTGCAACAAAGATTTTCCATTCAAAAAGAAAATTTATTAACTGGTCTCTTTGCATATCTGCGCTATGAATATAATAGCTATTTCTTGTACTGAGGAAAAACGTTTTTTTCCTCCCAGTTGAAACTGCTTATCATCCCATCAAGATTCTCCTTGACACTTGCGACTACAGTCCTTATTGTTAATAAAATAAAAAAGGTGGACCTCCTTTAGCGCGCCTGCCTCTCACCCGGAGGCCCCGGGTTCGATTCCCGGCTCCGTCAGCGATTTTAGAAACTGACGTGAGGGCTGGAACAGGGTGCACTCAGCCTCAAGAGGACAATTGAGTAGCTGTCTGACAGTGCGGCCGCGCCCCGGTCACGAAAACCAAGATTAACTGCCGAGGGGATCCGATGCGCTGACCACGTGTCGCCCCAATATCTGCAGGCCAAATGGCTAGGCAGCGGTCGCTTGGTAGGCCTAGGCCCTTCATGGACTGTAGTGCCACGGGGGACCCTCCTTTAACGTTCTTGAAATCGATCAGGAGTGTTAAATGATGGCTATTTCGAGGAATGTTTGAGCTAAGAAGAAATGTGTGTTAGACTGTTAGCTTTGTTAATGGTTTTTAAGTTTATGAAAGTCTGCAGTGCAAGAAAATATTATTTCAAGGAATCATAACTATCGAATTCCATGTCCATCTTTTTGAGTTCTAGCCTCTTTTTCCAGATTAAATGCTCTGGCTATATCTCTTTTTCAAATTAAAACACCTGATTTAAAGATGCATTATTTTCAGAAAATTTGGAAGTTTTATAGCACACCAGTATCCTACTTTATTGAATTGTGGGTGAACATTATTGCTGAATGTTGACTCATTCACCCCATGATATATTTTTCTTAGAATAAAGTTTTGGCATTGTGAGGCTATTGCTAGTGAATACCTCTTATTTTAGGAAAACTTGCCTGTAAAATACAGCTTTTAAGTATGGATATTGAATATTTAGTTAAAAGGAATCATGCTAGAAAGGAAGTTTTGATGTGATCAAATAATTCTCAGCCTTGTTGCTCAGCTTGACTTAAAGGTAGACTACTAGCAGATTGGAAATTCTTTATAATTCTTCTGTAACCTAAAATACTCTTGAGGCTGCTTGGCATATTATTGATTGGTAGTCCATTCATTTTGTTGTAAACTTTTACTTTCATTTACCTCTTTCTCCAGTGATGGTGGGTATGATTTGCTCACCTAGAGTACAGGAATCGTTACCTAATAGTTTTGCATTTTTTAGATGATCATTAGCTTCCTTTCTTCAGTTTTAGGTTGAACTTCCACACCTTGATCTCATACTGTTTTGCTTATTTGTGCTGAATAAGTTAATATTAGTTGGCCAATAATTATGCTGTTTGGCTCCTCAAAGTAACAAT
The DNA here is from genome assembly GCA_946902985.2 of Meconema thalassinum. Classification (NCBI taxonomy): domain Eukaryota; kingdom Metazoa; phylum Arthropoda; class Insecta; order Orthoptera; family Tettigoniidae; genus Meconema; species Meconema thalassinum. Next base: position 112,935,001 of record OX336393.1, read on the forward strand.
GATAGACCTAAGTTAATTACTGATGTAGGCCTATTTGAATTCACATGGTTTGAGGCAGAGAATTGATATAATATCCTGAATTACTTGGATTGTTTCGTTGCCATATAGAGTTCTTTGGATTACGTTTTTTTTTAATGAAAATCTTTCTGGAATCTTACAAATGAAATCAAATCCATAATCTTGTGATGATTTGATCTATTGGAAATAATCCTTGTATCTTAATTGTTTGTATTCAGATCAATGAGCAAATTAACTTAAAATTCATGAAACTGGATTTATCAAGATTGCAGCTAATTCCCCCACATGGTCCTTTTTTATTTGTGCTACTTAATCAGATGGACTATCTCAAAAGATCAGGAGATAAGAGGATTTTATGAAACAAATTAAACTGTCCATTGCTGACATGAATAATTTTATCTATTTATATAAAAAGTCAATGAAATTAATAATCTTCTTGTCTAGACCCAAGACAGTTTCAATAATACTCTTACTGTACTTATATTTTTGATAGTATAACTTAAGATTAAATAATTTTAATGTATGCAGATTTTTTTTTTGGATGTTTGTATAAATGAAATGTGCTTTTCAAAGCAAATTTGTGCAAGAAAAGAGCAGTACTTAGAAACTGAATATGTAATTACAGTATAAGCTTACAGGAGTTTTCAGTATTTTAGTAACTTTGTCTGAGAATTTTATCATTAATGAACATTGCTCCATGAAATAGCTTAACATTATTGTATGTTATTCCACGAATTAGCCTAAAGTTCTTTTGTTGAAAACCTTTTAATGAAATGTTTTGTGCAGTGAGGTATTCACTAAATATACTGGATTTAGAGTTTATTTCATCAATTTTGACAGTTCATTATTTTTTTGATAAAGTTGATTATATGTGTGCTTTTTGTTTTTTCTTATTCATATTTTATTCCAATACAGTACTTTGGTTAAATATTAAATAAACGAAGATGAATTGTTTTATATCTAACAAATAATGTGCTCTTGAGGTCAATTTATATTGATTAAGTATGTTATATAGGATATAGCCATATATTTTAAATTATGGTTACTGACAAATGCATACAGAGTGCATTTTACTTAAGAGTGATTACTTTTTTCATCTATGATTTCCCACACAAAGATTTTCTGTTTAAATATGTGTAGAGTATAAATACAGTATATCTCAAATGTTTAAAAAGGGATGATGACTATTTTTCATTGAGGGTAGTAAGCTTAAATTATATAAATTTGAAAAACCTATTTTGAGCAACCATAAATTACCAAACTTTAATTTTGTATTTTAATTTTTAATAGGTGTATACATTTTGTAATAATATTGGAGTTAACTCACTTGGAGGTATTTGTTAAATTAATTAATTTTAATATTTTCATTTGTTTGAAGTTAGTTTGTGAGTAGAAAAGGAATGTATTTCAGCTGATGCCAAATTGTGAAATTGTAGTCTGGAATGAATCATAGAATTTCGGGATTGATATTTGGAATGAAATTTATTGGTTTTATTTGGAATATTTAATATGATTAACATTTTCATTAGTTTGAAGGATAGTTTGCTTGCTCTTCAAATAGTTGCCTTGTTCTATTTCTCTTGTAGCAAGAACAGTTACAAAACTTAATCTTTTTCTTTCTTGTCAAAAATCATGGCTGACTGTCTTCCCAACTTCCACATATAAGGGATAGCAATATGGAGCATCTGAATCTGCTCTAGAGAGGCAAATGTTTCATGAATGAATGACAGGGGTGTGATGTCATGATAATATTCTGTTCGGCATTCTGATGCTTATTTGAGACATTCTTATGGGAAAATAATTTGCTTATATTTCGCTACTTCTCAGAAACTCTTATTTTGCTTACACACAAAGTATAGGAGATAACCAAAGATTTTCTATTAGTCGTAAAGTAAAATGAACCACAAAATAAATATTGACATGGTTTCAAAATTAGGTGGAAAGCCATTGATCTTTGGAGAGTGGAACAAACACTGGTAAATCGCCTTTTACTGCTTGAGTGAAATATTATTTAAAATACGATTCTACAAACATCTTTTATCAAAAACCCCTCGTTTTTCCTTAAGAAGTGGTTTGAAATACCACAAAGTTGTCAGTGTTTATTATAATCTCTAATAATTACTTTGTTTGATTCAATGATTTTTGTTCTAGTGCTCCTCAACTGTGAAAAAATCCCAGTAAGATTATTTAATTCCATTATATTCATCAGAATACTATGGTGCTGGGTACCGTAGTTAAAAATACATTTTTTGCTGAAATAGCTAACACTAACCTGTAGTTTACTTAAACATCAGCAAATACACACTCACATTAAAATGCGGAAATGGAAGAAAGCTGATGAATTACAATTTAAATTTATTCAAAAAACAGGTTTATTTACTTAATTCCCTATGTGAGGATTTACCATGAGAAATATTAAGTCGACAGTTATTCGTGATATTGATGTATTGTTTTGCTTGTATGTTCAGTAACCTTTTAACTGATTTTTAAACAAGACCTCTTAATGCGCTGAAAACAAACCAACATAAAAATATAATTAAAATGTTACGAATTGTTACGTATTGTTAACATAAATGTTCAGTACAATTTTACTGAGTACACAAAATAATTCAAAATATACGTGTATAAAGTCAGCCAATTTTAGGAAGTTGCGTACAAGTCTGAATTCTCTGATATATAACAAAGGAGAAAAGTTTTAAACTTGTTAACATAATGGTACATGTTTCATTGAAATCACTCTATTTCATGGCGTTATGCCATTCCGTTTTGCTTAATCCTATTTACATGCATTACATTTTGTTCTTATTATTAAATGCATCAGCCTTTGTAATTTTTATCAATATATCACACCCCTAATGATTGACCTGATTTAATTAGGTTTTCATTCATATTTAATTTTATTTCAAAAATCATGGTATGATAATGCAGTGTTTGAAATTGTGTTATCCCAAATTGTAATTGATATTTGTATAACTGTGATTCAAAGGCTGATATCCTTGCACGTTTTCATAGAAAGTTGGTGTTGCGAGCTACTTTGTTGGAATCGTTTTTTTTTTAAATCTTTAGGAATCAAATGGTTTCTCTGTATGACTGGCTGTGTGGTGCACCGGCAATGCCTGCTGTGGCCGAGGCTGCAGGATCAAATCCTGGCATTTGTGGGTGCGCAAATACGAGGGAGCCGTGTCAGTAGGTTTACTGGCACGTTAAAGATCCTCTTCAAGGCAAAATTCTTGCACCCTGGGGTCTCTAAAACCTCAGCTGTTAAAAGGGATTTAAAACCAATAACATTATTTTATTAATTTTTCTATATTTTTGGCACTTCTGGCTGAGTGTAAAATACTGGATCACTTAGAATTAATAATAGTAATAATATTAACATGACACAATAGCTTGTTCATACAGCATCAGAGTGAGTTTGAATCACAGTTATACACAACTTAATTGTGATATTTTGATGTAAGACTTAGTGCATATTCTTTACAACGGGAATATTGGTGAATCAAGCAACATATCTATATTTAGTGCATTAGTTGCATTTTTCCTGTATTAATATCAACATCTTCATGGTCATTTATTATTGTCTCTGTCATGACATTACAAATAGGCCAGATCTTAATGCCGAGAATACTTTTCTTTCCGTGAATTCCTTTGCCAGCCCAGCGTAACTCATTGAGGAAGGGAAAATTAGCATCTAAACTCCAGATGTTTCCTTACCATATTCCTAAAGTATAATTTGAGTAGAATAGAGAAGTTGCCCAAATTACAGTCCCATATCAAAAATCATTTCCTTCTTATGAAGAGATCTGGCAAAAGTGACATGGCTATCATACTACGGTACATACAGTAATTTAAAATTTGTGAACGGCGTGATATTGAACGTGTATTGTAAGTCTCCGGATGGCCGTCCCAATTAAATATATGCAGATATTCCGAAACGAGTAGTTTTTAGTCACACATTCTTAACTTGGCAAAATGATGCATTTAGTAAAAGTTTTATTATTGATGGATACAGAATTAATATTGTTTATTAATATGAATTATATTAATATTAATATTGTTCTTGTTTCGGTATCTCGCCTTGTAACATTAATCACACACAGTAGACAATTGTCGTAGGCCTATCTTTGCAATATGAAATTGTGAGTGTTAGAATAGTGCAGAAAGCTATTGACACGGGAACAAGTTATAAAATGTTCATCATATCTTATTTGCTTTTTGAAATATGTTTATTTAATTTAAATGTTCTTGGTATTTTATTATTATTTATTATTGTTATTATTTGTTATTTACAGTTATTACACTGATAGCCATGCAATCTAGCTATCATTTCTAGGTGCATTTGGTTTTCTTTTTTTAATATGAAATATTTTGTAGGCTTCTTTCCTTTTTTTTATATATTGTCTTGAGCAACACTCTCTTGGCCAAGTGAAGTAACTTTTAGTATGAAGATAATAGTCTGATATGGGGTTTTGTGGTATGGTACAAGTTTGCCCCTTTTCAAGTAAATTTTACGAAGTGCAAGGTATCTGTATATTATTTTTTACTAGTTGAATGATAATAAGGAGCTCTCAAAGTAGCATGCAGCATTTTTTCCATATTATTAAGCACTGAAATAGCATAGCAACTTGTGGTTTTAAAACACTGCATACCTTTATTAGACAAATTCAACAGTGTGATTATTTCAAAAATTGGATTAGTCCTTTTGAAGAATTTAGGCTTACAATAGAAACTTACAATTTTTGGGCATGGTTTTAGTCGCACCTTAATTTGATGACCTTTAAAGTAGTGCACCTTTCAACTTACAGTAGACCTGACCACTTCTGAAATTTAGTAAGATTAAATACATATTTTCTTCCGAAGTACTACTGTCGACCAAAATATTATGTGTACTCGAGTTTGAAGGTTGTTTGTGAAGTAACCAATAGACTTACATAAAATCCAATAACATCATTTCCGTCGTTCTATTTTACGTTAGTTCATGTAGGTTTGGAGTTTTTAATTTATATTTTTATTTTTTATCGCAGTTGGAACACAAAAAGTGCCAGTTTTTAAGCGTGTTTCAACCATGCGGCACATTTAGGAATTATCTCACAAACCCGTCATCAGATCGAATCCAAATTTTAACACAATATACATTGGAATGTTGTATAACTGATTTATTAATTTCAAAATTTTGTGTGTCCAAGAAACAGAGTTATCATTTTTGTAAGGTAACTTTTTCTCGACTCGGGGTGGTTGGAAAATGTAGTTCTTGGTTGCCTTGTAATCCTTATACATCAAAAAGGTATGCTGTATGATTGTGAAATACATAAATTAATTCACTTATTTTATATCGGTTTGTATTTGTATGGGGAATTAAGGCATGGTTCACCTGTTAGCCGCTCCGGTGAAAGCTGTACAACGTTGCCAAGATGGGCTCCATCACCCGTCATGGCGCGCCTCGCTCGGAAGTGATGAGCTCCATATCAGCAACACTGTACAGCATTTCCCGGAGCGGCTAGCTGGTGAACCAAGTCTTAATTCCCCATACAAATACAAGCCGATAAAAAATAAGTGAATTAATTTATGTATTTCACAGTTATACAGCATAACCTTTTGATGTGTAAGCATTACAACGCAACCAAGAACTACATTTTCCAACGACCCCAAGCCGAGAAAAAGTTACCTTACAAAAATGATAGTTCATTCTTGAACACACAAAATTTTGAAATTAATAAACCAGTTATACAACATTCCAATGTATATTGTGTTAAAATTTGGATTCGATCTGATGACGGGTTTGTGAGATAATAATTCTTAAATGTGACGCATGGTTGAAACATGCTTAAAAACGGGCACGTTTTGTGTTTCAACTGCGATAAAAAATATTAAAATATAAATTAAAAATTCCAAACCTACATGAACTAACTTAAAATAGAACGATGAAAATGATGATGTCACTGGATTTTATGTAGGTCTATCGGTTACTTCACAAACAACCTTCAAACTCGAGAGCACATAATATTTTGGTCGACAGTAGTCCAGTTTTCTATATGATTGAATTGTTATTTTTTGAGTCTTTATTCTTTTGTCTGGTTTGATGCAGCCATCGAATCCTCTCTAAGCTAATCGTTTCATCTCTACATAGCTACCCCACTGTACATCCGAGGCAATCTGTTTAACACATTCTAACCTTGGTCTACCCCTACAGTTCTTATCATCGACCCATCCTTCATAACTAAGTTTGCTATTCCTAGGTGTCTTAGTATGTGTCCTACCAACCTCTCTCTTCTCTTCAGTAGCAGTCTCCAGAAACATCCTCTCTCAATCATTTTGATACCTCTTCATTTGCAGTGGCGAAGCTGGAGGGGTATCTTTGAACCTTAGAATACCCATTTCATTCTGAAGGAATATGCACATTTAAATTTTCCTATTTTTCATTGGCATAGGCAAATTAAATCTCTAGTTTTCGGTATTATTCTCTGTAACCACAGTGGGATTGACGCTAGCTGCTCAGCCCGGGACTGGGGAGCCAGTGAGTCTCCTTTGAAACAGGCTCAAGTCACTGTGGGTAGAGAAGACAATTGCACATGCGCTAAGCGGAAGGTCTTTAGCTGAATGCGTCAGCAGAGAGCCTAGGCTCCAAGTAGTGCATTCGTGAGGCGGGCGGTATCTCAGCGTGTGCATGTTCGTTTGTGAGTTATAAATCAAGGATCAGTGTAGTGATTTAATCGTGTAATTAAAATCAAGACAATTTTCTTCATTGTCCTATGAAGAGAATATTTTATGAACAATGGCCTAGAAAAAAATATATCAAGAAACAGTGCACCTAATAAGACTGATTCTTGCCATTCCTGTTTCTACGGCATGGAGTGAACGAAGTATGAGTGCATTGAAGAGAGTTAAGACATTTTTTTAAGGTACTCCATGTCAGATTCTAGACTGAGCAATTTTAGTCGCTATTGAGAAGAGTTTGGTGAACTATCTTTCCAGTGATGCCATTTTCAAAGAACGCATCATTGATAAATCCTTGATGAGCGAAAAACACGACGATTGGAGTTTATCTACAAAAATCTATAAGGTATGAACTTAGAATACCCAGTTGCATGAATATAGCTTCGCCACTGTTCATTTTGTAACCCTATCTGCCCGTCTGATCTTCATCATTCTCCTGTCACCACATTTCAAACGCTTCAATTCTCCTTTTTTCAGCTCCAACAGCCTAAGTTTCACTTCCATAGAGCGCCATGCCCCGGACAAAGGCTTTAAAAAATGACTTCCTAATACCGAACTCTATATTCGATGTCAACAGATCTCTTTTCTGTAGAAATTTGTGTAACAAACTGTTGTGCTGATGTCAGAATTGAGTAAAAGAAATATTTCTGTGATAAATGCCATGGTATAATGCTGCATGTTCTTTTATGAACTCCTTGTTACCATGTATCTGGTTCAAGATAGATATTTCTAGGATCAGACTATGTTTGAGGTAAGTACGTGGGCGACTAACCCTGCACGATTGCGTTTTTTTTTTTTTTCTTTTCTTTTTTTTTTTTTTTTTTACATATCATCCGCTAAATGAATGTTCACTGGTGATAATAATATTGAAACACAAGCTTTTAAATTAATGAAGAGAAATTCTTGTAGATGAGATACTCAGTATCTTTATCAGCTGAAGATTCATTCCTGCTTGCAATAAACATTCATATGTTCTTTTATTGTTTTGCAATATGTAAGTTCCTTAGTTTTGTGATTTGCTGCAAATAAAATGTATATTTGAAAGCTCTGATGTCTACCAGATTTAAACATTTCTCCTCTGTTATGCCGCAATTACTCGACTGAACTAACCTCAACAGTTGTAGCTAGAGACCAGATTATATGCAACACAAAAAACTCTAAATATGCATGCAAATATGCATGGAAATGCTTAAAATATGCATGCAAAGTTCAAAATATGCAATATTCATATAGTAAAAAACTAAGTAATGATTAGTTATATTACTTCAAAAACAACATACACTCGGCAATATATTATATACTTCATCAGAAAAAAGTATCATTTCCAAATTATTTTACATTTTGCTACTATGGTAAACAGAAACGATCAGGTACTGTTTCAAATGTTAAGTAGTAAGATTGTGTTTTCGGTCGCTCAAAACATTTTTATAAGCAGAAATGGACTGCTCTATATTAACTGACGTAACTTGAATTTTTAAATTTATTATTGTTTCTGGCTAAAGTTCACCCGTCCCATTAATAAAACTATCAATTTGTCACAAAGGTTCAAAGCCTGTGTTATTGTTCAAAATGTTTTGAAACCTTTCTTTAAGTTTCCTCGGGAATTCACTGTCCATTCACTAGACCAATTTTATTAATTACCTGAATAGATCAGTCAACGCGATCCTTGAGTTTCAAGCTTTTTAATACTCGCAGGTATATGGGAAAAATGACTGCTGATCAAAGCAATGTTTTTCTGAATACTGGAATCGTTAAATGCTTCCTTGCATTGACAAACTGCTAAAGCCTCTGCACTATCGCGTTTACTACCTTTTGATAGCCTATACAACATCAACACGAGATCGAGCTTGAGCCTGCCCTTTTAGATTTCTAAAATATTGTAAATATAGCCCTAAAAATATTCATCATTACAAGTTTTAGTTAAAATATGCAATAACCGGTGGAAAGGGGCTAAATATGCAAATGCATATACTCCGGTCTCTAGTAGTAGCGTATTGCTCTTAGAGGTTATTTCTCCTGCAGTTCCTAGCATTCCTGTATTCACTCCTGTACCACAAAATTTGTCATAAGAAGGTGGCTGTCACAATTTTAAAATATTCAGTAAATGATGTTTAAAAAAAGTTTATTCTGTTTACCAAATTTATTTTCAAAAATAATAATCGGTTATATTTGTTTACTTTCCTACTACCTATATAATTTTTCAACCTTTTTAACTTATACCAAGAGTTTAAAAAAAACATTTTGGTTGGAAATATAAACTTTGATTTCCAACTATGTCCTGGAAAGATGGACTGTTCCTTGGGAAGACCCTTTTTAGTTGAGCAAATCATTTCCATATCAGCCAGTTGGATTAAATAAAATCTCTCCGGAAAATGAACAAAATTGTGAAGAAGTCAAAAGATAGAGCGATTCCTATTTTGGCTTGTCCAAGAGTCTCTGAACATTTCAGTGTGTCAATTTTCATGGGCAGATGATTGTAATAATATAATGAATTTTGAAAGTTATCTAGCTTGCTGGATCAACAAGCTCTCTCACAAATCGTCAGAATCAAACGTAAACAATTATTAATGTCGTAGGGACTATGATTTTGAGTAATCCAAGTGTTCTATCTAGGAAAAGGCAGTAGAACTCCAGAACATTTCTTTAAGAACAGTGGACAGGTAAGTTATATTCTCATGCCATGTTTTCCTTTTTGTTTGTTGTTTGTTTGTCGTGTGACCTCCTGAGAGGCCGAGTGCAGGTCTTTCTAGTCGACACCTGTGGGCGACCTGCGCGTTGGGATGAGAGATGGAATGGATGAAGATGAATGAAACTGGGCAAGGATGTGGAAGGAAGCGGCCGTGGCCTGTCAGAAGGTACCGTCCCAGCATTTGTCTGGTGTTGAAAATGGGAAACCACGGAAAACCATTTCAAAGACGGCTGACGGTGGGGCTCGAACCCACGCGTCTACCGAGTCAGCAGATAGCTTGGCCCCATGACCTAACGCGCTTTAGCCAGCGTCGCCACTACCGCTGCCATCGTAATGTACAGGCCATCATGCAGCGACCATGACCAAGTGATCAGCTGATTGATAGGGGTGGATAAGTAACGACCAGTTTGCTTAACTGTGTGTGGTTTGTGCTGATGTTTATACATTTCATTTAGTGTCAGAGTGAAAAGCAACACGTAAGAACGCTACTACTTCCTTGTCCCAGAATGAGGTTTACTCCGTTTGTTTTCTGAAGCAAATGTTCATTTTGTAGATAGGTAATTAGCCTATATCTATAATATGTTTGAGTTGCATGTTTGCCACCACACTTATTAAGGTTATGGTTCAGTCAAAACCTTTACATCGCTTATTTTCGACAAATGCAGGTTTTTTGGGTGGTAATAACAACTCTATTTGTTCATTGAAACAGTTATTCCTTCCCAGGTCCCTGGTATGCCAAGAAGTTGTTGCGTTACCGGTTGCAAAAGAAACTATTATGATGGAGGAGATTAGGTCAGCCTATATGCTTTGTTTTTCCTTTGCCGTCGAAAAATTAAGAAAGCAATGGATACTTAAAATTCCTAGAAAAGATTTGCACATTACAGGGAAGACAAGAGTGTGTGTTAAACATTTCCCTGAAGGTAAGATACTTCGGGAGATAAGAGGTACCGTTACTCGTCTTGATGGTAATTTATAAGTTACGGTAATATGGTTTCAATATTGTAGTATGTTCAATATTATAGTATGAAGTTCCTAAATGTCAGCCTACGCTAGGACTGGAAACCTTTCTAACATGATAATGCTGAGGTTAAAATACTTGTTAGGGCCTACTTATGTAAATCAGACAGGTGAAAATGAAAATCCACAGCCTGCTTCCAGTCTCCGACCGGGTCAGGAATGGAATGAATGAAGCCCCCATCTAGCGGCGAGGATATGAACTGTGCCGGCTGCCGAGGCCTGACGCACTCCTCCGGGGCAATGATTAAATGAATGACAGATGAAATGAAATGATAGTGGAGAGTGTTGCTGGAATGAAATTTTGACAGGGAAAACCGGAGTACCCGGAGAAAAACCTGTCTGCCTCCGTTTTGTCCAGCACAGATCCCACATGGAGTGACCGGGATTTGAACCACGGACTCAGCGGTGAGAGGCCGGCGTGCTGCCGCCTAAGCCACGGAGGCTCCAGACAGGTTATATTCAGTATTCAGCATCGGTTGAAGTCGGTCCAAGTTAACTTTTTGTCCAAGATGTGTCTCGTTCAACCTCAAGTGAACATAATTTTTTGTGGTAGCATTTATGTAGGCTGCTGTATTTAGATTAATGGGATTGTTAGCAACCTATCTACCTGATTTCTAGATCCATGGTAAATTGAAAATGTGTGCTGTTAGGTTGGGTTCTGTTTAGGTCACATAAGAGGTGGTCTGTGCATTGATTAGTTAGAGATTGGTTACGTTGTGCATCATGAGCCACGAGTAGTTTAGAATGTGATTTGTTGAATAGCCTAGAGTGATGTTGGGTTTTCTCAGGCATTTAACCTTAAAGTGGTGAATAGTGACGATCAGAATTGATCAGATAAAAACTTATAAACTTGTGATCTACAAATTAATAGTAGTTCCCCTTGAGATCATATATACATAGGTCTACATTTTAGGAGAGAGATATTTTGGTGTGATTACCTGTAAATAATATTGTAAGTTGAATCTCATTAGATCATCGTTCACACTTAACTTGGTACGAGTCAGATGTAGCCACTGAAAACAAGTCTCTACTCTGCATTGTTCAGTGTTCACTTAATAATTATTATAATCACACTCATGACTCACATCATCACTAAATCTCTAAAATTTCTGAATATATCTGTGTAGGAGCTGAATTTATGTAGACATGTAGGCCTATGGTAGGTAGATAGGCTACATTAGTTATTAATTTTTCTGTACTGTAGCTTACACCATAAGAGGTTAACATCTAGTGCTGGTATCACAACAGTAGCTTAATACTGACTGAAATGATGGCACTTAGATTAGAATATTCTAAATGGTTCCACACTTTATACATGGGTGAAGATATTCATTCGAAGAAAGTGCTATGGAGACAGTAGCTTGTCAGTTTTTTTATGTATAACAAAAGTGTTCTGAGGTGCAGATTAGTTTTTTGAGCTGCGCATTGACATTTTGAGCTTCACAGATATGTTTTTGGAGGTGCGCATTGACTCTTTAAGCTGCACAGTTTAGTTATTGAGCTGCTCAGATTAGTTTTTGAACTGTGCACATCTGGAAATAGGTTGAGATTTGTTTTGTTTTCTTGCTGAAGGGTCAGCTAGTAGTTATTTTATTCAGAGAAGATACTCTGTTAAGTAGTCCTGAATTTTGGACCTTATTCCATGCAATTTTTCTGATGGTCAAGTAGAACAGTAGTGAATTGGTACATACAAGTAGGCCTATATGCGAAGAACTGGTTCTTCAACCTTATTTTTCTGACAGGAGGCCAAGGCGGACATAGTGGTTTTATACATAATTATGTTTATTCGAAGAAGGGTCAGCAAGGTATATCTATTATTTTGTAAAATAGATAATTGGAGAAAGTGCTATGGAGACGGTAGGTTTTCATTTTTTTCTAGTAGTATATAACAAAAATGTTCTGTTATGTTTTTTAACTTCTTTTATCTGGAAATAAGGTGAGATTTGTTTTGTTTTCTTGCTGAAGTAACTTAGTGGTTTTATTCAGAGAAGATCCTTGGTTATGTAGCCCTGATTCTTGGTGGTCAAGTAGAACCGCAGTGAATTGGTACATACAAGTAGGCCTATATGCGAAGAAGTGGTTCTTAAACCTTATTTTTCTGACAGGAGGCCAAGGGGGACATGTGTTTTTATACATAATTATGTTTATTCGAAGAATGTCCTGTTTTGTGAAAGTCATTCATTTTTGTGAGAAGAAATGAAGTTGGACAACAGTGATTTTTACATTAGTTTTTTTTTTTTTGTAGGATCCTCAGTAAAGTGACATTGACTTCTTGAAATTTAACAATTTTTCTGACAGGTCAAGGGGGATAACGGTTATATTGTACAAGAGATACTTATTAATGGTGTCCACAGGCAGGAAAAGTCAGAAATTTTGTTTTTGGTCAGGAAAAGTCAGGAAAAAGTGTGAAAAAATGGTGTGAATCAGGAAAAAATGGTGAAAAATTTTAGAAAGTCAGGAATTTTATATTAACCATACAGTATTTTGTGTTTTACAGTCATATTTTGATGTTACTAGTTCAACTAATCTCTGAAGATAAAAATCAATAACTCACTGGACATTATGGTAAGTTTCCATTTTTACAATACATCATAGTAAAAACCTCCTTTACCTATATTTTGTATGCTTTTTTTGGCGTTGGCGTAGGGATGTGGCGACCCCATCACTATAGTTTAGGTTATTAAGTACATAAGTTATATGTTAGTTATTGTTGTTTTAAGGGGCGGAACTACGAGGTCATCTGCCCCCCCCCCCATTAAGTACTTTGATTTATGTGTTATTGCATTATAATTTACCTTAATTTCTATTTTAAATGAATAAAGAGGCGAGTGTTGGGCAAATTCTGCAAATGAAAAAATATATAAATATTTTTGCTCAATAAACCTTTTTTTCCGATGTTACGATGACTTCGCAAGTCAGGAATTTTGTTGAAAAATGGTCAGAAAAATTGACATTGAAAATTCTGTGGACACCATGTTATTGGAAGAAGATCTTCATTAAAGTAACAGTGGCTTTTGGCCCCAATTACTTTTATTAGTGCATAAATATACAAAAATGTAAAAGTATATATTTATATCTGGATTTTGCTGGTATTGTTTAGAGAGGAGAAATAATTTTCGTAACTTTGTTTTACTGTTTGTCAAGAATGGCAGATTTCTTACTTAGCCTTTTCTCTCATGCAAGTGGAGAAGTGAATAGCTAGTATTTTTGTAATAATGCTATTCTTTTTTACTGGTGAGTAAGGAGACTGGCAGTTTTTTGTGGGTGAGATCCATAAAGGAAGTTACCTTCTCTGTTGATTTTTTTCTGGTAAACATGGTCTAGAAATGAATATTTCTGTTGCTACCGTATATAATGATTTTTGGGGGCATAGTTTTCAAGAGGACAGTAGGAGGGGGGCTGTTTCTCTAAAAGAAAGGAAAATGAAGTACAGAATTAGAGATGAACATAATAATTTGATATCTTATCCTTGCAAGAGATTCTGAAGTTATGTTGAATTTTATAACTTAAGTTCAGTTCGAGGGTTTTTCTGGCAGTAGGCACAGACAAGTGTACCTGTCTATGTATTGTTTCTGTGGGTACATAGATTTATTTTATTAACAAACTGTTCCTGCAAATTGTTTTGTGTATTTAATAATCGGGAGCCTCCGTGGCTTAGGCGGCAGCACGCCGGCCTCTCACCGCTGGGTCCGTGGTTCAAATCCCGGTCACTCCATGTGAGATCTGTGCTGGACAAAACGGAGGCAGACAGGTTTTTCTCCGGGTACTCCGGTTTTACCTGTCAAATATTTCATTCCAGCAACACTCTCCACTATCATTTCATTTCATCTGCCATTCATTTAATCATTGCCCCAGAGGAGTGCGTCAGGCCTCGGCAGCCGGCACAGTTCATATCCTCGCCGCTAGATGGGGGCTTCATTCATTCCATTCCTGACCCGGTCGGAGACTGGAAGCAGGCTGTGGATTTTCATTTTTCGTTTAATAATCGAATGTTTCCTTCCTTCAATCCCGAGTTTAGTCATATGCGATTTATCGACGTTGTGGCACATCTTGAGTAACTGTTTCAATGCCTCTTTTTATTGATATAACATTTACATGCTGCAATTTTGCCCTGTCTCTGTGCGTCAACGTCCTAGTAAGTTCACAGACGATGTACCATTTTGTTCACTCGTAAAATGCCCGCTACAACTGCAGGATTCGAACTAGCGGAGCGATAATTAGGCCTATTTAGTGGTAACTTATCTGACTGCCCGTGAACTCCAAATAGTATTAACATTTTCCTATAAATACGAAATAATATTCGCTTTGGAGTGACTGCGTGTGAAAGGAGCCGTCCAACTTGCTACTGGGGCTGTAACGACCCTAAGGGATTTCGGAAGGAAATCGGCCGTGAACCTATTGAAAGGAACCGTCCCGGCATTTACCTGGTGATGAAAATGGGAAACCATGAATGAATGACAGCCGAGGTGGGATTCGAACCCACGCTTTACCTATGCCAGCGAGGCTCGAGGTAGCCCGTTAACGGCCACTGCGGCCGGTTTATCTTGATATTTGCGCCATCCAGTGCTATTAGGAGCACAGCCGCTGTTGTTATGTTCAACTTCACCACATTTATAATTAGATATGTTATGTCAAAGAGAAATATTAATACAAATGTTCATTCAATTGAATGGCAAGCAGATTGGATATCTTGACAGGACATAACCATTGTTCACGTGATGGAATTTCTCCTCGATGGGAACTGCAAATTCAAAGACTTCCTCAATGATTTCTCGAGGCTTAGCAGACTTGCTTATTTAGCATGTACTGTAGTATGCCAATTGAATGATTTTAATTCAAGTCAGAAAGAAACTTCGGTTTACTCTTTTCACATCCAAGACAAAATCGATGAAACAATTAAGAAAATGAGTATATGGGCACGCCGAATCAGCAAATCCGAATTTGATTCTTTCCCAACACATCATGATTTTCTGTTTTCAAATGAAGAAATACTAACGGACAGTGTGAACAATGTAGCCTAATGGCAAAACAGCTGGAATTGCTTTGATCCATACGCAGATCTTTTCCCCCTCTGGTTGAGAAAATTACCTGGATCAGAAATCCCTTCTTTTAGAGACTGAACGTGAACTGCCATGCCTTGGGGAAACTCAACTGGAAGTACCTTGTGACGCTTATTTAAAGACTAGATCACAACTCCACATCTGATCGATTTCTGGATCCATGCACACCCTCAATGCTATTTCTACAAAGGCAGTACTTACGAGTAATGCCTTTTACAACATGTATGAGAGTAGCTTTTCTGCCCCCCTTAGAAATCAAAACTAAAAGGTCCTTCGACTTGGTCCGCTTGAAGCAGACTTAAAACGCTTGGCCTCGGAAAAATGGCACAATCCGTTCCACTGATCCAGTAATTTTTAGTGTCACATTAGTTTTTTTTTTAATTTAATTTTTGTGCATTTAGGAAGTATATTTATGTCAATAAATAATGTTTAACATGCTAACATGACAAAATTCTCTTTTGCTTACTGAATGAAGTATTATGTTCCGTGGCTAGGGGCTCCTTAGACATGCTTATGATATGCCGAGAGGCAACGAGTCACACGCAGTTTGGGAAACCTTGATCAGTGTTGGAATTGGATGGTCAAGTATCCTCATGGTAGGTGATATATGAACATTTCTTCTTCTTCTTCTTCTTCTGATCCCTTGTGCCTTCAAGCGTCGGGGAAGCCTCGTTCTGTCCATCTCTGCCACTCCGATCTATTTTCACAGAATCTCTTCATTTCCAGCATTGTTTTCCCTCGCTTCTGTCCGATTTTCTCAATTCTGTCATCCCAAGTGGTACGGGGTCGTCTTCTTCCTACTCTCCCTTCCACTCGCTTTTCTCTCTTGTTCCATCCTCCTGGCATGTCCATACCACTTCAACTGACGTTCCTCAATCACCATACCTATCGCCTTCTTTTGTCCTGCTTCTCTCATTCCGGATCCCATCCCTTCTAGTCCTCCCCACTGCTCGCCTTGTATACTTCATTTCAGTGGCAGTGATCTTACTGAGATGCTTGTCTTGCAGTGCTAAACTCTCTGTGCCATAACCGTATTGTAAATCTGCATTTTGGTCTTGATGCTTATCTCATTCTTCCCTACTATTGTATTATTCATCTGATAGTAGGTTGAGATGGCTTTTTTAGTTCTATTGAGTACCTCTTGCTCTATTTTCCCATCAGTACTTAATATGATGCCAAGATATTCAAAAGTTTCTACTTTTTCGAGAGGTCTTCCTCCACAAATTATGTCAAATTGTTGTTCCTGTCTGTCCAGTTTTGAGACCCACATTACTTTGCTTTTATCTGTATTCACTACCATTCCTTTCCTTTCCAATTCTTCATACCATTCCACCACTGCCTGCTGAAGTCTTTCTGGTGTAGGCCTATCAGCTATCACTATTATATCATCTGCGTAGAGGAGTGCTTGCAAGTATACAGGTCTTAGTCTCCACATACCAAGCTTGGTCCTATGGATTCGCCGCTTACATATTTGAACCTTTTGTACACATTGTAAGTAGAATACATAGTTTTATTTTGAACTTCCTTACACACTGTATTTTACATGTCATGCAACTTTCTCTACTTGATTTATGCTGATATTAGTTATTTTCACTGCTTTTTTCTTTGTTATTAACAATTTTGAGAAGCTTACGTGTATAATATGTCACCGATAATATACTGTGCCCGTTAGTCCGGAGACTAACGCCCACATATGCGAGAATCTCGAAAACTGTTGAGCACCAGACTCAAATAAATCTCTGGGAAAACTGGTTATGGGCTAATGGTCCGAACTGAATTCGAGATCCCCGCTTGAATATAAGGAGGATAAAAAATGACACACAAGATTCACAGAAACCTTCCACTTTTATTAAATAAGAGAAATGTCATGGCACTCCTGCATAAATCTCGAGGGCAGCTAAAAATGGAGTCTCTTGCCCTGAGATTCCTACTATCTATACTCAATAAATGACACTTCATTCTCGAGTCAAGATGTTCGGCGTAAAGTATCACACTCGGCGCACTATGAGCATGATATCGTTCCCAAAAGTAAGCTGAGCTACAGAGATTCCGGTTGCTGTTTCATACTGCCCAGCGGCGTGACTTGTGATCTAGCTTGCCACGGTGGGCGAGTGGATAGCTTGTCGGTCTACTAACCCCAAGATTGCAGGTTCGCTCCTGGCCGTGGTAAGTGATTTTTGAAAGGCGGCAAAAATACGACACGCATGTCATAGGATGTTGGTATGTCAAAGAACCCATTTGAATTCAGTAGGCCGTGTTCATAATGGAAACATTAATCTCGGGAGTTTCCGCCAACACAAAGTTCCTCATTTCTCTACTAGAAAGCAGTGGCGTAGCGTGAACTTTTGAGCTGGGGACGCCAAAGTTTTAAACGACAGTTAAACTAAGGAACAAATCAAAAAGCTAATACAGTATGAAAGATACTGTCACATACCTCACACAGTCTTGTACTTAAGCTCCATTCGTCTTTTCTTATTTTCTGCGAAAACGTCTATGATGTGTTCAAGAAATGCGGGCTCTGATGAAAGCTCACCTTTTATTTTTATTTTTTTTCAATAGCCAATGAATTATACACGACAAGCGACTATTGCTCATAGAATTTCTAAGGTAGGTTTTAATTCTTTTCAGCGTGCTCATGCTGCGTTTACTACTAGCTGTAGTAGTTTGTTGGTTGGTTGGTTCTTATGTTTAGGGGCTGCGACAACGCGATCATGTAGCCCCGTGTACTTTGGGTGTGTGTAGAATCTGTCTGAAAACCGGTGTTAATTGTGATGACTGTATTAGTGTGAGTTATCTGTTTTTTATTTAAGTACAGACTGCAACTTAGAATGTTTCAAATAGTTCCTACTTTGGTCGCCAAGCGCCACCGTCAACGACTACAAGGCCAAGTTCAGAACTTAGCTACTAGACGCCACCGCAGTCGGCTCTTGGCAACGAACGTAGAAACCTAAGAGCGTTGTTTACATTCTTAACCTATCCAATTTAGCTTCACACAGGTGTAATTAGTGGATGGTTCTTTAACATGCCATAAATCTATGACATGCGACCGCCGGCTTTACTTCCCTTCCGAACGAAGGCATACTGAGGGATTTTTAACGCTCTTAAAAAATCCGACGGCTTCGGCCGGGTTTGAACCCGCTATCTTGGGCATAGAAGCTCAGCATGCCACCAACTACGCCACCGATAGCTGTAGTAGTTGGAATAGTCAGTACAAAGCGTAGTAGTTTAGTTACTTCCTGATAGATGGAGTCAAGACCGTTCGTAACAAAATATTTTAAAAGATCTTTTAGAGCTAAATGCTTTGTCTGATCTGGATAAACAATGTGAAGTTCATTTATAGTAATTGGTTAACATTAAAGAATGGATACTGTTTTACCAAAAAATCTAATTTGCTCTGGGGGAATGTTTCGGGGTATTTTTAGCCTATTTTCAATTTTGAAAAAATAGGCTTATGAGATCACCTTTTGTCCGTGTTTGTGTGTGTGTGTGTAATTCGTGTGTGT
Source organism: Meconema thalassinum (assembly GCA_946902985.2). Taxonomy (NCBI): domain Eukaryota; kingdom Metazoa; phylum Arthropoda; class Insecta; order Orthoptera; family Tettigoniidae; genus Meconema; species Meconema thalassinum. Next base: position 112,954,002 of record OX336393.1, read on the forward strand.
GTGTCCCCCTAATAAAATCGAAACGGCTGGAGCGATTTCAATGAAACTCGGGAAGTTCATAGCACTATTCCCGGCGACCTCGACCGTGCCCTTCAAATTTTGTTACGTCTCTCCAATCCAACATGGCGGCTGTGCGAAATATTTCACTAGCATTCAATATCTCCGAAACTATTACCGATATCGCCCTGAAATTGTGTACGGTGATAAAGGGCACTACTAGAAGTTCACCTATGAGACTTTCAAAAACCTGGTGACTACAAAACCAACATGGCGGCCAAGCGAATTTGAGATATTTAAATAGACTTTTCTCGCGAATTAACTATCTAAATGTAATGAAACTTGGTACAGCAAATGTTTATACACATTGTAATGCACTGGAGTCTAATTTAGTTCAATTGTTTACATAACCTCAAAATGGCGGCTGTGCGAAATATTTCACTGACATTCTATATCTCCGAAACTATTACAGATATCACCCTGCAATTTTGTACGGTGATAAAGGGTACTGATACAGGTATACCTATGTATATTTCATAAACCTGTAAAGTACGAAACGAACATGGCGACCAAGCGAATTAAAAATATTTTAATAGACTTTTCTCGTGATTTAACTCTCTGAGCGCAGTGAAATGTGGTACAGTAATTGATTTTGTAGATTGTAATGCACTGCCATCTAATTTAATTCAATTGCTTACATAACCTCAAGATGGCGGCTGTGCGAAATTTTAAAATTAAGTTTTAATTTCTTGTGTCGTAATCATGCGATCGAAGTGAAAGTTTGAATTATGAACCTAGGCAATAATTGTCCTTGAATGGTACATAACGCACATAACACTCCTAAATGGTGAGCTCCCGAAATATTTAGACGGTTCTCAATATCTATGAATCTTTTACAGCAACCAAACTGAATTTTTTAATGTTCATAGAGACTATGAACATATGTTCACCTATAGGACTTTCAGGAACCTGGTGAGCACAAATCCAACATGGCGGCGACGCCAAGTATAAATATTTAAATGGACGTTTCTCGCGAATTAACTATCCGAGTGCCGTGAAACGTTGCACGTTAAATGCTTATACAAATGTTGATCCACTGGCATCTAATTTATTTCAATGGTTTGCATTATCACAAGATGGCTGCTGTGCGTAATTTTAAAATCTCGTTTTTACTTCTTGTTGTCTAATCATGCGATTGAAGTTTGAATACCACACGTACACAATAATCTTAATGTAATAGTACAAAAATAAAAATCCAACTAGGCGACCATCTGAAATATTTAGACGGTTCTCAATATCTACGAATCTGTTACAGCAATTAAACTGAAATTTTGTATGTTGATTGTGGCAGTTAACATAAGTAGGATATATGAAAATAGGCTGTATAGTTCTTCGCGGAACTACTTGTTAAACTTCATTTTCTTGTACTAACTCTATGAAATTTAGATGAGTGCGATCTTCAAATCTACTTTTCATTTGAGCTGTTAGTGAATCTACTATTCCAAAAGACAGCACTCTCAAAGTGTTCTTTTGATTGCCATCATACATTACGTTTTCATTCATCTGGATGCTTTTTTTGAACGCGTATGTCAGTGAGATCTTCATTTCTTGAGTTTTCTATGCTTTTGACGACAGCCGCTTTCTCATTATGGCAAGTTACAATACTCACTGTCGATGATTGTAACAATTTGAAAATATGATCAGTGTAAAAGAAACAAGCTTCGAATACACATAGGTAATATACAAAGATTGGGTCATCCATATGTTATTTGAGACCAATGGCACAGTTCACAGAATCGTCATCCCATTCACTATTTTCATCATAAATAATTTCATCAAAATACATTACAATTCTTGGAAATGTTTAATAATGGTGAAAACTGCCCTCGAATGAAAATTCCATCTCGTATTGCTTGCTCGTGGAAGCTTAAATCCTCTTTTGGTCAACAAAACTGTCCTTTTAGAAGATTTGCTGAAAAAACTGTGAAAAGCAGTCAAGGTACAGACAAACAAACGAACCTGATTTATTGTTTTTGAGCCGTACAGGAGTACCAAATTTAATTGGTGGGCGTAACAATGGACGAAAAGAGCATATGGGCAAAACTGTTTCATTAGCTTTTGAACTCCTCCTTATCTGCCTGCCATTACAGCTGCGCCATCGTATGTCTGGCTTACGCCTTTTTCTCCATTTACTTCCCAGTCAAGTAAAACTTTGTGCACGATTTCTGACAATCCCGCAGCTGTTTTATTCTTGGAAACGTCATAAAAGCCGACGAATCTCTCCTCTATTCTATCATCCACACAATATCTAAATATTATGCTCATCTGGCTCTTACATGACACGTCTAATGTCTCATCCGCTTGTATGGATAGAAAGGGGGGATTCATTTATTTCTGATTTGATTTTTTCATTTAATGCAATTGTTTTAACTTCTATCAAGTCATTTTGAATGTCTGGAGATGTTCCTTTTAATAATGATGATGACTGTAAATGGTCTCTAACTATCGATTCATTTTGAGCGAGCAGATTCAACAATTGCAAATAATTACCCTTGTTAATAAAACTTTCATCTTCTCTATGCCCTCGGAAGGCTAGTTCTTGTGTACTGAGAAATACTACAGATTGAATAAGTCGTCGCGCATACTGCCTGTTTGAAGACACGATCTCATTATGTTTTACTGCTTGTAGTCGAGCAACTTCAGAAAATGCATGCTCAATGCGAGTTTTACCTAGCAGATGGTATGCTTCACAATGTAACAAATGGTATTTTGAAGACTGGTGTTTTACAGCTCTGTTAATTGAATTATTCAGGTCCGAAATTCCTTCTGTTGCACCATTCAGTATCTTTCGGCCCAGTTAGCCAGGAAAACCTGTCATACCAAGAAAACTGAAAACTCCGTGTGCGATTTTTACCAGCTTCTTTAATTGATAAATTTGGCTTTGGTCTTTTTGTTTTTAATTCACATCGCTGTTCATATGATAAAGTGCTCAAAGGAGTTGCCTTTAGAAAATTAATAATATTCGAGTCCTGTGAACTTACTTCAGTCATATTGGCAGCATTAAACACACTCACGCACAATTAAAATTAACTACACTTTACAGTTCGAACTAGCACTAGCGCAGCGATTGGGCCATTGAGTTAACAGAACAGTGATCATCTGATCATACAAAGTTTACGCCAGTGGGTGTCAACCAGATAGGATTTATTTGGCACCATCGGTGTAGTACGTAATCTGTGGTTTACGCCAGCCAAACGCCGGCGTACGGAAGCACTTTCCTTCCGAGAAGCAAGAATGAACTCGCGCATGCGCTGATCCGTGGCCTGGCCGGGGTGGTACATAGCTCCTGACGCCAAGAAGTTCTGGCGTACAAGAAAAGCAAAGCACAGCAGTGGACCGTGGCTGGGCTAAGACTAGTTATATGGTGGGTGCGGAAATAAAATAACTAAGCGCCATGTAATATGCTATCGCCGCATTTATATAAATTAAAAACGATGTTATATTTTACTCTTTGATGAATACACATTCTAATTTTTAAATCAGGGAACGCCCGGCGTATCGGCGTATTATAGCGCTACGCCTCTGCTAGAAAGCGCTATAGTGTTCAAGGAGCTTGGATATCTAACCTCCTTGACTTTCATAGTGATTCAAGGAACAACGAAATTCGACATGCAAGCTACCCACTGGATGTTAAATTACAAAGCTTGCACCCGGCACCGAGGCCGTACGATATTATTACTTGTGATCTCAATGACGTAATATGCTTTACCTTTTATAGTTAATATCTCCTCAACGCGTTGTGCGATTTACTTGATTCTTTTTGCCAAATAGTCATAAAATTAGTGGCTATTTCATAGTGTGGTTCTTTTCTCTGCTATGCAGCTGGGTAAGTCTTCATGGTGTCCACAGGCAGGAAAAGTCAGGAATTTTGTTTTTGGTCAGGAAAAAGTGTGAAAAACTGGCGTGAGTCAGGAAAAAATGGCGAAAAGTATTAGAAAGTCAGGAATTTTATATTAACCCTAGAGTAATTTGTGTTTTACAGCCATATTTTGATGTTGCTAGTTAACTAATCTCTGAAGATAAAAAGCAATAACTCACTGGACATTATGGTATATTTCCATTTTTTAGTACATCATAGTAAAAACCTCTTTTACCTATTTTCTGGCATTGGCGTAGGGATAAGGCGACCCCATCACCCAGCACATTGCACTTTATTTTGTATTTTAAATGAATAAAGAGGCGAGCGTTGGGCAGCTATGGGGATGGTGGAGGCTGCAAACTTACAAAGAAATATGTAGGCCTATATTTGTTTCCACAATAACCCTCTTTACCGATGACTTCACGAGTCAGGAATTTTGTTGAAAAATGGTCAAGAAAATTGACATTGAAAATTCTGTGGACACCATGGACTCATGTTCGACTTCTTGTTATTTGCTGCGACTGCGCGCGCTAGCAGTGGACTGGCTAGCTTCCAGGCGGCGGTTGTTTGAAAGTCTGCGCGTGGCGCTACATTCAAACTCTCAAATGGCATGACTGCACCAGGGCCACGGGTGCAATACTAAATCATCGCCGACTTTCAATTCTGGGAAGTGATATCGAATATTGTAGGGTATAAATTAGCCATTTTGATGAAACAGACTACAACCTGATCTGTTATGGACAGGACATTGACCTCAAAGGGCAGAAATTGAGGTTTGGTTATCAGGATGGTTAGGGTTCTAAATCATCGGATGAATGTACTGTAAGTGGTCAATTGTACACTAGTGTCCAAAAGTTAAGTATAATCACTAAACGAGGCCTCATAGGAATGTCAGACGGATTGCTTAACAAACGGAAGCTGAATCACACACCATGTGTCACAAAACGTATAAAAAAACTGTCAGAACGAGAACGGTTCTGATAGCTAAGGTACACCTTTGACAACGACTAACAAAACTTGGCAATGTCTTCCACGACAAAATATGATGTTAATAGGGTGTATGGTTACCCCTTACGGCCACACATGCTTCGCAGCGACGTGGCATGCTCCCTATCAGATGGTCCAAGAGCTCTTGTGGCAGTCGATCCCATTCCTCCGAAAGGACAATGCGAAGGTCTTGGAGGATCCTTGGTGGAGGCTGACGGGAAGCAATTCGCCTCCCCAATGCATCCCAGGCATGTTCTATGGGATTCAGATCCGCAGACCTCTCTGGCCAGTCCATGCGATGAATGTCTTCCCCAGGCAGATATGCATCCACCAGAGCAGCGTGGTGTGGTCGGGCATTATCGTCCATTAATAGTAAGTCTGGACCAACCGCAACTCTGAAGAGTCGAACATGTGGTCTCAGTACCTCATCCCTGTATCTCCGAGCGTTCACAGTATTCCTCGGAGCACCCATGAAGATGTGCAGGTCTGTACGGCCATCCAAGATGATGCCGCCCCACACCATGACGCCACCACCACCACCACCATACTGGTCCCGTTCCACGATGTTCCTGTGGTTGTATCGGCTACCCGGTTCTCTCCAGATTAATGTGCGACGGGAATCGTTCTGCAAACTGAAGCGTGTCTGTGCTGGAGTGAGCGGGACGCACACCGCTGGACGTCTGGCAAACAGCCCTGCTGTTCTGAGCCTCCGGTACACAGTTTGCCGGGAAAGTGCAACCCCTGAGACGGCTGCAAGCTCCGCCGACAATTGTCTTGCAGATGCACTCCGATTTCGTCGGGCGGTTAAGGTCAGATGGAAATGACACTTTGTGGCTCATTCAAGGATACGGCGACTTCGATCTGTGTCTGGCCTGCTTCCAGGCGCCCGAGTATTCTACCCTGTAAAACGGGGTCAAAATGGCGTCGTTGTGCCATTATGCTGTCTCGTTCCCCACGAGACTACACTCCGCACACTATAACAGGACATAGCCTACACGACAGAGGGAATATGGGGCTCAGGCACTGGCTGTGTTTACCTTGCGGTTACGCCGCTAGTCAAAGCAAGGAGTACTCCTTCCCTATACAGAGCGAACACGTAAGGTTGGTAGGTGCATATGTCGTGCTATTCGCTGTCTATTTACTGTTGCCCTGCTTACTTGTGCTTAACTTTTGGACACTAGTGTATATACTTGGTTCGGAAGGGTGACGGTTTTGGAAACTGTTTGTGGGTGAGGACCTCCACTTCTGAGATTTACTTCCACTGTTGGCTTGTTCGAAAGTTTTTAAAACTTATACTCCATAATTAGGATTGCACTTACGGTATGCCGATATCTTGGGTGTTTGTTTTATGTTATTGGCTTCAGTTAAATGGAAAAGCTGCAGTCCTTAGTTGAATGTAAATTTACTCGCACGGCCCTTTAACCTTCGGGCGGGCGCGCACGCGGCAAATTGGCCGGGTTTAAAAAAAAGACGCGCTACTTTGCTATACTCCCGTGAGGGACAACCACGCCCCTATGTATTCTCTAACTACTATCTAAGACGTCAGATGGCAGGCCAACACCACCTCAGACTTGTAGAGGGATTGCGCAATTCATTACGGAAGTTGCCTGTGTCACGGTAGGAGGTTCGACCAGCCACATTGCCGCCGCGCGCCTAACAGTGCTAAACGCGTACCGTCCACCACACACAATGTAAGTATTTATTTCTTTACTTTTTACTTGATTTATAATATTATATGATGAATTGCTCAAATATCATATATTTCAGGGTGATATATTTTTCAAATATTTATGCTTTACACATCTATTTCGCTGTCCTCCCTTTCCCTCGTTCCCTCGTTTTTACTCTGTAGGATTTTATGAATACCTACGATTTACTCAATCTTCACTTTTGGGTTTCAGGGAACCTTACCTCAGACCTGAAGATATTTCTACAATTCTTCAAGAGTTGGAGGAAGACGAACGAATGGACCAGCTAGAAGATCTAACGGAAGACGATGAGAATGATCCAGATTTCGAGACTGAAGAAATACATGTGGACGACCACGACAGTGAGTCTGAAGTGGAAATTGAAAGTGAAGGTGAAGAAGACGCTGAAAATAGCGAGAGTCTTCGATTTTTTATCGGTAAAGATGGAGAAACATGTGGGCAAATCAACCTGTCGCAAATCTTGTAAAAACAAGGGGAAGAAATATTATCAAAACTTTTCCAGGCCCTAAGGTAACTGCCCGTCATTGTATGACTGAAATCGAATGTTTTTCACTAATAATGTCCCGTCATTATTGATAGTATTGTTAAGAACACCAATATATACATTCAGAGAAAGGAAACTGGAAATCGAGAGAGGGATTTTAGGTTGACTGATATAAAAGAAATTCGTGCTTTTTTGGGGGGCATTATTATTTATGGCGGTCAAAAGGGAGAATCGTACGAATCTAGCTGAGCCATTTGCGACAAACGGGACTGGGTATACAATTTTGCGCGCTAATTTCAGCGATAGGCGATTCCGATTTTTATTGAGATGTATACGATTCGATGATGTCAATACACGAACGGAGCGGATGAACAGTGACAGACTAGCTCCCATTCGAGACATTCTGAATAAATTCGTCCACAATTCACAACAGTCATATTCTCCTGGTGAATTCCTGACCGTCGATGAAGTGCTGGTTGCTTTCCGGGGCCGTTATCGATTTGTGCAGTACATGGCAAAAAAAAAACAGCTAAATACGGCATCAAAATGTATGGCTTATGTGATGCTCGAACATTCTATACGTACAATATTGAAATTTATTGTGGAAAGCAAGAAACTGGCCCTTATGCTACCACCAACAAGCCTCATGATATTGTTGTCAGACTGACAGATCCCATCAAGAGAACAAATCGTAATGTCACTACAGATAATTACTTTAGCAGCTATCCTCTAGCCGAGGATTTGCTCAAGGACGGATTGACCTTTTTGGGCACCCTGAAAAGTAACAAAAAGGAGATTCCCCCAGAGTTTGTGGAGCGCAATTCTTCATCAGTACCCGGAAGTTACAAGTTTGGTGCTCAACCTGATATGACTTTGATCTCTATGGTGACAAAGAGAAAGAAAGCAGTGCTCGTCTTGTCGACGATGCACGACGACAACAAAACTGATGAAGAGACAGGCAAACCACACCAACTTATGGACTATAATGGCACCAAAGGAGAGGTGGACACAGTGGACCTCATGTGTTCAAGGTGCTCTACTTCCAGAACAACTTGAAGGTGGCCAATGGTGGTATTTTACCGTCTTCTTGATGTGGCTGGGATTAATTCCTTCAAGATCTTCAAGGCTAATACTCGGGACAGTGATTTGAGGAGAAGAACTTATGTAACCAACTTAAGTATTGCCCTCATGGAACAAAATCTAAAATACCGGGCCACAATAACTACTCTTCCTCGAGAACTACGTTGTTTTCTAGAAAGGTATAAGGAAGAACCTGATCAGGTTGAAGTAACACCTTCCACAAAAAGGCAAATTTGTTTTTATTGTGGTAGATCTAAGAACAATCGGACTCGGATGTCCTGCAAGAAATGTGCGAAATATGTATGTAAAAACATTCAGTCCAAGAAATCACATGCAACTCATGTGGACAGCCTGAAGTAGAGGATGAAGATGAAGACGTCTAATTCCAAATGGAAGTGTGGTAACATTGTAACCTTGATTTGATAAAATCTGAACACAAGTGATAGGCCTATATTTGGAATATTATTCTTTTACAGTACTATTTTCATTGAGATGTGTGTTGCGTTATTCCTTTTCAGTTTGCAGATAAGATAAAAGTCGTTGAAAAATAAAAAACATTAGCTCACTTAATGTGTCTTTAGTGTAACAATTGAAATCCCAATGAATTTCATGTCAACAAACACTTCTGGCTTTGAGAACTGAACGTGAATGAGAGCGGCCAAAATGCCGGAGCGCGCCAACTGGTGTGAGTGCAAAAGACGCGCCCGCCCGAAGGTTAAATAAAATAATTAAGAAGGGGCGACAGGCTGCGACTTAATATCCCCGTTTCGATCTACCTTCGTCTCGCATTTATTTTCTTTGCAAAGTGGAACATTGATCTAGAGCAGGGGTCTTCAAACGTTTAAGCCGAAGGGCCACACTTATTCCTCCACTAAGTCCCAAGGGCTAACTCATCATACCAACATACTGTAGTTTTGAACTACGCGCAAAGTTCTGTTTCGGGACTGACAATGAGTGAGATATCTACGGCGTAATGCGCGGGGGGTAATTTGCAATGTAGCGATATTGTAAAAGAAATACAGTATATCATTGCTGGAATTTATAAGCTTATGTCTTCACACACACACACACAGCTTGATCAGTTGCATAAATGTGCTTTTGCCACTACTTCCCTGTGTGAAAAAATAGTCTTCAAAATGAAATAGACAAAAAATGTGTACAGATCCAAATTAACTGATGAGCATTTGAAGATGCTGCTGATAATTTCCACTAGTTACTTCGGTAGTAACAATTCCAACAGACTTAAATCAACACAGATACGACACAGTTCGTTTAAGATTATTTGGAAATCAGGTACAGAATTTATATTTGCTTTTTTGGATTTGAGTAGCCTACATGAATATTTCCTAATTTAAATGGTAGGGACGTACATTTCATAATTATGTTAACTTATATTGTGATAGTCTACTGTTCAGCAAACACCTAATGTAGTGTTAAGCTAATTGAAAGAAAATGAAAATCCACTGCCTGCTTCCAGTCTCCGACCGAGTCAGGAATGGAATGAATGAAGCCTCCATCTAGCGGCGAGGATATGAAGTGTGCCGGCTGCCGAAGCCTGTCGCACTCCTCTGGGACAATGATTAAATGAATGACAGATGAAATGAAATGAGAGTGGAGAGTGTTGCTGGAATGAAATAGTGACAGGGAAAACCGGAGTACCCGGAGAAAAACCTGTCTGCCTCCGTTTTGTCCAGCACAGATCTCACATGGAGTGACCGGGATTTGAACCACGGACCCAGCGGCGTGCTGCCGCCTAAGCCACGGAAGCTCTGTGTTAAGCTAATTGATAATAATAATATTTACTGCAGCCGAATAGCCATAATGCAGTATACACACACATACATAAATACAATTTAGTCTTTGCAAAATGAATTTAGGGATGTCCTTCTCTCAGTACACACCAGCACTTGGTACCTGTCACACTGTTTTCCACATAATCTGCATTGACATACTGTGTCAGCCGTATGGAACTTCTCTGTCTTGCACACTCGATGGTGGAAGCCGTGAACCGCTAGTCTTGTCACCAGATGGCGAAGGTCATATTCTGCTCTTATCCATTCCTTGTTGATCATGGCATCTGTGGCATAAAAATCTTGCCATATGTCCTTTCGTTTGCCTTCCAGCTCTTTTAGTAGATCGGAGTATGCTACTGTTCAGGGTAAAAGCATGTCGAGCCGAAGTTCTAATTAACCAAGCTGAAAGAGATCCCACTGAAGGCCCGAAAACATGTTTCAACAAAGTAGAAAACATATTGAGTATTAACAGGTGTTCAAGCGAATTTAATTAGTAACTTGCACACTTGATCCACAACTGCAAACAATTGTCAGTGGAAAGTTAGAGATACATAAATCTCAGTAATAATAATGAATAACCTATGTACAGGGTCTTATCTATGAGCGCGCGAGTAAACACGCCAAGCTAAGCCGGCTGTGGCTGGTGCAGATCGCGGGCGCGCGTACCCGGTTCAGCCGGTGGTAAGCGAGCACTTTTCACACTTTTACCAAACATGTTTAATAATGTGTACTTACAGAGCTCATAGGCGATGCTGTAAATGTGCTCCCTCTCGTGTAACACACACCTGACATCTTCTGATGAAAGAATGTCTGTCAACTCTTTTATTATTTACGGAGTCTGTTTCCTTGAATCGTTTAGCGAGCCTCCTAATTGTACTGGCATTAGGCACACAGGTCTTCCTTGAAACTTGATTGGAAATTTTCGTCTTGTTTCAGAACAAGATTTTCTAGTTTTCATATACGAATTATGGCTATACATACGTTCGCGCAATGTGAATTGGCGTTTAGGCATGACCATCAATCACAGAAATCACAATACTCACTAAACGTGCAACACTAACGTCTAAGCTTTGCAGATACACGTCCATATGAATGACAAAACTTGTGTGAACTAACGATATGAGTCAGCGGAGCGTGCCACCACCGGCTGAACTGCGTACGTGCGCCCGCGATTTGCGCCAGTCACAGCCGACTTAGCTTGCGGTGTTTACTCGCGCGCACATAGAAGGAAAAAGGAAGGAAGCTTGTAGTTTAACGTGACCGTTAATCTTGAGATCATGAGCCACGGGACCTCCTTTTTACGTGGAATCCGAACCACAGGACATGGCATTTCACTTCGAAAATCTCACATGCATTGACCGGGAATCGAACCCGGACCGCCTTGGTGAGAGGCTTACAGCTAGACCGCTGAGCCACCACGCCCATAGATAATGACCATGTATTTCACATACGGTTTCCTAAGTTTTTACGATAAATCAAATGTCATTCATTACAGTTAAACTGTTCAATTTCACTATGTCAGTTATTGTGTTTCTTAATTGGTTGTTAAACAAAAACAGCTGATTATAATTTGTATGTTTTACTTACAGTGCAAATTTTACAATCTAATAAAAATAAACGATGGCGGGCTGGGTACCGGGCATGTCCAGTCGGCTACCGCGGGCCCTTGTTGGCCCGCGGGCGTACTTTGGAGACCCCTGATCTAGTCGAGTCGTCACCCTGATATGATAACACAAAATCTGCATGTGATATTCTCGTAGCGATGTGATGTGATGTCTCATCGGCATTTTATTTTTTAATCGTCCAGGTTTGGTGTTGTCAAGTAGTTGACGTCTTTGAAGGAAAATGCTAGATCTAGCATGAAGGTTACACCATTGACTATTGCACATACGCCCGAATAATAGACTTAGTCCTTAATGACGTCTGGATGCTCTTCCTGAGCCAACTCTACATGAAGCCCTCCTATGGCAAAATACAGCAATCCACCTATGCCGGTGTATCCCAAGTCCTGGAAAGAAGCAAACTAGCATTAATGCACACACTGACATACCAGAACATGTAGAAGCAATCACAATGACTCACATTAATAAAACGTACTTAATGCACCTCAAAATGGAAAAAGAAAACTTGTCAAACATTTTAAATTAAATTAAAACGAACATAGTACAGGTTGTTGAGAGTCATAAACGGCGCCACATAATATTGGAAGCAAATTACTGAGAAAACTACTGTCGACTAAGCACAACCACTCTGGTTGGTTGGTTCTTAAGTTTAGGGGCTGCGACAACGCAGTCATGTAGCCCCGTGTACTTTGGGTGTGTGTAGAATCTGTCTGACAACCGGTGTTAATTGTGATGACTGTATTAGTGTGTGCATCTGTTTTAATTCAAGTAAGCATTGCAGGCGATCAATTTTCAAGTAGTTCCTACTTTTGCCGCCAAACGCCACCGTCGAAGACTACTAGTTTAGAACTTAGCTACCAGACGTCACCGCAGTCGGCTCTTGGCAACGAACGTAGGCACCTAAGAACGTTGTTTACATTCTTAACCTATACAATTTAGCTTCACACAGGTGTAATTAGTGGAAGGTTCTATGACATGGGACCGCCGGCTTTACTTCCCCTCCGAAGGAAGGCATACTGAGGGATTTTTAACGCTCTTAAAAAATCCGACTACTTCGGCCGGATTTGAACCCGCGATCTTGGGCATAGAAGCTCAGCATGCTACCGACTACGCCACCGAAGCCGCCCACAACCACTCTACCTGTCAGTTGGCCTTGAACTGAATGAAAGCTACACGGTAGGTTGAGGGTTAGAGTGGATCAGCGAAAGATGCCTAACTTTTTACTTTAAACTATATTTTCATGTTCGAAACATAGGCCTATATATTAATTCCCCAATACATAATTATGATAACATTCCATATCATATTCTCATTCTAGAATTTAATTTACAGCAAAATTAGCCAAATATTTTAAATTATTCATTAATTACTTCAAAGTCAGCATTTTAGGCATCTCAGCCCGAATATTGGGGTGAGATGCCGGAAATATAAGATTTCTGCTCTCATCATCATCATCATCTTCACTTCCCCTTTTCCAGTTGACACTGGGTGGGGGCAAATATGGTTCCTCTCCACTTTGCTCTGTCGTTCCACCATTCCTCCTCCGACACAGTTTTCCAATCCAGGTTCCGTTTTCTAATACTATTCTCCACCGAGTCTATCCAACGCATTCTTGGTCTTCCTCGTCCTCTCTTCCCAGTCATCCGTCGTTCCAGTGCTCGTCTTGGTAGCCTTACTTCATTCATCCGTTTGACAATGTACAAACCATCTCAATCTGTTTTGCTCCAGTTTGTCATTTAGTTTCTGTACTCCCAGTTCTTTCCGTATATCTTCATTTCTCTTCATTTCTGCTCTATCAATTAAAAATATTTGTATGCTCAAAATCATTTTTACTATTAACAGTATGCTGACTAATGATTTAATTTTTAACACAATATTAAATCCATCAACAGTCAGTCACTTTATGCCACGCATTTGTCACAACAATCTTCTTCCTGAGTGCAAGTGCCATGCAGCCAATTTTTTGCTTTCCCGACTCCATCACCCCTGTTGGATGTCCTTGCCTAATTTCTGAGCATTTTCTGCAAGAAAATTACGAGTAGGCTAATTAATTAAAATAAGAATCGACCTTCTACCCTGTTAAAACAGTGGGATCTTCCCCGAGCATCGGGGTGAGATACCTACTAGACTTGTTTCAACAAATGTGGTGGTCACCGACAACATCCAAATCTCAAGCTTGGACACGCCATCAAAATGACGACGACTTGTGGGAATGGACTGGTGCTCATGGCGGTGCTCCTTTTACCCTTTATGTGAGGGGGGGATTTAGTTTGTTAATAATAATATCGTATGGCCTTGGGTGGCGGGTGCAAGCGTTGTTATTTGACGCCCAAAGGGCAGGTTAGAAGCTCCTTAACACTAGAGCACTTTCTAGTAGAGAAAAGAGGAACTTTTGTGTTGGCGGAAAATCCAGCGATTAATTTTGACAGTATGAACACGGCCTACTGAATTCATATGGGTTCTTTAACATGCCAACATCGTATGACATGCGTGCCGTAATTTTTGTCGCCTTTCAAAAATCACTTATCACAGCCAGGAGCGAATCTGCAAGCTTGGGGTTAGTAGTCCGACATGATAACCACTCACCCACTGTGGCAAGCTAGTTTTTTGATGAGTAATGTAAGTTAATTTAATGCTCATGTTAACCTGGTATGAGGTATAACTTGAGCATGTTAAAGGTGGGAGTAAGTTAAATTTGTTGAAATGATGTTTTATCATTTCAAATTATCTTGTCGACTTCGTCGTTATGCTTGAGTCTAAAGTTATGCGGGACGGAGACGGTTGCGTTACGGAGACGGAAGTGACGTCATGCAGCCGCGCGGGAAGCCTAAGTTAATGGGTAAAGGAATGCGAGTGCGTGACGTCATGCAGCCACGCGGGAAGCCGAAGTTAATGGTTAATGGAGTCTGTTGACAGAGCCCTGGGGCGTAGAGCGACCTGGGGCTTTGAGTGAAGCGAAAAGAATACAGGGTGACTCCTCAAGAGGTGTACAAGATGCCAGATAAGAATTCAGGGTGACTCCTCAAGAGATATACAAGACGCCAGATAAGAATACAAGGTGACTCCTAAAGAGATATACAAGATGCCAGATAAGAACACAAGGTGACTTCTAAAGAGATATACAAGACGCCAGATAAGAACACAAGGTGACTTCTAAAGAGATATACAAGTTGCCAGATAAGAATACTAGGTGACTCTTAAAGAGGTGTACAAGATGGCAGAGAAGAATACAGGGTGACTCCTAAAGAGGTGCACAAGATGTCAGACATGAATACAGGGTGACTCCAAAAGAGGTGTACAAGATGTCACACAAGAATACAGGGTGACTTCTAAAGATATATGCATGATGCCATATAAGAATACAGGGTGCCTCCTAAAGAGGTGTGCAGGATGTCAGAGCAAAATACAGTACAAGATGCCAGATAACAATACAGGGTGACTCGTAAAGAGATATACAAGATGCCAGATAAGAATACAAGGTGATTCTTAAAGAGGTGTACGAGATGTCAGACAAGAATACAGGGTGCCTCCTAAGGAGGTGTGCTGGTTATCAGAGCAAAATACACTATAAGATGCCAGATAAGAATACAGGGTGACTACTAAAGTGATATACAAGATGCCAGATAAGAATACAAGGTGACTCTTAAAGAGGTGTACAAGATGACAGAGAAGAATACAGGGTGGCCCCTAAAGAGGTGCACAAGATGTCAGACAAGGATACAGGGTGACTCCTAAAGAGGTGTACTAGATGTCACACAAGGATACAGGATGTCAGAGCAAAATACAGTACAAGATGCCAGATAAGAATACAGGGTGACTCCTAAAGAGATATACAAGATACCGGATAAGAATAAAAGGTGACTCTTAAAGAGGTGTACAAGATGGCAGAGAAGAATACAGGGTGACTCCTAAAGAGGTGCACAAGATGTCAGACAAGAATACAGGGTGACTCCTAAAGAGGTGTACAAGATGTCACACAAGAATACAGGGTGACTTCTTTAGAGATATACAAGATGCCAGATAAGAATACAGGGTGCCTCCTAAAGAGGTGTGCAGGATGTCAGAGCATATTACAGGGTGACACTTAACGAGGTGTACAGTATGTTAGATTCAATTCAAATACAGGGTGACCCTTAAAGAGGTTTGCAAGATATCAGATTCAAATAATGAGTGACTCTTAAAGAGTTGTAAAAGATGTCAGACTCAAATACAGGATGACCCTTAAAGAGGTGCCCGCGCGGGAAGCCTAAGTTAATGAGTAATGGGGTCTGTTGAAAGAGCCCTCCTGAGCCTTTCTAACATTTGTAGCATGCGTCATTTGAAATGATATAACGTCTAGTCTTTCAGACTGACTGTATTTTTTTTATAAGATGAGTTGGAGATTATATATCTGCAGTTGACCACAGCAGCTCATGGCTCTTAGTTTGTTAGGTACACTAACTGATTATCAGAACGTTTAACTCAATGTACTTAGTAGTATACATTTTATAAACGATTGAAACTATTTAGTGGTTAGCTTTGAGCACTTTCCTGAATTTTTAAATTCCTAAACGAACAATAACATGCATGCACGCTAGCCGACTACCCGTACAACGCACTGGTGCAAAGATCAACACAGCAAAATGAGTGGTGCGATCTCCTGACAGCTTACGAAACTATAACAAAATAGGCGACTTCCCCGTTTGCCATCTCCCCCCGATCCACTCGAGTAATATATTTGGAGGGAGCGTTAGGGATGTGCAGTTTCACTGGTATTATAGTGGTTATAGTGTCGGACTACCAACCCCAAGATTGCAGGTTCGCCCCTGGCCATGGTAAGTGATTTTTGAAGGCGACAAAAATCACGATACTCATGTCATACGTTGTTGGCATGTTAAAGACCCCATTTGAATTCAGTAGGCCGTGTTCAATGGCAAAATTAATCTCGGGATTTTCCGCCAACACAAAGTTCCTCCATTCTCTACTTGAAAGCGCTGTAGTGTCAAGGAGTTTAGATATCTAACCTCCTTGACTTTCATAGCGTTCAAAGGAACGACGAAATTCGACATGCAAGCTACCCTCTGGGTGTCAATTAACAAAGCTTGCACCAGGCACCCGAGGCCATACGATATTATTATTATTATTATTATTATTACTGGTATTTTATAAGACCCCACAGCATGGGTTGGGGTTAAGCTCATGGTAGCTGTACCGCCTGCTGTCCCCGAGGTCGTGGCGCAGTCAGTTGGCATTTGGAAGAGTCGTGTTAATAGACTTATTGGCACACTAGCAGTAGTGTCCGGCTTAGCCCGGTGGATTTATTTGTTTACAGAACTGGAGCGCTCAAGGATAAGGATCGGATCAAATGAAAGTAAATTTGAGAGCACCAACGCTTATTGCAGCTGATAACCTCAGTATACTGCACCAACACCCTCGCCTGAAAACAGAGGAATACTATTGTCATGTTGATAACTGTTTTAAGGGGCCTAAGAAATCTTTTTGCACTAATTACTCCCCGTGACTGCAATTTATAGGCAGTTCGCAATTCTGCACCAGAACATTGGTAGGGGCGACGTGATGCGGCCCGGATTACATGGCAACAATAGACTTCGGTATTATTGAAGATGTTCTGGAGAGCTTGTTCTTCCGAATTACTGAACAAAAAGCAATATTTAAGGTTACCTGAGAGGTGTAGCCTAATGCTACATAGCCTAAGCTATTCCTCTCGAATCAGGCTATCATATACACAAATATTTTTTCGAATCCGACTGGTAGTTCCAGAGATTAGTGCGCTTAAACACATAAACAAACACACAAACTCTTCAGCTTTATTATATTATTAGTATAGATTAAAGATCGCATTCAGGGCAAATTTCAGGCACGCCGACGTTTCTAAAAGTCGCATTAGTTAAGGGACGTAAAACTTATAACATCTATCTCCTTTGCAGTCCTATCCTCAGTTACAAACATACTATTATTACTGACCCCACAATAACACATATTAGACAAATTCTACACACACAATGATGTCCAAGCCCTTAACTGAAACACAATCTTTAGACATTCGTCAATGTTTACGCGTTAAGTCGCTTCTGACTAATACCAATGTGCCTACTCTTACATCGAAGGTCCGCGTTTAATTCCACAAAGAAATGTAATTCTTTTCTGAGAGCTGGAACGGGGCTCACTCAGCCTCGTGAAGGGGAACGTAAAGGAGGTGGGTTCGAATCCTACATCAGCCATCCTAGCAGTGATTATCTGTGGTTTCCCCACTTCTACTCCAGGCGAATGCCGGGATGGTATCTAAATTGAGGCCACAGCAACCTCCTGCACAAATTCCCCACTAGTACAGTCATCACAATGGTACAGTTTATCAGACATATTCTACAGACACCCAAGTATACGGGGTACATGACCATGATGTCGTTAACTCCTAAATTTTTCAATAACAACAGCTATTATTAACGCGTTGAGTGCTTCGCCCGGGTTTAACGGTGCACTTTTATTTTTTATTTTTAATATTCCCCATTCACTTTAAAGTGCCGAGTTCTGGCATGCTCTGCCTTCTGTATTATATTGTATATCGTATGTAAGCGTGGGCACAACATTTTAAATTTCGTTGCATCTCAAAATGAAAATTAATATGAACGTAGGATTTTGAATTTATATTTCGATGAATGATGACCCAAAATTTGTAATTTCTGCGGAGCAGTGGAGGATTCGAATTGAAAGAATGAAGAGGTTCTGCGAGGAAAAGAAGAGATTGATCAGAAAGCCTTGGGTTCTATGCGGTCCATAGTTGGCCAAATTCGGAAAAAAATGGCCCAAACCTATAGACCAGGGGTTCCCAAACATGGGGGGGGGCTTTATCAAGTGGGGGCGTGAAGTGATTTCCGATTTTTTTAAAATGGTTTATTGGCTTTTACGGCCGGTGAATTAAAAGTCAGCAATTCTTCTAGGTTTGTGCCGTGAAAGCCAATATACCATCTTTTTGGAAGCCTCCACAGGGAGGTTGAGGTTGCTTGAGCTTTTAGTTCTCGCAGTCAAGTAGTGTAGTTGCACTCTATATAAAGACAGGTATCGCGCAGTTTGTTACTCCTGTGGGGGTCCGGGCGGGGACACCAAGAGCGCGCCGATGAGCAAGCTTGGTGTCCTAGGCGAAACCCCACACAAGACACGGCACAAACCTTGGAAAATTTGCTTAGTTTTAAGTTTTTTTTAAACTCGAATATTACAATTTTGTATAATACATATTTTTCGAATCTCTCCAAGTGATTGTCGCGCAAAGTCAATCGTTCAAAAGCACTGGTAATTGCCTACTGTCGGCACAAACCTCTGCGGAGCCACGAGGTTGGATGTGAAATAAAGAATTTGCTGTGTTATAAGGAGCAAAAGAGCAAAATCAATGCCAGTTTTATCGTCTCATTGGCATATTTTTGTGGTTTCTTTGAAGCTTTTAAACTAAAGCTCCAAGGCAAAAACTCCCAATATTATGCTTGCTTATGATGCCATCAGAGCTTTCCTGGAAAAAATACACTTACTGAAACGCCGGCTTCAGTTGAGCGAATGAAATTTTGCCGGAAAATGAACGTGATCTTAATAAACTTAAGGCGCAAATTCAGACACATTTTGGATTCCCTGGCACAAGAATTCAACTTCTATTTTCCTAATACCTGGTGTCTGGTGCTTCGCTCTGGACTAAGGGTAGTTCACCCAGCAACCACATGACGGCAGCACCCCGCAGGCGACTCGGGCAGCCTTGAGTGAGGTCCCCGCCACAGATTACCTACTACTACAGATAGCCGACAGCCATGCTAATTCTTGGCACCTAAGACTTCAGCGCTGTCTGGTGTATGACCGCGGTACTAGTTGAGCACGGCTGTGCGGGTAGCCTACCCCACCCCTTCCCCTCGTTCCGCTAAATATTCTTGTCCTAACTGCTCTGCCCACTTCAATGTTCCGAAAATCACAATCTTCCCAATACTTATAGCACACGTTTTTAAGTGTGGAGATAATAATATGATCTACACGAGATAAATCACATTCAAAATAGCAATAACAGTTTTTTTAAATAATACCAAAGTGGGAAATTGTGAATTCCGGAACTCTGAAATGAGCAATCACAGCATTTAGGACATGACCTCATCAATAATTTACATGTTTACATTTCTTTCAGTTGCAATTGGAGCATATTGCATTGACAGGAATTAGGCTACTATAAGGTCTGCAGCATATTATTACTCAATTTAAAAAAAATGGTCCCTTCCAATTAACCACTGTAGGCCCAATTATAACCGATTAGTTCCGAGATTAAACTAGAAAGTAAAAGTACTGGGAAGGGAGAATATTCATATCTTAAAATGCTTGATGCTGTTAACAATAACAGTAAAATGTTAAGAGAGAATGCTAAGTAAACAGGTGGTGTAACCAGATCACACTAAAATTGTTAGTGTACTTAGTGCCAAATTCATTGGGAGACTGAAATTTCAGAAAAATAATTGGATATTACAAAATGTCTATACAGTAGTTCATTTCATATTCCCTTTTAAAATATATCCAGTTCACCAATTTTTACAGGGTGAAATACAGTAAGTACATCAAAAAAATCATCGCACACTAATACAGTAAATTCTATGACATCCTGTTAAGGGGAAAGGAGAAAAAGGACTTTCAACTAAAAACAAGAAAAACACTCAATACTGCTAGAAATAATCATGTTTTATTTAAAAAGTTGTCAACGAAGAAAAATAACAGCGAGAGCCAAGATCACACTTAGCAAAAATACAGAAATCAAATCTGGTCCTCCTAAAAGTACGTGTTGAGGCATGTTCCTTTCTTCTTTCTTGCCAAGGCATAACAGTAGGCTATAGCACAGGATAATGAACCTCTTCCCTCCTTTATGCCATGGTTAACACTGATGAACAGCAAATTCCTACAACACATGCAAGTTTGTATGTTGAAACAGTAAACTTAATAAAATATGTAATGCTTCAAACGGAGAACTTGAATTTGCTGATATGTGTATGGTTGGTTACTATAACTACATTTTAAAAGAATCTCTTGTTGTAGAATCATTGTGTTGTTGATATTAATTCATTTAGCCCCATGTATTTGGAAGTATGTAGGATTTGTATGATAATCTGTGTTATTGTAGTATCTGTAGTAGTGTGTACTGCTCGGGTCTAAGCTGCGTGAACCTGAGAGAAATGTGCATCGCAGAAGTATTGACGAGTGATGAGGTTCCTTGGTCCGTGCATAGTACAGAACCAAATACATTGGTCGGTGACTCACTCATTCGTAACACCACAGTGGTTTGAGCAACAGCCCTAAGTTAGCATTATTGGAATAGAAAGGAATACCAGATATCACGGCGGGCAGTTGACAGGCCCTTCTCTTCTCGCCTGACCCTCCCCTGCTCTTTCTCCTCACCCCGCAAGTTCACAGAACATGGAAAATGGACCCGAGCAGTATAGCCTACTTTTTGTAATTCAGGTGACGAGTGGAAAGGAGGCAACCATTGCCTTAAGTTAGGATCAATCCCAGCGTTAGCCTGGAGTGGAAGTGGGGAAACCACGGAAAACCACTTCGTGGATGGCCGAGGTGAGAATCGAACCTACCTCTTCTCAGTTCTGGTTCACGAAGCTGATTGTGAGTCGTTCCAACCCTCAGACCAGAATTAAATTACTTGGAAACTAGCCCAGGACCTTAGGAGTGGCACCTACCACACCACAATGTGGTATTATGGTAGCACTGAATGAAAGTAGAACGAGTGATAACATTCTCCATAAGGGGCAGATGGCCACGTAGTTCCGCCCCTTGAAAGAACAATAACTCACTACCTATAGGTATATTTTCCAGAGTTGGAATCTGACAATTCAGCACCACTGGGCAAAAACAGCTGACGACTAGATCGCTCGCATGGCTTGTTGCCACGGAAACTATACAGCGCTGCCAATTTGAATGAGGCTATTTCATCACGTGCTTGTCGCCGATCAGTCGCTTGTTTGGTTGCCTCCAGTGCACACTCACCTTGCTGCGTTTCATAATCTGTTGTTTTAATGAGTTATAATTGTTTGATTTAATTCGTTAATTACTTTTTCATGTAGGATTTATACTTATTTATACTTTATACTTATATTTATACTTATAATTCATTAGAGACCGTTATTTATGTATGTAGCAGTGTTAGTGTCAGTTCTGAGCATCAGACGAAACATTAATTCCATTCAGTCGCGCGCAGGAGCGTAGGCTACCGCCTCTGCTCTTGTAATTAGTAAGACTACTGTGATTAGCTTCTGTCTTCTAAAGGGTGACTTAATAGTCTACACAATGAGCCTATATTTTGTAATACAATTGTGTGTTACTTGTGACTTGAAACTTATTCTACAGGAAATATAAATAACAAAAAATCACGGAAACAATCACGTGTTGTCGTTTCGCTTTGATCATTTTTGCTTTATGATAGTATTCGTAATATTGTTATTGCTATTCATTTCAATAATTTAGGCCTCTCCTCAATTTGAGGGGCTAATATTTTGTTTTACAGTTTGCACCGAACAGATTTAAGCATTGGTTTGTTTAAGATTTTTGAAAACCATCTGAATAAAAATGTAATAAATGTAATAACGGTGCTAATGATATTATGAGCATGAGGAAAAGAGCGGGAGGATGGAAGTATGCGCGTGGTAGCCAGCAGCATTCGTGGCACCGCTGCCTTTAGTTCAACAGTTCTCCGCCGAACTGTCAGATCCCTACTCTGGATAATACACCGATAACATTCTCTATAGTACATAAATTAGCCAAAATACCTTATGAAACGACGAGAAATAAATCAGGGAATGAAGTTTAAATAGATGTTTCCTCCTCCGCTCTCTGTGACCCACCCAACCATCCCAAAAAGAATCACGACTTATATAGGCAAAATTACAGCTGTGGCTGTCATTGTTCACATCAACTATCATCAAAACAGTACTACCAACCTCTCCAACACCTGACCATTCTAACCTTCGTTTCGTCCATTCCAATGGTTTTTGACAATGGTTACAGCCTAACGCGTCCAGATCAATGATTATTTTATCAACAGTGATTTTGTATGCCACTTTTTTTTTTATCAACAGTGATTTTGTATCCCACATGTTGGCAACAATTTGTGCGCCTCAGTGTGGACCTTGTTGACAGTTGAATGAGATGCAAGCGCTGTCGGAACATGGCAGCCGTTTTTAAAAGAGCAAAATATAGAAACACATATTTACATACTGGGCGCCAGGGTATGTTGTCCGCAGTGCCTACAAGCTGCTGCGAGAGATTAATTCACCAGTTACGTTGGCAGCATGGCTGTCGCTTGTATTATAACAAACAGTAAACTTTATACTCACCCAGCCATTCATAACATACTGTTGCACTCTTCCAATAATCTAACTATACGCACTGACGATTTCGACAGCTCACAGCCCACACATGTGGCCTTCGCCCTATCAGGGACACCGTACTGCGAACTAAACTGATGACGCAACCTCTCGCATCTGCAGAGAACATTTCCTGGCACCCTGAACCTTAGCACATATATATGATGTACAGTAGTGACCAGGGTTCCTAATTTCAATAGGCCTACGTAATATCGCCCAGAAGATGAAACAGGGAGACAAGGTATGTAAAAGTCACATTCATGTCTGATGCAAGTGTATAAGCTGCGTTCTACTTTCATTCAGAATTAATACCTAGGTAAAGTAACATGTGGGAATAAATATACTAGCTAGCCTATATCAACCATTACTTTGGCATATAATAAACCAATTATATTTGTCTTGTATCCATCTCGCTGTTACAGAAAATCATTGCCACTAATTACAAGAATATAATCGGCCCCTTATAGAGAATGTTATCGCTCGTTCTACTTTCATTCAGTGCTACCTTAATTCTGAATGTAAGTGGAACGCGGATTATACATTTGCAGCAGACATGAATGTAACTTATACATACCTTGTCTCCTTGTTTCATCTTCTGGGCGATATTACATATTGAAATTAGGAACCCTGGTCACTACCGAACCTCATGATGTGCTAAAGTACGTAAATATGTTTTACTATTTATTGATATTTTAAAAACGGCTGCCATGTTTAGACAGCGCTTGCATCTCGTTCAACTGTCATCATCGCTCACTCTAGCGGCACGCACCAAGGCGCACACATTGCTGCCAACATGCGAGATACAAAATCACTGTTGATAAAAAGAACTGGGATACAAAATCACTCTTGATCAAAAAAAGTAGTTCATCGGGATGCGTTAGGCTGTAACCATTATCAAAACCAATGTTGTACGAAAAAATTATACATATTTATTACAGCGGAGCGATATACTGCATAATAATTACAGAGCATATAACAAAAATAACTCATTTCAGCCGTGGGAAAAAAAAAATCATTACAGAGAAATGAAAATATTGCACACACTAGCCTAATTAGGAGCAGTGAACCGAGTGCTGCACACTAGAGACTAAACTGGGCACTTCTTTGTTTGGCAGTACTGTTATGGTACTGTTTTGAAGATGATTGATTTGAACAATGGCACCCACAGCTGTAATTTTCGCTAGCCTATAGCCTATATCCTGTGATCCTATTTGGGATGGCTGGGTGGGTCACAGACGGCAGAGGAGGAAACTTCTATTAAAACATCGCTCCCTGATTTATTTCTCATCGTTTCATAAGGTATTTTGGCTAATTCATCTATTATAGAGAATGTTATCGCTCGTTCTATGTTCATTTAGCGCTACCTTTATTTTAGCAAAACACAGAAGCTATTTATTAATGTAATGGACATCTATGATTGATCCAACCCATAGGACTGCCTTCCTCATCTTTCAATAAATAACTAAAATTTTAAGCCTGTGATTAATGTAACTAATCCACATGTGAGTCCACATGGGTTACTGATACCCAAAATTCCTCCAGCTTGATATTTGGGGAGTGGGTGTAGGTGGGAGGTATACCTCACCCCACACAAAAAACAAAATTGAACCACATATTAGGCCTACACACATCATCCAATAAAAATAACTAGCTTCATTAAGTCAAGGTTTTGGATCAAGACATCTTACTAAAAAAAAAAACTTCAAACATGGCAGTTGTCAGATTGGCCGAGTGAGTAGACCTAATTAGACAGTAATTACAAGTTTCGAACACTTCAAGTCGCTTACAAATTGATGAGGTTATGTTAGTCTCATCGTAGTCATTGTAGGCCTACATGTTACAGCCCACATGCTGTACGATTAATTCAAGTGTACAAAATTAATGAATGAATTAATAAAACAGTGCATTCTACTCTGGGCAGTGAAGGTCACACTTCACCCATCTAGGGCTGAGATGTAGAACTACAGTAGTTACAAGTACTGCCAGTGACAGCGAGACAGAGGTTATCGAGAGGGTGCGCACGATAGTCCCAAAGTCTATTTTACAAAACAATTAATTTTCTTTTTTAACAGTTACAGCTGAGAGCTGACTGTAGGATGATCACAGCATTGCTGACTATTTCTGAACACGCAATAGCGGTATAGTGCTCAGAGCGAGGGGCAGAACAAGATGCGTCACATTTTCAAGCTTTAGCACGCTTCCTTTTCAAGATCGAATTGTTTGTGGAGTTTTCATGTGGACACTGCCGTGAGTATAGAAATGTGGGAACTCTAAACCAAGATATATACTGGGAGCATAGCGCCCCCAATGGGGGGCTGCAGCAACTCTGGAGGTTGGAGATTTGAGATTTGATTCCCCGCACTGACAGAAGCTGTCCTGAGAGTTGTTTTTCCATACTCCCTCCCAGTGGCGATTACTCCATGTAGGACGTGAGGATCATCACTTTAAATTTAATTTAAATAGTGCCATCAAAGGAACCTGACTAAATAATTACAGAATAGCCTAATTATTGATACATACCTTGAGTCATCAACTGAGAAGCGATGAAAGGAGCGTATCTCCAACCTCTACTTTTGCAGCCAAGAACACAAGATTCTGAGTGATGTTTTTCCATAACCTACACACAAAATATACAGAATGAGGTCCAGAAACCATGAAATACAAAATCTAACAACAACAAAATTAAATTCATTAAATCTAGCTTTCTACGACTACGGAAGTCCACAAATAATAATGCATGGCTCTCATAAGAATCCTATCGATAATATCAGCACTCTCTTAAGAAATCAATTGAATAGTACATAATGCATTATCGGTTCTTACCTCAGAAATTGAAATACCGGTACTGGTTTACAGGTTACATCCAATTGAAAACGCCAAGATTACGGCACTTCTTTTTCACAGAACATCAAGAAACACATGTATTTAAGGCGATTGATATTGATAATTGTTGCTGAAAGGGGCCTACCATCTAGGTTATCGCCCCCTATTTAAGGCGAAATCAATCGAAAACTCTCGGGAAGAAATATTGCTGTAATGTACAGAAAATGTAAATACACCGCCATGTTTGAACAGAAGTATTTCGCAGGAAGGCAATGCCGCCAACCGACAAAAATTATGTTTATTTAATGATAAGTGCCGTAATTATCATCTGTGAGCAAGATAATTGCAAGGAAATGTCAATTAGGAATTATGTGTATATTTATTGACTAAATATAGGGATATATTTGCAATTCAATTAAAACGTGTATCATGCATATGTTGGCAAGACGATATACAGCGCTTAATCCGCTCCTTACGTCTGGCCGCGCTACTACACCGATGGTACCAAATAATCCCTATCTGGTTGACACCCCCTGGTCCCCGCTCAACAGTCACGTGTAGTCTCACGGAAAGCAATGTCGTAGTCTTAAGATGTTCTCCTTAGTTGTAGAATTTAGTTAATAAATTATTTTAAGTGAGTACTCGAGGTGTTTCATTTTGACTGCTACCAGAGAGATGTTTAAGCAACAACATTTTGATCCTCCTAATGCCGGATCATAGAAAAAAGTGAACTTCGAACTTATTCGTGTGCCAACATGTGGGATTTTTGTGAAACAAGTGTACCTGTTTAGTGATGAAATGTGCATGACTTATGTTACAAATCAAACTGTGACTAATAATACAAAGTGCGGTATAAGAATACAAAATATATACATATATAACGGTAGAAATAAATTCGTATTCTGTAAATAGCCATCTTGTTAGCACAACCACGCCATGACCGTAGGACGCCATCTTGTGAGCTGCTAGTCCGGTTACGTCAGCTACCATACATGCCCGCCAGGATTGCTAGAGAACGGAACCTGCAGGAACATCCACCAGAGACCGCTGTCGACAGATAAACAAGCTTACCAACATTGAAGACAGCATCGGTGAGTACAATCTGGTTCAACAATTCCTTCTGTCCTTTCTTACCGGGTTATTATGGATGCCAATCAAAAACGTGTATTAACAAAGAAAAGAGCAGTCATCAAATCTCGCGTTACTCGCCTAAGTATATTCGTGAATGCATTTGCAGCAGGTGGGAATCTTAATGACATTAAAGTTAGGAAACAATCGTTGGCGAGTTTAATGGATGAGTATAATGACACTCAGATACAATTGGAAATCGATGATCCTGAAAACGAAGCACATGATCTAGATAGAGCAGCCTTTGATGATTTATGCTTGGACATTAAGTCAAAAATGGAAACGCTATTGTGCCCCGAACATACACACACACCTCCGCCTGTAAATAGTGATAACATGAGCAATAGTTGCGCCCTAAAACTTCCAACTATTTCACTACCCAAGTTCAGTGGTGCTCTACAAGATTTCATGCATTTCTATGACACCTTTGTAGCGCTGATCATCAATAATGATACAATCACAGACATTCAAAGATACTATTATCTTCTATCATGTTTGTCTGGCGAACCTCACCACCTAATTGAGAATTTACCAATTTCACAGGATAACTTCAAGGTCGCCTGGGAATTGATTCGCAGTCGGTATCACAATCCCAGACTTATATCAGACCTTCACACCAAGGAATTGTTGTCACTCCCTAACGCAAAGCATGATTCTCCTAAAGAGCTGCGTTTGCTAATTAATCAACTTTGCAGCAACTTAAATGCCATAGAAGCTCTAAAAATTGAAACGCCCTTGCATGACCTTATGCTCTCGCACTTAGTTTTGGAAAGAATCAGTCTCAATCTCAGGAAACAATGGGAGAACGGTTCGTCAAATGAAGTGCATGCCAGCTTGAAGGACCTAATTCAATTCTTGGAAAGTAATTGCCAAACTTTAGAAATAGTCACGTCCAACAAGACAGCTGCTGTAACACAAGATGAGGCCAAGCGTGGTACAAGTTCAAGGGGACAACACCGAGCCTTCGTCACCACGTCACCTTATTGTGTGCTATGTAAGACATCTCACAGTCTGCATAAATGTCCAAAATTCAAATACATGGACGTAAATGGCCGTATAGGTATTGTGAGGGAACATAATCTCTGTTTCAATTGTTTGAGAAATGACCATATAGCCAACAATTGCAACGCAGGTAACTGCCGAAGATGCAATAAAAGTCACCACACAATGTTACATATAGACCAGAATATGGACCGTACTGCTGCCTCGTCACACACTGCATCCCAACACCAAGCATATTGTTCTGTCAGGGGCGCTTGCCCTCACAATGAAGTATTGCTATCAACTGCCATTGTTAACATTAGGGATAGCGAAGGTCGAATGCATCAATGCCGAGCACTATTAGACAGTGCATCACAGATGAACTTCGTGTCTCGAGACTTAGTGGACCGGTTGGGTATCAAGCTGAATCGGCATTCAATGCCCATCAATGGCATTAGCAACACGCGAGCGACTGAATCCTCTCACTTCTGTCAACTTCAGATAGAGTCGAGAGTTGGTACTTATAGTCGGCATATAGTAGGTTCTGTCCTGCGTCAGATCACTGGCCCGCTGCCTTCATCAAGAATAGAGTGCGAGGACTGGCAACTGCCCGCCAACATTCCACTAGCCGACCCTAATTTCAACCAGCCTAAGGAGATAGATCTGCTGTTAGGTGCTACTGTGTTCTTTGAAGTCTTGAGACCCGAACAACAATCTAGAGAAGGTTACCCTACTCTTCAAAATACACAACTTGGTTGGGTGCTATCTGGATGTCTACCCCCTCACTCAGTTCAACAACGTAAGAATGGAACAACATCATTGTTATCCACGGCTGAAGCCTTGCACACACAGGTGGAACGCTTTTGGGAACAGGAGGAGCTGACGACTCGTAGCCATTCCAAGGAAGAAAGTCAATGCGAGGAGCATTTTAGGAAATCATTCACGCGTGATAAGTCGGGCAGGTTCACAGTGAGACTTCCACTACGAGAAGCAGTAGGAGAACTTGGTGACTCGTTTGCCAATGCCAGGAGGAGCTTTGGCTATATCGAGAGGAAATTGCATCGACAACCTGAACTGAAGAATGAGTATATCAAATTCATGGATGAATACCGCCAACTAGGACACATGGAACTTTTCGATCGTAGTGACCAGCAGAAACCTGTTTATTACATGCCTCATCACGCAGTAATCAAGGACACGAGCAACACTACCAAGGTCAGAGTTGTCTACAATGCGTCGGCTAAAACAACTTCGTCGATCTCCCTGAATGACGTGATGCTGGTTGGGCCAACTGTTCAGCAGGATCTGTTCTCGATCGTTCTTCGCTTCCGCACACACAAGTATGCGCTAACAGCAGATATCGAGAAGATGTACCGACAGATCCAGATTCATGAAGCAGACCGAGACTTCCAGAGAATCTTGTGGCGCAGTTCTCCGAATCAACAACTGGATATGTACCGATTGACTACGGTAACCTACGGTACTGCAGCGGCTCCGTATCTAGCTACCCGTTGCTTACTGCAGGTGGCACTCGACGGTAAAGACATACACCCTACAGCAGCCGAAGTTGCCAAGAGAGACTTCTACGTTGATGATCTTTTGACAGGGACAGACACCATTGAAAAAGCCATCCATTTGTACAAAGACCTCACATCGCTCCTGCAAACCGGAGGATTCCCCATCCGTAAATGGCGGTCCAACAATCCCGATGTATTGGAGGCCATCCCACCTACACTTCGCGAGAGCCAGGTGTCTTGCAGTCTTCCTCTTGAAGATGGCGCCGTGAAAACGCTTGGTCTGTTATGGCATTCGAGTAGTGACTCATTTCAATTCACCGTGGGAGCTCTCAACCACAACAAATTGACTTGGACAAAGAGATCAGTGTTGGCCAATGTAGCGTCCATTTATGATCCATTGGGACTCATAGGGCCTGTAATTGTCCAGTGCAAGTTGTTCATACAAGTCCTTTGGCAACGACAACTCGATTGGGATGGTAAAATTCCCTCAGAACTTGAGACACAATGGAAGGAGATACATCATCAGCTCCCCAAACTAAATGAGATTCGTGTACCACGGAGGGTGACCGCAGACGGCATGAATGCCAGTGTTGAACTTCACGGATTTGCTGATGCCTCAGAAAGAGCCTACGGTGCCTGCGCTTACCTACGTTGCATCAACTCCAATGGAACAATCTCCGTTCACTTACTTTGCTCTAAATCTAGGGTAGCCCCTTTGAAGCAAGTGTCGCTCCCAAGACTGGAGTTGAATGGCGCACTACTTCTGAGCAGGCTAATGGAAAGAGTGATTCAAGCCCTTAATCTACATTCATGTCGACGTTATTACTGGACAGACTCCACTGTCGTTCTGGCCTGGATTGCAGGTAGCTCCTCAGCCTGGAAAACATATGTGGCCAACAGGGTGTCGGAAATTCACCAACTGACTTCTCAGCAAGATTGGAACCACGTCTCATCACAGGAAAATCCAGCGGACGTTATCTCCAGGGGAACGGAGCCACATCGACTTCAAGGCAATCGATTATGGTGGGCGGGGCCCGCCTGGCTATCGACGGATCCTTCAGCCTGGCCTTAACTAATCACTGCTGAACCAACCGAAATTCCTGAGCAGCGAGGAGTGAGATTGTGTTTCGTGGCGAGCAATCATGACGCAGATAACCTCTTCACCCGCTTTTCCAGCTGGACTAAACTGCACAGAGTATTTGCATACATTCTCAGATTTCTTCACAATCTAAAGCAGGAGGCAGCAGCAAGACGGCATGGACCTTTGACTACTGACGAACTTCGCGATAGTCTGACAGCAATCATCCGCATCGTTCAGCGCTGCTCGTACAGTCAGGAGATACATAATTTACATCAAGGAAACGCAATGCCACTTCAGAGCAAACTTCTCACTCTGCACCCCTTTCTGGATAGTGCCAACCTATTGAGGGTGGGCGGCAGGCTGGAGAATGCTGAAGCATCATTTCAACAAAAACATCCTTTGATACTGCCCCCTAAGCATCCTGTCACAAAATTGCTTATTTGGAATGAGCACATACGACTTTTGCACGCAGGAAGCCAACTTCTCTTAGCCTCGTTGCGGCAACGGTGGTGGATAACCAATGGCCGATCTGTTATCAGGCAAGTGATCCGCAGCTGTGTAACATGCTTCCGAGTGAAGACCAATGACACCAGTCAGCTCATGGGACAGTTGCCTAAGTCTAGAGTGACCCCAAGCAAGCCGTTCTCTCATTGTGGTGTGGACTATGGAGGGCCGCTGCATGTGAAATATGGAAGCTCACGAAGTAAAATACAGAAGAAATGCTACATAGCATTGTTTGTGTGCATGGCGACCAAGGCACTACACATTGAGGCAGTCAGCGATCTATCCACGGAGGCCTTTATTGCCGCATTAAGAAGGTTCATTTCAAGACGTGGGCGCTGCAGTCACATGTATAGTGACAATGGCACGTGCTTCACCGGAGCAAGAAGGAAACTAGATGAATTGTCGCGCTTCATCCGAACAGAAGACCATCAAACTACCGTATCGAACTTCACAGCTGAAGAAGGAATTCGTTGGCATCACATACCTCCTTACTCCCCTCACTTCGGCGGACTGTGGGAAGCAGGTATAAAATCAGTGAAGACCCACCTGAAGAAAGTTGCTGGTAACACTGTGCTAACTTTTGAAGAGATAACAACACTGCTCACACAAATTGAGGCATGTTTAAATTCGAGACCCATCATCCCGATACCCAACAGTCCTGATGAGTATGCGTTCCTCACCCCTGGTCACTTCTTGACTGGCGAACCCTTAGTGTCGTTCCCTGAACCAGATTGTCTCTTAGGGCCATCATCACGGCTGTCAAGATGGCAACTGGTCCAGCGGTGCCGACGACTCATCTGGAAACGCTGGTCAACCGACTACTTGGGCCAGCTCCAGCAGCGTTCCAAGTGGCTCCACAACCAACCCAACCTCAAGGCAGGAAGGCTGGTGCTCCTCAAAGAAGAAAATGCTCCCCCCCTCACATGGCCAACCGGGATAATAGAAGAGCTCCATCCTGGGACTGATGGGCTGGTGCGTGTTGTGACTGTGCGGACGAGCAAGGGGTCGTACAAACGGCCAGTAACCAGGATCAGCCTTTTCCCTGAAGAACTCATCTAAAAGGACTACCAGTGTAGTGTGTTTATCTTGTGTTTATCTTGTGTTCATATAGTGTTTATCTTGTGTTTATCTTGTTCTTTTGTCTACATTGTGTGTTTTGATTTATTGCTAGAGACTTGTGTTGGAGCAGTTATGTCCACGTACTGTTATCTTTCTTTATAATTTGTGTACAAATTAGATGGGCGGCATGTCTGGTGCTTCGCTCTGGACTAAGGGTAGTTCACCCAGCAACCACATGACGGCAGCACCCCGCAGTTTGCCATTGACATTGAATCACTGCCAGCTCAACTTCAAGATGAAACCATAGATTTGAAGTGTGATTCAAAGCTAAAATATGATTCCAAAATATTAGGACTGGGTGACTTTTGGGTAAACTGTCTTGCAGTGTATCCTGAAAGAGCCAAAGTTGCATTGCGTGTCATTCTCCCATTTTCAACGACATCCTACTGTATCTATGCGAGTCAGGGTTTTCAACCCTGTGTGTCATAAAAAGAATGCAGCGCTGTCGGCTTGATGTTGCAAGTGATCTCCGCTGTGCTCTGTCAAATATCAAACCAAACATACCGAATCTTACCAAGAGAAAACAGTGTCAACCCTCTCACTGACATTTGTTGACTAATTTAAGGATTGTAAAAGTGTGTTATTTGTATTGTGCTAAAATGAAGTTAGTATGTAATAGATATAAAGCGCGTACTTCATATTATTTTTCCAGAAATAATTATTCCATTATGTTTTTATCCTCTGCGTCAGTTTATCGAAGAGGTTATAGAAGCGATGAGTGGTGGGCGGGTGGGGGTGCGCATTGACCACCCGTATCTGAAAAGGGAGGCGTCAGCTGGCAATGGATGGGAACCACTGCTGTAGACAATTTAAGCACCCCTCCCCTCCCCTAAATTAAAAATTAACACGACTTCTGCATTTAGAACAAGTAGTTCCGTGAATAACTATACAGCCTATTTTCATATGTCCTACTCATGTCAATTGCGTCTATCAATAGGCTATACAAAATTTCAGTTTGATTGTTGTAATATATTCGTAGATATTGAGAACCGTCTAAATATTTCGTATGCTCGCCATGTTGAATTTTAATTTATGTACTATTACATGAAGATTACTGTGTACGTGTGATATTCAAACGTCAATCGCATGATTAGGACACATGAAGTAAAAACGAGATTTTAAAATTTCGCACAGCTTCCATCTTGTGGTTATGAAAACAATTGAAATAAACTAGATGCCAGTGGATTAACATTTGTATAAGCATTTACTGTACAAAGTTCCACTGCACTCGGATAGTTAAATCGCGAGAAACGTCCACTTAAATATTTATACTTCGCGTCGTCACCATGTTGGATTTATGCTCACCAGGATATTGAAAGTCCTATAGATGAACTTATGTTCATAGCCTCTATGAACTTTAAAAAAATCAGTTTGATTGCTGTAAATGATTCATAGATACTGAGAACAGTCTACATATTTCGGATGGTCGCCATTTTGGATTGTTCTATGTATAGGCCATATAGTTATGTACCATAAAGAAAAATTATTGCGTAGGTTCATTATTCAAACTTTCACTTCGATCGCATGATTACGACACAAGAAACTAAAACTTAATTGCAAAATTTCGCACAGCCGCCATCTTGAGGTTATGTAAACAATTGAACTAAATTAGATGTCAGTGCATTAAAATGTGTATAAACATTTGCTGTACCATGTTTCGTTGTGTTTGGATGATTACGTCGCGAGAAAAAACTATTTAATTTTTCAAATTCGCTTGGCCGCCATGTTCGTTTTGTAGTTCACATGTTTTTAAAAGACTAACAGATGCACTTCTAATAGTGCCCTTTATCTCCGTACAAAATTTCTGGGTGATATCAGTAATAGTTTCGGAGATATAGAATGCCGGTGAAATATTTCGCACAGCCGCCATCTTGAGGTTATGTAAACAATTGGACGAAATTAGCTCTCGGTGCATTACAATGTGTATAAACATACACTGTACCATGTTTCAATGCGTTTGGTTGGTTAAATCGCGAGAAACGTATATTTTAATTTCGCAAATTCGCTAGGCCGCCATGTTGGTTTTGTAGTTATCAGGTTTACGAAAGTCTGACAGGTGAACTTTTAGTAGTTCTCTTGATCACCGTTCAAAATTTCAGGGTGATATCGGGAATAGTTTCGGAGATATTTAATGCTGGTGAAATATATCGCACAGCCGCCATGTTGGATTGGTGAGACGTAATACAATTTGAAGGCCACGGTCGGGGTCGACCGAAATGGTGCTATGACCTTACCGAGTTTCATTGAAATCGCTCCAGCCGTTTAGAATTTATTAGAGGTGGTGGAGTGGACACACACGAATCGCTCACACGGACAAAAGGTGATCTCATAAGGCTATTAGCCTACGTTCGATTTTTGCAAAAAATGAAGATAGACTTGTGTGTGTGTGTGTGTGTCTGTGTGTGTGTGTGTCTGTCTGTCTGTCTGTCTGTCTGTCTCTCAATTCGAACACGGTGAATCCGAATTGAACGACATTTGGTACAGACGGAAACGTAATGGCGGCCACCCAAATGTTAAAAGATTAAATCAAATTACGACCAACCTAATAATCTTACCTCTACCAAATTTTGCAACAACATACCCTTTTGTGGGAAGCATCTTTTGACTGAAATACAAGGTCATCAGCCCAATAGTTTGCAGATAGCAGCCATGTATGTGTGCAAATGGATTCACCATATCAATTCAAACACAGTGAAACCGAATTGAATAAAATTTTGTACAGAGGTAGCACTAGCAAAGGGCACCTCATATTCATGTTCACTATCCGTATAGCACGTTGTATTTCAACAAGCTACTACAACCAACATTCAATTGTCTACTCCTTTAAAAGGACATAGTTATAACAATACCCATGTATTTAGGAGAAAGTAGGCTATATGTTCTTTACTGAACATCTTGGTTTTTTTTTTTTTTTTCATAAAATGAAAATAGGCTAAAAATGCAAACTCAGCACGCAAATAGCTAATTGGGTAACTCTGCACTTAAAAGGTTAAGAATAATACGAGTGACTCGCTTAAAATACTACACATTTTCCAGCATGAAGAACAGTGGCACTCTGTATGAATCGCCGCAAGACAAGTGATAATTACCGCTGCTGTGGTGGATCGTTTCTGACGTTCCCTGCCCAGGATGAGGTATCCTAGCAAAATGAACGTGTTGATGACGACGTACGATCCAAACACCAGTGGTATAAGCAGAATCTGGGCTTCCTCTCGTTCGACGATGAATGTTGAGAGTTGCAGACACGCCGAGGAGAGTGCCTGTTGAGCGAAAAGTATTCACATATTAGCACAGCTTTTATGTCTTGTGCTTCCATCGGTGGTTTGATGTTTCGAAACAAAGCAACAATCACTACCACCTAACAGTCTTCCTCAACAGGAGTGTCTGGGCCGTTAGGCCCCTTAAAACCATCATCAAGAGGAGTGTAGTGTAATCTCAGTGTGTGTGTGTGTATATAAACTTACAAGGCACTTTTTCAAGTAAGTACCGAAATTATTAATATTTTGCAAACATTACGTCACTGGGAATAGCTTCCCTCTTGATGTTAGATGTGTGGTAAAAGATGCGGGCCAGCCATCGTTATCAAAAGCTTGCCACGGTGGGTGAGTGGTTATAGTGTCGGACTACCAACCCCAAGATTGCAGGTTCGCCCCTGGCCATGGTAAGTGATTTTTGAATGCGACAAAAATCACGATACTCATGTCATACGTTGTTGGCATGTTAAAGAACCCATTTGAATTCAGTAGGCGGTGTTCAATGGCAAAATTAATTAATCTCGGGATTTTCCGCCAACACAAAGTTCCTCCATTCTCTACTTGAAAGCGCTGTAGTGTCAAGGAGTTTAGATATCTAACCTTCTTGACTTTCATAGCGTTCAAAGGAACGACGAAATTCGACATGCAAGCTACCCTCTGGGTGTCAATTAACAAAGCTTGCACCAGGCACCCGAGGCCATACGATATTATTATTATCGTTATCAAACATAAGGGAGGGACGATGCATCACTTGCGGAATAAGTGCTGATGCTGATTCGTCAGATCTCACTAACTGTTGTTACACACCAGAGCACGTCTTATTCACACAAGTAAGTAATATAGCAATAGGGAGTCACATTAACGTAGACAGTTCTTGTAACGAATGGAATGTATTTTGAG
Source organism: Meconema thalassinum (assembly GCA_946902985.2). Lineage (NCBI taxonomy): Eukaryota > Metazoa > Arthropoda > Insecta > Orthoptera > Tettigoniidae > Meconema > Meconema thalassinum. The sequence continues at coordinate 112,990,284 of OX336393.1, forward strand.
TAATATCCAATCAGAACACGGTACCACAAACAACACTTCAAAACGCAATCCAAAGAATGCATTCAACTACCGCCGATCGACTTGGTGCGAGCGTTGATGAGTGCCAACTACGAAACCTTAGTACTAAAATTAGTTCTTCATTTTTGGCAGAACTGTACGGAACCTTTTCAGAACTGGTGAACCTGAGAAAATAGAATTAAGTTTCATATTACAATGAGAAATGATACAAAACTCGCCCATTTATTGCATTGTGAACGTATCATCTAATCAGTCAGATTAACCACCAAATATTTTGAAAATGTACTAAACATCGTATGAATGGAATACATTCGGTATGTGTGTCAACAAGTAGTGGGCCCCTCAAGAGTATCTTGTACTCGACATCGGCTTTCTGTCTAATGCCTCCCTTGTTGTTGTTGTTGATTATTTTAGGGGCTATGCGACAACAGTAGATATGTGCAGTGGACAACTTGTAGCCTACGGTATATTGAGCCTGATTTATACGTACTGTAACTCAGTTCTGCGTAATTCGTATTTGTAATTCGCTGTTTCAAATACACACATCAAAAAAAGTTTTGCATCACCTCGGTTCCCAGATCTCCGGCATATAGACGTTGACTGTGTATATTGTATCCAAGATACAGTCCCTTTGACTGTTCATAGATGTCACTAAAACTGCTCAAAGATGTAAACAACCATGCATGAGCAGGGCCTATTAGACGGAGGGGGTACGACAGCCGATCAGTTCCAGTCATTCCACCAGGACGAAGGTACGCTGCTCATGTTGTCTGTAGTTCTACCATGCCTAGAAGGTCAATACCGCAGTTCGATCGCGTCCGCATTGTTACTTTGTGTCAAGAAGGGCTCTCAACAAGGGAAGTTTCCAGGCGTCTCAGAGTGAACCAAAGCGATGTTGTTCGGACATGGAGGAGGTACAGAGATACAGGAACTGTCGATGACAGGCCTCGCTCAGGCCGCCCAAGGGCTACTACTGTAGTGGATGACCGCTACTTACGGATTGCCGCTCGGAGGAACCCTGACAGCAATGCCACCATGTTGAATAATGCGTTTCGTTCAGCCACAGGACGTCGTGTTTCAACTCAAACTGTGCGCAATAGGCTGCATGATGCGCAACTTCACTCCCGACGTCCATGGCGAGGTCCAGCTTTGCAACCCCGACACCATGCAGCGCGGTACAGATGGGCCCAACAACATGCTGAATGGACCCCACGGAATTGGCATCACGTTCTCTTCACCGATGAGTGTCGCATATGCCTTCAACCAGACAATCGTCGGAGACGTGTTTGGAGGCACCCTGGTCAGGCTGAACGTCTTAGACACACTGTCCAGCGAGTGCAGCAAGGTGGTGGTTCCCTGATGTTTTGGGGTGGCATTATGTGGGGCCGACGTACGCCACTGGTGGTCATGGAAGGCTCCGAAACGGCTTTACGATACCTGAATGACATCCTCCGACCCATAGTGCAACCATATCGGCAGAATATTGGAGAGGCATTTGTCTTCATGGACGACAATTCTCGACCTCATCGTGCACATCTTGTGAATGCGTTCCTTCAAGATAACGACATCGCTCGACTACAGTGGCCAGCATGTTCGCCAGACATGAACCCTATCGAACATGCCTGGGATATGTTGAAAAGGGCTGTTTATGGACGTCTTGACCCACCAACCACTCTGAGAGATTTACGCCGAATTGTCGTTGAGTGGGACAATTTGGACCAACAGTGTCTTGATGAACTTGTGGATAGTATGCCACGGCGAATACAGGCATGCATCAATGCAAGAGGACGTGCTACTGGGTATTAGAGGTAGTGGTGTGTACTGCAATCTGGACCACAAATGCTGAAAGTCTAGCTGTATGATGGTACAACATGCAATGTGTGGGTCTCATGAGCAATAAAACGAGCTGAAATGTTGTTTGTGTTGATCTCTATTCCCTTTGTATTTAACGGTTCCGGAACTCTTGGAACCGAGGTGATGCAAAACTTTTTTTGATGTGTGTATTAAATTTCAGTGAAACACATTTAGTTTAGTGTACTTGTGTTGAGTTTATGCTGTTTTAAAATACACTTCGGGTGTACAGTATTTTCCTTATCTTACCTCTGTTGACGTAGGTTCGAGTAGAGTGGGCAACTTTCGGCGAGGAAACAAAAGGCCAAGAGTTTTGTTGTTATTCATAATTCATTTAGGGACTTTGCGACATCGTGGCCATGTAGCCCCGTGTACTTCACACACACACACACACACACACACACACACACACACACACACACTCACTGCATGATAACCTGTGTTATTGCCGTGTCGGTAATAGTGGGTTTAGGCCTATTTCATGGTGTCCACAGGCAGGAAAAGTCAGGAATTTTGTTTTTGGTCAGGAAAAGTCAGGAAAAAGTGTGAAAAATGGCGTAAGTCAGGAAAAAATGGCGAAAAGTGTTAGAAAGTCAGGATTTTTTTAAATTAACCATACAGAATTTTGTGTTTCACAGCCATATTTCGATGTTACTAGTTCAACTAATCTCTGAAGATAAAAAGCAATAATAACTCACTGGATAGTATGGTAAGTTTCCATTTTTACAGTCCATCATGGTAAAAACCTCTTACCTATTGTTTGTACGCATTTTTTTGGCGTTGGCGTAGGGATGTAGCGACCCCATCACTATAGTTTAGGTAATTAAGTACTTTGATTTATGTATTATTCCTTTATAATTAGCTTTATTTTGTATTTTAAATGAATAAAGAGGCACGCATTGGGCAGCTATGGGGATGGTGGAGGCTGCAAATAAAAATAATAATATATATTTGCTCAATAAACCTATTTTCCAATGTTACGATGACTTCACGAGTCAGGAATTTTGTTGAAAAATGGTCAGGAAAAGTCAAGAAAAGTCAGAAAAATTAACATTGAAAATTCTGTGGACACCATGTATTTGTAATGTAGGTGAGGATTAGGGAGGCCTTATGTTAGGAACCATCCCGGCTTTTGCCTTGAGTAGAAGTGGAAAACCACGGAAAGTCACCTCCACAAAGAGGTTTAATGACTTGCTTGTTCTGAATATGAAAATGTATTTCCCTGGAACAATCAAGAAGTAAAAAAAAAAAAAAAAAAATACACGATACAAATGGTCGATATCGGAAGAACTTTGGTTCTTTCATTCTTTCATACACTCGAAAAAAATATTTAAGGCACAAGTAGTTGGTTGGTTCCTTAGTTTAGGGGCTGCGACAACGCGGTCATGAAGCCCCAAGTACTTTGGGTGTGTGTAGAATCTGTCTGATAATTGGTGTTAATTGTGATGGCTGTATTAGTGTGTGTTATCTGTAATTCAGGTAAGGACTGGAGACGATTAATTTCAAGTAGATCCTACTTTCGCTACCAAATGCTACCGTCCACGACACCTAGCTGTGAACTTGGCTACTACTTTGTGCCATCGCAACCAGCGCCTGGTGACGAACGTTGGAACTTAAAGAGCATTAATCAAACCTAACCTACAAATTTTGCTTCACACAAGTTTAGTTAGTGGAAGATTATTGTACATGCCATACATCTATGAAATGGACCCATCGGGTTTACTTCCCCTCCGAAGGAAGGCATACTGAGGGATTTTTAACGCTCTTAAAACATCCGATGACTTTGGCCGGGTTTGAACCCGCGACCTTGGGCATAGAAAAGACACAAGTAGTTGATTCTCTTTCACTCGTTATACGCAGAAGTGAATGAACAAATTGCGATAGAACATTTACTGGATGATATAGTTTGGGCTTAAAAACTCACCAGTTCGGTTGCTTTCAGTGTAGTTCGAATCTTCCTGACCTTCACCTGTGTTTTAGTGTACACACTCATATTGAAGGCACTGCTTGCTTCATGTTGGAACTCTGGTCCATATTTCCGCCCGGCTGACCAGTGTATCCTGTTTCCTTCTGGTAAGACCATGTTCGGACATAATCAAGAATAACTCGCAAAGAGCGTAGTATCATTTGTAACACTGCCCGGCTCCGTAGCTAAGTGGGTACATGGCTGGATTTACCAAAAGGCCCCATTGGCCCCGGCCTAGGGGCGCACCATGCTGAGGGGCGTAAAATTAATCCGCATTTTTTTTTGCAGAAAAATTCCATAAAATGTTATAGACTACAATACACGTCTATACTTTTCCAATTTATATTGTGGTCATCATAATCCAACAAATGTTTTGCAACATCAGATTTTTCGACTTCAGCTTTAGAACAGGAATCAGAGGCGGCCGGTGATATTGGACTCAAGGACGCCGCCCTCCTCCCTCCTCATCATCCCTGATGTTCTCTCTCCTCGCACCTAATGTTTTGCCATAGTGACAAAATGTGTGTACTTCCTCTCCTTGTCAGTAGAGCGCACCGGATACTCATGAGAACTCATCAAAATCGCCCGCTTTGTAATTTACGTTGCCATGACAACGAATACCTCCACTTTTCCCCTCTCCCTCCTCTCACGCGCTACGTCATGAAGTGCGTGGACTCAGTCATCTTGAGTCTGATCACTGCCAGCTCGATCGCATCCCTCCTGGCTGCTTTCGAAGCAGCCAAGAGGGATGCGATCCATCTGGCAGTGGTCTGATGCAGCCACTGGATAGCTTCCCTCCTGGCGCGCTAGGAAGCAGCACCAAGTCACTGTGGCAGATATAAGTTTTGTATTGATGTTAATGGCGAACTTGGAATGTATTCAGAATGATTTTATAATGTTGTACTGCTGCGTGCCCTTTTATAAACCAGAACTGGGCAAGTTAGAATACCGAGGAATCTCATTTCATGAGATACATTTGTACAATTCATTGCGTGAGAAGTGGTTACGTGGAATTTCCAAAGAAGGTGACCCAGAGAGGAAGTAAATGGTTACCTTCTGATCGCTCTGTTGCGTGTAGTCTTCATTTTCTTCCTGAGAGCTTCAGATCACATAAATTATTATCAAATTGGTTACAACTAGTGGGATGTGGGTTGGCGACTATGGGTGATAATGATGATGATGATAATTGTTGTTTTTAAGGGGCCTAACATCTAGGTTATCGGCCCCTGATGGTTTGGGTGATCGTGAAGATGAAAATGAAATGCAAACTTAAAACTAAAACTAACTACTAACCTACTTACTAGAAGAAAAAATGGAAAACTAAAGGAGAATAAGGTAAATAAAGGACAGGAGGAAAATAAATGCCCTCAACCCTCGAAGAATGTGGATTGAGGGACTTGGAAGGAAGGAGAGCCATGAAAGGCAGATAGGAAAGAGAAAGAGGAGAGGGTCCCCCCACAGGTAAGGGACAAAAGGGGAAAACGGACCCAGCTCAGGAAACCCTCGGGGTCGCCAACTTCCGAACTCACCATCCGTGAGCCCCTGAGGGTGCAGCATTATCTAGGGTGCACCAAAAGTGGTGGGGCTACATACACCCGGCCTCCTTGAGGGCCTTGAGCAGAAGGCAGGAGATAACATGAAAACAAATAGAAGGTTGCCCCTCGCAGAAGGAGGGAATCAGAAAAGATGAGACAAGGGCCAATTAAGGCGGGAAATGAAGAGACTCCCTAGGCCTCGGATACCCTAATACCGTCGGGGTCGGAAGAGAACAAGAGTTGACCAAGTGAGGTCGAAAGGAAAGAAGTCAGAGAGGAGGCTGGCACAAGTAAGTGGAAGCAATGCCGGACTCAGCTGGAGCCCCGTGTTCGCCAACCCACGTCCCACTAGATGTGAGCCCTGGTGTGGGGGGGGGGGGGGAGGGGGCGACTATGGGACCCCAGCTGAGTTTCCTTGGGCTGAGCTCCTCTCTTATATCTTTCATGTCAACTCTTACCCCAACGTTATTAAGGTATCGGAGGCCTTGGATGTCTTTCATTTCCCTGCCTTAATTGGCTCTTATCTTTTTCTTTCCTGATGCCCTAATTTTTGTAAGATCAGACCTCATTTTGTCCTTTTTCTGCCTTCTCTAAGAGGCCCTAAAAGAGGTAGCGTGTGTGTTGTCCCCCACCTTGCACGGAGCACCTTAGATATCGATACACCCTCAATGATGGAGATAATTGTTGTTTAAAGGAGTGAAATATCTAGGTCATCTATCTACCCTTAGCGGTTTAGGTGATGGTGAGAAATTATGATGAAATGGAAATCTACGGCTAGGCTAAACTAATTACTGGCTTACAACTAACGTATGTACTAGAAGAAGAAAACGACAATAATAAAAGAAAGAAACGAATAAGGGAAATAAATGACGGAAAAGAAATGCCCTCTATCTTCGAAGGGCAGATGACCCTGCTGTTTATCCCCTTAAAACAAGAATCAATCTTCGAACAATGGGTATTGAGGTACTTGGAAACTACTAGAGCCATTAAAGGCAGGTAGAAAAGGGAAATAGGAGAGGGTCCCCCCCAAAGTCAATGCACATCACGGTCGCCAACTCCCGAGCTCAAAAGCTGAGCTCTTGAAGGTGTAGCCCTATCCAGGGTGCATTACGTGTGGTGGAGCTTCACACACCCTGCCTCCTTTAGGGCCTTGTGTAGAAGGCATTAGATGTTATGAAACTAAAGGAATAGGGCTGACCCCTCGAAGAATGAGGGTATCAGGAAATATGATAAAAGGGTCAGTTACGGCAGGAAAATGAATGCCTCCCTAGACTTTGGATGCTTTAATGCTGTCCGGGTTGGAAGAGAACAAGAGTTGACTAATGGAGGTCGAGAGCCCGGCACAAGTGGAAATAATAACCGCCTCGGCTGGAGTCCAATGGTCTCCAACCCAAGTCTCACTAGGCCTAGTTGTGAACCCTTGTGGTGGGGATAGACTCTCAAGGGCTAATGGCTAGTGAGCTTGGGAATTGGCGACCCCGAAGGATTCCTGAGCTGGGTCAGGTTTTCTTCTTTTTCCAGTGACTGGGAGCAAATATTTTAATACCTTTGTTATTTCTTTAAACACAGTAGTGCCTAGTCCTAAGGAAATCAAGCTACAAAAATATGTGAGAAGAAAAAACACAATTCATGTATGAAATCATCTCTGTCAATTACTGGATAAACATCGCAAAAACGGTTTACATCTTAAACGGTTGAGTCCCCCCTCGTTAAAATTCACGAGCCGCCACTGAACAGGAATGTTTCATGATTTATTAGGAAAAAGTTTAAGTATTGAATATTAATATCAGTTTAATTTGAATAATTCATTATGCATACCCGTAGTTATAGGTTGTTTGATGTAGTGTGTATATCTGAATATCTGTAAGTGAATAATGAGTAGAGCCCGGATTCTTAGGTTTTCACCTATTTTTTCCCTGGCTATGTAATACACAATTTTCAACATATATGTTCCTTTCACACTTCCTGGAGCAGAATATGTGAATTTCATTTCACCTAAAAAAAAAAAAAAAAAAAACTAAATGAGGGGTTGACACCCAAAATTACCTTTTTCAAATAAAGAATGTTATTTCCCCATTGAAATGCATCGTGAAATTATTTCCATCGCGATTACAAGCAGTAGGACAGAGATAGTTCAGGTTACTACCGAAATGCAGTACGATGATGATGATGATGATGATGATAATATTGTTGTTTTAAGGGGCCTAACATCTAGGTTATCGGCCCTTAATGGTTTGGGTGATAGTGAAAGATGAGATGAGAATGAAAACTATAACTAATACTAACTACAGTCTTACATACTAGAAGAAGAAAAGGTAAACAAAATAAAGGCTAAGGCAAATAAAGGAGGGGAAGAAATGAAATGAAATGCCCTCAGCCCTCGAAGAATGATGATTGAGGGGCGTGGAAGGAAGGAGAGCCATGAAAGGCACATGGGAAAGGGGAAAGAAGAGAGGCCCCGGCCCAAAGTCAGTGGAAAAAAGGGAAAAAACTGACCCAGTTCAGGAATCTCCCGGGATCGTCAACTCCTGAACTGACCAGCCGTGAGCCTTTGAGGGTGTACTGTAGCAATATCCAGAGTGCACCAGAAATGATGGGGCTACATACACCCTGCCTCCTTGAGGGCCTTGAGCGGAAGGCAAAGGCAAAGACAAAGAAGGCTGAACCATCGCAGAAGGAGGGCATCAGGAAAGATGAGACAAGGGCCAATTAAGGCTGGAAAGGAAGAGACTCCCTAGGCCTCGGATACCGTTATATCGTCGGGGTCGGAAGAGAACAAGAGTTGACCAAGAGAGGCCGACAGGAAAGAAGACAGAGATGAGCCCGGCACAAGTAAGTGACAGTGTAAACTTTTGTGAAATAAGTTCATAAATAAATTTCACAGAAATAATAACAGAACATTATTGCTGCCTGTATTGATCCTGGAAGGAAAACCTAAAATAACCTATTTTTAGAATACAAGAAACCTAAAGTGAAGGTTTAATCCACCTAAAAATGCGGGCCCTAATAATGAGTCATAAATGGTTTAAACTTATTTTAATATCTCGTTGACCGATTTATTTATAGTTTATATATACACATTTAGAAACAGTTAATTCTCTCATTATTTTTAATTTATTTGATTGATTTTGGCCCAGAGGAGTGCGTCAGGCCTCGGCAGCCGGCACAGTTCATATCCTCGCCGCTAGATAGGGGCTTCATTCATTCCATTCCTGACCCGGTCGGAGACTGGAAGCAGGCTGTGGATTTTTCATTTGATTGATTCTACTTCACGATACATTGGAATAAAATAAAAATTACCTTCACAAAGACTTTTCTGAGGTCTAAATTCTCCCTCCTTTACGATGGTATGAAGAGGGGGCGGCGAAAACCCACGGGCCTAGGAGCGCATAAAATCTAAATCCGGCCCTGAGTGGGTAGCTTGCTAGACTTTGTGCTGAGGGGCCACGGGTGCAATTCCCGGTGGGTTCGTGGGATTTTAACATTTTATAGTTAATTCCTCTGGCTCGACGACTGGTTTTTTGTGACGTCATTGCCATTCTTTTCATCCTCATCACGACGCGCAGGTTGCCTGCGGGCGTCAACTTGAAAGACCTGCACCAGCCCTCTCCGGAGGCCACGCGCTAATAATAATGAATATGGCTAGTAGCCTATTTTTATTTATTATTATAAAACATTGAAAAATGCACTTTAGAAATGCAGTTATGACCTATAAAATGCCCATTAAATTGCAAAGATCAAACCGGCCGTGGTAGTTACACGCGCTGAGGCACAAGGTCATGGGTCCAGGTTGCACTGGAAGCAGTAGACAAATGGGTTCGAATCCTACCGTTGGCCGTCCTTGAAATGGTTTACCTCAGTTTACCATTTTCAGATCAACTGAAATGCCAGGACCAAACCACCTAATAGGCCACGGCACGCCCTTCCAGCTCCTCGTCCAGTTCCATTCATTTCCTGTCACAAGGTTGGCGTCAGGAAGAGCATCCGGCGTTAAGAACCATCTGCCTCATATAAATTAATCGCATCCCATCCTCAATCCTGTACAATTTGGGGTAAACATACATGCCCGTGAAAACATAAAAACAAGTAAAATACACCCAAGAAGTACTTCAAATGCATATAGAATGCAATAAACCGAGATAAGAATTGAAAAATGAAATAAAAGCTCCTAAAATGCCTTATCCCACAAAATTAGAGAAAGATGCAAAGTGATCCCCCAATAAATATGCGTAGTTCAGCACCTCCTACTCTGAAACACATCATTTATGTGTAACTCATTAATAAATTGGGCTTACCAAAAAAAAGGAAAGAGATGCAAAATATAGGCCTAAGAATAATAATTATTATTATCTTCATCTAACTTATATATTGAGGAAGCATTAAAGGAGATCAGAGAGAAATAAGTAGGAATATATTTTTCTAACTACACTGTCATCTTATGTGAGTCAACAGAAGATTTAAATGAGTTTGTCAAGGGTTCGAACACAGGCTAGCTAGAGACCGAGTAAAACGGTAAGCTCTTTGTACACACATCAAAAAAAGTTTTGCATCACCTCGGTTCCCAGATCTCCGGCATATAGACGTTGACTGTGTATATTGTATCCAAGATACAGTCCCTTTGACTGTTCATAGATGTCACTAAAACTGCTCAAAGATGTAAACAACCATGCATGAGCAGGGCCTATTAGACGGAGGGGGTACGACAGCCGATCAGTTCCAGTCATTCCACCAGGACGAAGGTACGCTGCTCATGTTGTCTGTAGTTCTACCATGCCTAGAAGGTCAATACCGCAGTTCGATCGCGTCCGCATTGTTACTTTGTGTCAAGAAGGGCTCTCAACAAGGGAAGTTTCCAGGCGTCTCAGAGTGAACCAAAGCGATGTTGTTCGGACATGGAGGAGGTACAGAGATACAGGAACTGTCGATGACAGGCCTCGCTCAGGCCGCCCAAGGGCTACTACTGTAGTGGATGACCGCTACTTACGGATTGCCGCTCGGAGGAACCCTGACAGCAATGCCACCATGTTGAATAATGCGTTTCGTTCAGCCACAGGACGTCGTGTTTCAACTCAAACTGTGCGCAATAGGCTGCATGATGCGCAACTTCACTCCCGACGTCCATGGCGAGGTCCAGCTTTGCAACCCCGACACCATGCAGCGCGGTACAGATGGGCCCAACAACATGTTGAATGGACCCCACGGAATTGGCATCACGTTCTCTTCACCGATGAGTGTCGCATATGCCTTCAACCAGACAATCGTCGGAGACGTGTTTGGAGGCACCCTGGTCAGGCTGAACGTCTTAGACACACTGTCCAGCGAGTGCAGCAAGGTGGTGGTTCCCTGATGTTTTGGGGTGGCATTATGTGGGGCCGACGTACGCCACTGGTGGTCATGGAAGGCTCCGAAACGGCTTTACGATACCTGAATGACATCCTCCGACCCATAGTGCAACCATATCGGCAGAATATTGGAGAGGCATTTGTCTTCATGGACGACAATTCTCGACCTCATCGTGCACATCTTGTGAATGCGTTCCTTCAAGATAACGACATCGCTCGACTACAGTGGCCAGCATGTTCGCCAGACATGAACCCTATCGAACATGCCTGGGATATGTTGAAAAGGGCTGTTTATGGACGTCTTGACCCACCAACCACTCTGAGAGATTTACGCCGAATTGTCGTTGAGGAGTGGGACAATTTGGACCAACAGTGTCTTGATGAACTTGTGGATAGTATGCCACGGCGAATACAGGCATGCATCAATGCAAGAGGACGTGCTACTGGGTATTAGAGGTAGTGGTGTGTACTGCAATCTGGACCACAAATGCTGAAAGTCTAGCTGTATGATGGTACAACATGCAATGTGTGGGTCTCATGAGCAATAAAACGAGCTGAAATGTTGTTTGTGTTGATCTCTATTCCCTTTGTATTTAACGGTTCCGGAACTCTTGGAACCGAGGTGATGCAAAACTTTTTTTGATGTGTGTATAAGGTGCGTTCAAAGAGTAACGAGAGAAACCAGTACTTGTATGTTAGAAGTATTGGCCCTGGATGTTGAGGCACTTGCCCCACTGTGACACGAGGCGGTGAATGGCTGTGTCATAAATTTCCCTGGGCTGCGATGTGAACCAGTTCCGCACGTACAGCTGGACGTCGGTGTCCGAGGTGAATCGTTGGCCCTACAGAGCCCTTTTCAGGGGACCAAATATGGCGTAATCACAGGGAGAGAGGTCTGGACTGTATGGAGGGTGACCGAGAACCTCCCATTTGAATTTCTGCAGAAGTGCCGCGACTGTGTTAGCCGTATGAGTTCGTGCATTGTCGTGGAGCGACCACGGCGGCTATGGCGTTCACTGTCACTCGGCGGTTCTGGGTAATGAGTGCATCAACCAGCTGGACGTTGCCATCGGTAATGCAGGGGGGTGCCCCAGACCGGGCATCATCGACTAACGACACCCGTCCTTACCTGAAGCGGTTGTGCCACGCTTTGACCCTTGCAAGGGACATGCAGTGTTCGCCGTACACTTGTGACATTCGGCGAGGAATGTCTGTTCCCTCTACTCCTTCCGCTGTCAGAAACCGAACAACACCTCTTTGCTCTTCGGTTGACGCCTCCATGTCACTGTTTGCAAAGCGACTGGCAGCGTTGGACGATTGATGCATGCTGCTGCTCGCTTTGTATCGTCACGTGACATACACGCGTGCCCTCTAGCGATGGACTGTGACCTCCCACGCTCTGGTCGGAACCACACCTCGTTACACACGCCACGATTAGCTGATGTAGTCACCGGTTTGCGCAATCCAGCCTCCGGCTCGTTACTTTTTGAACGCACCTTATAAAACCTCTACACCAGACTGAAGGAGAGGATGTGCGTTAGTAAGTAAATGAGTAAGTACCGATATTATTATCGTATGTCAAGTAATCTGTCACATATACACTTAGTGGCCAAAAGTCATGGCAAAGCACGGAATACGGTGTTAATAACAAGTTGCTCCTCAGCGAGCCCTCAAAACGGCAGCAATACGGCGAGGCATCGACTCGACAAGAAATGGGTTCCTGACTCCCAACATTCAACTGGCTAACAGTATGGTTCTGCTGAGGTGACGTGACGTCCGTTCGTTAAACACCTGTGGTCGTCCCATGCGGCGGTTTACGCGGATAGTAACATTATCTCTGCCATATTGAAGATCCACCCTCGACATAGTTGACCTAGGAAACCCGAATTCGCGTATAATCTCCGAAGTGCTATGACCCATGCGCCGTGCGCCGATGATTATCCCACGTTCAAAGTCGGTTAACTCGCGACGTGTTGCCAACTTCACTACACTCGTGTCTGTGACAGACTACTCTGCTCCGCTGCAGCTAGCCGCAATGCTCAGGAGTCACACACGGCACATTTTCTCATGGGACTCCCTTTCCCCTGACTTTTGGCCACTCACTGTAACAAAAATAATGACATACCGCAACGTTTTGTTTTTTTTGGTGATTCGTAACAGATGCATTTACGCGGATTGCGCCGGATGAACACTGATTTTCCCAACTTACAATATTATATGGTCATCGTTCTTAACGCGAGCTCGCGAGCTAACGACGCTATAAACCAGGGGTTCTCTCAAACTTTTTCTGTCGCGCCCCCCTTCTGAAATATGAAATATCTACCCCCGCCCCTATTCTCATTTCCTTTCTTAGCACTTCCCATTGACTAATTTCCCCCCCCCCCCCCCCCAAAAAAAAAAGATCACACACGATCTACTGTATATGCTACCAGTAGCGTAGCCAGGATCGACTAATGGGGGGGGGGGGTTATAGGTACTCAAGCCAAATTCTACAAGCATTTCGTCCCGCGGCATAGCCGCGCTCGTCAAACGTGCACCATAGTCGCGAGGGCAGCTGTGGTAAGTATGGATATCATAGATTCGAATCCCGGTGCTGACAACGGTTATCCTGAGTGTGTTTTTTCCCCGGGGTTTGCCACACACCCTACAGGAAATTGCCGGGATAGTGCCTTGCTCAAGTCCCGGAGCGTCTACTCCATGCCTGTTCCAGATACATTTACACAAACAACTACAATCATCACAGCAATACAGGTAGCCAGACAGCTTCAACACACTCCCAACTACACGGGGCTGATGGCCAAGGTGTCTCAAGCCCCTCAAATGAATAAACGACAACTCCACAAGTATTTCCATTTCTCTATGAGATGTTATTACACAAGAAAAGTTTCATGTATTTTGATCCCGAATTTTTCTTGTAATTCAATATGCTCAAAAGACAAAAACGAATCAGTTCTTTAAAAATTAAGTTAATTTTTGACTAAAATGTCTCACCTCAATGGTAAATCTAGAACATTCCTGTTCACCTGACAGGAACAAAATAAACTCAAATATATTTGTCCTACCAACATTAAGACTGCGTATCTCTCAACAAGAGAAATTATTTACAGAGGTCTCAGCAAAAGTGGGCATGTCCTCGCACGATGTATCCTGTTGATTTATGAGTAATTCAATACCGGTACTCATTTTTATGTTTATTCAGTTTTTCCAACATGATCCTGTGCTTTATATTGCAATTAGCCCTGAATGCCTGAAGTATCATTTACGAAGATTTTTGTCACCTACCAAGGGCCTTCTTACCTTACAAATGCTACATGCAGCCGGAAAACGGTTTAATTGCTTACACTACTCAGGCGACAAATTTCACTCATTCGTAACTGGGAGATAATCGTAATTCGGGGAATTGATGGACATATATTTCCGTAATATGAATCAACTCGGCTGACGGTTATCTCAAGCTCAAGATGTTAATAATGATCCCAAAATTAGTGTTAATGTACCCATAGAATTTTCTAAGTCTTTATTAAAGCGCGTTATTTTTAATAAAAACTAGATTAATTTACATATAACTTCTCTTCCGCCAATAAAAGAAAAAAAATCTAATATTGTCCCGCTGTGTGTGATTCAAAATTAGTTTGGCGCTAGCCTCAGTTTGAAATAAGCTATAAGTTATTTTGCGGGGGAAAAGCTAGATTGACAACCCTGGAAGGACGGAGTTGTATTACCACAGTCTAAAAGATTACATGACAGTTCCCCACACTGACACTTCCACACACTGCCCAAAATACTGACACTTCCCCACAGCCCTTGGATGCGGCTACCAGTTTAATGACTCAGAAATAATCTCGACTGACAGTTCCACACACATCCCCCCCTTAGGCTGTAGGCTTCAGCGATCATCGTTACAGCCGCACCAGTGACAATGCACCTTAATATAATACTCCTTTGGAGTGAAGAAAAGCGCTCGGTCTATGTACTTCATTACTAACACGGTCTCGAAAATATCATTGTGATGTAGTATAATTTCCATCAAATTAAAATAAATGCAGAGTCTGATTTCCATCACACTTTATCCAGGCTGTGGACTGGCAACATAATAACCAAACCGATCATTTTGGCGGGTTTAAAATCTCTTTCTAGGCTTCGTCAGATGTTTTGTATTTATTTATTTCCCCTCATATTTGTTCAACAATAATATTTACCTACTCCATTTTCTGTGAATATACAGAGATATTAGAAGTGCTAAACAACGGTAGGCCAAATTTCAACTTGATCGTTTTCATAGTAGCCTTTGGGGAAGGGGAGATGTGTGTGGAAATGTCAGTCGAGATTATTTCTGTAGTCATTAAACAGGTAGCCACGTCCAAGGGCTGTGGGGAAGTGTCAGTATTTTTTGCAGTGTGTGGAAATGTCAGTGTAGGGAACTGTCCGGACACCGTCTAAAATACACAGTCGCGAAGCTCGCTGCGTTATACACACACCAAAAAAAGTTTTGCATCACCTCGGTTCCCAGATCTCCGGCATATAGACGTTGACTGTGTATATTGTATCAAAGATACAGTCCCTTTGACTGTTCATAGATGTCACTAAAACTGCTCAAAGATGTAAACAACCATGCATGAGCAGGGCCTATTAGATGGAGGGGGTACGACAGCCGATCAGTTCCAGTCATTCCACCAGGACGAAGGTACGCTGCTCATGTTGTCTGTAGTTCTACCATGCCTAGAAGGTCAATACCGCAGTTCGATCGCGTCCGCATTGTTACTTTGTGTCAAGAAGGGCTCTCAACAAGGGAAGTTTCCAGGCGTCTCAGAGTGAACCAAAGCGATGTTGTTCGGACATGGAGGAGGTACAGAGATACAGGAACTGTCGATGACAGGCCTCTCTCAGGCCGCCCAAGGGCTACTACTGTAGTGGATGACCGCTACTTACGGATTGCCGCTCGGAGGAACCCTGACAGCAATGCCACCATGTTGAATAATGCGTTTCGTTCAGCCACAGGACGTCGGGTTTCAACTCAAACTGTGCGCAATAGGCTGCATGATGCGCAACTTCACTCCCGACGTCCATGGCGAGGTCCAGCTTTGCAACCCCGACACCATGCAGCGCGGTACAGATGGGCCCAACAACATGCTGAATGGACCCCACAGAATTGGCATCACGTTCTCTTCACCGATGAGTGTCGCATATGCCTTCAACCAGACAATCGTCGGAGACGTGTTTGGAGGCACCCTGGTCAGGCTGAACGTCTTAGACACACTGTCCAGCGAGTGCAGCAAGGTGGTGGTTCCCTGATGTTTTGGGGTGGCATTATGTGGGGCCGACGTACGCCACTGGTGGTCATGGAAGGCTCCGAAACGGCTTTACGATACCTGAATGACATCCTCCGACCCATAGTGCACCCATATCGGCAGAATATTGGAGAGGCATTTGTCTTCATGGACGACAATTCTCGACCTCATCGTGCACATCTTGTGAATGCGTTCCTTCAAGATAACGACATCGCTCGACTACAGTGGCCAGCATGTTCGCCAGACATGAACCCTATCGAACATGCCTGGGATATGTTGAAAAGGGCTGTTTATGGACGTCTTGACCCACCAACCACTCTGAGAGATTTACGCCGAATTGTCGTTGAGGAGTGGGACAATTTGGACCAACAGTGTCTTGATGAACTTGTGGATAGTATGCCACGACGAATACAGGCATGCATCAATGCAAGAGGACGTGCTACTGGGTATTAGAGGTAGTGGTGTGTACTGCAATCTGGACCACAAATGCTGAAAGTCTAGCTGTATGATGGTACAACATGCAATGTGTGGGTCTCATGAGCAATAAAACGAGCTGAAATGTTGTTTGTGTTGATCTCTATTCCCTTTGTATTTAAAGGTTCCGGAACTCTTGGAACCGAGGTGATGCAAAACTTTTTTTGATGTGTGTAGTTAGGAAGGAATGTAGTGACGCTTCAAGGTCAAGTTGCAGCGTAAGTGGTGGGGGTTGTGGAGCAGGGAGCCGGGAGCCGGAAGGTTATAGCTGCTTCGTATGAACTACAGAGTAAGTGCGCCAATTGAGCACTTCGGTTACACCAAGAATTAGACCACTTGAAATGAAAATAAAATTCTGAAACTTCGTAAATTTATAGAACAGGAATCTGGGATGCAAAATATGAAAAACAATGCTATATTAAATAGTTTATGAACGTGTAATGATGCCTTAAAAGTTGATCCTATTTATTAAATAATCTAAATGGCATGGAAAAGTTAGTATGCGGTAAATGTTCGTATTTTTGGGCTGAATAAATTGTGTAAGCGTAAAAGTTTGAGGCAATGAGTTGAATTTTAATGTTAGAAAAAGTTCTTGTTTGTGGGACGAATATATTTCTGCCTGCGGGTTAGTAAACAGAAAAGAAAAGCAAGAAGTTCCGTGACGAACTAAAGAGCCTACTTTTCTTAAAATTTAAGATTCATGCCAATGATTAATCTATATGAATTTATCTAGAATAATGACGAAATTAATTTGGTAATATCGAAATTTCTAATTAGTTCGTATACCTGGCATAATGTAGCCTAATGGAGTACTACAGTTGGCAGCCCTAGTGACTGAATATATTCTTACTTCCATCTCTTAATGTACAGAATACAAAATTTTGTTGAAGTCTAATGGATAGCATGGACGTTACATGCAGTTAAACATTGAATCTAAAGGCGCGCGTAAAATCATGTTGGCAACAATGACATACATGTATTGGTCAGAAATAATCTGAAATAATATGATTTATTGTTGTGTCAATTTTGAATGAAATCCATTAGTTAGTATATAAGTTACATGCATTTTAAGATTGGACCTATCAGCCGGCTTAGAATCATGTTGGCAGCACTGACGTATATACGTTACTCCAAATTAATATAGAATGTCGGGTACTATACGTGTGCATAGTTTAAAGCTGTCGGCTTGCATACTTTCTGATATATGGGTATTTTGATTTCAAAAAATTGAGAGCATTTATTAACAGTTCGCAGCCCTAGTGGCTCTTAAGAATACGCTCAGTCATATCTGCTTATGTACACATAGCACATACAAAATTTGGTTGAAATCCAATTGATAGTGTAGAAGTTATATGCATTTAAAATTTGGACCTATCAGCAGGCTTATAATCATTTTGGCAACACTGCCATGTATGGCCTCCTGGAAATTAAACTGCAATATTATTATCTATACGTGTGCCAATTTTGAAATAGCTCCCATTCATACCTTCCAAGATATCCAACATGGAGCTCAAATTTCAATTGCGATTTTTCAGCAGTTGGTAGCACTGACATCATTTTCAAATATGGCCGTGAGATATTCAGGTATAGATCTTTACTCATACCAAATTTTGTTTCGATTGCTGAAGCCGTTTAGGAGTTGATAGGGGGGGGGCACACACACACACAGCCAGACAGACACACATTTTCCCGATCTCATAAGTCTACTTTTTCCTCATTTTTGCAAAATGTGAAAAGTAGGCTAATAGCAGTCAGCGCGCGACTGGTCACTACTTGTTTTCGCCGTCCCGTGTAATCAATCATTCATCGGGCATGTATAAAATATCTTAAATGATATGTACGTACTTATTGCAACAATCTATCGGAAAAGAATATAACTTAATATATATTATTTTAATATAAAGCAGTTACATATAAATTTGAAATAAATTCAGTTATAACACTTCGTACATCCTTATTGCAGATAAACTTTCTTCGGCTTTTCCCAATGAATTGGAGTCGCCGAAGCCAATTAGGCTCATTTTGGATTTGACAAGGATTTAAGGCCGGATACCCTTCCTGAAGCCACGTGATTTTTCAGGTGAAAATTCCATCCCGCTGTCACCGGGATTCAAATCCCGGCCGTCCGGGTGAAAGACGAGCAGCAAAGCCACTACGCTATCACGCTCCCCGATACATACTTATTGCAGATGTTTAGCATTATTTATAGGAAAAAGGGGAGTGTATATAATTATGTTTCCTCCATATACACCACGGGTCGTTTGTCACTCCGGTACTGTTTGATGGATCTCGAATAGACTAGTCTCTTTTTCCTTATGTCAGATTTTTCTATCAGAATTTTCCTGTTGTCACACGATTTCTTCCGCCTAAAACCTAAAGTTTTCATTATTGACTAAGGTCCCATTTCGAACGTTTAAAGTCAATTTTCTCCATTAAAATTGGTAATAAAGCTCGTAACGTTGGACGTTGACCATGTGCTACATGGAATTCGTTAATAGTTCCTCTAATTACGCATTTGTCAAAGTCATCTATTTCCGTTTTAACTCTTTCCTTCGGTCGGTTTTTACGCGGCGTTGAAAAAGATTGTCCAACCTCCAAATTGGTTTGGTTTTCTTTTAAAATCCTCTGAACACTTCTGCGGAATATTCCGGTTGTTTTTGCACTTCTTTCAATAAAATTGGCCCTCTTCTGCTTCTCATTTCATAAAGTCATATATATTGCATATAAGCTCTCTTGCCTGGCTGTGAATGAACTTCCCACCAATCTTTCTTTCTGCCATGTTTCTGACTAAAGAATAGATATACGGTATTACAAAAATATTCCAGGATAACACAATTCCAAAAAGTATTATATATCATGACAAATATTTAAACTATATTCAAAATAGTTGCACTTGCGAGTATACAGCATACAAACTTGCGAAGATAACAGCGCGACGAACGTAAAGCCACTGGGACAGCTTCTCCCCCCACCCTTAATGCTTTTCTGGCCACCCTCCGCTGCTCGACCTTGAGGCGCCACGACATCCCTTCCGAACTATACGAAATTGCATCCTCTTTGTAGGTGAAGCGACACTAGCGCTCGCGGCGGCCAGCAAGCTGGCAACTGCCTTGAGCACGTTATTCGCGGAACAGATGATTTCACTTTTGCAAGGGTTTTTTGAATTGTAACTCACCTGAGTGATTATTTCCATTGTAAACATGTCACATTAAATCACCAACTACTACAGACAGTTGATTTTTTAGTGAATCGCGTCAAAGGAAAACCTGCCGTCAGTGCGCCTTTTAAGCTTACGCTGGGTAAACCATTAAAAATATCTATATACTATGTAAGAATTGTAAGTGTAAGAATTGGTCAGCATGAAAAGTTCTACAAAGAAGTCCGCGACAGCATATCTTTAATACATCACCAATTATAAGTGATTTTACGTTTTAATTTCTTCCAACAATCTCCATTCATTGGAAATTTAAATTACTAGCTTCGGAGTGAGTTTACGAGCTAGCGAGCGAGCCCATCACCCTAGCTTCGGCCAGCATTAACTGTCGAGTCGTGTCGAGTTAAGACTTCAGAGAAGAGTAGACTATAAGTGTTTGGAGTTTCGCTGTTCACCTCGGCTTTTCTGAAATATGCCTGAGACCTACCGTTCGTGTGCCTTTTAAGCTTACGCTGAGTAACCCCTTTAAGATACCAGGCGAAGCCGGGGTGGGTTGATAGTATGGGTATAATACTGTATATTATCAAATTCTGAACCATATCAAAAGCTAGTTATTCCGTAAAATTGTGTAACATTATAGTTAATTAGTAAAAATACCAGTGTGATTTGTGAAACGAAAAGTATAAAAATATCTTAAAGGTCTTAAATGGCTCAATTGTAGGAACTTCGTATTTTTTCTGGGGGTTTGAAACCTTTCATTCCTGAATTTGACAAAACAATACAATGCCAATTTTACAAAATATCGGCAATATCAATTGTATACCGTACCTTCACAGCAGGCATGTGGGAGACCAGGTATTTCATAAGAGAATTATACAACAAAAAATACCACATCTAAGTTTGTGAGAATTATCCTGACGGCATAAATTGGCTTGCTTTCAAAGGATTCGAGGATAAGTTTATTTATTCATTAAATCAGCTCTTTGACTATTAAAAAGCTATTTTCTACATCTGAAAATCAAAATGTCGGCTCGCGTTTAATATGGTATCTTTTACGTTTACTTAGCCTACCGTGTGTCTTAATTTTCAAAATGCATATATATTTATATTTGAGTTGCAGCCAATTGCCATAGCAGGACATTTGACATGAACGCCCGTAGGTTCCCCAATTTCAATGTCAAGTAGTCAAGTAGTGACTCCACTGTCACTGAAACCCAATGGCGAACGTTTGAACTTGATAGAGCGTGTCTAACCCAATAGCCTACAAATTTTGCCTACACATTACCAATTGTAGTTGTAAGTTCTTTTACGTGCCATAAATCTATGACATGGGCCCGGCGACTTCGACTGGGTTTGAACCCGCGAACTTGGCCATAGCAGTTCAGCATGCTACCGACTATGCCACCAAAGCCATGCATAGATATCCTACCGAGACATGCTTCCGATTTATAACCGACTGGCTTCGTGGCTCGCCTGCTGTTGCAGGATCTAATCCTGGCGCAATCAGCAGGCATTTAAGGGTGCATAAATGCGAGGGAACTGTGTCTGTAGATTTACTGGCACGTTAAAGATCCCCTTCAGGGCAAAATTCTGGCACTCCGGTGTCTCTAAAAGCCACGGTAGTTAAAAGGGACCTAAAACCAATAACATTATTATTGATTTATAACCTAGTTCCGTTGTTTGATTGAAAAGCTTTATAATACTTTCTACTGCGTATCCCAATTAATTGGGGTCGCCGGAGCCAATCGGGCTCATTTTGGTTTTTGCCGGGGATTTAAGACCGGATGCCCTTCCTGACGCCACGTAATTTTTCAGGTGAAAATTCCACCCCACTGTCATCGGGATTGGAACTGCGGCCATCCGGATGATTGACGACCAGCTAAGCCACTGCACCATCACGCTCCCCTTGAAAAGCTTTATTATACTAGCCTAAAATCCATAGCTCAAATCTTACCTTTTAGGGTCCTTTGGAAACTCTGGTGTCTCTTGCTATTTGAACAGTCTGACTTCCAAATCGTTCAACACGAATACACCCAGTTAGATTGGGCGAGGAGTAACAATTAATTTCCCTGTGTAATTCATAATAAAATAATTATTTATACATTTAATAAGACGCTTCTCATAACCCCCCCCCCCCCTTTTATGTGAGAAGTGTTTTATTAGGTGTATAAACGATTCATGTATTTTTATTTCAGGCATTAGGAGATAAATTGTCACTGCCCACCTAATCTAATTAGGTACCGTACACTCGTGTTGGCGGCTTCGGTGGCGTAGTCGGTAGCATGCTGAGCTTCTATGCCCAAGATAGCGGGTTCAAACCCGGCCGAAGCCGTCGGATTTTTTAAGAGCGTTAAAAAACCCTCAGTATGCCTTCCTTCGGAGGGGAAGTAAAGCCGGCGGTCCCATGTCATAGATTTATGGCATGTTAAAGAACTTTCCACTAATTACACCTGTGTGAAACTAAATTGTATAGGTTAGGAATGTAAACAACGCTCTTAGGTTGCTACGTTCGTTACCAAGAGCCGACTGCGGTGGCGTCTAGTAGCTAAGTTCTGAATTAGTCCTAGTAGTCGTTGATGGTGGCGTTTGGTGGCAAAAGTTGGAACTACTTGAAATTAAATGTCTGCAGTCCTCACTTAAATTGAAAACAGATAACACACACTAATACAGTCATCACAATTAACACCGGTTATCAGACAGATTCTACACACACCCAAAGTACACGGGGCTACATGACCGCGTTGTCGCAGCCCCTAAACTAAGGAACCAACCAACCAACACTCGTGTTGACCGACTGAAAAGCGATCGTATAGGTTACTTAGCAACACTGAAATATTGCTTCTAATATTAGATCTGTTTATTGAACTACACATCTCCTCTTGTAAAGCACATGTTAAATTAAAGATATAACCTTTACACAATGCTCACATACAGTAAATCCAGCAACAATAACATACAACAACACTGCGCAGTCGGCACATTCTTGCTGGCTGCATGAGAGCATTATTGTCTCGCGGTAGAAAAATATGAGCCAAGCTTCGCGATCTGTAGGTAGACTGTGGTGGTTATACGTTGTCATGAAGACGTGTGTAGCCACAAATGGAGACCCGGGCCGAAAAGCGACAAGAGTACATCACCACAGACACATATCATAACCTGCCTATTTTCCAAAGGAGGGCTACGCCACTGTATGCTACTGCCTAATTAGGATTTCAACTACCAGTTACATTAATAATAATAATAATAACACACAATTCATTATTCTTAGAGCACATCACAGTACAACAACGTTTTGTATCACTTTTGCTTATAAAAATTTAAACACTGCTGCACGTGTAGTTATTGGAATTGAGCAAATTTTGTTTGTTTCACTAATTAGCTCTTTAGCTGCGACACCTGTGTTCAGTAATGCTTTTCATATTTGAAAGCTCGTGACTTATAAATGACAATAGAAATAATATATACAATTTTCAATATTTCACTGTGAATTTGAAAAATGTTACTTTAAAACTCTTCACCCATGAAAAAGTAAAACAGGAGAATAAAAGTTTACATGGATCAGAATTCAGTAATTCTCAGACACTTACGGAGTTAGTGTGATCTGTGAGCTTGAATTTGAGATGAAAGTAAATCCAGTCTTGGTTGGATGTTTGAAACAGCAACCCGCACATCCCCTTCCAGCTGCAGCCGTGATCGATGCTTCGTCTTGACGGATGTCATTGCGGAAAATGTTGACGCACACAAGTAAGTTGAAGCGAAGGGTAATAACAGGTCCACTGCTTTTCTTGATAAAATGGGATATTCATTCAGAATCTGCACCCACAAATTTTCAAGCGACTTCGACTTAAATTCATTTCGAAGTATTGCCACTTGAGAGTTCTATTAGTTCCTCCTGTTCTGCCGTTGACAGGTGGGCTGTTAACGTTCGTTTCAAACGGACTGCGAATCCAGTCATACTCAGTTGAAGGTTGTGGAAATCTACCCTCGAATTTTTGACGAAGGTTTTGGAGGTGTTCTACGACAATTCCACTAATTTGACAAATATCTAACTCATTTTCTTCCAGGAATTCATTCAGACAATGAAACATCTCACAGTTGCCTTTGTCCGTCTGGGCTTTCCAAAATTCAAGTTTTCTCTTAAAAGCAAGCACTTTGTCGCTTAGAATGAAAATATTACTGTTTCGTCCTTGAAGTGACACGTTAAGTTCATTCAGTTTTTCAAATACGTCAGCCAAGTAGCACAATATTAGAAGCCATTTCTCATCCAAAAACAGGGTTGCGGTTGTAGGACTGCTGTCCAATAGGAAAATACGAATTTCATTCTTCAACTCCACAACGCGACGAAGGACTCGACCACGAGACAACCAACGTACCTCCGTGTGCAATAGAAGCGTATCATGTGTACATCCTATCTCCTAGCAAAGAATGGAAAAGAGCCGACTGTTTAAAGCTCTTGCTTCCCTAAAATTTACAACGCTAATTACATCGTTCAGCACTTTATTGACATCCGGTTGTAGTACTTTTGAAGCCAGTGCCTCCCTGTGTATCATGCAATGTGTGAAGCGGCTTCGGTGGCGTAGTTAGTAGCATGCTGAACTGCTGTTCCCAAGATAGCGGGTTCAAACCCGGCCGAAGTCGTCGGATTTTTTAAGAGCGTTAAAAATCCTTCAGTATGCCTTCCTTCGGAGGGGAAGTAAAGCCGGCAGGGAAGTAAAGCCGGCGGTCCCATGTCATAGATTTATGGCATGTAAAAGATCCTTCCACAGACTAAACTTGTGTGAAGCTAAATTGTTACGTTAGATTTCGTCGGAACGCTATACCAAAGTTACAACGTTCACCAATAGGTATCATTGATATCTGGTGGCGAAAGTTGGAACTACTTGAAATTGAACGGAACTTGTAACTCACCCTAAGGGTGTCCGCTGGAAGCCGCTACAGACTCAGGCGAGCCGAACATGTCCTCGGACACTCCTGGCACTAAAAGCCATACAATAAATAAATAAATAAATAAATGCAATGTGTGAATTTTACAGAATTAGTAACAGCACTCTTGCTCTGAAACCCTTTTTAGTTCCAGTAAATGCCGACGCCCCATCAGTACATATACCAACACAATTTGTCCATGAGAGACTGTTGTCAATAAAAAAGGAATTCACAAGAGAAAAAAAATTATCTTCGCCTGTAGTCCGCCCTTCCAGAGCTTTACAAAATAGAAAATCCTCGTGCATTTCATTTTCATGACAGTAGCGTACAAAAACAAGAAGCTGGGCACTGTTTACTATATCAGTAGTCTCATCAAGTTGCAGGGCAAATTTTGGGCTATCATGAAGACGTGGTAGCACCGACACTAGTGGCTACGCTGGCTAAAGCGCAGCATTAGGTCATGGGGCCAAGCTCTCTGCTGACTCGGTAGACGCGTGTGTTCGAGCTCCACCGTCGGCCGTCCTTGAAATGGTTTTCCGTGGTTTCCCCCATTTTCAACACCAGGCAAATGCTGGGATGGTACCTTCTGACAGGCCACGGCCGCTTCCTTCCACATCCTTGCCCAGTTTCATTCACCATAATTCATTTCATCTCTCATTAACTCCTCTCATGAGGTTGGCGTCAGGAAGGGCATCCGGCCGTAAAAACCATCGCCACAAAGACTTCCATCGCATCTCATCCCCGACCCCGTTGGAAAACGGGAATAATAAGGGGTAGACATACATGAAGACGTGGTAGCAATTGATTTTTTTAATGTCAGAGGCTATTACATCAATACGACGAGTTACTGTTATCATTTGAGAACGGTATCGACTTCAAACATTCGCCGAACTTTTCTCCATGCATGATCGCGCACATTTTCACGGCTGCAGGAAGAAGTAATTTCTCACCAATAATATGTGGTGATTAGGATTTTGCAATTAAATAGGATACCTCCAAGGATTCTCTTAGCGCTTTCTTAGGAACTGTTGCGTGCTTTTCTAGGAATCTAACATTTCATTTTAGTTGTTGCTCGTGGCGCTTAAAAATGCTAAAGGTTTGCCTACACAGTGTCTCTTAAGTTTCACAGGCTTCAAACTGACGTTTGCTAAAATCTCCAAACAAAGAACGCATTGAGGTTGTTCCTATTTTTATTCGAAATAAAGCTGGTAAAGCCTAATGTCAGATAATCGTCTTGATATTTACGCACTTTCACTTTGTGTGTAGAATTAATAATCCTGATGGGACCAGAAGTAGACGCGGAAGAACAAGGGGCTTTGTTTAAATTCGAGCCTTTTTTTTCCGAAGGAGGGCAAGCACTGTCACTTTCATGGGGTTTCTTTTTACCACTTCTAATAAGCCACTTATCCTTGGGTAATGGCGTCACTCGTATCACTTTATTGTCAAGTTGGCTAACCACGCACTAGAATTCACCTGTTCACTCACTGTCTTTGAACTGACTGGAAAGGCCTAGCTGAATTCGAATCGGCAAAGGCAGAAATAGAAGAATCCTTTCTTGAAAGGAAGTGGCGGTCACATTGTCAAGCGGCTTATTGTCATCAAGTGTTTGGTAACGGAGATGTCACTGCGGGTGGCGAGTGAAAGGGAGCTGTGTGGGGAAATGTTAATCGCCACCTTTTCTCAGAATTCCTGCTGGCAGAATCTACTGGTCAGTTCTTGTGAAATAAGACAGCAAAGGTACGAGTTTATTATTCTTGAATGGTATTGGGAGCTACTTGCCTATGGTATGTTCATGAATATGAGGATAGTAATATTTGTTACAGAATATGAAATATAAATATTTCATTCAAAGCCGGCGCCCACCACTTTGAGAACCCCTGCTATAAACTCAGCATCACGCTCTTATTAGATGGTTCTGTCCAAACGTCTTGGGTTTGATTCCCAGGTTTGGACTTAAAAAAACTCCTCCAGAGAGGAATTCCGGCGCCTGTAAAGCTATAACAGTTTAGAAAGATACTCGTTGCACCACAGCCACGGTGGGGCATTGGTCTACCTAGAAACACCTGCCCAGCCATTTGACCCTTGGTCGTTAATCTTGGTTTTCCCGACTGGCTATAGCAGTTAAACCCGTAACTATTATTATTACAATATTATTACATTATTATTTTTATTATTATTACTAAAATTATTACAGTATTGTTATTACAATATTATTATTTTTGTTACGGTATTATTATTATTATTATTATTATTATTATTATTGGACCGGCCCCGTGCGCCTGCCTCTCACATGGACGCCCCGGGTTTGATTCCCGGCTCCGTCAGGGATTTTAGAAACTGATGTAAGGGCTGGAACGGGGTGCACTCAACTTCGTGAGGACAATTGAGTAGCTGTCTGACAGTTAGGCAGCGCCCCGATCATGAACACCAAGATCAACGGCCGAGGGGACCCGATGCGCATCACCCCAATATCTGCAGGCCAAATGGCGGTCACTTGGTAGGCCTAGGCCCTTAAAGGGCTGTAGTGCCGGGGGTTATTATTATTATTATTAAGTGAGCAGGATCTGGAGATGGACGCTTGACGATTGAAACATGTGATCCATTTTCAGTACCCACATTTGTGTAGATAAAAGCGTGTTATTTTGTGATAGCTATCTTATGTAACGTTTTTCATTTTAGGGCATATCAATATTTGCCTTCCCGTCTGATGTAATTGGGCTCAAAATTTGTGTTGACCGACTGAGAAGCTTTCTTTATTGAAACGAAATTGTATTATTATAATGTTATTCAATATCTAGGCGTAGCTTAGATGTGTAGATTGGTGAACTCGGAATGACGTCACAGTGACACGACGGAAAGCTCATGTTGCCAATTCTCAAGTAGCATAATTACAAGTGCCAGTTTCAGTGAATGAAAACCTGGTCATTTTGAAACATGAATGCCAACAGTGAAAAAACCCTGATTCAATCCAACAGCAAGGAATTATACTAGGACATAACCGTGTTTTCAGTAAAGGGGGACGAAGGGTAATGTTACATTGTGTTAAACTTTGTATGAAGGCGACGTAAACTATATTTAAATCTCCTCATGCTTCAACAAATCGAAACAAACAGGCCTATATCTTAGCTAATGTGTGACGACATCATCATAGCTAAGATATCTGTCATAACCCCGTCTGATCCCCACTTTATCAGTCCTTCTACGTCAACCAAGCTGAGCAAGCAATCGCACCAACTCCTTCAAAATGACTGAACACATCATTCAGAAATCAGTGGTAATTGCTCTCATGTACTTAACATCTAGTTCATCTACCACTTATGATAAGGACGATTAATGCAAATGATTACTTCTACTAACATACATCCAATAACTAGAAAATTGGCAAAAAAAAGTAATAATAATAGTACAGATGATGTTGCAATCAAGAGATTTGCTCTTCAGTCGGTGAACATAAGAGAGCCCAAATAAATAGGGCGGAAAGTGTCATTTTTTACCATCCTATTATCTGAAAGAAATGTTACATGCATTATTTACACATGAACACTCTTCTCTAACAAATGGTGGGAGTTTAATTGACTGACATATTTTGCTTAAAGCTCTCACGATAGAAGTTGCAAAAATACAAGGTATGTAAAGTATCAAATATATAGAATCTGCAAAACATTACTATACCCTGTTACATGTACTCATATTAGAACATATCAACATTTTAACATACTCGTACTTAAAAGAATATATATCTAAAGATCTGTTAAGAGTACAAACAAATTTCCATTTTTATTAGCGAAGCTTTCAATGCCGCTAACCCAATGTTTCATGGACAGATGGCCTTGATGTTCTTAAAACTGGCATTTATGTTGGAGGATTCGGAAATTGATTGGTACATTTAATATTAGGAGCTCCAGATACAGCATTTCCACGAATAAATAATATAAGATTTTGATTGCTATCTCATACAGAAAGTTAACAAAAGATTTGTGTAAGAGTGGCTCTTGACTCTATAGTCGAAGTTTTATATTAACATCGAGGTTATCTACCCGACTGGCTTAAAACCCCACGATTACTAAGGAGTATCACCCTACTGCGGAACCACACGCCAGGGTATTTCACATTGTGACCCGCGAGGTGGGGGGCTTCGCAATATGCAGATGTGACTCAAACTCATCGAAATTTTATTTAAAATAATGTCTTCCGTGGATCAATCATTGAGCTATTTGTAAAGATAATTTCTCACTCTCGAGATGTCTGCAGTGTTGAATAGTATAACTGCTTAAAATCTCAATGTAGGTCTAAAACTGACTGGAATAACATATACACATAGGCTAGCGGAAATTTTTGGTTTTAACGATATCCGCGAAATATTTCAGCAAACATACACAGTATAGATCCCTCACTTTCCTGGTTAACGAGCGGCAACTCAAACGCGCCGACAACAACCATTGTTCGCTACTGACCAATAGAATGCTTCCTCTATCACTCCACTTGGTCTCTTTAAGTCCCACCCTGGCGACGACCTCGCGTGTCATTCATTCATTCATTTATTTGCAATGGGGGTGTGTCCCCCGGTGGCAAATTGGATATACATAACAAATAAATAATTATACATAACAATTCAATAACAATTATACAACAATTAAACTGGAGTATTTACACAAATAGTCAGTCTTTTCTTAAATACACCTATATGTTTGGGAAAAGGCCCTAAGACTGCGGCAGGTAGAGAGTTCCAGTTATCATGGCACGGTTTACAAAAGAATATTTGCCATAATTTGTTCGCTGTGGTCGGCCCTTAACTTTGAAAGGATGATCGCTCCTACCCATGTAAGTGGGCTTTCCCAATCGTTTGCTAAGCTCACCCCATGCTGGTTGATTTGTATACGTGTTGTACATAGCGCAGAGTCTAGATTTCATCCTCCTAGCCTCCAGTGATTCCCACCCAAGTTTCTTTAACATACGGCTCACACTGCTCCTGGGATTAAAGTCACTGAGCACAAATCTAGCGGCCTTTCTTTGTACCATTTCCAACTAATTTATGAGCCCTACTTGATATGGATCCCAAACCGCCGAGGCGTATTCAAGAATAGGTCTTACACGTGACAAATAGCCTAATTCTTTAGCAGAGGTACTACTTCCTTTTAATACCCTCATTACAAAGTGAAGGGATTTGTAAGCTTTAGAAACTACACATCCTATATGACTACTCCATTTCATATCATTCCTTACGTGAACGCCCAAATATTTGCAAGAATCTTCTTCTACAAGTTTTTCCGAGCCAATGTTATATTGAAAATCCTGCCTTCACACTTTCCCTATTTTTAAGAGACTACATTTTCTTGTGTTTATTTTCATTTTATTTACAATCGCCCACTTATAGACCAGGTTCAGGTCCTCTTGAAGCACTGCATTGTCTTGTGAGTCATGTATCTTTCGATATATTACACAATCATCCGCAAACAATCGACAGTCACTGCGAATCCCATTTGGTAAGTCATTTATAAACGCCAAAAATAACAAAAGTTCCGATTACGCTGCCCTGAGGGATACCCGACGTTACGGTAATTGCATCCGAGAATATGCCTTCGACTTTCACTTTCTGGTAACGACCCGTCAAAAATTCTTGGATCCATAAAATTACTCTTCTATCAATCTTCGTCGAAGCTAATTTATGGAGTAGCATGTCATGCGGCACGACATCAAATGCCTTCGCAAAATCTATAACCACGGCGTCGACTGAAACTCCATGGTCTAACGATTCGCAAATGTCTTGAAAAAGTGATAGCATCTGACTCTCGCATGAGTAACCTTTCCGAAATCCATGTTGCCTATCATTAAACCATGATAATGTTTCCCACTGTTTCCTCAAGTAGTCGCAAATGAGATGCGCCATCTGTTTACAAACGATGGACGTAGGGCTAACCGGCCTGTAGTTGTCCAATTCAAGTCTGCTCCCTCCCTTAAATATTGGGACTACCGTAGCTCTTTTCCAGTCATCTGGGATTTGCGCATTGTTTATGGACACATTAAACATCACCTCCAAGTATCGTGCCACGGCCCTACCTCCTAGTTTAAGTACTTCACTAACATTATTATCAGGACCCTTTGATACATTGAAACGTAGTTTTTGTATTAGCTTTACAATTGCTGACTGGTTTATTTGGAACAGGGGAGCCCCTGATTCGTCGTTAAGGTCCAACACACAGCTATTGGATTTATTGAACACACTACCGTAAAAGACATTTAATTCATTAGCAATGGCCTGTTTCTCAGTAATTAATTTACCGTCACCGGACATTATCATCGACAAATTATTTGAATTTCCCTTTCTTCTCCTAACATAACTGTATTTTTTTTTCACCCATCACCTCCCGAACCAAGTAAACCTTGCATATAACTGTCATGAGCAGCCCTCTTTTTTAAGACGAGCTCTCTTGATAAGAACTTAAATTTCAACATATACTTGTCACTATCATGTCTTTTATTGTATAATTTCCTAATTTTCCGTTTTAGACTCCTAATTTCTCGTGTGTAATACTCAGGATCTGGGTTTTGTTTCAGCAATTTAAGTGGGACAAATTTATCAACAGCGCTATTTAAAATTTTCAAAAAGTTAGTCCACAGGATATTAATGTGATTTCCTTCCGATGTCCATCCTACAAATAGCTCATTCAAATACCCCTGAAACTTGCCCTGATCCGCCCTGCGATACTGGAATATGATTTTTTTTTGCTACATCAGAGTCTAATTTTGTAATGTCACCATATCTAATATTTAATTCAACCCCAGAATGGTCACTAATTCCTGGTACTTTCCGACAGTTAATATACAGCTCTACAGGCCATACGAGATAAACATCTAAGGTATTGTCTCTAGTTGGGAAGTCAACTACTTGGGAAAATCCCCCCTCCCTTAAGAATTTATTTGCAGCGCTCTGAGCTTGACCACAGCTAGTTGACTCACCAGACCAGTCTACTTCGGGGAGGTTTAAATCTCCAGCAATTATTATGCTCTTTTTCATAGCATTACCCGTACAAGTTTTATCATACAGTATTTCGAGGAGAGAAAAGTTATCTTTCGGTGCTCTATACGCCCCTATCACCTGAAGAGGGAATTTATTTCCTTTATCCGAAATTTGTACACATAACATTTCATGATCCATATCAGCCCACTTTAAGAAACTAGCTATATTTTTGCGCACACAAATAAATAGCCCACCACCTCGCTTCCCCCGATCCCTTCTGTACATTTCGTAGGTCCCTTGAATTATGGATATTAGGGATATTATCAGAAAAAGAAGCATTCACATCACGCATGAGCAAAATGGAAATGGCCTACCATTTAACTAAGGACATCTATAAGAAAAGGTCAATATCCTTCAACGCAAAACTAAACATTACGGCAGTGTCATCCGTCCGGAGGTCTTGCATGCTTCTGAATGCCTCACGATGAACAAAAAAGGCTTGGTCGAGAAACTGAAGGCCAAGGACAGGAAAATGTTGAGAAAGATATTGGGTTCCATCAAAGACAATGGGGAATACAGAAGACGACATAACCATGGCCTATAAACTCATGTGGAGAAGATAAGCAACGTCATCCGGAAGAGAAGGTTACCATTTTTGGGCTTGTGAAACGAATGAGCCCAGCGAGACTGACCAACCGCAACATAAATTACTTTCAGGAGAGGAAAACAAAATGGGCCTGGTTCATTGAACTCGATAAAGATCTGAAAGAAGTGGGGATTACACCAACAGACATTCAGGAGCGCGTCCCACTCAAAGGGAAACTTCAAGCTTGTAAAGGTTTCCAAGAAAAACCGAAGCTGAAAACGGGAAAGATTTGGACCCAGGAACGGAAGGAAGTCCACCGAGAACGAATGCGGGCGTACAGGGCAAACATCAAAGCCAGTAGGAGACGGTTGGAATGACGCGGTCCATAGATGGCCTATACGAAATGAATGAATGAATGAATAATATGGGGATAGGAATATAATAGACCTGCCGTACCACACCCGCAGGTGTAAATCGCGTGAAAAAATTCTAGAGTACCCCTTGATCCCCTTAAGCGCATTGTACGCATTGATGAATTTTACGGCTTAATTTGGTTCTGTGATAACCTTCTAGCCGTTGGCAAACTTTCACTCTAATGTAATTAATGGAATTGCATTGCGTCTTACAGCAATATATGGACCTCTGGGAATCCGTTGGCATGGTTACTGGCTTGCATTCGTTCATTAGTTTATTAAATTAAATTAGCTTTCTGGGAATATCTCAAAAACGGTTGGTCTTCGGTCCTTAAAATGTGGTTTTCGGGGACCCGAGTTTTGTCTCTCACATTGAGGGGCTGAAAATGAGTTTTGTCTCTTCCTTCTACGCTTATTTCAGCATGTATTTTAAGGAGATAGGCCCCCTTTTATAAGAGGTACGGAGAAGAGTTACATCAATGATTAGTGTTGTGCCTCTGATGGATATCTGTACCAAATTTTACGTTATACACCCAGCCGTTCTCGAGTTATAAGGGAACAAATTTGTCCACAGACAAACAAACAAACAGACAGAAAGACAGACAAAAATTATTTTCGCGCGCATCCATCATAAAACAGTCTGAAACGTGTAAACAACTCAAATTTCCGTAGAAATTCAGAGAAAAACACACAAATTTTCATTTTTATATATAGAGAGATATACTGCACCGCTCGGTGTTGACCGTGTTTTATTGCACAGATTTTGGTTTTACTCGCTAACCGTTGGAGATATACGAAAAGTGATAAGGAGCTTTCGGATAGAAAATTAAATGTTAAAGCTCATGTATACCATCAAAAGTTTGCTATTTCTTAGCGTTCTCTTTTTATTTGAAAAGGAAATATGAAATTTTGAAACCAAAGGGTGTAGTGACGTGACAAATGTCGGTTTTACTCGCTAACTGTTAGAGATACACGAAAAGTGATAAGGACCTTCCGGATAGGAAATTAAATTTCAAAGCTCGAATGTGCCATCAAAAGTTTGCTATTTCCTACCGTTCTCTTTTTATTTGATATGGAAATATGAAATTTTGAAACCAAAAGGTCTAATGACGTCACTAAAATGGTCGCCATTTTTTAATAGTGCAAAATTTCGAAATCAAAAGTATCCTACGTGTAAACCTGGTAAATCAGCTACATCCATGCAAAATTTCATTTAAATCGGACCAGTGGTTCTTGAGTTATTGAGTAACAGACAGACAGACACACACCATCTAATTTTTATATATCTACTAGCAGAAGTACCCGTTCTTCGAACGGTGTTCAGTGTTAACACCAGACATTATAATAATAATAATAATAATAATAATAATAATAATAATAATAATAATAATGTTATTGTTGTTACGTCCCTTTTAAGTACTGTTGCTTTTAGAGACGCACCAGACATTATCAATTGAGCTACTGTTGCAATGGTTAGCGTCTTGTCATTCCTTCATAAGTTTATCAAAACGAAGTTAGTTTTCTGGGTATATCACACACAATGTTAATTTAAGGGCCTTAAAATGTGGTTTTCGGAGACCCTTTATAGACTCGCGAATTTTGTGTCTCACATTGAGAAGTGCTACATATGCTTTGGTCGTCCTTCTAGGATAATTTTTATATTTCGCCTATTTTAGCATGTATTTTGAGAAGTTTTTCCCTATATCCACCCTTCTACTGTATGAAATGAACGGTGAAGAGTTTTATAAATGATTGGTGTATTGACTCATGTTTACCATACATAATTTTACGATGCACCAAGCATCCGAACATGAGTTATAGGCGTACATAAGGATACACAGAAAGACAGACAGACAATACTATTGTCTACAACATATCACCCAGAAATCCAAATATGGGTATATCTACCACACAGTATCAAAGAAAATCATCCTTACGATGAACCCGTATGTCGACAAAAAAAAAAAAAAAAAAAAAAGATTAGTTGAAATGTGCTCTCAAACTAAATTCACCTGACGTGTACTTCCTGACATGAAATAGAATTGAAAGCCTTGTAGATGAAACGCAATACACGTCACATAAAAACTGACCCTCTACGTTGTGTTGGGTCCCCATACACAGGAAGACCTCTTTCATAAATTATAAAAGCTTGTGGGGCATGAAAATTCAGGTTCTTTAGTCTCAAATGGCCCAAATTCCTAAAAGCCGCAAAAAATGCTGATTCAATTCAGGATTTTTTGAAAATAATGTTGTTGTTTGGAGTTATAATAGACCTTCTGCACTATATGTCGCACGTGAAAATTGCATGAAAAAATCCTAGGTTACCCTTTGACCCCCTTAATTGCATTGATGAATTATACAGTCTACGTTGGTTCCGTGATAACCATATATTTGCAAACTTTCACAGAAATGTAATAAATGTAATAATTTGCTTCTTACTGAAATAGATGGAAAGTTGGATGCCACCCCTTGAGATAATGTTGTCATGGTTACCGATTTGCATTCCTTCATTAGTTTGTTAAATTAAACTTAATTAGTTTTCTGGGAATGTTTCAGAAACTGTTGGTTTTAGAGCCTTATACTGTAGTGTTCGAGGACCCTCGAGTTTTATTTCTGGCACCGAGGGGCTTTGTCTCGTCGTTGTACGCCATAATATAATACTAATAATAATAATATAACATAGGTATAGGAATATAATAGACCTGCCATACCACACCCGCAGATGTAAATCGCGTGAAAAAAAATCTAGACTACCCCTTGACCCCCTTAAGCGCATTTTACGTATTGATGAAATTTACAGCTTAATTTGGTTCCATAATAACCATCTAACCGTTTGCAAACTTTCACACTAATGTAATTAATGGAATTGTATTGCGTCTTCCAGCAATAGATGGATCTCTGAGAATCTGTTGCCATGGTTATCGGCTTGCATTCGTTCATAGTTTATTAAATTAAATTAGTTTTCTGGGAATACCTCAAAAACGGTTGGACGTAGGACCTTAAAATGTGCTTTTAGGGCCCCCGAGTTTTGTCTCTCACATTGAGGGGCTGAAAATGAGCTTTGTTTCGTCCTTCTACTCCTATTTCAGCATGTATTTTAATGGGGTATGCCCCCTTTTATGAGAGGTATAGAGAAGAGTTACATCAATGATTAGAGTTGTGCCTCTGATGGATATCTGTACCAAATTTTACGTTGATACACCCAGCCGTTCTCGAGTTATAAGGGAACAAAGTTGTCCACAGACAATCAAGCAAACAGACAGACAGACCAAAACATTATTTTCGTGCGTATCTATCATAAAACAGTCTGAAACGTGTAAATAACTCAAATTTCCGTAGAAATTCAGAAAAAAACAGACAAATTTTCTTTTTATATATGTAGAGATATACTGCACCGCTCGATGTGACCGTGTTTTATTGCACAAATTTAGGTTTTACTCGCTAACCGTCGGAGATACACGAAAAGTGATAAGAACCTTTTTGATAAAATATTAAATGCTTAAGCTCGTGTATACCATCAAAAGTTTGCTATTTCTTAGCGTTCTCTTTTTATTTGAAATGGAAATATGAAATGTTGAAACCAAAGGGTGTAGTGACGTCACAAAAGTAGGTTTTACTCGCTAACCGTTGGAGATACACGAAAAGTGATAAGGACCTTTCGGATAGAAAATTAAATTTTGAAGCTCGAATGTGCCATCAAAAGTTTGCTATTTCCTACCGTTCTCTTTTTATTTGATATGGAAATATGAAATTTTGAAACCAAAGGGTGTAGTGACGTCACTAAAATGGTCGCCGTTTCTTAATAGTGCAAAATATCGAAATTAAAAGTATCCTATATGTAAACCTGGTATTTCAGCTACATCCATGCAAAATTTCATTTAAATCGGACCAGTGGTTCTTGCGTTATTAGGTAACAGACAGACAGACAGAAAGACAGACACACATCATCTCATTTTTATATATTAGTTTGAACCCGCTATCTTGGGCATAGAAGCTCAGCATGCTACCGACTACGCCACCGAAGCCGCCAAAAGATATTCAAATTCTAAGAAAGAAGTTTACTGATTACTGTTGTTTTAAGGGGAGGAACTACGAGATCATCTGCCCCAAGAAAGAAGTCTAATTTTAAATTGATTTAAGAGGTAGAATAGTGAAGTCATCTGCCCTTCACCCAAGAACTAATCCATGTCTTAATGGGACTGCCCTGTGGTCATCTGAAATAATCCAATAACTAATCTCATAATCAGAACATGGGATCCATAACACCGCCCAGTCTAGATCTTGGTAGGCTGTGAAGAAAATACAAATTCTACTACCCCTATTCCTTCTATGACTATAGGGGTACCATGTACAAAAAAATGGAGGCGAGGCTCGCCGTACGATGCTGCTGAACAGCTTCCCCCTCCATACACTTGGTACAAATCCACGATGCACATGGTACAATGACAAGGAAACCAGTAGCAGCAAGTAAGAAAGAGAGACACTTCCCCTACCTGGCGCACTTTCATGGAAGAGAGACTAGCAGTGGACAGACATGAGAGATGGAAACCCTCTCCTCTACTCTGGTGCGCATACGCACTGAAACGTTTCTTTTAATTAATGGAACACAAGCCTCTCCAACGTCTTCTGTCTTCCCACCATCTCTCAGCCTCCACCCTTGTCCAGTCTTCTCCCCTCTTCTTCACGCTTTCTTCCACCCCCTTCAGCCACCTGTCTCTCGGTCTCTTTCCAACCCACTTCGTCTCGTGTATCCTCCTCCATTCGTTTTACATGTCCATACCGTCTCACTGATATGAGTTGCCTCAATGTTCATAAATACATGCAGCTTAGTAAATATCAATGGTTTCAATACGGTGCTAATAATGTTTGTCTCACTTCACATAAATTTGCTGCTCGCCTCGCCAGTATACGAAATGTTATGGACTGAACGATCTAGTATCAGACGTAGATTCTCTTATGAATACACTCGTATAAAACACTGTTACAAACGTCAAAAACCAATTCCCGACTACACAATCCTCCTTATTTACCTTAATACAGCCGAAATGAGACCATTTCTCACTTAGTGCAATTTTGCATACGTCCCCCTTAAATTGCATTTTGTGACAATTTTGAATCTAAATTACATTTTGTAAGTATTTTCTATCTAAATTGCATTTTGTAAATATTGTCAATTCAAATAAAAGTACAGTAAGTATGTAGTTAGTTTTAGTTGTAAGTAGGTAGTTAGTTTGTCTATTAGATATATGTCATTGTTCTATTAGACTGTGGTGTGTGAGTGTGTCTGGTAGCAGTTGCATTGTTTATTAATTATAGTTGTTTCAGTAGACTGTGATGTGTGAGGGTGCATGTGAGTGTGCCTGTTGACAGACTGTTTTAGTGGTAGTATTTGTTGTTGGTGGAACTTAAGTTTTTTGTTAGTAGAGTTTTGGTATTTAATTGTTAGTACGGTAGAAGGTTAGTATTTTTTTTTTTGTTAGTAGAATTGCTCTTTACTTATTCTGAAAGGGAGTAGCAGCCTTTCAGAATAAATCAATTCTTTACTAGTCTTATAGACGGTTAAGATATTGATAATATAAGCCAATAATGGCTACACTGCGTCCTGCTGCACGGCTGAAAGCAACGGGAAACTACAGCCGTATGCTATTCCCGAGGATATGCACCTCTCTATGCATAATTACATGTGATGATGGCCTCCTCCCTTGTAAAATTTCAATCCGGAGGTAAACTAGTCCCCCGTTCGGATCTCCGGGTGGGGACTACTCGAGAGGGGGTTAACATCACAGAAGTGACAAAGAGGAAATCTGACATTCTACGGATCGGAGCGTGGAATGTTAGAAGTCTGCTAGGAAGTGGAAGGTTAGAAAACTTAGAAAGGGAAATGGATAGGTTGAGGTTGGATTTGGTTGGGATTAGTGAAATGCGCTGGCAGGAAGAACAGGACTTTTGGTCAGGAGACTATAGGGTCATTAGCACTAAATCAAACAATGGCCAAGCAGGGGTTGGCCTCATATTGAGTAGGAAACTTGGACAGCGGGTGGAATATTATGAGCAATATAGTGAACGGATTATTGTAGCAAAAATCAATACAAAACCTACCTGCACTACAGTGGTACAAGTCTATATGCTTACCAGTCAAGCTGATGATGAGGATGTTGAAAAGGTCTACGAAGAAATAGACGAAATTTTGAGGTATATCAAGGGTGATGAAAATGTTATAGTAATGGGAGATTGGAATGCTGTGGTAGGAAAAGGGAGAGAAGGGAAGATAGTAGGAGATTTCGGATTAGGTGAAAGGAATGATCGAGGAAGCAGGCTGGTAGAATTCTGCACCGAGCATGAATTGGTCATAGCTAACACCTTATTCAATAACCACAATAGAAGAATATACACATGGATGAGACCAGGAGATACAGGGCGTTACCAAATCGACTTCATTATGGTCAAGCAGAGGTTTCGAAACCAGATTTTGGATTGTAAAACATATCCTGGTGCTGACATAAACTCTGATCACAATCTGGTTGTAATGAAATGCAGATTAAAGTTGAAGAAAAGTCAAAAGCCAAAACGGTGGGCAATAGACAGACTGAAAGAGAAGGATGTAAACGAAAAATTCAAGAAGAGTATAAAGGAAGGACTAATGAAAAACCCTAAACAAACTTCAATTGCAGACGAATGGGCACTTTTGAAGAATGAAATAACAAAATCCGCAGAAGAAAACATTGGTAGGAAAGAAAGAATAGGTAGAAAACCGTGGATCACTCAGGATATACTAGAATTGATGGATGAAAGACGGAAACACAAGAATCTAAGAGATGAAAAAGGGAAAGCAGAATACAGACGTCTGAGAAATGAGGTTAACAAGAAGTGCAAGGAAGCGAAAGAAGAATGGTTGAAAGAGAAATGTGCAGGTATAGAAAATTGTCTGAAATTAGGAAAAGTAGACACATCTTATCGAAGGATTAAGAATACTTTTGGGGAAAGGAAGACTAAGTGCTGTAATATTAAGGACACAAATGGAAAGCCTCTAACAGATAGGGAAGAAAAGGTTGAGAGATGGAAAGCTTACATAGAGAGTTTGTATAAGGGAAAGGAGATTGAGAATCATGTAATGGAAAGGGAGGAGGAAATTGATGAGGATGCGAAAGGAGATTTAATATTGAGATCAGAATTTGATAGAGCTTTGGAAGACTTAAGCAGGAACAAAGCACCAGGCATAGATGATATACCGATTGAGTTGCTACGCTGCATAGGAGATGAAGGTCTGATCAGGTTATTTCACTTGGTGTGTAGGATTTATGAGACAGGTGAGGTACCCCCTGATTTCAAGAAGAATGTAATCATCCCTATACCAAAGAAAGTGGGAACTGACAGATGTGAAGATTACCGTACAATCAGCTTGATTACTCATGCTTCAAAGATCCTGTCTAGAATAATTTACAAGAGGATTGAAAGCCAGATAGAAACGGAGTTGGGTGAGGACCAGTTTGGTATCAGGAGAAATGTAGGAACAAGGGAAGCTGTACTAAGTCTTAGGCTGATTTTAGAAGGTAGAATAAGGAAAGATAAGAGAACGTTCATGGCTTTTGTAGACTTAGAAAAGGCTTTTGATAACGTTGATTGGACTAAATTGTTTGACATTTTGAAATCAATTGGAATAAAGTACAGGGATAGGAGGGTGATATACAATCTGTACAGAAACCAGACAGCAGTCATTCGAGTTGAAGGACATGAGAGAGAAGCTGGTATTCAGAAAGGTGTAAGGCAAGGCTGCAACTTATCACCCATACTTTTCAATCTTTACATTGAACAAGCAATGAAGGAAATTA
The DNA here is from genome assembly GCA_946902985.2 of Meconema thalassinum. Taxonomy (NCBI): domain Eukaryota; kingdom Metazoa; phylum Arthropoda; class Insecta; order Orthoptera; family Tettigoniidae; genus Meconema; species Meconema thalassinum. Next base: position 113,030,621 of record OX336393.1, read on the forward strand.
GAGAAAAATTTAAAGTGGGAGTGAAGATTCAAGGAGAAATAATTTCAACTCTGAGATTTGCTGATGACATAGTCATCTTGGCCGACAAGCCTGAGTATTTGAATGAGTTTTTGAATGGTATGGACTCCGTCTTACGGAAAGAATTCATGATGAAAATAAATAAATAAATAAATGTAAAACAAAAATACTGGAATGCAGCCGAAATAAATCAGAAACCTCTATGGAGATCAAATTGGCAGGTGAAAAGCTGAAGGAAGTAGGAGACTTCTGTTACTTAGGAAGCAGAATAACCAGTGATGGACGAAGCAAAGAGGATATTAAAAGTAGGTTGGCTCAGGCAAAGAAAGTATTTCTACAAAAAAGGAATCTGTTGACATCGAATATAGATTTAGGTATTAGGAAGTCATTTTTGAAAGCCTTTGTCTGGAGCGTGGCACTCTATGGAAGTGAAACTTGGACTATTGGTGCAGCAGAAAAGAGGAGAATTGAAGCATTTGAAATGTGGTGTTACAGGAGAATGATGAAGATCAGATGGGTAGATAGGGTTACAAACAAAGAGGTATTAAGACGAGTGGGAGAGGAGAGATGTTTCTGGCGACTGCTAATGAAGAGAAGAGATAGGTTGGTAGGACACATACTAAGACACCCAGGAATAGCAAGCTTAGTTATGGAAGGAAGGGTCGAGGACAAAAACTGTAGGGGTAGACCAAGGTTAGAATATGTTAAACAGATTGCCTCCGATGTAGGGTGTCGGAGCTATGTAGAGATGAAACGATTAGCTCAGGACAGGGAGGCATGGAGTGCTGCATCAAACCAGTCAAAAGACTGAAGACTCAAACAACAACCTTGAATTATTTCGCTACTATTTATGTCCTCATATAATCAAGATTCAGTTGCAATGACAATGTCCGGAGAATACGTCTCTACAAGATTCCAAAATTCAATTAATTTATTTCCTAAACTGTGACAATTAACCTGCAGTAATCTTTTAGAGTTTTACCTCCGCAGCAAATATCTCGAAATAGCTCCTTCTGTTGCCATCGGCTGGCAACCTCTGGACCTGCTCCTCCTCACAAAAGCCGGCACGAACCGATGACCCTGTCATGTAGGCTCCCTAGGTTGAAAGCGCCCCGTCGATTTAGATGCAGCTCGTCTCGGGCGAAGTCATGGCCACCAATCCAGCAGTCAGCTTCTACGTACACTAATTCCAGTTATGCACAAACCCAGTCCATGCGGTCATTTACAGTCTTAACTCGCCTTAACGGAACATCTCCCCGCCGAACAATGCCACTCATTATAATTTCCCCCCCAGGGGCTCACTTCTAGTGGGCGTGGGTTGTCGACCACGGGGCCCCAGCTGAGTCCGGCATTGCTTCCACTTACTTGTGCCGGGCTCCTCTCCGTCTTCTTTCCTGTCCACCTCACTTGGTCAATTCTTGTTCTCTTCCGACCCCGACGGTATTAGGGTATCCGAGGCCTAGGGAGTCTCTTCCTTTCCCGCCTTAATTGGCCCTTGTCTCATCTTTCCTGACACCCTCCTTCTGTGAGGGGTCAGCCTTCTTTTTCTTTTCCTTTTACCTCCTGCCTTGTGCTCAAGGCCCTTAAGGAGGCAGGGTGTATGTCGCCCCACCACTTCTGGTGCACCCTAGATAATGCTACACCCTCAGGGGCTCACGGCTGGTGAGTTCGGGAGTTGGCGACCCCGAGGGATTCCTGAGCTGGGTCCGTTTTCCCCTTTTGTCCCTTCCCTTTGGGGCGGACCCTCTCCTCTCTCCCCTCCCCTCTCCTCTCCTCTCCAATCCTCTCCTCTTTTCCTTATTAGTTAGTTTTAGTTTTAAGTTTACATTTCATTTTCATCTTCACGATCACCCACACCATCAGGGGCCGATAGCCTAGATGTTAGGCCCCTTAAAACAACAATTATCATAATCATCATCATTATAATTTTTGCATTTCTAAACTTGCTTTTAGCTTTTCTGCCTAGTTCGTAGAGCTCCCCCATGATGTAATCAGCTGTAGCCCTCTTCTTCAAATCGTTCGTCCCAACATGGAGCAACAACACTTTAACTTTGTCACAGTCCTCTACATTTGCTTCTTCCACTTGTTGGGCAAGCTGGTCAATTTTAATCCCCAGATAACACCGCACTTTCGCACCTGATTTCCTCGAGATATTCGCACTCCATCGTATCATAGAATCACCCATTATGATAATGTCATCCTCAGTTTGCTCCTGCATGCCCTCTTCCACACTGATCCCAGTCACGCTGGTATCAATTGTCCAGTATTTCACATCTGCACGTAGGTCTGTCCAGTTTCGCTGTTTGCTCTCGGTGGCTACGGTGGAAACTTGACAACGCTGCGCCTCGCGCTGGGAAAGTCTTGGCTCCAGGCAGCCATTGAATGTTAACATATCCACCCAGCTAGATTTCAAACGCGAGCCGCTCGTTAACGAGGAATGTGCAAGAACTATATGTTATCACAACGATATATATTTACCCCCGTCTAGGGGCAGATGACCTCGTAGTTCCGCCCCTTAAAACAACAATAGCTATTTATCCCATCGCATATATGCCATTTTCTTCTATATTGAAGCCGCGAACTATCACGAAATAAAGTTATTTTGCGAAATGTGTTATTCACCCTAAAATTCTAAATACCAACGAAATGATGGTATTACGATTTCTTTTAAAGATTTACTTAAAATTGATTGAAATACTGTGTTTCTATTATCTGTCGTTTGATAGAAAATAAGACATCTTAATTATAAATGTTCCATTAGATACGGGATAACGAAGTCCCTTCTCGAGCTTGATTGATGGAGGTCCTGAAATCGTGGAAACAATGCTCTGCTTATACTTTGGGGACAGCATAAATTTCACAAGTTAGTGAGATAAGGACTATGATAGTCATGGCGAATATTTGTTGAAGTAAGAAGCTTAGGTATTAAACACAGAAAATATAATTCAACTGAGTTTTAGTTCTTTTGAAAAATATAAAAAAATCTGGAATAAATAGTTTCTTATTCCTCAAAATGTGTCGGTAGTGTTAATTTTGTTAACAAAGTCCAAGCACTGTACAGCACACTCACACCTCACTCGAGGCAAATGACCTCGTAGTTCCGCCCCTTAAAACAACAATAACTAACTCACTCATACCTCACTTGTTTTTATTTCACCGCTATGTATATTGAATTTCACCGCCTTGAAGCCTTTTATATTACCATAAATCAGGGTCCCTAGGTATATGTTATAAAGAGTTGTCAATCAAGATATTTGCTTTTCAGTCGGTGAATACAAGAGTGCCCAAATAAATAGGGTGGAAAGTGTCATTTTTAGCCTATTTTCATTTATGAAATAAATAGGCTTACGAGATCACCTTTTGTCCGTGTGTCTGTGTGTGTGTGAAGGATTTTTGTGTGTCCCCCCTAATAACTTCTAATTGGCTGGAGCGATTTCAATGAAACTCGGTAAGTTCATAGCACTATTACGGGCGACCCCGACCGTGCTCTTCAAATTTTGTTACTTCTCACCAATCCAACATGGCGGCTGTGCGAAATATTTCACCAGCATTCAATATCTCCGAAACTATTACTGATATCACCCTGGAATTTTGTACGGAGATAAAGGGAACTATTAGAAGTTTACCCATGTGACTTTTAAAAACCTGGTAACTACAAAACCAACATGGCGGCCAAGCAAATTTGCGACTTTTAAAGAGACGTTTCTCGCGATTTAACCAACCAAACTCAATGAAACTCGGTACAGTATATGTATATACACATTGTAATGCACCGACATTTTAGTTCATTGTTTACATAACCTCAAGATGGTGGCTGTGCGAAATATTTCACCGGCATTCTGTATCTCAGAAACTATTACCGATATCACCCTGAAATTTTGTACGAAGATAAATGTCACTACTGGAAGTTCATCTATGAGACTTTCAAAAACCGGTTAACTACTAAACGAACATGGCGGCCAAGCGAAGTTGAAAGTTTTAAACAGACTTTCCTCGCGATTTAATGATCCGAACGCAATGAAACTTCGTACAGCAAATGTTTATACACATTGTAATGCACTGGTATCTAATATAGTTCAATTGTTTACGTAACCTCAAGATGGCGTCTGTGCGAATTTCGAAAATTAAGTTTTTATTTCTTGTGTTCTAATAATGCGATCGAAATCAACATTTGCATAATGAACGTACACAATAATCATCATCTACATACCGTATATTAAAATCCAACATGGCGACCATCTGAAATATTTAGACGGTTCTCAATATCTATTAATCTACTACAGCAATCAAACTGAAATTTTGTAAGTGTATAGAGGCTATAAGCATAAGTTCACCTATGGGACGTTTAATAACCTGGCGAGCACAAATCTAACATGGCGGCGACGCGAAATGTAAGTATTGAAATGGACGTTTCTTGCGTTTTAACCATCCGAGCGCAGTGAAACTTGATACGGTATATGCTTATACAAATTTTAATCGACTGGCATCTAATTCATTTAAATTATTTTCATAACCACAAGATGGCGGCTGAGCGAAATTTTAAAATCACGCTTTTATTTCTTGTGTCTTAATCGTGTGATTGAAGTTTGAATAAAACACCTACACAATGGTCTTCATGTAATAGTACATAAATCTAAGGCCTATAATATAAAAATCCAACATGGTGACCATCCAAAATATTTAGGAGGTTCTCAATATCTACGAATCTATTACAGCAATCAAACTGACAAATATGTTGATAGAGGCAATTAATATTAGTAGGATAGATGAAAATAGGCTATTTAGTTCTTCACGGAACTACTTGTTTTACCATCCTATTATCTGAAATATATGTTACATGGATTATTTACACATGAACACTCTTCTCTAACAAGTTTTGGGGGTTTAATTGAATGACATATTTCGCTCGTCAAACGAGCATCATCAGATCCAAATATTCAAAACCCTACCAAACCAACAACAACCCGTTAAAAGCAAGGTAAAATCTTTAAAAGTGCGGCTCCTACAGCTGGTAAATACTAAAGCATTAAGCAATAAAAAAAAACACTTTTTATTTTAATATCTCCTGTACAAGGTTACAAGACTGAGAAATGACAAGATACCCTCGGTGTCCGGACAGTTCCCCACACTGACACTTCCACACTCTGCAAAAAATACTGACACTTCCCCACAGCCCTTGGACGTGGCTACCTGTTTAATGGCTCAGAAATAATCTCGACTGACATTTCCACACACATCTCCCTCCCCCCTCCCCCAAGGCTACTATGAAAACGGTCAAGTTGAAATCTTGTCGGGAGACCTCACCCCAAATTGAAAGAGGTTGTCCAAGTGTTGAAGACGGAAGCTAAGAAGACAAACTGCGCATTTGTAAAGGCCGAGCTCAACATGGAAGGAAAAAGAAGACGACGAAAATATGTCAAACTGGTCGGACGGATTGAGAACATTCAGAAAAAGTTCGAAAATGACAAAAAAAAAATAAAAAAAAAATCTGAAGGCAATTTCCTATTCGCAGAAAATGGAGTAGGTTAATATTATTGTTGAAGAAATATGACAAGATAGTTAAACAAAACAACTGACGAATCCTAGAAAGCTGATTTTAAACACGCCAAAATTATAACAACTTCAAAATGATAGGTTTTGTTATTATTTTGCCAGTCCACAGCCTGGATAAAGTGTGATGGAAATCAGACTCTGCATTTATTTTATTCTGTTGGAAATTACACTACATCACAATGATATTTTCGAGATCGTGTTAGTAATGAAGTACATAGACCGAGCGCTTTTCTTCACTCCAAAGGAGTATTATGTTACGGTGCATTGTCACTGGTGCGGCTGTAACGATGATCGGTGAAGCCTATAAGGGGGGGATGTGTTGGAACTGTCAGTCGAGATTATTTCTGAGTCATTAAACAGGTAGCCGCGTCCAAGGGCTGTGGGGAAGTGTCAGTATTTTGGACAGTGTGTGGAAGTGTCAGTGTGGGAAACTGTCATGTAATGGATACCCACAAACTGTCTCCCTCCTCTTTCTCAGTTGTGGGTGACATTGTGGGTTTGGCAGTGTTTTGTAGAGGCTATTTTGTCTTGTATATTTGGATCGGATGATGCTGGCTTGATAGGCGAAACATGTCACCCAATTGAACCCCCACTATTTGTTAGAGAAATGTGCTAAAGAATAAATAATTCATTTAACATTTCTTTCTGATAAAAATAAAATAATCGTCACTTTCTGCTCAATCTATTTGTGCACTCATTGTGTTGACCGACTGAAAGCAGACAACTGAAAAATAGCTTCTAACATTTCAAAAAGGATTGTTGTACACACATAGTCACTAACGAAGTAAAGGTATATGATGTGCCGAGTATTACTAGGCAGACAGAAACATAATGGTTCCTCGAGTCAGGAAGGGCCGAAAGACGTGTAAACAACGTGTAGCAAAGGGTGAGTGGTTTGGTTTAGCGGAAGAAATGATTTATTGATGGTTGATTCCTCAGTTTAGGGGCTGCGACAACGCGGTCATGTAGCCCCGTGTAATTTGGGTGTGTTTAGAATCTGTCTGATAACCGGTGTTAATTGTGATGACTGTTTTAGTGTGTGTTATCTACTTTTTATAATTCAAGTAAGGATTGCCGACTTTGAATTTTTCAAGTAGTTCCTACTTTTGCCGCCAAACGCCCCCGTCAATGACTACTAGTTCAGAGCTTAGCTACTAGACGCCACCGCAGTTGGCTCTTGGCAACGAACATACGGACCTAAGAGCGTTGTTTACATTTTTAACCTATATAATTTAGCTTCACACAGGTGTAATTAGTGGAAGGTTCTTTAACATGTCATAAATGTACGACATGGGACCGCCGGCTTTAATTCCCCTCCGAAGGAAGGCATACTGAGGGATTTTTAACGCACTTATTTTCCGACGATTTCGGCCGGGTTTGAACCCGCTATCTTGGGCACAGCTCAGAATGCTACCAACTACGCCACCGAAGCCGCCGATTTATTGACATTACCATACTGAAACATTTCTAGAAAGCTAATCGTACGTCTTATGTTTGTGTGTTTGCATTACGTTAGGCAGTATTATGCCCAGGGTGAATCTTTGTACGACGAGTTTTGTAACTATAGGTTCCTTTTTGATTTTCAGCCTATTTTCATAAAAAAAAAGAAGAAAGAAAAAGAGGCTTATGATATCACCTTTTGTCCGTGTGTGCGTATGTGTGCGTATGTGTGTGTGTGTGTGTGTGTGTGTGTGTGTGTGTGTGTGGCGTGTGTGTGTTTGTGTTCCCCCTAATAACGTCTAAACGGCTGGAGCGATTTTAATGAAACTCGGTAAAATCATAGCACCATTTTAGCGGACCCGACCGTGTCCTTTAAATTTTATTACGTCTCACCAATCCAACATGGCGGCTGTGCGAAATATTTCACCAGCATTCAATATCTCCGAAACTATTACCGATATAACCCTGAAATTGTGTACGGTGATAAAGGGCACTACTAGAAGTTCACCTATGAGACTTTCAAAAAAACCTGGTAACTACAAAACCAACATGGCGGTCAAGCGAAGTTGAGACTTTTAAATAGACTTTTCTCGCGATTTAACCATCCAAACGTAATGAAACTTGGTACAGCAAATGTTGTACACATTGTAATGCACTGGCATCCAATTTAGTTAAATTGTTTACATAACCTCAAGATTGCGACTGTGCGAAATATTTCACTGGCATTCTAACTTATATCTCAGAAACTATTACTGATATCACTCTGAAAAGTTGTACGGCGATAAAGGGCACTAAATTACTACAAGATTATCTATGTATTTTTCAAAAACCTGTTAAAGTACAAAACGTACATGGCGGCCAAGCGAATTTGTTTAATAGACTTTTCTCACAATTTAACCATCTGAGTTCAATGAAATGTAGTACAGTAAATGATTTTACATATTGTAACCACTGGCATCTAATTTAGTTCAATTGTTTACATACCCTCAAGATGGCGGCTGTGCGAAATTTTAAAACGCAGTTTTCATTTCTTGTGTCGTAATCATGCGATCGAAGTGAAAGTTTGAATAATGAAGCTACGCAATAATTTACCTTTAATGGTACATAACCCTATGGCCTATACATATAATAATCCAACATGGCGACCATCCGAAATATTTGGACGGTTCTCAATATCTACGAATCTATTACAGCAATCTAACTGAAATTTGTTATGTTGATAGAGGCAATTAAGATGAGTAGGATATATAAAAATAGGCTGTATAGTTCTTCACGGAACTACTTGTTCTTTTTTTGCGTTATAAGTTTCAAAAATCCATTTTATTACAAACACTTTGAGGGAGGTGGTTTCCTGTAATAATTCTGGCAACAATGCTACAAGTATCGCATGTTCTTACGTCGAAGGGACTGAAGTGTGGTTAAACAAGTTCCCTTACCTGTACGAAACTGACCTTCACGTATTGCCTGCCCGCGTGACATTCGCCTGAATAACAGCTGGACACCTGTTATCTGGTCACGTTTCTCCGATTTGTTAATAATAATAATAATAATAATAATAATAATAATAATAATAATAATATGACTCTGGTCGAAGCTATCGTGGCGTAGATCGTTTCTGTTGGAGCAATTGCGACGTTCTGGTGATGATCGTGTGGCCTCCGGAGAGGCCGAGTGCAGGTCTTTCTAGTTGACGCCCGTGGGCGACCTGCGCGTCGTAATGAGGATGAAGTGGTGATGAAGACGGCACATACACCCAGTCCCCGAGCCACGGGAATTAACCTCAGTAGATTGAAATCCCGGGCTAGGCCGGGAATCGAACCCGGGGGACTTTGAGCCAAAGCCTAGCGCGCTAACCATTTAGCCACAGAGCCGGACGACGTTCTGGTTTAACACTGCCATCTGGTATTGGGCGAGCTGAGTTTGAGATTTAATTATTTTTGTCTTGTTATCACCAACTGTATATTTTACGAGCCGACATCGTACGACTCGGAGTGTCGTGTAGTTTTGCCAGCCTCAATAATCCGACTTCGGCCGGGAATGGAATCCGTGGTCTAAGGGCCTTGAAGCGGTCACTCTTCCACTGCCCCACCAGGGAGGGGCCACAGATTTTTTTGATGTTTCCACTAAACCAGTTTGTCACGTCTCGTGTTGTGGTTCCGTTGATTACACACAGTTATAGGCTTGCAAGCGTAGTTGCCGAAAGCGACATACTTTTCCTCCTTTTTCATCCTGAACCACGCACCTGTTGTTAAACGTTTTTCACGTTGTCCAGCGCTTCCTGACCTGGGGAATCACATGTTCCCGGTTGCGATGTGATACTCCATCATTTCAGTATACATATTCCGAGTTTACAGATATTATTATTATTGTTGTTTAATACTAATTGGACTTCTTGAATGAAAATCTCTACTCATTTTCGGAATACACTATTGAATTTTGGTGTATGAGGTACTTCCTTGAGGCTGAAACACCAAGTCATGTACTTGGAAATTGCCCTTTTAATTCTTTGCTTATTAACAGAAGACAATCATAACAAAGTTCAACATTCAATCATAAATATGCTGAGCAATAAGGGATTTGAATACTACGAGGAAGTGCATGCACTTGAGAAGAATGCACCAGATCAGGATTAAAAAAAAGCCATCTATGAAGATTGCGTTCCGTACTTTCGGGAGAAATACGGAGATAGGTACAGGAATCACCCCTTCAATGTGCGAGGAATGCTGTTTGGTGCCAGGAGCATTATCTATCGTGAAGTCGTGGAACTGTTCCAGAAGCTCGGCATAGAAAGGAATAACCTGATCACTCTTGATCAGGGAATCGTTGCTGACTCTGTGGCCATATTGCAGCACCATATTTACAAGAGTGCCAACACCTGACATTCTGATAAGAAAATAACACTGGATTTTAAATTGTAAAAAGAATGTTTAATGAATTGTCCTAACAAGGATTGAGGGATATGCTGTGCCCAGGCAGCTCCAGTTTTTTTTTTGTATTACAAATTGTACCATACTTTTAACCTTTAATTTAAAAAAAAATCATAGTTCGAATGTGATGCTGTGATATGATCGGTAGATGGAGTAGGTGATGTCCGCTGTATACAACGCGCTGTTGGCAAGACTGGCGACCGCCTCAATGCTCAACATCAGTCGATCTTTATCCTCCAGGATCCATCGCGTTTTATCATTAGTGCACAAGACGGTCACCAGAATGCATCCCGTCACCAGGAACATGATGGCGCCCAACGTGAAGTAGATCCTGATCTGCAAACAGTAAAACACGTCACAAACTGCATTTTGGGACAAAATTATTTCCAGACACAAAATTAAACACCTTGTTTATACTCCAGTAAACCTTCTCGCTTCTTGTTGTGTTTGTTGCGGGTTTTCCCGTATGTGCACCAAGTGAGGCTCTTCAGCAAGCACTTGGTGCACCCTGCCCGGGCCAATGGTGGGTCAGCCCATCTTGCACTATGTCCCATACAGCGGTGTGCTTACTTAGTGCACCTAGAGGAAAGCCCGTAACGGACATTGTTCTCGTTGACGCGATTCATGGACAAACATTGACACTTCAACGAACATTGGACTCTTATCTTTGCTTTTAATCTGCGATGCCCATATAACCCCGAGCTACCGAACGCTCTTTGCTCTCAAGCTGTTGGCCTCTCACCAAGGTGGACCGGGTTCGATTCCCGGTCAATGCATGTGAGATTTTCGAAGTGAAATGCCATGTCCTGTGGTTCGGATTCCACGTAAAAAGGAGGTCCCGTGGCTCATGATCGCATGATTGACGGACACGTAAAACTAAAAGCTTCCTTCCTTGCTTAAACCTGATGGACGCCGTAAACTTCACTTACTGACATCCATCTACCGATTTCTGCAATTAAATCACCCTCGTATAAATGTCATCAAAATGTAATTACTTGTCCTCATATCATAACCGAAACACTCGATCTGGTTCTACTCTGCTATCCCTATCAATCACTCATCCATGATTAACCGTTCCTTTGCTGTAACTGGTTTCGTGTTATGGAATTCAACTCCTGCCAATATCATACATTATAAAACTAAGATATTTAAGGCTACTTGCCAAGATTTCCTGTTGAATACTGCTGACTGACTCGCGCGAATGGTGATGGATGTTAGAACGTATGACTGAGCTAGGATAATACCTATTTAGGGTATTATAGAAAGGTTTGTAGCATTGTGATTATTGTGAAGAGAAAGGAAGATCCTTACATAGCACATTATTATTATTATTATTATTATTATTATTATTATTATTATTATTATTATTATTATTATCATCATTATTATTACCAGTGAACGGATTTCTATGCTAACACATTCCATATCTACAGTATATAGGAAGCTAAACTTAATTATATTTTGTATTATCTTTACGAATCATGGCATGTGGAATTGAAGAGTGGAGTGGAGTATTTACCTATTTTCCATATTTTTCCATATTTGGAAGTTGAGCACCCTTGCTCCATATTCGTAGTCATTAAACTCAATAGTGTATACTGTAGTCCATATTTTGGCTAGCAAGTATATAATTCTAGTAACTTAGCAGTCTTGTCAATAAGGGAGAAACAAGTTTAAGATCTACAGAGAGTTTGTTTTATATGCGACGGGGACCCTCTACCCCAGGCATTATATGCAAAAAACACGGCCAACCTAAAAAAAATAATGTAAAGCTGAAATTTGGCATAGATTTTCCCTAGTACTGTCCCCGTAAATCCGGATAGTAGGCTGTCAGATATCCGCCCCCCTCAATCGGATTGCCAATAATCAATCGCACCGGCACAGCTACATCAATGAAAATGGCACTGACAGATACTACCGAGATTAGAGCACAGCAGTTAACAAGAAAATTATTGTGGAACACACCAAAATATACGGGGGTTCATACTTACCTTTACTTACCTCTTCAAATTAATCTCGGGAATGGGTTGCCAACTGGATCACTTAAAGTATGCCCACACAATAACCTCCACCATGATATTTAAAATGAACCAAGAACGAAGACAAGAAACTTTAAACTGTACAATAATTTATTTCACATAAAGGGAATGACTTTAACAAAAACTCAACAAAATACACGTGGCAATCAGAAGCCATTGTCAATATAATCATGTCCTCCTGTAGGACTGGTAGACGTTACATACAAAATTTTATCTTTCACTTGCTTATAAAGAACGTAATAATAGTAATACACTTGGAATGGATGAGGGAATTGGGACAAGACACGTAGCAATTGTTTTCCTCTTTCATAAACATCACACTTTATTTATAACTGCAGGCCTGTTATATAATCGACCTTGGCCTCTAACATACAGTTGTCAGGCCAGCTGCGATCCACCCTTCAACAAGTCGGATGCCCACGTCGTCAAACGGGCCCACCTGTGCGTACAGTGCTAGCATATGCTCGTAACCTCAGAGCTTAGCTCTGTTTCAAACGCTTTAAATGTCCTCAACTCAACTCAAATATTAACTCGCAAATCTTTTAAATGCTTCAATCAAATGTTACTGGATTACTCTAATAATCCCAAAACTTGTTTAATGGTATAATCCACATGTATAATTAGCGTTCTTTAGAGTATATTAACAAAACTCTTAATGTTTATAACAAATGCTCATTAATTGTTTATAACAATTACAAATTGTTTATAATATTGTCAACTGACAATTGAAAAATCTATACACGCCTCTCTTAATTCCTTTCATTTCCAATTATTATTAAAGATAATTACATAATTTATTTACAATATTTATATTTATTTATTTATTTATTTATTTATTTATTTTAGAAATACATTAAACCACACGTTTATCCGGTTGATAATTACTCAAATCAGGTTAACATAATCGACCAATGAAGGTTAGTTATATTTAAGTGTTATAAATCCAGGTTTAATAAGTTTTAATTATTATTATTATTATTAGTGACGGTAACCTCCATTCAAAATCGTTATCTCAAATTATTTAACACTCTTGTTAATTTTAACAGTAATTTCACATGATTAATTTTCAAAGGACCTGGACAATAAACTCAGCGGAAAAATACTTCGCTTCAAATGCACAAATTGCATAAAATAGGCCCAGAATTCATCATATATTTCAATATATATGGCATAAAAATCTTCCATAATCCATACACAAAACCTCCACTTGTAATCTCATCAACATCATTAATATTACTGTGGGAACCTCCTTCAATTATTCAAGGGCATTATTCATCAGCGACTTTTACATGACCACTGAACTAACGATTATACATCCATAGTTCCACTTCAAAAATTCTTATATTCATTAATTGTTTCAAATGTTATTTTATTTAACCTTCGTGGGTTTCATTCATGAATCGATATGAAGTAAAAATTTGCAAATCACAAATAAATTTAATAGCAAATACGATTATACACGCCTTTCTGGTCTATCAAAATTGAGATTAATATCTCCTAAGTATCGTAGTATAAAAATACTATCTTCAAACAAAGTTCATCTAAACTGCAAAATAGTCGAATAGAATACAATTAGACTTTGGAATGCAAACATTATTGTTCCAATCTAGTATTGAGGAAAATTCCTATCAAATGTTCATTACTATAGTGTATTCAATAAATCGTAATCAATGTTCATATTGCATAAAATTGTCTGTAATGCAATGGTAATGACGATAACTGACGATAAATGTCTATGTTGCAATCATGTTCATAAAACGACTAGTATTTCCAAGATCGTCGATACAGAAATAGATTTTAACGCTCTAAAATCTTTTAATTATTCTTCTTTCTTGAGGATGACAGAAAATTGGTCAAAGTAATTTACTGAAAATAATTACTTTAATAAAATGACACGCTGTCTGAATTCAAATCTGCCATAGAAAATCATTAACTTTACAGTCAAATCGTGACTACAAAAATATGCAAATTACTGGAAGAATATTAATTGTCAGTCTCAACTGATCCAACATTTATTTAAATCTGCCAATGACATAACAATGTCTTAATAAATCGTAGAAAAAGGCATAAATCATCGAAGTGTACTGAGTACAGAAATCTCAAGCAAGAAAATGGGGCAAATATATATGGGACAAAAATATGGGAAAAATGGTTGCTCAGATATCGCTAAATGGCTCAAATAAAACAAGAAACGTTCACGACTACCTTATCTGTTGATTGAAGTTCCAGAGGAAAATCTTCCATTTCACCAAAAAGATGTGCTCCGTCCTCGAACCTGGAATCAGCGCCCTCGGAGAATCGAACTGCTTCCTCCTCCGGAAATTGCACTGCTCCATGTATACGATAGACATCCTTCTGGCAAAACTCTTCTGTGTGAGCCGGGTCCACCCTGGCCTCTCTTGATAGTTCCTGAAGTTCTGGTAGTAATTCGCCATGAAGTTTATTGCAGTTATTTCCGCAGAAATATTCATATTTGTGGAGTATGAATATGTTTCCACTGCCATTTGATATAATTTAGCGTTGGACTACGATGCATGAGTGTAGTTGGATGTTCACTACATGCTCGCTTTTGTAGAAAGACGATTAGCGAAGTTCCATGCTGTTAATTCACTCCATCGATATATGTCCCAGTTGCATTAAAGTCCTTAGTCTTCCATCTCCACTTCCGTTATAATAGTTGAAAGAATTGCCATATTATATTGTTCCATGTTAGAATGCAGCGTTATATTATCAAAAGCAATATGTAGTAGCACGGTTGCAATGCCAGTGTCAGCCGTAGCGTACAATGTGATATTAGAAAAGTGCTTCTCAGGTGGCGAGAAAATCACTTTTGTCTGCCGTGTTAAAATGCCAATATCTCTCGAATTATAATCTTGAAAATGTTCAACTTTTCTACACACTTTAATATAGTACTGCACAATCGAATTAGCTTAAAGGCATTAGTCAACTCTTGATATGTTAACTTGTAGACTTGAAAATGTGTGCGTTTCAACTTCGCCTAGTTTCAAATACCGTAAAATGGAACTGCGGCGCGCTCGAAGCTCGTTCGATGCGGTTGGCTTTACCACACGCTAAAGACGACTTGTTTCACTTATCACTCGAAAACGACTATAACATCAGCAATATATATGCGGTATCAGACACATGAGATATGAGACACATGAGCTATGAGAGCTCCTCTCTGCTGTGCAAGACCTTTTATCAACTTCTTAAGGGGCGTATCCATCCCTTCCATAGCTTGTTTCTCCGTCATCGCTAGAAGTTCTAACTTTGGCAATACTTGACGGATTTTCAAATTTCAAAAACTCAAAAATAATTTCTTCAAAATTCCAAATCAATGCCATAACTGAAAATAGTTTTCCACAATTCTGCATTCCAAAAGTAATTAAAATGATAGTTTCAGAAATCTCTGTCTCCCTCCTATCGTTCATTGGTTTGAGTCTCTCCTCCAATCGCGTAACTTCTTCCTCAGCACAATTCCATGTTTCCTGCGACTGCGTCGTAAATCTCAGATCTTTCTCGAACAAAATCATGACGTCACCAAGAATCTCAGCTCAATCAGCCTACTTGCATGAAGTCTGTGTCATCCGTGCCTACGTCATGAATATCCACGTCACAACTATGACAGCCATAACTTTCTTCATATTTTCCAATACAGCCACCGTGGTCTCAATATAATTCAAATTACGGGGGCAGTACCCTAGAAACAAATCCTGAAAAGACCCCATCTCTGCGGTGTCCGCGTCATAGTTTTTGGAGGATTCAAAAGGGCTTAAATAGGGCTTAAGTGCCAAAAACAGCATTTTTGCTTCCTGTGTTTAAAATATTGATCCAAATTTAGTTCTCGCGAGCTTTAGCAATTAAGAAAAATGAACCAGTAGGATAACGGACTTATCAGGCCTGATAATTGCTATTGATGAAGGAAAAAAACAACTAATTTAAAATTTTTAGCACAATTCTTACATAAAAATTTGGATAATTTGTAATTAGCAGGTCATTTTTAAACAACTGCTGATATTGACTAAAGACCCAGAATGAAAGTTATAAAGCATACTTTTAGCTTTACATTGGCACATTACCCATGTCTATGCAAGAAACGGTTACCGAGTTACGGTCTCAAAGTATAACCGCTGTTGAGGCACCCGATCGCGTTTCTCGATGACAGCGCTCGGCCTGTCTGAGCAGGCCAACAATACTACAAACAATTAATTCAGCTTCTGAACAGTCTTGGATTTTCAGGAAATTTGGCGGAAGTCCACAGGTACGAAGTTTCAGAGCTTCGTGAAGAACGTCCAATCCCGAATGCTGCCGCGTTCACGTAGTTTTGCTTTGACAACGCTGACTTTAACATAAGGACATTGGACGGGCGAAACACATTTCACTGCTTGACAGTGAAATATCTCCACTCCCACGTACGCGAGAAGTTCCTAATGCTGGTGTGATTGCGGCGATGGGAAAGTTCAACATTTCGTGGTATCGGAAGCCCTCTTCTCCTGGTTCAAAGGACGTCAAGATTAAGGAGTTAACTGTGGAAGTCCCAAACTCTGTGGCTCTTGCGTCGATGATGGACTCCTTGTGGTTATCTGGAAGGTGGTCAGGTATTAATTTACCCGCTTCGTGGAACGGCTTTATGAAGACGTCACTGTCTGCTCATGCTCAACCAGCTCTCCAGACGACGTCAGTTGATACCCTGCCGTTCATTAACTTGGAACCGAGCAATCCATCAACTATATATTCCGCATTGAAGTTTGCCGCAAGAGAGTGCGTGGAACTGAAACAAAGCACTTGTTTCGAAACCTTTGACCAGCCCCTATACGCGAAAGCTGCGGAGATAGTCGCATCGGACACTTCAGAAGAAGTTAAAAAAAGTCCTCTCGGCACGCCGGAAGGCGGAGGTAGATTTCACCGGACAAACTTGGGGATAGGCGAAAATAGGCAGAATATGCAGGTTTTCGTAGAAGGATCAGACCTCATTTATTGCGAGAAGGTATTTTATAATTGGAGCTTAATTAACTTTGTTTTTCGTCATTTTATGCTTATTTTAAACATTTTATTGTCTTATGGGAACGGTAACCTTGTCATTTGGGGTCCATTTTTATACTTGTGGTCACACTGTCCTTATGCAAGGTTTCGACACTGATGTGTAACTATGTAACGGTCTGTTACTTCTTCACGCAAAATTATATCTCCCGCAGAGATTTTGGTTGGTTCCTCAGTTTAGGGGCTGCGACAACGCGGTCATGTAACCCCGTGTACTTTGGGATGGCTGTATTAGTCTGTAATTCAGGTAAGGACTGCAGACGGTCAATTTCAAGCAGTAGTTCCTAATGTTGCTACCAGGTACTACCGTCAACGACACCTACCTATGAACTTGGCTACTAGATGCCACCGCAGCCAGCAACTCGCAACGAACGTTGGAACTTCCCTTCAAAAGGAAAGCATACTGAGGGATTTTTAGCGCTCTTAGAAAATCCGACGACTTCGGCCGGCTTTGAAACCGCGACCTTGGGCATAGACATTCTGCATGCTACCAGTTACGTCACCGAAGCCGCTTCCCACTTAGTCAGATGTCAAAGTCAACCCCTGGCACCATCCAGCCCATGACGGGCTAAGGCCGACCAAGCGACCGCTGCCCAGCCATTTGGCCTGCAGATATTGGGGTAACGCGTGATCAGCGCGTCGGGTCCCCTCGGCCGTTAATATTGGTATTCGTGATCGGGGTGCTGTCTCACTGTCAGACAGCTACTCAATTGTCCTCACGAGGCTGAGTGCACCCCGTCCCAACCCTCACGTCAGTTTTAAAATCCCTGACGGAGCCGGGGATCGAACCCGGGGCCTCCGGGTGAGAGGCAGGCGCGCTACCCCAACACCACGGGGCCGGCTTAGTCAGATGGAAATACTGAATCTGATCTCGTGCAAGTGCGTTGTCATGGCAACGGCTCATCCCTCATCAATTTAGTAGTGTTGCCATGGCAACCTCTGAGAGCTCTTGGCATTTTCTTATAATTCCGAAATCATTTTTTTCATCCCTTGGCGTAATGGTGGGTCATATTAAAAATTCTTTCAGACAAAAGTTTTAGGTAATTATTAGGGGAATATTGTCCATTTTGTACGGTTTTGATATTGTGCCTATTAAGAGAGATATGATTAATGTTTCCCGAAAAACCCACTTTTTTCCACCCCTTTGGTCAATGGTTGGTGCTATCAAAAAACTTATTTGACATAAATTGTTGGCACTTATCCGTCACATATTATGAACTTTGAATGGATTCGATATTTCACGTATTAAGAGAGTTTTAGCGAAATTTCAATTTTTCGAAAAAAGTCCCCCATTTTCACCCCCTTCGACCGATTTTGCCCATTAACGAACTCGACCGAGATTTTATAGGGATACATATTATGTAAAAAATTCAAAGTGATTGGTGCAAAATTACGGCAGTTATCGTGTCCACAAGAAACTGATATACATATATATATATATATATATATATATATATATATATATATATATATACATACATAAATTATATATAAACTTTTGAACTGACGGTGGTTTTGGGGTCTGGGGGATGTGAAACGCGAAGATATGTCGAAATTTTCCGGAAGTCGAAACATGGGACCCATTGCAATAGTTAGCTTTCTAATGAAATCTACCTAAAACGTGGTTGTTCGTCTAGGCGGATTTCACATTCTGATGTCGTTTCTTGGGACAATCGGCTACGTATTGAAGGGAAGCGGTTTGGAGGAGTCCTGGGCGGATATATACGCTAAATCGTCAGTGACTCTCATGATGTCTGGACACGCATATTCTAGTTAGGCTTGCAATTAGCTCGCTCTTAAAAATGATTACGTTATGCCTTCAATTTCAAATGTATCAATAATGCGAAACTGAGCATGTTCTAGGGCCCTCAGAGCGCATTTTCTGACAAAACAGGCTGTCGGGACAATGTTACTCAACATGAACGACGGGCTGAAGGATGACAAGGACGAAATACAGGCGCTTTTTACCGCATTCCAAGAAGGCGCCGACAACGACTTGCAATCAAATCCTTGCCTTGAACGTCTCAAAGAATCGCTTCATGACACAGTTTCAACAATGAGCCAGAAATCTCGCACAGGAAAGCTGTGGGTAGAGTACATCAAACAGCAAGCCTGGAAAATATTGAAGGATTCCGCATCTTCACGCGAGGAAATTAAGGTATTCGTCTCTACGGCTCCAGATGAAAAGGCCATAATATCAGCTGAAGAGAAGTTTGCCATTTGTCTCTACGATAGTGCCAAATCGGAGTGCAAAAGCTTCGACGAACTTCGGGTAGTGAAATACAGCCAAAAAATTGCCAAACAACCGGTCACAGCGTCATTTCAGCTGGCTTCACTTCCGCCGACTTCGCCGGCATGCAAGCAACATTCACTGCGGGTATATTTGCAAGTTCAGGAATGGTTAGGATTTTCTTTGGACCCGACCCAATGGGGATGGAAAATCCAACACTCAGCTTTAGTACCAGTGACAACTCATCTTCCAGCTGCTCCAGATCATCTCCTCAATTTGGTGTCCTGCAACTGCAAGAGCTCTTTTGGCACCCGGTGTGAGTTCTGCTGATAGCGACTAAAGACCCGAAGTAAAAGTTGTAAAGTACACTTGTAGCTTTAAAACGATACATTGCCCATGCTCCTTAATGTGTGGGCACTGCAGTGGAAAAGCATGTGGCAACGTCACATTTGATGGCACAGATGATGAGGACGACGATTGAGTCCGATGTAAGCTTTGTTTTTCAAGTGTTCTTTGTCTAAAGTAAGCTTTTTAAGCTTTGTTTTGTTATTAATTGCATTATGCATATTATGAATGTACGTTTAATTGCTAACTGCATTAAACTCGTTTTGTTCTATGCAAACTGTTTCTGCTAGTTTACCTGGATTCAAAGGAATACCTTCCTAAAAGTTCTTGAGCAAATATACAAAATGGAGTCAGCAAAGGTGAATAGATGGAGCCAACCAGCATAAATGGGCGTTCGTTCGGAAAGCAACTGCCACACTTCTCTGCTGCTGTTTGTCGGATGAACATGGGCAATGTATCGTTTTAAAGCTACAAGTGTACTTTACAACTTTTACTTCGGGTCTTTAGTCGCTATCAGCTGCTGTTTACACGATCAGTCCCGGCTAATGACAAATTTTCGTGATAAAAGTTGAACTAAAATGTTTGATTGCTCATCTGTTTAAATGTATGGCAATAATTACGACCAATAAGAGCGTTATATATATAACGCAGTCCTTCTCTTATTACTATCAAAGCTCATTAGAACTGGTTTTGGATCAATATTTTGAACGCAGGAAGCAAAAATGCTGTTTTTGGCACTTAGGCCCCATTTAAGCCATTTGAACTCTTAAAAAACTATGACGCGGACGCCGCAGAGATGGGGACTTTTCAGGATTTGTTACTAGGGTACTAGGGAACATCTATGCCAAATTTCAGCTTTACATTATTTTTTTTAGGTTAAAACTTAATATGCCTGGGCTACTACCTCGCCCGCTCGCCCTCGTTGTGCGCCTGTCTCCCGCCAGGCACTTTGCCGTAATGCGGCGCTGGAGCGGCACTGAGTCATAGAGTATAGGAATTTGTACTTAAATTTGTACTTCAGTGTGATCCTTGACCAATTTTTTGACGAACTGACTTACGGAGAACGATTCTCAACTTATTTTCAACAAGATTCTGCCACTGCTCACACTGCCGAAGCATCCATGGCAGAATTGCGTCGCATTTTCGGTACTAGGATTATAAGTCGCAATGTGTGGCTCTCGCGAAGCCCAGACTTATCACCATGTGACTTTTATTTGTGGGGGACGCTTAAAAATAGAGTGTATGCGAGAAACCCTCACACTATAAATGAGCTTAAAGGCTATAATACAGCTGAAATACAGTCAATCGGTGCTGAGGAACTTCAGAAAGTAAATGCCAATTTGATAAAGAGGTGCCAGCGATGTGTAGCAGTGAATGGCGAACATTTTCAGCACCAGCTGTGAACTAGGTAAGTACAAATTCCTATACTCAATGACTCAGTGTCGCGCGGGCGCAGCATAACGGCAAAGTGCCTGGCGGGAGACAGACGCACAACGCGGGCGAGCGGGCAAGCGAGGGTCCCCGTCGTATATAAAACAAACTGTCTGTATTTAAAAATTTAATCGTGGTACAGGTAAAGTTGCAAAAATGACGATGAACACTGTACTTTCAAAGGATCCTGCGTATGAAGCAGTATCGCAATGCGAATCCTGACAGTCGTTAAGCTAAAACATTTGTATTACCAGCACTTCGCGCATCTTCTGGCCCAGCAAGTAACTGAGGATGATAACGCCGGTAATGATCATGAAGGCCGACGCCGTTACATACGGGACAATCCGGTGGTGAAAGCTGAAGACTTGTCCAGTACCTTCAGAATGAAGTCCCGTGCAAAGCAGGCAAATACCCTGAAACAAAATCCAGTTGTATAGTTAAGAATAATCTCCGGAAAGTTGAAGCATGAAGTGTTTTGCAGCATTCATTAAATTTTAATTCCGCATTCAGTCGTATTCCTCGTTTAACTCGGGAGCTTTTTGAGCCATACACTGTATGTGCTTAGGTGTTCTGTCTGATGTTCACTCAGGATAGTCGCTACCAGCGCCGGGATTCGAACCTGCCATCTCCGCACTTGCTGCAGGTGCCCTGGTGGCCATGGTGCACGATTTAATGAGCACGGCTACGCCTCAGGGAAAGTGTTTCTATATTCGTCCTTCCATTTATCTATTGTTATTTCTTTTGTGTTATTTTGTTGTGCGATTCAATATCTGAGTTCCTATAGAAGGACCTTGTAGGCTATATCAAAGTACCATTTTATAAACAGTAGCCTATTGTGCTTTTTTTCCTTTCGTGTGTATTTTGCGGCCGAGAATATTCCTTAGTGTCTGTGTTTTATTTTTCAACAGTCAATATCTCCACTTACAACATCCTCCAACAAAGCCAGAGAAGAACTGTGGGCAGCCAAAATCAATCATCTTCCAACAGGGGTAACACCAGCAGAATGCTTACCAGCCGGGCACAACTTAGACTGGACCACTTGGAAATCATTAAACAGATTACGAACAGGTGTTGGCAAAACTAAGGATAACCTAATGAAATGGGGATAGCTACAAGAATCAACACTTTGTGAATGTGGAGAGGTACAGACAACAAAGCATCTGTGTCAGTGCTTATGTTGCCCTGATTCTTGCAGTGAGGAGTTGTTTAAGGCACAAGAAAATGCTATAGCAGTTGCTCGTTTCTGGGCAAAGACAGTTTGATTATATATGTATAATTCCATGTTTCTCCTTTGATTTAGTATGTACAATATTATTTATCTGCCTCTGATTCGAGTAAATACATTTTTCAAGTTCAAATTTGTGTCATGTATGCACAGTAGCTGGTTGCATGGCTTAAAGTCAGAATACACACATCAAAAGAAGATTTGCATATTGCAGGCCAAGAGTCGTAGTGGTCTAAAACCCATTAGTTGTTCTTGCGTGCGTGTATATCGGCTGTGTCCACTCGCCTGTGTCAATGAGGATAGATCTGTGCGAGTGTGGAGACAACCCGGTGAACGTATGCACGACCAATACATCCGAGACCGATACCAACAGGGAGGAGATGGGGTGGCATCATGTATGGTCACCGAACCCCTCTTGTGTACATCCCAAGGCGTATAACAGGCATACGTTACAGGAATATTATCCTGACACCTGTAGTGAAAGGCTATGCTGACAATTTCGGCCCAAATTTCACTTTCGTGGACGATAACGCTCGCCCGCACAGAGTCGTCAATGCCTTTCTTCAGGAGAATGGTATTCACAGAATGGAATGGCCTGCCCATGCTCTCGATATCAATTGTGTAGAGCAGGTGTGGACACGGCTTAATAAATAAGACCGTCCTCACTTTCATCCCCACTGTGCTCCATGGCAATATGCAAAACGTTTTATCATTTTAAATGATCTTGTCGACTTCGTCGTTACGCTGGGGTCTGGTATTACGTTACGGTGACGGGACGAAATGTACCTAGATGCACTGAGGTGTGTGACGTCATAGTACTGCTTGGTGCATGTGTTCCCCGACAATCTCTACTTAGTAAAAGACAAAAATCCCCGATTCTTGGATGTCACGGGTAATCTCGAGAACCACTGGATGCATTTTGATGCAGTTTTCACCATTCTGTAAAGGATACCTCGATGAAAGATTCTGTAGAAAATAATTTATGTATGATAAAAGGAAGCCAAGCAGTAACGATTTCAGTGAAAAAGTCGAAAACAAACTTGGCGTCTGTGCGCTTCTTAAGCTTACGTTGGGCAAACCGTTAAATATATCAATAGACCTATGCTATGAGCGTAAAAATAGGTCAGCATGAAAAGTTTTACAAAACAAGTCCGCGAGAGCATATCTCTATCTTCAATATATCGCCCACTATAAGTGTTTTTAGACTGGATGGAAGGGGCACGTCCCCGCGCGCTTGACCTTGCTTTGCCCTAGGTTTGCACTTGCCGTTTGCGAGTAATTTGAAACAAGATAAGCAAGATAAGTATTATGCAGATAATTTTCTAACATGTCAAGAGTCTTTGGCTTCGAGCGAAGCGAGAAGCCTCCAGCCTTTCTGGCATTTTTCAGCATTTGTAGCATTTAAAATGATACAAAGTTTAGTCTTTCAGACTGACTATCACTTTTTTTTAATGTTTGTACATAAAAAATTAGACTGGCTGTACTGTCGGCTATTTCATCACTTACTCGCCACCACCCATGTGAACTTGCCGCTTGCTAAGGTTTGGGCCTAAGTATTGAGATTCGTGACTCGGCCAAGAAATTTTAATTCTGGTCTGAGGGCTGGAATGATATACACTCAGCCTTGAGATGCAAAACTGAGAAGGGGAGTGTTCGATTCCCATCTCAGCCAACTCGGAAGTGATTTTCCGTGGATTTCCCACTTCTACTCAAGGCGATTGACGGGATGGTTCCTAACTTAAGGTCACGGCCGCCTCCTTTCCAATCTTCACCTGAATTACAAGTACACACACTAATACAGGCATCACAATAACACAGGTTATGAGACTAATTCCATACACACACTGAAGTACCACGGTGTCGCCAAGCCCCTTAAACAGTTGACAACATCCATCTTGTTCCACAAGCTATACAAACCTATGCTTATAATATTCAAATGGGCTTATTCAAATATAAAGTATTTTTGCTATTTATCATTTTCCATTTAACTGTATCGGGGGTTAAGTAATGTATGTTTCTCTGTGACGGTGGTTTATACGGCCGGATACCCTGGGTATCGCCAACCTCAGCTGAGGAGTTAATATGAATTTAAGTTCTGAAGGTGAATGAAATATTGTAGGTCAAGAAAATGACCATGGCCTATTAGAATATATTGTGCGGCATTTGCCTGGATGTGAAAATACGAAAATGGTTGGTTGTGGGATTCGAACGCATTCGTCTTCCGAGTCCGGATATAGCCTGGACTTGCACATTACCCCAGTTGTTGTTTTGTGTTATTTTCTCTCTTTAAGGTTTTCATTTACGCTTTAAAGAAAATTCCATAATTTTAAAGCAAACGTTTTGAAATGGTTTAAGTGGTTAACTAGAATGTAAATAAGGGCAGTTGTGCCATCAGAATGGTTAATTTACAATTTAAGGTGTGTGCAAAAACTTTTTTGTAAAACAAATTGGCATTTTTAGTTTTATTTTCTTTTATGAAAAAAAAAAAGGCTTATGGGATCACCTTTTGTCCTAATGTGTGTGTGTGTGTGTGTGTGTATATATGTGTGTGTATATATATGTGTGTGTGTGTTCGTAATAAAATCTAAACGGCTGGCGCGATTTCAATGAAACTCTGTAAGGTCTTAGTACTATTTTGACCGACCCCGACCGTGCCCTACAAATTGTATTACGTCTCACCAATCCAACATGACGGCTGTGCGAAATATTTCACGGGCATTTTATATCTCCGAAACTATTACTCATATCACCCTGAAATTTTGTACAGTGATAAAGGGCACTATTAGAAGTTCACCTATGTGACTTTCAAACTCCTGTTAAGTACAAAACGGACAAGGTGGGCAAGCGAAATTTAAACATTTAAGTGGAATTCACTATGACAATAGGCTATTTAGTTCTTCACGGAACTATTCGTTTCTATTTTAATTTATAGTTCAAAATTAATTAATTTAAAGCTATGTTCCCGTAGGGAGTAGCTTATGTTGTGTGATTTAAACTTTCGCGGGCGTTGACCAAATTCGCAAAATATGTATATTAATTTTTGTTTCTGTTATATTACTTTTTTATGTTTTAGGTTTGTGTTTTTGTATGATTATTGATGTACTGTTTACAAAGGAATCGAACCCTTACTTTCGGGAGGTGCAATTTTATTAATCATGTGTATATTTTTATTTGATGCCTTTTTATATCTTATAATTATTTATTAGAGTGTATATGATGACGCGATTGATTTCCAATTAATTTGTTTAGATTTTAAGTATTGTAATTTAGCAGGATCTGAATCTAGGGATAGTTGTATATTTTAACATTGGGATAGCCTAATGTAATGTTTTGAATCTTGGAATTGTGCACGGACAAGGATGTAGTCTTGTTGTTGATGCGGGGTTAATCCCGAGCGCCGAGTGGAGGATACCCTGTATCCAGGGTATTTGGAGAACAGGAAGGCTGTTCCATATATGGTCATATTTTAATTCTGTTATTGTGATTGGTTTGATCCCGTGGGTGAACACA
The DNA here is from genome assembly GCA_946902985.2 of Meconema thalassinum. Classification (NCBI taxonomy): domain Eukaryota; kingdom Metazoa; phylum Arthropoda; class Insecta; order Orthoptera; family Tettigoniidae; genus Meconema; species Meconema thalassinum. Next base: position 113,056,379 of record OX336393.1, read on the forward strand.
GGTACACCAGTGGTTGTGGAGGGGGATGATGATGGTTACTTAGATCTGTGGAGGCAAGTGAGAGACACTCAATTTAGAACTCCGGGCGGGAATAGAGTCAATTTTCAGACCGCGTGTGGAGCGGAACTCTCCCGGGCGGATCGGTACTCAATCTTCGGTACTCCACGAGGTTGGTTTTGTGTGTTTTTGTGGGTTGAGGAGGAAGTATTACGGAGTAATACTAGTTGTGTTTAGGATACAATTACTGAAGTTGCTGGCTATAAGTTCCCTAGTGAATGATGAGCCTAGTTTCAAGTATGTCGCCAAGGTTGATTGTCTCAAATTGCACAAAGTATTGTGATCTAAAATCTATATACCAATATTCCGAGACGGTAGCGGCAAATTTATTCTTCGAAGAATGCTAGTCAAATATGCTAGGCATTAGTACATTCATGAGCGGAGTAAATACGAAGATCCAACACGCGGATTCTAAGCATGTAAATTTAATCAGATCCACGAAGCAGTTTGAATCGTGGACGCTGACCATCAAAGTAACATAAATATTCTTCATAATTACAAAGCTGGCGTGTGAAACAAATTTAAGTTGTGCTGCGAGTATATAGGACTAATTATTTGGGAGAACTTGCCCCAGAATTAGTAGAGTAAGGTCGCCACTGCTGAAACCAACATCTGTAAGGACCAGTCAACATTATTCCCGAGGGTCATCTGTATTATGTCATATGTGTATCTGTGTAACTACGATAGGGAGTGTAATTAATCTGTACGATGAGGACCCTGCGAATGTTTGTTTTATGTCTGGTATGATAATACACGATTGCTTTTACCAGAATTTCAAGGGTTTTATTTATCAGGTCACCAGTGTAGTTAGGTGTGAATGTATATTGCTGTTAACTATATCGTACAGGTGTTTAACCCCCACGCACCCCATATATATATATAAGTATTGAAAGGCCGGTTCGTCACAGTACATATACATGACGCTACAATTTAAAACAATTTAACATTAAAATATGTTTTACCCTCTGAAAGAACGTTATGACAATAATAGATAATAACATGAAAGCTGTTGTCTTGTTAAGGAGCTTCAAGATATAGAATTTAAAATTTGTTTTCTTTTGTCAATGTTTATAACTTTTTATATAAAAACATAATAGTTTATCAAATAAATTAAAACATTGTAAAATGATAGTACTATATAAAATTAGAATAACAATTAAAAGCAGCCTTTCACCATATAAAGGCTTCCAAAAAGATGATGTATTGGCTTTCACGGCCAAGGAATTAGCTTTTAGCTCTCGCGGTAAAGAAGTGCAGGTGTGCTTCAGAAGAAGGGAGGTAGCGTGCAGTTCGCTACTCCCATGGGGTCCGGACCCCAAAAGCCCGCTGATGAGCCTATCTTGGTGTTCCTAGGCGAAAGCGCGCACAAGACACGGCAATAAACCTAGAAAATTTGCTGAGTTTACGGTAATTCCTGGCCGTGAAAGTCAATTTACCATCTTTCTCAATTATGTCTTTCCTTTCTTCACATTCAGTTTTTGAACGGGAACAATTTTTTTCTCCGCTTTAGTACTGGCCATTCATAATTTGTAATATTGGTTTTACGTTTCTTTTAAATACTGCGGCTTTTAGAGACGCTGGGGGCAGGAATTTTGCCCCGAAGTGGATATTGAACGGGCCTGTAAATCTGACACGGCATTTGTGCACCCTCAAATGCCAACTGACTGCGCCAGGACTCGATCCTACTATTTTGGGAACATCAGGCGAGAACGTTACCGCACGCCACGCACCCAATCTAGTTTAATTTTTAATTTGAGACCTTGTTGAGGATAATGAGTGGATTAGAACTTGACTTATTCATATTTGGACCTGTAAAATACACAGTTGTTAGTTATTGAGTAAATTATGTTTTGCATTATGACTAGGCACGTGCGCTCTGGTCCATTAAAATTACTTTTTTGAGCATATTTATGCATGAAACATGCGAAGACCAGAAGAATTAAGCTTTCATTTAACAACAACAACAACAACGTGAAAATTCATTTCATAAATGCCATTTCAAACGATATATGAATCACATTTGCGACAATATAATTATTCTTATGAAGGTGGTAGACCTGCTTACCCACTCAGCCAGTTTCATGCAGAACGATACGGTGAAGAGGTGAGGTTCATAGGATGCTGGCGGATCCTCCTCGTGGTTAGAAGTGGTGAGCAGATGAGACGTCCCTGCGTACCAGCTCTCCGAGCTGCAGATAGATGGATCTACACTGCAACACACACAGGATATTCCTCAACATAGAAGAAGCCAGGGGCGACTCCTGACTAAACTTCTAGGGTGGGCTAGATGCTATTATTGTTAGTTAGTTATTGTTGTTTTAAGGGGTGGAACTACGAGGTCATTTGCCCCTCTATTATTGTTGTTTCATATTAAACATTGTTTTATATACAGTGTGGTCCACCCGCCCCTTATTATTTAGTTTTATGAAACCCAACTAACATCGCATTTCTCCCGATGGTCGATATTGCTCTGCGCTGTGACTGTGTGACAGCAATGTAATTGGGTCATGGGTCTAGCAAAGAAAAACCGACCTTAAACTTTTCCCCGCCAAATACTATGGCCCATTCTACTAACATATGACTTACTGCTCCTTGAAATAACACACATACACGTAATACGATCGAATTAATTGCTTACGCCACGTGATCTGTATTAGTAGAAAGTTAAATCAACACCATAAACCGTGATTGAAGACTTTGAGATGGACTTAAACGTTTGAGGTGGGAAGGCTACAGTAACTAAAGCACGTTTAGCGTGCGGTATCTACCATGTGTTCGTGGCTGCGAGGGTTAAAGCCTGACCGTATTTGCTGGGCGCGAGCAGTTAGAATGCTGCATCGAATCCAGTAGCAGGTATACTTTTTTGAACGAAAGCCCACATTCCATTTTAGTCTGGATGTAACTACATTGCCAAATTTATTGCCTTACGACGTATTTTTGTGAAGAGTACGTTGAATTTTGATGATTTATAAAGAGAATACGATCTAATTGGTACGTTATGCCACGTGACCTGCAATGGCATAAAATTAAGAAACTGGCATGAATATTAACATAACATATCGAAGTGTTGCTCCGGAGGTCCGGGTTCGATTCCCAGCTCTGCCAAGAAATGTAATACTTGTCTGAGGGCTGAAATTGGGTACACGTAGCCTCGTGAAGCAAATATGAGAAGAAGTGGGTTCGATTCCCACCTCAGCCACCCCGAAAATGGTTTTACGTAGTTTCCCACTTCTAATCCGGCCAAATTCCGGGACGGATTCTATCTTAAGACCACGGCCGCCTCCTTCCCAATCCTTAATGGCAAATAAACACATCATTACAAGCCCGCAATAACTCGGGTTATCAGACAAATTCTACACACACATCCAAGTAAACGGGGCTAAATAACCGCGATATTCTAACCCCTCAAATGAAACAAAACAACAACATATCGAAGGATATTCTGATCGCCAGTGCTTGCATCGAACCATGGTATTATTAGCATACTTTCGATTTTTGCAAAAAATGAAAGTAGACTTATGAGATCTACACAGGGCCAAAAATTGTGTGTCTGTGCGTGTGTGACTGCGTGTCTGTGTGTGGAGTGTGTGTACTCTGAATGTCGCCCCCCCCCCCTCCACCCCATATCAATTCGAACACGGTGAAACCGAATTGAACGATATTTGGTACAGAGGTAGAACTAGCAAAGGGCACCTCAGTGTCATGTTTTATATTGCCGCCATCTTGACGGAAACGTAATGGCGGCCACCCAAATGTTCAAAGCTTAAATCTAATTACGAATAACCTAATCATCCGATCTCTACCAAATTTTGCAAAAATATATATTTATATGGCAAGCGTCTTTTGACTAAACTACAAGGTAATCAGCCCAAGATTTTGCAGATGGCGGCCATATTTGTGTGCAAATCGATTCCCCCTATCATTTCAAACACGGTGAAACCGAATTGAACGATATTTGGTACAGAGGTAGCACTAGCGTAGAACACGTCAGTGTCATGTTTTATATCGCCACCATTTTGACGGAAACGTAATGGTGGCCACCCAAATGTTCCAAGCTTAAATCAAATTACTACTAACTTAATCATTTGACGTCTACCAAATTTTGTAACAACATATACTGTGCCCATTTAGCAAGAAATATGCCAATCACAGTATACCAGCGTAGCTCAAATCGGGATTTCGGGGCAGCGGTAAGTTCCCCCACTCTGTGACTCACATATTTTGGATTAATTAGAGGATACACTTGCAAAAATAACAACAAAATCAACTCCTATTTAAACACATTTAATTAATAAAATTAATGGCGCTACAAACATATTACAATTTAATTACTGACCCAAATATCAACTGCTTGTTCCAAATGAACAAGGGATCACAAAATAAAATAAACAAATATTGAATTCAAAACCTGTGGTTTCCACATAAACCAATAATTCTTACTTAGTCTCACTTCCATAAAGCACTAACATTAAGTTTACATAACTCCGAGCTCTTTGGCTCCATGCATTTACATTATTAGGGTGTCATTCTTGTACACCTCAAACACTAGCTTTTATATTTCTTATTTCTCAAGAACAAATATATATATATTTAAAATCTATGTTAATTATCTAATTCAATATTGTTGGGCATGTCCACACATTCAGTTGTTATCATCTCTCTTTATTTCACAAATATATTAAGGTAGTCAGAAAATCAATTGTGTACTCCAGAGCGTGAAGGTACTTGACACAGTCAAAAAACTATAGTTACTCCCGAACTCAGTTGCCTTCAATCAACTCGTGGAATCCCACGTCCTTACATTATTACAATAGGGATTGTTATTTATCTCTTATGTCTTAATAGACCATTATCATATAAGAAACTACGATCTGAACCGGCAAACGAAATATCCCTCTTTAAGGACCTCGGTTCAACGCCCGGGTCGTTTACAACTTTAAACACTCCTGGTGTATTCATTTCTCTTTTCAACAGCTTACGAGACGGTCTCTGTTCCTTCTCGCTTTAAGAAAGCTAGACTTTACTCCTTGGGGTGCGATTTATGACATGTTAGGGTGGAGGAGACATCCCGTCTGACCCAACATTTAGTAGCTTATTTTCAAGGCTTTCAAAACAAACCTTTCCATTCTATCCAGCTCTGGGGAGACCGGGCTTTATTGTACCGTAACATTCAAACAACTATTCTTTGGTTCAAAGACCATTTCCGTATCCTTGGCATTTATTAATTATGAGAGGGTCCTCATTGATTGGGAAGATTAAATACACATACGACGACGGAGAATTTCAGGGGCTTTTATCATAAGAAGATCCTGCATTCGAATCTCTTCAGGTGCCTCGGGAACTAATCCCGTACAGAGGGCTTATACAAAATGCGATTTAGAGTCGGCCGTGGCCCAATGACATACGCTCAATAATACCATATATTAGCTCCCTTTTTAAATACATACACCATGCCTCGTGATACCATGTCACAAATAGAGGACTTACACAATTATCAATTCACTGCAATCAACTACCCTCCATAAGTAATGTACCAAGTATTTCACCACTACGCGTTCCTAGCGTGACACTTTAATATTATATTTGCGCTCATTATGCGCTATGCATTATTTTAAGCCGAAAATGTCTTCCCAAGAACTGATAAAGTCTCTTTAGTAACAATTCATATTATTTTAATTCCCATATTAATCTTTCCATGGTCGATAAATCGCTCCCTGTTTTAAAATATTCCATTGAACCTCATTTCATATACATACGTTAAGGCTTAACGTTCTTATGTTCATATCAATTTATTTGATTTTTATTTAACATTTCCATATTTAATTATTATTATTATTATCTTTATTCTTTATACAAGCTCAAAAGCTATTTCTTTCATATCTCAACTTTACTTTATTTCAATGTCTTTCATGATAATTAAATGATATTTCGCTTGCTCTTATGACATTTGTTAAATACTTTAACCCTTTATTCACCTATTTCCTCTACGGGAATTATTCTTTACATAATTATTCATAATTTCTCTATTTATTTTATTATTGTTCAGACCGTATTCTTGATTATTCAGCATTTATTTATTATAACACATCCCTTTCACTCCAAACTCCGGTGGATCTGTACACAATCAATTTCTGACACCAAAATAAAAATGAATTTTGTACTCACATATTTCCAGATCATCCCATGATCTTAAATCTGGTGTGGTGTTTCATTTTTGGGCCCACTTCGAACTTTTTACACCATATTGAAGGTATTCATCTTACGTAAAAACACTTTTTGACCTATATCTAGAACACTTAATATTGACGACATTTTTATATACTGGCGTGTCCCTTTTGAACACATAATAACACTAAAAATATTATCTAACACACAATCTTGATTATTTTACACTTCACAATTACTCGATCACTAGGCCGTACTTCTGAGCCTATCACACGTGATCTTCTTAAATTCCCGTTTCCAAGAGTGAAATTTATCCGATGTCGGCTTCCTATTCTGAAGAATGCGAAAGTCCCGAAACATCTACTGTTCCCTGGAGTTCAATTCTGCTATTCCTATCCTGGATAACTGGCTATTTATCTAGCTTGAACGGCTTCTCTGTAGATCTGTCTATCGATCCTAACGAAAGTCTATACGGATCGAGGTCTCCTCTAAGATCTATAGATTCAGTTTCTAGCAGCTAGCACTTATCAATTTTAGTATTGTTAGAATTGTTCGCCTGCTTTCTGGAGCTAATGTTTATAGTCTCCTATCCTCTTTATTTGAACTGTTTTAACACTCCTACGTTCGAACCTTATTCTGTTCTTCCTTTTTAGGTTTCTTCAATTTAACTAACAGTTTATCTGTCTGGTACGATACTTCCGTACGTTATGATCTGTTCGTTCGAACATTTAACGACCTATCGCCTTTAAGTCCGATGTTCGCAGCCTGCTATGACTATATCTTGCGAATTTTCACTTTAACTTGTATACAGTCGGCCTAAATCCTATAATTAGGATTTTCCTAATATTTCACTACGGCGATACTTTAAAATTTCGTCTTGAATGCTCCTTATGGAGGCAAGCAAGTCGTTGCTACTGTGACGCCTGTGGCTATCGGATCTTACTTCGGTGATGTAAAACAGCGTTTCTCCCCTCAAGGAGTACTGGTAGCTGTTATCGATGTAACGCAGAGTTACGTCCCCTCACGGACTGTCGGAATGATTACTTCTACGTCGTGGAGCAGCACTTCCCCTCACGGAATGCTCGTAGGACTGCATGCGATGTGACACAGTGACGTGCCCTCTGGCTGTCTGAATACTGCATGATTGGCTTGGAAACGCCCGAAGCTTTATACTGTTTTACTACAAAAAAATAAGACTCAAGCCTTTTCCGTGGTCAACTTCTAAAATAATGGTGCCACAAATATAAAAATTATACCTTCCGAAAGCTCGTCTTCTCAATGTCACATGATCTTATTGCACCTAAGAATCGATCGTGCAATTCGGAGATATTAATTAATTTCTCGTCCTCAATTGTGTGGGTGTTGCATTCTTTTTGCTCTCTCCCCTCCACAGAGGCTTAGGTACTTCCCATATGACGTAGTCTTACGTCGGCAGTTTATTTCTGCACAATTATTACATGGTTTCTCTATACTGAAAAATCTCTCATTCCAAATGATTCACTGTACTGTGCTTGTTTACTCATTATTATGCTCGTAAACGTGTTAATTTTAATTATTCCTCTTATGGCGCGTATGCGACGTTGTCAATTTCCAGCCACGTCAGCTTGAATTCCGATTCAGGCTTCTCTTTCTATCACGGTGGAAAATTCCACTCAGTTATTAATACTCGTGACCGGCCCTCTCTGACATGTCGAGTGGGGTGATCTCATCTAAGGAGCATCTGTCCCTAGTCGCTTGCACAATGTTAAGCTATATTCCTGGCTTAAAATCTCTCTCCGTTCCTTTAATAAACTATACGTTTCTTTCATTTCTTCCTTAAGGACATTGGTTCGACCGTCATGGACCCTATGTCCCATGGGTTCATCTCTCCCCTCCTTAGGTAAATAAATTTTCGAAAATTTTGAGGAAATTTATTTCAATTTAATTTGTATTTCTTTATCGTCGAATCCATCATAACGTCATCCGTATTTACTGTTGTTTTTACTTCTTTTAAGTCGTATCCGGTAATTGTGTAGGTCGGGTATGCTCTGTCCCTACCCTTTCTTTCTTTCTTTTATTGTCTGGACTTTACGTTCCCGGAACCTCATTCTCCCTTACGGGTTTGGTCTATCCCTACCCGTTTCCTTATTTCATCATTTTCTTTTCTTAACTTGGAATTTTCTTCTTCAATAAATTCAATTATTTCTTTAATTTCCCAATATACTTTCTCCAATTCGCATTCGCACTCGAATGCTTGAGCTCTATTTTCTATTTCTTCCTTATTCTTGTCTATGTCAAAAGCGGATTCATCTCTAAATGTTTCCATGACCAGGGCTTGTTCATTTTCTTCATCAAAATCTTCGGGAGGGTAATATAATTTCAAATTTGCTGAATTCATGGTTACTTCGTGATCCGTTTCACAGTGCCGAATTCTATATGCGTTATTCCTCAAATCTCTGATTATCTGATATGGTCCGTGGTACATTTTCTGGAACTTCTTGTACACACGGTTCCCTGGATCCGAAATGGCTGGTCTTTTCACTAACACCATTTCTCCTGCTAATAATGGTCGATGATACCTCTTATGCCTATTTCTTCTCTGCCTCCTGTCGGCTTGAGCTTTTAGATGCTCAAAGGCTCTCCTAATTCGTACATCTCTTCCCGGCTGAGCGTCTGCTGGTCTAGGAATTACCAGATTCCAAGGTCTTTCCGGTTGCTTATTCCGATGTAACGTTATGGGTATCTCTCCTGTGGATTCATGGATTGTATTATTTATACAAAATTCAATAATATCCAAAATATCTATCCACTTCCAATTTTCTTCGGCACAGTATATTCTACAATACTTGGCCGTTTCTCTCATAACTCTCTCTACAGGGTTTGCCTCAGGATGGCGAATACTTGACAAAATTTGACGTATCCCAAGTCTTTCTAATTCTCGTCTGAACTCTACACTGGTGAAACAACTGCCGTGATCCGACAACAAGTTCTCAGGTTTCCCCAGAATCGGTATCACTTTTTCTTTAAGTCGTTTTAACACCTGTTTGGTACTAGTCTTCTGTATGGGAGCAAGGACAACCATTTTAGTGAAGACATCCATAGCCACCATTATGTGTCGATTTCCTCTTCTTGCCTTTGGCAAAGGTCCAAAATTATCAATAGATATGATTTGGCCGGGCCTTTCGGGCAACAATGGTATAGGCTTCTGTCTCATCAGAAATGCATTAGGTTTGATCCTTTGACATAAATCACATGTCTTTAGCGTGTCCCTTACAGTTTCTCTCAGTCTCGGCCATATAAATGCTTCTTTCAGCATCGAGACTGTTTTGTCGACTCCCATATGTCCGAACGATCTATGGGCTAACCATACTATTTTCCTCTGCAAAATTGCAGGTACAACAATCCTTAATTTCGTATGGTCAGAGTCCACAAACTTATATAATAACCCATTATAAAACGTGTAGTCTTGTGCTATCTTCTCAACTTCCGTGTACGCTGGTGTTCCTCTTATCAAGCTTCCCTCAAGGAATGATATGAGCATGTTCATCCATGGATCCTCCCGTTGTCTTTGACTAATGCTTCTTAACTCATTAAGAGTACGCTGATCCCTGTCTTCCAAATCTATAGCCATTACTTCCTCTTCTATGGACTCTGGCTGTCTACTTAAGTAGTCTGGAACTATATTTTCCTTTCCTGGGCAGTACTCTATCTTGACATCAAATTGTTGAATATATAAAGCCCAACGCATCAACCTTTGACTGGATAAATCAGTCTTCATCAAAAAGGTTAAGGCTTTATGATCCGTCCTTAGAATGACCTGAAACCCATATACGATCTTCCGCCAATATTGCAACGCGTGCAATATCGCTAACAGCTCGATCTCGCTGATCGTATAATTTTTCTCGTGTGGTTTCAGTTTCCTACTTGTGAAAGCTAGATAGTTCTTCTTATCAGGGTTTTCCGGGTTCTCCTGATATAGCATTGCCCCTATTCCAATCTGGGATGCATCTGTCTGAATGATAAATCTCTGATTAAAATCAGGATATCCTAGCTTCACGTAATTTAAGAGCATTTCCTTGGCCTCCACGAATGCTTTTTCTGCTTCCTCCGTCCATTTCCACTTGCCCCCCTTCTTCAGAAGGTCCTGTATTGGTGCCACAGTTTTGGTGTATGATGGACAATGTCCTGAGAAGAACCCAATCAATCCCAAAAACTGGCGAACGTTCTTCACTTTCAAAGGCCTTGGAAAATCCCTTATCGATTCCAATTTGCATGGATTTGGTTTAACACCATCCTTGTCAATCACATGCCCTAAAAATGTCACTTGCCTTTGACAGAAGTTCGATTTCTTTAAATTTATCTTAAAATTTGCCCTTCTTAGGTCTTCTAATAATTTCTTCAAATTTTCTAAATGTTCCTCAATGTTCTCCGAGGTAAGCAAAATGTCATCTACGTATCGGATAGTGCACTCTTTCACTTCCTCTGACAGGTTTCGATCCAGCGCTCTTATTAATGCGGATCCTGCAGTCTTTAATCCAAACGGACATCTTCTAAAGCAGTATGTTTGTTGATCGAACTGAAATCCAGTCAACAAGCTGGTTTTCTCTTCCAGTTCGAGATGATGATACGAAGAAGTCATGTCAATATTTGTAAAAATCTTCTTGCCTTTAAACTTCCTCAGTATTTCTTTTATGGGTGGTGCCGAATCATTTTCTGGTATAATTTTTGCATTCAAATTTCTGGCATCTAAACACACCCTTACTGAGCCATCCGGTTTACTCACAATCACTAATGGACTAACATATGGTGTCGCCATCTTTTCTATAACACCTGCATTCATCATCTCCTGCAGTGTTTTCTTGGTTTGTGGGTAATGTTTTTCCGCAACCGGGTATGGTTTTTGTTTGAACGGAGCCCAATCATTGACTTGGAACGCGTATTTAAAATTTTCAATCTTCCCTGGCTTGGAATCAAATACGTCCCTATAATCCAATAATAATTTCTTTAACTGTTCCTTAATTTCGAGGCTGACTTTAGCTTCCTCCACTTTTCCTGACAGGTTGGTCTCGAACTCATTTTCCACATTATCTTCGAGTTCTATGTTGAGGACTTCAAATATCTTTTCTATGTCCTTATAATCTTCCTCAATCACTTCTTCCATATGCCATACCTGTTCTGCTATTTTCGCATCCTGTTCCTGTAGGTTAATGTTTTGTTCCTCCACATCCTCTCTTTGAATTCTAATGCAGTTTTGCGCTAGGTCTATAATGACCTTGTTCTCACGGATAAAATCAATACCTAATATGACATTATACGGTAATTGATTTACCAGCAAAAAGCACTGCGAAATTTCAGCGTTACCCATGATTAAATCAATGTATACCTGAAATTTACATGTCAAAGATTTTTCAGGGATAATTCCCTTAATCTTTACACTTGATGTGGGAATCTTTAGTACTCTGCCCCTTGTTTCCAATTCATTTAAAAGGGTTTGTGTAATTAAACTTATTGTGGATCCAGTATCAATCAATGCTCTGACCAGTAATCCTTCTATCCTAAGCATAATTATAGGTAGTTCTCTTTTAACAGGTGGGATTCCTTCCACATCCTCGTTAATTAGTTCATCTGGTCTGGCTATCCAATTTACAATTTCTACCTCCTCCCAGCTCCTGGTATGTTTCCACTTTTGACAATTTAAATTTGGAGTTTTTTTTTATCCTGAGGGCTCCCTTTTCCCTCATTCTTTAGCTGAGCTTGTAGTTCCAAGCTTTGAGCTCCGTCTAGTCGGTCGGGTGATTTCCGGTTCTTGATTGCCTCACTCCAACGGACTTTTTGCCTATCAGGTTCATCTGGTCTTTCGTTCATATAACGAAGACTCTCCTGATATCTTTCTTCTATTTCGGCCCGATATTCATCATCCCTATCGTCTGGCCTTACATTCCTCCTGGGATAATTCTCCCATTTCTTTCTATTGTCCGGCCTTTGCTGGTTATTGTTATAGGGTCGGCTTTCCTGTTGCCTATAACCCGTCGTTCTAGGATTTCTTCCTCGATATCCTCCCCGGTAATATGGCTGTATCCTTCTAGGCTCCTGGTGCCCATACTCTCGATCTCGTCCTTGAGTATCCGTACTGGTGGACTGATTCCTGGTCGCTGGTTTTTCTCCAGTTTCCTGACTGCTGGCCATGTGTACTTGCTCAGTTTGTCTCTGATGCCGAGGTGTTACGTGCGAAGTCGTCATATCTAACTGACGTAATACGCTTTCCACTTCTACAGCACTTCTGGCTTTGGATGAGATTAACAGCCTCTGAATCTCATATGGAAGCTGTCTTGCAATGGCGGCACACAGGTCGTTTTCTGCCGGAGCAATATCCAGTTCGCGGAATTTACACAGCTGAGCGGTGAAAAATTCCGAGTATTTAGTCGGTGCATTGGTGCTGTACTTCCTAGAGTACAGATCTAGCCTTAAGTTTTCTTGGACATCTGCTGCCCAATATCGCTTTAAAAATGCTTCCCTAAAGCCTTCCACCGTATCAAAAGTGTATCTGAAGCTTCTGAACCAGGTGAGACAATCACCTGCCAACAGCTTTTCAATAGCTCTCAGTCTCCGATCCTGAGGAACCTTCATTTCATTTAGATACTCTGCCACTTCTTTTAGCCAGTATTTTGGAGTAATAGACATGTTATTACCCGTAAACTTTACTGGTCTGTCCTCATTAGATTTAATAATGTTTATTATTTGACCATTTGCCTGATTTGTGTACGGGGTTGACATCGCCATCGGATATCCTGGGATCTTATAAGGGCTCTCCCCTCCTAAGTCCCTCTCCGTATCTGTGCCTTGTTCACGGGAATCTACCCATCCTGTTTTTGGAAACTCCTCCTGATTTTCGAATTCTAGCTTCCTTTCTCTTCGGGCACTTTCTTCATTTGCCATGAGTTGGATTTCCATTTGACTGTTCTTATGTTCCGTCCTCTCCAATCGGGATCTTAATTCATTCTGAATTCTTTCTTGATTCCTTTTAATCTCTTCCTCTTCCTTTTTGGATTGGAATTTCTCATCCCTGTAACTATCCCTGAATTCCTTTAGTTGTTCTTCTACCTCTTTCTTAAAGATCATGACCCTTTGGTCTATAATTTCTGGCTTAACGTCACCTATGGTCTCCAAGCCCTCTCGTATCTCCTTTATTTGCTTATCCACTTCTTTTCGTCCTTTGACCATATCTATTTTCATTCCTTCAAGCCTTCCCTCAGTCTTCTCTTGACTCTTATACAACTTCATCATTTCATCTTGGACCTGATTAATTTCCTTATTGGTTTTTCCTACATGAACCTTTAATGTTCCGATGGTTTCCTGAACCTCATTAATACCCTGACTTATTTCATTTATTTTATGGGTGTTATCGTTATTTTCGTCCTCTCGTTGTTTTCTTTCACCCTGGAGATGCCCCTCGTAGATACCTAATCTTCGATTTATTTCACCCTCATACTTCTTTAAGTTATCATCTACCTGCCCGGTAAACAGCTCAAATTGATCTTTCATATTCCGCGCATCCTTTATATTTTGATTTTTCATCTCAGTTACCTCAGTCTGAACTACACCGATTTTGTTCTCTAGGGTCCCTACTTTCTCCTCAACCCCTTCAAATCTATTTCCTAGCTTATTCACGCTTTGTTTTATTTCCTCCCGGGAGGCCTCACAAATATCGCTGTTAAATTTTATCTGAGCCTCTAATTTTTTCTGCACCTCTTGGATCTGGGTTACAAGTTTCTCCTCACATGCTTTTACATTACCCTCCATATTACTCAATTTAGTTTCCATGGAACTCAAACTTTTATTCAAAATTTCAAAATTTCCTTGACATGCTGTTTGGGATTTTTCCGCGCTATCCGTCAAGATATTTATTTGGCCTTGCAATCCTGACTGAAGTGCTTTGTTTTCATTTTCTATTTTAATTGTGATTTCCCCTTTTAACTCAGTTAACTTGTCCACAAACTTAGTGTCAAAATCTTGAAATTTGTCATTCATTGTTTTTTTTAAACCTTTGGACCCCTCTTTTATTTCCTTAATTTCAGCCTTCACTTCATCGTTCATTTTGATACAATTAGCTTCGATATCTACTAATTTAGTTCCCATGGTATCACTTTTAGCTTTTAGTGACTCTAAACTTTGATTCATGGATCCGAACACTTTGTTATTTTCCTCCTTTTGGAGACTCAATGTATTGTCTATTGTTCCCAATTTATTGTTCATGGTCTCCCACTTCTCATTACTATCGGCTTTTATCGCCTCCAACTTCTCATTACTATCGGCTTTTATCGCCTCCAACTTCTCATTACTATCGGCTTTTATCGCCTCCAACTTCTCATTACTATCGGCTTTTATCGCCTCCAAAAGCCGTTGCATCTCTTCACTTAATGCCATCTTATGAGAATACAGTGGGCCACCAATGCCACCACACTAGTACATGCTTGAGAGATGATACTCTGAATTAGTGTGTCCCAATTTCTTTAAAATATTTTACTTTGGTACGGGTATTCACTTACAACGTACCCTTTTGATAATTTTATTCAATTTCATAAAACCTTTATGGAAGTATTTAAAATTCAAAATTTCGAAAAACCATTTTTTTCAAAAAATGAAAATTTTGATTTTTCGAGAAAACTCGGGTTTTCCCTAGGAAAACTCAGCCCTGCGTACTGGGCGCCAAAAAGTTATAGAGGTGGTTTGCTAGAAGCCCCACGTTGGGCGCCAAAAAGTATAGATAGGGTTTTGCTAGTAGCCCCACGTTGAAGCCACGACACAAATTAAGCATTGCTAAGGGGATGATATATAATATATTCAGGGCTGCTCGGTATGAGTTTCCAGGGACCCATGCGGTCAGTTAATATTTTACGTTGTAGCTTTTCCTATCATTACTTTAATTTTACATGATATGACCGACTTAAGTGTTCCTCTAGTTATTAATCCAGCACAGTATTTATATATCCCCCTGTGCCCATTTAGCAAGAAATATGCCAATCACAGTATACCAGCGTAGCTCAAATCGGGATTTCGGGGCAGCGGTAAGTTCCCCCACTCTGTGACTCACATATTTTGGATTAATTAGAGGATACACTTGCAAAAATAACAACAAAATCAACTCCTATTTAAACACATTTAATTAATAAAATTAATGGCGCTACAAACATATTACAATTTAATTACTGACCCAAATATCAACTGCTTGTTCCAAATGAACAAGGGATCACAAAATAAAATAAACAAATATTGAATTCAAAACCTGTGGTTTCCACATAAACCAATAATTCTTACTTAGTCTCACTTCCATAAAGCACTAACATTAAGTTTACATAACTCCGAGCTCTTTGGCTCCATGCATTTACATTATTAGGGTGTCATTCTTGTACACCTCAAACACTAGCTTTTATATTTCTTATTTCTCAAGAACAAATATATATATATTTAAAATCTATGTTAATTATCTAATTCAATATTGTTGGGCATGTCCACACATTCAGTTGTTATCATCTCTCTTTATTTCACAAATATATTAAGGTAGTCAGAAAATCAATTGTGTACTCCAGAGCGTGAAGGTACTTGACACAGTCAAAAAACTATAGTTACTCCCGAACTCAGTTGCCTTCAATCAACTCGTGGAATCCCACGTCCTTACATTATTACAATAGGGATTGTTATGTATCTCTTATGTCTTAATAGACCATTATCATATAAGAAACTACGATCTGAACCGGCAAACGAAATATCCCTCTTTAAGGACCTCGGTTCAACGCCCGGGTCGTTTACAACTTTAAACACTCCTGGTGTATTCATTTCTCTTTTCAACAGCTTACGAGACGGTCTCTGTTCCTTCTCGCTTTAAGAAAGCTAGACTTTACTCCTTGGGGTGCGATTTATGACATGTTAGGGTGGAGGAGACATCCCGTCTGACCCAACATTTAGTAGCTTATTTTCAAGGCTTTCAAAACAAACCTTTCCATTCTATCCAGCTCTGGGGAGACCGGGCTTTATTGTACCGTAACATTCAAACAACTATTCTTTGGTTCAAAGACCATTTCCGTATCCTTGGCATTTATTAATTATGAGAGGGTCCTCATTGATTGGGAAGATTAAATACACATACGACGACGGAGAATTTCAGGGG
This sequence comes from Meconema thalassinum, assembly GCA_946902985.2. Lineage (NCBI taxonomy): Eukaryota > Metazoa > Arthropoda > Insecta > Orthoptera > Tettigoniidae > Meconema > Meconema thalassinum. The sequence goes on from OX336393.1 coordinate 113,072,745, forward strand.
CTTTTATCATAAGAAGATCCTGCATTCGAATCTCTTCAGGTGCCTCGGGAACTAATCCCGTACAGAGGGCTTATACAAAATGCGATTTAGAGTCGGCCGTGGCCCAATGACATACGCTCAATAATACCATATATTAGCTCCCTTTTTAAATACATACACCATGCCTCGTGATACCATGTCACAAATAGAGGACTTACACAATTATCAATTCACTGCAATCAACTACCCTCCATAAGTAATGTACCAAGTATTTCACCACTACGCGTTCCTAGCGTGACACTTTAATATTATATTTGCGCTCATTATGCGCTATGCATTATTTTAAGCCGAAAATGTCTTCCCAAGAACTGATAAAGTCTCTTTAGTAACAATTCATATTATTTTAATTCCCATATTAATCTTTCCATGGTCGATAAATCGCTCCCTGTTTTAAAATATTCCATTGAACCTCATTTCTTATACATACGTTAAGGCTTAACGTTCTTATGTTCATATCAATTTATTTGATTTTTATTTAACATTTCCATATTTAATTATTATTATTATTATCTTTATTCTTTATACAAGCTCAAAAGCTATTTCTTTCATATCTCAACTTTACTTTATTTCAATGTCTTTCATGATAATTAAATGATATTTCGCTTGCTCTTATGACATTTGTTAAATACTTTAACCCTTTATTCACCTATTTCCTCTACGGGAATTATTCTTTACATAATTATTCATAATTTCTCTATTTATTTTATTATTGTTCAGACCGTATTCTTGATTATTCAGCATTTATTTATTATAACACATCCCTTTCACTCCAAACTCCGGTGGATCTGTACACAATCAATTTCTGACACCAAAATAAAAATGAATTTTGTACTCACATATTTCCAGATCATCCCATGATCTTAAATCTGGTGTGGTGTTTCATTTTTGGGCCCACTTCGAACTTTTTACACCATATTGAAGGTATTCATCTTACGTAAAAACACTTTTTGACCTATATCTAGAACACTTAATATTGACGACATTTTTATATACTGGCGTGTCCCTTTTGAACACATAATAACACTAAAAATATTATCTAACACACAATCTTGATTATTTTACACTTCACAATTACTCGATCACTAGGCCGTACTTCTGAGCCTATCACACGTGATCTTCTTAAATTCCCGTTTCCAAGAGTGAAATTTATCCGATGTCGGCTTCCTATTCTGAAGAATGCGAAAGTCCCGAAACATCTACTGTTCCCTGGAGTTCAATTCTGCTATTCCTATCCTGGATAACTGGCTATTTATCTAGCTTGAACGGCTTCTCTGTAGATCTGTCTATCGATCCTAACGAAAGTCTATACGGATCGAGGTCTCCTCTAAGATCTATAGATTCAGTTTCTAGCAGCTAGCACTTATCAATTTTAGTATTGTTAGAATTGTTCGCCTGCTTTCTGGAGCTAATGTTTATAGTCTCCTATCCTCTTTATTTGAACTGTTTTAACACTCCTACGTTCGAACCTTATTCTGTTCTTCCTTTTTAGGTTTCTTCAATTTAACTAACAGTTTATCTGTCTGGTACGATACTTCCGTACGTTATGATCTGTTCGTTCGAACATTTAACGACCTATCGCCTTTAAGTCCGATGTTCGCAGCCTGCTATGACTATATCTTGCGAATTTTCACTTTAACTTGTATACAGTCGGCCTAAATCCTATAATTAGGATTTTCCTAATATTTCACTACGGCGATACTTTAAAATTTCGTCTTGAATGCTCCTTATGGAGGCAAGCAAGTCGTTGCTACTGTGACGCCTGTGGCTATCGGATCTTACTTCGGTGATGTAAAACAGCGTTTCTCCCCTCAAGGAGTACTGGTAGCTGTTATCGATGTAACGCAGAGTTACGTCCCCTCACGGACTGTCGGAATGATTACTTCTACGTCGTGGAGCAGCACTTCCCCTCACGGAATGCTCGTAGGACTGCATGCGATGTGACACAGTGACGTGCCCTCTGGCTGTCTGAATACTGCATGATTGGCTTGGAAACGCCCGAAGCTTTATACTGTTTTACTACAAAAAAATAAGACTCAAGCCTTTTCCGTGGTCAACTTCTAAAATAATGGTGCCACAAATATAAAAATTATACCTTCCGAAAGCTCGTCTTCTCAATGTCACATGATCTTATTGCACCTAAGAATCGATCGTGCAATTCGGAGATATTAATTAATTTCTCGTCCTCAATTGTGTGGGTGTTGCATTCTTTTTGCTCTCTCCCCTCCACAGAGGCTTAGGAACTTCCCATATGACGTAGTCTTACGTCGGCAGTTTATTTCTGCACAATTATTACATGGTTTCTCTATACTGAAAAATCTCTCATTCCAAATGATTCACTGTACTGTGCTTGTTTACTCATTATTATGCTCGTAAACGTGTTAATTTTAATTATTCCTCTTATGGCGCGTATGCGACGTTGTCAATTTCCAGCCACGTCAGCTTGAATTCCGATTCAGGCTTCTCTTTCTATCACGGTGGAAAATTCCACTCAGTTATTAATACTCGTGACCGGCCCTCTCTGATATGTCGAGTGGGGTGATCTCATCTAAGGAGCATCTGTCCCTAGTCGCTTGCACAATGTTAAGCTATATTCCTGGCTTAAAATCTCTCTCCGTTCCTTTAATAAACTATACGTTTCTTTCATTTCTTCCTTAAGGACATTGGTTCGACCGTCATGGACCCTATGGCCCATGGGTTCAATACTTCTATGGCGAGCGTCGTTTATCTGAACTACAAGGTCATCAACCCATTAGTTAGCAGATGGCGGCCATGTATGTTTGCAAATTGATTCCCCTTATCAATTCAAACACGGTGAAACCGAATTGAACGAAATTTGGTACAGAGGTAGCACTAGCAAAGGGTACTCCAGTGTCATGTTTTATATCGCCGCCATCTTGATCAAAACGTAATGGCGGCCATCCTTATGTTAAAAGCTTGAATCAAATTACGACCAACCTAATAATCTGATCCCTACCCAATTTTGCAACAAAATACCTTTATGTATAGAGATTCTTTTGACCACACTACAAGGTCATCAGGCCAATAATGTACGAATAGCGGCCATGTATGTGTGCAAATCGATTCCCCCTATCTTTTAAAACACGGTGAAACCGAATGGAACGAAGTTTGGTACAGAGATAGCACTAGCAAAGGCCACCTCAGTGTCATGTTTTATATCACCGCCATCTTGACGGAAACGGAATGGCGGCCACCCAAATGTTAAAAGCTTAAATCAAATTACGACCAACCTAATAATTTGATCTCTACCAAATTTTTCAACAACATACCTTTTTGTGGGAAGCATCTTTTGACTGAACCACAAGGTCATTACCCCAATAGTTTACAGATAACGGCCATGTATGTGTGCAAATCGATTCCCCATATCAATTCAAACACGGTGAAACTGAATTGAATGAAATTTTTACAGAGATAGCACTAGCAAAGGGCGCATCATATTCAAGTATAATATCCGTATAGCACGTTGTATGTAAGAAGCTACTACAACCAACAATCAATTATAATCCTTGAAAAGGACAAAGAGTTATAACAATACCCATGCATTTAGGAGAAAGTAGCTATACGTTCTTTACCGAACATCTTGTTTTGTTAAAAATTTTTAACAAAAAAGTCTTAGCATACCTTTAGGCCCGTATCACACGACACTCGCTGGCAAGGAAGCTGCTGTGATGGCTGGTACAAAATCCTGTATGATTCTGTTCTCTTCGTCAGTACACCTGCTTGTATGACCGAAGTGTATCACACGCTGGCATTTTGTACGCTAAGTTTTATGAAATAAAACCGAAGGGCTGTCATTTGAGGGCATTATTTGCTGTTCTTTCGCCTTATTAACGCAAAGCGGTCGCGAAACTTGTTTTAAGTAAATTAGAAAACATGCCAGGTACTGAATGAATGCATTCCATTCAATATTTAGGATCTAACTGTAATAATTGAATATTTTACCATACGTGTTAATAAGAAGCGCAACAAAAACCTCGAGAGTGTGTTTGAAATGTGTGCAAGTGTTATTGCGCCCGCTCGCTCTTTCGAAAATCCCGGGTTCAAGACTATCCAACGGCAGAATTTTTAAATTCTTTTAAACTATTTTATTATACCCTCCCTACCTCGTACAGCAAGATTTCAACTTGGTTTTGTTCACATTATCTACGAAGACGATAGGGAAAGCTATTTTCTTGTCTCATTTAAATTGTTATTTTCCCTAAATTCTGTTCAAAACCATGGATGGATACTATTCGTTATAATTATTATTTTTTTAGTCGATTTTACCCACCAGGTTAAGTTTTCCCTCGGACTCAGCGAAGGATCCCATCATTTCCGCCTCTATGGGCAGTGTCCTGGAGCTTGAAACATCTTGTCTGCGGGATACAACTGGGGAGGTGGAATCAGCACCTCGCCCAGGTGGCCTGACCTGCAAAGCGAACAGGGTCCTCTTGAGGGATGGGAAGGGAGGGGACGATCGGGAGGGATAGGCAAGGAAGAGGGAAGGAGGCGGCCGTGGCCGTACGGTAGATAACATCGTGGTATTTGCCCGAAGGCGAAGTGGGAAACCACGGAAAACCCCTTTGAGGATGGCTGAGGTGGGAATCGAACCACCTCTACTCATTTGGATCTCCCGAGGCTGAGTAGATCCCGTCCCAGTCCTCATACCTCGTTTCAAATTTCGTGGCAGAGCCGGGAATCGAACCCAGGTGGTCCTGGGTGGCAGCTAATCACGCTGACTACTACGCAACGGAGGCGACTCCATTCGTGATAATTAGAATGTTAATAGTTCAATATTTATCCCAGAATCATAATATGACACGTTCTGTAATTACTGCCTTGATACGAGGCTCAGCGGTAACGTTCTCGCTTGCTGTGCCGAAAGTTGCAGGTTCCTATCCTGGCGCAGTCAGCTGGCATTTGAGGGTGCGCAAAAGCGAGGGAGCCGTGTCAGTAGATTTACCTTCACGTTGAAGATCCCCTTCGGAGCAAAATCCGGCACCCCGGCGTATCTAAATGCCAGAGCAGTTAAAAGGGACGTAAAACCAATAATGTTATAATTATCTGTATTTACTGTATGTTTGGGGGCAGATGACCTCGTAGTTCCGCCCCTTAAAACCTCACTAAATATCTATTAATGTAAGTGTATAGCAAGCGCTTTTCGCACAGACGCCGTTGAAAGAAATTATAGTTTCGGTCTGATTTATTTATTCGTGAGCCTACCCACATAACAAATCTATTTGTTATGTGGGTCGTCTGAGTGAGTCGGAGTTTTCCTTCAGAAAAAGGTGGTCAAAATTTCGAACACTTGCTACCTTGAATATACAGGATAGGCTTCCTTGCTTTCGTTCTACAGATCATTATGTCGTCGTCCAATCTGGCTGCGTACCATCGGATAAGTACGGTCATTTTCAGGACCTAATAAAATTCACTCGTTGGAACAGATATATTTGCGTCCATAATACATCCACAATAAACGACATTAAGAAAAAAAATGCACTAGTCCAAGGTTCGAACCTACTACAATGCGACTTCGTTGACGCTACTCCAGCATTTCTTGATTTAGCCACCTTAGCTACCGAGAACCATGGTTTATTGCTGGCACGTATTGAGTCTATTCGTAGACGCTTCATGTCCAAATGTAAGAAGGTGTCATTCGGAGCTCTGATCGTTTCAATCGTGCATTATATTTGAGGTCATTGAAAGAACACTGCCACTATTGGTTTCTACTATATTCGCGAGGATGTACTCAATGGTAAAGTTGTACAATGGACGTAAATGATCAGGTACCAATGTTTTTAGGATGACTGTCATATACGCGTTAGTTGGGTTGCCTTCCTCCAAAAATAATAAGGGGCTGGTGGACCACACTGTATATTGCCACTATCACAACACAATTTGAATTAAATTTTAATAAATAGTTCAGGCATTAAAACTGTACTCACATTCCTTATTTCTAAATACATTCTCCACTTCCGTGCTTTTTATCTATGAAATTTTAACTATCACCTGGTTGATGTGGTCATATTTTTCTAACCTTGTGTTCAGAGGTATAGGAGAATATGGATTTGTTATTAAACATTCCACTTCATTTACGTATGTCGCACAGATCAACATATTAGACTAACTACGTACCGCACAATAAAATTAAAAAACACATTTATATATTGAACCCTTCAGAATAGCAGTGTTTTATGCAAGAATCTTGATCAAGGGGTCGCGCTCAGTTCATAGTGTGATGTTTACGTCCGCCAAACAACATGGTTTACTGAGGCAAGGGTCATAGGATAAAAACTGTAATTAAGAAAGTAAGGAGACAAGACGTAAGATAATAACAAGATTTAATAACTAATTGTGCATAAAAGAAAATAAACAAACAATAATAAAAATATATCCTCCCTGAATTTTTCCCTGACAGGAATATCTAACACTTTGAGGAGTCAGATGGATCTCCCCCTTTATAATAAAATTGTGGATCCTAGTTCCACTACCTTGCATTTGAGTTTTATGTGCGCGTGATGACTAACTACGAGAAAATGAGTACTTGGATGACCGTTCGTTCACAACGGGTTAACAGCCACGGTGCTCACGAACAATCATCACGTAAATCAACGTTTATGGATATGGGCATGACATTAATAAAAACCCTTAAAAACTCTAGTGCTGACACACACTACAAATCTATTATTTACAGGAATCTCTCTGAGATCCTCATTAGCGCGAAGACGCACTTAACAACATGAGCTACCAACTGGCCAATTGCTCAATACACGCAAGGAAAGACAGCATTGCACATGACTCACGGGTCACAGAAATGAAAATAAACCTGGAATAAACCAACAACAACAAAAGCCTGACCGGCTAAGATTACTTTATATGAACGAAACTGCATGTTAAGGTAACGCTTCGGAGACTATCGTGATTCGTAGGCAACTCCAATTTATTTCAGCAATTTTTACCATTGATCAGTTCTTATCTGTAATTCAAGTAATTAGGGAGCCAACGAGCACTCCTCACTAATGACCATGCTTTGCACGTTCAGACAGCCTTGTGAAACACCTCCCCCCTTTCCTCAAATACTTGTCGTGTCCCACTCCAGTGTATATAAATAGCTGACCAGCTGTTCCGTTACCTCACGGAATCAACAGCAACAAAAATCTCATCCAACTCAACATATGGTCAGACATAATCACATATCCACAATTGCCCTCGCAAGGATACAATATGGACCGGGTACCAAGCTGACAGAAATCAGTCTCAGCTGAAATTCCCGCTTGTAATACCACAAAAAATACACACATACACACATCTGGGACTGACATGACGCTTTTCACACAGGTCTGCTGAATAGGTGCTCACAAACATTAAACACAATATTTAAAACCTACGATAGAGCTGATTACTCTTCGTCACAAATTACATTGCTCCAATCGGCAATAGTCACACTGAATCTGATCAATAATAAATCTTAAACAATTTTAATTACCCTCCAATCTACTGTATAATTACATTAATTCAGTCCTACTTCTGAAACACAACAGATCTCCGAGAGACGTTTTTAACCGCATTGCGTAACATATGCAAACACGGCCGTTCACATAGCTACGTTAGTTAACACAACACAAAAACAAGAACCTTCCACTAACTACATTCGTGCGAGCTGCTTCCATACAAAAGTGTGTCAGACCAAAACTAGTTATACTACGTTAATCACACAAGCAATGTATTTACAAAAATATGTCCCATAATCCATAAGTTAATTTATCAAATAATAAAGAATATTATTTGTACTCATCTCTCTTGTAGTCACCCGTCAAAGAACGTCTGCTGCCATTTCCCAACTGAATGGTTCTATCTCATCTCAGCCATCTGGACGGAGTGTTGAGAATTCCAAACTTCCTCTGTAGTCGTCGGTGTCATCTCTGGCGCTGCTTCAAAAATTAGATTATTATACACTTGATATCTGACTACTAAATTCGCTGTTCAGGTACTACTTTCCCTGTCACAGTTCGTTGGCGAATTATCGACGATACTGCCCCTACAATATAGTACTGTGACTATCTATCACTGAATTTAACACTTTACAATAACAACCTGTGTCCACGACACACAAAATAAAAGTCGTTCTGTCCGCAGACGAACACAGTAATAAGACGTCTACGCCCGTAGACGCACAGAATAAAAGTCTACGTCCTCAGACGAACAGAATAGAAGTCCATGTCTTGGCTCTTCATGCCACTTATAAAAGAACTGGCCCTAGGTCTCGATGGGGGTGGGGGGGGGTGGGGGTGGGGAATTTATGTAAAAATTTCTCGAAATAATTGTGGTACAGGCATGAAATAGATATCACTGAACTCGTAACATTGCACAGGTCAAGAATATGCTCATTAATCCTAGAATCGATCGTAGAGATTTTGTCTAGGCGATTTCCCGCGTGAATGCTAGCCGAGCGTACCCACGCTAGACCTGCCGCGTTAACTAGGCATTCTTCTCTCATTGGTTCTAACATTTTCTGTAATTTGGCGGTTCATAGCAGATCTTGGCGTCGTAGGAGTGTCCAGCCTGCTCATCAGCCACTCACATTACTGCATCATATTTCTTCTAGGCGCGAATATCACAATGAACATACCGGCAGCATGTCTCACTGCGCGTCGCTTCTATTTGAGGCGGCCCACCTGTCCTTCTGACACATCGCTATGCTATTTCCTTTCACAGCTAAAGTATTTAGCCTATTGTCAACCTGCTTCAGGTATGTCCCCGCTGTCTCCAACCAATGCTTGAAATTTCCTCATCTCCGTCTGGCTACTTTCATGATGCTGGTTGAAATATTTATTAATTGGAGAAATAAAACATAGAATCATTTATCCAACAGAGGATAAAAGGGTTCACAACTCTCCCACTCACAAAATTTCGAACTTAGGAATAAAGTCGACAATTTTTAAAAGACTTCCGTAGGCCAAATTGTTTTATTTCGGAATCACCCCTTTATATTACTGGTCTAGTCGCTCCTGTCTTGAATGGCATTTACTCGTTTTCATTTCCTGCTCGTATCTCCCCTCTCAGTCTGCTTGCATGACGCTCTGGTGCCTGAGGCAACACTCTGCTCGTCTCGTTAATGTTTGTCAACAACAACACTACTTCCTCGTTTACGTGCCGTACTCAACTGCTCCTCGTGCACTTTGTTGATAGTAGGACGTCCATAATTTCAAACTGCATCATTAATTTTGGCGCTCCCATGGCTCACTTCGACGATACTTTTTTAGGTTGGCAGCGTTGTAGACTGACATTGTTCCTGTACTCAATTCTTTCACTCTGTAAGCATTGTTTCCAAGGTTTCTTACGATAGAATAAGGTCCTATGAACTTTTCGCAGAATTTACTGAAGATTTTCTTTTCTGGGTCCGATGTAGCAGGTCGTTTCACCAAAACGAGCTGGTTGATTTCAAGATCCCTGTGAAACCTCTTATTTCTTACTCGCCGTAATCTGCGGTCTGCTTGTTTTCTCATGTAGGCTCTCGTCCTCTCAATTCGCAAGTCAGGTGCTATCATTGGATCTTGTGGACAGTTAATGATGCTTTTCCACGTTCTTACTGGATACTCGTTCTTGTGTAGGACCATAGGGATCTGTCCTGTTGACTCGTGCCTGGTAGAATTCATGCATGTCTCTACATCCTTAATCTTATCGACCCATTTGTGGTGTTCGTTCGGAATGAAGATCCTCAAATATGAAGTTACACACTTAATTGCTCTTTCACTTGGATTTGCTTGAGCATGTCGGATACTGCTTAAAACGTGTTTTATACCCATATCTTCCATACCTTTCTTGAATTCGGCGCTTGTGAAATAACTGCCATGGTCTGATAATATAAACTCTGGTTTTCCAAGGATTGGAATAACTCTATTTCGAATGCGACTGAGTACTTGCTTCGATGTAGTTTTCTGAATAGGGCATAGTACTACGAATTTAGAAAATACATCAATGCACACTAGCAAATGACGGCAACCTCGCCTTCCCTTCGGGATTGGACCGAAACAGTCGAGTGCCAGTAGCTCACATGGTTTCTGAGGTAGCAATGGTCTGGGATACTGCCTCATTAAGTAATTATTGGGCTTTGTCCTCTGACACGGATCACAAGTTGTAATGACGTCACATATAGTTGTTCTCATACGTGGCCATGTAAATGTCTCTCCTATAGTCGCTTCGCACTTATCTACGCCCACATGACCGTAACTTTCGTGCGTATGCCATGTCAATCCTCGTTGTAACGATGCAGGTACTAATATGCGTAACTTGGTGTGGTCATTATCTACCCATTTGTGCAGCAAATTGTTGACATAAACATATCTTCCTTCTTTGGCTTTCGCTTCTCGAAATGCAGGTGTTCCTGTAGGTAGTTGCTTTCTGAAGTATTGAATTAAAAGCATCATCCATGGTTTCGCTTCCTGTTCTCGCTGTATCTCACGTAACTCCTCCAAGAATTCCCGGTCCTTCGGTGTTAACTCCAAGTGTTGTACCATCGCTGTTTCTTCATTATCAGGCTCTGGGTTCCTGCTGAGTGCATCCGGTAGTAACTCTTCAAATTGTGCATCACTGTTATCTCCTTCTGTTAATAAAGACCATATCTCCTGGGATTCACTCTCCTCATCTAGTTCCACAACAGCTCCTTCTATGATGTTATCTTCTGCCTTTCGTACCTCCTCTTCCGTCTCTTCCGATATTGCTTCCAATGCCCAAGAATTTACATCTCTTCCGGTAGTGATTTCATCCATATGCAATCCCACATTTTTCAGTTGATCATACTCTCTAAAACTGACAGTATTCTTGTGCAAATCTATCACTGCTTGATAGTCACAAATGAAATTTGCACCAAGAATTATATTGAAATTCATCTTTGCCATGATAATGAACGTTTGCCCAAAAGTGTGTTCCAATATGTTCAGCTCTAAGTATGCCTGACGTTTACAAGTGACGGTGCGTTCAGGAATAACACCCCTCACTTTGAGCTGTGGTACCGGAATTACAGGAATATTCTGACTCCGTCCCAACTCTCGAACCAAGGCCTCCGATACCAGACTGATCTGTGACCCCGTATCCAATAAACATCTTATATTAATTCCACCAATCCTCGCGTAAATAATGGGTAACTGCCTAATTTCATCGTTCCGTGGTTTCACCGTCTCTTCCAGGCAGTCTTCTGGCAAAGCAATCCATTCTTGTATGTTCGCTACTATCCATCCATCTTCAACTTCCGACTGTTGTGTTTGTAGCCTGTCTCCTTTATCCAAATTTAATTTTTTTTTAGCTCCATTGCGACTCCCATCATCCTTCTGTCGCTCATGTCCTTGATATCCCTGTTGTCTCAGTAGACTTCCAGCTTCCTCAGTATGTGTATCAGGATTCTTCATGTTCCCAATGGCCTTTTCCCATCTTCCTATCTCTCCACCTTGACTAGCGTGTAACTCCTCTAAGTAATTTTGCGATTGAGCGTGCCTATCATCCCAGTCATCTCGATAGTTACGTGGCTCTCCTTGATTTTGATCTCTTCTTCCTTTCCATCTTTGATTAGCATTGTAATCACCGTATCTTCCATAAGGCCTGTCATTCCTTCGATTTTCACGCCATTGCTGATATCCTCTCTGTTGGTATCTATTGTTACCTTGGTATGACCTATTGTTGTAATGATTTTCGTTACGCTGATATGGTCTGTTTTCTCCTTCTTCCTGGTTTCGCCTAGGTGTGGAAGTGCTTGTGTTAGTGCCCTGCGTTTTGGTGTTTGCCTGTTTTGGTTTGACGACCTCTGTAGTATTGACTAACTCCAGCTGTCTTCCTCCCCTATAATGACTATGAGATGTAGTCTCATCTATTTGCCGTAGTATCTGCTCTGCATGTAGGGCCGTACTAACGTTCGCTGCGACTAGTACTTGTTGTACGTTTACTGGCATTTGTCTCGCTATAGTCATCACCAGATCTGCTTCATTTAATGGGTAATCAAGGTCACGAAATTTTAACATTTGCATGTTAAAGAAATCTGAGTATTTTGTTTGCTGGGTGGTTTGGTACTTCCTAGAGTAAAGCTCCATCCTTAGACTCTGTTATGTTGCGGGCGACCAGTATTTGCGCAGAAACGCTAAGTTGAAATCTGACATGTTTCCAAATGTATATTTGAAGCTTAAAAACCATGTGAGGACATTTCCCGATAAAAATCTCTCCATCATCCTTAATCTTCGTGCTTCAGGTACCCCAGGGTCATTGAAATGGTCTTCCATCTCTTTGATAAAGGCTTTAGGTGTCACCCCTGAATTTTCCGTGTATTTTTGCGGTTTGTAGTCATTTGAGCGAATTACTTGAATAAGTTGTGTGGGCTGATGACCGTCTTGTGGTGTCGAGCTCCTATCTACATTCTTACGAAATCCTTCCGTGTTTGTTGTTAATGGGCTGCTGTCTGCCTGAGTCTGACTTCCTGCTGTGCTGGACTCTGGACTATTTGAGTTATCCGGCTTGTCTTTCACTGTTCCCGTTCTAAATATAGATGATTGTTCTAATGAGCGGAGTTCGGCTTTAATGATCCTGTCCGTCTGCTCTTTAAGTTTATTTTTCACCTCTTGCTCCAAAGCTTGAATACGCGTGTGATATTCGCCTACTGTTTTAAGAATGGTGGATCTTTCCTCTTTAGAATCAATATTCATTTTCTTCCAATCTTTCCTTATTTGTTCTTTAATCGTGCTTACTTGCCCTTCGATCTGGCTTTTTGTGTCATCCTGATTACTTTCTATCTGGCTCAGCCTTTCGTCTAATGTACTCTTAAATTGCTCTTGCTCCGTTTTTAGGCTTTCCCATTGTTCCGCTGATTTTATCTCGAGACGGTCCATATCTTTAATTATGCCGGATATGTTTTCATCTACTGCTGATAATTGTTGTTGAATGACCCTGCCGCTTTTCTCCATCTCCTTAAATCGTCCTTCCAACTTATCCTGAGCTATTTTGACCTCGCTTGTATTCATTGTGCATGCTATTTCAATTTGTTCTAATTTAGCCAACACCGTTTCATCCAGAATGCTAAGTTTTTGATCAAAAATATCTTCCATTTTTTAATCTGCTCTAATTGTTTCTCATTATTTTTGCTAACATCTAGGGCCAGTAATACCATCTGTTGATTAGTGTGATCTTTCATTTCTGCGGTTAACGAAGCTAATTGGTTCGTGTTTTTAATATTTTGCGCCTCTAACTGCGAATTGATAGTGTCATTAATTTCACTCTTTAATAACCTAGCTTGTTCCGCCTGATATTCATTTTGTTCAATTCTACTGTTATTTAATTGTGTCCGCAATTGTTCACTTTGTTCTAACAGTTTAGTATTTAGCGATTCACTTTGTTCTGACAGTTTAGTTTGTAGCGATTCACTCTGCTCAGATAATTTGTTTATAGACTCACTTTGTTCTAGCCTACTAGTGTTTAATTGTGTTCGCAATGATTCACTTTGTTCTAACAGTTTAGTATTTAGCGATTCACTTTGTTCTGACAGTTTAGTATTTATAGATTGACTCTGTTCCGCCAATTTAGTATCCAACAATTCCTGTGTTCTCCTCGCCACACTCTCAATGATCTCCTGGATCTGCTCCACCGTTGCCATAATACACAATTTATATGAGACATTAGGGAAATGGCATAAAGCAATGCCCTTTGACACACACATAAAATCCAATGCACATTTACTTTCTTTATCCAACTCAGTTCATTTATTTTACATTTACTCCCACTAGTCAATTGCATCTCTGAGTGGTTCTAGTTTTACTCAATTTAATTTTAAACCCAAGCACATATTTAGTCATTAAATTGTCATCCTGATCTGATATTAACACTGACTAATTAACAAAGTATTAATTGTCATTTTAGGCTGCAGCCTCCTAATATTTCCATGAGTTTGACTTTCTAACAAATCTAGTTTTAATTTTATCATTGGGCGCCCGGTATCACATATTAATTTTACTTTAATTTAAAAGACAAAAACGTGAACCGTATTTTACTTTGCAAACTCCTGATTTTAATTTATCTTTCACACATTTGGCGGTATCCACTTCGCCTCAATTACTTCTAATAAAATATCACTTCCCGGTGATTAAATACTGTCATATCTGCCTGCACTTGCGGCATGTCAGTTTTACTCAAATACGCCACTATTGACATGTGTAATCTCCGCCGTTACACCACAGTAAATGGCCCCACGCTTGGCCGCGCCAGTTTTATCCCTATGAACCCTTCAGAATAGCAGGGTTTTATGCAAGAATCTTGATCAAGGGGTCGCGCTCAGTTCATAGTGTGATGTTTACGTCCGCCAAACAACATGCTTTACTGAGGCAAGGGTCATAGGATAAAAACTGTAATTAAGAAAGTAAGGAGACAAGACGTAAGATAATAACAAGATTTAATAACTAATTGTGCATAAAAGAAAATAAACAAACAATAATAAAAATATATCCTCCCTGAATTTTTCCCTGACAGGAATATCTAACACTTTGAGGAGTCAGATGGATCTCCCCCTTTATAATAAAATTGTGGATCCTAGTTCCACTACCTTGCATTTGAGTTTTATGTGCGCGTGATGACTAACTACGAGAAAATGAGTACTTGGATGACCGTTCGTTCACAACGGGTTAACAGCCACGGTGCTCACGAACAATCATCACGTAAATCAACGTTTATGGATATGGGCATGACATTAATAAAAACCCTTAAAAACTCTAGTGCTGACACACACTACAAATCTATTATTTACAGGAATCTCTCTGAGATCCTCATTAGCGCGAAGACGCACTTAACAACATGAGCTACCAACTGGCCAATTGCTCAATACACACAAGGAAAGACAGCATTGCACATGACTCACGGGTCACAGAAATGAAAATAAACCTGGAATAAACCAACAACAACAAAAGCCTGACCGGCTAAGATTACTTTATATGAACGAAACTGCATGTTAAGGTAACGCTTCGGAGACTATCGTGATTCGTAGGCAACTCCCATTTATTTCAGCAATTTTTACCATTGATCAGTTCTTATCTGTAATTCAAGTAATTAGGGAGCCAACGAGCACTCCTCACTAATGACCATGCTTTGCACGTTCAGACAGCCTTGTGAAACACCTCCCCCCTTTCCTCAAATACTTGTCGTGTCCCACTCCAGTGTATATAAATAGCTGACCAGCTGTTCCGTTACCTCACGGAATCAACAGCAACAAAAATCTCATCCAACTCAACATATGGTCAGACATAATCACATATCCACAATTGCCCTCGCAAGGATACAATATGGACCGGGTACCAAGCTGACAGAAATCAGTCTCAGCTGAAATTCCCGCTTGTAATACCACAAAAAATACACACATACACACATCTGGGACTGACATGACGCTTTTCACACAGGTCTGCTGAATAGGTGCTCACAAACATTAAACACAATATTTAAAACCTACGATAGAGCTGATTACTCTTCGTCACAAATTACATTGCTCCAATCGGCAATAGTCACATTGAATCTGATCAATAATAAATCTTAAACAATTTTAATTACCCTCCAATCTACTGTATAATTACATTAATTCAGTCCTACTTCTGAAACACAACAGATCTCCGAGAGACGTTTTTAACCGCATTGCGTAACATATGCAAACACGGCCGTTCACATAGCTACGTTAGTTAACACAACACAAAAACAAGAACCTTCCACTAACTACATTCGTGCGAGCTGCTTCCATACAAAAGTGTGTCAGACCAAAACTAATTATACTACGTTAATCACACAAGCAATGTATTTACAAAAATATGTCCCATAAACCATAAGTTAATTTATCAAATAATAAAGAATATTATTTGTACTCATCTCTCTTGTAGTCACCCGTCAAAGAACGTCTGCTGCCATTTCCCAACTGAATGGTTCTATCTCATCTCAGCCATCTGGACGGAGTGTTGAGAATTCCAAACTTCCTCTGTAGTCGTCGGTGTCATCTCTGGCGCTGCTTCAAAAATTAGATTATTATACACTTGATATCTGACTACTAAATTCGCTGTTCAGGTACTACTTTCCCTGTCACAGTTCGTTGGCGAATTATCGACGATACTGCCCCTACAATATAGTACTGTGACTATCTATCACTGAATTTAACACTTTACAATAACAACCTGTGTCCACGACACACAAAATAAAAGTCGTTCTGTCCGCAGACGAACACAGTAATAAGACGTCTACGCCCGTAGACGCACAGAATAAAAGTCTACGTCCTCAGACGAACAGAATAGAAGTCCATGTCTTGGCTCTTCATGCCACTTATAAAAGAACTGGCCCTAGGTCTCGATGGGGGTGGGGGGGTGGGGGTGGGGAATTTATGTAAAAATTTCTCGAAATAATTGTGGTACAGGCATGAAATAGATATCACTGAACTCGTAACATTGCACAGGTCAAGAATATGCTCATTAATCCTAGAATCGATCGTAGAGATTTTGTCTAGGCGATTTCCCGCGTGAATGCTAGCCGAGCGTACCCACGCTAGACCTGCCGCGTTAACTAGGCATTCTTCTCTCATTGGTTCTAACATTTTCTGTAATTTGGCGGTTCATAGCAGATCTTGGCGTCGTAGGAGTGTCCAGCCTGCTCATCAGCCACTCACATTACTGCATCATATTTCTTCTAGGCGCGAATATCACAATGAACATACCGGCAGCATGTCTCACTGCGCGTCGCTTCTATTTGAGGCGGCCCACCTGTCCTTCTGACACATCGCTATGCTATTTCCTTTCACAGCTAAAGTATTTAGCCTATTGTCAACCTGCTTCAGGTATGTCCCCGCTGTCTCCAACCAATGCTTGAAATTTCCTCATCTCCCTCTGGCTACTTTCATGATGCTGGTTGAAATATTTATTAATTGGAGAAATAAAACATAGAATCATTTATCCAACAGAGGATAAAAGGGTTCAATATAGACATTGACTTCATTCATAGAACTCACTACTTCTTTCCTGTCGACCTCCCTTGGTCAACTCTTGTTCTCTTCCGACCCCGACGGCATTAGGTTATCCGAGGCCTAGGGAGTCTTTCACTTTCCCGCCTTAATTGGCCCTTGTCTCATCTTTCCTGATAACCTCCTTCTGTGAGGGGTCAGCCTCCTTTTTCTTTTCCTTTTACCTCCTGCCCTGTGGAGGCCCTTAAGGAGGCAGGGTGTATGTAGCCCCACCATTTCTGGTGCCCCGTCGATAATGCTACACCCTCAGGGCTCACGGCTGGTGAGTTCGGGAGTTGGCGACCCCGAGGGATTTCGGCGACCCCGAGGGATTTCTGAGCTGGGTCCGTTTTCCCCTTTTGTCCCTTACCTTTAGGGCGGACCTTCTCTTCTCTCCCCTCTCCTCTCCTCTTTTCATTATATTTACTTTTCTCTTTAAGATTCCCGCACTGTTATTGTTACTTGGTTCACCGTGTATCTAAATTCCCTTCTAGCGATTTTTAAGGCATTTTTAATCTACGTTGCTTTTTGTATGTTTTTTCGATCTCAATTACATCTCGCAATTGTTTTCAACCTCAATTGCATTTTATAAAGATTGACCATCTAAATTGCTTTTTAGTAAGTCTTTCAATATGGCGGAGGGACCTTTGTGAGTATTTTGAATTTCAATTGCATTTTGTAAGTGTTTTCAACCAAAACCGCATTTCGCACGAATTTTGAATCTAAATTGCATTTTGTTTGGCGGGCATTTTGCACATATTTTGATTCTCAATTGCATTTTGTGGGTATTTTGAATCTAAATTACATTTTGTCAAGTATTTTCAATCTAAATTGCTTTTTGTAAGTATTGTCAATCCACATGAGTCGTTTGAATCTACCGTACATTTTGTAAGCATTTTCAATTTCAATTGCATTTTGCAAGTATTTTGAATTTCAATTGCACTTTGTGAATAATTTGGATTGGAACTGGGATATTTCAATCTGAATTGCATTGTGTATTTTCAATTTCAATTGCATGTTGTAAGTATTTTGAACCTCAATTGCATTTTGTACGTATCTTCGATCTCATTTGCATTTTGTAAGTATTTTGAATTTCAGTTGCATTTTGTAAGTATTTCGACGCTACATTGCATTTTGTACGTATTTTGAATCTAGCCTACGTTTTGTGGGTCTTTTTCAATCTATTCTTTTTGTGCATGTTTTCGTTCTAAATTCCCTTTTGTAAGACCCTATTGTGAGTTGTTTCCATCTGAGTTCCTTTTTGTACGTATTTTCCGTCTCACATAATTTTGTTCTGGTTTCCATTTCATTATCATTTTCGCTATCACCCAGATAACCTAGATGTTAGGCCCCTTAAAACAACAATTATCATCATCATCATCATCATAGAACTCACACGTGTACTGTATTTTGAACCTATTGTTACGGCTGTGAGTTTGTTTCATCGCTCGCCGCATGAGTTACAACTGCCCCAGGGCTGGGCTGTGCTCTGCCTCAGTGTATTGCGTGCGCCTTATGCAATAGGTCTACTAGGACAAAGGGATGGTCCAGAATATTCGTGACCCAGCCAGCGATGGAAGCCTCGAGAAGCCGTGAACCCTGTATGGGTCTAGAAGCATTTATTGAGTCACCGGCCTGCTATATAAGAGCGACCTGTCAAGCAGTGAGTGTGTGTTTTACGAGCTAGTGCGAGCGTTTATCCTGAGCGACAGAAGTGTGGTGACTTGCGAAACCCCTAGTGAAGCCGATTCTCTTGACAGCGAGGGAGTGAGAAGCATACAGGGGACTGCCTGTGTTTTGAGCGAGTGTGATTTCACTGAGCGACAGAGGTATTGTGGCGGAGTGCCGTGTGAGTTACGAAATCCAGTGGCATTGTTTCCCGGCTCGGGGGCAGCGAAGCAGCGTGTAGCAGGTTATCGTAAGTAACTGTAGTTTGTGTACATAAGGGAGAGGTGCAGGCAGTTTCTGTCAAGGCCACCGGACTCATTAGCACGGATTAACTTCTGTGGTTTGTTGACAAGTGAAAGGGGGCAAGAGCTCTCCTTAAGGAAGAGACTTGAGGAAACTGGAGTAAGGTTATAATTGCTTGTATTTGCTGATGAGTAGTGTATATTTCTGCCCGCAATTAAGTTAATTATTTCTTTAAAGGAACAATCTGTGTTGTGCTTCAACCCACCGTAATCCAGTTAACAAAAGTGTCACTAGGTGGGTGGCACGTAACACTATGATAAATAGGTTACTTTTGTGTGAAATCTTAACGTCTGCAAGCTGTGAACAATGGCTAAATACCTGTTTAAGGGCGTAGGGTGGACCAATGCACCATAATCCGATTTGACATTCCGACAGAGGGAGAGAACCAGGAAGTGAAATGGAGAGATGTTCTATTTAGCCTATGGGCCGATTCTCCAGGCTCTTGAAGAGAAAGGAAGATCTTTACATAGCACAAGAAGAATTTGAATGCAATCCAGTGCTATGTCGACTGTTTTATGAACCGGCCCTTCATTCCTTCCAGTGCTTTTTTTTAAACAAAATTTAAGGGGGTACTCTCAGTTGTAGACGACAAAACATGATGATCTTGCAATTTTCGGCAATTTGCAGAGTCTGGTTATTATTTTATGGGCTGACATGTTAAATGAAAGGTTGCATTGGGTTAATATATTAACTCATTAATTCATTAACTTTCAGCTGTTTCGATGCCTCGGTGGATGTAAAATAGTTCGTTATTTTCTTGATCCTTCAAAACTAACCACACGCACAAACTAACAACCTACCCCACCTCCAAACACTAGCCTGCGTGCTTATAAGAACAGAACTTCCTTTTCACGATATCTTCGATAAGGCAGAAATTACACAAAGCCTTTGTCGAGCAGAAAATAATATGGCCTATTGTTTCGATTATGCTGTTGAGTGCAGAGTTGCCGACCAAAAGAAACTGATTCGATAGATCGATTTAAATCGAGGATTACTGGAAATCACCACCAGCTGTTGTGAACAGCGCTTTGACGCCAGCTGATCGATGAACTTTCAAGTCGGAAGTTGTATTTGCCGGTCTAGATACAAATGTTCCAATATTTGTTTCTTAAACACTTTTTAAATGTTTAAGGGGTACGCGTACCCCCGCGTTCCCCCTGGAAAAATGTCCTGCATACCACACATCAAACTAATGTTTTGCATGTTGCCATGGAGCACAGTGAGGACAGACTTATTTATTAAGCAGAGTCCACGCCTGCTCTACTTGAGATCGGGAGCATACGCAGACCATTCTCCTGAAGAAAGGCAATGGGAATGCCATTGTGTGGGCGAGCGTTATCGTCCACGAAAGTGAATTTTGGGCCGAAATTGTCAGCGTAGCCTTTCACTACAGCTGCCAGGATAGTGTTCAGTGCTACCACTAGTAGCATGTTCGTTAATTGGATTACAGTGGTTAAAAAGCACAACACAGTTTGGTCCCTTTAAAGAAATATAGCTTTATTGCAGGTCAAGAAAGATACACGACACAATAAAACACACAGAAACCATTAGCAGTCTCACTGAGGCTTCCTCCGTATGGAGAACACTCACTCCTTTCACTTTCTCGAGCAGCTGACCGTTCACTAATTAGGTGGACCCGTCTCCAGCCACAGTCTGACACTGAAATACCTGCACACTTCCTTGAGTACACAAACTACAGTTACTTACGAGTCTGCTACACACTGCTCTGCAGGCTCGGAAGCATTCTCACTGGGTTTCGTAATCCACACGGCACTTCGCCTCGATACTGTCGCACAGGTTAAAAGAAAGCAAGCACTCGCTCTGAACACAGTCCGTCCTCACCGGCCAGGGTCGCTCTTATATATCGGAGCTGATGACTCAATGGATGCTTCGAGAGCGGACCAGTTTTCACAGTTTCTCGAGAGTTCCATTTCTGAGTGGGCTGCGTAGGTTCTAGACTGTGCCCTTTTGTTCTTACAGCCCTGTTGCGTAAGGCGCTGGCAACACAGTCTGGAATAGCCTGAGGCGGCCTGAGTCACGCGCGGGCGACGAAACTGTCTAGCATTCGTAACAATAGTATCCCTGTAACGTATGGCTGTCATACACCCTGGGATGTACACAAGAGGGGTTCGGTGACCATACATGATGCCACCCCAATACATTGCACCACCTCCTCCCTGTTGGTATCCGTCTCGGATGTATTGGTCGTGCATATGTTCACCGGGTTGTTTCCACACTCGCACAGATCTATCACAGGCGAGTGTACACAGCCGATATACACGCACTCAACAACGACTAATGGGTTTGAGACCACTACGACTCTTGGCCTGCAATATGCTAAACTCTTTTTGATGTGTGTAGTTAACAAGGAAGGTTCTATATAGCAGCCCTCGCTATTACAATACACCGTACGAGATCGTCAGGAAATTAAGCTACGGATTAGTTATGTATATTGAAGTCCTTTTAGACATACGAGAAAGGAAAAACACTTACCTGTAATTTAAAGTAATTTTTAAAGACATTAACTAAACAAATTGTGTGCAATACGGCCTGGGTGGGCGGGGCCCTTTCGACCCTTAAAGAAGAAACAATTATCGCTTTTTAACCAGTGAGCCCGTGCGAAGCATTACCGCAAGAGGCATGAAACGTGAGCAGACTACTCGAAAAAGAAAGGAAAATATCAACTTGTAATTGGAAAAGTATTTATGTGAAATTGAGCACAAAGCAAAATGTATTTATATACAGTACATAGATAGTAGAGCCACTTCTAGAAGAACAACAACATGGATTCAGGAAGCATAGAAATACAACAGACCTCGTCTTCGCTGTGAGAATGTTATCAGGGAAGTATTAGGAGCGTGGAAAAAAAACCGGTGATGGTATTTTTGGACATTGAAAAGGCTTATGATAGTGTCCCAAGGAAAACGATCTGGGAATGTCTGGAAGATATGCATGTGCCAAATTAATCGATTGACTTAGTGAAGTTGCTATATCAAACGTGCTATTGTTGTGTCCAGATAGGAAATGGAAGATCAGAGAGGAGTCCGACAAGGTAGTGCCATATCACCACTTTTATTAATCATATTAATGGATCAGATCGGTATCTGACAGTGAACCAAACGTCCTTGTATTTGCAGATGACGTTCTGATATGGGGAGAAACGGAAGCTGAAGTACAAACGAAGCTAAATTCCTGGAACAACAAGTTTAAGGAGTTCCAGCTAATCATCAGCAAAACCAAGACTGTAGAAATGTCTATCAACAGAGACGGTACCAATTCTAACATCTTTTTGGAAGGAACTAAATTAGTCTCTGCCTTCAACTTCAAATATCTCGGAAGCACCATCTCCGCAAGAAGTACTCGACAGGACACAGAGCGTCACATTTTTACAGCCAAGTGAGAAACCTACTGTGGGACAGTAGCAACATTCCCTGAAAGCAAAATTATCCATGTTCAATATTTACTTTGTACCAATTCTGGTATATGGACTGCAGACATGTACTTTACTGGATAAAGACCTTAACAGATCCAAGCAACATAAATGAAATTCATTAGAACCATGAATCAAAAGATCAGAAAAGACAAGATCAGAAACGGAACAAATAGGAAAGAAGCTGGGATACAGGAAACTGTTGCAATTGTTATAGGGAAGCGTAGACTACAGTGGTATGGACATATGATGTGAATGAATAACACTAGAACAGCAATAGAGAACTGAAAGGGAAAAGACCGAGGGGAAGACCCAGGAAATGATGGATCGAGACCGTGAAATTAGAAGTGGAGAAAAAAGAGCTGAAATGGGAAGAAGTTTTAGAACAAAAGTTGTACAATGACAGAAAGCAGTGGCGAGAGCTTGTCTACCGCACTCGGGAAACTGGAGACGGAAAAGGATAAGGATGATGATGATGATATGATGGGCTGTCACCCCTGGATTCCCAGCTCTGGCAAGAAATGGTGTACATACAGCCTCGTGAGGCAAAACCTGAGGAGAGGAGGGTTCGATTCCCACCACAGTCATCGTGGAAGTGGTTTCCCCACTTATATTCTAGGCAAATGCTGGGATGGTACTGTGCTCGTCTGTGCACCTGGAGCGACAGACAACCATATGGGAGACAGCAGTGAACACAGTGTTAGCGCGAGATCTCTCTCAGGGCGTTCTGGGTTTGGGCGATAATTACCAACACTGTGCTCATGTCGCTCGTAAAGGAAAAAGGAAAGACATGACATACAATTGAGAATTGAAGACCATGTTTCAAGACGAACCAATTAAAAAAAAAATCATTAAATTCCTCCATTCTTGCTGAAGCACTAAAATAGCATACGCATTCAATAACAGATTTTATGTCTCTCTTATATGAAAATAAACCATAGTCGTATTTAAAATTGTCCATATCTTGACTATGTTTATGAATTACACTTCATTCTTTAATTTATACAAGTCGAGATGACATAAAATAATTTTTCCCTATTATGTTGCATAGTTACTCTATTTTACTATTTACAAATAGTTCTGACATTAGCAGGGATTAGTTCACACACGATTCTTCATTCAATTATTTAATAAACACACTTCTTAACGCAGTTATGTAAAAATGTCATGATGACTATTACTTGGGCACAGCAGTTAATTTTATAGCAGACAATTGAGAACAACAATAATAATAATAATAATAATATTATCTGGTTTCATGGAGTTAGCTAGACATATTCCTTCATAACTTTAAAGATCTAATGCAATGACAATGAATTCATATGACCATAAAATTTGCATGACAATATTGCTTGTAATAATCCATAATAATTTGAGCTATCACATCACAGGGAAATCTTTAGGATTTGGAATACACAGAAGCACCATGGGACAGGAGACAATTCCCGCAACTCCCATTTAATTTTTTTTATCAAAGAATACAGCTTTCGGTGGATTTCGGATACAACTCCTCTAATCTCCACTCAACACGAGGATCTGGGCCTCTTTAAACAACTTTTACAAAGTGCCTTAGCAATTTAACTTCTATTCTCAACATCCTAAAAGATAACAAATATTAAGCATTCAAATGGATATCAACAGTAATAATTATTCAATATTTTATCAGTAGCTTTCATGACTATTATTCATTTGGAATATCACTTCCATCATTATTTATAGAATTCAAGATTATTATTATTATTTATTCAGAAAAAATATTTCTTCTTCTTATTATTATTATGAGACATCATATTTTTCTGTCATGCAGAATAAAAATTATTTAATGCATCTAATCATTGAAAATCTGCTGCTTTATGAATTAGGATAGGAATCCTCAGATTATTTACTGCAAAAATGAAACATTGAGGATTGCACCTCGGCTGCAAGTCTACCCTGACTATATGAAAAAATTACGCCTAAAAATATGCAACCATTCTAACTGTACAAGAGTTACTTAATAAAGAAGGTGAATTGGTCTATCAGAACGGAGGAATATTCATGGCTCTCTGAAATGTTTAAGCTTGCGGAAGTCTACGTTATCATGTTTTCGTGGCTATCACACCTCCCTCGATGCAGATCAACTCCACGCACCACGTATCTGAAAAGTTTTAACATGTGGCATGATGTCGCTTTCAACTCCCCCGGTGCAGGTCGACTCCACGCACCACGGACCTGAGAAGTTGAAACGCAGGGCATTGGGGTATGATGCAGCATCCTGCTTGGTCTACGAACCTCAGCCGCAGGTGGCTTTATTCCTCGATCCTAAGGACATCCTGGTCTGGTCTCCTCACATCCTGCCTTCTAGCCGCTAGTCATCTCCATGGACTGGGGTAATGAAATTATCCTACCTTGGGACTGGTATCCATGCGCATAAGGCATGCTGCTAGTAATGTTCATGTTTAATAATGGAGTTCACTGGTATGACTCCCCCCCCTGGACTGACGGGACAGGCAAATAACAATAATTCCAGGTGATCATGTCTTTGTGAATATAGGTGGAATCTGGCCTGATATTTCCCCGTATAAAAATATAAGTTGTTGAGGGTAGCCTGTTAGCTTTTGCAAATGTTCGATTGCTAACTTATGAGGTGGTCCCAGTTCTTAACAGTTTGTTGTTGGTAGTGGGGACTATACACAAAACCTCAGTGAAATACTTGTAAAATACAAGTCGCACTCACATACCTTTTGATGTCTTGAAGTGTTCTATCAGGTGCAGAATTATAAGTTCGAAGCACTGTAAATTATGGCTATGTTCACCACCAACGTCGCACCTAGGCTATGTCCAAACGGACAGAGTAACGTCGCACTAATTGCCTAGTTCGAAGGAGCACTCGCTCATACTGACGTCGTATTCAACTATATTGGTAACACACACACACACTTCGTGGTTCGATGACGGGTCAGACTATGTCCGACTGTGTACTTGACCTGTGTCAAGGCCGGTTTTTATAACGTCTCACGGGCGCATATCGATCATTCAACTCGCATTACGTAATGCCTGATCTTCCATATCATTGGCTATGTTCATAGAACCCTCCAGAAGGTTTGTAATTTCCAATAGAATATCCTGAGTATGCAAGCATATTACTCCCCATACAATACTGAAGCGTTGAGATAAGTTTCTTCTATAACAAAAGCTTATAACGAATATGCCTTCAATATCCGCTAGCTACACGTGGAACATGTGGCCGGTTCAAAGCTTGCGTTGAGTTGGCAGCTAGACCTTGACTCGCTGACGTCACGAGCGCGCTCTCTTTGAACTCACGCCGGACCACGACATCGTAAATGGGCACAGTACCTAGCTTAAGGCCACTGCTGCCCCCTTAATCCTCACCCAAATTACAAATACACACACTAATACAGCCATTAATATGACAGGTTATCAGACTAAATACCACACACACTTAAGTACACGGGGCTGTGTGACCACGATGTCCGAGCCTCTCAAGTGAAAACAACAACATGTTGACGATTATGAAAATACAGACTTTTTGCGTGAGGCTTTGTGAAATTAGATGCTAGGGATTTATGAGGTTTATTTCGACAGTTAATGTTGTCAAAATGGATCTATTAGCATATTTTACAGATCCTAACATGACTATCTGAATTTTCACCTGAAAAGCAAATTAGTATTTAAGAAAGAATAACCCCATATAGACTTAACCTGACCAGTTTCGGAAACGCTTGGCTTCCTTAAGTCGCATTTAAGTCATGGAAGATTTTCTAGATTTGTTGATTAAGAGAAATTCTCTATTTCCATATGCTTTGCATTTGAATTTATAAGAATTGATTCTTGTACTGTGTGGTCACGTCTGTATTCACTCGTTCCCTCCCCCAGGGGCTCACATCTAGTGGGACGTGGGTTGGCGACCACGGGACTCCAGCTGAGTCCGGCATTGCTTCCTCTTACTTGTGCCGGGCTCCTCTCCGACTTCTTTCCTGTCGACCTCCCTTGGTCAACTCTTGTTCTTTTCCGACCCCGATGGTATTAGGGTATCTGAGGCCTCGGGAGTCTTTCACTTTCCCGCCTTAATTGGCCCTTGTCTCATCTTTCCTGATCCCTCCTTCTTCGAGGGGTCAGACCTCTTGTTTTCTTTTCATTATATTTCCTTTTCTCTTTCAGATGCCCGCACTGTTCTTGTTAATTGGCTCCCCGTGTATCTAAACTCCATTTAACGATTCTTTTGCATCTACACTCCATTTTGTAGATGTTTTCAATCTATGTTGCATTTTGTAAGCCTTTTCGATCTACACTGCATTTTGCGAGTGTTTTCAACCTCAATTGCATTTTGTAAGGATTGACAATCTAAATTGCTTTTTAATAAGTCTTTCAATAATAGAGGTGTGTGGGACTTTTTTGAGTATTTTGAATTTCAATTGAATTTTGCAAGTATTTTCAATCTAAATTGCATTTTATATGGTAGGCATTTTGCAAGTATTTTGATTCTCAATTGCATTTTATGGGTATTTTGAATCTAAATTACATTTTGTAAATATTTTCAATCTAAATTGCATTTTGTAAGTATTGTCCATCCAATTGAGTAGTTTGAATCTACCGTACATTTTGTAAGCATTTTCAATTTCAATTGCATTTTGTAAGCATTTTTAATTTCAATTGCACTTAATGAGTAGTTTGCATCTGAAATGGGAGTTTTTCAATCTGAATTGCATCGTGTATTTTCAATTTCAATTGCATTTTGTAAGAATTTTGAACCTCAATTGCATTTTGTACGTATTTCCAATCTTATTTGCATTTTGTAAGTATTTTTAATTTCACTTGCAGTTTGTAACTGAAGTATTTCGACTCTACATTGCATTTTGTACGTATTTTGAACCTAACCTACATTTTGTGCGTATTATTCAATCTATTCCTTTTGTTAGTATTTTAGTTCTAAATTTCCTTCTGTAAGTAGCCTATTACCCCTCTCCATTTTGTGAGTAGTTTCAATCTGAGTTCCTTTTTATAGGTATTTTCCTTCTCACTTGATTTTCGTTCTGATTTCCACTTCATTGTCATGTTCGCTATCGCCCAGACCATTAGGGGCCGATAACCTAGATGTTAGACCCCTTAAAACAACAATTATCATCATCATCACTCGTTCCCTTTCTTAAACCTGTTTTTAAAAACACTTATTATTTGTTCAAGTAATCTGAAACGTGTATATATTCCGTTTAAACGAAAGTGTTCCAAGTAACACCCTCGTAGGCAGTAACTTGAGCATTCATAAAGAGACAATATCGCCTGAGAGGTTGTGAGGAGATGGTGTTCATTCCATAGGCTATTATTACAAAAGACAGGCTATAATAAATATAATTTTGTTAACACAAGGGTCACATTATTTAAATGACTCAGTGTGGTTCCGTATTGATATGCTAGAATAGTTCTCAATAAGAATTGTACAGCCGCCTGAATCAATACTATAAAGAAAATTAATTATTTAACTTGTGTTTAGTACATGTTTCGAGGATTAATTACATTTTATCCCCTTCATCAGCTACAAAACATATTGAAAGAACAAAATAAAACGTAGCACAGTAATAAGATACGTATTTAAACCTAATATGGTGCACCATATAATTTAGGATATAAGATCAGAATAAAATGAAATGAAATAGACGGTGACGGTGATCAGCTTGCAGGTGTTCATGACAAATAGTAGTTCCGTATTGAAGCTTGAACTGGTAGATTCGGAATACCAATACTTCACCAATCCGTGTAGGTCTATAATTAATGAAGAGCCTGTATGCTTAAAGATCCATTTTTAAGCCTTTTCAAATCAAAGCGTCTTCAAGTAACACGACGTGATATAGAAAGTGATCTCTTGAAAGCATATTATGGTGTATGAGGTTAGGACAATGTTACATTTAGAAAATGATTCAAATATGAGATGTGCTCTAGAAACTCCGTTGGTTGGTTCCTTAGTTTAGGGGCTGCGACAACGCGGTCATGTAGCCCCGTGTACTTTGGGTGTGTGTAGAAGCTGTCTGATAACCGGTGTTAATATTGTGATGGCTGTATTAGTGTGTGTTATCTGTTTTAATTCAAGTAAGGACTGCATACAATAATTTCAAGTAGTTTACTACTTTTTCCACAAAATTCTACCGTCCACGACACCTAGCTCACGGACTTGGCTACTAGGTGACATCGCAGTCAGCACCTGGTGATGAACTTTGGAACGAATAGAGCGTTATCAATTCTAATTTACACATTTTGGCTTTACACAAGTGTAGTTAGTGGATGGTTCTTTTTCATGCCATAAATCTATGACATGGGAGCGCCGTCTTTACTTCCCCTCCGAAGGAAGGCATACTGAGTGATTTTTTATGCTCTTAAAAAATCCGACGACTTCGGGCGGTCAAGAAACTCTGCTTTGTTCCGTATTTAATTTTACACTGCTACTTCTCACAAACGAATGGAAGATGTTTTTGTTGGATAGTCACATTTTTTAAATTAAAAATAAGTTATTATTGAGATGGTGTATTGGCTTTCATGGTCAGTGAATTAAAACTTAAATTTCGCCTAGGAACCAGGGGCGGCTGCAGCTTGTGTGCTGAAGTGCTGCAGCACATTGTTTTATTTCAAAATTAATTACTTAATAATATTATCGACAATCAAATACAGCGCATTAAAAATACGTCAGCCAAAGAATAGTACATATTCCATCTCCCCTCACAAGAAGGTATCATGTCGTGTGGTCCACTCCGCGTCCGAAAGTGGCTGTTTAGATCGCAGCTGAGCGAATATTTCTACGTTTATTGCCAGCAAACATAAACTCTGCCTTTTGCGCATGCGTGCCGAACTTTCTCGTTGTGCTGTTGAGACTACAGCCAAGACCACAGGCCAAGACTACCACAGCGATTCTTCTTTCGACCACAGAGTGGCAGCACTGGTCACACGAAATGAGAACGTGGCACCTTCTAGAATCTAGTTTCTTCAGTATGTACAACTCAGTGGAGAGCCTCTTAAGTGTTTTTGTGCGATTGTTTCTATAAATTATGTTTCTAAATATTTTTATATTTTGGAGGGGGGCATAGGTTACAGCACACAACTGATTTTCTTCATCAGCCGCCACTGCTAGGAACCCCACACAAGACACAGCAAAAACCTAGACAAATTGCTGAGTTTTAATTCTCTGGCCGTGAAAAACAATATACCATCTTTTTGGAAGCCTTCATAGGGAGGTTGAGGCTACTTGAGCTTTTAGCTCTCGCAGTAAGGAGGCCCAGGAGCGCTTTATAAAAAGGCAGGTAGTGCGCAGTTCGCTACTCCAATGGGGGTCCGGGCGGGGACACCAAGAGCCCGCTGATGCGCAAGCTTGGTGTTCCTAGGTGAAACCCCACACAAGACGCCCTATAAATCTAGAAAAAATGTTGAGTTTTATTATTGAGTTTCCAATACATAGAAGGAACCCTATTTTGCCATGCATATTAGGGACAATTACAGAAGTTCCTACTTCTATTACATTATAATAACAACTTATGGAAGATGTGATGGATGAATGTAACAAAAAGAGATTAACATGAATTTTTTAAATATAGAATGCAGACATTTTTTCAGTTCATTTTTGCAGTAACTCAGTTGGCATTTTATAATATATCTTTGTCTTTAACAAATGTTTGGTGCTTTTCAGTCGGTCAACACGAATGCACCCAAAAGAGTTGGGTTATACCCTAATCCTGAAAAAAATAAAATGAGATTAATAAATACACTAGGATGACCAGTTTCGATCGTCAAGTGTACATATTGTAAATATTTTCACCCGTATCTTCAAACAAAGATTTTATAGCCTAAGTGCAATGGATCTGATGATGATCGTCAAGTGTACATATTGTAAATATTTTCACCCGTATCTTCAAACAAAGATTTTATAGCCTAAGTGCAATGGATCTGATGATGATCGTCAAGTGTACATACTGTAAATATTTTCACCCGTATCTTCAAACATAGATTTTATAGCCTAAGTGTAAAGGATCTGATGATGATCGCTTGACGATCGAAACTGGTCATCCTAGTGTATTAATTAATCTCATTTTTTTTTCAGGATTAGGGTATTACCCAACTCTTTTGGGTACATTCGTGTTGACCGACTGAAAAGCACCAAACTTTTGGTTACTAAGGTAACACTGAAAAATGGCTTCAAACCCCATAATGATCTTTGTCTTTAAAAAGTAGGCAGTCGTAAAACAGGTGACGTACAGTTTGGGAGGATCCACAAACGCATGTTCCCAGTATAGTCATTTAGAATAGTGATATGAAATCTCGCCAAGTATGACTTGAATTTCCCATGTCCAGATAAGAATTGAGTAAGCGCAAAGATAAGAACAAGTATTTAGTTTGAAGTCGATGCTGAAACTCAGAAAAAAATATTTCTCTCGTAACAGTTGACGTGCAAGGAGGCTTCGGTGGCGTAGTTGGTAGCATGCTAATCTTCTATGCCCAAGGTCGCGGGTTCAAACCCTACCGAAGTCGTCGGATTGTTTAAGAGCGTTAAAAATCCATCCGTATGCCTTCCTTCGGAGGGGAAGTAAAACCGGGGACCCATTTCATAGATTTATTGCCTTCCACTAACTAAACTTGTGTGAAACAAACTTTGTAGGTTAGGTTTGATTAATGCTCTTAAGTTCCAATGTTCGTCACCAGGCGCTGGTTGAGATGGCATCTATTAGTATCCAAGTTCACAGCTAGGTGTCGTGGACGGTAGCATTTGGTAGCGAAGTAGGAACTACTTAAAAATTATCTTCTGCAGCCCTTGCTTGAATTAAAAAAGAAAACAGATAACACACTAATACAGTCATCACAATTAACACCGGTTATCAGACAGATTCTACACACACCCAAAGTACACGGGCTACATGACCGCGTTATCGCAGCCCCGAAACTAAGGAACCAACCAACCAGTTGAGGTCCAAATGTTATTCCTCTGGTGAGTTATGTCGTCTCTGATCTTTATTTTCAGGAAAATACGTTAAGTAACTTCTGCATTTAAGTAACTTCACTTTGCGGGATTTTCCATACAATTACGGTTCTACGTTTAATGAGCTATACATTACCACATGCATTTACTGGGAAAGAAACTCTTCACTTGTGAGTGGAACAGTTGGGCGTTGAAGGATATTTACTCACCTCAGAGTCCTTGACAATGTCCATAATGTGAATTTGGGTGATTTCGGTGTTTGAGGAACATCTGATGTGTCAAGTGCGTCCTTCTCACCACTTTGTTGTACCTGCCCTACACCCGGTAGTCCTTCTGTTTCAGCCATACCAGTTCTCATAGGCTCTCGCTTTCTACTGACAGTGAGCAAGAGTGAGCTATCTATAACCACAACATCCTTCCAGCGGTTTCCTCTCCTCGTATACAGTACTGGGTCTTTCATATAAAGTAAGAATGGCAAGCGGCAGTTTTTTTTGCTTGTTTTATTCTTATGTCTTAACATAATCGCCAAAACGATTGAAATATTTGTCGTATCGTTACTCCAGCTTTTCAATGCCCTCGGCAAAATATTCTGCCGCCACTGAGGTGGGCACGTCTGGAGAGTCTCCTGAAGTGTTTCCTTTTTGACGAGGCGTTGCCGCCCAACCATAACTTCAATTCTCGAAAAAGGTGCTGGTTTGCACTAAACGGCAGATGGTCCAAAACTTCACACTTGAATTCTTTGTAAAAGTCTATCGTAACGTTGGTACTGTGTGGTCGTGAATGATTTTCACCTTTTTCGAGAATTGAAGGTATGGTTGGGCGGCAACCCCTATCCAAAAAGGAAAAACTTCAGGAGACTGTCCAGCCATACCCACCTCAGTGGCGGCAGAATATTTTGCCGAGGGCATTGGAAAGCTGGTGTAACGATACGACAAATGTTTCAATCGTTTTGGTGATTATGTTGAGACATAAAAATAAACCAAGCAAACATTTAGTAGTAAAATCAGTTTGGTATGTCAATGATATTTTTTTTATACAGTCCATCGCAACTTGAAAAAAAAAAACCAAACCAGCCCTCTTATGTACTATGCGCGCGCTTTCAATAGTACAGCAGGTGGCCATGGCACGCCACAAGCTCGGTCAAGACCACCGCAGTAGCGAATAACAAAACTGCCGCTTGCCGTTCTTACTTTATATGAAAGACCCTGTATATCTTAACTGTTCGCCTTTTTGCCGAGGTTCTTGCTCAGTATTCTTGCAGTGCGGCGGCTTCAGTGGCATGCTGAGCTTCTATGCCCAAGGTCGCGGGTTCAAACCCGGCCGAAGTCGTCGGATTTTTTAAGTGCGTTAAAAATTCCTCAGTGTGCCTTCCTTCGGAGGGGAAGTAAAGCCGGCGGGCCCATGTAATAGATTTATGGCATTGTAAAAGAACCTTCCACTAAACTTGTGAGAAGCAAAATTTGTAGGTTTGATTTGAGTAACGCTCTTAAGTTCCAACGTTCGTCACCGGACGCTGATTGCGATGGCATCTAGGTAGTAGCAAAGTTCACAGCTAGGTGTCGTGGACGGTAGAATTTGGTAGCGAAAGTAGGAACTACTTGAAATTATTGTCTGCAGTCCTTACTTGAATTAAAAGCAGATACACACTAATACAGCCATCACATTATACAGGTTATTTCAAAGATTCTACATGACCGCGTTGTCGCAGCCCCTGAACTGAGGAACAAACCAACTTTTCAGTCGGTCAACACTTTTTTTTCAAATGATTTTTCGCATTCAATTGAATTTTGTGAGTATTTTGACTCTGATACGGACTTTTAAATCTAAATAGCATTATGTATTTTCAATTTCAATTGCATTTTGTAAGTACAGTACTCCCTCTGTAATCCGACATCTCAGCTCTCCGGCACTCCCAGTAATCCGGCGTTTTGTATTCGAGTAAGAGCTCAACACTTGATTTGATAATGCGTCCCCAATACTGTAGCCTACTCGTGGATTCACCGGATAACGCATGACAACTGATGACATAGGCGTGTGGCTTACCGGTGAAGATGAAAACAATCAGTTTATGACAGAAGATGAAATCATAGAGGAAGTGGCAAGAGAGGAAGAGGACGAGGAACAGGTTGAATGAGAAGTGACATTGGCTGTACAATCAATCTCTCACGATGAAGCCATTGCCTGGGCGGAAGAAAATGGTGTCTCTGCTAACGATGTCTTAGTTTTAAGAAGGTTACAGGAACAAGTTCTCAAAGTGTCTCTCAACCGTAAAAAGCAAAAGACAATTCATGCATATTTCCAGCCGTCTACTTCCAAGGAATAACGTGAGTTATATGATGTATTTTCGTACTTTTTTACTTTGTATAGTACAATGTAATTAAAACTGATTTTCAAACGATATCTGCGTTTTTCTCGATATTTTCCAGTAATCCGGCGTTTTCGATAATCCGGCAGTGCTCTGGTCCGATATCTGCCGGATTACCGAGAGAGCACTGTACTTTGAATCTCAATTGCATTTTGTAAGTATTTTCAATTTCAATTGTATTTTGTAAGTATTTTGAATTTCAGTTGCATTTTGTGAGTATTTCGAATTTACATTGTAAGTATTTTGAACCTCAACTACATTTTGGGCGCTTGTTTTCAATGTAACTTGCTCTTTGAGTATTTTACATCTAAATTACCTTTTGTAAGTGTTTCCACTCTACATTTTGTGAGTCGTTTCTAACTTCCATCTTTGTAAGTATTCTCAATCTACCTGGGTTTTCGTTACGGTTTCCATTTTATTGTCATTTTCGCTATCACCCAAACCTTAGGAGTCGATAACCTAGATGGTAGGCCCCTTAAAACAACAATATTATCATCATCATCATCATCGTCAAAACCCAAAGCAAATTTACATTAATGTACCTTTAGCAACTATCATACAAGTTACAACAATATCGGATAAGAATTGCACCACAGAGAGTATTTTGTACACAGAAAAACATTGAAAAAGAGCTATGTGAGAAAGAAGGTTGGTTGGTTCCTCAATTGAGGGCCTGCGACAACGCGGTCATTTACCCCCGTGTAGAATTTGTCTGATATCCGGTATTAATTGTGATGGCTGTATTAGTGTGTGTTATCTGTTGTTCAGGTAGAGGGCCTGCAGACGATTAATTTTTTCAAGTAGTTCCTACTTTTGCTATCAAATGCCTCGACACCTAGCCGCGGACGTGGCTACTAAATGCCACTGCAGTCCGCACCAGGCGGTGAACGTTGGAACTAATACAGCGTTATCGAACTAGCCTACAAATTTAGCTTCCTCAAGTGTAGTTAGTGGAAGGTTCTTTTTCATGCCATTAATCTATGACATGGGACCGCCGGATTTACT
This sequence comes from Meconema thalassinum, assembly GCA_946902985.2. Lineage (NCBI taxonomy): Eukaryota > Metazoa > Arthropoda > Insecta > Orthoptera > Tettigoniidae > Meconema > Meconema thalassinum. The sequence continues at coordinate 113,107,495 of OX336393.1, forward strand.
TACCCTCCGAAGGAAGGCACACTGAGGGATTTTTAACGCTCTTAAAAATCCGACGTCTTTGGCCGGGTTTGAACCCGCGACCTTGGTCATAGAACCTCAGTATGCTACCAACTACGCCACCGAAGCCGCCAAGGAGTCGATGGTATAGACAAAGGTTGGCAAAAATAATGGAAGAACTAAAGTAGGTACAGGAGTGAGAGTCTGTATCGGGGCCTACGTTATACTCAAGGCCTGGAAATAGAGCGGAGACTTGGTACGCCAAACTGGTAGTTCCACTTTACGCCACTAGGATCGCGGCTCGGCGCCCTGGTTGTCTGCTTTTGACTATGCGTTACATGCAACTCAAGTACATTTAATACATGTTTTTTTAGCACTTCTTACCCGTTTTCCTCCAGTTTCCCCCAAATTATGAATACAGCTCACTCTTGACTGTATTTCACTTCGCTTTAAGATTTTTCTGTCAAGTGGTTTGCTTCTTAAATTCAGAAACGTTGCACTACTGCCCGTGTGGTTCACACCAATATTATTTAAAAGCGGCCTTAAGAACTTTTGGAGAAGAACTACAGAGAGAGAATTGTCAATACACACTTCGCATTTTCTGTGCTCGGAAAACGTCAGTTAAAATATTTGTGAAATTTGACACTAAATATTTTCGAAATATGAAATTTACGGCTGTTGTGACAAAGTGAGAAATTGTTTCAAACAGATAAATAAAAGAAGCTTTGGGATATCTTAATCCCCCTCTGTCTTGAAAATGTATTAAACTAAATGCAGGCTTGAATTTGCTGGAGCTGATACTTTCTCTAAGCAACCTTCATGGTCTGTACTCTCTTCTGCCACTGTTACAAGAAATCCCGCTACCATTGCATTTTTTTTGTCGTGTAGCCCCCTGAGAGGCCGAGTGCAGGTCTTTCTAGTCGACGCCCGTGGGCGACCTGCGCGTCGGGATGAGAGATGGAATGGATGAAGATGAATGAAACAGGGCAAGGATGTGGAAGGAAGCGGCCGTGGCCTGTCAGAAGGTACTGTCCCAGCATTTGCCTGGTGTTGAAAATGGGAAACCACGGAAAACCATTTCAAGGACAGCCGACGGTGGGGCTCGAACCCACGCGTCTACAGAGTCAGCAGAGAGCTTGGCCCCTTGACCTAACGCTGCGCTTTAGCCCGCGTAGCCACTTCTGTCTGTACCATTGCTATTAAAATGGAAGATAGAGACGCTGGCTTTTCTGAAAACAAAAATAGAGATTTTAATGCTAAAATGTCAACCAATATGTTTTATTTCAATGAACTTAATATAGGCTATATGCCCCATATTCTTACCTTGAACAGGGCTTTCAAGAATCTCCAAGACATGTGCCGGAGGCTGGGGTGTTTATTTAGCATTGGCTGGGTTTTGCACCTTCCGCGATTTTTTAGGCTTCAGAAACTTGGTCAAAGCGCCTGTTACGACTGCATCTTTCCTCAGCTCCACATTCCCACTTCTAAAAGTGGCATGCAGGCATGATCTCACGTCCATCATGTCATTGTTACCTCCTTTATTTCTCAGGTGACTGAAGAGCAGTTCTACAGCGTCACTTGAGAGATTACGCGTAAGCACATAATGGAAGCCGATACTGATTAGAAATCGTATGCAGGACACGGTTGATGAAGTTGTTAGCACCAAAGCTTGATAAGTTTTCTTTGTAAGTCTCATATTTTTATCGGAATAACTTTGGATCTGTGACAGGTAGGGCAGAAATTCATTGGTCAGCCATGAAAGTCTCTCATCATTAAATTCACTGAAAATAAGCTTGTCTGTGTTTCTGGAATGACGTCCGTTTGTGGTATTGCAGATATCATGTATATCAAACCATTTTCTAAAAAATTCCAAGAAATTTGTTGTTTCGTGTAGGCTGTCCTTATCTTCAACTTTCTCTGGGCACTCGACTTCCATGCTCTTAAGCCCAGCTATTGTCTCTGGAGTAAACACCAATTTGGCTCTTGCCACATTCATTTTTTTTCTAAATTGCTTGGATATACAACCTTCCTGCTTAATTTTCTAACTGGCTTTACTACTAGCATTTTCTGTAAGTGGTACAGATTCTTGAGATGATCACTAGTTATTAAATTGTCATCTACATAGAAGTTCCTACTCAGATATTGTGATCGTACATTCTTAATGATGTGGCTCGGATCGAACCTAAGAAAAAGTGGCCTCTGCTCGTCTTTCGGGTGACGAATTTCATGAGTGACACATCCGCCACACAGCGCCTGACATTTACACATTCACCTGACAGTTGTCGGTCACTATTCTTATGATCTTGAAGCCGCATTCCTCAACCGCAGTCAGTGCGTCCAGTATTATCTTAGATAACTGTTGTCCTGTAAGTCCACATGTAAAGTAGAACGAAACAGGTATCCTGTAGAAGGATGACAGGCCCTTGAACATTATGCATAATATTTTATTAGCTAATTTATGTTCCATTCCAATTGCATCTTTCTCAATATCACTAATGCCAAGAAACATGTCTAAATTCTTGTCATACAATAGTCTAGACTTTATGGCCATTTCATCAATGATTAGACTAATGAACCAACCTTCTCATTATCGTGAGTCAGTGACTTTTCTTCAGCTGTCAACCTAGCTTTTGCAAGTGATGTGACATCTGTCTCTCCGTTCGTATACCCAATGTACGTTTACAGTGTTCGTGGATGAGGAAGTTGTAAAATATTTATATCTCTCAGTAAGCGGTAAGCCGACGGTGATTTATTAGAGAGCAATAAATACACATATTTTTATTGTTGTTTCATTGTATTTAAACTTTCGTTTCGTGAAAGCTCGAATTTGTTCAAGTAAGAAATTAGCTTTCAAGTCCCCACGATCCGCTTCACTCTTGAGCTTCGATATTTCAATATCGAGTTTGTCCTGACGTTGCACTGAGTGTAATTTTTGTTTCAATGAAATTATCTTCTGATTCAATGACTTAATTGTAGTTCTGTATACTGTATTTTTTCTTAGTGCCCTCCTTAATTTTAATTTTGTTGACTTGCAATGAGTTTGCTTGATTGTAGAACATTGCGTTCCTACACTAACACGTGAATGATCATGGTTTTCTTCAATTCGTGCATCGCAATAGTCTTCCGTAAAATTTAAATTACCTGAACATTTCCTTTTATTGTTGATATGTATGTCTCTATCGACACGTGTTCTTTTGCGCGTATTTCTATTTATTTGTGCTTGTTTATGTTCGGGGTAGTCCTCAAATACCGTCGGAAATGCCTTCGGTAAAAGCGTTCTCTTTGTAGTACTTATACTAAAATCAGAATCCTTGAAATGCTTGCTACAAATTGTAGAATACCGTTTTGGTGACCACAAAGACCCTGGCTTTACCCCCTCACGTGAAACAGCTAAAACCCATTGTTTCAGTATGTCATTGTTCAATGGAAATTTATGAAACGAAAGTCCATTGCCTTTAACTTGACGAGATTTACAATACGGCACGCTACAGTACACCATTTTTTACGAACACAATAATAACACTAATATTTACACATAAGTTACTCTATTAAAATCATTCAGTGATTTATATCTAAAGTATTTATCACACATACATGTCACATTTACGATAGTACACTGGATTAAAACTTGCTTTTTACTACGTCTTGTTCATAAAGACCACTGGGCCACCCATCTCAATATAAGCCAAACAGCAGTCTACTGCTCTTAACGAAAGCACAACTATAATACGACACGCTTCGCCAGTCAATTTTAAACTCACCTTAGCTTTCTTACTCATTAGGACACCTTATTTACCGCCAAATACAGACACAATGATCACACTGTATATAATGCAATCGGCACGATTAAGGGCGCCAGACAGCGAACCTAGTGGAAAAATGCGGAACAAGTTCGAACCAACCACGGCCGACTGAATACGAGCTGCGCTCTCTATGAGCGCATTCAGTCGGCCGTGAACCATCGCTCGTAATGTCGTCTGGCGCCTCATTTCCAGGCCTTGTATATAACGTAGGCCACGGTCTGTATAGTGAGAGGAGGAGCTAACTGGCATAAAGTGCAGGAAGACAAGTGGTGGGAAGAGGGAATTAGATGGAGAGGACTCGTAAACACTCAGACCAGACAATAGCTGGAACGAGATTTGGATATGATGTATATGAGTTTGAGGGTTAGGAGGCCAAAAAAGTAACTTACTGTTTTTTGGTATTGGAAAGAGGTAATGTAATAAAATGGTACAGTTTCATATTTCTTTATTTAAACGCTTGATCATTACACATTCGGTAGATTTATCCCGCAACATGAGCCCGGTGGACTGCATTGATTCTTCGATCGCTCATGTGCTGCCTGCTCTTTAGTAACATAGTAGTGATTTATATTGCCCACATTACAACCATGTCCATTCCTTCACAGAAGGTTTAAAACTTTTGTATGCAGGTGTTTTGTATTCAAGTACAGCAAAAGAAACTACTTTATCGCGTGTTCTGTGAAGGTGTTGTGTGCTTCTCTACGTTTCTTTTCATCCACACAAGATTCATAAACACTTCTAAGTACCCTTCGAAAGGCTATTCCACCAAATTTCAGCCTTCTATGTATTGTGGAAGTCGATAATCACTGATGGTAGCCTATGCAAGTCTGCCAAAGGGCCTAAATGAAGGGAAAGAGATGGGTGTGTCAACATTTCAAGTACCCAGGATTACACACTGGATTCTTAAAGATAAGTGTACAAACTTTGGTTCAGATAGGTGAAATTGTGTCGATTTGTGCAAGAAACAGACAAGATTGACTTTCTGCTTTATATAGTGTGTTTCTAAATTCCCACTACAGACTTTGAGGGCTTGTAGTGAGGACCAAGACGGTTAAGTTTAGCATAGGAAATTGTGTTCGGAAACGTACTGTCTTCCCGCTTCCCGACAACACATTTCCATCATTTTCTAGAAGTCTTTTCTGGAATGTACATCTTTATCCTTTCTTATTATTTATTATTTCAGACAATTTTCTCTTCATTAATTAATCAAATTAATCATATCTGGTTTCATTTTTAAGTATTTTAGATAGCAAAAAATCTTCGAGATATTATTTAATTTCACCTCCTTAACTAAATATTAATTTTAACAATTTAGAGATTCCCAACCTTTTGAATCGGGGTTTTCTCCTCTACAGCCCTAAGAAATTATTTTTGGTTCTAGTTATCAGATATTATTTTGTTTCACTTGCAACTTAATATTTGTTTCTTTTTAAAATGTTAATTCTTATGCTGATGAAGTCCATAATGTGGTCGAAACCGGTTCTATAAGAATAATAATTATATTATTTATTGAATAAACGTCTCACTCTTATAATTTCCTTGGAAAAGACTATGTCAATAAAAAACTAATAGCTTGTTTAAGGAGGTAGGAATAACGTGGGAACTGACAATGACTCGGAAATACTTATATGCAAATTGGTGTTGCTGAGCGAATGAAACACATTATTAACGATAAAGATAGATGCATGTTGATTGGACCAAGTCCCTACAAATCATTTTGGGTTGAATCAGCATTGACAGCTGTTAACGTGTTAAATAGAAGCCCCACTAAAGCACTGGAAGGAAAAAAGATGTCTGCTGTGCTATGGTATTGAGTGCGTCAAAATCTAAAGAAATTGAGAGTATTTGGGTGTATTGCTATTGTCACGAAGACTTCTGTAATTATGAGATCTAAGGAAAGTTTGACGAGAGGGCCAAAAAGGTGTAATTTTGACGTTACTATCCAAATGGGTATAGATTTTGGAGTTTAGGGGAAAATAAGATGAAGATAATACATTTTTGTGACGTTATATTTAGTGAGAATAGAAGTATGTTTGAAGGGGATTCATGGGTGCATGTCTGGGAAGTATGGAGGAGGAAATTGATAAAAATGATGATCAAAGTGATGAAGATGTAACTGATTTAAATGATGTAAACAATGACTATTGTAGTGAAAATGCTTCGGAGGAACCAAGTAATCTTAACGATCTCCAGCAGTTGAGCAGCAGGAACATAAAGAAGTCAGCATACATTTGATACTGTCACACTAGCAGTGAAAGGGGACTGCCCCGGGGTAGTTCAGGAGGAGAAGGTTGACCGTGTAGAGTTCTGCCTGTTGGACAGTGAATCAGTGTCTCCACTGCATGTACTGTAGTGGAGGATAATTCTTAGTTTAGTTGTTAATGCTGTTGAAATTTCTGATTGTGTGCCGGAATCTTTTTTTCTGAAATAGAAGGTAGAAAAGGGAATGGCTCAAAGCAATCCAAGAAGAAATGGATTCTTTGAACATCATGCAAACTTGGGAAATAGTTCAATGTCCTGTCGGTAGAAAGCCAATAAAAGTAAGTGGGTATTTTCTCTGAAGCTAAATGGTAAGGGTTAAATAAGGCATATGGCTAGGCTCGTAGGGAAAGGATGTTCCGAAAAGTAAGAAATAGATTAGTCAGATGTGGCAAGACTGTCAACTTTAACAGTGTGATTAACTATAAGAAAATGTTTGTTCATCAACTTGACGTTAAAATTTCATTTTTAAATGCACGGCTGCAAGCAACGGGAAACTACAGCCGTAATGCTCTTCCCGAGGATATGCACACCTCTATGCATGATTACATGTGATGATGGCCTCCTCCCTTGTAAAATTCCAATCCGGAGGTAAACTAGTCCCCCGTTCGGATCTCCGGGTGGGGACTAATCGAGAGGGGGTTAACATCACAGAAGTGACAAAGAGGAAATCTGACATTCTACGGATCGGAGCGTGGAATGTTAGAAGTCTGCTGGGAAGTGGAAGGTTAGAAAACTTAGAAAGGGAAATGGATAGGTTGAGGTTGAGGTTGGATTTGGTTGGGATTAGTGAAATGCGCTGGCAGGAAGAACAGGACTTTTGGTCAGGAGACTATAGGGTCATTAGCACAAAATCAAACAATGGACAAGCAGGGGTTGGTCTCATATTGAGTAGGAAACTTGGACAACGGGTGGAATATTATGAGCAATATAGTGAACGGATTATTGTAGCAAAAATCAATACTAAACCTACGTGCACCACAGTGGTACAAGTCTATATGCCTACCAGTCAAGCTGATGATGAAGATCTTGAAAAGGTCTACGAAGAAATAGATGAAATTCTGAGGTATATCAAGGGCGATGAAAATGTTACAGTAATGGGAGATTAGAATGCTGTAGTCGGAAAAGGAAGAGAAGGGAATGTAGTAGGAGATTTCGGATTAGGTGAAAGGAATGATCGAGGAAGCAGGCTGATGGAATTCTGCACCGAGCATGAGTTGGTCATAGCTAACACCTTATTCAATAACCACAATAGAAGAATATACACATGGATGAGACCAGGAGATACAGTGCGTTACCAAATCGACTTCATTATGGTCAAGCAGAGGTTTCGAAACCAGATTTTGGATTGTAAAACATATCCCGGTACTGACAAACTCTGACCACAATATGGTTGTTATGAAATGCAGATTAAAGTTGAAGAAACTGAAGAAAAGTCAAAAGACAAAAAGGTGGGCAATAGACAGACTGAAAGAGAAGGATGTAAACGAAAGATTCAAGAAGAGTATAAAGGAAGGACTAATGAAAAACCCTAAACAAACTTCAATTGCAGACGAATGGGCACTTTTGAAGAGTGAAATAACAAAATCCGCAGAAGAAAACATTGGTAGGAAAGAAAGAATAGGTAGAAAACCGTGGATCACTCAGGTTATACTAGAATTGATGGATGAAAGGCGGAAACACAAGAATCTAAGAGATGAAAAGGGGAAAGCAGAATACAGACGTCTGTGAAATCAGGTTAACAAGAAGTGCAAGGAAGCGAAAGAATAATGGTTGAAAGAGAAATGTGCAGGTATAGAAAATTGTCTGAAATTAGGAAAAGTAGACACAGATTATCGAAGGATAAGAATACTTTTGGGGAAAGGAAGACTTAAGTGCTGTAATATTAAGGACACAAATGGAAAGCCTCTAACAGATAAGGAAGAAAAGGTTGAGAGATGGAAAGCTTACATAGAGTGTTAGTATAAGGGAAAGGAGATTCGGAATCATGTAATGGAAAGGGAGGAGGAAATTGATGAGGATGCAAAAGGAGATTTAATATTGAGATCGGAATTTGACAGAGCATTGCAAGACTTAAGCAGGAACAAAGCACCAGGCATAGATGATATACCGATTGAGTTGCTACGCTGCATAGGAGATGAAGGTCCGATCAGGTTATTTCAATTGGTGTGTAGGATTTTTGACAGGTGAGGTACCCACTGATTACAAGAAAAATGTTATCATCCCTATACCGAAGAAAGTGGGAGCTGGCAGATGTGAAGATTACCGTACAATCAGCTTGATTACTCATGCTTCAAAGATCCTGTGAAGAATAATTTACAAGAGGATGGAAAGCCAGATAGAATCGGAGTTGGGTGAAGACCAGTTTGGTTTCAGGAGAAATGTAGGAACAAGGGAAGCTGTGGAACTTAAGTATTTTTTTCGTTAGTAGAATTTTGGTATTTAATTGTTAGTACGGTAGGAGCCTCCGTGGCTTAGGCGGCAGCACGCCGGCCTCTCACCGCTGGGTCCGTGGTTCAAATCCCGGTCACTCCATGTGAGATCTGTGCTGGACAAAACGGAGGCAGACAGGTTTTTCTCCGGGTACTCCGGTTTTCCCTGTCAAAATTTCATTCCAGCAACACTCTCCACTATCATTTCATTTCATCTGTCATTCATTTAATCATTGCCCCAGAGGAGTGCGTCAGGCCTCGGCAGCCGGCACAGTCCATATCCTCGCCGCTAGATGGGGGCTTCATTCATTCCATTCCTGACCCGGTCGGAGACTGGAAGCAGGCTGTGGATTTTCAATTGTTAGTACGGTAGAAGGTTAGTATTTTTGTTAGTAGAATTGCTCTTTACTTATTCTGAAAGGGAGTAGCAGCCTTTCAGAATAAATCAATTCTTTACTAGTCTTATAGACGGTTAAGATATTGATAATATAAGCCAAATAATGGCTACAGTGCGTCCTGCTGCACGGCTGAAAGCAACGGGAAACTACAGCCGTATGCTATTCCCAAGGATATGCACCACTCTATGCATAATTACATGTGATGATGGCCTCCTCCCTTGTAAAATTTCAATCCGGAGGTAAACTAGTCCCCCGTTCGGATCTCCGGGTGGGGACTACTCGAGAGGGGGTTAACATCACAGAAGTGACAAAGAGGAAATCTGACATTCTACGGATCGGAGCGTGGAATGTTAGAAGTCTGCTAGGAAGTGGAAGGTTAGAAAACTTAGAAAGGGAAATGGATAGGTTGAGGTTGGATTTGGTTGGGATTAGTGAAATGCGCTGGCAGGAAGAACAGGACTTTTGGTCAGGAGACTATAGGGTCATTAGCACTAAATCAAACAATGGCCAAGCAGGGGTTGGCCTCATATTGAGTAGGAAACTTGGACAGCGGGTGGAATATTATGAGCAATATAGTGAACGGATTATTGTAGCAAAAATCAATACTAAACCTACCTGCACCACAGTGGTACAAGTCTATATGCCTACCAGTCAAGCTGATGATGAGGATGTTGAAAAGGTCTACGAAGAAATAGACGAAATTCTGAGGTATATCAAGGGTGATGAAAATGTTATAGTAATGGGAGATTGGAATGCTGTGGTAGGAAAAGGGAGAGAAGGGAATATAGTAGGAGATTTCGGATTAGGTGAAAGGAATGATCGAGGAAGCAGGCTGGTAGAATTCTGCGCCGAGCATGAGTTGGTCATATCTAACACCTTATTCAATAACCACAATAGAAGAATATACACATGGATGAGACCAGGAGATACAGGGCGTTACCAAATCGACTTCATTATGGTCAAGCAGAGGTTTCGAAACCAGATTTTGGATTGTAAAACATATCCTGGTGCTGACATAAACTCTGACCACAATCTGGTTGTAATTAAATGCAGATTAAAGTTGAAGAAACTGAAGAAAAGTCAAAAGCCAAAAAGGTGGGCAATAGATAGACTGAAAGAGAAGGATGTAAACGAAAGATTCAAGAAGAGTATAAAGGAAGGACTAATGAAAAACCGTAAACAAACTTCAATTGCAGACGAATGGGCACTTTTGAAGAATGAAATAACAAAATCCGCAGAAGAACACATTTGTAGGAAAGAAAGAATAGGTAGAAAACCGTGGATCACTCAGGATATACTAGAATTGATGGATGAAAGGCGGAATCACAAGAATGTAAGAAATGAAAAGGGGAAAGCAGAATACAAACGTCTGAGAAATGAGGTTAACAAGAAGTGCAAGGAAGCGAAAGAAGAATGGTTGAAAGAGAAATGTGCAGGTATAGAAAATTGTCTGAAATTAGGAAAAGTAGACACAGCTTATCGAAGGATTAAGAATACTTTTGGGGAAAAGAAGACTAAGTGCTGTAATATTAAGGACACAAATGGAAAGCCTCTAACAGATAGGGAAGAAAAGGTTGAGAGATGGACAGCTTACATAGAGAGTTTGTATAAGGGAAAGGAGATTGAGTCTCATGTAATGGAAAGGGAGGAGGAAATTGACGTGGATGCGAAAGGAGATTTAATATTGAGATCAGAATTTGATAAAGCTTTGGAAGACTTAAGCGGGAACAAAGCACCAGGCATAGATGATATACCGATTGAGTTGCTACGCTGCATAGGAGATGAAGGTCTGATCAGGTTATTTCACTTGGTGTGTAGGATTTATGAGACAGGAGAGGTACCCCCTGAATTCAAGAAGAATGTAATCATCCCTATATCAAAGAAAGTGAGAGCTGACAGATGTGAAGATTACCGTACAATCAGCTTGATTACTCATGCTTCAAAGATCCTGTCTAGAATAATTTACAAGAGGATTGAAAGCCAGATAGAAACGGAGTTGGGTGAAGACCAGTTTGGTTTCAGGAGAAATGTAGGAACAAGGGAAGCTGTACTAAGTCTTAGGCTGATTTTGGAAGGTAGAATAAGGAAAGATAAGAGAACGTTCATGGTTTTTGTAGACTTAGAAAAGGCTTTTGATAACGTTGATTGGACTAAATTGTTTGACATTTTGAAATCGATTGGAATAAAGTACAGGGATAGGAGGGTGATATACAATCTATACAGAAACCAGACAGCAGTCATTCGAGTTGGAGGACATGAGAAAGAAGCTGGTATTCAGAAAGGTGTAAGGCAAGGCTGCAACTTATCTCCCATACTTTTCAATCTTTACATTGAAAAAGCAATGAAGGGAATCACAGAAAAATTTAAAGTGGGAGTGAAGATTCAAGGAGAAATAATTTCAACTCTGAGATTTGCTGATGACATCGTCATCTTGGCCGACAAGCCTGAGGATTTGAATGAGTTTTTGAATGGTATGGACTCCGTCTTACGGAAAGAATTCATGATGAAAATTAATAAATGTAAAACAAAAATACTGGAATGCAGCCGAAATAAATCAGAAACCTCTATGGAGATCAAATTGGCAGGTGAAAAGCTGAAGGAAGTTGTAGGAGACTTCTGTTACTTAGGAAGCAGAATAACCAGTGATGGACGAAGCAAAGAGGATATAAAAAGTAGGTTGGCTCAGGTAAAGAAAGCATTTCTACAAAAAAAAAAGAAACTGCTGACATCGAATATAGATTTAGGTATTAGGAAGTCATTTTTGAAAGCCTTTGTCTGGAGCGTGGCGCTCTATGGAAGTGAAACTTGGACTATTGGTGCAGCAGAAAAGAGGAGAATTGAAGCATTTGAAATGTGGTGTTACAGGAGAATGATGAAGATCAGATGGGTATATAGGTTACAAACAAAGAGGTATTAAGACGAGTGGGAGAGGAGAGATGTTTCTGGCGACTGCTAATGAAGAGAAGAGATAGGTTGGTAGGACACATACTAAGACACCCAGGAATAGCAAGCTTAGTTATGGAGGGAAGGGTCGAGGACAAAAACTGTAGGGGTAGACCAAGGTTAGAATATGTTAAACAGATTGCCTCGGATGTAGGGTGTGGTAGCTATGTAGAGATGAAACGATTAGCTCAGGACAGGGAGGCATGGAGATCTGCATCAAACCAGTCAAAAGACTGAAGACTCAAACAACAACAAAAGAGGAAATTCTCTTGGTGCCTCCAGAGGGGTTGAGTGTAAAGGAGGGAGAAGTGTGCAAACTAAAACGTACTCGGTATCTTCTTAAACAAGCCCCCATGGAGTGGAATGCCCGTTTTCAATCTTTCGTGACTGAACATAACTTTAAACAGTGCATTACAGAGAAATATCTTTTGTCTTTATGTTAGAAAAATTGGTGACATTGTAGGGAATTTACTCTTGCATGTGGATGATTTTATCATTGTGACTGATGAGAAAAGTTAATCGACTTAAAGAAAGTATTCATGATAATTTGAGATAAGAGATTTTGGGGAGTTAAATTAGTTATTTATTTTCTGGGAATCGAGACTAAGAGGCAGAATGGTACAGTATTTTTGAGTCAACAAAATTCTATAGAAAGGCCTCTAAAAACATTTGTAACGCAAACTGCGAATCCCAAGAGTACTCCTGTAACATTTTTAAAAGTCCTTAACTGTGGTGATGACAATTGTAAAGGTTCTATTTAACAAACATGATAATAATAAATAATATACACTGTGGTGTGACCTTACCTGTGATAGTGTAATATAATAAGTGTTGTTGAGCGCCAGATTCCTATTTAAGACAGTGAATCGAAATTTATTAATTAATCCTCGGCTATCAGCAGTAGAGTGAGACCTAATTATCCCTGGTCGTGGTGAGACAAAGTCATCTAACCAATCCAGTATTTAATCAAGGAGCATGATTGCCTTAAAGTACTAACTACAATGAAAGAAATAGGCATTACGTTGAAGAGAATGAATTTATTAAATGCAAAAACAAAATATTAATAAAATAGAATAGTGATAGTCACACAATTGAATTTAAAATTACTCAATGCGGCAATTAATTTAAAAGAAAATAAACATTAATGAATTGAATCTATCTTGAAGTTACATTTTACAGATACGTCGGATATTTAATTGTTTGCTCACCCTTTTGAAGTATCATCATAAAAAAAGTGTGCAAGATGATCTCGATGTTGCGTTTCATATTTCTAAAAAAATGTTGTAGTATGTCATTTGATACTGCATACTACGTTCCATTGTGTTGCCATCTCTAGATTAATTGTAGTATTCAACTATAAGCCATGGTCAGCTTATATATATATATTGTCAACATTGTAGTTATTATGTCGAGACATGATGCATGGTAAAGCTATGAATGATATTTCACAAAGCAGTCGGTGGACCTCTGTCGCTGCTCTGCCACTAATGAGTGGTCGTTCACTAATGACTCTGTAGATGCGAGTGTGCGGTTATATCTTCCTTGTCACGTGGTAGTAAGCAGCCCCCACTTCATAGTCAAATCACCCCTTCTACCTGGGGCTTGTCCATTCATTGACGCGTACCTTGGCTCCAGTAGTGACGTATTGATTGCACCATACGTGAAATATAATGTTCCATTGCTTCTCGAAGGAACTAGATTGTGCGCACGTGATGGTTACTCATATTGGGTTTCTTAGCATCTCGAAAATGACGCAGTTTGCCGTGGTGAAATTATTACTACGTCGTTCAGTTTGTGACGCATTGGGTTGATCCTTATTGGCAATCTTGTTGCAATATATATATATTACTTCGTCTCTTTACAAATAATTGTTAATAAAAATATTTCTGACTATAATAATAAAAACCGCTTACAATTATCTGATATAAAAATCATCTCATGGATGTACTAATTAATAATAATAATAACATGATAAATGAATAACCCTTTAAATATAATAGGTATGGGATCGAATCGTTACACTCCTTTGGCTACTAAGACATTTTGTGACATACCCCTCTGAACCAATCGAACACAAAAGACACCGACAATTCATTGAATATCTGATGTATGCCAGCGTTGCAACTGCAGCTGTATGTTTCTTCAGTCAATACTAAACAAAGCTGAGGCTTTATGGGCTGGTTTGAAACGTGTCCTGTGATATTTGAAAGGCACATAAAACAACGGGCTATAGTTTAAGTGTAACAATAATTCTGGTGATACTGATGTGTAGAAAATCAGTTCCTTGTATGTTTTAAAATTATTAGGAGGCTCTGTAATTTGGGCATCCAGAAAGCGGAGAAGTGTTGCTATTTCCACCACTGAGGCAGAGTTTTTAGCATTGGCTTCAGGAAGAGGTGAATTATTGTGGCATTACCAATTAATGAAGGAACTGCAGATTTTGAAGAGGACAATCAATCATGTATTCATTCTCGACACAAATGGGACCAGAAGCGATTAAAACATGTTGGTATAGAGTAGAATTTTGTGAGGGACTTAGTGCAAGAAAACATACTGTTCATTGAATACATTGCAATGGATTGCCAGGTTGCTGATATTTTTACTAAGGGACTGACTGCCGTATGCTGGCTTTGAGGAACAGAAGAGAATTAGGTATGTGTGCATTGTAAACTAAAATTGTTGATGATATAATAAGAACTAGACAAAATTAAGAAAATGAAATTGTAAATTGATGATTGTTTAAAATTAGATTCTTATGTCTGTATCTAAAGAGAAAATATGAAGTGATGTAATATTAAGAAATTGAGGAAGAGTGTTGGAGTGATCAATTTCACATATAACTATTAATCAGAATTTGTCAAGCATTTTGGTTTTCGTTTGTTTTACTTTTGGCTTGTGGTACTGTTTTCCGGTTCGAATTTATCTTGCACGAAAGCTTTGTAGTGTGTGTACATAGTTTTTGTTGGTCTCGTTAATTAAGAGCATGTAGGCTATCTAGTTTAGTCCAATACTTAATTTGTTCAGTTAAGTCCTCTACCTCATAACCACACATACCAACAATTTTTATATAAAATACTTGTTTGTAGACCATTTTATGCTGAACAATCTTTACTGTCCTAGTATTGATAAATACAGTATTTTAACGATTTACCCAGCGTAAGGTAAAGATGTGTACTTACTTCCTTCGACTTGCTTCTCTTAAATCGATAGTGCACGGCCCTTTGGTCGTAGGTGAATGTTTCAACACATTCACCTTTCTCGAGAAATGCTGTATTGTATGGTGAAAACAGCACCAAAATCAGTCCAGTGGATCTCGAGATATGCCCGGACAGATAGATTCTATCTAGGATTTATTGCATACTACAGTATGTATGATTCTTTATGACAGTATTCCTAACTTTGCTTGAGGTTTATATATTTGGATAATATTACATTCCTAAAAAGTTTCTTCATCCAATTCTACCGGATCAACTATTGCAAATCATGATAGCTAATCGGACTTTTAAGAGGATAGAAAATGGCATCCATGTACATCTTTCGATTATTTTTGGTCTTGACGTGCGTTTAGCTGACGATGCCTCATTGCTTAGTCAATGATGTGTTTTACTGAATTTGGAGAAAAGTTTCATATAATATATTTCAGGCTATAGCACAACGTATTGACCAAGTAAGAAGTCTCTTCTATTATTTTTCGGACTAAAGCAGACTCAGCGTTCTCCAAAAGGAGTAGCTCGCATCAGCCAAGTAGAGACAGAAGTTACAAAAGGCGCACAGGCAAGCAATGATGACACTGATGCGCTGCTTGCGAATTGCTTCCACCACCTCATCTGTCTGTTCCTCAATATGGCCCTTCCAGTCAGGCCAGAAGGTGACTGTGTCCTGCACGGAGATGAGCCATGAGGCGAGGTACATGATAGCGCCCAGACAGTTGAACAACCGCATCTGGTGGACATATAAAGCATTTCATTATCAACAAACAGCCATATCTGGTGGATAGATACAATATTACACTAATATTGGACTAACACAATAGTACATTAAATATAAACAGTCAATCGTGGTGAGCTAACACAATAGTAAGCTATATTAAATATTAACAGTCACACCAGGTGGACTAACGCAATATTACATTAAATATTAACAGTCACACATGGTGGACTAACACAATAGTGCATTTAATACGAACGGTCACTCCTGGTGAACTAACACAATAGTAAGCTACATTAAATATAAACCATCACACCTGCTGAACTAGGCAGGATTTTCAATATAACATTGGCTCGGAAATACTTGTAGAAGAAGATTCTTGCAAATATTTGGGCGTTCACGTAAGAAATGATATGAAATGGAGTAGCCATGTAGGATGTGTAGTTTCAAAAGCTTAAAAATCCCTGCACTTTGTAATGAGGGTATTAAAAGGAAGTAGTACCTCTGCTAAAGAATTAGACTATTTGTCACTTGTAAGACCTATTCTGGAATATGCCTCGGCGGTTTGGGATCCATATCAAGTAGGGCACATCAATGAGTTGGAAATGGTACAAAGAAAGGCCGCTAGATTTGTGCTCAGTGACTTTAATCCCAGGAGAAGTGTGAGCCGTATGTTAAAGAAACTTGGGTGGGAATCACTGGAGGCTAGGAGGATGAAATCTAGACTCTGCGCTATGTACAACACGTATACAAATCAACCAGCATGGGGTGAGCTTAGCAAACGATTGGGAAAGCCCACTTACATGGGTAGGAGCGATCATCCTTTCAAAGTTAAGGGCCGACCACAGCGAACAAATTATGGTAAATATTCTTTTGTAAACAAAGCCTCCGTGGCTTAGGTGGCAGCACGCCGGCCTCTCACCGCTGGGTCCGTGGTTCAAATCCCGGTCACTCCATGTGAGATCTGTGCTGGACAAAACGGAGGCAGACTGGTTTTTCTCCGGGTACTCCGGTTTTCCCTGTCAAAATTTCATTCCAGCAACACTCTCCACTATCATTTCATGTCATCTGTCATTCATTTAATCATTGCCCCATAGGAGTGCGTCAGGCCTCGGCAGCCGGCACAGTCCATATCTTCGCCGCTAGATGGGGGCTTCATTCATTCCATTCCTGACCCGGTCGGAGACTGGAAGCAGGCTGTGGATTTTCATTCATTCTTTTGTAAACCGTGCCATTGATAACTGGAACTCTCTACCTGCCGCAGTCTTAGAGCCTTTTCCCAAACATATAGGTGTGTTTAAGAAAAGACTGACTATTTGTGTAAATACTCCAGTTTAATTGTTGTATAATTATTGTTATTGAATTGTTATGTATAAATATTTATTTGTTATGTATATCCAATTTGCCACCGGGAGACACCCCCCCCCCCATTGCAAATAAAAGAATGAATGAATGAAAAATGAATGAACACAATAATAATAATAAGGTACATTAAATATAAACAGTTACACCTGGTGAACTAACGCAATATTACACTAACGATAAACAGTTACACTTGGTGAACTAACTCAATATTACACTATCAATAAACAGTTACACCTGGTGAACTAAAACAATAGTACATTAAATATAAATATTCACATCTGGTGGACTAACACAATATTACAGTATATTAAATATAAACAGTCACACCTGGTAGACTAACACAATAGTGCATTAAATAAAAAAAATCACTCCTGGTGATCTAACACAATAGTAAGCTACATTAAATATAAAGAGTCACACCTGGTGGACTAACACAATATTACACTAACAATAAACAGTTACATCTGGTGGACTAACACAATATTACAGTATATTAAATATAAACAGTTACACCTGGTGTACTAACACAATATTACAGTATATTAAATATAAACAGTTACACCTGGTGTACTAACACAATATTACACTAACAGTAAACATTTACACCTGGTGAACTAACACAATATTACAGTATATTAAATATAAACAGTTACACCTGGTGAACTAACACAATATTACAGTACATTAAATATGAAGAGTCACACCTGGTGAACTAACACAATATTACACTAACAGTAAACATTTACACCTGGTGAACTAACACAATATTACAGTATATTAAATATAAACAGTCACTCCTGGTGTACTAACACAATATTACAGTATATTAGGTAAACAGTCACTCCTGGTGTACTAACACAATATTACAGTATATTAAATATAAACAGTTACACCTGGTGAACTAACACAATATTACAGTACATTAAATATGAAGAGTCACACCTGGTGAACTAACACAATATTACACTAACAGTAAACATTTACACCTGGTGAACTAACACAATAATACACTAACAGTAAACATTTACACCTGGTGAACTAACACAATATTACAGTATATTAAATATAAACAGTCACTCCTGGTGTACTAACACAATATTACAGTATATTAGGTAAACAGTCACTCCTGGTGTACTAACACAATATTACAGTATATTAGGTAAATAGTCACTCCTGGTGAACTAACACAATATTACAGTATATTAAATATAAACAGTCACTCCTGGTGTACTAACACAATATTACAGTATATTAGGTAAACAGTCACTCCTGGTGTACTAACACAATATTACAGTATATTAAATATAAACAATCACTCCTGGTGAACTAACGCAATAGTACATTAAATATAAACAGTCACTCCTGGTGTACTAACACAATATTACAGTATATTAAATATAAACAGTCACTCCTGGTGAACTAACACAATATTACAGTACATTATATATAAACAGTCACTCCTGGTGAACTAACACAATATTACAGTATATTAAATATAAACAGTCACATCTGGTGGACTAACACAATTTTACACTAACAATAAACAGTTACACCTGGTGAACTAAAACAATATTACACTAACAATAAACAGTCACATCTGGTGGACTAACACAATATTATAGTATATTGAATATAAACAGTCACATCTGGTGGACTAACACAATATTATAGTATATTGAATATTAACAGTCACATCTGGTGGACTAACACAATATTATAGTATATTGAATATTAACAGTCACATCTGGTGGACTAACACAATATTATAGTATATTGAATATAAACAGTCACATCTGGTGGACTAACACAATATTATAGTATATTGAATATAAACAGTCACATCTGGTGGAGTACAGAACAGTACAAACAGTCTCGTGGACAAATACAGCAAATAATAATAATAGGCAGCCGTAGTGTTACATAATATGAACACTGATGGTGTTTGATCCTGTAATAGTCTAATAATTGGGGATTTGAACCCTAGACCTCCTATATAAGAGCCATGTTTGCTACCCTGACGCAACAAGGCAGCACTCGAATAATGATAATAATTAGTGAGGCCATGCAAGGCTTTCCTACTTTGCCGTAAGGACAATGACACATGAGCAGGAATCTCATCAAAAAGGGAAAAGGCAAGTTTTTATTAGCAACGTGTTGAGCACAAAGGAAAACATTTAATATACATAAGTAGGTTGTGACTCGGACATGTTTTACAGAATTTCTGTGTATACAATGTTCGGCATTATAATGGAATCAGCTATTAATTTTTGTGGTCGATTTTATTCAATATCAACTTTGACTTTGTTGGCTGATTCGACTCTTGTAAAGCTACATATAGTTGATCGTGAGAAAAGACTGGTCTCGGTAAAGATATTCCTGCATTTTCCAATGTTTGTCCTTGGGCATTATTGATTGTCTGTAGTGAACCAAGGATTTGTTTGGTACACTGATGATTCCTAATATATAAAAAGCGTACATAAATTTGTATATTATAGTTAAATAGGATGTAATGAAACACCAAGCATAAATGAACTACAGGCAAAATAATTGATAACTTCTTCAAGTGGCAAGCATGTTATCCTTTAAACCACCACTTTAGTTAGTTATTGTTGTTATAAAGGTCGGATCAGCGAGGTGATCTGGCCCTAGTGTAGACCACCACGACACGGTACCTTATCTTCATAGAGTGTATATGTTTACGCTGGGTACTGTGCCCTTATCCACTTGTGCATATTGGAGATCACAGGCACATATTTAATGTCCAGGCGCAAGTTTGAATAGCGCGCGGCTTTTATTCTCGAAGCATTTCGAAGCTTTATGCAGGCAACTGAGATGCTAGTGACGCATGCCGCGTCATCATCAAGGCTATATTTTGATTAAATAGTTCCCGATTTTATGGAAACATGAAATGCGTATCATTTTACTGGCATGGGAAAAAGGAGATGAATGAACCATATCGGAAGAAAATCGGATCATCAGAAGCCGAGATATTGGCAGTTTTGTGATTGAAGATTTCCACCACTGTGACGTCAGCGTGTAGCTCCGTGGAGTATAAATTGAGGGCCCGGCCAGACTCAATATTCACTTCTTCATAGCGCATGTCGCTGACACTTCGCAGAAGCACTTCTTCATAGCGCATGGTCGCTGACACTTCGTTGATTCACATCTTCATTGCGCATGGTCGCTGACACTTCGCATATTGACTTCTTCATAGCGCATGTCGCTGACACTTCGCAGAAGCACTTCTTCATAGCGCATGGTCGCTGACACTTCGCAGAAGCACTTTTTCATAGCGCATGGTCCCTGACACTTCACAGAAGCACTTCTTCGCAGTACATGGTTACTGATACTACGCTACGGTTTAAACTTAAGCGCATGGTCGCTGTTACTTTGTACTAATACTTTAAAATTTTCGGACCAAGAGATGGTCAAAAGTGTTAGACGTTTTTACGTTCAGTGGAACTTAGAATATTTTTCAGTGGAACTATTTCATGTAATAGGCATCGACATGCAGTCAACACTTAGTGAAATTCAACTGCATCAGGACATATGGCAGACTTAGTCTACAAAACCACATTTAATTATTTGTAATATTTTATTTCCAATTCACCAGAGACAAGCCTGTGGCTTGGTAACAGTAAGAACAACCACGACATCATATCAGTACGTACGGGACCAGCTGTTTCTAACGCTGTCTGGGGGATGCATAATCTCGCCCGGTAGGAGAGTAGGAGGCTGGAGAAATCCTTTCCCAAATTTAGGACTTAGCCGACGACTGGGACCAGCTGTGTCTAACGCTGTCTGGGGAATGCATAATTACACCCATAGGATAATTATGGCAGGAAATTCTGGTCTACACCAAAGCGCAACAAGATTGTAAAAGTATCGAAATTGGACTGAATGTGTCACAGTTGCATCAATGTTACATCTGGTTTTTCTTACCATGGATCTAAAAGATCGAGTCCCCTTAACGCAAATAGCCATAGCTATTAAAACATTCATCATTACCAGGATAACTTCGTATGTTTAGGAGTTCTCCTGAGCACATACGCAATTTGCATGACAGTGGTGGCCAAATGGCAGCAGATCTTAAAGGGGAGTTCTCTCTCATGTCTACGAGTCGGCGGGACTTGCGATCGGCGGTGCGATTTCAAAAGCTTGTCAACACACCCACACATGGGCGACTGTTGCCGTAATGGCGTCTCAGCCTTGCCAATAGATGCAGGTACACAGCGCACCTGCACGGAATGCTGACCGCAGCGCTGCAACGGCGTAATATCACAACGGGTATTACTTAAAAAACGAGCCTCGTACATCGCGGTCGCTGTGGACAAGCGGCCTGCTCGCGTTTCGTAAGTCTTGACCAGGTATTGTGGAGAATATTTGATGATTAATATTACATATTGGATTTTTGTTAAAAAATAATGGAAGCAATTTAAAGCTAATAATAAAGGTAATAAGTTTTTCCTCTGGCCCCTTGTTCGTAGCGAATGCAGTGGTAATGCTCATAACTAGCGTATATTAAGTTGGTTTCCTATTAATCTATCACAGTCCTACTTACCAAGACCTCTCTCATCTTCATACCGATAATGTAGGAGAGCAGGATGCCCGTGGTGATGATGGCGAACGACGAGTAGACGATATAGTGGAAGTGCACGGTGCCTGCATTGCCTTCCAACAAATGGCTCCCGTGTGAAAAGAACAGCAAGCAAAGCAGTGTTACCATCTGTGCAGAGAAAATAGTTCTGTGATTCAGTTGCAAAATAAACCGTTTGGCATTTAAATAATTTGTCAGTTTTGTATGAGATATTGTGCTTCCAAATATTAGTTAATTCAGGGATCTAGAGCGTTTGCTTACCGAAAGCCCCATGTTACTTCTTGGTTGGTTGGTTCCTAAGTTTAGGGGCTGCGACAACGCGGTCATGTAGCCCCGTGTACTTTGGATGTGTGTAGAATCTGTCTGATAACCGGTGTTAATTGTGATGACTGTATTAGTGTGTGTTACCTGTTTTTTTAAATTCAAGTAGTGTGCCCTTTTAGCAAGAAATATGCCAATCACAGTATACCAGCGTAGCTCAATTCGGGATTTTCGGGGCAGCGGTAAGTTCCCCCACTCTGTGACTCACATATTTTGGATTAATTAGAGGATACACTTGCAAAAATAACAACAAAATCAACTCCTATTTTAACACATTTAATTAATCAAAATTATGGCGCTACAAACAATTTAACAATTTAATTACTGACCCATAATCATCTACTTGTTCCAAATGAACAAGGAATAACAATAGAATAAAACAAATATTGTATTAAAACATATGGTTTCCATATAAACCAACAATTCCTAATTATTTTTACTTCCATAAAGCATCAACTGTAAGTTTCAGATAACTTCGAGCTCTTTTGGCTCAATGCTTTCTATAATAATGGTGTCATTCTTTGTACACCTCAAATACTATTTTTTTATATTTTCTTAATCATCAAAACAAATGTATAATTACATTTAAAATTACATGTTAATTATCTAACTCAATATTTGGGCATTTTCACATGTTTTCAGCTGTTATCATCTCTCTCTAGTTTTACAAATACATTAAGGTAATCAGGAAATTACTTGTGTACTCCAGAGTATGAAGATACTTGACACAGTCAAAAAAACTATGGTCACTCCCGAAACCTAGTTGCCTTCAATTCACTCGTGGAATCCTACTTCCATACAACATTACAATAGGGATTGTTATTTATTTCTTACGTCTTATAAGACCATTATCACATAAAAAACTACGATCTGAACAGGCAAGCGGAAATATCAATCTACAAGGACTTCGGTTCAACGCCCGGGTCATTAACAACTTTAAACACTCCTGGTGTATTCATTACTCCTTACAAAACGGCCTTCAGACACCCTCCTACTCCAAGGGTCTGGCCGTGAAACTTGAGAGTTATTTATGACTATGCGGGAAACCTCCCGTCTAGCCCAAGCTAGAGCTCTCTTTAATGCTTTTACAAAACACAAACCTTTCATTCTCAGTTCTTTGTGGAGACCTGGCATTCTATTCTTCGTGTACATTCAACCATATTATTGGGCTCATAAACCACTTCGTAATCTTGGCGTTTATTAATTATGAAAGGTCCTCATTGATTGTGGAAGAGTAATTACACATACAACGACGAATAATAAAGGGGCTTTCAAAATAAGAGGATTCGGAGTTCGAATCTCTTCACATGCCTCGGGAACCTTTCCCTTATAGAGGACTATACAAAATGCGATTTAGGGTCAGCCAATAGCTATAAGACCTACGCTTAATACCATACATTTGCTCCCTTTCAATAACATACACAATGCCTCGTGATACTACGTCACACATAGAGGACTTATATCTCAATTCGCTACAATCAACTACCTCTCATAAGTAATTTACCAAGTACATTAACTTTTACGCGTTCCTAGCGTGACATTTTACTTTAATTGCGCTCCTTTTGCGCTATACATTATTTTTAAGCCTAGCGTCATCCAAAGAACTGATAATATCATATTAACAATTGATACACATTTCAATTTTTATATTATTCTTTTCCTTTGACAATAACTTTCTCTATTTCAAGAACATGCATTTAAACATCATGTCTATACTTTTTATTAAGGCTCTAACGCTCTTATGTTCACATCAATTTATTTGATCTTTATATAATATTTCCTTACTTGGTTATTATTATTATTATTTCATATCTTTATTCTTTACATAAGCTCAAAAGCTATTTCTTTCATATCTCAAATTTACTTTTATTTAAATATCTTTCATGATAATTATTATTTTTTCGCTTGCTCTTATGACAGTCGTTAAATACACTAACATTTTATATATTTCCTCTACTGGATTTATTCTTTATATAATCATTTATAGTTTTTCAAATTTCTATTATTGTTCAGACCGCGTTTTTGTTTATTCAGTATTTATTTATTTATTTAAACACATCCCTTTTACTCAAAAACTCCGGTGGATTTATACACAACCATTTCCTGACACCAGAATATAATGAAATTCATTACTCACATGTTATTAAGGTCGTCTCATGACCTTTATCCTTGTGCGGTGTTTCATTTTGGCCCACTTTGAAATTTACTCCATATTATAGAAATTCATCTTATGTACAAACACTTCTTGACACATATTTAATACACTTAACATTGACGACATTTTTAATACACTGGTGTATTCCTTTAGAACACACAATAAACACTAAAAAATATTATTTTACACACAATCTTGATAGATTTACACTTCACAACTCTTGATCACTAGGCCGTATTTTCTTAGCCTATCACACGTGACCTCTTAATCTCCCGTTTCCAAGGGTGAAATTTATTCAATGTCGGCTTGCTATCCTGCAGAATACGAAAGTCTCGAAACATCTACTTTTCCCTGGAATCCTAATTCTTCAAGTCCTATTCTGGATGACCGGCTACTTCTCTAGCTCGAACGGCTTCTTTTAGATCTAGTTTATCGATCCTAGTGAAAGTCTGTTCGGATCGAAGTCCCCTCGATAGCTTATCGATGATCGATGGATTTCTTTTATAACAGCTAGTACTTCTCGAGTCTAGTGCTTTAGAATAGTTCGTCTACTTACAGGAGATAATGTCTATAGTCTCCGTTCTTCTTTATTTATTAGGTTCTCGCACTCCTACGTTTCTGAAATACGTTGCGAACCTTACTCTGTTTTTCCCTATTTGGGTCCTTTGATTTAGATAACTGTTTATCTTCCTGTTACGGTACTTCCATACGTTATGATTTATTCGGTCGTTTATTTAAAGACCTATCGCCTTACGTCCAACGTTCGCAGCCTGCTCTGACTATATTTTACGAACTTTTCACTGTAAACTTGTGTACTGTCGGACCTAAATCCTGTAACTAGGATTTTCCTAAATTTTTAACACGGCGATACTTTAATATTTCTTCTTTACAACTCCTTATGTAGGCACGCAAGTTCTTAATACTGCGACGCCTATGGCTATCGGATATTAATTCTGCGGTGTAATGCAGCGTTTCTCCCCTCAAGGAGTACTGGTAAACTGTCTTCGGTGTAAAGCAGAATGACGCCCTACACGGCTGTCTGAATACTGATGCGTAGCAACGCCCCCCTCGGGCTGTTTGGAACTGCATGAACTGATGTAGCCTTACGCCCCCTCACGGGCTGTCGGAATGACTGCATGAACTGATGTAGCCTTACGCCCCCTCACGGGCTGTCGGAATGACTGCATGAACTGATGTAGCCTTACGCCCCCTCACGGGCTGTCGGAATGACTGCATGTTTGGCTTGGTGATGCCAGGAGCTTTATACTCTTTCGCTACAAAAATATAAGACTCTAGCCCTTTCCGTGGCCAACTTTTAAAATAATGGTTGCACAATTATAAAAATTATACCTTCCGAAAGCTCGTCTTCTCAATGTCAAATAATCTCATTGCGCATAAGAATCGATCGTGCAATTCGGAGATATTAATTATTTTGTAGTCTTCAGCTGCGTAGGTGTTGCTGTTCTTTTGCATTCTCCCCTCTCTACAGGCCTTGGTAAATCCCCGATGACGTATACTTGCGTTTGCAGTTTTCTCCTGTGCAATTATTAAAGGATTTTTCTTTACACAAAAATCTCTCATTCGAAATGATTCACTGTACTGTAATTGTTTACTTATTTTGATACTTTTAAACGGGTTAAACTTAATTATTCTTCTTCTGGCGCATAGGCGGTGTTGTCGTTTTTCAGCAAGCTAAGCTCGATTTCCGAGTCAGGCTTCCTTGTCTAATAGTGGGAATTTTCCACTCGGTTATTAATACTCATGACTAGCTCCTTTCTGAATGTCAAGAGGGGTGATCTCATCTCTCGAACACCTGATCCACGCCTCTTGCACAACGTTAGGCTAGCATCCTAGCTTGATCTTTCTCTAAGTTACATTAGAAACTGTACGTTTCTTTCATTTCTTCCCCAAATACATGGATTTGACCTCCTTGGACCCTATGGCACATGGGTTCATCTCACCCTTCCTTAGGATAAATAAATTTTCGAAAAAAAATTTTTGAGGAAATTTATTTCAATTAATCTTATCTTTTTTTATTCGTCGAAGCCATCATAACGCTGTTCGTACCTTCCGTCTCTTTATTTCTTTAAAGTTCCTTCCACTAATTGTGTAGGTCGGATATGGTCTGTCCCTACCCTTTCTTTCTCCTTTTTTTAAATTGAAATTTTCTTCTTCAATAATATCAATTATTTCTTTAAAGTTCCCTTCCTCTCTGGTCTGTGTTTGTATTGGGTCTTCTTAAAGGTCTCATTCATTCATTCCCCCTTTAGTGGTCGACTACACTCAGGGTCATACATTTCTTGTCACGTTCGGGTGTTTAATTTTTAGTGACTCTAAACTTTCAGTTATGGATCCTAACCCTTCTTTATTTTCAGTCTGTTGGCTATCCAACTTATTGTTTATGGCCTCCAAGAGCCGTTGCACTTCTTCACTCAATGCCATCTTATGAGAATACAGTGGGCCACTCATGCCACCACACTAGTACATGCTTGAGAGATGATACTCTGAACCATTGTGTCCCAATTTCTTTAAAATCTTACTTTGGTACGGGTATTTACTACAACGTACCCTTTTGATAACTTTATTCAATTTCATAAACCTTTATGGAAGTATTTAAAATTCAAAATTTCGAAAAACCATTTAAAAAAAAATGAAAATTTTGATTTTTCGAGAAAACTCGGGTTTTCCCTAGGAAAACTCAGCCCTGCGTACTGGGCGCCAAAAATAATGAGATATAGGGGGGTTTAATGATATATAATTCAGGGCTGCTCGGTATGAGTTTCCAGGGACCAATGCGGTCAGTTAATATTTTACGTTGTAGCTATTCCTATCATTACTTTACTTTACATGATATGACCGTCTTAAGTGTTCCTCTAGTTATTAATCCAGCACATTACTTCTATGCCCCCCATGTGCCCTTTTAGCAAGAAATATGCCAATCACAGTATACCAGCGTAGCTCAATTCGGGATTTTCGGGGCAGCGGTACGTTCCCCCACTCTGTGACTCACATATTTTGGATTAATTAGAGGATACACTTGCAAAAATAACAACAAAATCAACTCCTATTTTAACACATTTAATTAATCAAAATTATGGCGCTACAAACAATTTAACAATTTAATTACTGACCCATAATCATCTACTTGTTCCAAATGAACAATGAATAACAATAGAATAAAACAAATATTGTATTAAAACATATGGTTTCCATATAAACCAACAATTCCTAATTATTTTTACTTCCATAAAGCATCAACTGTAAGTTTCATATAACTTCGAGCTCTTTTGGCTCAATGCTTTCTATAATAATGGTGTCATTCTTTGTACACCTCAAATACTATTTTTTTTATATATTTACTTAATCATCAAAACAAATGTATAATTACATTTAAAATTACATGCTAATTATCTAACTCAATATTTGGGCATTTTCACATGTTTTCAGCTGTTATCATCTCTCTCTAGTTTTACAAATACATTAAGGTAATCAGGAAATTACTTGTTTACTCCAGAGTATGAAGATACTTGACACAGTCAAAAAACTATGGTCACTCCCGAAACCTAGTTGCCTTCAATTCACTCGTGGAATCCTACTTCCATACAACATTACAATAGGGATTGTTATTTATTTCTTGCGTCTTATAAGACCATTATCACATAAAAAACTACGATCTGAACAGGCAAGCGGAAATATCAATCTACAAGGACCTCGGTTCAACGCCCGGGTCATTAACAACTTTAAACACTCCTGGTGTATTCATTACTCCTTACAAAACGGCCTTCAGACACCCTCCTACTCCAAGGGTCTGGCCGTGAAACTTAAGAGTTATTTATGACTATGCGGGAAACCTCCCGTCTAGCCCAAGCTAGAGCTCTCTTTAATGCTTTTACAAAACACAAACCTTTCATTCTCAGTTCTTTGTGGAGACCTGGCATTCTATTCTTCGTGTACATTCAACCATATTATTGGGCTCATAAACCACTTCGTAATCTTGGCGTTTATTAATTATGAAAGGTCCTCATTGATTGTGGAAGAGTAATTACACATACAACGACGAATAATAAAGGGGCTTTCAAAATAAGAGGATTGTGAGTTCGAATCTCTTCACATGCCTCGGGAACCTTTCCCTTATAGAGGACTATACAAAATGCGATTTAGGGTCAGCCAATAGCTATAAGACCTACGCTCAATACCATACATTTGCTCCCTTTCAATAACATACACAATGCCTCGTGATACTACGTCACACATAGAGGACTTATATCTCAATTCGCTACAATCAACTACCTCTCATAAGAAATTTACCAAGTACATTAACTTTTACGCGTTCCTAGCGTGACATTTTACTTTAATTGCGCTCCTTTTGCGCTATACATTATTTTTAAGCCTAGCGTCATCCAAAGAACTGATAATATCATATTAACAATTGATACACATTTCAATTTTTATATTATTCTTTTCCTTTGACAATAACTTTCTCTATTTCAAGAACATGCATTTAAACATCATGTCTATACTTTTTATTAAGGCTCTAACGCTCTTATGTTCACATCAATTTACTTGATCTTTATATAATATTTCCTTACTTGGTTATTATTATTATTATTTCATATCTTTATTCTTTACATAAGCTCAAAAGCTATTTCTTTCATATCTCAAATTTACTTTTATTTAAATATCTTTCATGATAATTATTAATTTTTCGCTTGCTCTTATGACAGTCGTTAAATACACTAACATTTTATATATTTCCTCTACTGGATTTATTCTTTATATAATCATTTATAGTTTTTCAAATTTCTATTATTGTTCAGACCGCGTTTTTGTTTATTCAGTATTTATTTATTTATTTAAACACATCCCTTTTACTCAAAAACTCCGGTGGATTTATACACAACCATTTCCTGACACCAGAATATAATGAAATTCATTACTCACATGTTATTAAGGTCGTCTCATGACCTTTATCCTTGTGCGGTGTTTCATTTTGGCCCACTTTGAAATTTACTCCATATTATAGAAATTCATCTTATGTACAAACACTTCTTGACACATATTTAATACACTTAACATTGACGACATTTTTAATACACTGGTGTATTCCTTTAGAACACACAATTAACACTAAAAATATTATTTTACACACAATCTTGATAGATTTACACTTCACAACTCTTGATCACTAGGCCGTATTTTCTTAGCCTATCACACGTGACCTCTTAATCTCCCGTTTCCAAGGGTGAAATTTATTCAATGTCGGCTTCCTATCCTGCAGAATACGAAAGTCTCGAAACATCTACTTTTCCCTGGAATCCTAATTCTTCAAGTCCTATTCTGGATGACCGGCTACTTCTCTAGCTCGAACGGCTTCTTTTAGATCTAGTTTATCGATCCTAGTGAAAGTCTGTTCGGATCGAGGTCCCCTCGATAGCTTATCGATGATCGATGGATTTCTTTTATAACAGCTAGTACTTCTCGAGTCTAGTGCTTTAGAATAGTTCGTCTACTTTCAGGAGATAATGTCTATAGTCTCCGTTCTTCTTTATTTATTAGGTTCTCGCACTCCTACGTTTCTGAAATACGTTGCGAACCTTACTCTGTTTTTCCCTATTTGGGTCCTTTGATTTAGATAACTGTTTATCTTCCTGTTACGGTACTTCCGTACGTTATGATTTATTCGGTCGTTTATTTAAAGACCTATCGCCTTAAGTCCAACGTTCGCAGCCTGCTCTGACTATATTTTACGAACTTTTCACTGTAAACTTGTGTACTGTCGGACCTAAATCCTGTGACTAGGATTTTCCTAAATTTTTAACACGGCGATACTTTAATATTTCTTCTTTACAACTCCTTATGTAGGCACGCAAGTTCTTAATACTGCGACGCCTATGGCTATCGGATATTAATTCTGCGGTGTAATACAGCGTTTCTCCCCTCAAGGAGTACTGGTAAACTGTCTTCGGTGTAAAGCAGAATGACGCCCTACACGGCTGTCTGAATACTGATGCGTAGCAACGCCCCCCTCGGGCTGTTTGGAACTGCATGGACTGATGTAGCCTTACGCCCCCTCACGGGCTGTCGGAATGACTGCATGAACTGATGTAGCCTTACGCCCCCTCACGGGCTGTCGGAATGACTGCATGAACTGATGTAGCCTTACGCCCCCTCACGGGCTGTCGGAATGACTGCATGTTTGGCTTAGTGATGCCAGGAGCTTTATACTCTTTCGCTACAAAAAGATAAGACTCTAGTCCTTTCCGTGGCCAACTTTTAAAATAAAGGTTGCACAATTATAAAAATTATACCTTCCGAAAGCTCGTCTTCTCAATGTCAAATAATCTCATTGTGCATAAGAATCGATCGTGCAATTCGGAGATATTAATTATTTTGTAGTCTTCAGCTGCGTAGGTGTTGCTGTTCTTTTGCATTCTCCCCTCTCTACAGGCCTTGGTAAATCCCCGATGACGTATACTTGCGTTTGCAGTTTTCTCCTGTGCAATTATTAAAGGATTTTTCTTTACACAAAAATCTCTCATTCGAAATGATTCACTGTACTGTAATTGTTTACTTATTTTGATACTTTTAAACGGGTTAAACTTAATTATTCTTCTTCTGGCGCATAGGCGGTGTTGTCGTTTTTCAGCAAGCTAAGCTCGATTTCCGAGTCAGGCTTCCTTGTCTAATAGTGGGAATTTTCCACTCGGTTATTAATACTCATGACTAGCTCCTTTCTGAATGTCAAGAAGGGTGATCTCATCTCTCGAACACCTGGTCCACGCCTCTTGCACAACGTTAGGCTAGCATCCTAGCTTGATCTTTCTCTAAGTTACATTAGAAACTGTACGTTTCTTTCATTTTTTCCCCAAATACATGGATTCGACCTCCTTGGACCCTATGGCACATGGGTTCATCTCACCCTTCCTTAGGATAAATAAATTTTCGAAAAAAAATTTTTGAGGAAATTTATTTCAATTAATCTTATCTTTTTTTATTCGTCGAAGCCATTATAACGCTGTCCGTACCTTCCGTCTCTTTATTTCTTTAACGTTCCTTCCACTAATTGTGTAGGTCGGGTATGGTCTGTCCCTACCCTTTCTTTCTCCTTTTTTTTAAAATTGAAATTTTCTTCTTCAATAATATCAATTATTTCTTTAAAGTTCCCTTCCTCTCTGGTCTGTGTTTGTATTGGGTCTTCTTAAAGGTCTCATTCATTCATTCCCCCTTTAGTGGTCGACTACACTCAGGGTCATAAATTTCTTGTCACGTTCGGGTGTTTACAACTTCTACCCTCGTCTGGGGTGCACTTCTCCAAACTCGAGTCAAACAGTTGGTTTCTTTTCTTCTTTTCATAAGACGGACTTCTTGTCGGTCTGTTCTCTATTCATTATGTATTTTCAACTTAATGACCTTCTTTAAATTACCTTGCGGGTGCAACTGGCTTTACCCGTAACTTTCTTCATTACTGTTCTCAGACTTCAAGTCTGTAACATTTCATTTGATTTTTAAGAGCTCGGTCTAACCTCACCTGACTCTTTCTGTTTTTCTTCCCCCTTCCTCATCTCTCTTTGAGATGGTATTTCATACAAATATTATTTTATTCCTCTTATTCTTCGACGGTTGCAAATGGCTTAACCCGTCGGCTTATGATGGAATAATCCTTTTCCTTCACCTCGCATCGAGATGGCATTTTCAAAAAGTATTTCTTTTTTCGACTCTTCCAATTCTTTAGATCTTTCAGATCTCCCTTCTGTCTCTTCCTTTTATCACTCCCTTTCTTTTTACGGAGCTTCCAGGTGAAATATGCCTGAGCGTCCTCTTCCTCCAAGGCATCGTATGTTATTCCACCTCCTTTCATTGTTTCCATGGGGTATCCATTTCCTGGTACACCGACTACCAATTGCGGTTTTCCTCTTTCCTGATTTTCTTCAGAGACATCTCCTCTCATTTTTTCATTGTTCCCAACAATCTCATCCTTTTCTTTTAGGTTTTCTTGGCTCTTATTGGCATCTTTCTCTATTTCTTCAGGCAATATTATTTCCGTTTCTTCAACTATCAATTCCTTTGTTATCTCCTGTTCCGAGATTACTTCTTGCTCTTCCAGCTCAACCTCTTCATAGAAATGTTCTTCTTCCCTTTGTAGCCCATTTTCATTTCGGCTGTCCTCCTGTTCTGGGGTTACGATTTCCTCCTGAATTTCCATTTGTTTCTCTGGAAGGATCTCAAAGTTCTTTTCACTTTTCCCGGGGGTCATTTCAACTTCCACTTCTTTTTCTTCTTCAATTTCGGCTTGTTTTTCAGCTTGGGCCACTATTTCATTGGACTGATGGTTCTGTGCTAATATATCTCCCTTACCTTTCTCTTCCGCGAACTGACTGAATCTATTTCCTAATGCTTCACTAGCATTGATAATATCATCCCGGTAACTTTCATAAATACTCTTGTTAGATTCTATCTGAGCTTTTAACCTTTTCTGCACACCTTGGATCTGGTTTACAAGTTCATTTTTACACTCGTCTACATTCTTTTTGCACGTTCCTTCCATGTTACTTAATTTAGTTTCCAAATTTTCAAAATTTTCTTGACACCTAGTTTGGGACTCTCCCATACTTTTGTTCAAAGTATCTAATTGGGCTTGCAATCCTAAATGAAATTCTTTATTTTCCTCTTTAATCTCACTTGCGATTTCCCCTTTTAACTCATTTAACTTGTCCCCAAACTTAGTGTCAAAATCTTGAAACTTGTCATTTATTTTATCTATCTCAGCCTTCACTTCATTGTTCATGTCTACACAGTTAGCTTCGATAGTTTCTAATTTAGTTCCCATATTATCACTTTTAACTTCGATAGCTTCTAATTTAGTTCCCATATTATCACTTTTAACTTCGATAGCTTCTAATTTAGTTCCCATGCTATCACTTTTAACTTCGATAGCTTCTAATTTAGTTCCCATATCATCACTTTTAATTTTTAGTGACTCTAAACTTTCAGTTATGGATCCTAACCCTTCTTTATTTTCAGTCTGTTGGCTATCCAACTTATTGTTTATGGCCTCCAAGAGCCGTTGCACTTCTTCACTCAATGCCATCTTATGAGAATACAGTGGGCCACTCATGCCACCACACTAGTACATGCTTGAGAGATGATACTCTGAACCATTGTGTCCCAATTTCTTTAAAATCTTACTTTGGTACGGGTATTTACTACAACGTACCCTTTTGATAACTTTATTCAATTTCATAAACCTTTATGGAAGTATTTAAAATTCAAAATTTCGAAAAACCATTTTTTTCAAAAAATGAAAATTTTGTTTTTTCGAGAAAACTCGGGTTTTCCCTAGGAAAACTCAGCCCTGCGTACTGGGCGCCAAAAATAATGAGATATAGGGGGGTTTAATGATATATAATTCAGGGCTGCTCGGTATGAGTTTCCAGGGACCAATGCGGTCAGTTAATATTTTACGTTGTAGCTATTCCTATCATTACTTTACTTTACATGATATGACCGTCTTAAGTGTTCCTCTAGTTATTAATCCAGCACATTACTTCTATGCCCCCCATGTGCCCTTTTAGCAAGAAATATGCCAATCACAGTATACCAGCGTAGCTCAATTCGGGATTTTCGGGGCAGCGGTAAGTTCCCCCACTCTGTGACTCACATATTTTGGATTAATTAGAGGATACACTTGCAAAAATAACAACAAAATCAACTCCTATTTTAACACATTTAATTAATCAAAATTATGGCGCTACAAACAATTTAACAATTTAATTACTGACCCATAATCATCTACTTGTTCCAAATGAACAAGGAATAACAATAGAATAAAACAAATATTGTATTAAAACATATGGTTTCCATATAAACCAACAATTCCTAATTATTTTTACTTCCATAAAGCATCAACTGTAAGTTTCAGATAACTTCGAGCTCTTTTGGCTCAATGCTTTCTATAATAATGGTGTCATTCTTTGTACACCTCAAATACTATTTTTTTATATTTTCTTAATCATCAAAACAAATGTATAATTACATTTAAAATTACATGTTAATTATCTAACTCAATATTTGGGCATTTTCACATGTTTTCAGCTGTTATCATCTCTCTCTAGTTTTACAAATACATTAAGGTAATCAGGAAATTACTTGTGTACTCCAGAGTATGAAGATACTTGACACAGTCAAAAAAACTATGGTCACTCCCGAAACCTAGTTGCCTTCAATTCACTCGTGGAATCCTACTTCCATACAACATTACAATAGGGATTGTTATTTATTTCTTACGTCTTATAAGACCAGTATCACATAAAAAACTACGATCTGAACAGGCAAGCGGAAATATCAATCTACAAGGACTTCGGTTCAACGCCCGGGTCATTAACAACTTTAAACACTCCTGGTGTATTCATTACTCCTTACAAAACGGCCTTCAGACACCCTCCTACTCCAAGGGTCTGGCCGTGAAACTTGAGAGTTATTTATGACTATGCGGGAAACCTCCCGTCTAGCCCAAGCTAGAGCTCTCTTTAATGCTTTTACAAAACACAAACCTTTCATTCTCAGTTCTTTGTGGAGACCTGGCATTCTATTCTTCGTGTACATTCAACCATATTATTGGGCTCATAAACCACTTCGTAATCTTGGCGTTTATTAATTATGAAAGGTCCTCATTGATTGTGGAAGAGTAATTACACATACAACGACGAATAATAAAGGGGCTTTCAAAATAAGAGGATTCTGAGTTCGAATCTCTTCACATGCCTCGGGAACCTTTCCCTTATAGAGGACTATACAAAATGCGATTTAGGGTCAGCCAATAGCTATAAGACCTACGCTTAATACCATACATTTGCTCCCTTTCAATAACATACACAATGCCTCGTGATACTACGTCACACATAGAGGACTTATATCTCAATTCGCTACAATCAACTACCTCTCATAAGTAATTTACCAAGTACATTAACTTTTACGCGTTCCTAGCGTGACATTTTACTTTAATTGCGCTCCTTTTGCGCTATACATTATTTTTAAGCCTAGCGTCATCCAAAGAACTGATAATATCATATTAACAATTGATACACATTTCAATTTTTATATTATTCTTTTCCTTTGACAATAACTTTCTCTATTTCAAGAACATGCATTTAAACATCATGTCTATACTTTTTATTAAGGCTCTAACGCTCTTATGTTCACATCAATTTATTTGATCTTTATATAATATTTCCTTACTTGGTTATTATTATTATTATTTCATATCTTTATTCTTTACATAAGCTCAAAAGCTATTTCTTTCATATCTCAAATTTACTTTTATTTAAATATCTTTCATGATAATTATTAATTTTTCGCTTGCTCTTATGACAGTCGTTAAATACACTAACATTTTATATATTTCCTCTACTGGATTTATTCTTTATATAATCATTTATAGTTTTTCAAATTTCTATTATTGTTCAGACCGCGTTTTTGTTTATTCAGTATTTATTTATTTAAACACATCCCTTTTACTCAAAAACTCCGGTGGATTTATACACAACCATTTCCTGACACCAGAATATAATGAAATTCATTACTCACATGTTATTAAGGCCGTCTCATGACCTTTATCCTTGTGCGGTGTTTCATTTTGGCCCACTTTGAAATTTACTCCATATTATAGAAATTCATCTTATGTACAAACACTTCTTGACACATATTTAATACACTTAACATTGACGACATTTTTAATACACTGGTGTATTCCTTTAGAACACACAATAAACACTAAAAAATATTATTTTACACACAATCTTGATAGATTTACACTTCACAACTCTTGATCACTAGGCCGTATTTTCTTAGCCTATCACACGTGACCTCTTAATCTCCCGTTTCCAAGGGTGAAATTTATTCAATGTCGGCTTCCTATCCTGCAGAATACGAAAGTCTCGAAACATCTACTTTTCCCTGGAATCCTAATTCTTCAAGTCCTATTCTGGATGACCGGCTACTTCTCTAGCTCGAACGGCTTCTTTTAGATCTAGTTTATCGATCCTAGTGAAAGTCTGTTCTGATCGAAGTCCCCTCGATAGCTTATCGATGATCGATGGATTTCTTTTATAACAGCTAGTACTTCTCGAGTCTAGTGCTTTAGAATAGTTCGTCTACTTACAGGAGATAATGTCTATAGTCTCCGTTCTTCTTTATTTATTAGGTTCTCGCACTCCTACGTTTCTGAAATACGTTGCGAACCTTACTCTGTTTTTCCCTATTTGGGTCCTTTGATTTAGATAACTGTTTATCTTCCTGTTACGGTACTTCCATACGTTATGATTTATTCGGTCTATTATTTAAAGACATATCGCCTTAAGTCCAACGTTCGCAGCCTGCTCTGACTATATTTTACGAACTTTTCACTGTAAACTTGTGTACTGTCGGACCTAAATCCTGTAACTAGGATTTTCCTAAATTTTTAACACGGCGATACTTTAATATTTCTTCTTTACAACTCCTTATGTAGGCACGCAAGTTCTTAATACTGCGACGCCTATGGCTATCGGATATTAATTCTGCGGTGTAATACAGCGTTTCTCCCCTCAAGGAGTACTGGTAAACTGTCTTCGGTGTAAAGCAGAATGACGCCCTACACGGCTGTCTGAATACTGATGCGTAGCAACGCCCCCCTCGGGCTGTTTGGAACTGCATGAACTGATGTAGCCTTACGCCCCCTCACGGGCTGTCGGAATGACTGCATGAACTGATGTAGCCTTACGCCCCCTCACGGGCTGTCGGAATGACTGCATGAACTGATGTAGCCTTACGCCCCCTCACGGGCTGTCGGAATGACTGCATGTTTGGCTTGGTGATGCCAGGAGCTTTATACTCTTTCGCTACAAAAAGATAAGACTCTAGCCCTTTCCGTGGCCAACTTTTAAAATAATGGTTGCACAATTATAAAAATTATACCTTCCGAAAGCTCGTCTTCTCAATGTCAAATAATCTCATTGCGCATAAGAATCGATCGTGCAATTCGGAGATATTAATTATTTTGTAGTCTTCAGCTGCGTAGGTGTTGCTGTTCTTTTGCATTCTCCCCTCTCTACAGGCCTTGGTAAATCCCCGATGACGTATACTTGCGTTTGCAGTTTTCTCCTGTGCAATTATTAAAGGATTTTTCTTTACACAAAAATCTCTCATTCGAAATGATTCACTGTACTGTAATTGTTTACTTATTTTGATACTTTTAAACGGGTTAAACTTAATTATTCTTCTTCTGGCGCATAGGCGGTGTTGTCGTTTTTCAGCAAGCTAAGCTCGATTTCCGAGTCAGGCTTCCTTGTCTAATAGTGGGAATTTTCCACTCGGTTATTAATACTCATGACTAGCTCCTTTCTGAATGTCAAGAGGGGTGATCTCATCTCTCGAACACCTGGTCCACGCCTCTTGCACAACGTTAGGCTAGCATCCTAGCTTGATCTTTCTCTAAGTTACATTAGAAACTGTACGTTTCTTTCATTTCTTCCCCAAATACATGGATTCGACCTCCTTGGACCCTATGGCACATGGGTTCAGTAGGGACTGCAGACTTTTGAATTTTTCAAATAGTTCCTACTTTTGCCGCCAAACGCCACCGTCAACGACTACTAGTTCAGGACTTAGCTACCAGACGCTACCGCAGTCGGCTCTTGGCAACGAACGTAGAAACCTGAGAGCGTTGTTTACATTCTTAACATATACAATTTAGCTTCACACAGGTGTAATTAGTGGAAGGTTCTTTAACATGCCATAAAGCTATGACACGGGACCGCCGGCTTTACTTCCCCTCCGAAGGAAGGCATACTGAGGGATTTTAACGCTCTTAAAAATCCGACGACTTCGGCCGGATTTGAAGCCGCGATCTTGGGCATAGAAGCTCAGCATGCTATCAACTACGCCACCGAAGCCGCCCTTGTTACCTCTAAAACAATAATATCATTAATAATAATAACAATAATAATAAATGGTAGTAACATTATTCATGTTTTGGGGCTAATGCCGTGTGAAAATAAAATTTAAATACCAGACGTTTCGAGAGGAACCTTGCCTCCTTTTTCAATGGAATTAAAACAATGTGGCCAAAGAATGTGTGCCAATGAGGTTACAAAATACTACAGAAATTCCTCTGTTCGTCACTAGATAGCAGCCGCCAGAAAGTACTGTATGGACCTTGGTAGAAAAAAACTTCAGGACGATTGTAAGCAGCGGCGGAGTGATTGATAACAACCATCAGCTATGTCCAGGACACGAGAGAAGAAGCCCCTGTTCGCAGGCGTGGCTCCCCTCTCCGGATCACGGAGACTTGCTACTAGGACGCTCTAGGCGGGTGGACTGTGATCCGAACCTATAGTCCAGGACATCTTAAATAAGTTACTAGAAAACCAACATGGCCGCCTCATTTGGTGTTGCCAACTTACATCATTTAACACCAAAAAGTCAGCACACACATCCATGTAACACGTATCGCAAATGATCCAAACTAAGTAAGTCCGTCCGCCATTGCGGACGCGCTAGTCCCAGCAGTGCCAAGCCAACTGATTCCCACATATACCAATCTCGGCGAGGAAACTGATTTTGCAACTGTTCCATGACACACCTCCGATACTAACAAAACCTACTCATTTCCATACCCACTTCCTTTCATATGGCAATAACCAAGCCGCCAGGTTTTACGTGTAGGCAATCTTTCCTTTCTGCCTATGCGGTTTTCCCTGGCCCTACAATCCAACCCTTACATATATGCACATATTTATGTATGCATATATGTAAAATATACCAATGTTAATATATACCCATGATGCCTGGTAAATCCCGACCGTGATCGGACAGGCGCTAAGCCTCAAAGGGCAATCCTTTTCCAAACCCCTATGCTTTCTCTTCTAGTATATAGACTAACTGCATGTCGGAGGCACCAGTAGTAAGGTCGGGTGCCACGGGGGGGGGGGGGGACATTTCCCCCTCCTCCCCCCCCCCCCCGAAAAAGATAAAAAGGTAGAAAAACGCGCCATATTATTTAGAACTGCGGACAGAGTAGTACGGAAGGAGAAGGTAAAGGGGGCGGGGAAAACATTGAGACTCCTCGAAGAATGAGGATGTCTAAATAAGAAGAAAGGACAGGGGGAGGGGGTGGGATGGATGGATGGATCGATATCAGAAAACAGAAACAAAAAGGAAGTGTATCTGTACGATACCCAACGTCATACAGGCAACGGCGAAAATACAGATGGAAACTCCTCCAGTGACGATCAATGGAGATCAAATCCAGGCCCTGTGGCCATAGAGGAAACCGTACAATTTGAAATAGGTGAAGAACTAGAGAAACTGAGAGGAACTATCTTCCCAGATCTTTAATAACTGGTAGCCAAGTGTCACTTAGCTGATATCCAGTGTCTCTGCTAAAGTTGTTGGGGTTTTTACGAATTTCAACTGCCTCCCATATAATTCTAGACCAGTTGTGCTTACCAAGGACAAGCGCATGAGCATCCTTGAAACATACATCGTGGCCTGAAGACAGGGCATGTTCAGCTATAGCTGATTTGTCAGGTTAGTTTAGACGGTTGTTCCTTGATGCAAGTTGCAATGGACCGTTTTGTTTGCCCAATGTCCAATGTAGACTTTTGTCCAATGTCCAATGTAGACTTTTCCGCAAGTACAACAGACAACCCCAGGTTGTAGTTTGGGGGAAAATTTATCTTTGTTTAATCCTAAACTTTGACCAATTTTCGTCATAGTGCCAAAAACTGTTTTTATCTTTTACTTAAAAATATAACGCTGCAGTTTCCTGAGTTGCTTCAAGGGCGATAAAATAACAAGAAATGTACTAAATAATTGACGAAAGTCCTACTTTCTTTTCCATCAAAGATATTTTGAACCTTATTATGATCTGAATAGAAGTAACTTATTCTTTGAATAAGGTAAGGCTTCAGCTAATTTTATAAGTAAATAATAATAATAATAATAATAATAATAATAATAATAATAATAATAATAAAGACCGGAGTGGTGGAGGGGGGAGTCCAGGGGGAATACCTCCGGTCATGGGAATACGCCTACGTTCCGCCGCGCGATAGCTTCGCCTTCCGTCAGCGTGGTTGGAAAGCCGCGTAGAGTGAACAACGAGTTGATTTTTGTTAATTAATTCTACAATCATTCCCTCACCTCTCTCTCTCCGCACGCTAGACTATCAACGTATTCATAATCTTCAGACGCCTCCCATTTTGTGATTAGATAATATGTAGACGGCCTCATTGCGGAGAAGCAACATTATCACGAAAAATAAAAATGCTATGTGATTAAAAAATGAAGATGATACAAGTATAATTCGTTAAGCTCACACGCATTGTATCAGACTCTGAAATCGATCCTGCTTGAAATATTGCTCGCTCCATAATTCAGTTGTAGTTCATATATCATGTATCACTGATGTCAATACATATCCACGTACACGGCACTGATTACCAAATTGTTCAAAACCCTTAAAATGCATTAATTGTTGCGAAGAGTGAAGCTGTCTGTTCAAAACCCAAAGTAGTAAGTTCGATCCCGGGTAAGTCATGTAAGGCCGTACAACGTACAAGTTGTTGATTAATTTTCCTTCAGGCGGCTTCGGTGGGTAGTCGGTAGCATGCTGAGCTTCTGTGCCCAAGATCGCGGGTTCAAACCCGGCCGAAGTCGTCGGATATTTTAAGAGTGTTAAAAATTCCTCAGTATGCCTTCCTTCGGAGGGGAAGTAAAGCCGGCGTGGCGGTCCCATGTCATAGATTTATTTATTTATTTATTTATTTATTTATTAATAGGTACTGTTACAGTTAGGCAAAACCTGGTGGTAACAAGATATTTACATGCTGCTTGTAACTCAATTTCTCTCCATAATGTCTCTGGGTTCCCTGAATGCAACATTTAATTTCTTCTTGAAAGCTTTTAAACTGTTAGGAAAAGGTTCTAAGACTTCTTCAGGTAACTCATTCCATGTTTGAATACCCCTGTTTATAAAAGAATACTTAGCTAAGTTTGTTTTTTGAATGATGGGCCTAATTTTGCATTCGTGATCTCTCCTACCCATATAATCTGGATCATGCATTCTGTTTCGCAACTCATTCCATGCTGGCTCCCCTGTGTATGCTTTGTACATCTCCAGGAGTCTTCTTGAAAAAGAACCTTCCACTAACTACACCTGTGTGAAGCCAAAATATGTAGGTTAGAATAATTGATAACGCTCTATTAGTTCCAACGTTCGCCGCCAGGTGCTGACTGCGATGCCTTCTAGTAGCCAAGTCTGCAAGCTAGGTGTCGTGGATGGAAGCATTTGTTAGCTAAAGTAGGAACTACTAGAAATTATCGTCTTCAGCCCTTACTTGAATTAAAACAGATAACACACACTAATACAGCCATCACAATTGACACCGGTTATCAGACAGATTCTACACACACCCAAAGTACACGGGACTACATGACCGCGTTGTCGCAGCCCCTAAACTAAGGAACCAACCAACCAACCAACCAACCAATTTTCCTTCACATGACTACAGAATATAATGTTTACCTTTTGTGATCTGCAGTATTAACAGAACATTCTCTTTTGATTCCAGGTAAACACAGTTCCAGTCACAGACAGTATCTCTGAGTGAAGGTTGGTGCATGTTTATTCACTGGTTATTTCAGCATGTGCCTTAGGAATATCATCACGACTTGGGTTAAGGCTGTACATATTATACATCGAATTGTTCAAACAATTTTGAATACGAATATTTGGTTCAAACATACGAACCCGACTATTCAGCCAATAATCGAATGATTTGACGAACAATTCGAATCACTCAAATGTCGAATAATTATAATAATCATAGAAAAAAAAGAGAATATAAGTAACGAAAAATTAAGAAAGAAACAGAGAGTAAGTGAAGCTTGTTTTGAATGATATTTATTTATAAGAATCTATCAGGCTGAATGGGGAAGGGGTTAACCCCCATCCCACCTCTTGGTTTCGCTCCTACTTCGAACAACTCGTCCACTGAACATACTGTATTTCTTTACACAAATTGCTGTAATTTTCGGGTACTTGCAAGGGAAGTATCAGGTAAGACGGATTGAAACCTATCTTGAAACTTCGTGGACGCAATCGTTGTAATTGAAGAGGACAAAGTGCGGAAAATCAGCCGCCAGATTGAACTGCAAGGCTCCGAAATCATGTGGAGAATCTCTCATATAAATCAATGGGAAGTGGGGAGTACCGTACATGTTGGAAGGGACAGCCTTGACGGACCAGGCGCTCAAGGCCGATGGGAAGTAGCGTAGGGGTAAACGAAATTATTACATAATCACTTAACAAATAACAAAAATCAACGTATTTTACTCTCTACGCTTCTTTCCAGCTGACGGATGGCGAGAGCGAAGCTACCGCACTGCGACACGTAGGGGTATTCCCCTGACCGGGGGTATTTTTGTTCTACTTATCAAATTAGCAGAAGCCTTACCTTGTTCAATGAATACTTCTATTCAGATCATAAGGAGGTTCAAAAAATATTTTTGATAAAAAAAAAGTAAGACTTTCGTCAATTGGTCGTACATTTCCTGTGCTTCTTTTGCCTCCGAAGCAACTCAGGAAACTGCAACATTCTCTCTCTCTCTCTCTCTCTCTCTCTCTCTATATATATATATATATATATATATATTACGGTAATTGATGTCCCTAAAGGCTCGGCCACACACAAAGCGGTCTGTCGCGGCGAGAAGCGATCCAGCAGTCGTCGCGCGGTCCGCGATATGGTGACGTCACATAGGACGCGATACCTTTGTGTGAGCGGCCCAGTCTGGTCTCTTCCTTCTGGAGAATATGTATTGTGTTTTCATTAGTATTGTTTGATATTATTATTGAGTATGAGCTTGGACGAAGAACAACTCCTCCTATTTGCTTTGCAAAACACAAAGAAGAAAAGACAATGTTGGGTGCATGACATCAATAAGAAGAGAGTGCTGCAATTAGGAGAAGAGCACCGCTTATATATCGAACTTGAGTCACATGAAGATAGGGTTTTCAGGTAGCCTATTTTCGTATGTCGCGAGAATGTTTCGAGGAATTGCACGATTCCATGCTTCAGCCTTCTTTAACACATTTTTATAACGTTCGTGTGAACTGTCGAACAAAATTGTGTATTTACGCACAGTTTCAATTAGTACAGTACAGCTGGAATGGTTTTGTTCCAAAAACTGTGCTATGGTTGGCTTTTTGTAAATCGTTAGAAAAGCACAAAAATAGCTTAACTATAAATTTTAGAATAATTTGCACGATCATTTTGTCGGAAAACTAAAAAAAAAAAACATTTAAAAGCGTTTTTCTCTGAATCGACGTATTTTAAAGAAAAGTTTTTTGAACAAGAAATGTAGAGGACATTGTCACCTACAATTCGTCTCATTGAGGTCATGTCATACGTTTTGAAATGCAGAAGCTAGGTGGCGCCAACGTTTCCAAAAACGTGTTTTTCCGCTTTTTGTCCTAGAAAAAATAGTTTTTTTTTTCCAGAAAAGAGTGAATCAGAAATTTGTTCCTCTCAAAATTGTCTGCAACATTTACTTAAACGTTTGTTTCCTCCGACTTACCGTTCCAAAGTTATATCGCAGCAAATGCAACGCTGCGTAGTCAAGGCTACTATTGTTACTGCGGAGAGAGCGGTGGGCATAATTTAGACAGGGACCGGTGTCGGACAGCTGCCTAAGGCTTGGTCAAACAGGACGCGGGCTGTGTTTGTTAATTAGCTCAAACAATCATATATATTTCAATCGCAACGTATCAATCATAACTGTACACATATTAACCTTTGTGCCATCTGAATAGCACAATTTTCACACTTCGGCAGACTATAACTTTGGAACGGTAAGGCGGAGGAAAAAAATGTTTCAATAAATGAATGTAGACAATTTTGAGAGGAACAAATTTCTGATTCGCTCTTTTGTGAACAAAACATTTTTCTTGGACAAAAAGTGAAAAAACACTTTTTTGGAAACTTTGGCGCCACCTAGCTTCTGCATTTCAAAACGTATGACATGACCTCAATGAGACGAATTGTAGGTGACAATGTCCTCTACATTTTTGTTTAAAAAACTTTTCTTTAAAATACTTACATTTAGAGAAAAACGCTTTTCAATGTTTTTTTGAGTTTTCCGACAAAATGATCGTGCAAATTATTCTAAAATTCAGAGTAAAGCTTTTTTGTGCTTTTCTAACGATTTACAAAACGCCAACCATAGCACAGTTTTTGGAACAAAAGTGTTTATTTTTTCTGTGCAGCTGTCCTGTACTAAATAAATACTTCAGTTTGGTCACTCATCACAATCGAAGGCGGCACGGCGGTCAGGCGGGCAATCTGTAAATTTGTACAACCGGGCGCTCGTTGTCGCGACAAAGACTAGCGGGTGAAGGACGGTAGACCGCGTTCTGTGTGCCAGGGTTGATGCAACTTTGGGTAATACAACAGGACCGCCTGACCGCCTCGGTCAAATATCTCTTCCCGCCGCGAAGGATCGCTTTCTGTGAGACCGAGCCTTTCGTCTCTGACATCGTATTTCTTTTTTCATTTTTTTATACGGATAAATCGTGATGTAATCAGAAACATTAGGTATTGCTTTGTGATTGCGTAATACAAGTAACATGGTACTTCCCAACCGTGATGAAATAGGGTAGCTTAAAGCGTATAAGAAAGGTCATAGGATCCCTCCGTAACGGCGGGTGTTATTACCAGTTGTGCCCACTTG
This sequence comes from Meconema thalassinum, assembly GCA_946902985.2. Lineage (NCBI taxonomy): Eukaryota > Metazoa > Arthropoda > Insecta > Orthoptera > Tettigoniidae > Meconema > Meconema thalassinum. Next base: position 113,152,461 of record OX336393.1, read on the forward strand.
ATGACCACGCTCGGAGACTTGAGGCTCTGCTCGTACTGCGGCTTACCCTCCTGTTGGAGTGTCGTCAGTCGTGACGGCACTGAGTGGATGCTGGGGTCCATGCTGTCAACAAGATCAGAAAATATCAATACCCTAGAAAACAGGGGTTCCCAACCTGCGAGGCGTGAAGTGATTTCCAGTTATTTAAAAAAACTCGAATATTACAATTTTGTATAATAAACATTTTGCGAATCTCTCCAAGTGATTGTCGCGCCAAGTTAATCGTTCAAAAGCACTGGTAATTGCCGAATTTCGGCACAAACCTTTGGGGAGCCGCAAGGTTGGAGGTGAAATAAGGAATTTGCTGTGTTGTAAGAGCAAAATCAAGCCTGAGAGCAGATGAGCGAACAAGACCACTCAATGCACGTTTAATTGGACACTTTGTGGACCTACTTGCGTGAAAGTAAACTGTGACCTTACGTGACATGTTTCAACTCATCAACGATGTATAGTAGTTGCTTTCATTTTCCAGTATTATTGTTACATACAAGGTTTTATAATGTTTTTAAATATTCCATTATGTAGTGTTATTAGGTTAGGATATCCTCCAATTCAGTTTATCGATGAGGTTATAGAAGCGGGGGTGGGGGGTGGAATGACAAGTCGTATCTGAAAAGGGGGGGGGGGGAGGGCATCAGCTGGCAAAGATTGGGAACCACTGCCCTAGAACTACAACACATACAATAACTGCAATTATTACCTGATGGCACATGCGTAAGCAACGATTTCTAATCTCAATCTTGTTGGAGACGTCATCCATATGATGCACATGTGCTGCAGCATGGTTAAGAGTTGACCAACGTTCCCTTCTCTCGTTGCTAGGGAAATGTTCACATCGACTCCTTATGTAACTGTAGCAGTATTGCACGTTAGTGTCTCCCAGAAGCACAGCAGCAGTGACCTCCTCCACTACCTTCCTTCCTTTCCCCTCACCTCTCACGGGTTCGCGCATGTTTGCGCCATTGCTATCTACCTTCATTATAACATCTGTCGTAGAGCACTGTTATCAAGTCAGCTCCGTAGGAACGTACTTGGGATCTTGATAAGATGCGGTGCTCACGCTTAGTTATTATTGAATGGAGGACCCGTTGCATTGAAGAAATGACCCTACTACGAGAGGTATTACCAGTCAGTTAGGTAATTACATGGGGGAAGAGTCTGGTGCCTATGAGCTAGGCTCCTTTTACTCTATTATGAGGATTTTAAATTTTTATTTGGGGTTTTAGAATGATTTTATACTTTTATTTGGCCACATATTTTTAATGGTAAGGTTTTATGTTTTGTTTGGGATTTAACTAAAGCTTTGGTTTCATGCAGAACTATACAGCCTATTTTCATATATCCTACGTATGTTAATTGCCTCTATCAACATACAAACTTTCAGTTTGATTGCTATAATAGATTCGTAGATATTGAGAAGAGTCTAAATATTTCGGATGGTTGCCATGTTGGATTTGTATATATGTAGGTCTTAGAGTTATGTACTACAACCTGTGACAATCAAGTTCGGTGAATAGTCCTATACTATCAACATAGATACAATGCACGACAGTGACCCTATTGTCCTTCGAAATAGTCCCCTCCCGTTAATATGCAATGTTGAGATCGGCGATACATGTCCTGGAAACTTTTCAAGAAGGCGTCCTTTGGGATGGTGTTCAAAAGGTTTGTCACGTTACCGAAAAGTTCGGTGAATGGGTCTGTATTACGAACGGATTGTTGGCTTACCTGAAACGGCTGTTACTGTCCTTCGAAGTAATCCCCGTGGATGGTTATGAACTTCTGAGAATGTCTGTACAAGTCCTGGAAACTCTTTAGGGATAGCATTCAGTTGGGTCGTTACATTACGTTGGATGTTCGAAATGTTCGAAAACCTCTGGCCCTTCAGGGCTTTTCGGTGACCCTGGACCCCGCCACTCCATACTTTGACGCTTAACTTCGGGATCGTACCTCAGACACCAGATCTTGTCGCCCGTGGCGATGGTTTTCAGATAAGCCATTCCATTCCACAGAACATTCACCATTCTCACTGCCACCCGCCAAACAGATGTGCATGGTAGGTTGCATAAATTTATCCTTCTCACTGCAACCTGCCGAACAGGTGTGCATGGTAGGTTGCATAAATTCATCCTTCTCAACATGCACTGTATCAAACAGGTCTTACACGTTGCGTTGTGTGACGCCAATGTTGCCAGGTCGACCGTTCTGACTTTATTCACCGAAACCGAACGCAACGTGACGAGGCTTTTGAACACCATCCCAAAGGACGCCTTCTTGCAAAGTTTCCAGGACATGTATCGCCGATCTCAGCATAGCATGGTTACGGGAGGGGACTATTTCGAAGGACAGTAGGGTCACTGTCGTGCATTGTTCATATATGTTGATAGTATAGGACTATTCACCGAACTTTATTGTCACAGATTGTATTATATGCAGATTATTGTGTAAGTGTAGTATTCAAACTTCAATCGCATGATTACGACACAAGAAATGAAAACCAGATTTTAAAATTTCGCACAGCTCCCATCTTGTGGTTATGAAAACAATTTAAATAAATTAGATGCCAGTGGATTATATTTGTATAATCATTTACAGTACCAAGTTTTACTGCGCTCGGATGGTTACATCGCGAGAAACGTCCATTTGAAATGAAAATCCACAGCCTGCTTCCAGTCTCCGACCGGGTCAGGAATGGAATGAATGAAGCCCCCATCTAGCGGCGAGGATATGAACTGTGCCGGCTGCCGAGGCCTGACGCACTCCTTGGGGCAATGATTAAATGAATGACAGATGAAATGAAATGATAGTGGAGAGTGTTGCTGGAATGAAATGTTGACAGGGAAAACCGGAGTACCCGGAGAAAAACCTGTCTGCCTCCGTTTTGTCCAGCACAGATCTCACATGGAGTGACCGGGATTTGAACCACGGACCCAGCGGTGAGAGGCCGGCGTGCTGCCGCCTAAGCCACGGAGGCTTAGAAACGTCCATTTAATTATTTAAATTTCACGTCGCGTCGCCGCCACGTTGGATTTGTGCTCACCAGGTTGTTGAAAGTCCCATAGGTGAATATATGTTCATAGCTTCTATCAACACACAAAATTTCACTGGTTTCCCATCTTCTTTCCCGGCAAATGCCTGGGTTGGTCCCTAACTACAGGCCACAGCCGCTACCTTCCAATTCTTTGTCCTTACATTCACACTTGCCTCCTCAGACAACATTCCACACGCGACTGTACTTGTAGCTCACCCCATGGGTGTCCGCATTGAAGCAGCTACAAACTCGGGCGAGCTGAACATGTCCTTGGATACTCCTGGCACTAAAAGCCATACGCTAAAAAAATCAGTTCGATTGCTGTCATAGATTAATAGATATTGAGAACCGTCCAAATATTTCGGATGGTCGCCATGTTGGATTTTTATTTACGTAGGCCATAGAGTTATGTACTGTTAGATGACGATTTTTGCGAAGGTTCGTTATCCAAACGTTCACTTCGATCGCATGATTAATACACAAGAAATAAAACTTAAATTTAAAATTGCGCACAGCCGCCATCTTGAGGTTATGTGAACAATTGAACTAAATTAGATGCCAGTGCATTACAATGTGTATAAACATTTACTGTACCTTATTTCATTGCGCTCAGTTGGTTAAATCGCGAGAAAAGTCTATTAAAAAGTTTCACCTTTGCTTGGCCGCCATGTTCGTTTTGTATTTTACAGGTTTTTGAAAGTATCATAAGTGAACTTTTTTGTAGTGCCCTTTATCACCTTACACAATTTCAGGGTGATATCGGTAATAGTTTCGGAGATATAGAATGCCGGTGAAATATTTCGCACCGAGGGCACTAATAATGCACTGAAAATAATAATATATATATATATAATGCAACTAATGCCTATATTGATGTATCTTTTTCTCAGAAACTAATAGTTATGTGTGGATAAACTAATTACTCTGTTCTATTATGATGATGACTAGAATCTTAACTCTTTAAGTTTTTGAAATTTGAAAAAAAAAAGTTTTCATTTTTCATGAAAATTTGGTGCTATTTATTACAGTTTCTCAGAAACTACTGAATCAATTTGAATAATCCTAGTCATCAGTACTCAATGGCATGGTTATACTGTGTATACAAAATATCAGCTTGATAGCCCTATACCCAATTTTGAGAAAAAGGTAGCCTACATATGTTTCAAAAAATATAGTTTTTTAGAAAATCTCAAAAAACATTATGACAGAGTCTGGAGTCTAACCTCAGTACATCCCAGGAAAATAATCATCCTGGGATTCATCCCCTCCCTTTGTATTCTTCTTTTTGAGCATCATCTTGGTTCTTAATTCCTTTTCCATTGCCTCAGCAGCTCTTATCAGCATAATATAAACGCTTCTGGTCGATGGGCTTCAATGACCCTAGACAGTTTTTCCCAACTCTCGCACCCATTTCCTTTAATACATGATTCCTTGTAGTGACACTATCATTAAATGTAAGTACTGCCTCTATTACCCCTATTTTTAAGGTCTCAAAATTAACTTGGTGGACACACCTTTCCTTACACAAACATCCTTCACAGCTGATAAACTATCACTCCTTTTTCAAACTTTACACAATGTATTTGTCTGTATAAAATCTGACATAACTTTTAAGCCTATAATTACATTGACAGCATTAGAATGTGATATAAACTCATCACTATCCTTATCAAGAAATTCATCTTTAGAAAGTTTTCATTTGGATGCACGTGATGGCTGTGAACTATCTTCAGAATACCACAATGAGAAGTTGGGTTAGAATCAACACTATCATGTGACTGCAACAAAGAATCACCGTTCACTGCTTTTATTATATTTACAACATGTCTGTTGCCAAAGAATTTACGTTTCGTATACACTTTCTGACTTCTACCCATGTTTTCAGAAGAAAAAAAAAACACTGTCGGGGAAGTAAATGAACAAACAAACAAACAATAATATCAACAAACTAAACCTGCATGGAAATAAAAGAAAGAACAAAACTAGTGACAGAATAGTCAACGTACTGTATGAATCTAAACTTTACCAAGCATAAATCAAATTTACCTAAGTGAAAAAATGATAATAATTATGATGAGTAAGAAAGTATTGAAGTGAAAGTGGGTGTGGCACTTGCACAGCAATAGCTGTGCAGTACTTATTTAAAAATTAATTTTCAAAGCTTAAATGTAAACAATTTACAATAAATTATACATAAAAATTATTCGCAAAAGAACGAGGAATTTTATTACGTTGAAAACTAGAAATGCATCATTTCATCAAATTACACTACACGGTTATCTTAACATATTCTAACCTTGGTCTATCCCTACAGTTCTTGTCCTCGACCCTTCCTTCCATTACCAAGTTTGCTATTCCTTTGTGTTGTGTCCTACCAACCTATCTCTTTTCTTCATTAGCAGTCTCCAGCAACACCCTCTTCCACTCATCTTAATATATCTTAATTTGTTACGCTATCTACCCATCTGATCTTCATCATTCTCCTGTAACACCGCGTTTCAAACGCTTCAATTGTCCTCTTTTCTGCTGCGCCAACAGTCCAAGTTTCACTTCCATAGAGCACCACGCTCCAGACAAAGGCTTTAAAAACGGACTTCCTAATTCCTAAATCTATATTAGATTTCAACAGATCTTTTTCTGTAGAAATGCTTTCCTTGCTTGTGCCAACGTACTTTTTATATCCTCTTTGCTTCGTCCATCACTGGTTATTTTGCTTCCTAAGGAGCAGAAATCTCCTACTTCCATAGGTTTTCACCAGCCAATTTTACGTCAATACGGGTTTCTGATCTTTCTTTCGACTGCATTCTATTATTTTTGTTTCACATTTATTGATTTTCAACATGATTTTTTTATTTGTAACGTTAAATTTTGAAGCAATTTTTTCAGTGTTGTCTGTACAAACTGTTAGTTGTAACTCTTCAGTCGGTCAACGCAAATTTGCCCCAATGACTGGGTGGGTGTACAATGTGTATAATATAGAAAGCGAATAAATAAGTAAATAAACACTCATGAAAAAATTACATGTATTAGTTATATAGTCACTATTAATGGGAAATTTACGAATATGCCTTTCGACCGTCAAGCGGTCATCATAAGATCCTGATAAGTTTTAAACTATATATACGAATACAAATATTATTTGGTTTAGTCTTATTATACGAGGGCAGATCAAAAAATAAGTTGCACTTCCCAGTTATGGCCATTTATTACACCACCTATACAATAGCAACACCCCTATAACGACATACAATGTAACGTCATTTTTCCACATAGTTTCCAAGAGACTCCAAACATTTCTGCGAACGCACAACCAACTTGTCGTTACCGGAAGCATAGAAAGTTCCTCCAGCGTTCTGCAACCACACGGAGACAGCGGCCTTCACCTCCTCATCGGTCTGGAAACGTCGACCACCGAGCTCCGATTAGAGCTTACCGAACATATGAAAGTCACATGGCGCTAGGTCGGGACTGTAGGGTGGATGTTGCCAGACCTCCCACTTGAATCGCTGCAGCAGTTTGCTCGTTTCGCAGGCCTTGCAAAGTGTTGCGTTATCGTGCAACAAAATCACACCGGAGCTCAATTTCCCCCCGGTGCTTCTCTTGAATCGCTTTACGCAACCGGTGCAACGTTTGACAATACGACGCCGGGTTGATCGTCGTTCCTTTCGGCATGAATTCCACGCATCTCATATTTGGAGTGAACGCCCAGTCGACGCGCCATTGCATTTGGCCGCTATTCACACCATACAAGACGGGACACCACAGCGACCTGCCTAACAGACGTGTGGGTAGTGTCTGTCCCTTTCTCCGTTGTGCCCACGTTTGTTACACACAGCGCAACTAACCTTTTGATCCACCTTCGTATCTAGTATAATGAGTCTTATCAATGTTAATATTACGATTCGCTGTTATATAAGGTTAGTTTGTTTTATACGGTTTGTGAACTACGTATGAGTATTAGCATGTATGTATGGTTAGTAAAATTACAACAAGCACTTGAAATCTATTGTGTATATACATACTTATCTGCTTCACAGCACGTTTGATGTGCAGGTGTACGCTGTAAGCTTCTCTACTTAGGATGTTTATTTAGTTATTTGTGGTATACATTGTTCCCCCGCACAGTCATTTGGTCAAATTTTTGATGACTGACAACGTTACTATCAATGAATTATTTCCTCTGGTAAATCGGCTAAGATGACAAAGTTATCAGCAAATGTCATTGTTGAAATTATTTCTCCTTGAATCTTTACTCCTACTTTACATTTTGCTCCAATTTCCTTCATTGCTTGTTCAATGTATAGATTGAAAAGTATGGATGATAAGTTGCAGCCTTGCCTTACACCTGTCTGAATACCAGCTTCTCTCTCGTGTCCTTCGGCTCGAATAACTGCTGTCTAGTTTCTGTGTAGATTGTAGAGCACCCTCTTATCTCTGGTTTGGTTGGTTCCTCAGTTTACGGGCTGCGACAACGCGGTCATGTAGCCCCGTGTACTTTGGGTGTGTGTAGAATCTGTCTGATAACCGGTGTTGATTGTGATGGCTGTATTAGTGTGTGTATCTGTTTTAATTCAAGTAAGGACTACAGACAATGATTTTTTCAAGTAATTCCTACTTTTGCCACCAAACGCCACCGTCAATGACCAACTAGTTCATAACTTAGTTACCAGATGCCACCGCAGTCGTCACTTGACGACGAACGTAGGAACCTAAGAGCGTTAGTCAAATGTTTAACGTATGTATAATTTAGCTTCCCGCAGGTGTAATTAGTGGAAGGTTCTTTAACATGCCATAAATCTATGACATGAGACTGCCGGCTTTACTTCCCCTCCAGTCCTTTTAAAAATGTAAAACAACTTACTCCAATCAACTTTATGAAAAGCCTTTTCTAAATCTACAAGTCTGCGAAGGCATTTGATGTCGTAACGCATGACATGCTACACCATAAATTAGCTTCGACGAAGATTGATAGAAGAGTAATTTTATGGATCTAAGAATTTTTGACGGGTCGTTCCCAGAAAGTGAAAGTTGAAGGCCGATTCTCGGATGAAATTACCGTAACGTCGGGTATCCCTCAGGGCAGCGTAATCGGAACTTTGTTATTTTTGGCGTTTATAAATGACTTGCCAAATGGGATTCGCAGTGACTGTCGATTGGTTGCGGATGATTGTGTAATATATCGAAAGATACATGACTCACAAGACAATGCAGTACTTCAAGATGAGCTGAACCTGGTCTATAAGTGGGCGATTGAAAATAAAATGAAAATAAACACAAGAAAATGTAGTCTAATAAAAATAGGGAAAGTGCGAAGGCAAGATTTTCAACATAACATTGGCTCGGAAATACTTGTAGAAGAAGATTCTTGCAAATATTTGGGCGTTCACGTAAGAAATGATATGAAATGGAGTAGTCATATAGGATGTGTAGTTTCTAAAGCTTACAAATCCCTGCACTTTGTAATGAGGGTATTAAAAGGAAGTAGTACCTCTGCTAAAGAATTAGGATATTTGTCACTTGTAAGACCTATTCTGGAATACGCCTCGGCGGTTTGGGATCCATATCAAGTAGGGCTCATAACTGAGTTGGAAATGGTGCAAAGAAAGGCCGCTAAATTTGTGCTCAGTGACTTTAATCCCAGGAGCAGTGTGAGCCGTATGTTAAAGAAACTTGGGTGGGAATCACTTGAGGCTAGGAGGATGAAATCTAGACTCTGCGCTATGTACAACGCGTATACAAATCAACCAGCCTGGCGTGAGCTTAGCAAACGTATGGAAAAGCCTACTTACATGGGTAGGAGCGATCACCCTTTCAAAGTTAAGGGCCGACCACAGCGAACAAATTATGGTAAATATTCTTTCGTAAACCGTGCCATTGATAATTGGAACTCTCTACCTGCCGCAGCCTTAGAGCCTTTTCCCAAACATATAGGTGTGTTTAAGAAAAGACTGACTATTTGTGTAAATACTCCAGTTTAATTGTTATTGAATTGTTATGTACAATTAGCCTATTTATTTGTTATGTATATCTAATTTGCCACCGGGGGACACACCCCCAATTGCAAATAAACGAATGAATGAATGAATGAATGAATGAACGTTCTTTTACGGGACTACATGACCGCGTTGTCGCAGCCCCTAAACTAAGGAACCAACCAACCAACCAACCAACGTTCTCTTATCTTTATTCTACCGTTCCAAGATCTGCTGGAGACTTAGTACAGCTTCTCTTGTTCCTACGTTTCACCTGAAACCAAATTTGTATTTTCTCAACTCGGTTTTTCATGTATGAAAAATATAGGCCTATGAGATCACCTTTTGTCCTTGTGTGTGTGTGCGTATGCATGCGTAAATTAAGTAATGTAAGTGTATATATACCGTACTCAACACTATCACACTATGCTCCATAAAGTTTCGACCAGCACGGAAAACCTCTTCCACTAAAATAAGTCCTCTCGGCACGCCGGAAGGCGGAGGTATATTTCACCGGACAAACTTGGGGATAGGCGAAAATAGGCAGAATATGCAGGTTTTCGTAGAAGGATCAGACCTCATTTATTGCGGGAAAGTATTTTATAATTGGAGCTCAATTAACATTGTTTTTCGTCATTTTATGCATATTTTAAACATTTTATTGTCTTATGGGGACGGTAATCTTCTTGTCATTTGGGGTCCATTTTTATACTTGTGGTCACACTGTCCTTATGCAAGGTTTCGACACTGATATGTAACTATGTAACGGTCTGTTACTTCTTTACGCAAAATTATATCTCCCGCAGAGATTTTGGCTGGTTCCTCAGTTTAGGGGCTGCGACAACGCGGTCATGAAACCCCATGTACTTTGGGTGAGTGTAGAATCTGTGTGATAAACGGTGTGAATTTCGATGGCTGTATTAGTCTGTAATTCAGGTAAGGATTGCAGACGGTCAATTTCAAGCAGTAGTTCCTATTGTTGCTACCAGATACCACCGTCAACGACACCTAGCTGTGAACTTGGCTACTAGATGCCACCGCAACCAGCAACCCGCAATGAACGTTGGAACTTCCCCTCCAAAGGAAAGCATACTGAGGGATTTTTAGCGCTCTTAGAAAATCCGACAACTTCGGCCGGCTTTGAACCCGCGACCTTGGGCACAGAAGTTCAGCATGCTACCAGTTACGTCACCGAAGCCGCTTCACACTTAGTCAGATGGAAATCTGAAACTGATCTCGTGCAAGTGCGTTGTCATGGCAACGTCTGATGGCTCATCCCTCATCAATTTAGTAGTGTTGCCATGGCAACCACTAATAGCTCTTGGCATTTTCTTATAATTCCGAAATAATTTTTCTCATTCCTTGGCGTAATGGTGGGTCATATCAAAAATTCTTTCAGACAAACGTTTTAGGTATTTATTAGGGGAATATTGTCCATTTTGTACGGTTTTGATATTATGCCTATTAAGAGAGATATGATTAATGTTTCCCGAAAAACCCACTTTTTCCCACCCCTTTGGTCAATGGTTGGTGCTATAAAAAAAACTCTGCAAACATAAATTTTTGGGCTTTATCCGACACATAGTATGAACATTGAACGGATTCGATATTTCACATATTAAGAGAGTTATAGCAATATTTCACTTTTTCGAAAAAAGCCCCCCATTTTCACCCCCTTCGACCGATTTAGCCCAGTAACGAACTCGACCGAGATTTTATAGGTATACATATTCGGTAAAAAAAATCAGAGTGATTGGTGCAAAATTACGGCAGTCATCGTGTCCACAAGAAACTGATATACATATATATACATAAATTATATATAAACTTTTGAACTGACGGTGGTTTTGGGGTCTGGGGGATGTGAAACGCGAAGATATGTCGAAATTTTCCGGAAGTCGAAACATGGTACCCATTGCAATAGTTAGCTTTCTAATGAAATCTACCTAATACACACGCTCTTCAGCAGTAAGCATTCCCACTCTAGTGAGTCTCTACCTTAAAAGACAGTATGGAATTAAATGTAGTATTTGCCTCTCACTGGAGTGCGTCAGGCCCACAGATTACCTACTACTACAGATAGCCGACAGCCATGCTAATTCTTGGCACCTAAGACTTCAGCGCTGTCTGGTGTATGACCGCGGTACTAGTTGAGCACGGCTGTGCGGGTAGCCTACCCCACCCCTTCCCCTCGTTCCGCTAAATATTCTTGTCCTAACTGCTCTGCCCACTTCAATGTTCCGAAAATCACAATCTTCCCAATACTTATAGCACACGTTTTTAAGTGTGGAGATAATAATATGATCTACACGAGATAAATCACATTCAAAATAGCAATAACAGTTTTTTTTAATAATACCAAAGTGGGAAATTGTGAATTCCGGAACTCTGAAATGAGCAATCACAGCATTTAGGACATGACCTCATCAATAATTTACATGTTTACATTTCTTTCAGTTGCAATTGGAGCATATTGCATTGACAGGAATTAGGCTACTATAAGGTCTGCAGCATATTATTACTCAATTTAAAAAAAATGGTCCCTTCCAATTAACCACTGTAGGCCCAATTATAACCGATTAGTTCCGAGATTAAACTAGAAAGTAAAAGTACTGGGAAGGGAGAATATTCATATCTTAAAATGCTTGATGCTGTTAACAATAACAGTAAAATGTTAAGAGAGAATGCTAAGTAAACAGGTGGTGTAACCAGATCACACTAAAATTGTTAGTGTACTTAGTGCCAAATTCATTGGGAGACTGAAATTTCAGAAAAATAATTGGATATTACAAAATGTCTATACAGTAGTTCATTTCATATTCCCTTTTAAAATATATCCAGTTCACCAATTTTTACAGGGTGAAATACAGTAAGTACATCAAAAAAATCATCGCACACTAATACAGTAAATTCTATGACATCCTGTTAAGGGGAAAGGAGAAAAAGGACTTTCAACTAAAAACAAGAAAAACACTCAATACTGCTAGAAATAATCATGTTTTATTTAAAAAGTTGTCAACGAAGAAAAATAACAGCGAGAGCCAAGATCACACTTAGCAAAAATACAGAAATCAAATCTGGTCCTCCTAAAAGTACGTGTTGAGGCATGTTCCTTTCTTCTTTCTTGCCAAGGCATAACAGTAGGCTATAGCACAGGATAATGAACCTCTTCCCTCCTTTATGCCATGGTTAACACTGATGAACAGCAAATTCCTACAACACATGCAAGTTTGTATGTTGAAACAGTAAACTTAATAAAATATGTAATGCTTCAAACGGAGAACTTGAATTTGCTGATATGTGTATGGTTGGTTACTATAACTACATTTTAAAAGAATCTCTTGTTGTAGAATCATTGTGTTGTTGATATTAATTCATTTAGCCCCATGTATTTGGAAGTATGTAGGATTTGTATGATAATCTGTGTTATTGTAGTATCTGTAGTAGTGTGTACTGCTCGGGTCTAAGCTGCGTGAACCTGAGAGAAATGTGCATCGCAGAAGTATTGACGAGTGATGAGGTTCCTTGGTCCGTGCATAGTACAGAACCAAATATATTGGTCGGTGACTCACTCATTCGTAACACCACAGTGGTTTGAGCAACAGCCCTAAGTTAGCATTATTGGAATAGAAAGGAATACCAGATATCACGGCGGGCAGTTGACAGGCCCTTCTCTTCTCGCCTGACCCTCCCCTGCTCTTTCTCCTCACCCCGCAAGTTCACAGAACATGGAAAATGGACCCGAGCAGTATAGCCTACTTTTTGTAATTCAGGTGACGAGTGGAAAGGAGGCAACCATTGCCTTAAGTTAGGATCAATCCCAGCGTTAGCCTGGAGTGGAAGTGGGGAAACCACGGAAAACCACTTCGTGGATGGCCGAGGTGAGAATCGAACCTACCTCTTCTCAGTTCTGGTTCACGAAGCTGATTGTGAGTCGTTCCAACCCTCAGACCAGAATTAAATTACTTGGAAACTAGCCCAGGACCTTAGGAGTGGCACCTACCACACCACAATGTGGTATTATGGTAGCACTGAATGAAAGTAGAACGAGTGATAACATTCTCCATAAGGGGCAGATGGCCAGGTAGTTCCGCCCCTTGAAAGAACAATAACTCACTACCTATAGGTATATTTTCCAGAGTTGGAATCTGACAATTCAGCACCACTGGGCAAAAACAGCTGACGACTAGATCGCTCGCATGGCTTGTTGCCACGGAAACTATACAGCGCTGCCAATTTGAATGAGGCTATTTCATCACGTGCTTGTCGCCGATCAGTCGCTTGTTTGGTTGCCTCCAGTGCACACTCACCTTGCTGCGTTTCATAATCTGTTGTTTTAATGAGTTATAATTGTTTGATTTAATTCGTTAATTACTTTTTCATGTAGGATTTATACTTATTTATACTTTATACTTATATTTATACTTATAATTCATTAGAGACCGTTATTTATGTATGTAGCAGTGTTAGTGTCAGTTCTGAGCATCAGACGAAACATTAATTCCATTCAGTCGCGCGCAGGAGCGTAGGCTACCGCCTCTGCTCTTGTAATTAGTAAGACTACTGTGATTAGCTTCTGTCTTCTAAAGGGTGACTTAATAGTCTACACAATGAGCCTATATTTTGTAATACAATTGTGTGTTACTTGTGACTTGAAACTTATTCTACAGGAAATATAAATAACAAAAAATCACGGAAACAATCACGTGTTGTCGTTTCGCTTTGATCATTTTTGCTTTATGATAGTATTCGTAATATTGTTATTGCTATTCATTTCAATAATTTAGGCCTCTCCTCAATTTGAGGGGCTAATATTTTGTTTTACAGTTTGCACCGAACAGATTTAAGCATTGGTTTGTTTAAGATTTTTGAAAACCATCTGAATAAAAATGTAATAAATGTAATAACGGTGCTAATGATATTATGAGCATGAGGAAAAGAGCGGGAGGATGGAAGTATGCGCGTGGTAGCCAGCAGCATTCGTGGCACCGCTGCCTTTAGTTCAACAGTTCTCCGCCGAACTGTCAGATCCCTACTCTGGATAATACACCGATAACATTCTCTATAGTACATAAATTAGCCAAAATACCTTATGAAACGACGAGAAATAAATCAGGGAATGAAGTTTAAATAGATGTTTCCTCCTCCGCTCTCTGTGACCCACCCAACCATCCCAAAAAGAATCACGACTTATATAGGCAAAATTACAGCTGTGGCTGTCATTGTTCACATCAACTATCATCAAAACAGTACTACCAACCTCTCCAACACCTGACCATTCTAACCTTCGTTTCGTCCATTCCAATGGTTTTTGACAATGGTTACAGCCTAACGCGTCCAGATCAATGATTATTTTATCAACAGTGATTTTGTATGCCACTTTTTTTTTTATCAACAGTGATTTTGTATCCCACATGTTGGCAACAATTTGTGCGCCTCAGTGTGGACCTTGTTGACAGTTGAATGAGATGCAAGCGCTGTCGGAACATGGCAGCCGTTTTTAAAAGAGCAAAATATAGAAACACATATTTACATACTGGGCGCCAGGGTATGTTGTCCGCAGTGCCTACAAGCTGCTGCGAGAGATTAATTCACCAGTTACGTTGGCAGCATGGCTGTCGCTTGTATCATAACAAACAGTAAACTTTATACTCACCCAGCCATTCATAACATACTGTTGCACTCTTCCAATAATCTAACTATACGCACTGACGATTTCGACAGCTCACAGCCCACACATGTGGCCTTCGCCCTATCAGGGACACCGTACTGCGAACTAAACTGATGACGCAACCTCTCGCATCTGCAGAGAACATTTCCTGGCACCCTGAACCTTAGCACATATATATGATGTACAGTAGTGACCAGGGTTCCTAATTTCAATAGGCCTACGTAATATCGCCCAGAAGATGAAACAGGGAGACAAGGTATGTAAAAGTCACATTCATGTCTGATGCAAGTGTATAAGCTGCGTTCTACTTTCATTCAGAATTAATACCTAGGTAAAGTAACATGTGGGAATAAATATACTAGCTAGCCTATATCAACCATTACTTTGGCATATAATAAACCAATTATATTTGTCTTGTATCCATCTCGCTGTTACAGAAAATCATTGCCACTAATTACAAGAATATAATCGGCCCCTTATAGAGAATGTTATCGCTCGTTCTACTTTCATTCAGTGCTACCTTAATTCTGAATGTAAGTGGAACGCGGATTATACATTTGCAGCAGACATGAATGTAACTTATACATACCTTGTCTCCTTGTTTCATCTTCTGGGCGATATTACATATTGAAATTAGGAACCCTGGTCACTACCGAACCTCATGATGTGCTAAAGTACGTAAATATGTTTTACTATTTATTGATATTTTAAAAACGGCTGCCATGTTTAGACAGCGCTTGCATCTCGTTCAACTGTCATCATCGCTCACTCTAGCAGCACGCACCAAGGCGCACACATTGCTGCCAACATGCGAGATACAAAATCACTGTTGATAAAAAGAACTGGGATACAAAATCACTCTTGATCAAAAAAAGTAGTTCATCGGGATGCGTTAGGCTGTAACCATTATCAAAACCAATGTTGTACGAAAAAATTATACATATTTATTACAGCGGAGCGATATACTGCATAATAATTACAGAGCATATAACAAAAATAACTCATTTCAGCCGTGGGAAAAAAAAATCATTACAGAGAAATGAAAATATTGCACACACTAGCCTAATTAGGAGCAGTGAACCGAGTGCTGCACACTAGAGACTAAACTGGGCACTTCTTTGTTTGGCAGTACTGTTATGGTACTGTTTTGAAGATGATTGATTTGAACAATGGCACCCACAGCTGTAATTTTCGCTAGCCTATAGCCTATATCCTGTGATCCTATTTGGGATGGCTGGGTGGGTCACAGACGGCAGAGGAGGAAAATTCTATTAAAACATCGCTCCCTGATTTATTTCTCATCGTTTCATAAGGTATTTTGGCTAATTCATCTATTATAGAGAATGTTATCGCTCGTTCTATGTTCATTTAGCGCTACCTTTATTTTAGTAAAACACAGAAGCTATTTATTAATGTAATGGACATCTATGATTGATCCAACCCATAGGACTGCCTTCCTCATCTTTCAATAAATAACTAAAATTTTAAGCCTGTGATTAATGTAACTAATCCACATGTGAGTCCACATGGGTTACTGATACCCAAAATTCCTCCAGCTTGATATTTGGGGAGTGGGTGTAGGTGGGAGGTATACCTCACCCCACACAAAAAACAAAATTGAACCACATATTAGGCCTACACACATCATCCAATAAAAATAACTAGCTTCATTAAGTCAAGGTTTTGGATCAAGACATCTTACTAAAAAAAAAAACTTCAAACATGGTAGTTGTCAGATTGGCCGAGTGAGTAGACCTAATTAGACAGTAATTACAAGTTTCGAACACTTCAAGTCGCTTACAAATTGATTAGGTTATGTTAGTCTCATCGTAGTCATTGTAGGCCTACATGTTACAGCCCACATGCTGTACGATTAATTCAAGTGTACAAAATTAATGAATGAATTAATAAAACAGTGCATTCTACTCTGGGCAGTGAAGGTCACACTTCACCCATCTAGGGCTGAGATGTAGAACTACAGTAGTTACAAGTACTGCCAGTGACAGCGAGACAGAGGTTATCGAGAGGGTGCGCACGATAGTCCCAAAGTCTATTTTACAAAACAATTAATTTTCTTTTTTAACAGTTACAGCTGAGAGCTGACTGTAGGATGATCACAGCATTGCTGACTATTTCTGAACACGCAATAGCGGTATAGTGCTCAGAGCGAGGGGCAGAACAAGATGCGTCACATTTTCAAGCTTTAGCACGCTTCCTTTTCAAGATCGAATTGTTTGTGGAGTTTTCATGTGGACACTGCCGTGAGTATAGAAATGTGGGAACTCTAAACCAAGATATATACTGGGAGCATAGCGCCCCCAATGGGGGGCTGCAGCAACTCTGGAGGTTGGAGATTTGAGATTTGATTCCCCGCACTGACAGAAGCTGTCCTGAGAGTTGTTTTTCCATACTCCCTCCCAGTGGCGATTACTCCATGTAGGACGTGAGGATCATCACTTTAAATTTAATTTAAATAGTGCCATCAAAGGAACCTGACTAAATAATTACAGAATAGCCTAATTATTGATACATACCTTGAGTCATCAACTGAGAAGCGATGAAAGGAGCGTATCTCCAACCTCTACTTTTGCAGCCAAGAACACAAGATTCTGAGTGATGTTTTTCCATAACCTACACACAAAATATACAGAATGAGGTCCAGAAACCATGAAATACAAAATCTAACAACAACAAAATTAAATTCATTAAATCTAGCTTTCTACGACTACGGAAGTCCACAAATAATAATGCATGGCTCTCATAAGAATCCTATCGATAATATCAGCACTCTCTTAAGAAATCAATTGAATAGTACATAATGCATTATCGGTTCTTACCTCAGAAATTGAAATACCGGTACTGGTTTACAGGTTACATCCAATTGAAAACGCCAAGATTACGGCACTTCTTTTTCACAGAACATCAAGAAACACATGTATTTAAGGCGATTGATATTGATAATTGTTGCTGAAAGGGGCCTACCATCTAGGTTATCGCCCCCTATTTAAGGCGAAATCAATCGAAAACTCTCGGGAAGAAATATTGCTGTAATGTACAGAAAATGTAAATACACCGCCATGTTTGAATAGAAGTATTTCGCAGGAAGGCAATGCCGCCAACCGACAAAAATTATGTTTATTTAATGATAAGTGCCGTAATTATCATCTGTGAGCAAGATAATTGCAAGGAAATGTCAATTAGGAATTATGTGTATATTTATTGACTAAATATAGGGATATATTTGCAATTCAATTAAAACGTGTATCATGCATATGTTGGCAAGACGATATACAGCGCTTAATCCGCTCCTTACGTCTGGCCGCGCTACTACACCGATGGTACCAAATAATCCCTATCTGGTTGACACCCCCTGGTCAGGCCTCGGCAGCCGGCACAGTTCATATCCTCGCCGCTAGATGGGGGCTTCATTCATTCCATTCCTGACCCGGTCGGAGACTGGAAGCAGGCTGTGGATTTTCAGTGGATTTTCATTTGCCTCTCACTCGCACTCCTATGTCCTGCAATTAGCTTCGTCCTCTTCTACGCCGGCGATGTTGCCATTTCCCAATAATTGAAAGTGAAAAATCTAAGAATATCTTTGCGTGGTCTTATAGAGAATTTTCCGCGCTTTATGATGATGTAAAAATAAAAGCCATAAATAATTAACACATGACCCAATTTTCACAATTACGATATTTTAGCGCGAATCTATATTTTGCGGATATAAAACTTATCACGCCATAGAAAATGAACTAATTATCGCAACAGATCAAGAATTTATTTTTAGCCTACTTTTCACATTTTGCAAAAATGAGGAAAATGTAGACTTATGAGATCGGGCAAATGTGTGTCTGTCTGTCTGGCTGTGTGTGTGTGTGTGTCCCCACCCTATCAACTCCTAAACGGCTGAAGCAATCGAAACAAAATTTGGTAGGAGTAAAGATCTATACCTGAATATCTCACGGCCATATTTGAAAATGATATCAGTGCTACCAACTGCTGAAAAATCACAATTGAAATTTGAGCTCCATGTTGGATATCTTGGAACGTATGAATGGGAGCTATTTCAAAATTGGCACACGTATAGATAATAATATTGCAGTTTACATTCCAGGAGGCCATTCATGGCAGTGTTGCCAAAATGATTATAAGCCTGCTGATAGGTCCAAATTTTAAATGCATATAACTTCTACACTATCAATTGGATTACAACCAAATTTCGTATGTGCTATATGTACATAAACAGATATGACTGAGCGTATTCTTAAGAGCCACCAGGGCTGCCAACTGCTAATAAATGCTCTCATATTTTAATCCAAATACCCATATATCCGAAAGTATGCAAGCCGACAGCTTTAAACTATGCACACGTATAGTACCCGACATTCTATATTAATTTGGAGTAACTTATATACGTCAGTGCTACTAACATGATTCTATGCCTGCTGAGAGGTCCAACTTTAAATACATGTACCTTCTATACCAGCATTTGGATTTCAACCAAATTTCGTGTATGCTATGAGTACGATAACAGATATGACTATGCCGATTCTTAAGAGTAACCAGGGCTGCCAACTGTTAATACATACTGTCTCAATTTGTTTTACCCTAACATCAAAATATGAGAAAGTATGCAAGCCAATGGGTCTTAACTTTGCACACTATAGTACCTGGCATTCTACATTAATTTCGAGTAACTAATATAGGCCTACGCCAGTGCTGCCAACATGATTCTAAGCCTGCTGAAAGGTCCAATTTTAAAATGCATGTAACTTCTATACTAACTAATGGATTTCATTCAAAATTGACACAACAATAGATCATACTATTTCAGATTATTTCTGACCAATACATGTATGTCATTGTTGCCAACATGATTTTACGCGCGCTGTTAGATCCAATGTTTAACTGCATGTGACGTCCATGCTATCCATTGGACTTCAACCAAATTTTGTATTCTGTACCTTAAGAGATGGAACTAAGAATATATTCAGTCACCAGGGCTGCCAACTGAAGTTCTCTATTAGGCTACATTATGCCAGGTATACAGTATTTCGAACTAATTAGAAATTTCGATATTACCAACTTAATTTCGTCATTATTCTAGATAGATCCATATAGATTAATCATTGGCATGAATCTTAAATTTTAAGAAAAGTAGGCTCTTTAGTTCGTCCCGGAACTTCTTGTTAGATTACCTGATGTTGGTAGAAGATACCCTATATCTCAGGGCAGTAATTATTTTCATAATAAGAAAGTTATGTTTTTTTTCTTAAATGTTACTTGAAAAATCTGGGATGGTGTCGCACTAAAGTTACGTAGCGAGAAACATTTTTGCTGTTGACTTAACGTTGGTGACTAAGCGAGAAGAAATGTTCATTAATGTCTGAAATAGTTTTTAAAACAAACCAGAGCTCGATATCAGATAGCATTCAGAAGTTATAGCACTTTGCGTACACCTCCCGCCCAGTGCTGACACACCGCAAGTTTGTTTACTAATGTGGCCCGTAGGCTATCTGCCCGACTGCGTTTGAAGGAGGGAAGGTGATGGTGTGAAATGAAATGGAGCTAGTGTTCTTTATAAATTGTCCGCCTCGTTATGTAGTGGCTAGTATTCTTGGCTGTCACTGTGCTGTCACCGTGGAGGCCCGGGTTTGAATCCCGGCTCTGACAAGAAATTTAATTCTGGTCTGAGGGCTGGAACGGGGTGTACTCAACTTCATGAGACAAAACTGAGAAGAGGCGGGTTCGATTCCTACCTCAGCCATCCTCGAAGTGGTTTCCGTAGTTCACCTTTGTCCGTCCCGGGAATGAACAAGGGCTCGTTAATGGTGCAGAGTTAACGTTTCTATGCCAAAATAACACGGCAGACACCCACGACGAAATGACAGGTGAAATGTATGGAAAGTGGTTCGCCGAGCAATTGTTGCCCAATGTTCCCGAAGGATCTAGCCTAGTAATAGACAATGTAGGCTATCACAGCAGAGAAATATGTTCGTTGCTTGCCACCATACCAGAGTGAACTTAATCCCATCGAAATGGTATGGGCGCAAGTAAAGAACTAGGCTATATAAAATTGAGCAACGTCTCATTCAAGAAACAAAAAATGAATAATTTAATTTCTGCTGCATACCACCACTTGTAGGAATTGTAGGCACATATCAATGTGGGTTCGTCACTGGACGGTCTACCATCGACCACATATTTACTTTGAGGCAGCTGATAGAAAAATTCTATGAGTTTGATCGGGAACTACACCTCATCTTCATCGATTTTCGGCAAGCTTATGACAGCATTGACCGCGTCGCACTATGGGAAACGTTAGAGGAACTTGGCATCCCATCGAAATACATCCGTCTAATCGCAGCCTGCTACTCCCAGTCAACTTCTAAAGTACGGTTTGGCAATCAACTATCACCACCTTTCACTATCCAAAATGGATTTAGACAAGGAGATCCATTGGCGCCAATATTATTCAACTTGGCCTTGGAAAAAGTAAGCCGTGACACTTGCCGAACCAGAGAAATGGAGATGGTGGAAGCAGATACAATTCTAGCATTTGCTGACGATGTTGTGATCCTTCTTGACACTCTAGAGCAAATGTGCGTTGATACTTCCCGATTCCTCCAAAATGCAGAGAAAATTGGGCTGGAGGTGAACGTGGACAAGACTAAATATCTTGGAGTATCACGTCGTCGTGTTCTCCCTCCTTACATTGTTGTAGACGGACATACCTTCGAACGAGTTGAAGAGTTCAAGTACCTGGGCTCAATATTAACCAACAAAAGTGAAGTGACGAAAGAAGTACATCAACGCATAACAAGTGCTAATCGCGTGTTCTTTAGGCTGAACAATATCTTCAAATCTCGTCTGATATCTCAGAAGAACAAAGTCCATCTGTACACGACACTGGTGAGACCAGCACTTTCATACGGTTGTGAAACTTGGGCGACATCAGCAACGACAGAAGATTCAATATGTGCTTTTGAAAGAAAAGTGCTTCGAAAGATATATGGGCCCGTCAATAATAACATGGAAGGTAAATGGGAGAGAAGAAAGAAAGAAGACCTGTACCAGAGGATTGGAAAGCCACACATTGGACGGATAATGGGACAGAGGCGACTACAATGGTTTGGACACATCTTACGAGCGGACGGATCCCTTCCTAAGAGAGTCCTCCAATCTCAACCCACGGGAAAACGCCCGAGAGGACGCCCAAGAACACGATGGAAGGATCGAGTGACGACGATCCTTCAAGAAGTGGAACCAACAGCTGTGGAGGGTGATGCTAGAGACCGGAAAAGATGGAGTGCCATCTGCAGCAAATACCTCCTCTCATGATTTACTGACTTTCCTTTTATTGGATCCTTTTTGTGTTTTGTAATAATTTTCCCTTTGTATTAATTTTTTTGGTTTTTGTAATATTTGTAATATTTATCTTTTCCTTTTGTTATTCTGCTGTAGGCCTCAATGGCCTGTTTAATGCAATAAATGATGATGATGATACCACCACTTGACCACACAAAATTGGGTAAATTACGTGGACCACAATATATATTATTATTATTATTTTATTATTATAATCATTATTATTATTATTAAATGTCATATTATAATTTATGATATGATATTCGAGAAAATGTAATATTATAACATGTTATAATATTATTTTAATGTGTGCATTAAAATCGCGCTCTGAACTTCGGTGTATCATATCAAAATATTGTACCGTCGTTCGCTTCATGGCATGAGGTACAGTTGTATACAACAAACAAATATTTTGGAAATGTCCCGAGTTTTGCGTAAAAACACGCCTGTATACGAGTTATGTTTCATCATGTGCCTGGCCTTGCAGAACTTTGTATATGCAGCAGATCTGGCATTAGCGCACTCCATTTAATGCGTACTGTCTTTTAAGGTAGAGACGCACTTTTTTATAGACTCAGTTAACACACGAACTTGACAAGAACACAACTTACAGCGTCAACACTGTCATGCACAGGCACTCACTATCGGTAATAATGAACCAGTGTTACCCACCCTATCACTCCAGCTGAAGGTCAACTCGGAACAACTGCATGCTTATGCTGCGGTGAGACAGCGACATGAATGTGCTGCCAACCCCCGTAGCTCAGAGACACTTTGCGGAGGCTCTGTATAACAATCCAACATGGCAACCATCTGAAATATTTAGACGGTTCTCAATATCTACGAATCTATTACAGCAATAAAATTGAAATTTTGTTTGTTGCTGAGAGGCTATTAACATAAGTTCACCTATGGGACTTTCAATAACCTGGTGGGCACAAAACCAACATGGCGGCGACGCGAAATTTAAATATTTAAATAGACGTTTCTCACGATTTAACCATCCGAGCGCAGTGAAATTTGGTACTGTATACACATTTTAATCCACTGACATCTAATGTATTTCAATTGTTTTCATAACATCAAGATGGCGGCTGTGCGAAATCTCGGTTTTTATGTTTTGTGCCCTAATCATGCAATTCAAGTTTGAATAATAAACCTACGCAATAATCTTCATCTAATAGTAGTCTACATAACTCTATGGCCTGCATATATAAAAATCCAAAATAGCGACCATCCGAAATATTTAGATGGTTCTCAATAACTAGGAATCTATTACAGCAATCAAACTGAAATTTTGTACGTTAATAAAGGCTATAAACATAAGTAGGATATATGAAAATATAATATTATGTTCTTTACGGAGCTACCGGTACTTGTTAAGGATGTATTGGTTATAATGCTATATGTTATAAATATGACTCGGAAGTTGAGGAAAAATCCTTTTTTTCTTTTCTTTTTTTCTCGAGTGTCCGAAAACGAGGTCGAACATAAGATATGTTCATTTTGGGTCATTGTAGGATGGAAAATGGTTGGTTTTATTTGTCCTTATTTGCCTTTTTGGGCGTTTTTTTTAACTTATATGTCCTTATTTAGTCTTTTGTTTTAGGTCTTAATGACTTTAACAACTTCACCCATTTTCGACTACAGTTTTCCTGCCCATTATCTGCTCATCACCTCTTAAACATAATTATTTTCTGTATTAAATACGGATAAGTCAGATAGGAAGTGGCGCGTCATGACAATGACCATGAGCAGTATTTCAATTTTTGTAGCCCTAGTGTTGTTAAGCCAAATATGATTCTAGTGTTACTAATTTCAATTTCTTTCTCCAGGATGTGCATTGCGGGTTCACTGAATTCATTCTAGGTGGAAAAAAAAAATTGTCAATTCCGAAGTACTTTTTTAAAATAACGGAATTGAAGTGTTTCATTCATATACTGTCTGTCTATTAGGTAGGCAGCCTGTAGGCTGGTTGGATCTCAAAAAGTACCGCCGTTAGGTTATGTGAGTAGATGCCCACAAAAACTCAAGGCAGCGCTATATTGAGGCGTACTAGGCAATAAGAGGAGTGAGGTAGTTTGCCATTGCTTTCCTCACTGAGTCAGAACAGCAGTACTAATCCTATGAGTAGAACCTTTCACAGCATCCACAGGCACTGACTGTGACCTGAAAGTCATTAGGTCATTACTAAGCACCACCAATACCTCAGTAGCGTCCATATAATCACAGCCATGAGTGAGACTGAGACATCGGTGAAAAGCCACCTTTTACTCTAGCCTGTGCCAACAGACAAATGCATATGTACTGCATTCATCAAGAGATACCGACAGTAGTGGCTACGCTGGCTAAAGCGCAGCATTAGGCCATGGGGCCAAGCTCTGCTAACTCGGTAGACGCGTGGGTTCGAGCCCCACCGTCGGCCGTCCTTGAAATGGTTTTCCGTGGTTTCCCCATTTTCAACACCAGGCAAATGCTGGGACGGTACCCACTGACAGGCCACGGCCGCTTCCTTCCACATCCTTGCCCAATTTCATTCATCTTCATCAATTCCATCTCTCATCCCGACGCGCAGGTCGCCCACGGGCGTCACCTAGAAAGACCTGCACTCGGCCTCTCAGGAGGCCACACGAAAAAAAATAATCAAGAGATGGCAAACAGGCCACATTCATATACAGTGCTCAAAAAAGTTTTGCATATTGCAACTTAGTGACTTGTTTATTTTGCTATGTGTATGTATATATGTACTGTATGTCGCCTCGCTCGAACGCTCCTAGAGGGTGAGAGATTTCACTAGCTCTTCATCCAGGAGCGCCATCAACAGCAAGGAGGTTCAGTCATGTTTGATGTTGTACGCCTCTAATTCCTATCCACGGTAACATGACTGGTCTGGTGTACAGAGACAACATCCTTGAACCTGTTCTTACAGGATTCGCTACCACAATGGGTGAGGGCTTCACACTAGTGGACGATAATGCTTGTGATCATCGAGCTAGATTGGTCCATCAGTTCCTTCAGATGCATGGCATGCAGAGAATGGAGAGGCCTGCCAATTCTGCGGACATGAACTGTATTGAATATGCATGGAAAGAGCTCAAGAGGGCAGTTTCGCACTGTTCCATTCCTCCAACAAACAAACAGCAACTGATTGAAGCTGCTGTCCAAGAGTGGAATAATCTGCCCCAAACCACGTTGGTGCTCTGTATGCCTCGTCGTCTGCAAGCATGCCTTAGGGCTCGTGGTGGCCATACACGGTGTTGATATGCCCCAACAAGAAAATGACGTTTGTCTGCTTAGTCCCACATTATCACTTTTGCTATTCGTTGTGCTTCTGTCTCTTTTGCAGAGCAGATTGTGTGTTGTTTTTCTTTATATGTATTGTGATAATGTGATAACATGCACATAGCAAAATAAACAAGTCACTAAATCGCAATATGCAAACCTTTCTTCGAGCACTGTATTTTCGCGATGTATGTTGCATATCACCAGAATTTCGTATTTTCTAAACATTATATAAATATTAAATAATGTAATGAAAACAAAATAATTAATAATTGGATTACATTTTTTTTCGTTTTTTTTTCTGTTATGTCCTTTATTTTAATATTTTACGTCCTTTTATAGGTCTATTTTAGGCAATTTATAGTTATTTTTGTTTCCATTTTCTGTTGATTATTCTAATGAATCGGGGGGAAAATAACAATAGCAACAACAATACTATTCCTTTTCATAACAGATGTTTTTGCCTTTCAGCGTCCAGTGTAGTCAGCAAGCCAGCCTCTGTGTGCGAACGAGCGCTTCCATGATCCCCTAGCTGCTAGCACTGTGCCCAACAATATTACCTCCTAGGTTTGCCTTTCCTTCTCTTAACCTGCCTGCCCCACCCCCCCCCCACCCCCCCCCCCCCTCAGGAGCTCAAAACTAGTTGGACGTGGGTTGGCGACCACAAGACCCCAGTTGAGACTGCTTTTCAATTCTGGTGCGAGGGCTGGAATGGGGTATACTCAGCCTCAGGAGGCAAAACTGGGAAGAGGAGGGTTCGATTCCCACCTCAGCCATCCTGGAAGTGGTTTTCGGTGCCCCTCCACACACACACACACACACACACACACACACTTCTACTCCAGGAAAATACTGGGATGGTTCTTAACTTAAGGCCACGTCAGCCTCCTTCCCAATCCTATCCCCAATTTGCATATGAACCCACTAGAATAGCCACCACAACAACACAGGTTATCACACAAATTCCCCACCCACACACACAAAAGCAATTATGTAAGTAATTATGTCTTAGTATGCTACGAATCACTCCTCAGCATAGCCGTGAGCGTTAAGTCTCGAACCACGACAGCAAGGGGAAGGAGGTGAGAGTCCGGAAATTGAAGGTTCGAATCTCGGTGCTGGGTGTGGTTTTCAACTGGGTGTTTGTGTACTTCCTTCAGACAAATGCCAGGACACCTTCCCCAATCACACGCACCACCACAGTCATCATAGGAACACAAGTTATCAGATAAATGATGACTAAGTTGCCCCAGGCCTCTAAAATAAATTAACGATGAGTTTAGCACAAAATAAGGACTGTTTACAACTTACCTTACTGTCCTGGAAAATGCAGGTCTTCTGGGAGATTTCGGAGTTTTCGGCGGTCCAATTGTCGACATTTCGTACACTGTATCATCTTTTTCAGATGTAACACGCGACATCTTGTAACTGGAACTCGTATGTTGACGTGACTTGCAATGCACATCTTGTTTACGTCAGTCGAGATACCGCAATATCCTTCCTATTCTGTACAATACTGACGTCATGCTAAGCTTTTGACTTCCTTCTCGCAGTGATCCTAGACTTGTCGAGCGGATATGTGGTGTATTATTGCTATTATTATAAAGAGAAACCCAGTAGCATATTTTATTATTATGTATGGATTGCAACCGAATGGCCATTAACTGGGTATTTTTGATTGAACGCCCGTGTGCTCCCAACTAGTTCAATTTCAAGTACAGTGGAACTAGGATAATTCGAACCTCAAGGGACCAGTAAAAAATTCGAATTAAAAAGTTCTTTGAAAAGGGTAGAGAAAATATATTGTATTACGTTTACATAATGATTTACGTTCAACAAAGTAGATTAGCAGACAGCGGTACTTTATTAAGACTGTATCGTGAATAACCTCAAAAGTTTCAAATGAAAAATAAAACCAAAATGTACTATTCACCTATTTAACGACAGTAGTAATCCAGCAATCTAGTTAAGTCTTAGAGAAATCTATTGTTTTTCAAAATAGTTTGAGATTTTTACCGGTTTCCTACAATTAAGTCTCTCAGCCATCACAAAAGAATCTAACAAATTTAAGGAATGACAAACCTTACGTCAGTTCTACTTTAAACAAACCGCGTAAGTACTGTGATGTGTTTTGTGGCTTTGGGCTGCACTCGGAACAGTTTTTTCGGGAATTGTCCCAACTGTTTGGCTTCCGATCGACTTTTTATACTAAAAACTTCGAATTATCCAAAATATAATTCGAATCAACCACGATTTTTTAGCATTGATTGTATATAAAATGCTAGGGACCAAGAGAAAAATTCGAATTAAAGAAGATTTCGAATTATGGAAGTTCGAATTAGCCACGTTCCACTGTAGTTCCAACTTGGGCTACCAGATGCTACTGTCACTAATAC
This sequence comes from Meconema thalassinum, assembly GCA_946902985.2. Classification (NCBI taxonomy): domain Eukaryota; kingdom Metazoa; phylum Arthropoda; class Insecta; order Orthoptera; family Tettigoniidae; genus Meconema; species Meconema thalassinum. The sequence continues at coordinate 113,180,220 of OX336393.1, forward strand.
CTAGCGGCGAACGTTGGGACTTGATAGAGCGTTTCTAACTAGCCAAATATAAGCTACAAATTTTGCTACACTACCAATTGCAGTGGTAGGTTATTCTACGTGCCATAAATCTATGACATGGGGCCGCCGGCTTTACTTCCCCTCCGAAGGAAGGCATACTGAAGGATTTTAATGATCTTAAAAAATCCGACGACTTCGGCTGGGTTTGAACCAGTGATTGGGCATAACAGTTCAACATGTGTAGTATAATTTATGCAACGTGCTTTGCAAATGCCCGTGTAAACGAAAACAAGTTGTTCCGTGGCGAACTCACACCCAAAGTACACGGGGCTACATGACCGCGTTGTCGCAGCCCCTAAACTGAGGAACCAACCAACCATCCGCGACGAACTAAAGAGCCTACATTTCTTAAAATTTAGGATTGTGAGGTTTGAAGCCATTTTTCAGTGTTGCCTAAGTAAACAAAAGTTTGGTGCTTTTCAGTCGGTCAACATGAATGTACCCAAAAAGCTGGGTTGTGCCCTAATCCTGAAATAAATTACATGAGATTAATAAATACACTAGGATGACCAGTTTCGATCGTCAAGAGATCATCATCAGATCCATTACACTTAGGCTATAACATCTATGTTTGAGAATACAGGTGAAAAATATTTACAATATGTACAATTATTTAGATGCAGTATTGTTAATGCAACTGTCGGTGTATGCTAAATGTAGTATATATAATGTTAGGTGAAATGCTAAAATGGTGATAAAATTCCGGAGTTTGTCTGTTTGTGGTGATTATATGGTTATACAAAATCAACTATGGTTATACTGTAATAATGCAGGCTGATACTTATCCGGTTTGTCTTCCTCACTGTAACTTCGAGCAGTTTCGTGTTCACTCTGGCACCTGGTGCCAGAGTGTAATGGATCTGATGATGATCGCTTGACGATCGAAACTGGTCATCCTAGTGTATTTATTAATCTCATGTAATTTATTTCAGGATTAGGGCACAACCCAGCTTTTTGGGTACATTCGTGTTGACCGACTGAAAAGCACCAAACTTTTAAATTTAAGATTCATGCCAATCTATGTAGACCTACAGTATCTAGAATAATGAAGAAATCAAGTTGGTAATACTAACATTTCTAACTATTGCAGTTTGAAATACACCTGAACTAGTGTAGCCTAATAGAGTAACTGACTACAGTTGGCATCCCTGGTGACTCTGAATATATTCTTAGTTCCATCTCTTAAGGTATAGAATGCACATACAAAATTTCGTTGAAGTCTAACGGATAGGATGGACGTTACATGCTGTTTGTTATTGGATTTATCAGTGCGTGTAAAATCATGTTGGGAACAATGTCATGTATGTGATTCTCAGAATTAATCTGAAATATTACGATCTGTTATAGTGCCAAATTTGGATAAAATCCATTTGTTAGTATAGAAGTTACATGCTATTAAAAATTGGAACTATCAGAAAGATTAGAATCATGTTAGCAGCACTGAGGTATATTAGGAAGGAAGGAAGCTTGTAGTTTAACGTGACCGTTAATCTTGAGATCATGAGCCACGGGACCTCCTTCTTTGCGTGGAATCCGAACCACAGGACATGGCATTTCACTTCGAAAATCCCACATGCATTGACCGGGAATCGAACCCCCGCCTTGGTGAGAGGCATACAGCTAGACCGCTGAGCCACCACGCCCCTGAGGTATATTAGTTACTTCAAATTAATCTATAATGCCAGGTAGGCCTACTATACGTGTGCAAAGTGTATAGCTGATGGCTTGCATACTTTCTGATATATTGATATTAGGATTAAACAAATAGAGAGAGCATTTATTAACTGTTGGTAGCCCTGCTGGTTCGTACGCATATGATTAGTCATAACTGTTATGGTACACAAAGCACATATGAAATTTAGTTGAAATTCATTTGTTAGTATAGAAGTTATATGCATTTAAAAACTGGACCTATCAGCAGGCTTAGAATCTTGTTGGCAGCGCTGATGTATATAAGTTACACAAAACTAAGGTAGAATGGTCGGTTCTTAAGTTTAGGGGCTGCGACAACGCGGTCATGTAGCCCCGTGTACTTTGGGTGAGTGTAGAATCTGTCTGATAACCGGTGTTAATTGTGAACCACAGGACATGGCATTTCACTTCGAAAATCCCACATGTGTGTTATCTGTTTTTTTAAATTTAAGTACTGCAACTTAGAATTTTTCAAATAGTTCCTACTTTTGCCGCCAAGCGCCACCGTCAACGACTACTAGGCCAAGTTCAGAACTTAGCTACTAGACGCCACCGCAGTCGGCTCTTGGCAACGAACGTAGAAACCTAAGAGCGTTGTTTACATTCTTAACCTATCCAATTTAGCTTCACACAGATGCAATTAGTGGAAGGTTCTTTAACATGCCATAAATCTATGGCATGGGACCGCCGGCTTTACTTCCCCTCCGAAGGAAGGCATACTGAGGGATTTTTAACACTCTTAAAAAATCCGACGGCTTCGGCGGGTTTGAACCCGCTATCTTGGGAATAGAAGCTCAGCATGCTACCGACTACGCCACCGAAGCCGCCGAAATGTAGAATGTCAGGTACTATACGTGTGAAAAGTTTACTGCTGTTGGCTTGCATACTTTCTGATATATTGATATTAGGGTTAAAACATAGAAAGAGCATTTATTAACATTTGGCTAACCTGGTGGCTCTTTAGAATACGCACAGTCATATCTGTGGTAGTACACATAGTACATACGAAATTTGGTTGAAATCCAATAGATAGTAAAGACGTTACATGCATTTCGAAATTCGACCTATCGGCAGGCTTAGAATCATGTTGGCAACACGGGCATGGATGGACTTCTGAAAATTAATCTGGAGTGTTATCTATATCTCTACTTAGTATAAAACGAAGTCCCCGATTCTTGGATGTTACGGGTAAACTCGAGAACCACTGGATGGATTTTGATGTGGTTTTCACCATTCTGTAAAGGATATCTCGAGGATATTTATGTACAAAATAATTTATTTATGATCAAAGGAAGCCGAGCAGTAACGATTTCAATGGAATAGTCGAAAAAAAACCTGGCGTTCGAGCGTTTTATAAGCTTACGCTGGGCATACCGTTAAAAATATCTAAATACTATGAGTGCAAGAATTGTTCAGCATGAAAAGTTCTACAAGAAAGTCCGTAAGAGCATAAGTCTATCTTCAATACATCGCCCACTATAAGTGTTCTTACGTTTTAATTTATTTCAACCATGTCCATTCAACTACTGAGGTGACAATTTACGAGCTAGCTAAGGGCGAGTCTATCATCCCTGTTACAGCCTAGCTAGCGGGCTAACCTATTGCCCCAGATACAGCCAGCAGCATATCGTTGAGTCGCGTTGACTTCTGAGAAGGGTGGTTGTGTTTGGAGTTTCCCTGGAAGTGCAACTCGGGTTTTCTTCATTTCGCCTGTGAAGCACAGTCAAGTTAAGATTGGACGGAAGGGGGATTTGAGTTTTATTCACCTCGCCATTCCCTGGAAGTGCAACTCTCATTTCGCCCGTGAACTTTTCGTTCCGAAAAATTCACAGTCAATTTAAGATTGGGCGGGTGGGGGATTATATTATATTAAAATACACTAAATGGCGTATAATGTCTACTTAGCATAAAAGAAAGTCCCCGATTCTTGGATGTCATGGGTAATCTCGAGAACCACCGAATGGATTTTGATGCGGTTTTCACCATTTTGCAAAGGATATCTCGAGGAAGGTTTCTGTAGAAAATAATTTATTTATGACTAACGAATTCAGTGAAAAGGTCGGGAAAAAACTGGCGTCCGTGCGCTTTTTAAGCTTACGCTGGGCAAACCGTTAAAAATATATATATACTATGAGTGTAAGAATTGTTTTGCATGAAATGTTCTACAAGAAAGCCCGGGAGAGCATAATTATCTCTATCTTCAATACATCGCCGACTATAAGTGTTTTAAAGTTTTCATTTTCTTCCAACAATCTCCATTCAGTTAGTGAGGCGACAGTTTACGAGCTAGCTAGGAGTGAGTCTATCACCCCCGTTACAGCTTAGCTAGCGGACGAGCTTATTGCCCCAGATACAGCCAGCAGCAAACTGTCGAGTCGTGTTGAGTTAAAAACTTTAGAGAAGAGTGGTTGTGTTTGGTGTTTCCCTGGAAGTGCAACTTGGCTTTTCTTCATTCCGCCTGTGAACTTTTCGTTCCGCAAAATTCACAGTCAAGTTAAAATTGGACGGAAGGGGGATTTGTGTTTCATGCACCTGGCCATTCTTAAATTACGTCTGACAATAATTTGTTGAACATGCATCTCCATGAAAATATATATAATTAATAGTCCAGTCAGTGATTTTAACCCATCATGCCGAGACGTAAAACGGATATTGGTCGTTGTTCATTGACATTGGAAAAAAAAAGCGCTTATCACGTAATGCATTCATAACTGTTGCCGGGCGAAGCCGGGTCGGGTTGCTAGTAATTATATAAAGCACTAAGTTTGTCTGTCTGTCTGTCTGTTATGTATACAAATCTACACCGTTCTACCGATCTGAACAAAAATGTGTATACTTAGGGCAAACTCGGCTAATTTGGCAGTACGTTTAATTTGGCAGTATTTTATGTTATAATTATTTCTAACTTATCCGAGTCGTTTTTGTAAGATTCAAGCTTGCACCAACAGAGTGCAGCATGTTTCAAACCTTGTGGATTTTTTACTGAGTGTTTCGAGTGCTACCGGTGGCTGTACGGGAAAACAAACACTGGTTGTTGTTAGAAGTTGAGTAACAGCGAGTGGTGAGTGTGATACTGGTATTGTTTTCAAGATTGCAGCGTTACTAGCAACAGGATGTAAGTTAATTATACATAAGTTTGAAGATTAAACATCTGTATACGAGGTATGATCAACATTTTCTATAAATATTCATTTTAGGAGGCATAAGAGCTTAACATAAATGTGACTTTTCTTAATGGCATGACACAGTTGCTGCCGATGTGTTCCAAGGCCACGTTTACGAATTCTGATATTTCCTGCCTCCTATGGGCCGCAATGTGTATTATAACGAAGTTTTATGTAGGCTGTTGTAACCGCATCATATCTTATCACTTTTGTGGTGTAAGGTGTGTTGCAGGGATTCCAGGGGAACGCGGGAAGTACGGCTTTAGATGTTATCAGGCCGATATAAAGTCTGCTGTAGGGAAGGTGTTAATTGATAGCTGGTCAGTGTACCGATCGTCCAATGAGTTTAATATCCCATTTAATACTTTGAAGAGCTATCTCACCGCCTCTTACCGGACCACACGATGTTCCAGAAGTAAAGAAGGGCAGACCTCTGGTTCTCACTGGCACTCTCTTATATCATTGAAATGCAGGATATATGCTTTGGATTGACCGCTACAGATGTCCGCAAACAAGCCTATTACCTCGTCGCCAAGATTGGGCATAAAAATCCATTCAACGCTGAAGAAGGTTTAGCAGGTTGGGATTGGTTTCCAAACCAGCCGGGGTTTATCCTTTGAACAGAAATGCCCTTTCTGAGGATGTGTATCGTCCTGGAACATAGCATGGCATGGTCGAAGTGGAACGCCCAGGAGGCAATATGCACTTGTCACAGCGGTTTCCAAGCGAGCGTCAAAGACGTAACGCAGCGCCAAGAGCTCGTGTGTTCGAGAGTTTTGCATCAACGTCTGCCAGTGCTGGCTTTATTAATGATGATGATGATGAAATGACGAATATTCGTACGGAGACCAGTGAGACTCACAGACGCAACATACACACATATGCAAGCTCGTCGCCGAGTAGAGATGTCTGCAAAACATGTGATGGTTCATTCGATGAGGACCGTGATGGTGAATCCTGGATTCAATGTACAGGGTATCTGGATTGTTATCATGAGAATTGCCAAGGCCTGAAGTGATACCGACTGAACTTTAAATATAACGAGTGCAGTTAAAAATGAATTAACATAAGTATTAGATAATATCTGAAGATCGTTAAGTTAAACGCTGTTAATTTTTAAAAAAATAACACTATTGCCAAATTACTTGCCAATTTAAACGAGTGTGTTTTCCTTCATTGTAATCAAACTATGAGGCATTTCTTGCATTTAGCTTTTGTTTTAAAATATAGATTCTCACGAGGAAATGTCTGAATATGACTATTTTATGTACCAAATTTAAAAAATATGTTTTGTCTGTTTAAAACCAGTCCAATTGCTAAAATTACTGCCAAATTTACCGAGTCTCCCCTACCCTTTGGAACCTTGCGGGTAACCCTGCCAACTTTATAATTCGGACAGACCACTCCATTCCCTGTATTTAGGCCCTTTGGCACAAATCTACACCGTTTCACCGATTTTAACCAAAATGTGTATAGTTACCCTTTGGAACCCTGCGGGTAACACTGCCCACTTTAAATTTCAGACAGACCACTCCTTTCCCTGTATTTAGGCCCTTTGTCACAAATCTACACAGTTTCACCGATCTGAACCAAAATTTGTATACTTATCCTTTGGAACCCTGCGATTAACACTGTCCACTTATAATTTTGGACGGACCACTCCATTCCCTACATATAGGCCCTTTGGCACAAATCTACGCCATTTCACCGATGAAAATGGAAATCCACAGCCTGCTTCCAGTCCACCGACCGGGTCAGGGAATGGATTGAATGAAGCCCCCATCTAGCGGTGAGGATATGAATTGTGCCGGCTGCCGAAGCCTGTCACACTCCCCTGGGGCAATGATTAAATGAATGACATGAAATGAAATGACAGTGGAGAGTGTTGCTGGAATGAAATTGTGACAGTGAAAACCTGAGTACCCGGAGTAAAATCTGTCTGCCTCCGCTTTGTCCAGCACAAATCTCACATGGAGTGACCGGGATTTGAACCACGGACCTAGTGGTGAGAGGCCGGCGTGCTGCCGCCTAAGCCACGGAGGCTATGCTTAGTACGATATACTTAACAAACAAACAGCTTAAGAACAAGTAGTAATTACTTAGGGTACGCTTACCCTTTAGAACCCTGCGGTAACACTGTCAACTTTAAATTTCAGAGAGACCACTCCTTTCCCTGCATTTAGCGAACGAAACTCTAACCTAGCACTGAAACGTCAAGTCGGAAGTAATGATGGCTTTACTATAGTAATGTTCCTTACCCATGGCGTCGAGGCAGGCGTGCCATTGTTTTTGTAGGTGGTGAATGATTTTGGTTGCTGCTGCAACCAATCCTTAACTGCATCCTGTACTTCCGCGTCGGAGTGAAATCTTCGTCCCTTTAGAGATTTCTACAACGGCCCAAACAGATGCAAGTCGCAAGACGTGGCATATTCGCCGTATCCTCTCGGACATCACATGCATTCGTGACCAATTCTTAAAGCGGGCTCTTCACTCTCGGCCAGACTATCTGCGAGTCAGCGAATACGGGAGTATGGAGTGTCTTCTCGCCTCGTCTCGTCTCGCCCACTCTCGCTCCTGTGTCGGTTTTCAGGCATGAATCAAAGGCTCCCGGGGCGCGAGATTGCAATTTCTAGTTCACTTTTAGCATTGGAGAAGGATACATCTTCCTAATTGGCTATTCTGACGAAACATGACTGCACCAAGGGCTGTTATAAGTCAGCGAAGTTATAAGGTGGAGCCTATCAGCAATGTCGTTCCAGGTTTGAAAAATAAAATAAAATGTAGAACTCCCGCTGTTTTAACTTCGTATTCTCTAGGTACCCGTATAAGTTGTAATGCGCCAAGCAATAGTTGCATGATCATTGTTCCCAAGGCCATAAGTGTTTCCGTATCTTCTTAGGTCAAGAAGAATCATTTCCAGAATATTCTTCATCGATTAGCTCATTTACTGTGTACGAACGCGGATCAAGAATTTTGTATGTACATGGGAGGTGGCTCAAAATATTTTATTTCCGACGGCCTGAAAGGCATGAATGCCAACCATGGTGCCGGAAAATGAGCTTGCCATTCACCGCACTTCTTGACGTAAGAAGATACGGAAACACTTATGGCCTAGGAACAATGATCATGCAACTATTGCTTGGCGCATTACAATAGAAGGTACCAAGAAAAGAGGAAGTTAAAACAGTGGGAGTTCTACATATGTTGTTCAAACCTGGAAATACATCGCTAATAGGTTCCTCTCTATAACTACGCTGACTAATCACAGCCCTTGGCGCAGTCGTGATTCGTCGGAACAGCCAATCAAGAAGCCGTATCGCTCTCTAATGCTAAAAGTGAACTAGAAAATGCAATCTCGCTCCCGGGCCATGCTCTTGGGGTGTCCCGAAATCCCTCTCTACACTCTCGGCGATACTACCTGAGTCAGCGAACACGGAAGTGGGGAGGGCCTTCTCGCCTCGCCGTCTCGACAGCTCTCGCTCCGAAGTCTGTTTATCAGGCACGAATCAAAGGCTCACCAATGAGCTGGAAATTGTACAAAGGAAGGCTGCTTAGTTTATGCTCAACGATTTTAATCCTAGAAGTGTAACTCGAATGATAGGAAATCTAGGGTGGGAATCTCTGGAAGATGGACTTTACCCTCTGTTTAACACTTACGCTAATCGGCCAGCATGGGGAGAACTAAGCAAGCGTCTTGGAAATCCCATCTATGTGAGCAGAGCTGATCATCCGCATTAAGTTAAGGGCCAACCGCAGCATGGAAATTATGGAAAATATTATTTCATTAATCGGGGTATTGATAATTGGAACTCATCACCCGCCACAGTCTTAGAGCGGCGGCTTCGGTGGCGTAGTCGGTAGCATGCTGAGCTTCTATGCCCAAGATAGCGGGTTCAAACCCGGCCGAAGCCGTCGGATTTTTTAAGAGTTAAAAATCCCTCAGTATGCCTTCCTTCGGAGGGGAAGTAAAGCCGGCGGTCCCATGTCATAGATTTATGGCATGTTAAAGACCCTTCCACTAATTACACCTGTGTGAAGCTAAATTGGATAGGTTAAGAATGTAAACAACGCTCTTAGGTTTCTACGTTCGTTGCCAAGAGTCGACTGCGGTGGCGTCTAGTAGCTAAGTTCTGAACTTGGCCTAGTAGTCGTTGTCGGTGGCGCTTGGCGGCAAAAGTAGGAACTATTTGAAGAAAAAAAAAGTTGCAGTCTGTACTTAAATTTAAAAAACAGATAACACACACTAATACAGTCATAACAAGTAACATCGGTTATCAGACAGATTGTACACACACCCAAAGTACACGGGGCTACATGACCGCGTTGTCGCAGCCCCTAAACTTAAGAACCAACCAACCAGTCTTACAAGGGAAGTCTCTGAACCGGGGAATCGCGGATCCTGCTGAAACTTAGCAAATATGTTGCTTGAGCCCAACTAGGCAGAACCATGAAGAAAAATCTTTCGGAAATTAACTCCTGCCCTCCGTAGACGGCAATAAGTACAACAATTTTGAACTGTGCGCGCTGGTCAAGCGCGGGTGTGCCTCACGCCTGATTGGTGGCTCAAAAGGTCATGCTCCAAACGACTGCCCTCCCGTACTCGCGCTCACAACCTGCGCTGCGGCGTGGACATTAATGCTGCATCTTTACAATATATTGCACGTCGTGCTTTATTAATTATTATTAATCATGCAATGTAAGGTATCACAAATACATATCATTACAACACAACACAGAGTAAACTGAACCAATAGTCAAACAAGTGAGTAAGTGACCAAGCTACTTCACATAGTTCTGACAACAGTGATGTTCGTGGTAATAATGTTGGAAACAAAGTGGTTTTACACCATCCACACCGTATGAAACACGGGCGAGTGCAAGTACTACATTGTATTGCACTGATATCGAAACATTATGGCACAGGGTGTTCAAACCCACCGGGATTGTCTGACAGGTTCTGACTTCGGCACCATGCGTATTGCCACATTGAAGTAAAACGAGGGGACGACAATTGGTGATATGTCAGAGATTGCATTTTCAAGATTGTATTTCTCTGGGCCAAATTGATGTCAAAATTCAATAACCGAACGGTGTTCGAAAATCTACGGACAAAGCTTTTCCAGACCCTAAAGCCGTATACATGCAATGGTTGACAATAAGCTGTGGCTCCAGGAGGTATCATCATCAGTCGTATGCGCTCTTCACTTTCTAACGATTTATGTCCAGAAAAGGAATCCAGAAGGAGTGCCGCATTGCCGGACGGTACATGCTGTTTGAAAATATTATGAAACCAATCCTTCAATTGTGCGGATCCCATTTTGCCAGATTTTGTAGGAACAACGTAAATATTGTCATGTGCAAACATAGTTTCTTTCGCCCTTTTTCCAAACACACCTTTTGGTTCTTTCAGAGTTATGAAGAGAGGTCCTAGTAGCTTGCCGGCTGCTGTTATTGTTGGCATTATTGTATAACTGTGCGTTGTGGCCCCCACTGGTTGCACTTTGGAGCAAACCGTTTTCGACCCTTTTATAGCCAGTGTCCTACCCGAACACATCTCCAAATTGAACCCACTTTGATCACTATTACATACGTTCCCAGGGCCGAGAGAACCAAGAACCGATGTAACCTCTTCTACGAATATTTCTGCTGCTGACATAATATCCATTTCTCGATGGGCATTCTTTGATGTCGTCACAGTTGTTATTTTTCGCGAAATGATATTATAGCGATCCTTAAAGTGCTGCACCCAGGAATGGCTGGCTTTAAACCCCGTACATTTTACGTCCTGTGCTGCTAGCATAGCCCATTGCTGAATTGTCACGTCATGTACAGGGTCTTTCATATAAAGCAAGAACGGCAAGCGGCAGTTTTGTTATTGGCTGCTACGGTGGCCTTGCCCGAGCTTGTTGCGCGCCATGGCCCCCTGCTTTAAGCGTGTACAATCCTGTATGAAATATTACCGTATAAAAGATGCCGGAAGTGTCGTCCTTCCTGGGTTATACAGGCATTGTATCTGGTAACAACATTCTGGCTGAAGCGAGTGAGTTCTGCCACTGTAATGTTTCTGATTTTAAATGTTATGCTTTTTATTGAGCACTGAGTCAGTAGTGTCAAATTTATTTACAATTACGTGAATCTGCTAGTGAAGGAAATTTCTGAACAAATGCATCACGTACCCGCCGAGCCGACTCGTACTTAAAATAAGTTTTACATACAAAAATACGATGTTGAAATGATAACTGCCTCGTGTTAACATCTGAGTTTCAGACTGGCGACTGAACACCTGCACGTTTATTGCAAGGTCAAGTAGGCTACAGTATATGCGCCTATGCGCGCGCTTTCAATACTACAGCAGGGGGCGGTGGCACGCCACAAGCTAGGTCAAGGTTACTGTAGCAGCAGATAACAAAGCCGCCGCTCGCCGTTCTTATTTTATATGAAAGACCCTGTATAACTTCATTATTCTGGTGGGCAATGTCAAATTGGGCTTTTACGACACATGTTATTCTCCTCAATTTGTCGCGGCGGGTGCCTCCCCTTTGCACTTGCTCTGCCCACAAATATAAATCTTTCTTGCTTTTTAAACGGTGAAACTTACTTTTTACCGACGAAAAGGAAAGCGGACGCCTCTTACCGCTTTTCCAATAATCAACAGCATTTTGTTTGTATTTCATACCTACAGCTTCATCTGACACTTTCCTGGGTGAGCTATCGGTGGCAGTCCAAATATTATCTTCATCAGAGTTGTTGGTGTTACTGGTGTTACTGTCATCCGGTAGCTCATGTGTGGCGACAGTAAGAGTAGAATAGGAGTCTACGTTCATAGTGCTGTTCTCTATACAACCAGTTATGATACGTGTAAATATCAATAAGCACAACAAATAAACACACTTGTTACAAGAGACGAACGCCAGAAAGTCAGATAGGCACAAAACCATCAATAGCCTATAGCCTACCATCCAAACTGTCCAACAGGTCCTGTTCTTGAATGCTGAGAGGCCTTTCCATACATTTTCCATATTTTCCCTCCAGACAACATATAACTTTTGCAATGTTAATATTCATCATGCAATGCATGGGACACTCTCCGTATACGGATATAAGCGTATGCCGGGTCTGTCGCCTCTCATTCGATGACTAAGCCGTAGGCCAGGAAGCAACCTCTGACGCAGCCAATACAGCTCACGCCGCTGGCGCGCCAATTTAAACGTGCAAATCTTAATTTTTCTTCTAGTACAAGGGGAAGTTAATTTCCGAAAGATTTCTCTTCACGGTTCTGCCTATTTGGGCTCACGCAACGTATCTCTAAAGTTCCAGCAGGATCTGCGATTCCCCGGTTCAGAGACTTCCCTTGTTAGAGCCTTTCCCCAAACATATTGATGTGTTTAAGTAATGACTGAAATTTGGTGTAAATACTACGATGTAGTTACTATAGTTCCCAAATCGCGACTTGTGTACCGGTACATTAAGTGTGTAGGCCTATGCCATAGGATTAATAATAATAATAATAGTGTGTTAGATATAATAATAATAATAATAACCCCTGGCACTACAGCCCGTGAAGGGCCTAGGGCTACCAAGCGGCTGCTGCCCAGCCATTTGGCCTGCAGATATTGAGGTGACGCGTGTTCAGCGCATCGGGTCCCCTCGGCCGTTAATCTTGGTTATCATGATCAAGGCGCTGCCTCACTGTCAGACAGCTACTCAGTTGTCCTCACGAGGCTGAGTGCACCCTGTTCCAGCCCTCACGTCAGTTTTTAAATCCCTGACGAAGCCGGGAATCGAACCCGGGGCCTCCGGGTGAGAGGCAGGCGCGCTACCCCAACACCACGAGGCCGGCTGTGTTAGATATTATAATTAGTAATTACTTAGGAAGCAAAATAACCAGTGATGCACGAATCAAGGAGGATACTAAAAGTAGGTTGGCTCAGGCAAGGAAATCATTTCTACAGAAAAGGAAACTGTTTGACATCCAATATAGATTTAGGTATTAGGAAGTCATTTTTGAAGGCCTTTGTCTGGAGCGTGGTGCTCTATGGAAGTGAAACTTGGACTATTGGTGCAGCAGAAAAGAAGAAAATTGAATCATTTGAAATGTGGTGTTACAAGAGAATGATGATGATCAGATGGGTAGATGGGGTGACAAACGAAGAGGTATTTAGGCGAGTGGGACAGGGAAGATGTTTCTGGCGACTGCTAATGAAGAGAATAGATAGGTTGGTAGGACACATACTAAGACACCCAGCAAGCTTAGTTATGGAAGGAAGGGTCGAGGACAAGAACTGTAGGGCTAGACCAAGGTTAGAATATGAAACAGATTGCCTCGGATGTAGGGTGTGGTAACTATGTAGAGATTAAACGATTAGCTCAGGACAGGGAGACATGGAAAGCTGCATCAAACCAGTCAAAAGACTGAAGACTCAAAAACAACAACAATTTTCTGTAATTGTACAATTTGCCACCGTGGAATTATGTCCATTTGCTAATAAAGTAAATGAATGAAAGGATCTGGCTAACTGGACAAATGAGCAGGAGTTGGAGGTTTTGGAAGTCTACCAAACGGAGCCTGTGTTGTGGGATCCACAAAATAATAACCACAAAAAGATGGTATATTGACTTTCACGGCCAGCAATTTTTCTAGGTTTGTGCCGTGTCTTGTGTGGGGTTTCGCCTAGGAGACCAAGCTGGCTCATCAGCGGGCTCTTGGTGTCCCCGCCCGGACCCCCACAGGATTAGCGAACTGCGCGCTACCTCCTTTTTATGAAGCGCACCTGCGCCTCTTTACTGCGAGAACTAAAAGCTCAAGCAGCCATAACCTCCCTATGAAGGCCGATTAGCGAAAGTGTTAAACAGAGGGTTGGTTGGTAGGTTCTTCAGTTTAGGGGCTGCGACAACGCGGTCATGTAGCCCCGTGTACTTTGGGTGTGTGTAGAATCTGTCTGATAACCGGTGTTAATTGTGATGACTGTATTAGTGTGTTTTAATTCAAGTAAGGACTGCAGAATTTTTGAATTTTTCAAATAGTTCATACTTTTGCCGCCAAGCGCCACCGTCAACGACTACTAGGCCAAGTTCAGAACTTAGCTACTAGACGCCACCGCAGTCGGCTCTTGGCAACGAACGTAGAAACCTAAGAGCGTTGTTTACATTCTTAACCTATCCAATTTAGCTTCACACAGGTGCAATTAGTGGAAGGTTCTTTAACATGCCATAAATCTATGGCATGGGACCACCGGCTTTACTTCACCTGCGACGGAAGGCATACTGAGGGATTTTTAACGCTCTGAAAAAATCTGACGGCTTCGACTGGGTTTGAGCCCACTATCTTGGGCATAGAAGCTCAGCATGCTACCGACTACGCCACCGAAGCCGCCTAAACAGAGGGTAAAGTCCATGAAGGTAAATATTCTAGAACATACTGCGTATTCTATTGTGACGCACCGTAAGCTATTTAGGTAATCGGAGTTATCATACATTGGTATCATTCAAATACTGTCACTAGGTAACTTATGCATGATTCACATGATGGAGCTGATGTGCAATATTCAAGTGAAGGTCGGTTTCATGAGTGGAGAGAACCCGTCCAACTTCTTGTCCACCAACTATGGACAGCACAGCTCCGAACGTGACTCCCCTCTAAGACACTCCTAGCGGTGTTGCTTACGTTAAATAACCTCCCACGAAGCGATTGCAGTGTCATGGGCAAAACCACCCAGTACTTTATTTCTTCGCTACAAAGTGCTGGTTTAAATACCGTAAAGACCCTCCCCTCGCTAAAGCACGCACCTGCTCTTAGGCTGTGTCCCAATACTCAAGTTGTCTGCTCTTGACTAGCTGCTAGCTACTATGTGCTATGCACTACGGAGATTTGGGACATGTCTGCTTGATCACAGCCTCCTTCATAGACTTGTGTTCTGAAACGCACTGGACTTACATGCTGGTGCCAAACCAACACTCAAGATGGCGGTGATATGCTACTCCTTGTAAGCTCTTTGCGCTTTCATCAGCTGTTTTAAATAAACAATACATGAACGATACGATCATGGATGCGCCAAGATGATCACTTTTTAGCCGAGCCCTAATTATGGTTTGTGTTTGGCTTAAGTCAAAGGCAACCTACAATTTACATAACCTACAATTCCGATAAGCTACAATTTCTATAACTTCCTTGACGTAGTCGACAATCTAGCATGCATTTTCGTTCACTAGCAACTACAGACTTGATTGCTATGTGCTAAGCAGTATTGGATCACGACTTCTGACGTCACATCCGGTAAAGTAGTCGACTATCTAGTTCACTACGGCTGAAATTGTACTATTGGGACACAGCCTTAATATACATTGTTCAGGTCCTTCTGCACTTAATGACCCAGGGCTATCTGTGTAAGTCCCCGTCCGCATCTTCTTTCTTGTAGGAACATGTTCTTACTTACCTTCTTGTTAGCACAAAAAACATTTGATATGGAAGATTTGTTTAATAATGTCAAAGGACTATTTACATAATATTTCGTTTTTCTAGCGAACTACATTTTGGTTGAAGTCCACAGAAAATGTCTGCTTATTCTCCACAGGGGAAGTTATTTCCGTGAGCACTGGTCCACGCAATAGCCTCAACCAGTTGTAAATTATGGACCAGGGTGCAATAGTTGTCTAACGAACAATTCGATCAATCGTGAGACACGTCCTCCTCCTCGTTTCTTTAACCTTGTAACTTATTAACAACAGATCTACTTGTCTACAATTAAGAGAGTGGAAAAGTAGGACGTGTTTCTCCTTTTGATGGTACCGGTCCTGTTTGTTACACCACTATTTGACCCAGGTTTACAATGCTTAACAATGTTCCGTTTACTTGTGAGTTTTTCTAGTTCAGTACCTTTAAAAAGCCTAGCTCGAAGACGTAGTCTGTTATTTCCCATACCAAATCTGACGAAGCACTCTATTCTCGGCTTGAAGTGACATCGTATACTCTATACCTCTGCATTCCTAGCCTGAAGAGGCATCCTATTCCTCTGCATACCCGACCCTAAGACGCAAACCTGTTCTTCTCCATACCTGACTTAAAGAGCCACCCTCTTCCTTTCCGAATTTGGCCTGAAAAAGTGCCTGTTTCGTTCCATGTATTTCCCAAAGAAGTACCCTGGTTGTTTCCATCCCTGCCCTGAAGAAGAGCCCTACGTATTCCCATGCCTGGTCCGAAGACGCCTGTTCTCCATTCTTGGTCCAAAGACGCTCAATCTCTGGGGCAATCCGAAGAAGTGCCATGTTCTACTCCAAGCCTAACCCGATGAAGCTCAATCCCTGGCGCAGTCCGAGGAAGTGGTTTGTCCTACTCGAGGCTTGGCCCGAAGGAGCTCAACACCTGACACGACTCGAAGAAGTGTCCCGTTCCTCCTCATGCCTGGTCCAAAGAGGCGCCCTGCTTGTATCTATGCCTCGCAAGAAGAAACATTCTGTTGCTTGTCAACCGTAGCTCGATGAAGCGCTATTTTCTTTTACATGCCTGGTTCGAAGAAGGTCTTCACTCCATGCCTAGCTCCAAGAAGCGGTCTGCTCGTATCTGTGCCACACTCGAAAAGCATCTGCTTCTCTACACCCTTAGCTCGAAGGAGCACTCTTTTTCACTCCACTCCATGCCTGGCTCGAAGAAGCTTTCTGTTCATCGTGAGAGGAAGAAGATAAACCGCACTTATTGTTTTTTAAAATGAGCGTACAGCCACATAACTCTGTAGAACTCGACGACCTGAAATGAAATACGTTTTATCTAGAATATGTACGATACACCATTTTATACAGCCCTTTTTAGTTCTGTGTTAATTCCAAAAGCTGATAGGCCTATACCAGTTTTTATGATTTATCTTGTCTACTGAGTTTCTAGTTGGGAAGGGATTGCTTTAGTGGTATCACATTTCAAACATCCAGAGGGAGAACTGTTCTGGTCCTACTGTAAGTATGCCCTCGTTTGGCAACTCAATGGAACTACGTCCAAAAGTACAAACCTACGACTTATAATAGTCTATGACCTCATTTTTGAAAAATCAACTTTTAGCTAATCACAGGATGTTTAAATATTTGTAAGCACTGCCAAAACTAATTGATAAATACTATAGTTAGTTATTGGAGATTTAGGTGGCGTAACAGCGAGGTCAAATACCCCTCTTTATACAGATTAAATCATACAAATTTAGAATAAATTAAAATTTAGGGGTGGATGCCTAAATTAGAAATAAGAAATGGTTTAAAAATAATTAAACAAAAAATAAATAAGTTATTTATTGTTGTTTAAAGGGGCGGAACAACGAGGTCATCTGCCCCCTCTTAACACGGATTTAAGTATACAAATTTGGAATGGAATTTAAAATTTACAGGTGGATACCTAAATTTGAAAAGACTGAAAATTAATAAAATGAAATAAAACATAATAAAACTAATAATTATGAAAATAAACAAAAATTACGGAAAAACAAAGAAAACTCATCATTCAAAAACGAACAAGTCGTTGAGTCAATGTCCACTGGAAAATTTAGATTGCTAGCCCTAACACACTCTCACTTATAAAGTGGATGACGAGATCAGCAGCTAATATAAGTTTGAGTGTCATCTGCAAACCAAGGTTTCTTCGTAAGTCAGCAAGATCCACACACTCGGTTAAAATGTGGGCCACGGTGAAAACGGCTCCACAGGTACAAAGTGGGGGGCTTCCATTCTCATTAGGTACGAGTGGGTGGATCTTGTATGACCTATCCTTAGCCTACACAAAATGACTAACTCCCTCCGTGACCGGAAAGAGCTCCGCCACACGCGAGTAGTTCCCTTGATCGCTCTCAGTTTACTGGGCAGTGGGTCAGCTAGCCACTGACTCTCCCAAAGAGCCAGAACTTGTCGGCGTATCTGAGAGCGAATATCTCTAGCGGGTACCTCCATTGGTCGAGGTGGTAGTGATACCGCCTCTTTTGCAGCTTGATCTGCTAACTCATTTCCCGCAATTCCCATGTGGCTTGGAAGCCACAGAAAGGTGATTCGAGTGTCAGCGTGGCATAGCCCGGCTAGTAGTTAGTTATTGTTGTTTTAAGGGGCGGATCTACGAGGTCATCTGCCCCTCTTAACACAGATTAAAGAATACAAATTTGGAATTGAATTTATTTTGAGGTGGACACCTAAATTTGAAAAGACCTAAAATTAATAAAACAAAAAATTAAATAAAAATAAGCCTACTAATAATTATAAAAATAAACAAAAATTACAAAAAAATATCATTCAAAAACGAATCAAGTCGTTGAGTTAATGTACACTGGAAAATTTAGATTGCTGGCCCTAACCCGCTCTCACTTATCAAGCGGATAACGCGATCAGCAGCCACAGCGTTTTCTGCTAATATAAGTTTGAGTGTCATCTAAAAACCAAGGTTTCTTCGTAAGTCAGCAAGATCCACACACACGGTTAAAATGTGGGCCACGGTGAAAACGGCTCCACAGGTACAAAGTGGGGTCTTCCCTTCTCATTAGATACGAGTGGGTGGATCTCGTATGACCTATCCTTAGCCTACACAAAATGACGGACTTTCTCCGTGCCCGGAAAGAGCTCCGCCACACGCGAGTAGTTCCCTTGATCGCTCTCAGTTTACTGGGCAGTGGGTCAGCTAGCCACTGACTCTCCCAAAAAGCCAGAACTTGTAGGCGTAACTGAGAGCGAATATCTCTTGCAGGTACCTCCATTGGTCGAGGTGGTAGTGATACCGTCTCTTTTGCAGCTTGATCCGCTAACTCATTTCCCGCAATTCCCATGTGGCTTGGAAGCCACAGAAAGGTGATTCGAGTGTCAGCGTGGCATAGCCCGGCTAGTAGTTCGTGGAGTCGCTGCACTAGGGGGTGTTGCGGGAAATATGTAGCAATTGACTGCAACGAACTCAAAGAGCCGGTACACACGAGAAAGTGATTCGTGCATCCTGTAGTGCAAACTGCAGAGCTTCATAGATGGCAACGAGCTCCGCAGTAAACACACTACAGGTCTCGGGCAAAGAGATCTTGGTATTTGCACCATCAATAGCGTATGCACAACCCACTTTCTCGTCCACCTTCCCCCAGGGGCTCACATCTATTGGGACGTGGGTTGGCGACCACGGGACCCCAGCTGAGTCCGGCATTGCTTCCATTTACTTGTGCCGGGCTCCTCTCCGTCTTCTTTCCTGTCGACCTCCTTTGGTCACCTCTTGTTCTCTTCCGACCCCGACGGTGTTAGGTTATCCGAGGCCTAGGGGGTCTTTCACTTTCCCGCCTTAATTGGCCCTTGTCTCATCTTTCCTGATACCCTCCTTCTGTGAGGGGTCAGCCTTCTTTTTCTTTTCCTTTTACCTCCTGCCTTGTGATCAAGGTCCTTAAGGAGGCAGGGTGTATGTAGCCCCACCTCTTGTGGTGACCCTGATAATGCTA
Organism: Meconema thalassinum; assembly: GCA_946902985.2. Classification (NCBI taxonomy): domain Eukaryota; kingdom Metazoa; phylum Arthropoda; class Insecta; order Orthoptera; family Tettigoniidae; genus Meconema; species Meconema thalassinum. The sequence goes on from OX336393.1 coordinate 113,199,562, forward strand.
CACCCTCAGGGGCTCACGGCTGGTGAGTTCGGGAGTTGGCGACCCCGAGGGGTTCCTGAGCTGGGTCCGTTTTCCCCTTTTGTCCCTTACCTTTGGGGCGGACTCACTCCTCTCTCCCCTCTCCTCTCCTCTTTTCCTTATATTTCCTTTTCTCTTTAAGATTCCCGCACTTTTTTGTTACTTGGTTCACCGTGTATCTAAATTCCTTTTAGCGATTTTTAAGGCATTTTTAATCTACGTTGCATTTTGTAAGTTTCTTCGATCTAAATTACATCTCGCAATTGTTTTCAACCTCAATTTCATTTTGCTAAGATTGACAATCTGAATTGCTTGTTAGTAAGTCTTTCAATGCAGGTGGCCGGGCCTTTTAGTGAGTATTTTGAATTTCAATTGCATTTTGTAAGTATTTTCAACCAAAACCGCATTTCGCACGAATTTTGAATCTCAATTGCATTTTGTTTGGTGGGCATTTTGCACATATTTTGATTCTCAATTGCATTTTGTGGGTATTTTGAATCTAAATTACATTTTGTCAAGTATTTTCAATCTAAATTGCGTTCTGTAAGTATTGTCAATCCACATGAGTCGTTTGAATCTACCGTACATTTTGTAAGCATTTTCAATTTCAAATGCATTTTGTAAGTATTTTGATTTTCAATTGCACTTAGTGAATAATTTGGATTTTAACTGGGATATTTCAATCTGAACTGCATTGTGTTTTTTCAATTTCAATTGCATTTTGTAAGTATTTTGAACCTCAATTGCATTTTGTACGTATTTTCGATCTCATTTGCATTTTGTAAGTATTTTGAATTTCAGTTGCATTTTGTAAGTATTTCGACGCTACGTTGCATTTTGTACGTATTTTGAATCTAGCCTACGTTTGTGGGTCTTTTTCAATCTATTCCTTTCGTGAGTATTTTCGTTCTAAATTCCCTTTTGTAAGACCATATTGTTAGTTGTTTCCATCTGAGTTTCTCTTTGTACGTATTTTCCGTCTCACATAATTTTCGTTCTGGTTTCCATTTCATTCTCATTTCGCTATCACCCAGATCATTAGGGGCCGATAACCTAGATGTTAGGCCCCTTAAAACAACAATTATCATCATCATCATCATCATCTCGTCCACCTTCGAACCATCCGTGTCGTTATATGAATGGTATGATCTTCGACACTGTCAACGGTACCTACAGCAAAAACCGCACGTGCTGTGAATTTTGGTAAATTAGCCCGCCGGTGGAGCCATCGACTTGGGAACTCGATGGCTCTCTGGTTCGGAAAAGTATGGATAATCGGGAAATGTTCACTATTACAAAGGTCGTTGTGTACACCCCACTGTAGCAGGGAAACCAGCGGACGACTGCACAAGGTGATATCGACATTAGTGCCATGTGCAAGAGAAAAGTGCGTCAACAAACACAGGTCCAGCCGCCTGATCAGTCTCTCAAAATGTCCACCTCTACCGCTAGTTGTAGCGGAGCCCCAGATAGTATTGTGGACATTAAAGTCTCCCAGAAGGAGAAAAGGACCGTGAAGCTGAGAGACTAGATCCACCAGCTGGTTGTAATCCAGTTGATAATCCGGTGGGTTGTACACGTTACATACTGTTACCATTACTGGCAACGAAGTACGAACTGCAACTGCTTATAGCTGAGTACGCAGCGGCACCTCTTCACTAAAGAGGCTATAGAGCGTCTCTGCCTTAAAATTCAGTATGGAATTACTTGTAGTATTTGCCTCTCACTCGCACTCCTATGTCCTGCAATTAACTTCGTCCTCTTCCATCCCAGCGATGTTGCCATTTCCCAATAATTGAAAGTGACAACTCGAAGAAACTGTTTGCGTGGTCTTATAGAGAATTTACCGCTCTTTATGATGATGTAAAAATAAAAGCCATAAATAGTTAACACATGGCCCAATTTACACAATTACGATATTTTAGCGCGAATCTATATTTTTGCAGATATACAACTTATCACGCCCTAGATAATGAACTAATGATTGCAACAGATCAAGAATTTATTTTTAGATTGCCTGATGTTGGTAGAAGATACTGTGTTTCATAGTAAGAAAGTTATGATTTTTGATGTGTAACATCTTTCCGCTCGGTTGCTGGATAGTTTTGTGGGAGTGATTTTGAAAATTGGGGACGGAAGTGAATCGGGCGGAAGTGGATCGAACGGAAGTGGATCGGAAGGAAGTGAAGACGCACTGCCAGAAAAATGGGACGGAAGTGAAGACGGACTGCCAGCTTGATGTACAATTGAAAATGTGTGTGTTGGAAACAAGGCAGTGTGTGCTCTGTAGCGCGAGAATGTTATGGCAATACAGTAGGCAGTGCATTTAGCAGGCACTGGTTTGACGAGCACAGTGACAAATGTTTCACCGACTTTCATTTGTCATTGAGCAGTTTATGAAGCTTCACGTTCAAGGTTGAATATCACATGGGGTAGGACAAAGACGACAAATGACATTTAAGTAAGCGGCATTATTGTCAAGCTGTGGGTGAGTAGTCAAATATTAAATGCATAACAGAATGTTGTTATATGAGTGGAATAAAAGCTGTATTTTCATCATATGTGAGACTAGGTCATTTCATGATTGTAGGAAGCCATGTTTTGACTGTTTACGACGAACTGTATGAGAGCCTTGATAATAATGAATGTTATAGTTACTGAGGAATGTGCTCACAGTATTTGAGAGTACTGTCGACGTTGTGTGTCACTTTGTTATTATGAATTATTATTGTAAAAGGAAGGAAGCAAGCTTGTAGTTTTGCGTGTCCGTTAATCTCACGATCATGATCCACGGTACCTCCCTTTTACGTGGAATGCGAACCACAGGACATGGCATTTCAATTCGAAAATCTCACATGTATTGACCGGGAATCAAACCCGGTCTACCTTGGTGAGAGACTAACAGCTTGACCGCTGCGCCACAAATGTGACAGGAGCATATCTCCAATCCAATCTTTACATTCATCATAGTACCAGTATGAAAATGGAGTGTAAATTAACATTTTAAGAATGTCCAAGCTGTGTAGTATACGAGTAGGATAACATGTCAGATGTTACACATCATATGCGACTACTGTAAGGCTCGTATCTTTTTTCTTCTTCTTAAATGTTACTTGAAAAATCTGGGATGGTATTACAGAAAAGTTACGTAGCGACAATTTTTTTTGTTATTGACTTTACGTTGATGACTAAGAGATAAGAAATATTCATTAATATCTGAAATAATTTTTAAAACAAACCAGAGCTCGATATCAGATAGCATTCATAAGTTATCGCACTTATTCCTCCCGCCCAGCGCTGACGCTGCGAAAGTTTGTTTACTCAGGCGCCAGTATCTCCCCGACTGCGTTTTATGGAGAGTAGGTGATGGTGTGAAGTTAAACTGTGAAATGAAGTGGTCCTTGTGTTCTTTATAAATTGTTCGCCTCGTTGCGTATCGTAGTGGCTAGCATTCCTGGCTGTCACCGTGCTGTCTCCGTGGAGGCCCAGGCTTGAATCCCGGCTCTGCCAAGAAATTTAATTCTGGTCTGAGGGATGGAACGGGGTGTACTCAACTTCATGGGACAAAACGGAGAAAAGGCGGGTTCCATTCCTACTTCAGCCATCCTTTAAGTGGTTTCCGAGGTTTGCCTTTGTTCGTTCCGGGAATGAACAAGCGTTCGTTAATGGTGCAGAGTTAACGTTTCTGTGCCAAAAGAACACGGCAGACACCCACGACGAAATGGCAGGTGAAGTGTATGAAAAGTGGTTCGCGAGCAATTGTTGCCCAATGTTCCCGAAGGATCTATCCTAGAAATAGACAGTGTAGGCTACCACAGTCGGAAAATCGAACTTTTACCTATAACGGAGAAAACACCGGAGTATAGATTGGCTCACTCAAAAGGGGTCCCTTTTCGAAATAATATGTTAAAACGGGAGCTTCGTTTTATTGTGACTCAACACAGAGTCAGATATGATAAATACATCATTGCCGGGATGGCTAAATCAGCAGAAAAATATGTTCTTCATTTGCCACCATGCCACAGTGAACTTAATCCCATCGAAATGGTATGGGTGCAAGTGAAGAACTATATAAGATTGAAAAACGTCTCATTCAAGAAACAAGAAATGAAGATTTTTTTTTCGGCTGCATACCACCACTTGACCACACAAAATTGGGTAAATTATGTGGACCACAGTATATATACCACCGGTATGTATAATATTCATGAAAAGTCATATTATAATTTATTGTAACCTATGATATTCGAGAAAATATAATATTATAAATTATAACATATTATAATATTATCATATTCATGAATAATTGAAAAATATAAATTGTTATAATGTGTGCATTGAAATCGCGCTCTGAGGTTCGGCGTATCATATCTAAATATTGTAGCGTTGTTCGCTGCAAGGTATGAGGTACAGTTATATACAACAAACAAATATTTTGGAAATTTCCCGAGTTTTGCGTAAAACCACGCCTGTAATACGAGTTATATTACATCATGTGCCCGGCCTTGCAGAACTTTGTATATGCAGTAGATCTGGCATCAGCGTGCTCCATTTAATTCGTACTGTCTTTTAAGGTAGAGACGCACTATAGAGTGGACGAGAGTGCAAACGCCACCTGCGGCTACAGCTCCGTCCACCCGGTCTTTAGAGAAGAGGTTGCAGTGACGCATTGTTGTTTCATGCCCAGGATGAAACCTGGATTTCTGAAGTTTGCTATTGTGTGGACTTAAGTAGAAGGTGGACTTATACTTACGCTTGACCGTTTGCCAGCCGTCCCCATCCTTAGTTGGAGGCGATGGGCGAGGAGAGCACACCCCAATCTCCATATCTGCGTCTGAAGACGAATAAAATGGAGGGGGGGGGGGGGGCGCTCTCTTTGGTGGCGCACGGTGTTCGTCGGACGTTTCCTCTCTCGCTCTTGGAGTAGAGCGAAAGCGGTGTCAAGGGACATTCTCCCTGTCTGAAGACTGGGTGTTTGTCCCCGACACATCCCGCCTGTTCTTTTTCCTTGATCGGCGGTGACGTCTCTGTGGGTCAGGAGGGATTTCCTTCCCCCTCAGATGACTGTCTTTGAGACACTTGAGGACTTTCACACTTAGTCGCAGATCTATCAGGGAGATTTTCTTTGCGAACAGGATTGGCATCTGCCGGCTTCGCTTCCTTGGTGTTAGTGGGAGCGGAAAGGCCAGTAGACACAGTAGCCTTCCCGTCAGTAAGAGGGCGAGAGAAACGGCGGTGCACTGTCTTTCTCTCTTCTCCACTGTTATCTTTTCCAATTCAAATGAGCTGGTTGAAGGTCCAGCCCCGCTCGGCGAATTCTTCTTCGCCCCCGTAGCAGAGGAAGACGTCTTGGCTGACCGTTTCGGAGAAGAAGACTTCCCCGATTGCGCCGGTTTAGATGGTATTAACGGCGACTTTTGTATGATGGCCGAAGGAGTTCTGGGGATCTTCTTCGGGCTGACAGGTCTCGCTTGGACAGCGAGGGCAGATTTTACGTTCGCAGAGTATTGCGAAGTCGAGGGTAGTCTACTGCGCGGGGAACAAATGTGGCAGGGGTGATAGATAGCGTTACCGCTGCCCCAAATAATACCGGACATTCGGGTATATTCATATCACGATATCGCTTGCGAGCGTCGTGATATGAAAGCCAATCCAATGTTCTGATTTCTTGGATCTTTACTTCCTTAGTGAACTCTGGGCACTGCTTTGATCGCAAAGAGTGGCTTCCGCGGCAGTTAGGACATATCGGGGGAAGCGTACACCTCTCACCCTCATGTGTACCCTTGCCACACTCTCCATTCACGGCCTTGGCAGTGCCCCTGGCGGAAATATGCCCGAAATTTGGACATTGTTAACAGCGCATAAAGGAGGGATTTAAGGTCAAACGTCGCAATGGTACTGTACCATTATTCCTAAAGGTCTTAAGTACAGATATGGATACAGTATTTTGGAACGCCCTGTAACTTTCAAGCTAGCCACTGAAGTCTATCATAACAGCTGGTCTACAGCAAGCCAAAGTTCTGCTATCAAGAATGGATCGGAAGAGCTCGTATTTCCGATGAGAAGCCCGAAGGTCATCGATAATAATCATATTGACATTGTCTAACATTATATCGATCGAATCACCTGAGAATGATTAATACGAATTAAAGTATATTTAGCGCTATATGTAAGCAGTTATTTATGTCTGTATGCATATTTCCATGGCAGAAAGCTATTACAAAGCAAGTATGAAAAACAGAAGATGATCTGTTAAGTTACTAGTGATTATACTACGACTGCGATACATAGCGACTCGTGGCGTTAGAGGAGTGGGGGTAGTGGATGTCTTCCTCAGGCGACCACGTGTGGAGAGCAGGGACTAGTGAAAAAGACAGCGTGCAGTGATAACCTTGGCAAATAGTGAAAGTGAAATCGCAAGTTAACGGGATTTTCAAAACGTGTGAGCGTGCCGAAGTGTATAAGCTAGTTCGTTCAGCATTCTACGTGGAGTAGACACTTGCATAATGGGAATCAGACATGGTTTAAAACATGTAATATGTTTATCTTTGCGACCGTGTTTCCACCGCCACTAACGGACTATGCGGAAGAATACATTCATAATCCCGGCCGCCAGTTCGTGTACATTATGTCGTAACACTGTGCTTGTAAACTTCATGGAAATGCAGCCTAGAGTTGATCCAAACTTTTCACAGTGGCAATACTTCTTTAAAAAAGCACATTCTTAAGCAAGGTGTCAGAGGGAAGGAATACAATGAAGCCTGTATCCATTACGATGATAGGCTAGATTACAATAGGAATACTGCATTAGCAGAGCGATAGCGGGAGCAGTTTGCAGCAACGTTCATTTACTATGAAGTGTACAAGCGAGTTTCGTAATGCAATGGATCGCGCGGACTCATGTGAACTTGGTCACATTTGCATGTTCATAGTGGAACTATTTAGCGATTGTTCGAATTCACTCTCGCTTCATGACGAGTTAATAAACTGTTTGCGGTTCAGCCATCGGTATTCCAATGCGTGTGGAAAGATATCGCCAGGATATATTGGGACATTTCGACCGGTCTGGAGTTGTTCGAGCCTAGGAGGACTATGGTTTGTTCTCTGGAGACCCAGTTGTAGTCCGACATGTCTTGTGTTGGTCTGGAGCCTAGTATGGCCAACGATATCCTTTTTTTCCACATCCAGATTCGCCAAAGGTACAGATCACTTCAACTTGTTACTGTAGTGTAGCGGGGCATTTGGGCAACCACAAATGGCCATATTTTGTTTTTTGTAGATTAAATGGTTGAGTAGAGAGTGCAGGTTCGGTGTCTATTTCGAAGCTGACCTTCTATGATGCCAGCATTTTGACTCATAAAAATGAGTGCATCCTTTTTGTATTTTGATTGATAAATTTAAAATTTCAATAGTATTTTTACAGTATTTAAACTGATATGCTCATCCTTATTGTCGAGAAGTCCCTGTAGGAGGAAGATCTCCAGATTTTTGTGTAAGAACATTTTAGTAACGCAATTTTTCAGCGGCGTTGAGAACTCTGAGTTTTTCATTTTCTAGTGCATTTGTTCTTTAAGCACTTTCGCTTGGATTATCTTATTCTCCGATGAGAATTTTTATTTCCTAATTATTATAACGATATTAGGATGTTTTCGGATCCAGTTATTCTGAATGTTACTTCGAGTCTTTAGACTATTTTTCTTCAGTTTATTAACAGATTTAACTTGTATTTTCTGAGCGTGATTTTCGAAGTGGATTGTTCTAATGGGTCATTAGTCGCTTAGCCTCTGTGGTTAACCTAGATTCATGCTGTAGGATTCTTTTGCTTAGATATTCCCTAACATTTATTATGTCTTTGCTATTAGTTGCAAGACCAGTGGCAAGTTTGGATTCTAACTTAGATTTCTCAACTTTAAAACATTCCTCATTAATTTTCATGATGTCTTTACGAAATGTTAAATCTCCTGTGAAATTCCTGGTGTGTGATGATGTCGTTTGTAATTACATTGACCGAGAGAGGACGAAAATTAGAATTGTAGTCCCTCCTAAACTGATTAATGGGTTGGTGTGGCTAGCTCACTGCACCATTGGCCATGGGGGTGTCGACAAAACGTTCAGAACGTTATTGGAGACATTCACCTGGACCAAGATGCGGGGCACCATAGCAGCCATTATCAGATCATGCCTGGAGTGCCAACGAGGGAAACACCCGTCTGCGTTATCAAAAGAGAGACCTCGAGCCATTATTCCAGAAAGGCCGAGAGAGCAAATGGCTTGCGATATCTTCGGTCCTTGCCCGAAGGGGGCTAGGGGAAACCAGTTTCTCCTAGTCACGGTCGATGTATTTTCAAAGTACGTGACCCTCGACCCTATGCAGAGGGCCACTACAGCCCAAGTCCTTAGCCGTCTTGGAAACAGTGTGTTTCCAAAGGCGGGAAAACCTGTAACTCTCCTATCGGATCATGGAGCTCAATTCACTTCGACGGATTTTGAGAATGCCATGATTAGGCTTGGTGCCAAGCACGTATTTTCTAGCGTTAGATATCCGGAATCTAACGTCTCGGAACGTGTAATGGCAGAAATTAGCAAGTTCGCGAGAATTTACTGTCCTGAGGATCATGCGAGCTGGGTCAAGTTCATCCCACTCATGGAAAGCTGCATGAATTCCACATTCCATGAGAGCTTATCCGACATACCCATGGTTGTACACCATAATAGGAGGCCAAAAAGAGCCTGGACAGAGATCGTGGGATTTCTGCCTAAGGACAGGGAACCTACAGTCCAAGAAAGAATTAATTCAGCTAGAGAAAGCTTGATGGATGCAGCCGAGAAGTGGCATAAAAGGATCAGAAATGAAAGATATCGGCCACCGATGAGAGTAAACGAGATGATTCTCGTCAAGAAACCGACAAAAGCAGATGTTGCTAAGAAGCAATTCACCAAGTTCTCTTATGTCTTCCACGGACCCTATAAAATCGCTAGGTCGTTCGGAAATAATTGTTATGAGGTAGTAAGCCTAAATGGAAGAGAAACGATAGGTCGTTTCAACGCAAAAAAAAAAAAACCTAAAAAGATATGTGAAGAAGATAGTCTGAGTGTTGACTGAATAATGCTACATATGCCGAAATTACCTGGAATGATGTAAATAAAAGCTGAGGAGACTTTTATTTAAGGTATCAAAGGGAAAATATACCATTATTCCTAAAGGTCTTAAATACAGATATGGATACAGTATTTTGGAACGCCCTGTAACTTTCAAGTTAGCCACTGAAGTCAATCATAACAGCTGGTCTACAGCAAGCAAAAGTTCTGCTATCAAGAATGGATCGGTAGAGCTCGTATTTCCGATGAGAAGCCCGAAGGTCATCGATAATAATCATATTGACACTGTCTAACATTATATCGATCGATTCACCTGAGAATGATTAATACGAATTAAAGTATATTTAGCGCTATATGTAAGCAGTTATTTATGTCTGTATGCATTTTTCCATGGCAGAAAGCTATTACAAAGCAAGTATGAAAGAACTCCCCTCGGCATGCCGGAAGGCGGAGGTAGATTTCACCGGACAAACTTGGGGATAGGCGAAATTAGGCAGAATATGCAGGTTTTCGTAGAAGGATCAGACCTCATTTATTGCGAGAAAGTATTTTATAATTGGAGCTTAATTAACTTTGTTTTTAGTCATTTTATGCATATTTTAAACTTTTTATTGTCTTATGGGGACGGTAACTTTCTTGTCATTTGGGGTCCATTTTTATACTAATGGTCACGCTGTCCTTATGCAAGGTTTCGACACTGATGTGTAACTATGTAACGGTCTGTTACTTCTTCACGCAAAATTATATCTCCCGCAGAGATTTTGGTTGGTTCCTCAGTTTAGGGGCTGCGACAACGCTGTCATTTAACCCCGTGTACTTTGAGTGAGTGTAGAATCTGATAAACGGTGTGAATTGTGATGGCTGTATTAGTCTGTAATTCAGGTAAGGACTGCAGACGGTCAATTTCAAGCAGTAGTTCCTAATGTTGCTACCAGATGCTACCGTCAACGACACCTAGCTGTGGACTTATAAAAAGAGTAAGGTGACAATCATTTAAGAAGAGTAGCAATGAAGATATAACAGGAAATGTAGGAGTATGAAGGATTGAAGAAAGATTTATAGGACGTTGAAAACCTAAATTGTGTAATGTATGTTAAAAAAAAGGCCCTTCGTTGGGTTTCATAAAGTGAACATTGAAAGATTGATTGTTCCGATTTCCTGTTTACAATAACAAACGGGTGAACTACGGAGATTACTATGAGATGAGCCATGTACAGTATACTGGAGTAAGGGCATGATTGAAGCGTAGACGTATGATGGTTATGATTGTGTCGGCGATTGTATTTACCTGTAAAAAAACAGGGGAGTCGTGGGATCGTAGATTGGATGCAATCATATTTCGCTTTCAAACTCTGAATACTCTTGCCATCGTCGTGTCCAGTCGCCATTGAGTTGCGTTTTAATGATAGGTAGAAAATCTGTGAAAGGTATTATGATATTCATGGCTGGACCAGGACATGAAGGAGCTCCCTTAGCAGATCCATCAACACATTCATTACGTGGAATATGAGAGTGACCCGGTACCCAAGAAAAAACAATCTGAGATCCGAATTGTGTTAATTTTATTCGAAATACAGTATACCAATTGTCAATGCGAACTATGTTTTGTAAAGCCTGTAATATACTTTGAGAATCAGTAACAATAAGTGTGCGAGGAATACTTTGCCTTTTAATAAAAAATAACGCTTCAAAAAAAAAAAAAAACTAGATGCCACCGCAACCAGCAACTCGCAACGAACGTTGGAACTTCGCCTCCAAAGGAAAGCATACTGAGAGATTTTTTACGCTCTTCGAAAATCCAACGACTTTGGCCGGCTTTGAACCCGCGACCTTGGGCATAGAAGTTCAGCATGCTACCAGTTACGTCACCGAAGCCGCTTCACACTTAGTCAGATGGAAATCTGAATCTGATCTCGTGCAAGTGCGTTATCATGGCAACGTCTGATGGGTCATCCCTCATCAATTTAGTAGTGTTGCCATGGCAACCACTGATAGCTCTTGGCATTTTCTTATAATTCCGAAATCATTTTTCTCATCTCTTGGCGTAATGGTGGGTCATATCAAAAATTCTTTCAGACAAAAGTTTTAGGTAATTATTAGGGGAATATTGTCCATTTTGTACGGTTTTGATATTCTGTCTTTTAAGAGAGATATGATTAATGTTTCCCGAAAAACCCACTTTTTCCCACCCCTTTGGTCAATTGTTGATGCTATAAAAAAACTCTTCAAATATAAATTTTTGGGCTTTATTCGACACATAGTATGAACTCTAAACGGATTCGATATTTCACATATTAAGAGAGTTATAGCAATATTTCACTTTTTCGAAAAAAAAAAAAAGCCCCCCATTTTCACCCCCTTCGACCGATTTAGCCCAGTAACGAACTCGACCGAGATTTTATAGGTATACATATTCGTTAAAAGATTCAAAGTGATTGGTACAAAATTACGGCAGTTATCGTGTCCACAAGAAACTAATATACATATATACATATATACATATATATATATATACATACATAAATTATACATACACTTTTGAACTGACGGTGGTTTTGGGGTCTGGGGGATGTGAAACGCGAAGATATGTCGACATTTTCCGGAACTCGAAACATGGTACCCATTGCAATAGTTAGCTTTCTAATGAAATCTACCTAAAACAGAAGAAGATCTGTTAAGTTACTAGTGATTATACTACGACTGCGATACATATCGACTCGTGGCGTTAGAGGAGTGGGGGTAGTGGATGTCTTCCTCAGGCGACCACGTGTGGAGAGCAGGGACTAGTGAAACTGACAGCGTGCAGTGATAACCTTGGCAAATAGTGAAAGTGAAATCGCAAGTTAACGGGATTTTCAAAACGTGTGAGCGTGCCGAAGTGTATAAGCTAGTTCGTTCAGCATTCTACGTGGAGTAGACACTTGCATAATGGGAATCAGACAGGGTTTAAAACATGTAATATGTTTATCTTTGCGACCGTGTTTCCACCGCCACTAACGGACTATACGGAAGAATACATTCATAATCCCGGCCGCCAGTTCGTGTACGTTATGTCGTAACACTGTGCTTGTAAACTTCATGGAAATGCAGGCTAGAGTTGATCCAAATTTTTCACAGTGGCAATACTTCTTTAAAAAAGCACATTCTTAAGCAAGGTGTCAGAGGGAAGGAATTCAATGAAGCCTATATCCATTACGATGATGGCTAGATTACAATAGGAATACTGCATTAGCAGAGCGATAGCGGGAGCAGTTTGCAGCAACGTTCATTTACTATGAAGTGTACAAGCGAGTTTCGTAATGCAATGGATCGCACGGACTCATGTGAACTTGGTCACATTTGCATGTTCATAGTGGAACTATTTAGCGATTGTTCGAATTCACTCTCGCTTCATGACGAGTTGATAAACTGTTGGCGGTTCAGCCATCGGTATTCTAATGCGTGTGGAAAGATATCGCCATGATATATTGGGACATTTCGACCGGTCTGGAGTTGTTCGAGCCTAGGAGGACTATGGTTCGTTCTCTGGGGACCCAGTTGTAGTCCGACATGTCTTGTGTTGGTCTGAAGCCTAGTATGGCCAACGATATCCTTTTTTCCACATCCAGATTCGCCAAAGGTACAGATCACTTCAACTTGTTACTGTAGTGTAGCGGGGCATTTGAGCAACCACAAATGGCCATATTTTGATTTTTGTAGATTAAATGATTGAGTAGAGAGTGCAGGTTCGATGTCTATTTCGAAGTTGACCTTCTATGATGCCAGGATTTTGACTCATAAAAATGAGTGCATCCTTTTTGTATTTTGATTGATAAATTTAAAATTTCAATGGTATTTTTACAGTATTTAAACTTATATGCTCATCCTTATTGTCGAGAAGTCCCTGTAGGAGGAAGATCTCCAGATTTTTGTGTAAGAACATTTTAGTAACGCAATTTTTCAGCGGCGTTGAGAACTCTGACTGAGTTTTTCATTTTCTAGTGCATTTGTTGAAAATTTTTCTTTCTTTTAATTATTATAACGATATTAGGAAGTTTTCGGATCCAGTTATTCTGAATGTTACTTCTAGTCTTTAGACTATTTTTCTTCAGTTTATTAACAGATTTAACTTGTATTTTCTGAGCGTGATTTTCGAAGTGGATTGTTCTAATGGGTCATTAGTCGCTTAGCCTCTGTAGTTAACCTAGATTCATGCTGTAGGATTAATCCATCGACATTTTCGCGTTCGGGAAATTCAGGGAAGATCTTATTTTGAGATTGTTTTTTTATAATCGTTTTTTACAACCTCAGTTTTGAGTGGTTGTGAGTGTTATACTTTTCTTCTCCTATGAAGTTAACACTGGATTAAATTGATATCATTGCCTCTGGTGCAATAGTTTTTCTCTATTAAGAGGGTATTTGAACGACATCCAAATTTGCGAGGATAATCCCAGGGATGACTTACTATAAGTCATACGTTTAAGAACTATGAATATTGTAACACATCAGTGTAAGGCAAGTTTTCTAAAAATAGGTGGAGTATTTCTGGAATCCACTAGGCTTTGTTAATAACCTGTTACAGAATCAAATTATTTTTCTGAGCACGAGTTCAGGCTTATATTATAAACAGCCGATTTTCATAATTGTGGATTTAAAACAGTAAGGCTCCAATTAATAGGTGCATGTTAAAATTTAAGAGGCATGTATTAGGAATAATGCTCTTGTGTTTAAGTATTTTGATACAGTGCTTTGCGAAGCAAATTTTCTTGTTGAAGATTGAGCAACGTGTTCCAATCAAGAATAGATTAAATGAGGTTTCAACCGAGAGGGGCATTGTATTTAACCTAGTATGGTTAATATTTTGTCATAGGTGACTTTATCGCTGTTATTATCTTGAAGTAATGCCTGGGTGAAGATTAGTATTTTTCTGAGCATTATTATTAAAACTCTTGAGTGGATATCCCGTTCAATATTTCCAGTAAAATTATAACGACTTTGCCATAGCATGTATGTTTAACAAGGATCACCGATAACTATTTAATGCTGAATCTATGATTAATTTTTGCTTAACTTAACTGTTCGGCAGAAATACCCTGAAATGAGAAATGAAACTATTAAACAAATTTAAGCAGAAGTGAATGTCGTGACATTAAGTCAGTGGGAGGAGAATAATCGAAATTATTCTAGAATCTTGTATACATTTGTATATTCTGTAAATATGCCATATTAATTTCATCGTTAAATAACAAGACCATATTCTGCTAATGAAAATGTCGTGTAAGATTATTGGTTATAATATGGGTATTTTTGTGTAAGATGTTCATTAAGTTAATGAACTGAAATAAATCCAATTTATTCAATTCATATATTTGTTGTTGTTGTGTGTGCTTATCCTATGGGATCGAAAATCATTATTATTATACCTTATTTCTGAAAGAACTAAAAGTTAGTTGAGATAATGGGTAATACATTTTGGAAGCCTTTCCCATATTCCATAGCTGAAAGACAATCCAGTATAATTAATGATATTTTTGATTGGTCGTGGTATCGAAAAAATTTATATTTCTTGTCATGTTTATTCTTGCAATAAACTAATTTATTATTTGGTTTTAATTATTGCGTGATGCTTTATAGAGGTGATGGAAGGGTGTATTAAGGGGGCCATCGCTAGGTATTTTAGGGTTTACCACACCTTTGAGATTCTTTCTTCCTTTTGAACAATTCTTGAGCTAGATTTTTCTTTCTCTGAGCCTTGGTCAGTCTTAATACATCCTGTTAGGTATTCGAGTGGCCCTATTTTCCCTTTGTCTGTTGGTAGAACTTGGTGTTTTTTCTAGCCGGGGATTTCCAGGTTCTACGATCCAGCTGTCATCGAGGGATTCAACGGGTATTGGTAGGTAATACGGGTACATTACATCATGAACTTCACCTGCTAAGGCTCTACATTACCCTCAAAATGGAGATTGAAAGCGCTGGTATCGACTCTGTCCTCCCCAATTTTCCGGGCGATGCGCCTAATCTTCGTGACGCCTCTCTTCCCCAGTTCCCGCATTAATTATTTTGCGCTATTGAGAATGATGATGCGATGGAATATAACTCTACGAACCTCATTCAGAGTTTCGTGCTTCTCGAACTTAATGGGAATTTCGCCGAACTGCGTGCATTCCAGCAACACTTCGGTTTGCTGCCGGTCAACGGTATGCATCAGAAGCTGCCCTTTCCGGAGCTTGGAAATTCCATGAAGGTCGCGATATTTCCCCTCTATTTCCACAGAAAAAAGGATCGATTTCACCATTTTAAAATCTCCCCCGACTATCCTTGTAGCTTACCAGGTAGCGAAGAGACCTGTAACGGGGGGACTTCTTGTTAAATGCCTCATCCCAAGGTGTTGGGATTCAGCCTCCACTTCAGAGACGACTTTTTAAGGGGGCCACCCTCTGATGATTATTTTGATCGTTTATTGGTCATCACGAATCATCCTCCCCGAATACTACCTACTCCGAACGAGAGCCATCACTTTGGACGCCACCCAGCCAAGGCAATACCTACCTAGCGATAGGAAGTATTGCGCGGGGTCCTACTGCCTCGAACAGGCACATACCCTTTGGCATACACAGTGATATATTCGGCTCAAGTGTTCGGCCATGCAGGGTCCTCCGTTGTGAGGCGAATACTACCGCTAAGGTACAAGACGGACCCACCTGACGGGATGGGGAATACCATCCAGGCTTAAGGCCCTTCCCCTAACGGCATGCATGTTTTCTGTAATGATCAAACCAAAATTGGGACCGGAAATAAAAAAGACCTTAAAAAGGCTCCCCTATTAGTCGTCTTTTACGACAGACAGGGGATACCTTGGAAGAATTCTGCCCTCCCCATCCACAGGGGGGTCTTCCAAGTCAAAGTCAGTCATATCAGTCGGTCTTGTCGGCCCTATTAGTCGCCTCCTACGACAGGCAGAGCAAGGCGGGGGGGGGGGGATAAATAGGCTACTGTAGATACTTTGGTAGACAAATCACTTCGAAGTAGTTTTGACCGTTATTGCTGATTGAAATAATCACCAGTAATTTAAACGTGTTATTTTGGCAAATGATGTTCTGAATAGCTTCTGGAGATGCCTCGAGGTGCTCCGTCACGGAACACTACGAAAAATTGTCTTTAATAGAGAGTTTTTATTGCTAGCCCTGATCATAACATATTCTCAGTTAATGCAATCACATTTTGGACTTTAGTAAAGACATCTCTGTAAGTCGTCATAAAATGCCAGTAGGTTACTAGTTTGACTTCTTTTTTTGGGAGGATGGCAAAGTCGGCCTCAACCTTCCCTTAGCTTCCTATATTTTATGAGCAACTTGACTAGGAAATATTCCTAAATTTGGCGAATTTAGCCCATTACTTTGCAAAACCACAAGTTAATTTGAGGGGGGTGGGATCTAGAAATGTTTGAATATGACCACATGGGATTGTAGAATAAATATCAGTAGTTTGTTTAACGGTACTAAAATGGCGTATTCTTAATTTAAAAAAAAAATAAAAAAAAATAATAATAATAAAAATAAAAAGACAGTTAAATCAGCTAATAAGATCTACACGCTAGTCAATGGACATACACCAACCAATATTACCAATAGACAGGACGTTGATCAAGTAGACGAATTCTGGAACTTGTTAGACGATGTTCTTCAGAGAATCCCACTAAATCATGTTAAGATCTTAATGGGTGATTTCAATGCCCAGATTGGCAAAGACAAGAGTATAAATACTGGGTTGGTAAATGGTTAGGTCATAAGCAAACTAACAGGAATGGCATGATACTAATAGAGATATGTAGGAACCATGATTCTTTTTTAAATCAACATTTTTCATGAAAAAAAATCCTCAAAAACTAAGACTTGGATTTCACCAAATCCACTATTGGGTGAATTTCAGTTGGACCATGTACTGATCTCTCGTTCTAACACGGCACAAATCAGACATTTAAAGCCCTCAAAGGATTAGATCTGGACTCTGGCCATTACCCCACAAAATTCTCTCTGGTCATAATCCCGGAAAGGAGGAAATTCGCTCCAAAATTACCACCCCGTCGATATGATGTCCATCTTGTACAAAATAGTATGGAATTCACGCAAGAGAGACAAAAGTTAACCCCACAGAATTGGCAGCAACTTCAAGCTGAACTTCTAAAAACGGCTGAAAAAATTGTACCAGGGTAAGGAAACATGCATGGTGGACAGATGAGTGTGACCACCTCATAATCCTAAGACAACAAGCATGGTTGAACTGGATGTGCAACAAGAATGAAAGGACGCTACAATATCTTCAAGACGCTAGGAAAAACTGTAACAAAATCGCTAAGATTTATTCGTAAAAAACATGAAAACCCTAAATTAAAAGATATAGAAGAGGACTTCAAGAAACATCATTCTAGAAATTACTATAGAACATTCAAGCAGAAATTAACTAAATATTCCCCACCTTCTCTCCAGTTTCAAAACGACCTTGGGAACATCGCCCACTCCAACTCTGAAAATTGTGCACTTCTTGCAGATTATTTTGGTAAACTATTCAATTGTGAGAAACCTCAGGAAACATTTCAATTTTGTCATATTCTACGGAATCCTGACTCGGAACTACCGGATCTACAGGAAATTCGGGAAATAATCCAATCCATGAAAAACAACAAAGAGTCGGGAGAGGACCAGATCGTTGCAGAACTATGGAAAAATGTAGGTGAAAACCTCATCATCAAACTCAAAGAAATTATTGATGAAATCTGGCAGACTGGAAAAAATTCCTCCAGATTGGAAGATGTCGATCATCCATCCAGTATACAAGAAAGGTAGCAAAACGAATCCAAACAATTTCCGAGGGATCTCAATAATCTCGGTAACTTACAAAATTTTGTCCAAAGCCCTTTAGAACCGTGCCTATCTTCAACTGGATCCGCAGATTGGTGAATACCAAGGTGGGTTCCGGAAAGGCCGATCGTGTGCAGAGCAAATTATCAATTTGAAAAACTCAATGTCTTACTTCCGTAAAATGTCAAAAAAAATTATGTCATTACTTTTGTTGACTTTGCAAAGGCTTATGACAGCATTGACCGTGAATCCCTTGTTGCTGTACTCTCAGAATTTGGATTAGATCGCAAGACAACATCAATCATCAAAGATACCCTCTTGAATACAAGTTCAAAGGTTCAATTTATGGGAGGACTGAGCTCAGAATTTTCAATTGATACAGGAGTGCGTCAAGGAGATGGATTATCTCCATTGTTGTTTAATTGTGCACTCGAAAAAGTCGTTCGAAAATGGAGACGAGCTGGTGGACCATCCCATAGACTAGGACCAAAACTCAAAGGGATAACTGTTTGGCATTTGCGGATGACATGGCGTTAATTGCTCCAAACATTTCTGATGCCCAGGAACAACTTGAATTACTCCAAGAACAAGAAGCAAAAATCGGCTTACGGATTTCTTTTGACAAAACAAAATTTATGACGGATATGAAAACTGCTCCGAATACTCTTCGCGTCGGTAATTGTAAGGTCTCCCGAGTGAAAGACTTCAAGTATAGGTGAATGGATCAATGCAACTGGCAACGAAAGAAAATATATGAAGCAACACTACAGAAAATGGAAACTGCTTTCCATTTGACAAAACAAGTTTATAACAAAATTCCACGCACAGGTATATGGTCCTGATGACCTCGACGCCAAGCCCCTAAATGAAATAACAATCAGATTAAATTTACCGCCAACACTGATGCTGCCGGGGCAAGTGCCCATTCCCCCGCCCCGCACTAGATCCGGCACTGTAAAATGTACCAATGGATTGGGAATGTTGAGTATGAGGTTACTTACCGTGATCTCCGTCCCCTTGTTGTCTTGCTTCACATAAAGAGGCTGAAGATCACGTCCACCTGGTGTACAGCTGTTAGGGGGCTATGGAGGCACTGCGTAATGGTATTGCAGGAGTGGATGAAGATCAAAAACCCTCCACCTGACACCTTAGCGAGCTGTAACAGTTGCAGAATGCATACGTTATTTGTCTACTGCCGAATAGACTCTATCATCAGACACCTTCTCGCCGGTCTATGAATGACAACATACTCCATCGACAAATCTTGTACGATGAACTTAGCACTGGTAGAGAGGCCCCTGGTGTTCTTTTGAAGCACTGAAAAGACCAGATTAAGAAGACCATGTTAAGCACTGACATCAGTCCGAATGCTTGGTTCTCTCTTGCAGAAGACCACTCTCGCTGGTGCCCAACTAGCTCGGCTGGCGTTGTGGAAGCTAGATTAATATACTGTAGACTGCAATAATTAATACCTAATAGCGCGAAATCTGCGCGAACCCGAGAGCTTCGAGGAGAAAGGGAGATGTTTATTTTAGGGGCTGCAACGTCGTGTTCATTGATAGTTATTGTTGTTTTAAGTGGAGAATCAGTGAGGTAATTTGTCCCTCTTAACAAAGGTTAAATTATATCAAACATTTAGAATCGAATTAAAATTTAGAGGTGGAAGCCTAAATATGAAATACACGAAAATTAATAAAGGAAAAAATTAAATAAAACTAATAATTATAACAATAACAAAAAATACGCAAAAACAAAAATAAGAATTTAAATAAAAGAAGTCTTTGAGTGAATAATCACCTGTGAATTTTGATTGCTGGCCCTAACCCACTCTCACTTAAGCGGATGACGAGGTCAGCAGCCACCACGTCATCAGCTAATTTAAGTGTGGGTGGACATATAGATTCTTAGATGATATTTATTTTGTATTTTCTTTTAGTATTCGTTATTCCCCTAATCAAATGCATATACCGTACTATTATGAAGCTGGGATTCAAAGAGTTTATCTGCGGACTACCATTATCATCTTGAAATGTTGCTGTTCGACAATACACGCAAGGTCAATACAATGAAGAAAAAGAAAATCATTGGCCCTTAAAATATAATATTAAGGTTAATAATGTACACTAAGATTAAAATAGGCTCCTTCAATATTCAGTTAAATTAGCGAAAGTTCGGGATTAATCTATTATATGCTACAAGCAGTATAGAGCCGTCATACGGTTCTACTTAACGATTTCAACACAATTTTTGATCAGATTAAAAGCACGTACAACGACTTTGAGTGGCTACATATTGCTCATTATAACAACGACCTTCCTCCGGGTTGCACACAATACGACACAGCGAGCAAAGCAACGATATCCTAATATCCAATTGTGATCCCAAGCAACGACGGACTTAAGATGTAGTATTATATATGTTAAATCCGTTGACTTCATAAAGTAGCGGTAGCGGTGTTCTTATTGTGAGATAAGTGTGATTTCTAAGAATTAATAGGATAAACATGTGGACACCGATAGGGTGTTATTTATTCAGAATGTGAATACTCGAGCTTGGCTACCGGTTCGAATTCACCCACGGGTATGGATGTGTGTGAGCGTTGTCTTAAATGGTAAGTCAATTCATTTTCTATTATGTTATAATAGATCCATACACGTTGTCGGATTCGAACCGGTAGCCGAGCTCGAGTTCAATTTTCAACACCAACACTTTACCGCTGACCCACGCCAGCTGCAAAAAGAAAAGAAAAAGAAGATACAAATTGTGTCTTACTTTCTTGGACATATTTTCACATTAATTCGGCAAGGGTTCATTCCATCATAAATATTATTTGGCTGGAAATGTTCACAGTAAAATATCCTCATTGCACGATCGATGTGAAGTGATTGATAGACAACTTGCGACAGGCTTCATTGAGACACGTGCATTAGAACTGTGCCAGGACATGTCATCTCGCGATAAATCAACACTTCGCATTCATTGCGATATCAAGACAAGGATACAGATTGCGTCATTGGGTTATTTATTTAATTATTTATTGAGGTTTTAAGGGGCGGAACTACGAGGTCATCTGCCACTACTGCGTCATTGGGTTATTGCGGGATTTAAGATTTCCTGTTAACCCCCTCACTTCCTTTCTTTTGTTACATGAATAATTTGTAGGCTAGTTTTATTGTAGCGGTGCTTTCTACTTACATACGAACTTTCATATAATTCGCTCCAGTAGTTTCTACGCCAGCCCCCTAACAAAGTGACAAAAATCGAACTAATGGTATATTTGGTCACTATAAACCTATCCGCAATAAATACTAAGTTTTAGCCAAACATTCCAAATGTTCAGACAGAAAGTTTACTCTATTTACGTTTAGAGGTTAATGAATTTATATACGCTGTTAGAGAGTGACATATCTTAACTCGCAATGCAATTACAATTCCTAGGAACCGACGTGAACTATAGCACTGCAAGTCTATCTTTAGCCCCGGGAAATATGCAAACCACTAGGCTATCCTTGCCCCGCCCTAGTTCTCATGTTGCAGATACACTTCCATTTGTAGTTCTGCCGCTATTGCTCCAGTGCATAAGGCAATAAATTATGCAAACTCTCGTATTATTTCACATTCTTTGGAAATTGAAATTTCAATTTCAAAAGAATAACACGAGCCTTGACCTAAACGATGCTGTAGGCGGACAGCCAAATAGCCTGAGACCAAGACAGTTGTAAACGCTATTTTTAACTGTTTCGGATAAGACAAGATTTGCATCTCACCTCCGCAAATATAGTACAAAGGTTTGTAGTGATCACACTTCCTTCTTCTTCTTGAGAAGGGTTATTACAGTAAGGTACAGCAAGAACCTGGAAACAGAAAATGGTCTGTCAAAGTTGGAACAAAGTTGACAGTATTAAAGCCGTGCACATTGTCGCCTCATTGAATTCTCAACGCAGTAGACGTAATATAGATCGACTCAGGAGCGCGACCAGGATTCCCTCTGGGAGTGGGTCCAGTGAGAGCCCTCCATATAGAATAGAGCCCCGCATGCGCCGTGTTACGGCCGAGGCTCTGTGGTTAGCAGCAGCGTAGCGCCCAACTAGTTCAACACATTTTCACTTTTTAACGTATTTAATAATCATCATTACTTACATGAATTTCAGAGTAGTTGGTGGAAATGCTGTCCTTCATTTTCCTAACACACATTGGTCCAATGTAGGACGTTTGGGTACAGTCGATGTAATTCATCCTCACTGATATTTCTTATTGGTGCAGTTATTTGTTCTCGAGAGCCTCTAGAGTATGTGGATTATTTCTGTATACCTTTTGTTTGAGGTTTCCCCACGAGCAAAAATCACACGGTGCTGAAACGTACGGACACATTTACTGGAAAATTCCTTCTTGAGAAGATATTTTCACTAGCAAAAGTCGATATTTAGTTCAATACCTAACCATGTTCACGGGATACGAAAGAGGCTACATTACTTCACAACTATCTGAACTAAGGTATCTTGCCAGCTGGGAATGTAATCACGCTATGGCCGCATGCGGTGATTCCTGACCCGCTGTTGTGTAACGGTAGATGCTATTCAACTGGCGCTGACTAATCACTCTCCACCCGTCACACGTCCCAAGCAAGGCTGTAGAAGAGAACCTGAAATAACTGCAACAGCGAACATCCGTTCATAACATTACTGTATACGCATACATAACAGTTAATACAGAAACGCAGGTTACCGGACAAATTCAGCATATACACCTAAAACACACGGGCTGATGACCAAGATGACCCAAACTTCTGAAATGTATGAACAACAACGGCTTACATGTAGAAGTTATGTTTTTCACGTGCAGCACGTAAGACAGTATATACAGGGTGTCATTTATGTACTTGAGTACCCTTAAGGGGCGTGTAGGGGATGGGTATAGGATCAATTTGAGATAGGAAACCTGGGGTCGGAATGGCCTCCTAACACCAGAAAACAGGTTTGTTTCAGGCCCCCTGTTCCTCTAAAGTAGGGAAGCGCTCCATGTGTTACTCTGAGGTGAGGCACTCTTTCGCTGTCAACGGTCTTGACGCGACCCCCGCTCAACGCTGCGTTAGCCGAGAGCTGCATTCCTCTTGCCAATTGATAGTTCCATCGTCTTTAACTACTACAGAAACACACGTAACTCGTTGATACTAATAATCAAAAGGCAATTAATTTACAGAATCACGAATGTTTTAAAAAATCAGCACAGAATAAACACGCCCTGTGACTACGCCCCCTCCAACCCCTCTAAAAAATAAAGAAAAAGAAAAAAATGAAGGCATGACACCCCAGGAGGAACGAACCCGGGACCACCGTGGCACCGTGCCTCGACGCTATCCTCTCGGCTAAAGCAGGGTTGAGCGGTGGTCGCGCCAAGACCGTTGACAGCGAAAGAGCGCCTGACCTCACAGTAACACATGGCGCGCTTCCCTACTTTACAGGAGCGGAGGACCTGAAACAAACGTGATTTCTGGTGTTAGGAGGCCATTCCTACCCCAGGTTCCCTATCTCAAATTGATCCTATACCCATCCCCTACACGCCCCTTAAGGGTACTCAAGTACATAAATGACACCCTGTATATTAATTAATTAATTTGTTTATTTACTTATTTAACCACGGACACTGACTGGAGGACTTTTAAAGCAAGGAGAATGCACAGTTTCGTAATGTTTAATTATTATTATTAATCTTGATTGGTCACATTCGACCACTTGAGTCGTTCCACAACCACTTCTTCTTTGAAGGTAGTACTGCTTCGTTCTTGCGCTCTGTCCAGTACTTTTTCATTCTTTCAGATCGATATTTTATCAACTCATCTGAACTCTCCATTGGCTTTCTATGCGTCATTTCTGCAGAAAATTTGTGAGTTTTAAGAATGGTGTTAATTTTATTTTTCTCCTCGGCATCTGTTATCTTGAGTCCAACTGCTTTGAGATCTTGTTGGATTTCTTGGATACATTTTCCTCCAGTTTTCTTTCCTAGATTTCTCATCACTAGTTGGCGTACAATTCTGTTTTCTGGAAGCCGTAAGATGTGAAAAGAAAATGAAATTCTCCTCTTCTTCATTGTGCTGGTGATTGGATCAATCTCACGATAGACAGTTTCATTAATCCAACGGATAAAAAAATAATTAAGTTATTGTTAGAGCTTTTTCAAATGCAGTAAAAGCATGGATATGCCGCTAAAATTAATCTCCCAGGGTAGGGATGATGGAAGCGGTCCAGACCCATTGAACATCAGTGCGCCACTGATTTATCAACTATTCAAGCGAAAAGGGAAACATTACCTGACCTCCAGACGGGACAGTTCGATTTTTTTGTGTGTGTGTAGTGTGGTCTACCATCTTCCCTTCCCGTTCAGTATAAACTGCGCCGCCTTCCGGCAGACAGCTCGAGTAGGAACAAAAACTAAAATAAATAAATAAATAAATAAAGAAATAAATAAATAAATAAATAAATAAATAAATAAATATATAAAATTGCTTGTACCCAGCTCTCACGTTCTGAATATATCGACGAGGAACACAATTATAGGATACAGGAATTAAAGTACAATGTGAACTCCCATATACTAACCAACCGGATAAGAAGGAAGGATAGGATAGTTTCGAGCTGGGCCCAATGAGTAACGAAACTAACATGTCAGTACTCAAGAAGATGAGCAAGGACACCTCCAGAGGTTTGGACGAACGTATTTCCAAAAAGAAAAGTTCCACCGAATCCCTTTAGATTAGATAATACAACGTTACTCTCGTTCCGACAGGAACTCTTTGGAAAAATGGAACACTAGGTCAGCCACCAACTACGAAAGCAAGATAAAGGTGAGAAGTCCCAAGATGAACACATGCAATAGAAATACATATAAATGGACGAGAGGAACGAATACAGACTACACAGTAGGTGGTTAGAGAACCTACCGCACAAGATTGCATGACGCATTGTAGGTTGACTTACTTAGACTAATGTCCTTCGCTCCATGCGGAGCATAGGGCATCCAATGTAATGTGTCGATAATGAGAGATCGAACCCGCCCACTCCAGTTTCCGCAGATATTTAATTATTCAGTATTATGCCATTTGTTTCCATACATTTCACTTTTGTTTTCATCCTCATTTCATATAGAATAAGAATTAATTAAGTTCGTTATTCCATCCATTCCACCGTATGTTTCATTCATTACATTATTTAGATAGGCTAGGTTAACATGAGGTTTGTATCAAGATTTTCTATCTATAATAGTTATTCGATCATTAAGTAGTACATCATGATGGCATTTATATGTTAGGTTAACATGGGGTTTGTATCAAGATTTTCTATCTATAATAGTTATTCGTTCATTAAGTAGTACATCATGATGGGTGGTATTATGTTGTGTAAACGGTCCATATAATATATATTCAATAGATCCTCTTTATCTATTGAATGTGCCAGTAATTTGTAAAAAGACATGGGATGTGGAAGGTTGCACCTGTTTTAACAATGGATGTTGTGCGAGTTGGATATATCCCGACCTGACAATGGGGAACAAGGGATCCTGTAATCTTACGACTCAAGGGTTGTAAATCTGTCTAAACCCTCAAGAAGTGTGGAAGCCACTTGCCCTGGAAAGTAAAGAACTCACGATGTCAATTGATGTTTCAAATCCGTCACGGGTCAATAAGGGAGCAGCTGAGGACTGATGAATGCGCATTGTCCTAAAAGAAGAAGCCAATTTCGACAAACAGGACGATGATATAAATACTAGTAGCCGGAAACAAGAGGTCATTCGATCACTGAGTACTGGTCATCCAGCACGCGTCAGTCAGCATCATTCTGTTTTCGCATTATCACGAGTGGGTCGCCAGTACTATTCTGTATCACCAGTTTTCAGTCTCATGCAATCATTCAATCTCCGGAGTGAAAGCTTAGTCGATCACTTCAATCCTTGAAGTGAGAACTTATTCAATCACTAAATCTTCGGAGTGAGAATTCATTCAAATCAAAAAGTCAGCGTCGTGGAGAGGTGATTATGCGAGTGATAGGAGGAGTTCCAGCATGTCTGTGATATACAGTATTGCGAGACTACTGTACTGTATGTACAGGCTCACTAAGACGTCATTCCACAACTTCCAGAATTCATCAGAATCGCAGTAAGTGATCATCTACTCTACAAGAGTTTCAAGTGTTGTTTCAGTGTGTATAAATGTTATTGTGGCTATTCACCAGTCAATGATTAGGGCAGTAGGATTGTATAGGCACAACCTTCCATAATATCATGATTTTCATAGAATATACACACATCAAAAAAAGTTTTGCATCACCTCGGTTCCCAGATCTCCGGCATATAGACGTTGACTGTGTATATTGTATCCAAGATACAGTCCCTTTGACTGTTCATAGATGTCACTAAAACTGCTCAAAGATGTAAACAACCATGCATGAGCAGGGCCTATTAGACGGAGGGGGTACGACAGCCGATCAGTTCCAGTCATTCCACCAGGACGAAGGTACGCTGCTCATGTTGTCTGTAGTTCTACCATGCCTAGAAGGTCAATACCGCAGTTCGATCGCGTCCGCATTGTTACTTTGTGTCAAGAAGGGCTCTCAACAAGGGAAGTTTCCAGGCGTCTCAGAGTGAACCAAAGCGATGTTGTTCGGACATGGAGGAGGTACAGAGATACAGGAACTGTCGATGACAGGCCTCGCTCAGGCCGCCCAAGGGCTACTACTGTAGTGGATGACCGCTACTTACGGATTGCCGCTCGGAGGAACCCTGACAGCAATGCCACCATGTTGAATAATGCGTTTCGTTCAGCCACAGGACGTCGTGTTTCAACTCAAACTGTGCGCAATAGGCTGCATGATGCGCAACTTCACTCCCGACGTCCATGGCGAGGTCCAGCTTTGCAACCCCGACACCATGCAGCGCGGTACAGATGGGCCCAACAACATGCTGAATGGACCCCAGGGAATTGGCATCACGTTCTCTTCACCGATGAGTGTCGCATATGCCTTCAACCAGACAATCGTCGGAGACGTGTTTGGAGGCACCCTGGTCAGGCTGAACGTCTTAGACACACTGTCCAGCGAGTGCAGCAAGGTGGTGGTTCCCTGATGTTTTGGGGTGGCATTATGTGGGGCCGACGTACGCCACTGGTGGTCATGGAAGGCTCCGAAACGGCTTTACGATACCTGAATGACATCCTCCGACCCATAGTGCAACCATATCGGCAGAATATTGGAGAGGCATTTGTCTTCATGGACGACAATTCTCGACCTCATCGTGCACATCTTGTGAATGCGTTCCTTCAAGATAACGACATCGCTCGACTACAGTGGCCAGCATGTTCGCCAGACATGAACCCTATCGAACATGCCTGGGATATGTTGAAAAGGGCTGTTTATGGACGTCTTGACCCACCAACCACTCTGAGAGATTTACGCCGAATTGTCGTTGAGGAGTGGGACAATTTGGACCAACAGTGTCTTGATGAACTTGTGGATAGTATGCCACGGCGAATACAGGCATGCATGAATGCAAGAGGACGTGCTACTGGGTATTAGAGGTAGTGGTGTGTACTGCAATCTGGACCACAAATGCTGAAAGTCTAGCTGTATGATGGTACAACATGCAATGTGTGGGTCTCATGAGCAATAAAACGAGCTGAAATGTTGTTTGTGTTGATCTCTATTCCCTTTGTATTTAACGGTTCCGAAACTCTTGGAACCGAGGTGATGCAAAACTTTTTTTGATGTGTGTATTCAGATTTATACCAGTAATTCATGTGTTTTTCTCTTATAAAAAAAAAGAGTACCTACCTGTAGTTATCCAATCAATGCTATATATGTTTTATATAGTGTTTTTCAAAACTCCCTACTACTTGTATTTATTGAGCCGGTTGTCAACGTGTTGGGTTGCCAGTCAAAAGGTTAAAACATGATCGCACAACTGTGGGACTTAAATATTAAAAGGAAGTAGTACCTCTGCTAAAGAATTAGGATATTTGTCACTTGTAAGACCTATTCAGGAATACGCCTCGGCGGTTTGGGATCCATATCAAGTAGGGCTCATAAATTAGATGGAAATGGTACAAAGATAGGCCGCTAGATTTGTGCTCCGTGACTTTAATCCCAGGAGCAGTGTGAGCCGTATGTTAAAGAAACTTGGGTGGGAATCACTTGAGGCTAGGAGAATGAAATCTAGACTCTGCGCTATGTACAACACGTATACAAATCAACCAGCATGGGGTGAGCTTAGCAAACGTATGGAAAAGCCTACTTACATGGGTAGCTCCTACCTTTCAAAGTTAAGGGCCGACCAGAGCGAACAAATTATGGTAAATATTCTTTCGTAAACCGTGCCATTGATAATTGGAACTCTCTACCTGCCGCAGTCTTAGAGCCTTTTCCCAAACATATAGCCTAGGTGTGTTTAAGAAAAGACTGACTATTTGTGTAAATACTCCAGTTTAATTGTTAGTGAATTGTTATGTACAGTTATTTATTTGTTATGTATATCTAATTTGCCACCGGGGAACACACCCCCAATTGCAAATAAACGAACGAACGAATGAATGAATGAATGAATGAATGAATATAACATAATAGGTTGTAAGGTTACAACCAGTGGCGGATCCAGGCCTTGCGGGGCTCTGGGTGATATGATAAGGTGGGGCCCACAACAATAGGAAATAAAAAATATCAAATCAAATGGAAAGTAGTTTTGTAATAATAATAAAATAAAATAGTTACAATATTTTGAATACACTACAGTACATTTTTTTAATAATATGAAAGAAACCTTTTAAGTCCTCTTGAATAACATTACGTAAACTATGAAATATTAAAATATTACTGTACTTGCGACTTTATTTCCGGCTGAAGTCTTCTATTACAGTATTTCAATGAAATCTAAACTTGCTAAACGGTCAAGGGAGGTCATAGCTAGGTGGCTTCGGTGGCGTAGTTGGTAGCATGCTGAGCTTCTATGCCCAAGATAGTGGGTTCAAACCCGGCCGAAGCCGTCGGATTTTTTAAGAGCGTTAAAAATCCCTCGGTATGCCTTCCTTCGGAGGGGAAGTAAAGCTGGCGGTCCCATGTCATAGATTTATGGCATGTTAAAGAACCTTCCACTAATTACACCTGTGTGAAGCTAAATTGTATAGGTTAGGAATGTAAACAACGCTATTAGATTCCTACGTTCGTTGCCAAGAGCCGATTGCGGTGACGTCTAGTAGCTAAGTTCTGAACTAGGCCTTGTAGTCGTGATGGTGGCGTTTGACGGCAAACGTAGGAACTATTTGAAAAATTCAAAGTTGCAGTCCTTACTTGAATTAAAAAACAGATACACACACTACTACAGCCATCACAATTAACACAAAAAAAAAGAATTATAGATTAGTTTGAAAAGTTTGTAAAGTATAATTAATTAATTAATTTAATTTTAAAAGTTCCATGGCGCGGGGTCCCCCAGACCGCGGGGCCCTGGGTGGTCGCCCTCCTCGCCCTCCCCTAGATCCGCCCCTGATTACAACTTGGGTAAACTTGGGTAAACATACCGCAATCTCACACGAAAAGGAATAACAATATACACCTTTAGTGTTGCATCGAGGTGTCACAAGATAACATCGTATTGCTTGGGCAGGGGAACCAGAGCAAGACTGCACACGGTGATATTGTCACTCGAAATAGTGCCATGCGAGGTTCAGCTGCCTGATCAATCTCTCAAAACCTCTCCGCCTACCGCTAGTGTTAGCGGAGCCCCAGATGGAGAAAGATAATTTGTATCCCAGATAATTGAATTAAATTACTCTTTCTAAAATTTTAGTATCCAAACAGATTTTACTTGGGATACGTACCCTCACTTTAAAAGTCTTACTTTGGTTTCATCAGACGAAATTGCCACGCTGAATTTAGAGGAGGTCTTCTGGAGATTAAAAATGTACTACTGTAGATCATCCTCTGACGATGCAACCAGGGCAACATCGTTAGCGAACAATATGGCATCTAGATGTTATAGATATCTGCTGACTGGTATAGACCATATCGTTCACATCTCCACTCCTGTATGAATTTGTTGATATAATTTGCGAACAACAAAGGCGATAGTCCACAATCTTGTCTCACAACTCTGGTGATTGGTTTCTATTCCGTCTGATGTTTTCCCAACCTTACTGCAATAAGGTTGTCACTGTACAAGTTGTAAATATTATCCATTAGTTGTTGTGGGATATGTTCATTCGCTTATTTTCCAGGTGATACACCTAATCCATATTTCCCCTCGATTTTCTCTGAAAAAATTCCTTGATTTCCCCTGAAAAATGATCGATTTCACTATTTTATAATATCCCGTCTGTCCTGGTAGCTACCAGGTAGCGAGGAGATCTGCCCTCGGGAAAACGTTGATTAAAAGCTTCATCTCTAGGTGGTTGGTTGATTCCTTAGTTTAGGGGCTGCGACAACGCTGCCATGTAGCCCCGTGTACTTTGGGTGTGTATAGAATCTGTCTGATAACCGGTGTTAATTGTGATGACTGTATTAGTGTGTGTTATTTGATAGGTAGATTTCATTAGAAAGCTAACTATTGCAATGGGTACCATGTTTCGACTTCCGGAAAATTTCGACATATCTTCGCGTTTCACATCCCTCAGACCCCAAAACCACCGTCAGTTCAAAAGTTTATATATAATATATATCAGTTTCTTGTGGACACGATAACTGCCGTAATTTTGCACCAATCACTTTGAATTTTTTACATAATATGTATCCCTATAAAATCTCGGTCGAGTTCGTTAATGGGCAAAATCGGTCGAAGGGGGTGAAAATGGGGGTCTTTTTTCGAAAAAGTGAAATTTCGCTATAACTCTCTTAATACGTGAAATATCGAATCCATTCAAAGTTCATAATATGTGTCGGATAAGTGCAAAAAATGTATGTCAAATAAGTTTTTTGATAGTACCAACCATTGACCAAAGGGGTGGAAAAAAGTGGGTTTTTCGGGAAACATTAATCATATCTCTCTTAATAGGCACAATATCAAAACCGTACAAAATGGAAAATATTCCCCTAATAATTACCTAAAACTTTTGTCTGAAAGAATTTTTGATATGACCCACCATTACGCCAAGGGATGAGAAAAATGATTTCGGAATTTAAAAAAAATGTCAAGTGCCATCAGAGGTTACCATAACAACGCTTTTAAATTGATAAGGGATGATCTATCAGAGGTTGCCAAGACAACGCCATTGACGAGATCACATTCATTTTTAGCCTACTTTTCACACTTTTCAAAAATGCGGAAAAAGCAGACTTATGAGATATATCCGGGAAAATGTATCTGTCCTTCTGTCTGTCTGTCTGTCTGTCTGTCTGTCTGTCCTTCTGTCTGTCTGGCTGTATGTGTGTGTGTGTGTGTGTGTGTGTCCCGTATCAACTCCTAAACGGCTGCAGCAATCGAAACCAAATTTAGTATGAGTAAAGATGTATACCGGAATATCTCAGGCCCATATTTGAAAAATATGCCAGTGCTACAAACTGCTAAAAAACACACTAGAAATTTGAGCTCCATGTTGGATATCCTGGAAGGTATACATGGGAGCTATTCTAAAATTGGCACACATGTAGATAATACTATTTCAGTTGCCAAAATAATTTTAAGCCTTCTGATAAGTCCAATTTTTAAATGCATATAACTTCTACACTATCAATTGGATTTCAACCAAATTTTGTATGTAATATGTGTACATAAACAGATATGACTGAGTGTATTCTTAAGAGCCACCAGGGCTGCCAACTGTTAATAATTGCTCTCTATTTTGTGTCCAAATATATCAGAAAGTATGCAAGCCGACAGCTTTAAACTATGCACACGTAAATTACCTGACATTTTACATTAATTTGGAGTAACTTATATACGTCAGTTCTACCAACATGATTCTAAGCCTGCTGATAGGACCAATTTTTAAATACATGTAACTTCTATACCAACAAATGGATTTCATCCAAAATTGGCACAAAAATATATAATATTTCAGATTATTTCTGACCAGCACTCGCATGACATTGTTGCCAACATGCTTTTACGTGTACTAATAGATCCAATGTCTAAATCCTTGTAACGTCCTTTGGACTTCAACCACATTTTGTATTCTGTACCTTAGGAGATGGAAGTAAGAATATATTCAGTCACCAGAGCTGCCAACTGTATTGCTCTATTAGGCTACATTATGCCTAGTATACCTTATTTCGAACTAATTATGACATTTCGATATTACCCACTTAATTTCGTCATTATTCTAGATAGGTTCATATACAGTAGATTGATCTATGGCATGAATCTTAATTTTTTAGAAAAGTAGGCTCTTTAGTTCGTCACGGAACTTCTTGTTCCATCTGACTATGATGGAAGCGGCTAACTGGTAGCATGCTGAACTTCTATGCCCAAGGTCGCTGGTTCAAAGCCGGCCAAAGTCGCCGGATTTTCTAAGAGCGCTAAAAATCCGTCAGCATGCTTTCCTTCGGAGGGGAAGTTACAACGTTCGTTGCAAGTTGCTGGTTGCGGTGGCATCTAGCAGCCAAGTTCACAGCTAGGTGTCGTTGACGTTAGTATTTGGTACAAAATTAGGTACTACTACTTAAAATTGACCGTCTGCAGTCCTTACCTGAATTACAGACTAATACAGTCATCACAAATAACACCGTTTATCAGACAGATTCTACACACACCCAATGTACACGGGGTTACATGACCACCTTGTCGCAGTCCCTAAACTGAGGAACCAACCAACATCTCTGCGGGAGATACAATTTTGCGTGAAGAAGTAACAGACTGTTAGATAGTTACACATTAGTTCCAAACCTTGCATAAGGACAGTGTGATCACAAGTATAAAAATGAACCCCAAATGACAAGAAGGTTACCATCCCCATAAGACAGTAAAATGTTTATAATATGCATAGAAAAACGAAAAAAAATGTTAACTAACCTCCAATTGTAAAATACTTTCTCGCAATAAATGAGATCTGATCCTCCTACGAAAACCTGCATATTTTGCCTATTATAGCCTATCCCCTAGTTTGCCCGGTGAAATCTACCTCCGCCTTCCGGCGTGCCGAGAGGATTTGTTTTTAATTCAAGTAAGGACTGCAGACGATAATTTCAAGTAGTTCATACTTTCGCTACCAAATACTACCGTCCACGACACCTGTCTGTGAACTTGGCTACTACTAGATGCCATCGCAACCAGCGCCTGGTGACGAACGTTGGAACTTAAGAGCATTAATCAAACCTAACCTACAAAGTTTGCTTCACACAAGTTTAGTTAGTGGAATGTTCTTTTAAATGTCATAAATCTATGACATGGGTCCGCGCTTTACTTCCCCTTCGAAGGAAGGCATACACTTTGGGATTTACACTACACAGGCGGCTTTTTAAGGAGGCCACCATGTGAAGATTTAAAAAAAGTTGAAACGTCATCCTTAAATCATCCTACTCGAATACCGCCTACTCTGAACGAGAGTCATCACAATTGGTGCTGCCTACCCGACTAGGCTATATTAAGTATTGTCCGGGGTTCCAGTGCCTCGAATAGGCACATACCCCTTGGCATGCACAGTGATGTACCGTACCTAGGTATTCGGCTCATCAGTATTCGGCAAGCAGGGACCTTCGTTGTAAGGCGGATACTACCGAGAGGGTACATGGCGCACTCCCCCGACGGATTGGCTAGGCCGTCCAGACTTCTTTGTCAGATGGCCAAATTGGTGGCCCTTCCCTAAATGGCATGCATGTATTATTCGGAGGGTCAAAGCAAAATTGGGCCCGGAAAATCTAAATCGACCTTTTAAAAGCCCCCATTTTAGTCGGTTTTTCCGACAGGCAGTGTATACCGTGGGTGTTTCTTGTCACCCTACCCACAGGGGGGCAAACCTAGTGATCAAGATCTGAAGATGACCACGTGGCGGTCGAAACGCGTAATCCTAAATTCCTCTTTATTAGTGAAGTTGTTAGATATAGCAGAATGTTTTTACACTTACACAAGGCCTGCTTGAAAAACTGGCAATTTAGGAGAGGATTATCAGGAAAATTCTTTGTCCCAACATTAAAGATGAATATATTGGCTTTAACGGGCAAGTGATTAAATTCCAGCAATTCTTCTAGGTTTTTGCCGAGTCGTTTGCGAGCTTTCGCCGAAGTGCACCTAGTCAGGCCGTGAAAGCCTATATGCCATCATGTTGGAAATCTCTATGGGGGTTATCCATAAAATACGTTCGCAAAAATGCCAATTGAACTCCCTGCCCCGCACTGTAACACGTTGGAACAATCGTTAACTTCCCCCCTCCGCAAGTGAACGCCCAAAATAATCCCCCCCGCCTCAGTGTAGCCTATTGTGCTACTCAACGCATGGAATAATTTCCACTTTACCGGCACGTGCTGTAATAGGTGAAGCAGGAAATATATTTCTAAAATCGTGAAAAAGCAACACAGGATGAATTTTTCCTTCCACAGATCAACTTTAAAAACAAGTTGTTTTATTCAAAACGTGCATGGAAAGCGCCAAAAAGAAAGTTCAGGTTCCTGACGACGATGTATTGCACCCGTCTGATCCGAGATATCACAGGGCCGACAGCATTATTCAACCGCTGAAACGCCATCACGAACAAACACTCGGAGAGACCTAACATGCATTTGGGTCTAGTCCGCGCAAGAGACTGTTATACTCGGGGCGTAGTGGGTTGTTAGTTATTGTTTTAATAGGCGGAAGTGAGAGTTCATCTGCCCCTCGTAGCGGCTTGGATAGGTGGCTTTAGGAACTAGCACAAAATTCACATCTACGAAGGGAAAACAACAAATTACTGAACTCAAGAAATAGGATAAAATATGGCCTTGACAATTTATTGTTGCCGAAGGTCCCTAGCCTCCTCGTTATTGGGAAATTATGTACGCAGCTTATGTAACTAAAACCCTCATGAAAAAAATACAAATAAAAAATAAGAACCCCTACATCCAAGCCCTACAAATTCCTTCATAAGAACCATTTTCAAGTCCTAGAGTGATTTAGTTAGTTATTGAGGTTCTAAGGGGGTGGACAGCGAGGTCATATGACCCTCTAAACACAGATTGAATTATACAAATGTTAAGTACCGGTACATTAACATTTAGAGGTGGATACCTATATAAGGGAATGATCTAAGAATACTATTAAAAAACCTAATTATAATGTTGTATGTCTACCCCTTATTATTCCCGTTTCCAACGGGGTCGGGGATAAGATGCAATGAAATTATTTGTGGCGGAAGCTTTTACGGTCGGATATCCTTCCTGATGCCAACCTCACGAAATGAGTTAATGAGAGATAAAATGAATGAAGATGAATAAAACTGGGTAAGGATGTGGATGGAAATTAGTTTTTGGTGTTTTAAGGGGCGGAACTACGAAGTCATCTGCCCCTCTTAACACAGATTGGTTGGCTGATTGATTGGTTGGTTGGTTCTTAAGTTTAGGGGCTGCGACAACGCATTCATGTAGCCCCGTGTACTTTGGGTGTGTGTAGAATCTGCCTGATAACCGGTGTTAATTGTGATGACTGTAATAGTGTGTGTTATCTGTTTTTTTTAATTTAAGTACTGCAACTTAGAATTTTTCAAATAGTTCCTACTTTTGCCGCCAAGCGCCACCGTCAACGACTACTAGGCCAAGTTCAGAACTTAGCTACCAGACGCCACCGCAGTCGGCTCTTGGCAACGAACGTAGGAACCTAAGAGCGTTGTTTACATTCTTAACCTATCCAATTTAGCTTCACACAGGTGTAATTAGTGGAAGGTTCTTTAACATGCCACAAATCTATGACGTGGGACCGCCGGCTTTACTTCCCCTCCGAAGGAAGGCATACTGAGGGATTTTAACGCTCTTAAAAATCAGACTGCTTCGGCCGGGTTTGAACCCGCTATCTTGGTAACACAGATTAAATTATACAAATTTGGGATATGTAGTTAAATTTTTGGTGGAAGCCTAAATAAGAAATACCGAAAATTAATAAAGGAAAGAACTAAATAAAATTAATAATTATAATAATAAACAAAGATTACGTAAAAACAAACAAAAGAAAATAATTAAAAAATCAAGTCTGAGCGTCAATGATCACTTGTAAATCTATATTGCTGGCCCTAACCCACTTTTACTTATAAAGCGGATGACGAGATCAGCAGCCACCACGTCATCGGCTAATGTAAGTTTGAATATCTGCAAACCAAGGTCTCTTCGTAAGTCAGAAGGATCCACACACTCGGTTAAAATATGGGCCACGGTGAAAACGGCTCCACAGGTAGAAAGTGGGGGGGGGGGTCTTCCCTTCTCATCAGATGTGAGTGGGTGGATCTTGTATGACCTATCCTTAGCCTACACTAAATGACGGTCTCCATCCGTGACCGGAACGAGCTCCGCCACACGCGAGAAAGTTCCCTTGATCGCTCTCAGTTTACTGGGCAGTGGGTCAGCTAGCCACTGACTCTCTCAGAATGCCAGTAATTGTCGGCGCAACTGAGAGCGAATATCTCTAGGGTACCTCCATTGGTCGAGGTGGTCTAATGCCACCCGGCCGGGTGGCTGGTTGGTGTATGTCTGGTGGTATTGGGTGCTGAAGAGAGCTCGATAGTTCGGATGTTGCGGCATTTGACGCTCATTGACAGCATATGCTGAAAGCATTATGTTGGCTTCTATAATTGAGAGGTGAAACACTCGATTCGGCGAGAAGGCTGGAATCGGGTAGGTCCGGATAGCATCGGTAGCCAGCCTAACGCCACTGAGGTGGATACTGTCCAGCATTTTCAAGGTTGCCGTCCTTGCTGAAACGTATGCCGCAGAACCATAGTCTAGCCGGGACTGGACGAGCGTTAGGTAAAACCGTAGCAGCACCGCACTGTCAGCCCCCCACGTAGTGCCTCTAAGAAACTTGATCATATTCAGTTTCCTGAGATACGCCGTTTTTAGTTGCCGTATATGGTGCTGCCACGTTAATTTGCTGTCAAAATGGAGCCCATGTAACGATAAGTGTCAACCGCCGGCAATTCAGCATTCAGAGGAGGAAAATATCATCACAGCAGGAAGTATGTTACAAGAAAACTTTCACGGAAAAGCAGTAACTGGGTGCAAAACATACTACAAGGATTTTTCAAAATCACAGAACTAGCACGTAATATGCAAATTTTATTGTGTAATATGATATTATTTATTTTAAGTTGCTTCTGGGTAGGGCAAAGGTAGTGTCATTATCAAGGATGCGGTTCATCGAGTGTCAGATGTGACTGTGAGACTGAGAAAAGAAATACAGAAAAGTGAACGCTCTAAATGTGCAATTTAGATATATCGGGTTGTAAAGAGTTTCAATCTGTTATGTTGTACATAAGTATTCTGTTGTTTTCTTTGATTGGTGATAGATATTCTTTAAAAATATAGATAGTTTTTTGTTGTTCAATAAGGAACAAGAATGTAGAATGATTTAGGAGGTGAGGTAAATAACGTATAAATAAAGCAATAAAAATAAGAAAAAATAAATGAACAGTACTACCACTGGTTTTGCCAATTCGGATTTGCCAAATGGCATACGGCGGCATAGTGAGGACCGGCCTTATTAGACTGTTAGTTTTAAACAGTACATTGTTGTCTGAGAATGGAGATGTGCCAGTAAAGTGTAAAGTATAAGTAATGAATAAACTACGGACTTTTGACCAACTGGTCCCAAAATTAATTAAACCTAAAATTACGCCACGAAGATGTTGGTCAGGATGAGAAATGAATTGGTGCTAACGAAAGTAACGTAGTAGCCTGATGTTATTGGAATTATTGAGAGTGTTGAAATTATCGGAATTATTAATTGGAAATTTTGGAGGTTATGAAAAATGAGTTCATAAATGCATTGGAGATAATGTTGAGATGTGTATGCACTAATAATAATAATAATAATAATTTTTAAAAAATATAATGATAATGATAATAATGAACTGAAATTCTAAAAGGTTTGACCGAAGTCGCCCGAACACACACGCATGAATTTTGAAATCAGACATCAACACGAGAACTGGGTCTCAGGGCCTATCTGGGCAAACAAAATATAAACTGACTAGCTGGCTGATTTCAAAATTCAAGCATCAGTAGGGAAGAAGAGGAAATAAAGAAATGTCACAAATAACACAGTTTAAAATTATATTTACAATTTATTTTTACTTCTCGGGCATCCTAACAAAATTAAATACCTCCTAGTAAGAAAACGAAACTAAAACACAAACCTGTAAAAAGGACACCCTATCTTCCTAGGTTCCTATCTATCATGCCCTATC
Organism: Meconema thalassinum; assembly: GCA_946902985.2. Lineage (NCBI taxonomy): Eukaryota > Metazoa > Arthropoda > Insecta > Orthoptera > Tettigoniidae > Meconema > Meconema thalassinum. The sequence continues at coordinate 113,237,848 of OX336393.1, forward strand.
ATATAAAAACATTAATGCAAAAAAAAAAAAACATTAAAATTATATCTACGCTAGCACTGATGTTAAGTGAACAGAAATTAATAGTCCATCTGCCACTTAACCATTAATATAATGTTTATCAGAGATTAGATTAGATGCCATGTTTAATTCCAATTATGATTTGTCATCTATGCAATAAATTTAGTCATAGCTTAAACACTGTCCTTCACATTCTACCAACTAATTGAAAATTTGTATCCAATGCATATGGTTACGTTACTGTAATATACTCCTCAAAATAGTCTGTGCAATCAAAGTTCAATATTATGGATGGGGAAATATTTCAAATCTGTATGCCACAAATGCATTATCCATCCCCTAAATGCAAGGGGTTTTCAAATCATTTCATGGGTGACAACTAGAAAGTGGTCTTCATGGTCCATTAAGTGGTTCTGATTTAACAATACTAATGTCACTTGGTATTTTTTCATTCGAATATTTTGTCTATTAGAAACAAACTCATAAAGGAGAAGTAAAACTATTTATCATAATTAATAAGCAGTGAATCAACATGTTCATTTATCTACTTTCATGGGATTTTATAAGGTTGTCATAACAAATGGGATTTTATCAACCTCCTGTTGGGCTTATTCTGAGCGTCACAAATTAGTAAATTGAGCTGAGCCTTGACAAGATGGTTTTATAAATGGGGCAATCAAATATCCCTTCTTTTCTACATTATTACTTAATTACACCTTCACACATCTGCAATGGGGCGATCAACGTCTAACCCTTCTTTTATTTCCATATGTTATAGAGATCCGAAGCATTCCCTTAACATTCACCTAATTTTCACATATTTATATAACTCACAAGAGTATTATTAACTTCAACTACTGAGCCATGTCGTCACATGCTCCTCAATCTAACATTCATTTTATTCATTTAAGCCATCTGTCCCCTGTTATTCTATTATTATTATTATTATTATTACTATTACTTCTCTCAATATTACGGCTCATGACTGGTCATCCGCTCGTAATTCTCCCTCCAATGATATCACCTTAAATATTTATTTATTAGACCTATCATCCTAATCATGGCCAATTATTATTATTATTATTATTATTATTATTATTATTTTATACAGTCATCATTATTTCTCAGGTTATTATTATTATTATTATTATTTTCATTATTATTATTATTATTATTATTATTATTATTATTATTTAAAATTATAATAATTCCAGAAGTTACTATTTTTAAGTTTTTAGTATGCTGATTTACAATTATGATTATTCCAAAATTGATAATTACCACAATTATTATTATGCTTAACATAGAAAAATCGGATTCGATAAACCTGGATATTTATTATTATTATCTAAATTTTAACCATTCATTACTCAAACGATTAATTCAAACGCCACCACAACCAGTGTTAAATGGTTCAAAATTCTTAACATAAAAATGTAGCGACTCCTTAACAGCGTCATTCAAAACAAAAGCAGTAGCTGTCATATCTCTCGTACGTCACACATTGACTAGAATATGGTGTCCTCCACCATAAATAATATAATTTAACCATCCAATTTCTTCTTAAACTGAAGTCGACAAAATAGTGGATTCTGTTCCTAATTTATGTAATTATGTTGGCTGATGACATGAAAAGTGCGGAGAAAAAATTGCGCCGAGAAGGGGTTGAATGCAAGGTCTTGCAAAGCTCATGACAACAAGAAAGATTAATGTAATGTCCGGTTGATGGGGCGGCGAATCCATTTTCGTGCAGATGGTATAAGCACTCCTGGCTGGCGATAACATGTATCCAGATAGGCACACACATGAGTACCCCACCACTCCCCCAACCGGTCCAGTCCGGCGCTCCATAAAATCGGCTTCCATTCTCCCCCAGCACGTTTAATGCTCCATCAGGCGATGCATATTGTTCTTCATGGATTGAACATGTTGACGATTAACAGATATTTCGGACACGGCACACTCATGGCTTTTGCCATTCGCGGTCCCGACAACGAACTTTCCGCGCTTCACAACATTCACTCAGGTTTCGAAGTGAAACAAAATAGTTCAACAATTTTTCTCTGTATTTTAGCATGTACTGCAGGTGACAGGCACACACATTTGAACAGCGATATCATCTTTCATGAACATTTCCTGTTCGGCTATCCACTGACCTATCGTTACCGTGGCCTATTGTGGAAAATGATGTCGTGAGAAAATGGCTAGAAAATGCACCATCTATATAAGCGATCTCCAACTAATGTACGAGTAACTGCCCCAATTACTCAAACCAAATACCATCTGTCTTTATGAAAACCAAATATCACGCTTCGAGTCAAGTACTCCAGACGCACTTGGCCTGCGTTTGTTTACCACTCGCAATGTCACTGAGTTTGTCTCATACTTCACGACCTGAGCATCCACTGACCTCGGCTCGAAAATACCTAAGTCCCCACACTCACTGCACACGGCACTCTGTTCCACTTTATCGGATTTTCTTATCGCGTGTGTTTCACTGCACTGCAACTGACAACTGAATTCGGCACAACTGACAACTCTCTTAGCAGTTACAGCCCTTCTTATCCTCCTGGTAGACCTTGAGCGTTGCGTCACTGACATGCGCATCATATGTAAAATCACTCATTTTCCAATTGAAAATCCACAGCCTGCTTCCAGTCTCCGACCGGGTCAGGAATGGAATGAATGGAGCCCCCATCTAGTGGCGAGGATATGAAGTGTGCCGGCTGCCGAAGCCTGTCTCACTCCTCTGGGGCAATGATTAAATGAATGACATATGAAATGAAATGATAGTGGAGAGTGTTGCTGGAATGAAATTGTGACAGAGAAAACCGGAGTACCCGGAGAAAAACCTGTCTGCCTCCGTTTTGTCCAGCACAGATCTCACGTGGAGTGACCGGGATTTGAACCACGGACCCAGCGGTGAGAGGCCGGCGTGCTGCCGCCTAAGCCACGGAGGCTCATACTCATTTTCCAAGTACTTCTTCTAATTCCAAAATGATATTCTACAGAGATCATAGGAAAATATAAGCTTCATTCTCGTGTTGTTCTGGATGTTCTATTCTGTCTATTCTTCGTTAATAGAATTCAAAATATAATACAGTGTCTCGCCACTAGCGCTCCAGTGGTCTCTCATGCTCCACCTATAACACGGTCGCCTAACACGGCAAGCGCGTATTTATAAAATAGAGGAATGGCGCGGCCTTCAAACTCGCGAACAGCACTCGCGGACAAAATCACATAAGCCACTGGGCACAGTTTTTCCCATCACAATCGATGCTCTTCACTTGATATCGACCTGGCAAACACCTTTAGGGATACTGGTACACCAAATGTCATTGAAGTTCAATTATTTGCAAGATATATGTATTTTATTACATTATTTTTGAAAACTATGTAATCATCAACATCTTCCATACGCTAAGATATCTCAAGTAACTTAAGAGATTTAGCTGTAATTACACATAATTATATAAAAAAGTAGCTTTTTTCCTGAAAAATATTTTGTTTTGCCTTAGAATAATGAAAATTGGATTTTTACTCTTTAACTGCTCATGGGATCTTTGTGAACAAAATTGAAACATTTCATGCAATTCGGACAAAATGTGATGCGTGTGGAACTTTTTGAAAATAAAAATAAAAGTTGTTTTGAGAAAACTTCATTTTTATACGAGTATATCGACATGGTGCAGTAAATCTCCAAGTCCTTTGTGGTTTAGGTTTGAACCTACTATCATATTATGCTGAACAAAATTGGAAGTGTTTACTCCATATAACAGAAGGAGATTAAATGTTGGAGCGGGTAAGTCATCTATTGTATATGGACGACAAAATACTGTACGGCTCAACAACTGGTTTGATACAGCTTCTTCAGACCACCGAAACATTCTCCCGAGACATCCGCTTGTTCTTCGGTCTTGACTAGTGATGTAAAATGTCTAGGCATTTATAAGTCGGGGCAAATGCCCAAAACCCATAAATGCCCAGTCATTTTGGACATTTACGTCTTTTAAAAACATATTCATAATGCAACGCCTATATAAATATATTGTTTTAGCTATATATATCTGCATGTATGTTTCTATATATTTATCCATAAACACAGGAGTTGAGGCCAAAATAGGCTGCGGGAGTTGTTGTAGGAATTCACTGAAAGAACTTGATATTGGTTCTGAGGCTGAGCTTGTGCTTGGAACTGTAGATTTGTTGTTGAAATAATCCACTTCAATTAGTAAAGGTTCATAAGGGGTTTTCTTTCGAAACGGTTTTTCAACCACTGTAACTGTACCTAACTGAAGCACTTTTTTTTAGATCGTGAGGGCACTTAAAACACTTTTTAATGTGCTTTTCCATTTTGTTTCAATGTGACTGTTAATAGTCCTTATTGCAATATTTACAAGATACTCCTTTCCCTTTCAAATTAAAAAAGTTCGAAACAAGTCATTTTTTCCTAAGCATTTTTAATGATTTAATCTAACACTTAAAAATATAAATAGCCTAAGAAAGAAGGGAGGTTATCTCAGACTCAACCACTCAACAGACAGCTCTATTTCACAACTAACTGGGCTGGGCTGCTGGTGGTAGAATGCCTTGCCAATCTCAAGGCCACAACCACTCCACGCCTAGCTCATCCACCCCCATCCCAAAGCCACTATTCACACCTTAATCAAACTCCTACCTAATTTTCCTAAATATAAATGAGTAGGCCTGCAGGCCTAACTCAGTAATACAATGTTTTATTCAAACCAGATATACATAATTCCCATTTAGGTGTTATTGACAACATTGACACAGGATAATTAAATTATTACTAGTAATATTCGGGGATTACTAGATTATCTATGAAATGTACCTTTGATTAATGGTCTTTATTATGTTTTAGAAGCTCTAGTAACAACCACAAGTCGTAAAAAGTAAAAAAAGAAACACACGTATTTTTATGCCCAGATTTTGGGCGCTTAAAACTGCTTTGGGCAAATGCCCATTTATACTGTAGATGTCCTGCTCACTGGACATTTGCCCGGCCCACATCACTAGTCTTGACAAATGCAAGACAGTGTCAACAGAGGCATTAGACAGGAAGTTATTTTGAGCTACAATGAGGGGATACTATCACTCACCTGGATACAAGTGCCTTGGAATGCTGCAAACACGCAATGTTTAATAATCACAAGGTTATCAATAAGAAGGTAATATGAACTTACATAGAAAGGCTGAAAACAATCTTTCGGACAAAACTATACGATAGGAATGCTATCAAAGCCGTGAACACCTAAACTATCCGGACGCAGAATGTTTGGTCTCATTAAGATGGTCATAGGCAGAGCTAGAAGACATTAAAGAAAGACAAGAACAACAATGACCAAACACAGATTCCTTCATCCGAAATCTGCATTGAGCGAGTGATACTCGCTCGATCCCAAGGAGGGAGAGGACTCATCTACATCGTGGATCTCCATGATAAACAGGTCTGTTTACTGAGGGAATACTTTGCGGAAAAGCAAGTCAGCTCAACCCTGTTCAGTGCTGCTGTCTCCGCAGGCAACACATACATATCTCTTGACCTTCACCACAATTTACTTCTCACGCCACACATAATTTCAAAACCTAACCTGATAGACCAGTGGAATCAGAAATCCCTTCATGGTAGACACCCTAATAATCTGTCGTAGATAGTGAATCGTTGATCGTTTGGCTGACTCATAGGGACTTGTTTCCAGAAACTGAAGGATCCAATTTTATGAATGAAACGTACAAATTATGTCTCAGTACTTCTGAGACAATGCAACACATATCAGGCTGTCAGATCCTTGCCAACTCGGACTATACCCAACGTCACAATAATATCGCCAAAATCATTCACTGCAAACTTGCTCAGAAATATCAATTAATAGATGCAATAGCACCATGCTATAAGTATATACCAAGCTCAGTTATTGAAAGTGACACCCACAAAATCTATTAGGACAGATCTGTCATCACAAATAAAACCAATCCAGCTGATAAACAAGACATCATACTTGTGGACAAAATCCAAAAACACTCGCATTTGATGGACTAAGCTGTGCCAAACACGCACAGCATCCATCACGAGTACAGTAAAACTGCAAGTACGATGAGTTTGCAGTAGAAATAAAGAAGACGTGGCATCAAGAAGAGACGACTGCTGTAGCATTTGTTCTCTCAGCAACAAGTGTTGTACCAACATCTCTGTAGAGAAATCTGCATGCATTGGAACTTCTCATCAGTACTGTGATATAATGTCCAAAAATCTGTGGTTCCTAACACTTGCTCCACAGTTCGAAGGTTTTTATACCTCCCCACCATATAAATGAAATACAAGACCTTGCAGTAGAAAGCCACGTGTGTTCGTTTTCTGTAACAATAGGCGTTTATACACATTGATAATACCTGCATCAGAAGAAAACTCACAAATTAATTTGCAAAATGATTGCGACAGTTTTGAAGAGCCGCCTAGTAGTGGAGTAAGGCCGATTCCAACTCACTCCAGAACCCTCCTCGACCCACTACTAAGCCTCAGCCATGTTAAATATTTCTCGAACGCATGGTCCGATTTTGACAAATGAGGTGTCGTTGGACTCGAGCTGACGTCCTCTTTCCTATGAACCACTCGTTATATTTTTGATTTTTTTTTGAAATTTTTTGTTTTCGAAAGTTGGTGATAGTTTGAAAACCAAACATGGTAGAACGTTGTTCCATGGCTTAAACGAATGGTCTTTATGACCTTTATTTTTTTGTAATAAAACTTTTGTATTTTTTATGTTTTTTTGAAAACACTCGAATTTTGAAAATTCTATATTTTGGAAACTAGGAAGTTTACAAAACAGTTGTTTGACATAAATGAAATGTTCCTATGCCCTCTACCCCCAAAATAAATTTCAAGTCTCTAGAGCAAAAATTTGTGTTTTGTAAGTAGTGAGGTAAGGGGAAAGCTGCACCACTTAGGAAGTTGTGAGCCCCTGCGACCTTGGAATGGAAGGAGCCATGCTAGGAGGGCGTGCTTGGATTCGTTTTTTTCGTCTCGTTGCGCTCTTTACGGAAATGTAGGTGTCGAAAAGGTGAAAACCTGGAAACACGTTTTTTTGGGGGGGGGGGGAAACGTGATTTTAAACTTTTTGCTATATCTCGCGAACCAATTATGCTAGAGGCGTGTACGACAGGTCCAAGGACTCGGGGTGACGTCCTCTTTGCTATGGACCACTCGTTGTAATTTTTAAAAAAATTTGGAAACTCGATTGTGGGGTAAACACGTGTTTTTTGTGATTTTTGCCGATATCTCACAAACCAATAACGCTATAGACGTGTACGAGGTGTCCTAGGACTCGGGATAACGCCCCCTTTCAAATGTGGTAGATATTTTTTTTCCAAAAAATAATTCACAAAGGGCCTAACGCCATACATGTTGAAAAAACCTGTTTTTTTCTTTACCTGTTTATAATGTTTATGAAGTGGTGGTTGAGAGAGACGATACTGCTGGGTGTGTGTTTCAACGAACCTGTCGCTGACCACTGTGGCTGTGTTCAATAGATCAATCGCTATTTCGACGGGTCGGTTTATGACAGAGCGAGGGTGCGTTTTTTCACACATTTTACCTTTGACGTGTAAACGGTGATGAGAACTTGGTTCTATGTTGGTCGAAGTGAGTAGAGAAAACAAACTTGCCGACGAGCAGGAGGTGAATGTCATTTGAGCTTTTTGGAAGGCACTGATCTGCCTTGACAACAGGTGCAATGGAAAAATGACCATGACGCTTGAAGGTGAAATAATCTGACCATCGTGGTGGCAGGTAAGAGCGAAAGGCATGTGAACATGTGTGAAACCACATGCACGCTAAACCAGTGACATCCTGTCTTGCTTCGTACGTGACAAAATGCAAGTCCATGTGAAATTTGATCTGCCACAGGTGTTCGCTTGGGACGTTAGCTGTCCACGTGCGCGATAACTGTTAACAAGTTACATCCTGTTTTGCCTCGTACGTGACAAAATGCAAGTTGACATGAAATTTGATCTGGCACAGGTGTTCGCCTGGGACGTTAGCTGTCCACGTGCCTGATAACAGAATCTTCAAAGCGTGGGAATCGCTGAATCAGTAAAAAGTATGATGCAACTTGTGGGAATGATGTCACAACCAATAGATAGGCAAGAGCTGCAAACAGCAGTGGTGGGAGGTGAAGTGAGGGAGAGGGGAGGGGTAATGTATGAGAGAACACAGGAGGAAAGGGAAAGACAAACATGTATGAACATGCATGAAGCGCGGAGCGCTGTACACATAGAGCTATAGGTGGTGTACAACATGTGTGAATAAATAAAAAGTACACAGGTTCACACAACATGTAATTTATTGATCCAAGAATTAAACGTAGAGTTAAACCCTAACCATTTGACGTAGAGTTTATTTCCTTTTTGTTTCAACACTTTTTCCACAAGATAATGCTGAGGAAATGCTGTTTTCTGAAGTTCATGGAGATAAAATCTACCTTTTATGGGTTGATGGTTGAGGTCCTCGAGTAAATAGGTGACTGGACTGTCCATGTTGACTCGACGAATTCGAAATAGTTCAGTCCCCCACTGAGGCGTGTAGCCCTTATTGAAGGCAGACTTAAATTTGCTCACACGAACAAAATCCCCAATGTTCAGTCGGTGACGTTTAGGATCGGCTGTTTTTATGGGGTTAAACAGTTTATCCAATCGCTGAATATTTTTGGTCACGAGGCGTGGCTTGGTCCCAATCGTTCTATGTTTGGTGTCATTGTAACGTGATACTAGCTCAGGTAACATGTCCAACCAGCGATACGTGCCCTGAGCGGTAAACGCTTTCCACATATGGGTTTTCAATGTTCGGTTGAACCGCTTGACCACACTGGCTTTGAGGTTGCTGTACGTGGTGTAATAGTGAATATCCTTAGATTTGAGAAAACTGGAGAAGTCCTTGTTGAAAAATTCTTTCCCCTGGTCGGTTTGTAGCAGCTGAGGTTGACGTTTGGAGTGTTGAACAATATGTTGAAAGGCCTTGGTAACTAGTGGGCCAGACTTGCGACGCACAGGTTCAACAAAGGCCATTTTGGAATAGACATCAATGACGGTTAACATATAGCGTACACCGTCGTTAACACCAGCATAGGGTATCATTTCAACCAAGTCAGCCTGCCAAAGTTCATCCACACCTCGTGAAATCACCTTGAGTCGCGGATAGTGACGCCTAGCTGGGCGATGCAACTCATGAGCAATACCCATTTTAATGGGTGAGAGCTTAAACAATAATTTTGGCATTTCGAAGCTCTTGTTCAATTTCTTGAATTTCCCAATCGTGACCGGTATGGCCAGCTTGACGTGAGGCATGCAACAACTGTAGCCGCTGGACGAGCTTATTGGGATTGTGCCAGTAGGTAACATCCACAAGGGGTTTTAATGGTTTAAATGTCACTCCCGAAGCGGACGCTTTCCGACGAGTACTTTGACTGGTGGGAAACATTTTTGCAATGATGGTTTTATATTTTTGAGATATATTGGCATTCACTTGTTGAGCGGGATCATACTGTCTTTTGTGGGCATGGGTATCCAATAAAATGGATTTATATTTGTCAAGATCCTCTGACGTATAATCATGGGGAGAGGGGGTCCGAGAAAAGAGCAGCTTTAACAGTCCTGGCGTTAATTTATAGTTGATGTTTTTAATGACAGCTTTAGTACGAGCAAATTTAATGGATGAATCGCCAATTTTAAAACTATCATCCTCATAGCGAACACCATATGTGGTATCTGTGTTTCCAATAAATAGATCGGTGAAATAGGGTTCCAATGTTGATCCATAATATTTTATTAAAATGGTTTTCAGTTGAGCTTTATGTTGAGGGGTGGCCAAGAGTTGTGAAAACGGAGACGCTCTGGAAGGGCAAGGTGTTTCGACCATAGCCAAGGATTTCTTTTTTCTCAAAAACTCTGCAAGGGGTGCGGCCTTTTTTTGAGGCGTCAACACTGGTTCCTCCTCATCCTCAACTTCACTAACACTAGTCAAATCTTCCTGTTCCCCTTCCTCTTCCTCAGGGTCCTCGTGCTGCGTCTGCGTGGCTTGTGAAACAGTGGGTAGCGTTTCAGATGGCTTGAAAGAGGGTTTCGACATGGCTTTTAGCGGATGTGCTAAATGTTGCTGAATAAACAAAGCATGATTTGCACGTGATTGTTTCAATTGACGAAACTTTTGGCGAATAGTATTTTTTGCTCTAATAATATGCTTTTTCAATTGACTCTCTGCTAACGCCATGGTGGCTTGACAAATGACTTGATGGGGAATGAGACAGGGCCTTAAATAGCAATAAAATGATCAAACCCTAAGCGATACCGTCCTTGGTTGAGTTCACTTTGTTTGTCGATCACTAAACAGGCATGACGTTGAGTGTTCCACCACTTGGCACACAATTCTGTAAACATTTGAAAGGTCATATCCGGATTCACATGTTCATTATAAATGTGACGACTGTTCCTCTCGTCCTGGCGAAATAAAACAATGACATTGGCATTGTCACGAATCAACTGTTTGGACATTTTTGAATACGTTTGTCCAAGATAGAAGCAATCGATATGTTTGTGACGACCCATGCTGAAATAGCTTTGAATGATGCCTTGACGTTCAGTGGATAAATCATCGAAAATCATGAGTGAATCAGGCTTTACCTCATCCGGTGAAATCACATTTTCTTGCATGGATAATGTAAAATAACCCATATTCTCTTTTTGTAATCCAGACATGACTTGATCCATAAACACGTAGAGGGGTTGGTAGAGAGATTTTGCAAAAATATAAATATTTTGAAAACGCAGACCATTGGGCGCTGTGATGAGCGTTAGCAAAAGATTTGTATTTCCACAGCCGGAAGGCCCCACAATGATGCAGCGAATGGAAGATGGAAACAGTGAACCATGGCGTTGTTCACGTGATGTGGGACAGAGATGGGAAACCATGTCCCCCTCGGGGAATGACTCTTGCTGCTTAATAATCTTCATTTCAACTAAGGCTTAGACAGGCTAGCAGGCTGTCTAAATACAGAACACCGAACCTTGTCATAGAAACAGTAGACTGGTACTACAGGTTGACGATGGATGTCTTTGGACGTGCGTTGATGGCCAAAGCTAGGCCTGTCCCCATACATGATCCTAAACAGGAAACAGATCCTGCTAATAAACACTATGTGGATAGGTCAGTAGTGCCACGCACAAAACAGGGAGATTATGACTTTAAGGGGAAGCGGTTAACCCATGTAAAACATCCTCAAGTATCTACAGACGTTACTACGAAAAAGTATGTGGATAACAAAGTGTATGAGTTTTATGACAAAGTGCCCCAGCTTACGGTGAATGGCTATAGCGCTAATCACCATCGGATTATTCACGTGGAAGACCCGCAAGACGAAGACGATGTCTGTACCAAGCGTTACATGACCTATGAAATGAAAAGGCTTTATAAATGTATCCCATCTGTATTTTTAGTGTATCTGACAAATGAAAAACCTTTGAATGACAGAAACCATTTACCGCTAGTACATGATCAGCACTTGACCTATGTGCTTGCTTCGGGTTTAAGCCACTATCGATTACACTATGATGGAACCATTCACATCAAATATGCCATACCTGATGAGAACCATTTACAAATAAAGATAAATGGTCATAGGATGTTGGTCCATAACCATGAAATGGTCAATGCAGGTGGCGAATTATCCCTTCATCTCATGTTGACATGGGATGAAAAGCAAGCGGGAAAAACCATAAACGATTTCCCACTTTATATGGAATTGGAATATACAGCCATGAAATAACCATCTGACGTTAGTTGTGATTTAAACTTTCTTGTGAAAGGTTGTTGGTCATCATCATGGTGAAACAAAGGTATGCAGTGAGAAAGACTAAAAAAAGGACTTTGTCCTTGGCAAAGCCTGGGCTTACAACATTCGTGGACAAGCCCTTGCGAAAGAAAAAAAGAAAAAATAATGTATTGACCATAAGGAAAGGCTTTCGAACAGCACAGAGACATGTTATTCCAAAACGTCGGCGACAGGTTTCAAACCAAGGGCGAGTGATTCCCGTCCCCAAACGAGCCGGATTTTTACCTGCATTATTTGCCGGTCTGGCTGCTCTGGGTTCACTTTTGGGCGGTGCCAGTGCAGTGGCGAAAACCATTAAAGCCGCGCAGCAGGGCAAGCAACAACTCAAAGAAAGTCAGCGACACAATGAAACGATGGAAGCGATTGCCATGGGGACTAGAAATGCCAATTTAAAGCCAGCCTTTTATCAACAAGGATTTGGTATTTCACCATTTCAAAGTATTTAAAAAAAATTAACCTCAGCCATAGCAAGACATGCCCTGACGCATCAACAAGTGGAAAGCTATGCTAAACAACTAAAGCTTTCTCATTTTCGAGGTGTGTTTATGCGAAACCAATTACCCCCACGACCCTGGAAACAGGAATGTGCTGTTGTCAATTTGGATGATCACCGAGGACCAGGGACGCATTATGTAGCTTATGTCAAAGAGGGATCCATGGTATGGTACTTTGACAGTTTTGGGAATTTGCCTCCGCCCATGGAACTAGTGACCTATTTTGGAAACAGGATCAAGATATATTATAATGTGAAACGTGAGCAAACGTTTAACAGCCAACAGTGTGGACGTTTGTGTTTAATTTTTTTATATAAGACGCAGCATAAGCTAAAACGCCGCCAGTATGTCGGCAGAAAGTAAAACGTTTACACTGCATGGACGTGGACCTGAAGTCAGCCTAGATTTTTACCCGCCTATCGAATTGAGTGAAAAACCCTATGGTTGAGGACTTGTTTCTCTTGAAACGTACAATCGAATATACAACATACGTGAAAATGTGAACAACAAGTTTTACTATGATGATTCTGTGCTCACCCTGAACTCTGGTGGATACACGATCGATGACATTTATGAACACATTTATGTGGTGTTGATCAATCAATATGGTTTAAAGTCATTTCTCGATGGAACGCACAAGTTTGAACTTGTAGGAAATACTAACACTCATCGCTGCAGTATTTTCTCTACCTTTAACATTGACTTTAAAACTCACCCCGATTCCATTGGCCCATTACTAGGATTTAAACCACGTGTGTTGCAGCCCAACAAAAAACATGATTCAGACCATGAAGTGAAATTCATTGAGGACCATCATGTGTCGGTGACATGTAATATTATTAGCCAAGTGTACACCAATCAAGAACCATCGCATTCGCTTTATGAATTTATTGTGACATCGCCCAATGGGTATATTATTCGTGAAAACCCTCCAGTGGTGCTTGTTCATTCTGTGGCTGTCGATAGTATTTGTAATATAACATTAAGACTGATCAATAGAGATCAACAACTCATTGATCTAGATTCTACCACACCAGTGACTTACAAGTTGGTGCTAAAGCCACTATGAAGTTTGTGTATAAAGCAACAACACCGTCTAGGAATGGTGTTAGTTGTTTGCCACGTGAATACACGTTAACATCTCAAGGCAAGCAGATTTTACAGCATTTGGGTTACCACGTCAACCCTCATAATGAATTCTATCCTAGAGATAGCGAACCTCATCGAGGAGCAACCAGGAGTGGTAAGAATTGATCTCCATTCCTATCAAGCTCAAACACCTGGACTCAATAACAATGATGAAATTCATTTTGTTATCAACAACCAAGATATTTACACCCTACCGCATGAAAGTGTCATTCAGATTGAAGGTCGGCTCACTAAAGCCGATGGCTCTACACCCACCACATCCAAGTTGGCCAACCATGGTTTGGCCTTTCTATTTTCTGAAGTGCGGTATGTCATTAACGATATCGTGGTGGATATCACTCGAAATGTGGGCATTTCCAGTGTCATGAAACTATACCCCTCTTATAGTGAGGAAGAAGGTAAAACACTTTGCATGGCAGGTTGGTGTCCTGACTCGACCAATGACTGGATGGTACACACTGATGGGACCTTTACTGGATATTTACCTCTTAAACTGATTTTAGGCTTTGCCGAAGATCACCAACGCATTGTGGTCAACGCAAGGCAAGTGCTTTATCTAGTGAGAGACAGGAGTGATAATAATGCACTCAAGGGAGCCGACAATGCCCCCATAGATTCAAAAATTCAACTACAACGCTTGCTATGGAAAGTGCCTCATGTGACCCTTGAAGATGGCAAAAAACTGGACATACTCAAAATGGTAAAGAGAGATATGCCTCTACCCATGGAATTTAGAAGCTGGGCACTCCATGAGTATCCGCTATTGCCCACCACCAACACACACAGTTGGTCTGTAAAAACAGCTCGCTATACAGAGAGACCTCTCTACCTGATCGTGGGTTTTCAAACGAATCGCAAGTATCAACAAACCAAAGATGCCACGCAATTTGATCACCTGCAATTGAGAAATGCACGTCTTTTCCTCAACGGTGCCGTGTTTCCCTATGAAGGACTGGATTTGGATTTTTCAAAAAATAAGTTTGGCCCTCTGTACGACTTGTTTTCTAAATTTCGATGGTCGTATTATCAAAAAGAGAACGGCCCCATGCTACTACCCCAAGCGTTTAAGGCAAGAGCGCCACTGATTGTCTTTGACTGTTCTTACCTGGAAGAGTCTGTCAAGCCATCCAATATCGACATTCGACTAGATTTTGAAACGCATGACAATGTACCAGCCAATACCACGGCCTACTGTTTGATTATTCATCACAAACAAGTCAACTATTATCCACTGTCCAACCAAGTGACGAGTGTATAAATAACAGCTCAACCCACGTCAAGCCGCTCAGTCATGTCTTGCTTTAAAGCCTCGAGAGACGTTACATCCATGAATTTAAACTCTGAGGAACAACGTTTCAAGACTTTTGCCACGTGGCCGGTGCCTTTCATAAACCCTCAAGCCTTGGCGGCCGCTGGATTCTACTATTTAAAAACAAGAGATGAAGTGAAATGTGCCTTTTGTCCCATCATCATAGACCAATGGCAGGAGGGCGATGAACCCATGCAGGAACATCAGCGCTGGTCACCCACCTGCCCCTACCTGTGCAGATTGGAAGTGGGAAATATACCCTGTAATTCAAGCTATCCCTCACTTGTGTCTCTGGGTGATGAAAAAAAAAACAAGTTACGATACATGTGGGCCGTATGGTATCCATGGTGCTTCGGTGAGCAGCTCACCATCAAAAACGCCTAGTTTAGAGACATTGGGACATCATCGGTGTTATGGACGTTACAAACACAAGAGACTATATTGTTGTATCAGTTGCTATCGTCCTTATCCTAAAATGAGAAAAGCCTGTAAGACGTGTTATGATAATAAAATGACGTAATTCTTAAATTCTTATTTTTGCATGTCCCCCTGCCCTACCCTAACCTTAATTTGAAACTAGCATGGCAGGTAAGTCCATGTCATGATCACACCTGATCGTCAGTCAGTCGTCAGTTGAACTTGGTCCAGGCAGGCGTCAACATGTTGCGCACACTCATTGTGGATTGCCAAGGGTTTAAAATTGGTGACAACAAATTTATATTTAAACAAGTGGCCATGATCGATTGTACCACGTTTTGGATATCGCAAGCTACGCATTTGCTATTTAAACCACCCCATGCTTTTGATTTGTTGTGTGAAAAAGACCGTAAACAAACCCAGTGGATTGAAAATCATAGGCAACTAGACTAGAATCAGGGAACCATTTCCTATAAATATTTGGACGTGGTCATGAAAGCACACTTGTCCTCGGCCAATGTGGTATTTGTGAAAGGTAATGAAAAACGTCAATGGTTGCAACCATTTTTGGCGTCATACTGCCAATGTATCGACCTCATGGAGTTGGGCTGCCCCTCCCTGCAAACGCTCATGGATACTTGTTCCTGTGGCAACATTACCCATACAGCACTATCGCATGCGTGGCATCTCTTTCATTGGTTAACCTCTCATGCCTGCTGGGAGTTGTTGAACAAAATTATAACTCAAGATTTACCTGTGAATGACGTCAGTGAGATTTCTACAAGCGACGTGTAAACATCTACAGCACGTGATACCATGGAGAAAGGCAATGCTACGGACAAAGCCATCGGCAAGTTCTTTGTGTGCAAAAAGAAACTAGACAGTTTTACCAAAGAGGAACTCTTGGCGCTCCCCAAGTCGTTCATTTATTATGTGGCCGCCAACGCGGTCAAAGAAATCTGGCAACATGTACCAAAATCATGGACTCAAGACCATGTGTTGAGTGAATTGCAACCCTGTACGGATTACGATCACCATAAGCAAGTGGCCATGGCAAAAATACCGTCTATGCGTCAGTGTGCGACTTGCCAGCTAGTGAAACTGTATCACGGTCATAAAAGTCCATGTAAAAACTTTGTTCAATCATTCCACGGGTGTCATGGCGAGAAAACGCAACAACAACAACAAACACAAACATCGTCCACAGAAGAGGAGGAAGACCAAACCTTTTTACCATCGATGGAAAAGGATATGCCAGACCTGTACTGGCAATGGCGTCATTGACAAAGTGATTCAATACTTACCTTTCGAAATCCATCTTCCAGGTTATCGTTTTTGCGGCCCTGGAACTCGTCTCGAAAAACGTTTACAACGTGGTGATGTACCCATTAATCTTTTGGATCAAGCATGCAAGGAACATGACCTTTCTTATCGCCATAGTCATCCTGGTTTAAGACATGTGGCAGATAAATTGTTATTGAAGAAAGCTAAACAACGTTTCACATCCAATGATGCCTCAGTAGGTGAAAGGATGGCAGCCCTAATTGTCATGAGTGCTATGAAAGGAAAGTTGATGATGCATGGACATGAACATTAAGGAATTGAGGAGTGAGGAATTGGGATTTGTTTGTATTCTATTTTTCTTTTGTCAATTCACTATGACTATGAAATAAAAACAAAGGTTTACCAGAGCACGATGATTTGTTATTTTTAATTTTAAGAAATCGTGATGTTGTTGGCTGATTTTTTCATTTTACACATTTCACACATGATGAATTCCACACATTGCCATTTGTCATTTTGCAATTTACAGATTTTAAAAATGTTCGTTTCAAGTTTTATGATTTTGAAGATATGGATTTTTCCAGTTTGTTGATGACACTTTTTAAACAATGTCTGTTTGAAGTTTTTGAATTTTCATATTTTACACATGGCCATTTCCAGTTTTTAAAAATGTCCGTTTTAAGTTTTGCGTTTTTGGTGATATGGAAACATGGATTTTCCATTTTGCTGTTTTCACATTTTTCCATTTGGTGTATGTCGAAAGTTGAGATTTGACAATGATGTTGATACAATTGCTTGACCATGGCGATACTGCAATGTGTTTATGAGTGTTTGGAGAAACGTCGAGGTCTACGACTACTGCAGGTAAGACTGTTTTTACAAAAATAATGTCTTTTGACTGCCACATTTCAATGAAAAAAAAAAACTAATGACCAAACAAAATAAGTATATAAAAGACTATTTACCCCTCCCCACCCACCCACTCTGCCTCACCGTGTTTGCTCTGGTCAACCATACACACGAGCTTTCTCTCTCTACTAATACATTCACACCTGTCTTTGGGAACAAACACAACCACTTTATTTATTCCCAAAAGCACATTCTCGACATGCACACTCATCCCAAAAGAACTTTTTTATAGTTGACCATTTTACCATTAAAAAAAAGCTACTAAAAATCTTACTTATTTCATATTTACAAAAAAAAAACACAACTTTGTACAGCTTAAAAGAATCAAACTATTAACCAATCAAATTTTTTAAAAAAATAAGGTTGCATAGAACTTTTTTAAAGAGCAAAAGGTCCAAGTGGTTTGCCACTATTTACAAAATCTACCATTTACAATGGCAGAAACCAATATTTGCAAAATACTAAAGCTACAAGTTACATAAAGCTATGCCCCATAAACGATTAAACAGTGAAATCACACCTCCTCCTCCTTGCGATCATAACCCCAGGGCAGGCTGGTGAGCAGGTCATCAGCCCACACACGTTTGTTATCCATGGAGGCGAGGGTGCGTTTTCTCTGTTCCACAAGATACAAATGGTGGTTGCTGGATTGTATCCTGCACTGTGTATGAGACATAGCTTTGCCAGTGCGTAAAACCGCTAAGTAATCGTCTACACGTAGCGATTTTACCACTGCCCTACCTACACCTTTTGCTCTTTTGGCTTCCTTAGAGTCGAGTGTGCGGTAAGCATACATTTTCGAAGCCAAACCTACGAATTCCGTCATAATGGAATCACCGCATTCATCTTTTAAAACGCCCATTTCCTTCTTGTTTTTTTATGGGCAGCTGAAACACGTTGTCAGCGCTATAGCAAGAAGTGTCGAACCAGTCACTATGCTGCCTCATGACGTCATAGGGGTTGCAGTGGCGAATGTGGTAAATGAATGAGTCCGTATCCATATACAAAAGAGAGACGTTCTCAAAATGGCGTTTGGCAAACTCATAGTGAAATCGATACATGACCGATTTAGAAAAGTCTAAAATGACTTGACCCAAGTAAATGGGTTTATCCATGGTCACGCTGCTCTTACTCATTTCAATAGTAGCCAAATCCTCATCGATAATTTTGATCGATTTGAAATTTGGCTTGGCAATGTACCGCCGGGCACCCCACCGCCCCTCCCAGACATTCACCAATTTAATGTCACGGTATTTGCGGACATTCTCCATAGACTTGCCATAGATGCAGTTGTTCATTAATTTTAAAAAATTAATTTCAAACTGCTGTGTTGCCATTTGTCGGTGCTCTGTGTTGAGTCTCATGTATGGCTCAAGCCATGCTTTTTGAGCAAAAGAAATACCCCTGTGGATTTTCTTCAACACCAAGCCTTGGGCGAGGCATTGCACCAACATTTGGATATGTAACACATACCGATTTTTGTTGTAAAGTGTGCCCATGAGTTTTTCAATTTTCACTTTACTGTCAGGGGGAACCATTTGCTCAAGGCAGAATGGGAAATCGGCATGTTCATCATACAAGGATGAGGGATATTCAATATCCACTTCTAGCACATATCCACGGCCTGTTTCTTGGCTAGCCTTGATCACATCAAATTCTGACACTTGTTTGTCTGTCAGCCAAGCAAACTTCCCATAGGGCAAAGGCTGACTCATGGCGTAACCGTACAAATTATTCACGTCATAGTACATTAAGTACGATTCTGGTTTGTCTGGTGAATAATCAGGCATGTAGACATTGTTCGCTTCGGCATGGCGCTGGTTAAGTGACACAAAGTTGCCACGAATGCCCTTTTCAAGAAATAGAACCATGTCGACATCAGTGAGTAAATCCAATTCCACTTGAGTGTATTTCAAAGCGGCATCGAACGAGAGCCCAGGACTCGTATAATAGTGAGCCGGGTCAAGACCGTAAATGTGTTGACACAAGTTACGGAATTTTTCAAACACATCGGTGAGCAGCAATACATCCAGTTTTAGGTAATGCATAGCATATTCACTCAGCGTCTTCATGCCAAACACTCGCCAAACTTGACATGCATGTGCATAGTCTTCATCGGAAATGGTACTGCGTGTTAGTTTCGAGTAAAATTTCTCTTGTGGTGGGAGTTTTCTTTGCTTTAACACGTCCCAGCTGTTGCAAAAATCATACGGGAATATACCTTTCCGAATGCACAATTGAAATTGCTCAGGATCATTAAAATGCATTCTAGTATTTTTTAATTCCTCTTCATTCAAGCCATTCACAAGGCTGTCTAGCGAGGATGCCATAAACTTAAAGGAATCCAAAAATCGAATGCTTTAGTCGCCCAACCACCATGTCAGGGCTGTAAAACGCTCATGGTTTTGGGGAATAATGGTAAACGAGCCCTTGTTGACATGGCCCAATTCACGAATCAAAAACTGAATGTCATAATTCGCCAGATTGTGGAAAAAGACACTGATGAAACGAGGAGCCGGAAAGTTTAAATTGCATTAACTATGCGCAGCTCCACGAAACTCCCCTGTAAAGTGCGAGTGGTCTCTGACTTTTTCCTCTCCGCTTAAAATAGGCTTTTCACAAATATGGCATGTCGTGGCATGCTCATACCGCTGCTGCTGTTCTGGAGATAGGCTCATGGGTACTGGGTGGTCCAGTAATTCCTGTACATGGTCGGCCAACTTGACAAGTTCATCCAAGAACCATTTGGCACAATCTGGCCCCTCGCGGTATTTGTAAACGGATTGTGTGGGGTCATAGGCACACACCACATTAAATCCTATGGCAAAGGGTTCATGTTTTTGAATGGGTGTGGTTGAGCTGATGGTGGGATCTGGTTCACATCCCGCCATGGGTGTAGTGAGTGCTTCGAAATCTGCATATACCACATAGGGAACAGTGTCACGCTTATGAATGTCCTTAAACTTTAACACAGCCTTGTCCCCTTGTGGCAATATCAATCTCACCGCTTCCTGAGAAACACAATCCACCCTATGACGTTCCAAAAGCGTAGGGGTTGTAAAATATTGCAAGCAACGGTCACAAATATGTTTCTTATGTTGATCTTTGGATGCTTGACTGCTTAGCAATCTACTTAAGCTTTTAATCAGGCAATAGTGATTCACCTCTCCTACAGATAAATATAAAAGATGAATGTGATGTCGTTTCGGTTCTTTTGTGGCATAAAGAGGACCCACAATCACATTACCATGAAGGCCATACACCATGAACGAAAAGTCCTGGTTGTCTTGTTCAAACCTATGGATCTCGGTTAAGTCCATAGGGAACGATACTCGAGTTAGATTTAAAGTTTGTTTCAATTCAACAAACTTGGCCTTGTACTTTCCTGGTCGACAACCATTATGTTGTGCTGGCTGCAAATACGCAGCCACAGACCACAGAAAGCAATCATTGTCACGATTCTTTATATTGACCACAGCATTTTTCGAAGCTATTGCTGGTGGTGTTTTAATATAGCTAGACCCAGCATTCAACGGGTTGAATTGACAAATGTTGATTTGCAAATGATGAATTTTGTCTAAGGCTAGACCACTCGGTCCTTGTTGCAGTTTATCAAATTTTGATAGCAAGGCATTCACCACGTGGGTTTCCTACCACTGTTCCAAATTTTGGGCTATGAATAGCTCTTGCATTTTACTGCAAATATAAAATGTCTCTTTATGCTCTACGCCCTTCTTTTTATATATGTATATCTGTATTCACCTTTAAAGCCGTATGCAACCTTTGCGCTGTACAAATTTCAATTTTAAAAATTTCAAAACAAGATTGTAAAAATTCTTTGGGAATCAAACTTTTTCTAATATTCACTACGCGGTCAGAGCACACACGCGATTTGAAACAAGACTCAAGGGGCTCCCAAGTTAACGTATCCGCAGCAGTAAAATACATTATTTTGAAAGAACACTCTCACCTGAGTTTTCAGCTGTAGACTGCTTGACAATGGTTCCACTCTAAAGCCACTTGGTTTTCAACTGTATTTGCTATAGCAGTAAACCCTTTTTTTTCTCCAAATATCTAAAAAGAAATAAAATAAACCACCATAAGTATATCCATTCCATATAGTTTATGCATTTCATAAACAAAACAAAATCAAACAGGTTATATATAAAAAACAAATCTCACCTTGACGTGTAATGCTTTGCTATATTCCCGTCTCGTGGGCTAGTGTGGAAATGGTTTCCTTTTCTAGCTGTCTGTCTTTCTTTAATATACTTCCCACATACACACGACAGGTAGGCTATACACGTTATCTGCAAACAAATAAATAAATAAAATCATTAATTACCTAATCAATAAATAATTGCATGTGTTTATATAAAATCAATAAATATATAAATGAATAAATATATACCTACCCTACAACAAGGTTAAGTATTTTCCACCAAAACTGTTAAACAAGACCAGGGGTTTCATGCAACGCAATGTGTTCAAAGGTAGTCACCTAAGTGAGAGTGGAAATGATAACGACATGTCTTTATATATGCTACGTTGCATGTATAATCATTTTTTCCCACGCTTTGAACATTCTCTTATCGTGCACGTGGACAGCTAACGTCCCAGGCGAACACCTGCGCTAGATAAAATTTCACGTCAACTTGCATTTTGTCACGTACGAAGCAAAACAGGATGTGACTTGTTAACAGTTATCATGCATGTGGACAGATAACGTCCAAGGTGAACACCTGCGGTAGATCAAATTTCACATGAACTTGCATTTTGTCACGTACGAAGCAAGACAGGATGTCACTTGTTTATCGTGTATGTGGTTTCACATGTGTTCACATGCATTTCGCACTCCCCTGCCACCACAATGGTCAGATTATTTCAACTTCAAGCGTCTTGGTCATTTTCCATTGCACTTGTTGTCAAGTCAGATCAACGCCTTCCAATAAGCTCAAATGACATTCACCTCCTGCTCGTCTGCAAGTGTGTTTTCTCTACTCGCTTCGACCAACATAGAACCAAGTTCTCATCATCGTTTACACGTCAAAGGTAAAATGTGTGAAAAAACGCACCCTCGCTCTGTCATACACCGACCCGCCGAAATAGCGATTATTTTATTAAGCATGGTCCTTGGGGTTAGCGACAGGTTCGTTGTAACCCACACACCCAGCAGTATCGTCTCTCTCAACCACCACGCTTCATAAACATTATAAACAAGTAAAGAAAAAGAAAACGTTATTTCAACATGTATGGCGTTAGGCCCTTTGTGAATTATTTTTTGGAAAAAATATCTACCACATTTGAAAGGGGGGCGTTAGCCCGAGTCCTAGGACACCTCGTACACGACTCTAGCGTTATGGGTTCGTGAGATATCGGCAAAAATCACAAAAACACGTGTTTACCCCAAAATCGAGTTTCCAAATTTTTTTGAAAATTACAACGAGTGGTCCATAGCAAAGAGGACGTCACCCCGAGTCCTTGGACCTGTCGTACACGCCTCTAGCATAATTGGTTCGCGTGATATAGCAAAAAGATTAAAATCACGTTTTTCCCCCAAAAAAAACCGTGTTTCCAGATTTTCACCTTTTCGACACCTACATTTCCGTAAAGAGCGCAACGAGACGAAAAAAACGAATCCAAGCACGCCCTCCTAGCATGGCTCCTTCCATTCCAAGGTCGCAGGGGCTCACAACTTCTTAAGTGGTGCAGCTTTCCCCTTACCACACTACTTTCAAAACACAAATTTTTGCTCTAGAGACTTGACATTTATTTTGGGGGTAGAGGGCATAGGAACATTTCATTTATGTCAAACAAACTGTTTTGTAAACTTCCTAGTTTCCGAAATATAGAATTTTCAAAATTCGAGTGTTTTCAAAAAAACAAAAAATAAAAAAAGTTTTATTACAAAAAATAAAGGTCATAAAGACCATTCGTTTAAGCCATGGAACAACGTTCTACCATGTTTGGTTTTCATACTATCACCAACTTTCGAAAACAAAAAAATTCAAAAAAATATATATATAACGAGTGGTCCATAGGAAAGAGGACATCAGCTCGAGTCCAAAGACACCTCATTTGTCAAAATCGGACCATGCGTTCGAGAAATATTTAACATGGCTGAGGCTTAGTAGTGGGTCGAGGAGGGTTCTGGAGTGAGTTGGAATCGGCCTTACTCCACTACTCCGCCTGATCAACCGAAACTTTGTTACACGTGTGAATACATTATATTCTGTGTCTATACCGTGTTCTCCTTTGGCGCCATGAATGGAACAAAACCGACATGTACTTAACCCAGCTATTGTAAGATACGTTCCCCGCCTCGTTAGACTTTTATATCGCATCTTAACGACGGTATATGTCAGCCGGGAGAAAAGAACTACTCTCACAAAGGAACGCAAGTACTGTCCAAGGTCTTCAGTTGAATACAGGACCCTCCCCAGGCATCTACTGTAGGTAGTCGAGAATTTGTGTACATACAGAGTGGCGCACGAAATGGCATACATCGAAAATGGTTTATGAAATGTGTAAATCTGGGCTTACAACCATGTCCTTTCGTGAACAGAAACCTTATTTCATGCGTGATTCGACAGACAGCAGTACATGTCGCGCATGCGTACCAGCTTCCAATTATACAGCATGGCGGACAAAGGGAGGTTGACGCGCGAACAGAAGGTGAAAACAGTGTTGTTTTATGCGGACACAAAGAGTGTATCTTGGACTCGGAAAGGTTTCGTGTTCATTTCCGTACCCGGTGGGCTCCCTGCCGGCAGACGGTGTATAGTCTGGCCAGCCAATTTAAAACAGAAGGCAATATACTGGAGAGAAGAAGAACCCGTCTCAAGCCAGACCGCTCACCGGATAATATTGCTGCTGTGAGAGCGGCTGTGGCTTGGAGCCCCTGCAAATCCACCAGAACTGCCTGTTTTCCGCTGGGCATCCCTTGTGGGTCAATTCAGAGAATACTGCAGTCTGAGCTTGACCAATTCCCATACAAAATGACAACAGGACATAAACTAACGGCACTTGACAAGCAACAGCGAGTACAGTTTGCTGCATGGGCTATTGCAGAAGGTGATCCCATACTGCACAACACATGGTTCAGTGATGAGGCACACATTTATCTCAACGGTGCTGTGAACAAACAGAATGTCGGGTTTTGGGCGAAAGAACGGCCCGCTATTATGCACAAGGTTGAAAGTCATGGTGTGAAAGTGTGTGTGGGCTGCAATTTCCAGTCATGGAATTATTGATCCAATCTTTATTAATGACACAGTCAACAGTGCGCGTTACATGGACATGTTGCAAAACAGTTTCCTTCCACAACTCTTTGCATCACGACTACCAATAGAGACACAGTGGTTCATGCAAGATGGAGCTCGTCCGCACACAGCAAATGTTGTTTTGGACTCCCTGCATACATATTTCTGGCCCCTTGTGATGTCCCATGTGGGGATATTTGAAGGAGACAAGCTACCGCCAGAAACCAGAAAATGTACTGCAATTGCAAGCGGCCATTGTGACTTTCTTCCGAGGGTTGAGTGAGGACATTGTGTCGTAGAGTGGTTACAAACATGTACGTTCGTCTCGAAGCTGTTATACGCCGAGAGGGTGGGCATATTGAACATGTCCTGCATACTGACTAATCATGCACATTTCAGTGAATGTTGTAATGACATTCTTCATTAAGTATGTTGAATATTGAATATTCTATAAACAATTTCCAGTGTATGACATTTCGTGCGCCACCCTGT
The DNA here is from genome assembly GCA_946902985.2 of Meconema thalassinum. NCBI lineage: Eukaryota > Metazoa > Arthropoda > Insecta > Orthoptera > Tettigoniidae > Meconema > Meconema thalassinum. The sequence goes on from OX336393.1 coordinate 113,263,082, forward strand.
AATTAGCCAAATGCAACGTCAGCTAATCGGCCTACCCCGTTCCTCTACTCACAAGCATTGCACAAACCATCGAGGAAGCAGGTCGGTGAAAGCCACTGATGATGAATTAGCAACAAGTTGAACATCATGCGCATTGTGATCTTAAAAAAAAAAAAACCTAGAGTCATGGCCGCGGTGGTCCTCATACCGCAACTTGGTGCGCTAATTCGTTTCCAGCAATTCCCATTTGGCTTGCTGGCCACATATAGGTAATTCGAGTGTAAGCGCTGCATAACCCGGCTCCAAGATCATGAAATCACTGAACTAAGAGTGTTGCAGGAAACATGAAGCAAACGACTGAAACGAACTCAACGCGACGGTACACCCATGAAAGAGGAATCGTGGATCCTGTAGTGCAAACTGCACAGCGTTATGGGTGGCAACGAGATCTTCTTGTTTGCAAGATCGTTATCGCAAGCTTAGCCCAATTTCTCGTCCATCTTCGAATCATACGTGTATAGAATGCCAGCATTCGGAAACTGGGAAACTATGCTGTGGAATTGCCACCGATGAACGGAGCTTTCCTTGTTCCGAACGCGGGACTTGCCACGGAGTAGTACTAGTATTGATTGATAGATTGATTGTTGTTTTAAGGGGTGTAACGGCGAGGTCATCTGCCCCTCTTAACTCAGATAAAATAATACAGATTTTATTAAAGTTCATATTTAGAGGTGGACGCCTAGGTATGAAGAACAAAACAAACACAGAACAAAACAAACGGAAAAAGACTAATATTTGAAATAACGAAAAATATACGGAAACACAAATCAGCCTTTTAAAAAAACTTCTTTGAATAATAATACACACTTCAAATAATTGCAGTCATAATATCTTTCCAGTAGCAATAGGCTTCAGTGTTCATACAACACTAGAATGTTTTCTTACTCACGCTTACTCTAGAATATATCAGCGTTCATCGCTGTCTTGCTGAACTGCACTGTTTGTCTGCTCAAAAGTGTTTCTTTTCCACTGCAGAAATAAACTGTGTGTAACTCGCTTTAATTTCAATATCTGCGACGTAATTCTTTCAATAAATGTTCGTGAATAGTTAGTTTAGTTAGTTATTGTTGTTTTAAGGGACGGAACTACGAGGTCATCTGCCCCTCTTAACACAGATTAAAGAATACAAAATGGTGAGCGGGAATTTAAAACGAAAAAGCTCACAAAAGGAATAGATTGAAAGATACGCACACAATGTAGGTTAGGTTCAAAATACGTACAACATGCAATGTAGAGTCGAAATACTTACAAAATGCAATTGATATTCAAAATACTTACAAAATGCAATTGAAATCACCACCGGGTTCAACGGCACGATCCCAAGCAGAAGGAAGGCTTCGATGTACTGGGCAGCTCACAGTATGTCCAATGTTCAGCCTAATGGCATATAGAATTGGTACGTGAGTGGTGGAAACGATCAGGCAGCCCGCAAAGACCGTTGACTGCGATCGATCACCCCTCAGTGGTACGATCATTAGCTGCCCGGCGAACCGTTGGCAGGATCCGAGACCACCTTGGGATCCGTTCAGCAGCCCGGAAAGACCGTTGACTGCGATCGATCACCCCTCAGTGGCACGATCAGTAATTGCCCGGCGAACCGTTGGCAGGATCCGAGACCACCTTGGGATCCGTTCAGCAGCCCGGAAAGACCGTTGACTGCGATCGATCACCCCTCAGTGGCACGATCAGTAACTGCCCGGCGAACCGTTGGCAGGATCCGAGACCACCTTGGGGTCCGTTCAGCAGCCCGGAAAGACCGTTGACTGCGATCGATCACCCCTCAGTGGCACGATCAGTAACTGCCCGGCGAACTGTTGGCAGGATCCGAGACCACCTTGGGGTCCGTTCAGCAGCCCGGAAAGACCGTTGACTGCGATCGACCACCCCTCAGTGGCACGATCATTAGCTGCCCGGCGAACTGTTGGCAGGATCCGTGACCACCTTGTAGTCCGTTCAGCAGCCCGGAAAAACCGTTGACTGCGATCCGAACCACCACCGTCCCAATCTAAACGCTTTACCTGGTGCAGTGCGTGATCAACTGGTCTATTTCAAAATGTACGGTAGATTCAAACTACTCATTTGGATGGACAATACTTACAAAATGCAATTTAGATTGAAAATACTTACAAAATGTAATTTAGATTCAAGATACCCACAAAATACAATTGATAATCAAAATACTTGCAAAATGCTCACCCTATAAAATGAAATTTAGATTGAAAATACCTGCAAAAAGCGGTTTAGGTTGAAAATACTTACAAATTGCAATTGAAATTCAAAATAGTCACAATCGGATCTCCGGACTCCCGCCATTATTGAAAGACTTACTAAAAAGCAATTTAGATAGTCAATCCTTACAAAATGCAATTGAGGTTGAAAACACTCGCAAAATGCAACTTAGGTCGAAAAAACTTACAAAATGCAACGTAGATTGAAAATACCTACAATATATATACAGTATATAATAATAATAATAATAATAATAATAATAATAATAATAATAATTCATCCCTAAAGGGAATTCAGATACACGGGGAGCACAAAAAGTGCGGGAATCTTAAAGAGAACTGGAAATATAATGAAAAGAAAAAGAAGGCTGAACCCTCGAAAAATGAGGGTATCAGGAAAGATGAGACAAGGGCCAACTAAGGCGGGAAAGTGAAATACTCCCTAGGCCTCGGATACCCTAATACCATCGGGGTCGGAAAAGAACAAGAGTTGACCAAGGGAGGTCGACAGGAAAGGAGAGGAGGAGCCCGGCAAAAGTAAATGGAAGCAATGCCGGACTCAGCTGGGGTCCCGTGGTTGCTAACCCACGTCCCACTAGATGTGAGCCACTGGGGGCGGGGGTTCGTGAATACTCGAAGGTATATACTGTATTACTTTGCACCGACAGAAGTGGCTGCGCTCGCTTAAGTGCTGCGTTAGGTCATGGGGCCAAGCTCTCTGCTGACTCGGTAGACGCGTGGGTTCGAGCCCCATCGTCGGCCGTCCTTGAAATGGTTTTCCGTGGTTTCCCATTTTCAACTCCAGGCAAATGTTGGGACGGTACCTTCTGACAGGCCACGGCCGCTTCCTTCCACATCCTTGCCCAGCTTCATTCACCATCATTCATTTCATCTCTCATTAACTCCTCTCATGAGGTGGGTGTCAGGAAATGCATCCGGCCGTAAAAACATCCGCCACAAAGACTTCCATCGCATCTCATCCCCGACCCCGTAGGAAAAACGGGAATAATAAGGGGTAGACATACATATACTGTATTACTTTGCATTGTAATATTCACGTAGAATAGTTAACAAAACCATTAAATGTGTACCGGCTCAACTTATAACAACTTGCACTAAAATATAGCAAGCAAAGCTGTGCATGAATTATGCCCGTGACGGCACTGCGTTATAGGGTGGTCTATCACTACACTCGATATCGGGTTAGGAATCAAGCTCTCCTGGACCCACGTCCGTACTCGACCAACTTCAGAGACAAAAGGATCCATCTTCTTGCTCGTAATCGTGCAGCAGAACTCTGGCTCGCGGCATTTTGGGACCTCGCGGGATAAATACGCGCGTACATGTATAAATCATGACTTTTAAAGTACTGATAATGTCATCGTATCATTTTATACAGTATTCCAATTCATAAAAAAGTATTTCTTAGGGCCTAAATGTAATTATTTAATTATATTAATGAGGTTTCGGTAATCCTTCCTTCCATAAAACCTCTCCTCATTGGCTGTCTTGTTACATCCAATGGCATAATTTATAACAATAAATTGCTAATATTTGCGGCAAAATACCTGGTTTTATGAGACTTTTAACCTTGACACGTGGATACTAGCTTCCCAAACCACGTGACTAAGCCTCGACACTCTCGTAACTTGCCAACAAATCCGTTCCTTGACATCAATCCAGCTCCCTTATTTCAATATTAAATTTTAACATGGGCTTGTAAAAAAATATCTTTTTTGTCAGAAATAATTCAAATTCAGGGTGCAGTACCTACACGATGACCTCTGTGACAGTGACCATTTCCCGATCGTTCTTACTCTTCTTAGCCAGAAGCCCGTGGTGTTCCCCAGTCGTTGGGTACTTAAACGGGCAAATTGGCCATCATTTACAGAACGCGCTGTATTTGATGATCTGGGATGCCGGAACATCGATGACGAGGTACAGTACATCTCTGATGTGCTTCTTGCAGCCGCCGAGGAGTCCATTCCATCCTTTTCTGGCACTCCTCGTCGCAAACTCGTCCCCTGGTGGACAGAGGATATTGCAACGGCAATAAGAGACCGTCATCGAGCTCATAAGTACTACCGTCGGCGTCCAACCATGGCCAATTTGGTAGCGTTTAAGAAATGTCGTGCCAATACACGGTTTCTTATCCGCCAGAGTAAGAAACAATCATGGGAATGGCAAGTGTCTTCTATTACGGCACATACCCCCTCCTCTCAAGTGTGGACTAAACTAGGACGCATTTCGGGTATTTAGACATCTTATACTGTACCGGGAATTTCCATTGTTAATGCATTGGTTACAGATCCTTATCGCGTTGGAAACCATCTCGCATCGTATTTTAAGGATATATCCGATTCCGATAACTATGCTTTAGATTCCGTTGCTTTGAAGCGCGAGGCCGAATGCTCCCAGCTCTGTTTTGCTTCTCGCGCTTCGGAGGAGTACAACGTGCCCTTTACGGAGTGGGAACACCGCGGAGTGCTGGCGCTCTGCAAGGACACATCTCCCGGCCCGGATAATATCCACAGCCGGATACTTAAACACCTTAGCGATGAGAGCATTCGTTATTTGCTCAGGGTGTTAAATCGTATCTGGTTGGAAGGTGTGTTTCCAGCGCAATGGCCGGAAGGTATAACTATACCTATCCTGAAGCCCGATAAGGATCCCAATTTGACAGGGAGTTACAGACCTATGTGTCTCACAAGTGGTCTGTGCAAGCTCTTTGAGAGGATGGTCAATCGGCGACTGGTGTGGGTTCTGGAGAGAGAGGACTCCTGTCTGAATACAAGCGTGGTTTCAGGGCGTCTCGGTGTACCAACGACCATCCGATACGCTCGGAGACCGCCATACAGGACGCCTTTCTCCGGAGACAACACCTCGTCGCTGTTTTCTTTGACCTCGAGAAGGCCTATGACACTACTTGGCGTTACGGTATCCTCTCTACCCTGAATCAGTGGAAATTCCGAGATAACTTGCCGGTTTTTATTGCGAATTTTCTGTCCCTTCGCCTATTCCGTGTCCGAATAGGGGGGGGGGGGGTATTCGCAATATCACGTACAGGAAAACGGAGTCCCTCAGGGATCGGTGCTTAGCTTTACATTACTTGCTATTGCCATAAACGGTATCGTAGCTGCTGCTGGTCCAGCAGTGGTACCGTCGCTAAATGTAGACGATTTTGCTCTACATTATAGTACACAAAATATGGCAGTCGCATAACGACAGCTACAACAAGCTATTCGGAGAGTGGAACGGTGGACACTAGAACATGGCTTTCGATTCTCAACCGCTAAGACCTCGGTTGTCCATTTCTGCCGAAAGCGCACTCTCCATCCCGATCCTGAGCTTTATCTGGGAAATGTAGCTTTGCCTGTTGTTGCTACGTACCGGTTCCTTGGACTCCTTTTGGACCAGAGGTTAACGTGGGAGCCACGCGTGCGGTGTTTGAAAACTGCCTGTGTTAAGAAACTCAACATGTTGCGGTTTCATAGCGGAACATCGTGGGGGGCAGACCACGCGGTGCTCCTACGTCTTTATACGGCCCTAATTTTATCGCGACTCGATTATGGCAGTGTAGCATATGGTTCGGCCCGTAAGTCAGTGCTTGTTAAACTGGACAGCGTCCACCACGGCGCTGTGAGGCTGGCGACGGGAGCCTTTCGGACGAACCCAGTTGTCAGCGTGCTCGCCGAGGCTGGTGTACCTTCTTTACACCTGAGGCGCCAACAGGTACTGCTGACCTATGCTGCAACCATCCGACAGATGCCATTTCATCCCAACTATCCCTGTTTGTTTAACAATCAGAATCGCTGGCTGTATGGTGCGCTCACTCGAGCCCCTCGGCCGGCGGGGATTCGCTTGGATGACTCATACCGGCAATTCCGATTTCCTTCTGTCTTCTGTATCGTCCGAGTACCTAGCAAGGCCCCTCCCTGGATGGCGTGAATCTGTACACCGGCCCCAAGTCAGACACGGACTCCTCCGTCCATCGGAGGCTGTTCCAGTCCGTGGTGGGCCGGTATCCAGGGTCAGGGCTTCAATTCACGGACGGTTCGAGGGTAAACGAGAAAGTAGGCTGTACATTTGTGGTTTAGGGTCGTCGGTTTCTCTTCTCACTTCCCGAGGCCTGTAGCGTGTACACAGCGGAGCACTATGCCATCTTAGAGGCTCTGTGGTACACGTTATCAAACGATCACCAGCACTTTCTTGTGTGTACTGACTCCCTTAGTGCGCTGCAAGTCAGTGCGTGTAGCGTTGGAACCGGAGTGACCTTCGTGTGGCTTCTCAGCCACATGGCTATTGCGGGAAACGAGCTTGCGGATCAGGAGGTGGGTAGATTATTAGCTTGGGAATAATCATACCCCCAAGGGAAGATGATGAGGAGAGAGAAGTGGGTTTCGGACTTGAGAATAAGGATGGATATATAGGACTTGAGTCCAACAAACTTATAAAAATAAAGTTGAGGGAGTATTTCGTAACAAGTAGCAAAACTTTTGCTATTTGAGTATGTACTTTCTTTGAAGAAGGCATAAAGCCTTTGGGAAAAGTCGGGGAAGATAGGATCTTGCCTTATCGTTATTTTATAGAAAATGATGAAGCATAAGGATATAGTTTGATTTATTTAACAATGCGTAAAAGTATGATAACTTTAACAACTGTAAAATGTACAATTTAAATTTTAAACCTTTGAGGTCTCAGACCTCTAAATTTGTTGAAGTTTGCACTAGGCGATTAACAAAATTTGGTTTGGAACCTCTTGAAAGCACCAAATCTACATAAGATTTTAAAATAGTGCTGAGATTAGCAAATTTAAAGTTTAACAATAAATCAGGTACGATATATATACTTTGAGAATTCCTAATGGAAGTTCTAAAAGTATGAACAAATGTTAAATTTGAAATTATAACACAAAAAAAGAGAGAGAGAGATTAAATATAAGTTTCTATAACTTCTTATATTTATACAGTAATTACGATTATAATTTATACAAATAGGGCAGGTCACTTATTGTGAAACCTGAAGAGAAAAATTAAGAAGAAGTTTTTTAGGACTTGTATGTTTAAACAGGATCTCGAGAAAAAATAGGGCAAGTTACCCTTTCGTGAAACCAGGAGAAAGAAAAGTTAGAAAACTCACTTGTGAGTAGAAATAATTGAATTCCCTAATGAAAAGAGGAAAAACAATATGATTTGAGGTGTGTACTAGACACCAATGATGCAGAAATTACTTGTGAAAAACAGTACAAAATTGGGAGGGCACTTCTATAGAATGTCACCTCATTGAAAAGAACCTAAATTTTACAATTATTATTATAATGTGTTAGTGAGGAGTTTGAGAGGAGGAAATAGGAGAATCAGGAAAAAGTTTATGGCCGTATTTATAGCTTTCGTTCGAACGCGACACGGATGGTCGTTGAATGGGCACTGTTAGGCACTGTGGTCCGTTGAAAAATTCACTATTGCAACAAGGAAAGTTTATCAGACGAAAAGTTATTGTAATTGTAGAGATCACTATTTGAATTTTAGTTTGAGAAAGTTTATTGCGTTGTGACGTTTATAGATGGTAGTTGAATGCAGCGGAAAATTTTCAACGAAGGAAGACAAATTATATGCTGATCAGAAGTATTTTCAACATAAATTCCTCAGTGAGGAACAAGCATTCCCATATTTAGGTGGAAGGCACTTGACGGCATTACTTGCAAATAGATGATTTGCTGTAGAAAATTCTAGAGTTGAGAACAGTAGAATTGAGCATAATATCCCGCGGAGGTGAAAGCTAAGTTTTTATAGACAGTGGGTTTAATAAGACTCCCACGGTGTGAGAACTCATTCCCAGATACTCAGTACAAGAAGTACCTTTTCATTTTAGAAAGATAGCTGAAGTAGCTACAAATAAATCAAGAAGATCTTTTGAAGGCAGATTTTGCATCACATAGCAATCTCACACTGTCTATAAAATCAGGTTAAAAACATTTAAAACTTAGTGAAAACCATTGAAGTAGTGCTTAGCTCATTTTAAAGAACGATGATGATCTGGATGACGGTTGACGTTAAGATTAGGGCATGGCGTCCTGATTTAAAAATGTCTCAAGTAGACAGGAGACAAGCCTGAAGTAGGCTCCAACTGTATGGTTTGACGACTGACCCAGAAGTGAGTGCAGCTCGACGAAGCACGGAGGTACCAAGGAGGGAAGGGGGTGGGGGAAAAACAAAGGAACATACATATGAAATACCAACTTTAGAAATAAAACTAAAAGTAATCATCAAGGAGTTGATAGTAGGCGTCATTAGCGAAGCCTGGTGGAAGGGATGTTGTAGAAGTCCTCTTGAGCATGGAGATGTTAGCTGAAGATAGCGGCGACATCTTGTGGCGGGGTTAAGAAGGACGTCCTCTTGAGCATAGAGATGTTCAGGAACTTCAGCAGTTAGCTGCTAGATGCCGCTAGGTTGATCATGGAAGTTATATCTACAACAAACTTACAAAGAAAGTAAGCAAGGTGCTTAAATAAAAGAAAAGGTAAGAAATCACTGTTGGTGTTTGCGAAAAAGGAAGGAATGAATTAAAGCAAAGAGCAGCAAAAGCTACCTCTATCTGGGAGGGGCATACACCAACAGAGATCAATATTTAAAGGTAGGGGGGCAATTGAAGACAATGGTGTTGTAATATGCCCATTTGTGGCCAAGATCCTGGCTACCCTAACTCTCCCATCCCCTCCCGGGTAACACTCGGCCACTCTACCGGAGATCCAGACCAAGGGAGGGGAAGCATCTTTAACAAGGACCAAGTCCCCCACCTTATTGTCAGGATTAGAAAGAAGCCACTTCTGTCTCCGTTGCAAGGAAGATAAGTATTCCAATTTTCACCTCTTTCAGAAAGAATTGCAAAGTGCTTGTAGTTTACGCCAAACAATAGGCAGGTTAGAGTCTCTATAAGAGTTGGGAAGGGGAGGAGGGGAGGAAAGAGAAGTGCCTATAAGAAAGTGACCAAGTGTCAATGGAAGAGGATCATCAGGGTCAGCGGAAAGCGGTGTCAAAGGACGAGAATTAACTACACCTTCAATCAGAATAGACAGAGAGTTAAATTCCTCATAAGTCAGGGTACGATTACCTAACACCTTTTTTAGAAGACGTTTGGTCAGCTTGACACAGGATTCCCACCTACCACTGTGATGAGGGGCGTAGGGAGGTATAAACCGCCATTTGAAACCCTTTGAGTAGGAAAAATTAGAAATCTGTTCCATGGCAGGAGAAGATGTAAGGAAGCTGCGCCTTGAAAAGTGGAGGCGTTATCGGAGAACATCTCAGAGGGAACGCCACGCCTAGCAGTGAAGCGAGAGACGGCTGACAAAAAGTAAAAAGTAGAGGCATTTTTTACTAGTTCCAGATGAATCGCGCCAGTAACCATGCAAACGAAAAGAGAAACATAGAGTTTTCCAAACAATTTGGGTTTAGCTTCAGGAGAATTGCATTGATATTGAAACGGACCCATATAGTCCACACCAGTTAAAGCAAAAGGATGTATAGGGGAAGAGCGGAAAGAGGGTAGATCGCTCATTAATTGAGTATTAACTTTAGTTTTCGCTTTGAAGCAAAGAATGCATTTGTGAATTACAGAGGAAACTTCATGAACTCCATTTATGATCCAGTACTTTTCCATTAAGAAGCTAAGCAGTGTGCGTGTACCAAAGTGCAGGTTACGATAATGAAAGTCACGTATGATTAAGAAAGTTACGTGATGCTTAGAGGGCAAAATAACAGGGTGCTTTTTGTCTTCAGAAAGTGAAGAATGCGAAAGCCTACCACCTACCCTGAGTAACCCATTGTCTTCAAGGAAGGGGGCTAAAGCGCGAAGACGACTAGATTTAGGAAGATCTTTGTGAGCTGAGAGCAAAGACAATTCAGAAGAAAAGGCCTCTTGCTGAGTTAGCTGCAAAACTTTAATAGTAGCGAGATTTAATTCGTGATTGCTCAGGTGTGGTTTAGGGAGAAGAGGTTGGTCAACCACAAGATATTTCTGTCTGAGAAGATAGGCAAAAGTTCGAATTAATTTGTGAAAGGAAGAATAGCGGGACAACAATGGGTGTGAAACATTGGAAATAAGACACGAAGCCGTGGATTTGGATACTTTAGTGTCAGGCAAGTTGGAGTTTGTAATCGGAGGTTTAGAAGGCCAACAAGAAGAGTTTCGATTAACCGCAAGGGCCCATGCCAGTACAACTGAGATGCTAATAATTGAGAAGGTAAACATCCACGTGAAATGATGTCAGCGGGGTTATCAGCACTGGGCACATACCTCCATTGACATCCAGAGGAAAGAGTTTGAATTTTAGAAACTCTATTTGCAACAAAGGTTTGCCAGTGGATGGGATTTTTGGCGATCCAAGAAAGAGTGATCATGGAATCGCTCCACAAATAGGTTTGCGTAAATTCGACCTTTAAGACTTTGTGCAATTTTTTGTCAAGTTCTGCGGCCATGAGTGCAGCACACAATTCAAGCCTAGGCAAAGTAATAGTTTTAAGAGGAGCGACCTTGGACTTAGCGCAAATAAGGTTTGACAATGAAGATTCATTTAGCGAATTGCAATAAACCAAATATGCACAACAACCGTAAGCTTTCTCGGAGCTGTCGGCAAACACATGAAGGAAGAAAGAAAGATGTGTTAGGAGGAGCATTAATTAAATTCCTAGGAATGTCAATAAGAGAAAGATCAAGTAAACTGCTACGAAAAGAGAGCCATCTACTAAGAAAAGAAAGGGGAACAGCTTCGTCCCATTCACATTTGAGAGACCATAGCTCTTGCATGAAAAGCTTGGCTATAACAATAACCGGAGCAAGGAATTGAAGCGGATCAAAATTTTTTGCAATTTCAGAGAGAATTTGCCTTTTTGTGTTGGGGAGATCTTCGGAAAGCGAGACTTTGTAGATGAGAGTATCAGTGCCAGTGCACCAATGAACTCCACGAGTTTTCATGGATTCAGAAACTCCGCAGATTTTGACGGAAGAGGGGTCTACATCTTCTATGGGAAACTGGGCAAGAAACTCATGGGAGTTGGAATTCCACTTATGAAGTGGGAATCCTCCATTCTTTAACAATGCCTGAAGTTCTAGTGACACGAAAGAAGCTTCCTCAAGGGTCGGGAAGGACTGGAGATAATCGTCTACATAAAAAGAGGAAGTTAGTGCTTCAGAAGCTTTAGAATCAAATAAATGACCATCTTGAGAGGCTAACATATGTAGGGATCGGATAGCAAGGAAAGCGGAAGGTTTTAAGCCATAAGTGACCGTCATTAAGCGAAATGTTTTAATGGGCTTGTTGATTTCGTCGCGCCACAAGATTCTTTGGAGATCATGTTGTTCGGGCTGAATTAAAACCTGACGGTACATCTGTTTGATGTCCGCTATAACAGCTATGGGAAATAATCGAAAATTTAAGAGTATAGCAGATAAATCTGACTAAATAGCAGGACCAGAGTAAAGAGTATCGTTGAGACTGTTGCCATTGACGTCAGGTGATGAACCATTGAAAACGACTCGGATTTTATCCTTTACAAGAGGGTTTTTCCACACGGGATAGTGATTTAAGAAAACCGTTTCAATTGGGGGGTGCAATTCGTCATCAGATTTGCTGACAACTTCCATATGATCGAAGCTTTCATACTCATCCATGAAATCAGTGTACTGTTGTTTTAACGAGAGGTTCTTTCTTGAATTTGCTCTCGATAGCAAAGAGAGCTTTTCGAGCTTTAGGTTGAGAATTAATAAGTTTAGGAGGATTAAGTAATCTTGGCATCTGAACAATGAACCGGCCCTCAGGAGAACGAGTGGTAGTGTTCAAGAAAAGTTGCTCACAGAATTCGTTTTCTGAAGAGGTTACGTTAGGAGAATCAACGCTTTCCAGCCTCCAGAACTGTTCCAAATCAGTATTAGCAAAATAACATTGCGATACGGGTTGTGGAGAATAATGATTAAGTTGACCTGTAATGATCCACCCAAAATTAGTGTCTCTAGCAACCACGTTTGAAGATAACTTACGAACCTGTTCACGAAGGCAATTCCAGAAAACATTGGCACTAAGAGTATGTCAATGGGGCCTTGTATATTGAACAGAGGATCGGCTAACCTTAAATGAGAAGGAATATTCAGACCTGAGATATCGACGGAGTGACTAGGAGTATCCTCTCCGATACTGTTGAGGATGAGACAATTAAGTTTTAGAAAGTTATTTCTGCGACAAGTGTCTCTTATGGTTATTTTAGAAAACTGTAAAGCTTGTGATTTTAGGCTGTTGATGCCTGATACATTAATAGAAGTGGGGTTTACGGGTAGGCCTAGTTTTTTGATGAGTGAATTTGAAACGAAATCATGGGTTGCCGCCGAATCAAGAAGACCGCTTGCACGGACCCAGTTGCCAAAATTATCCTGAACTTCAATTTGGACAGAGGACAATAGTACTTGGGCACTACGTATGGACTTGGTATTTTGAATGTAAGATGAAGCATTAGAACTGCTAGCATTGTCACTTTTCTGAGAAGTAGATGCGGCTGATGACCTTGCTTGATCATGACGATGTATTGAAGTGTGATGAGCTTTTTCACAATGAAAACAAAGTCTGGTAGACTTGCAATTAGAAGCAGAATGCTTAGGTGAAAGGCAGTTGAAGCAATGTTTATTCTGGGAAACTAATTTTCTTCTGTCGTCGACTGACAGTTCTTTAAAAGATTTGCATAGATATAAGGCGTGGGAATCTTTGAAAAGTATGCACTTTAATGGTTCATTTAAACTCTTACGGGGTTCGCTTTGAGTGTTTAAAGCGAGAGAACTAGCAATACGGCGTTCACTAGACCTAGTTGGGTAACCAGTGGCGTTTGATTTGAGTTTAGAAGAGCTGTACCCTGGTTTTTGGGTGCTAGACGCTACGTGTTCATTTTTGGATTTAAAGGACAGTAATTCAAATTTAGAACTAGGAGAAGAGGGTTCACTTTGATTTGCTAGGGCAGTTAAGAGTTGGCATCTAGCATTTACGAAAGTGACAAAATGCTCGTAAGAGTAATCGTCGTCTTTGGAAAGTTCCATTTCCCAAGCTTTGAGGGTAGCAACATCGAATTTAGAAACCACTAAGTGTATTAGAAAAGTGTCCCAGTGGTCAGTGGGTTGATCTAATTGGGACAAAGCTTTTACGTGAAGTTGTGTCGTATCAATAAGAGTACGCAAACTAGTGACGTCATTGTACTGTGACGCAGGCAAATTAAATAGAGCCTTCATATGGCGTTCAATACGTAACCGTAAATTACCGTATCTTTCTTTCAACAGGTTAAAGGCAATAGGGTAGTTTTCAGCACTTAATGGGAGTGCTTCAACCAACTGCAGGGCTTGGCTGCGGAGAATAGATCGCAAATAATGAAACTTGTAGATGACTTGAATGTCTTCATTGCCATGAACAAGAGAGCAAAATAGTTCATAGAAAGAATCCCAAGTAGATTCGTCTCCAGAGAAGTGGGGTAAATTAATCTTAGGTAGTATTGGTTTGGGCTTGTGAGTACCCTCACGAAAAGAGGTTTGTTGTTCGTGAAGGGAACCAAGAACAGAACCGTCCGTTTTCTGTTCTTCTTCGAGTTGGCGTATTATTTTAAAAGCAGAACCTATGCCTTCGTAATATTCGTTTTCTACTTCTACTCGATCATCAGTTTGATTGAGCATACAAGTTTCGATTTCAGTTTGGATGTTGCAATAATTTTCATATGAACGTTCAAAATCCTTCACGCGATGCTTTAACAAATCTAGTTGAACTTGTGAAGGATCTAGCTCTTTGATGTATTTTCTGAATCTGGTAATTTGCCCTTTATAAGAAGCTCGTTTGGAAGTAAGTTTTTCATCCTTACCATCCTTGTTCTTTTCCGTAGGAGCCATGTCGAAATAGGTAAATTAAAGTATAACTTACGAAACTGTGGAACCTTGGAAATGCTGTCAGACTGGCAGCAGCAACAAGTTGAAAGAAAGGGACACACCAAAGGAGACAGGAGCGGCCCCTTTCACCCTCACAGGTTTTGCACGGTGAAGATATAGGCTAGCTGAAATTTCAAGGTAGATATTAATGATTTGTAAAATATTAACAAATGGACTCTCCCGGGTTTCTGGGAACAAAGCTTGGGTAGATTATTAGCTTGGGAATAATCATACCCCCAAGGGAAGATGATGAAGAGAAAGAAGTGGGTTTCGGTCTTGAGAAAAAGGATGGATAGATAGGACTAGAGTCCAACAAACTTATACAAATAAAGTTGAGGGAGTATTTCGTAACAAGTAACAAAACTTTTGCTATTTGAGTATGTACTTTCTTTGAAGAAGGCATAAGCCTTTGGGAAATGTCGGTGAAAATAGGATTTTGCCTTATCGTTATTTTATAGAAAATGATGAAGCAAAAGGATATGGTTTGATTTATTTAACAATGCGTAAAAATATGATAACTTTAACAACTGTAAAAATGTACAATTTAAATTTTAAACCTTTGAGGTCTCAGACCTCTAAATTTGTTGAAGTTTGCACTAGGCGATTAACAAAATTTGGTTTGGAACCTCTTGAAAGCACCAAATCTACATAAGATTTTAAAATAGTGCTGAGATTAGCAAATTTAAAGTTTAACAATAAATCAGGTACGATATATATACTTTGAGAATTCCTAATGGAAGTTCTAAAAGTATGAACAAATGTTAAATTTGAAATTATAACACAAAAAAAGAGAGAGAGAGATTAAATATAAGTTTCTATAACTTCTTATATTTATACAGTAATTACGATTATAATTTATACAAATAGGGCAGGTCACTTATTGTGAAACCTGAAGAGAAAAATTAAGAAGACGTTTTTTAGGACTTGTATGTTTAAACAGGATCTCGAGAAAAAATAGGGCAAGTTACCCTTTCGTGAAACCGAGAGAAAGAAAAGTTAGAAAACTCACTTGTGAGTAGAAATAATTGAATTCCCTAATGAAAGAGGAAAAACAATATGATTTGAGGTGTGTACTAGACACCAATGATGCAGAAATTACTTGTGAAAAACAGTACAAAATTGGGAGGGCACTTCTATAGAATGTCACCTCATTGAAAAGAACCTAAATTTTACAATTATTATTATAATGTGTTAGTGAGGAGTTTGAGAGGAGGAAATAGGAGAATCAGGAAAACGTTTATGGCCGTATTTATAGCTTTCGTTCGAACGCGACACGGATAGTCGTTGAATGGGCACTGTTAGGCACTGTGGTCCGTTGAAAAATTCACTATTGCAACAAGGAAAGTTTATCAGACGAAAAGTTATTGTAATTGTAGAGATCACTATTTGAATTTTAGTTTGAGAAAGTTTATTGCGTTGTGACGTTTATAGATGGTAGTTGAATGCAGCGGAAAATTTTCAACGAAGGAAGACAAATTATATGCTGATCAGAAGTATTTTCAACATAAATTCCTCAGTGAGGAACAAGCATTCCCATATTTAGGAGGAAGGCACTTGACGGCATTACTTGCAAAAAGATGATTTGCTGTAGAAAATTCTAGAGTTGAGAACAGTAGAATTGAGCAGAATATCCCGTGGAGGTGAAAGCTAAGTTTTTATAGACAGTGGGTTTAATAAGACTCCCACGGTGTGAGAACTCATTCCCAGATACTCAGTACAAGAAGTACCTTTTCATTTTAGAAAGATAGCTGAAGTAGCTACAAATAAATCAAGAAGATCTTTTGAAGGCAGATTTTGCATCACATAGCAATCTCACACTGTCTATAAAATCAGGTTAAAAACATTTAAAACTTAGTGAAAACCATTGAAGTAGTGCTTAGCTCATTTTAAAGAACGATGATGATCTGGATGACGGTTGACGTTAAGATTAGGGCATGGCGTCCTGATTTAAAAATGTCTCAAGTAGACAGGAGACAAGCCTGAAGTAGGCTCCAACTGTATGGTTTGACGACTGACCCAGAAGTGAGTGCAGCTCGACGAAGCACGGAGGTACCAAGGAGGGAAGGGGGTGGGGGAAAAACAAAGGAACATACATATGAAATACCAACATTAGAAATAAAACTAAAAGTAATCTTCAAGGAGTTGATAGTAGGCGTCATTAGCGAAGCCTGGTGGAAGGGATGTTGTAGAAGTCCTCTTGAGCATGGAGATGTTAGCTGAAGATAGCGGCGACATCTTGTGGCGGGGTTAAGAAGGACGTCCTCTTGAGCATAGAGATGTTCAGGAACTTCAGCAGTTAGCTGCTAGATGCCGCTAGATTGATCATGGAAGTTATATCTACAACAAACTTATAAAGAAAGTAAGCAAGGTGCTTAAATGAAAGAAAAGGTAAGAAATCACTGTTGGTGTTTGCGAAAAAGGAAGGAATGAATTAAAGCAAAGAGCAGCAAAAGCTACCTCTATCTGGGAGGGGCATACACCAACAGAGATCAATATTTAAAGGTAGGGGGGCAATTGAAGACAATGGTGTTGTAATATGCCCATTTGTGGCCAAGATCTTGGCTACCCTAACTCTCCCATCCCCTCCCGGGTAACACTCGGCCACTCTACCGGAGATCCAGACCAAGGGAGGGGAAGCATCTTTAACAAGGACCAAGTCCCCCACCTTATTGTCAGGATTAGAAAGAAGCCACTTCTGTCTCCGTTGCAAGGAAGATAAGTATTCCAATTTTCACCTCTTTCAGAAAGAATTGCAAAGTGCTTGTAGTTTACGCCAAACAATAGGCAGGTTAGAGTCTCTATAAGAGTTGGGAAGGGGAGGAGGGGAGGAAAGAGAAGTGCCTATAAGAAAGTGACCAAGTGTCAATGGAAGAGGATCATCAGGGTCAGCAGAAAGCGGTGTCAAAGGACGAGAATTAACTACACCTTCAATCAGAATAGACAGAGAGTTAAATTCCTCATAAGTCAGGGTACGATTACCTAACACCTTTTTTAGATGACGTTTGGTCAGCTTGACACAGGATTCCCACCTACCACTGTGATGAGGGGCGTAGGGAGGTATAAACCGCCATTTGAAACCCTTTGAGTAGGAAAAATTAGAAATCTGTTCCATGGCAGGAGAAGATGTAAGAGCTTTCTTCCACAAGGAAGCTGCGCCTTGAAAAGTGGAGGCGTTATCGGAGAACATCTCAGAGGGAACGCCACGCCTAGCAGTGAAGCGAGAGACGGCTGACAAAAAGTAAGAAGTAGAGGCATTTTTTACTAGTTCCAGATGAATCGCGCCAGTAACCATGCAAACGAAAAGAGAAACATAGAGTTTTCCAAACAATTTGGGTTTAGCTTCAGGAGAATTGCATTGATATTGAAACGGACCCATATAGTCCACACCAGTTAAAGCAAAAGGATGTATAGGGGAAGAGCGGAAAGAGGGTAGATCGCTCATTAATTGAGTATTAACTTTAGGTTTCGCTTTGAAGCAAGGAATGCATTTGTGAATTACAGAGGAAACTTCATGAACTCCATTTATGATCCAGTACTTTTCCATTAAGAAGCTAAGCAGTGTGCGTGTACCAAAATGCAGGTTACGATAATGAAAGTCACGTATGATTAAGAAAGTTACGTGATGCTTAGAGGGCAAAATAACAGGGTGCTTTTTGTCTTCAGAAAGTGAAGAATGCGAAAGCCTACCACCTACCCTGAGTAACCCATTGTCTTCAAGGAAGGGGGCTAAAGCGCGAAGACGACTAGATTTAGGAAGATCTTTGTGAGCTGAGAGCAAAGACAATTCAGAAGAAAAGGCCTCTTGCTGAGTTAGCTGCAAAACTTTAATAGTAGCGAGATTTAATTCGTGATTGCTCAGGTGTGGTTTAGGGAGAAGAGGTTGGTCAACCACAAGATATTTCTGTCTGAGAAGATAGGCAAAAGTTCGAATTAATTTGTGAAAGGAAGAATAGCGGGACAACAATGGGTGTGAAACATTGGAAATAAGACACGAAGCCGTGGATTTGGATACTTTAGTGTCAGGCAAGTTGGAGTTTGTAATCGGAGGTTTAGAAGGCCAACAAGAAGAGTTTCGATTAACCACAAGGGCCCATGCCAGTACAACTGAGATGCTAATAATTGAGATGGTAAACATCCACGTGAAATGATGTCAGCGGGGTTATCAGCACTGGGCACATACCTCCATTGACATCCAGAGGAAAGAGTTTGAATTTTAGAAACTCTATTTGCAACAAAGGTTTGCCAGTGGATGGGGTTTTTGGCGATCCAAGAAAGAGTGATCATGGAATCGCTCCACAAATAGGTTTGCGTAAATTCGACCTTTAAGACTTTGTGCAATTTTTTGTCAAGTTCTGCGGCCATGAGTGCAGCACACAATTCAAGCCTAGGCAAAGTAATAGTTTTAAGAGGAGCGACCTTGGACTTAGCGCAAATAAGGTTTGACAATGAAGATTCATTTAGCGAATTGCAATAAACCAAATATGCACAACAACCGTAAGCTTTCTCGGAGCTGTCGGCAAACACATGAAGGAAGAAAGAAAGATGTGTTAGGAGGAGCATTAATTAAATTCCTAGGAATGTCAATAAGAGAAAGATCAAGTAAACTGCTACGAAAAGAGAGCCATCTACTAAGAAAAGAAAGGGGAACAGCTTCGTCCCATTCACATTTGAGAGACCATAGCTCTTGCATGAAAAGCTTGGCTATAACAATAACCGGAGCAAGGAATTGAAGCGGATCAAAATTTTTTGCAATTTCAGAGAGAATTTGCCTTTTTGTGTTGGGGAGATCTTCGGAAAGCGAGACTTTGTAGATGAGAGTATCAGTGCCAGTGCACCAATGAACTCCACGAGTTTTCATGGATTCAGAAACTCCGCAGATTTTGACGGAAGAGGGGTCTACATCTTCTATGGGAAACTGGGCAAGAAACTCATGGGAGTTGGAATTCCACTTATGAAGTGGGAATCCTCCATTCTTTAACAATGCCTGAAGTTCTAGTGACACGAAAGAAGCTTCCTCAAGGGTCGGGAAGGACTGGAGATAATCGTCTACATAAAAAGAGGAAGTTAGTGCTTCAGAAGCTTTAGAATCAAATAAATGACCATCTTGAGAGGCTAACATATGTAGGGATCGGATAGCAAGGAAAGCGGAAGGTTTTAAGCCATAAGTGACCGTCATTAAGCGAAATGTTTTAATGGGCTTGTTGATTTCGTCGCGCCACAAGATTCTTTGGAGATCATGTTGTTCGGGCTGAATTAAAACCTGACGGTACATCTGTTTGATGTCCGCTATAACAGCTATGGGAAATAATCGAAAATTTAAGAGTATAGCAGATAAATCTGACTAAATAGCAGGACCAGAGTAAAGAGTATCGTTGAGACTGTTGCCATTGACGTCAGGTGATGAACCATTGAAAACGACTCGGATTTTATCCTTTACAAGAGGGTTTTTCCACACGGGATAGTGATTTAAGAAAACCGTTTCAATTGGGGGGTGCAATTCGTCATCAGATTTGCTGACAACTTCCATATGATCGAAGCTTTCATACTCATCCATGAAATCAGTGTACTGTTGTTTTAACGAGAGGTTCTTTCTTGAATTTGCTCTCGATAGCAAAGAGAGCTTTTCGAGCTTTAGGTTGAGAATTAATAAGTTTAGGAGGATTAAGTAATCTTGGCATCTGAACAATGAACCGGCCCTCAGGAGAACGAGTGGTAGTGTTCAAGAAAAGTTGCTCACAGAATTCGTTTTCTGAAGAGGTTACGTTAGGAGAATCAACGCTTTCCAGCCTCCAGAACTGTTCCAAATCAGTATTAGCAAAATAACATTGCGATACGGGTTGTGGAGAATAATGATTAAGTTGACCTGTAATGATCCACCCAAAATTAGTGTCTCTAGCAACCACGTTTGAAGATAACTTACGAACCTGTTCACGAAGGCAATTCCAGAAAACATTGGCACTAAGAGTATGTCAATGGGGCCTTGTATATTGAACAGAGGATCGGCTAACCTTAAATGAGAAGGAATATTCAGACCTGAGATATCGACGGAGTGACTAGGAGTATCCTCTCCGATACTGTTGAGGATGAGACAATTAAGTTTTAGAAAGTTATTTCTGCGACAAGTGTCTCTTATGGTTATTTTAGAAAACTGTAAAGCTTGTGATTTTAGGCTGTTGATGCCTGATACATTAATAGAAGTGGGGTTTACGGGTAGGCCTAGTTTTTTGATGAGTGAATTTAAAACGAAATCATGGGTTGCCGCCGAATCAAGAAGACCGCTTGCACGGACCCAGTTGCCAAAATTATCCTGAACTTCAATTTGGACAGTGGACAATAGTACTTGGGCACTACGTATGGACTTGGTATTTTGAATGTAAGATGAAGCATTAGAACTGCTAGCATTGTCACTTTTCTGAGAAGTAGATGCGGCTGATGACCTTGCTTGATCATGACGATGTATTGAAGTGTGATGAGCTTTTTCACAATGAAAACAAAGTCTGGTAGACTTGCAATTAGAAGCAGAATGCTTAGGTGAAAGGCAGTTGAAGCAATGTTTATTCTGGGAAACTAATTTTCTTCTGTCGTCGACTGACAGTTCTTTAAAAGATTTGCATAGATATAAGGCGTGGGAATCTTTGAAAAGTATGCACTTTAATGGTTCATTTAAACTCTTACGGGGTTCGCTTTGAGTGTTTAAAGCGAGAGAACTAGCAATACGGCGTTCACTAGACCTAGTTGGGTAACCAGTGGCGTTTGATTTGAGTTTAGAAGAGCTGTACCCTGGTTTTTGGGTGCTAGACGCTACGTGTTCATTTTTGGATTTAAAGGACAGTAATTCAAATTTAGAACTAGGAGAAGAGGGTTCACTTTGATTTGCTAGGGCAGTTAAGAGTTGGCATCTAGCATTTACGAAAGTGACAAAATGCTCGTAAGAGTAATCGTCGTCTTTGGAAAGTTCCATTTCCCAAGCTTTGTGGGTAGCAACATCGAATTTAGAAACCACTAAGTGTATTAGAAAAGTGTCCCAGTGGTCAGTGGGTTGATCTAATTGGGACAAAGCTTTTACGTGAAGTTGTGTCGTATCAATAAGAGTACGCAAACTAGTGACGTCATTGTACTGTGACGCAGGCAAATTAAATAGAGCCTTCATATGGCGTTCAATACGTAACCGTAAATTACCGTATCTTTCTTTCAACAGGTTAAAGGCAATAGGGTAGTTTTCAGCACTTAATGGGAGTGCTTCAACCAACTGCAGGGCTTGGCTGCGGAGAATAGATCGCAAATAATGAAACTTGTAGATGACTTGAATGTCTTCATTGCCATGAACAAGAGAGCAAAATAGTTCATAGAAAGAATCCCAAGTAGATTCGTCTCCAGAGAAGTGGGGTAAATTAATCTTAGGTAGTATTGGTTTGGGCTTGTGAGTACCCTCACGAAAAGAGGTTTGTTGTTCGTGAAGGGAACCAAGAACAGAACCGTCCGTTTTCTGTTCTTCTTCGAGTTGGCGTATTATTTTAAAAGCAGAACCTATGCCTTCGTAATATTCGTTTTCTACTTCTACTCGATCATCAGTTTGATTGAGCATACAAGTTTCGATTTCAGTTTGGATGTTGCAATAATTTTCATATGAACGTTCAAAATCCTTCACGCGATGCTTTAACAAATCTAGTTGAACTTGTGAAGGATCTAGCTCTTTGATGTATTTTCTGAATCTGGTAATTTGCCCTTTATAAGAAGCTCGTTTGGAAGTAAGTTTTTCATCCTTACCATCCTTGTTCTTTTCCGTAGGAGCCATGTCGAAATAGGTAAATTAAAGTATAACTTACGAAACTGTGGAACCTTGGAAATGCTGTCAGACTGGCAGCAGCAACAAGTTGAAAGAAAGGGACACACCAAAGGAGACAGGAGCGGCCCCTTTCACCCTCACAGGTTTTGCACGGTGAAGATATAGGCTAGCTGAAATTTCAAGGTAGATATTAATGATTTGTAAAATATTAACAAATGGACTCTCCCGGGTTTCTGGGAACAAAGCTTGGGTAGATTATTAGCTTGGGAATAATCATACCCCCAAGGGAAGATGATGAAGAGAAAGAAGTGGGTTTCGGTCTTGAAAAAAGGATGGATAGATAGGACTAGAGTCCAACAAACTTATACAAATAAAGTTGAGGGAGTATTTCGTAACAAGTAACAAAACTTTTGCTATTTGAGTATGTACTTTCTTTGAAGAAGGCATAAGCCTTTGGGAAATGTCGGTGAAGATAGGATTTTGCCTTATCGTTATTTTATAGAAAATGATGAAGCAAAAGGATATGGTTTGATTTATTTAACAATGCGTAAAAATATGATAACTTTAACAACTGTAAAAATGTACAATTTAAATTTTAAACCTTTGAGGTCTCAGACCTCTAAATTTGTTGAAGTTTGCACTAGGCGATTAACAAAATTTGGTTTGGAACCTCTTGAAAGCACCAAATCTACATAAGATTTTAAAATAGTGCTGAGATTAGCAAATTTAAAGTTTAACAATAAATCAGGTACGATATATATACTTTGAGAATTCCTAATGGAAGTTCTAAAAGTATGAACAAATGTTAAATTTGAAATTATAACACAAAAAAAGAGAGAGTGAGATTAAATATAAGTTTCTATAACTTCTTATATTTATACAGTAATTACGATTATAATTTATACAAATAGGGCAGGTCACTTATTGTGAAACCTGAAGAGAAAAATTAAGAAGACGTTTTTTAGGACTTGTATGTTTAAACAGGATCTCGAGAAAAAATAGGGCAAGTTACCCTTTCGTGAAACCGAGAGAAAGAAAAGTTAGAAAACTCACTTGTGAGTAGAAATAATTGAATTCCCTAATGAAAAGAGGAAAAACAATATGATTTGAGGTGTGTACTAGACACCAATGATGCAGAAATTACTTGTGAAAAACAGTACAAAATTGGGAGGGCACTTCTATAGAATGTCACCTCATTGAAAAGAACCTAAATTTTACAATTATTATTATAATGTGTTAGTGAGGAGTTTGAGAGGAGGAAATAGGAGAATCAGGAAAACGTTTATGGCCGTATTTATAGCTTTCGTTCGAACGCGACACGGATAGTCGTTGAATGGGCACTGTTAGGCACTGTGGTCCGTTGAAAAATTCACTATTGCAACAAGGAAAGTTTATCAGACGAAAAGTTATTGTAATTGTAGAGATCACTATTTGAATTTTAGTTTGAGAAAGTTTATTGCGTTGTGACGTTTATAGATGGTAGTTGAATGCAGCGGAAAATTTTCAACGAAGGAAGACAAATTATATGCTGATCAGAAGTATTTTCAACATAAATTCCTCAGTGAGGAACAAGCATTCCCATATTTAGGAGGAAGGCACTTGACGGCATTACTTGCAAAAAGATGATTTGCTGTAGAAAATTCTAGAGTTGAGAACAGTAGAATTGAGCAGAATATCCCGTGGAGGTGAAAGCTAAGTTTTTATAGACAGTGGGTTTAATAAGACTCCCACG
The DNA here is from genome assembly GCA_946902985.2 of Meconema thalassinum. Classification (NCBI taxonomy): domain Eukaryota; kingdom Metazoa; phylum Arthropoda; class Insecta; order Orthoptera; family Tettigoniidae; genus Meconema; species Meconema thalassinum. The sequence continues at coordinate 113,286,813 of OX336393.1, forward strand.
GTGTGAGAACTCATTCCCAGATACTCAGTACAAGAAGTACCTTTTCATTTTAGAAAGATAGCTGAAGTAGCTACAAATAAATCAAGAATATCTTTTGAAGGCAGATTTTGCATCACATAGCAATCTCACACTGTCTATAAAATCAGGTTAAAAACATTTAAAACTTAGTGAAAACCATTGAAGTAGTGCTTAGCTCATTTTAAAGAACGATGATGATCTGGATGACGGTTGACGTTAAGATTAGGGCATGGCGTCCTGATTTAAAAATGTCTCAAGTAGACAGGAGACAAGCCTGAAGTAGGCTCCAACTGTATGGTTTGACGACTGACCCAGAAGTGAGTGCAGCTCGACGAAGCACGGAGGTACCAAGGAGGGAAGGGGGTGGGGGAAAAACAAAGGAACATACATATGAAATACCAACATTAGAAATAAAACTAAAAGTAATCTTCAAGGAGTTGATAGTAGGCGTCATTAGCGAAGCCTGGTGGAAGGGATGTTGTAGAAGTCCTCTTGAGCATGGAGATGTTAGCTGAAGATAGCGGCGACATCTTGTGGCGGGGTTAAGAAGGACGTCCTCTTGAGCATAGAGATGTTCAGGAACTTCAGCAGTTAGCTGCTAGATGCCGCTAGGTTGATCATGGAAGTTATATCTACAACAAACTTATAAAGAAAGTAAGCAAGGTGCTTAAATGAAAGAAAAGGTAAGAAATCACTGTTGGTGTTTGCGAAAAAGGAAGGAATGAATTAAAGCAAAGAGCAGCAAAAGCTACCTCTATCTGGGAGGGGCATACACCAACAGAGATCAATATTTAAAGGTAGGGGGGCAATTGAAGACAATGGTGTTGTAATATGCCCATTTGTGGCCAAGATCTTGGCTACCCTAACTCTCCCATCCCCTCCCGGGTAACACTCGGCCACTCTACCGGAGATCCAGACCAAGGGAGGGGAAGCATCTTTAACAAGGACCAAGTCCCCCACCTTATTGTCAGGATTAGAAAGAAGCCACTTCTGTCTCCGTTGCAAGGAAGATAAGTATTCCAATTTTCACCTCTTTCAGAAAGAATTGCAAAGTGCTTGTAGTTTACGCCAAACAATAGGCAGGTTAGAGTCTCTATAAGAGTTGGGAAGGGGAGGAGGGGAGGAAAGAGAAGTGCCTATAAGAAAGTGACCAAGTGTCAATGGAAGAGGATCATCAGGGTCAGCAGAAAGCGGTGTCAAAGGACGAGAATTAACTACACCTTCAATCAGAATAGACAGAGAGTTAAATTCCTCATAAGTCAGGGTACGATTACCTAACACCTTTTTTAGATGACGTTTGGTCAGCTTGACACAGGATTCCCACCTACCACTGTGATGAGGGGCGTAGGGAGGTATAAACCGCCATTTGAAACCCTTTGAGTAGGAAAAATTAGAAATCTGTTCCATGGCAGGAGAAGATGTAAGAGCTTTCTTCCACAAGGAAGCTGCGCCTTGAAAAGTGGAGGCGTTATCGGAGAACATCTCAGAGGGAACGCCACGCCTAGCAGTGAAGCGAGAGACGGCTGACAAAAAGTAAGAAGTAGAGGCATTTTTTACTAGTTCCAGATGAATCGCGCCAGTAACCATGCAAACGAAAAGAGAAACATAGAGTTTTCCAAACAATTTGGGTTTAGCTTCAGGAGAATTGCATTGATATTGAAACGGACCCATATAGTCCACACCAGTTAAAGCAAAAGGATGTATAGGGGAAGAGCGGAAAGAGGGTAGATCGCTCATTAATTGAGTATTAACTTTAGGTTTCGCTTTGAAGCAAGGAATGCATTTGTGAATTACAGAGGAAACTTCATGAACTCCATTTATGATCCAGTACTTTTCCATTAAGAAGCTAAGCAGTGTGCGTGTACCAAAATGCAGGTTACGATAATGAAAGTCACGTATGATTAAGAAAGTTACGTGATGCTTAGAGGGCAAAATAACAGGGTGCTTTTTGTCTTCAGAAAGTGAAGAATGCGAAAGCCTACCACCTACCCTGAGTAACCCATTGTCTTCAAGGAAGGGGGCTAAAGCGCGAAGACGACTAGATTTAGGAAGATCTTTGTGAGCTGAGAGCAAAGACAATTCAGAAGAAAAGGCCTCTTGCTGAGTTAGCTGCAAAACTTTAATAGTAGCGAGATTTAATTCGTGATTGCTCAGGTGTGGTTTAGGGAGAAGAGGTTGGTCAACCACAAGATATTTCTGTCTGAGAAGATAGGCAAAAGTTCGAATTAATTTGTGAAAGGAAGAATAGCGGGACAACAATGGGTGTGAAACATTGGAAATAAGACACGAAGCCGTGGATTTGGATACTTTAGTGTCAGGCAAGTTGGAGTTTGTAATCGGAGGTTTAGAAGGCCAACAAGAAGAGTTTCGATTAACCACAAGGGCCCATGCCAGTACAACTGAGATGCTAATAATTGAGATGGTAAACATCCACGTGAAATGATGTCAGCGGGGTTATCAGCACTGGGCACATACCTCCATTGACATCCAGAGGAAAGAGTTTGAATTTTAGAAACTCTATTTGCAACAAAGGTTTGCCAGTGGATGGGGTTTTTGGCGATCCAAGAAAGAGTGATCATGGAATCGCTCCACAAATAGGTTTGCGTAAATTCGACCTTTAAGACTTTGTGCAATTTTTTGTCAAGTTCTGCGGCCATGAGTGCAGCACACAATTCAAGCCTAGGCAAAGTAATAGTTTTAAGAGGAGCGACCTTGGACTTAGCGCAAATAAGGTTTGACAATGAAGATTCATTTAGCGAATTGCAATAAACCAAATATGCACAACAACCGTAAGCTTTCTCGGAGCTGTCGGCAAACACATGAAGGAAGAAAGAAAGATGTGTTAGGAGGAGCATTAATTAAATTCCTAGGAATGTCAATAAGAGAAAGATCAAGTAAACTGCTACGAAAAGAGAGCCATCTACTAAGAAAAGAAAGGGGAACAGCTTCGTCCCATTCACATTTGAGAGACCATAGCTCTTGCATGAAAAGCTTGGCTATAACAATAACCGGAGCAAGGAATTGAAGCGGATCAAATTTTTTTGCAATTTCAGAGAGAATTTGCCTTTTTGTGTTGGGGAGATCTTCGGAAAGCGAGACTTTGTAGATGAGAGTATCAGTGCCAGTGCACCAATGAACTCCACGAGTTTTCATGGATTCAGAAACTCCGCAGATTTTGACGGAAGAGGGGTCTACATCTTCTATGGGAAACTGGGCAAGAAACTCATGGGAGTTGGAATTCCACTTATGAAGTGGGAATCCTCCATTCTTTAACAATGCCTGAAGTTCTAGTGACACGAAAGAAGCTTCCTCAAGGGTCGGGAAGGACTGGAGATAATCGTCTACATAAAAAGAGGAAGTTAGTGCTTCAGAAGCTTTAGAATCAAATAAATGACCATCTTGAGAGGCTAACATATGTAGGGATCGGATAGCAAGGAAAGCGGAAGGTTTTAAGCCATAAGTGACCGTCATTAAGCGAAATGTTTTAATGGGCTTGTTGATTTCGTCGCGCCACAAGATTCTTTGGAGATCATGTTGTTCGGGCTGAATTAAAACCTGACGGTACATCTGTTTGATGTCCGCTATAACAGCTATGGGAAATAATCGAAAATTTAAGAGTATAGCAGATAAATCTGACTAAATAGCAGGACCAGAGTAAAGAGTATCGTTGAGACTGTTGCCATTGACGTCAGGTGATGAACCATTGAAAACGACTCGGATTTTATCCTTTACAAGAGGGTTTTTCCACACGGGATAGTGATTTAAGAAAACCGTTTCAATTGGGGGGTGCAATTCGTCATCAGATTTGCTGACAACTTCCATATGATCGAAGCTTTCATACTCATCCATGAAATCAGTGTACTGTTGTTTTAACGAGAGGTTCTTTCTTGAATTTGCTCTCGATAGCAAAGAGAGCTTTTCGAGCTTTAGGTTGAGAATTAATAAGTTTAGGAGGATTAAGTAATCTTGGCATCTGAACAATGAACCGGCCCTCAGGAGAACGAGTGGTAGTGTTCAAGAAAAGTTGCTCACAGAATTCGTTTTCTGAAGAGGTTACGTTAGGAGAATCAACGCTTTCCAGCCTCCAGAACTGTTCCAAATCAGTATTAGCAAAATAACATTGCGATACGGGTTGTGGAGAATAATGATTAAGTTGACCTGTAATGATCCACCCAAAATTAGTGTCTCTAGCAACCACGTTTGAAGATAACTTACGAACCTGTTCACGAAGGCAATTCCAGAAAACATTGGCACTAAGAGTATGTCAATGGGGCCTTGTATATTGAACAGAGGATCGGCTAACCTTAAATGAGAAGGAATATTCAGACCTGAGATATCGACGGAGTGACTAGGAGTATCCTCTCCGATACTGTTGAGGATGAGACAATTAAGTTTTAGAAAGTTATTTCTGCGACAAGTGTCTCTTATGGTTATTTTAGAAAACTGTAAAGCTTGTGATTTTAGGCTGTTGATGCCTGATACATTAATAGAAGTGGGGTTTACGGGTAGGCCTAGTTTTTTGATGAGTGAATTTGAAACGAAATCATGGGTTGCCGCCGAATCAAGAAGACCGCTTGCACGGACCCAGTTGCCAAAATTATCCTGAACTTCAATTTGGACAGAGGACAATAGTACTTGGGCACTACGTATGGACTTGGTATTTTGAATGTAAGATGAAGCATTAGAACTGCTAGCATTGTCACTTTTCTGAGAAGTAGATGCGGCTGATGACCTTGCTTGATCATGACGATGTATTGAAGTGTGATGAGCTTTTTCACAATGAAAACAAAGTCTGGTAGACTTGCAATTAGAAGCAGAATGCTTAGGTGAAAGGCAGTTGAAGCAATGTTTATTCTGGGAAACTAATTTTCTTCTGTCGTCGACTGACAGTTCTTTAAAAGATTTGCATAGATATAAGGCGTGGGAATCTTTGAAAAGTATGCACTTTAATGGTTCATTTAAACTCTTACGGGGTTCGCTTTGAGTGTTTAAAGCGAGAGAACTAGCAATACGGCGTTCACTAGACCTAGTTGGGTAACCAGTGGCGTTTGATTTGAGTTTAGAAGAGCTGTACCCTGGTTTTTGGGTGCTAGACGCTACGTGTTCATTTTTGGATTTAAAGGACAGTAATTCAAATTTAGAACTAGGAGAAGAGGGTTCACTTTGATTTGCTAGGGCAGTTAAGAGTTGGCATCTAGCATTTACGAAAGTGACAAAATGCTCGTAAGAGTAATCGTCGTCTTTGGAAAGTTCCATTTCCCAAGCTTTGAGGGTAGCAACATCGAATTTAGAAACCACTAAGTGTATTAGAAAAGTGTCCCAGTGGTCAGTGGGTTGATCTAATTGGGACAAAGCTTTTACGTGAAGTTGTGTCGTATCAATAAGAGTACGCAAACTAGTGACGTCATTGTACTGTGACGCAGGCAAATTAAATAGAGCCTTCATATGGCGTTCAATACGTAACCGTAAATTACCGTATCTTTCTTTCAACAGGTTAAAGGCAATAGGGTAGTTTTCAGCACTTAATGGGAGTGCTTCAACCAACTGCAGGGCTTGGCTGCGGAGAATAGATCGCAAATAATGAAACTTGTAGATGACTTGAATGTCTTCATTGCCATGAACAAGAGAGCAAAATAGTTCATAGAAAGAATCCCAAGTAGATTCGTCTCCAGAGAAGTGGGGTAAATTAATCTTAGGTAGTATTGGTTTGGGCTTGTGAGTACCCTCACGAAACGAGGTTTGTTGTTCGTGAAGGGAACCAAGAACAGAACCGTCCGTTTTCTGTTCTTCTTCGAGTTGGCGTATTATTTTAAAAGCAGAACCTATGCCTTCGTAATATTCGTTTTCTACTTCTACTCGATCATCAGTTTGATTGAGCATACAAGTTTCGATTTCAGTTTGGATGTTGCAATAATTTTCATATGAACGTTCAAAATCCTTCACGCGATGCTTTAACAAATCTAGTTGAACTTGTGAAGGATCTAGCTCTTTGATGTATTTTCTGAATCTGGTAATTTGCCCTTTATAAGAAGCTCGTTTGGAAGTAAGTTTTTCATCCTTACCATCCTTGTTCTTTTCTGTAGGAGCCATGTCGAAATAGGTAAATTAAAGTATAACTTACGAAACTGTGGAACCTTGGAAATGCTGTCAGACTGGCAGCAGCAACAAGTTGAAAGAAAGGGACACACCAAAGGAGACAGGAGCGGCCCCTTTCACCCTCACAGGTTTTGCACGGTGAAGATATAGGCTAGCTGAAATTTCAAGGTAGATATTAATGATTTGCAAAATATTAACAAATGGACTCTCCCGGGTTTCTGGGAACAAAGCTTGGGTAGATTATTAGCTTGGGAATAATCATACCCCCAAGGGAAGATGATGAAGAGAAAGAAGTGGGTTTCGGTCTTGAGAAAAAGGATGGATAGATAGGACTAGAGTCCAACAAACTTATACAAATAAAGTTGAGGGAGTATTTCGTAACAAGTAACAAAACTTTTGCTATTTGAGTATGTACTTTCTTTGAAGAAGGCATAAGCCTTTGGGAAATGTCGGTGAAAATAGGATTTTGCCTTATCGTTATTTTATAGAAAATGATGAAGCAAAAGGATATGGTTTGATTTATTTAACAATGCGTAAAAATATGATAACTTTAACAACTGTAAAAATGTACAATTTAAATTTTAAACCTTTGAGGTCTCAGACCTCTAAATTTGTTGAAGTTTGCACTAGGCGATTAACAAAATTTGGTTTGGAACCTCTTGAAAGCACCTAATCTACATAAGATTTTAAAATAGTGCTGAGATTAGCAAATTTAAAGTTTAACAATAAATCAGGTACGATATATATACTTTGAGAATTCCTAATGGAAGTTCTAAAAGTATGAACAAATGTTAAATTTGAAATTATAACAAATAAAAGAGAGAGAAATTAAATAGAAGTTTCTATAACTTCTTATATTTATACAGTAATTACGATTATAATTTATACAAATAGGGCAGGTCACTTATTGTGAAACCTGAAGAGAAAAATTAAGAAGACGTTTTTTAGGACTTCGATGTTTAAACAGGATCACGAGAAAAAATAGGGCAAGTTACCTTTCGTGAAACCGAGAGAAAGAAAAGTTAGAAAACTCACTTGTGAGTAGAAATAATTGAATTCCCTAATGAAAAGAGGAAAAACAATATGATTTGAGGTGTGTACTAGACACCAATGATGCAGAAATTACTTGTGAAAAACAGTACAAAATTGGGAGGGCACTTCTATAGAATGTCACCTCATTGAAAAGAACCTAAATTTTACAATTATTATTATAATGTGTTAGTGAGGAGTTTGAGAGGAGGAAATAGGAGAATCAGGAAAAAGTTTATGGCCGTATTTATAGCTTTCGTTCGAACGCGACACGGATGGTCGTTGAATGGGCACTGTTAGGCACTGTGGTCCGTTGAAAAATTCACTATTGCAACAAGGAAAGTTTATCAGACGAAAAGTTATTGTAATTGTAGAGATCACTATTTGAATTTTAGTTTGAGAAAGTTTATTGCGTTGTGACGTTTATAGATGGTAGTTGAATGCAGCGGAAAATTTTCAACGAAGGAAGACAAATTATATGCTGATCAGAAGTATTTTCAACATAAATTCCTCAGTGAGGAACAAGCATACCCATATTTAGGAGGAAGGCACTTGACGGCATTACTTGCAAAAAGATGATTTGCTGTAGAAAATTCTAGAGTTGAGAACAGTAGAATTGAGCAGAATATCCCGTGGAGGTGAAAGCTAAGTTTTTATAGACAGTGGGTTTAATAAGACTCCCACGGTGTGAGAACTCATTCCCTGATACTCAGTACAAGAAGTACCTTTTCATTTTAGAAAGCTAGCTGAAGTAGCTACAAATAAATCAAGAAGATCTTTTGAAGGCAGATTTTGCATCACATAGCAATCTCACACTGTCTATAAAAATCAGGTTAAAAACATTTAAAACTTAGTGAAAACCATTGAAATAGTGCTTAGCTCATTTTGAAGAACGATGATGATCTGGATGACGGTTGACGTTAAGATTAGGACATGGCGTCCTGATTTAAAAATGTCTCAAGTAGACAGGAGACAAGCCTGAAGTAGGCTCCAACTGTATGGTTAGACGACTGACCCAGAAGTGAGTGCAGCTCGACGAAGCACGGAGGTACCAAGGAGGGAAGGGGGTGGGGGAAAAACAAAGGAACATACATATGAAATACCAACTTTAGAAATAAAACTAAAAGTAATCTTCAAGGAGTTGATAGTAGGCGTCATTAGCGAAGCCTGGTGGAAGGGATGTTGTAGAAGTCCTCTTGAGCAAGGAGATGTTAGCTGAAGATAGCGGTGACATCTTGTGACGGGGTTAAGAAGGAAGTCCTCTTGAGCATAGAGATGTTCAGGAACTTCAGCAGTTAGCTGCTAGATGCCGCTAGGTTGATCATGGAAGTTATATCTACAACAAACTTACAAAGAAAGTAAGCAAGGTGCTTAAATAAAAGAAAAGGTAAGAAATCACTGTTGGTGTTTGCGAAAAAGGAAGGAATGAATTAAAGCAAAGAGCAGCAAAAGCTACCTCTATCTTACCGTGTATTTCAAAGAATACACCAGGAGGCGAGGGATGCAGTCGCGCTGCGCTCGCTACCGTATAAGGTGCCTGCTAGTAATGCACGCTCTCAGTTGCGACATTCTAACCTGTCGCATTGGGAGGAAGCGTGGCGTGCCACGCCTTTGCCCAACAAACTGAGAGCCATCAAGGAGACAACGAAGATGTGAAAATCTTCCTTCCGATCTATCCGGGATGATGCTGTGGTACTCTGTCGACTCCGGATCGGTCATGGGATTGCCTAACCTGTTGTCCCTTATTCTCCGTGATGATGGGCCGTCAGCAGACCTCTTCATCCGGTTCATGAGGGAGAGTGGTTATTTTTTTTAGGTTTAATGTGAGTTATAGTTTTTAATTCAGGTTAAGTCTTTTTTATGTTTTTTTATTGCTTTCATCTATTTTATTGTTTACTATGCCTTACTTGTTTGTTTTTTACCACCCCGGTTTTATTATTTTTATTCAAATAAGGCATATTTGTTGGGGCTCACTGTCTGTTTTATATAAACCATTTTCGTTTCATCCAGGGCAGTGAGTTGTTTTTATCTTCATTCTTTCATTTCATGCCATTTCTTTTCAGTAAGGGCCGATAACCTAGATGTTGGGCCCCTCAAAACAACAATTAGCATCATCATCCTCTTAATCTATACTAATATAATCAAGCTGAAGAGTTTGTTTGTTTGTTTGTTTGTTTGTGTGCGTGTTTAAACGCGCTAATCTCTGGAACTACCAGTCGGATTCGAAAAATTATTTTTGTATATGATAGCCAGATTCAAGAGGAATAGTTTAGGCTATGTAGCATTATGCTACACCTCTAAGGTAACCTTAAAGATTGATTTTTTCAGTAAGTCGGAAGAACAAGCGCTCCTGAACAGCTTCAATAAAACCTAAGTCTTTTGTTGCCAGGCATTGCGGGCTGCATCACGTTGCCCCTACCAGTGTTCTGGTGCAGAATTGCGAGCTGCTTATAAATTGCAGTCACGGGGAGTAATTAGTGCAAAAAGATTTCTTAGGCCCCTTAAAACAGTTATCATTATGACAATAGTATGCCTCTGTATAAGGGCGATGGTGTTGGGTGCAGTGTACTGGGGTTATCAGCTGCAATAAGCGTTGGTGTTTTCCCATCCTTATCCTTGAGCGCTCCAGTTCTGTAGTAGTATTCATTATCAACCATAAAGCAAATAAATCCACCGGGCGAAGCCGGGCACTACTGCTAATGGACGATAATGCCCGACCGCACCACGCTGCTCTGGTGGATGCATTTCTGGCTGGGGAAGACATTCGTTGCATGGACTGGCCAGTGAGGTCTGCAGATCTGAATCCCATAGAACATACCTGGGATGCATTGGGGAGGTGAATTGCATCCCGTCAGTCTCCACCATGGACCGTCCAAGACCTTCGCATTGCCCTTTCGGAGGAATGGGATCGACTGCTATAAGAGCTCTTGGACCATCTGATAGATTGCATGCCACGTCGCTGCGAAGCATGTATGGCCGGTAGGGGTAACCGTACACCCTATTAACTGCATATTTTGTTGTGGAAGACATTGCCAATTTTTGTTAGTTGTTGTCAAAGGTGTACCTTAGCTATCAGAACCTTTCTGACACTGTTTTTAGGACAAGTTGTGTGGCATATGGTGTGTGATTTAGCTTCCTTTTGTTCAGCAATCCGTCTGACATTCCTATGAGGCGGTATGGCCTAGTTTAGTGATTATGCTTAACTTTAGGACACTAGTGTAATTAGAATAAGGTTTACTATAGAGGTAATATAGTACATTATGCAACGAGCCTATGATGGCAATAATTAAGACACGAGCATGTTTATAAAACGAGCGTAAGCGAGTTTTATAATTTCCAAACGAGTGTCTTAATTACCATTATAGGCGAGTTGCAAACGACTGTTTATGTTTGACGATAATTATTGCTTTATTATATCTTTTAACATAAATATTCATAAATATCTGTGGGATTCAGTTACTTCAGTTAGTTAAAAGGGCGCGCTGGCTTTGCTGACTGAACAGAGCGCATGCGTGGGTCAAACCACTCCGAATGCAGAACCCATTCACTTTGCTTGCCAACACAGAACACCTATTGTTTACAGCCTGCCGTCCAGCTCTATAGCATTCACTAATATTGTCACCAAAGTCGTTTGAATGCGCTGTGTAGAAATTGGAGTTAGAGATATTAAGGTACAGTGCTATTTCTTGTCTCATATTCGCCAGTTTATTTACGCGAACATATGGACGGTGCACATTCCATGTCGGTAATGTGTTTAGACATGTTGGATTGTGAGCGCATGCGCGAAGGTATCCTTACCTGTTTCTTGAGCTCTGATTGGTGGGAGAATGAAAAATAGTGTTATAATGAGCCTCATTATGATACAGTTTTCTGACACATAATGTTTACATTTCGACATCGTCGAACATAAACATCTTTTTCATCACCCGTTAACCCCCGAGAAGCGAAAGTTTCGCACTCTCCAGCAGTAGTTAGGATGTTTATCCAGTAGTAGAGTCCCATAGTACAATCGTAGTTGTACTTATCATGTATCATTTGTCGGCAATCTTTCATAGGTTTTTCTAGCCGGGGACCTTGAAGATTCTGCGATCCTCCTGGCCATTCTTGGATTCTATAAATACTCTGCACATAATTTAAGGGTACAGTAGGCCTACCTAACATAGAGTTACGGCCGCTTCCTACCCAAATCCTATCTCGATTAGAAGTTCACACACTCTTACAGACATCATAGTAACTCAGGACATCAGACAACTACACACCCAAGTTCACGGGGCTACATGAGCACGATGTCGCAAAGCCTCTAAAGAGTCAACAACTTCTACAACAAGCTGGGACATTTACTTTCCACGTACTTTCTTCTCGTGTGCGTTTCATTGATGTGGCGTCCTTTAAGGTTAAGAAAGGCCTCGGTTAGAACGAAATGTATTATTTTGCAATAATATGTAACAACTGGAATTATAATATGATTGTGAGCGTCTAAAGAATCGTGCTTAAAAATTGTGCTTAGTAAACACGGATTCATCCCTATAAATAACGAAGTGTATTCCGACTGGTTCTTACCTGATTTTTTCGCCTGTGAAGGCGATCTCTTTCTTGCCGTTGGCTTGGAATTGCTTGCTGAGTGGTTACCCTTCACGTCACCTGTAAAGTATCTTGGTGAAACAAAAAGTGCTTGGTAAACATTAATTTTGGGGCAGATGACCTAGCTGTTCCACCCCTTAAAAGAAAAATTAACACAGTAAAATAATAAAAACATAATTCAGTTCTCGTAGTATCGAAATGCATTTAGACAGTTTCTTACCTGATTTTCTCAACGGTGGTGGTGGAGGCCTTTTATTGTTAGGTAATGAAGAAGGCGGTGGTGGAGGCATTTTATTGCTAGCTAATGAAGAGCTAGTCGCCATGTCAAGTGGACAGTTGCAGGACTTATCCCTATTATCGGGTCTACAGTTGCGATGCTGATCTGCGCTAGTTGCCCTTCCTGCTGTTGATGGACTTGGTGGTACATACTGTTTTGCAGAACTTTGTAAACAATCCGAAGATCGCACTTGGATTGTACTGGTCACGTAAATGGGACGACATGACATTTTGTTTTCCGATTTATTCGTCACTACGTTTGTTTCCTTTCGAGCAGTCGAGATCTTCGAAGCAATGGAGGGCGTATCAGTCTGCACGCATGCATCTCGCCTGTAATGCGTTTGTGTTCCCCGTGTAATACCGCTCTTTGGAGGCATTATAACGGATAATTGCGGTTCCTCTATAGCATTTTGACTTGGTGATGCAAATGCTAATCTTCTTTTTCTCATTGATTCTGTTATAGATTCACTAATAGAAGTGGACCTCTCAATACATGTTTCCGGTTGTTTCTCAGCAGTCGGGGGGAACCGTGTCAAATTACATCCGTCGGTCACCTCGTAACTTAAAGTTGACTCTGAGCGCTCCGGCATGTTCTCTATTTCATCGAGAGAGTAGTCTCCAGACGTAGGTAGGACAACAACAGTCCATGATGTTTGCGTTAGTTTCTCATCCCTCTCTGGTGCTGCTTCCTCCGGAGACGTTGGGGGTGTCTTTGCCCTCTTCGCTGGTTTTAACTCCCTTTGGCGCTTACCTGTTGGCGTTTTGGGTGGAACTGTGGAAGTGAGATTTCCTCGACTAGACTCTTTTCGTAGTGGTGTTTCAATCTTTGAGGTAGCACCTCTTTGATGTTGTGTTTCTTTTCGTTCTTGATTGGGCAGATCGCGGTCAGTTTGAGCACTGTAACGATCGCAGGAAGTCGAATGTTCATCTGCAAAACAAAGTGAGATTGCGCTAATTATTAAACCATTACTATGCAAATATTGCTGTTCCTCTACAGATTTCTCTTGTCTATGTTGTCCGCATTCACTAGTTCATAAATTACGTAGTTACCAGAATGCTACGTCATGACAAGTGACAACTTTAATTCATACTCAGAGGTGCCAACTATTACGGATTGTCCGTAATTATGGAAATTATTACAAAAAAAAAAAACACAGACTTTGACCGAAGTTAAATTCATTGGCGAGATCTCGGATCCCTTTGCAATCAAAACTGGTGTCAGACAAGGTGATGGATTATCTCCAATCCTTTTCAACTGTGTCTTGGAAAAGGTCGTTCGTGAATGGAGGAAGACACTGAGTCGGGAAGAAGGGCATGGAAGAACGATTCAGGCTAGGCCCAAACTGAAAGGGGAGCACGTTGATTGTTTGGCTTTTGCAGATGACCTAGCTATTTTTGCTAACAATATTAAATCGGCCATTGTAAAGATTAATCGGTTGTCAGAGATGGCTGAGAAAGTAGTTTTACAGATTTCCTTTGAGAAGACAAAGTACATGACAAACATCAGTGATGGACCAGAATGGATGGAAACAAACCAAGGGAAGATTAAACGTGTAAAGAAATTTAAATACCTGGGTGAGGTAATCCAACAAAATGGCCTAGAACAAGAAGCATAATCTTAGAATCTGGAAATCCAATCCTATCGCCTGACGAAAAATCTCTATAATAAGAAGTCGCTGAGTATTGGAGCCAAATTAAGACACTACAGCACGGTTGTCAAACCTGAAGCATTATATGCTTCGGAGACTTTGACTATGAACAGACGGGGACTAGGCGACCAGTTAGTCAAAAGAGAACGCAGGGTATTGAGAAAAAATTTAGGCAACAGATGGGTTAACGGACACTTACGTTTGAAGTCAAACGAAGAGTTATATAGAAAGATAGAACCAGTCACGTCAACAATAAAAAGGAAAAGGTTGTTGTTCTATGGACACATTTTCAGAATGTCCAACGATCGTCTAACTAAGAAAATTTGGAATTTCGTGAAACCAAAGAGGAAAAAATTGGCATGGTTCGAAGAATGTAACAAAGACCTTATAGAAATTGGTATTCCAGACAGCAAAATTACGAACAGGTGTGAATTCAGACACCTAATCAAAAATTACCAGGGATTTACGGTAGGGGCAGAACCCAAAAGACGGAGGGAACCTCTTTCAGAAGATAGGAATAAGGCGCTGAGCGCTGAGCTCAAGAGATACTGGCAGGACATCAAAGCTGGCAGACGATCTAGAACGAAATATTGCTTTTGATTGTTACTCCGTAGTCCATAGTGGCTCAATTCGAATGTAAATATATATATATATATATATATATGAAGAAGAAAGAAAAACTACAGGGTGTCTACCGGTAACGAAAAGTAGCTAATTTTACAAACAGATAACGAAAGTATAGCCTCCGTGGCTCAGGCGGCAGCACGCCGGCTTCTCACCGCTGGGTCCGTGGTTCAAATCCCGGTCACTCCATGTGAGATCTGTGCTGGACAGAACGGAGGCAGACAGGTTTTTCTCCGGGTACTCCGGTTTTCCCTGTCACAATTTCATTCCAGCAACACTCTCCACTATCATTTCATTTCATCTGTCATTCATTTAATCATTGCCCCAGAGGAGTGCGTCAGGCCTCGGCAGCCGGCACAGTTCATATCCTCGTCGCTAGATGGGGGCTTCATTCATTCCATTCCTGACCCGGTCGGAGACTGGAAGCAGGCTGTGGATTTTCATTTTCATAACGAAAGTAACGAAAAGTAGCTAATTTTTATGTCTGGATAGTTGGAGGTGACGAAAATTTGCCGAGGTCGGTTTAAATCATTTAAACTCACGCCACTAGTCTCACAGATTGCGATGGAGCAAGTCTCACGCAAGTGGTGCCAATTTCGTAAGCTATATTTCCCCGTGCTCGACCTCAGGAAATGCATACCAATACCTTAGTGGTATACGCATATTTTCGGCATCAAGAAGAGTTTTTAGTTTTGTGTGAAATATTTTTCTGTATTATTTGAAAACCTGACTCCGAGAGACGTTTATTCGCGAAAACTTCAGAAACTCAACAGAAACCTCTCATTTCTGTTATTGACCTCTAAATTTGGAGACTATCTCAAATTGAAGTCTAGAAATAGCGCGAAATAATTTACGGTAATGCCACAGTCTTGCGAAATAATACAGTTTCGAGAAAAAAATGGCGTTGAAGTTTCGAAATACATAATATTTTAAAAATCTATCCGTCTCGAAACTTTGCCACATCCAGTACGGTTAATTCGGAATTCCGTTATGTCGATTTTTCCATTATTCGGATAATCTAAAAGTTGCATAATTCGTGATTTGAATTCGATAGAAAATGTGCCCTCTTGTATTATTCATGCAATCCTCTCGGAATATTCGATACCTACTTCGAACGTTCATCCACCGAACTCACATGCTCAAGACGGCCAGCTGACCGCACGACTTGCCTGCGGGAATCTCATTAAACGGACAGAGATCTACGCTAGTTGCGTAAAATCATAAAACCCGTGCCCAATCGCGAACTTGTGACCATGAGGACTACGGAATTCCTGTCAAATGTGATTGCGCACCCATCATGAAAGATTCCAAAGCCTACTCGCCACTTACGACCGTATACCGTATTTAAAAGTGTATGGGGAGCGAGAAGTGCGTCAACGCACTTAGATATGACAGTCTACCTAGCATCGCGATACTCATTTCTCCTCGTGATCCATCGTGAACTCCCAACCACAAAATTGGGACAGTTGAATCACGGCGCCGACCATACAACATGTCCATAACTGCTCGTGAATTTTAACCATGCCCAACCTCGAGCTTGCCTCCACAATTCTACCAGGGCAGATAGACAGGCATACAATCGTTGAAGGGCCGGGTGCGGCGCCGATTGCATATTATCGCTTTCTCAGTAACCAACCGCGAGAACATCTTGTGTCTCGTAAAACGGCCGAAAGCGGCAGCGATTGTGATACATCTCGATATTTCTCTGCATTCGATGAAGAGTGGAACTGGATTCTTGTCAAACGTACGGCAAGCGGCGCCGATTGCGTAATTATGCTATATTTTCCCGTGACCACATCAAGGGCAAAGGAAATATCCATCGACTAAAAGTGACACCAATTATGTAAATCGCTATATTTCTCCGTTTTCTATCGTAAAAACTACGGGAATCTTGTCAAACGGCTGAGACCAGCGCCGATCCTTAACATCTCGACATTTCTCTTAGAATGAAGGTTTCCTATTCATCTCTTGATTATTTTGTTCCAAGATTCCCATGTTTGTTCAAGGAAAGTGAACTTGACAAACTTGAAGAGGAATTTGCTGTTTATCAGTGTGATACCTTCCCTGAATATATTTTACAAGGACCTAGAATTGATGTAAACTGGGGCAAAATTGCTGAGCTTAAAAACGAAAGTGGACTGTTCAAGTAGAAAACCTTAAGTATTGTGGTATTTGCAATATTACGTGTACCTCACAGTAACTCTCCCACGGAAAGAATTTTGAGTGTTGTAAGGAAAACTCAGACAGAATTCAGACCTACATTAAGTATATCTATACTGGAATCGCTTATGATTCAGAGGAGGAAAATGACATCACAGCAGGAAGTATGTTACAAGAAAACTTTTACGGAAAAGCAGTAACTGGGTGCAAAACATACTACAAGGATTTTTTTTTATCACAGAACTAGCACGTAATGTGCAAATTTTATTGTGTAATATGATATTATTTATTATAAGTTGCTTCCGGGTAGGGCAAAGGTGGTGTCATTATCAAGGATGTTGTTGTTGTTGGATTTGACGTGCACATTAATAGGAGTGGATAAGGAAAGCCGTAAGTTCAGTTATAAGATCGCCACGAGGCTGTGAGCAGGGTCATGGTCCCCTTTTATCCGCAGTCACAAACAGTAGATTCCAGTGAGTCCTAATGTATCCCAGTGTTCCCAACCTCTCAAATCTCAAAATCCCAGCTTCCCACTCAGAATGTCCCTTTTCACTAGAAAATATCTAACGAAAATTTTTATTTTGTTCAAAACAAAATATGTATAATGAATTAAAAAATTAGCCCCAGAGTCTCGATAATGTCTTTCTAATTGCGCTAAAGTTGATTTTAACGAAACACAAAACTGTCTTGTAAACTATCATTATCATACACCTAAACATTCACTTAATACACGTTTTTATTCATTTAAAAATAGAGATGTTTATCTTTCCCTGTATAAGTCTTTGATAAAAAAACGGAGATTTCACAAAAACAAAAAACATCAGTTTTAATCTCCAAAAACACACAAAACTGTCGGTTTTCGCACAAGTAGCAGTAGGCTATTGTAATGTAATTCTATACTTCCGTGAAAGGTTTATTTTTGTTCTATCGGCAAGTATGAATCGTACCTGTTGTGCTAAGCAAACGAAGCTTTTATGTACGGTATTAATGGTAGCTCAGCTGGTGATATATGACAACGACTAAATATCCCAAATTCACCTCACTTTTTGCAAAAAAAAAAAACATCCCTTTATCCCTTTGCTAAAAATATTTGTCTAAATGTCCCACAATTTGGGACAAATGTCACGGGTTGGCATCACTGATGTATCCTGTTACTGACAGTTATGTTCTTACCTGTCACTAGGAATACTTTTTGTACAAAACAGATTTCGGTCTCAATTTCTAACATATGCGGATAATATCAAGCGTTACTGCCATACCCCCTTATATTACACATATTGGAATTTTGATACACTAATGGTTTTAATACCCACCGAAGTCATCCAGTTTACATTTTAAAGATTCTAATATAAGTTTCATTCTATAAAGTTGGATTTTTTAAGAGCGTTAAAAATCCCTCAGTATGCCTTCCTTCAGAGGGTAAATAAAGCCGGCGGTCCCATGTCATAGATTTATTGCATGATAAAGAACCTTCCACTAATTACACCTGTGTGGAGCTAAATTATAGGTTATCTTGGACTAACGCTCTTAGGTTCCAACGTCGTTGCCAGGAGACGACTGCTGTGGCATCTAGTAACAAAGTTCAGAACTAGTTCCTCGTTGGCGGTGGCGTTTGGTAGCAAAAGTTGGAACTACTTGAAAATCGAATGTATCCAGTCCTTATTTGAATTAAAAATGGATGATAATAATAATAATAATAATAATAATAATAATTATTATTATTATTATTTTGTCGTACGGCCTCGGGTGATGTGTGCAAGCTTTGTTAATTGACGCCCAAAGGGCAACTTGCATGTCAAATTGTATCGCTCCTTGAAGCCCTATGAAAGTCAAGGAGGTTAGATATCTAAGCACCTAGACACTATAGTACTTTCTAGTAGAGAAATTAGGAACTTTGTGTTGGCGGAAAATCCCAAGATTAATTTTTCCATTATGATGATGATAATTGTTGTTTTAAGGGGCCTAACATCTAGGTTACCGACCCCTAATGGTTTGAGCATAACGAATAGAAATAAACAGTGTAATCACACCGCTTCTTAAGCATTGTAGTTCATGGTCCAGCTAGTATGTGGCGCGGAAATCGCGAACCATAAGCACGTGTGACAGTAGGTTAGTACTGTAATATCCTGTGTGCGAGAAGTCATATTATGCGAGAGAATTTGTTTCTTTGCAATAGTTTACGAATGTTGTGCAGTGCTTTGCGTGTGCAAACAACTAAATTTTCTGCTGTATCGGGAAAATGTCGTACTGTTTCGTTCCTGGATGTAAATCGGGCTAGGAAGAAACTCTGATGGTAGACATGTTTTCACACCGCCAAAAGAAACAAATCAGTTTGCGAAATGGGCGAGATTTATTCCGCGGAAAGATAAGCAATTGTCGATCAAAAATAGAATCTGTGACGTGCGTTTTTCGGAAGATTTAATTGTTATAAAGGCGGACTGTTTCGTAGTGAAATATGAGAACGTGGAAATTCCTCGCGTGAAGTGGAAATTAAAACCAGGATCAGTACATCACATATTTAAAAATTTACCGAAATATCTATCCACTGATGTAAAATCACGAAAGGCGCCCAGTAGGATACGGAATGAAGACAGCCTTCCATGGTTACTTGTTCTACTTCGTGCCATCCGTACCTAAAACGAAAAAAATATAATCCGTCTTAATAATAATAATATTAATAATAATAATAATAGGCCTAAAAGAATAATAGTTGTTGAATCTTTAGGGACTTAACGACATCGTGGTCACGTAGCCCCGTGTGTTTGGGTGTGTTTATAATTTGTCTGATAGCCTGTGTCATTATGATGTATGTAGTAGTGTGTGTGTGGTAGAATTTGGGTAGGAAGCGGCCGTGGCCTTCAGTTAGGTACTGTACCGTTATTCTTAAAAGTTTTAAGTACAGTTATGGGTACAGTATTATGGGACGGCGTGTAACTTACAAGCCAGGCAGAGTAGTCTGTCCTCACAGCTGGTTTATGTCAAGCAAAGTTCCGCTAGTATGTATGAATCGTGAGAGCTCGTATTTTCGAAGAGAAACCCGAAGGCACGTCGATTATAAACATATCAATATTATCATACATCATATAGATCGATACACCTGAGAATGATATATACAAATTAAAGAATATTTAGCGCCATATGCGAGAATTACATACCTCGCCCGGTATTGAACTCCAGACTGCATCTCCTAATGAATTTAACTTCTAAATTGTTATTATTATTATTATTATTATTATTATTATTATTATTATTACTATTATAGTAAGGAGAAAGCAGGACATGGCTTGTAGAATGTTTCAACATGAAACCTATCTAAGGAAATACCAGGGCCTGGCCATCAATTAACTTAAGTAAAACTGCTTGTAAGCTTTTAGGGCTGAAACAGCCCATAGCCATTAGCAGCACTAGGAATTCTAAGACGTAGTCATTTACGAAAATGACCACATTCCATTACGACGATTTCACTTTAGATAAACTTAGAACGTATTTCCTCAATTTTCTAAAGTGAAAGGTTCCACAAGGGCCTGGTAATTTCTAGAAGGAATTCGTGGTGACCCCTGTGTGGGGATTGCCATCTCATTGGTCAGACACGTTAGCCTCGGGAGAGCCCAGCTACCCCCTCTCAAGTAAAGCAAATGTATATAAAGTCTGTATTTCTGGGAGTCGCCCTCTGTGAACACTCGGCGTTAGCCCACTGTGGGCTCTGTCACCTCTGTGGACTCCGACAACTCTGTAGACTACTACTATGTAAATATCGCTCTTCGAGCTAGTAACCAGCTGTGCTGTATACAATGGCATATTATTAAATTACAATACTGACGTCAAACTGCAAAACTGGACTTCTTCATTTCTGTTGAATAAGATACCACTCAGCCGCGTGGAGAACCTGAGAAGGACCGACACTTTGTAGTTTTGCCACGCATCGTTAAGCTACAAATTGGTGTCCCGTCCCGGGATATCAACAAACTTAACTGGGGGCCCGTTTTCCGGGATAGATAAACGATCGCCACAAGATCTACGAGCAAGTTGGTGGAGTATACTGACAACGATCCAGAATCGCCTTTCGTTACTCTGCTGGTAAGCCAATTATCTACCCGCTACTGCTGCAGTAATCTATTCAACAGACGCAGCCGACTGGAAGGAAGTGGAACTGACAACCTCACTGGAGGCCTTTCGACCATGACTAACCAGCCAGCTCACAGGTAGACGGTAAGCCGACAACGCTCGACAAAAGTCAAGAAGCGCCTTTCGACTATCGCCAAGCCGTGGACGGACGAGTATACCGACAACGCTCGACAACAGTCAAGAATCGCCTTTCGATTGCTCGGACGACAACGAAGAAGACCAACCGGAAGGAAGGAAGCTAGCCGACAACGCTCGACAACAGTCAAGAAGCGCCTTTCGACAGCGACCAACCGACTACGCAGTTCACAGGAGGATGCAGTCATCACTGATCGTCTTCTCCTGCATGTAAGTCAACAATTTTAAGCAAATCTATTGTAATGCCTGAGTATTACTGTAACAGCTTGGTTCATTTTCATTTTCAATTCTTCAACTAACACACAGAGCACTAACGATAAATTTAATTTTCAAAGGAAAAAGTGAATTTGCGTGAAACTGAACGCCGTTTTTATGCAGGTCATTCTTTTCTTTTGAATTAATGTTAGTAGCAAGATAATAAGTGATTTTAAGTTAGCATTTAGTTAATAATAATAATAATAATAATAATAATAATAATAAGTTATTGTGGAAACCTAAACGGGGCTCTTTCACGTATCATTAGTTAATAATAATAATAATAATAAGTTATTTTACTTAGTTGTGGAAACCTAAACGGGGCTCTTTCACGTGATTAATTTTAAGATTCTCTATTATTTTACTTCTTCAAGCTTTTAATTATTTTATTTTTATATACCTAACTCATAAGAATAATCATAATAATAATTATCATTAAGTATATTAAATCTTTTCATTTATTTGCAGTTTGAAAGTAAATAAATAAATAAACTAGCTGAATAGGCTCTAATTTAAATAATTTAATACTTCTTTCTCATTAACAATGGAGACAGAATTATTAACTAAATTTGAATACGCACAGATCCAATTGCTACCTGAGTTTAACGGAAATATGTCTTGCAGTTTAGACTACTTTATTGCAAGATGCGATAGTTTCCTAGCTACCCACAAGAGAGCCAACGCAACACCCAATTCCGCCATTATTAACGAATTTTTATTTAATGTGGTGAAATCTAAACTTAAAGGGGAAGCATGTAGTATTCTAGATTTAGATGCAAACTCCGATTATGAAAAATTTAAAGAGAAACTAATTAGAAAATATGGTAATGTCAAAGATGAAAGATTATTGATTCAGGAAATTTCCAATTGCTTCCAAAAACGGGGCGAATCACACAATGACTACCACGATAGGTTAGACACCCTTGTCCTGCAGTGCAAAATCAATTATAGAGACCAGATTTTAGATTTGAAATTAAGAGAATTAGAAGATATGAGTTTGAATACCTTTAAGGCCGGAATTTTGGAGCCATATCGTTCTTATTTGCGCTATGCTCAAATTACTGACCTTAGCCATGCACTTAGACTGTGTAGAATGTTTGACAATGATAGAGCGCATGAAAGTTACATGGATCAGTTAAGAGAAGTACAGAAGCCACCCCCAAACAAATTCAACCAAACATCTTAACCACTAAACCACACTACTCATAATCCATTCACACATTCAAATTTCATACCACAAATGAGACCATTTAACAAGTTCGTTCCTCAGAACCTGCCCACACGACCTTTTATGAACCAACCCAATCCACAATTTATGAATTCTAACCCATCTCAACAGAAGCCCTTCAGACCGCAGAACCAACAACCTTTCAAGACCTCTATGAACCGTCCTTACCCAAATCCTAACAATATCGGTAGGCGTTTTGCGCCCAATAACCAAACCTACCCTAAACCCATGTCCGGTGTTTCCACCATTCGGGGAAATTTAAATGCTCACGCGGAAGAAGCCGATGATTTTGGCTACATACCACCAGAATTCTTTCAGGAGGAACGACCACCTGAATATGAGCTTGACCATGATGTTGAGATTGACCCATCCCTCGTTCCAAACGAATATCAAAATGACGATCAACAACAGGATTTTCATTTGGCCCAGCCGTCACAATCGAAACCCTAACTAATATACGGAACGCTCCAAAATTACCATTTATTACATTATTTGGTTTCAAAATCTTAATTGATAGTGGAGCATGTAATTCAATCATGAACCCATCAATAGCACACACATTCTTTCCAGATTATATCTTTCAGGAACCTTTTTGTATTCAATCGGTGCATTCTGAAACATTAGGAACAGATAATGTGCAATTCCCTCTCTTTTCTGAACACGGCATTGACACCCCCTGTGAATTTCAGGGTCATGCAATGGCATGGTTACTTCGATGCCTTAATTGGTACTGCTGACTTTGTCAAATTAGGTGCGAAAATCGATTATGCAGAAAAACTAGTTACACTAGCTAACAAGGATATACCCTTTCATTTTCATTCCAGTAATAAACACATTAATTTCCAACCTGCAGTAGATATGCACACCATTGCGATCCCTGTCAATATTGAACAAGGAGACGTATATATTCCTAATTTTGAATGTGGAGGAATTTATTTCTCGGATGCAATATTGCGTGCAGAAAACTACCAAGTCATGTACCCCAGCGAAACGCAGTTAAAGCAGGAATTCAACAAACCAGTGTTTGTTGAACCTTTAGAAAACATCACGATACAGACCTTAGAAATGAATAATATTTCAGAGTGTGATATTCAAGAATATATCCGCACACAACAGATGAATGATCTAGAGATCAGTGTCATACGAGAAATATGCTCTGAATTCTCAGATGTATTCTACTACCCAGGTTGTGGTTTAACATTCACAAACACTGTAAAACACTTCATTCGCACTACCAATGAAGACCCTGTGTATCAGAAAAATTATCGCTATCCACCTGCATTAAAGAAAATACTAAGTGATGAGGTTGAAAAACTCATTAAACAAGGAATAGTCACACATAGCGAATCTCCTTACTGCAATCCCGTGTGGATCGTGCCAAAGAAGCTAGATGCTTCTGGATAGAAGAAATGGAGATTAGTTATAGACTTTAGGCAGCTAAACAAAAAAACAATTGAGGATAAATACCCTCTTCCAAGAATAGAGGAAATTTTGGAAAACCTTGGTCATTGTCAATATTTTTCCACACTCGACCTGGCCCAAGGTTTCCATCAAATCGAAATGGATCCCCGGTCCATAGAGAAGACCGCGTTCACCATTGATAACAGGCACCTAATGTTCAAAAGGATGCCATTCGGTCTTAAGAACGCTCCTGCCACATTTCAGCGCGTTATGGACAATGTTCTGCGCCCATTCCTTTATAAGTTTTGTTTTGTATACATAGATGACATCATTGTATTCAGTAAATCTTTAGAACAACACAAACACCATTTAACCCTTGTATTGCAAAAGCTGAGAGAAGTAAACCTTAAGATACAGCTTGACAAGACCGAGTTCCTTCACAAGGAAGTAGCTTTTCTTGGCCATGTTGTATCACAAGATGGAGTAAAGCCCAATGCTGAGAAAATTAGGGTAATTAAGGACTATCCGATACCAAAAACCACCAAGGAGATTAAGCAATTTTTGGGATTAGCGGGATTCTATAGAAAATTCCTAAAAGATTTCGCTAAAATAGCTCACCCAATGAACCGCTACTTAAGAAAGGGATCAAAAATTGATATAGAAAATTCCGAATACAAGTCCGCGTTCGAAACCCTAAAAACCCTTTTAATTAACGCTCCGGTCTTAGCATATCCAGATTTTGATGAGCCTTTCATACTAACTACAGATAGCTCAGATTTCGCATTAGGAAGTGCTCTCACACAGAAGGGGCATCCTATCGCGTATTATTCCAAAACCCTGAACCCTGCAGAAAGAAATGATTCTACAATTGAAAGAGAACTCCTCGCAATTGTAGAAAGATGTAAACATTTTAAACCGTACCTATGGGGGCGTCACTTTCAAATAGAATACGATCACCGTCCTCTACAATGGCTCTTCACACTAAAAGACCCAAGTTCGAGACTTTATCGTTGGAAGATAAAGCTCGGAGAATTTGATTTCGATATAAAGTACGTAAAAGGCAAAACTAATTACGTAGCAGACGCACTCTCTAGATTTCAGATAAACGTAAATGATGAGACAGCTTCTAATGTAGCTATCCCCGGAGATAATACATACCAGGATGAAATGGACAATTAAACTATTCATTCAAACCAGGAAGACCCCCATCTTCACCATGAAAGCGTCAGAACGAAATCTGAATCAAAACCGAAATCAAATTATCATAAAATATGGTAATTTTCCAAAAATTCTTGAACAAAAACACGCGTCACATCATGATTGTCACACAGAGAAATCTCCAACAAGATTTAAATGATCATCTGCTTAAAGTAATCAACCCCTCAAACAAGTATGCCGTCTATTTTGACGATGTAACAATAGAAATCCCATTCATTAGGGAATGTCAAAAGTTGTTCACGTCAGAATTAATAATCATCAGAGCGTCCAAATTCTTAGAGGATATTGAATGCTCAGAAACCCAAAAGCAATTGATATTACAATACCATTCAGTAAATCATAATGGTATCGTAGAAACCCTTGAACACCTTCGGAGTAAGTATTACTGGCCACATCTGAAAGAGCAACCAGTGTAATCTATGTCAAAGAAATAAATACGAGAGAAATCCTAACCAGGTGACGAACCAAGGTCCCATCATAGCCGACCATCCATTCTCTCAAATCCACATTGACACTTTCCACTTTGAGCAAAGCTGTATACTAACTATATTAGATGTATTTTCAAAATACGGACAAGCCTATGTACTGCCTAATGGCACAGCCCTTGCCGTATTAAATCAATTGCAGGTATACTTTTCACATCATGGTTATCCCAAAAAGATCACCCATGATCAGGGAGGAGAATTTGAAAACAACTTAATTACCGAATATTGTAAAGCCATTAACATTGAATATCACTCTACCACACCCCTGAATTCCTCTTCTAATTCACCAGTGGAAAGACTGAATTCAACCCTTCTTGAAAAACTGAGGATCTCACGTGATCATGACAAGTTCACTCCACTCCCACAGCTTCTAGCCACCACAATCATAAACTACAATTCTTCGATCCATTCTGCCACCAAACAACCACCATTCAATATCTTATATGGTCCATACTACAATACGTTAGATCATATATTTTCCCCGTCTCCAAAAATCAATGAGTATATTGAGAGGCAAGGCAATGAAATAAAGATCTTAAATGAAAACAAACCTGAACCCAACACCTCCACCTTCCAACACTCATACAAGTTAGGTGAGACTGTGTATGTATCGGATCCCTTAACTAGGAACAAGAAATCCAGAAACCTATACAATGAGGGCACCATAACAAAAATCGAAGGAAACCGCATTTATTGCAAAATGAAAAATGGTAAAATCCATATCAGAAATTTCCGTGACATAAAACCTAAAAGAAGGGGTTTTCCAATTCCAGATTCCTACCAGGATATGCCGTCATCCACACTGAACCCATAAAAACTCCAGGATTTTATGCCGACCCTATGGGATCTGTGGTGATAATCAACAATTACCATAAATTTATGTTCCATTTTAACCTTACCAATTTAAAAGATTCTTATAACCAGATTGATAATACCGTCTCCAGCTTTGTATCAAAAAGTAACAATACTTTTCCTTATTTGATATCAGAATTAACTGAAACAACTAAAGAAACTAAAAAGGAATTGAATAAATTAATACCTCCCATTCCAGATAAAGTTAAAAGAGGGTTAATTAATGGACTAGGAAAGGTAATAAAATTCATTTCAGGTAATTTAGATCAAGATGATTTTGATAACTTGCAAAGTCAAATTAATGCATTAAAACAGTTCAGCAATAATGAAATTAAACATATTAAAAGTTACTATCATTTACTAATTCCATTGCTCAGAAATTTTATACTGAGATGAACCAGGTTAACACCAATATGAAGGCAATCCAAAGTGTACTTCGAACAGAAGACTTTGAGATAAATTTATTGGAACACATCCAATACGTGTTAATGTGCATCAACAAGTTCAACAAGATTGTGCGAGTGTTGCAAGAAACTATCAGCCTCTCATTCAACGAGATGACTAATGTGAAATTATTTTCCAGGAAGGACTTAACAAACCTAGTCAAACATATGTTATGAATTTACCCTGTGAATAAGATAATGCACACTGATCAATACCATCAGTATGAAAATTTAAAAATGTCAAAGACTCAAGTCCTCATGCTGGACGAAGAACTTATAGTGATTCTTTCTATGCCTGTTACAGATGGAACTCAATATCAACTATATGATGTAACCCCTATCCCTACTGTTAACAATATTGTACTTATCCCATCTGAAAGGTATTGTCTGCAAGGCCCTACATTAAAATGGTCTAATGCACCTTGCATAAAAGGTACTCAATCCTATATCTGTATGTACTATAATATTAGAATTACTAATTGCAACTTAACTAATAATGTAGGATGTGAATTTGCTTCTGTAAAGAACAATGTGAAACTTTTTAAATCTGTAAATAAGGAACACATCCTTTTCTTCAGTAACATGCCAGAAGTGATCTTACAAACGTGCCCAGAATCTCAAAAGACACAACGTTCTGGACCACAAATAATTTATTCTAACGAATCTTGTCCAATTTCAAGTATGGGTATAACACTCCAACAAAAACCTACCAATTACATCCACACCTTCCCACTCCTGACCATTCATGAGGAACCCATTGCAAAACATGAAATAAATTTCCATATTTCCCATCTGTATGTAACAAAGATGAAACTAGACCTAAAACCAATACCAATAACTTATGTCACTACAAAACAATTTATGTATATTAACATAATTTCTGTAATGGTAATAATATGTATTATTTTACTCATATTTAGAAAGAAATTGTATCACTTCTGTAAAACCATTAAGATTAAGGTTAAGAAAAATGTAAATGCCACTGAGGACAGTGCCTTGAAACAAAGGGGGGAGGAATTACTTACCTCGCCCGGTATTGAACTCCAGACTGCATCTCCTAATAAATTTAACTTCTAAATTGTTATTATTATTATTATTATTATTACTATTATGGTAAGGAGAAAGCAGGACATGGCTTGTAGAATGTTTCAACATGAAACCTATCTAAGGAAATACCAGGGCCTGGCCATCAATTAACTTAAGTAAAACTGCTTGTAAGCTTTTAGGGCGGAAACAGCTCATAGCCATTAGCAGCACTAGGAATTCTAAGACGTAGTCATTTACGGAAATGACCACATTCCATTACGACGATTTCACTTTAGATAAACTTAGAACGTATTTCCTCAATTTTCTAAAGTGAAAGGTTCCACAAGGGCCTGGTAATTTCTAGAAGGAATTCGTGGTGACCCCTGTGTGAGGATTGCCATCTCATTGGTCAGACACGGTAGCCTCGGGAGAGCCCAGCAAGTAAAGCAAATGTATATAAAGTCTGTATTTCTGGGAGTCGCCCTCTGTGAACACTCGGCGTTAGCCCACTGTGGGCTCTGTCACCTCTGTGGACTCCGACAACTCTGTAGGCTACTACTATGTAAATATCGCTCTTCGAGCTAGTAACCAGCTGTGCTGTATACAATGGCATATTATTAAATTACAATACTGACTTCAAACTGCAAAACTGGACTTCTTCATTTCTGTTGAATAAGATACCACTCAGCCGCGTGGAGAACCTGAGAAGGACCGACACTTTGTAGTTTTGCCACGCATCGTTAAGCTACAAATTGGTGTCCCGTCCCGGGATATCAACAAACTTAACTCGAGTAGTTATATGTGTTAGAATGCACATCTCCATGGCAGAAGGCTATTATAAAGCATGTGTGAAGAACGGAAGAAGATCCGTTAAATTACTTATAATTAGACACAGTTATTACGTTTAATATCGATACCTGACGTCAAAGAGGAGGGGGTAACATGCGTCTTCCTCAAACGAGCAAGCATGGAGAGCGACAACCCTGTGTTGTGACAGCGTGCAGTAACTATATCTACACATGGTGAAGTGAAAACGAAATTACGGGAGTTATAAAGCGTGCGAGTGTATAGTAGTGTTTGAGCAAGATCGCTGTCATTCAGTATGCGGTAGAAACTTGTATAATGGGAGTCAGACATTATATCAAACGTATAATATGACAATATCTGTGGTTGTGCATTTACTGTTACTAGCGGGTGGCGCGGAAAGACATGTTCCTGCACCCAGCGGCCATTCCGTGTGAATTGTATCGAAACACAGGCGTGTTTAAAACTTCATGGGACCACAGCCCAAAGTTAACCAAACAATTTCAAGTGTGCAATACTTCTCAAAACGGCGTATTCTCAAGCAAGGCGTCGGAGGGAAGGGATATAATGAGTTCTGTATCTGTTGAGATGGCAGGATAGAATGTGATGAGAATACTGCATTAATTAACTTTTAACACTTGGGTGGCCGCCATTACGTTTCCATCAAGATGGCGGCGATGTAAACGCCAGCGAGGGCATCGTACAACCACGTTCATTTGCCATGAACTTCACAAACGAATTCCGTACTGCAATGGATTGCGCTGACATGTGTGAATATAGTCCCGTTTGCATTCTCGTTATGGAACTATTCTGCGATTGTACAAGTTCATTCACACATTGTACTGGGCTGATCAACTGTATCCGGTTGGGCCATATATTTTCTAAAGCGTGCGGGAAGTTATCGCTAGGCCATGGTGGGACATTTCGACCGGCCAGATGTCGTTCGGGCCTGAGAAGACCGTGGGTTCAAGCGCTGGTGAACGAGTTGGAGTCTTCCATGTCATGTGTTAGTCTGGAGACTACCATGGCCAACGATTTCCTTTCTTTTACACCTCATCTAGAATCGCCGAAAGGTATTGGAACTTCAGTTTGCTGCAGTAGTGTAGCAAGGGCATTTGAAACAACCACAAATTGCCATATTTTTATTTTTGTAGTTTAAATGGTTGAGTAGAGGGCGCAGGTTCGATGTCTGTTTCGGAGCTGACCTTCTATTAAACCTTTGACTTAGTTAAATGAGTGCCTCCTTTGTGTAATTTTAGATTGATAAATTTAAATTTCAGTAATCTTTTATAGTATTTAAAGTGATATGCATATTCTCATTGTCGCGAAGACTGTATAGGGGAAGATCTCCAGATTTTTGTGTAAGAATATTTTAGAAACATATTTTTCAAGCAGCGTTGAGAACTCTGACTGATTTTTCTATTTTCTAGTGCACTTTCCTTAAGCACTTACGTTTGAATTAACTTATTCTCAGAGGAGAATCTTTACTTGTCTGATTATCACATTGATATTAGGAAGTTTTCGGATCCAGTTATTTTGAAAGTCACCCTGATTCCTTTTGATTATTTTTCTCAATTATTAACAGATTTAACTTGCCTTTTCTGAGCATGATTTTCGAGATGGATTTTCCTAACGAATCAATAGTCGCTTAACATCTGTAGTTAACCTAGATTCATAGTGTAGGAATTATCCATCGACATTTTCGGGTTCAAGGAATTCAGGGAAGATCTTGGTTTGAGGAAGGATCAATCTTCATATTTTTATAACCTAATTTTTGGAGTGGTTTTGATAATTATAATATTTTTTCTCTTATGAAGTTAACACTGGATTAAATTTATATAATTGCCATTGGTGCAATAGTTTTCTATATTAAGAAGTTTGCAAAGAAAATCCCAGGGAAGACTTACTATAAATCATACGTTCTAGTAACGATGAATATTGTAACACATTAATGTAAGGCAAGTTTCTAAATTATGTGGAATATTTCTGGAATCCACAATAATTTCAATAACGTGCTACATAGTTAAATTCGTTTTCTAAGCACGAGTATAGGCATTTCTAATAAACAGCTGATTTTGTAACAGTGGATTAAAGCAGTAAGACACCAATTTTGGGTGCATATAAGTATTTAATGTATCAGGCATGTATTGTGAATAATGCCCATGATGATAAGCATTTTGGATATTGTGCTTTGCGAAGCAATTTTATCATTTCAAATGATCTTGTCGACTACATCGTTATGCTTTGGTCTACCGTTATGCGTTACGGTTACGGAGAGGAAATGTACTAAGGTTGCACTTGAGTGTAAGACGTCATCATGTTGTTCAGTTCATATGCACCGAGTCTGAGTTTACTCCTGGGCTATGGCGTTATGCGATACGGAGACGGAGAGTACATGACGTCATGCAGCAGAGTGCACCCCCCGCTCTCCGTTTCCCACGCGGGAAGCCTAAAAGTTAATGGGCAATGGAGTCTGTTGAAAGAGTCCTGCCTTTCTAACATGTGTAGCATTTGTAGCATGCGTCTTTTGAAATGATATAAATTCTAGTCTTTCAGACTGACTGTAACTTTTTTTTCTTGTCGGAGATTGAGACATGTGTGCCAATCAAGAATAGACTGAAAGAAGTCTCCCCCCAGGTGGGTGTTGTATTTAACCTAGTGTGGTTATTATAATATGTCCTAGGTGACATAATCACTGTTAATATATTTGAAGTAAGACCTGCGTAAAGATTATTATTTTCTCTAAGCACTATTTTTGATATCTAATATTTCCAGTAAATTATGATTTACTATGCCATAGCATATATGTATAACAAATATGATAAATAACTATTTAATGCCGAATCAATGAGAACCATTTTGCTTAACTTAATCGTTCGGCAGAATTACACTGGAATAATAAGAAATAATTTGATTAAATGAATTTAAACACAAGTGAATGTCGTGATAACAGGTCAGTGCAGAGAATAATCGAAATTATTCTAAAATTATGTATAAATTTGTATATTCTGTAAATATGCCATAATAATGTCATCGTTGATTAATATGATAATATAATACTGTTTGAAATGTGATTCAAGATTATTCACATTTATCGTGATATTCAACAAGGTGTTCATTAAATGAACCGAAGTGGATCCAACATTTTTTTATTGTGTCTATGGGAGCGAAATTTACTATGAATTTATTGTTGAAGAAACTGAAAGTCGGTTGCAGTAATGGATAATCCATTTTGGAATTAATCCCTATATCCCATGTCTGGAAGACAATCCAGGATATTTATTCTAAAATTTTGATTGGTCGTTATAACGACAAATTTAATATTTTCTTGTCATGTTTATTATATCTATAAACTTAATTTTCATTTGATTTTAATTATTGCGTGATGCTTTATAGAGGTGATGAAAGGTCGTATTGAGAAGGCCATCGCTAGTTATTTTAGGGTATACCACACCTTTGAGATTTTTCTTCTTCTAGAAGGACTCTTGGGTTTTGAGCTAGTTTCTTTCTTCGAGCCTTGGTCATTCTTAATACAACCTGTTAGGAAATCAAGTGACCCTATTATCCCTTTATTTGTTGGTAGAACTTGTTTTTTTTTCTAGCCGGGGATTTTCAGGTCCTACGATCCAGCTGTCATCGAGGGATTTCAACAGGTATTGGTAGGTAATACGGGTACAGTACCATCCCGGCATTTGCCTGGAGGAGAAGTGGGAAACCACGGAAAACTACTTCCAGGATAGCTGAGGTAGGAATGGAACGCGCCTCTTATCAGTTTTGCCTCACGCTGCTGAGTGAACACCGTTCCACCGTTTAATACACCAGTATTAAATTTATTGGCAGAGCTGGGAATCAAACCCGGACCTCCGCGGTGATAGCGAAGAATGAGACGGACATATAATAATAATAATAATAATAATAATAATAATAATAATAATGGCCAATCTGCCAATAAAATAAATGGCCATCCAATTCTTCGCTTCCGTTATAACGGAACAAGTTAGATCTGAACCTTCCGATGCGCATGTGCGTCCAGTTGCATTACGTCATCCCCCCGCCTGGATTCTTTGTCAACCAGTGAGCACATACTTCATCACGCGCTGGTTAGATGTTGCCAAGTAGTCATTATTCCCAGAACCTTGGCAGGGTACAGATGCTGTCAAGGCATGCGAAGCAAGACTGAGCGGCTCTGCTCTTTGACAAGCATGGCAACAAGCTTGCTGTCAGGAGTGTGTGAAGTGGGCGCGCTCTCAGTTCATTACCACCAATACCAATGCTATGTCACTGAGAATGCTCCTATTCGATACTTTATGCTTGCATAATATAACCACGACGAGCTACGAGCAGCCCCAAACAGCTTGAGTACCAAAGAGGGGAAATCGCTTTTGCGCCTAGTGATCCCACCACTTCCCCTCCTAGACGAGACTCCGCCATGACAGGCCAGGTCTAACTTGCCACGCTATACCGTCCTCCTGATCTTTGGATCTTGTTTCAACTTTGTCTTCAGTATCAGAGTCACTAATTCCTTTGAAATTACTGAATCATGAACTAGCGGTTTGTTATCTTTCAGCAGAAGGCACTTCATCTACATCCTTTGGGTTTCGTAAGGTGTGATATTTTTACTGATATTCACTAAGGCAACGTACCAAGCCAAATAATCGGCATAACAACACACCTGCAACTCACTGACAGAATGTGAC
This sequence comes from Meconema thalassinum, assembly GCA_946902985.2. Taxonomy (NCBI): domain Eukaryota; kingdom Metazoa; phylum Arthropoda; class Insecta; order Orthoptera; family Tettigoniidae; genus Meconema; species Meconema thalassinum. Next base: position 113,319,915 of record OX336393.1, read on the forward strand.
ATCATTGAGAGCGCTGGTACTATCAATCCCACGTTGACAAAACGTTTCACTTGTAGAGTTATTTTTGGTCTCGTCATTTCACAACTCCAGGAAAATGCTTACTAAGGTGTGGTGTAAGATGTCCCGAGACGATAATATCATAACTTGAACTGTTGGCTTGATATTAAAACTAAAACGAACCATGGAGCTGTCAGACCTATGCGCGACTAATAACGGAGGGTTTTAAAAGTAGTTCTACATGGGGACTGAGAATATTAATAATAACTTTTTACAGTATTATTCATAAGTCTAAACAAACAACCGCAGCCTTCGTAAAGAGGTTTACGTAGCCCAGCGCGTATCCCATTTTTGAACAACTAACTGCGGCTGACTGTGTAGCGTTGGGGATCTGCGCCGTTAGCGCTAGCCGAGTGGGGCGCGGTTGAACTAGGTCAGTGATAACACTATGTATTCTATTTGTTATGGTTTGGGTGATAGTAAAAGATGAGATGAGATTGAAAACTATAACTAATACTAACTACAGACTTACATACTAGAAGAAGAAATGGTAAACAAATAAAGGATAGTCAAATAATGGACGGGAAGAAGAGAAATGCCCTCAACCCTCAAGGAAGGAGAGCCTTGAAAGGCAGTTAGGAAAGGGAAAGAGGAGAGGGCCCGCCCCAAAGTCAGTGGAAAAAGGGAAAAAAAAAAACGGACCCAGCTCAGGAATTCCCCGTGGTCGCCAACTCCCGAACTCACCAGCCGTGAGCCCCTGAGGGTGTAGCAATATCCTGGGTGCACCAGAAGTGGTGGGGCTACATAGGCTACACCCTGCCTCCTTGAGGCCTTGGGCAGAAGGCAGGAGATAACATGAAAAGAAAAAGAAGGCTGACCCCTCGCAGAAGGAGGGTATCAGGAAAGATGATGATGATAATTGTTGTTTTAAGGGGCCTAACATCTAGGTTATCGGCCCCTATCAGGAAAGAAGAGAAGATGATGAAGGCGGGAAAAGGAGAGACACCTTAGGCCTCGGATACCATAATACCGGAAGAGAACAAGACTTGACCAAGAGAGGTCGAAAGGAAAGAAGACGGAGAGGAGCCGGCACAAGTAAGTGGAAGCAAAGCCGGACTCAGCTGGGGTCCTATGGTCGCCAACCTACGTCCCACTAGATGTGAGCCCCCGAGGGGTTGCCATTATGAACACGGCCTACTGAATTCAAATGGGTTCTTTAACATGCCAACATCGTATGACATGCGCATCCTGATTTGTATCGCCTTTCAAAAAGCACTTACCACGGCCAAGAGCGGCAAGCTTGGGGTTGGTAGTCCGACACGATAACCACTCACCCACCGTGGCAAGCTAAAAACCGATAACACACACTAATACAGCCATCGCAATTAACACCGGTTATCAGACAGGTTCTACACACACACAAAGTAGACGGGACTACATGACCGCGTGGTCGCAGCCCCTAAACTGAGGAACCAACCAACCAAAGTTGTCAATTACATCTAATATATAAAAGTGAAAGTCTGTATGTGGGTATGTGGTTATGTGGGTATGTGGGTCTGTTCCGTATACAAATCCACACCGTTCCACCAATCTCAACCAAATTTTGCATACACATAGTTTAGGACCCGGAAGGAACCGCTGGCTACATGAATTTTCGATAGTCTTTCTCATTCTTTTGATTTAGGCCCTTTTGGACTCAAGCACAGGCTAATCAAATCATAAAATATACTCATGAAGGAATGGCAAGGCAGATAGTTTCCATGGCAACATAGCTCAAGTTGAGACACGGCCGTCTGGATGCCAGTTGCGCTCTGCACTACTGGTATAGAAAATGAGCATCTTTACTTGAAATCCCGTTAGTTACTCACCTACTCACACAGCACTGTCAACCGAGTTTAGCATAACAAAGACTTGACACTATCTTCCACTATATATTTGTCAAATACCACTCACTTACTCATTCATTCATCACGAAATCTCAGAAACCACCGAACGGATTGGAATGACATTTGGTATGCAGCTTCCCCAAGGACCGCAAATGCCCACTAAGAAAGGATTTTTGTATATTCAGGTTCTAAAGGGGTGTTAAGGGGGTAGACCTGCATTTCATTGACTAGCAATATCTCCCGATTGGTTTCATTGGGGGATGTGATACTCGGCACATAAACCCATCATTAAAAATACGAAGACACGAGTCTCAGGGTTTTTCGATGTGGTGTATATTATGAGGTGAAAGGGGTGAAAAGTGGGGATTGAAATATTCCTAAATGAGCGTGTATCTCTTAAACGACAAAGGCGAGGAGTTTGAAACTCAGCGAAAAAAAATCAGCATAAAAAATAAGTAAATATGTGTTTGACCGTTTTTTTATAAATCCAATTTAAGGGGCCCATGGGGAAGGGTGAAATTCTGGTGGGAGGGACAGGAAAGAAAGTGTCCTAACTGATTGACTGACTGACTCACTCATCAAACTCAGGGGGGAAAACTGCTTTAAAGTAAGTAAATAGCTGTTCGACAGTTTTTTTTTTCATAAATCAAATTTAAGGGGTTCATGGGGAGGGGTGAAATTCTGAAAAAAGAAAATTGAAAGAAAATGTCCTGACTCACTCACTCACTCACTCACTCACTCACTCATCATCATCGCCCTGCCAAAAGTATTGAAGTTAGAAACATGACAGTTTGGGGATATGTTCATTGTATGACAAAACAGTCTACGAAGGGAGGATTTTCGGATATTCAGGTTCTAAAGGGGTCTTAAGGGGGTTAAACCTGCATTTCATTGAATAACAATATCTCTCGAATGGTTTCATTTGGGGGATGTGATTCACGGCATATAAACTCATCATTAAAAAGTAAGAAGACACGTGTCTGATGGTTTTTCGATGTGGTGCATATTATGAGGTGAAAGGGGTGAAAAGTAGGGATTGAAAGATTCCTAACGGAGCGTGTATCTCTTAAACGACATAGGCGAGGAGTTTGAAACTCAGCGGAAAGAAATCAGCATACAAAAGAAGTAAATATTTGTTTGACCGCTTTTTCATAAATCCAATTTAAGGAGCCCATGGGGAGGGGTGAAATTCAGGGGGGAAAAAAACTGGAAAGAAAGTGTCCTAACCGATTGACTGACTGACTCACTCATCAAACTCAGGGGGAAAAACTGCTTTAAAGTAAGTAAATAGCTGTTCGACAGTTTTTTTTTGGATAAATCAAATTGAAGGGGTTCATCGGGAGGGGTGAAATTCTGAAGAAAAACAAATGAAAGAAAATGTCCTGACTCATTCACTCACTCATCATCGCCCAGCCAAAAATTTTGAAGTTGGAAACATGGCATTTTGGAGATATGTTCGTTGTATGTCAAAACCGTACACTAAGGGAGGATTTTTGGATATTCAGGCTCTAAAGGGGTCTTAAGGGGGTTAAACCTGCGTTTCATTGAATAATATCTCAAGAGTGGTTTCATTTGTGGATGTGATACTCGGCATATAAACTAATCATTAAAAATAAGCAGACAGGTGTCTAAGGGTTTTTCGATATGGTGTATTATTATGAGGTGCAAGGGGTGAAAAATGGGGGTTGAAGGATTCCTAATGGAGCGTGAAGGCCTATCTCTTAAACGACATAGGTGAGAAATTTGAAACTCAGAGAAAGAAAATCAGCTAAATAAATAAGTAAATCGGTGTTCGACCGTTTTTTTTTTCATAAATTAATTTAAGGGGCCAATGGGGTGGGGTGAAATTCTGGGGGGGAAAAGGAGAGAAATTGTCCTAACTGACTGACTGACTCACTCACTCATCATACTCAGGGGAGAAATACAGCTTAAAAAATAAGTTAATAGGTGTTCAAGAGTTTTTTCATCAATCCAATTTAAGGGGCTCATGGGGAAGGGTGAAATTCTGGTAAAAATAATTGAAAGAAAATGTCCTGTCTGACTCACTCACTCATCACGCCCAGCGAAAACAATTAATGTTGGAAACATGAAATTTTGGGAATATGTTCGTTGTATGTCGAAAACGTCAACTAAGGAATGATTTTTGTTTATTCGGGATTTAAAGAGGTGTTAAGGGGGTAAAGGTGCATTTCATTGAATAACGATATCACATGATTTGTTTCTTTGGGGATGTGATATTCGGTATAGAAACTAATCATTAAAAATAATCAGACATATGTCTAAGGGTTTGTCGATGTGATGTATATTATGAGGTGAAAGGGGTGAAAATTGGGGGTTGAGGGATTCTTAACGGAGCGTGTATCTCTGAACGACATAGGCGAAAAAATTTAAATTCGGCGGGAAAAACAGCTTAAAATACAAGTAAATAGGTGTTCGACCGTTTTTTCATAAATCCAATTTCAGGAGCCCTTGGAGAGGGGAGAAATTCTGGGGGGGGGGGGGGAAACAGGAAAGAAAGTGTCCTAAATGATTGACTCACTTAGTCACTCATCAAACTCAGGGGGAAAACAGCTTTAAATAAGTAAATAGGCGTTCGACCGTTTGTTTCATAAATCCAATTTAAGGGGTTCATGGGGAGGGGTGAAATTATCAAAAATAAATGAAAAAATGTCCTGACTGACTCACTCAATCATCATCGCCCAGCCAAAATTATTAAAATTAGAAACATGAAATGTTGGGGATATGTTCATTGTATGTCGAAAACGTCCTACTAAGGAAAGAGTTTTGGATATTCAGGTTCTAAAGAGGAGTTAAGGGGGTAAACGTGCATTTCATTGAATAACAATATCTGACGAGTGGTTTCATTTGGGGATGTGATACTTGGCATATATACTAATCATTAAAAATAAGCTGACACATGTCTAATGGGTTTTCCATGTAGTGTATGTTATGAGGTTAAAGGAATGAAAAGTGGGGGTTGAAAGATTCCTACCGGAGCGTGTATCTCTTAAAAGACATAGGCGAGGAGTTTGAAACTCGGAGGAAATCAATCAGCTTAAAAATAAATAAATAAATAAATAAATAAATAAAATAAATAGGTGTTCGACCGTTTTTTTCATAAATGCAATTTAAGGGGCCTATGGGGAGGGGTGAAATTTTGGAAGAAAAACGTCCACTAAGGAATGATTTTTGGATGTTCACTCTCATCGACCAACCAAAACTATTAAAGTTAGAAGAATTACATTTTGGGGATATGTTCGTTGTGTGTCGAAAACGTCTACTAAGGAGGGATTTTTGGATATTCAGGTTCTAAAGGGGTGTTAACGGGGTTAAAACTGCATTTCATTATATAACAATATGACACTCATTCGTTCATTCATTCATTTATTTGCAATGAAGGGTGTGGCCCCCGGAGGCAAATTGGATATACATAACAAATAAATAATTACACATAACAATTCAATAACAATTATACAACAATTAAACTGGAGTATTTACACAAATAGTCAGTCTTTTCTTAAACACACCTATATGTTTGGGAAAAGGCTCTAAGACTGCGGCAGGTAGAGAGTTCCAGTTATCAATGGCACGGTTTACAAAAGAATATTTACCATAATTTGTTCGCTGTGGTCGGCCCTTAACTTTGAAAGGATGATCGCTCCTACCCATGTAAGTAATGTAAGTAATGACGCGAGCGAAGCGGGGCGAAAAATGAGATGGTGTGTGTCTGTGTATTACTCAATCACGCAAGTACCACTGGTCCGATATACGTGAATTTTACATGGAAGTAGCTGATTTACCTGGTTAACATATAGGTTACTTTTGATTACAATACTTTGCACTATTTAAAGATGGCGACCATTTTAATGACGTCACTACACCCTTTGGTTTCAAACTCATATTTCCATTTGATATAAAAAGAGAACGCTAAGAAATAGCAAACTTTTGATGGCATATACGAGGTTTAAAATTACATTTTCTATCCGAAAGGTATCTCCAACGGTTAGCGAGTAAAATCTAAATTTGTGCTATAAAACACGGTCAACGCCGAGCGTTGTAGTTGGACAAAATGTTTCATCCTTAATCTCCCTCTGCGCAGCACCTCGCCTATCCCCTATTTTAACTGTCACCTTCACATTTTAATTTATTTATGACGCGTAGCGAAGCACGGGTACTTCAGCTAGTGGTCTATAATAGTATTCGACAACCGGTGTGATGTGCCACCACAATGTAACAGCGTGACGCAAACTTTCACCTATTATCTTATATTATCGTAGAGATTTGAAGCCATTCTTTTTCAGTGCCGCCTGTACAAAATTGTCATTTGTAGCTCTTCAGTCGGTCAATACGATTGTGCCCAATGAATGATGATGATATTGTTGTTTTAAGGGGCCTAACATCTTGGTTATCGGCCCCTGATGGTTTGGGTGATCGTGAAGATGAAAATGAAATGCAAACTTAAAACTAAAACTAACTACTAACCTACATACTAGAAGAAGAAATGGAAAACTAAAGGAGAATAAGGCAAATAAAGGACAGGAGGAAAAGAAATGCCCTCAACCCTCAAAGAATGCGGATTGAGGGACTTGGAAGGAAGGAGAGCCATGAAAGGCAGATAGGAAAGGGAAAGAGGAGAGGGTCCGTCCCAAAGGTACGGGACAAAAGGGGAAAATGGACCCAGCTCAGGAATCCCTCGGGGTCGCCTACTCCCGAACTCACCAGCCGTGAGCCCCTGAGGGTGTAACATTATCTAGGGTGCACCAAAAGTGGTGGGCCTACATACACTCGGCTTCCTTGAGGGCCTTGAACAAAAGGCAGGAGATAACATGAAAAGAAAAAGAAGGCTGACCCCTCGCAGAAGGAGGGAATCAGAAAAGATGAGACAAGGGCCAATTAAGGCGGGAAAAGAAGAGACTCCCTAGGCCTCGGATATCCTAATACCGTCGGGTTAGGAAGAGAACAAGAGTTGACCAAGTGAGGTCGACAGGAAAGAAGACAGAGAGGAGCCCGGCACAAGTAAGTGGAAGCAATGCCGGACTCAGCTCGGGCCCCGTGGTCGCCAACCCATGTCCCACTACAGTAGATGTGAGCCTCTGGGGGAGCCCAATGAATGAGCTGGGTATACATTTGTAAACACACTCCTGGAAAAATACATGTATTAATTAGATTATCACAATTAATTGGGAAATGGGGCCCCATTAATTGTGATAATCGAATTAATTTACCCCATTAATTGTGATAATCTCGAGCCTCCGTGGCTTAGGCGGCAGCACGTCGGCCTCTCACCGCTGAGTCCGTGGTTCAAATCCCGGTCACTCCATGTGAGATCTGTGCTGGACAGAACGGAGGCAGACAGGTTTTTCTCCGGGTACTCCGGTTTTCCCTGTCAAAATTTCATTCCAGCAACACTCTCCACTATCATTTCATTTCATCTATCATTCATTTAATCATTGCCCCAGAGGAGTGCGTCAGACCTCGGCAGCCGGCACAGTTCATATCCTCGCCGCTAGATGGGGGCTTCATTCATTCCATTCCTGACCCGGTCGGAGACTGGAAGCAGGCTGTGGATTTTCATTTTCAATTAATTAATATATGTAATTTTTTCCAGGAGTTTGTTTACCCTGCCGATTCATTGGGCACAATCTTGTTGATCGACTGAAGACCTACAAATGACAATTTTATATTATCGTTGCCTTGTTGTTCACATGCCGGCCCCGTGTCGTTGGTGCAACGGGCCTTCCTCTCACCCTGAGACCCCAGGTTTGATTCCTGGCTCCATTAGGGATTTTAGAAACAAAACAGGGTTAACTCCCCCATGTGAGGACAATTGAGTAGCTGTATGACAGTGAGGCAGAGCCCCAGTCAGGGAAACCAAGTTTAACGTCTGAGGGGACCCAAAGCGCTGACCACTCCATAATCTGCACGCCAAATGGCTGAGCGGTGGTCGCTTGGTAGGCAAAGGCCCTTCACGGGGTATGGTACTGGGAAGTTGTTGTTAATATGTATTCTTTTTATTGCAAGACAGGAAGTTAATTGTTGTATTTTACTGTAGCCTTATTTTTTCTCAGTTACTGTGTATAAAATGCTTGTATTTCATTTTTCTTCTCTTCACTGATTTAATAGCAAAATGCTTACTGCTCTTCAGTCTGAATTCCTTTGAATTCCTTTGAATTAATATTCCCAGCTGGAGTGAAAAAATTCAGTTTCTCTGGAAAAATACATCATTGTCAAACAAGGATTTGATTGAAGTTGTAGATTCTTGTCTCCCGCAGTGAATTGCTACTTCTCATGCTATTTATACCTTGCAGTGGCCTGCTCACATGTACCGACCAGCGTCTTAGTGAGATGTGCCATACTGACTGATAAGCCCAGTGGCACATTCAAGCAAAATGCTGGCAATTAAATTGAGAATTCTGAAGAAAACATTAATTCCTCTGAAGTAATTTAACGTTATTGGTCCGATTTTGCCCTTTAATGAACTTGACCGAGAATTTGATAGGTTATATTTTATGTACAAGTTTAAAAATGGTAGGTTCAAAATGACGGTATTTTCGTGCCCACAGGAAAGTGATACGAGACCTGTTCGAAAAGTATTCGACCTTTTTTTCTTTCGAAAACCTGATGTGGATTTGAATCAAGCGCGCTTGCATGAGCCGACCTTGAAGTTTGGTGCGCATGCGTGAATTTTTCCCGCCTGTCGATAGCGTCTGTGGCAAGCAGCATTCGAGAATAATAATGTTATTGGTTTTACGTCCCTTTTAACTACACTGGCTTTTAGAGACGCCGGGGTGCCGGAATTTTGCCCCGAAGGGGATCTTTAACTTGCCAGTAAATCTACTGACACGGCTCTCTCGCATTTGCGCACCCTCAAATACCATCTGACGGTTTCGAACCTGCAACCTTGGGCAGCAGCATTCGAGTGAGGTAGTGTGTATAACCAAACGTCAGGTCTGGACCTAAGCGGTCCCTTTGATGTTCCGGTCTGTGAAAAGGCTAACGCGCATGGAAATAGTTCCCTCTTTTTCTGCTTGTTTTTGCAGTACAAGATTATCCAGCGCATGTTGTTATGTTTCGATAAGCTGGCTAGATTACTTTTAAGAAAATAATTTTTATCCGGGGAAGTTTGTTTGCAAATACATGAAAAAACGCAACGATTTGATATAAAAAAAGTAACAAATGAGAATAACGCCGTCTCAGAGAATGATCAAACAAGAGGGAGGAGAGCTTGGATTGTCGTCCCCCATATTAATAACACCAGTGATATTATTTGCAATAAATAAAAAAAAACTAAAGCTCAACGTCATCAACTCCGCTGATAATAAATTAGAAGGTGTTATTGTTAAGGGGAAAGACAAAACAAAGAGAGAATATCAGACTAATGTAATTTACCCAATTGAATGCAGAAATGATAACTGTAACAGCATTTATATAGGTCAAACAAAAAGGAAATTGTATACGAGACTAAAGAGCATAAAAAGAAAAGCGAAAAGGACACGGAAGAAAACAATGTGTTGAGACAACATAAAATTGCGAACAAACACGACTTTAATTGGGATGGTGTGGAACTTATAGATAAGGAGATGGGTTTGAATAAACGATTGATAGGTGAAATGTTATACATAAAGAGCAATTCAAATTGCATTAACGCACAGCCAGATACCGAAAGGTTGCACGGTACTTACAATCCAGTAATTGTGGGTTAGGCTGCTGATTGACTAACGTGCCAAAGAGACTTTATATTTCTTAGGTTATATTAGACTAGCAACCCGCTCCGGCTTCGCCCGGGAACAGTTATGAATGCATTACGTGATAAGCGCTTTTCTTTCGATGCCAATGAACTACGACCTATATCGGTTTTACGTCTCGGTATGATGGGTTAAAATCACTGACTGGACTAATTATATTATCATGGAGATGCATATGCAACTAATTCTTGTCAGACGTAATTTAAGAATGGCGAGGTGCATGAAACACAAATCCCCGTTCCGTCTAATCTAAAAACTCTTTCACCGGGCGATGCATAGAAGATAGAGATATGATCTCGCGGAATTTTTTGTAGAACTTTTCATGCTGAACAATTCTTACACTCATTGTTAAGTTTTGTCTGTAGGCTAATCTTTGAAATATTTGATTTTCGAATGTCGATTGTTTTCATAGTAGGCCCTACCGGGTGAGTTAGCCGTGGTGGTTACGGCATGACTGCTGGCAGTCGCTCACATCCGGGAGGCGAGGAGGTTCGAATCCCCCCGCCGGCAACCTTGAAGATGGTCTTCTGTGGTTTCCCATCTTCCTTCAGGCAAATGCCGGGGTTGGTCCCTAACTATAGGCCACAGCCGCTACCTTCCAACTCCTCGTCCTTTCATTCCACCTTTCCTCCCCAACGGTACTTGTAGCTCACCCATTGGGTGTCCGTCTCGAAGCAGCTACAAAACTGGCGAGCCGAACATGTCCTCGGACACTCCCGGCACTAAAAGCCATACGCTAAAAAAATAAAAAATAAAAATAAAAATAGTAGGCCCTAGGTAAAATGGCATCCTGCAGAAGTATTAATAAATTGTACCTTTGAATTGATATCTTCTCCTTATAGAAAATAAGATAAGAACCTGCGATACACCGGTGAGTGTAATACTTACATATTGGCGACCAGTAACAAGACGCTTTTACGGCACGTAAAATAACATTAAACGAAGCAACATGGACCGATTAGTGCGTCAGAGAAGAGCTTTTCGAGCGGCTTTTACGAGAGCTTTAAATAAGTTGAAAGATGCAATGGAAGCATCGCAGATGGATATGATTGCTGTGCAAGTCTCTTTTACTGTGCTTGAAGAAAGAGCCGCGGAACTGCAAGAATCAGATGCCAAAATCATGGACTTGATGCTAGATGACGACGAGGTTGATTTTGACAATGAAATGGAGGTGGCAGAAGATTATCGCAGTAAGTTTCTTGATATGAAGGTAAGAACGTCACAGATACTCGCTAATTATGACTGTGATGGAAGTGTTCCCAGCGCTAATCATCAACAAGAAAGAAAGTTTAAGTTGCCCAAACTGGAATTAAGAAAATTTGGAGGTGATGTAAGGGATTGGTTGCCCTTCTGGAGCCAGTTTCAAAAGATTGATCAAGATGTTGATATTGCACCTGAGGACAAATTCCAATACCTAATTCAATCTACTACACAGGGATCAAGAGCAAGAGAAGTTGTGGATAGCTTTCCTCATACAGCTGAAAACTACTCCAAAGCAGTGACTAGTCTGAAATCGAGGTTCGGAAGGGACGACTTGTTAGTTGAGGTGTATGTTAGAGAAGTTTTGAAGCTAATTTTGTCTACCTATCAATCAAAGGAATCAATAGTTTTGGCTTCACTGTATGATAAACTTGAATCATATTTGAGAGCTCTTGAAACACTAGGTGTCACGACAGATAAATGTTCTGCTATGCTATTCCCTTTAATAGAGTCATGCTTCCCTGAAGAGGTTTTGAAAGCATGGCATAGAAGTGCTAGTAGGGGGGAGATGAAGGATGCTAAAGAAAGACTCAGCAACTTGATGGAGTTTCTGAGAACAGAAGTAGAAGGGGAAGAAGGAATTACACTTGCTCTGACTGGTTTTGGTTTAGGACGCTGTGAAGCTAAAACTAGTGTCAATAAGAGATCAATTCACAAATTCTACCCTAAAGAGAGCGTACCTATAGCAGCCGGATTATTGTCAAATGAGATGTTAAAGAAGCGAAGAAGACTTGTATATTTTGTGACAAGTCTCATAATAGTTCTGACTGTTTCACAGTTCAAAGCATGAATGTAGCAGAGAAGCAGAAAATACTGAAACAGAGAGGTTGTTGTTTTTCTTGTTTAAAGCCAGGGCATGTAACTAAAAAATGTCGAGCTGTTTTAAGATGTTGTGTGTGTGGAAAACATCATGTGACTTTGATGTGTGAGGAATTGAAGCCTCATATTGACACAACAACCAAGTCAGATTTTGGAAATGTAGCATTGGCGAATTTCTCCCACAGTCCCAAAGTTTTCTTACAAACTTTGAGGGTAAAGATAGCATCTGACTGTCAAGAATCTTGTGTACGGGCTCTCATTGACACAGGATCTCAGAAGTCCTATATATTGAAGGACATTGCGAAAGAAATGCAGTATTTACCTCAACGGGAAGAAGCTGTAATCCATTCATTGTTTGGAGGTATAAATACTGAAAGTTGCAAACATCATTGTTACCAGATAAGGTTAGGTAACCTTAGCGGAGGTTTCTCTTGCAACTTTTCGGCCTTAGATCAGCCTGTTATATGTCAAGAGATTCCTTCCGTTGAAAATGGACCATGGATGACAGAATTAAAGAAGAAAGACATTTCACTGACGGATGTTGGCTGCACTGATGACCCGATAGCAGTCCTAATAGGAGCAGACGTTGCAGGAAGATTACTTACAGGTCGTCGTGAAGAGTTAGCTTCAGGCCTTTTTGCCATTGAAACTCGTCTAGGTTGGACCTTAATGGGGAAGATGCCCGGTGGATCGAGAGCTAAGAATACTACTATGATGGTGAATTATCTGTTTGTTAAAGGCGATAGCATATCAGACTTATGGAGTTTAGATGTACTTGGAATTACAGATCCTGTGGAGAAGAAATGCAAAGAAGAGTTGCCTGCTGCAACAAAGAAACACTTCCTGGATACAGTATGTGTCAATTCAGAAGGTCGTTACGAAGTGCATATGCCTTGGGTAGAAGGACACTCCCCATTACCAAGCAATTACAACATTTCAAAGAAAAGTCTGAAGTCAACAGTGCATAAATTAAAGACTGATGGTTGTTACGAGGCTTACCACCAGGTGGGAGTGGAAGCTCAAAGACTAATGGCTGTTTGAAAATTTGATTTGAGGGGATGGGAGTATACGATACCTACGGAGATATTAGCAGTGAGCCCTGTTGAAACATCACATGTTTTAGGACTTACCTGGTATCGTTGTGCAGATACACTGCAGATAGATCCTAAATGTTTTAAGGATATTCACATAGAAGTGATAACCAATGATTCTTTCTGTTGCTCAGCGTATATATGATCCTATAGGATTTTCGTGTCCAGTATCTCTATGTCCCAAGATCTTATTGCAACAAACTTGGGAATCCAAAGTAGCGTGGGATGCTGAGGTTGATGAACACCTCAAACAGAGGTTTAAAGACTGGCTCAATGATTTAAAGTATGTAGCTTGTGTTCAAGTTCCTAGATGGATAACAGGTGGGATTGTATATATTGGTGAATGTAGCGTGCACATGTTTTGTGATGCTAGTCAGGCTGCTTATGCAGCAGCAGTATTTATTCGAGTTCAAACGAGTCTTGGCGTATCCATACATTTAGTGCGAGCCAAATCTCGGGTGGCATCTGTAAAAAAAATTACTATTCCCCGACTTGAGCTGCTAGCTGCTACAATAGAGGCTAGGTTATGTGCTTTTGTGGTTAAGGATATATCAATCCCAGACATGACTATTTATTATTGGAGTGACACCTCCACTGTCCTATCTTGGATTCGTAGAAATGAAGAGTGGGGAGTATTTGTCTACAATCGAGTGACGGAAATTAGGAGATTGACTGGGACAAGGGCTATGGCGACATCTACTTGGTAGTATGAATCCAGCAGATCTCCCATCCAGAGGTTGTTCAGGACAACATTTGCTCGAGTGCAGGTGGTGGGAGGGCACTGTTTGGCTTAAGCAACCATCTACTATTTGGCCTAGTGCCAGACCCATCTCTGATGAAGAAGAGGTAAGAAATGAAAAGAAAAAAAAAAACGTGTGACTTCTTCTGTAACCTGTACCAAATAGCTTAATATGATAATAGTGGAAACTCCCGCGAGAAACTGGCGACATCGATCCTGCGCGCTACCTGGCGGTTCGCGCAGTCAACTACGTGGTGGAGTTCAATCAGCTGGCAAGTTTAAGTGAAGTACATTCGAAGTATTACTTTTGTAGTTAAAATAGTATTGTTTTGTGCTGTTATGTGCCACAATTTTGGTAATGGCTGAAAGAGGAGTTATTTGTAGTATGTATGGGTGTTTTAATTATAAAATACAAAGTGATCCCAAGTCATTTTACAGATTTCCAAAAAACAAACAGCTGTGAGTATACCTACTAATGTTTACGGGTACCTGTATTTTATTTTCTATTAATCTGAACATACCATACTTTCTTTAAAACATTGTTGTGATTAAACCTATCCATTTAATCCTTTTTCAGGTGTGCTCAGTGGGTTGTGAAGAGCAGAAGGGCCGATTTAGATGAAATTCTGAGGACAAAAGGACCAGAACGTTTGAATAAAAGTTATGTAGTGTGTTCGGACCACTTTACGGAAAAGGATTTCAGAAACAAGAATCTCTTAAGCCAAGGGTATATAATTTGTTCTTGTATTACTTATGGACTTTTTTTAACTGTTGGAATTTCAAGTTCTCATCAACATAGGCCATATTTCAACATTTTGCACTAGTGAATGCCCCTGATGATTAAAGAATCGTATTTGTTACAGAATCTGGCCTGGTGCAGTGCCCTCACTGCAGTGCCACAATGTCAAACAGACACACTTGAGATGCAGCCCGAAAAAAAGAAAACGAGAGTGTGAGTCTACCCCAGAAATTCCAGATGATTTACCAACAGAAAGTGCTGTCCAGGAAAATGACAAACTACTGGTGAAAGAAAGACTGAATGAATGCTGTTCAAACATAATGTTGAAATACAGGAATTGTCAGAAGTTGCTTTCAAAGTACAGATCATTAAATAAAAATCTAAGAAGAAAATTATCTGTGGGGCAGAAAAATCAGTCGAAGTGTAGTTGTGAAAAGAATGTTGTTGATAAGAGTGTTTCTCAGAACTTCATAAATCTTCAAATGAATCAAAGAAATCGTAAAGCTCAGGGCCGAAGATATTCAAATGATGACAAAAGTTTTGCATTAGCTTTGCATTATTGTTCGCCTAAATCATACAAATTCATGCAAAAGCATTTTTCTTTGCCCAGCACCAGGTCATTAAGAAGCTGGTTACAAAATGCCCGAGTGGAACCTGGTGTTAATAAAATGGTTCTAAGCTTACTAGAAATTAAAGCTAAAAAAATGAAAAGGGAGGAGAAGGTTATTTCCTTGGTATTTGATGAAATTTCCATCAAGTCGTCTCTGTCATATGATCCTCAGAAGGATCAATTGGAGGGATATGAAGATTTTGGTGTAGATACTCCTGTACAGCCAATCACAGCTCCCATCCGCCAACAATGTAACCAGGCTATGGTATTTATGATTAAAGGTTTGTACCTCAATTATAAACAAATAATTGGGTACTTCTTATCAAACAATGCTATGGCAGGGCACTACATCAAAGAGCTGGTGCTATTTATTGTCAATCAACTTCAGGCAATCGGGTTAATTCCTAAAGCAGTTGTGTGTGATCAAGGAAGTAATAACATGAATGTGAGGAAACTTTTAGGTGTGACTGCAGAGAAGCCATTCATTGAGGTAAACGGTGAAAACATTTATTTTTTTCATGATCCTCCGCACTTGATTAAGTCAGTGAGAAACAATCTGAAAAAGTATGATTTTGTTTCTAGTGGTAAAGTTTGTAGTTGGTCTCACATAAGAGAATTTTATGCTAAGGACTCCAAAATGATTCCAAGGTTGGCTCCAAAGTTAACAAAGAAATGTATCACACTTCCCCCTTTTTCAAATATGAGGGTATGTTTAGCTACCAGGGTTCTCAGTCATTCTGTAGCTTCTGGAATACTAGTTCATGTATCATTCAATTCTTTGCCATCGAGTGCTGCACACACTGCAGAGTTTATAGAAATGTGTGACACATTGTGTGATATTTTTAATTCTTCCACTGTCAGTAGCCCCAAGGAGTATAGGAAACCTTTAAGCAATGAATCAAGGCATATGCAAAAACTGAATGAAATTTGTGACTGTCTCAAAAAACTGGAAGTACTGAATAACCGCAAAGGCAATCCTCTTTGCATTCAGGGTTGGGCAGACAATATTTCTGCATTGAAACTATTGTGGTCAGAATTACACAATGATTATGATTTCCGGTATTTGCTAACTAGGAGGATCACACAGGATTGCATTGAAAACATTTTTTCAATCATTAGATCAAAAGGAGGCAACAATGTAACCCCAGATGCAACAAAATTTCGCAGTGCCATAAAAAGTGTTATGGTAAATCAATTACTTTGTGCTTCTGACGACAGTAATTGTGAATCTGATGCTGCAAACTTTCTATTGACTCATAATGATGTGATGAAGAGTAATTTTGAAGCAAATGTCAGTGAAGAGTGTGACCTAAGTGATAAGGCAAATGATCATGACTATGATGTAATTCAAGAAAATGCTGACCACTATGTCATGGGCTGGGCCTGTAGCAAGTTTCCCCATGCTGAGTGTAGGAATGTAATATCATCTTATGATAATGATTCTAGTATGGGAAATTTGCACATAGAAATGAAGAAGTATGATGATAATTCCAAAATGCTATTTCCAAATGTGTGTGGTGGAAAGTTGTCTGCCAAAATGTCAGAGGCATTTGAAAATAGTTTTTGCCATTTTTTGTCAGAAAACACCCATGGGATAAAAAGCAAATTAACTGGTTATTTTCTATCAATTAGGCCTACTGACTCTAGTGAAGGTATCTGTGACAGCTGTATGAAATTACTGACTGACAAATATTTCAAAGTCCTTATTAAGGCATATGTGAATAGAACAAATGATTCATCAGTGAAAAATATCACTAAAAATATCAAGCTCAATAAGATATTACACGTGTAATTAACTTGTGGAAATCTGTAGGCTGCTTAAAACTAATCTGTAGGCTGCTTAAAACTTATCTGTAGGCTATCACACTGCTGTCATGAATTGACGATCAAATGTTTTAATGTGATTATACACGTATGTCATTCTTAACACTGCCCCTTTAGGATCAACATCCATCTCCCTTCCTTATATTATGCAACAATTAGTACGCAAAGGCCTTAAAATCTGTATTTCTTTGCGTTTTCGTAGTCAATAGTGTTATTCTTTAGTAGTTCGTTCGAGTAGTTGACTATTCGAACCGCTAGATGGTAGCATTGTGCGCTGTCGCCGCTGCTACGCGTGTTAAGTTGCGAGAGTTTCCACTATTATCATATTAAGCTATTTGCCTGTACCAACAAGGATGAACCAATCAATGTGAGGTGGTGGTATGAGTGTTTTTCACGATATCGGAAGGTGATACGCATGATAGCTTGGATATGCCGTTTCGTGAACAATTATTGTAAGAAAGACAATCACAAAAGGCGGAGAGATCTTTCAGTATCCGAATTTAATGATGCTGAAAAGATAGTGCTGAAATATATTCAGCGAGAAGCCAATGTTGATGTTGAGAGTCCTCGCATTTCATCTTTAAGACCCTATACTGATGAAGATGGAATTGTACGGATAAAAACCAAGATTACGCAACGAAAAGACAGAATTAACTTCAGATATCCTATTATTTTGCTGCAAATCATGAAGTTGTAAAGATGATGATCCTAGAGAAGCACGAAGAGATGTGTCATGTGGGTGCGCAAGGATTATTGAGTGCTCTTACAGAGAACTTTTGGATACTTGGAGGACGTAGGACTGTGTTGAGTTGTCCTGCAACTCAAGGTGGGAGGATGTTAAGTTTTGTCTGTAGGCTACTCTTTGCAATATTTGATTTTCGAATGTCGATTGTTTTCATAGTAGGCCCTAGGTAAAATGGCATCCTGCAGAAGTATTAATAAATTGTACCTTTGAATTGATATCTTCTCCTTATAGAAAATAAGATAAGAACCTGCGATACACCGGTGAGTGTAATACTAACACTCATAGTATATTGATATATTTAACGGTTTGCCCAGCGTAAGCTTAAAAAGTGCACGGACGCCAGGTTTTCTTTTCGACTTTTTCACTGAAATCGTTACTGCTTGTCTTCCTTTGATCATCAATAAATTATTTTCTACCGAAACCTTCCTCGAGATATCCTTTACAGAAGGTGAAAACCGCATCAAAATCCATCCAGTGGTTCTCGAGATTACCCGTGACCTCCAAGAATCGGGGACTTTGTTATACTAATTGTAAGTAGAGATAGAGTGCATGTGACGGTTGTAACATCGCTGTGAGAGGTTGCACGGAACTTACATTCCAGTACTTGTGTGTTAAGCTCCAGATTGACTAACGTGCCAAAGAGACTTTGTTTTTTTAGGTTAAGTTAAATATAAGTTCAATTGACGGTTGTAAACAACTTCGCTATGTTTTGTTGTAGCTTGAAAATGATCTACCGATCGAAACGATGCTGACAATAAAGTTTTGATAAACAAGGTGAGACCAAGTTTGTCGGTTATTTGGCGAAATTAGATTCATATCAATAATTATCTACACACCGACGATATTAAATTCATTGAACTAATTTGTAAGATTTTAGTTGAATTATGGAAGTGAAACTCGTGTTCACAATTGATAAGGTTATGATCGTTATGTAACGTGTATATAAACGTATATTATGTATAAGGGTTAACGATGGCGCCCGATAAGAATTCTACGATAGTTCTTGGTGTACATATAATGGATAGGAAGATATCTGATATTATTCTATGTATAGATTAACCACGACTATGCTTTCAGCTTTTCATATTTGAATTCAAGTTCATGATTTTCATTTTTTTTAATGATTTATAATCTCCGATGTCGAAAATTTAAATGCAGCTGATTTTTATAAATGCATTTGGCATTCATTGAGGATGGTTTTGGTCGTGAAGATGTTACGAGCGCAGGAGATGTTTTTTTTTATAGCTGAAGCTGTGAAGTTCGACAGTTTTTTTTGTATCGCTATTTTTGAATAAATTTCCGAACACGAGTTTTTAGATTTTTTTATTATCTCTTGTTGTTAACATAGTACAATGTAGGAGTGTTGTTTCTATCCTATTTGTCTTGCATTTCTTTCAGTGGTTCATCTAGCCGGGGGCCATGAAGATTCTGCGATCCTGCCCATCTTGGATTCTGACAAATAGCGTTGATAGAAAGGCACTGTAATTCGGCGAGATCTCGAAAGTAGCTATTACAGTGCCATAGTGTGGACGTTAGTCTTCTATACTCGCTTGACCGTTTGCCACCTTTCTCCATCTTTATGTGGAGATGATAGTGGAGGAGAGCACACCTCGATCTTTATATCTCCATCCGTGGACGAAGATGTTGGAGGGTACACTCTCTTTTGTGGCGCGCAGCATTCGTTGGACTTTACCTCTCTCGCTCTTGGAGCGGTGGCGGTGGACTTTCTTCCGGTCTGAAGACTGGGTGCCAGTCCCCGACACATCGCGATTTTTCTTATTGGTGGGTCTGCGGTGACGTTTAGTTGTGTCAGCTGGTGTTGTCTTCCCCTCAGACGCCTGGGCGACATGCTCCTGGGGACTTTCAGCCTTGGCCGCAGATCTTTCCGGCTTGTCCTCCTTGCTAACAGGTTTGGTGTCTGCTGATTTGCTCCTTTAATGGTCGTGGGAGCGGAAGGGCCAGCAGAGACCGGAGCCACCCAATCAGCCGGAGGGAGAGATAAATGGCTGAGAACCGTCTCTCTCTTCTCTACTATATCCTTTTCCATTTCAGATGGACTGGATGATGGTCCAGGCTCGGTCGGCGATGTCTTCTTGCCTCCTTTAGCTGGGGAAGACTTCTTTGCCATCCGTTTCGGGGTCTCCTCTTCTCCGATGGCGCCGTTTTAGGTGCTTTGACCGACGCCATTTTATCGGTGGCCGAAGAAGGAACGGAGACCTTATTCGGTCTAACAGATTTCACTGAAACGACGAAGGGTGATTTTAAAACAGTTGTGAAGTAAATAGGTCGAGGGTGCTGAACTCGGAACAGAAACGGCAGGGATGACTGAGGGCATCGCTGTAGATGCAACCGATATGTGAAACTTGGGAACATTGGTATCACTCTACCTCTTCCGAAGGTGTGATATGATAGCCTATCAAGCGTCCGGATTTCCTGGATCTTTGCTTCTTAAATGAACTCAGGGCATAAATCGAGCAGTGACTTCCTGGCGGGTAGGACATATTGGGGAGGCGTACACCTCTCACCACACTCTCTACAAACGGCCTTGGCAGTGCACTTGGTAGAAACATGCCCGAATATCTGGCATTGATAGCAGCGCATAAGTGGACGGATGTACGGTGGAACATCGCAATGATACGATGTGGCCTTCTCCTGCTTAAGTACTTCACCCTCAAAGTGGAGAATGAAAGCGCCGGTATCGACACTGTATTCTGCAATCTTTAGGGTATTGCGTAATATTAGTGACGCCACCCTTCTCCAGATCCCGCAAAAATGCCTTATAGCTGTTTAGAATGTGGTCGCGATGGAATATACTCCCGAAAAGTGCTCCAAATTTCCCCTCGATTTCTTGTGAAAATATAATCGTTTTCAGTCATTAAGGTTTTAAGGAGCGGAAATAAGAAGTCATTTGCCCCTCTTAACATGAATTAAAGTATGCAAATTTAGAATGAAATTAAGAATTTAGAGGTGGACACTTAAAATGAAAAGATTGAAAATCAATAAAACAAAGACAAAAAAAGCAAAAACAAAAAACCTAATAATTATAATAATAAACGAAAATTACGGAAAAAGAAAAATTCAGAATTCAAAAAAGAGCAAGTCTTTAAGTCAATATTCACTTGTAAATTTAGATTGCTGGCCCTAACCTACTCTCACTTATAAAGCGGATGACGAGATCAGCAGACACCACGTCATAGGCTAATATAAGTTTGAGTGTCATCTGCAAACTAAGGTTTCTTCGTAAGTCAGAAAGATCCACACACTCTGTTAAAATGTGGGCCACGGTGAAAACTGCTCCAAAGGTACAAAGTGGGGGGGGGGGGGGGTCTTCCCTTCTCATTAGGTACGAGTGGGTGGATCTTGTATGACCTATCCTTAGCCTAATTAACAAGAAATGAACATCTGCCTGAATCAATACTATACTGTATAGTATTAATAATAATATCGTATGGCCTCGGATGCCTGGTGCAAGCTTTGTTAATTGAGACCCAGAGGGTAGCTTGCATGTCGAATTTCGTCGTTCCTTTGAACGCTATGAAAGTCAAGGAGGTTAGATAGATATCTAAACTCCTTGACACTACAGCGCTTTCAAGTAGAGAATGGAGGAACTTTGTGTTGGCGGAAAATCCCGAGATTAATTTTGCCATTGAACACGGCCTACTGAATTCAAATGGGTTCTTTAACATGCCAACAACGTATGACATGAGTGTCGTGATTTTTGTCGCCTTTCAAAAATCACTAACCATGGCCAGGAGCGAACCTGCAATCTTGGGGTTGGTAGTCCGACACTATAACCACGCACCCACCGTGGCAAGCTTGTATAGTATTGATTCAGGCAGATGTTCATTTCTTGTTAATAACTATTCTAACATATCAATACGGAACCACCATGAGTCATTTAAATAATGCTATCCTTAGCCTAGACAAAATGACTGAATCCCTCCGTGACCGGAAATAGCTCCGCCACACGCGAGTAGTTCCCTTGATCGCTCTCAGTTTACTGGGCAGTGGGTCAGCTAGCCACTGACTCTCCCAAAATGCCAGTACTTTTCGGCGTAACTGAGAGCGAATATCTCTAGGGGGTACCTCCATTGGTCGAGGTGGTAGTGATACCGCCTCATTTGCAGCTTGATCCGCTAACTCATTTCCCGCAATTCCCATGTGGCTTGGAAGCCACAGAAAGGCGATTCGAGTGTCAGCGCGGCACAACCCGGCTAGTATGTCGTGGATTCGCTGCACTAATATAAGGGGTGTTGCGGGAATTAAGTAGCAATTGACTGCAACGAACTCAAAAGTGTCGGTACACACGAGAAAGTGGATTCGTGCAAACTGCAGAGCTGCATAGATGGCAGCGAGCTCCCGTATTAAAGACACTACAGGCCTCTGGCAGAGAGATTTTGGTATTTACACCATCAATAACGTAATCGCAACCCACCTTCTCATCCACCTTCGAACCATCCGTGTAGAGAATGCCAGCGTCCGGAAATTGGTGAACTATGCTGTGGAACTGCCTACGGTAAACGGAGGCATCCGTGTTCACCTTAGGTGTAGATCTAACCGAATTTCTGGACGCCGGAATTGCCACGGAGGCACCTCGCTACGTGTTCGGATCATACAGGGGCCTACAGCCACTCCTAATTCATTACACAAACTATCGAGTCTAGTACCAAAGGGCCGGGTGGCGCGAGGCTGGTTGGCGTACCTCTGGTCGTATTGGGTACTGAAGAGAGCTCGATAGCTGGGATGTTGCTGCATTTGACGCACCTCTATACGTAAGAGGTGGAACACCCGATTAGGCAGTAGGCTGGGAAGCGGACTGGTCCAGAAGGCACCGGTAGCCAGCCTAACGCCAATATTACGAGGTAGCGAGGAGACCTATCTAATTAATGGTGTGGTTTACACCCTGGATATTATACGATAATTTAGAGACGGGTTTTTCGAGGAGCCACACTGTGATGACCTCATCCGCTGAATCTTCGACCCCGAATCCTACTGCCTATCCTAATAATGGCCATCGATGTGGGCGCCATTCAGCCAACGCAAGACCTACCTGCTGGTAGTAAGTATATGTTGGGGTCCCAGTGCCTAAAACAGGCACATAAATAACAAATACTAACCCCTGGCACTACAGCCCATGAAGTTCCTCGGCCTGCAGACATTGGGTTAGGGCATCTGGTCCCCTCGGTCAATAATCTTGGTTTTCGTGACCGGGGGCGCTGCTCACTGTCAGACAGCTACTCAATTGTCCTTACGAGGCTGAGTGCACCCCTTTCCAACCCTCACGCCAGTTTCTAAAATCCCTGATGGAGCCGGGAATCGAACCCGGGGCCTCCGGGTGAGAGGTAGGCACGCTACCCCAACACCACGGGGCCGGCTGAACATACACAGTGATCTATATGGATTAGTCATAAAGCGTTCGGCCTTCGTTGTATGGCGGATACCACCGAGAAGGGACAGGGCGCACCCACCTGACGGGATGGGGTATACCGTTCAAGCTTACTGGCCAGATGGCCAAGTTAGTGGCAGGCATGTTTATTCAAAGGGTCAAACAAAAAATGGGGCCTGAAAATCGAAATCGATCTTTTAAAAATGCCATCTCAGTCGGCTTTTACGACAGGTGATACCGTGGATGAATTCTGCCCTCCCCATCCACAGGGGCTTTCCAAATTGAAATACGTTATGTCGTTCTGTCACGCCAACCCGTTTAGTCGCCGCCTACGGTAATCAGGGCGTACTTAGGTGTATTCTATCCCCCCACTCACAGGTATTGCTGTACATCTTTTAGTAAATACATGGTGGCCACTACTCCTGGAAAACCTGGAAATCCTGGAAAACTCCTGGAAAACTCCAGGAAAATGACGAAAAATTTGAAAACTCCTGGAAAATAGCCACTGTTAATTAATTATAAAAATCTTTCCATCTTAAATCATACTCCCGCTGCAGTTTTGGGTGAGCACTCTATCGTTAACGAAAGAAATGTCCTCAGGCTACCTGTTTCAGTGTGGGAGAACACGCGATAGTATTTTTGTAAACATATTGAGTATGGACAACTTCACCGCAATAAAATTGCAGGCGGCATTCTTTTCTCTTTTTTTAAGCGGATATTTGAGTCACAAAGGTTTTTTTTAAACAACAATTAAATCATTTGTGTGTAGGCTTGCGTATCAATAACGTTGGTTGGTTCTTAAGTTTAAGGGCTGCGACAGCGCGGTCATGTAGCTCCGTGTACTTTGGGTGTGTGTAGAATCTGTCTGATAACCGGTGTTAATTGTGATGACTGTATTAGTGTGTGTTATCTGTTTTTTAATTCAAGTAAGGACTGCAGACTTTTGAATTTCTCAAATAGTTCCTACTTTTGCCGCCAAACGCCACTGTCAACGACTACTAGTGAAAATCCACAGCCTGCTTCCAGTCTCCGACCGGGTCAGGAATGGAATGAATGAAGCCCCTAACTAGCGGCGAGGATATGAACTGTGCCGGCTGCCGAGGCCCGACGCACTCCTCTGGGGCAATGATTAAATGAATGACAGATGAAATGAAATGATAGTGGAGAGTGTTGCTGGAATGAAATTGTGACAGGGAAAACCGGAGTACCCGGAGAAAAACCTGTCTGCCTCCGTTTTGTCCAGCACAGATCTCACATGGAGTGACCGGGATTTGAACCACGGACCCAGCGGTGAGAGGCAGGCGTGCTGCCGCCTAAGCCACGGAGGCTTGTGTCAACGACTACTAGTACAGAACTTAATTACCAGACGCCACCGCAGTCGGCTCTTGGCAACGAACGTAGGAACCTAAGAGCGTTGTTTACATTGTTAACCTATACAATTTAGCTTCACACAGGTGTAATTAGTGGAAGGTTCTTTAACATACCATAAATCTATGACATGGGACCGCCGGCTTTACTTCCCCTCCGAAGGAAGGCATACTGAGGGATTTTTAACGCCCTTAAAATATCCGACGACTTCGGCCGGATTTGAACCCACGATCTTGGGCATAGAAGCTCGGCATGCTACCGACTACGCCACCGAAGCCGCCTTATCAATAACGTAATCACCACTAATTTTTGTCAACATCTGTATAAGTAAACCAAACACAACTGCTTTATTTTGGTCTTGAAGTAGGCAGCCGATAAAGCCCCCCCCCCCCCCCTCGGGACTCGCGCTTATTTTTAAGTCTGGAAAAATGAGAATTACTCCTGGAAAATTCCTGGAAAACTCCTGGAAAATCGTTAACTGATTTGAGTGGCCACCATGTAAATATTTTATGAGAGCTTATTGTTGAAGTTATGATATTAGTGTTAGGTTGTCTTAGTTGGCTTTCAAGTAAAAGATAAATATTGGAGACGACGCAATCTTTAATTAGCCGTATTTCAATTAGTTATTTTGGTAGGATTCGGCAATTAATCGATCCACTTAACGGATCTGGCAGTAGGATCAATGTCCTTATACTAAACACAAAACAACTCTGAACATGGTCTCTTCGAATAGCGTGTTCACTGCTGAGACAAGTGGGAGAAAGTTAGGGAATAGACTATTCTACAGTGGCAGTACACACGCTGCCTTTTCATCAAAAGACTCACCGAATTTAAATGCATGTGTGAGACGGAAAGCCTAATCCTACTATTACCCATGCATTCTTACAGTTACTACATGAGGTAGTTATAGCAATATTTTCTGTAATAAGTCATAGTAAATTTATTCGGCAACGTAGTATTCACCCCATACGAGGAAAGTGTTATCATTTCACGTGATTTAATCTTTACCGCTTGCTCGTCCAACGAGAAATAATGGTCCTGGTGTAGATTTGTGACGCCAGCATTGTAAATCTGTTTGCAAAGGATCTTCATGTACAATGACGCATGAATTTCAAGACTCAACAGACCTGCTCCGAGTTAGCGTGTCACAAGTCGCAGTAGTTAAAACGGACGTAAAACCAATAACATTATTTTGGTTGGTTGGTTCCTTAGTTTAGGGGCTGCGGTAACGCGGTCATGTAGCCCCACGTACTTTGGGTGTGTGTAGAATTTGTCTCATAACTGGTGTTACGAAATTGTGATGGCTGTATGAGTGTGTGTTATCAGTGATTCAGGTAGAATGACAGCCGACGATCAATTTTTTCAAGTACTGTAGTTCCTACTTTCGCTACCAAATGCAACCGACCACGACACCTAACTACGGACTTGGCTACTAGATGCCATTGCAGCCAGCACCTGGCGACGAACGTTGGAACTAATATAGCGTTATCGAACTAACCTACAAATTTTAGCTTCCACAAGTACTTCGTACGAAGGCATACTGAGAAATTTTTAATGCTCTTAAAAAATACGACGACTTCGGCCGGGTCTATAAGTGGGCGATTGAAAATAAAATGAAAATAAACACAAGAAAATGTAGTCTAATAAAAATAGGGAAAATGCGAAGGCAAGATTGTCAATATAACATTGGCTGGGAAATACTTGTAGATGAAGATTCTTGCAAATATTTGGGCGTTCACGTAATAAATGATATGAAATGGAGTAGTCATATAGGATGTGTAGTTTCTAAAGCTTACAAATCCCTGCACTTTGTAATGAGGGTATTAAAAGGAAGTAGTACCTCTGCTAAAGAATTAGGATATTTGTCACTTGTAAGATCTATTCTGGAATACGCCTCGGCGGTTTGGGATCCATATCAAGTAGGGCTCATAACTGAGTTGGAAATGGTACAAAGAAAGGCCGCTAGATTTGTGCTCAGTGACTTTAAATCCCAGGAGCAGTGTGAGCCGTATGTTAAAGAAACTTGGGTGGAAATCACTTGAGGCTAGGAGGATGAAATCTAGACTCTGCGTTATGTACAACACGTATACAAATCAACCAGCATGGGGTGAGCTTAGCAAACGTATGGGAAAGCCCACTTACATGGGTAGGAGCGATCACCCTTTCTAAGTTAAGGGCCGACCACAGCGAACAAATTATGGTAAATATTCTTTCGTAAACCGTGCCATTGATAACTGGAACTCTCTACCTGCCGCAGTCTTAGAGCCTTTTCCCAAACATATAGGTGTGTTTAAGAAAAGACTGACTATTTGTGTAAATACTCCAGTTTAATTGTTAGTGAATTGTTATGTACAGTTATTTATTTGTTATGCATATCTAATTTCCACCGGGGGACACACCCCCAATTGCAAATAAACGAATGAATGAATGAATGACCCCGCGAACTTGGTCACAGGAGCTCAGTATGCTACCAACTACGCCATCGAAGCCGCCAATAACATTATACTAGGTATTATTAACTCCTTAAGTTACGTGAATGCATAAATACGAGAGCACTATCGTCTACCTGATATTGAAAATCTCTGAATCAAAACATTGTAATTCACCTGTATTACAGCATTAAACACTACTGTCGACCAAAGTATTATGTGCACTCGAGTTTGAAGGTTGTTTGTGAAGTAACCAATAGACTTACATAAAATCCAATAACATCATCATTTTCGCCGTTCTATTCTACGTTAGTTCATGTAGGTTTGGAATTTTTAATTTATATTTTAATATTTTTTATCGCAGTTGGAACACAAAATGTGCCCGTTTTTAAGCGTGTTTCAACCATGCGTCACTTTTAAGAATTATTATCCCAAAACCCCGTCATCAGATCGAATGCAAATTTTAACACAATATACATTGGAATGTTGTATAACTGGTTTATTAATTTCAAAATTTTGTGTGTCCAAGAAACAAAGTTATCATTTTTGTAAGGTAACTTTTTCTCGGCTCGGGGTGGTTGGAAAATATAGCTCTTGGTCGCGTTGTAATCCTTATAAGTGTAAGAGAGGGCCAAGAGCCCTAACTGCGCCACCAATAAAGGCAATAATAATAATAATAATAATACATCAAGAAGTTATGCTGTATGACTGTGAAATACGTAAATTAATTCACTTATTTTATATCGGTTTGTATTTGTTCGTGGAAATAAGGCATGATACACCAGCCGGCCGCTCCGGGGTAAGCTGTGCAGCGTTGCTGAGATGGAGCCCATCACTGCCGAGCGAGGTGAGGTCGTATTTCCCCGTTCAAATATAAACCGATATAAAATAAGTGAATTAATTTACGTATTTTAAAGTCATACAGCATAACTTTTTGATGTATAACGATTACAACGCGACCAATAACTACATATTCCAACCACCCCAAGCCGAGAAAACGTTACCTTACTCAAATGATAACAACTTTGTTTCTTGGACACGCAAAATTTTGAAATTAATAAACCAGTTATACAACATTCCAATGTATATTGTGTTAAAATTTGGATTCGATCTGATGACGGGTTTGTGAGATAATAATTCCTAAATGTGACGCATGGTTGAAACACGCTTAAAAACGGGCACTTTTTGTGTTCCAACTGCGATAAAAAATATTAAAATATAAACTGAAAATTCCAAACCTACATGAACTCACGTAAAATAGAACGACGAAAATGATGATGTTATTGGATTTTATGTATGTCTATTGGTTACGTCACAAACAACCTTCAAACTCGAGTACACATAATACTTTGGTCGACAGGTAGTCACTCATTCAATACTAACTTACCCAACATGACAATACACTTGGGTAGCTTCTAACAAAACATAAATGGTAATTACAACTTCCACTAATCAATCTTTTAATAATATACTCCAACACTTCCTCACAAATTTACTTATTCCTAACTTTATTCCTCTATGTGCAACCAGTAGATCAATTACTTTTAATTATTGTAGATCAAAATATAATATCTTTCAGGAGCATATACAAACAACTATATATTCGATAAATAACGAAAGTTATTCGTTGGCGGTTATTTATTAAGTTATGTAGAGTTACTAGAAATTGCTCAAGAAGGTTATATAGAAAGCTATGAATGGCAACGGACAATGCATGCATTTACAACTTAATACGAATATAACTTAATTGAAAGATATGCGCGAATATTATTAATATAGTGTTATTGGAAGTTTTTATAATATAAATATGTTAACGAATTCACTTCACATGCATTTACTGGGAACTGAACCCAGTTCGCCTTGGTGAGAGACAAACAGCTTGACCATATTACCACCACACCCCTCAATTTCTGAGATATTGAGAATCTGTGAAATATTTTGCATGCCCGCCATGTTGGATTGTATATAAGCCATAGAGTTAAATCCAGTAGATGGAGATAATTGTAATTGTTTCTTATACAAACTTTCTCGACCGTTGGCTTAGGACGCCAAGAAATAAAAATTACTTTGCAATTTTGAGCACTCGCCATCTTCCAAGTCTTTCCTTACAATTGAATTGAATTAGACAGCTATAATAAGCCTTGTTTTACGATTTACCATGTCATGTTTCACTGCGCTTGGAAGATAAGTCGCGATGAAAGCTCGTTTAAAAATGTTAACTTTGCATAGCCGCCATGTTGGTTTAGTGCTTATCAGGTTATTGAAAATCAGAGAGGTGAACTTAAGTAGCCTCCATCACTGTACAACATTTCAGATTGATTGCAGTAAGAGTTGTTATTGAATGCCAGTGGAATATTTTGCGTGGCCGCCATGTTCGATTCGTGCTGGTTATAAAAATTTAAAAGACACGGTTGAGGTCGGATGCGGTAGTTTTAAGTACTTACAAACTTGCATTGAAATCACTTCAGCTGTTTTGCTGCAAAATGTATAATGGATTCCGGATTTTCAAATCCACTTCTGACTTTGGACTCACTTTTTTTCAAAACTACATTATGGCACTTGGATCTAATCTACATAACTACACAGTGAGGTTCCACTGCATTACGATTTGACAAAATTACATGCTCTGCAATATACCTGAAGTTACTGCCTTTCGACTTTTACAGGAATCTGCCTTCCCTGATGGGTCTTCTTTAAGAGAGGTAGTTTTTCGATTCGATGAGCAACCTGCCGGTCGAGCTGTATCACCATCGACAAAGGGTGAAATTGATGCCTGTCCACCACATTTATGACAAGTACAACAATCGCAGGTGAAGGGTAAAGATGAAGTTGGTGTTCTTTGATATTCACCACAAACTGTCCTATTTGGCGCGCCTACTTTCGAAGGAGTTGAGCCTTCGTCTAGCTTGCTCTCACTAGTGATGGCCATCCTGGATGTTTGCGTTTCTGTATGTGTTTTAATTTTCGCCTGTGAAGATGATTTGTTATCCTTAGTCTTTTTGGACTTGGAATCTTTAACTTTGGTAAAAGAAGTTTTTTTTTTCGTCCCATACTTACTTTTATTCTTTCTTTTATCCTTACTTTTTCTTTTTATGTCTGTTTGAGATTTGGACCGTTGCCTCGTTGAATGTTCTGAGGGTGTTCTGGAGGAGAAGGAGGAGTCTCGACTTTTTGAAGGACGTGAACACGTTCCTTCTGAGGGTCTTTGTTGAGTATTGGAAGAACACTTTTTTCCCTGCTCTTGTATCACTGAAGCTCCTGCGGGTTTGCTGCAAGAACATGAAGAGGGCTCCGATATGTATCGTTGACATTTGATACAACATTTACACGTTCCTTTTTGCTCTTGTGCCTCTAAAGCTTCTGAAGGTGTTCGTTGAGATTTAGAGAAACATGGACACGTTCCTTTCCGCTCTTGTGTCACTGAAGCTACTGAAGGTGTTCGTTGAGATTTAGAAGAACAGATACACGTTCCTTTCCGCTCTTGTATCACTGATGATTCTGAGGGTATTCTATAGGTGTGTGGAGAGGGTTCTGAAGAGTCTCGTTTACTTTTGTCAGAGCATGCACGCGTTCCTTTTTGCTCTTGTATCGTTGAAGCTTTTGAAGGTGTTCGTTGAGATTTGGAAGAACACGGACACGTTCCTTTTCGCTCTTGTATCGCTGAAACTTCTGAAGGCGTTGGTTGAAACGCTTCTTTTCGCTCTTGTGTCGCAGGTATCGCTGAAACTTCTGAGGGTGTTCCGGAGGCACATGACGAGAGCCCCGAAGTGGAAGTGTTTCTCGAAGTACCGACGGAAGGTCCCTGACTTGCCGGGGTCTCCGATGGAGCTGAGAAGCTGTCTGGTCCTTCTGTCAAACAAACAAAAATCATTTTAATGATAAACCTCAAGTTCAGAGTATGCTGAACTGCTACAGTCAGCACAATGACACAGACTAAGAGGCAAATTTCACATTCACCAAAGAGCACATGGATAATGGCAAAGGTGTCCCGAAGTCCGTACATGAAATCAAGTACAATTAATGCATTTTACATTGACAAATGTATTTCAGTTGAAGATAAGTAGTATAGCTTTCAAGTATTCTGTAATTGCGGAAGAAAAATTGGAACATCAGGTGATATGGGATCCGGCAAATCACATGGCTATAAAGAGAACGCGGATTTCTTAAATATTCAGCCGTGGAGTTATGAGAACTGAAAATCTGTGAAATACTAATCACAGGAGGCAATACCTACTAAAACTGACCAGTACGAGTAATAATGAGACAAACATCACAAGTAGTAATAAAACAATTAAACTTTCGCACCAAAATCACCCTTCTGCTTTGTATTTTGTTTACGTGCTTTCTTGTTGTTGATTTATTTTGGAGCTTCATGCCATTGTGGTCTTATAGTCCCGTTTACATAGGCGTGTGTGTAATTTATCTGATAACCTATGTTATAGTGATGGCTGTATTAGTGTGTAAAGATTTGAAGCCATTCTTTCAGTGTTGACTCGATAAACTGTTATTTGTATCTCTTTAGTCGGACAACACGAGTTCGCCCAATGACTGGGCAGGGTACAAAAGTATAAATATGAAAAATTAATATGTATTAGTTACCTACCATAATTAAAATGGGGCAATTTAGGATTACGCGTTACGACATTCAAGTGGCTATCATCAGATCCTGATCACTGTGTTTGAGGTTTAAATTGTTTTACTAATATATTTCACTACTATTGTAGCTTGTATTTGGTGTTTATAATACGATTCGCAATTTGAAACTCGTTATACGTTATGTTTGTTATTGTCTTAAAGGTTTTATGAATTTCGTGAGTAAAGGTGTATATGCACGTGTATAAATGTAGAATAACACAATGTAATAATACGTAAATGCGCTATACGATTTACTATTTGTTTAATACATCTATCTACCTTGATCATAACTAATAAATATTCTTAAAACAAGCATGCACTAGAAAACTCTTATTTGTAATGTTTACTCATCTTAGTAAACACAGCAGTGTTATCTTGTCGCCCGGCTCTCCATTACTGGCGAGACGAGCTGGGCCCACCTTAGTCTGCTTGATGTCATGCGCGACATTTGTTTTCGGAAGTTATAAGTGAGATTGGAATGAATTATCGTTGTAACTGAACCGAACTGACTGAGGTTGGAATGACTTATAGAAAATCGTTTGTTATGGATTCTGGAACTGTTTTCATTACTATCGCAGCCCATTTAAGCAGTCTGCTACAGCAAAGGCACCTGCCCATTTTGTCTGCCACCCGGTCTATTAGATGGTTAAGTTATAGGATCCTGCGAACCTAGATTAAGGTCTTGGTTTGTTGAAAATAGACACATGATGCATCCTCCTCCTATAACATATTTCCCAATTATCCCTCCCCGTATGCATTCATTGCCTCATTTTTATGAATCATCATCATCATCATCATCATCATTATATTTAAAACACTACGGTGTTTTTTGTTACCACGAGATTTTGAAAACGGCTTAACCGATTGGCTTCGTAAGGCATTCTAACGAAATCTCTTGGCATGCAGATTTGCAGAGTGTCTTTTTAAAGGAAAATATATGTTAGGGTATATTTTTAAATGATTAAAGAAATATGTAATATTTGTCAGTCCCGCGCATGCGCACAATGGCCTTTTTCAACAAGGCAAATGGCGCTTCCGGCCGCGTCTAACTGAGATCTTTATTTATGAGAATTAAAAAGGGTCTCCAATATTGTTAATCATGTTTTTACAATATACATTGAAATAGATTTAGAAAATAAGCGAAGTATTGAAGGACTTACACTACTAGTCCAGTCAATAGAGGCTCAAAAAGGGGGTTCACCTTACATCAGATGCGGGATCGTTTTTTATATTTTGATGTTGTTTAGGACCATTAGGTAGTTATTAATCCAAGTTTCCGTCATCCTCCCCCCCCCCCCCTCTTGCTTCGTCCGCCATCTTGAGAAAACTGTCAGAAATCGGCACTTTTTTCAGTTTTTGGCCTCTAGCTCTTTCCCAGTTAATTTGTTTGAACATGTCTAAATAAGAAAACGTAGATTACTAAATTTGCAACAACTTTAATTTGGAAGGTTTTTTGTAGGACCAAGCGTATTCGAGCTACGAGAAGGCGAAAAAGGGCGAAAATTGGCGATTCGGCATATTTTTCACTTTTGCGCCACTTTCCAACGCAAAAACAGGGAGAAAACTTGATTTCAGCAAAAAGTTTATTGAATAAAAGTTGTAGAGAATTTAATTTCCTTTGAAACTCCTGTATCAAAAAAACAATTACGAGCAATGGGTAGGAGTGGAGGTAAATTTAAGAAAACTATAGGAAATACGTTTTTTGCGATTCAGCTCTGGAACGCCGTGTTGGTGAAAGTTTTTCGTTTTCATTATATTACAACCATTTTTTGAACACAGCAGTGCATCTAAATATTATTTGAACCATTTTTGTATAAATGTAACCACACACATACACTCACACTCTCACACACACGCATACTGTTTTTGTTTTATTCAGTTGATGTTCGTACCTCCAGTGTTCACATCGGGTTTAATCAACGTGCTTGAAAAGAGTTTTCCTGTGGAGTGAGTTGTAGTGGTGAAGGATGGCTTCTTCATCTCAAACACCGGACAGTGAGTGCTTCATATGCGGGAAGAGTTTGGACGAGGGAGTTGTTATTACTGTGAAGAAGAAAGAGTTCAGACTCTATTAAGCGCAAGTGTTCGAAGGGGGCGAAACGACCACTGCCAGATTTTGAAGAAAAGAGATGAAATTAAAGTTCGCAATGCCTGCTCAAAGAATTACACCATTCCAAGACGGATAGACGTTGCTCTACGCTCAGAATCCCCTACACCTGGACCATCTGCAAAGCTAAGTTCAGTAAGTGAGGCGTTTATTTTCAAGGACCATTGCTTTCTATGTACGGAAAACATTGAAGAGGATTATATGAAAAAACAGAAAAAGCTCCCCTTGATTTCTCGAAATCCAGTTCGCTTGGTGGAGAAGATGGAGGTAAGGGACAACTTGTTGCTAGCAGCTCGGGCACGCGGGGATGAGGGGGCTCAACAAATAATTAATCGTGTTCCCCCAGACTTAGATCTTATTGCTGCTGACTGTCAGTACCACGATGCTTGTATGAAAAAGCTATACCGAGAGCTGGGGGAGGGGCAAGAGGATACAGAACACACCCCAGAGTTGATGAAGCAATGGAATGTGTTTATGCTTTTCTGGAAAGAAACAAAGAAGAATGCCAATTCTCATTTGATCAATTGATGGGGGCCCTTAAGGTATGATGTGAACTTGATCGGATAACAGTAAAATCCCGTTTGCTGAAAAAGTACGAGGATGACATCATGTTCGTTGAAACAGGCAATAAATCGACGGTCTGTTTCAAGAATACTGGTTATAAAATATTGAATGGCACTTGGTATGCCAATATAAAATCGAATCCTTAGGAAGAAAGAATGAGAGTGGTGGAAGCAGCTGCAGATATTCTTACAGAGGATATTCGCTCCCGTGTGTACAATACCATTGACTATCCACCCCCGGATAAATTTTTGAACAGTATCGAGTCAGACATTCCACCAGCGTTATTGACAATGGTCCAAACAATTGTGCTAAAAACAAACTAGGAAGTTAAGGAAAATGGAAGAGGATCAGTATTGCCATTTCCCATGCAATCAGCTCTGGTGTAGTTGGAAGTGAGAAGGTGAACTGCTACAAGGCTCAGCAAGTCGGTATGGATGGACTCTCAAGAACAGTGGGAACAACCTTCGGTGAAGTGTCCTTCAAAAAGAAGGACAAAGTGATATCTTTAGCAGCTGACAAGAACATCTTGAAATTTGGGGAGAAGAAGATTGCTGTGGACCCACTCACACTCTCTCACAGGATGTGCATAGCAAAAACAACCCAGACGACCTTGAGGAATACCTCTCCTATGAGCTTGCACCGTACCCTATGTCGTTGTTCAACGAGGATGTCATGCGCAAGGGCACAAAGTCTGCTTGATATGCAGCGTTCACACCCATAGATTTCGAGCTTCTCTCAAATCACCTCACTGTCGTCGATGGTGGGCATCTGCTCCACAAAGTGGTGTGGAATCGAAATTCGACTTTTGGAAAAATTTGTGTCGATTATATCAAGTACATCCACCAGCATTATGGGACAGTGGTGATGGTCATCTTCGACGGGTACCCAGACAATCTTCTGATGAGTACCAAGAATGCTGAAAGAGCAAGAAGGCGCAAGCTGAACGCCTCAGCAGATGTGATATTTGATGAAGCCACAGTCAACACAACTCCTCAAGACAAATTTCTGTCCAATAAGAGCAATAAAAACGATTTGTTGCCCTCCTCAGAACAACACTTGAAGCGTCCAACGTCATGAACAAGCAAGCTGAAGAGGATGCTGACGTGCTCATTGTGACCACTGCAACATCGATGGCTTCTACGTACGACGCTGTAATTATTGTGGGGGAAGACATCGATTTATTAGTAGCCATTCTCACTGGGACAGCAAATACGATGAACAACGTATACCTTAAAAAAACAGGAAGAGGCAATTCACCTGACGTCATGTACTCCCTCTCATCAGCGGGCTCAGCGGTCTAGCTGACAGCCTCTCACCAA
The DNA here is from genome assembly GCA_946902985.2 of Meconema thalassinum. Lineage (NCBI taxonomy): Eukaryota > Metazoa > Arthropoda > Insecta > Orthoptera > Tettigoniidae > Meconema > Meconema thalassinum. The sequence continues at coordinate 113,355,178 of OX336393.1, forward strand.
GGCGGTCCGGGTTCGATTCCCGGTCAATGCATGTGAGATTTTCGAAGTGAAATGCCATGTCCTGTGGTTCGGATTCCACGTAAAAAGGAGGTCCCGTGGCTCATGATCCCGAGATTAACGGTCACGTTAAACTACAAGCTTCCTTTTTTTCATAATTTATGTACGACTTCGCCGAGAACCTGCTGCTCATCCACGCCATCAGCGGGTGTGACACAACGTCAATCATTTATATATATATACACCGCGGACAGGCCAACAAGGACCACGCAAATATCACTTCTTTATAGGTCTAGTTTCCTTCTTTCTCTTCCAGAAGTCTTTCATCCTGGTCGACTGTGCAGCTCTTCTTTCAGCAGTCCATTCTCCTCTGTTGAGATTTTTCTTCTCCCCGACAAGAATTTTGAGACCAAAAATTTTTTTTCTGTACTCTATTCGATTTAGACAATCTTCTTCAGTAATTTTGAATTTTTGAAGTTCTTCTTTCATTTGTTTTACATAGCCTCCTTGTCCTTTATAGTTCCAGATTTTATCAAAAATTTGTTTGTTTAACCTTGAGCAATCCATGCGGACCATATGTCCGTAGAACTGAAGTCGCCGTTTTCTGATCATCACTTCAAGGTTGTCGATTTTACTATAAATTTCTGCATTCGATCTCAGTCTATAACCTTCCTGTGTTTTCCTAGGACCATAAATCCTTCTTAAAATTCTTCTTTCTATCTTGAGCAAATTCTCCATTCCGGTTATATTTGTAGTTTCCATGCCGTACAAGATGACTGGTCTAACAACAGTATTAAAATGTCGTAATTTTGCATTGATAGACAGGTTCTTTTTATTGTATATATTTTTTGTACAAAAATTTAATCTTTCCAATTTCCCTTTTTTGTTCTCGATTGCCAATTTATCCGTCCCATTGCTACTAATTATTTCTCCAAGATATTTAAATCGGTCAGTGACCCTGGTGCTCCCATAATTTGTTTTTATCATTTTCTTAGTGTATTTCTGATCACTTGTCATCATCTCTGTTTTTACCAACGAAATCTGTAAGCCCGCTTTTTCCGCCGTTTCTTTTAACTGATCAATTTGGTTAATAGCTTCTTGTTCTGATTCAGCAAACAACGCTACGTCGTCAGCAAATGCTAAACCTTTGACTCTGAGGTTCTTATTCTTTGTACCAATTTTAGCACTTGAATCGTTCTTCTCCCAAAACGTCCTCATGACTTTATCCAAGACCAAATTGAAAAGCAGTGGTGATAGACTGTCCCCTTGTCTTAGCCCAGTTTTTACCTCGAAGGGCTCGCTAACTTCATTTAAAAATTTGACTCTGGAAATCGTATTAGTTAATGTAAGTTTTATTAAATTTATGGTTTTTTGATCAACTTGGTATTCCTTCAATGTGTCAAAAACAGTATCCCTATCCACTGAATCATACGCTTTCTGAAAATCAACGAATGAGATAAAGATATTCTTTGGCCTGTTGTTGTAATATTTTAATATCAATTTTAAACTAAGAATTTGTTCTGCACACGATCTATTCCTTCTGAAACCTCCTTGGAACTCGCCAAGCTGTGGTTCGATCTGTGGTTCAAGTCTGTTTAAAAGTAATTTGGCAAATATTTTATATGTGACAGACAACAATGAGATCCCCCTATAACTATTGACATCAATTTTTGAGCCTTTTTTATGTAGTGGATGAATTAAGGCGATTAACCAGTCTTCTGGAATTGCTTCCTCAATCCAAATTTTCTGGAATAGATTTGTCGTCGCTATTAAAAATTCATCATCTACAAGCTTCCACATTTCTGCAATTATTCCATCCTTGCCTGAGGCTTTATTGTTTTTAAGTGAGTTGATAATACATTTAACTTCATTTACATCTGGGGGCGTAGAGTCAAAATTTTGTGTTGTAAATTTGAAACTCAACTTGTCTGTCGGTTTTGGACAATTTAACAACTTCTCAAAATACGCAGCCAAGATATCACAATTTTCCTTGTTGTTTAATGCTAGCGTACCATCTTCCCTTTTGAAATTTAAACTCGGCGCTGAATATCCAGTGATTGCATTCTTAAATGCTCTATAAAACAATCGGGTGTCATTTTTCTTAAAATTGTCGTCCATTTCCATTATTTGGTCCTTCATATATTTTCTTCGAATCGTTCTTAAAGTCTGGTGGGCCATTTTCCTTAATCTTTGTACTTCCTCTAAATTTTCTGGAGTCTTGTTCCCGTTCCACTTGTGCCAAGCACAATGTCTTTCTTTGATCACTCTTTCACATTGTTCATTCCACCAAGCATGTTTCCTATAAAAGTTCAACGGTGCAATTTCCTGAGCTGGTTCAAGAAGGTTATTAGTAACATCATTCCAATTGGTTGGTATTTTAAGTTTTCCTTGAAATTCTATCCTTTTTTCATTTGTAAGAACCTCTCTATTAATTTTCGGAATTTTAATTCTAGTTGTATTTTGTTTGCGTGTAAAAGGTATGAAATTCATCTTGATTTGAGAAAGGTAATGATCTGAAGTTACATTAATGGATTTTCTGACCTTGACATTTTGAATTTCTTTGAAACAATTTCGAGAGATAGCTACATGATCTAGTTGAAACTCACCCAGCAACGCATTTGGGGAGACCCATGTTTTCTTTTTACTTGGTTTTGCTTTAAAATGTGTGGACATAATCTTTAAGTTTAGATGTTCACAGAGTTTAACCAATCTCTCACCATTCCTGTTGGTTCTATTGTGAGCGGGATATTTACCTATTATATCAGAAAATTTTCTCTCAGATCCAAGCTGAGCATTGAAATCTCCAAGTAAAATTTTTACATGATTAGAAGGAATTTTGAGAATTTCGGCTTCTAACTCGTCCCAAAATTCATCAACTTTCTCTGGATTCGTTTTATTATCCTTATTTATAGGAGCATGGGCGTTGATTAGCGTGTATCTCTTATTGAGAGATTTTATAGTTAGAAAAGATAGTCTGGCATTCACACTTCTAAAAGCGATAACTGCGTCCAAAAATTTCTTGTTGACCATAAAAGCTGTTCCAAGATGTGGCATGTTCTTCATCACTCTCTTCCCAACTTTTCCTTTGAAAATTCGGAAGTTGTCAGATTCAAAGGTGTCCTCATCCAAGAACCTGGTCTCTTGAAGGGCTAATATTGTAATGTGTTGTCTATGAAGTTCTGTTGTTAGTTGTTTTAATTTTCCAACCTGAATTAAGGAATTCACATTGTATGTTCCAAAAAAATATTTTCTCATTTTCTTGAATCTTGAACTGTTCTTGTGGTGCTCCGATTCACCATAATGTAACCCTAAACTGCTAGGCACCCTGGAATCCGATTTACGCCTAGCATTGTCTTCAGGGTAATCATGACCAATAGAAGCTAAATCCATGATATTAAAGTAAATGTGGGTTGGACAAAGTCCAACGTTATACAACTAAGATTGTGAGTCCTAGAGGTTGCCTCAAGATGTGTTCTGGCTCTTATTTTACGGCTTAAGCCAACCCTCCTCCTTTCTCCGGGCTTGGGACCGGCAACAGAAACTACTGAGCTACTCAATCCACCCAGTAGATCCTGCAGGCGGAGTTGTCAATCATTTATGGATTCGGAAAAAACAATTTTTTTCCCTGTTTCGGAGCAATCCATTATTGTTGGAGATAAGTGATGTCTTCATGGACCCAGAAGCCACATTAGAGGACATCTCCAAAGCAGGAGAGCAAATATTGGTCGTCCTCCATGGTGGGGGGAAATCGACCAATCACTTTCTGACCTCCGACACACAAAATTTGCTGCCACCACGACAAATTTGAACCTGGAAAAGCTGCCCCCAATCTCCGATGCAGCGCGATATCACTCCTTGAGGATATACCACCAAGTGACGTCCTGGATGAGCAGGAAGAAAGACCCGTTCATCTTTGGCTGGACAAGAGGAAGCAGGGGCTTGATTCCGACAACAACCACCAGAGATGCTGCTCATCGTACCCTGCTGAAGACGGTATCATGCAGGTGTGTCACCGGCTGTTCCGCAGCCTGTGGATGAAGAAAAGCCGGTATGCATTGCTCCACTTTCTGCAAATTCTGCTGCGGTGGAAAGTCCTGCGACAACCGTCCTTTGATAGTCGCTGACGAGGAAGAGGAAAACATCGACGACCCGTCCATACCATTCGACGAAGACCCTGCCGAAGAGTAAACCCTCCCGACCCCCCTTGCGAAACGTCTCCGGTTACTGTAGCAACCCCCACCCCCCATCTATTTTTAAGTTTTTATTTCAGTGTGTTCATTATTCCCTAATAATTAATTTGTAAATAATTAATAGGCCTATATAAAACGCATTGTATTGTAATCTATATTTTGTAAATACACACTAACTTTCTTAAATGAATGTGTAACGAATTTGTTCTCTCCCATCTACTCATATTTATACAAAAAAATGGTTCAAATATTATTTAGATGCACTGCTGTGTTCAGAAAATAGTTGTAATATAATGAAGACGAAAAACTTTTACCAACACGGCGCTCCAGGGCTGAATCACAAAAAACTCATTTCCTCTAGGATTCTTAAATTTACCCCCACTCCTTCCCATTGCTCCTAATTGATTTTTTGATACATGAGTTTCAAAGAAAATTAAATTATCTGCAACTTTCATTCAATAAACTTTTTGCTGAGATCAATTCTTCTCCCTGTTTTTGCGATGGAAAGTGGAGCGAAAGAGAAAAATTCGTCGAATCACCAATTTTCGCCTTCTCGTAGCTCGAATACGCTTGGTCCTACAAAAAAAAACTTCCGAATCAAAGTTGTTGCAAATTTAGTAATCTACATTTTATTATTTGGACATATGTTCAAACAAATGAACTGGGAATGAGCTAGAGGCCAAAAACTGAAAAAGGGCCGATTTCTGACAGTTTTTTCAAGATGGCGGACGAAGCAAGGAGGGTAGGATGACGGAAACTTGGATTAATAACTACCTAAGGGTCCTAAACAACATAAAAAAATAAAAAACAATCCCGCATCTGATGTAGGGTGAAATTCGTTTATTGACTGGACTAGACAGGTTGAGTGTGTATACTGGTTAGGTACCTGAATATTGCATCGACACGTGATTGTCTGGATGGTTATGCATCGTCGAGAGGGTTCAAATCCCACCTATGATATGTTTTTATTTCCGTTTTCTTCCTTCTTACGATTGTTATTGCATTGTCGAAACATATTTAATTTTCATAATTCCCGTAAAGTAACGAACTCTCCGTTGCCATCCTTATATTTAAAACACCATGGTGTTTTTTTGTTACCACGAGATTTTGAGAACGACTTAACCGATTGGCTTCGTAAGGCATTCAAACGAAAGCTCTTGGCATGCAGATTTGCTGAGTGTTTTTTTTTAGGAAAATATATGTTAGGGTATATTTTTAAACGATTAAAGAAATATGTAATATTTGTCAGTCCCGCGCATGCTCACAATGGCCTTATTCAACAAGGAAATGGCGCTTCCGGCCGCGTCTAACTGAGATCTTTGTTTATGAGAATTAAAAACGGTCTCCAATATTGTTAATTATGTTTTTACAATATACATTGAAATAGATTTATAATATAAGCGAAGTATTGAAGGGCTTAAACTACAGGTTGAGTGTCTACAATATACATTGAAATAGATTTATAATATAAGCGAAGTATTGAAGGACTTAAACTACAGGTTGAGTGTGTTTGCTGGTTAGGTACCTGAATATTGCATCGACACGTGATTGCCTGAATGGCCGAGGGGCTATAGTCACAGTTCGAATTTTGTGTTATGCATCGTCGAGAGGGTTCGAATCCCACCTCAGACATGTAATTTTATTTCCCAATTATTCTTTCTTGCAATTGGTATTACATTGTCTTAACATATGTTACTTTTATTATTCCCGTAAGGTAAGGAATTCTCCACGATTTACGTTGCCATATACTTTTAAATTATTAAATAAAAATGGCCACAATCGCTTTCGCTATGAGAGACAATTGGCGAACATAATTCATTTGTTGGACTCAGACATTGTGTTCACTCAGCCCCGTCGACTTAGGTGTGGGAGTGTAACATTTTCTCTGATAACCTGTGTTAATGTGATGGCTGTATTGATGTGTGCATTTGTAATTAATGAAGGAAATGGGGAGTTGACAACCGAGGCTTTAAGTTAGGAACTATCCCGGCATTTGCCTGGAGTGGAAGTGGGAAGCCACGGGAAACCACATCCAAGATTTTTGAAATGGGAATCAAACCTTGCTCTTCTTAGTTTTGCCCTCAGACTAGAATTAAATTTCTTGTCAGAGCAGGGATCGAACCTGGAATCCAGGGCGATAGCTCAGAATGTAGCCTTAAGAGTGGGATTCCCTGTGTTAATACGATTTTCGACAAGCACTGAACATAATATACAGTAGTTCTAAAACTCCCTCCATTACGGTGGCTGGCGAAGTGAGTCTATGCTCATTCCAGTAGTTGGCGAAGTGATTCTATGCTCCCTTGCATAATTTACTGTCATGGAAATGCAAAGGATTGTACCTTCAACAGGTGATGCAAATGGATTATTTAGAGCAGTTTCATTCCGCTTGTTTCAAAATGAAGATCGTCATCCTGAGTTGGGTTTGCAAGAAAATTGCAAAAATTGCAAGGATTTTATTATTGGCGATCAGTCTCATCGCATTCTCATCAGCAACCAACTTGAGAATGGAAGTCTTTGAACTTCATTGTATAAGTGAATATTATTGTTTATATATTATCTTTTAGAGTACATAACAATGAGTCTAACCACGCTGTTGATTTCGGCAATGGAAGTATTATTTGCCATTTAATATTTGGCGGTTGCGTTGATGCCACTATAGTGTTATTTAATATGACGTTAATTTGGGGAGAAATGCTACTCTAAATAAACCCATTCGACGAAATGGAACATTGGCCACAAAAAAGTGGGAAATCGGAGAAAAATACGAAGCCACTTTTAAAATCCAATATAATTATGGCATTTCAGAAACAATTCCAGATACTATGCCGTTACAGTGTAGGGTCCTTGACGAACAAATGTAAACATTGTTCTGCACTGTATTTCTGTAGCGAGAAATCTACACTTGGTTACTTTGACCTTTGCTGTTGTAGTGGTAAAATTGATCTGACTAAATATAAAATATTTGACAAACTCCAACAATTTCTTTTCACTGGAGATGATATCTCAAGGAATTTTAGAGAGAATAATCGGCAGTACAATGCTATGTCCTTAGTTTCATTTGGTGTCAATGTTACTGTGCCTCATGCATACGGTCCATATTGTTTTAAAATGTATGGAATTGCACATCATCGCATTTCTTCGTTATATTCCAAAATTATAAGCGACGGTTTGTAGCCAGTTGTATTAGACTCCTCGAGTTCTTGAATTCCTTGGAATTAAATGATTTGCCTCCACATACTCCAAACGCTTGATCCATATTTATGCTGCTTAGAAATCTGAACGTTCCCCAATGGCTCCTAAATGCAACCAGATTGCTTGGATTTTGAAATAATAAGTGCAGTTAAAATTAGGCAGAGAAGTCTAATCCTTCGACTTGATTTAACACCATCCGATATAACACTATAATTTTCTTTTAAGAGGCAATATTTTCCAATTCGTTTGGCATACTTTATCACAATCAATAAAGCTCAAGGGGAAACTTTCGAACGTACAGGTCTCAATTTGCCTCATCAAGTTTTCAGTCATGGCCAGCAGTATTTTGCAATGTCGAGAGGGCAATCTTTTTGACGCCCTTATAGTTACAATAGAGCCAAAAAATAATCGTACACAGAATGTACAGTAGGCATATACCGGGTCATTATTTTATTTCCCGCATGTACGCGCCGCTAGGCCGGTGAAGGTGGCCTTGGCAGATGCGGCCGCTAGGCCGGTCAAGGTGGCCTTGGCGTTCTCCCCGTAATGAACACGTGCGCTGCGATCGGCAATGTTGCAAAAAGCTGTGAGTATCTCCGGCGTATTCAAGCTTGTGAAGTGCTAGTTGATTTGACCTAACATACAGTGCAGTCTCGGGGCAATTTTACAGTTTATGTGTTGCCTTAAAGTGATGTTCTCTATACAACAACGTGTATTCATTGTGCTTTGTTACGCGAAGTGATGTTTTCTATAGAACAACGTGTATTCATTGTGCTTTCTTATGCGAAGTATTCTTCTGTTAGAGAGTGCCGTTTTCGATTCATTCGCCGTGTGTCTAGAAACTTGTTTACGAGGTGCCAGGCATGCTTGCGAGCTGACGGACAACACTTTGAACATTTCTTGTAAAACCAGGTAAGTTTGTAGATAATTATTTTCACTAGAAATTGCTATTAAATGACTGTATGTTGATGCGAAGTAGTGGGGAGAAGTCGCGCACTTTTTACCGGCCAGCGAGCGGGTGTCAGCGCGAGAGCTTTCCGCGCCGTGATCGGTATCGGATGCGAGACTTAAATTGATGACCCTGTATAAGGAAATTCTTCAGTAAATATTTCCCATTGACCGTCATGTTTTGACGGGTTTCAACTAGTGTGAATTTATTTTATTTAGGAGCGCGAAAAGTGGTGGCCTTTCTAAAAAAATATATGTTCATTCAGATTCGCTGGATATATTTCTATGGATTCTTTAATGTCGAGAGCTTTTCCCTTTGTTTCGTAGTGTAGAATGTTCAAGTCTGTTTCTATGTTAGTGAAACAATGGTTGTTGTGTTTAATCGCATTTATGTTCTTTGTAACGTGTTCCAATGTTTCTTTCTCTTTGCCCGACATATTATAGCATTTCATCAGTCATCTTAGCATGTGAACAGATAAGTTATAAGCCTGATTTTGAATGTGGGTTTTTGTTACTTAAGTTGCTATTGTGTAAGTGTTTACTGAGTGAGTTGTATGTTTTGAAAGCTAATTATGTTCAGTCCTTGTTTCTTGAAGATATTCGTAATTTCATATGTGTTTTTATTCACAAAATTGAATCGTACGTACTTGTTTTCACTTTGGGTTGGTGAATTGTCCTCTTTTTTTCTTTCGTGGTTTTTCGTTGGTCAACCGTGTGGGGCGAAAAATTATTCTGTTGCCACTTGTTTTATCGTGTCGATTTCTTTATTGAAATTTCGTGTTGACATAGGTATGCTGTTTACCATCGATTTGATGCCTGCTAATTTGTGTGAATTTTGGTGGTTTGAACAGTTATCAATAGTGTGTGACGTTTGCGTCTTCTTACGCTACATGGAGTACGTTAAATTATGATCCGCTAGATAGATTGTTTAATCTAAGTAACTTATGTCCCGGTTATTTTCCGTTTCCATTGTGCATTTAATGGATTGGTGCAAGTTATTGGATTGGCGCAATGTGTCTACATTAGTTATTTCGGTGTGGTATTATCTACGTATCTACTCCAAATATGATGCCTTATGCGGTATTTCCTTCGAGGAATTTGTTCTCTAGACCAGCGTTTCCCAAACTGTGGTACGCTCGTACTGCTGCAGTGGTACGCGGTAATGTTACGAAAAATATATAAAAATATTAGATGCATTACGAATAATATAAAAACATAAAATATAAAATTTAAAAATATAAAATTTAACACGATGTTCAGTAAAGAACATATAGCCTACTTTCTCCTAAATGCATGGATATAGTTATAACTCTTTGTCCTTTTCAAGGAGTATAATTGCATGTTGGTTGTAGTAGCTTGTTAAAATACAACGTGTTATACGGATATTAAACACGAATATGAGGTGCCCTTTGCTAGTGCTACCTCTGTACAAACTTTCATCAACTCGGTTTCACCGTGTTTCAATTGATACGGCGAATCAATTTGCACACATACATGGCCGCTATCTGCAAACTATTGGGCTGATGACCTTGTCGTTTGGTCAAATGATGCTTATTACATAAAGGTATATTGTTGAAAAATTTAGTAGAGATCAGATGATTAGGTTGGTCGTAATTTGATTTAAGCTTTTAACAATTGGGTGGCCGCCATTACGTTTTTGTCAAGATGGCGGCGATATAAAATATGACACTGAGGTGCCCTTTGCTAGTGTTACCTCTGTACCAAATTTCGTTCAATTCGGTTTTACCGTGTTTGAATAGATAGGGGGAATCGATTTTCACACAGACATGGCTGCCATCCTCAAATTATTGGGTTGATGACCTTGTAATTTGGTCAAAAGATTCTTCATACAGAAAGGTATAATGTTGCAAAAATTGGTAGAGATCAGATGATTAGGTTGGTCATAATTTGATTTACGCTATAACATTTGGGTGGCCGCCATTACGTTTCCGTTAAGATGGCGGCGATATAAAACATGGCACTGAGGTGCCCTTTGCTAGTGCTACCTCTGTACCGAATTTCTTTCAATTCGGTTTCACCGTGTTCGAATTGATAGGGGCGGACTGACATTCAGAGTACACACACTCACACACACACACACACACACTCTCACACACACACACACACACACACACGCACACAATTTTTCGCCCTGGGTTGTTCTCATAAGTCTACTTTCATTTTTTGCAAAAATCGAACGTAGGCTAAAAATATAAGGTATTTCCAATATTAAATGTACAGTGTCATTTCTGAATGTTTGAATTGAATATTTATTGTAATAAATAATAAAACAACAGGACACACTTTTTTATTATTTGAACTTTAACTCCAACAGTCTAACTCTAACAAACACAATATACAATCCGTCTTTTGGTCTACTACGTAGTGGTGGAGGGGGTTTATAGTTACTATACCTCCCAACCATTAGGTAGTACGCGAGAGATTTTCATTTCTTAAAGTGGTACACACACAAAAACGTTTGGGAAACACTGCTCTAGACTGTTAATGAATACGTTGGTGACTTAGGAAGCTGAGTGGTGACCTGTTGATTGTTCATATATTTTGCCCTGCAATTCAAACACATCCTGGATGAGTGTGACTTTAAGCAATTCTACTATTTCTTCAGTTTCTTTTTATGAGTTATTCTCTTTTAGGGTGTCCTCTATTAACCTTATTGCTTCTATTACAGGTATGTTCGTGATGTCGAAAGAAATCAATCTCATGCTTGGCATGATGTCAAGCAGGCTATACCCGAAGCTTGCCTCGCTAATAGTGGCGAGCAGGGCGACAAGATAACACTGCTGTGCGGCGATACCCTACTAAGTTAAGTAAACATTCAAAATAGAGTTTTCTAGTGCATGCTATTTTTTAAAATTTTATTTATTTATTATTACATTGCGTTATTCTAAATTGTATACACGTGCATATAGGGGAGGGTCGGCTGGTAGCGGACGTCGGCTGGTATCGGACAGTCGCAGTTGTCTTTGTTAGAAGCATGTGGCAGAACCTGTTTTGTTACTCCCAGGACTACCTGCTTATGTGAAGGGTGGGCACACCCTGTTCAGTCGATAGGCAAGACCATTTATGAGCGTTGGTGTATTTCTGTTCTTTGTGTGATTCTCGACCGGCACGGATTTATTTTTACCAAGACGTAGCAGCTACAAGGGTATGTTGTATTTAATTTTAAGTACATTAGCAGAATCAGTATTCCTTTCTCTGTAATATCGTGCGTTTAGAATCAGTTTCTTATCGAACGTTATCGTTCAGTTCCTGTTTTTTCTTGAGGGGGTCATTCGGGCTGTATCGGACACGAAACTGGCGTGCGGTATCGGACATCGCCTGTACTGGAATCTACCCCTTTAACCATGATATTTTCACAGACCTGGACTTTCAATCGTCCTTCTCTGAACCTCCACTGGCTTCTATTGAAGAACCTTCTTATTTTCTGTCTCAAACTTCACTTGTACCCTCAAATCAAAATTACCCATCAACCTCAAGACGAGTAGCATCACCAGCTGCACAGCCATCCCCACTACTTGAAGTTGAAGAGATCTACAGCAAGCCTTTTACATCCCAGGTGCTACTGGAGAAAATCTCACCCCTTCCAAGCCCTGCAAAGGAGAAATTAGAAGCAAGGAGACGACGTCGAGAGCAGAGCGAAGTCTTGACTTCCACCCCATATCCCATATTAACACCAACTGGAGGAGAAACGAGCTCGTTCGTCTGAACAAGAGAAGAGAAAGGGCGAAGTCACCAAGAAATCCTTGAAAACTTCGAAAAGAACCCTTGCATTCACTGAAGACAATGCAGGAAATTATAGGAAAACTGACTGCATCATTTGTGGAGAGAGCTTCAATGAAGATTGGATTCAGTGTATTATTTGTAGAGGTTGGGCTCATAAAAACTGTGCAAATCTTGAAGGAGAGGCATTATTTTACAAGTGTAATATTTGCAGATTGGCTAAACGTTAAATTGTTTGTATTATGAACGTGAAAAATCTCTTTTTGTTAACAAGATTCACTGTCCGAAACCACCCTCCAGGTTTTCAAACATGCGAGAGTGTAATGACCTCATAATTTGTTAATATTATCCGTGTTTTTCATTATGATTTAATATATTCAAGTGAGCACGTTAATATAAGATTTTAGATAACTATAAAGTGCATTACATGATTTATTTCTTATTCATTAAAAAAATTATGGCAAAAAAGTTAAACTGTCCCATACCTCCCAACATTCCCCTACACCTTTACTCACGTAATTCATAAAACCTTTAGGACAACATGGTAGTGAAACAATTTAAACCTCAAACACAGTGATCAGGATCTGATGATGGCCACTTTAAGGTCGAAACGCGTAATCCTAAATTGCCCCGTTTTAATTAGTGATAATTAACTAATATATGTATTTTTTCCAGGAGTGTATTTACATATGTATACTTTGTACCCCGCCCAGTTATTAGGCGTGTTGACCGACTGAAGAGCTGCAAATAACAGTTTGTATTGGTGTGTGCATTTGTAATTGAGATGTGGGTTTGAAAATGAGGCAGCCGTAGCCTTAATTTAGGTATCATGTCGGTATTTGCCTGGTGTAGAGTTGGGAGCACTTTTGGATGGCTGAGGTAGGAATTGAATCCACCTCTTCTCAGTTCTGTCTCACGAGAGACTGATTTTTGGAAGATCTTCATAGGGAGGTTGAGACTGCTTGAACTTTTAGTTCTCGCAATCAAGAGGTGCTGTTGCACCTTATATAAAGGGAGGTTGCGCGCAGTTCGCTACTCCAGTGGGGGTCCGGGCGGGGACACCAAGAGCCCGCCGATGAGCCAGCTTGGTGTCCTAGGCGAAACCCCACACAAGACACGGCACAAACCTAGAAGAATTGCTGAGTAATTTCCATGTTTTTGAAATATTTCAAATATGCTGGAATACAGAGTAAAAAAAAAAGGAAATTAGCTAGTGCCGGAAACTTGGTGCTCAAAATGTCGGAAACAGACGCCAAAATATTGCGAAATTCAAAAGTGGAATGGGAAGCAACAGAAACTTCGACTTTGACGACCGTGAGATGAAGGCTAGGTCGCTCAAAGCCTGATTTAGTGCAGTGATAGAGATTTTTGTTCACCGATGATAAGCCGGGAGTGTCCGCGAGCAATTTTAAGAGGCGACAGACAAAATGTTATTATATGAATTGTGAACTCGGTTCATTTTCATAGCACTTGAGTGTAGTCTTGAATTATGTTGTGATACGGCAGAAAAGTTGTAATTTTGCGTCAAACATTTCGGTATCCGCGGTGATATGAGATTAGATGGGTTATTACTGGAGAATGAACTTATTTTATGAATATATTCACGAATGTTAACGGAACTTATTGTGGAGATTTTTGAACAGTATAATCATTGATACAGCTGGGAAAGGCGAATTCAAAGAAGTATTTAGTGAACGCATTGACTGTTGAAATATTTCGCTACAACGATCTGAATGCAACGGGAAACTACAGCCGTTTAGTTCTTCCCGGGGATATGCACCTCTCGATTACATGTAAAGCCTTCCAATCTGGAGGTAAACTGTGGATTGCCTCGGATGTACGATAGTTAGTTAGTTATTGTTGTTTTAAGGGGCGGAACTACGAGGTCATCTGCCCCTCTTAACACAGATTGAGGAATACAAAGTGGAGAGCGGTAATACTTACAAAAGGGAATTTAGAACAAAAATACTCACAAAAAGAAAAGATTGAAAGATACGAACAGAATGTAGGTTAGGTTCGAAATACGTACAAAATGCAATGCCGAGTCAAAATACTTACAAAATGCAACTGATATTCAAAATACTTACAAAATGCAAATGAGATTGGAAATACGTACAAAATGCAATTGAGGTTCAAAATACTTGCAAAATGCAATTGAAATTGAAAATACACAATGCAATTCATATTGAAAAAACTCCCTTTTCAGATCCAAAATACTCACAAAGTGCAATTGAAATTCAAAATGCTTACAAAATGAAATTGAGATAGAAAATGTTTACAAAATGTACGGTAAATTCAAACTACTCATTTGGATGGACAATACTTACAAAATGCAATTTAGATTGAAAATTGTAGCATGCTGAGCTTCTATGCCCAAGATAGCGGGTTCAAACCCGGCCGAAGCCGTCGGATTTTTTAAGAGCGTTAAAAATCCCTCAGTATGCCTTCCTTCGGAGGGGAAGTAAAGCCGGCGGTCCCATGTCATAGATTTATGGCATGTTAAAGATCTTTCCACTAATTACACCTGTGTGAAACTAAATTGGATAGGTTAAGGATGTAAACAACGCTCTTAGGTTGCTACGTTCGTTGCCAAGAGCCGACTGCGGTGGCGTCTAGTAGCTAGTTCTGAACTAGGCCTAGTAGTCGTTGACGGTGGCGTTTGGCGGCAAAAGTAGGAACTATTTGAAAATTCAAAGTTGCAGTCTCTACTTGAATTAAAAAACAGATACACACACTAATACAGTCATCACAATTAACACCGGTTATCAGACAGATTCTACACACACCCAAAGTACACGGGGCTACATGACCGCGTTGTCGCAGCCCCTAAACTAAGGAACCAACCAACCAACCAACCAGATTGAAAATCCTTACAAAATGTAATTTCGATTTTCAAGATACCCACAAAATGCAAATGAGAATCAAAATACTTGCAAAATGCCCACCATACAATATGCAATTTAGATTGAATATACTTGCAAAAAGCGGTTTAGGTTGAAAATACTTACAAATTGCAATTGAAATTCAAAATACTCACAAAGTTACATCGGATCTCCGGACTCCCGACATTATTGAAAGGCTTACTAAAAAGCAATTTAGATGGTCAATCCTTACAAAATGCAATTTAGGTTGATAAGACTCGCAAAATGCAACTTAGATCGAAAAAACTTACAATTTGCAACGTAGATTGAAAATACCTACAAAATGGAGTATATATGCAAACAAATGGCTGAAGGGAATTTAGATGCACGAGGAAAAAAAGTGCGGGAATCTTAAAGAAAGAGGAAATATAATGAAAAGAAAACAATAGGTGTGACCCCTCTAAGAATGAGTGGAACAGAGGGAAGGACTCTGCATTAGACTCGGCTCAGTGCGAATAAACGTAGCGTTGCCTGCCACGCTGCATTTAAGTTCTAACGAATAAAATCTACAACACGTTCAGGCGTCACGGACGAATAATGATGTTAAAATATTGTGCGTAGCTCCAAAACCGAAGATAATAATAATAATATCGTATGGCCTCGGGGGCCTGGTGCAAGCTTTGCTATTTGACACCCAGAGGGTAGCTTGCATGTCGAATTTCGTAGTTCCTTGACTATGAAAGTCAAGGAGGTTAGATGTTAGATATCTAATCTCCTTGAACACAATAGCTCTTTCTAGTAGAGAAATGAGGAACTTTGTGCTGGCGGAAACTCCCGAGATTAATTTTGCCATTATGAACTCGGCCTACTGAATTCAAATGGGTTCTTTGACATGCCAACATCGTATGACATGCGTATCGTATTTTTGCCGCCTTTCAAAAATCACTTACCACGGTCAGGGGCGAACCTGTAATCTTGGGGTTAGTAGACCGACACGCTATCCACTCACCCACCGTGGCAAGCTCAAAACCGAAGAGACCACAGCAAATAAATTATAGAAAAAACAAAAGACGATAAGGGATGTATCAGTAAAAAAAGAAGTGCTGACCAAGGTCTGACTCGAACTTGAAACCTTCAATTCCCCACGCCAACGCGCTAAGGACTACGCTGGAGACGAGCCGGGAACGTGTGCGGGAATAAGACTACAAAAGTTTGAGGATTGATTTTAAACGTTCAATTTTTGAACACACTTAAATAAGGCCCATTGGCAAAAACGCTCGAACAGAGCTAACCCTCCAAATTTTGTACGCCCTTCTAGTAAACCACATGGCGACCTCCCCTTGTAAGTTGTTCTCGATATCCCCGTTGCTAATAATAGCACGTAAAAGCGAAGCTCGTTGTTTTCAAGCACCTCAATACCATTTAAGAAACTGAAAACAAAATATCAATATATTTAACGGATTAGACATTGTTCGGGTGTAACACTGTACGTGAATAACCCCGTATGTACAGTAATTAATAGTCCATTGCCACCACACATAATTTCAGTTTGATTGTTATCATAGTTTCGGATATCGAGATCAAGTGAAACATTTCGCGAGTCCATCATGTTGAATTGGTGACATTTATCAACATTTGAAAGGCACGGTTAAGGTCAGACGGGGTAGTACCAATTCCGTACCGGTACCAAACTTTATTGACATCGCTCAAGCCAATCAAACGGGCGGGCATCAATTCCACCCAGTCCTCCAAGGGACCCAGAAATGAGTTCCTCAACTCCGCCCAGGCTTTTCCCCAATGACGTAAACAAATGTCATAACCCTCCTGCTCGCATACCAAGGGCCGTGTCAAACACCTTATGCAGCGCATGAGTAGAAAAAAATAGAAAACTTGGCAGACTTATGTAAAAGAATTTTATGATTAACTAGCTGTTACCCGCGGCTTCGCCCGCAATAACATTTGTAATCCTGTTATAACATTAGTTAAATAGATAGATAAGCATGGGTCCTAGTGGAAAATAATTCTATCACCTGAAACCAAAAATGCATGGGACGAAAAAACATCAAAATATCATGTTGGTTTCGGACCCTAAAAGACGTGAAAAATATAATAAAAGTATTAAAAAAACTATTTTTTGAAATTTCATTCGAATCAATTTTATGTCATTCCTGGGACTTAGAAAATTCCGGCCAAAAAATACAAAATCATTATTAACTCCCCAAGTATTCGTCGTATGATGAAATAGCAAGAGACAAAAAAGATGTAATGTGTTATTGTCTACAGCATAGGCCATGTATAATTTAACACTCAGACATATTACGTTTGCCCCCTCCCCCATAATTTCACCCCTCCCCATGGGCCCCTTAAATTGGATTTATGAAAAAACGTCAAACACCTGTTTAGTTATTTTTTATGCTGATTTTTTTCGGCTGAGTTCCAAACTCCTCGCCTATGTCGTTTAAGAGATACACGCTCCGTTAGGAATCCTTCAACCCCCCACTTTTCACCCCTTTCACCTCATAATATACACCACATCGAAAAACCCTCAGACACGGGTCTTCTTATTTTTAACGATGAGTTTATATGCCGAGTATCACATCCCCCAATGAAAGCAATCGGGAGATATTGCTATTCAATGAAATGCAGGTCTACCCCCTTAACACCCCTTTAGAACCTGAATATCCAAAAATCCTTTCTTAGCGGGCGTTTGCGGCCCTTGAGGAAGCTGGATACCAAATTTCATTCCAATCCGTTCGGTGGTTTCTGAGATTTCGTGATGAATCAATGAGTCAGTGAGTGGTATTTGACCTTTATATAGTAGAAGATTTTAAATCACCACCACCAAGTCCACTCAATCGTTAAATCAGATATAAACATAATACAAAGAGATAGATATTAATCACTGTTGTTAAATAAAAATATGGACAGGAAATTTAATAAAATAAGAAAAATCAGCATCTTAAAATCACATAAATCTTTACTTCATTTCAAACTGTACAAAAAACATTAGATGAAACTCTTTTCATTCCCTAACTATTGTGTGAGAAACACGCTTCACAAGATCTAATCTACTCATTGTTTGGTTGGCGTACTGCATGAGCTTGTTTTCAATGAATTCTTTTCTCGCACGACTATTCTTGTCTTTGCTCGACACCCGCCCGCTGCTGTTAAGTAGAATGCACTTGTGTGTCTGTATCTGATGTAGGCATTTAAAAAAAAATATATATATATTTGGATGAGGTGTTGTACTTTGTGCTTTGAATTTTGAGTGAAAAGCCTCGCAGGCATTAGTTGTTCTCCACAACTCTGCAGACGGGAGGGTTAAGACATTTTTACGTCATTGGGGATAACCCCTTTGCCGACCCCTTGTCAAAGCCTGAGCGGAGTTGAGGAACTTATTTTTGGGTCCCTTGGAGGACCGGGTGGAATTGAGGAAAATCGGGCGGAATTGATGTTCGACCAATCAAACATTATTAAGGGCACGGACACACACAGAACAATTGTGATCTATTAGCTAAAGCATTTCATAACATGAAAATAGGCTAAAATGTACCTAGGTACGAATATGAAAATAAATCAGAAAGTGCCTGAATATACCTATACAGCATTCATATACATTTTCTCCTTTGCGTGTAAAGAGAGCGAATGCGGTTCTTTATACTATCTTAAAATTGTTTGCTTTTAAGATGAATTGACGCACGCTGCTTTGGTGAGAAAGAGTTCTAAAGTACTATTTTTAAAACAGATCAAAGAACATGGTCGTTTCCACATATTGCCCATCATCGTTGAAATTGGGATAGCTTTTTACACGGAGATATTTTTTTTTAAATCAAGGTTCTAGGTAGTACAGGGGATACTGAAAAATATACTTTGGCTAGATAGAGTATTAGGATATACTGAAATAAATGCCCCTAAATAAGATAATAGGTATGTAATTTGGTGTAATTATTGTTTAAATAGGCTATTATGTGACAGTTTGTAACACCCAGCGTATCAGCGTAATAAACGCGGTAGTACAATTGCCGTGATAAAGTAATAGACTGTCTAATAGCCGTAATAGTCTACGTAAAATAATCGGCATGATGGGCAGTAATGAGTGCAATAGTTGGTGTAATAACTGAGTAATATTTATGTAATAGTCTGTACACACATATTGGGAAATGCTGCTGTACTGTTCCAGCTCTGTACCGTTCCAGGTTTCGTTGAAAGAGCCTGGAACGATACGCATATAAACCGGATGACTGGTTGGTATAACCTGGAACGGTACACAGTGTAACCGGCTGACTAGTGGAAACGTTATTCTATTTCGAGAACCAAGAACGGTAAACAGAGTTACTTGCCAACTGTTAACGCTGAAGAATCGTTCCAGTCATGTACCGTTTCAGACGGAATGTTCCGCTGACACGTAACTTGATGCTCAGTACAGTTGGGACTCGAAATCCTGCTGTTCCGTTCCAGCGCTGTAACGTTCCACGTTCTCGTACCGAGCTCCAAGTTACAGTTTCGGAACGATACCGCAAACCAGCTCGGGGCCGCGGTATGGCATACATAACGTAACGTGGAACACAGCGGTACGTAACGCATTTCAATTCTGTCCGGGGTCCTTGGCCGTCACCGGCAGTCACAGTTCTGTGTTCCCGGTCTTTAGAGAAGAGTTTGAAGTGACGCATTGGTCTCTCATGTCCAGTATGTAACCTGGATTCCTGACGAGAGACATTGCTTGACGTAAACAGAGAAATGAATTGTAACTTAGCGAGATGTCGAAAATATCTATTACAATTCGATTGTAATTCAAGTACCATTTTAGGTTATGTACACACCCCTTTCTTCTTGAAGTAGCTGGTGATTCATACTTTTTGTATTATATTTTGTATTGATACCGTAGCAAATTTTATATAAAGCTTTTTTAATAGATATCCTTTTTTATTATGTCAACGGATTAGGGTGGATGAGCTCCTGTGAGAGGGTAATGGGCCCTCAGCAGAAGGAAATTCTGTTGAAATCCCATTAGCTGCAGCGTCTGTACTCCAGTGGGGCGGCTGCAAAAGGCGTCTGTTCTCCATGTTAGGGGCGGCCTCATTATGTGCTAGCAGCAGCTATAAAATGCTTGGCGACAGGCTGTGTGACAAGCCGGCTGTAAAAAGAATTCGTCACATCCCCATGACATGCTGTCTCAAGGATCGGAACTAAAGGCTAGGGCGTCCCCCAGAAGTGACGTGCGACGACGAGGCCTGGTTGGCGCGAGAGGTATGCAACGGTTACCGTCGCACGGGTGGCGACGGCTAAACAAGCTAGCCCCTACATCCCGAATTGCATCACTTAATGTCGGCACTACGGTATGTCTGGACGTTACAACGAGCTAGCGAAAGCGCTAGAAATGAGACGCATCGATGCCTATGCTGTACAGGAAACACGGTGGAGTGGTGATACGGCGTACAACATTGGGTGTGGATACAAGTTGTATTATAACGGTACACGTGGGACTGACTACCAGTGGTGTGGGAATTGCAGTATCAGCACAGTTTGATGGTTCTGTCTCTGAATTCTAGCGGTATGATGATCGTCTGAAGAAAATCGTCTACATCGCTGATGGAAGAAAAATCCACCTCTTCAGCGCCTATGCTCCTCAGACAGGCCTAACGGCAACGATCAAAGACGCCTTCAGGGCGTTTCTTGACGAAAAGACCGCTGAAGTGCCCTTAGAGGACTACCTCATAGTTGCAGGCGACCTAAATGGACATGTTGGTCGCTTCAAAGAAGACCATGCCGCCCATGGCGGATTCGGCTATGGTGAGAGGAACGACGACGGACTGAGAATTCTAGATTATGCGGAAGCCCATGACCTAGTCATTACGAACACATGGTTTAATAATCGTGATTCACATCTAATCACATACTACAGCGGCACAAATACAACACAAATAGACTAAGACCTTAAAGACGTGTTGGACACTTAAGTCGTCTCTTACGAAACAGTTGCGACCCAACACCGACCACTTATCTGCAAACTCCGTTTAAAGCCGCCAATGGTCATACAGGCACGAACAGGACCGGCGAGAATCAGATGGTGGCAATTTAAAGAGAAGGAAAAACGTTGCCGCCGATTACAACTGTTTAAGAAAGCTGGGCGCAAAAATGAAGAAAGCTGTTCACGAAGCCACGTATGCCACTTTTGGACTTACGAAGCCATGAAGACGTCGGATTGATAAGGACACATGGCTTTGGAATGACGCAGTCAAAACTGCGGTACGCAAGAAGAAACAGCTTTACCACGAGTTTCTGGAAGACAAAGCACCTTCTCGTTGGAATGCTTACAAAATAGCCCGCAGGGAAGCGACAAAATCTGCTCGGTACGCAGACCTCTACGCGAAGCTGGACACACGCAAGGGAGAGCGGGACATCTATCGCCTCGTCAAATCCAGGCACCATAAATCTCAAGATATCCAACGCTTCTATGGCATCAATGACGATAAGGGCGTTTTACTAGACGACTGGAAGAAGGTGAGAGAACGTTGGCGAAATTACTTTGAGAAGGTCTCAACAGAAGAATTCCTGCACAACCAGACACCTGTCGCTACAACTGTCGAAGGTCCTATCAAACCTATTGATGTCTTAGAGGTTGCAGGTGCCTTGAAACAAATGAAACCAGGGAAGGCAACTGGTCCAGATGACATCGCGGCGGAGCAGTGGTGCTCTCAGAAGTGGGATCCAGCGGATTGGTTTGCAAGACTCTTCAACCAAATTGTCAAAGAAGGACAAACTCCACTTGATTGGCAACATAGCATCACGATACCCATCTTCAAAAAGAAGGGAAGTCCGGCCGAGTGTGCTAATTACAGGCCAATTCGACTCCTCTGTAACACCATGAAGGTCTTCGAGCGCATTCTTGATAAGAGGATACGTGCGATTACCCAGATGACCAAAAACCAAGCTGGATTTGTGAAAAATTGCAGCACAGCAGATGCAATCCACGCCACACGGCTTTTAGTTGAAAAGCATCGTGAAAAAATAAGCCGTTGCACCTTGCTTTCTTAGATCTCGAAAAGGCTTTTGATCGTGTGCCGCACGCCTGATCAGGTGGACTCTCTGACAACATGGCATCCCAGAGTATCTTGTCAACTAGGAACAGTTGCTCTACGCGGAGCCCAGAAGATACGTCCAAGCCGCCGCAGGAGCGTCGGAAAACTTCCATGTAACAGTTGGTGTTCATCAAGGTTCGGCCCTGTCACCATTGCTGTTCATTATGGTCGTGGACACGGTTACTGCAGATCTACAACAACCGTTATCTTGGACCATTCTTTACGCTGATGACGTTATGTTGGCCGCTCAAAACAAGCTGGATCTCCAACATCAAGTCCAGGATCGTTTAAGTCATTATGGCCTGCGGCTTAACAAAGCTAAAACAGAATATATGTCAACGGATGCTGGAGAAATCGGAACAATCCAAGTCGACGGCGATGATCTGCCTCGAACGACAAAATTTAATTATCTTGGCTCTACGATAACTGCTGAAGGTCGTCTCACCGAGGTGGTCAGCCTAAGAATTAATGCTGTGTGGATGAAGTGGCGAACAACGACAGGTGTCATGTGCGATCGCCAGATGAAAGTCCACCTAAAATCGAAGATTTACCGCACTGTAGTTCGTCCCGTGGCGCTTTATAGTACCGAATGTTGGCCGACCACGAAGGAAGCAGAACTTCGGCTAAGTGTCATGGAGACCAGAATGCTTAGATGGACAGCTGGCATTACTAGGTTGGATCACATCCCCAATCAAAGAATAAGGGAACGATTTGGTATCGCAGCAATCAAAGACAAAATGCGTGAGGGTCGTCTGCGATGGTTTGGGCATGTGCTACGGTCAGGAGCGGACACCAATGCAAAACAGGGCTACACACTAGAAGTCGCCGGGAAAAGACCAAAGGAGCGACCAGGACAACGTTGGGCCAATACACTGCACAGGGATCTGAAAAGCGTCAACCTTCATCCGGACATGGCCCATGACCGAGTAATGTGGAGACAGCGTATTCAAATAGCGGACCCTGCCACGAGGCGGGACAAACGCTAAAGCAAAAGAAGAAGAAGAAGACAGTTCGATTGTAATAGTGCCATAGTATGGACTTAAGTAGAGGGTTGTCCTCTACTTGCGCTTGACCGTTTGCCATCCGTCCCCATCTCTAGTTGAGGTGATAGGGGAGGAGAGCACACCTCAATCTCCATAATATCTCCGTCCGAAGACGAAGAAAATGGAGGGTCGCTCTCTTTGGTGGCACACGGTTTGCGTCGGACTTTTTCGGGTAGAGCGAGAGCTTGTCAAGGGACTTTCTCCCGGTGCGAAGACTGGGTGTCTGTCCCCGACACATCCCTACCATTCTTTTCTCTAGATCTGCGGCGACGTCTCGCTGCGTCAGGAGGTGTTTCCTTCCCCTCAGACGTCTGGGTAATTGGCACCTGATGCCTTTCACTCTTAGCCGAAGATCTATCTGGGAGATTCTCCTTCCGAACAGGTTTAGCTTCTGCTGGATTCGCTCCCTTGGTGTTCGTGGGGGCGGAAGGGCCAGTAGAGATAGGGGCCACCCTGTCAGGAGGAAGGCGTGAGAGACGGCGGCGCGCTAGTTTTCTTTCCTTCTCCGATGGGCTGATGATGTTCCAGCCCCGGTCGGCGAAGTCTTCTTTACCCCTTTAGCAGGGGAGGACTCCTTAACCGACCGTTTCGGGGAAGAAGGGGAGTTCTTGGATTTTTGCTTCTTTTGTGAATTCTGGGCTCTGTTTTGACCATGGCTAGTGACTACCTTGACAGTTGGGACATGTCGGGGAGGGGTGATCACTCCTCTCACCTTCAAGTGACACCATACCACACTCTCTACACACGGCTTTCGCATTGCACCTGGTGGAAACATGTCCGAATTTCTGGCATTCATAGCAGCGCATAGGTGAGGGATGTACGGTCTAACGTCGCAATGGTACGACGTGATCTCCACCTGCTTAGATACCACATTACCCTCAAAATGCAGAATGAAAGCGCTGTTATCGACGCTGTCCCCTCCAATTTTCCGGGTGATGTGCCTAATTTTTGGGACGCCTCACTCCCCCCAGATCCCGCTTAAGTTCTTTATCGGTATTAAGAATGAGGTCGTGGTGGAAAATTACTCCACGGACCTCATTCTGAGTTTCGTGCTTGGTGACCTTAACAGGAATTTCATCGAATTGTGTGCATTCGAGCAAAGATTCGGATTTCCTCCGGTCAACAGTCTGCAGCATTAGCTGCCTGTTCCGGGGCTTGGAAATCCCGTTATTATCTCCAAATTCCCCCTCGACTTTCTTGGAAAATATAATTGATTTCACCAGTTTAAAATCTCTCCCGTCTGTCCTGGTAGCTACCAGGTAGCGAGGTGACTAGTCAACGGGGAAGTTAGTTATTGTTGTTTTAAGGGGCGGAACTACGAGGTCATCTGCCCCTCTTAACACAGATTAAAGAATACAAATTTGGAATTGAATTTAAAATTTAAAGGTGGACACCTAACTTTGAAAACCTAAAATTAATAAAACAGAAAAATAAATACAAATAATAATTATAAAAATAAACAAAAATTACGGAAAAACAAAAACAAAAAAATCAAAAGCGAACAAGTCGTTGAGTCAATGTACACCGGAAAATCTATTTTGCTGGCCCTAACCCACTCACACTTATAAAGCGGATAACGCGATCAGCAGCCACCGCGTCATCGGCTAATATAAGTATAAGTGTCATCTGCAAACCAAGGTGTCTTCGTAAGTCAGCAAGATCCACACACTCGGTTAAAATGTGGGTCAGGGTGAATACGACTGCACAAGTACAAAGTGGGGGGGGTCTTCCCTTCTCATTAGGTACGAGTTGGTGGATCTTGTATGACTTATCCTTAGCCTACACAAAATGACGGACTCCCTCCGTGACCGGAAAGAGCTCCGCCACACGTGAGTAGTTCCCTTGATCGCTCTCAGTTTACTGGGCAGTGGGTCAGCTAGCCACTGACTCTACCAAAATGGCATCACATGTCGGCGTAACTGAGAGCGAATGTCTCTAGCGGGTACCTACATTGGTCGAGGTGGTAGTGATTCCGCCTCTTTTGCAGCTTGATCCGCTAACTCATTTCCCGCAATTCCCATGTGGCAGAAAGGTGATTCGAGTGTCAGCGTGGCACAAACCGATTAGTAGGTCGTGGATTAGCTGCACTAGGGGGTGTTGCGGGAAACATGTAGCAATTGACTGCAATGAACTCAAAGCGTCTGTACACACGAGAAAGTGAATTCGTGCATCCTGTGGTGCAAACTGGAGAGCTTCATAGATTGCAACGAGCTCCGCAGTAAACACACTACAGGCTTTAGCCAAAGAGATTTTGGTATTTGCACCATCAATAACGTAATCACAACCCACCTTCTTGTCCACCTTCGAACCATCCGTGTAGAGAATGCCAGCGTCCGGAAATTGGTGAACTATGCTGTGGAACTGCCTCCGATAAACGGAGGCATCCGTGTTCACCTTAGGACCTCAGTGCAGATCTAACCGAATTTCCGGACGCTGGACTTGCCACGGAGGCACCTCGCTAGGTGTCCGGATCATACAGGGACCTACAGCCACTCCTATTCAGTACACGAGCTATTGAGTCTAATACCAACCGGTCGTGTGGCATGAGGCAGGTTGACGTACCTCTGGTGGTATTGGGTACTGAAGAGAGCTCCATAACTCGAATGTTGCGGCATTTGACGCACATTGGCAGCACATGCTAAAAGCATATGATGGCGTCTATAATTTAGAGGTGGAACACCCGATTCGGCGAGTAGGCTTGGTATCGGGCTGGTCCGGAAGGCACCGGTAGCCAGCCTAACGCCAATATGGTGGATACTGTCCAGCATTTTGAAGGTTGCCGGCCTTGCTGAACTGTATGCCCCAGAACCATAGTCTAGCCGGGACAGGACGAGGGCTTGGTAGAACCGTAGCAGCACCGCACGGTCAGCCCCCCACGTAGTGCCACTAAGAAACTTGAGCATGATCAGTTTCCTGAGACATGTCATTTTCAGTTGCCACGTTAATTTGCTGTCCAAATGGAGCCCCAGGAACGGCAACGCAGCATCCCTGAGATGTAGTTCAGGGTGTGAATGTAGCCTCCGGAGCCGACAAAAATGGACAACGGAGGTTTTCGCAGCTGAAAAACAAAACCCCGGTCGTGAGCCCACCTGTCGATCCGGTTAATAGCTAGCTGCAATTGCCGTTCCACGATTGCCATACTTCCAGAGCTGTAATGCAGAGCTAAATCGTCTACATACAGCGATAGAACTACCGTGGACCCGGCAGCGCAACAATGCCGTTTATGGTAATCGCTAACAAGGTAACACTCAGCACAGAACCCTGAGGGACTCATTTTCTTGGGTATAATATTGCGATAATGTACTACCGACCCTTACACGGAAGAGTCGGACGGACATGAAATTCGGTAGATTACCACGGAGTCCCCACTTGTGAAGGGTGGAAAGGATCCCGTAGTGCCATGTTGAGTCATAGGCTTTCTCAAGTCGCACCAGTTGGTCAGTGGTGGACCTATGAGAGCGAAATCCACACTGGTACTCGGACAGGAAACCTCTATGGTATGTTGGCATCATTGCTACTGATATTGTAACAATACAAAAAGTTTATATTCCTTTCTTGTCATAACATTGTATTCATCCTTGCAAAGATCTTGTTAATAAATCCCTAGTCGCTACCGTAACAGCAGGACCTTCTATACTACCGGACCTGACACTGCAATCCAAGATGGCCGCCGTAGTTGGTGGTCGGACATCAAACGCCTGACGTGTGTCACAATTCAACACAACACAAAATAACATCATGACGTGATTTTGTCTGCTGTTAATTCATTTTATGGGCTTGGGACATCTTGGTCATCAGCCCCGTGCAGTAATGTGTGGGTTGAATTCCTCCGATTACGTGATGAATGTAGTAGTGTGTGTAGCTGTGTAAGGGACAGGCATGGGGAGGTGCCCTAGGAGTTGAAGTAAGGTACCACCGGAGATTCATCAGGAAAGGAATAAAATAAAATAATGTTGAGGCCCACAGGAGAGATCTGCAGAATATCTTGGCTGAGTGAACAGGGAAAGTTGTTGTAGTTCCTGTAGGAATTTCAATCCCTTTTTAGTAAGTTACATATTATTCGGGGCATGTTTGCCATCTCTTGATGAATGCAGTACATTTGCATTTTTCTGTTGGCACAGGCTAGAGTAAAATGAGGTTTTTCGCCGATGTCTCAGTCTCACTCATGGCTGTGATTATATGGAAGCTATTGAGGTATGGGTGGTGCTTAGTAATGACATTCAGGGCACAGTAAGTGCCTGTGGATGCTGTGAAAGGTTCTACTCATAGGGTTAGTACTGCTGTACTGACTCAGTGAGGAAAGCAATGACAAACTACATCACTCCTCTTCTTGCCTAGTACGCCTCAATATAGCGCTGCCATCGGTTTTTGTGGGTATCTACCCACATAACCTAACGGCGGTGCCTTTTGAGGATCCAACCAGCTTTCGGGCTGACTACCTAACAGACATACATATTATTCTTAAAAATAAATGTGACCAACCAGATGGTGCAGTTCTTGGTTGTCACTTCTGGGGTCCAAGTTTGATTCCTGGCTGTCAAGAAATCTCAATTCTAGTCTGAGGGTAAGAACGGGCTACACACAGCCTAGTGAGGTAAACCGAGAAATGTTGGGTTCGATTCTCCGCTTAGCCACCCAGCAAGTGGTTTACCATGGATTCCCACACATACTGAAGATAAATGCCTAGGTAATTCCTATCATAAGGTCACGACTGCATCCTGTAAATCCGTCAACAAGTAGGCTAGTCGTATTCATTCATTCCTATTCATGAGATTAAATGGAACTCTGTCAAACGGGGGGGGGGGCTTCGGTGGCGTAGTTGGTAGCATCCTGAGCTTCTATGCCCATGATAGCGGGTTCAAACCCGGCCGAAGCCGTCGGATTTTTAAGAGCGTTAAAAATCCCTCAGTATGCCTTCCTTCGGAGGGGAAGTAAATCCGGCGGTCCCATGTCATAGATTTATGGCATGTTAAAGAACCTTCCACTAATTACACCTGTGTGAAGCTAAATTGGATAGGTTAAGAATGTAAACAACGCTCTTAGGTTTCTACGTTCGTTGCCAAGAGCCGACTGCGGTGGCGTCTAGTAGCTAAGTTCTGAACTAGGCCTAGTAGTCGTTGACGGTGGCGTTTGGCGGCAAAAGTAGGAACTATTTGAAAAATTCTAAGTTGCAGTCTGTACTTAAATTAATAAACAGATACACACACTAATACAGTCATCACAATTAACACCGGTTATCAGACAGATTCTACACACACCCAAAGTACACGGGGCTACATGACCTCGTTGTCGCAGCCCCTAAACTTAAGAACCAACCAAACTCTGTCAAAGGCATGACGTGTGTCAGAATCCAACCCAACCCAAAATAACATCATGATGTGATTTTGTCTGCTGTTAAATCATTTTATGGGCTTGGGACTTCTTGGTCATCAACCCCGTGAAGTTGTGTGTGGGTTGAATTCCCCTGATGGGAAATTAGAAAATAGGCACCAATGGCTTATCTTCATAATAATTGGATTTGGATCCAGTCACACAACAGTTTCAAGGCATATCACCACAATTTTAGCATAACCTATGTATGAGTAAGCCTACTGGTAGTTTATTAAAACGGGTTCCACACCAAGTACGTGATAAGATTGATATCCTTGGACAAGCAGGCGTATAATTGGATGAGAGAACACTGCAGACAATTTAAAAAGTAGGTTTTGTTCTTACGTACGGTAATCAATTTTCAGATCTTCTTAAACCTTGAATTGGAATACGTTAATTATTGCTATGCTTGCTCATAATGAATTACCATTACTAATAATTTATAAAATCTAAACAGAATAATAAATAGACCAAACTTACCCACTGATTGGCAATAGTATTGATGGTATCACAAGCGTAACAGAAGTCACCGGTATCTCGTATTTAAGAAGCACTATTGCAGACATTTACTTACACGAACGTGTAATATCATTAAGCAATAATCAATAAGCACAGATAATCAAGGGAGACGATTGCTAACCGAAATTCACATCACTATCACATCGTAAACAAAACGACTCAACTAATAAACAAAGCATGTAACCACCAACAGCGACAGCCATCTTTCATCAGTCCCGCCGCCAGTGTCAGGTCCGGTATTATAGAAGGTCCTGGTAACAGACCAATCGCATCTAATAGTTGAAACAGATGCCTCTGATGTAGCGTTGGCTGCCACGTTGAGTCAAGACGGGCGTCCCGTTGCATTCTTTTCAAGAACACTGTCACATTCGTCCTACGAGAAAGAAGCAGCCGCTATCGTAGAATTTATATAGAAATGGAAGTGCTACCTACTAGGAAGACATTTCAAACTATTAACGGATCAGGAGGCGTTATCTTTTGTCTTCAACAACAAACAAAACCGTAAGATAAAAAATGATAAAATTTAACGATGGTGCCTTGAGCATCACCATACAAGTTTGACATAATATTCCGGCCGGGAAAAGAATATGTAAAATCAGATACATTGTCGAGAGTTTGCAGTTCTAGTAGTCAAGCAGTTTGCTTGAACTTCACAATTCACATTGCCATCCTGGCATATCAAGGATGTATCATTGGGTAAAATGTAAAAATCTAACAAATTCAATCGAAGAAATCAAGAGAATGGCCTTTGTTTGTCGTATATGTACAGAAGTGAAGCCCAGATTTTTGAAAATTACAGGTACATTAATTAAAGCGACGAGCCCATTTGAACGGCTGAACATAGATTTTAAAGGTCCTCTTCCATCCAAGTCCGGTAGTCGCTACATCCTAACAGTCGTTAATGAATACTCGCGTTTCCCGTTTGCCTTCCCATGACGGGATTTGTCTGCGGCAACTGTTGTAAAATGTATGTTTATTTTATTTTCAATATTTGGAATGCCATAATTTATTCATTCCAATCGTGGGTCTTCTTTTATGTCAAGAGAGGTAACATCGTTTTACACACAAATGGAGTAGCCGCAAGGAAATGGACAGGTGGAACGGCACAACGGAATAATATGGAAGATAGTATTGTTGGCACTCGAAAATAAACGTATGACTCCCGATGCTTGGGAGGATGTTCTTCCGGAGGCCCTTCATTCCATCCGACTAACAGCACGCCTCATGAAAGGTCAATCGAAGGTCGCTAAATGGTGGCACCCTGCCAGCTTGGCTAATTCCTGGACAGACGGTGTTACTGAAGGAGAAGAATAAGAAGAAGAGGGGAAAAACACGTTCCTGCAAGCAAATATGACGATTTAGTTGAAGAAGCGGAACTTCTCGAAGCCAACCTACAATATGCTCTTGTTAGAAGGAAAGAATGAAATGAAACACCCGTTTCTCTAAGACAATTGGCCCCAAGGGGGGAGGGGGGAGAAACTGAGGAAAGCCCTTCAGATGAAGGTCCATCAGAGTGCCATCACGATGAAGATCCATCAGACCCCCGCTATTCGGAGCCTCATCACAGCGTATCCCCGTCAGAGAATAAAGGACATTCATCAAAACGTAGCAATTCCGAGGATGAAGTATACTTGGATAACGGAATTACAGTAAAAGACGTTCCGAAAATATCAGAGCCTCAAAGACGGAGGCCCAAAAGGGATACTAGAGCACCATTATATCTAAAAGATTTCGATTTGAACTATTAAATAATGGGGAGGGGGAGCGAATATGGTAATAATACTAATATCGTATGGCCTCGGGTGCCGGGTGCAAGCTTTGTTATTTGACACCCAGAGGGTAGCTTGCATGTCTAATTTCGTTGTTCCTTGACTATGAAAGTCAAGGAGGTTAGATGTTAGATATCTAAGCTCCTTGAACACTATAGCGCTTTCTAGTAGAGAAATGAGGAACTTTGTGTTGGCGGAAACTCCCGAGATTAATTTTGCCATTATGAACTCGGCCTACTGAATTCAAATGGGTTCTTTGACATGCCAACATCGTATGACATGCGTATCGTATTTTAGCCGCCTTTCAAAAATCACTTACCACGGCCAGGAGTGAACCTGCAATCTTGGGGTTAGTAGACTGACACGATATCCACTCACCCACCGTAGCAAGCAGAGAATGTGGTATGCTGGCATTATTGCTACTGATATTGTAACAATAGAAAAAGTTTATATTCCTTTCTTGTTCATAACATTGTATTCATCCTTGCAAAGATATTGTGAATAAAAGCCTTTAAACTGGTATCATATATTACAACCTCTCTCATCCAAGAACTACACCAGCCGACGGTGCACCATCTTCTCCAGCAGCTTACATAGGCCATTTGTCTGACAAATGGCTTATAGCTGCTGACAAGCTTGGGATCCTTTCCAGCCTTGGGAATCAGTATCACGATCCCCTCTCACCATTGAGATGGAAACTCCCCTTCAATCCATATACGATTGAAGAGGACCAAGAGCTGTTTTTATACTGGATTACGCACAGATTTTTTAACATTTGATTATGTATGTTATCCGGTCCAGGAGCCGTATCCATGCACATTACAAGCGCACTGTGCAGTTCCTATTCAGGGAATGGTACATTTTAGGACTCCGAAGCAGCAATGGCAAAGGACAAGGGGTGAGCCTCCGCCTCCCGCTTGAGTCAGAAATGTAGGATCGTAACTCCCAGAGCAGGATACATCGGAGAAGTACGATCCAATACTGTTGGCAATGGCGAGATGGTCCGTGATGATGTCTCCATTGATGGAGACTACAGGTATCGTCATTGATGTCGGGAGTCCAGAGATCCGACGAAGCTTAGTCCACACTTGAGATGAAGGAGTATGCGCTGTCATGGTGTTATGCCTCCGATAGCATTTGAAAGCACATCGACGATCTTTAATGGCTGCTGCAATCTCGGCTGTCCACCAAAGGACAAACTTCCCGCGGGAGTTGCCGGATGAGGAAGGTATTGTTTCCTCTGCAGCAGCCAAAATACCATTCGTTATGTGAATGGTATGATCGTCGATACTCTCAAAGGTATCTTCGGAAAAAAACGCGTGTGCTCTTTAAGTTGGCCAATCAGCCCCACGGAGAAGCCATTGACTTGGTAACTCGATGGCTCTCTGGTTCGGAAGAGTAACGATAATCGGGAAATGGGGTCGTCGTGTACACTCCACCGTACAAGGGAAACCAGCGCACGACTGCACAAGGTGATGTCGACACTTGAATAAGTGCCGTGTGCAATAGAAATGTGCCTAAGTTCCCCTGTGTTCAACAAACACAGGTCCAGCCGCCTGATCAGCCTCTCAAAATCTCTCCCTCTCCCTCTCCCTATACCGCTAGTGGTAGCGGAGCCCCAGATGTTGTTGTGGGCATTAACATCTCCTAGAAGGAGAAATGGAGGGGGAAGCTGAGAGACTAGATCCACTAGCTGGTTATAATCCAGTTGAGAATCAGGCGGGATGTGCACGTTACATACTGTACTGTTGCCATTACTCGCAACGAAGTACGAACTGCAACTGCTTCTAGCTGAGTACGCAGCGGCACCTCTTCACTAAAGAGGCTAGAGTTGACAAGAGTGCAGACGCCACCGGCGGCCACAGCTCCGTCCACTCGGTCTTTAGAGAACAGTTTGAAGTGACGCATTTGGTTCTCATGTCCAGGACGAAGCCTGGATTCCTGAAGACAAACAATGGTTGCCGAAAACGAAGATATAAGTTGACGTAACTCAGCGAGATGACCAAAATAGCTACTACAGTTCAATTGTAATAGTGCCATAGTGTGGATTTAGGTAGAAGTTGTTCTTCTAATTATGATTGACAATTTGCCACCTGTCCCCATCTCTAGGTGAAGATGATGAGGAGAGGAGAGCACACCTCAATCTCCACATCTCCGTCCGAAGACGAAGAGATTGGAGGGGGCGCTCTCTTTGATGGCGTGTGGTTCTTGTCGGACTTTTCCTCTCTCGCTCTTGGGGTTGAGCGAGAGCGGTGTCGACGGACTTTCTCCCGGTCCGAAGACTGGGTATCTGTCCCCGTCACATCCCGACCGTTCTTTTGCTTGGTTCTGCGGCGACGTCTCAGTGGGTCTGAAGGTGTAACCTTCCCCTCAGACGTCTGGGTGACAGGCTCCTGGTGCCCTTCACCCTTAGCTGCAGATCCTACCGGGAGGCGGCTTCGGTGGCGTAGTTGGTAGCATGCTGAGCTTCTATGCCCAAGATAGCGGGTTCAAACCCGGATGAAGCCGTCGGATTTTTTAAGAGCGTTAAAAATCCCTCAGTATGCCTTCCTTCGGAGGGGAAGTAAAGCCAGCGGTCCCATGTCATAGATTTATGGCATGTTAAAGAACCTTCCACTAATTGCACCTGTGTGAAGCTAAATTGGATAGGTTAAGAATGTAAACAACGCTCTTACGTTTCTACGTTCGTTGCCAAGAGCCGACTGCGGTGGCGTCTAGTAGCTAAGTTCTGAACTTGGCCTAGTAATCATTGACGGTGGCACTTGGCGGCAAAAGTAGGAACTATTTGAAAAATTCTAAGTTGCAGTACTTAAATTAAAAAACAGATAACACACACTAATACAGTCATCACAATTAACACAGGTTATCAGACAGATTCTACACGCACCCAGAGTACACGGGGCTACATGACCGCGTTGTCGCAGCCCCTAAACTTAAGATCCAACCAACCATCCTACCGGGAAATCCTCCTTGCTTACAGATTTGGCTTCTGCCGGATTCGCTCCCTTGATGTTCGTGGGAGCGGAAGGTCCAGCAGAGACAGGAGCCAACCTGTCAGCAGGAGGGCGAGAGAGACGGCGGCGTACCTTCTCTCCCTTCTCCACTACAATTATTTCCATTTCAGATGGGTTGGTAGATGTTGTTCCCGCCCTGGTTGGGGAAGTCTTCTTTCCATCATTTGCAGGGGGATATTTCTTCGCCAACCCTTTCGGAGAAGAACGAGAGGACTTTTTCTCTGGAGGTGCCAGCTGGATGGTTTAGCTGACACCTTTTTCACGTTGGCTGAAGAAGGTTCTGGAACCTTCTTGAGGCTAGCAACACTCGCTGGTACAGCGAGGGGAGATTTTAAAATCGCGGAATAGTTGGAACCGAGGGCACTGCACTTTGAACTCAAACGGCAGGGGTAATTGAGGGCGTCGCTGTAGCTGCAAACGACACCGGAAATTCGGGGGCATTCATATCAAGGTACCTCTTGCGATCGTCGTGATATGAAAGCCTATCAAGATTCCTGATCACCTGGATCTTGGCTTCTTTAGTGAATTCAGGGCACTGTTTTGACCGTGGAGCGTGACTCCCTTAGCAGTTAGGACATATCGGGGGAGGTGTACACCCCTCGCCCCCAAGTGTCCCCTTGCCACAGTCCCTACATACGGCCTTCGCAATACTCCTGGCGGAAACATGCCCGAATCTCTGGCATTGGTAGCAGCGCATAGGTGGAGGGATGTACGGTCGAACGTCACAATGATAGGACGTGAGCTTCACCTGTTTAGGAACCACATCGCCCTCAAAATGGAGAATGAAAGCGCCGGTATCGACGCTGTCCTCTCCAATTTTCCGGGTGATGCGCCTAATTTTCGTAACGCCTCTCTTCCCCAGATCCCGCATTAGTTCTGCATCCGTATTCAAAATTAGGTCGCGGTGGAATATTACACCACGGACCTCATTTAGCGTATCGTACTTGGTGACCTTCACCGGAATTTCGCCGAATTGCGTGCATTCCAGCAAAAGCTTCGGTTTGCTGGCGGAGCTTGGAAATTCCATTAAGGTCTCCAAATGTACCCTCTATTTCTTCCGAAACGTGCATTGAAAGTTTCATCACAAGATGTATAAACCTGTGGATTGATCCGACACTCAAGAGACGGCTTTTGAAGGGAGCCACCCTCTGATGATTTTTCAGACCATTTGTGGGTCATCCAGTAATCATCCTCCCCGAATACTACCTGCTCTGAATGAGGGACATCGTTGTGGGCTCATCCAGAAAAGGTAATACCTACCTGGCGATAGTAAGTATTGCCGTCCAAGGGCCTGGAACAGGCACATACCCCTTGGCATACACAGTGATTTATTCGGCCATACAGGGACCTCCGTTGTGAGGCGGATACTACAGCAAGAATACATGGAGCACCCACCTTACGGGATGGGGAACACCGTCTAGGCTTTCCGGCCCAAAAGCTAAGTTGGTGGTCTTTCCCCTAACGGCATGCATGTGTTATTCTAAGGGTCAAACCATAATTGGGACCGGAAATATGAAATGGTCCTCTGAAAAGGCCCCTCTATTTGGCGCCTTTTACGACAGGCAGGGCATACCGTGTGTTTATTCTAACCCGCGCCCACACGGGAAATTTAAATACTGTATAATTAGGGTATAAATATTTTTGTTAAGTCCAATTATGAACGGTAAGTAACTAATGCTTCACATAGTTTAACTATGGATTGTGGTCATACAACACTCGATCACTAAGCTACCGACGTGTGTAAAGCTTATTCCTACTTAATATTCTTATTGGATAATTTCACATCGTTGAAGGTACCTGAATATGGCGGCACTGCACTTGCCCTTTTCTGTGACGCATCTCCAAATTCAGTCATGGACGTGGTTTTATCGAAATCTGGCATACTTGTCGATTGAGATACTGTCCCTCTTGGTTCTTCTTCCATACTTGTTACGCATATTAGCGATTCTCTTGGTTGATATACTGGAGAATAACAGCAATTTACGCTGTCTGATATATCCTGATAATGCCTCTGTTCTGGCACTACAATAACAGACCATGATGTTTGCGTTGATTTATCTCGGCGCGCGAGATATGGCTGCGATTTCGATTTTTTACCTTCGCAGCAACCAGGACACAGGGGCCTCCTTTTCTTCTTCTGCGGAGGTGGAGGTGGAGGTGCAGTATCAGGTTCGGGTGGACAGGAGATTTCGCGATCACATGCGGTAGAACTACAATCTGGTCGCTCTTTCGATTTATCTCCGCGCGCGAGATATGGATCCGATTTCGATTTTTCACCTGCGAAGCAAGTATAACACAGGGGCCTCCTTTTCTTGTCCTTCTTCTTGCGTGCGGGTTCAGGTTTGGGTGTATAGGAGATTTCGAGATCATCTGTGGTACAACTACAATCTGGTCGCTCATGTATTGGGGAAAGGTCTCTACATACCGCTGTTGCTTGTGATAGTGACCTTCGCTGAGATTCATTTGACCGTATGCTTCGAGTAGAGGAGTCTGTCATGCAGGTCCTCTTTGCAAGCGGGGTTTGTAAATTTGGGTGAATTTGGCTGCAGGAGCATTCGTTAGCTTGAACGTAAAAGTTTTTTGTCGGCTGAGGGACGAGACGACTGTCCCACATCCGTGGTATCTGTGAGGGGTCACGTTGGCTTTGCAGGCTGGAGGTGTCGGCATCCCGCGTTGGAGTATCACCTGTAATGTAGAGCAAAATTAGCTACTTTGTTACAGCGTAATGTGGCTCTACCTAAATCGAAAGCATTATAGAATTACCTTTAGTGATAAACCTTAAATACGAGGTGTGACTTATTTATTTCCTGGAATGGCCGCCAGTGATGTATATGTAGCACGTCTTGCAGGTTCGTATGAATGTGTTAGAAATTCTTCGAAAATTGTTTTACTCGTACATGGGTGCGCAGACAGGGGAGAGTTGAGAGCGAATTAGTGCAAACGAACTAACTACAAGTAGCAGTAAATAGAGAAAATAACTAGGGTAATGTGAAGTACGAAATTCTACTATAGAAATACAATTCTTTACTCTACTGGTATTTTTTTTCTTGACTCCGACAAGGAGAAGTTTGTGGGATGCGAGGACGTTGGAACGTTTGACTTGTTGAGTTCTCGGAGTATAAAGGACGATTGAAAAACTGTCTTCGATTGATGTCGAGAGATTGTCTTCTTGATGAGTTCTCAAAATGAAGTGTTGAAAAGTAGTAGACCGCTGATTCGTAAGATACTCTTCTTGACGAGTTCTCGAATTGACGTGTCTCCTGTACACTCCTACACTGTCTTCTTGATGAGGCCTTGTCGGGGCGTCGTGAACTGGAAATGTTGCCTTCATCCGAAGTGTCACCTGTACAGTAAAAGAAAAACTACTTGTGTTAAGCCGTATCACAGCATGTGTTTTTCTTTGGTGATAACTAGAGACGACATTCAGTACTTCATTAACATAACTTCTAGATACGTAGTTAGAAAGAGTGAGTTCGGGTTGCACAAGATTAGAAAGGGGCTGGAAGAGTGTGCTGTAAAAGAAAAGCGACAGATCAACTAACAAACTGTAGGAATTAGAGTAGGATATTATGTAATGATGAGATTTTGAAGAAGAACTAAACAGATACAGATACAGATTGAGGCAAATGGTATCACTGTAAGACGGTAACGTCTCCAACGCTGGTTTCTGAAAGTTTGATTATTGACCAGAAACATAGGCCTGGTGTTAAATCTTCTCTCTCGAGGGATTAAAAGCCTCATTAATGATCGATCACACTTTCGGTATGAAACAGAACATCAACGCAAGGAGTGGATAACACCACTTGGTCTTGCTTGAATCACTTTACAAAAAGAAATACACCCGTGGATCTGTTAATATGATAAAAGTCTGTATTTTTAGGAAATTAAAAAAAACAGTCCACTGTTTTCATCTTTCTTCTTCGTTAGACGAGGACCCTTGTGGTTTTTATCTCTTCCCAAAATTAAATGTGCTTGAAATAATGCAACCTTCAGAGATCGTATATCGACCGTTTTATTTTGGACGTAGTAGACACCATTCCAAATCAATTCCAGAGATGTGTATGCTATATGGAGTCTTGACAAGATTATTTCAATCCCGATTATATCTGCTACAGAGCAGGGAAGATGATTTTTTTTGCGTCCATTCCAGGAGTTAAATAGGCTTACCTCTTATTAGTGGGCGAATGTGAATAAGATGACAAAGTAAAATTGGATTATTGTTTTAAGCAAGACCAATCCTTATGATTTTGCTAATAGACCCTACATGTATATACACACATCAACAAACGTTTTGCATGTTGCCATGGAGCACAGTGGGGATGAATGTGAGGACGGACTTATTATTAAGCCGTGTCCACGCCTGCTCTACACAATTGAGATCAGAGGCATGGACAGGCCATTCCATTCTGTGAATGCCATTCTCCTGAAGAAAGGCATTGGCAATGCCATCTCTGTGCGAACGAGCGTTATCGTCCACGAAAGTGAAATTTGGGCCGACATTGTCAGCATAACCTTTCTCTACAGGTGCGAGGATAGTGTCCCTGTAACGTATGCCTGTCATACATCCTGGGATGTACAAGAGGGCTTCGGTGACCATACATGATGCCACCCCATCTCCTCCCTGTTGGTATCGGTCTCGGATGTTTTGGTCGTGCATACGTTCACCGGGTCGTCTCCACACTCTCACAGATCTATCCTCATTGACACAGGTGAGTGGACACAGCCGATATACACGCACGCAAGAACGACTGATGGATTTGAGACCACTACGATTCTGGGCCAGCAATGTGCAAAACTTTTTTTGATATGTGTATATAAAATTCTGCAAACTCCTAAATAAGAGGGAGTTAGGAGTCACAGTTTGTACCAAAATATTTTAAATTGTCTCTATAGCTAGGGAACAATCATCAATCGTTTAAAAACTGGGGAGGCTGGGGTCATACGGGATCCATTATTGTGGAGTTCCAGAACTGTGTCGCGTCTGAACACCAAAGTCGAGCGGTCTGGTGCGCATCAGGCTTAAGCGAATGGATCTCAATTATATTATTTTAAGCAGAGCATGAAGTAGCTTCTGTTTAATACTCAGAAATTCGGACGTGGGTTGGAGGGGGTATCAAGTAATACGGTAATGGGCTTACAAACTGTTATTCTGATGAAAATGAAAATTTCGGGTGGTTTAGGTAATAATTCAAGACACAGTGAAATGCTATATTTGTTCGAAACTTTTGGGGATTGGGGCAGAGGTAAAACAATATTACACGTTTCGAAAGGGGTTTGGATTTGTTTCTTGGGTGAAGTACCGATTATCTCGCTATATTCTTAATTTGTCAAGCTAAATTTAATGTTTAATTTACAGAAATAATTATGTATCTGCCCAAGGGTATGCACGGTATTATGACCACCTATCGGTTCCACTTTCTCGGTGCAAATATCTTGAAAACAAATTTTCTCAGAGAAAAATGTCTTCACGGATCAGATTGATTGGGCAGCCCGTGTCAACTAATGCGTTGATATTCTGGCCCTGGAGCAACAATTCCTTCATCTTCATATTCGACTTGGTTCCCAAAGCGACGTTCACTGTCTTCTTCTCTGCATTCTGCTCAGGATTTGGGCACTTGGAAGCTATGTGTCCGAAGCTGCTGCAATTGAAGCACTTTGGACCCTGACTCTTGTGTGGACATCCGCTGGACTCATGACTGTTCTTCTGACCACAATTGTAAGATCTCTTTACAGGCGAGATCTGCTTCTACCTTTTGTCTTCTCTTGGTGTATGTTTGTTTGTCGTCTTCTCATTTTTTGTCAACTTCTGAGAGTTTCGTGCGTAAGCTCTCTCATAGATCTCAACTTGTCCTTGAATTCCTTTATGTCCCTTGCTCCATACAGAATCATCTTGGATCCAATGTCGTCCTCGATGCCATCGATGACGTATTGTATCAACGATTTATCATCGATTACTGACCTGCTGGCTATTTCTCGCATCACCAGGAAATATTCCTGAAGAGTTTCAACTTTTGTTTTTCGTCGATTGGTTAGCAGTCGATGAATCTCTGCTGCACTGGTATCATCTCGGAATTCTTTCTTCAGGGCTTTCTTCAACTTGTGCCAGGATGTGATGCCACGTTCACTCTGCACGAACAACTTAGCCAGGTCTGTCAGCGACTTTTTTGCAAAAACATATTTTTGCATCTCGTCCCAGCCAATCAACGTTGCTGTTTCCTCAAAGTCCTCAATCCAACGTCGCACCGGATAGTTCTCGCTGCCGTCATAGGTTCTTACAGAGCCCTCTACATCTCGGAAAGTCAACGCAATCTTGTGTGCGACTCCCAGGTTTGCAGTGTGCCGCGAGTCCACCACGTCCTGGTCGACTTCCCTTCACTTGAGCTTTCTTCTCCAGTCTTCGATTTGTGTTTGGTCTTTGTTATGTTTTTATGGTTAGGCCTACCTCCTATTGCTTTGGAGAGTTTCTGGTCTTCGGACGAGCTAGATGAATCCGATGATGATCCTGACGTGCTCGAGGTTGAATGTTTCATGGATTTCAACCCAGTCATTTTCTCTTTTAACTCACGTAATTCTTCCGCCAGTGCTTCGTTTGCCTCTTTCATCTTGCTCATCACATATTTCGTTTTACCAGTCTCTTCTTCTTCTTCATCATCATCATCATCATCATCTTCTTCATCTTTAGGCATCCCCAGCCACTAAAGGTCCATTAAGTTGTCACAGACTCGTTGCACAAGCACGGCTTTCTCTCCCGTATATTCAATGTTTAACACTGTGCAAATGGCAATTAGGTCAGCCTCGGTGAATTCGCTCTCAATGAACTTCAATTTGTCCAGGTGTTCTGGTGAGTCACATTCAAACTCGAATCCTGAGAATTCTCTTAAACGCTGCCTGTTCTTTCGATCACGTGGCAGTTCGAAAATGAGGTTATGTAACGTCTTAATCACGGCCGTAGGCGCCGTCTTAATGTTATTATTCACTTTTTCAATATCTTGTAAACACGCCACTTTGTCCACCATTTTTCTTTGTCTTTCGGCACTTGCACTAATCACTACTTTTCGTCGTCGTCTTAGGGTTCAGGATCCTCGAAATCGTCTTTTGCAGCCTGCTCGAATCACCACCTCTTTGGAAGTTGAACAGCTACTCGTCTTCTATATTCCACGGACCCACGTCGTCGTCGTCGATCTTGCCAGAAAAATGTCGTCACCTCACGCCTTGGTTTTATCGCTGTAACCAAGATTGCCGTTCCGCACTCGAAATCCTTTGCATTTCGGACGAGCCCCCAAATGTGGGAAAAGATTTTGGCAAGCGAATAAACCGAACACGTCTTGAAGTAATTTTAAGTATAAAAACTGTATTTAAACATAAGATCACAACAGATGAGATTGCACAGAACTTAGCGTGACTTCACTCGACACAGAACTGTAACTGATCGTCTTTCTTTCTCGCGACTTCCACTTGACTCCTCTACGCGGCGCCACCAGGCAGTGTCGAGGCTGGCGGGAAACCCAAAAACGTTCTTTAGGTATCTTCCGATTCCCACATATATTTGTGTGGGGAACTATAGAATCACCAAGAAGCAACTTGAGTAATGGCTACAAGACTGGCAGCTTGTGGCTTAATGAAGTGAAACAAGACTTGTATAACGCTGGCTGTGATATTCTTGACCGTTCCAAATTTTATGATAGTGTTAACTCTTGGTTCCCACCACCCAACGTGATTAAGACCCGACCACCCCTCACACAGGAGAGGAAGGACAGGTTATTGGCTGGACTGAGGAGATATTGGAGAACGAAGAAAGCATCGTAGAAGCACT
This sequence comes from Meconema thalassinum, assembly GCA_946902985.2. Taxonomy (NCBI): domain Eukaryota; kingdom Metazoa; phylum Arthropoda; class Insecta; order Orthoptera; family Tettigoniidae; genus Meconema; species Meconema thalassinum. Next base: position 113,396,714 of record OX336393.1, read on the forward strand.
TGTCATAAGCGCTCCTTAATGGGCTTAAATCACTAATAATAATAATAATAATAATAATAATAATAATAATAATAATAATAATAATAATAATTGTGTTTAAGTGTAATTCATAAACATCGTACTCTAATGAAGCCTAAGTGAGCTGGATCTGAGTATGAACGCATGTACGGTACATAAAAGAGTGTTAGTTTGCAGAGTATGTAAATACTTGTTTCCCACCTAATGTAATTGGGCACAATTTGTGTTGACCGACTGAAAAGCTTACTTTAATAGAATTAGGCAACAGTGAAAAATGGCTTCTATCGCTACAATTTTGTAGTAGTGCCAATTAATGTGTGTCTGATTAATTCACCTGTTTTTTGTATCCACTTGAAATTCTTCTCGAGTATTGAAAAGTGTTTGACGGTCTATAGAGTCATATGCTTTTCTAAAATCTACAAAAGTAATGACTGTTTGTCTGGTTTTGCGCATTTGTAGGATAGTCTTGCGATTAAGGATTTGTTCTGTATAAGATCTTCCTTTTCGGAAACCTGCCTGGTATTCATCAATTAGATCCTCCGTTAGTTGGTTATTGTTATTTTAAGGGGCGGAACTACGAGGTCATCTGCCCCTATCCTTCGTTTGTTTCTAAAGTCTAGTGAGCAGGGCTTTGGAAAAAAAATGTAAGCAACTGGTATCAAGTTAATTCTCTATAATTATTGATGTTGGTTTTATCCTCTTTCTTGTGTAGTGGATGGATTAGCGCACATTTCCAATCTTCAGGGATTTCTTTAGTGATCCAGATGTTCTCAAGAATCGAATGGATTTTCCGCTCTCAGCTCCTATCTTCAGCATTTCCGCAGTTATACCATCTTCCCCTGGGGCATTGTTATTTTTGAGTCCATGGATTATTTCTTTGACTTCTTCCAATGTTCGGGGCTCTGAATCTTGATTAGGTGAGGATTTTTCAAAGGTGAGTTGTTCTTTAGGGGATTCACAGTTTAAACATTCCTTGAAGTAAACTGCTAGAAGTTTGCAGTTTTCTTGATTATTCGTTTTCAATGTCCCATCCGGGCGTTTCAAGCAAAGAATTCTTCTCTGAAAGTTTTGTAGAAGTTTCGTGTGTTTTTTTGTTTCGTTTTGTAGACCTGATGATTTTTGATGTTTGTTTCTGTATTTTGGTGAATTCCTGCCAGGTTCGTTCAGTTTTATGAGAATTCAAATTCTGCCAGGCTTTAATTCTAAAGTTTATGGCCGTGTCGCTGGTTTCTTTCCGCCACCTATGTTTGCGTTTCCTGGGTGGTGTGCCAATATTTTGAGAAGCCTTCAAAAGTATGTCTTTGAGTTCTAACCAGTTCGTAGGATTGCGAGTAGGGATACTTTCAAGGAAAGTAATGGTTTTCTGTTGAAGAAATTCCGGATCGACGAGCAGGTTTTTTGTTATTCTTGGTTTGGACTGGTTTGGTTGAAATTTTACCTTGATTAAGGATAGATGGTGGTCAGAGTCAATGATTCCTTTTTTAACTTTCACATTCAAAATTTATTTCTGATTTTTCTTGGAAATAGTGACATGATCAATGTGAAATTCTCCCAAGTGAAAATTTGGGGATCTCCAGTTTTTGTTTCTTGTGTAGAAGTGCCCGGAAATATGTTGACTATAATTTGAGTTCAAAATTTGTGTTAAAATCAATAATCTTACTGCAGTGTCATCCGTCCGGAGGTCTTGCTTCTGAATGCCTCACGATGAACAAAAAAGACTTGGTCGTAAAACTGGAGGCCAAAGACAGGAAAATTTTGAGAAAGATATTGGGTCCCATCAAAGACAACGAGGAATACAGAAGACGGCATAACCATGAACTATATACTCATGTGGAGAAGATAAGTGACGTCATCCGGAAGAGAAGGATAACATTTTTTGGACATGTGAAACTAATGAGCCCAGCGAGACTGACCAACCGCAACATAACTTGCTTTCAGGAGAGGAAAACAAAATGGGCCTGGTTCATTGAACTGGATAAAGATCTGAAAGAAGTGGGGATATCACCAACAGACATTCAGGAGCGCGCCCCACTCAAAAGGAAACTTCAAGTTTGCAAAGGTTTCCAAGAAAAACCGAAGCTGAAAACGAGAAAGATTTTGACCCAGGAACGGAAGGAAGTCCACCGAGAACGAATGCGGGCGTACTGGGCAAACATCAAAGCCAGTAGAAGACAGTTGGAATGACGCGGTCCATAGATGGCCTATACGAAATGAATGAATGAATGAATCTTTCTCCATTTTTAGACTCTTTTCATTTATAAAAAAAAATAGACCTATGAGATCACCTTTTGTGTGTGTGTGTGTGTGTGTGTGTGTGTCTAATGAAATGTAAACTGCTGGAGCGATTTCATTGAAACTCGGTAAGGTCATAGTACTATTTTGTCCGACCCCGACCGTGCCCTTCAAATTTTAGTACGTCTCGCCAATCTAGCATGCGGCTGTGTGAAATACGTCACCGGCATTCTGTACCTCCGAACCCATTACTCATATCACCCTGAAATTTTGTATGGTAATAGAGGGCACTGCTGGAAGTGAATTTCAAAAACCTGTTAAGTACAAAACGAACACTGCGGCCAAGCGAATATGAAACATTTAAATAGACTTTTCTCGCGATTTAACCATCCGAGTGCAGTACAGCAAATATTTATACACATTGTAATGCACTGACATCTAATTTATTTCAATTGTTTACTTAACCTCAAGATGGTGGCAGTGCGAAATTTTAAAATTAAGTTTGTATTTCTTGTGTCGTAATCATGCGATCGAAGTTAACGTTTAAATAATCAACCTACGCAATAATCCTTATCTAAAAGTACATAACTCTATGGCCTACATTATATAAAAATCCAACATGATGACCATCCGAAATATTTAGACGGTTCTCAATAGCTACTAATCTTTGACAGCAATCAAACTGAAATTTTGTATGTTGATAAAGACTATGAATATAAGTTTACCCATGGGACATTCAATAACCTGGTGAGCACAAATCCAACATGGCGGTGACACGAAATTTAAATATTTAAATGGGCGTATCTCGCGACTTAATCATCCGAGTGCCGTGAAACTTGGAACGGTAAATGCTTATACAAATTTTAATCCACTGACACCTAACTTATTTCAATTGTTTCCATAACAAGATGGGGGCAGTGCGACATTTTAAAATAAAGTTTATTTTATTTTGTGTGTCTAATCATGCGATTGAAATTTGAATAATACACCTACGTAATAATCTTCAGGTAATAGAACATAACTCTGTGGCCTACATGTATAAACATCCATCATGAAACCGGTTCTGATATATGGATGTGAGTCATCGGCGACCTCACAAACACTGGAAGAGCGCATTTGAGCATTTGAGAGGAAAGTGCTCAGAAAGATATATGGACCTATTTACAATAGGGGAGAAGGAAGATGGGAAAGGAGGGAGAAAGAGGACTTATACCAACGTTTTGGGAAAGCTGATGTGGGTAGGATCTCAGAGGAAGACGGCTCCAGTGGATGGGACATATCGTAAGAGCTGTGGAATCTATCCCTAACAGAGTGTTCAATGCTCAGCTGTTTAGCAAACGCTCAGCTGTTTGGCAAACGTCCAAGAGGCCGTCCAAGGACGAGATGGAAGGATAGGGTGATGAGAACGTTGCAGCAGTTGGAACCAACATCAGTACTGGACGATGCAATGGATAGAGAAAAATGGAACGGCATTTGTAACAAATGCTTGAGATTGTGATCGGGATAATGCCTCCTGTGTGATTGATTAGGATAGTATTTTGTAATATTGTATATTTGATGTGTTTATGTTTCTTTGTTTTCTGTCATGAGCCTTAATGACCTGATATGTACAATAAATGATGATGATGATCATGGCGACCGTCCGAAATATTTAGACGGTTCTCAATATCTTCGAATCTATTACATCAATCAAACTGAAATTTTGTATGTTGATAGAGGCATTTAAAATAAGTAGGGTGTATGAAAATGGGCTTTTTAGTTCTTCATGGAACTACTTGTTATTAGTCCTATTGTGCGTTGGGTCCTGAATTTCTTTTCTCTGCCAATTTGGGCATTGAAATCTCCCAATCGATTTTTTATATATTTTGGAATTGTGGCGCTAGTTTCTTCTAGCAGTTCCCAGAAGTCTTCCTCCATTTATGGATCTTTTCGAGTGTAGTTATTGGTTGGTTCATGCGCATTAATTAATGTATAAGCTTTGTTTCCTGATTTAATGGATAGTGTTGAAATTCTTTCAGAAGTCCTGAGTTTATAATGTTTCTTCTTACAGCGAATCCAGTTCAAATTGTAGTGGATTCTTATGAAGGGAGATTGCAGGCTTGCCTTTGTAAATTCTATAATTTGCTGAGTCATAATGATTCTCATCCGTGTATCTAGTTTCCTGAAGTGCTAAAATTTGGATGTTTAAGTTATCTAACATGACTGTTAATTGCTTCAACTTCCCAGTTCTCCGAAGTGTGTTGATGCTTAAGCGGCCCTTACACGTTCAATAATATTGTCAATCATGACCTTCAATATCACTTACATCAATCTACATAAATATTCCACAATACGCCGTCAAGCCTTGTCGAGCATTACACGCTCAATATTATTGTCAATACTTGCCTTCAATAAAAGCTGACCATTCACACCCCCCCAGGGTCTCGCATCTAGTGGGACGTGGGTTGGCGACCACGGGACCCCATTGCTTCCACTTACTTGTGCCGGGGTCCGCTCCGTCTTCTTTCCTGTCGACCTCCCTTGGTCAACTCTTGTTCTTTTCCGACCCCGACGGTATTAGGGTATCCGAGGCCTAGGGAGTCATTCACTTTCCCGCCTTAATTGACCCTTGTCTCATCTTTCCCGTTGCCTCCTTCTTCGAGGGGTCAGACCTCTCGTTTTCTTGTCATTATATATTCTTTTCTCTTTAAGATTCCTGAACGGTTTTTGTTAATTGGATTCCCGTGTATCTAAATTCCCTTTATGATTTTTTTTTTGCATCTACGTTGCATTTTGTAGTCTTTTCCATCTAAATTGCATTTTGCGAGTATTTTCAACCTCAATTGCATTTTGTAAGGATTGACAAACCAAATTGCTTTTTAGTAAGTCTTTCAATATAGGGGGTGGAACTTTTGTGAGTATTTGGAATTTCAATTGCATTTTGTAAGTATTTTCAACCTAAACCGCTTTTTGCAAGTATTTTAAATCTAAATTGCATTTTGTGGGTATTTGAAATCTAAATTACATTTTGTAAGTATTTTCAATCTAGAGTGAGCATTTTGCAAGTATTTTGATTATCAATTGCATTTTGTGGGTATCTTGAATCTAAATTACATTTTGTAAGTATTTTCTATCTAAACTGCATTTAGTAAGTATTGCCCATCCAAATGAGTAGTTTGAATCTACCGTACATTGTGTAAGCATTTCCAATTTCAATTGCACTTTGTGAGTATTTTGGATCTGAAATGGGAGTTTTTCAATCTGAATTGCATTGTGTATTTTCAATTTCAATTGCATTTGTAGGTATTTTGAACCTCAATTGCATTTTGTACGTATTTTCAATCTCATTTGAATTTTGTAAGTATTTTGAATATCAGTTGCTTTTTGTAAGTATTTCGACTCTACATTGAATTTTGTACATATTTTGAACCTAACCTACATTTTGTGCGTATTTTTCAATCTATTCCTTTTGTGAGTATTTTCGTTCTAACTTCCCTTTTGTAAGTAAGTTATTACCGTTCTCCATTTTGTGAGTAGTTTCAATCTGAGTTCCTTTTTGTAAGTATTTTCCGTCTGAATTTTCGTTCTGATTTCCATTTCATTGTCATTTTCGCCCAGACCATTAGGGGCCGATATCCTAGATGTTAGGCCCCTTAAAACAACAATTATCATCATCATCATCATCATCATCATCATCATCATCATCAATTTGTTCATAGGTCCCGAGAAATTGGAGAGCATGGAACACCCACGAGTTAGGCTGATAAACTTCATCGGCACCTATTCCACTTCTTTTAGATGTCTCTATTTTCTTTCGCACGTCGGTTGAGTCACCGACGGTTTCATTTCTTTGTACACAATGAGCAGCTTATAGAGCGCAACATTCCTCTTGTGTTTATTTATATATGAAGGATCACCTGGATTCCACAGTTCATACAGGTCAATGAATGAATGAATGAATGAATGAATGAATGAATGAAGACATGTATCGGTATCCTCCGTGGCTTAGGCGGCAGCACGCCGGCCTCTCACCGCTGGGTCTGTGGTTCAAATCCCGGTCACTCCATGTGAGATCTGTGCTGGACAAAACGGAGGCAGACAGGTTTTTCTCCGGGTACTCCGGTTCCCTGTCAAAATTTCATTCCAGCAACACTCTCCACAATCATTTCATTTCATATGTCATTCATTTAATCATTGTCCCAGAGGAGTGCGTCAGGCCTCGGCAGCCGGCACAGTTTATATCCTCGTCGCTAGATGGGGGCTTCATTCATTCCATTCCTGACCCGGTCGGAGACTGGAAGCAGGCTGTGGATTTTCATTTTTTCATCGGTATCATATTGTGGTGCAACGTTGGTCCCGTGACCCACGGAATCATTAGTTGCGTAACCCTCCATCTTGCAAGCACTGAACACACTGTGGATTGATGCGATATTGAAGTGAGCGCCCTCACACGGTCAATATTATTGTCAATATCCCCTCCACTTACCAGTATTGATGCTCTGATATCCAAATTTCCGGATTTTCATCAATACGGCTTCAATCCAAACCATCAATCCATTTTTATTAACCTTACACGGTGTAAGAGCCGCTTTAGACTACCAATGAAAGTTTTGCCCTAGTAGTTCCGCACCTTAAAACAAAAGTAACTTACTAACTAACTAACTAACTAACTAACTAACTAAAGTTGTACATTTTGGGCTAAGAGATTTGGGAAGCTACGATACATTCCCACATGATGTTGTCGGTCTCCCAGAATCCGATGACCGAGAATAACTAGTATATCTACTAGGGCCTGGGGTAGTTCCATCGTTGAAAAACGTCATCATGCTGATAAGTTAAAGGTATTGGGGAGATTGATTTTGATCAACCTCAGTGTTACAACTAAGGTTGTAACGTGTTTTTCGAGGGGTTTTTATGCCACTGGCATAAGTCAGTAGGAAGCCATTCTATATTTATTTACGCGGCAAATTGTTCAGCCAAGAGAATTTTTCATGTTAATTTATTATTATTATTAATTTATTATAATTATTATTAAGATATTTTCGGAGCATTTTATAAAAAGTATTAGCATACAGATAGGTTTTCTATGTCTTAGAAAACGCTATCAAGCAAATTATTACGAACGACAATATCATAGAAAATTATGTGATTGCGGAATTTTACGGAGTTTTCGTCAGTTAGGGTATATCGAGAGACGTGACTCACTGGGAATTCAAGTACACGCTTAATCTTGTCGGAAAGCATGACGAAATCCTGGGTCGCAGCGTCAAGGAAAGGCGAATGTATGGAACGGAAAACGACTTCTCCCTCCCGCCGAGTGTAATGAGCCAGAGTGGGGATCTAGCGCGTAGGGAGCAGCCAATCAGTGGAGACCACGCAAGCTAGAAGTCGGATGAAGAGTGGGGATGCGACGGGTGCATATATCGTTCAGCGCGCCGTGGAACGAGGACTATCAGTGTAGAACTTGCCGAGTATGGTTCACGCGGGAGTCGCTCCGATGTTCCGTGGAGTGGAGGACTAACTTTTGTAAAACCTAACCAGTGTGGTTGTACGAGTGTTTGGGTCCGATGTACGGACCATAGAATTATCTAATCTACCAGAATATCATCAAATATCGACGGAGATGGAGACGTCCAGGAGACTGTGGGAAGCTCACGGCATCATCCAGTACGAGGGAAAGGTTTCGGCAATTTCCAGCGGTAAGCGCGAATGACGCAGAAATACGCAATCTCTCATTTCTCTTTGTTTTATATTTCATATTTCAGTAACTTCATACCTTGGGAATAAGAGTAAAATCAATAATTTATCAGACTCCGTTTTCACGTAATTTTCTATCGGTAATATTCAAATCACAACGCTCCGATTTAAATTTTATACTTATTATTATTATTAATTTTGCTATTCTTGTTTTATATAATAAATTCATTTCTTTTACAATGCAATCTTTGCTTTCAGTAGGTAGCATTAGATATACACCAATTCCTTCTCCTGATACAATTGTTTGTTGGGTTAATGATCAAATCATACCACGATCTGAGTGAATAGATTCTTGAAGGTGTTCTACCAGAGCTAGACGTTGTTAAATACAAATTTAGATTTCAACATTGCATTGAGGTCTTGGCGCCCATTAAAACAACATAGCTTAGGCAAAGGTAAACAGTTACATTTATCACCCAACAGTTTGGGGCAGCCAAACCGTTACATTTGTCGCTACCAACATAGGGCTAGCAAGACTGCTACAAGGTATTGAGCCTTAGAGGTTGCCTCAAGATATTCTCTGGCTGTCATTTTAGTCGGGCTTGGGACCGGCAACAGCAACTATTATTATTATTTATTTATTTTGCGCATGAGCTTACACATTCTCAGCATTTGCTGGAAGAAAAGATTTACAATTCCAGATGCCGTACATATCATAAGGAGCAAATTCCTGGAAACTGCATTCAGTAGTAGCTTTACACTTTTCCCTCACTCTTTAGAGCCTAATTGCCCAAGAACAGCCTTACTACGTGACACGTAGAAAGTATGACTGTTTTCTGCATCAGTTTGAAAAGGCCTGGGTCTAATTTCAACTCTGTGAGAGATTCCTTTAAGTTGTTGGGAATCACGCCAGTGCTGGAGATGATAATAGGAACTCTCCTAACGTGTGCCTTGTGGCATTGCTTTCTTATGAGTTCAGAAAGCTCTGTGTATTTTGACAACTTTTCAACATGCTTTGTTAGCATGTTGCCACTGTTTGGGATTGCCACTTCTATGAAGGTCGTGTGCCTCATGCATTTGTCAGTTCACGCCACCGTTTTTGGCCGGTCGGCCCCGGGTGCGCAGATGTGCAGAGGATAGTCGACGAGCCACAAGCATGAGCAATTGATACGGGAGTTGTCAGTTACGCTGAATGCTAGGCTGTGTTGTCGTGCTGTGTGTACTCTGCTGGTGACGAATAAATGAAATATAGACTTTTATCGTAGTTAATTGCAGTTCCTTGTGTGCGTGTTGTGTTCAGTGGGCTGAGCCAAATGCCACCTATGCAATCAAAACTTAATGGGAAAACCTCTCCCCTGCCAAATTCGTGAGGTTATATATAATGTGCATTTGTTTATGAAAAGTGAAGGAACGTCGGGTAAGGTCTTAATTTCTCTGTAAAACGTGCAGAATATAGTGGTTGATGCAACAAACGTGCCATGGAGGACAGTTAATATGAGTATTAAAGAAGGAAGAAAGTGTGAGGAACAGGGCTGCTACACCAGGTAAGGCCCATCGTGTATCCAACCGGACCACTGATATAGATGAATTTGATAAATGTGCTATTCAGGGAACTATTAATAATTTTTGTATTCAGCAAAAGTCTCTTGGTGAAGAGCGAGAGCGGTGACGAGGGACCTTCTCCCGGTCCGAAGACTGGAAGTCCGTCCCCGGCACGTCCCGACTATTCTTTTTCCTTGCGCAGCGTTGACATCTATTTGGGGGAGTAGGTGCCCCCCCTGACGTCTCCGCCCTGCAAAACAATGCAGCACTTGCTGGCACCGCTTCACTGGTGGAAGTGGGAGCAGGAAGGCCTGCAGAAGACTGTGTCGCCTTGTTTGCAGGAGGGCAGCAGAGACGGCGTTTAACCGTGTCCCTCCTCTCCGCCGGCTTTTCCATCCTTTTAGATGGGCTGGTAGATGCTCCAACCCTAGTCTGCGAAGATTTCTTCTCCAAGCGAGTCGGGGAAGGTTTCTTCGCAGACTTGTTCGGAGAATTTGCCTTCTCCGATTACGCATTAGATTTGGGGGCCGAAGAAGGTCCCGGGTCCTTCTTCGAGCTACTCATTTTAAATGTTGGCCCACTAGGAGCCCCTGCCGATTTTACTACTTGTGCTGCCGAGGGTTGTATCACATGAGGGACTAAACTTGCCGTTGGAGTCGATACTGCTGCATACGATACTGTGAACTCAGGCGCGTTCATATCACTATACTTTTTTACGAGCATCGTGATATGAAAGGCTCTCCGGTGTCTTTATCTCCTGAATCTTCGATTCCTTAATAAATTCAGGACAATCGCGAGATTTAGGAGCGTGGAAGTTCGAGCAGTTAAGTGCATACAGGTGGTGGTGTGCACTTTTCACCTTCGTGAAGAGGCTTCCCGCAATCCTTGCATTTAGCATTGGCTGTGCAGCGGAAAGACACGTGCCCGAACTTCTGACACTGGTAGCATCGCATCGGAGGTGGAATATATCGTCTCACATCACAACGATAAAATGTTACCTTAACCTGCTTGGGCAGTACAGAAACTTCAAAATGTGAATTAAGGCACTTGTATCTACCCGTTTGTCACCTACCTTTCGCGTGGTACGCCGAAACCCGGTGACGCCACGTTTTCTCAAACTACGCGTCGGCTCTGCATCGGAATTCAGAACGAGATCGCGGTGGAATATTTCACCACGGACCTCGTTCAGCGTCCAATGCTTCTCAATCTTCACTGTGATCGTACCGAAATTGCTGCACTACAGCCGTTTTTGTTTTGATCCCTGCCAGTGGTCTTGAGAAGGAGCTGACCATTGCGTAGCTTCTGTATACCTTCTACATTACTATACTTATCTTCGATCTCCTCGGCAAACACAATAGATTTGACCAACGCGAAGGATTCCCTGTCCGTTCTGGTAGCTACTAGATAACGGGGAGCGTTGTCAACCGGGATTTTTTCTAATAGAGCTTCATCCCAAGGTGTCACCCAGCCAAGGCAATACCTACCTGGCATAGCAGGTATTACCCGGGGCCCCAGTGCCTCGAACAGGCACTTATCCCTTGGCATGCACAGTGATTTATACAGCTCTTCAGTATTCGGCCATTCAGGGACCTTCGTTGTAAGGCGGATAGTACTGAAAGGGTACATAGCGCACCCACCTGACGGGATGGGGCATACCGTCTAGGCTTTCTGGCCAGATGGCCAAGTTGGTGGCCCTTCCCCTAACAGCATGCATGTTTATTTCTATGGATCAAACCAGAACTGGGACCAGAAATTCGAAATCGACCTTAAATCGCCTTTTACGACAAGCAGGGGATACCGTGGATGAATTCTGCCCTCCCCATCCACAAGGGGTCTTCAAAATTCAAGAACTGGCAAGTTATTCGGCCATGTTAGCCCTATTAGTCTCCTTCTACGACAGGCAGGGTATACCGTGGGCGTATTCTCTCCCGCACCCACACGGGGGAATTTACTCTGCGAATGTTAATCTGCGATCTAGCAAGATTCCCAAGTATTTAGTCTTTGTCTGCCATCTAATCATCTCGCCAAAGAAATGAAGATCGTTAGTGGCTGTGTTTTTGACTCTCTTAGTGAAAAGATTGGCAGAACATTTACCTACATTTATTCTAATGTGCCATTTTTTCAGCCAAGGGCGCCTTGAAGATTACGTTCAATCATATGTGCTTTCCAGGAAGTAGTGGAAATTGCGGCGTCGTCTGCATACAAGTGGAGTTTGACGTTATTGGAAGAGGGGAATATCAGAGACATCATAATTGGAGAGGATGGAGAAATAACGCTGTCCTGCGGTACACTGGCTTTGATTTCTCTCAGAGAGGATTGGGCATCTTCCACTTGAACATAAAATTGACGTTTCTTAAGGTAGGAATTTATAATTCTGAGTAAGAAATGTGCGTTTCCTCTGTGCTTAAGCTTGCATAGCAGTGCGCTATGCCATACTTGATCAAAAGCACGACTGATATCGAGAAAACAAACTCCTGTCTTTCTACGTTCATTAAACGCGCGAGTGATTTCTGTTAACCTTAAGAGTTGGTGGACCTTGGAGAGGCCTTTTCGGAAGCCAAACTGCTCGTCATTTATTAATCCATTTGTGAATATGGAAAGCCTGGAAAGTAGAATAGTCTCGAATAACTTCATCCAACTATTATACCACTAATCTAGAAGTGTATATAGGGCAACAACCAGAGGTCCCGTTTCGCAAGAGCAACAAGATAAATGATCTCGTGTGTTGCCTAGTTGAAGCGATAGTTGGGTCACACAGGAATATAACAGCGGATAATTTATCATTGATCTCTCTACCTAGAATCTTTTTGCAAAATATTCTGACTTACGTGGGGACTTTGAAAAAAAAAAAATAAGCCGGAGATTCCTGAAAGTTTTGTGCCGAACAAAGATAAGGAACCTAAAGCCAGCCATTTTGGATTTCAAGACAAGTGTACGCTTGTATCTTAAGTTCCACAGAAGAACAAGGCAGTGTGTGCTATATCAACCATGCACTACAGCCAGGCAATTGATGGTGACACTGGACGCGAGAAGAAGCCTTGTATCTTCACAACATACAACCGGACTAAGCATGGAGTGGACATTTTAGATAATATGAGTAAACATTTTGACGTGTCCACTGTCCAGGAATTCCCACAGGTGGTCGCTAACGATCTATTTTCATGTTACGAATGTTGCGGGTGTAAACGCTCTCAACATTTACAGAGCCAACAAGAATAATGCAAATATCAGTCGTAGGCTACCGTATTTCTGAAGGATTCGAACAGATGGAACCAGCAATAAGACGCCGAGTCGCCATAGAAACCTTGCCAAAAGAGATACGACGAAGAGGAAAACTTTTGCTTCGTATCCCTGAAGAAGCTCCAGCACCAAGAGTGCAAGCTGGTATAGTAGGAAAATATTTTCTGCGGCAGGCGTCGCAATAAATCGACGAGGAAGACGTGTTAAAATGCCAGAGATGGGTGTGCGCGGACCACCAGAATGGCGTGTGTGATGAATGCTACGAATAGACATTTTTCTGTAATACAAGCAAATCATTGTTCCTCAAAGTGGCATTACTAAGAAAGGTTCATTCTTTTAAATTTTGGATATCTATGGAAACTTTTCAGTTGTATTCAGTAAAAATAATGCTGGTATGACTCTTACAAAGACACTTATCATGTAATTTTGTATAATATATGTGTTTGTGAAAATAAAAAGTTTTAATTCATAACATGGGTTTTTTATCGTATATTACACCCAAGTCCAAAATAATTGATAAAAGTTATTTTAACAAGTGCAAATAACCTGTGTTCTACAATAGTAGAACTCGCGACCATTCACGTAACGCTGTGGGGTGCGACCACTGCAGTGATGGATTTTTCTCGTGACTTAATTATCCGAGCTCAGAGAAACTTAGCATAGTATATCTTCATACAGGGCTTAATATGAGTAGACTACATTGGCGCCTAATTTAATTCAATTTCTATGAACTTAAAAATGGCGGCTATTTCTCTTGTCTTAAACAAGTGGTTTAATGAGCCACGATTCTAATATTCATCTGCTGGCGTGTAATGCTATAACATATATATTTAAACAAGATGTTCAGTAAAGAACATTAGCGTACTTTCTCTTAAATGCATGGCTATAGTTATAACTCCTTGTCCTTTTCAAGGAGTATAATTGGATGTTGGTTGTAGTAGCTTGTTGAAATACGTTGATTGATTGAATCCTCACCTGAATTATATATATATACACTAATACAGCCATCGCAATAACACAGGTTATCAGACAAAATTCAAAACTCACGCATGCACATGGGGCTGAATGACCATGATGTCCATGCATCTTATCTGAAACAACAACAGCTTCCTAACCATATCCTTCCTCGTATAAGAGTGCACACACTATTAAGCCTACAGACATCACAGTGACACAGGTTATCAGCCAACCTCTACACACACCCAAGTACATGGGGCTTCAATACCAAGATGCTGCAAAACCCCTAAAGATTCAACAACAGCAATAGACTCTACCGCGGATTAAGGGCAACGAATTGGAATCGATGTAGTCGTGTGTTGAAATGTGGTGTTAAGTATAAATATAATAATTTTGATCGCAAATACACACTATATTATGCTTACCATTATAACGTCTGAGTTGTTATAAATCAATAAATACAAAAAAGAAATTTAAAAATTGTACCTGTCGGGATAAAAACTACGCATCTCCGGGTTACGAGGCAGAGTCGCTAGCACAGAGCCAAACTAGCACATGGATATCAAGCTTTATGAATCTATTTACGTCTTAGCAAATAATGACATGGACTAAACGATTTCTTCACTGGAGTATATATTCATCATAATCCATTTCATATATTATTTCTATCTGTAGGCTACATTGCATGCAACACTCAAATTAGTGAAATATAGGTCAGAACGAGAGATCAAGTACCATCTTGAGTTGGTAACTGACACGGCTCAGCTTTTTTATTTATTTATATATATAATAATTTAGATCGCAAATACACACTATATATGCTTAACATTATAACGTCTGGGTAGTTATAAATCATATAAAAAATGTACCTGATGGGATTAGAACCATGCACCTCCGGGTTACTAGACAGAGTCGCTAGCACAGAGCCAAATGAGCTCACAGATACTAATTATCAAGCTTTATGAATCGATTTACATACAACTTAGCAAATAATGACATGGACTAAACGATTATAAACTGGAGTATATATTCATCATAATCCATTTCATACAAAGTTTATATTATTTCTATCGGTAGGCTACATTGCATGCAACATACTCAAATTAGTGAAATATAGGTCAGGACGAGAGATCAGCTGCCATATTGTGTTGGTAACTGACACGGCTCAGCTTTTTAAGGACACTTCTGCTCTAAACTATTACGATATGAACTTTTAATTTCGAACGGGCCACCTCCTTTAGAACGGTTTAAACGATTCTTGGTCCGATAATCGGAACTGGTGGGTCCCATGTTATGTATTATAAAGTTTGCATAATTCACACGGCCGCCATCCTGAAATGGTACGAATGATGACCTTGTAATTTGGGCACGAGACGCGTCCCATATGAAGGTATCTTGTTATCAAATTTGGTAGAGATCGGATGAGTCGTTGATGTTGATGACCATACGATACATTTCACCGGTTAACAATATCTCCGAAACTATTTAAGCAATCAAATCGAAATTTTGTATATGTGACTTTCCAAATCCTGAGAAACACAGAAACATCATGGCGGCCAAGTGATTATCAAATATTTAAAATAACGTTTCTGGCGATCTAATCACCCAAGTGCAATGAAGCTTGGCACAGCGAATCTTTATTCATAGCTTAGTGTAAAGGCATCTAATTATGTTCAATTGTTTTCAAAAATTCAAGATGCATCAGTTCGAAATTTTAAAACTTTATTTCTCGTATCTTATTCAGGAGATTGAAAAGACGATTCGTATGCTGGGCTATGGTTAGAATCATTATCTAATGGCACTAAATTCTGTAGCATTTCGTAAATCGTAGAAGCCGTGCATTTGACTTTTCTAAAAATTAATTCTTTTGGTTCGTAACAGAAAGATGCCATCTCACGGGACGAATCTTAATCACCGATATTGAACGCTATAAATTCTAGCACACAACTTCTCGTTGTAATGGTGTTGGTGAAGACATAGGTCGTGAAGCAAAAGTTATTTAATATATCACATGGAAAATCCTTTGAATGGACAGAGTTTTAATGGGAAAGACCATGGTATATATGAAAATAGGCTGCTTAGTTCTTCACGGAACTGGTTGTTTTATTTTGCTATGTGACGATTTGTGTTTGTCAAAAGATACAGAAGCAAACTTGCCAATTTTCCCGATTAAGGCGGGAGACTCCTAAATTTTCATCGTTTTTCTCGCCTCACAATTATTCAAGTTATCCTCTCGATTTTTGTAAATTATTGACGAACTTCAAACATTTTCCAGTATTTTTTTGGAAGTGTTTATAGTGGGCAGGTAATGATTGTTGTTTGGGTAGCCTACCTGGATTAGTAAATGGGTTTTCTTTCAGTACAAGCGATTGTTTATTGACTTTGCTGCAATAGGGGCACATGACCTCTTAGTTCCGACCTTTAAAACAACAATAACGAACTAACTAACTATGCTGCAACATTTTCGTCACATTCTAGTATTTATGCTCGGTGTTTCACGCTTCACTATGGTCAAAATATACAATTCTGTGTTTTTGGAAAAGTTTTCGGAATCATTTCCGTGCATGATTGAATCCAACCAAGTCAATTATTTTACATTTTGTACTGTTTGTCGATGTAATGTTTTTCTTATATTACATGGTGGAAAACGTGTTATTTTGAAATATGTGGGAGCAAAGAAGCACCAAAAACTGTGAAGTGTAGCAAAAAAATAATAAAAAAAAAAAAAGATTTTGTTGTTAAAAGGGAACGTAATGGGATAATAAATACCGAATGCCTATTTACATCATTCATTTTGAAGGTTAGTTTGCCAATTAATTGAGCTGATATGCACTATTTGCATCTCCTGAATATTCCTGATCTTCATATCAATATCTCCTGATTTTTGGTTTTGTAAGGTTGACAGGTATGCAGAAGTTAATTTAAATACACCTAAACCCCGGAAATCCGAACTAATTGGGACTGTTGCCTGTTCGGATTTGCCAATCTGTACTATCTATAGGTACTACTCTAATCTAATATAATAAATCTGAATAGTTTGTTTGTTTGTTTGTGTGTTTAAACGCGCTAATCTCTGGAACTACCAGTCGGATTCGAAAAATTCTTTTTGTATATTATAGCCAGATTCAAGAGGAATAGTTTAAGCTATGTAGCATTAGGATACACCACTCAGGTAACCTTAAATATTGATTTTTGTTCAGTAAGTCTGAAGAACAAGCGCTCCTGAACAGCTTCAGTAATACCTAAGTCTATTGTTTCCAGGCAATGCGGGCTGCATCACGTCGCCCCTACCAGTGTTCTGGTGCAGAATTGCGAGCTGCTTATAAATTGCAGTCACGGGGAGTGCAAAAAGATTTCTTAGGCCCCTTAAAACAGTTATCATCATGACAATAGTATGCCTCTGTATAAGGGTGATGGTGTTGGTGCAGTATACTGAGGTTATCAGCTGCAATAAGCGTTGGTGCTTCCCGATCCTTATCGTTGTGCGCTCCAGTTCTGTAGTAGTATTCATTATCATCCATAAAACAAATAAATCCTCCGGGCGAAGCCGGGCACTACTGCTAGTAGTCTATAATATGGACTTGGTAAGCTACGTTGTACATGTCGCCCGATGTTTCATAGAAGCAAGAAAAATACTATTTGGTCATGGGTTACAGACTACAAGAGGCCTGTGAGGCTACTCTTTGCATTTTTGACCACCTCGTTGGGTAACAGCTAGCGTTCTTGACTGTTGCCCCGGAGGTCTGGATTCGATTCCCGGTTCTGCCTAGAAATGTAATTCTGGTCTAAGGGCAGGAATGTGGTACCCTCAGCTTCGTGAGGCAAAATTGAGAAGAGAAGAGGAGGGTTCGATTCCCACCTCAGTCATCCTGAAAGTGGTTTTCCATGGTTTCCCCACTTCTACTCCAGGAAAATGCAGGGATGGTTCCTAACCTAACTTAAGGCCACGGCCTCCTTCCCAATGATATCCCCAAACTACACACAGTAGTGCAGGCATTACAATAATACATTTATATATTTAATTATCGTATGGCTTTTAGTGCCGAGAGTGTCCGAGTACATGATCGGCTCGCCAGAATGTGTAGCTGCTTCCAGCGGACACCAATAGGGTGAGCTACAAGTTTCTTTCAATTTCAAGTAGCTGAGAGCGAATATCTCTAGCGGGTACCTCCATTGGTCGAGGTGGTAGTGAAACAGCCTCTTTTGCAACTTGATTCGTCAACTCATTTCCCGCAATTCCCATGTGGCTTGGAAGCCACAGAAAGGTGATTTGAGTGTCAACGCGGCACAACCCGACTACTGTCGACCAAAATATTATGTGCACTCGAGTTTGAAGGTTGTTTGTGAAGTAACCAATAGACCTACATAAAATCCAATAACATCATCATTTTCGTCGTTCTATTTTACGTTAGTTCATGTAGGTTTGGAATTTAAAATTTATATTTTAATATTTTTTATCGCAGTTGGAACACAAAACTCCCCCTTTTTTAAGCGTGTTTCAACCATGCGTCACATTTAAGTATTATTATCACAAAAACCCGTCATCAGATCACATCCAAATTTTAACACAATATACATTGGAATGTTGTATAACTGGTTTATTAATTTCCAAATTTTATGTTTCCAAGAAACGAAGTTATCATTTTTGTAAGGTAACTTTTTCTCGGCTCGGGGTGGTTGGAAAATGTAATTCTTGGTCGCGTTGTAATCCTTATACGACAAAATATTATGCTGTATGACTGTGAAATACGTAAATTAATTCACTTATTTTATATCGGTTTGTATTTGTACGAGGAAATAAGACGTTCACCAGCTAGCCGCTCCGGGTAAAGCTGTACAGCGTTGTCAAGATGGAGCCCAACACGCCTCATGGCGCGCCTCGCACCGAAGTGATGGGCTCCATCTCAGCAACGCTGTACAACTTGCCGCGGAGCGGCTAGTTGGTGAACCATGCCTTATTTCCTCGTACAAATACAAACCGATATAAAATAAGTGAATTAATTTACGTATTTCACAGTCATACCACATAACCTTTTGATGCATAAGGATTACAACGCGACCAAGAACTACGTTTTCCAACAACCCCGAGCCGAGAAAAAGTTACCTTACAAAAATGATAACTTTGTTTCTTGGTCTCGCAAAATTTTGAAATTAATAAATCAGTTATACAACATTCCAGTGTATATTGTGTTAAAAGTTGGATTTGATCTGATGACGGGTTTTTGAGATAATAATTATTAAATGTGACGCATGGTTGAAACACGCTTAAAAACGGGCACTTTTTGTGTTCCTGCTGCGATATAAAATATTAAAATATAAATTAAAAATTCCAAACCTACATGAGCTAACGTAAAATAGAACGACGAAAATGATGGTTATTGGATTTTATGTAGATCTATTGGTTACTTAACAAACAACCTTCAAACTCGAGTGCACATGATATTTTGGTCGACAGTAGTAGGTCGTAGATTCGCTGCCCTAAGGGGTGTTGCGGGAAACATGTAGTAAACTCAAAAGAGTCGGTACAAATGAGAAAGTGGATTCGTGCATCTTGTTGCAAACTGCAGAGCTTCATAGATGGCAATGTGCTCCATGGGCTCTTCAGGCACATGATCGTGTTATTTGCAACATCGATAACGTACGCGCAACCCACCCTCTTCTCCACCTTCGAACCATCTGTGTAGAGAATGTCAGCGTCCGGAAATTGAACTATGCTGTGGAACTGCCTCCGGTAATCGGAGGCATCCGTGTTCACCTTAGGACCTCGGTGTGGATCTAACCGAATTTCCGGACGCGGGACCTGCCACGGAGGCACCTCGCTAAGTGTCCGGGTAATACAGGGACCTACCTACAGCCACTCCTATTTCAGTACACAAGCTATCGAGTCTAATATCAAACGGCCGGGTGGCGCGAGACTGGTTGGCTGACCTCTGGTGGTATTGGTTACTGAAGAAAGCTCGATAGGTCGGATGTTGCGGCATTTGACGCACATTGGGTGTGATTTTATCCACAGAATGGATACCAGGCATGTGCGCACATATCGTACACATGTGATGGGTTTGCAAAGTGTGTATATGACAGGCGAACGCATGACAGGACTAGGAGGGTGGATGTTTTTAGAAGGAATAACATAATTACTTCGACTTCAAAGAAACATGACGAAACTTATAATTTTCACTTATTTATATATCGTATGGCTTTCAGTGCCGGGAATATCCGAGGACATCTTCGGCTCGCCTGAGTCTGTAGCTGCTTCCAGCGGATACACTTTTAGGGTGAGCTCTAATTTCCGTTCAATTTCAAGTAGTTCCAACTTTCTCTCCCAGATATCAATGATACTTAGTGGTGAACGTTGGAACTTTGGTAGAGCGTTCCGACGAAATCTAACCTAACAATTTAGCTCCACACAAGTTTAGTCTGTGGAAGGATCTTTTACATGCCATAAATCTATGACATGAGACCGCCGGCTTTACTTCACCTCCGAAGGAAGGCATAATGATGTTTTTTTAACGTTCTTAAAAAATCCGACGACTTCGGCCGGGTTTCAACCCGCTATCTTGGGCACAGCAGTTCAGCATGCTACCAACAACGCCACCGAAGCCGCTATAATTGTGACTGGTTTGAGAAATAAACATAACACAGGACACCTGAAGAGCTCCTACTAGAAAAGCAAATTAATAATGTCCGAGGTAGACTTCATTGGAAATGATCATAAGGGCGTGGGCACGGAAACATAACAGCGTCTCGTCCGTGTAATTGGTATGAACCCAGGAACCTGCTTGCCCGTTGTGCCGTTCCATTAAAAAATATGGAGTTAGTATCAATATCTCGGTTATTACTCTCCCCACGAGCGTAAGTAGCACATTTTTTCCAAGACCCTGGGTATCATTTACGAATATGGAAAGAGAATGCCGATATTTGTAATGTTTTAGACGTTATTTCCGTGTAGGCCCTAACATCTTAGGTGAATAACCCTGTATACTGTATGTATAATAGCAGGAGAGAGCAAACCTGAGAGGATAGTTTTAGGGTCGATCAGCAACGGCTGATAACGATTAGAATGAGAGTGAGGTAGGCCCTAGTGGGTAAGAAACAAGTCTTAAACCTATAAAGCGTATCAGGTTGCAAATTTTTAAAGTATTTATTGCAAGCGCTAGCATCGACATGCGTGTTATTCCTACTTCAATAGCTTACGTTAGCACTAGTTTGGTTATGTTCTCCCAACGGAAATATAAATTTTAAGGTTACGGTAAAATAACTTACATGAGCACTGTGATGGACTAAGTTGTGGACCTTGTTCAGGGTAAACGCGGCGGTTTGACGATCCTCTACTCGATGAGCAACGGTCATTTCTTTCCATTTATAATAAGTTGAGGAGCATTTAGTGCCATTGACATACAGTACAAAGAACATATGGTAAAAACAAAAGAAATGTTATAATATATCATTATTGTTGTTTTCATTCGATGATCTCTTTGCCGAGGTTTGGTGTTCTCGTTGCCTCTCGCTTTTGCCTTCTATCGCGCGTCATACTTGGACAAAATCACCGCCGTCTTGATCTCCTTATAAGCGGGCCGAGACGGTGGTGGACAAAACCTTTGCGTACTAGATTATTGTTGTGTTGTTGTTTCATTTGAGGGGCTTGGAGTTGTTTCATTTGAGGGGCTTGGACATCGCAGTCATTTAGCCCCGTATACTTGGGTGTGTATATATAGAATTTGTCTGGTACCCTGCGTTATTGTGGTGGCTGTAGTAGTGTGTGTATATGCAATTCAGGTTAGGATTGGGAAGGAGGCGTCCGTGGCATTAAATTAGGAACCATCCCGGCATTTGCCTGGAGTAGAAGTGGGAATTCACAGAAAATCACTTCCAGGATGACTGAGGTGGGATCGAACCCACCACTTCTCAAGTTTGTCTTACGAGGCTGAGTATACCCCTTCCAGTCCTCAGACCAGTATTAAATTCCTTGGTAGAATGTCGCTTCGTTTTGGTATACCGATGGTTTGGCGTGAACCCAGAAACCACAGCAGTTACTGCTACTTTTGTACTTTTAAGCTCAAAGGTTTCAATGCTAAAAATAAAAAGGCATAACATACCCCAGCATTGAATCTGCTAGGATACCAGTGCCTCGTGGCCCTGATATTCCAGTTCCCACACCTCCTAAAGACATTATTGCAATTTCTGATTCTTCAAGTTGTGAAACATCGGGAACATCTGACAGTGACTTTACCCCTGCAAAATCTAATGTACCAGTACTCTTCACACAATCCATGTTGAATGACTTAATAAGAGATTTGAACCTCCCCAAAGATGCAGTTGAACTTTTCAGTTCCAGGTTAAAAGAACACAATCTTCTTGCTGATGGTACTTCAGTGACTTTCTACGGAAATAGAGAAAAAGATCTTGCCCAGTACGTTAGTCATAAAGAGAGACTGGTTTATTGCAACAATATTCCAGACCTAATAAACAAGATAGGTGCTGCCACGTATGACCCAAACGGATGGAGGTTATTTATTAACTCTAGTAAGAGAAGTATGAAAGCTCCGTTAATGAACAATGGCAAACAGTTGGCTTCAATTCCAATAGCTCACTCAGTCCACTTAAAAGAGAATTATGATAACATGAAGCTTCTCTTGGATAAAAAAAAATATAACAGACATCAGCAAAATAACCAGTGATGGACGAAGCAAAGAGGATATACAAATTAGGTTGGCTCAGACAAGGAAAGCATTTCTACAGAAAAGGAATCTGCTGACATCGAATATAGATTTATATAATTAGGAAGTAATTTTTGAAAGCCTTTGTCTGGACCGTGGCACTCTATGGAAGTGAAACTTGGACTATTGGTGCAGCAGAAAAGAGGAGAATTGAAGCGTTTGAAATGTGGTGTTACAGGAGAATGATGAAGATCAGATGGGTAGATAGGGTTACTAACGAAGAGGTATTAAGACGAGTGGGAGAGGAGAGATGTTTCTGGTGACTGCTTTTGGAGAAAATATAGGGGTTGGTAGGACACATACTAGGACACCCAGGAATAGCAAGCTTAGTTATGGAGGGAAGGGTCGAGGACGAGAACTGTAGGGGTAGACCAAGGTTAGAATATGTTAAACAGATTGCCTCGGATGTAGGGTATGGCAGCTATGTAAGGATGAAACGATTAGCTCAGGACAGGGGAGCATGGAGAGTTGCATCAAACTAGACAAAAGACTGAATAATAAGTGCTTTATTGCGCACAATGTGCATGAACGTGGTTCTTACGAACCATCATTAATACAAAATTTTGTCGTTGTCACTGTAAATGCCTTTTTCCGAGGGGTGTCCATATATTTCTAATTTTCACAGAATTTCGTCAGAGACACCTCTCTGCACTTGCACGTCCTCACGTGGTATATGTCACAAGGACCCTTACAAAGCTTGCACACGCATAGTTCGTCTGGTTGGTGATAGACGTCTCTCATGCAGATCCGGTGGTGGAAACCATGGACCGCAAAGCGCGTCAAGATATGTCTCAGCTCGTAGGATCCTTGCATCCAGTCCTGTGTAGTCATAGCGTCCGTCGTATAAAATTCATGCCAAATGTCATTTCTCTTTGCTGTCATGAGACACAAATACTCCCCAAATCCCGGTGTGTGCGGCAGGAGCATCTGTAATCTGACTTCTTCCATAAAGGGTAGTTCCCCTGTCATGACATACACAAGCCGCGAGGGCGTGAACTTGGATAGGCTCTTTTTAGATACATTGCCTTTATCCTTTTCAGCGTTGCCAGATGTCTGTGCCTAAGATGTTTCCAAATAATTTCCAGGCCATACATCGCGACTGGTGCTATTTTTAACCAAAAAAGTCGTATTGCCGTTTTCAGGGATAGGCTGCGTAGATGCTCGATGTCGCTCATAGCCGTCAGTGCAGCGTCCAGCCTCTCTCTCTCTCTCACGTGCATCGTAAAGACGTTCCCAGACGTCTGCATAGTCACCCTCAGGTACCGGAAATGGGAGACTGTAGTCAGGGGGGTGCCTTTGTAATGAAACGTCGCGGGCTTTCCTCCCCTTCTGAAGGACATATTGACTGTCTTCGTCTCGTTCAAACTCATTTCGTTATCTTCGGCCCATACTGCTACATTGTTCACGGCGAATTGTAGGTCTTCTGCACTTGTAGATGTAATTACCATATCAAAAGACTGAAGACTCAAACAACAACAACAACAACAACAACAACAACAACAACAACAACAACAACAACAACACAATACCGAATTTTTGGTTTGGATGTATGAGCGAGTTAGATGAAAGTAGGTTGAGTTTTTTCTTTCAGATCCGTCAGGGCTCTTATGGTTTGAAAATACTAATGCCAGAGAAATGTATGCCTATTTTAGGTAACGAATGAATTCATCAGAGGATATGCATAAGATTACGCTGCCATGCGAGATTTCAAGACGGTTGGTAGTTAGTTTTCCTTTGCAAATATTGATAGTTACCGATTTTGCCAGATTTATTTCCAGCTCAATAGTTCGGAATCTTGATAAGGCCATTCGAGTACCGTAAGTTCCAAAGTTGCTTTTGCATCCTTAGCTATCACAACCGTGTCGTATTCAAAGACATAGTACTGTTACTGGACTTAAACTCGGAACTACATACATCACAAAGAGTTTTGCATATTGCGATTTAGTGACTTGTTTATTTTGCTATGTGTATGTAATCACATTATACACAATTATATAGGATACATACAAAGAAAAACAACACACAATCTGCTCTGCAAAAGAGACCGAAGCACAACGAATACAAAAGTGATAATGTGGGACTGACCACACAAACGACCTTTTCGTGTTGGGGCATGACAATACCGTGTATGGCCACCACGAGCCCTAAGGCATGTTTGCAGACGACGAGGCATAGGCCTACTGTGCACCAACGAATCCAATGTGGTTTGGAGCAGATTATCCCACCCTCTGACAGCAGCTTCAATCAGTTGCTTCCCCGAGGGGCTCACGTCTAGTGGGACGTGGGTTGGCGACCACGGGACCCCAGCTGAGTCTGGCATTGCTTCCACTTACTTGTGCCGGGCTCCTCTCCGTCTTCTTTCATGTCGGCCTCCCGTGGTCAACTCTTGTTCTTTTCCGACCCCGACGATATTAGGGTATCCGAGGCCGAGGGAGTCTTTCACTTTCCCGCCTTAATTGGCCCTTGTCTCATCTTTCCTGATCCCTCCTTCTTCGAGGGGTCGGACCTCTTGTTTTCTTTTCATTATATTTCCTTTTCTCTTGAAGACTCCCGCACTGTTTTTGTTAATTGACTCCCCGTGTATCTGAATTCCCTTTAGCGATTTTTTTTTCATCTACACTCTATTTTGAGGTATTTTCCATCTATTTTGCATTTTGTAAGTTTTTTCGATCTTAATTGCATTTTGCGAGTGTTTCCAACTTCAATTGCATTTTGTAAAGATTGACAGTCTAAATTGCTATTTAGTAAGTCTTTCAATGTAGGAGCAGGATATTTTAGTGAGTTTACTACAAGAGAAATCAACTCAAACCTAATCCATCCAAGGCACAGGTTTGTGCTTTCCACCCCAGAAACAGGGAAGCAGCAAGGAAACTCAATATTAGCTGGGGAGGAGCTCGCCTGGAACATTGTTTTTTACCCCCAAAATACCTAGGGGTAACTTTAGATCTCACTCTATCTTACAAGAAACATTGTATGAATGTTAAACAAAAAGTATCTACACGAAATAACATACTTCGTAAGTTGATGGGGCCGACTGCGGCGCCCATGCTGAAACTCTACGTATGTCTGCATTAGCTCTGTGTTATTCAGCTCATGTAAAACAGGTTGATGTCGCCCTCAACGAATCCTGCAGAATAATTACTGCTTGCCTGAAACGTACACCTGTCCACAAACTACATTCCTTGGCAGGAATAGCCCCTCCCTACGTCGTGAGGTCATAGCACAAACGGAACGAAAAAGTCCGCAGAGGACCACGCTCACCCTCTCTTTGGTCACCAGACTCCAAGATGGCGGCTAAAATCAAGGAACAGTTTTCTGCAAACAACATCGATGCCAACTACAAAACCCGAAGTAGCCAGGATACAGCTATGGCAATCCACCATACCACCAGATTGGATGAAGGCCAAGGAAAGGCTTCCAGCAGGCCACAACAACAACTGGGAAACGTAGCGGTCACACAACAGACTTCGGACCGGTGTTGGGAGATGCAAAGTTAATCTCCACAAATGGGGATACCTACAGGAATCAGAACTCTGTGAGTGTGTGGAGAGACAGACCATGATACACCTGTGTTCCTGTGAACTGTGCCCGTGCTCTTGCACAACGCAGGAGTTAATGGAAGGCCATGAAAGGGGTGTGACAGTGGCACGTTTCTGGGCGAAGAAAATCTATTTCGAGACATTGTTGTATGTATTATTCCTTTTTAATATTGTGTATCATCCCTCTAGTGTATGTTGTAGTGCTTTTGACTCGAATAAAAAAAAGTGAGTATTTTGAACTTCAATTGCATGTTGTATTTTCAACCTAAACCGCTTTTTGCAAGTATTTTCAATCTAAATTGCACTTTTTATGATGGGCATTTTGCAAGTATTTTGATTCTCAATTGCATTTTCTGGGTATTTTGAATCTAAATTACATTTTGTAAGTATTTTCAATCTAAATTGCATTTTGTAAGTATTGTCAATCCAAATGAGTAGTTTGAATCTACCGTACATTTTGTAAGCATTTTGAATTTGCACTTTGTGAATATTTTGGATCTGAAATGGGAGATTTTCAATCTGAATTGCATTGTGTATTTTCAATTTCAATTGCGTTTTGTAAGTATTTTGAAACTCAATTGTATTTTGTACATATTTTCAATCTAATTTGCATATTGTAAATATTTTGAATTTCAATTGCATTTTGTAAGTATTTCGACTCTACATTGCATTCTGTACGTATTTTGAACCTAACCTCCATTTTGTGCGTATTTTTCAATCTATTCCTTTTGTGAGTATTTTCGTTCTAAATTCTCTTTTGTTAGGATTACCACTCTCCATTCTGTGAGTAGTTTCAATCTGAGTTCCTTTTTGTAAGAATTTTCCGTCTCACTTAATTTTCGTTCTGGTTTCCATTTCATTGTCATTTTCGCTATCAACCAGACGATTAGGGGCCGATAACCTAGATGTTAGGCACCTTAAAACAACAATTATCATCATCAATCAGTCGCTGTTTGTTTGTTTGTTTGTTTGTTTGTTTGTTTGTTTGTTTGTTGGAGGATTGGGACGGTGCGAAATTGCCCTCTTGAGCTCTTTACATGCATGTTCAATACAGTTCATGTCCGCAGAATAGTCAGGTCACTCCATTCTCTGTATGCCATGCATTTGAAGGAACTGATTGACCATCCTAGCTCAGTGGGCACAGCATTATCGTACACTAGTGTGAAGCCCTCACCCATTGTGCCACCGAATACTGAAATACATGTTCACGGAAGTTGTCTCTGTACACCATACCAGTCATGTTACCGTGGACAGAAATTAAGGGCGTACGTCGACCAAACATGATTCCACCCCCATATACCTCCTTGTTGCTGCTGCTGGTGGTTCCTCGTAAAATCTCTCACCCACTCGTCGCCTCACTAGAATGCTCGTAGTGTATGGGTGCAAGCCAATGGAGATCTTACATAGTAAAATAGTGCTAAAGCATTCAGTAATAGAATGTAAATTACGCTGCTCTAATGGTTGTTGCGGGAAACGTGAAGCAATTGACTGCAGTGAACTCGAAGAGTCGGTGCATACAATTAAGTGGAGTCGTGCTTCCTGTAGCGCAAACTGCAGAGCTTCATAAATAACAACGAGATCCGTAGCGAAGACACTGCTGATCTCAGAGAAGGAGATCATCTTGCTTGCACCGTCAATGACTTAAGGACAACCCACTTTCTCGTCCATATTATATCCATCCGTGTATAGAATTTCAACGCCCGAAAACTGGTGAACTGTGCTCTAGTATTACCTCCGATAAACGGAAATTCCGTGTTGATTTTAGGACCTCGGTGTAGATCTTACAGATCTTACTTATTACTTGTGTCCTAATCATGCGATCAAATTCAGCGTTTTAATAATGAACCTACGCAATAATTGGCATCTAATAATACATCACTCTATTATGTGGGAAGACGGACAGGAGTTTCGAGGTTTTGCCGCGAGTGGTATAGAGGGCGCGTGGACATAGGGAAAAAGAGTTGCTACGGAGTTCATTATTATTGCTCTTCGTAGCTGAGAAGGCATTGGTGTTCACCACAACGTATTCTTGATTTTCATATGTAATCTATCTTATTTTCATTTGTAAAATAAACAAATATTCTTTTGACTTTCAACAAATCAAACGTGAGTGTTTTTTTTTTTACACCGGCTCCCACAAATTGGGGGCACGTCATGGATTGAATCAACGGCGCATTTCTGAGGTTATGTTCACCTGCCAATTTTGCTGAAGACGAAACGACGAAAGGCCAACAACGAATTCAGCTCGAATTGACGACGGATGTTCCATATTGAAGGCTTATCTCATCAGTGAAAGGGTTGCAGCTGGACAAAGACGTAAAAAAGTTGAAGACGATTTGAGAAAGACGACAAAAGAGCTTGGGATCGGTGTTGAACAGGGGCGTATATACAATATTTTTTCTGGGGGGGGGGGGGGGGGGCGGCTGACTATCATGG
The DNA here is from genome assembly GCA_946902985.2 of Meconema thalassinum. Taxonomy (NCBI): domain Eukaryota; kingdom Metazoa; phylum Arthropoda; class Insecta; order Orthoptera; family Tettigoniidae; genus Meconema; species Meconema thalassinum. The sequence goes on from OX336393.1 coordinate 113,425,071, forward strand.
AAAATTGTGAGTACTTAATGAATGTTCTATTATAGCCTGTGGAGTATGAATGGCAAGTATCTAAATGGATTACTTCTTAATTTATTCAGCAAATTTTACAAATTGATAAGCATTTCTTAAAAGTAGGCTACTGTGAAATACATTGTATTTTGTACCCAAGTTGGCATTTTCGGGGGGGGGGGGGGGGCTGGAACGCCCCTGGTGTTGATGCAGATAAGTAACATTTCCAAAATGATGATGTTAGGAGATATTGATCTCGTAAACAAAAGCATTTCAACTGTTCCAGTGGCAGCTGTAAAAGCTTTACATAAGATTATAATTGAAGACGTTCCAGATGATCGAAACAATAGAAAGAGGTTGCGATAATTTTCAGGTTTTACTTTCGAACCTGATTCAGAGGATTATGCGGCCAAGGTCGAGTTTATAACAAAAGAATTGACGAAAGAGGAACTGCAAGCATCTCGCGCGATCCTGCGCTTAGACGAGGACACCCCGGAGGAAATGGCAGCGACAATTTGTCACCACCTGACGCATTTTTCAGAGTACATTGAGATGATTGAGAAATCGTCGGACGACGAGCACGATGAAGAAGACGAAGAAGTACAAAAGAAGGAACAAGCTAAAGCTGCAGCGCTCTCCGAAGCGGATCTAGAGAAGACAAAGAGGTTATGTGGCACTATCAAGAGGGAATTGACAGTGGGGGGGGGGGGGGGGGGGGGAAGAAGCTAAATCGAATGAAACTCGACGAGAGTGAACCAGGGGACAGTTCAAGTGACGGTAGGGAAGCATCGAGTTATTCCCAGAAGTTTGCTTTGACGTTTCGCGACATCGAAGGTTCCGTCAGATCATTCGATGGTAGCATTGGATATCCAGTCAACGGATGGATCACCGAGCTTCAGGAACCATGTGCATTGATGGGATGGAACAAACTGCAGAAGTTGATCTTCGCGAAGAAATCTCCGACCGGCTTGGCAAAACTCTTCATCCAGGGTGAGAAGGGAATTACCAGCTGGGCGGCGTTGAAGAAATCTCTTCGTAGGGGCAGATGACCTAGTAGTTCCGCCCCTTAAAACAATAACTAACTAATCTCTTCGAGAGGAATTTGAGTGCAGACGAGTGCAGCGGAGATCCATTTGACGCTGTTAAGACGAAGGGAAAAAAAGGGACGAGTCGCTCCAGGAATATTTCTTTACGATGGAGATAGAATGTAGAGGAGATATAGTCGATGACTCACTCATGCAGTACGTGATAAATGGAATAGAGGATGACTCTGGCACCAAGCTGTTATTGTACAGCGCTCAGTCGCTTAGAGAATTCAAAGAGAAACTACGTCAGTATGAATGTACCGCGATAAGGATTACTTCGAAGAAATCTTCCACGTCGTCGCGGCACAACAAGAAGAAAGCCGGTGGATCAGATTCAAATAAACAGAAGGATGACGATACAGGCAAGGATAAGGGCAAGACGCAGAGGTGTTACAACTGTGGCAAGTCAAGTCACAAATCCAGCGAGTGCAAGGATAAGGAGAAGGGTCCGAAGTGTTTCCAGTGTAACAAATTTCGACACATCTCCGCAAATTGTACCAATCCAAAGAAAGCTGAAGAATTAAAGAAACAGTCGGTGGCCTTGAACACGTCGAAGGAAGCAGTCAGTACTAATTACAAATACAAGGACGTCAAAATCTGCAACCACAATTTATCAGCCCTGGTAGATTGTGCTTGTCATTTCAACTTGTTGAGTCAGGACGCTTACAAGGACATGGAAAACGACACCCCAGCGCTGCAACCAAGCAACCGGATCCTGATTGGTTTAGGCGCAAACAAAGCGTCTGTGCTGAGATGGTTCAACATGACGGTCACCGTTGACGTACAGGATTTTTGTGTCGACGTCCACGTTGTTCCCGGCGAAGCTATTCCAGTTTCTATGATTATTGGAATCGACTTACTGGATCAGGCTGAGGTGTTGATTTCTAGAGAGGGCGTTCAGTTGAAAAAGAGAGAAGAGACGTTGGCCATGTGCATCGATGCAGGTGAAGACGAGAGGGAACTGGACATTGAGAAGACTCTATCTGACGAGGCCAAAGCAACAGTCTAGCACATCTTAGTGAGTTACACCCCGATGAAAATCAAATCCACGAATATCCTGATTAAGCTAGTTGTGAAGACAGAAGAATCGATATGTAGCACACGGAGGCGATTGGCACCGGGAGAAAAGAAGGTGGTTGAGAAGCAGATTCAGACATGGCTGAAAGATGGAATTGTTCAACTATATACATCCGACTATGCCAGTCCTGTTGTAGTCTTGAAAAAGGAGGACGGTTGACATCGTGTCTGCGTGGACTACAGGCCACGAAATAGGATCATCGTCAAGGATCACCACCCTCTCCCTCTCATCGAAGACTTGCTTGACAAACTCCAAGATGCTCTTGTATTCTCTACTCTTGACTTGAAGAACGGTTTCTTCAATGTAGATGTTGATGAAGAGAGTAGAAGGTATACATCGTTTGTCACCCACTCAGGTCAGTATGAGTTCAAGAAAGTCCCCTTTGGTCTCACTAACAACCCGTCTGTCTTCAACGATTTATTAACGCTGTGTTTTGGGAGCTGATAAAGAGAGGGCTTATCTTCATCTACTTGGACGATTTGATAATTCCGGTGAAAACTGTACTGGAAGCTATTCAATTGTTAATTGAAGTACTTGACATTGCACGGGACTACGGATTGCTGATAAATTTCAAGAAGTGTCAGTTCTTGAAAAGGAAGGTTCATTTCCTGGGCTACCAAATCCAGGAGGGAAAGATTAAACCGTCAAATGAGAAGACAGCAGCTGTACAAAACTTCCCGGTGCCGAAGGCGATCACAGCTCTCCAAAGCTTCTTTGGATTGACAGGGTACTTCCGGAAATTTATTCCAGGCTACGCTTCAATCGCCAAACCTTTGAGCGATATGCTCAGAACCAGTCACGACTTCCGGTTTGGAGACAAGGAGAGAGACGCATTTGACGAGTTGAAAAGAATCTTGTCATCCAGTCCTGTGTTGATAATATACAACCCCAGATGTGAGACTGAGCTTCATACAGACGCTTGCAAGTTCGGTTATGGCGCCGTGCTCCTGCAGAAGCTACCTGAGGATGGTCTACTTCACCCGGTCTCATACATGAGCAAGAAGCCTACGCCGCAAGAAGAAAAATATTGCAGTTACGTGCTCAAAGTCCTCGCCGTTGTTCGAGCCTTGAACAAATTCAGAGTCTACTTTTTGGGAGTGTATTTTAAAATAGTGACAAATTGCTCGGCGTTCCAAAATACTATGCAAAAGAAAGATCTAACACCCAAAGTTGCTCGATGGACCCTGTCGTTGGAAGAATTCTCCTACACCATCGAACATCGTTCTGGAACGAAGATGCGACATGCTGATGCCTTGAGTCGGTGTACCGCAGACCTTTTTGGATTCGCTGATAGTCTGATTGTTAAAATCAAGAGGATTCAATACAAGGATGGAGGACTACTCGCCATCAAGACTATCCTTAAGGAAGGACCCTATGAAGATAACGTGTTGAGAGACCAGATGTTATTCAAGTTTGTAGACGGCCGAGAACGTCTAGTGGTACCAAAGTCGATGCAGCAAGAGCTCATCAGATCAATTCATGACAAAGGACACTACGCGGTGAAAAGAACAGAGAAGATAAAAGAGCAGTGCTACGTTCCAGGATTGACAGAGAAGGTGAAGAAAGTGATCGGAAGCCGTGTGAAATGCCTGATTTGTAAATAAAAAGTCTGGAAACTGTTCAAGGAAAGTCAACGTTTACACACCTATAATCTGGATCATGCAGGACCGCTGGAATCAACGCATAAAGGCTACAACCACATCATTGTGGTCGTGGACGGCTTTACAAAGTACATCTGGTTGTATCCAGTCAAGACCACCAAGTCGAGCGAAACCATCAGCAAGGTGGAGCAGCAGAGGATCCTCGTCGGAAACCCTGCTCAGATGATCACGGACCGAGGGCCATCTCTTACCTCAAAAGAATTCGAAGGGTACTGTGAGAACTAAGAGATGAAGCACTGCTTGGTGACCACTGGGTTACCCAGAGCTAACGGCCAGGTGGAGCGCATCAACGCGATTGTGACGTCCATCATAGCCAAGCTGTCCGCCGAAGATCCAACCAAATGGTACAAAGTCGTCCCGTCGGTTCAACTGGCACTGAACTCGACTTGAGAAGTATAGGTCGAACACCGTTTGAACTCTTGACCGGGGGCAAGATGCGAAACAAAACAAGATCTTCAGATCATGGAGATGTTGGAAGAAGAAGCCATTAACAATTTTCAGGATCAACGCGACCAGATCTGGCAGGACGCAAAACTGCAGATTCGCATGACTCAAGAGGAGAACCGCAAGAACTTCACAACGCAAAGAAGCCTCGACTTACATCATCGGGGACTTAGTGGCTGTCAAGAGGACTCAATTCGGACCAGGTATGAAATTGAAGGCCAAGGGGCCCTATCAAGTCACGAAGGTCAAACCCAATGACACGTAAGATGTCGAAAGACGAGGAAGCAACCACCACCTGTGCGGAATACATGAAGGCCTGGCCTGAGAAAGGCTTATTGTCCGGGTCAGACGATGATTATCAGGACGGCCGAATGTGGGAAGACGGACAGGAGTTTCGAGGTTTTGCCGCGAGTGATACAGAGGGAGCGCGGACATAGAGCAAAAGAGTTGCTATGGAGTTCATTATTATTGTTCTTTGGAGCTGAGAAGGCATTGGTGTTCACCACAACGTATTCTTTATTTTCATATGTAATCTTATCAATTTTCATTTGTTAATAGTACATTATGCAACGAGCCTATAATGGCTATAATTAAGACACGAGTATTTTTATAAAACGAGCGTATGCGAGTTTTATAATTTCCATACGAGTGTCTTAATTACCATTATAGGCGAGTTGCATACGACTGTTTATGTTCGACGATAATTATAACTTTATTATTTGTTTTAACATAAATATTCATAAATATCTGTTGAGAGTCAGCAACTTGAACTTTGTGTTCGCAGAGCGAGCGTTGGGTGTTATATCTCTTGTCTTTCAAGATCTTTGGACGACCGACGCATGCGCTCACTTGACGTTACAGACAGTTAGGAACAGGGCTCCGAGTGAAAGCCGAAGTTAAACGATTGACTTCGCGTCACCACATGGTAGCTTTACGATTGGTTACGAAGTGAGAAGCTTATTATCCTCTCTGTTTCAAAATAAATCATGTGATTGTGCCAGAGCTTATCTATATTTTCGACACTTTACTAAATGTAAAATACTGTAGTGTAATATTCAATATTATCATATTCTCAGAATACATTATATTGAAGTACCCCCATTTTCTGCAAATTACACGTCGGCTTGTTGGTCTAGGGGTATAATTCCTGCTTCGGGCGCGAGAGGTCCTGGGTTCAAACCCCGCGAGTGCCCTGCATTTTTACTTTTATTTTATCTCTTGAAAAGATTCAAAAAGTATATAAAAGAACCGTAGGAACGTTCTTTTTTTCGGGCGAGACTTGTACTTATACCGGTAATATAAATACATAGTTTGAGGTAAACGCTTCTTTTTTTCCCGTCGGTTTACCCTCCTGGTTGGCTTTTTCCTCGGACTTAAGGTTGGTTGGTTGCTTCCTCAGTTTAGGGGCTGTGACAACGTGGTCATGTAGCCCCGTGTACTTTGGGTGGGTGTAGAATCTGTCTGATAACCGGTGTTAATTGTGATGACTGTATTAGTGTGTGTTATCTGTTTTTAATTCAAGTAAGGACTGCAGACATTGATTATTTTTTTCAAGTAGTTCCTACTTTTGCCGCCAAACGCCACCATCAACAACTACTAGTTCAGAACTTGGTTACTAGACGCCACCGCAGTCGGCTCCTGGCAACGAACGTTGGAACCTAAGGGCGTTATCCAAATTTTAACCTATAATTTAGCTTCGCACAGGTTTAATTACTGGAAGGTTCTTTAACATGCCATAAATCTATGACATGGGACCGCCGGCTTTACTTCCCATCCGAAGAAAGGCATACTGAGGGATTTTTAACGCCGGCTTCGGCCGGGTTTGAACCCGCGATCTTGGGTACAGAAGCACAGTATGTACCGACTACGCCACCAAAGCCGCTACCCTTCCTTGGACTCATCGAGGGATCCCACCATAACCGCCGCCAGGGCAGTGTCCTGTAGCTTGAAACACCTGGCTGGGGGATACAACTGGGGAGGTGGGGCCACCCTCCTTGCCTCTTCCTTGCCTATCCCTCCCAATCTTCCCCCTCACTTTCCATCCCTCATGAGGCCATGTTCACTTTGCAGGTGAGGCTGCCTGGGCGAGGTGCTGGTCCCACCTCCCCAGTTTTATCCATCGTCCAGGTGTTTCAAGCTCCAGGACACTGCCCTGGCGGCGGTAATGGTGGGATCCCCCGCAGAATCCGAAGGAAAAGCCAACCTGTAGGGTAAAGTGACTAAAATAAAAATAATTGCGTTTGACCTCAAACTATGTATTTATATTACTGGCACACAGTAAGTACTGTACAAGTCTCGCACGAAAAAGAAACGTTCGTAAGGTTCTTTTATATACTTTTTGAATCTTTTCAAGAGATAAAACAATAGTAAAAATGCTGGGCACTTCCGGGGATTGAACCCGGGACCTCGCGAACTCAAAGCAGGAATCATACCCCTAGACCAACAGGGCGACGTGCATTGCACAGAAAATGGAGGTATTTCAATTTGATGTATTCTGAGAATATGATAATGTTAAATATTACACTACAGTATTTTACATTTGGTAAAGTGTCGTAAATATTGATAAGCTCTGGCACAATCACATGATTTATTTTGAAACAGAGAGGATAATAAGCTTCTCACTTCGTAACCAATCGTAAAGCTACCATGTGGTGACGCGAAGTCAATCGTTTAACTTCGGCTTTCACTCGGAGCCCTGTTCCTAACTGTCTGTAACGTCAAGTATGCGCTCTGTGTGCTCGCAATGCCATATGCAGCCCATATGTTTACATCAGCCGCCCCTCAGTAATATTGTCACTGGAGTTATTTGAAGACAATGAATGCGCTGTGTAGAAATTATATTAAGGTACAGTGCTATTTGTTGTCTCATATTCGCCAGTTTATTTACGCGAATATATGGACGGTGCGTATTCCATGCCGGTAATTTATTATAGTTCGATGTTGTGTTTATGTCCGACATGTTGGATTTTGAGCGCACGCGTGAAGGTATCGTTACCTAATTGGTCAATAAACGAGCTCTGATTGGCTGGAGAAACTGTATCATAATGAAAAAGAGTGTTATAATGACCATCATTATGATACAGTTTTCTGGCACATAATAGTGAGGGTCGAACATAAATAAACAAATATTCGTTTGACTTTTATAGCGGCTTCGGTGGCGTAGTTGGTAGCATGCTGAGCTTCTATGCCCAAGATCGCGGGTTCAACCCCGGCCGAAGTCGTCGGATTTTTTAAGAGCGTAAAAATCCCTCAGTATGCCTTCATTCGGAGGGGAAGTAAAGCCGGCGGTCCCATATCATAGATTTATGGCATGTTAAGGAACCTTCCACTAATTACACCTGTGTGAAGCTAAATTAGGTTAAAAATGTAAACAATGCTCAGGTTCCTACGTTCGTCGTTGGAGCCGACTGCGATGGCGTCTAGTAGCCAAGTTCTGGATTAGTAGTTGTTGATGGTGCCGTTTGGCGGCAAAAGTAGGAACTTCTTGAAAAATTCAAAGCCAGAAATCCTTACTTGAATTAAGAAACATAAACACACACTAATACTGTCATCACAATTAACACCGGTTATCAGACAGATTCTACACACATCCAAAGTACACGGGGCTACATGACCGCGTTGTCGCAGCCCCTAAACTGAGGAACCAACCAACTTTTGACTTTCAACAAATCAAACTCAACTATGCCTTACACAATTATCACCACATCATCGTAATCCTCAGAGACTTGCTTTACTCCGTAGGACCGCGAACCTAACACTACTGCACAGTTTTTGTCCTAGAGACTTGTAACTTGGTTTACAGTTAGATGGGTAAGGACCTTTCATGTACGTCAAACTTTTTTTTTTTTTGTAAAATTCCTAGTTTCTAAAATATAGCCCACTTTAAAAATTGAAAAATGTAAAAAATATAAAGTTTTGTTCTAACAATAAAGGGTATAGAGACCTTTCGTTTAAGCCTATATAACACTTTTTAGAATGTTTGGTTTTCGAAATATCACCTACTTTCAAAAATTCAACTATGGGTTCGCGAGATATCGACAAGTCCGCGAGAAAGTAGGCTGTGAGTTTAGATCCCCACTGCTCCCCTACTACCGTGGTCATGTAGCTCCGTGTACTTGGGTGTGTGTAGAATTTGTCTGATAGCCTGTGTCACTGTGATGTCTGTACTAGTGTGTGTATCTGTAATTGATGTAGGATTTGGGTAGGAAGTGGTCGTGACCTTAAGTTAGGTACCATTCCTGCATTTGTCTGGTATTGAAATGGTTAAACCACGGGAAATCACTTACAGGATGGCTGAGGTAAGAATCGAACCTGCCTCTTCTCAGTTTTGCCTCACGAGGCTGAGGCTACCCTTTTCCAGCCCATGAGACCAGTACTTCATTTCTTGCCAGAGCCGAGAATCGAACCCGGGCCCCCGCGGTGACAGCCAAGAATGCTAGCCATTACTGGAAAAAATAATAAATATCCTCATCTCGGATTAATGCGAAGTTTTACCAAAACGTTGCAAATGTTGAGCCAGAAAGGTTGGTTGGTTCTTAAGTTTAGGGGCTGCGACAACGCGGTCATGTAGCCCCGTGTACTTTGGGTGTGTGTAGAATCTGTCTGATAACTGGTGTTAATTGTGATGACTGTATTAGTGTGTGTTATCTGTTTTTTAATTTAAGTACAGACTGCAACGTAGAATTTTTCAAATAGTTCCTACTTTTGCTTGCGCCAGAAAGCTTACGTCATTTATACAGATTTCAGTGCATAATTAAGAAATTTTAGTGCATAGATGCATGTATATTTGGCAGTTGGACTTCCGAGGTCTTCTGTGAGGTACAGTACATATCATGGACTTCATTACTGTCATCTTAATTGCACTCTGTATTCCAGCTGATAGAATGCAGTATTCATGGTGTAAGGTAAATTGTTTCTTTATTTCCATCATTTACATGAGAAACTAACGTGGATAATGTCGGTGGAGAGGATACTGTTAGGACGTTCTCCTTTATTGGCTGGAGATGTTACAAGGCATCAGTGCGAAATATTATGGATAGATTAAGGAGAAAGGTCAGAGCTGTGAAGATGGCTACAATGCCTAATGCGAGAAGGTACCCGGAATACTTCTGTTCGGGAACGTATATAGGCCTACATAAAATAACCCCTGCTGCTATGAAGTAGGTTGCACTCGCCAGGAAACAGACCAAGAACATCTGGAAAGACATGAATAAGAATAACTGTTAGAGGACATAGGAAAATCTGGCTGTTTACTCGCCAGAATTATGAAAACAATATTCATTTTTAAATGATATTATGTCATTAGTATTGTTTCAAGTGAAAACATTATTGATTTACAGATATTTTGCAGGGTTATTACTGGGACGTTGAGTACAGAAATAAAAGTACAGTAACATTTTGTTTTCAATGCTGCTTTTAGAGGAATGAAATATACCGTACATATAGGATGGGTGGAACACATGATTATCCAGGTCAGGAAGAGTCGAAAGATGTGAAAAACGTATAGCAACAAGTGCTAGGAGGAAACGTACGTCACATTTGGCAACACCGCTTACAAGCCTACTACTATGCCTAAACCGGGGAACCGTACGATAAGACGTGATTAACTAGATTTGTGTCTGAACATCAACAAATCTGAGCATCGTAAACAAGATAAGACGTCACAAACGTAGAACTTGTTGAACTGGTATCCAAGTGAAACTCATGTAAGTTGGCTATGAGAAGGCTCATCTCGTGAGGGAGAAGGAACTTGTCCAGCTGGTATCCAGGTGAAAGTCACGTAAGCTGGCTATAAGAAGGCTGATCTCATGGGGTGGGAACTTGCCCAACTTGTGCCCAGGTGAAAGTCACGTAAGCTGGCTATAAGAAGGCTGATCTCATGTGGTGGGAACTTGTCCAACTTGTGCCCAGGTGAAAGTCACGTAAGCTGGCTATGAGAAGGCTGATCTCATGGGATGGGAACTTGTCCAACTGGTGTCCAGGTGAAAATCACCTAAGCTGGCTATAAGAAGGCTGATCTCAAGGAGTAGGAACTTGTCCAACCGGTGCCCAGGTGAAAGTCACGTAAGCTGGCTATGAGAAGGCTGATCTCATGGGATGGGAACTTGTCCAACTGGTGTCCAGGTGAAAATCACCTAAGCTGGCTATAAGAAGGCTGATCTCAAGGAGTAGGAACTTGTCCAACCGGTGCCCAGGTGAAAGTCACGTAAGCTGGCTATGAGAAGGCTGATCTCATGGGGTGGGAACTTGTCCAACTGGTGTCCAGGTGAAAGTCACGTAAGCTGACTATGAGAAGGCTTATCTCATGGGGTAGGAACTTGTCCAACTGGTGCCCAGGTGAAAGTCACGTAAGCTGGCTATGAGAAGGCTGATCTCATGGGATAGGAACTTGTCCAACTTGTGCCCAGGTGAAAGTCACGTAAGCTGGCTATGAGAAGGCTGATCTCATGGGATGGGAACTTGTCCAACTGGTGTCCAGGTGAAAATCACCTAAGCTGGCTATAAGAAGGCTGATCTCATGGGGTAGGAACTTGTCCAACTGGTGTCCAGGTGAAAGTCACGTAAGCTGGCCATGAGAAGGCTGATCTCCAGGGGTGGGAACTTGTTCAACTGTCCAGGTGAAAGTCACGTAAGCTGGCTATGAGAGGGCTGATCTTGTGGGGTGTGAACTTGTCCAACTGGTGTCCAGGTGAAAGTCACGTAAGCTGGCTATGAGAAGGCTGATCTCAAGGAGTAGGAACTTGTCCAACCAGTGCCCAGGTGAAAGTCACGTAAGCTGGCTATGAGAAGGCTGATCTCATGGGGTGGGAACTTGTCCAACTGGTGTCCAGGTGAAAGTCACGTAAGCTGGCTATGAGAAGGCTTATCTCATGGGGTAGGAACTTGTCCAACTGGTGCCCAGGTGAAAGTCACGTAAGCTGGCTATGAGAAGGCTGATCTCATGGGGTAGGAACTTGTCCAACTGGTGTCCAGGTGAAAGTCACGTAAGTTGGCTATGAGAAGGCTTATCTCAAGGGGTGGGAACTTGTCCAACTGGTGTCCAGGTGAAAGTCACGTGACCTGGCTATAAGAAGTCTGATATCATGGGGGGAGGGAATTTGTCTAACTAGATTCCATCCATCCATCGATGTGTGTCCCTTGAAACGTTATTGCCTGTCTGCTTACATAGGGCACCCTTCCATAAAAAATATTGCTTTAATGTGGCTTCTTGGGAGAACCACTTCCCGTACCCCGGACATCATTTCTGTTCCTACCTCGTTAAACCACGTTTTTCACGCCTTTCTGCTCTTCCTGACCTGGGGAATCGTTTGATCGCAACTGGGTGGTTGTATCCCATCCACGTTGTTGGTCTATAACATAGACCATTACCATTTCAATAGGTTCCATAATTGCTTCGAAGTGAATTTTTAATTTGGAAGACTACATTTTAGAAACGTTTCAATTGATTTTGCCCGCCTGACACAAGGAGCATTTTAGTTGCAAACATAGAAATAGTCTATATTTTGTAAAGCACTGGCACTTACAGTGAATATAAAAATACAGGACTTGAAATTTTAATACTTGTGACTATACATGCAAAGTCTGAAATGAGAGAAATTAACGTTAATTTCTCTGTTAATATTGTCTGGCCTGTGCTACAATTTTTGAAAATTTGATAATTTAGCCCAAGTGGCTCTAAAGGAGATTGCAATATTATTCTTATTCGGAAAACTATGGTGTATTTTATAAAGCGGAAAACAAAATGTTTGTAATTTTGACATTCAAGTCCCCTTACGACGGATATTCAGAAAGTAAGTTACTCACGGCTGTGGCAGCCGAATTATCTTGGGCAGTTAACATTCACAATACCTGAAATAAATGTACAAATTATGATACATGACCGCGTTGTCTCATCCCCTAAACTGAGGAACCAACCAACCAACAAATTTTACGCTTCACTACCGTACATAAGACAATAGTTAGAGGGATGACATGTTTCTTTCGTCATGCGGACATCTTAAGATCAAGTTTGATTAATTTGCATATTTGTCTAGTACATGGATACAAGATAATCGTTAGTTCATAAGAACATAACCCGACAATATTATTTTCTATTAGTCTCAGCCGGCTGTTATTATTGTGCACTGTGTGTGGTCCAGTGATATCTTATCAATCAGTCAAGTCGTTATCTGTGCCCAGTTGGAATGCCCGGTAAATTAAACACTGCTACTAGTGATTAATTACTTAAGCACTATTTACACAGACAGGGATGACATGCTTAGTTTGTCTGGAGAATATCTTCATCTGTTATTAAGGCTTAATATGCAGGGATATTCAGCTAAGTTAGTTCCCGTAGGCTATATGGTGCTGCTAGGTTAATTTGTTGTCAAAATGGAGCCCCAGGAAGTAATAAGTGTCCACCACCGCAATTCAGCATCCCGGAGGTGTAGATCAGGGTGTAGTGACTAAAGCCAACAAAAGTGGCCAACGAAGGTTTTCGCTGATGAAAAACGAAAACCTCGGTGCAAGTCCAACTGTCGATTCCGTTTATAGCTAGCTGCAATTACCGTTCCACGATTGCCATACTTTCATAGCTGTTATGTCGAGTTAAATGTTACCGTGCGTCCAGCGGTGGCAACAATGCCGTTGATGGCATTTACGAACATAGTGACACTTAACACTGAACCCCGAGGAACTCCATTTTCTTGGGTGTAATATTGCGACAATGTGGTTCCGACTCTTATACGGAGGAGTCGGAGGGACATTAAGTTTGCAATGAAAGTCGGGAGTCCCCACTCATGAAGGGTGGTAAGGATTCCGTAGCGCCGTTTGGTGTCATAGGCTTTCTCAAGATCGAAGAAAACGTGACTAGTTGTTCCTTTCAGAAATGTTTTTTTACATAATTTCTGTTGTTCTTCGTGGAACAGAAGACTTAAGTCTCCGTCTGGTTCTTCTGACAGCCAATCTCTTTACTTCGTTCCAGGTCCTTCCTTCTTCCAGTGCCTCGATGTGGACAGATCATCTCCACGAGTGCCTGGGTCTCCCTTTCTTCCATTCCCCTTGTGGTTCCGGATAAGGCGTCTCTCTCGATGCAATCCATTTCCCTTCCTCAGAGTATGCCCAATCCGCAGTTTGATCTGCCTGGATATCTCTATTTCTTCTCTTCTTTCCCATAGATCATGGTTGGAAGTCACTTCTGGCCAGTAGATGTTCATTTTTTTTCATACAGCGGTTGACGGAAGTTTGCAGCTAGGAGGTGATAACTTTTGTTACCTTTCAACAATACAGGCGTTCCTTTGGAAGATGCGGGGTTAATTCTGGTGGATATTCTACTGTTCTTCCATACTGGATAGAGTCGTACAAAGGCTGTGCGGCGTTCAATTTCCTTATTCGTTGGGACACATCCTGGGCAACTCCATCAGCAACTACACTATCCATGCAAATGAAACTATCCAAGTCTTCGATTTCCTCAAAATTTAGAGTAAAAGGTTCCTATTTGGTGGTATTGATCCTTAATGCCTTTGTCTTCTTGAAATTAATCAGAAGTCCTGCCTCATCTTCATGTTCTGTCGAGTCTTTGATCTTCACTTGCTTATCACTATGTGCTTCAGACAAGAGACAAGTCATCGGCAAGATCAAGGTCTTCAAACCCTGACTAATCCCCATTGTATACCGCGTTTCACGTTCATTGTCACTCTCCGCATTGCTGCATTAATCACAATCAGGATCATGGCAGGCGACAGAAACAACCTTGTCGCACTGTTGTGTTCGCAGCTATCGGCTCAGAATCACGGCCCTCGTGTATAACTCTGAACGTGTAATCACGGTACGTTTCTTGAATTAGATTTATTATTGGTGCTGGCACTCTACATCGCTTCATTTCCTTCCACATGGCTTCTCTGTTGATCCAGTCGAAGGCTTTCTCGAAATCAATGAAACTGCATAGAGTTGAGATGACCACTCGATACTCTGTTCCAAAATTGTACGCAAGGTGTTAATTGTGTCGATGCATGAACGATTTGGGCGATAGCCGGCCTGTTCCCTTCGGAGCCGTAAGTTGACCTAGTATTTAATTCTATTCCGCAGGATCCTCATGAAGTCTTTGCTTGGGATTGAGAGTAGTGTGATACCCCACCAATTATTACAGTTTGATGTATCGCCCCCCCCCCCTCTCCCCCCATAAGGCATCTTTCCACCAGATCATATCTTCTCGAATAGGGGCTGCAACATGTTGACAGTGGTATTCATGTCGATTTTCATCACTTCCGGTGGCATGTTGTCATTTCCTGCCGCCTTGCCACTGTACAACTCTTCAGTGCCGTCTTTATTTCTCCAACTGTTGAGGCACTAGTTCTAATCCTCAAGTCAGGCCCAACCTCTTCGTCCTCTTCGCCATCTCTGCCTGTTCGTCCAACACATCCGGAGAATGGTTTAGGATTGAGGTAAAATGCTCTTGCCATCGTTCCAGTTGTTCATCGATGTTAGGAGGGTGTAATCTTTACTGTTCACTGGGCATCTTCTCCGCATCTGCCTCCTTGACAAAACTCTGGGGATGGTGTACAGCTCCTTGAGGTTGTCCTTGTAGGATGCTTCTTCTGCCTGTTAGGGTGTCTATCCGTTTTCTCTGGCCACTGTTCACTACCCGATCCTCCCCAGCATACTTCTTTTGCAGTTCTATATTTCTTGCTCTTGTCTTAGAGGCGTTCATTTCTTTCTGAACGCCATTTCTCTTCATGATCGTATCCCAGTTCTGTTGGGTTATCCAGTCTTTTTTCCTCCTATCTTTAAAACCGAAGATGTTTTCACTTACTACAGAATAGACTTATTTAACTTTCGTCCATTTGTCCTCAACTGTTTCATTTCTACGTCGGCAAGTACTTCGAAACGATTTTTGAGTTCTTGTTTGAAGGCTTCCTGAACATTTCGGTCATCTTTTAATTTACCAACATCATGCCGGTTTCTTTGCTGCTGTGCCTGGATCTTCATTTTTTAATTTAGCCACAACATGATGATTGCTCCCGATGTCTGCGTCTCTTTTGTTCCTCACATCCAGAAGTGAGCGCTTCCATTTCCGTCAAATTGCCACATGATCTATCTGATTTTCTGTTCTATGATCTGACACTTTATAACAGTCCTTCTGTGGAAATATTGTGCCCCCCAATAACCAAGTCATGGCTGGCCCAGAAGTCCACCAAGAGTTGGCCATTTTCATTTTGCTCTCATAGTCCATGTCTACGCATAACATGTTCAAGTCCTTCATTTTCCTGTCCCACTTCGCATTCAAGTCTCCTCCGCCTATGGTGATGTCCTTCTGCTTCTTCAATGTGTCATTGAGCTGCATATACAATTCCTGCTTATCACTGACCTCTGCTGCTTTGGTAGGTGCAAAACACACTATAAGAACAACATTTCTGATATTGGTCTTAAAACGTGACACAATAATTCTCGCTGACACTGGGTGCCACTCAGTGAGACTCTTTGCCAATTTGCCCATCAGAATTCCAACATCATCGCGACTCACCATATTACCCTCAGGCCGTCTAAGAGTATAGAAATGTACTTCCATCTTAAGTCGTCATCTGACCAAACTCACTCCATCTTACTTCACTGAGGCCAAGGATCTTCAGGCCATAGCTCTTCATACTTGCAGCTGCCTGTTTTAGTCTCCCACTCTCCTTCAATGTTCTCACGTTCATCCAATTTTCGTGATCCGTTTCAAGCCAAAAGTCATATTTGTCCAGTCCGATTTCTCCCTGTTGACGGTTAATAGTTTAAATTAAGGTACCGTATGCAGGTTATTAACCCACAGTGCCCGATCACTGACATTTCTGCACCAGTATCATGATGAGTATCTCGACAGGATCGTCACGGGCGATGAGACGTGGGTGCTCACTCTCCTGTCCTCCTGACGAAGAGTTGAAGACGGATGACACACGCTGGTTCCATTCTCAGACTTCTTCGATACAGGAATACAACAGTTGTTCCCACGATATGACAGATGGCTCAATTCTGGTGGTAAGTTAATTATATTAAAAAAATAGCTCAAAAATTGCTGTATCTGGTGCCAATAAGGTTTTCCAAGTAAATTTTCTATTTAAAAATTAAGGAAACTTAATTTCTGGATGGGCCTCGTACTACTACTACTACTACTACTACTGCTGCTGCTGATGCTACTACTGAAAGAAATGTCCCAAATCCTCGAGGACTGACAATTAAGGGACTTGGGGGTAGAGCCATGAATGGGAAGAGAAGGTCCGCCAAACGTCAATGGAAAACTCGGGAAACCCTCAGGGTAGCCAACTCCCGAGATAACTAACCATGCGCCCTTGAGGTTGTTCGCCAGGGTCCTGCATAGCTAGTACCAGTAGTATGTTCTACCCCGGTGCGCTCTTATGGACAGTCTGATAAGAAGTCCAGTGAAGGCGAAGTGACGTACTGTCCTTGGCTTTCCTCACCTTCCCTCAGCTACGATTTGCTAGCCTGTGATGTGTAGTGTGCCGTGGTGTGACGCCACCAGGATAAGTGATTTTAGTACATGGCAACCACCCTGTCCTGACTGGAACTCGCTACTTCAGACGTACGTGGTGCGTTTCCAAACTTATTATACTGGATGAGATTCTCAAGGCCATTCGGAATTGCTGTCGATATTATTAACACAATTCCTTCAATTTGTATAATATTCGTCTGCGGATATATAATTCTAATCATATTTATATAAAACAATCCAACATGGCGTCCATACGATACAGGTTCTCAATATCTCCGAAAATATTTAAGCAATCAAACTGAAATTTTGTATGGTGTTAGAGGACTGTTAAGTAAGAACAAATATGTGATTTTCCCTAATCTTGAAAACCACAAAACATCATGGCGGAGAAGTTATTTTCAAATATTGCAAATAACGTTTCTGGCGATCTAATCACTCGAGTTCAATGACACTCGGCACAGTGAATCTTTATTCAGAGCTTAGTATAGAGACATCTAACGATGTTCAATTGTTTTCAGAAATTCAAGATGCATCAGTTTGAAGTTTTAAAACCTTAATTTTATATTTCGTATCTTATTCAGGCGATTGGAAAGATTATTCGTATGATGGGCTACGATAACAATCCTTATCCAATGGCACTAAATTCTGTAGCTTACATTTCGTATATCGTACAAGCCGTGCATTTGACTTTCTAAAAAATAATTTTTGGTCACAGAAAGATGTCATTTTGCGGGAGGAGTCCTAATGACCGATAGTGAAAGCCAAAATATTCTAGCACATAACTTCTCATTGTAATGTTGTTGCTGCGGTTATGGGTCGTGAACCAAAAGCTATTTAGTATATCGCACGGAAAATCCTTGTTATAGGCAGGAGAATTTTAATGGAAAAGACCAGTGGGATATATGAAAAGAGGCTATTTAGTTCTTTACGGAACTTGTAATATTGCACAGAATCCTTTTAAGAACTTGCTATAAGACGCAAAATCTGAAAATTTGCCATACCTCTACAATTACATTGCTATAATGTTCATTGTAACTACGCTATACCGCATATTTGTTTTATTAGACTGTTACTTCTGATGGCTAATTAAAACATTTAGTTGGTAATGCAGTAAGTAGTAATTGAATTTATGGCAGCATCATAGGCATAAGCCCCATGCACTTGGATTTGTGAGTGGGATCTGTATGATAACCTGGGTTATTGTCGTGGATGTTCTCCTCTTTGTACTTGTCCTGTTTGGTACCAGGATTGGGAAGGAGGTGAGCGAGGCCTTAAGTTAGGTACTGAAACCGTATTTAAAAAGTTCAGGATATATCACGAGGCGAGGATCGAACTGTACTCGCGTGATAATGTATGTCTCAATTCTAAGGGAAGAGATAAGCATCCCACATAACATATACGCATTTAGCGTACTTCAAAAGACGGAAAGAAATGATGAAGGAATTATATCAGCTCATTTATGTGAGAAGAAAAGTGAATTTTTTATAACTGAATGTATTACTATGGGCTATGATAAATATTTGAGGACCTGAAAACTGCATAAAGTTTACAAGTTAGTGAAGTCTCGCTCACAAACTCCAGTTCCGAACAGGTCACGTGCCAGACAGGGGAGAGTCGCGAAGCCGCGCACGCCGATATACGCACCAGCACGAGCCAAGAACCGTGTAAAGAAGTCACGTGGGGGCCCATAGCCAATTAGATAACAATCACTCTGGAATACTTTTAGAAATGATTTGAAATTATAAAAATAAATGGGAATTAAGAATGGACATGTCAGTATAAATAGATAGATCAGATGAAGATGAATAACGCAGGTATATGCAAGTGAAATGAACCAAGAGTTTAGCCGCCAATTTACGGGAGAGACGCAATCATATTTTGATAAGGTGGGGGTTAGCGTCCCATCGAACGTGGTCATTTGTCGTGAAAGCTGGAAGAGAGAAGACATATCGGTCCGACGCAAATATAGTGTGTGAAATGTGAATTAAGTTGGCGGAGAGGTCGCGTCCAACTACGGTCAAGCAGTATTATAAAGACGGTAAATGTTTAAGCCTGAAAATAGGACATTTAATACTTTTACAACTATAAGTAATACAAGTAAATTGTAAAGCGAACATTGCTAAAGAAAGTCTACGAGCGAATAATAAGTGAGAAATATGTGTAATTAAATAAATAGTATTGAATATAAACTCAAATTTATAATCTACGTGAGTTGTTAGAAAAATTAGTGCTACAAAATCTTACTTCAGCAACGATTACCAACTTGAGTATTTCGACAAATTATATATACAAAATTAAGATGGATTATAAAATGGAGTCGACGAGGTTGCTATTTTGGAAACATTGATGACGATTGAAATGGCACACTAAACGCTGAGTGGGAAACTAAACCTTTGACGATTATGTGGATTCCCGGAGTAACATAGACGCCGATGAAGTCAAAGGCATCACAGTCTACTAAAACCATGAACGAACCAACTACAAAAATGGATTTCCAATACCATACTGGAAATTGCATTAACTATATATTGAAAATCTAATATGTCCACCAACGGGAACGTCCAGAGAGCAGCCGAATTGAGAATGAACATCCGGCTAGCCAAGAAGCGAACGTGTGAAGGGCAGAAGCGAGAACAATGCAGAGCCGCGTAGTAGTGAAATCAGCCGATTTGATTTCACGCCACCGATGCCAGGCCAGCAGGAGTCGAGATCAGATGTGCGCTACAAAGCACACGATCAGCTGTTAGCAGAAGAGGAGCTCTTGAATCAAGAACACCAGTACACCGGGTTTGAAGAAGCAGATTCGGGCAGAAGGTAGATAAAGCGACCTGATACATACGGTATATATTGTAGATGTATTGTAGTGTAGATATGTATGACCTGACCATGTTTCAATTGCTATTTGACGATGTCTTATGTTAATAATTTATTTTCGTTATATTAATTTAGTCTCTTTTATAGATTTCAAGAAAGCCTATGATAGTATTCATAGACTGACACTGCTAAAAATCCTCAGATCATACGGTCTCCATCCTAAATTGATAAAAATCATTCAATTAACATTAACAAACACAAATTCGAAAGTTAAATTTAGGGGAGAAATATCAACAGCTTTCACAGTAAAAACTGGTCTCAAACAAGGTGATGGATTATCCCCTCTGCTTTTCAATGTGGCTCTTGATTATATCATGAAGGTTTGGCAAAAGGAAACCCCTCCTAAGATCAAAATTGGAACAAAACCATCAATAAAAATAAACTGCTTAGGATTTGCAGATGACTTGGCTCTTTTAGCACTAGACAAGGAAGAGGTTTGTACTCAGATCACTAGTCTCCAAGAAATTGCTCAAGGGATAGGATTACAGATATCCTTTGATAAAACTGAGATCATGCCTATGAAACCCTTAGATATAAATGAAGTCTATATAAATGATCATAAAATTAACCTAGTACCTCAATTGAAGTATCTTGGAGGAATTATAACACGTAACTTAAACGAAAAAGTAACTTGGATAAATAGAACAAATAAAATGAAAAAGGCACAATCTCTAACCTGGTCAACATATAAAAAAAATGCCTATCAATAGATACTAAGATCCAACATTATAAAACTGTAACTCTCCCAGAAGCCACTTATGCTTGTGAAACACTGTTCCAAATTAAAAGGGGGCGTGGTGGCTCAGCGGTCTAGCTGTATGCCTCTCACCAAGGCGGTCCGGGTTCGATTCCCGGTCAATGCATGTGAGATTTTCGAAGTGAAATGCCATGTCCTGTGGTTCGGATTCCACGTAAAAAGGAGGTCCCGTGGCTCATGATCTCAAGATTAACGGTCACGTTAAACTACAAGCTTCCTTTTCCTTTTTTCCAAATTAAAAATGAACAAAGAACTTATCAGCTCCTCAAAACGGAAAGAAGAATCATTAGAACGTGCATAAATAAAAAGTATCAGGTTGAGGGAGTCTGGAGGATTCTCCCAAATGAAACTGTCTATCGTGAGATTGATCCAATCACCAGCACAATGAAGAAGAAAATAATTTCATATTTTTTTCACATCTTACGGCTTTTTGACTCTGAAAGTCGCACATTTTTTCCGTATTGACTGAATGATATTAAGAACAAAGTTCCAAATGGTTCCGCCTCGTCAATACTGTTTATTAAAATGTCGTGATACAATCACCTGTCTTTTAACACTTGGTACATGTTTCAACGTCTAACTCGTATTGACATCTTCATCAGCCTAAATATTTGGGCAGCTCTTAAAACATTCCCTTTATACTCTGGGTGTAGTTAAAAATTGTACATAAAAACACACATAGATCACTGTTACTCATTAAAAAGTTGTTAAAACATTTTCTTATGTTAAAAGCTTAATAAAATCCTCAGCCGGGCTTGGCAGTCTTTCTTGGTTTATTTCTAATGTTAGCTTCAAAAGCCCAAGCAAGGGGTGACCATTCCCAAGATGTAATGCGGCAATGAGCTAACAGGGCCGTGCTGAGTTGGACGGAGACAGTGCTGTCAACTTTTTAATGAGTAACAGTGATCTATGTGTGTTTTTATGTACAATTTTTAACTACACCCAGAGTATAAAGGGAATGTTTTAAGTGCTGCCCAAATATTTAGGCTGATGAAGATGTCAGTAAGAGTTAGACGTTGAAACATGAACCAAGTGTTAAAAGACAGGTGATTGTATTACGACATTTTAATAAACAGTATTGACGAGGCGGAACCATTTGGAACTTTGTTCTTAACATCTTACGGCTTCCAGAAAACAGAATTGTACGCCAACTGGTGATGAGAAATCTAGGAAAGAAAACTGGAGGAAAATGGATCCAAGAAATCCAACAAGATCTCAAAGCAGTTGGACTCAAGATAACAGATGCCGAGGAGAAAAATAAAATTAACACCATTCTTAAAACTCACAAATTTTCTGCAGAAATGCCACATAGAAAGCCTATGGAGATTTCAGATGAGTTGAGAAAATCCCGATCTGAAAGAATGACAAAGTACTGGAAAGAGCGCAAGAACCAAGCAGTACTACCTTCAAAGAAGAAGTGATTGTGGAACGACTCAAGTGGTCCAATGTGACCAATTAATAATAATAATAATAATTTAGTCAATGTTCGACGTCATCATATTTCGATTTTGACGTATTGTATTTTTATTCTTCCACTACATTTTTGATATTTTAAATTCTTAATTTTTATCCGAATACATAATTTCGTAATATGGGAAATGTAATGAATAATATATTTTATCGATATGATACAGGATGAATAAGTAATTGATTTAAGCAATATATATTGATAGTGCTCGTTGTTGAACGTCAATATTTTATGGAAGTCGATGGAGACTTAATAAGGGCATTAAAGTAATTTGTAGGAGAATTCTAGTTAGTCGTGAAAGACAGAATTCATGACAACTCTAGACCAGCGATAAATAAGTCAACACACGATATGTAATGTAATGTATCGTCGCATAAATGTGAAAGGAATATTGTTGACATCTGAAAGGAAAGGAAAGAAGGAATTGTTATTCCGTAATTCGAAACACTGGAAGGGAGGAAAAGAAATGTATTTTATTAAATGTGATATTTATATTTAGACGAAATCTTGAATTTAAAAACGTAAAGAATATAAGCAACATAGTGGTTATTTAATGGAAATAATATTGTACTGTCATATTGGACACAGTAAGTTAAGGAAAGTCGCTGATGAAAAACATTTAAGTTGATAAGAATATAATAAGTATTATGGTATCGAAAGTACAACGAATAATAAAATAGTTCAAGCACGATGCAATATATAAAGATGTATTGTTGGAAGGAATAATATTGAAATAAGTATGTTGAAGGAGAAAAGAGGTTATTGACGTGATGATATTGAAATGGCTACGTAAAAGAAAGTAACACGATTTGGTGTAGAATTCCGTGCAGTGTTTTAAGTCGACGAGGAAAGAATTGTATTAAGGGAGGATTGTGCGTTTAATAAAACGTTGTGCCATCATCATCATCATCATCATCATCTTGCACAGTTTCCAGCCACTGGCCGGGTCTGTTTGGAACACAAACCTCTCCAACGTCTCCTGTCTTCCCACCATCTCTCAGCTTCCACCCTTGTCCAGTCTTCTCCTCTCTTCTTCACGCTTTCTTCCACCCCCTTCAGCCACCTGTCTCTCGGTCTTCCTCTCGGTCTCTTTCCTTCCCACTTCGTCTCGTGTACTCTCCTGGGTATCTTCTTCTCCTCCATTCGTTTTACATGTCCATACCATCTAAGTCTAGATTTCTCTATACCATCCTGTAATGGTTCCTCCTTCATTAATTCTCTGGTCCTCTCATTTCTTATTCTGTCCATCTTTGTCGCTCCAATACTGCTTCTCAAGAACCTCATCTCACTGGCCTGTATTTTGCTCTTCTCCCTTCCTTTCATAACCCAGGTCTCCGAGGCATACGTCAGGATAGAGACATAGTACGTCCGATATATGATCTTTTTGCTGTTCTGAGGGACATCCTTGCTCCATAACATGCTTCTCACATTCCTCCAGAATGCTTCTGCTTGTCTCCCCCGCTCATTTATTTCTCTATCGTATCTTCCATTATCTTGTATCAGGTTTCCCAGATACTTGAAACTCTCCACTTTCTTCAGCTGTTCCCCACCAATTTTTATTCCCGTTGTGGTTCTTTCCTTCTTCCTTGTTGTGATCATCATCTCACTCTTATTTATGCTAAATTTCATCCCATATCCTTGTATTATTCCTTCCCACACGTCCAACTGTTCCTGTACCTCCTCCTCCTTGTTTCCCCAAATCATCAAATCATCTGCAATCACCATTGCTTTCATCTTTCCTTCCCCAATTACTTGTGCCACTCGGGTCATTATGTCATCCATCACCACAATGAAAAGTAACGGTGAAAGTGCACTTCCTTGTTTCAGGCCGTTTCTCTGTTCCAACCAATCCGATCTCTCTCCTCCCACTTTCACACAGCTCACGCTTCCCTTGTACATCTCCTTTATCCTCTTTATAGTCCATTTCTCTACTCCTCTATCCTCCAGGGACTTCCATACTTTGTTTCTGCATACACTGTCATATGCTTTCTCAATGTCCAGGAAGGCCATCAGTAGATTTCCAAAATATTTGTACCTACAAATCATAAAAGAAGACACTTTTACTTCAAAACTCTCCTTACATAACTTGGTCTGTTTAATTTCATATTGTTTATTATTTTCTTTCTTCCACGTGGCTTGTCTTGGACATTTTGACATGTCATCCAATTAACATTACTTTAATATAATAGAGTAAAAAAAGTAATCGTCACTTGGCGCCTAATCTATTTGGGCTCTCTTGTGTTGACTGACCGAAGAGCAACGCTGTAAAATGGCTTCGAACAATATTTTATGCTATGTAGCAGTCCTCAATATAATAATAGTAATAATACATCGTACAGACAACTTGGCAGGTTTATGGATTGTATGCATATTGTAACACTGTTTATACTTGGAAAATAATAATTTCAATTTAATGTAAAATTATTATTATTATTCCCCCCAAGGGCTCACTTCTAGTGGGACGTGGGTTGGCTACCACGGGACCCCAGCTGAGTCCGGCATTGCTTCCACTTACTTGTGCCGGGCTCCTCGCCGTTTTCTTTCCTGTCGACCTCCCTTGGTCAACTCTTGTGCTTTTCCGATCCCGACGGTATTAGGGTATCCGAGGCCTAGGGAGTCTTTCACTTCCCGCCTTAATTGGCCCTTGTCTCATCTTGACTGATCCCTCCTTCTTCGAGCGGTCAGACTCTTGTTTTCTTTTCATTATATTTCCTTTTTCTTTCAGATTCCCGCACTGGCTTGTGATCCCCCCCCCCCCCCGGTATCCAAATTATCTGCGCATTTTTTGAAAATACAGTACATTCTGTGGGTATTTTCCATCTAAGTTGCATTTTGTGGTTCTTTTTCGATCTAAGTTGCATTTTGTGAGTATTTTCAAACTCAATTTCATTTTGTAGGGATTGGCAATCTAAATTGCTTTTTAGTAAGTCTTTCAATGTAGGGTCAGGACATTTTACTGAGTATTTTGAATTTCAATTGCATTTTGTATTTTCAACCTATAGGCTACCGCATTTCAATCTAAATTGCATTTTGTAAGTATTTTGATTGTCAATTGCATTTTGTGAGTATTTTGAATCTAAATTACATTTTGTAAGTGTTTTCAATCTAAATTGCATTTTGTAAGTATTATCCAAATGAGTAGTTTGAATCTACCATACATTTTGTAAGCAGTTTCAATTTCAATTGCCTTTTGTGTATTTTGAATTTCAATTGCACTTTGTGAGTATTTTGAATCTGTACCGCCCTTTTTCAATCTAAATTGCATTGTGTATTTTCAATTTCAATTGCATTTTGTAAGTATTTTGAACCTCAATTGCCTTTTGTACGTATTTTCGATCTCATTTGCATTTTGTAAGTATTTTGAATTTCAATTCATTTTGCAAGTATTTCGACAACACATTGCATTTTGTACGTATTTTGAACCTAACCTACATTTTGTGTGTGTTTTTTCAATCTATCCCTTTCGTAAGTAGTTTCTTCTAAATTCCCTTTTGTAAATATTACCGCTCTCCATTTTGTGAGCATTTTCAATTTGAGTTCAATTTTGTAAGTATTTTCAGTCTCGCTTAATTTTCGTTATGATTTCCATTTAATTGTCACTTTCGCTATCACCCAGACCATTTGGGGCCGATAACCTAGACGTTAGGCCCCTTAAAACAACAATTATCATTATCATCATCATTATCATATTATTATTATTATTATTATTATTATTATTATTATTATTATTTTATACATCGAGTTGAGTCTCTATTGACTGAGTGGTAACAAGAAACTTCACTTTAGTGTCTAGGTCTTGTTCTTGTTCCGGCTTTGACTTCCTACCAGTATCTTCTGACCCCAGCGACGAGTGCCTGTTTGTTCTTCGGACAAAGGTCCTCTCAGTCTTCCGGAAGTTGATATCATTCTAAAAGCTTGGTAGTTGTTCACGAATCTTCTATATGTGTTCCTGTCTAGAATTTCTTGGTCTGGACTACCAATTTGCCTGAGATCTTTTTCGCATTCCTGGAACCATCTCGGCCTTGTTGCATTAGACTTAATGAAACTCTTTTTGTTAATCGATCATCAGTTATTCTCAAGAGGAGACCGTAAAATTACAGCCGCCTCTTCTTAATTGATGCTGTGATAGGGTCTATTTCGGTGTACAAGTCCTCATTTGCTCTCCTTCGCCACTGTCCATCAAACCATCTATTACCTAGGATTTGCCTTAATATCCTGCGCTCTCCTTTTTCCCCCTCTACTATTCATGGTCAAAGTTTCGGACGCATAGGCCTATAATCCCTCAGGTTTTACAACTGAGGTATAGTGTCAAAACTTGGCCCCTATACTCATAGACTTTTTGTTATAGATATTCTTTGTCATTTGGTATGCCTGGTCTAACTTCCTCATCCTGATATTAATTGCTTCCTCTTCTAATCCATTATTATCATTATTAT
This sequence comes from Meconema thalassinum, assembly GCA_946902985.2. NCBI lineage: Eukaryota > Metazoa > Arthropoda > Insecta > Orthoptera > Tettigoniidae > Meconema > Meconema thalassinum. The sequence goes on from OX336393.1 coordinate 113,451,340, forward strand.
TATTATTTTACATCGTTATTACCGTATAAGGAGCGTGATTGAATCTATCCAGCTGATCTGCTTTTTGTCCTCCCAAAATCTCTTCATTTTCTCGCTGTCTCTCGATGCGCTCCTCCTTGCAGGTCTTGTTGGATGTAATGTTTGGGTGGTCTGAAAATTGATGATTGTCAACTAGTACTTTGAATTTAGATCTGTCCAGAACCATATCAATTGAGATGTCTGTTTCCTGAAAATCTTTTTCAACTTCAAGCAGCCAGTTGTTCTTAAGCTTTAATTGAGAGAATAAGATGTAGAATTCTTTTAATTAGCCTGTGATCACTCATTCTGAGAATATGCGCATACAATTTCAAACTTCTTTTCCTGACTGTGTTCGAGATTTTCTCCGAATGCTGATAAAAGCTCCGGAGATTTCCTTTTCATCCGAATTCTCTCAGTACATACCGGCCAAAAATGTTTCTCAATATCTTTTTTTCTTGTTTTAATTAGTGGTCTGCCCCCAATGATCAGTGTTTCAGAGGCGTAGGCTCTAGTTCTCGGGTTTTATTACCGTGCTGTAATGTCGTACTTTTGCTTTAAGGTGATGGATTTCTTATTATACCTGTTCCATGTGAGTCTGAAGGCTCTTCGCAATTTAGAGATTCTCATTTTGAGGCCTGAAGGTTGAATCATTTCTCCTAGGTATTAGAATTTAGACACTTTAGTTACTTAACCGAACCGGGTTACCAAAAGTTGTTTATCCATGTACCGATGATATCCTTCTATGATCAGTGTATTTTTTCTTCTTTTTTGGTATGAGATTTGGAGTCTAGTTTTGGCTGCAATTTCATTGAGTTTTTCAATGTATTCAACTAGGTACTTTCTGCCTATTGTTGGACAAAATATCCAGGTCATCTGCAAAGAATGAATTTTGTTCTCGCGTAGTCTCAATGGTTACTCGATTAACTTCCTTTTCGCATATTCCAATAACCTTTTCTAGAACAAGACTAAATAATTAGGGGTAGGCCTGCTGTCAATCTCCTTGTCGTAATCCAATTTTAACATCACAAAGTTCAAATACTTCACGTAAGAATTTAACTTTGTAAGTGTTACCTGTTAATGTTTGCTTGATTAATTCTCTTGTTTTCTTGTCTACCTTGAATTATTCTTCTAATATTCGGAAAATGGCCGGTCTGTCGATTAAGTCATAGGCTGTTTTGAAGTCTACAAATGTGGTCACATTATTATTATTATTATTATTAACAACCTTCGTAGACATCTGAATGTAGACAACTGGCAAGAACTCGTTCAGTAGAGGCATTTTGTGAGATCGGCGCGGGATTTTCGAGTCCCATAGAAGCCTTCTGAGCGAGTATTAACCTTGCGCTTCTTTGGTGATGGTTGGAATATTGTACAGTAGATATTTAACCGCCCGGTCAGTCTACATACGTTCTTCGGGATCGGAAAGTTGTTTGGTTCCTCAGTTTAGGGGCTGCGACAACGCGTTCATGTAGCCCCGTGTACTTTGGGTGTGTGTAGCATCTGTCTGATAACCGGTATTAATTGTGATGGCTGTATTAGAGTGTGTTATCTGTAATTCAGGTAAGGACTGCAGACGATCAATTTCAAGTAGTTACTACTTTTGCTACCAAATGCTACCGTCAACGACACCTAGCCGCGAACTTGGCTACTAGATGCCACCGCGACTGGCACCTGGTGGCGAATGTTGGAACTAATACAGCGTTAATCAAATCTAACCTACAAATTAGCTTCACACAATTGTAATTAGTGGAAGGTTCTTTTACCTACCATATATCTATGACATGGGCCCGCCGGTTTTACTTCCCCTCCGAACGAAGGCATACTGAGGGATTTTCAACGCTCTTAATAAATCCGGAGGCTTCGGCCGGAATTTAACCCGCTATCTTGGGCATAGAAGCTCAGCATGCTACCAACTATGCCACCGAAGCCGCTAAAAGAGGTCGGAAGAGAAAAAGATTTGACAAATGTAGGTCGATAGGAAAGATGAAAGTGAGGAGTCAGGTACAAGTAAAGGTGATCAGGTGGGGTCCTAATGTCCCACTAATTGTAGGATATCTTACCGGAACTTTGGTGATGGGATCTCCGGCAAGCTGACTCAGTATGTCCACTACAATGATGAACGTGAAGGCGCCGAAGAGGGTGTACAGGATAAGACAGAACAACCGAGGACATACTTCCTCGGTTTTATAGTCGTATAAAATTAGAAGAGCCAAGCAGCAGCCGACGAAGATCTGAGAAATGAGAACATCAATCGGGTAAACCATACAGTTAGTGTCCATTTAAGGATAATTTGAAGATAATTATTCCATAAAATTCATATCTGGCATTAAATAATTTTTGAATCAGCTTTTTGGCATTGATATTTATATCTAATACAGGAAGGACCAACATAGGTGTGATGAAATGAAAATGAAAATCCACAGCCTGCTTCCAGTCTCCGACCGGGTCAGGAATGGAATGAATGAAGCCCCCATCTAGCGGCGAGGATATGAACTGTGCTGGCTGCCGAGTCCTGACGCACTCCTCTGGGGCAATGATTAAATGAATGACAGATGAAATGAAATGATAGTGGAGAGTGTTGCTGGAATGATATTTTGACAGGGAAAACCGGAGTACCCGGAGAAAAACCTGTCTGCCTCCGTTCTGTCCAGCACAGATCTCACATGGAGTGTCCGGGATTTGAACCACGGACCCAGCGGTGAGAGGCCGGCGTGCTGCCGCCTAAGCCACGGAGGCTTTGTGATGAAATAATATTACAAATTTACACATTTATTTATTTACAAGTATGCAAAAAAGTACAGTAATTGGCCACTCGATATTTCTACTACCGTACTAAAGTCTTACTAAACATTTATTCTACTGGTATACTTTATTTCTTTTTCATAGGATCACACTGTTAGATTGCATTGTTAACTAGTTTATACAGGCTAGTTCATAATCATCATGATCACCATCATGAAGACTAGTGTCAGTGAAATCTTCAATTTCGCTGGCTGATTTCATATTGTAGCAGGAAATAGTTAAGGAAGCCGTCTCCTCATCCTCCGCCAGGCGATTGATCTTATTGTACCACTCACCAAGGCGGACTGAGTTCGATTCCCGGTCAGTGAATGCCAAGCCCTGTGGTTCGGATTCCACGTAAAAAGAAAGTCCCGTGGCTCATAATCACACGAATCACGGTCACGTAAAACTACAATCTTCCTTCTTTATACTGTGATGGCAGATGCGGCACGATATACAGTATCACTTCCATCTTTTGCAAATACAGTAATTTCCGTTTAATTTTGCATTTGTCACTTGCCTTATTTTCCTTTTCTCTTTAGTTTCTACACGTTTCGTTTTCCGCATTTTTTTCTCCTCCTCTGTGGCGAGTTTAGTAAGGCGCTTCTTCTCAAACATTTCTCGATTTTTTTGATGTCACAGCAAATGGTCTTTGCTCCTTTCCGTTTTGGAGTTACAGGCCAAACAAATTCTACCATATGGTCGAAACGGGCTCTCTTCATTGCTGTGGTATTGGTGCTAGTCAACTCTTCTCTCCCTCTCCTGTGTACGTCCCACTGCTTGAGGCATAACTACTTCCTGCTCTAACTTGGATGAAGTGTGGATCATAATTTCAAATCAGTTTACCAGTGATTTTTCTTGTCCCTTCTCTCTCAGACGTTCCTCTAGTGGCTTTACAATCAGTAGCCTATCGTGCAGATTGGACGAACCGCTGTTACACAATCATGGCACTTGCTGAATTGCTTGATTCATCGTCTGACGATGTCCTGAAGTCCTTCTCTTTCTTAAAATAGTCCCATATTCGCAACAAAGAAGCAAAATCTTCGAAAAATGCAGAAGTGTACCTTGCTGTTATTGAAAGTTTCATTTTTTTTTTCAGCTCCTGAATAATATGTCAAAATTCATGAGCACACTCGAAATGTTTTCTACATTCTGGGACATTGTTCAAGCTCCTTCGGGGCCTTTGTCACAGTTGATTGCCCATGACATTTGGAGAACTCCACGATTTAAAGGGCAAAGATCACATCCTTCAAATCCTTTTGCCAGTGTTTCAGGTTTGATGGCAGACTCGACTACCTCCTTCAGCAGGGGAGCAAACGACATTTTGCTTAGAACCTGGCCTCGGTGGTTAGCATACCAATCATACACTTCCTTTTGCCAGCATATTTTGATGGGACGAGACACAGCAACATCTGGAGGTTGTAAGATACGGGTAGCATTTGGATACACCGCAACTATTTCTATCTGTAAATCACGGCACAAGACACTTAGACCTATCTGATACGTTTATGAACAATAGTACTGGCAGTGTTATACCTTCATAAACAAGAAAGGGGTGAAACACATTTGTTATGTTTTCAAAGAATATCTCACGAATCATCCACCGACTGTCACTTCAAACGATTTCTCATTCCTTAGAAATAGATTCTGAAATATTTTCAAGAATTATTTTATAAGGGTAGACACTCAACGGACAACATGAAGCTAAATTGTTAGGTTAGGTTCCGTCGGAACTCTCTATCAAAGTTCCATCGTTCACCACTAGGTATCATTGATAATAATAATAATAATAATAATACTGTATGGCCTCGGGTGCCTGGTGCAAGCTTTGTAACTTAATTTGACACCCAGAGGGTAGCTTGCATGTCGAATTTCGTTGCCCCTTGAATCACTATGAAAGCCAAGGAGGTTAGATAATAGATATCTAAGCTCCTTGAACATTATAGCGCTTTCTAGTAGAGAAATGAGGAATTTTGTGTTGGCGGAAACTCCCGAGATTAATTTTGCCATTATGAACTCGGCCTACTGAATTCAAATGGGTTCTTTGACATGCCAACATCGTATGACATGCGTATCATATTTTTGCCGCATTTCAAAACTCACTTACCACGGCCAGGGGCGAACCTGCACTCTTGGGGTTAGTAGACCGACACACTATCCACTCACCCACCGTGGCAAGCTGGTAGCGAAAGTTGGAACTACTTGGAATTGAACAGAACTTGTAGCCACAGATTACCTACTACTACAGATAGCCGACAGCCATGCTAATTCTTGGCACCTAAGACTTCAGCGCTGTCTGGTGTATGACCGCGGTACTACTACGTGTAGCCCGTAGCGCCACCTATGAGCAGAACTTGTAAACACTACCCCTCCCACCCCTCCCCTCGTTCCTCCCACCCTCCCCTCGTTTCGCTAAATGAGGGGTCTAGATGCAAAACCGGCGATTTCCACTGTTTTTTATGACAATGAGTTAAAGTTGGAGAACCATTCTCTGAGGTGTTTGTGATCTGTTTATGAACTTGTTTGGCCTCAGGCCGGATTTTCAACCAAACAAGTTTATAAACAGATAACAAACACCTCAGAGAATGGTTCTCCACTCATTGTCACCAAAAAGTGGAGATTGCCGGTTTTGCATCTATACCCCTCAAATGCTTTGTCCACTTCGTTCCAAAATCCACACTTAGAATATATTGATAGCAAATATATACCTAAATAATCACACAAATAATGCTGCAAAATTGTGGAGTTCAGAACACTGAAATGAACAATGGAAACACACAGGATTCAATCTATCCATTTAAATTATTTTCAGGTAGTTTAAATTAGGGCACAAGAAAGGAAAAGGAGAGGGTCAATTTTTATTAAGATAAAAAAACAGTGCTATTGGGTAAAAACCAGTAAATTTATTTTTAAAAGAGAATGTAAGAAAACAGATGGTGTAATTAAATCCATGGTCACACCATCCTATTACCTGGCATTTGCCTATCAGAAAGAGGGAAAACCATGGAAAAACCTCAATCAGGTAATAATAAGCCTATATTAAAAATCACAATACATTTAGTACATAATTGGGAAGCTTCTTGGAAAGGGTCAATGATGATTGTTAGCAAATTCCTGCAACAGAGGAAAAACATTTAAAGAAATATTTCTTTCAAGAATTCATTCATGGTTTTCCTTGATATTCACAATGTGATACTTGAAGTAAAAAATAAACCTGTAAATTATGAAAATAATGTACTCTTTCCTAAAACAGAAACTGATGTGTAGCCTTAATCTGCAACAAACTACTGTATACTATTTTAAACAAGAGAACGGATCTGTGACAAGGTGCCACTGTCGCTGGACCATTGCTATGGTAACACGAACAATGTTGCCATTATTACCAAGGCCTTTGTGATCTGTTCTTGCTGCCATTAAGAGATTGGTTATTTATTTAGTTGGTCAACACAATATAATACCAGGTTGCTTTTGCTGTTCCAGTAATTGGAATCATGTGTTCACCGACTGAAAAATTGACAAGATCAATTGTCAATGATTAATAATAATGTTATTGGTCTTACTGCCCTATTGGGGCTTTTAGAGACGCCGGGATGCCGGAATTTTGCCCAGAAGGGTATCATTAACGTGCCAGTAAATCTAATGACATTGCTCCCTCACGTTTGCGCGCCCTCAATTGCCAATCAGCTGTGCCAGGATTCGAAACTGCAACCTTGGGCAAAGCTGGCGAGAACCACTGAGTCACGCAGTCAGTCAATTGTCAATGACAGGCTGCATGGTTCGGCGGTAAAGATCTCGCCTGCGTGCCCAAAAGAGCGGGATTGTATCCTGGCACAGTCGGTTGGCATTTGAGGATGCTTAAATATCAGAAAGCCATGTCAGTAGATTTACCGGCACGCTCAAGATCCCCCTTCAGGACAAAATACCACCACCTAAGCATCTCTAAAAGCCGCAATTGTAAAATGGGACGTAAACCCTTTCATTTTGTTATTAATCATCGACTATTGATCTTGTCATTTTTCAGTCGGTGAAACTACCATGTTGTCAATAAAGCAACACTGAAAAATGGCTTCAAAGCTATCTTGTTGTTTTTATTTATATAACTTTTAACATTTCTTTATGACATACCCTATCTTCAGTAATATGATGCGTCTTGATTAATGATTGATCAAATTATAGTTCAATAGAGTTTAAAAAAAAATGTTGAACTCCTTTGTTATGTTGATTAGTGGTACATTGTGACACCTCTCGAAAGGTTTCAGTGACAGAAGCAGCGAGTGTGCAGCATTGAGCATTAATGAAGGCTCTGATTGTCGATGCATGGTTAAAAGGGACAGTAAATAGTGCATATTATACACATCTTGGGCACATATGTCTCAAGCATCATAAGAAAATTAGATCCCAACAAGAGAAGGAACTGCAGTACTAGCATTGTTAGTAGCAACTTCAGTCAACGCAAGTTTGCCCAAATGACTGGGCAGGGGTACATCTAATATACATAATAAAAATGGACACTCCCAAGAAGGTTTCTGAACTTTTTCAATAGAACGAAACAATGTACTCAAATTGTGTGTCAATGAGCTTACAAAAAAAAAAAAATTGGGAAGTTCCATACGGGTGACTAAAGCTACTGTATGAACGTAGGCAGAAAACATGGCATTTTAAGTAGTAGTGTTGGCACGCAAGTAGGTTAAAAAAAATAACCTTGTAATATGTGGCACCAGAGTCATTCAACAAGTACGAATTGGCATACTGTTGCCACGGACAAATTGATAGACCTACCATCAGCACGACACTAGGATACTTTCGTAATTCTAGTGATGCGATCTTCATGGTGAATGGTTTTTAGAGTTTTCTTTCTTTCTCTATAGCCACCAAGCTTGTGGCTTTTTGACATTTCTTGTTTGTGTTTTACATAGAGGTAATGTGAAAGCAGGAGTTACTCTGTTGCAGTGGTGAAATGCTGTAGCTTATTGTTGATGTTTGTCTATGGTGATAAGGAATGTATTACTTTCAACACAACAAAAGCTACATTTAAAATATATCTTTACTTTGATGTGAATAAGATAATACCTCCTATATTGATCATGTTTAGAACTTTACGAAGACAAAATTCTAGCAAATTGGCCTGAAACTGTTCTTTATGTAAAGAGAGAATAGAATACGCAGCATGGTGCCTTACCAAGCGTATCGCAAATTGGGCCGTTTCAAAATTTAAATACAAATAAATCATGGTATTCATCAGCGAGTCCCCGCTAAATTGGAAGTGTAGTGATGATATGACTTTTGCAAGCGAAGCCGCGACTGGTAATGCTAGTAATAATATAATATTAGGTACAGCATTATGAACCAATGTTCTTTTTAAACGATTGAGGAACTGGTCTTCAGTGAAATGAAGTCCACAAACTCGCAGCCGTCTTAGCTGTTCTTTCGACTTGGATGAAAGTGATGGATCAACTAGCTCAATCCACACTCTGGACCTGAAAAAAAAAAACGAAGTTACAATTAGAAAATGCTCATAGAAGAATAGCAATATTTATGATTACTACAAAAGAGGATGGTTATGACGTTCATTACTACTACATACACTAAATCGAACCCGGTCCACCTTGGTGAGAGGCCAGCAGCTTGACCGCTGCGCCACAACGCCCCCAAGAATCTGATATGCTTGCGGGTTTCGGCATCCAGTCACATTTCACCAAGATACCGTACTGAGGGAGGAGTGCATTGATATACTTAAGAAACTTGAATTGGTTCGTTTACATGGACCATATGTGACAGATTACCCTACCCTTATGGGGTGGGGGGTAGTACTTGGTAGTAGTTGGAACGTCTACGTTATCTGCCCCTCCAGGTTATGTTACAGTCCTGTAAGTGTTACTGTTTGGTGTGCTTCATTCAATTTCCTCTCACACATGATAAAATGTTAACCATCCATTTCGGAATCTTAATACCATTTCAGTAGTGTATCTATTAAAGATAGGAACACTAACAGAATTCGTATGGGAAAATCACTTCAATGAAGGCAAACTACACGGTAGCACTGAATGAAATACGAACAGACGATAAAATTTTCTATAGTACATGAATTAGCCAAAATAACTTATGGTTTTTTACACTAGTTACAGCCGAACACATCCAAGCCAATGGTTACAGACTAACGCGACCAGATCAATGTATTTTGGTCAACAGTGACTTTGTATCCCACATGTTGGCAACAATGTGTGCCCTTGAGCGCGCCTTGTTCACAGTTGAACGGGTTCAAACGCTGTCAGAACATGACTGCCGTTAATAAATAAAAAAAAACACATATTTATGCAATATATAACACATTTCAGGTACAGTAGTGCCCAAAGTTATTAATTTCAATAAGTAATGTCGCCCAGTAGATGAAGGTATGTAAAAGCAACGTTCTGGTCTCATTTATTTTCCCCAGGAAAAGTAATGTTAAATCGATTACACTTTCTCAGCAAGTAATGAATTAAAATGCATACAGACATAAGTGGAACCTAACCTTCATCTGTCAAGAGCCAGTGAACTGTCCCTACCTGGAACTTACCTCAGCAAACTGGAAGATCGCGATTCCGTAAACAAAAAAATCCCCTAGACAAAAAATAGCGGCACCCATGACTTTAAGAACGACACTAAAGGCTTAAAAGATCCACACTTGTTACATTCTGTGTGTTAATAAGGAGGTAACAGTTGAGGAGAAGAGAACATATGGAAAAGTTACCAAACTACTGATATAGGCCATAAATACTTTCTGTAATGATTCAAAATACATGTGGAAAGGATGTAGTTCACTCCTCCACTGTCTATAACCCAGCCGCCATCCCAAATCATATCACGACTTATATAGTAAAATTCCAACTGTGTCAGTCATTATCAGTGTTAATTATGTACAAGAACAGTATTGCCAACCCCACCCATAGGCTGGTACTAAATCGTATAGGCAGTCTAGGGGTTATAAAATAAAAGGAACAGTGGTTTTGGCAATGGTTACAGCCTAACATGTCAACAGTGCCCCTCAACCCAACCATTCTAACCTTCGTTTTGTCCAATACAATGGATTTTCTCAACGGTTTTAGCCTGTGGGCCGCGTTAGCCATATATGCACCCCAGGTATTTGACAAGCATAATCTTTCTCTCGACCAATGGCTTTAGTCACCCATACCTCATATGGTGATGTATTTTATATCTTAAATTTTGGCAACACTACCATGACATGAATGTGTCATGTCTCGTCAGTGTCTCCGCCCATGTAACAGTTGATGAATGCTCAGCGCTTGAGGAACATGGCTGCAGTCGTTCAATGAGCAAGAAACAAACACATATTTATGTAATTTACCACATGTGATAATAGACGGCAATTTCAATTGATATTGTCTCCTAGAAACGACTCAAAATCATAGATTATCCGTATTAATGAAGTTGTAAGTGTCAAAGGCATGTTCTCGCTTCAACTAGTAATGTAATGTAAATTTCATCCAGACAGAGCCCTAACCTAGGAGCAGTCAAAGGTTTTGTCCAGACAGTCGTCTAACCTAATAGAGACCAATGGTTTTGTCTTTAGAAGAGTGTAGCGCAAATTTTCAATTAAACTGAACTGCAAGTAATTTACGAACATTTGTAACTCACGACCAAGCCTCACTCTTGAACACAAGTGACTGCATCTGCATGTAACTATGCACTATTTGAAACCTCCTACAGCGGGGTAACATGGCAACAATTCAAGGCACGTAAACCAAACCTCCGTACATCCGTGAAGGCATTGCCTACAATAAAATAAAATAAACCTAGACACGTAGGAATCCCGGTATATACTTGAACCAGCAATGTTATTCAAACAATGTTGAAACCTGTAATAACCTGCCGATTAGAAGTTACCACCATGATTAGCAGATTTGTAATTTTGTAATTTGCATGTTACTATGAAATACTCAAACACTTGAAGTCACTTGCACATTGATTAGGTTATGTTAGTCGCATCATGGTCATTTAGGCTAAATGTTCCCAAAATTAGAGGCCAATGTTAATATACGTTACAACCCACCCACCAAGTATCCTACTACTCACTATAATTTCATTTAAAAATGCCATCCAAGGAACGTGATTAAATAATTAGAGAATAGCCCAATTATTGATACATACCTTGCTTCATCAAAGGGGAAGCGATGAAATGATAGGGCTCTTCCATCCTCAGGAGTGTATTTCCAACCTCTACTTTTGCAGCCAACAACAGAACATTCCGAGTGATATTTTCCCATAACCTACATATCAAATATACAGAATGAGGTACAGAAACAGAAAGCATGAAATACAAAATGTAATAGAAAATAAATTGAATTCAAGTCATTAACCTAGCTTTCTACTACTAAGAAAATTCACCAAAAAATACTGCATGGCTCTCATGAGAATCCTATCGATCAAGAAATCATTTGAATAATATATAATGCATTATTGGTACTTACCAGAGAAACTGAAATACCGATACTGGTTTACAATCAACCAAAATACCACGAGGCAATTTGCAAGTGAGTACTTAAGTGTTGGAGAATGAAAGTCGCCAAGTTGTTGGGAATATAGACAATGCCACCAACCCAGTAGAAATAATGTTCACTTAATGACATGTGCTATAATTACCGTCTGTGAGCAAGATAATTGCAAGGAAATGTCAATTAGGAATTATGTGTATATTTATTGACTAAATATAGGGATATATTTGCAATTCAATTAAAACGTGTATCATGCATATGTTGGCAAGACGATATACAGCGCTTAATCCGCTCCTTACGTCTGGCCGCGCTACTACACCGATGGTACCAAATAATCCCTATCTGGTTGACACCCCCTGCTTGTAGCTCTCCCTAAGGGTGTCCGCTGGAAGCAGCTACAGACTCAGACGAGCCGAACATGTCCTCGGACACTCCCAGCACTAAAAGCCATACGATAAATACAATAAATACATTCAACTTAGTAAATCCATTTTACAATATTGGTAGCGCACGAGTCGATGTAACACATGAGTGACGACACGCGAAGCGTTTCAACAAAATCCCGTGTGCGCTCATAAACTATTAATCGATTGCGATGAAACTTTGAGTTGTTGTGTACACTTACGTGAAGCTTTCTAACTTAGTAAGTCCATATCACAGTTGGTAGTGCACGAGTAGATTCAACAAATGAGTGGCAGCGCACGAATCATTTAAACAAAATCCCGTATGCGTCATATGCCATTCATCCGATTGCGGTGAAACTTTGGTGACCTGTTGTGCACGCTCCCAAGAATGTTTCTAGAATAGTAAATCCACTTCACGATAGTTTAGAGGCAGTATCCAAAAGCACTTCACGAAACAAAATTGCAACGCCAACACTTTCCTTGATTGGCATTGCAACGCATGCCGGGTGCAGCTTGTACAGTATATATACCAGGTGAGTCAGCCATCCCTAATAATATTATTCGAACGGTCTGCAGATATATCGGGTGGGGGAATAATAGGGTTCAGTATCGATTGTGGGTTAAACTTACAGTGCATTAGTACCATACGGGATGCAAGCACAGAAATATCGACCTTCATGACATAACACGTTAGTTGGGCTGCATAAAAGCAATATTATAAGGGGCGGCTGACTCGCCTGGTATACGATGAGATAAGATTTATTATTTATGTTCATTGTATTGCAATTCATAGCACAAATAATGTAGGACTTAACACAAGACAATATCGCTGTTCCATTTATCTAGGGGAGAGTGGGCAAACAAAACTTATAAAAGCAGTTTGTATAAGGTGAGGGAATTCTCGCTGTGCGTAAAACCAAGTTATAATTTTTGCGCGAGTAATGTAGACCCAAGACACTAATATAGCAACTTACCAGTTCAATGATCCTGATTAGTCGAAAGAGAGGTACAGGGTTTCTAGGATTTTCGTCCTCGTACACCCTGCAGCCAGAAGCAAGACAAGAGTTTGATGAGCTTCAACGTACACCAGATAAGATCAATTTATTATACAAACAGGACAACTGGGTACCTTGTATCCAAGAGGTGTCTGTGCATACCAGTCGTAAGAGCAAAGGCTATCTTACCACTATGGTCTCGAGGTAGCCTACGTATGAAGACTCGGGTCCTAAAAGTCTTGGTTCGATTGTCGGCTCTGCCAGGTATTTAATTCTGGCCTGAAAGTTGGAACTAGTGCTGGTAGTAAGCGATGTTTGGTTAATCGATTAATCGAATAATTTGAAATTAATCGAAAACGATTAATCGAATGACCGTTCAATCGACTAACCGAATAATATATTACTAGCGGACCCGTGCGAGAAATCTCGCATGTTCATAAACCAAACTTTCCCCAATAGGTTTTGCAAATCGAACACTTCTTACAAAAATTGATATTTAAGAGATTAGAATGCAATTTGTCACTGATAATGTAATTTGTGTGCTGAGTGTGCTGTAACACTCACCGGTTATTCGATATGTATGAAATTATACGATTTGAGTACCGGTACTCATTCCTTTGATTTACTGTTTCTGAAATCCATGCAAAATGATGAAGGAAAGACCTCGGAATGTTAAAAAAAAAACATGAAACGGGCGTCACAGCGGACAAAATGTGAAGTGGACAGAAATTATGGAGCGTATTTTCATACATCAACAGTATCTGCAAATCGCACACTTCGCACATTTTTTTAAAAGTCATTTTTTAAGGAAATTATTGATATTTATGGAATTAGTGTGCAATTCGTCACTGCTAATGTCTATTCTCTTTCATTTGAATGCTCGTCTTCATGATCGATCGCTTGTGAGCGCCGCAGGAGGGATCTATACTACTGAAATAATATATACTAGCGGATGATCATAAACCACACTTCTCCCAATAGGTTTAAAATGAGAGACTTAAGGAAATAGGTTGTTATGATTTTAATTCCACCAAATGATTATGGTACACTATTTAGATTTCAGTTAGAATTCCAAGTTCTACGTTCCCTAACTTAAGAAGGCAATCACTGAAAATTGGATCATCATAACACTCACCAGCTATTCGATATTTATGAATCTATACGATTTGATTAGGCCTACTCATTCCTTTGATTTACTGTTTCTGAAATCCATGATAAATGATAAAGGAAATATCTCAGAATGTTAAAATGACATGAAATAGGCGTCACATCGGCCAAAATGTGACGTGGACAGCAATTATGGAGCGTATTTTCCTATAGCAACAGTATCTGCAAATCGCACATTTCGTCCATATTTTTAAAAGACATATTTTAAAGAAATTGTAGATATTTATGAAATTAGAGTCCGATTCGTCACTGCTAATGTCTATTCTCTTTCATTTGAATGCTCATTTGCCACGATCGGTCACTTGTGAGCGCCGCAGGAGGGATCTATACTACTGAAATAATATACACTTGCGGACCCGAGCGAGAAATCTCGCATGTTCATAAACCACATTTTCCCCAATAAGTTTTGCAAATCGAACACTGCTTACAAAAATTGATATTTAAGAACTTAGTATGCAATTTGTCACTGATAATGTCATTTGTGTGCTGTAACACTCACCGTTTATTCGTTATTTATGAAATTATACGACTCGAGTACTCATTCCTTTGATTTACGATTTCTGGAATCCATGCAAAATGTTAAAATGACATGAAACGGGCGTCACAGTGACCAAAATGTGAAGTGGACAGAAATTATGGAGCGTATTTTCATACATCAACAGTATCTGCAAATCGCACACTTCGTACATTTTTAAAAGGCATTTTTTAAAGAAATTATTGATATTTATGGAATTAGAGTGGAATTCGTTACTGCTAATGTCTATTCTCTTTCATTTGAATGTTCATTTTCACGATCGGTCGCTTATGAGTGCCGCAGGAGGGATCTATACTACTGAAATAATGTATATGATGATTCATGTAACGGAAGAATCTATTAATCGGCTAACTGAAGAATCGATTAATTGATTAATAATAATATCGTATGGCCTCGGGTGCCGGGTGCAAGCTTTGTAATTTGACACCCAGAGGGTAGCTTGGATGTCGAATTTCGTTGTTCCTTGAATCACTATAAAAGTCAAGGAGGTTAGATATCTAAGCTCCTTGAACACTATAGCGCTTTCTAGTAGAGAAATGAGGAACTTTGTGTTGGCGGAAACTCCCGAGATTTTGCCATTATGATCACGGCCTACTGAATTCAAATGGTTTCTTTGACATGCCAACATCGTATGACATGCGTGTCATATTTTTGCCGCCTTTCAAAAATTACTTACCACGGCCAGGAGCGAACCTGCAATCTTGGGGTTAGTAGACCGACACGATATCCACTCACCCACCGTGGCAAGCTAATTAATTGATTAGAACACACGAGATAAGAACATAAGTTTAAATGAGAGAGGTGTTGTGCTTATTTTTCGGAATGATGTATAGAAATCTATAAAAGTTACGTTTTGCCTAAATATACAGTGTCCTTGGTTGTTTATGTTAACAGTAACCAAATCAGTGGCAGTGGAAGGACACACATCAAACAGGGAAGGGTTTCGAAACACGAAAACGAAGAGTTTTCAGCATTTTTTTGAATTCTTGTTCAATGTTTACAATTTAGGACAGGAACATTTTTGTTTAACTTTGTTTTAGCCTAGTTGTCTCAAATATGGTACGAGGATGGTCCAAAAAAAAAAAAAGAACCGGACTGAGAGCGCGCTGCCATTCGTGGACACAGTAGAGAGTTCTCGCGCTAGATTGGGTTAATAGAGGCCTTCATGAAACAACTGCCCAGACGGCGTCAGTTTGTATGTGTCCGTTTGATCGTAGTGTTGTTTTTCTCGTACTGTTCTCGAGATCCACCAGCGAAGTCGTTATACAGATTTAAAAGAACAAAGAGTGTGTTTGAAATGGTGTTTCCTGTTTGAAAGATCGCCAACAGAAGCTTACGAAAAGCTTCAACAGGCCTTTAAGGAGGATGCTGGATCTTACGCGTAACACCAACTCTCATCACCTGTAACGACTTTCGTCAAAAAGTATCAATCTCGTTTTTCAAGTCCTGGCTCAACTGCAATAGTTTTTTTAATGTATGCTCTGTGAGAAGGCGAGGAACAAATTTAGCGGCAACATGTCTCCTTTGCAAATCCTCAGTCAAAATCCGATGGCACGAGCTCTAAGTCACTCCTGTCTCTTCTGAAATTTAGTCGATCGTGAAACGACGATTTCGTTGAATTTTTGGCGGATTTTCTCAACGTTTTCGTCATTTCGAGATGTTGAAGGGCGCCCAGAACGATCATGGTCTTCCAACACTCATCTCACCACGTTTAAAGCGCTTAAACCACTCAAAACCGTGTGTGCGGCTCGTAGCATCCTCCTTGAAAGCCGGTTGAAGCAGTTGGTAAGCTTCTGTTGCCAATGTTTCAAGCAGAAACAACATTTCCAACACACTCTTTGTTCTTTTAAATCTGCCATGACGACTGCGCAGGTGACGATCAAACGGTCACATACAAACTGATGCCGTCTGGGCAATTGTTTCTTGAATGCCACTGTTAACTCTATCTAGCGGGAGAACTCTCTACCACGTCCACGAATGGCACCGCACTGTCTCAGTCCGTTCTTTTGGGTCCACCCTCGTACAGTATTTAAAAATGCGTGATACAATCTATTTTAATTTATTAAATGTCTGTTTTTCTTCTGTGAGAGCATAGTGAAAGGAGCGAAGTACATCGATTAATAGATTAAATGCACAATAATCGTTATTTGTAGATATTAATCGATTTTGTGCTTCGATTAATCGATTGTTTGATATATGAATTTAATCGATTAAAATTACCAGCCCTAGGTTCACTCAGCCTCGCGTAGCAAAACTGAAAAGAGGTGGCTTCAATTCCCACCTCAGTCATCCTAAAAGTGCTTTCCCTAATTCTACTCCAGGCTAATGCCGGGATGATACATTTTTCCACGACCACCTCTTTCCCAATCCTAGCCTCAGCCTCAAGTTACACACAATACTACTACTACTACTACTACTACTACTACAACTACAGACACCACAATAACATAGTTTATGCATGTTATATGCATTCATGGTATAGGGGCTGAAATGACACCATGCCAAAAGCCCCCAAAATAAAACAACAGTAACAACTCTGCTGAAACTGCTGTACCTCACGTTATTACTGTTTTATTCGCGGTAATGCCCCAAATAGCGCTATTTCACTGCTGATATTGCTCAAAATACAGTATCACTTCATAAAACATACGATTACGTTTAGTCGAGTAATTTTTGTTTTCACGTTCTGAACCATTCTTTGAATCGTCATGGGATGATTTTAAATATGTGTATTCTGTGGCCTTCATTCTTCTTTCTCGCGTCGTTGCCTAGTGGCTAGCATACTTGGCTGTCACAGCGGAGGCTCAGGTTCGATTCCCGGCTCTGCCAAGAAATGTAATTCTGGCCTGAGGGCTGGAACGACGGGGTACATTCAATCTTGTGAGGCAAAACTGAATGAACGTTTGAATAATAAACCTAGGCAATAATCTTTATCTAATGGTGTATATAACTCTATGGTCTACATACAGAACAATCCAATATGGCGGTCATCCGAAATATTAAGACCGTTCTCAATATCTGCAAATCTGTTACAGCAATCAAACCGACAGTTTGTATGGCGATAGAGGCTATTGACCTAAGTTCATCTATGGGACATTCAATGACCTGATGAACACAAATCCAACATGGCGACGACGCGAAATTTAAATACTTATATGGACTATTCTCGTTACTTAATTACATACATATCAGAGAGCAGTGACACTTAGCATGGCAAATCTTCATAATATAATTCAACTCTAACATGTAGCCATTTTAGTAGCCTATGCAAGTATGTTATATTAATACAACCCATGCTAGCGGTGACCCAAATGAAAACATGTTTCATTAAACAGTGTCCGGCTCCGTGGCTAAATGGTTAGCGCGCTAGGCTTTGGCCCGAAGTGCCCCGGGTTCGATTCCCGGCCGAGCCATCAGGGATTTTAATCTACTGCGGTTATTTCCCATGTCACGGGGACTGGGTGTATGTGACGTCTTCATCATCACTTCATCCTCACTACGACGTGCAGGTCGCCCACGGGCGTCAACTAGAAGAACCTGCACTCGGCCTCTCCGGAGGCCACACGATCATCATCATCATGAAACATTAAAGTATTAACAGGTGTATCATTCTTACACTTAATTAATACATACGTTAATACGTCTATTAAACACATTTTCTGTCATGTTTTAGCTGCACATTTATTTAGTTTCGGAGGTGTTCTTGTACCATGCCAGGCCAGTCTGACCTAGTGCACACTCCAGACTGATCCAGCCCCACTCTGCAGTGATAACTCGTTGATGAATGAATAGTACAGCCGTCCAAACTAGGTATAACTCCAAGCTACGTTGCATTGCTGTAAGCTGTTATCTAGTGGAACAACACCAGGAAGAAGAGAAGTTAGTGAGTTATTGGGGTTTTAAGGGGGCGGAACAAGCGAGATCATCTGGCACCCAGGTAATTTTTATATTTTTTATTGAAGACCAGTGTCTATTGTATACTTATCTTTAAACAAAGGGGGCCGTGGTGGCGCAGCGGTCAAGCTGTTGGCCTCTCACCAAGGTGGACCGGGTTCGATTCCCGCTCAATGCATGTGAGATTTTCGAAGTGAAATGCCATGTCCTGTGGTTCGGGTTCCACGTAAAAAGGAGGTCCCGTGGCTCATGATCGCATGATTAACGCTCACGTAAAACTAAAAGCTTCCTTCATTCCTTCTTTAAACAAACAAATACATAAATAGAGCGGTTATCTCGGCCTTGGGCCGGAACAACGCATGGGTGCGCTGGCCGTGACACCTTGTCACTAGCGGAGACTTTCGGTCCAAAACGTTCACCTGCGTAAAACTTAGTTGACTTCAGATCTATTCTCTTCCTCACGCATATATACAAAGCACTGACTAGTTTATCCGTTACAGTATAATGTAAGGATCGTCTGCAGGTGAGGATTTAAGGGATGTATACTCTCCAGGAGGGCGTGATGGTGTGGCAGTTAAGCTGCTTCGATTCCCGGTTATTACGTGAGGGAAATTTTTAGGTGAAATATCATTGCCGATGGGTCGAATTCTACGTGAAAACAAAAGATGTTACGTGGCTTATAATCGCGAAATCAACTGTCACTTCAAACTTCCAAGAAAGTTCAAATATAACTAATTTAGGAAAGAAGTAAAATAAAAGTGTATTAAATAACGTACATTTAAAAAAGCAATGTATGTTACTGCCCTTCCCATCGTTGAGAAGTGAAGTAGACAATAGATATCCTGTCCCCTTTGGAAAGAACTTAATAGTGGATACACCTTTGTGTAATTTATAATTCTTAATGTCTGACTTGGTCTGTTGTCATATCATGATTGGTGCAGATTTTCGTATTTATTTATTTATTTGTTTGTTTGTATTGGCTAGGGCAAAATATGACCCTTTTTCCTATATCTTAGTCTTACGTATGGCTGTCATCATGGTAGCTACTGAGTCGAGGCCATTCGTTGTTGTTGTTGTTTCATTTAAGGGGCTTGGCGACATCGTAGTCGTGTAGCTCCGTGTATTTGGATGTGTGTTAAATATGTGTAATAACTTGTGCCATTGTGGTGGTTATGGTACATGCGTGTGTCATTGTAATTGGGGTTAGAATGAGGGTAGGAGGTGGCAGTTTCTATGATTTAGGTACAATACCAGCATCCCAATTCGAGAATGGCTGAGGTAGGAATCGAACCTACCTTTTCTCAATTCTTATTTACGAGACTGAGCGTACCCAATACCAGCCTTCACCAGAATTAAATTTCTTGGTAGAGCCGGGAATTCTACCCGGACCTCCATGATGACAGCCAAAAATGCTAGCCACTGCGCCAGAAAATGGCCATTCGTGCCACAGGTAGTACCAGAACTTAATAGTGGATACACCTTTGTGTAATTTATAATTCTTAATGTCTGACTTGGTCTGTTGTCATATCATGATTGGTGCAGATTTCGAAATCATTTCGAAACTCCTGTAACTTACTCTTGCAACAAAAAAAAACGGTGGGGGGATCGACGAATTTCCACCAGGTCGTTCTTTTCTACATGAAGTCAATGTTATAACCGTGGCCCGTCCTGGCTCTGAAAGCATGTTGCAAGTTTGATTACCTTGATGCCCATCCAGGGGGGCTTTGACCTACCTAAGGGCATACATAACCTGTAATCCTGCATTTAGCTGCGATATTGCTCAGGAATTACATCAGTTAACGGTCACTGCTTTGGAGTTTCGTGTTTGAAAAATGTACGTTTTGTTTGATACTAACCTATTCTCTTAACTGTCCTCTTCTGCTAATGTTACACAATATGCACCAAGTTACCCTCATCGTGTGGCTTTACCTCTTTTCCATTTCAAATGTCCGTCGCTCTCCGCTGGTAGCATCGACTGGTAGCAGGATAATGTATTGGCTTCAAGGCTACCTATTCAAATCCTGCCGCCAATATAAAAACATTAACAAACGTAAGAACATAATATGAACATAGGCGGCCTATGGCTATAAATAAATTGACCTAGTGGTCGCCCAAGTCCATGGAATAAAAGTTGTGAAGAGGATCCATGGAGATGGCACGACGTAGCTTCTAAGTAATGAAAACTCTGTCCTTTAGCCCAAGGAGCATATTATAAGAGAGACGACACTCAATGCTAATTTTCTGGACGCTTATATTGGCTACAATTTCGTAGAATTTCAGGTCCACGTGGCAATGTTTGGGCTACAATGGCTACCAATCTCGCATATAAAGTAACTACGATTGACTGTGATCAATACGAACGCACATTACTACGTTCGGAACCGATTTTTAGTGTCTGACATTGAATCAAAAGCATTCGTTATTGCACCTCAGGAGGCGATTTCGTTCCAAAAATGAAATACCAATGATGAGTTTTGGTGTGACATGTTGTTATGATTTCCAAATCTACGAGAACTATTTTTCCATTTATTTGCCTATTTGAAAGCCTACCGGTGCTTTTAATACAATATAAATGTTCTTAATAATGACTAAAAGCTGTTAAAAATGATATAATCGAGAGTAATTAGAGTTTGCTTCATTATACCATCATAACCTCAAAACATTCGTAACCCCTCCTCGCCCCCAACCATGCTGCACTTTATTCACTAGTAATGTAGCTGCAATGAAATGCTATATTCATATATTTCATTCTCCCATAAATTCTACCCCCACCCTCCTCTACCGCATGAGATCAATATAACCTCAATATTCTATACAGTAATGTGGATTCAGGATGAGGAGTAGGTTTCGAGGAATGATAATTACTTTGTGAAGACAGATTTCATTTATTTGAATACCGCTTTCTGCATGTTTACATTTTGTCTTTTACATTTGATTGTGCAGCTGAAAACAACCTTCAGAGATGTGAATACCAATGGTTAAGCTCGTTGAGAACACAGAAACACATGAGATCTTGAACGTGGTCAGTAGGCTACTTGGATGGTTGATGGCACTGTTTTAAGCCACCCGACCGCCAACTACAGCCTCGGAAACCCTCTTTGGAAAACTGGACCAGCCCCGGGTGGAAGATAAACTGCAAATGTCCAAAGCACAAGTCGAAGCAAAATTTAAATTTCAATGTAGCCGTACACAGATAAATGCAATGCATGTAGTAGTATTATTGCAAGTCAACACCACATATATGCAAATGGTCGGTAATCCGCCTTTCAATATAGCAGAGGCAGAGTGGGGGAATGTTTGTTTGCAGTAGGACTGTGAAGAGGAGTAGCACACGTGAGTTGCTCTTCTGCCCAGTCCTTATCTTCATGAAGCTAGAGAAGGTCTCAAATGACGAATGTGATAAAGCTGAAACAGATTTGTGAACAGAAAAGTTTGGCCAGGGGTCTCTTATAGTTCAGAAGCTTTCAACACTGTAGTACGACCACTTTTAACACAAGTTGTTTTGTTGTTGCTTTTATCATTCGAGGGGCTTGGACATGGTGGTCATTGAGACCCATGTACTTAGGTGTGTGTATTTTTTACGATAACATGTTGTAATATGGTGACTGTATTAATAATATATTTATTACAGCCAATGGCCAAAGCAAACAAAATAAGAAATATAACTACATAACTAGTCACAACAAATTTCCTTCAAGGACTTATTCCTCTTCATGCAAGTAGCAAGGTGATAACGCTCACATGTTTTCTCGCAGAGAGAACAAACACAGTTTATATCAGGTGTGTGAAACTGTAATGTGCGGCAAACTCTGTGGTGAAAACCATGTACCGCATATCGGGTAACAAGAAGACGCAATTCGTAATTGGCAACTGACCACTCTCTGTTTATCATAGCGTCAGTAGAGTAAAAATCGCTCCAAATCTCTGCTTTCTTCTGCTGATGCTCTCGCAATAGTTCTTGATATGGTGACTATATTATTGTGTCTTTGTACTTAAGGTGAGGATTGGGAGGGAGGCAGCCGTGGCCATAAATAAGGAACCATCTTGGCATTTGCCTGCAGTAGACGTGGTAAACCACTTCCAAGATGGCCTAGTTGGGAATCGAATCCACCTCGCCTCAGGATTGCCACATGAGGCTTAGCATACCCCGTTTCAGACCTCAGAATTACTTTTATGGGCAGGGCCAGGAAACGAACCCAGACCTCTGGGGAAAGAACCGAGAATGCTAGCCACTACACGAGGTGGTCAAACAAGAATTGTGTCCAGGCATGTATCTAGGCCTAATGGGTAAGACTAGGGAGTTGTGTGTCTACAAGGTATAGGGGAGCTGAAAACATGGTAGCCTTTCTTCCTGGAACTACAAACTGTCATTTACTCATTGAGAACAGTTTCCAGCTAGACTGTAAAGAACCCATCACAGATTTGGGTGCTATTCAGCACCTAGAACAAATACTAGGTACTGAACTCCATTGTCATGCACAGGAATACAATGCTAACTTTCTTACATATTTCGAGTGATCAAGCTAAGAGAACTTTAACCCTCAGTGTAAGAAAAATGTCCCTACGATGCCAGAACAACCCTTGTTCTCTCAGCTATAAAATGCATGTTAGCAGGCTCCACCATCAAATAGGGAGGTACAATTTGACATGCTGCATACATAAAATGATGATTACTAACACAGTAAGACTGAAACCTACAATGAAGCAGCACTCAAAAGGAGCTACGGGCTAACGTACACTACTGAATGAAACCCTACTGTACCCCTAGGCTTTTACATCCAACAATGTAGTAGGCCTACACCTTGCAGGCTCTAGGCTAAGCATAATAAAGGACCAGAGGGAAGATAACAAAGTAGCCAATAAAGCCTACTATTATTTTGCTGGAGGGTATCTGTATTAATATCTTCTAGCAAGTACACAAACAAACAATATTAACATATATTTCTAGAGCCAACAAACATTCTTTGTCGACTTCATCGCCCATGCCTAGGATTGTATCAATCCTTGCCTTATTCCCTGGTGCATAGGACACCAGAAGTCACAGCCATGCAGAGTGTATGTCAAAATAGGACCAGGGTGCAAACCTGGGTGCTTCCATCACAAGTCACTTTGTATCTTTAATACTGTCATACTTGTAGTATTTGATTGAGACAGCTGCATGCATGCAAGTATTAGCATAGATAGGAAAATTATGGACATGGATAGGCCCTACCGCATATCAAACTACTTAAGTAGCCTACCGTTAACTAAACTAAAGCTGATCCTGCACAAAGACTTGACAAGTCTTCAGCAAGATGAAAACAATTGTTTGGTACATTTGGCAGGAATAAATTACATATCGTCCAATATGTACAAGACTATCGTACCTATATTCGGATTTTTACGGTACGCGAAAAACAAACAAATAAAAGTAAATCCATAAATTCTGATTAGTCAGTATAATTATACCGACAGAAACTATGACAAAGGTTTACATCTTAGCAATTAAAACCTACCCTACATATCAATTATGTTGTCCCACGTTTAGAGCGAACGTAGCTGTCGCCATTTCTAATAACACCGCTAGTCATTTGTTATTCAATTTAGTATTGGATCCAACATAATACAGATTAAGTCACTAAAAATGGAGTATACTGCAACAGCTGTCGGCATGCGGGCCCAAACAGTAAACAAAACGCACATGGCGGTCTTTGTTTTGATTCGAATCGCCCATAACAGTGTCCCGCGCCTGCTTTAGCCACTAGGAGTAGTAGGTAATCTGTGCTAGGAGCTGTCCCAGGACCTTCTATACTACCGGACCTGACACTGGCGGCGGGTAAGATGCAAGATGGCTGACGTAGTTGGTTGTTGTTTATAATGATGTGTGGTTTTGTTTACGATGTGATAGTGTTGTGATAGCCTAGTGGTGTAAATAATCCCTATATCGCTTTGCAATCGTCTCACTTGATTTACTGTGCTAGTGGTTATTGCTTTCGTGTAAATAAATGCCTGCATTATCATAGTGCTTCATAAACTCCAGGTACCTTCTGATTCCATCAATTCTACTAGTGGGTAAGTTGGTCAATTTATTATTCTGTTTAGGGTTTATAAATTATTAGTAATGGTAATCCATTATGAGCAAGCATAATAATAATTAACGTACTCCATTTTTAGGTCTGAGAAGATCTGAAAATTGATTACGAAGATACATAACCTGATTTTTAAATTGGATGCAGTGTCCACTAATCCAGTTTTAAGCCTGCTAGTTCAAGGATCTTATCACGTACTTCGTGTGGATTCCTGTTTTTTTTATAAATTATCAGTAGGCTTACCCGTGGAGATATGCCTCGGAACTGTTGTGTGCCTGGATGCAAATCCAATTATCATAAAGATAAACCATTAGTGCCTACTTTCCAATTTCCCAAAGAAAAAGAACTTAGGGATAAATGGACAAGAAGCATTCATCGTGATGCTTTTTCTCTGACAGCTAATTCAGCTGTTTGTGTCAAACATTTTGTCCCTGAATTAGTTATTACAGAAGACAAATTCCCTTGTGCAGATGGATCAGTTGCAACTGTACCTAGAAAAAGAACAAAACTACAAGAAGGTGCATATCCTACCGTCTTTGAAAACCAGCCATCATATTTAACAAAACAGTTGCCTCCAAAAAGAAAGGATCCAAAGGAACGCATGAAGCAAGTTCTTGCCCGTGATGAGCAACAGTATAGTGAGTGGACTGAAAGAGATACAATATTAGGGTTTGTAGAATTTAAAAATGAAGTAGGCACTAGATATGTGGGGCCTTTCACATTATTTACCAAAGATAGGCATGTTTTGCTGTGTAAAATTGATGACAGCCCCAATGAAGCACCTAAAATTAATACGTCCATCAGAATTTCACCATCCTTTTCTGTGGAAGTTTTCCACAACAATTTGCATCTCCCCAGCAGTCAGTTTCAGTGGTGTCTTGGCGATAACTTGCTTTGTGATAAATGGACCAAGTTTGATTGTCTACTGAGTCACCTAGCAGGTTTCCAGTTAGAAGATTTAGATGGTAAACAGAAACTTAATCTCTTACTTGGTTGGTTCCTACGTGTTAATATTTGACAACTTCGACATTTCCCTGTCCACTCAGCCAAGATATTCTGCAGATACTCTCCTGTGGGCTTCAACATTATTTTATTCTTTTCCTGGGGCTTATCATTTTGTTCACTCCAGCCAAGTGTTAGCAGTACCTCATCCATCTTATTTAAGAAGACTGTTGTGTAAAATGGGAACAAACTGTGCAGGGATCAGCGTTTCACAGGAATCATACTTACGGGAGAAATGCAATCTTCTGAGTGGCCATGAAAACGTTGTGTGTATCTTGTTAGATGAGATTTATGTTGCCCCTGAACTAAGTTACAAGGGTGGAAAAATTGAAGGAGTTGCTTTGAACAAACCAAATTAAATTCATTGTACGACTACAATACAGGCATTCATGATAACGTCACCTTTGTGTAGATTTTCAGATGTTGTTGCTCTATTTCCTGTGAAGAACTTAAACAGTGACATGCTGTATAAAATGACTTTAGAAGTACTCACTGTATTGGAAAAGAGTGGGTATGTTTCCCTTTGTCTTATATCGGACAATAACAAAGTAAACAAAGGCATATTTCAGCACATAAGTGGAGGTTCTTTGAAAACCAGTATAAAGAATCCAGCCAACAATGACAGGAACTTATTTTTGCTGTTTGACTCTGTCCACCTACTCAAATGCATTCGCAATAATTGGCTGAATTCCCAAGACCAGGTTCTTAACATTCCAGACATTGGTGATCAGCTGTCAGCAGTTCAAGCTCAATTGCAAAGTCAACCAGGTGATGAATGTTCAGCAACATGTGTGTATTACACCCAAGAAGCAAGATTTCAGGACCTGATAAACTTGTATGAATCAGAGAAGAAATCTCTTCTTAAAGAAGCTCCTGCAATCACAAGAAAAGCCCTGTTCCCCACTTCCTTTGAAAAGCAGAGTGTGCCTTTAGCCCTAAAAGTTTTCGATGAAAGGAATGTTGTAGCGCTAGAAAGAAAGAAAGAAAGAAAGAAAATGGAGGTGGTTGCCCAGAAGGTACGATAATGTTTCTCAAACTTATAATTCGATGGTGGAAGATCATTAACGTAAAGAATCCACTAAAAGGAAAGCATCTCAGGGATGAAGATTGTGTTCCTGTTACTGGACCTGAAGATAAGAAGTTAAAATTTTTAGAAGAATTTTCAATTTTTTTGAAGGTCTGGCATGCTTCAGCAATTAATGGAAAGTTGACAAATGAGACACACACACAGCTTTGACTCACACCATGGATTGTATTGTACAAATGTGTACATATATTTTCCATACCCTGAAATGGAAATATATATTATTGGGAAAGTTTCAAACTGACAAGCTTGAAGGTCGATTCGGTCAGTACCGCCAGATGAGTGGTAGAATGCCTCAGTAGAACAGATCTTAGAATCTGAAAGAAAATTAAAGATATGTAGTGTATTGAAAATGAAATCAGCCTCTCTTGGCGAATTTTCCATAACATCTTTTGTTGAATCTTGTTCAGACTACAGTACTTGTGCTTCTGATGATGAAATTGTACCTGACATTAGCATGGACAAATTTGATACAGTACTGCAATGCATTGAGTCCGTCAGGGTTGATGAAAGCAGTGAAAGAGTGATGATTTGTATCGGTGGATATGTCGCACATAGTGTTCTAAATGTGCTGTGGATGAACAAAAAAAGTGTGAAACCTGTGTATCAGTGCTCATGACAGACAGGGACTTGTTAGTAGAATGCCAAGACTCATGTTCATGAATTCACATAGAAGTTAGTTCTTGTATCATGTACAGTAGGCTTAATTATTATTTTTGTGTTAGATGTGCATACAATATGCCTTTTTGTCTACTGGTACCAGTATATTTTGTATCGATTCATTCGGCAGTGTGATATTTAATTATTTGAATACGACTACCGTAGCTTACATGTTTAAGTATTTGTCTGGAGGGAAATTTTTGTATGTAGTGTTAATTTATATTCTCAGATGTTTATCAAATAGGCCTTCATTGTCTACTGGTAGCCTATATTTTGTATTTTACAGAGTGCCATAGGAATGAATAGGACTAGCCTATTTGTTTATGGATATACAGGAGGCAGTCGTGACCTTATGATAGGAATTAACTAGACATTTACCTTCAGTATGTGTGGAAACCCATGGTAAACCACTTGCTGGGTGGCTAAGGGGAGAATCGAACCCAACATTTCCCGGTTTACCTCACTAGCCCTCTTACCCTCAGACTAGAATTAGATTTTGTGACAGTCAGGAATCAAACATGAATCCCAGAAGTGACAACCAAGAACTACACCACCTGGTTGGTCACATTTATTTTTAAGAATAATATGTACTAAAAAGAAATTGAAATTCCTACAAGAACAGTTACAACTTTCCCTGTCCACTCATGTTTATGAATTCACATAGAAGTTAGTTCTTGTATCATGTACAGTAGGCTTAATTATTATTTTTGTGTTAGATGTGCATACAATATGCCTTTTTGTCTACTGGTACCAGTAGGCTATATTTTGTATCGATTCATTCGGCAGTGTGATATTTAATTATTTGAATACGACTACCGTAGCTTACATGTTTATGTATTTGTATGGAGGAAAATTTGTGTATGTAGTGTTAATTTATATTCTCAGATGTTTATCAAATAGGCCTTCATTGTCTACTGGTAGCCTATATTTTGTATTGTACAGAGTGCCATAGGAATGAATAGGACTAGCCTATTTGTTTATGGATATACAGGAGGCAGTCGTGACCTTATGATAGGAATTAACTAGACATTTACCTTCAGTATGTGTGGAAACCCATGGTAAACCACTTGCTGGGTTGCTAAGGGGAGAATCGAACCCAACATTTCCCGGTTTACCTCACTAGCCCTCTTACCCTCAGACTAGAATTAGATTTTGTGACAGTCAGGAATCAAACATGAATCCCAGAAGTGACAACCAAGAACTACACCACCTGGTTGGTCACATTTATTTTTAAGAATAATATGTACTAAAAAGAAATTGAAATTCCTACAGGAACAGTTACGACTTTCCATGTCCACTCAGCCAAGATATTCTGCAGATCTCTCCTGTGGGCTTCAACATTATTTTATTTGATTATTTTTCTGATGGAACTCCGGTATTTCAACTCCTGGGGTACCTCCCCATGCTTGTCCCTTATACAGCTACACACTACTGCATTCATCACGTAATCGGAGGAATTCAACCCACACCCAACTGCACGGGGCTGATGACCAAGATGCCCCAAGCCCATAAAACTAATTAACAGCAGACAAAATCACGTCATGATGTTATTTTGTGTTGGATTCTGACACACGTCATGCGTTTGATGACCAATCACCAACTACGGCGGCCATCTTGGATTGCAGTGTCAGGTCCGGTAGTATAGAAGGTCCTGGCTGTCCTTCATGCGTTTGCTACGTTTGCCGCTAGAGGTGCTGCTGTCCAGCCTCAAATGATCACACCAGTTGGCGGTAGGCTATTTTGAACTCGTGAGGTCATCAAATAAGTAAAATATATTCAATGTGTTGTTGCGACCCATTTTAAAATCAAGGATCTAGAAATACGGTTTCTGGAGCCAGGTTTCATGATTTCCTTGTTAATCGCCAACTTAGGTATGGTAATTATGGATTGAAGTGGTAAGCACACGGCGGGAACGTAAACATGTGACTTTCAGAATGCCAGTGCGTGATTGCTCCAGCTGTCTTCAGACGATGAATGCTGTTTCATGGAGCCTAGCATCTAGATTACCGGCGATGGAACGTCTCCAGACCTCAAATGTTAGGTATTCAAAGGGCGAATGGAGTGGGTGATAGATGAATTTATAGAGGTTTAGTATTGCAGATTTTGCATATTGTAATAGGGCTGAGGGTTGAAAGGTAATGGTAATAATAATAATAATAATAATAATAATAATAATATCGTATGGCCTCGGATGCCGGGTGCAAGCTTTGTTATTTGACACCCAAAGGGTAGCCTGCATGTCGAATTTCGTTGTTCCTTGAAGCGCTATGAAAGTCAAGGAGGTTAGATATCTAAGCTCCTTGAACACTGTAGCGCTTCCTAATAGAGAAATGAGGAACTTTGTGTTGGTGGTAAATCCCGAGATTAATTTTGCCATTACGAACACGGCCTACTGAATTCAAATGGGTTCTTTGATATGCCGACATCGTATGACATAGTGTCGTAATTTTTGCCACCTTTCAAAAATCACTTACCACGGCCAGGAGCGAACCTGCAAGCTTGGGGTTAGTAGACCGACACGTTAACCACTCACCCACCGTGGCAAGCTAACGTAATGGTCATCAGCCTCGTGTATTAGGTAGGATACTACGTATATTCAAATGAAGGCGTGCGGTCTAGCCGCTTGCCTCCCATCAAGGCGGGCCGGGATAGACTCCTGATTGGTGTTGGGATTTTTGTTTTAAGGAGCAGCGAAGGATTTATGTCATCTGCCCCTAATTATAGGGATGATAATGAAAATTATACTGTATTAGAACTACAAGTAACTGCTAACTTCTATCTAAGTTCGTAGAGGAGGAAATGGACAGAAGTGAGGACAATAAAAGACATAGGGGGAGAGGAATGCATTCAACCACTGCCATCGCAATGTACAGGCCATCATGCAGCGACTCTTAACGATTGATCAGCTGATCGGTAGGGGGTAGAGATGGCGACCATTTTGCTTTGTGCTGTGTTGTTTATATCTTTTATGAATGAGTATCCGCGTGAAAAGTGATACTTGAGAACGCTTCTACTTACGTCATCTAAAATAAGAATTGTTTATTTTCTGAAACAAATGTTCATTTTGTAGGTAGGTTATTGTATCTACGCAAATTTTGCGTTGCATGTTTGTCTTCACACAGAAGGTTATGTTTTAGTTAGGACCTCTATATCACTTATTATTTCGACTCATACAAGGTTTTTTGGATGGTATTAAAATGTTGTTAGTTCAGGAAACCTCCTCCCCAGGTCGCAGATATGTCAAAAGTGTGTTTATAGCAACTACCGGTATTATGAAAGAAATGATAATGTGGCTTGCTTCTCCTTCCCCACCACGGCAATTTAAGAAAGCAATGCATACACAACATTCCTAGAAATTATTTGTACATTACGGGGAATACAAGAGTGTGTGTTAACATTTCTCTGAAAGTAAGATACCATTCTTCGGGAGAGAAGAGCTAATAGCCTTGATGGTAGGTTGTTAGTTAATATGGTTTCAATTATTGTAAGAAGATCCCAAACTTCAGCCTATTCTAGGACTGGAAACATTTCTATTATGATAATGCTGAGATTAAGTTACTTACCGTATGTAAATCAGAGAAGCGATATCCAGTAGTCAGTATCTACTGAAGTCAGTCCAAGTTACATTATTTGTGAGAATGGTCTCTCGATCAAGCTCAAGTGAATATGGTAATGTTTTCGTTGCAGCATTTGTGTAGGCTACTGTATTTACATTAATGGGATTGTTAGCACCTGGTGTATGTACTGTAGGTTATTGATACCTGATTTCAAAATTACAACCCATTGTAAATTCCTGATGCAAGAAAAAAAAGTTAGATTGAGTCGTATAAAATAAGTCTGTTAGGATAGGCCCTGTTTAAGTCACCTTGAGGGTGGCCTGTGCATTGATTACAGTTAGAGATAGGTTACATTTTGCTTTGTCATCCACGAGCAGTTTAGGACTTGATCTGTTGAATAGCCAAGAGTGATGTGGGGTTTTCTCCGGCATCTACCATAAACCTTTTCAAAGCGGTGAACAACGAGAAAATGGCCAAGAATAGATCTTATTCTCGACGTCAAAATACTGCAATTTAGCCCTGATTGTGTGTTTCAACGTCCTAGTAAATGTACCGGCAATGTACCATTTTGTTCACTCTCAAAATACCAGCTAGGGAAGACCCCCCCACTTTGTACCTGTGGAGCCGTTTTCACCGTGGCCCACATTTTCACCGTGTGTGGATCTTGCAGACTTACGACGAAACCTTGGTTTGCAGATGACACTCAAACTTATATTAGCCGATGACGCAGTGGCTGCTGATCGCGTTATCCGCTTTATAAGTGAGAGTGGGTTAGGGCCAGCAATCTAAATTTCCAGTGAACATTGACTCAACGACTTGTTCGTTTTTGAATGATAATGTTTTGTTTTCCCGTAAATTTTGTTTATTTTTATAATTTTTATTTTTATTTAATTTTTTGTTTTGTTTTATTAATTGTTGGTCTTTTTAAATTTAGATGTCCACTTCAAAATTTTAAATTCAATTCAAAATTTGTATTCTTTAATCTGTGTTAAGAGGGGCAGATGACCTCTTAATTCCGCCCCTTAAAACAACAATAACTAACTAACTAACTAACTAACTAACTAAAATACCAGCTACATCGGCCGGATTCAAACAAGCGGTGCGATAATTAGGCGTATGTAGTGGTAACGGATGGAAGTGCCAATCAGCCCTAAATAGCATTGCTATTTTTCTGTGTCTTGAAGCGGGAGCGTAATTTATATTAGGTTTGAAGAGACTGCGTGTGAGGGGAGCTAGCTGACTTGCTGCTGCGACTATAACGACCCTAGGCGTCACGTCACAGTAGGAGCCTTACGGCCTGTACATTACGATGGCAGTGATTCAACCATAGAATAATGAGGATTTAGACGCGGGAGGAATGAGAGTTTTTCGTTGTGAAATGTCACGTTGGGGGGTTTGGATTCCTCGCAAAAATGAGCATCCGTGGCTTAAGATCTCGGGTCACGTAAAACTGCAATCATCCTTCTTTTTATATTTACAGAGCTATGATTTATATGCACTAAAAAGTGTCAGAATATGTACATATATACAGTACTGTATATGGTTCGATGAACTTTCCTCCGCGCTGTGAGTGGACGTCAGCTTGTACCCTTTCCTCTAAAATAGCATCACATTGCCATGTGCTTGCTCACATTCTTTCTACGTAACGATTTTCTTTTTTACTTGTATGTTGAATTCGGTGTCTTTTAGTTCGTAAGCGAATGTTAGGAAACAAAGCGTCTGTGGTGTTCTGCGCTTCATTACTCCCCTTATTATGCAATGTTCCGGGACGCGAGATTGCAATTTCTAGTGTTCACTTTTAGCATTGGAGAGCAATACGGCTTCCTGATTGACTATCCTTACGGAACACGACTGTAGCAAAGGATTTGATTAGTCAGCGTAGATATAGCGTGGAATCTATCAGCGATGTCGTTACATTAAGTTAAGATTTATATGCTAGTCAAATTCTGAATTCATAACGAAAAGAAACCTCATACTTCAATAAATGCAATAGCAAACCCTTAGGAAGTGATGACTAGGGACATCCATGTTAATGAGAAATAGCGTTGTATTGTTCAATTCTCAAAATGTTGTTAATATCTAGTCTATTTGTAAGATATTCATGTATACAATGATACATTGTTCATAGAACTGTGTTGCTAGAATAATAAACACTGTACAGCCATAGGACCATAAAATGTCCCCTATTTGTAGAATGACCAAAATGGTAGGCTACAAGGGGGTGTTAATCGATGAAAAACATTATGGTAATGATTCTTCTTGATTTAAGAAGATATGGAAACACTTATGGCCTAGGAACAATGATCATGCAACTATTTCAAGGCGCATTACAATGTATACCGGTATCAAGAAATTACGAAGTTAAAACAGCGCGAGTTCTACATTTTTTTTTCAAACCTGGAACGACATCGCTGATAGGTTCCATCCTGTAACTACGCTGACCAATCACATCCTTTGCTGCAGACGTGTTTCGTCAGAATAGCCAATCAGGAAGCTGTGACCTTCTCCAATGCTAAAAGTGAACTAGAAATTGCAATCTCGCTTCCGGGACTGAAGAAACTCGTCTTTCGGCATCTTATCGCCATATGTTATTGGCGAATGTTATTTTCTCTCAAACAGAGGTTGTTTTAGTTTTTGTTCTTATGAGGCACAAGTGAGGCACTTTGTAGCCATGATTGTTTTTCTTTTCTCTTTTGACCATATATATATATATACACAGTCCATTACAACGTTACTAAGGAAAAGGAAGGAAACTTTAAGTGAGAGTTAATCTCGCGATCATGAACCATGGGACCTCCATTTTTACGTTAATTAATTAATTATCGTTGAATCCTAACCACATGACGTGATATTTTACTTCAAAAATCTCACATACATTACCTTTGTGAGAGGCATGCAGCTTGACCACTGCACCAACCAGCCCCCACCCCTCCTAAACAGTTACTAAACAGTTTAAACACACTCCCTAATAACAGATGGCGATAAGATGTCGAAAGTTCTGTGGATGCCGGTACTAACATGTAATTTGTTTCTGTCTTTTCGCTGAATGTGGCGTGCCGATATATATCGTGTGCTCTTTTCTAGAAATCTACGAGCCAACATTTCATTGCGAGTTTGATGATATTTCGGTTGCCAGGCTGATGTACGGAGCCCGTGGAACGATTACTTCTCATCTCGTAAACATGTATCGTTCCCTGGGTAGATCTAAAACAATGATCACCAATATTGGCCCATCCGCTATCAAGGGATCTGTAGTCGTCTTGCTGAACCACTTCTAAAATTTTGAAGTACCGGTAGCCTAAGCACCTTGTTATGTAATTAATTTTTGCGTTTAGATACCTTAGTAGACGTTCCTAGATTTTTAATTGTTTCATACTTGAGTAGCCTATTCAAATTGTCGCTATATATTTGCCATCTCTTGATGAATGCATTTTTTTTTTTGCATTTGTCTGTTGGCACAGGCAAGAGTAAAATTTGACTTTCACCTATGTCTAATTCTCACCCATGGCTGTGATTATAAGAAGCTACTGAGGTATGGGTGGTGTTGAGTAATGGCCTACAGGGCACAACCAGTGGATATTGTGAGAGGTTCTACTCGTAGGATCAGTACTGCTGTACTGACTCAGCGAGGAAATCAATGGCAAACTACCTCACTCCTCACCTTGTCTATTACGCCTCAATATAGTGTTCCCTGGGGTTTTAGCGGGTTTCTACCCACATAACCTACGGTGGCACTTTTTGAGGATCCAACCAGCCTGCGGGCTGACTACCTAACAGACAGATATTTGTATAGGCCTTGCTTTTTTGTTGTTGCTGAGTTTCATATTATATGTGTTAAATGCATATTGGCAGCCTTAAAATAGATGAAAAGCATTAATAACAATTATTAATTTGTCTCATTTGATTAAACTTATACAATGGAAGGCAGACAGTCAGTCTGAAAGACTAGACGTTATATCATTTCAAATGACGCATGCTACAAATGCTACACATGTTAGAAAGGCTCAGGAGGGCTCTTTCAACAGACTCCATTACCCATTAACATTGGCTTCCCGCGCGGGCACCTCTTTAAGGGTCAGCCTGTATTTGAGTCTGACATCTTGTACAACTCTTTAAGAGTAACCCATTATTTGAATCTGATATCTTGCAAACTTCTCTTTAAGGGTCACCCTGTTTTGAATTGAATCTAACATACTGTACACCTCGTTAAGTGTCACCCTGTAATTTGCTCTGACATCCTGCACACCTCTTTAGGAGGCACCCTGTATTCTTATATGGCATCTTGTATATCTCTTTAGAAGTCACCCTGTATTCTTGTGTGACATATTGTACATCTCTTTAGGAGTCACCCTGTATTCTTGTCTGCCATCTTGTACACCTCTTTAAGAGTCACCTTGTAGGCTATTCTTATCTGGCGTCTTGTATATCTCTTTAGGAGTCACTCTGTATTTTTATCTGGCATCTTGCACACCTCTTTAGGAGTCACCCTGTATTATTTTCGCTTCGCTCAAAGCCCCAGGTCGCTCGACGCCCCAGGACTCTTTCAACAGACTACATTAACCATTAACTTCGGCTTCCCGCCTGGCTGCATGACCTCACGCACTCGCCGTCCTTTACCCATTAACTTAGGCTTCCCGTGCGGCTGCATGACGTCACCTCCGTCTCCGTAACACAACCGTCTCCGTCCCGCATAACTTTAGACTCAAGCATAACGACGAAGTCGACAAGATCATTTGAAATGATAAAATGTCCTACGCATGCGGGAACCCGCGACCTCCGGGCTTTGGAGGCCGTTGCTCTCCTACCGAGGTAATACCCTCTTGGCAAGGGTATGTCTATGATGCTGCGTTGTGCTAGTCTGTCATACTGTTATTATTGCGTGCTATGGGCTAGATTCCAAGAATGAATCTATTTGTCTTCATTACGCTCGTGTAAATCCAATTCTTGGAATCTGCAGTATATTTAGTACTAACTCAGAGATGAAAATTGGTATATAGTTTTGTGAATACATCTCCAGTGATTTTAGCGGTCTGAATTTTTTACTACTCATGGAAAATTTATAACTTTCTCATTGGGATGATTTTTAAGTTTCTAGTGCTTTAATTTTCGTGCAATTATATATTTTTTTCATCATTATTGTCCGCTGAATGTTTCAAAATGACGATTCCTACTTCAGAGCATGTCTGTGAGAACATCCCCGTGTACAACTGAAATCATAACTTCCATACGCACTTTGTTACGGAGCTACGGGACTTTATATGTTATAGCACGTCGGAGTTTCATTGCGAGCCTCCCAGTCGAGTCGATATGACCACGATGTCGCAGCTCCTAAAATAAGCAACAACAACAACAAGTCTCCCGGCAAGCAGGAATATACAGTAGGTATCAACTGAGATACGCAGTCCAGGTTTCATGAAGCGTGTGTGGAAGAGACACAAGACAACTGAAGATCAGGTCATTCAGCCGAAGATTTTCGGTTTGCTGTGAGAGGCGATAGATTATAGGCGGAGTGCTCGGTGCCATTCGACCGCCTCTGATATGGGTAAGACATATGTGGCTATTTTCATATTTTTGTCCGATTTCATCTCCCAAAATGAACAAGGTTGTCAAAAATGAAATGTTGTATTTGTTTGGAAGGGGGATCAAAATTTTGGTAATGTCCTTCGTCACATGACAACGTTGATGGCCAGACAGGAAAATAAATTTTGATTGCTGTAATGCAGTGAAATGTAATAAAAATCATGAGCGACACAATGGTAATTATTTTCATTTTTCCTCAGTTTAAAGCAATTTGTTTTCACTCATTCTTGTTAATAATGAACTACTGCAACATTAAGCTTGTGTTCTCATGCTTCGCCGCCAAAAATATTTAATCCTACCATATATTGTTTCTAATGAGTGACATAGTATATAATATCATCGTCTTGTCTTTATTTTTGTAACTTCTTTTTTACGTAATACAGCTAAATTAATTTTTAATGTAGGACGTTGCTCATGCTTCACCATTTCCAATTACACCACTGGGTGTTAGTTTTGAGATTTGAGTTGTACAAAATAAAATGGATTTTTATAACAGTGTCATTCAAGAGGTTTTAGGTAGGGAGACAAAAAAATGCATTTTTTCAAAATATATTTTTTATAGAATTGTTACGTGCCACCCCCTAGTGGCACCTTTGTTAACTGGATTACGGTGGGTATAAAGCACAATACCAATTACTGCTTAAAGAAATAATTAATTTTATTGCAGCCGGAAAAATACACTACTCAACAGCAATCATTACCTTACTCCAGTTTCCTCACGTCGAGAATACTTTCCCTTTCACTTGTCAACAGACCACAGTTAATCCTCTTCGCTAATGAGCCCGCCCCCCCCCCCCTACGCTCGCTGGAAATAGCTGCACTAGGTCTGTCACTGTACTATACACTGTTTCACAAGCACCACAATCACTTCCTCGGTGTCAAGAGAATCAGCTTCACTAGGGGTTTCGCAAGTCACCACACTTCTGTCGCTCAAGATAATCGCTCGCACTAGCTCGTAAAACACAACAACAATAACTGCTAGACAGGTCGCACTTATATAGCAGGTCGGTGACTCAATAAATGATTCTAGATCCATCCAGGGTTCACGGCTTCTCGAGGTTTCCATCGCTGGTCCAGTCACGAATATTCTGGACTACCCCTTTGTCCTAGTAGCCCTGTTGCATAAGGCACACGCAATATAGGAGGCAGGCCACAGCCCAGCACTGGGGCAGTTGTGACTCATGCGGCGAGTGATGACACAAACTCACAGCCGTAACAGAATGTTACATAAGTACTTCATTTTATGATTGCAGTCTCAACAAATAATACATTATTATTCTTAACTTAGGTTGCACAATGCACAGTCTTAAAATCTTTGAACTTAAGTTTTACTTTTACTTTAGGAGGTAATTTGACCTCACATGTCGATTCCAGTTCTTGCGTTATAAGTTGAACAGCTTTCCTACTCTGAGTCGGAAGTTGG
Source organism: Meconema thalassinum (assembly GCA_946902985.2). NCBI lineage: Eukaryota > Metazoa > Arthropoda > Insecta > Orthoptera > Tettigoniidae > Meconema > Meconema thalassinum. Next base: position 113,489,000 of record OX336393.1, read on the forward strand.
TTTTGATTGGTAGTCTTAGATAATTCACGTGTCATAGTTTGATTTTTTGGCCTCTGATATTGCTTTCTTAATTTCTAGTATTGTCGTCTTAGAGCTTGGTTAGTTAGTTAGTTATTGATGTTTTAAGGGGCGGAACTACAAGGTCATCTGCCCTTTTATAGCTTTGTTTTCATGCTCAAGTACCCGTATCTTTATTTTGAGTGGGCCAATATCCAAGTTTTAGCCTACTTTCGATTTTTGCAAAAAGTGAAAGTAGACTTATGAGATCAACACAGGGCCAAACATTGTGTGTCTGTCTGTGTGTCTGTTTGTGTGTGAGTGTGTGTGTGTAGTCTGAATGTATGTCCCCCCCCCCCTCCCTATCAATTCGAACACGGTGAAACCGAATAGAACAAAATTTGGTACAGAGGTAGCACTAGCAAAGGGCACCTCAGTGTCATGTTTTATATCGCCGCCATCTTGACGCAAACGTAATGGCGGCCACCCAAATGTTAAAAGCTTAAATCAAATTACGACCAACCTAATAATCTGATCTCTACCAAATTTTGCAACATTATACCTTTATGTATGAAGGATCTTTTTTTACCAAACTACAAGGTCATCAGCCCAATAATTTGTGGATGGCGGCCATGTATGTGCGCAAATCGATTCCCCCTATCATTTGAAACACAGTAAACCGAATTGAACGACATTTGGCACAGAGGTAGCATTAGCAAAGGGCAACTCAGTGTCATGTTTTATATAGCCGCCATCTTGACGGAAACGGAATGGTGGCCACCCAAATGTTAAAATCTTAAATCAAATTACGACCAAACTAATCATTTGATCTCCACCAAATTTTGCAACAACATACGCTTTTTTGGGAAGCATCTTTTGACTGAACTAAAAGGTAATCAGCCCAATAGTTTGCTGATAGCAGCCATGTATGTGTGCAAATCGATTCACCATATCAATTCAAACATGGTGAAACCGAATTGAATGAAATTTTGTACAGAGGTAGCACTAGCAAAGGGCACATCATATGCATGTTTAATATCCGCATAACACGTTGTATTTCAACAAGCTAGGCTACTACAACCAATATCCAATTATACTCCTTGAAAAGGACAAAGAGTTAAAACTTTACCCATGCATTTAGGGAAAAGTAGGCTATATGTTCTTTACTGAACATCTTATTTCTCTTTCTCTCGCTATTTCAAAGAGGTGCAGGTGCGCTTCATAAAAAGGGAGGTAGCGCGTAGTTCGCTACTTCTGTGGGGGTCATCCAAGTGTATTTATGAATCTCATGTAAATATTTTTCAGGATTAAGGAATAACCCATCTCATTTGGGTACAATCGTGTTGACCGACTGAAGAGCATCAAACTTTCGTTTCGATTTTAGAGTTGGAGCACTTGATAGAGAAAAAGCACGCCTCTACTGTCGGCGCAGAAATTATGTGCACCCGAGTTTGGAGATAAATAGCAAAATAACCAAAAGGCCTACAGAAAAACAAGTAATATCACCAGTTGATTGATAACAAAGGTAACTTTTTGAAATGTATTTTAATATCTTTTATGGAGGTGTAATGAAAAAAGTATCGGTTTTTGGCGGGTTTCGAGGGAAACATCGACTTAAGAGATACACAACTCTCAACGCCGTTGTGCTACAGCAACCAAATTTCAATATGTGTTAGTCAGATATGTTGTTTGTGTGTATGTGAAGTTTCAAACTTATATCTCCAACACAAACAACAATACAATCAATAATGTGAAAGGCTCGCATTTCGAAACTGGACTTCCGTAGAAGTTCGTTCTTGGGTGCGTTGTAATTTCTAAAAGTTACCTTTATCATCAATCAACGCAGAAATAAACAAGGAAACTGGTTTTTCTGTAGGCCTTTTGGTTATTTTGCTATTTATCTCCAAACTCGGGTGCACATAATTTCTGCGCCGACAGTTTTTTTTTTAGCGTATGGCTTTTAGTGCCGGGAGTGTCCGAGGACATGCTCGGCTCGCCAGTTTTGTAGCTGCTTTGAGACGGACACCCAATGGGTGAGCTACAAGTACCGTTGGGGAGGAACGTTGGAAGGGAGGGTCGAGGAGTTGGAAGGTAGCGGCTGTGGCCTATAGTTAGGGACCAACCCCGGCATTTGCCTGGAAGGAAGATGGGAAACCACAGAAGACCATCTTCAAGGTTGCCGGCGGGGGGATTCGAACCTCCTCGCCTCCCGGATGTGTGCGACTGCCAACAGGCATGCCGCAACGACCTCGGCTAACTCACCCGGTTGCCGACAGTAGTGTAGAGACTTAAGACGCTAATGCTTGAACGCTAATCTCTCTTGAACGTAGAGGACTATTACAGTGCTGCAAAAAGCACTTCTCTATAAGACTCCGAAAAGCTAGTCCTATGCCTTCGCCAGAACGGTAGTACAAAATACTCCTCAATAAAGCAGAGTTGAACGTCGTGATTTCATATCTAGCCAGGTGTTATTACTTCACAAGACACGCCTGAAACACCTTGTATACCATCAGTATCTCCTGCTATCCCGTGTTGTCGGACTGAACAACGTCAACGTTAACATGGTTTTGAGTAATTGCTACCCAAATTGCTAAGCATCGCTTTTGGTGCTGTCAACTATTATATAAAACAGAGTGTCCTGACTGACTGACTGACTCATCATCGCCCAGCCAAAGCTATTCAAGTTAGACTGACTCATCATCGCTCAGCCAAAGCTATTAAAGTTAGAAACATGAAATGTTGGGGATATGTTCATTGTAAGTCGAAAACGCCCACTAAGGAAGGATTTTTGGATATTCAGGTTCTAAAGAGGTGTTGAGAAGGTAGACCAGCATTTCATTGAATAACAATATCTCCCGATTGGTTTCATTGGGGGATGTGATACTCATTAAAAATAAGAAGACACGTGTCTGGCGGTTTTTCGATGTGGTGTATATTATGAGGTGAAAGAGATGAAAAGTGGGGGGGGGGGGGGTTGAAGGATTCCTAACGGAGTAAGTATCTCTTAAACGACAGAGGAAAAAAGTATGAAACTCTGGGGGGGGAATCAGCTTTAAAAATAAGTGAATAGGTGTTCGATCGTTTTTTTTTTTCATAAATCCAATTTATGGGGCCCATGGGGAGGGGAAATAGAAAAGAAAGTGTCCTAACTGATTGACTGACTCACTCTCTCATCAGACTCAGGGGAAAATACTGCTTAAAAATAAGTAAATACATGGTGTTCGACCGATTTTTTCATAAAACCAATTTCATGGGGAGGGGTGAAATTCTGAAATCTATTACTATAAAACAAAGTGTCCTGACTGACTCACTGACTCATCATCGCCCAGCCAAATCTATTGAAGTTAGAAACATGAAATTTTGGGGATATGTTCTTTGTCTATCAGAAACATCCACAAAGGAAGGATTTTTGGATATTCAGGTTCTAAAGGGGTGTTAAGGGGGTTAAACCTACATTTCATTGAATAACAATATCTCACGATTGGTTTCATTTGGGGATGTGATACTCGGCATATAAACTAACCATTAAAAACGAGCAGACACTAAGACTAACATCAGCATCCTGCAATAAATTCAAGGCAAAGAGAACTGAGACCAACTATCCATAAAAGAAAAGCTAAATTCCAAGGCCACATCTTGTGACATAACGCTTTCCTAACTATTCTCCTAGAAGGAAAGATCACAGGGAAGAAAGGCCGGGGTCCACCAAGAAAATGATTCCTGCAACCTTCAAGACATCACACTAACTCTTCAATATGGTTCCTACTGTGAGATGAAATGAGGGGCTGAAGACAGAGAGCAATGGTTCCGGAGACAAGGCATTGCCTTTAGAAGTTGATGATGACATGTCTGAGGGTTTTTCGATGTGGTGTATATTATGAGGTGAAAGGGGTGACAATTGGGGTTTGAAGGATTCTTAATGGAGCGTGTATCTCTTAAACAACATAGTCGAGAAGTTATCAGCTTAAAAAATAAGTAAATAGGTGTTCGACCGTTTTTTCATAAATCCAATTTAAGGGGCCTATGGGGAGGGTTAAAATTCTGAAAGAAAAAAAAAGGAATGAAAGTGTTCTAACTGATTCATTCCCTTACTCATCAAACTCAGGGAAAACAGTCAGCTTAAAATAAATAAGTAAATAGGCGTCCGACCGTTTTTGCATTAATCCAATTTAAGGGGCCCATGTGGAGGGTGAAATTCTTGATAAAAGGAAAGAAAATGTATGTCTGACTGACTGACAGACTCACACACTCAGCATCGCCCAGCTAAAACTATTGAAGTTAGAAACATGAATTTTTGCGGATATGTTCGTTGTTTGCCGAAAACATCCAATAAGGAAGGAGTTTTGGATATACAGGTTCTAAAGGGGTGTTAAGGGGGTTGAACCTGTTTCACATTGAATAATATCTCACGTGGGCCTGTTTGCTATGTCTTGATGAATGCAGTACATTTGCATTTGTCAGTTGGCACAGGCTAGAGTAAAATGTGGCTTTTCACCGATGTCTCAGTCTCACTTATGGCTGGGATTATATGGAAGCTATTGAGGTATGGGTGGTGCTTAGTAATGACATTCAGGGCACAGTCAGTGCCTGTGGGTGTTGCGAAAGGTTCCACTCATAGGGTTAGTACTGCTGTACTGACTCAGTGAGGAAAGCAATGGCAAACTACCTCACTCCTCTTCTTGCCTAGTACGCCTCAATCATGGCCGGCTCTACGGAAGGCCGCGGCGTTCGACCTTGCAACGCTGCACTTCTCTGAACTGGGATGGCCATAGCAGCCGGTCAGCTGTTGATGCGTGTGCTTCGCCACGAAAACAAATTGAAATAACGAAATAATATTTGTTCTTTTCAACATTAAAGTAAAAGGATTGTCAAGAATAAGTAGGGCTTACTTGGAGTAAGAAAACCAATTTGCTTTCAATATTTATTTGACATTTACAAAATATGCAACAGGTTGGCCTCTAACAAAGAATAGCAAGTTTTCTGTTTGCTTTCAATATTTATTTGACATTGACAAAATATACAACAGGTTGGCCTCTAACAAAGGATAGCAAGTTTTCTGTGATAACTATGACAAGTTACCCGTTCATTCCTCAACTTCCTGTAATTATTTAACAAAATGTTACTCATTGTTAAGACAATACTTGTGACTATTGTCATAACATTACATCCACAGGTACAAGTTTTCTCGGCAGTTTCTGACAATTCAATATCTGATAAAATACCGAGTAGACTAAGATTTTGAATTACTTGGCGTTGATTGTTACATTTACATTTTAAAAATTGTTCCTCAAACTTATCAGAAATTAGTGCCTGCGTAATTCCAACAACATGTTTACACACTGATGAAATAAAATCTGCAGGAACTGAAAGTCCGCCCCTATTTATTTGATTGAAGTAGCTGTCATTTATCTTTTCTTTATTTCTAAGCAAAGCCAAACATTCTTCACATTTTATTCTTGAACATTGCTTGAACGATATGTAACCACAGGCATATATAAAACCCGACTCATCGAATTGTATGTTTTCAGTGTACTTGTCCTCTAAAATACTGTAAAAGGTATCGTCAACAGTAGCTGACGAAAGGCTGCTTGTTGTACTTTCTCCTGAATTTGTATCGGAAGAGGACATTATTATTTCTTTCGAAAAAGTAACTGCTCCATACCTGGCTGAATGAAGGCCAAGTACGCTTTTCAACCTTATTTTCAATTCGGCCTCCATTACCTGAGTAACTGATATATTATAGTTGCCGCCTGTTAGTTGGCGGTACTGCCCAAACCTGGATTCTAATTGGTCACTCTGAAATTTGCCAGTTAACACATAAGTGGGGTTCACATTCTGTAGAGCATAAATAATAAGCTCACGTAATACATAGGTTGTTACATACAAAGCATTGTAAGTTTCATTGGTTAAACAACTCTTTTTTAGGAATCATTTTCATCGTTCTTTTTCCACGTGGACAACCATTGGAGGAATGCCTTTAGGAAAGCCAACCTTTTGTCTTAGGGATTTTTGAAAGGCATTTGAAGACTATTACGTTTAACAACATGGGTGAGAGGCCGCTTAATATTAACAATGGACCACCACATTATTAGGATTACTCTGACAAAAAAAAGCAGTACCTTTATAACAATACTTGTTTAGAGCAGAAACTGTAGATTCGTGAAACACGTTTGTAACCAAAGAAACCCTTTGGCGTTCAAGTGAATTTGGATAAACACTTTTAAATGTTAACTTTGGTGCAGACTTAATCAGTAAATCGGATTCCTTTTTGTAGATCGCTCTTATGTCACTAAATGATGCTTGAGTTACCTCTTTAAAATCAGGGTTACAGTCATCTGAACTTAAAACATTAGAAAATGAGTCTAAATCTTCCCATACAGGAATAATAAATGACTTATCAGTGCCATTTAAATCAGCCAATTATTTCGTATATTTTTAATACATGGACACTGTCATATAAAACAAAGGTTTTTAGGGGGTTTCCATCAATATGGAACCAGTAATTACTATCAGAATGTTTGGTTAGTTCTTTGAACATACCATTATTCACACCATTATTATCAGCTATGATAGACAGAATATTTAGGCCACAATCCTGTATTTGGCTGATAACACCTTTTGCAATATCAGCTAGTTGCAAACCCGTTAATTGTTTCACTGGAATTAATTTAACAACCTCTTTCAAATTTCCAAAAGCAGAACTAACGAGAAAGGCCAGAACTGTCTTAGCTAAATCGACAGATTAATTTGTAACACCAAATAATTGCCCATTTTTAAAATCTAAAGTTTGTTTGACATGTATTTCATCAATCTGTAAATTTACAACCCTTTCTAAATTTGATAAATCTTTCACAATGTGACTTAGAAAGTTACTGTTCTCTTCATCAGCTTTCGGGGATATGGCGAAGGAAGTTGTTAATTTTTGTAAAACTCGGGGATGAGGTAGGGATAAAATATGGATAATCTAATTGCGTTATAACACTTTGTAGACTGCATATAAATGAGGAATGCATTTAGAGTTGTGGTGACGTTATATCTAGGTTTCTTTAAAAAGTAAGTGTAAACTGATCTTGCAAAAACATTAACTTTATAAACAGAATCTCTGAAGTTTCGTCTCCCTGGTTTTCAAGGTCAGTTTTTAGGTTATCTATTAAACTATTAATCTGGACGACTAGTGAACTTACAGAACTTCCAGGTAAGAAAAAGTCGTGGCAAAATTATATTCCTTGGAACAACTGACTCCACTTACTTAATAATGAATTTCGAAATATTACAGAGCCAGAATGAAGAACAACAGCGTTAGGAATTACGCCTCCATTGATATGAATTTCGACCGTAAAATCATTGTTTACCCTTATACTTGACCTTATTTTAGGTATGTTTGACACATCTAATTTATACAAAATACAATAATTTTCACTAGTACTTACAGACCAGTCTGTTTTATGCTCCACCAATTTATTTTGTATATCACAAACAAAGGACTCGAAAGTCGTAATTTTGTTGGCTTCCTCAGCAAGGGTCTTCTCACATCCCTCTGCAGACCATTTCCGTTCTTTTTCTTCTTCTCTCCTTTCTTCTAGAGATTTCCTTATCTTGGAGGAGCACTTACTCAAATACGATGGTAAGTTTGGGAATACCTTTGGAACCGCACGAGGTAACAATACAGGCTTCTTCCGTGTGAATTCCTTATTATTACCATCACCATCCTTGTATTTTTCAACATAAATTACGTCTTCAGGAAGAAAGTGTTTAATACATACGAAGGAATATTTCGTAGGTACCCAATTGGCTCGAGGAATAGCACGTTCCCATATGGCTTTCAATTGTGGATTTTTAGGAAACCCAAACACTGTCACAAATCCTTCAGTTTTTATCGATGAACGATAATTAGACTTGCAATTCGGCACAACACAAGTCTTTGGCATTGTAGCTAGCCACTATACAGTAATAATCAATGGTATAATTTCATTTACATAGAGTATTTTGAAGAAAACACGAGCGCGTGACACATTTTCCATGTAACTCAGTGGGCTAGGCAGAGCAGACTGGCCATTCACGGCGAGGTTGCCAATTTTCGCTCGCCGCGGCCTTCCGTAGAGCCGGCCATGCCTCAATAGAGCGCTGCCTGGGTTTTTTGTGAGTATCTACCCACATAACCTAACGGCAGTGCCTTTTGAGGATCCAACCAGCCTTCGGGCTGACTACCTAACAGACAATATCTCGCGAGTGATTTAATTTGGGGATGTGATACTCGGGATATAAACTAATCATAAAAAAGAGACATGTGTCTAAGAGTTTTTCGATATGGCGTAGGCTATATTATGAGGTGAAAGGGATGGAGAGAGGGGGTTGAAGGATTCATAACGGAGCGTGTATCTTTTAAACGACATAGGCGAGAAGTTTGGAACACAGGGGGGGGGGGGGGATCAGCTTAAATAATAGGTAAATAGATATTCGACCGTTTTTTTTTTCATGAATCCAATGTAAGGGGCCTGTGGGGAGGGGTGAAATTCTGGAAAAATACGTCCACTAAGGAAGGACTTTTAGATATTTACTCATCATCCCCCAGCCTAAACTATTGAAGTTAGAAACATGGAAATCTTGTTCGTTGTATGTCGAAAACGTCCACTAAGGAAGGATTTTTGGATATTCATGTTCTATCTAAAGGAATAAAGGTGTTAAACCTGCATTTCATTGAATAACAATATCTCACCAGTGGTTTCAATTGGGGATGTGATACTCGGCATATAAACTAATCATTAAAAATAAGCAGACACGTGTCTTAAGGGTTTTTATATGTGGTGTATATTATGAGGTGAAAGGGGTGAAAAGTAGTGGTTGAAGGATTCCTTCAAGAGCGTGTATTTCTTAAACAACATAGGCCAGAAGTCTAAAACTCAGGAGAAAAAATCAACTTAAAAATAAGTAAATAGGTGTTCGACTGTTTATTCATAAATCCAATTTAAGGGGCCCTTGGGGAGGGGGTGAAATTCTGGAGAAAAGAAACTTCCCCTAAGTAAAGATTTTTGGATATTCATGTTCTAAAGGGGTGTTAAGTTGGTGAAACCTGCATTTCATTGACTAGCAATACCTCACGAGTGGTTTCATTCGGGGATGTGATATGCGGTATATAAACTAATCATTAAAATGAGCAGTCACGTGTTTAAGGGGTTTTGAATGTGGTGTATATTATGAGGTAAAAGGGAGAAAATGTGGGTGTAGAGGATTTTGATTTGTGTATTTTTATGATGTGTACTCTGTTTACATAGGAATTTAGGTAAGTGGATATAGTGTTTAGTCAGTGTGATAAATATATCTCATTTATTTTATATTAACCTTTGTGGTCGGAAACCGTCTTGTGATACTAAGTACCCATGCGATTCGACGCCCGACGTGCTGTTCGTGCAATATTGATATTTATATGCCATTGTTGAGTTATATTGTCATCATTGTTTGATTGTTTATGATCTTTACCAAATTATTATTCAAAATTAAACGATAAATCAGTCATAGCATTCATGATTGAGACATTGCTAAGTGTAGTCTACTCTTTACAACTACAATATTCGCGGGCGAAGCCGCGACGGGCAATGCTAGTCTTTTATACTATTAGAAACCAGTTTTTACTATCTTCAGCTATCCCTGGTCACTTTATTGCCTATTTAACTGACAATCCTTACTTACCACGTTTTGTTTTTCTGTTTCAGGTAGGACCTAGGATCGCAGTAATGACATGGCAGTTAAAGTGTTCTGCCGAAGATGCTCGATGAAGGTTTTTATTTTTTCTCAGAATATTTTCCCTTTGAAGGCTGCGACAGACTTGATAATCAGGTTGGAGTGAAAGTTGATGGCACGATGGGTTCTTTGTTTAAGGTTTTACAGGAGCGAGACAAGGTTGAAATATTTTGACGTTACGGTTTATTTTATATCTTTAATGTGCCAGTAAATCTACTGACACGGCTCCCTCGCATTTGCGCACCCTTGGAAACCAGGTAAGCAGTCTGGTTTATGCTGGTTTTGAAAGCTTACAATCTAACATGTTGGAACTTGAATATAAATGTGGGAAAAATAACATGAAAACCAAGGTGATGTCGGTAGGGAAGAAACACACAATTCAATGTCAGGTAGGAGAAATTCAATTGCGTCTTCGGTGGCGTAGTTGGTAGCATGCTGAGCTTCTATGCCCAAGGTCGCGGGTTCAAACCTGGACGAAGTCGTCGGAATTTTTTAAGAGCGTTAAAAATTCCTCAGTATGCCTTCCTTAAGAGGGGAAGTAAAGCCGGCGGTCCCATGTCGTAGATTTATGGCATGATAAAGAACCTTCCACTAACTTGTAGGTTAGAATTGATAACGCTCCATTAGTTCCAACGTCCGCCGCCAGGTGCTGACTGCGATGCCATCTAGTAGTCAAGTCCGCAAGCTAGGTGTCGTGGAAGGTAGCATTTGGTAGCAAAATTAGGAACTACTTGGAATTATTGTCTGCAGTCCGTTTTGAATTAAAACAGATAACACACACTAATACAGCCATCACAATATTAACACCGGTTATCGGACAGATTCTACACACACCCAAAGTGCACGGGGCTACATGACCGCGTTGTCGCAGCCCCTTAACTAAGGAACCAACCAACCAACCAACGAACCAACCAACCAGAGATATTCAATCCCCTCCCCTCTAAAACACAGAATCTCACTGCTACCCACACTACTAATCACAACCTCTCGTTTAGTAGACACTGCCTGACCAGCTTCTTTAAACGGCGAATATTTGGCGGCATGGAGCTGAAAATGTCCTCCGGCAAACAGTTCCATTCTAAAACTCAGCATTTTTTTCTAGATTTGTGCCGTGTCTTGTGTGGGGTTTCGCCTAGGACACTAAGTTGGCTCATCAGCGGGCTCTTGGTGTCCGTGCCCGAACCCGCACCCGCACAGTAGTGAACTGCGCGCGGGCAGTTATTTCCCTGACTTAGATTGACACGAACGATCGGCCCCTATATACCCCCACTCTTCCCATTCTCCCACTAATATCTTCCCATGCATTCACCCCTCTGAAAATAAAATAAGAATAAACATAATGTTACTTTAGAATCAGCCAAACTTTCCCAACCCAAATTCGGATTGATTCCTTTATGTCTTCTTGTGTCTGATAACCTGTGTCATTGTGCTGGCTGTACATGTTTATGTCAATTGTAATTGGGGCTGGAATTAGGGTAGGAGGTGGCCGTTTCCTTATTTCATTTCATTTATTTCTTCTTTCTTTATCATGCATGTAATCTAATAGACTAAGGGCCGGGTTCACCTTGGTTCGTCAAAATGGTAACAAACCAATTAAGGCCGTTGACGGACGATTACCGAAATGTCGTGTTTCACCAAACTATAACAATCCATTAGCTTCCCTAACAAGCCGTCAAAACTAATTGGTCTGTCAACATGGAATTAACGACTTGACGGTCGATTTACTTAGCATCCAATCCAAAATGGCGTGCGGCGAAAGCCGGAATAGTCGTGCGTTAAACTTCATTCTGAACGATGACGATGTTTTTGAAGACATGCTAGATTTTCTTCGATCACTAACTTATAAATAACGAAGGAATTACTTGAACGAATGCGACGACACAGAATTTATCATGAGATTTCGGTTGTCAAAATCTTCTGTGTTGAATGTTCTACAGATGACAGAACCTAACCTGGAATTCCCCTCTGATAAGTAAGATAGCCTAGGCCTATGTACTGACCCCAGTCCAAGACTGCATTCCTTCCCGGCCTATATGTCTTCCTGGAAGATGGGGGTTTCGGAAGGGTCATTTAAGGTCGATGGCTCCCCGGAATCCTCGTCAATCGGGCACAGTACCATTCCTTTGTGTAATATCGCGTGATGCATTACAGTGTAGCACATGTAGTTAATTTAATAAAAGACTACCTAGACGTCACAACATCAGTCCTCTTATTTCTTTTTACGTGTAATATCGTGTGATGTATTACGTTATAAAACGTTCTAATTAATTTAATTTAATTTAATTTAATAAAAGACGACCTAAACGTTACAGCATCAGTCCTCTTATTTTCAACGATTTACGATACTCTTCCACCGAGTAGATAAGGGTGGATAATTATGTTCCTTTCATTTAACGAAAATTTCACAGTTCCCGGCTCTCATTGCTATTTTCCTCATCAGCCATGTTTAATTTTAACCATGGAGTATGTAACTTTTAAGCTTTTTCGGTTAACGGCCTGCTTGATTACACCAAAGAATAAACAAATACCACCACAATCATCATCTTTCAATGAGGTTTGTACAGCCCTTAAACATAACACTTAGTTTGCTAATGCCAATCGGCGAATGTGCTGGTGAAACGCCAACGAGCTTAATGCTTATGTTAAAGTTAACAACGAATTTATTGACGGCCTGTTAACAATGCGTTGGTGAACCCGGCCCTTGGATCGATAAAACGTTTGTGTGATTTATCAAAAATAAGTTTTTACCTTAAGATATACCGGGTGAGTTCGCCGTGGTCGTTACGGCGTGACTGCTGGCAGTCGCTCACATCCGGGAGGCGAGGAGGTTCGAATCCCCCCGCCGGCAACCTTGAAGATGGTTTTCTGTGGTTTCCCATCTTCCTTCCAGGCAAATGCCGGGGTTGGTCCCTAACTATAGGCCACAGCCCCTACCTTCCAACTCCTCACCCTTACATTCCAACTTCCCTCCCCAACGGTACTTGTAGATCACCCATTGGGAGTCCGTCTCATAGCAGCTACAAAACTGGCGAGCCGAACATATCCTCGGACACTCCCGGCACTAAAAGCCATACGCTAAAAAATCTTAAGATATTTCCTTTTCAGTTTACTAAATAGCCCAACCTGTCTAAGGAATTATCTGACTCTGGGCTTGAGGTGATATTATTGAAGAACATTTCAGGTCTTCATAATTTCTTCCAGTTGCGAGGTACCTCAATGCTACCATTAGTCTTTCCTTGGCACTCACTGCTTCCCTCATAATTGTATCTTGCTACTGAATTTCAGGGTCTATCAATTCTAACAAAGCATAAAATGTTTGAACATCCATCCTTAAATAAGTTAATAAAAGAAATCCTCCGGAGCAGTGTCCGCCAACTCAGTTAAAACTGTAACGTGCGATTAGTTTATCCTCTTCGATAACCATTTTTAGACCACATTCCTCGTTTTTTAATCTAACACCACCGACAGCAGTGGCTACGCTGGCTAAAGCGCAGCGTTAGGTCATGGGGCCAAGCTCTGTGCTGACTCGGTAGACGCGTGGGTTCGAGCCCCACCGTCAGCCGTCCTTGAAATGGTTTCCCATTTTCAACACCAGGCAAATGCTGGGACGGTACCTTCTGACAGGCCACGGCCGCTTCCCTCCATATCCTTGCCCAGTTTCTTTCAACTTCTCCCATTCCATCTCTCATCCCGACGCGCAGTTCGCCCACGGGTGTCGACTAGAAAGACCAGCATTCGGCCTCTCAGGAGGCTGCACGACAAAAAAAAAAAACAAAAAAAAAAACACCAAGAACTATCCCCATAGCAAGCGTTTCGTCTGGCGAAGGATCGGACGCCATGTTCATTCAGCCCAAGGTACTGGTACCAACAAATCTCTGCGTGTATAGCGCCACGGAGACGAGCGACTTCACGAGTCTGCCTCTACAAATCTCAGCGTGTATGGTTGGTTGGTTGGTTGGTTGGCTGCGACAGCGCGGTCATGTACCCCGTGTACTTTGGGTGTGTGTAGAATTTGTCTGATAACCGGTGTTAATTTTATTGTGATGGCTGTATTAGAGTGTGTTATGTGATTCAGGTAGAAGGACTGCAGACGATTCATTTTTTCATGTAGTTCCTACTTTTGCTACCAAATGCTACCGTCCACGACACCTAACCGCGGACTTGGCTACCAAATGCCATCGCAGTCAGCACCTGGTGGCGAACGTTGGAACTAACTTAGCGTTATAAAACTAGCCTACAAATGTTAGCTTCCACAAGTGTAGTTAGTGGAAGGTTCTTTTTCATGCCATAAATCGATGACATGGGTCCGCCTGCTGTACTTCCCCTCAGAAGGAAGGCATACTGAGGGATTTTTAACACTCTTAAAAAATCCGACTACTTCGGACGGGTTTGAACCCGCGATCTTGGGCATAGAAGCTCAGTATGCTATCAATTACGCCAGCGTCAGCGTGTATGGCACGCTTTAAAGATACCGGGCGGACCCGAGGCGGGTTGCTAGATTTAAAATATTTCAATTTACATTCGTGCTTGTCGTCAGTAGCTGTCGCATTTGGTGTTATTAGAGACTGGTGCCCATAAGGGCTCCTTTTTCTCGATTGTGATTTGATTTCAGTCGATGTTTTTGCTTTGCTTGATATTTATAACTTTTTTGACCCTCAAATCCATTAACAATAATGGTAATGAGAGAATTTTTGTCGTTGGGAGGTTTTTGTTTGTTTAATATTTAATCGTTGAATTTTTAATTTTTTATTGGATTCTTAGAATGTTATTTTGAGAGTACTAATACTTACTGTCGCTTTTGGTTCACCCTGTGGTATTTGGTCATAAGTAGAGCTCGGACTACCATTTGGTGCTGCGAGCTAATTGGTGTAATCAATTACTGTGACAGGATTATTTTATTCCGCTTTGAGATGTATATTTAGAGAAGTTTTGCCATCCTTGGGGTTCCTGGTTCGAGAAGCTGTGCCATCTCTCGTGATGTTGACATTGGTTTGTCGTATGGCTATTAGTTCATGCCCATTTATAGTGAGTTGTTGGGTGTGGAGTTATTGAATGTGGTGGCCCTTATCAGGTTTTGTTGTCAGTGGGATGGTAGTTTTCAGTAATCCGCATGAGCTCGTTTAGAGCTCTGATTCCACTGAAGAATTCTGTTAGAGGAAATATTTTGCAAGTTTGAGGTAAGGTGTGCTGTTCTTGGTTGAGGACTGGAATGGCGTTCTCTGATTGGTTCTTGTTGAAAGTGCTAATTTAAAGTGCTTTTAATGATATTAATTTGACTTCTGGATTAATAATTGATTGTATCGGTGATTTTTATTAATTGTAGTTGAGAAGGGGGGGGGGATTTTGCTGTGCTTGGTATTTATGTTGTTGTTTATTATTGATTTGTAATGATTTTAGTCGTAATATTCTGGGGTTTGAAGGAGGTTCCTGAGCATTAGTGTATATTTTGGTTTTCTTTCACGTTTGATTGTAGGGAGTAGTTGATAGTTGCCCAGTTGTCTGATTAGCAGGTTATTATTTTGGGATGCTGTTTGATAGAATTTCTGGGTTAGTTTTGTGACGTAGTCTAAGATGTATCGTTTTGCTTTTGTTTTGTCGTCTATGTACTTTGTGAGTAGGCGAATGGTGTCTTTCTTTTGTTTCAAGGCCATACGCAGTACCCAGTTTTGAATGGTTTGAAGTTTGGTTGTGCTAGAAATGGGGAGGAATCCTATAGCTGGGTAGGCATAGGTGAGGATTGGGCGGATGAGTGCCGTATAGGCAATTTGTACATTTTTGTTGTATATATTTCCTGAGGGGTGAATTACAGGGTATAGGGTGAGAAACTGATTTCTGGCTTTAGATACAGTGTTTTTGATGTGCTGATTGAGTGTGAGTCTACTGTTAAGTGTTATGCCTAGGTATTTATAGCTGTTGGTGTAGGAGATGTTAGTGTTACATCAAGTTATTGATGTTTCTGGGTGTTTATGCTGCAAGCTGAAGTGTAGGGCTGATGTTTTTTTCTAAATTAACTTTGATTTTGTTTTAGTTAGCCAGGGCTGAAGTTGATCTGCATGATGGTTGGAGATAGCGTTTGGCTAGGTCGGGGTTTCTTGATCTTGCCATTATGGCTGTATCGCGGGCGAATAGAGGTGTAAAGGTGTTTATGGATTTAGGGATGTCATTTTTATATATTAGGAAAAGTAGTGGTCCCATTATACTACATTGGGACACTCCTGCTGTTATGGTTTCAATGGTAGAGGACACATTACTGATTTTGACGTAGAAATTTCTATTGCTAAGATATTGGTTTATAATTTTTATGTAAGTTGGTGGAATTTGGAAGTTGATTAATTTATGTATTATTATTTGGTGCACTACACGATCGAATGCCTGCTGGTAATCAAGGAATAGTGCTAACGTACCCTGGTTATGTTGGTAACCATGCGTTATATATTCGGTGACCCTCAGCAGTTGTTGGACCGTGGAGTGACCTTTACGGATGCCGAATTGTTGTGGAATTAATTTATTTTCAATGTGTGGTATAATTTTAGAATAAAGGATTTTCTCAAATAATTTAGATTATGCCCAATTGGTCTATAGTTAGATGGAATTTTGGCATCATTCCCCGGTTTGGGGAAACATATAACCTTTGCTAGCTTCCATTGGTTGGGAAAATATTCTAGCTTAATGATCGAATTAAATATGTGTAGTAGAAGGAGTAGTGCATTTGCGTTTAATTTTTTAATCATTGTGGCATGAAATTTATCGTGCTCTGGAGCTTTATTTCGTAGTTTTTTAAAGAAGTTATTTAGAATTGTCGGGGTTATTGGAGGTATTTCTGTCTTTGAGGGTGTGTGCAGGAAATTTTGAACGTTTATATTTACGTAGCTGTCACAGTTATAGTCTCTTAGGTTTTCGTTAGGTTTAAATTGTTTCTGGAGAGTTGAAGCTAGTAATTCTGCCTTTTCAGGGTTGGAAGAGACCATTTGCCTTTTGGGCTTCATTGAGGGTGGTATTTTAGTGTTCTTTTTGGATAGGAGTTATGCTGTTAGGCAGAGTTTGCTGTTATTAGGATTTATGTTCGATAATTTAGTGTTCCATAGTTGGTTAGAATGTTTATTTAACTCTTTTCTCACTCTTGCATGAAGCCTGTTGTAGTCGATTTTAGCTTGCATGGCATGAGTGCGTTTAAATTTATTAGCTTTATTTGTGTCTTTAATTAACTGTTTTATATTATCTGGTAGAGAGTAAGGTGTTTGTTGTAGTGGAACAATGCTGGATTTGGCTGCTGTTAGGATTGAGTTTGTGAATATGTGTAGTTTTTCATCTAGTTCTTCGGTTGTATTAATTGTGGGTAATTTTTCAGGAATTAAAAGCTGAAGGTTTTCTTCGTAGCGATCACAGTTGATCCTTTAAGGGTTTATAAGTTTATGTGAATTTAGGTACTCTAAGCCAATACGGGGAGAAGTTACCGCGTCTCTCCTGTGCCAGCCCTAGGGGCAGGCCGCACTTGTTGGTGAAACAGCACAAACGGTAATTTTGTTCGTCAGTCTATGTTTGGTATTTATAAAGTAGTTTTGTATTAACTTGTTTGGTAAATAATTGCTGGCTACCTTCATGAACGGTTTCCTCGCATTTTTCTTTTGCTAAAATAACTACTGAATTTTGAAACCCTCTCATTCATTCTACAACTTCTGCAATATTCACAAATGAAGTCCCCACGGAAAGAACGGGGTAAGTCCATTATGAGTTATGGCGCATTCTGGTGGCCAGCCATCGTCACTACAGATCGGTTGAAATTAATTTCAAATAAAGCGGAATGTCACCGAGATACTGAGGTTTTTATTGTTAGTGAAAACGGAAAGAACATCCCATATCCTCTCACTTTTTTTTTATAATTTAACGTGAGTTATTTGTTTTACATTTCCTTTATAAGAAATACATTTGGCAAAATAACTATATTCCTTACCCTCAATTGGGGTGTTTTAAGTTTTTCCTTTTAGTGTTGAAAGTTTAAATTAAGTGTAATATTTGCAATACTGTAACTACTGTATAATGGGGTTGTAGAGCTTACGAGGGAGGAGAGAGATGCATCAGGTGAAAGAAAGAACCAGTAGAACCACTGGTATACACATTTATAAATAATGCAGATTTGGCCTCCTAATTTTCTAATTCAGTTGTTTTCAATTCTTGCCTACTTTTGGGGTACACATGTCGCCTACTGTACGAAGCTAGAGCTGGTAATAAGCGATGTTTGCTTAATCGATTAATTGAATAGTTTGAAATTTATCGAAAATGATTAATCCACTTGCCGTTTATTCGATTAATCGATTAACCGTATAATAGATTAATTGGCTAAACGAAGAATCAGTTAATTGATTAGAACACACGAGATATGAAAATAAATTTAAATGGGAGGTCATCGCTTAAGTTGAGTTACGTTTATTTTCGGAATGATTAGAAATCTATAAAAGTTACTTCTTACCTAAATATACAAAGTAGCCTTCCTTGTTTATGTTAACAATAACAAAATAATAGTCAGTGACAGTGGAAGGACAAACATGAATACAATTGGGAAGGGATTCAAAAAATGAAAGCGAAGAGTTTTCAGCAAAGATATCTTGTTCAATGTTTACAATAGGACAGGAATATTTTTGTTTTGCTTTGTTTTAACCTTGTTTTTACAAATAAGGTACATTATTTAAAATTATATGATACAATATATTTTATTTAATTTAATATCTGTTTTACTTCTGTGAGAGCTTAGTGATATGAGCTAAATACATCGGTTAATCGACAAAGAATTCATCAAATATTCGACCAACTGATTATTCATTCAAACTACCGGTCGATTAAACGCACATACGATTAATCGTTATTTTTAGCAATTAATCGATTTTTCTGCTTCGATTAATCGACTATTCGAGAACTTAAATTAATCGATTAAAAGTACCAGCCTGATACCAAACACAATAAGATCTGTATTGCTACTCCTGGAGTGTAATCACAAGTACTCTAGTAATTTGAGCACGCCTGTAGGTCCCTTGCTGGTATTTGCCTTATGCTATAGGCAGGGCGTGTAAAGTAATAAGTGGTGGAACTTCCGTATGAGTCAATGGTTAAAATGAAGTAGTTCTAAATGTCAACACCAGGTGCCGCGCCGAGCATATTGTTACGGCTGTGAGTTTGTTTCATCGCTCGCCGCATGAGTCACAACTGCCCCAGGGCTGGGCTGCTCTGCCTCAGTGTATTGCGTGCGCCTTATGCAACAGGTCTACTAGGACAAAGGGATGGTCCAGAATATTCGTGACCGAGCCAGTGATGGAATCCTCGAGAATCCGTGGACCCTGGATGGGTCTAGAAGCATTTATTGAGTCACCGGCCTGCTATATAAGAGCGACCTGTCAAGCGGTGTGTTTGTGTGTTTTACGAGCTAGTGCGAGCGTTTTTCCTGAGCGACAGAAGTGTGGTGACGAAGTGCCGTACGAGTTACGAAATCCAGTGACATTGTTTCCCCCAGCTTGTGGACAGCGAAACAGCGTGTAGCAGATTATCGTAAGTAACTGTAGTTGGTGTACATGAGGAAGAGGTGCAGGTAGCTTCTGTCAAGGCCACCGGACTCATTAAGACGGTTTAACTTCTGTGGTTTGTTGACAAGTGAAAGGGGCAAGAGCGCTCAAGGAAGAGACTTGAGGAAACTGGAGTAAGGTTCTAATTGCTTGTATTTGCTGTTGAGTGGTGTATCTTTCCTGCAAGCAATAAAGCTAACTTCTCTTTAAAGCAGTAATTGGTGTTGTGCTTTCTACCCACCGTAATCCAGTTAACGGAATTGCCACTAGGGGGTGGCACGTAACAATATGGTCTAAAGCACATGACGGGACGGCAGTCAAGCAGTGATACATTACCGCGCGCAAATTGTACTTACGTTTTATTTTTATGCTTGTTTTAAACTTCTATTATCATTATGCATAGGCCTACCAGTGAAAGAGGTCCTTTCTTCACAAGCTAATTATGAGGACGTTATAGACAATTAGCTTTCTTCTCTTAATGAATACGGTCAATGGCGACAAATGAAATACATACGAGCAGAGAGGTGAAGGATAACAATTGTCAGCAAATTAAAGAAACTATTACACTGACAGAAATTGAACCCTATAATCCTGTCAGTTAATGGTGAGAGTTCTGAGAGAGCAGGCGATAACGTTGTTTATTATTTGAGTGGTTACCTGATTCACACAGCAGCAACGAAGATTGAGATATGTACTTGCTGCATTTGGTCATTGGAAAGTGATTCCGAAACATTTAATGCTGTTAGTGATGTATGTATCCTCACCATGCTGAGAGACTTTGGCGGAAGTGAATCTAAATTTCTCAAATACCCGTCTTTATCTTTATTTCACGTGATGAAAAAAAAAATGATCGTGTGACCTCCTGAGAGGCCGAGTGCAGGTCTTTCTAATTGAGCCCGTGGGCGACCCGCGCGTCGTAATGAGGATGAGGTTATTAGTGATGGGCGGATGATACTGAAGTTCGAGCTGGCTCGCGCCGGCTCGATACTCATCGCAGCTCGATACTGTATCGAACCTGTTCGAGCTGCCAGGCGACCCCACACATAAAGTATGCGGAGCGCTGACGGCCCAGACGGTATTTTCCGCAAACTTTTGCTCGCGTGCGGTATATGTGAACGTATTAGGCTATCAGTGTTTCGAATCTCACTGTCGGCAGCCCTACTGATGGTCTTCCGTGGTTTTCCATTTGCACACCAGGCACGCTGTACCTTTATAAAGGCCACGGCCGCATCCTTCCGCGCCTAGCCCTCTTCTATCCCATTGTCACCATACGACCAGTAGCGGACCCAGGCCTTGCGGGGCCCTGGGCGATATGATAAGGTGGGGCCCACAACAATAGGAAATAAAATAATTTCAAATCAAATGGAAAATAGTTTGGTAATAATAAAATAAAGAATAGTTACAATATTTTTAATACACTACAGTACATTTTTTTAATATGAAAGAAACCTTTAAGTCCTCTTGAAGAAGATTATGTAAACTATGAAAATATTAAAATTAAAATATTAATTATTAAAATATTACTTTGTGACGTTTTTCCCGGCTGAAATCTTCTATAATTTCACTGAAATCTAAACTTGCTAAACGGTCACGGGAGGTCATAGCTGCACTGAAAAAATGAATATGAATTATACTATAGTTTGAAAAGTATAATTAATTAATTAATTAAATTTTTAAAAACCATGGCGCGGGGCCCCCCGGACCTCGGGGCCCTGGGCAGTCGCCCTCCTCGCCCTCCCCTAGATCCGCCCCTGCATACGACCTACCTGTGTCGGTGCTACGTAAACCTAATTGTACATAATAATACTGTATTAATATAGGTTATTCACCGCCCCCCATCTCTGATACGTCTTTGGCCTCTGGGAATGATGTAATACTGTCAAGGATATAAACAAATATTTGTTCCTGAAACGGAACAAATTAATCGCACATACTGTTGCCGCACCATTGTACTAAGGAATTGTTGTGACCTGTCGCCTTTGTTCTGTGCACTCCAATGATGTTCAGTAGGCAGTTTGTATATTCTGGGGAGACGTGAGCATCGAATCATCGCACAAACACAGGTTGTAGCGGTCTCCACATTACAGATACTGTTTGAAGGGGTTATATGCACAGACTATACAGCAATTCACAGCAACAACATGACGAGTCGATTCCGCCTAGCACAATAGTCTAAACACATCCTTCTTGAGGTTTCTGGGTGATAAGAACACGCCGATAGGTCGCGGTGCGCTCAAATGCTCGCGCCCAGCTCGAACCAGTTCGAAATCCGACGTCATCTGTTCCAGCAGCTCGAGCTGGGCTCAAGCGAGCGTATGATACACAAGTTCAAGCGGGGTCGCGCCAGCCCGATACGCAACGTAGGCTCGATTCGGTCTCGAACCTGTTCGAACTAGTGATGGGCGAATGATACTGAAGTTCGAGCGGGCTCGCGGCAGCTCGATACTCAACGCAAGCTCGATACTGTATCGAACCTGTTCGAGCTGCCAGGCGACCCCACACATAAAGTATGCGGAGCGCTGACGGCCCAGACGATATTTTCTACAACTTTTGCTCGCGTACAGTATATGTGAACGTATTAGGCTATCAGTGTTTCAAATCCCACTGTCGGCAGCCCTGCTGATGGTCTTCCGTGGTTTCCCATTTGCACACCACGCACATGCTGGGGCTGTACTTTATAAAGGCCACAGCCGCATCCTTCCGCGCCTAGCCCTCTTCTATCCCATTGTCACCATACGACCTATCTGTGTCGGTGCGACGTAAACCAAATTGTACATAACTTAATAATACTGTAATAATATAGGTTATTCACCGCCCCCCATCTCTGATACGTCTTTGGCTTCTGGGAATGATGTAATACTGTCAAGGATATAAACAAATACATGTTCCTGAAACGGAACAAATTAATCGCATATGTTGGCCTACACATACTGTTGCCGCACAATTGTACTAAGGAAGTGTTGTAACCCGTCGCCTTGGTTATGTGCACTCCAATGATGTTCTGTAGGCAGTTTGTATATTCTGGGGAGACACGTGCATCGAATCATCACACAAACACAGGTTGTAACTGTCCCCACATTACAGATACTGTTTGAAGGGGTTATATGCACAAACTATACAGCAGTGCACAGCAACAACATGACGAGTCGATTCCGCCTAGCACAATCTCTAAGGACAGCCTTCTTGAGGTTTCTGGGTGATGAGAACACGCCGATAGCTCGCGGTGTGCTCAAGAGCTCGCGCCAAGCTCGAACCAGTTCGAACTCCAACGTCATCTGTTCCAGCAGCTCGAGCCGGGCTCAAGCGCATTACTAGGAGCGTATGATACACATGTTCGAGAGGGGTCGCACCAGCCCGATACGCAACTTAAGCTCGATACTCTATCGAACCAGTTCGAACTGTCAAGGGACCACACACATAAACTATGCGAAGCGCTGACCACCCAGACGATATTTTATGGAACCAATAGCAACCCACCCCGGCTTCGCCCGAGAAAAGTTATGAATGTGCAAGGAATTCCTGTCAGACGTAATTTAAGAATGGCGAGGTGCACGAGACACAAATCCCCCTTCCGTCCAAACAAAAAGCACTTATAGTGGGCGATGTACCAAAGATAGAGATATGCCCTCCCGGACTTTTGTGTAGAATTTTTCATGCTGAACAATTGTTACACTCGTATTATATTGATATTTTTAACGGTTTGCCAAGCTTAAGCTTAAAAAGCGCACGGACGCCAGGTTCTTTTTTCGACCTTTTCACTGAAATCGTTACTGCTTGGCTCCCTTTGATCATACATAAATTATTTTCTACAGAAATCTTCCTCGAGAATACCTTTACAGAATGGTGAGCGCCGCATCAAAATCCATTCAGTAGTTCTCGAGATTACCCGTGACATCCAAGAATCGGGTACTTTGTTTTGTACTAAGTAGAGATTCTCTTGCGTACGGTGTGAATGAACCTATTTGACTACTACTCTCAGTATATTGATGTGTGTGGAGTGGTGACCATCAGGTGCTCTGTGCAGGGAAAGAGAAATTGTACATAATAATAATATTAATAAGATAATTCCCCCACACCCCATCTCTGATACGCCTATGGCTTCTGGGGAGGATGTAATACTGTCGAGGATAGTAGCAAACATATGTTCCTGCAACGGAACAAATTATTATTATTATTATTATTATTATTATTATTATTATTATTATTATTATTATTATTATTATTATTAATGGTATGGTATGGTACACACTTACATCATATCACGGCTTAATGAAACATTGAAAAGAAAAAGGAGAACAGAGAACAGATAGTCTCATAATTTAACATCTGAATTAAAAATATAGTCCGCTGATGCAGGAGTCACTGAGGTCAAATTAATTAATCAATCGCACCATTGTACTACCATTGTACTAAGGAAGTGTTGTCCTGTGCACTCCAATGATGTTCAGTAGGCAGTTTGTTTATTCTGGGGTGGGGAGACAGTCATGTGCTTCGGATCATCGCACAAACACAGATTGTAGCTATCTCCACATTACAGATACTGTAATACTGTAAGAAACTATACAGCAGTGCACAGCAACAACATGACGAGTCGATTCCGCCTAGCACAATACTCTAAACACAGCCTTCTTGAGGTTTCTGGGTGATAAGAACACGCCGATAGGTCACGGCGCGCACAAAGGCTCGAGCACAGCTCGAACTTGTTCGAACTCTGACGTCATCTGTTCGAGCAGCTCGAGCCGGGCTCAAGCACCATCACTAGAGGTTATGATGAAGACGGCACAGTCCCCGAGCCACGGGAATTAACCCCAAGATATTAAAATCCCTAAAGGCCCGGCCAGGAATCGAACCCGGGACACGGCGGACCAAAGCCTAGCGCGCTAACCATTTAGCCACAGAGGCGGACATTTCACGTGATGAAACGTGTGGATGCAGTAGTGGAGGCAAAGTTGGAGCAAGAAGGCGCGTTGTGGGGGCGATATTTCCCTAGGATAGTGTTTCATTACATTAAATGCCGGTTCGTTTTCCGGGCGAAAGAAATGTCCAGGGGACTGAGATCCAGATCGTCTTCAAAATCTGCGAAAAAAATTATAAAGATCTCTTCTGTTTAGAGGTAAGCTCTATTCTTCTTAGAAATGTATTTTAGTGTGTTCTGGATAGTATTTTAATATGTTCGTATTCCCTTGAAGATTTGTTGCTGTTATTCACAACTTGCTTAGTATTTAGTGCAATACTTCTTTTAATAAACAACTAGCAACCCGCCCCGGCTTCGCCCGGGAACTGTTATGAATGGGCAAGGAATTCCTGTCAGACGTATTTAAGAATGGCGAGGTGCATGAGACATAAATCCCCGTTCCGTCCAAACTAAAAACACTTATATTGGGCAAAGTATCGAAGATAGAGATATGCTCTCCGGGACTTTTTAGGAGAATTTTTCATGCTGAACAATTCTTACACTCATAGTATATTGATATTTTTAACGGTTTTCCCAGCGTAAGCTTAAAAAATGCACGGACTCCAGGTCCTATTTTCGACCTTTTCACTGAAATCTGAAATCGTTACTGCTTGGCTCCCTTTGATCATAAATAAATTATTTTATACAGAAATCTTCCTCGAGATTACCTTTACAGAATGGTGAAAGCCGCACCAAAATCCATCCAGTGGTTCTCAAGATTACCCGTGATATCCAAGAATCGGGGACTTCGTTTTATACGAAGTAGAGGCGAGCCAGACAGGCAAGCAGAGGCCAAGTTACGGTAGTACCACCTAGCGGCGGAAACGGTCAACTACCGGAGTTCCTTCACTTGTTACTTTACACGCCCTGCTATAGGGGTACTCGTACAAAAAAATGTTGGAGGCGGGACGCGCCGTACGTTGCTGCTGAACAGTTTTCCCCTCCATACACTTACCGTTAGTACTACAAATCCACGTAGCACATGGTCCAACTACAGTACAAGGAAGTCCAGTAGCAGCGAGAAAGAGAGAGAGAGACACTTCCCCTTCCTGGCGCACATGGGCGGAAGTAAGACCAGCAGTGGACAGACTAGAGTGATGGGAACGCTTTCCCCTACTCTGGTGCGTATGCGCACTGAAACATTCTTTTGTACGTGGTCACGACAAATTGGATTGAAAAGCTTTATTATTTTACGACATAGATCACTTGCTATTTACAGTACATACTTACGCGCAGAGACATAAACACGTTCAAAACAAAACTTGGGTATTATTTGATTTTTTCTGATAAAAAAATGAGTTCATTGACTTTTATGAGTTCTTGTGCTTCGCAGAATTTCTCGCGAAGTCATTTTCCCGAAGTTATTTTCATTTCGTAGACATGCGACGATACATGACGCCACGGCTTTCTAGATACTTCTGTGTAAATGTCTTTGGAGGCCCATATGTGTTAATTATATTCATGACATTACGGCGGAGTTGGTTTAGATCGTAACTCTGTCGGTGAAATACAGGTAGTACATTGGAACTCGTACGGTATAGAGGTGGATTTGATAAGCTGGAAGAACGGCGGTATAAATTTGGATTCGAAGTAGGTCTTTGTAGAAATGGAAGTGGATTTGACACATTCCGATACATATGTCGAATTAGGGATGTCATATTGGTAGTCGGTAATCTTGCTTCATTTGTTACAGCGTTTTCGTCGAGCCTGTGAAACAGAAAAGTCTTTATTAGTACCGCATATTAGTCCATTCTTTTTTTAAATTAAAATTTCCTCATATGTGTCGCTTACTCTGCATTTCTGGTTATACATGGAACAAAGAAATCAACACATGCAGTACGTAAACGCGCCTCCTCAATGGTAATACACCTCACCATCTCTGTTGTATTTTTCTTCATCCTTTCATGATCGTCACACGCGATTTGGATCTACTGATTACAATAGCTCTCAGTAACTCTTTCCTCGTGTCGGGAACTAGAATTAAGAATCATTGTCCTCGTGACTTTACAGATTGTACCTCCCTAACAACTTGCAAACGTGCATGTAAAGATTTCCTCTCGAATTCATAGGCCAAATAAAACAATTATTGTGTATGAATGTGCGTGTGAATGACTACAGCAAAAAAAAAAACTAATTAATTGTTATTACTGTATATCAAATTTATAGGCCTATTGGTTATTGTTACAAAATGCCAAACAGATAATTGCCGCCCTAATAAGTTTGTTTAGTCTTAGTATGGTTGGTTAAGAATGAGATATGTGTGCCTTATTTGCAATAAGTTGCATTGTGTGCGGTTAAGTGTAAGGTTACGGCCAAGCTTGCGTCTTTGTCGCTGCGTCGGAGACGCCCAATTTTTTTTTTTCTTTTTCCCCACTGGCGACATTTCTCACTAGCCAAGCTAGCCTCCTATTTTAAATGACACTGCGTGAGTAGTGTCATGTGGGGTATTCGAGGAGGCCGTGGTCGAATACAAGGTAATCTCGGCGTTGTAACTATCCTTTTACGGTGCTCAAAAATGTTTCGCATATTGCGATTTAGTGACTTGTTTATTATCATTTTAAATGATTATGTCGACTTTGCTGGGGTCTGGCGTTACGTTACGGTGACGGGACCAAATGTACCGAGAATACACTGAGGTGTGTGACGTCATAGTACTGCTTGAGCTTCCTTCTTCCCCGCGCGCTCCGGTGAGCGTGACGTCATCCAGCCAGCTACCTCCTTTGACCTTAGTTTGCACTTTTTTTTTCTAACGGACTTTGAGTTCACGCAGCATTTGTAGAATTTGTAGCATTTAAAATGATATAAAGTCTAGTCTTTCAGACTGACTATCAGTGTTTTTTTGCTATGTGTATGTAATCACAATATAGGGTAGTCAACATATAAAGAAAAACAACACACGATCTGCTTTGCAAAAGAGACAGAAACACACAACGAATAACAAAAAAATGACAATGTGGGACTGAGCACATAAATGTCCTTTTCATGTTGGAGCATGTCAATACCGTGTATGGCCACCACGAGCTCTAACGGATGCTTGCAGACGACGAGGCATACTGAGCACCAACGAATTCAACGTGGTTTGGGACAGATTATCCCGCTCACGGATAGCAGCTGCAATCAGTTGCTGTTTGTTTGAGGATTGGGACGGTGCAAAATTGCCCTCTTAAGCTCTTTCCATGCATGTTCAATCAGTTCATGTCCGCAGAATAGGCAGGCCACTCCATCCTCTGTATGCCAGTCATCTGAAGGAACTGATTGACCACCTTAGCTCGATGGGCCCTCACCCATTGTGGTAGCGAATCCTGTAAGAACAGGTCCAAGGATGTTGTCTCTGTACACCAGACCAGTCATGTTACCGTGGATAGGAAGTACGTCGACCAAACATGATTCCACCCGAAATCATGACAACCTCCTTGCTGTTGGCGGCGTTCCTGGATGAAGGGCTCGTGCAATCTCTCACCCACACAGAGCATTTAAATTTCGCCGCCATGTTGGATTTGTGTTCATCAGCTATTGTAAGTCCCACAGGTGAAATTATGTTAATAGCCTCTATCAACATACATAATTTCAATTTGATTGCCGTAATAGATTTGTCTAAATATTTCTGATGATCGCCATGGTGGATTGTTCTACATGTAGGCCATAGTCTGTTGTGTACCATTAGATGAAGATTATTGCGTAGGTTCATTATTCAATCGTTCACTTCGATCGCATGATTAGTACACAAAAAATAATAACTGAATTACTTAATTTTATTATTTCGCACGGCCGCCAGCTTACTTTCATGAGAACAATGTGTTTAAATTAGATTTAAATTTAATTGGTATTCTGCCCGAAGGCAGGTCCGAGCCTCCGAAGAGGCTACCCCCAGCCGGAGTTTACTTGCGGTAGGGTGGCCAGGGCCTTTCCGCTCCTCCTTATGTTGGCCAACAGCGCGCAGTGCCTAGAACCGGCATACCATCCAAGTTCCGACTGCGCCCAATGTTGCTTAACTGCGGA
The DNA here is from genome assembly GCA_946902985.2 of Meconema thalassinum. Classification (NCBI taxonomy): domain Eukaryota; kingdom Metazoa; phylum Arthropoda; class Insecta; order Orthoptera; family Tettigoniidae; genus Meconema; species Meconema thalassinum. Next base: position 113,517,239 of record OX336393.1, read on the forward strand.
GTTCACATGGGATCCGGTGTTTCAACACGGCTAGGCCGTTGGCTTAAATTAGATGTCAGTATATTTAATCTTGTAGAGACATGTAGGGTGTTAGATTTCACTGCGCTCGGTTGATTAAATCTCGAGAAAATGCAATTTCAATATTTTAACTTCGATTGGCCGCCATGTTGGTTTTATACAAAACATGTTTTTAAGCGTCACATAGCTAAACGTACCTTAGTACTGTCTATCACCATACAAAGTTTCAGGGTGATATAAGTAACCGTTTCGGATATATGGAATGCCGTGAAATATTTCGCGCGGCCGCCATATTGGATTGGTGAAACGTATTTAAATTTGAAGGGCATGGTCGGGGCTAAACAATATAGTACTATGTCCTTCCGAATTTCATTGGAATCGCTCCAGTCGTTTAGATTTTATTAGGAGGGTGGGGAAGGAGGACAAACCTAATTTTTCATATGATGGAAATAAGGCTAAAACCAGACCTTAAGTGTCTAGAACTTAATCATTTCAAAAGCTTGCAATGATAGAAGTTACAGTAATGAGTCAAAAGGGCTTCACACAGACACATACAGAATTACTAACAAGAAACGCCACACTACAGAAGTGTAGTAGATTAATGGAATTTAAAAAAATATATATAATTGGTTAAAATATTCGACTCGTTACAATGTTTGAATAAAAAATTCTGTAGTTCAATAATTGTAAATACTGTTGTACATAAGTGTTATATACTTATCCACTGAACCTAAATTAGCAGAATCTGGCGATGCTTTCTTGACGAAACTAGTCGTCCAATTTACCTCCCCCTCCCACTATTTGTGTGAGAAGATTTTATTAAGTGTAATTTATTTCAGGCATTAGGAAATTAATTATAGTTACCCGCCCATTCTAATTTGTCACACTTTTCGACTGAAACGCTTCTACGAATATATTACTTCTGCAACACTGGCTTGTAATATTTCCATAAAATAACACCCATATACTGTGTGTGAATCCATTCTACTTGTGGCATAATGTGAGTCCTTTACACTGTTGCTCTTCAGATTCCCTGCCCTACTCATCACAATGTGAGTCGTGACATGAGTTGCCTTACATTTTGTACTCATCATAATCCTGCATTTCAAACAGCGCCCAATAACATGCGTCCGCCACATACAGCATGCCTGCGATGATGCTCAGTTGACCCACACTTTTCACCTGAAAAATAAAGCCAACAATAGTTTATTATTTATCTACAGTTTAGGTACAACGCCCACGTACCAAAATAAAAGTAAAATAGTATAAAATGCTCTTCTATATTAAAATTAATATAATATCGTATGGCCTCGGATGCCGGGTGTAAGCTTTCTTATTTGACACCCAGAGGGTAGCTTGCATGTTTGATATCTAAGCTCCTTGAGCACGTTAGCGCTTTCTAGTAGAGAAATGAGGAACTTTGTGTTGGCGGAAACTCCCGAGATTAATTATGCCATTATGGCCTCGGCCTACTGAATTCAAATGGGTTCTTTGACATGCCAACATCGTATGACATGCGTATCGTATTTTTGCAGCCTTCCAAAAATCACTTACCACGGCCAGGAGCGAACCTGCAATCTTGGGGTTAGTAGACTGACACGATATCCACTCACCCACCGTGGCAAAAAAATAATCCGAAGCAATTGGTAGTTGTTTACCGCATACACATTTCTGTAATTAGGCTCATGCATAAGCCCATATCTTTATGATCATGTACTAAGCCCTAGGCTCATCTTAATTTTAGGGCACACATCATTTTTCAAATATCTTACTTCATTTATGTAGACTGGTTTATTTTTAATAATAATAATAATAATTATTATTATTATTAAATACATGCACTAGTACAGCCATCACAATACCACAGGTTAACACACACACAAATACCCAATTACATGGGGCTATAGGCTATGAGTCGCAGTCCCTATAATAACCAACAACAACAACAACTAATGCTTCTTCTTCTTCTTCTTATTATTATTATTATTACATTCATTTCACCACATACGTGGTACAAATCAACATATCGTGACTGACCAATATATACGCAACTAACAGGAACAGGGATTCTTATATACTCCAGAATAGTTAAGAGTGGCTGTGTAATTTTCAATCTTCCAACCTTGTAGATGTTAATAAATATTTATTTTTGGAGATTAACACTTTTAGTAGTTCACAGCAATACTAGCCACACTTGAATGGGATTGTGTTGCTCCTTGGAGGGTTAGTGTCAGTGTGCCGCGCCTGTTCTTGGTTGACATTATGGGTTTGGAAGTGTTTTGTACAGCTATTTGTCTTATAGATTTGAATTTTGGGATCCGACGATGCTTGCTTGACGAGCGAAACATATCATCCCGTATACTCTCCATTTTCTTGTAATCTGTACTAATAACTTTTAATCAAATGTTTTTTTTTTCAGGTTTCCCAATAATTGGGATTGTACTGGCGTTTACCGACGGAAAAATTACAATATCAATTATAGCAAACCGTAGATGATAGTTGTTGCTTTGAGGGGTGAAATATCGAGTTCATTTTTGAGATGGTTGCCTAAATAAAAACTGATATAAATAAAACAAAGTAATAATAATAATTAACAAAAATGTATGGAACACAAAAATTATAATAAATACAATTTTTTTTTAAAAAGTACAAGTTCTTTGAGTCACATAACACTTGATGACCAAAAGCTGGGGACTGGGTACATGGCGCAGCGGTAACGTTCTCGCCTGCTGTTCTCAAGGTTGCAGGATCAAATCCTGGTGGTCAGTTTGTATTTGAGGGTGCGCAAATGTGAGGGGAGTTGTGTCAATAGATTTACTGTTACGTCTAAGGTCTCCTTCAGGGCAAAAGTTTGGTACTCCAGCGTCTCTAAAGCCGAAGTTGTTAAAGGGACGTTAAACCAATAGCATTATTACAAAAGCTGGGAGGACCTTAAATATGATTGGTTATATTTGGTAGGCCTATGTACCCATGGGAGAACTCTGATACCTTTGCTTGTCACCACTTAAATTTTACCCAGAAATCGATCTTAGATCCTTCCTCATGGGAGCGGTAATATACTGGCGTATATCTTCCCCTTGTCGACTATTTTAGGACCCTATTTTAAGTGAAAATGTTATATCTACCGTTGTATGCTGGGTCTTCACTTACCTGTTGTCTGGCTATCAATGCATACAAGACTGATTGATAGAGTCTTGTGTCATCCCACGAGTTGACCATGACTCTTCCCATGAGCAGGAAGAACAGTCCTCCAATTGCGCTGAATAGACTTGACTGCCCATGGAACAGATCAAATTAAACATTGTATCCAATTGATGTTTCCAAGTGTAAGGGGTGTTTAACAGAAGTGGCTCCACAGGGTATGCAAGGTAGACTAAAACTATCTGAATATTTAGAGAAAGCTTCCTTCATACTTAGTTCAATCTTTTCTCCTTAGGTCTATTTATGAAACTAGGAGTCACTCGGCAGGTTCTTCGGCATTTATGAGTGTCTGGAAGTAGTCGGGTATGGTTTTAGTAGATTCTATATCGTTGAGGCACAGTGGTCCGTCTGCTCTCTGGAGATAAGGTAGGTGTTTGTGGCCCTTACAGTATATACAGTAGGTCTCGAGAGATGTTCCTCCGAAAATTCTCTTCTGCTTGCTTGATCAGTTCATAATTGTCCTTCCTCTTTGCCCTTCTGGTGATGCTGGACGTGGTCTTCCTTTGCGTTATAAAGGTCTATAAAAAGGCTTCATTCTTATGCTGGTCCCATTTGACCCACGCAAGTCGTCTGGCTTCTATAGCCTAATCGCATTCGTTGGACCACCTTGGGTTCTTATTTCCCTTAGATTTACTAGGGATCGTCTCCTGAGCTGCTTCTTTGTAGTGGTATTAATCCTATTGGTATGATAGTTCAGTCTTTCTTGGTAGCTTGTACTGTCCTTTTTAAGTTCAGTAGTATCAATTCTTGGGATCTTCTTGCTCTTCACTGGCATACCTTTGGTCTTTCTTAGCGGCTTCAGGTTCGTCTTAACCAGGGATGATCCGAGTCGATGTGGACTCCCCTTAGCACCTTGACATTCATGATGTCACAGTGGTGTTGTCTGTCTATTGCGATGTGGTCGATCTGGAAGTCACCGAACATGCTGTTTAGGTAGCGCCACGCCATGGCTTTCCTGGGTAGATGTTTGAAGGCCGTGGACATCAAGAGTAGTCCATATTTGGTGCACAGGCTGCTTAAGCGTTCCCCATTCTTGTTGGTTCTTTTATTGTATATGCTAGTATTATCTTTAATTTCTCATAAATTTGGTAGAACTTAGTCTACAAGACGCGGGTTTGACAATCAAGTAGCCTGTAAACCTTGCTGAGATAAAACTAGCCCACCAATATGACACGTATCCAGCAGCACTGCCTTTTGTACTCTGGCAATCAGGTGTTTCATTGGCAGTTCCTCCAAAGCCATTAATAACGTCTTTGAAACAACTCCCGTGGAAGAGATCAACACTGGCAAAATTCTCACACATTTTAGTCCCCATAGTTTCCGTATTTCTTCAGCCAATGGTGCGTACTTGTTTATTTTTGAGCCTGGGTAGGCGTAGTTAGCATATTTTGGCGAAGGGGGACAGCAACGTATATCAAGTCTATTATTATTATGTTATTAATTGTCCTATAAGCATGTTCGTCAGTTGGGATAAGAGTTAACAACTAAAAGATTACTCTCATTCTTTAGTAGTAATAATAAAATATAACGTTTTGAAGCCATTCTTTCAGTGTCGCCTATACAGTACAAACTGTCAGTTGTAGCTCTTCAATTGGTCAACACGAGTTTGCCCAATTACTGGTACAATGCATATAATATATGAATAATACATAAATAACACTCCTGGAAAAAATACATGTATTAGTTATGATCAATACTACAATGTGTTCGTTCAGATTCGATGGATTATCTATCTTGGCTAGATATATTTCTATGGATTCATTTATGTCGAGATCTCTGTCCTTTGCTTCGTGGTGTAGAATTTTAAAGTCGGTTCCCATTTTAGTGAAACGATGGTTGTTATCGTACATGTAGGCTACTGTATATGCGAACACAATGCAGGGGTAGTCAGCTGGCATTTGAGGGTGCGCAAATGTGAGGGAGCTGTGTCAGTAGATTTACTGGCACGTTCAAGATGCCCTCCGGGGCAAAATTCCGGCACCCCGGCGTCTCTAAAAGCCACAGTAGTTAAAAGGGACGTAAATTATTAATACTGCAGGAGTGCCGCGTGATATCCAGCCGCCTCAACGAGCCCACGGCTTCATGTCGAGGGTTGGTTATGAATGGCGCAACTGCCAAAATTGAGCCTTCCTCTGAACCATTCACTCCGTTGTATTGCACATATACCGAAATTATCGTGCCATTCATTGCGATAGTTTGACGTCAACACATAACAAATGATATACAGTGAGCCTTCTCTACAGAACGGAACTTCGCATACGCCTTGTGACGGCCGGGGCACTGTGGCTAGCAGCAGCGTAGCGCTCAACTATTTCAGCACATTTACACTTTTTAACGTTCGAGGGGTGATCAGAATAGAGGTTACAACGCCTGCAGTGAAACGTGTTCATTTTATTTTATGCAACCAACACAGCCAACAGATAGGTTTAAGCTGGGTTTTCCTAGGCGCGGAAGCGGAGAGCGGAGTCGGCTCTCCGCTCGTGAGTCATCAGCTAGCTGAATTGTGTTTTCCTAGACGCGGACTTGTCCTCTGGCGGAGAGCGGAACTGTTGCTCATTTGTATACTAGGAGTGATGAGGTGAGGTCGATATGGACGTGGAATCTAGACTTTTTATTTTATTACACTTGGAAGAGGAGGAGGAAGAGTTACTACTGACTGCATTTAGTGAAGGATCGAAAATGTGCAAGTGACATATTTAAAACGAGTGAAAATGAGGGAGTGTTTAAAATTCGTATAAATAACCATTTAATTGATGACGAAATTAGATTCAAACACTACTTTCGATTGACCAAAAACGAGTTCTATGATCTATACCAAGAAATAAAAGATGTAGAAGAACTGAAATCGCAGGTTTGTAACAGGAAGCAGTAAACCGACACACACTCTTGGTGCACACGCGTTATATTAAACACACAGGGAAACAATTGAATAAAACTACACACAGCTTGTACAGACGTCCAGCCACTCCGCCAGCCGACAGCGGACTCGTTTGCTCTCGGAGCAGAGGAACGCGGAGGAGCGAGTTCCGCTCGTCAAGCGGCGGTCTGCTCCGCTTCTAGGTAAACAGTAGCATTAAAATTACATATGACCAGAGGAGAGCCTACTCCGCTCTCCGCGTTCCGCTCTCCGCTTCCGCGCCTAGGAAAACCCAGCTTAAGACATAGTCTCCATGTCGGTTTAGGGACTTGTTGCCTCGTGGAATGAGTTTGAATATTCCCTCATGGTAAAATCCTGTCCTTGCGTGTTCAGCCACGAAGTGTTTCACATCATCGTCTGAAGCGATATATTCATCGACCTGCTAGGTGCTCCTTCAAGTGAGGACACAGGTGAAAGTCGCTTCGAGCGAGGTCCGGGCTGAAGGGAGGGTGATCATTGACGTCCCAGCGAAACCGCTTCAACAAGTGGTGGTCTTCGGTACTGTATGAGGTGTCGCGCGTTGTCATGAAGGAGGATGACGCCCTCGCCTCGGTGAGAAGTCCTAACCGCGTTACATGTTTCACCCACACAAATCTAATAACTGAGTGGATCTCTTCGCGAGACCAGTTTTCCAAATGAGTCGCCATTAATTGTTTATCTACAACTAGCGCTGTAGATGCTGGGTGGCTGTAACTCTGCACAGTTACCAACTGCATGTATTCGAATTACCCCACACGACTAATTTCTCTATAACAAACGAAACTCTTGGAATATCGGCCTTGCCCTTGTATTTAGTAATCATAATTACTTACATGAATTTCAGAGTAGTTGCTGGAAATGCTGTCTAAACACACATTGCACCAACGTAGGAAGTTTTGGTGCACTCGCTGCAATTCATCCTCACTGATATTCCGTATCAGTGTAGTTATTCCGTTCTCGAGAGCCTCCAGAACAGAGTACGCGGATTGTTTCTGTATAACCCCCCCCCCCCCCGGCTAAGTAAAAATCGCACGGCGCTGAATCTTAGGAAACATTTACTGGCGGACTTCCACTAGGAAAATTCGATGTATTGTTCCATACATAACCATGTTCACGGGATACGAGATAGCCTACAGTTCTTCACCACAGTCGTAATTATCTCAACTAAGGTATGACAACATTCGGGGCTTCCTGACCAGCTCTTGAGCAAATGCTAGTCAACTAGCGGTGACTTGATGCTCTTAGTTAGTTATTCTTATTTTAAGGGGCGGAACTACGAGGTCATCTGCCCCTTAACTCGATGCTCTCCCCCTGTCACTCGGGTCGGCGAAATTCCGTTCTATAGGGATATACATCTTATCCGGGATAGATTTGAGCCAACAGACAGGAAGCTTACTTTATTTATAGAGGTGACGCGGACTCACCTGGCAGGGTGGCAGCTTTTGACCCAATGCGTGGCTAAAGATGAGGACCGTGTTGATGAGGACGAAAGCTCCATATACGATGCAGCTTAACCCTATTGTTGGTCTGTGTGGCAAGGCCCCATTTTTCATGGCATCCAGAATAAGTCCGAGGCAAATGCTAGTCAACACCTGGGCAAACAAAGTAATTATAAGGCTGTGACTTAAAATGTAACCGGGCTAAGCCCTGATAATGATGGGATATATTATTATTAATTTATTATTATAATAATTATTATTTTTATCATTATTATTATTATTATTATTATTATTATTATTATAATAAATTACAAAAATCAATAGAATCACCTGGAACAGATACAACAAAAATTCAATATCTCGGAACGCAAAATCTATAATAATAATTTTAAAAAAACTTTTTTCGGCTTTTCCCAATTAATTGGGGTCGCCGGAGCCAACCAGGCTCATTTTGGTTTTGGCCGGGGATTTAAGGCTGGATGCCCTTCCTGACGCCACGTAATTTTTCAGGTGAAAATTCCACCCCGCTGTCACCGGGATACGAACCCCGGCCGTCCGGGTGAAAGACGAGCAGCTAAGCCTCTGCGCCATCACGCTCCCCAATATATAATAATAATAATAATAATAGTAATATCGTACGGCCTCGGGAGCCGGGTGCAAGCTTTGTTATTTGACGCCCAGAGGGCAGCTTGCATGTCGAATTTTGTCGTTCTTTGGAGCGCTAGATATCTAAGCTCCTTGGCGCTATAGCGCTTTCTAGTAGAAACATGAGGAACTTAGTGTTGACGGAAAATCCCGATATTGCCATTATAAACACGGCCTATTGAATTCAAATGGGTTCTTTAACATGCCAACAACGCATGGCATGCGTGTCGTGATTTTTTCGCCTTTCAAAAATCACTTACCACGACCAGGAGCGAACCTGCAAGTTTGGGGTTGGTAGTCCGACACGATAACCACTCACCCACCGTGGCAAGCTAATGCAAAATTACAACACTAAAGCACGGTAATTCAACGTGAAGCATTATACGCTAATCATTGGAGGCAGATCACTAACTTAAGATTTAGAAAAACAAGAAAGGAAAATCCCCAGGAAAATCGTTGGCCCAGTGTCCATAGAGGGAGTGTGGAGGTCTCGTGAGTTGTACCAACATTTCGAGAAAATATCACACACTATTAAATAAGGATGATTAAAATTATATGGACTTATTCAGAGAATGGACAGTGAAAGACTAACTAAAATGGTATTTAATCATGCCCCCTCATTAAAAGCCAAGAATAACTTGCTAATAAAAATGGAAAATGGCCTCAAAGAAATCAAGGTAACAGACGAAATTTTATGGGGCAAGCCTAGATTCAGATCGTCGATGAACATAATTTTGCTGCAAACCCCCGGATGAGAGATGGATAGCAGAAAGGAAAGGGAGAAAAATCATAGTGAATGAAGAGATTTAGGGAAGAGAAGAAGGCTAATTCAAATTCATCTGTGATGTAGGTTCAATCGTGCTCCTAAGTTCAGACTCCAGAGGTTTCCGAGATAAAGAGAAAATACGTCTTCATAATGGTCTCTTCAGAGGAAAGAAAGGAGGAGATGAGCCTCCCAATGAAGCTCTATTGGCAGAAAAGATAACCCAAGATACCGTAGTTGTTACTCATTGGCCCATAGTAGCCCAGATCGAACATAATAATAATAATAATAATAATAATAATAATAATAATAATAATAATCTTTACTATAATATAATAAAGCTGAAGAGTTTGTGTGTTTATGTGTTTAAACGCACTAATCTCTGGAACTACCAGTCCGATTCGAAAAATTCTTTTTTTGTATGATAACCTGATTCAAGAGGAATAGTTTAGGCTATGTAGCATTAAGCTACACCTCTCAGGTGACCTTCAAGATTGATTTTTGTTTAGTAAGTCGGTAGAACAGGTGCTCCCGAACAGCTCTATCCGCATGCGCTGGCGTTATGGTTAGAGATACGTACACCGTTTCTCCTATCTGAACCAAAATTTGTATACTTACCCTTTGGAACCCTGATGGTAACACTGTCTACGTGAAATTTATGACAGACCAGTCCATTCCCTGCATTTAGGCCCTTTGGTTCAAAGCTACACCTTTTCCCCGATCTGAACCAAAATGTGTATACTTACCTTTTGGAACCCTGCGAGTAACACTCTTTACAAGAAATTTCGGACAGACCACTCCATTCCTTGCAATTAGGCCCTTTGGCACAAATCTACACTGTTTCACCGATCAGAACCAACATTTGTATACTTACCCTTTGGAACCCTACGAGTAACACAGTTTGCATGAAATTTCGGACAGAACATTCCATTCCCTGCATTTAGGCCCTCTGACACAAATCTACACCGTTTCACCGATCTGAACCAAAATTTGTATACTTACTCTTTGGAACCCTGCGAGTAACACTGCCTACATGAAATTTATGACAGACCAGTCCATTCCCTGCATTTAGGCCCTTTGGCACAAATCTACACACTTTCACCAATCTGAACCAAAAGTTGTATACTTAACCCTTGAAACGTTTTGCTAGCCCCTAACTGTTGGGTGATAAATGTAACTGTTTACCTTTGCCTAAGCTATGTTGTTTTAATGGGCGCCAAGACCTCAATGCAATGTTGAAATCTAAATTTGTATTTAACAACGTCTAGCTCTGGCAGAACACCTTCAAGACTCTATTCACTCAGATCGTGGTATGATTTGATCATTAACCCAACAAACAATTGTATCAGGAGAAGGAATTGGTCTATATCTAATGCTACCTACTGAAAGCAAAGATTGCATTGTAAAAGAAATGAATTTATTATATAAAACAAGTATAGCAAAATTAATAATAATAATAAGTATAACATTTAAATTGGAGCGTTGTGATTCGAATATAACCGATAGAAAATTACGTGAAAACGGAGTTTGATAAATTGATTTTACTCTTATTTCCAAGCTATGAAGTTACTGAAATATGAAATGTAAAACAAAGAAAAATGAGAGATTGCGTATTTCTGCGTCATTTGCGCTTACCATTGGAAATTGCCAAGGCATTTCCCTCGTACTTGCTGATGCTGTGTGCTTCCCACAGTCTCCTGGACGTCGTCATCTCCGTCGAAATTTGATGATATTCTGGTAGATTAGATAATTCTATGGTCCGTACCTCGGACCCAAACACTCGTATAACCACACTGGTTAAGTTTTACAAAAGTTAGTCCTCCAATCCACGGAACATCGGAGCGACTCCCCGCGTATAACCACACTCGGCAAGAACTATACAGATTGTCCTTAACTCCACCGAACATCGGAGCCACTCGCACGCGCACCCATACTCGTCAAGTATTTCACAGATTGTCCTCGTTTCACGGCGCGTCGAACGATATATGCACCCGTCGGCTCTCCCACTCTTCAGTCCCAACTAGCTTACGTCGTCTCCACTGATTGGCTGACCCACCACGCGATCTTCCCCTCCTCTGGTTCATTACACACGGCGCGCGAATCAAGAAGTCGATTTCCGTTCCAACAATTCGCCTTTTCTTGACGATGCGAACCCGCTTGCGTAATACTTCCCGACAGGATTAAGCTTGTATTTGAATTTCCAGTGAGTCACGTCTCTCGATATACCCTAACTGACGAAACTCCGTAAATTTCCGTAATCAGATAATTTTCTATGATATTGTCGTTCGTAATAATTTGCTTGATAGCGTTTTCTAAGACATAGAAAACCTATCTGTATGCTTATAATTTTTATAAAATGCTCCGAAAATATCTTAATAATAATTATAATAAATTAATAATAATAATAAATTAACATGAAAAATTCTCTTGGCTGAACAATTTGCCGCGTAAATAAATATAGAATGGCTTCCTACTGACTTATGCCAGTTGCATAAAAAAAACTCGAAAAACACGTTACATATTCGCCTCGGATCATCGGATCATTTACCGTGACGACGGTCCATTATCCGATTATCCCAGACACGTTAATAAACCCCATCCAAAATACATATTACATAAATGAGATCACCCTAAATTACAGATATATACACTCATAATTTTTCTTCACGCACTTTGCGTCAAAGTTTGTTGTCACTATGGATTGCACTTTGCAACCAGTCCAATGTTTTACATATTGAATAGTGTTCCACGGATATTTCCGCCTCTCAAATTTCTCTATGTTGGAGAAATAGACATAATTAATGTGTGAGCACTATGTATTTATGATGTCATATCACACGCATTGAAGGTGTTCTGATATATTTATATCTCCATAGAACTTCCTAATTTCACTGGAGGTCCCTTCCTTATGGTGAAATTTAATCTCACTTATCACTGAGCACACGATCACACTATTGTGGCAGCGCCTCGTGACCATAATACTTAATCTCTCTTTAAAGTAGATTAAATTAATATTGACTTCTGAAAAAAAAATACAGTAAATGCGCATTACATATAACACCAAATATTTCTGTGCCGTAATCGCCCTGTCTTGTTAAGTTCCCGTAGACCATATTCTACTTAATACTAGTTCTCAACACAGACCATTTCTCCTCACACAAATAATACCATTGTACAAATTATCTTAAATTACACACTTACAAATCTTACATGGCGAGGCCGTAAACAGAAATCACGTGTGCTGATATGTATGAGTTTCATGAAGGACTGTCTCGCATTCTGATGGCCCATCTTTTGCCTCGTGGACGCCTTAAGCAAAAATACCCTGTTCAAGCGCTCACCCATCTCTAGGAGGCAAATGGGAATTCACCAGCGCTACCAAATTCTGGCCTTGGTGTAACGAGACATTTTAGTGCTCAAGAGCATCCGACAATCCCGTCATATTTCCCTGTACCTTAAAAACTCTCATTTACTTACATACTACCCCCCTGTGTGACTTCTGATACGCCTGCCTGGAAGTCCACATCTTCCACGCACCAAATACCACACTCATTTGATAGGCTGGCTCGCCAGCTAAACACACTCACTTTATGACACATATTTTCGTAGACTATGTATATTATACGTCCCGTATAATCTGTTTCCCTCACTATTCTCCAGCACATATGCTGTTTTCCCAATACGTTTGGAAACTATAAATGGTTCTGCGTCACCTGCTTCCAACCTTGCCAGTGGCTCCCTTAAATGAACGTCATCACGTTGCACTACCTACCTATTTCTCAGTGTCTGTAACGATGCCCTGTTGCTACTGTCCACACATGCTAACCCTACCTTCCTATGGTGTCACACCTCTACTCGACACTCTATGACCTAAAAATGTCACTTCTGACTGACAGATTGATGACTTAGACAGCTTCAAAGTGAACCCTGCCTGATCTAACTTCTGAAAAACTATATCTAAATGACGTAGATGCTCCTCAAAACTGCGTGAACTAATTACCATATCATCTATGTAAATGGTTACAAACTCTCCTGTGTCATCCCCTAATGCGATGTTTAAAGCCCTAATTAAAGCTGCTGAACTACTCTTTAACCCATAAGGTGTTCTACAAAATTGATAAAGGTTATATTTATGACTAAAAGCTGTAAATGGTCTATCTTCGTACATAAGTGGCACTTGCCAAAAACTGGAACTCAAATCTACACAAGTGAAATACTTCTTCCCCTCAAATGTTTGCATTAATTCCTCTATTGACATAGATTTCAGCTGATCTGAACTAATTCTACTGTTAACCAAACGAGCGTCTAAACAAATACGAACAGTGCCGTCGGTCTTGGGTACCGTGATCAAAGAATTAACATATGGACTGTTCGAGTGCTCAATAATCCCATCTTCAAGCATCTGGTTAATTTGTGCCTAAACTGCACTCTGATAAGCGAAAGGTACAGGATATCTATGTCCTGTGAATACTGACCTATCAATAACGTTCAATGAATGGGTATAGCAATTGGCCATACCAATGCGATCCTCAAAAACTCTCCTATTACACCATAACACATCATAGAGCCGAACACACTGTTCATCCTCTATATTTCCCTGAAATGCAGCCTCACGTAACGAGTCCTCTAGACTACCGTTCGTAATCACACTGCCCACAAAACATGGAGAACCCCGCTCTACGGCTGGCGATATCTCATTTAAAGTACAAATCACACCTACAATACTACTTCTCTGAATTTGGTCATTGAACGCTACTTCTACTTCAGAATCTCCCCATTTAAATTTCAAACTCCCTACATCATAACATAAGTTACCAGACACTCTACTTAGCCACTCTGAACCCAGGATAGCACTGAATACTAAATTTGGAATTACAAGGCAAATCTGCTTCTCTACATGATTATTAATTTTAATGTCTACTAAAACTTGCTTAGAAATTACTTTAGACCTCTTCCCAACAGCTGTAATAACAAAAGTGCTTTTAATTGGCATCTCCTCAAAATTTACTCCAGTTCCTTTCATTTTATCATAAAATGCACTACTTATGCAACTCTTCATACAACCACTATCAATTAAAACATCTGTGTACGCCTCGGACACGTTAAATTTAACTATGGGGCTCTTACTAACCACTTCCTGAATAATACCTTCATCATTTAGTTCATGTAATAATTCATTTCTTACATTTAGGTCATAGGGTTCCTGTATAATTGTATGGACAGGGCATGCTACAGACTGAGATTCTGACCTTACTTCGCAGCCTGGTTCGCGTTTAAAGAACCGCTACAGCTGGCCGTAGTACTACTAACTACTAAACTGGTCTGGTTGTTCTGGGCTGTGTTGTCATTGTTTGGCTGTATATTTCTACCACTAGGCTGTCCTCTTCCTTGACCCCTATTCTGGTTGTAATTATTGTTATTATAATTTCTCCCTTGATTTCCCCTGAAATCATTGTTTCTCCCTTGATTTCCCCTGTAATCATTGTTCCTCCCTTGATACTGATTACCATAGCCATTTCCTCTGTTCTGATTTAGCTGATTACTATTATTTCTATTTTGAGCGTTGGCCCCTTCGCCACCGTTCCCTTGAACTTCCTGATGCCTGGCTTCGTTAGGTCTATTATTATTATTACCCTGGTTCCTATTGAAATTGTCCTCATAACCCCCTCTCCCTAGTGCATCAAATGTGCTTAACAAATTTTCTACTTGTGATATTGTCTTTACATTCTGGATACAAGCAGCCTCCTTGATCCTATAGGGAAAGTGCCTAAGTAGCAACCTCAGCACATCACTTTCCTCCTTCAAGCCATCCAGATATTTACACACTAATACCTGCCCTAAAAAGTATTCGGTCATGGTGGAGCTTCCTTTAGGGTTATATTTACCACACACTACTCCCTCACGATGCTGCGACTGAATAACCTCATTCCAGAACTTTTCAGAGAATTTCATTTTAAAATCATTGATATAAGTAAACTTGTCTGTGTAGACAGCAAACCAATTCCTCGTTTCCCCCACAAACACTTGTTCTAAAATTTCAACTACCTGGCACCACTCAATACTACCA
The DNA here is from genome assembly GCA_946902985.2 of Meconema thalassinum. Taxonomy (NCBI): domain Eukaryota; kingdom Metazoa; phylum Arthropoda; class Insecta; order Orthoptera; family Tettigoniidae; genus Meconema; species Meconema thalassinum. Next base: position 113,532,268 of record OX336393.1, read on the forward strand.
TTTTCCAACCTTTCCCCGAATTTATTTTCTATAGTGTTCATGAACTCCATTGGGCACCCCTGTCGATTGCTGAACTTACCCAGTTCTACCTCCCTGTGTGTGCTATTCACAAAAACTGGCCTATTCTGACTATTTTCTTGCCTGATCCTAGCTTTTAATTTTAACTCTAATTCGGCGATTTTCTCCTCAGCCTTCCTCTCAATACTGTTTACTGTTAATTTAATGTTTCCTTCTGATTCTTCTACTTTATCATATAGCTTTGCTTGTTTCTCCTCAATCTTGCTAATGCTCTCTCTATTACTCTCTCTTAAATCATTTACTTCTGCAACTATTTGCGAGTGGACTTTCTCAATTCTACCCCCCAGCTGTTCCTTAACCTCTTTAGTTGCTACCTGAATTTTGTCAATTTCTCCCCCCCAATTGCTTTTTGACCTGCTGTGTTTCCAGTTGCACTAGTTCTTTTAAATTTTCAGCCTGTGTACTGATTCTAATTTCCAACTCCTCCTGTACTTTTCCTAATTTTCTGTCTACATCTGCAATAATCTCTTTAGCCTTTTCTTCCATCACCCCCCTGATCTCACCTCTAATCAGTTCGAATTTGTCACTCATTTCCCTACTGTTTTGTTCTAATTTAGCATTTAAAGTTTCAGTACTCTCTCTATTTTCCTTACTGTTTTGTTCTAATCTGGCGTTTAAAGTTTCATTACTCTCTCTATTTTCCCTACTGTTTTGTTTTAATTTCGCATTTAAGGCATCTGTACTTTCTTTATTTTCCCTTCTGTTTTGTTCTAATTTAGCGTTGTTTTGTTCCAGTTTTGCGTTTAAAGCGTCTGTACTTTCTTTATTTTCCCTACTGTTTTGTTCTAATTTTGCATTTAAGGCATCACTACTAACTTTGTTCTGATACATGAACTCGAGAAGTAAAGTTTTTAATTCTGGTTGGCCACCTACACTCCCTGTTTCAGTATCGGGATTTACCTCCGCTACCCCGGTACTACCATCACTCGACATACTGCTCGTATCATCACTCTCCAGTTGATGACCACTACGTAACCTCATCTGTCTTTCTTTCTCATCCCCCATAATGATATACACTGATACAGACAAATAACCCCCAAAATACAGGCACAGAAATATATACCCTTCTCCTTCCACAAATGTTATTAGGTTTTCATCCCCACGTTGGGCGCCAAATGAAACGTTTTGCTAGCCCCTAACTGTTGGGTGATAAATGTAACTGTTTACCTTTGCCTAAGCTATGTTGTTTTAATGGGCGCCAAGACCTCAATGCAATGTTGAAATCTAAATTTGTATTTAACAACGTCTAGCTCTGGCAGAACACCTTCAAGACTCTATTCACTCAGATCGTGGTATGATTTGATCATTAACCCAACAAACAATTGTATCAGGAGAAGGAATTGGTCTATATCTAATGCTACCTACTGAAAGCAAAGATTGCATTGTAAAAGAAATGAATTTATTATATAAAACAAGTATAGCAAAATTAATAATAATAATAAGTATAACATTTAAATTGGAGCGTTGTGATTCGAATATAACCGATAGAAAATTACGTGAAAACGGAGTTTGATAAATTGATTTTACTCATATTTCCAAGCTATGAAGTTACTGAAATATGAAATGTAAAACAAAGAAAAATGAGAGATTGCGTATTTCTGCGTCATTTGCGCTTACCATTGGAAATTGCCAAGGCATTTCCCTCGTACTTGCTGATGCTGTGTGCTTCCCACAGTCTCCTGGACGTCGTCATCTCCGTCGAAATTTGATGATATTCTGGTAGATTAGATAATTCTATGGTCCGTACCTCGGACCCAAACACTCGTATAACCACACTGGTTAAGTTTTACAAAAGTTAGTCCTCCAATCCACGGAACATCGGAGCGACTCCCCGCGTATAACCACACTCGGCAAGAACTATACAGATTGTCCTTAACTCCACCGAACATCGGAGCCACTCGCACGCGCACCCATACTCGTCAAGTATTTCACAGATTGTCCTCGTTTCACGGCGCGTTGAACGATATATGCACCCGTCGGCTCTCCCACTCTTCAGTCCCAACTAGCTTACGTCGTCTCCACTGATTGGCTGACCCACCACGCGATCTTCCCCTCCTCTGGTTCATTACACACGGCGCGCGAATCAAGAAGTCGATTTCCGTTCCAACAATTCGCCTTTTCTTGACGATGCGAACCCGCTTGCGTAATACTTCCCGACAGGATTAAGCTTGTATTTGAATTCCCAGTGAGTCACGTCTCTCGATATACCCTAACTGACGAAACTCCGTAAATTTCCGTAATCAGATAATTTTCTATGATATTGTCGTTCGTAATAATTTGCTTGATAGCGTTTTCTAAGACATAGAAAACCTATCTGTATGCTTATAATTTTTATAAAATGCTCCGAAACTATCTTAATAATAATTATAATAAATTAATAATAATAATAAATTAACATGAAAAATTCTCTTGGCTGAACAATTTGCCGCGTAAATAAATATAGAATGGCTTCCTACTGACTTATGCCAGTTGCATAAAAAAAACTCGAAAAACACGTTACACCCTTTGGAATCCTACGAGTAACACTGTTTACATGCAATTTCGGACAGACCACTCCATTCCCTGCATTTAGGCCCTTTGGCACACATCTATACCGTTTCACCGATCTGAACGGCAATTTGTGTACTTACCCTTTGGAACCCTGCGAGTAACACTGACTGCATGGAATTTTGGACAGACCCCTCCATTCCCTGCATTTAGACCCTTTGGTACACATCTACACCGTTTCACCGATCTGAACGGCAATTTGTATACTTACCCTTTGGAACCCTGCGAGTAACACTGACTGCATGACATTTTGGACAGACCCCTCCATTCCCTGCATTTAGGCCCTTCATCACAAATCTACACCGTTTCTCTTAATTGCACCAAATTTTACATACACTTTGAAATCCTGCTGGTAACACTGTTCACTTGATATTTTGGGCAACGCTCCCCATTCCCTACATTTAGAATAACAGACAAAATGAACTTGAAAACCACGTATTAAGGCCCTAGAACCATTCATGTCCGTAGTAGTGTAACTGTAAGCAGTATTTTAATAAGTCTGTTGTTAACGGGCAGTTCTTGACTGCGGTGACATCTGGTAGCTAATTTCTGAACTAGTAGTCGTTGACGATGGCGTTTGGCGGCAAAAGTAGGAACTACTTGAAAATTGATCGTCTGCAGTCCTTACTTGAATTAAAACAGATACACACACTAATACAGTCATCACAATTAACACCGGTTATCAGACAGATTCTACACACACCCAAAGTACACGGGACTATATGACCGCATTGTCGCAGCCCCTAAACTTAAGAACCAACCAACCAACCAACCAACCAACCAACCAACGGGCAGTTCTGGCTGCATCACGTCGCCCCTACCAGTGTTCTGGTGCAGAATTGCGAAAATAGTTGCATCTTGCGCTGTTTATAAATTGCAGTCACGGGGGGGGGGGGGGGTAATTAGTACAAAAAGATTTCTTAGGCCCCTTTAAACAGTTATCATGAAAATATCATGCCTCTGTATAAGTGCAATGGTGTTGGTGCAGTACATTGAGGTTATCAGCTGCAGTTGGTGCTTTCAAATTTACCTTCATTTATTCTGAAACGTATCGTTAAGTGCTTTGTGGCGATAAATGATACTATTGCTACCTCAGTAGCTCGGGACGGTCGACGTTTGCCAAAGAGTTCTGATTATTTTCCTACGGCGCTATGCGACAAAAGACGACACTATTGGTCTCTACATTTCTAACAGCCAATGAGATATAGGCCCTAGGCAGTGTCTTTTGTTTCACTTACTGTTCTTTCTCCTTTTTTTTTTTTTGTAAATTTGTTTGTAAATTACATGTGTCAGTGCTATAGTTAGTAAATAGCTGTTTCCCTATTCATAATTATCATTACGGGAAATTGACCTGAATGTTACGTCCATTATACTGTACTACTTATCACCCCCACAACCACAACCACCACCACCACGACCACCACATTTTTTTTTTTTTTTTTTTTAATATTGGTTTCTGTTAGTTAAGTATCATGTGCCAGTTCTGTAGTAGTATTCATTATCATCCATAAAACAAATAAATCCACTGGGCGAAGCCGGGCACTACTGCTAGTACAATAATAATACCTTAGCAACTTTAGAGCTTGAGCCATTTAGGCGACCTACTCACCAATTTTGACGTTCCTCGTGCAATGCTATCTAACAGAGAAACGTAAGCTCCATTGGCAAATCCTGTTCCGGGATGTGGAGGACAAAAGGGTAGCAGAACATGACGTCTGCCGTCAGAACTCATAATTGACTGTCGATGACTCTGATAGATATGCTGTTGTTTTTAATAAAGAATGAAGAGGTTGAGTTGTTTCAATACGTAATTTGTACGATAATATTAAGTCAGAGAGGAGAACGAAGATTTTGTCTGGACTGAAGATAAAAAGCCGAAGGCGGCTATTTCCCTGCCCTTGGCTAATGTGAATGCTGGTGCCAAGCGAGGGTCATGTACTCCTAGGAGCGATATAGAAGCGATGTTGGCCTGACCTTGAGATGGCGCCCGGGTGTTGCTTTTCTACTTAGCTTGTCAAATACGTTTTATTATTATTATTATTATTGTTGTTGTAATTGTAATTGTTATTAGTTAGGTTGGTTGGTTCTTAGGTATATGGACTGCGACAACGCGGTCATGTAGCCCCGTGTACTTTGGGTGGGTGTAGAATCTGTCTGATAACCGGTGTTAAATGTGATGACTGTGTGTTATCTGTTTTTTAATTTAAGTACAGACTGCAACTTAGAATTTTTCAAATAGTTCCTACTTTTGCCGCCAAGCGCCACCGTCAACGACTACTATGCCAAGTTCAGAACTTAGCTACTAGACGCCACCGCAGTCGGCTCTTGGCAACGAACATAGAAACCTAAGAGCGTTGTTTACATTCTTAACCTATCCAATTTAGCTTCACACAGGTGTAATTAGTGGAAGGTTCTTTAACATGCCATAAGTCTATGATATGGGACCGCCGGCTTTACTTCCCTCCGAAGGAAGGCATACTGAGCGATTTTTAACGCTCTTAAAAAAATCCGACGGCTTCGGCCGGGTTTGAACCCGCTATCTTGGGCATAGAAGCTCATCATGCTACCGACTACGCCACCGAAGCCGCTTGTTATTAGTTAGCTATTGCTATTTTAAGTGGTGGAACAGCGAGGTCATCTACCCCTCTTAACACAGGTTAAATTATAGTCTACAAATGTACAATATATTAAAATTTTGAGGTGGATGCCTAGTTACGAAAAAAATAAGACCCAAAAATAATAAAGCAAAAAAAACCCTAATAATTATAATAATAAACAAAACAAAATTACAGACAACAAAAATTCAGAATTTAAAAAAAAGTTTGAGTAAACGTACACTGGAAAATTTAGATTGCTGGCCCTAACCCACTCTCACTTTAAAGCGGATGACGAGATCAGCAGCCACCACGTCATCGGCTAATCTATTATATAAAACTAAGTGTCCTGACTGACTGACTGACTGACTGACTGACTGACTCATCATCGCCCAGCCCAAACTATTAAAGATAGAAACATGAAATTTTGGGGATATGTTCGTTGTAAGTCGAAAACGCCCACTAAGGAAGGATTTTTGGATATTCAGGTTCTAAAGGGGTGTTAAGGGGGTACACCTGCATTTCATTGAATAACAATATCTCCGGATTGGTTTCATTGGGGGATTTGATACTCGGCATATAAACTCATCATTAAAAATAAGAAGATATGTGTCTGAGGGTTTTTCGATTTGGTGAATATTTTGAGGTGAAAGGGGTGAAAAGTGGGGGTCGAAGGATTCCTAACAGAGCGTGTATCCCTTAAACGACATAGGCGAGAAATTTTAAACTCAGCGGAAAAAATCAGCTTAAAAATAAGTAAATAGGTGTTTGACCGTTTTTTCATAAATCCAATTTAAGGGGCCCATGGGGAGGGGTGAAATTCTGGGGGAAAAAAACAGGAAAGAGAATGTCCTAACTGATTGACAGACTGACTCACTCATCAAACTCAGGGGAAGAAATGCTTAAAAAAAAAAATAGATGTTCGACAGTTTTTTTTCATAAATCCAATTTAAGGGGTTCATGGGGAGGGTTGAAATTTGGAAAAAACAAAATTGAAAGAAAATATCCTGACTCACTCACTCACCATTGCCCAGCCAAAATTATTGAAGTTAGAAACATGACATTTTGGGGACATGTTCATTGTAAGTCAATACCGTCCACTAAGGGAGGATTTCCGGATATTCAGGTTTTAAAGGGGTTAAACTTGCATTTAATTGTATAACAATATCTCCCGATTGGTTTCATTGGGGGATGTGATACTCGGCATATAAACTCATCATTAAAAATAAGATGACACTTTTCTGAGAGTTTTTCGATATGGTGTACATTATGAGGTGAAAGGGGTAAATTGGGGGTTGAAGGAATCCTAACGGAGCGTGTATGCCTTAAACGACATAGGCGAGGAGTTTGAAATTCAGCGGAAAAAATCAGCTTAAAAAAAGAGTAAATAGGTGTTCGACTGTCTTTCTTCATACTTCCAATTTAAGGGGCACATGGGGATTTGTGAAATTCTGGGGGAGAAAAATGGAAAGAAATTGTCCTAACTGATTGACTAACTCACTCACTCTTCAAACTCAGGGGAAAAAAACTGCTTAAAAATAAGTAAATAAGTGTTCGACAGTTTTTGTTTTCATAAATAAAATTTAAGGTGTTCATGTGGAAGGGTGAAATTCTAAAAAAAAAAATTCAAAGAAAATGTCCTGACTCACCCACTCACTCATCATCGCCCAGAAAAAAATATTGAAGTTAGAAACATTATATTTTGGGGATATGTTCGTTGTATGTCAAAACCGTACACTAAGGGAGGATTTTGGGATATTCAGGTTCTAAAGGGGTCTTAAGGGGGTTAAACCTGATTTTCATTGAATAACAATATCTCAAGAGTGGTTTCATTTGTGGATATGATACTCAGCATATAAACTAATCATTAAAAATAAGCAGACCTGTGTCTAAGGATTTTTGATGTGGTGTATATTATAGGATGAAAGGGATGACAAGTGAGGGTTGAAGGATTCGTAACGGAGCGTGTATCTCTTAAACGACATAGGTGAGAAGTTTGAAACTCAGCGGAAAAATATCAACTTAATTAATAAGTAAATCGGTGTTCGATTGTTTTTTCACAAATTCAATATAAGGGGCCAATGGGGTGGGGTGAAATTCTGGAAAAGAAAAGGAGGGAAAGTGTCCTAACTGACTGTCAAACTCACTCAATCATCAAACTCAGGGGGAAAAGACAGCTTAAAAATAAGTTAATAGGTGTTCGAGCGTTTTTTCATAGATCCAAATTAAGCGGCCCATTGGGAGGAGTGAAATTCTGGTAAAGAATATGTCCTGACTGACTCACTCACTCATCATCGTCCAGCGAAAACTATTGAAGTTGAAAACATGAAATGTTGGGAATATGTTCGCTGTATGTCGAAAACGTCAACTAAGGATGGATTTTTGTTTATTCGGGTTCTAAAGAGGTGTTAAGGGGGTAAACGTGCATTTCATTGAATAACTATATCTCATGAGTTGTTTCCTTGGGGATATGATATTCGGCATATAAACTAATCATTAAAAATAAGCAGACATATGTCGAAGGGTTTATCGATATGGTGTATATTATCAGGTGAAAGGGGTGAAAATTAGGGGTTGAAGGATTCTTAACGGAGTGTGTATCTCTTAAAAGACAAGAGGCAAAAAGTGTAAAACTCAGGGGGAAATATCAGCTTGAAAAATAAGTAAATAGGTGTACGATCGTGTTTTCATAAATCCAATTTAAGGGGCCAATGGGGAGGGGTGAAGTTCTGAGAAAGAAGTCCACTAAGGAAGGATTTTTGGATATACACTCATCATCCCCCAGCCAAACCTATAGCAGTTAGAAACTTGAAATTTTGGGGATATGTTTGTTGTATGTCGAAAACGTCCACTAAGGATGGATTTTTGATATTCATGTTCTGAAGGGGTATTAAGGGTGTTAAACTTGCATTTCATTGAATAACAATATATCACGAGTTGTTTCATTTGGGGATGTGATATTCGGCATATAAACTAATCATTAAAAATATGCAGATATATGTCTAAGGGTTTATCGATATGGTGTATATTATGAGGTGAAAGGGGTGAAAATTGGGGGTTGAAGGATTCTTAACGGAGTGTGTATCTCTTAAACGACATAGGCGTGAAGTTTGAAATTCAGCGGGGAAAAAATCAGCTTAAACATAAGTAAATAGGTGTTCGACCGTTTATTCATAAATCCAATTCAACGGGCCCATGGGGAGGGGTGAAACTCTGGGGGAAAATCAGGAAAGAAAGTGTCCTAACTGATTGACTCACTTACTCACTCATCAAATTCGGGGGGAAAAACAGCTTAAAAATAAGTAAATATGTGTTCGACCGTTTTTTTTTCATAAATCCAATTTAAGGGGTTCATGGGGATGGGTGAAATTCTTAAAAATAAAATTAAAGAAAATGTTGTCTGACTCACGTTCTCATCATCGCCCAGCCAAAATTATTGAAGTTAGAAACATGAAATTTTGGGGATATGTTCGTTATATGTCAAAAACGTCCACTAAGGTAAAGTTTTTGGATATTCAGGTTCTAAAGGGGTGTTAAGGGGGTAAACGGGCATTTCATTGAATAACAATGTCTCAAGAGTGGTTTCGTTTGATGATGTGATACTTGGCATATAAACTACTAATCATTAAAAATAAGCTGACACATGTCTAATGGTTTTTCGATGTGGTGTATATTATGAGGTGAAAGGGATAAAAGTGGGGGTTGAAAGATTCCTAACGGAGCGTGTATCTCTTTAACGACATAGGCGAACAGTTTCAAACTCAGCGGAAAACAATTAGCTTAAAAATAAATGAATAAATAATTAAATAAATAGGTGTTCATCCGTTGTTTTAATAAATCCAATTTAAGGGGCCCATGGGGAGGGTGAAATTCTGGAAGAAAAACGTCCACTAAGGAAGGATTTTTGAATATTCACTCTCATCGACCAACCAAAACCAATAAAGTTAGAAGAATGATATTTTGGGTATAGGTTTGTTGTGTGTCGAAAACTTCTACCAAGGAGGGATTTTTGGATATTCATGTTCTAAAGGGGTGTTAACAGGGTTAACCCTGCATTTCATTGAATAACAATATGACACGACTATGACGCGAGTGAAGCCGCGGGTGCCTGCTAGTAGTCTATAAGTTCGAGTGTCATCTGCAAACAAAGGTTTCTTCGTAAGTCAGCAAGATCCACACACTCGGTTAAAATGTGTGCCACGGTGAACTGAACTATTTACACTCCTATGCATCTTCCTCACATATGATTGTATTAAACACAATTTTCACTGGTAGAACTTGGAGCTAGTTCATATTAGCCTGACGATCCAACTAAGCTGACGCTGAGTCAAAGGATGTTTCGAACACACTGTTTCGACAACAGTCCTCGACGAATTCCGTTGACCTGCCTGCTCTCATCCACCGCTTCCCGATCTTCGACTGGATCTCATCTGACCATCTGGTCTTCGGACGGCCGGCGTTTCTTCTTCAATCTCTGGGCTCCCACACTGTAGTCCAGTAGTCCCATTCTCAGTACATGGCCTGCACAAGTCCATTTCAGTTTCCTGACCCTCGTTATGACATCCTCTAGCCCTATGCTCTTCCTGATTCCCTCCTTTCTAATTCTGTTCCTTGATGTAATGTGTAGGAGTTTTCTCTCCACTTTCCTATGGCACACTTCTAACTCCGAGGATTACATATTAGTTAGTGGCCACGTTTGTGGAGAACGGGAAGAACACACGAGTCCATTACTCGCCTTTTGGTCTTAAGGTGGCTGCACATGATCATTTTGTATGAACACAACCTGAATTATTATTCACAATCCGTTGAGATAGCATTATGTTATTATGCGTAAGATCGCTCTCGGTTTACTGGGTCTTGGATCAGCTAGTTACACAAGGCATATGGCAATTATAATATTCCAAAGTATTTTCTATTGCACTAAAAGAGAATGTGGGGGTGAGAGAGGCTTGAAGGAAATTCGCCCTTGGAAGTGAATGAATTAAATAATACAAGATTAATAACAAAATTGAGCGTAATTCGGAAGGTGTGAGGTGGTAGCACACAAACCGCAAAATATCCCTGGCAGGCTATTAAATCGGAAAAGTCCATGGTGAAGAAAGCCATTTAAATGAAGATAAATTTACTAACAACCAAGAAAGAAATTGATTGGCAAAGCATAAGTGCGAAATGGAAGTCATTATTATTAAAATGAAAGAAAATTAAGGAGGGGGAAAAATTTAACTTGACAACTTGATAAAATTGTTGTGGTTGCTTCGCTCACCATGAGATGCAAAATGTTGGTTGTTGATGCCTCCTATTATGCATTTGAATAGGATAGTGTGTGAACCCTTCTTCCTCGAGTTTCGGTCTGCATGGATTGGGACTCCATACTCCTCGCCAGCTCGCAATCTGCTTCCACGGAACTCCTCGATCGAATAGCTGAACATTACCTCTACTGCATTAAGATCGACGTGATAGTGTCAATAACAGATGATTTCACAACTGATTCAAAAGAGTGATTCTTCAAATGAATAAGAAGAATAGTGTCTCTGTATTTCCATATCGTCGTATATAATTCTTCAATATTGTCGCAAATCATGTGAGCCAATGAGCTCGCAGTATGTGAAGGGCTTCATCCCTTCCCGATGAAAAGTAGTAGGTGTGAAAAGTTAATTCGCTGTCTGTCTTGAAGATCGAACGTAAAATTCAATGAACAGTCTCTGTCGTCATTCCCAGTGACGTAGCAAAGTGACAGGTGTAACGTGCCTCTTTCAATTGTAGGAACAGTTGCGTATTGGCGAAGCTAGCTTATTTGTATGTCCTAGATGCATTTTTCAAAACGCTGCTCAGATTATTCTTCTCAGAAACCCCTTTGACTCATAGCGGTATGCATGGATTGGAACTCCATACTCCTCGCCAGCTCGCAATCTGCTCCCTTGGAACCCCTCGATTGAATAGCTGAACATTACCTCTACTGCATTAAGATCGACGTGATAGGGGCAATAAAAGATGACTTCACGACTGATTCAAAAGACTGAATCTTCAAAAGAATAAGAAAAATAGTGTCTCTGTATTTCCATATCGTCGTATATAATTCTTCAATATTGTCCCAAATCATGTGAGCCAATGGGTTCAATATATACATATATCTCGCTTGTAATAAAATGTTATATATCAAAGTAGATATAAATGTTCTATTTTTATTGAAATGAAAGTAACTTAAGGAAGTAAGTTACTTAGCTTTGTGCATGATTGGTAAATGTAATGCTTGTTTGAATTGTTTGTCACCGCTATGAGTTAAAGGGATTTCTGAGAAGAATAATCAGAGCAGCGTTTTGAAAAATGCATCTAGGACAATACCCTGATAATATTCACATAATAATTTAATAATGATACAATAATAATCAAGTTATTATTAATAATAATAATAATAATACATATCGAAAAGACACACCGAACTACACGGGACTGATGACCCAAGTTGTCCCAAGCCCCTCAATTAACAACAACAATCTCTGTTGTGGAGGCACAGTCACGTGGGGAGACCTATACAAACCATTCAATGGGCCTGGACATGTTATCAATTAACATTATCTACATGACGTCGTTCCATATCCAATCAGCACAATCCTTGATGGTGTTGCAATTTCCATTTCCATTAGTGTATTTAATTAATAAGGAACTCGTGCAGTGCCCGTTGCCCGCCGCCATGAAAATCCGCAAAATTTTCTATTGAAATTGCTAATGTTACTAAGATACAGGAGTTGAACATGTTATAGCTAGAGGGTGTTATTGCATTTTTTCAGTAGTGCCAACATTATCGGTTGGCGCTGGTTTTGCTGCCAGTTCGAAACATGGAATCCCTGAGATCTGTTGTGTCGAGGTTTTGCCTAGACCAATATTTTCATCCAGACCAATGGTTGTCGCCTAGACCAATAATGGTTAGGTAGCACGGCCCTGCGGGCTAATCCCTGGTTTTTGTCATGCACAGTGGGGGGTAGTCACGCATCAATCATCTTTATCCAGGCCAATGGTTTTGCCTAGTAGTACAATCAGTAATTCACCAATAATTTCGTCCCGAGTCGCCAAACCTCGCAACAGGGGATTGCGGTGAAGTGAAGTTGGCAGCATTGCCTAATCCAACATGGCGACGTGTTTTGGTAAGTTTATTACTTGAAAGTTAATGTTGACAATCCTTATTTTGAAAGCGTGAACGTGGTGTTTGTTAATGGCAGTTGGCTTTAATAACGTGGCTCAGTAAGTACAAACAATTTTCAGAGCGCTACTAACAAAAATAACGCACTTTGAAACGAGGCAACGGACAATGCACGAGAGAGCCATTAATAACATGAGAAATGAACATTTTCAATGCACTAACCAGTTGTACCACTTTTAGCCTGACGACTATAATTTTCAGGTGAGGTAGACTGTTACTCATCTCTCCATTTTACATAGTCTCTGCTAGAATATTTGTCGAGAGCCATGTTTCCATTTTACGAAGTCATCAATGAAAATTTTGATCCAAATTTTGCCCAACGTTCAAGTTGATGGGCTAACTTAATGTTGCCGGGCAATATGACTTTTGTGGTTAAACTTATGGTATCTACTTCGATTGTTGCCTCATGGTTGTAGTGATTGTTGTTTTGACCTTTTCACACTCGAGACAAAATGTGTTGCTGAGATTTTCTATTTTTTTCTTATTGAATAATGACACAATTAATCCATACTTGAAGATTTAATATATTTTGTAAAGAATATGTTAAAATTCTTCTTCTTCATAGTCGTTTACCCTCAAGGTTGGTGCAACCCACGGACTCAGCGTGGGAACTCACCACTACCGCCTCTACGGGCAGTGTCCTAGAGCAGGGAACATCTAATCGGAGGGGATACAACTGATGAGGTGTGATTGGCACCTCGCCCAGGCGGCCTCACCTGCAAAGCGAACAGGGGCCTCACGAGGGAAGGTAATGGAAGGTCAGGATGGATAAGCAAGGAAGTGGGAAGGAGGCGGCCGTGGCCTTGAAGAAGGTACCATCCCGGCATTTGCCCGAAGACGAAGTGGGAAACCACTTCGAGGATGGCTGAGGTGGGAATCGAACCCCCTCTACTCATTTGGAACACCCGAGGCTGAGTAGACCCCGTTCCAGTCCTCATACCACTTTACAAATTCCGTGGCAGAGCCGGGAATCGAACCCAGGACCTCCGGGGCGGCATCTAACCATGCTGACCGCTACGCTTATGTTAAAATTATTGGACCTAATTGCCGATTGGGGGTAGTGTCTTTGGCGGCTGGTGTAGAAAATTAGTTGTGTGCTGTAACCAACCCCCTTTAGTGTCTTCGGCGGCTGGTGTAGAAAATTAGTTGTGTGCTGTAACCAACCCCCTCCAAAAATAACTATGTAGATACACTCAAGAAGGCTCTCCATTGAGTTTGCCATCCTAAACTAACTCAACACATACACACATTCCTCATACAAAATTCATTAAACATACAATAACACCTGCAATGACAAAATATTCACGAACTCAGAAACACTTGGTTTGAGCGCGCAAAAACGGAACTTCCCAGTGTTACCACAATCATTTTAGAAGGTGCCACCTTCCACGTTTCGTGACTTGACGTTACAGACAGCTAACGCACAGGGCTGCGAGTAGCGTACAAAGCCGAAGTTATACGATTACCTTCGCGTCACCACATGGTAGCTTTACGATTGCTTACGAAGGGTATATCCTCTCTGTTTCAAAATAAATCGTGTGATTGTGCCAGAGCTTATCTATATTTACGACACTTTACTAAATGTAAAATACTGTAGTGTAATATTCAACATACAGAATACATTACATTGAAGTACCTCCATTTTCTTTATCTTGCACGTCGGTCTGTTGGTCTCGGGGTAGGGTTCCTGCTTCGTGTGCGTAAGGTGCCGGGTTCATATCCCGGAAATGCCCAGCTTTTTTACTTTTGTTTTATCTCTTGAAAAGATTCAATAAGTGTATAACAGAACCTTAGGAACGTTCTTTTTTTCGTGCGAGACTTGTACATATACCAGTAATATAAATACATAGTTTGAGGTCAAACGCTTCTTTTTTCTTCTTTTCGTCGGTTTACCATCCAGGTTGGCTTTTCCCTCGGACTTCGGTTGGTTGGTTGGTTGGTTGGTTCCTCAGTTTAGGGGCTGTGACAACGCGGTCATGTAGCCCCGTGTACTTTGGGTGGGTGTAGAATCTGTCTGATAACCGGTGTCAATTGTGATGGCTGTATTAGATGCAGACATTATGTCCTTACTTGATTTAGACAACCCAAGCCAGATGAAATATTAAGAACTGAATTTATGTCTCAACTATGTAGTAATTTAATTTTTTGAAGCCCTTTCCCTAAATTCGTCATGTTTACCATCAACCCCTTAATACTGCGGATTTAGCTGAGTCTCCTCTATAGCGATATTTAGGGGTTGAAATACTGCTAAAAATTAAAAGGTGAAAGTGCACATATGGGTCTGAAGAGGTTAAGGGTCCGGACATCCGCGCACAGTAATAATGATCGCTGATGCCCAGTAAATTGCTCTGCAGAGCGTTCATCGTATAAGACTTGGAAATGAGCTGTGATTAGGCGTGGATCATTGGTTCTTGTACATAAGTAGTGCCCGGATGTTGATGACATGTCATCTTTTTACTGAGCTGTCTAAAACAATGCTGAATAGAAACTCCTCACGGGCCACCCCGACTTCAAATATGTCATTTTTATTTTGCATCTTTTTTGCATTTTTTTGATATTTTTCATTTTAGGAGCATTTTTTAAAGTTTGGTAGATTTTTTTGGTCATATTTTAGAGAAATCTGCCTTTTAAGGTAATTTTTTTTTCCAATTTAGTCATGTCACACCTTAATATGAGCGAGTTACGTCTCTCAGAGTTAAGAAGAAGCTAGAAGCCATGAACCTTTTGTCAAGTGCTAGAAATCTATTTTGATTGACTTTTCAGTTTGAGCTTCAGATGTCATTTTTGAAATATTGGTGAGTTTATTATTATAGGAACATTTTCACCATTTTATAGTGCATTTTTTCGAATTTTTGAAATATTGGTCTATTATTATAAGATCATTTTCTCCATTTTATAGTGCATTTTTCGATTTTTTAGGCCATTTATTACAGTCATTTTTGAAAATTTTAAGTGCATTTTTTAAAGTTTTTACGGCATCAAAATCCGGGCCCTATACATAAGTAATTTCTCGAGTGAGGGGCAGATAGAGGCAAATGTGTAAGGGGACTGTCGTTTGTTATCGACCCCATTACTGTCTCGGAATGTAATGTGCCACTCAAATAATGTTTTTTTTTAGTTCCGTTTTGGCCGGCTGTGGACCACGTGGTTCTTATCTCTGGCAGCTTTCCTCCTAGCCCAGTATTCCTTCATTCTGGCACTGTGAATGTCCTTCCGCTCCTGAGTCCATTTCACACCTACTCCTGGACGCACTGCTTTTGCTGTTAGTGACTGGAGAGAGTCTGATGTTCTGACTAAAGTCCTGTATTTATTCCTGTCATAGATGTTACTGGGGTCAATATCCAATTGTTCAAGGTCTTTTCTGACTAGTTTCGACCACTTGGCGTTAGTTGCTTTCCCTCTAGAGACAGTGTTGAAAATTCTGGAGGTGAGCCTCTGATTATCCATTCTCACAATATGACCATAGAAGATCAGCCTCCTCTTCCTCATAGCTGTTGTAATGCTCTCCACTTGTTCATAGAGTTCATTGTTGTGCCTGATTCTATACTTGCCTTCCTCTTTAATAGGGCCCATGATTTTTCGCAAATAATGTTTTATTATTTATTTGCCTGGTTTAATATTTTATTTACTGCTGATCAAGTCTTACCGGAACGAGGTGAGTGGATCCCCGGAAAGAATGAGAGTTAGCGCACTGTGCAGAAATATCCTACCCTTGTACGCTCGGCGTGTTAGCTATGCTGCGCCGCACGCCTCTCTTGGCTGGGCTGACTGCCGGCGCTGGGACAGCTCTTCGTCGCGTCTGACAGAGTCAATTTGGGATCGCTAGCGCACCGAATGTTAACAAACTGTTCGTCCAATGTGTTGGTTGTCCGACACAGTTACATTGTGTTTCGCGCGTTTCTCCGCGTACGGGTACTTGAAGATTACGTGCTTAGCGTTAAAACTGTCAGACATATTGGAACTCATTTAAGGCATTACAATTTCGATAACATTATTGTATTTTTGTGTCCTTGTTTTCGTTTTGTTTAATTCGTTTTCATATTTACAATACACGGAATAATGTTTGACCGATCAACCCCAACACATCGAAGGCAGAACGGGAGGGAGTGAGACGGGAAACAGACATTAATGGCCGGGTTCAACAACGCAGAGTTTACAGACAGTCACTATATGCCTCGTTAATTTTAACATCCGAATTAAACTCGTTAGCTCTTCACCAGCACATTCGCCCATTGGCGAAGGATTCATTTGAACACCCCTCGTACTTCCGGTCTCGATGTAACCTACTTCAGGGCTCCCTGCGCTAAACGGCTGCTCGTCATGCGAACTGAGTGACGCACACCATCCGTGCGTTGACCCTTGATTTTTAAAGGGGAAGTTTCCGGAAGAGTTCTGTGTACAGACTGGTTGTGTTATGGATGTGTTTTTTTTTCTTTTTTCTTTTCTTTTAACACACGAGGGGTCATCTATGAAATACATTCACTCGAACGAGTGGGGGGCTCCCTACGACTGTGTGAGAAAAGTGTACGATAATTTGTGTAGGTGTCCTATTTCTCCCTACATAATAAACTATTTTAATACATACACTTAAATTTCTACCCCAGGACATCTATTTTTCTTCATTCTTTCATGCACTTCTACTTTTATACTTTACTTTTATACCAGGTGAACGCAAAAGACAATTTTTTCATCAAGATGCAAACACAGCACTATGTCCAATAAACGATGTTTTTTCCCCTTTTTGCGTGATCCACTAGCATAGTGACGAATGATTATGATTTTGCACATCAGGTACGTCACGGAATTGTTTTGTTTTATATGATTTGTACTATGGATGATTTATAACTGGTTACGATTTGTAATATGTAATACTTGATGTATATTGAGCAATTTGCTATGCAAATGTAAGAAAATGCGTGTTTTTATTTTATTTTTTACTTTTAACACACGAGGGGTCATCTATGAAATACATTCACTCAAACGGGGGGGGGGGGGGCCTCCCTACGACTATGAGAGAGAAGTGTACGATAATTGGCCGGGGGGGGGGGGGTCTTTACATAAATATGTAGTCTACGTTCGTCAGTTTTTTCTTTACTACCCGATTTCCAAAATCCGAATGAACTTTCATTTCACACTTACCATATACAGTAGGCCTACGTTTTTAATGAAACAATTCCTTTTGTAGGTTGATTTGTGGAAATTATTTGTATTATTTAAACCACTTTGTCAATACAATCAAATGGTTTTTATTAATGTTTAAACGGACATATTTCGATAATCAATGATATGTTCTTCAGCGTTAAGCGAGTTTTATTAATAAAATAAAATAAAATGGATGTCCTTACAATAATTTGTTTATAAAGAAATGAAACTTACACATATAAATAAAAATATCAAGCCCTAGCAGATGTTGTTTCTAAACTGGAGTTGCGATGGATTGTGGTGAAAAAGTAAAACATTTTTTTATTTATATGTGGACTTTTCATTTTATTTTAATCAAATTATTGTAAGGATTTCCATTTTATTTTATTAATGTTAAACTCTTATTAACATTGAAGGAGATATTGGATATCGAAACATGATCATTTAAACATTAATAAACATCATACGTCTACCATTGACAAGGTGAATTAAATAATACAGTCAATACTGGTGAAACTCCACCAAACCAACATGGTAAACATACACGCATTTTATGATTTGTTGAGGGGGGGGGGGGGAATTCTTCCTGTGCAGCATTCTTGGGATTTGTTTATCCTGCTATTAGTGCTGGACCTCTAAAGTGGATTATTTCCATGCGCTGAATTGCACAATACATTGAACAGCGCAAGGGGTAGTTTATCTTGGACGTTCGCTTAGGGGGGGGGGGGGATACTAAGAATTGTTACAATGCGGGGAAGGGGTTAAACTTTGTGGATTTTTTTGTGAACGTATTTTATGGATGACCCCTTAAAGTTTGTGATTTTAGTATTTAAGAATCCGAAACTTAAAATTTCGAATGTAGCGTTTTATAGCAAATTTGTTATAAATACGGATTCTACTAATTTTATACATATTGTCCGGCTTGGATGTATAATGAAACAAAAATTAATATCTTGAAGACTAATAGAGATAATTTTTGTCGGTTTGTTTCTACAATTAGAGAAACTCATAACGTTTTTTTTACGTACCTAACATCTTCGTCAGAAACTAAAACCTGACGACAAACCGCGACGGAAGGCATTTGCGAAAGCAAGTGTGGCGAAAAATGACGAAAATGTGGTACTGTATACCTCTTCTGTTTCGTTTTTCTGACGAAACTACATACCACATTTCCGGAGGGTGAACAGACACAACTGCCGCATATGGGGAACGGAAAACCCCCACACCGAGCCGTAGTTGAGCACGTATAACACAGACCTGCATAATTTTGCGGTAAATTAGCAAATTAGCCATGTTGATAGTTAATAATGTTCTGAATCCGAAAATGGTGTCAGTTTTTAATATCACATCTCGTTATTGCTCAATTCTCTTTTTAGCCTATTTTTAGCCGGGTTTTGTTTCTCTGTGTGTGTGTGTGTGTGTGTGTGTCGTGTGTCCCTAATGAAATCTAAAGGCTGGAGCAATTTCAATGAAACTCGGTAAGTAGGCTACATTGTACTATTTTGTCCGACCACGTCCGTGCCTTTCACTCCTTACTAGGGTGTTGGTTGGTTGGTTCTTAAGTTTAGGGGCTGCGACAACGCGGTCATGTAGCCCCGTGTACTTTGGGTGTGTGTAGAATCTGTCTGATAACCGGTGTTAATTGTGATGACTGTATTAGTGTGTGTATCTGTTTTTTAATTTTAACAACTGCAACTTATAATTTTTCAAATAGTTCCTACTTTTGCCGCCAAGCGCCACCGTCAACGACTACTAGGCCAAGTTCAGAACTTAACTACTAGACGCCACCACAGTCGGCGCTTGGCAACGAACGTAGAAACCTAAGAGCGTTGTTTACATTCTTAACCTATTCAATTTAGCTTCACACAGGTATAATTAGTGGAAGGATCTTTAACATGCCATAAATCTATGACATGGGACCGCCGGCTTTACTTCCCCTCCAAAGGAAGGCATACTGAGGGATTTTAACGATCTTAAAAAATCCGACGGCCTCGGCCGGGTTTGAACCCGCTATCTTGGGCTTAGAAGCTCAGCATGCTACCGACTACGCCACCGAAGCCGCCTACAAGGGTGTACAACAGCGACACATACACAGTTGTCATTGGCTCCTGAGCTGAGTTTCAGCATGATCTGGGGCAGCATTGGCACCCACCCCATTACAGTTACACAACCACAATATCACATGTTATCGGACAAATTACAGTACTGAGGCTGATTGAAACAACAACTATTACCGTTATCCTCCGATGTCGTGACACCAATTCTCGGATGACGTAGATGTTAAAGTCAGGCATGTTCCATGATCTTGAGGACCACCTCACGGCGCTGCCACCGTGGGAGCCCGGGTTCGATTCCCGGTTCTGGAAGTGGAATTCGTACGATTTCGGCTCGTCGAGGACTTCTCGTATCACAAAATGAATTATAGTAAAGATGTATATTGGCTTTCACGGCCAGTGAATTAAAACTCAGCAATTCTTCTAGGTGTGTGCCGTGTCTTGTGTGGGGTTTCGCCTAGGACACCAAGCTGGCTCATCAGTGGGCTCTTGGTGTCCCCGCCCGGATATACAATCTTTGTGGAAGGCTTCATAGGGGGGTTATGGCTGCTTGAGCTTTTAGTTCTCGCAGTGAAGAGGCGCAGGTTCGCTTCATAAAAAGGGAGGTAGAGCGCAGTTCGCTACTCCGGTGGGAGTCCGGGCAGGGACACAATGAGCCCGCTGATGAGCCAGCTTGGTGTCCCAGGTGAAACCCCACACAAGACACGGCACAAATCCAGAAAAATTGCTGAGTTTTAAAGTTAAGATAGCTTTGAAGAGTATTTTTCACTGTTGCCTTATTAAGAATTGATATTGTAACGTATATTTACCTTGTCCACTGGTATCCCAATATCCCAACACCATGAAATAAGGATTGTAGACTACGGAAATTTCAGCAATATATTTGGTGAGGTAACATATTTAATTGTTCAAAGGTACAAGATAACAGGTTAATGTCCGCGCGAGAAAAGCCAACGCAAATGTGCCATGCTGGTCCATTAATAACCGGTGCAAATACCAGACTGTTGAATGCAGACATGCAAACGTACATGCATTGTATCGTACAGGTGCCGGATGTCATCATGTGGGATGGAGTTCCATGTCTGTTGCAATTGGTCGCTCAATACAGGGACGGTTAATGCCGGTTATTGATGACGCTGGAGTTGTCGTCCAATTATGTCCCACACGTGCTCTATTGGGCACAGATCGGGGTATCGAACAGGCCAAGGCAACACGTGGACACCCTGTAGAGCAGGTTGGGTTACAACAGCAGCATGGGGACGTGCATTATCCTATTGGAAAACACCTCCGGGAATGCTGATCATGAATGGCAGCACAACAGGTCGTATCACCAGATGGACGTACACATCTGCAGTCAGGGTGCGTGGGATAACCTCGAGAGTGCTCCTGCTGTCATAGGAAATTGCTCCCCGGACCAGAACGCCCGGTGTAGGTCCAGTGTGTCGACGCCGCAGACAAGTGGAATGCAGACGCTCATCTGACCTCCTTCTAACCAACACACGGCCACCACGACCAAGGAAAAACCAGCTTTCTTCGGAAAACACAACGGACCTCCAGACCATCCTCCACTGAGCTCTCGCTTGACACCACTGAAGTCGCAGACGGCGGTGGTTTGGGGTAAGTGGAATGCACGCCGCAGGGCGTCTGGCTCGGAGCTGTCCTTCAAGCAGTGGCGGCTCGTGACTTTCTGGACTGGGGGTTCAATAGAAAAGAGCACTCACTTCAATAGGCGGACCCTTAATCTACTACAAAGATGAATAGTATACATGTGGTACCTCAAACTTCGTACAGATAGTTATGAACATTACAATGAGCGATTTCAAACATAGTGACTTCAAATCATTCACCTCAACCAGAACTTGACCCCTGGTTCAGCATTATTAGAGAAGATCAAAGTTTTCTGTCTCGATCTCTCTCTCAAACACACGCACAAACACGCACCTGTATGACAGGCTCCATCTGGTAATGAGCCTGGTTAAGAACATGCAACACTTCAAATCTTACAACAATCGAGTATCAGATTGAAATGACTCACAAGATGAAGAATGGATATACTTATAAAAGGTAAAGGTAATTTAAAAGGAAAATATTCATAAAAGGAATTTAGATTAAAAATACGCACAAAATGTAGTTTAGGTTCAAATTACTTACAAAATGCAATGTAGATTCGAATTACTCAACAAAATACAAATGAAATTCAAAATATTTACAAAATGCAACTGAAATTGAAAATACGTACAAAATGCAAGCGAGGTTCAAAATACTTACAAAATGCAATTGGAATTGAAAATACACAATGCAAGTGAAATTGAAAAAGGCCAGTTCAGATTCAAAATACTCACAAAGTGCAATTGGAATTCAAAATACTTACAAAATGCAATTGAATTTGAAAATGCTTACAAAATGTATGGTTTAATCAAAATACTGTACTTACAAAATGCAATTGAGATTGAAGATACTTACAAAATGGAGTTTAGGTAGAAAATACTTACAAAGTGCAAAGTAGATTGAAAAAACTTACAAAATGTGGTTGAGTTAAAAAAAATCACAAAATGTAATTTACAGACACCGGGAGCCAGGGCAGGAATCCTAAAGAGAAAAGGAACTATAAATAAAAGAAGGCAGATCCAAGAAGAATGAGGGATCAGGAAAGATGAGAGAAGGACCAATGAAGGCGGCAAAGGCCTCCGTAGGCCTCGGATATCCTAATTCCGTCGGGGTATTGACCAAGAGAGGTCGACAGGAAGGAAGACAGAGAGGAGCCCGGAACAAGTAAGTGGAAACAATGCCGGACTCAGCTGGGGTCCCGTGGTCGCCAACCCACGTCCCACTAGATGTGAGCCCCTGGGGGACGCGGAAAAAATAATCGAATTACAAATACACTAATTTCACACAGTTAATAGGCACAAGGAAATACTGAAAGTAATTTACGTTCCAGCTCTTGACAGTGTGACTAACTTAAACCGGAGAAAATGGTGGAACTACAGTAGTGAGTCGGGTAGCTCCGGAGCGTAACAACTAACAAGACACCTTCTTCCGCTATTTTATTGGTATTATTTCAATCTAACTGAATCGTTTATTTAATTAGCCTTCAGTACCAAAAATAGCTAGGTAGTTTACTTTATAGAGATAAATTCATGGATAAATTACGGACGCATATAAACAGTCTAATGTGGCAGCCATGAAGCACCCTTTCGAAAGCGCCCCTGGTGAGCACTTTCGTTGTATGTTGACATTGGCCGCATTATTTTACAAACCCGCCAAGAGATAGCGGAGTGTACACCTTTTCCGCAACCTTGAAGGGCTTTGCCGCTGGACTAGTGAACGAATTCAGCAATCAAATTGTGCATGCGTGTAGAATGGATACAAGTTTGGCTTGTATCCACTGTTCCCTTCCCTTCTAACCCCCGCTACATGTACCATGCCGCCGCTCTACCTTACTCGCCTATTCTCTCAGGAAAGATTGGCCAAGACTGGGGGTTCAAACCAGATCTTGCGCCGCCTTCACTTCCTCGCGCTCGTAACTGCATTTGAACTCCGCGCCGTTTTCTGACAAATATTTCTGTTACGTATAGGGACAAAATGCTAAATATATTGTCAAATTTAATGGGGGTTCATTGCGCCATTGCGCTATAGCAAGAACCGCCACTGCCTTCAAGTAACCGATTTCGAATAGTTCGTTGCGTCACTGTGGTGCCAACCACGGGGATGAAGCTACGATACGAGTAACTGACAACACTGTGTACTTCACCGCCGTCCCACTGCGAACGCTGCTAGGCAAAAGGTTGCCTCGTAATTGGTTGAATTGGCCTGGTTATGTTGTTATATTTGTTGTTGTTTGTTGTTGATAACATCGCGGCTCTGCATGCTTGAAACACGTTACGGTAACTGTTCATTATCCAAATTTTGAGAGATATTTAAGTCATTTTATACGTTCAACTACTCTCAATAGCAAATATTGATCTTGGATAACACGATACTGTCGTATTTGTGCAGCTTATATTCGTGCTCCATACTTTTCGTTGGTAAACCATATTTGTCAAATGCGGGTGTTGCTCACACCAAATAATATGGGTCATACCACGTCGGTGTGAACAGTTCAAAATAAAACCGTCCAGTCCAAAGTCTCGAGTTGGTGCGATTTTTTAAAATGGAATTATGTCCTTAAATTAAATACGGATTGGAATGGCCCGGTTAAATAAAATAAAAAATACAAAATAATACATGTTTGGGAGCCAATATTTTCATACTCGTAGTTGGCTGCCATACCACTAGGCGCGCTGCAGTAGTTTCTTGTTTCCAAACTTAACCGTGCGTCATTCATCTCTATTATATTTGGTGTTCTGTGGTGCTCGAATTGCTGCTGCAGATGCCATCCGATGCGCCAAAGCCATACGGCGAATACGGCGGTCCTTCCTCTCGGTGGTGCCACGGGGACATCCGGAGCCCGGTCTTCTTGCGACCGTACCTTCTCGTGACCACAGCTGCCAGCACGCATGCAAAGTGGAGACATTCATACCAAGTCGTTGTGCAATAGCGTGGAAGGAAAATCCACCTTCACGTAGCCCTATTACACGGCCTCGTTGAAACACAGTTAGCTGTTGATACTGGCCTCTTCGTCGTCGTAAAGGCAATCTTGACCCACTCACAGCCACTCCGTCCAATCTCACAGGTAACTACCGCTCTCACGCAGTACAGCCGGTATAAGCAAACCTCATGTGCAACGTCATGGGGCTACTACTAGCGCCACGCTAATTCGATTTGCGGGAAATTTGAACCAACGTCATCTTTCAGATGTATAAACACGCCTATCAACGTTCGTTAATCTACCACAACCTCTTCTTGGTGTTGGGATTTTTTTTTCTGCCAGCGTATCTTAATCACATGTAATTTATTTCAGTTTATTTTTTCACCTATTCCAGTAATTATAATTACTTTTTATTGACCGACTGCAAGTTACAATACAAAAATTAATAACAAGATGTTCGGTAAAGAACATATAGCCTACTTTCTGCTTAATGCATGGGTATAGTCATAACTCATTGTCCTTATCAAGGAGTATAATTGAATGTTGTTTGTAGTAGCTTCTTGAAAAACAACGTGCTATATTATATATTGATTAATTGAATCCTCACCTAAAATATGGACTAACGAGCAAACAATAGCCTCCATTTTGACCCAACGGGACGGCACCGCCCAGCACGATACGGCACGGTCGGCCTGAACTGTTAGTCACTGCTATGGTATAATACCATACGGGTCATCTCCTTGAGGACAGTTTAAACCACCCTCTGTACGATAAACGGATTTGGTGAGGCCTTGTTGAATCGTAAGTAACGGTGAGGCTATAATACTTGCATGATTCATACGTCCGCCATCTTGAAACTATTTGGCTGATGACTTTTTAGTTTAGGCAAAGGACACTTCCCACATTAAGGTACATTTTTTTTTTGTAAAATTTGGTAGAGACCAGATGATTCGGTTAGTCGTAATTTGATTTAAGCTTTGAACATATGGGTGGCCGCCATTACGTTTCCGTCAAGATGGTGGTGATATAAAACAAGACACGGAAGTGCCCTTTGCTAGTGCTACCTCTGTACTAAATTTCGTTCAATTCGATTTCGTCGTGTTTGAATTGATAGGGAAGGGGGAGGGGGGAGATATACACACCGACAGACTGACACCTTTTGGCCCGTGTAGATCTCATAGGCCTACTTTCATTTTTTGCAAAAATCGAAAGTAGGCTAAAAATCACAGTCACAGGTCGTCCAACAGAGTTCCGGTTTTCGGCAGTACTAAATGGATCATCACATTTGGGCCACAATAGGTTCAACTCAGAAGTTCTGCATCAGATAGCTGAGGTCATTCGCACATTATTGCTATTATTGAGATATGAAGGTTTTATTTGAGTTGCATAATGCATAATCGTGTCTTTTTTTTAAATAGATTGTTTTGATTCTGGTGGCACTATGAAATACACTGACTAGTCCAATAGTCTGTTCTCTGTCAGATGGAACCTGACACTCCGACGTCTGTAGTTCACGGCTAGTCACGTGTATTTGATGGTGAGAGCAATGTCGATGAAGTGAGTCATGCCGTTGAAGATCGCCATGACGCCCGAGGCTATCATCATGTCCATGTAGAGTTTGGGCTGCAGAAGCACAATTCTTGTCCTAAAGCGCCCCCAGTCTGCAATGACCACTCCTCCCGCGGCGATCAGCAGAATTCCGTTCACCAGCGTGAACATTAACAACTGCAACAGAAGGTTTAGGAGGTTGTGAATAGTAACAGCTGCAACAGAAGGTTTAGGATGTTGCAAACAGTAATAACTGAAACAGAAGGTCTAGGCGGTCGTGACCAGTAACAGCTACAACGAAAGGTTTAGGAGGTCGTGAACAGTAACAATTAATTAAACAAAAGGTTTTGGAGATCGTGAACTGTAACACTTGCAACTGAAGGTTTTGGAGGTCGTGTACAGTAACAACTGCAACAGAAGGTTTAGGAGGTCGTGAATAGTAACATCTGCAACTGAAGGTTTAGGAGGTCGTGGACAGTAATAGCTGCAACGAAATGTTTAGGAGGTCGTGAACTGTAACAGATATAACGGAAGGTTCAGTAGGTCGTGAACAGTAACAGCTGCAACTGAAGATTTACGAGGTCGTGAACAGTAACGGCTGCAACTGACGGTTTGGGAGATCGTGAACTGTAGCACTGACGCAATTTCCAAATATAGCCTTGAGATGTCCTGGTATAGATCTTGAACACAAATTTGGTTTCGACAGCTGCAACCGTTTAGGAGTTGGTTAGGAGCGGAGGGGAGCACACATGCACAGACAGGTGAGAATGATAGACGGACAAGTTCAATACTCCCCAACTACACGGGGCTGATGACCAAGATGCCCTATGCCCCTAAAATGAATTAATAACAACAACAACAACCGATGGACAGACACACACATCTGCCCGAATCGATCTCATAAGTCTACTTTTTCATCAGTTTTGCAAAGTGTGAAAAGTAGGCTAAAGAGGATCTTCGTAATGTCATAGTTACGAACACCGTTAGTGAACGCTTAGATTGTTCTTTCAACTCACGGGTGCGGCTACCGGGTGTGCTTGAGTAAGCACAAGGACCCCCACAATGAAACTCTGCCCCCCTGAGTATTTCCGAATGAGATTATATATTACAACACTGCCATAAATTATACAATACATTGAGCACTAAAATGTAATACACAGCCTCCATTGACCTACTATTAAATAAATAAATCTGCGGTTTCTCTAACGTATTGCCAAATCTGTTGTCGTTCGAGTCTTCAGCCTTTTGACTAGTTTGATGCATCCCTATCCTGAGCTATTCGTTTAAACTATACATAGCTACCAAACCCTACATCCGAGGCAATCTTTTAAACATATTCTAACCTTGGTCTATTCCCGGGTGTCTTAGTATGTGTCCTACCAACCTATCTCTTCTCTTCATTAGCAGTCGCCAGAAACATCTCTCCTCGCCCACTCGTCTTTATACATCTTCATTTGTTACCCTATCTACCCATCTGGTCTTCATCATTCTCCTGTAACACCACATTTCAAATGCTTTAATTCTCCTCTTTTCTGCTGCACCAACAGTTCAATTTTCACTTCCATAGAGCACCAAATTCCAGTCAAAATGACTTTCAATAATACCTTGGTTGGTTCTTAACTTTAGGGGTTGCGACAACGCGGTCATGTAGCCCCGTGTACTTTGGGTGTGTGTAGAATCTGTCTGATAACCGGTGTTAATTGTGATGACTGTATTAGTGTGCGTGATCTGTTTTTTAATTTAAGTACTGCAACTTAGAATTTTTCAAATAGTTCCTACTTTTGCCGCCAAGCGCCACCGTCAATGACTACTAGGCCAAGTTCAGAACTTAGCTACTAGACGCCACCGCAGTTGACTCTTAGCAACGAACGTAGAAACCTAAGAGCGTTGTTTACATTCTTAACCTATCCAATTTAGCTTCACACAGGTGCAATTAATGGAAGGTTCTTTAACATGCCATAAATCTATGACAAGGGACCGCCGGCTTTACTTCCCCTCCGAAGGAAGGCATACTGAGGGATTTTTAACGCTCTTAAAAAAATCCGTCGGCTTCGGCCGGGTTTGAACCCGCTATCTTGGGCATAGAAGCTCAGCATGGTACCGACTACGCCACCGAAGCCGCCAAATACCTTAATCTATATTTGACGTCAACAGATTTCTTTTCTGTAGAAATGCTTTCCTTGCAATTTTATATCCTCTTTGCTTCGTCCATCACTAGTTATTTTGTTTCCTTAGTATCAGAAGTCACCTACTTCACCTGCCAATTTGACGTCCGTAGCAGTTTGTGATTTCTTTCACCTGCATTCCATTTATTGATTTTCATCATAAATTCTTTCCTCAAGACGGTGTCCATACCATTCAAAAACTCATTTGAATCCTCTGCTGAATCGGTTATGATGACCATATCATCAGCAAATCTCCCGAGTTGAAAGTATTTATCCTCTTCTGTTACTTTAAATATCCTTAGTAACTTAAAATGCATTTGATGTTGGGGTTATAATCAAGTTTCCGTTACATAGGAATTTCGAGACATTTTACAAATATTTTTAGCCATAGATATTTTTTTACGCATTAGAGAAATAAATGCTGTTCACCATTGTAAAAATCACTGATCTTTGTATCTCAGCCCCCTTCCACGTGACCCTCTAACTGGAACCTTCTGGTGGTAATGCCATGCGATATTCTGAGGGAAGGTGCATGGAACAATGACAACTCTATAATTGGCAATACTTACCACTCTGATGAAACGATTAGCTCAGGACAGGGAGGCATAGAAATCTGGATCAAACCAGTCAAAAGACTGAAGACTCAAACAACAACAACAACAACAACAACAACAATCACTCTGAGAGGTAGTTGTTCCCTCCCATCCACCCAGAGCAGAGATGACCATACGGCACGCCGGGCGTGCTGTCACGCTGGCTTCACGCCTCTCTGTCGCTCTCTCGTT
Organism: Meconema thalassinum; assembly: GCA_946902985.2. NCBI lineage: Eukaryota > Metazoa > Arthropoda > Insecta > Orthoptera > Tettigoniidae > Meconema > Meconema thalassinum. The sequence goes on from OX336393.1 coordinate 113,560,907, forward strand.
CGCTTTCCCGTCTTACTCCCTCCGGTATTGCTATTGCTGTGTCGAAGGTCCAACGGCCGCGGTATGGTGTCTCTTGACATTATTTGATCGCAGGGATAGACTAAGTAATAACGTTTGAATATGAAACTAACAAATTGACGACATCGCGCTCTGATGTCTGTCTCACAAACAATCGTACCGAACATTGAGCGTATTGCAAATATGAAAACCAATTGAAAACAACAAAATAAAAAACTGACCAAGATTGTATTGTCTTAAATCAGTCCCGTTATACCTTATCAAATATATCGGATAGTTTTAATTCTGACCACCTCGTGGTGTAGCGCCTAGCATTTTTGGCTGTTGCTCCGGAGGTCCGGGTTCGAATGCCGGCACTGGCAAGAAATTTAATTCTGGTCTGAGAGCTGGAACTGGGTACACTCAATCTGATTATGCAAAACTGAGAATAGGTGAGTTCGATTCTCATCACAGCCATCTTGGAAGTAGTTTTCCGTGGTTTCGCACTTCTACTCCAGGCAAATTCTGGGATGCCACCTAAGGCCACGTCAGCCATCTTCCCTGCCCTCATCTGGAATACTAATACACACACTAATACTGCCACTACAATTACACAGGTTATCAAAAAAACAAATTCTATACACACATCTAAGTAGATGACCACGATGTCATCAACAAAATGTTTAATTATTACCTAGCATGTAATCTTCAAGTGCCGGTATGCGGAGAAACGCGCGAACAAAATGTAGATGTTTCGGACAACCAACACATAGGAAGAACAGTTTGTTTGTTCGTTTACATTACGTCCGGTGTGCAGTGATTCCAACTTGTTTCGGACAGACGCGCCGGCACTCAGGGCAGGCAGCCCAGCCAATAGAGACAGAAACCAGCCTGCCGGCGTGCGACACAGCATGGCTGGTACGCCGAGTATGCGAAGACTCGCCGCAACTGATTACTTACCACTGTGAGGGGTAGCTGTTCCCTCGCCAGCACACCAAGCCCTGATCTAGAGTCTGGTGTATAGAAGGGTGATACATCACTATATAGCAATACTTACCATACTGAGGGGTAGCTGTACCCTCGCCAGCCCACCAAGCCCTGATCTAGAGCCTGGTGTACAGTAGGGTGATACATCACTATATAGCAATACATACCACTCTGAGGGGTAGCTGTTCCCTCGCCAGCACACCAAGCCCTGATCTAGAGTCTGGTGTATAGAAGGGTGATACATCACTATATAGCAATACTTACCATACTGAGGGGTAGCTGTACCCTCGCCAGCCCACCAAGCCCTGATCTAGAGCCTGGTGTACAGTAGGGTGATACATCACTATATAGCAATACATACCACTCTGAGGGGTAGCTGTTCCCTCGCCAGCACACCAAGCCCTGATCTAGAGTCTGGTGTATAGAAGGGTGATACATCACTATATAGCAATACTTACCATACTGAGGGGTAGCTGTACCCTCGCCAGCACACCAAGCCCTGATCTAGAGTCTGGTGTATAGAAGGGTGATACTTCACTATATAGCAATACTCACCACACTGAGGGGTAGCTGTACCCTCGCCAGCACACCAAGCCCTGATCTAGAGTCTGGTGTATAGAAGGGTGATACATCACTATATAGCAATACTTACCACTCTGAGGGGTAGCTGTTCCCTCGCCAGCACACCAAGCCCTGATCTAGAGTCTGGTGTATAGAAGGGTGATACATCACTATATAGCAATACTTACCACTCTGAGGGGTAGCTCTTCCCTCGCCAGCACACCAAGCCCTGATCTAGAGGGTGGTGTATAGAAGGGTGATACATCACTATATAGCAATACTTACCACTCTGAGGGTAGCTGTTCCCTCGCCAGCGCCTCAAGCCCTCATCTAGAGAGTGGTGTATAGAAGGGTGATACATCACTTTATAGCAATACTTACCAGTCTGAGGAGTAGCTGTTCCCTCACCAGCCCACCAAGCCCTGATCTAGAGCCTGGTGTATAGAAGGGTGATACATCACTATATAGCAATACTTACCACTCTGAAGGGTAGTGTAGCCCTGATCTAGAGCGTGGTATATAGAAGGGTGATACATCACTATATAGCAATACTTACCTCTCTGAAGGGTAGTGTAGCCCTGATCTAGAGCTTGGTGTATAGAAGGGTGATACATCAATATATAGCAATACTTACCAGTCTGAGGGGTAGCTGTTCCCTCGCCAGCACGCCAAGCCCTGATCTAGAGCCTGGTGTATAGAAGGGTGATACATCACTATATAGCAATACTCTGAAGGGTAGTGTAGCCCTGATCTAGAGCCTGGTGTATAGAAGGGTGATACATCACTATATAGCAATACTTACCACTCTGAGGGGTAGCTGTCCCCTCGCCAGCACACCAAGCCCTGATCTAGAGCCTGGTGTATAGAAGGGTGATACATCACTATATAGCAATACTTACCACTCTGAGGGGTAGCTGTTCCCTCGCCAGCTCACCAAGCCCTGATCTAGAGCCTGGTGTATAGAAGGGTGATACATCACTATATAGCAATACTTACCACTCTGAGGGGTAGCTGTTCCCTCGCCAGCACGCCAAGCCCTGATCTAGAGCCTGGTGTATAGAAGGGTGATACATCACTATATAGCAATACTTACCACTCTGAAGGGTAGTGTAGCCCTGATCTAGAGGGTGGTGTATAGAAGGGTGATACATCACTATATAGCAATACTTACCACTCTGAGGGGTAGCTGTTCCCTCGCCAGCCCACCAAACCCTGATCTAGAGCCTGGTGTATAGAAGGGTGATACATCACTATATAGCAATAATAACCACTCTGAGGGTAGCTGTTCCCTCGCCAGTACACCAAGCCCTGATCTAGAGCCTGGTGTATAGAAGGGTGATACATCACTATATAGCAATACTTACCACTCTGAGGGGTAGCTGTTCCCTCGCCAGCCCACCAAGCTCTGATCTAGAGCCTGGTGTATAGAAGGGTGATACATCACTATATAGCAATACTTACCACTCTGAGGGTAGCTGTTCCCTCGCCAGCCCACCAAGCTCTGATCTAGAGCCTGGTGTATAGAAGGGTGATACATCACTATATAGCAATACTTACCACTCTGAGGGGTAGCTGTTCCCTCGCCAGCCCACCAAGCTCTGATCTAGAGCCTGGTGTATAGAAGGGTGATACATCACTATATAGCAATACTTACCACTCTGAAGGGTAGTGTAACCCTGATCTAGAAGGTGGTGTATAGAAGGGTGATACATCAATATATAGCAATACTTACCACTCTGAGGGGTAGCTGTTCCCTCGTCAGCTCGCCAAGCCCTGATCTAGAGGGTGGTGTATAGAAGGGTGATACATCACTATATAGCAATACTTACCACTCTGAAGGGTAGTGTAGCCCTGATCTAGAGCCCGGAGTATAGAAGGGTGATACATCACTATATAGCAATACTTACCTCTCTAAAGGGTAGTGTAGCCCGGATCTAGAGCCTGGTGTATAGAAGGGTGATACATCGCTATATAGCAATATTTACCTCTCTAAAGGGTAGTATAGCCCTGATCTAGAGCCTGGAGTATTGAATGGTGATGCATCACTATATAGCAGTACTTACCACTCTAATGGGTAGCTGTTCCCTCGCCAGCCGTCCCAGTAGGAAGATGGTGTTCGCCACCAAGGAGCCACAGTACGCCACGTACGCGAGACCAGCGTGGCTCACGTCTGTCTCCCGCATGTGTCTGAAGGGGTCCACGATGAGTCCGATACTGAAGATAGCCAGCACCTACAACACAATAAGATAGCGCTAATTGTACAATATGGATTTTTTTAGTTTTTCTTTTACATAAAGAAGACCGCGTTTTGCTCAAATGATCTAGCATCCTAGAGGTCCCGGTTTTGAATCTCGTTCCGTGATGCCAAACATGAACCTGTCGGAAGCTATGGCAGGAGGAGGGGGAGGGAACTGGCCACCCTATGCACTTATATTCTGGCTCAGTGTGGATTCTTAGTAAACCCGTGTCTTAGTCTAGAACCGGCATTGCCTCTTGTGGATATGGCGCTCAGATTAGTAATTATAAATTAGAACTAATTACTTGGTCACGAGATTTCCAATTAAAATACAGAGCACGGAGCCGAATCAAATATAAATTAAATTTTACATCTAGCGGCTTTATCATAATTTTATCATCAACACAACGTGGATGTCAACTATAACAGCATCCCACCTAGGTGTCCACACGACTATTTATTTTCGTTAATAATATTTTTTATTTTACTGATCTTGAGATAAAAACATGCGCCATTTACTATTTGCCAACTCGGAAGTTGACACTGAACAAGCGATGGAGGAAATGAGGGAGTAAAGTTCAAGGTGAAATCATTTCAACTCTGAGATTTGCAGATTACATTATCGTCGATGTCAACTTACTAGAAGACTTGAATGAGTGCCAAAATGCTATGAATTCAGTATTGAGGAAAGAGTTCATGATGTAACTTAAATACATATATGTAAAATCAAAATAATGGAATGCAGCTGGAGGAAATCAAAGAACCTCTATTCACAACATCGTACTGACAGGTGAACACTAAAGAATTCCGCTACTTGGGTACAAAAATGAACAGTGACGGGCAAAGCAAAGAAGATATATAAAGTAGATTAGCACCGACAAGATTTTTCTGCAGAGGAGAAATCTGTTGATATCAAATATAGATTCAGGTATTAGAAAATTATTTTTGAAAGAATATGTCTGGAGAGTAAGCCTCCGTGGCTTAGGCGGCAGCACGCCGGCCTCTCACCGCTGGGTCCGTGGTTCAAATCCCGGTCACTCCATGTGAGATCTGTACTGGACAAAACGGAGGCAGACAGGTTTTTCTCCGGGAACTCCGGTTTTCCCTGTCAAAATTTCATTCCAGCAACACTCTCCACTATCATTTCATTTCATCTGTCATTCATTTAATCATTGCCCCAGAGGAGTGCGTCAGGCTTCGGCAGCCGGCACAGTTCATATCCTCGCCGCTAGATGGGGGCTTCATTCATTCCATTCCTGACCCGGTCGGAGACTGGAAGCAGGCTGTGGATTTTTTTTAAATGTCTGGAGAGTGGCGCTCTATGGAAATAAGACTTGGACTGTTGTTGCAGCAGAAAGGAGAGATGATAATGTTATTGGTTCTACGTCCCTTGTAACTACTGCGGCTCTTTAGAGACGCCAGGGTGCCAGAATTTTGCCACGAAAGGGATCTTTAACGTGCCAGTAAATCTACCGACACGGTTCCCTTGAATATGCCAGCTGACTGCGCCAGGATTCCATCTTGCAATCTTGGACATAACAGGCGTAACGTTACCGCTGGGCCACGCAGCCAGTCAAGAAACGAGAGAATTGAAGTGGTGTTACAGGAGAATGAAGATATGTAGAGAGTGGCAAATGATGATGTACTAAAAGAAGAGGGGGAGGAGAGATGTTTCTCGCGCGTGCTAATGGAGAGAAGAGATAAGTTAGTTGGGCACATACTGTCAAGGAGAGGTCGCCATGTGGTTTTCTAGATGAGCGTCCAAATTTGGAGGGTTTGCTCTTCATAAAACAATATTTTGCCCCTGTTCGAGCGTTTTTGCCAATGGGCCTTAGTATGTTCAAAATTGAACGTTTAAAATAAATCCTCTAACTTTTGTAGTCCTATTCCTGCACACGTTTCCGGCTCGTCTCCGTGGCGTAGTCGCTAGTGCGTTGGCATGGGGAATTGAAGGTTTCGAGTTCGAGTCAGACCTTGGTCAGCACTTGTATTTTTTCCTTTACTGATACATCCCTTATTGTCTTTTGTCTTTTCTATAATGTATTTGCTGTGGCCTCTTCGGTTTTGGAGCTGTGTTCGTCCGTGACGCTTGAACGTGTTACGTTTTATTCGTTAGAATTTAAATGAGCGTGGCTGGCGACGCTTCGTTCATTCGCACTGCGCCGAGTCTAATGCAGAAACAATAACGTAAATATTGATTTATTAACATTGTAAATAGAAAAATCAACAACAAACAAGTAGTTCCGCGAAGAACTAAATAGCCTATTTTCATATATCCTACTAATATCAATCGCCTCTATCAACATATAAATTACCAGTTTGATTGCTGTAATAGATTCGTAGATATTGAGAACCGTCTAAATATTTTGGATGGTCACCATGTTGGATTTTTATATTATGGGCTTTAGATTTATATACTATTACATGAAGATTATTGTGTAGGTGTTTTATTCAAACTTCAATCGCATGATTAGGACACAAGAAATAAAAGCAGGATTTTAAAATTTTGCTCAGCCGCCACCTTGTGGTTATGAACATAATTTAAATGAATAAGATGCCAGTCGATTAAAATTTGTATAAGCATATACCGTATCAAGTTTCACTGCGCTCGGATGGTTTAAACGCAAGAAACGTCCATTTAAATATTTAAATTTCACGTCGCCGCCATGTTGGATTTGTGCTTGCCAGGTTATTGAACGTCCCATAGGTGAACTTATGTTTATAGCCTCTATCAACATACGAAATTTCCGTTTGATTGCTATCATAGATCAATAGATATTGAGAACCGTCTAAATATTTCGGTTGGTCGCTATGTTGAATTTTATATATATTGGCCATAGAATTATGTACTGTTAGATGATGATTATTGTGTACGTTCATTATGCAAATGTTGATTTCGATCGCATGATTAGAAAACAAGAAATAAAAACTTAATTTTCGAAATTCGCACAGCCGCCATCTTGAGCTTATATAAACAATTGAACTAAATTAGATACCAGTGCATTACAATGTGTATAAACATTTGCTGTACCAAGTTTCATGGCGTTTGGATCATTAAATCGCGAGAAAAGTCTATTTAAAACTTTCATCTTCGCTTGGCCGCCATGTTCGTTTTGTAGTTAACCGGTTGTTGAAAGTCTCATAGATGAACTTCCAGTAGCGCCCTTTATCTCCGTACAGAATTTCATGGTGATACCGGTTATAGTTTCGGTGATATTGAATGCTGGTGAAATATTTCGCACAGCCGCCATGTTGGATTGGTGAGACGTAACGAAATTTGAAGGGCACGGTCGGCGTCGCCCGGAATAGTGCTATGAAATTACCGAGTTTCATTGAAATCGCTCCAGCCGTTTATAAGTTATTACAGGGGGACACACAAACATTCATCACACACACTATCACACACACACGCACACACAGACAGACACACGTACGAAAGGTAACTGCCATTTCCAACGCCAACGCGCTAGCGACTACGCCACCGAGACGAGCCTGGAACGTGAGCGGGAATAACACTACAAAAGTTTGAGGATTGATTTTAAACGTTCAATTTTGAACACACTAAGGCCCATTGGCAAAAAGCTCAAACAGGGGTAAAATATTCTTTTTATGAAGAGCAAACCCACCAAATTTGAACGTTTTTCTAGTAAACCACATGGCGACCTCTCCTTGTAAGACAAATTTCGTTATGGAAGGAAGGGTCGAGGACAAGAACTGTAGGGGTAGCTGAAGGTTAGAATATGTTAAACAGATTGCCTCTGCTCTAGGATGTGCTAGCGGAATGACATCAAACCAGCCTATATATTGCAACACAAAACACGGACCTGTTATTTATGCATCTGGTTAGTTAATTATAAATAGAATGATCACTCACCATTTCAATGAGTTTGGTGACGAGGAATATCTTGGTTGAGAGGGTGGACTCTGGCACTTCTGCAGCTGTGTGGTTTGTCTTGGCCTCCTCCATGGCGTGAACTGCTGCTTGCTACTTGTCCTCGTTAAGGATACACAGACCTCTCTAATTTCTCCCGTATTATCGCTAATTGACACAATGTGCCCTCTTGTCCAGTGTCACGCTGCAACAGGGCACCGACAAATACCTCCTTAACATATGACACCACTTCCTGTTGACATGGGGTCTCATTGAAACGGAAGGTGACGCATTTTCTGCTATGATTAAGAAAGATAGGAAACAATACTGCTGTAATCTATTGTCTTCAATAAAGCAGTGACGTGTGTTCGTCTCAGGGCGTGTTGCGTTTTCACTAAAAATAAAATAAAAATAAAAATAAATAAATAAATAAAGGAAGGAAGTTGATGGGGCTAGTTAATCACGCGATTATGAGGCTTGGGACCTCCCGTTTTACGAAGAATCCGAACCACAAGACGTTATATTTCACTTAGAAAATCTGTGGAAGTTTGAAGCCATTCTTTTTTCAGTGTTGCATATACAAATTGTCTTTGCTGCTCTTCAGTCGGTCAACACGATTTTGCTCAATGAATTGGGCGCGGTACAAGATTATAAATATGTATACACACTCCTCGAAAAAAAATACATGTATTCGTTAGTTTAAGTGGGCAATTTAGGACTTGAGGGTCGAAACGCGTAATCCTAAATTGCCCACTTAAACTAAGTAATACATGTTTTTTTTTCCAGGAGTGTGTGTACATATTTTGTATAATTTTGTACCCCGCCCAATTCATTGGGCAAAATCGTGTTGACCGACTGAGAAGCAGCAAAAACAACTTAGAAAATCTCACATACTGCACATTGACCGGGAATCGAACACTGTCCGTCTTGCTAAGGCAGGAAACTTAACGTGACTTTGACTGTTAATCTCGCGATCATGCGTCACGGGGCGTCGGCGTAGCCGTGCTCGTTAAATCGTGTAACACAACCGCGCGGCCAGCTGGAGCAATCCCGGCGCTGACAGTGACTGTGATATTTCCCCTCCAAGCAAATGCCGGGATAGTGCCTTACTTCAAGTCCTGGGACACCTACCTTATCCCTGACCCTAATACAGCTACACACACTACTACAGTCGCTACATAAGTACAGGTTATCACACACCCAAGCACACGGTGCTGATGACCAAGGTGTCCCAAACCCATAAATTGAATTAACAGCACCTAAGAGGCGTGCAGTTTTTCACTAGAACGGTTCCAGTTTTTTAAACCTTGTTCGGTTGGTATTTAATTTTACATTGTAGTCTACAGTAGTATGATCCAAAAGTTTTACTGTAATTTATCTTCACTTCAAATAACCCTGATTCGATTCTCAGCTCTGCCAAAAAAAAAAAAAAAAAAAAAATCGGGTCTGAGGGATGGAAAGAGATACACTCAGCCTCGTGAGGCAAAACTGAGATGTGGGTTTGATTCCCAACTCAGCCATTCTGGAAGTAGTTTTCCGTGGTGTCCCACTTCTACTCCAGACATATGTCGGGGTAGTTGAGGCCACGATCGCCACCTTCCAAACCCTCACCTGCATTATTAGAAATACATACACTAATACAATAACACAGATTTTCAGGAAAAATTCCACACATATCCAAGTACACGGGGCAAATTGATCATGATATCCAAGCCCCTCAAATGAAACAACAACGCATTATTGTAATTCCTGGTATGAAGGTTGGAACTTGGTCAATTTAACCTTATGCTTACGACTGAGTATAGTCAATCGTTCGAATCTCATTTTCGGCCATTCTAGATGTGAATAATAATAATAATAAAAATAATAAAAATAATAATAACTAGCGGAGTCATGTGAGAGCTGTGTACAGACCACCCGGCCTTCTTTACTGTTATGCGGGCTGGACGCGATACAGTTCTGGCAGGGGCTATCGCATTGTTTATTTGTTTAACGCACTTTTTTAAACGAATTGTTGATGTATAGGAAATCAGTATGAAATTCGTCACTGCTAGTGGTAATTCTCTTTGTTTTGAATGCTCATTTGTTACGATCGGTTACTTGTGGTCGCCCCATGTGTATAGACTGGCAGGGGCTATCATTCCTTTTTATTTGTTTAAACGTACTTTAAAAACAAATAAATACGAGAATATTTCCGTTGATTTTTCAAGAAATGTAGTATTGAGATGATTTGTCACGAACTGTATCTCTAACTCCCTCTGGTTTAAGAGCTTGAGTTTTGTTGAACATACACCTTAGCATTTTAAGTATAACTAGCTTCGTCCGGAAACTGAAGCATCATTTATATATTTTATGGAGGAATCATAATGCATAGCAGAATTCTCTTTATCGGACCATAAACAATGAACATTTCTTCCCTGTGTCATAGAAAGTTTAGGAATGACCCCCTTTGTATTTGTGAATTCTTTCTTTATCTCTCTTGTGACAACCGATAAATTATTTGTTGCTCAGTTTCATTGTTACGTGATAAGCGTATTTTTTTCGATTTCATTGAACTACGACCTATATCCGTTTTCCGTCTCGGCATGGTGGGTTAAAATCACTGACTGGACTATTAATTATATTATGATGGAGATAGCATGTGAGACGTAATTTAAGAATAGCGAGGTGCATGGAACACAAATCCCTCTCCCGTCCAATACAAACTGTGTATTCTGTGGAACGAAGGCTAAAACCGGGGTGATGAATCCTTCATAGTATAATAATAATAATAATAATAATAATATAATAATAATAATTATTATTATTATAATTACTCTAATGCATCTGGTGGGTTTGAAAATCCACTATAAAAATAACTCCACGATTGGACCCGGAGAACGACTGCTACCTTACTCATAACCTGCTAATTATGAGGAAGCGTATTCTTCATGATTACACCCTTAATTACAGTACATTACCTTGGCTTTAGATTAGACCATGGGACGCTACTTGTCTTATCAAGCAGCTATTTACTTGAATACCCGTTGCAGCCCTCACGTCAGATGGTGGAGCTAGGAATCGTGCCCGAACCTCCGGGCTAACAGCCTGAGCAATCTTAGAAGTAGTTTTCCACTTCTACTTGAGGCAAATGCCGGGATGGTTCGTAACTTACGGGCACGGCCGCCCCCATCACAATCCTATCCCCAATTTGCAAATATACACACTAATACAGCCATCACAATAACACAGGCTATCACGCACATTCTACACACACACACCTATATGACCACAATAGCAAAGATAAACCTATTTATAAATGTCTTCTTTTTAACATTCTTTTTATCATTTTATTAATATACCTGGGAAATATACCGGTGTCCAAAATTAAAGCAACAACGGAAATGTTGCAAGGGTCGTTCATTTTGCCACAAAACAGTATAAACAGGTGATATTAAAGTAGCAACGATCCAAAGAATACAGAAAGTAAACCACTGCAATATGCATAACAGTAGACAAAAATGTTCTCCGTTTTTTCAAACTTCGTGGATTTTCACTGACATTCCGACAACTGATAAATGTGCGCTGTATGGGTTCTGACCACCTCTGGCAGCAATACAGGCCTGACAACAGCGGGTCATCATCCTCATGTTTAGGCAATAACGCCCATTCTTCCTGGAGAGCAGCTTGCAAGTTTTGGAGAGTGATAGGTGGATGCTGACGTGATGCAACTCGTCTCCCTAGTGCGTACCAGACATGCTTTATGGGATTCAAATCGGGAGAGGGAGCAGGCCACATCATGCGTGCAATATATTTCGTTTCCTAGAAAACATCAACCACCTGTGCTCTATGAGGTCGGGCATTACCATCCATCAGTACGAAGTCTGGGCCCTCAGCACCTCGCAACAACCGAACATGAGGTCCCAAGATCTCGTCACGATACACGACAGCAAATAAACCTTGCTGGTTTACCCGTATAATTGCCTGAAGAGGTGTTCGAGCAGTCAACATAATCCCTGCACACACCATTAGGGATCCTCCTCGATATCGGTCTCTTTCCACAATGTTTGGCTTCCGAAATCGTGTTCCAGGTTCTCTTCAAATGCGAATCCGTCGAGAATCACTCTCCAGACCAAATTGGTACTCATCTGTGAAAAGAACATTGGCCCACTGTTCGACCGTCCAGTTGGCATGTTGAAGACTCCACTCTAGACGTTCCCTTCTGTGCAGACGCGTCAGTGGGTACACATACAGCAGGTCTCCGACAATAAGGGCCACTCTGCCGAAGCCTTCTGTGCTCTGCATCGATACAAGTGTTCCAGTGGATGCTGGGAGGTGAGATGCCAGTTGCCGTACAGTACTACGGTGGTACCGTCGTGCCCTTACAGCCAAATGACGGTCCTCTCGTTCTGATGTCACACGTGGTTGGCCCTGCCCTGGTCTTCGGGATACAATTTCGGTCTCTACAAACTGTCGCCACATCCGAGAATCAACAGGACGATTCACATTAAGCCATCGGGCCACATCACTTTGCGACTGTCCTGCTTCCATTCTTCCTATGGCCCTCCACCGCAGAGGGTCTTAGAGCGTATTCTCTGTGCATCTTCTGTGCAAGTGTACACAGCGAATGTTGGTGTAGAACTACCGTTTGACAGGTGCGCTGACGTCATCGTTGTTATGATTGAACGATGACCGGAATGCCACGATTGTACGGATATTATTGTTGGCAGATTGTCTGATTATGTCGTTGATAAGCCACAGGAAGGAGCAAGAGCCGTTTGTTGCTTTTAAATTTGGACACTAGTGTATGTTATTTAATACTATAGAGGAACAGCATTTTGTATTTCTAAAACAAAGGAAAACCTACATTTCCATGAACTCACGTATTGAAATACGTGTTGTAAATTCATATATTTAGGAAATTTAATTTGAAATCTGGACCAAAGTCTGTCAGCTTGGTGAGAGATATGACAAACTGTATTGCACTGTTTTGGAATTATTGTTATTATTATTATTTGTTGTTGTTGCTGCTGAGACTTACCAGTGTTATGAGGCGAGTAAATTAACAACTGACGGCATCCTCAAGCAGCTACCTAATGAGAACTTAGTCAACACTTGGGACCTTGGATGTGTACGTAACAGCTGTTGTGTCAATAGCTCATAACTAGGGCAGGGAAGTGATGCACCCCAGAACAAAAAGAGCTAGGAACCACGCATTGGCGTAACTACGGGAGTTGGTCACAGCCAAATAATGAAAATTTGAAATTTGATGACGTTTTTTTAATTTTGAATAGAACCATTCTTTGGATTGATGTCTGGATTATGATTGAAAGCATGTATTTTCACTCGTGTGACATATCTAGTGTTACCCTAACTAAACACTTACTGAATGAGCAAAATGGGTGTGGCACTACCTTTCCTCATCCCTTTCCAAAAATAACACCATTTGTTAGCTGCCATTCTGTTAGTATCCGAGTATGAGTGTCATTGTGCAGAGTGGATAATAGTGTGTTAAAACTCAAACCCCACGTCTTGTGTGGGGTTTCGCCTAGGAACTCCAAGCTGGCTCATCAGCGGGCTCTTGATGTCCGTGCACGGACCTCCACAGGAGTAGCGAACTGTGCACTACGTCCTTTCTTATGAAGCGCCCGCTGATGAGCCAGCTTGGTGTCCTAGGTGAAACCCCACACAAGACAGGGCACACACCTAGAATAATTGCTGAGTTTTAATTCCTTGGCCGTGAGAGCCAATATGCCACAATACTGTGTTAAGTTTATTGTTTTAAATTAAACTTTAGTTCATTAATAATTATACAAAGTCGAGGAATAGAAAGGGTCAGATGATTTCGTGAAGAAATCTGGACTTAATGATTTAATATCAACAAAGTTGTTTATGTTTGAGCAAACAACGTATCAACGCTAATGGAATCAAACATGAAAACATTATAGATAGGAAGTTTTGAAACTTGGGGACCGTATATTAGCTTTCATTGATTATGGTTTGTTATGTCATCAAGTGCTTAGACAGGGAAAGCTGTGTGTTTAGTGGCAATGGGAAGCTCCCAGATATTGGTTGATGGCTATTATGATTTTCGTAATACTAATTGATATTTGAGGCCTTGATATCGCCAGACTCAATGAACGAATATGTTTCTAGATATCAGATAGTTGTAGCGAATGTTATACCAGCGCAATATAATTTACTTAATATTTAATCAGCTACACATCTTTATAGAAGGCCCAATCAGAAAGAATGACCCCGAATGCTCCTCAGGACTTGCTCACCTGATGAGTTAAAACTGAGCAATTCCTTGCAAAGCAGGAGGCCATAGCCCTTATAGGATCTGTAAGGCTATTTATTATTATTATTATTATTATTATTATTATGTCCGAACCCTCCTCCTCCCCCTCCCCCTCCCCCTAAAAGCTCTTCGTCCAAACTCTCATTTTTTCCAATCATTGATTATGGCTCTGCTGTATACAATGATTTACCAGAAACACAGAACATCAAATTTCAAAGAGTCCAGAATGCATGTGTTCGCTACATTCTGGATGTAAGGCGAGATGAACGTATCACACCTTACTACGTGCAGCTCAAATGGCCGAAACTTCACGAGCGCAGGCAGGTATCAGTTGCCATTCTGACACAAAATATTACATACCAAGACCCCGTTATATTTCTACAATGCCTTTACACCAATGCATTATGTTCATAATCGAGAAAATTGATACACAAAATTAACACTCCAGTTTCCTTCCTATACACGGAACCATGAAGTTCAATAAATCTTTTGTTCGCACCGCCTCACGACTCTTCAACACCTTCGATTAATATAAGTTCCTCAACATTGCAAGCTCTGCAGCTCTCAAAAGACGTCTTTCATCCTGCTTCTTGGAGCAGTTCATCTCTCACATCTGATTACTGCATTATGTTAAAATACTATTATTAGTTCAATTATAACATCAGGACACTAGCTGACAACCTGCCTACTTTAATGGATTTTCTGGTATATGGTGTTTGTTTCTCGGGCTGATAGTCTGTATGCACCCTTTTGTATATATAATTATTCAATTATTATTATTATTATTATTGTATTATTACCGTTGTTTGTTACTTTAATTGTTCGTCAACATTGCAAGCACTGCAGCTCTCAAAAGACGTCCTTCATCCTGCTTCTTGGAGCAGTATTTATATTGTGAATGTTAGTGAAATGTTTATTTTAAGCCCTAATCTTATTTTATTTAATAACGGAATATCGCACAATGTGCATACATAAAAAACATTAGTGTTGAGTACACAGGTCCATTGAGTACACAGGTCCAAAAGAGTTATTGTTCTTTTGACGCATAGGCTATCTCCGCGTGATAGCGTTCACACTCTTTTTCCCGCACAGTACACATACAGTTTGTGTCTGGTTCATGGAACGTCTTCCTGTGGCACAGCTTGTGGTGGAATCCATGAACTGCGAATCGTGTCATGGTATGACGCAGTTCATAGCTTGAATTCATCCATTCTTGGTTGATCATGGCGTCAGTACGACAGAAGTCTGGCCATATATTTGCTTTCTTCTCGTACAGCTCGTGAAGTAAGGCTTGATATTGAGTTGCAGAAGGCACTGACACACTCAGGCGTAGTAGGGCGCTACTGTAAAGGAGCTCTTAAGCTTTAAGTGTAGCCGTGAAAATAAAATCAATGAATCAATCAATCAGCTCATACCACTCCAGATGCAAATCCTAGTTACGCCAATGGAACCACGCCACGGCACGCATTGTTTTGAGGGCACTCTGCAGTGAACAGTACACAGGCAGTACAGGGCACTGTGTTGTGCTCGACACCAGGCTTGCTCAAACCGTGCATTTCGCCAAGTGGGCGCCCGCTCCGTACACGGACAGGACAGGACAGGATCCAAGCAAGCGAAACCGGCTTGCGTGAATTTATAGCCTATCAGCCCGAAGGCTTTTTCAAAAGTGTCCGCCGAGGCTTCCGCCTTGTCTGGATGCAGAACATACGGGCAGCGAGCGGGCCGAGTAGCTGCGTTAAACTAACCAATCGCCTCACTGCAGTGACAGCTGGTGCTAAGAATATGCAGTCAGCTGAGAAGAGATAAAGTTCTAATGCAAATAGCATGCAACACGAATCCCAATGGGTAGGGCAGTATCTTTTTGTGCCAATTGGAGTAGGTGCAAAATGTTTTGTATGTGGCCATTCTGTGATAGCTAAAAAGTATAACATGCGAAAGCGGCAGCTATAATGTACATGTTTGGTTCTACATATTTATGTGAACAACGTTTCTCCGCTTTAATGCTTTGTAAATCGAGACATCGATCACAAATTACAGAGGGCCGTTCTTCGACTGCACACCTCGCTTACAGCAAAACAAGGGACATAACATCATAATGTACACACGTGAATGCCTGCATTTTTGTAATGTCATAGTCAGTAATAAAACAGTATCAGCTTGAAACTGCCGCTCCTGAATCCCTATAACCACTCACAATGCCTGCCCGGTGAGATTGGGCACGCTCTCTGTGTCGAATGCCCGCATTTACGGTACGCCTGCCCGGCTGCACTGGGCCAGCGTAAACGGGCGCCCAACTGAGCACCTCTGCTCTACACTGTATTCAAAATTCTAAAAGCTAAGAAAGAGCGTTTATTGCTGAAAGGTTTAACAGTATGGCATTGTCTGTACTGAGCTAGGCTCACGTCCATATCCCTCTAGTGTACTACAGTATAATCTGCCTTCAACGGACCCTTTATTAAACGGAAACCTGTCTTAAACGGACGGTCTCGTTAACTTAGGGGTGAAAAGCGGAACCAATGCCACCTAGTCTAGGTGGCGTTGGTTAAATTCCCTTCATTAAATGAAAACTGTGTTACGCGGACAACGGCAACCCAAAAATGCTTTTTAATGGGAATTTTCCAAGTTCCGGATTGTAGTGTTTAGATAATTTTCAGGCACCCTGTGAAAGTCTACTTTGTCTGCTGTAACAGTCAGTTGATTTTGTAGCTAACAAGGAATGTGCAAATAAGTCTTCCTTCTATTGTTCTCTAACTTTCAACGTGTACGGCTAATTGCCTGTTTCCTGTTCCCCAAGCCTTTCCCAATATTAGCTTTAATGAGCTGTGAAGCAACAAATGCCTGTCTTTGTCTCAGCCCTTGTCATTGAGTTTGGAATTCATCTTGTTATTGTGCACTTCTCAACTTACAATACTGACACAGTTCGGCAATTGTCATTATGGCTTCGAAAATAACAGTTGTGCTTGATCTTAACACGAGAGTAAAAGTGATACAGTAGCAGAAATTTGTTAAAACATTGAATAATGTATGTGGATAATATGAATGCCCATTGTTTAATATTATTTTAGCATAGGCCTTAACCGGAAATCTATCTTTAACGGAAAAAAATGCCAGACCTGTTCGATTCCGTTGAAGGCAGATTTTCTACTACCATGTTGACAAGTTCACGAACACTAAAATATTGACATTACAGCGTAACACTTATTCCAACGTTTTCATTCCATTATTTCTCCATTACTTCGCAAATACATACCAAACTCTCAGTTATAACCTATCTATTTCCACTTATATAGTTTCACATCCACATCTCTTCTATTCCACGCCGTTTTTTATTATATATTTTTCATGTTTTTCTTACTTAACACATTTTGTAACAGATCTGTATTTTTTAAATTTAATTTTTACGTGTGAGCTTTTTGGACGAAGAATGTTTTTAGAATTTTTGATAACATCCTCTGTTATGGCAAATTTACATTAAGTGTATGTTCTTGCACGTCCTAAATTGCGCTGAGGAAGGTCACAATGTGACTGAGACCGGTACGACATTAAAGTACGGTATAATATACGAGGCACGTCCAGAAAGTAAGTTCCGTTTGGTAATAAAATTAATTTGTGTACAGATACAGAAAAATTATTTATTCCACAACATTCTACACCTCTTAAACTACTTTCCCACATAACTGCCGAACTCTTGTAGGCATTTGTCATAGCGTGGCATAAGTTTTTGGATACCTTCTTCGTAGAAGTTTGCCGCCGACCGTAAACAAGAGTGAAGACTCCGCTGTAGAATATCCTACCGTTTGGCCACCACTGTTAGTCAAATTGCGTGCTTACCAGGCGAACTGCGTATGTTTAGGAGTTCTCCTGACCACATACGCAATTTGCCTAACAGTGGTGGCCAAACAGTAGATATCTTACAGCGGAGTCTTCACTCTCGTTTACGGTCGGCGGCAAACTTCTATGAAGAAGGTATCCAAAAACTTGTGCCACGCTATGACAAATGCCTGAAAAAGTTCGGCAGTTATGTGGAAAAGTAGTTTAAGAGGTGTAGAATGTTGTGCAATAAATAATTTTTCTGTATCTGTACACAATTCAATTTTATTACCAAACGGAACTTACTTTCTGGACGTGCCTCGTCTATTGACTTATGGTTATATGTTATTATAATTACAACGTCAATAAGGAATCGGGCTATCATGGTCACTTTATTGACATTTCCTTTACTTCGTATTGAATCACATTCTTGTATTTTAGTTAGTTGTTGTTGTTTTTGTTTTAAAGGGTGGAATAGGGAGGTCATATGCCCCTAATTTTATTTTAGTTTCTTGTTTTGACAGGTAGAGGGAACGGGGTCATCAACCCCATGTATATTGTGAAATCAGTTGGTCATGATGACCCCACGCCTTATATCCATAATTTGTCATTAGCAAGCATACCTGTGTGCTCATTGAGCGAGCAGACCCCTTGGTGTAGGCGTGGTAGTTAAATCATGCACCACGTCCGTGCGGGCACCTGCAGAAAGACCAGAGGTCGCAATTTAAAAGATTTAAAAGAACAGGGAGTGTGCTTGAAATTGAGTTTCCTGCTTTAAAAATCGGCAACATAGGCATATCAAATGCTTCAACAGGCTTTCAAGGAGGATACTATGAGCCGTACACAAGTTTTTGAGTGGTTTGGGCGCCTTAAAAGTGGTGAGTTGACTCGCTCCAACGTCGAACGCCATGGTGATAGGCAACCTCTTCAACACTGGAGCAATGCGACGATAAACACGACTGCCATAATGCAGTCATTATAGGCGTGTTGAAGAGGTTGCCTATCACCACAGCGTTCTTTTAAATCGGCCATAACGACATCGCAGGCGGAACACGAGAACGGTAAGAGAAAAACAACACTATGATCAAACGGTCACATACAAACTGACGCCGTCTGGGCAGTTGTTTCTTGAATGTCTCTATTAACCCCATCTAGCGGGAGAACTCTCTACTATGTCTACGAATGGCAGTGCGCTCTCAGTCCGGTTTCGTTTGGGTACGTCCTCGTACTTTGGAGTTAATCGCGCTCTTAATTTAATCATTGTAATTCATTCGGTTATTGGTTAGAATTTCATGATGATGGATTAACTCAATATCTAGCATGACTATTGAAGTGTATTGATGCTCATTGTGAAATAGCCTAGTGTGTGATATATGGTATATGGTTTAGTTCCCTTGCTTTCCTTTTCAGAACGCCATTTTATTTGTTGGCAAATAGAGGATAAATGCATTTCGGTCAGCCAACTCGGGAGTTCATGTGAGTGTGATTTTTCTTTTCTTATTTATTTAAATGCGACAATAGCTTGATTGTCTAATTGGTGGAACATATTATGTCATTTATGTAGTCTTTTAATAAGTCGTATTGCCAATTTTTACTGTGCTTATTTGACTCTAATATGATGCACCCATGCCCGGACTTAGAGATCCAGGGCCCCTAGGCACTTGACATTTCCCCCCACCACCATCTCGATTTTTTTTTTTTGAAATTTAGCAAATTGAATGCACTAGTACAGAACATATAATTTTTAATCGACTTTAATACACATCAGAATAATACAGTCTATGTTACTATAGTTACGTTATTCTATAACATTTATAGAATCATACGATGAACTTTCTTCTGTGCAAAAGAATTAATGACGTCATGATAGTCAATTGACTGCATTATTTCTGACTCTATATACAATACTGCGCCCGTTGACGCATGTTTGCTCAGACAACAGAGACTAAAACTTATGCTGAAATGTAACTGAACATACCCTGCGAGCGGCGAGAAGAAGCTGAAGCAATATCGCTTATGATTATATTTTTACTTATTTTTCACATTCCAAAAATCAACTATAATTATAACCAAGTAATTTGGCATATTTGAAGTACAGCATACTTCGTAAATCGAAGAAACTATCAATTTACGCGGCCAGCTCATGTACTGAGAGCACGCCATATTTGGTAACACCAGTTCCTATTCGTCTGTGGAAGAGACAACAAGTGCATGATGGAGCACAAGTGAAAAGACACCATGTGGCAGGAAAAATCTACGAATAACTTTCTTATGGATAGTCATCATGGCATTGTGTAATAATTGAAGGATTGAAGACATTCACCACTACGAGAACTGTAAAATATTTTTATTATTATCCGAGGTGAAATGATGGACTTGTGTGAAGAAAACTTTGCGACCGCATGGTCTCATTCTCATGCACATACACGTATTTCAGTGTTCTACAAACTGTGTATTTAACTAACTGTATAACTGTACAAAATCTACAAGTACGATCTTTATTTGCCGGATGGGCAGTATTTTGATTTATTTTTTGTTAATATTTTCTTGTGTAAATATCAGTGCAAGTCACGAGTGAGTGTCGCACAAGCGACAGAGGCTAGAGCCAGTGGCGGAGTGAAAATGGGCAATTTTTACCGCATATTAGCTGCAGTGCGCGAAAGATTTATTTAATTATGTGCTACATTTTTACCAACGCTAACATCGCAATAATGATGAACCAGCAGATCTTCAGATACAACTCCAACCACGCGATGGCATGTGATTGCTAAATCATGCGTGCGGAATTGGCGACGGAGGATGTCCAGACACAATGAAATGGTAACCTAAAGCCATACACGAGACCGCATACAACATCTCATGGCGGAACTCGAACCAAGTGACGCTGAATCTGTAAGTCAGATCAAATATTTATAGCGTATTGTAAGAGTGGAAAACAGTAGACTTAGTTTATTTTGGTTTCATTTATTTAGTGCACAATGCAGGTAGCTAATTATAAGACGCGTGTGGAAAATATAAGTTTTATTAAACATTTATAGAAGCCAGGATGGCTGGATTTTCAATGCTCATCCGTATCATTTAAAAACAGTTATTATCAACTTTTATTTTGTCAGGCTGATGACAAATAAACTAGTTTGACAATGTTAAATCAAGGCCAAGGTTACGAGCCAAGTTCACTACAAAGCACACTCGATTCTAGGCAGTGGATTAATATTTTGTTTTAGAAGGCTGTGAGATTCTTGACAGTATTACAAGTGGAATGCAGAGTTCCGTTATTCACATTTATTGGCCAGATCAATACTTGAAAACAGGTTTATTTCTTTAAAAGAAGCCACACAGGCAATGAATGCAATTGTATTTTGTAACCAAATGAACGCATGTTCGATTTATTCAGGGAAGAGGCAATTTTATAAACGCACACACACAGTTAGCTTGTATCAGAAACCTTCATGTTTATTTAAAGCGTTGTCAGGATGTGTTTTTGTACACATAATCTTTATTACCAGCAATTCAAACGTGTATCAATTAGGATTCCACACTTTTGTAAATTAAGAGTATTATATGAGTCGTGACGGTGGATGAATACCTCCGACATTGTTATTGTGGTAATATCGGTGGTAATGAACTAACTAAAGTCGTACCAAAAACCGAAGGCGCCTGGATCAATGGACCCGAAATAAGAGCAAAGTAATTGGTGAAGACATAGGATGTCTAATAAGTGTGATGAAATATTGGTGAAGACACAGGGTGTCTCGTAAACTATTGAACTATTGAGATATTTGCTTAAGCTGGATACACACGTTACCTGAATACACTAAACGCTTCTAAAGGTCCATAAACTGAACAACAATACTGTCAGGAATAAATAATTGTGTGAAACTTTAATAATCAAAAATAGGATTTTGAAAACTAACAAATCATATAATTCCCCCTGAACCTAAATAAAATTTATAAACATTAAAAATAAACTATTTTTCTGGACCAAATGTTAACACTTAGATATTGTTAAGCTATTGTAGATACATTTTGATACATTTTCACATGATTAGTCGACCACTAATTGGTGATGTGATAACTGAAGCACACACATCAGATTAGTAGCAATATGAGTCGATGTAATTGTTTAATTACTATCGCATTTGCAGGCTTTCCTATATTTTCTATTTTCTTAACACTTTGACACTATGACCGTTTGTTACAAACAGTAACAAATCGAGTACGTAGGCAGTGCC
The DNA here is from genome assembly GCA_946902985.2 of Meconema thalassinum. NCBI lineage: Eukaryota > Metazoa > Arthropoda > Insecta > Orthoptera > Tettigoniidae > Meconema > Meconema thalassinum. The sequence goes on from OX336393.1 coordinate 113,582,881, forward strand.
AATTGCATAACCATAGGAGTGCTGAATTATTGTATGCATTTGTGTTGTATTAGCATAGTTTTTTTATTCAGCAACATTGTGCACATAGCTTGATTTTCTTAGTAATAAACGCATCTCGTTTATTAATTAATGATATTTAGGACTAGCTAACACTTAACTCTAAAGATAAATGTTAGAGATGGCACCATCATAGCATAGGACAAATTTTCCTCTTGCTACTAAATGTAAATGTTCTAGTATTTGTAAACAAGTAAATGTCTTGCTTTGCTGTAAATTCTTTTGATGTTTGATCCACCCGTAAGTTATTTCGATGTAATTGCTTAGGGCCGATCTTACGTGCCATTTAGCTTGTTCATTTTAGTCGAATTTTGTATTAGGACCATGAGAGTAATTTAGATCTTGTTTAGGACTTTTTTATGTTTTCTTTCAGGGCAGAATAGTATCGGACTAGCCGTTTGCAACTCTCATGCTAGGCTAGGGATCTATTCTGAATAAAATTTATTTGTGATTTTAACCTAAGACTGACCTCTCTTTTCTTGTTTAGTTTTGTTATCGATGCATTCCTCTGAGCTGGTTAAAGATCGAATCTCACTAATTCCCGACACCCCCGAGTGCAGACTTTTGTGCTACACCAGCCTATGAATGTATCGTTCCCCATACTTGTGTGTTGACTGGAGGAGGGTCTCGGAAGGGTCATTTAAAACCGGTGGCTCCCCGAAACCTTCGGCCAGCGGGCACAATACAGAGAGTGAATTGAGCCTGTTCTCTCCTATGATAGATCTTAAGTAATTCTTTACTCGCTTTAGCGCTGAAAACGACTGTTCTTCTGAGTATTTTGACGCTGGTGTACACAACAGCATTCGGAACGCAATTTCTACGTTTGGATAAAAGTCCAAAAAGCCCTTTTCCGATAAGTATTTGTATAGCTTCAGTGATGATAACTCCATAACTTCATCATTCGACGACAAATGAGCTTGAGGTGCAGACACTCGTTTTCCCAAGTCCTATCCAAGTTCCCCGGATAAAGTTATAAGGTTTCGGTTGGTTGGTTCTTAAGTTTAGGGGGTGCGACAACGCGGTCATGTAGCCCCGTGTACTTTGGGTGTGTGTAGAATCTGTCTGATTACCGGTGTTAATTGTGATGACTGTATTAGTGTGTGTTATCTGTTTTTTAATTCAAGTAAGGACTGCAGACTTGTTAATTTTTCAAATAGTTCCTACTTTTGCCGCCAAACGCCACCGTCGACGACTACTAGTTCAGATCTTGGCTACCAGACGCCACCGCAGTCGGCTCTTGGCAACGAACGTAGGAACCTAAGGGCGTTGTTTACATTCTTAACCTATAGAATTTAGCTTCACACAGGTGTAATTATTGGAAGGTTCTTTAACATGCCATAAATCTATGACATGGGACCGCCGGCTTTACTTCCCCTCCGAAGGAAGGCATACTGAGGGATTTTTAACGCTCTTAAACAATCGATGACTTCGGCCGGATTTGAACCCGCGATCTTGGGCAAAGAAGCTCAGCATGCTACCGACTACGCCACCGAAGCCGCCTCACGAAGTAGAAAGTCAAACTTTTTACTTAACTCCTCACAAGCAGATCCGCGAATCCGTAGTTCTGTAATTAGTCTATCTATAATGACGTTAAAAATGGTAACTCTGAATTTGTCCCTGCCATAGAGTTCCGCGAAGGGCTGTAAGTTTTGGCAAAATATAGTAAAAATATTTATTATAATATTATATTACGGTAAAGCATTTTGATAAGGCAAGCCAGGCTTTTGAGCCTATGTAAAGGTTCCGCCACCGGGGTCCCTAGGCTGGCTGGGCCCCTAGGCCGGGGCCTTGTAGGCCTAGGCAGAAATCCGGCACTGGATGCACCACGAATGATGATTGATCCAATTCTGGTAGCAGTTTAAAAATGAAAAGTACAGTTACGTAGATATTTATGTTACGTAGTATTCTTTATTAAGAGCTAGATTGTGAACAAGTAGGTAAAGTGGTTTACTGTAAGTGACGGGAGCAGAGTGTGGCAACGCCGATTATTAATTCAAGATATCGTCGCATGATGTCATTCTCCAACTAACTTTGTGCCGTCGTTATATCTGCAAGGCATATTTATTTATTTATTTATTTATTTATTTTTTTAGCGTATGGCTTTACAGATACAATATGTAATTTTCCACAGAATAAATATTATAAATAATAGCATATCCTTGCAAACATCTCTTTTGAATTTCCCCCTTTTAAACATCTGACAATGTATTCCAAGTTATGCTATTAATTTGGTTTTACACATTTTAAAGCAACAAAACAAACATATATTGCTTAAATTTATATTTAAAGATCATTAATTCACACAAGGGCACTCCAATAAGTACAACCTGTAACAATAAAGTTCGGTTAATAGTCATGTACTATCATTATACCAGGTATAGGAACAATGCACGACAGTGACCCTACCGTCCTTCGAAATAGTCCCCTCTCGTAACTATGCAGTGCTGAGATCGGTGATACATGTCCTGGAAACTTTGCAAGAAGGCATCCTTTGGGATGGTGTTCAAAAGCCTCGTCTCGTTGCGTTCTGACCGAAATGTTCGGTGAATGGGTCTATATTACGAACGGATTGTTGGCTTACCTGAAACAGCAGTTACTGTCCTTCGAAGTAATCCCCGTGGATGGTTATGCACTTCTGAGAATGCCTGTACAAGTCCTGAAAACTCTTTAGGGATAGCCTTCAGTTGGGTCGTCACATTACGTTGGATGTCCGAAAACCTCTGGCCCTTCGGAGCTTTTCGGTGACACTGGACCTGGACCCCGCCACTCCATACTTTGACGCTTGACTTTGGGGTCGTACCTCAGACACCAGGTCTCGTCGCCCGTGACGATGGTTTTCAGTGCCATTCCATTCCATTCCATTCCATTCCACAGAACATTCACCCTTCTCACTGCCACCCGCCAAACAGATGGGCATGGTAGGATGCATAAATTCATCCTTCTCACTGCCACCCGCCGAAGAGATGTGCATGGTAGGTTGCATAAATTCATCCTTCTAAACACGCACTGTGTCAAACAGGTTTTACCCATTGCGTTGTGTGTCGCCAATGTTGCCAGGTCGACTGTTCTGACTTTATTCACCGAAACCGAACGCAACGTGACGAGGCTTTTGAACACCATCCCAAAGGACGCCTTCTTGCAAAGTTTCCAGGACATCTATCACCGATCTCAGCATTGCATAGTTACGGGAGGAGACTATTTCGAAGGACAGTAGGGTCATCTAAGTTTTTAGTACAGGACTATTCACCGAACTTTGTCACAGGTTGTATAACCTCCAACTTGAAGTCTTGGCGTCTTGCTGCTTTAAAAAGCCAAACAGAAGCAGCTATTTAAATTGATAAAGTTGTGACGGCGTTGTTACTGGCGGTTCCATGTTCGTTATTGTATCTTGACCGGGAGAGAGATGTGTCCGGTCGCCTGTTCGCTGTTGCTCGCTTAGCACCACCCAGGGGTCACGTGTAGGGTACAGTACTTTCAGCTGAAACCTACGGACGTCATCAACAATGGACCCCCCTCTATGGCACAAGAATTATATGAAGAAAAAAATCCCAAATATGCAGGAAATTTCGATTTCACTGCTCTATAAGGGTTTAGTCACATCATTTGCTTAGCCTTGCACAACTTAGTGTGCAGTAGATCTGGCATCAACGTGCGCTCCAAATATTGTTGAAGTAGTAGTAGATGGAATGTGACGAGTGCGTGTGTACTGACTAGGCGGTAGTTGCCGTTGTAGTCGTCTGTAATAGTCATTAAAAGAAGATTTATATACCAAGATATGACCAATTCCAAAGATAACGCCGTGTCTTCTAAGAGTCGAAGAAACTGTCCTGGTATTTGCTGCTTATTTTATGGGCTGTGACATCGCGGTAGCCCCGTGTATTTTTGGGTGTGTGTGTACCTGTAATTGGTGTGATACCTGCGTTATTGCGTTGGCTGTACTAGGGTGTGTATTTGTAAATTGGGGATAGGATTCGGAAGGAGGCGGCCGTGGCCTTAAGTTAGGAACCATCGCAGCATTTGCCTGGTGCAGAATTGGGGAACCGCGGAAAACCACTTCCAGCATGGCTGAGGTGGGAATCGAACCCTCATCTTCTCAGTTTTGCCTCATGAGGCTGAGTGTACCCCGTTCCAGCCCTCACACCAGAATTAAAATTTCTTGACTGAGCCAGAAATTGAACCCGGACCTCCGGGGCGACAGCCATGAACTGTTCTGGTGTAATTATGTTGTTGGAACAAAGCTTTACCCATTTCCAAACTAAAAGCAACATCTTATTACAAGGAAAGTTAACGCCTGAAGCGTGATGCAAATGACCGAAAACCTTGGAATCCTGGTCGGAATTCTAGTGTTTGCAATCGGCACGTTGTTAATGGTTTACCAACAAGAGTCCAGGATTTAGGCCTACAGGCTTTTTCCGACATGAAAAATGACCTTTAATTATGGAAGTTAGAGACTATCTCATCTGGACTGCAACACAACTAGGGTTGTTCTTTGTGCACACTTCAACTGGACGAGTATACTGTACAAGAGTCAATATTTCTCAATTGACAGGGGCAGATGACCTTGTACTCGTAGTTCCGCCCCTTAAAACAACAATCATTAGTTCCGTGTTCATCTCATGCCTTATCGCACGAGTATTAAGACCTTACAAGCAAGAAATTACTTCGTCAACATTATTCATATACGCCACATCGCAATGATTTAATTATGTACGTTTCTTTTTGCGGCTAACCCCGTGCCCTAAAACTCGGAGGCCCTGGGTTCTATTTCCGGCTCCGTCAGCGATTTTTGAGTTGAAGGTTGGAACGAGGTGCACTTAGCCTCGTGAAGAGGTGACCCGATATGCTAACCACACGTCACCCCACAATCTGTAGACCGAATGGCTGGGCAGCGGTCGCTTGGCAGGCCAAGGCCCTTCAAGGGTTGTGGTGCCACGGGGAGGCATATCATACCTACTGTCTGTAAGTTAGGGGCGGATGACCTCACTGTTCCGCCCATTAGAACAACAATCATCATCTTGTCGTTCAGTTGTGCGCCTTTCCTTATGATTCCGCTTCATGATTCCAATATCGATTCCCGGTCTATGTTTGAAGGACGGCAAAAATCCGCTGGGTTCTTGAGTCGTACTTAAAAGATGATTGGTGATTACTAGGGACCAGACTGAAAACGATTAAAATATGCATGCAATTATGCACTCAAAATGTAGAAATTAGCATTAAAGAAGATATTCAGCGAAAAACTATAGCCTACTTTCTCCTACTCCTTTTCAAGGAGTATAATTGAATGCTGGTTGTTCTATATGGATACTAAACGTTGATTGATTGAATCCTCACCTGAATTATATATAAAAAACTAATACAGCCATCATGATAACACAGGTTATCAGGTTATCACCCAAGTACACGGGGCTAAATGACCATGATGTCCATGCATCTCAAATTAAACAACAACAACAGCTTCCTACCAAAATCCTTCTCGTATATAAGTACACACACTAGTAAGCCTACAGACATCACAGTGACACGGGTTATCAGACAACTTCTATACACACCCAAGTAAACGGGGCTACAAGGCCATGATGCCGCAAAACCCCTAAATAATCAACAACAAAAGACTCTACTGCGTATCAAGGTCAGCGAATAGTAATCGCTGTATTCGAGTGTTGAAATATGTGGTGTTATAACGATATACTGTATATAATATTTTCGATTGCAAATACACACTATACATACTTAACATTATAACGTGTGAGTAGTTATAAATCAATAAATACCCAAAAAAATCGAAGTAAAGAAATTTGAACCTGCAGGGATATGATCCACGAAGCTCCAGACTATGAGCCCAGGTCACTACCATTACGCCACGGATGTGCTACGATAATACTTGGTAAACAACTGGTTTAGTATAACTGTATCATATTTTGTGTTGAAATCAACGTTTTCATTAACGATTTCTAGCGTTTCTATAAACTATTTCATACTAAATATGTATTATTTTGTTCAGTACATTTCTAAAAGGATAGCCTATAAACTTACGCAGTTACGAGCAAAGATAGCGGCCATTTTGACAACGGGACGGCAAGGACCCACAACGATATGGCATGGTCAGCCTGACCAGTTAGTCACTTCTACGGTTACATATGATATTCTATTGTAATATGCTAAGATCCTACCGGTCACCTCATTGTGAACAGTTCAAACCTCCCTATGTACGATGAGCTGAATTGTTGAGCCCAGGCCTTGTTGAATCGTAAGTTATGGTTAGGCTATAATACTTGCATGATTCATACATCCGCCATCTTCAAACTATTTGACTGATGACCTTGTAGTTTAGAAAAAGTCGCTTCCCACATTAAGGTATGTTGTTGCAAAATTTGGTAGAGATCGGATGATTAGGTTAGTCGTAATTTGATTTGAGCTCAGAACATTTGGGTGGGCTCCATTTCTTTTTTATGATGGCGGCGATATACAACATGACACTGAGTAGTCCTTTGCTAGTGCTACCTCTGTACCAAATATCGTTCAATTCGGTTTCACCGTGTTTGAACTGATAGGGGGGTGGGGCACACATGCAGAGTACACACACATACTCACAGACACACACACATTTTTCATTTTTTGAAAAAATCGAAAGTAGGCTAAAAATTGAAAATAAATGCACTTAACAATAAGCCAATCTTATTCACTCACTTTATACATGTATCATTCACTGTTTCACTGCAGAAAGAAGCATCACAATATATAATTGCAAGTTTTTCACTGTTTTCAGGAGACAAATTACGTCTATTTTAATCGTTTTTAGTGCATAAATGTCCGGTCCCTAACCATCAGTTGAATAATCACTATTACCTGACACCCACTGTTTTAATAAATAGGCTACTTTCTGCTGCTCTTCTCTTTAGGTATTTTTAGTTAAGGATATGCAGACTAAGAATAAAGTAACACATTAACTGAAGAAACTCCTCACAAAACTAACCCCGGGCTACTGGCTGTCGAGATGGTGAAAGGAGTGTCTCACACCATTCCCTTCTTCAAATAGCCAGGCAACATTGCGTCAAGTACGAGTACTGTCATCTCGTTATCTGTTTCTCAGAAAGTTGCTTACAAGGGCTACTGCCCAGATGGTGAAAGGAATGTCCCACCCCATTCCCTTCTTCAAATAGCCAGGCAGCATGCGTAAAGTACGAGTACTGTCATCTCGTTATCTGTTTCTCAGAAAGTTGCTTACGAGGGCTACTGCCCAGATGGTGAAAAGAATGTCTCACACCATTCCCTTCTTCAAATAGCCAGGCAGCATTGCGTAAAGTACGAGTATTGTCATCTCGTTATCTGTTTCTCAGAAAGTTGCTTACGAGGGCTACTGACTAGATGGTGAAAGGAATATCCCACTCCATTCCCTTCGTCAAATAGCCAGGCAGCATTGCGTAAAGTACGAGTACTGTCATCTCGTTATCTGTTTCTCAGAAAGTTGCTTACGAGGGCTACTGACCAGATGGTGAAAGGAATATCCCACTCCATTCCCTTCTTCAAATAGCCAGGCAGCATTCCGTAAAGTACGAATACTGTCATCTCGTTATCTGTTTCTCAGAAAGTTGCTTACAAGGGCTACTGCCCAGATGGTGAAAGGAATGTCCCACCCCATTCCCTTCTTCAAATAGCCAGGCAGCTTGCGTAAAGTACGAATACTGTCATCTCGTTATCTGTTTCTCAGAAAGTTGCTTACGAGGGCTACTGCCCAGATGGTGAAAGGAATATCCCACTCCATTCCCTTCTTCAAATAGCCAGGCAGCATTGCGTAAAGTACGAGTACTGTAATCTCGTTATCTGTTTCTCAGAAAGTTGCTTACAAGGGCTACTGACCAGATGGTGAAAGGAATATCCCACTCCATTCCCTTCTTCAAATAGCCAGGTAGCATTGCGTAAAGTACGAATACTGTCATCTCGTTATCTGTTTCTCAGAAAGTTGGTTACGAGGGCTACTGACCAGATGGTGAAAAGAATGTCTCACACCATTCCCTTCTTCAAATTGCCAGGCAGCATTGAGTAAAGTACGAATACTGTCATCTCGTTATCTGTTTCTCAGAAAGTTGGTTACGAGGGCTACTGACCAGATGGTGAAAAGAATGTCTCACACCATTCCCTTCTTCAAATTGCCAGGCAGCATTGAGTAAAGTACGAATACTGTCATCTCGTTATCTGTTTCTCAGAAAGTTGCTTACGAGGGCTACTGACCAGATGGTGAAAAGAATGCCTCACACCATTCCCTTCTTCAAATAGCCAGGCAGCATTGCGTAAAGTACGAGTACTGTCATCTCGTTATCTGTTTCTCAGAAAGTTGGTTACGAGGGCTACTGACCAGATGGTGAAAAGAATGTATCACACCATTCCCTTCTTCAAATTGCCAGGCAGCATTGAGTAAAGTACGAATACTGTCATCTCGTTATCTGTTTCTCAGAAAGTTGCTTACGAGGGCTACTGACCAGATGGTGAAAGGAATGTCCCACTCCATTCCCTTCTTCAAATAGCCAGGTAGCATTGCGTAAAGTACGAGTACTGTCATCTCGTTATCTGTTTCTCAGAAAGTTGCTTACGAGGGCTACTGACCAGATGGTGAAAGGAATAACCCACTCCATTCCCTTCTTCAAATAGCCAGGTAGCATTGCGTAAAGTACGAATACTGTCATCTCGTTATCTGTTTCTCAGAAAGTTGGTTACGAGGGCTACTGACCAGATGGTGAAAAGAATGTCTCACACCATTCCCTTCTTCAAATTGCCAGGCAGCATTGAGTAAAGTACGAATACTGTCATCTCGTTATCTGTTTCTCAGAAAGTTGGTTACGAGGGCTACTGCCCAGATGGTGAAAGGAATGTCCCACCCCATTCCCTTCTTCAAATAGCCAGGCAACATTGCGTTAAGTACGAGTACTGTCATCTCGTTATCTGTTTCTCAGAAAGTTGCTTACGAGGGCTACTGACCAGATGGTGAAAGGAATGTCCCATTCCATTCCCTTCTTCAAATAGCCAGGCAACATTGCGTAAAGTACGAGTACTGTCATCTCGTTATCTGTTTCTCAGAAAGTTGGTTACGAGGGCTACTGCCCTGATGGTGAAAGGAATGTCCCACCCCATTCCCTTCTTCAAATAGCCAGGCAGCATTGCGTTAAGTACGAGTACTGTAATCTCGTTATCTGTTTCTCAGAAAGTTGCTTCCGAGGGCTACTGATCAGATGGTGAAAGGAATGTCCCACTCCATTCCCTTCTTCAAATAGCCAGGCAACATTGCGTAAAGTACGAATACTGTCATCTCGTTATCTGTTTCTCAGAAAGTTGCTTACAAGGGCTACTGACCAGATGGTGAAAGGAATGTCTCACACCATTCCCTTCTTCAAATAGCCAGGCAGCATTGCGTAAAGTACGAGTACTGTCATCTCGTTATCTGTATCTCAGATAGTTGCTTACCAGGGCTACTGACCAGATGGTGAATGGAATATCCCACTCCATTCCCTTCTTCAAATAGCCAGGCAGCATTCCGTAAAGTACGAGTACTGTCATCTCGTTATCTGTTTCTCAGAAAGTTGCTTACGAGGGCTACTGACCAGATGGTGAAAGGAATATCCCACTCCATTCCCTTCTTCAAATAGCCAGGCAGCATTGCGTAAAGTACGAGTACTGTCATCTCGTTATCTGTTTCTCAGAAAGTTGGTTACGAGGGCTACTGCCCAGATGGTGAAAGGAATGTCCCACCCCATTCCCTTCTTCAAATAGCCAGGCAACATTGCGTAAAGTACGAATACTGTCATCTCGTTATCTGTTTCTCTCAGAAAGTTGGTTACGAGGGCTACTGACCAGATGGTGAAAGGAATGTCCCACCCCATTCCCTTCTTCAAATAGCCAGGCAGCATTGCGTAAAGTACGAGTACTGTCATCTCGTTATCTGTTTCTCAGAAAGTTGGTTACGAGGGCTACTGCCCAGATGGTGAAAGGAATGTCCCACCCCATTCCCTTCTTCAAATAGCCAGGCAGCATGCTTGCGTGAAGTATTAGCTATTAATCTGTTGCTCAGAAAGTTGGTTACGAGGGCTACTGCCCAGATGGTGAAAGGAATGTCCCACCCCATTCCCTTCTTCAAATAGCCAGGCAGCATGCTTGCGTGAAGTATTAGCTATTAATCTGTTGCTCAGAAAGTTGGTTACGAGGGCTACTGCCCAGATGGTGAAAGGAATGTCCCACCCCATTCCCTTCTTCAAATAGCCAGGCAGCATGCTTGCGTGAAGTATTAGCTATTAATCTGTTGCTCAGAAAGTTGGTTACGAGGGCTACTGCCCAGATGGTGAAAGGAATGTCCCACCCCATTCCCTTCTACAAATAGCCAGGCAACATTGCGTAAAGTACGAATACTGTCATCCCGTTATCTGTTTCTCAGAAAGTTGGTTACGAGGGCTACTGACCAGATGGTGAAAGGAATGTCCCACCCCATTCCCTTCTTCAAATAGCCAGGCAGCATTGCGTAAAGTACGAGTACTGTCATCTCGTTATCTGTTTCTCAGAAAGTTGGTTACGAGGGCTACTGCCCAGATGGTGAAAGGAATGTCCCACCCCATTCCCTTCTTCAAATAGCCAGGCAGCATGCTTGCGTGAAGTATTAGCTATTAATCTGTTGCTCAGAAAGTTGGTTACGAGGGCTACTGCCCAGATGGTGAAAGGAATGTCCCACCCCATTCCCTTCTTCAAATAGCCAGGCAGCATGCTTGCGTGAAGTATTAGCTATTAATCTGTTGCTCAGAAAGTTGGTTATGAGGGCTACTGCCCAGATGGTGAAAGGAATGTCCCACTCCATTCCCTTCTTCAAATAGCCAGGCAGCATGCTTGCGTGAAGTATTAGCTATTAATCTGTTGCTCAGAAAGTTGGTTACGAGGGATGTCCAACACGCAGGCGAAACCTATTTTGTTCAGGATGTTTGAAATTATACCTAACTAGCAGTAGTGCCCGGCTTCGCCCGGTGGATTTATTTGTTTTACAGAACTGGAGCGCTCAAGGATAAGGATCGGAATAAATGAAAGTAAATTTAAAAGAACCAACGCTTATTGCAGCTGATAACCTCAGTATACTGCACCAACACCATCATCCTTATACAGAGGCATACTATTGTCATGATGATAACTGTTTTAAGGGGCCTTAGACATCTTTTTGCTCTAATTACCCCCCGTGATTGCAATTTATAAGCAGCTCGCAATTCTGCACCAGAACATTGGTAGGGGCGACGTGATGCGGCCCGCATTACAAGGCAACAATAGACTTCGGTATTATTGAAGCCGTTCTGGAGCGCTTGTTCTTTCGACTAACTGAACAAAAATCAATCCTTAAGGTTACCTGAGAGGTGTAGCCTAATGCTACATAGCCTAAACTATTCCTCTTGAATCAGGCTATCATATACAAAAAGAATTTATCGAATCCCACTGGTAGTTCCAGAGATTAGCGCGTTTAAACACACAAACACACAAACTCTTCAGCTTTATGTTAGTATAGATTTCAACTGTATATGCTGAAATACGCTGTTAAGTTCAGAATATGAAAAAAACAACACACACAAAAAAAAGAACAACAATGAACCCTCAATATATTCATTTGCATATGCGCATATGCATTTTCAAAAAATCCGGTCCCTGGTAATTGCCAGCCAAACCATAGGTCACCCAGTTAGAGTTCTAGTTTCGTTACTGCACTGCAGTCGAAGTCAGTGCCAAATGGGACAGTAGATCGACAAAATGGCTCCATCTCGAAAGATCTGCACTTGGTAGCTGAGGCCATTCGCTAATCATCATAATTATCATCATAATATATAATAATATATTTATTGCAGCTAAATAGCCATACACAAAGAAAAGAAATAATACATTTATATACACTGTACTCGCGCGCTTGGGCCTTGGTTTGCATATTCTTTAATTGTTTTTGTTCTTTTGGTGCAGAGTTCTAGGTGGTAACGTTCACACATGTATCCACATAGTTCGCACTTACATATCTCTGTCGGTTCATGGTATGAGGTGTTGTTACAAATTAGATGGAGGAAACCATGTACTGCCAGTCTTGTAAACACGTGCCTCATCTCGAAGCTGGATGTTGTCCACGTCCGGTCTATCATAGCTCCAGTTCCAAAGAATTCGGGTGGGGTGTCTTCTCTCTTTTTGTTGAGTGTTGCTAGGAGATTTTCTGATGCTCTGGTGTTGGGCAGGTTCAGGTGTGTTCTGAAGTCTTCAATGAGGAAGGATTCTCGTGCTAGAAGGTAGACGAGTCTTGATCTTGTTGTCTTGGATACTCCGATCGCTCTCTTTATGTATAGAGCTTTTATTCTTTCTAGAGAGGATAGGTTCTTCTCTGTGAGGTACGGCCAAATGATTTCCATCCCATATGTTAGAATAGGCATGATTTTTGCTCTAAATAGTGCCATCGCCGTCTCTAGGCTAAGTGATCTAATGTAGTTGATTTCGTGCATCGCCCGTATTGCCTGTGTTGTTTTTTCTATTACATGCTTTGTAAAGCATTTGGCACTTGTTTGCAGAGTAATGCCAAGGTACTTGAAATCGTTTACTATGGCTACTTTCTGCCTCTTTATGAAGATTTCTGTCATTGCTGGGATCTTTCCTCCTTGCCTAAATATCATCATTTTTGTTTTTGATGTATTAATTTCGAATGTGTGTTTGTAGCACCATTCCTCCATTTCCTTTATCACGTTTTGTAGTTTTCTGATGTCCTTTGATCCGATCACTGTATCATCAGCGTAGGCGTACGATACTACGTCATCCTTATGGGTTATTCGCATTATTTCTTCTGCTGCCAGGATGAAAAGTAATGGGCTCATTGGGTCACCCTGTAATACTCCGTTCGTTTGAAGTATCGGTTCTGAAAGTGATATGTTGTCAGAGATTCTTATTTTGTTCCATTGTAGTATCGTTTTTATGGTTTCAGTCCACACATGGTTCCTGTTTAGGGTTTCTTCCAGCTTCTGTGCCACAAGTTCCCGGTTTATGAGGTCGAATGCTTTTGTGAAGTCTATAAACACTACGTAGAACTTTTCTCTTCTTTCAAGGGCTTCCCTGATGTCATTGAGTAGTAAGTGTATAGCGGTTATAGCTGATCTTCCTTTCCGGAATCCGAATTGATTTTCTGGTAGATACTCGTCTATTTCTTCTCTGACTCTCCCCACGATTGTTTTTGTGAATATCTTGAACGGAATATTCTCCAGAGCGATGCCTCTGTATGTGTTAGTATCATATGGATCGCCATTGCCTTTATAGAGTACTTTTATAGTTGAATGTCTCCATCTCTCCGGTATTGAGGCCGTCTCAATGCATTTATTGTATAATTTTGTCCATGTAGGTAGTAGGAGGTGAGCAGTGTCTTTATGTACTCACTGTAAATGTTGTCTGGTCCTGCGGCTTTGTTTTTCTTTGTGCTTGAGATGATGTTTTGGACTTCATTAGCTGTCAGCGGAGTCCATTCTGTTGACGCTAGTGTATAGGTACTTTGATTATTTTCTGGGGTGTTCGTTATTCCTTCCTTGTTGAGTATATTGTTAAAGTGTGTCATCCATTTTTCCATGTTTATATAATGTGTCTGCGCTTGCTTCCTAGGACGTAGAGCGATATATGGGTCTTTCTTTGCCTCTTCTACGATTCTTTTACCTTCTTCCTCCCAGTATACCCTTTTCTTCTCCCGCGTGAGCGTTTTATAGAGACTTCTTTTTCTGTTGTATACCTGATAGAGTGTAAGGTTCTTCTCGTTTGTTTTTAGTTCATGCAGGGCCTTCAATACTACTTTTCTTAGCAGGTAGCATTCCTGATCGAACCATTGTTTCGCCTTTCGTTCCTTTCTTGGGGTTGCGGCTTGTATTAGCAGTTCTTCAAGTGTTTGTGCCGCTTCTTCTAGTCTTGATTCTTCAGTAAGCGTTTCTATTTTTCTTATCTGGTCGGCTCGTCCTTCTATTTTTCCGACGTCAATTTTTCTTGATAATAGGCATTTTGTTTGTTTTTTTGGGTGCTCGCCAATCGCCATGAATTTTTATTTTCATGGGGATATGTTTTCTTATTGGTGTGTGATTTGCTGACCAGATAGGGGTCATCATAATATATAAATAACGCTAAGATGTACGTCAACTTAGCCGATTCACCAGACGATTTGAATGAGTTTTTAAATGGTATGGACTCCGTCTTGAGGAAACAATTCATGATGAAAATCAATAAATGTAAAACAAAAACAAAATGGAATGTAGGTGAAAGAAATCAGGAAAGCTAAAGGAAGTAGGAGACTTCCGTTACTTCATATCCAGTGATGGACGAAGCAATGAGGATATACAAAGTAGGTTGGCTCAGACAAAGAAAGCATTTGTACAGAAAACGAATCTGTTGACATCAAATATTGATTTAGGTATTAGGAAGTCATTTTTATAGCCTTTGTCTGGAGCTTGGTGCTCTATGGAAGTGAAACTTGGAGTGTTGGCGTAGCAGAAAAGAAAATAAATGTTAATATTGCTATTGGTTTTGCGTCCCTTTTAACTACTGTGGCTTTTAGAGACGCCGGGGTGCCAGAATTTTGCCACGAAGGGGATCTGTAACGTGCCAATAGATATACTGATGCGGCTCCCTAGCATTTGCGCAGCTGACTGCGCCAAGATTCGATCTTGCAACCTTTGATACAACAAGCGAGAACGTTACCGCGTTGTCGCAGCCCCTAAACTTAAGAACCAACCAACCAAAATCTAAATAATGGGATGAAAATGAAAATCCACAGCCTGTTTCCAGTCTCCGACCGGGTCAGGAATGGAATGAATGAAGCCCCCATCTAGCGGCGAGGATATGAACTGTGCCGGCTGCCGAGGCCTGACGCACTCCTCTGGGGCAATGATTAAATGAATGACAGATGAAATGAAATGATAGTGGAGAGTGTTGCTGGAATGAAATTTTGACAGGGAAAACCGGAGTACCCGGAGAAAAACCTGTCTGCCTCCGTTCTGTCCAGCACAGATCTCACATGGAGTGACCGGGATTTGAACCACGGACCCAGCGGTGAGAGGCTGGCGTGCTGCCGCCTAAGCCACGGAGGCTTAAATAATGGGATGAATGAAACATAATGTGAAATGGATGGAATAAAATACTCTTAATTAATACTCTTATAGTACCTGAAATGAGATGAATGAAATTAAATGTCATAATAATAAATAATATTAATATTGTGGAAGCTGAAGTATGCGGGTTCAATCTCTCATAAATCGATATGTTACAACGTCTTAACCGATTGACTTCGTAATACATTCTAACGAGAGCTCTTGGCATTTAAATTTGCAGAGTGTCTTTAAAAGGAAAATATACGTTAGGGTATATTTTTAAATAATCAAAGAAAAATGCAAAATTCTTGGCCCTAGCGCATGCGCAGAATCAGTTCGGTTCATGGCAAACATGGCGGATGTCTACCGCGTTTTATTGTGATACCGTAGTTAGCCTACTTTTCACATTTTGCAAAAATGAGGAAAAAGTAGACATGAGATCGGGCAAATGTGTGTGTGTCTGTCTGTCTGGCTGTGTGTGTCCCCCCCCCTATCAACTCCTAAACGGCTGGAGCAATCGAAACAAAATTTGGTAGGAGTAAAGATCTATACCTGAATATCTCACGGCCATATTTGAAAATGATGTCAGTGCTACCAACTGCTAAAAAATTGCAATTGAAATTTGAGCTCCATGTTGGATATCTTGGAAGGTATGAATGGGAGCTATTTCAAAATTGACACACGTATAGATAATAATATTGCAGTTTAATTTCCAGGAGGCCATACATGGCAGTGTTGCCAAAATGATAATAAGCCTGCTGATAGGTCCAATTTTT
This sequence comes from Meconema thalassinum, assembly GCA_946902985.2. Taxonomy (NCBI): domain Eukaryota; kingdom Metazoa; phylum Arthropoda; class Insecta; order Orthoptera; family Tettigoniidae; genus Meconema; species Meconema thalassinum. Next base: position 113,598,812 of record OX336393.1, read on the forward strand.
AAATGCATATAACTTCTACACTATCAATTGGAATTCAACCAAATTTCGTATGTTGTATGTGTACATAACCAGATATGACTGAGCGTATTCTTAAGACCCACCAGGGCTGCCAACTGTTAATAAATGCTCTTAATATATTTTATCCAAATACCAATATATCAGAAAGTATACAAGCCGACAGCTTTAAATTATGCACACGTATAGTACCTGACATTCTATATTAATTTGGAGTAACTTATATACGTCAGTGCTACCAACATGATTCTAAGCCTGCTGAGAGGTCCAACTTTAAATACATGTAACTTCCATACTATTTGGATTTCAACCAAATTTCGTATGTGCTATGTGTACCATAACATATATGACTATGCGTATTCTTAAGAGCAACCAGGGCTGCCAACTGTTAATATATGCTGTCTCTATTTTTGTTACACTAATATCAATATATCAGAAAGTATGCAAGCCAATTGCTCTAAACTTTGCACACGTTTAGTACCTGGAATTCTAGATGAATTTGGACTAACTAATATACGTCAGTGCTGCCAACATGATTCTAAGCCTGCTGATAAGTCCAATTTTAAAATGCATGTAACTTCTATACTAACTAATGGATTTCATTAAAAATTGGCACAACAATAGATCATATTATTTCAGATTATTTCTGATCAATACATGCATGACATTGTTGCCAACATAATTTTACGCGCGCTGTTGGATCCAATGTTTAACTGCATGTATCGTCCATGCTATTCATTGGACTTCCACCAAATTTTGTATTCTGTACCTTAATAAGGAACTAAGAATGTATTCAGTAACCAGGGCTGCCAACTGTAGTGCTCTATTAGGCTACATTATGCCAGGTATACAGTATTTCGAACTAATTAGAAATTTCGATATTACCAACTTAATTTCGTCAGTATTCTAGATAGATCCATATTGATGAATCATTGGCATGAATCTTAAATTTTAAGAAAAGTAGGCTCTTTAGTTTGTCACGGAACTTCTTGTTATTTAAAAGAATTCGCTTGCCACGGTGGGCGAGTGGTCAACTTGTCGGTCTACTAACCCCAAGCTTGCAGGTTCACTCCTGGCCGTGGTAAGTGATTCTTGAAAGGCGGCAAAAATTACGACACCGTGTTATACGATGTTGGCATGTCAAGGAACCCATTTGAATTCAGTAGTCCGTGTTCATTATGGCAAAATTAATCTCGGGAGTTTCCGCCAACACAAAGTACTAGAAAGCGCTATAGTTTTCAAGGAGCTTAGATATCTAACCTCCTTGACTTTCATAGTGCTTCAAGGAACAAAGAAATTCGGCATGCAAGCTACCCTTTGGGTGTCAAATAACAAAGCTTGCACCCGGCACCAAGGCCATACGATGGTATTTATAAGAATTATAAAGGAAGGGAAGATTCGTTAATTATGCACGACGTATCACTCTTTTCCTTTTCGCTTCCATTTCGACAATCTATCATTTTCATACCTTATTTTATCTCTTGGTGAAGCCTCCGTGGCAAAGGCTTGGTTTCCTCCAGTAGCGGTACCGCTTTCTAGCGGCCGTAATGTGACGGCGAATGACGTCACGAAAACGTTCCGCATAGAAACAAAGGCGAGTGGTTTTCTAGGAAGCGTTGACTACCACCGTCACATAAAGTTGCGGTAGCGTCATTCATATGACGGTCGTGAGTGCGGTAGCAAACAGTTCGTCAACGTTTTTGTACGGTGTACGGTGTGTGCTGAAAGTAGTCATGACTAATAAAATGATATATTGGAGTATGGAAGAAGAGGAAATATTAATAGATTTCGTAAAGAATCATGAGGCATTGTATAATGTGAAGAGTAAAGATTACAGACAAGCCCAAATGAAGCAACATCTTTGGCGTGAAATTGGCGGTATACTTAAGAAAACAGGTATGATATACAGTATATTTCATTTTTATGGTTATGTTGATACATTGTAATTATAACTGGCATCTTCTAAAAATCACAACATATACCTTATTTATCGTATAATTACATCGTCCAACAAAATGACTGGCCTGCATTGTATACCATGTTAAACATTGATTAATTAATTGGATTATAGGATGTTTAGTAATGTTTTAACAGAATAAAATACTCTTCTGTCACTCAATATCACCAGGTTAAATCGTGTGCAGTGAGTAACAATTAAGATTTCAGTAATGTGCTGCATAATTATTCTGCCATTCAACAGCACCAGGACCATTGAAATAGTTTTTAAATATTTCTCGGATTTGCATGGGTGAATTTCGTATGCGAACGTTATTTGCTGCTAGTGGGAACAAATTTTCTGCAGGAAGTGGAAGTGCATCATCAATATGCACGTTAGCTGGAGGGGGTAATTTTGCTTCTCGTAAAATGTTATGTAAAATACAGGCACATGCAATCAACTTATCAGCAGTTTCAGGGGCAGTAGCGATTGGCTGAAAAAAAATTCGAAAATAGGCGCATAAAATTCCAAAAGTATTTTCAGTCGTTCTCCTAGCTCGCGATAGTCGATAGTTATATACAGCTTTCGACGGATCACTCAAAGATTGCTGTCTGGGGTAGGGTTTCATCAAATGTTCGTGTAAAGCAAAAGCTTCATCTCCAACTATCACATGAGGTACAGCATTATCTGTTCCGGGCAATGTTTTCGGTGGGGGTATATTAAACTGATTGCCTTGAATGTTCTGTCCTAGTTTGCTTTTTAAGTAGACACCTGCGTCTCCTTCTCTGCCATAAGATCCGACATCTATTGCAATGAATTTGCAATCAGCATCGACAACCGCTAGCATAACGATTGAATAAAACTCCTTATAGTTAAAGAATGCCGATCCACTATTTTTGGGAGCCCTTATCCTTATGTGTTTCCCGTCAATCGCCCCCACACAGTTCGGGAAATTCCATCTTGATAAATATGCGTTAGCAGTTCTTCGTAGTTGTTCTTCTGTTGGTGATGGCAGTTCTAAACCGAACATAGTTGTGGTGATGCTGCGAGCAACTTCCTTTATTATGACACTTATCCAAGAATGGGATATTCGAAATTGGAAAGCTAGTGATCTAAATGACTCTCCTGTAGCCAAGTACCTAAAAGAAAGAAAGAAACAAAAACGTGATATATTTTTGAAATTTAAATGTAATTGTTTCTCCCTGCTCATGTCTTCTACAGATGTTGACTGCAGCAAGAGGTGGGCCTACATAAGAGATTATTATGTTAGACGCAGAGGAAAACCAATAACTGGCTCCGCTGGTGACGCAGCAAAGAAGAGAACTGTGCTTCTGTCATTCTTAGATGACTTCAGTTCATTGAAAAGAAGGTAAAGAAAAGGAACGTTTAATCGTAAATTATATACTGTCACAAAACTAAATAGGGCTAATACATTTTCAGTAGAACAGATACTTATTGGATCACTATTCGTGGGCTTTAGTGTTTATTTTCCTAATGATCATATTATTCCGTATTTCAGCACGATTACCAATGTTGTTGGAGATAAGGGCTGTGAAGATGTAAATATCAACGGAACTCCTGCTGTAGAGGAGGATACTCAGGTCTACAAAGAAGGAAGTGACTTGATAAACTTGGAGGAAGATGAGGCGGAGAACGTTCGTAAAGAGATGGAACCACCAAAAAAGAGGAAAAGATCAGCGCATTCTGAGGAACGACTGCAGCTGCTGAAACAAATAGCCGAGCGGAACGTAAATTCCACCGCACAATTAGACGAAACAGATCATTTTTTCATGTCTATGGCGAAAAGTGTAAAAGAACTTCCTCGACATGTACAAGTACAACTGAGGATGCAAATTTCCACGCTGGTTGGTAATGTTGAATTACGGCATTTATCAAACGACCCAACATCAAGAACATCTAGGCCTAGCAGCAGTCACAGTGAAAGTATAGGAGATGTAATGTCTCCTGCACCAACCGGACAGTTGACATTTACAGAAAATGAGCCAAGCGAACTAACACACTCGATATTGTTGTTAAATGATATAACCGATGTGATTTAAAATAACAATAGTCAGTTTATAGATACGGTATATGAAAAAACGAAATATTATAATATATTGTTGTTAATTAATATACTAAACTAACCTTAAAAATACACAGAGTTTCTGTTCAGGAGATATTGGTCTTTTGTTTCTGTTGTATGGTACTGAGGTGATGGCATCTTTTATGTAATTCAGAACTTAGTCAAATAACACAGGTGTCAACCGAAAATATTCTCTGAATTTATCTTCATTACTGTGCAAATGACGACGCACTAACATTTCATATGCACCTTCTGTAGGACGCCTTTTAAAAATATCACTCGCACCCGAACGTTCCCTATCATCTTCGGATGACTCTTCTTCTTCCAAAATTATTACGAGTGCAATGTCAAGATCATCCATTTCTTATTCAACGTTCTTATTGCCCCGCTGCGCTAGTCTGCCTCAACGAGGAACAGCTGACTGAGGATGGATGATCGGCAGCGGTCGTGGCTATTCGGGTCGCTTCGTCACACTGATAATTAGCTCTAGCTTTACACCATTGTTCACCGTCAAGACGGTCCCCAGTTTCTATACGTCATTCGCCGTCACATTACGGCCGCTAGGAAGCGGTACCGCTACTGGAGGAAACCAAACCTCTGGCGCAGCACGCCGGCCTCTCACCGCTGGGTCCGTGGTTCAAATCCCGTTCACTCCATGTGTGATTTGTGCCAGCAGTATGTTGCAATGTCGAGAGTGCAATCTTTTAACGTCCTTAAAAGTTGCAATAATGCCAAAAGGTAATGGTGCAAAGAATGTAACTTATATAGGAAACTTCTTCAGTAAATATTTTGTCCATTGTCTCGTCATCTTGTGACGGGTTCCAACCAGTACTGTATAATAATAATAATAATAATAATAATAATAATAATAATAATAATAATAATTATTATTATTATTATAATTACCGTTCCTTTACGTAGAATCTCAGAGGTAACTTTATTCCTGAAACTTAACGCCTGTCCTTTTGTTGTTGTTGTTGTTGTTGTTGTTGTTGTTGACATTGTGGTCATGGTCATGGGTGTGTGCAGAAGTTTTCTGACAATTTGTGTCACTGTGATGTTTGTACTTGTGTGCATATTCGGGTAGGAAGAAGCCATGGCCTAAAGTTAGGTACAAACCCGGCATTTGCCTAGAATTAAATTGGCAAACCTCGGAAACCCACTTCCAGGTTAGCTGCGGTAAGAATCGGACTTGCCTCTTCTAAGTTTTGTCTCACGAGGTTGAGTGTACCTCGTTCGTACTTTTTCATTCCGTACATAGGACCGCAGCAGTGGCTACGCTGGCTAAAACGCAGCGTTAGGTCAAGAGGCCAAGCTCTCTGCTGACTCGGTAGACGCGTGGGTTCGAGCCCCACTGCCGTACGTCCATGAAATGGTTTTCCGTGATTTCCCCATTTTCAACACCAGGAAAATGCTGGGACGGTACCTTCTGTTAGGCCATGGCCGCTTCCTTCCACATCCTTGCCCAATTTCATTCATTTTCTTCCAATCCATCGCTCATCCCGACGCGCAGGTCGCCCACGGGCGTCGACTAGAAAGACCTGCACTCGGCCTCTCAGGAGGCCACACGACAAAAAAAACATACATTATACAAGCAATGAAGAAATAGAGGGAGAAATATAAAGCAGGAGTTAAGGTTCTGCATTACAACTCGTCAGTGTTACGGCACAAAACATAACAAGAGCGCTTACAATATATATATATATATATATATATATATATATATAAAAAATTTAAATATCTTGGTGAGATCATCACTTGGAATGCCAATGAGAGAGCATCAATAGATAATAGAACACTAAAATTGCGACGAGCACAACAGATTACCTGGCCAACATATAAGAAACAGACTCTTTCGATTAATGCTAAACTTCGACATTATTTCTCCGTCGTTAAGCCAGAAGCAACATATGCAAGTGAAACTTTATTTAAACTAAACACCCGATCAACAACTGACAAACTACAGAAGGTTGATAGACGGATTCTTCGGACAATACTCAATAAAAAAACACCAGGTTGAGGGCCAGTGGAGACTTTTGCCCAATTCAATACTTTACAAGGAAAATGAATCTATCATTGACACGATGCGAAAACGAAGGATTGCGTTTTTTGGACACATATCCCGCTTGCCAAATACTAGACTCCTGAAACAACTTTTCGACTTCTTTTGGAACAGTAAAACAAAAATCATATGGTTTAAAGAAATACAAATGGATTTAGACGAATTGAAAATGACTAAGCATCATATTAAACATAGAGAGGAGAAACGGCTTCTGAATAACAAATACACTCGATTAACATTCAAAGTTTCACAGCGTAAGCAATATGTTATATCAGAAGAAGAACGAGCTGCAAGATCTTCCGGACTGAAGAAGTATTGGGAAAGGAAAAAATTATCAAGAATTAAGAACTGAACTTATTATTTGAAATATTGGAAGACTTTGTATATCAGGTTTGATTTTTGGTGCTCCAATGTGGGCGTAAACAGTGTAAATAAATAAATATATTGAAAGTTTAAGTTGAGCAGACCCACAGGGACTCACATCTAGTGGGACGTGGGTTGGCGACCACGGGACCCCAGCCGAGCCCGGCATTGCTTCCACTTACTTGTGCCGAGCTCCTCTCCGTCTTCTTTCCTGTCGACCTCCCTTGGTCAACTCTTGTTTTTTCCGACCCAGACGGTATTAGGGTATCAGAGGTCTAGGGAGTCTTTCATTCTCCGGCCTTAATTGGCCCTTGTCTCATCTTTCTGGATCACTCCTTCTTCGGGGGGTCAGACCTCTTGTTTTCTTTTCATTATATTTCCTTTTCTCTTTAAGAATCCCTCACGGTTTTTGTTAATTGGCTCCCCGTGTATATAAATTCCCTTTCGTGAATGTTTTGCATCTACACTCCATTTTGTAGGCATTTTCAATCTACGTTGCATTTTTTAAATGTTTTCGATCTAGTTTGCATTTTGTGAGTATTTTCAACCTCAATTGCATTTTGAAAGGATTGACAATCTAAATTTCTCTTTAGTAAGTCTTTCAATATAGGCGCTGGGACTTTTGTGAGTATTTTGAATTTCGGTTCCATTTTGTACGTATTTTTAACCCAAGCCGCGTTTTGCAAGTATTTTCATTCTGAATTGCATTTTGTATGGTGGGCATTTTGTAAGTATTGATACGTGCTGCCCCTAGTAGCAAGTTCGTAAATTGGATCAAAGTAGGAACAGCACAACACAAATGGTCCTTTAAAGAAATATTAGCTTTATTGCAGGTCAGAAAGTTACACCACACAATAAGCAAATAGAAACAATTAACTGTCTTCCTCAAGTTTCTCCCGTATGGAGCACTCTCTCCTGTTCCACTCGCTCACGCAGTTAATCCCTCACTAATGAGACCGGTGGCCTCGGTAGAAATACCTGCAACGCTTCATTGAGTACACAAGCTACAGTTATTTACGATAGTCTGGCACTCACCACTAAATGCTTGAATACCGCAGGCTAGGGAACAGTCAACTGGGTTTCGCAATCACACAGCACTTCACTACAATAACCTCTGTCGCACAGTGAAACACACTCGCTCAAAAACACAGTCCGTCGTCACCGGCCAGGATCGCTCTTTATATATCGGGGCTGACGACTCACAGATGTTTCTAGAGTAGTCCAGGTTCACACCTTCTCGAGAATTCCAACACTAGTTGGGCCACGAACATTCTGGTCCATCCCTTTTGTTCTCGCTGCGCAAGCGGCCGGCCGACACAGAGCCCGGGGGTAGCCTCGGGCGGCTGTGAGTCACGCGCAAGGGAATGAAGCAACCCCGCAGCCGTAACAGTATTTTGATTCTCAGTTGCATTTTGTGGCTATTTTGAATCTAAATTACATTTTGTAAGTATTTTCAATCTAAATTGCATTTTGTAAGTATTGTCCATCCACATGAGTAGTTTGAATCTACGATATATTTCGTAAGCATTTTCAATTTCAATTGCATTTTGTAAGCATTTTTAATTTCAGTTAGCTTGCCACGGTGGGTGAGTGGATAGCGTGTCGGTCTACTAACCCCAAGATTGCAGGTTCGCCCCTGGCCGTGGTAAGTGATTTTTGAAAGGCGGCAAAAATACGATACGCATGTCATACGATGTTGGCATGTCAAAGAACCCATTTGAATTCAGTAGGCCGTGTTCATAATGGCAAAATTAATCTCGGGAGTTTCCGGCAACACAAAGTTCCTCATTTCTCTACTAGAAACCGCTATAATGTTCAAGGAGCTTAGATATCTATTATCTAACCTCCTTGACTTTCATAGTGATTCAAGGAACAGCGAAATTCGACATGCAAGCTACCCTCTGGGTGTCAAATTACAAAGTTTGCACCAGGCACCCGAGGCCATACGATATTATTATTATTATTATTATTATTATTATTATTATTATTATTATTTCAGTTGCACTTTGTGAGTATTTTGGATCTGAAATGGGCGTGTTTAAATCTAAATTGCATTGTGTATTTTCAATTTCAATTGCATTTTCTAAGTATTTTGAACCTCAATTGCATTTTGTACGTATTTTTCAATCTCATTTGCATTTTGTAAGTATTTTGAATTTCAATTCCCTTTTGTAAGTATTACCACTCTCCATTTTGTGAGTTGTTTCAATCTGATTGATATTTTGTAAGTATTTTCAGTCTCACTTAATTTTCGTTCTGGTTTCCAATTCATTGTCATTTTCGCTTATCACTCAGACCATTAGGGGCCAATAACCTAGATGTTAGGCCCCTTAAAACAACAATTACCATCATTATTATTATTAAGTTGAGCAGTGATGATGATACTGTAATTATTGTACTCGTAATGAAGAGAAAAAAGCTAAGTTAGAAATGAACACGCTAGAAGAAGCTGCTCTTAAGAACCAACTCAGATGGTGGGGTCGTGTGATCAGAATGGGGAAGGAGAGACTGGTTGGTTGGTTCCTTAGTTTAGGGGCTGCAATAACGCGGTCATGTAGCCCCGTGTACTTTGGATGTGTGTACAATTTGTCTGATGGTTGGTTGGTTCTTAAGTGTAGGGGCTGCGACAACGCGGTCATGTAGCCCCGTATACTTTGGGTGTGTGTAGAATCTGTCTGATATTATTATTGAATATCCATCACATTAATGGAACCCTATTACACAAAGTACATTAGGGTTGTAGTTTGTTACAAAATTAAAATAAAATAAAATTACACTATAAATTATGAGATTAATTTGAAAAATTACAAGAATAAAAGTTAAAAACTGCTTATAAAATCGGAAAGAGTGTGGAGTAGCATGCAGTTACAGTATATCTACAAAACTTTCGAGAGTTACTACGCATATGTCGGTTTGTTGCCATTATTGAGTATACTTAAATTGCAGGCACTGCAGAGATCATAGAAGAGTTTCCCTCGGGCATCCTCAAGAAGGCAAGCCCTGGAGCCATGCTTGCCATAAATATCACCAGTAATAATTAGTGGTTTCCCTCTCAGAACGTTGCATATTTCCTGAATGACATTCAGGTCCAAGTGATATCTCGTTTAGAGTCAAGGTAAACGTTGCACACATCAAGTTCCTGTCGGTTTAATGATGTGCAGATGACAACCCTGCCTGAAGAACAGTATTGTGGTAATAACATAACATTTTTGGATTTTGTGACAATAACCGCTCTAATAATTTCCACGGGTGGAGTTTCCCTTAGTGCAAAGATGTTAAAGCCATGTTCGAAACCATTTATCTGAAGTTCGGCTCTTGTATGCAAATGGTTGAGTTTTCGTCATGGTCAAAATTGAGGAGAAGTTCCTGCGTGGATATAATTGATTTTTTTTGTAAATGTTCTTGGTAGAATAATAGTTCAGCCATAATTAATTTTAGATTTTATAATATTAAATATTTTCTGGTAGATTGGACAATTTGTTGATGTGGCAGGATGCTGGGAGTTGAGATTTTGCTGTTGACGCCTTGCGATGTTCTTTTGGTTTTGAAACTGGCAGTTCACACATTCAGTCTTGGTTTTCGGGCAGTCGCTGATGTTGCGAGGCTCTGAACATTGGGCACAGGCCTGTTTCTTGTCACAATTTGTAGAGAAGTGACCAAAGCCAAGGCAGTTGTAACAACGAATGACTGCAACGTATTCTTTGAAGCTGCAACTGGTATATCCAATGTACAACTTATCGCAGTTCTGCATCGCATGAAAGATGGCAGGGCTAACTTCAACTACTGCGTATTTTGTGCTGCCGTCTCGAGACGCCCTCACGAAGCGCTTCTTAATACATTCAAAGCCCTCTGTTGCTACTAGTTTGATACTTGGGTTTTGTTCTATAATAGCTTCTGTGATCTCATCTTCGGGAAAACTAACCTCAATGCCATGAATTATCAATTGCGGGGTTTTCTTACTGGGAATAATTACTTTCAGATGAGGGTTGTTGGTTTCAATAGAATTTACAAATTTTCGGCACTCGTCTTCATTTCTGAGTTCCAAAACAACACTTTTATTACGCACTTTCTTAACCTTGTTTACTCCAACCTGTAATGATTTTGTGTTAGTCGAAGTTTGCAACAACTTGAGAGTCTGTTCGGAATCTTTCGATATTTCGTCATTTTTAGGAGAGATCATTACTACATGCTTAGTAGAGACAATTTCAGGTTTTTTAAATTGCGCTACATCATTATAGGAATAAAGGAAAACTGGAAGCATGAGTGGTCAACAAAAACATTGGGAACAAGTGTCCACCATCTTGATCCCACAAAGAAGCCAAATGGTTTTGACCTACCAAGGAACCTCTGGTGCCGTATCAACAGGTTGAGGACTGGACATGGGTGTTGTAATTATTTCAGGTACAAGTGGGGCTGGATCAGTTCACCAATGTGTGAATGTAACTTAGAAGAACAGACGATTGAACACCTGGTCCTACGCTGTCCTCTTCATTCATACCCTGGAATTCCTGACGACTTGTTTGATCTCACACCTAGTCTAACCGAATGGTTGAAAAGGAAGGACTTTAAAGTTTAATTTTGTCTTATTTGTATTCTGTATTGTATCACCATACGATTAAATAAATAATCATTATAGGAAACACTCTGCCACTTACCTGGACTCATCAAATTCATTAATTCTTCTTTGAAGACATCAATGGTACATTTAATGTCACTAATTGAGGAGAGAACTTCCTGACGCCAATTCTTGTTCAGTCGTTTGTCACCTTTCACCACTTCACAGATTAAATTTATTTTGTTTTCAGCTGAGCGATACAGCTCAACAACATTTGCACTCTCCGCCATCTTAAATTTCAATCTGTCTGATAACCGGTGTTAATTGTGATGACTGTATTAGTGTGTGTATCTGTTTTTAATATAAGTACTGCAACTTAGATTTTTTCAAATAGTTCCTACTTTTGCCGCCAAGCGCCACCGTCCACGACTACTAGGCCAAGTTCAAAACTTAGCTACTAGACGCCACCGCAGTCGGCTCTTGGCAACGAACCTAGAAACCTAAGAGCGTTGTTTACATTCTTAACCTATCCAATTTAGCTTCACACAGGTGCAATTAGTGGAAGGTTCTTTAATATGCCATAAATCTATGACATGGGACCGCCGGCTTTACTTTCCCTCCGAAGGAAGGCATACTCAGGGATTTTTAACGCTCTTAAAATATCCGACGGTTTCGGCCGGGTTTGAATCCGCTATCTTGGGCATAGAAGCTCAGCATGCTACCGACTACGCCACCGAAGCCGCCAATTTGTCTGATAACCGGTGTTAATTGTGATGGCTGTATTAGTGTGTGTTATCTGTGATTCGGGTAGAAGGACTGCAGACGATTAATTTTTTCAAGTAGTTCCTACTTTTGCTACCAAATTCTACCGTCCACGACACCTAGCGGACGTGGCTACTAAACGCAATCGCGGTCAGCACCTGACGGCGAACGTTGGAACTATTGTAGCGTTATCAAACTAAACTACAAATGTTAGCTTCCACAAGTGTAGTTCTTTTTCATGCCATAAGTCTATGACATGGGACCGCTTGCTTTACTTCCCCTCCAAATGAAGGCATACTGAGGGATTTTTAACGCTCTTAAAAATCCGAAGACTTCGGCCGGGTTTGAACCCGCGATCTTGGGCATAGAAGCTCAGCATGCTACCAACTGCGCCACTGAAGCCGCCAAAAAGAAGGATAGATTACCTAAGTGGTTAACGAACTCTACTATCGAGGGTAAGAGAAGTAGAGGTAGACCTTGGCGCAATGGTTCGGTTCAGTGTTTAAACGGTTTCAAGGTGTAGAAGCAGAGGAGGCGGCAGTGCTAACTGCTCATAGAGGATCATGGGGTGACTCCTTCGCGAACAGGGGCTTGCAGACTAGACTGGGCGCTGAAAAGGCAACACAGTTTCTAATATGATAATATTTTAATAAGTTAAGACTACGAATACACGAACTCCTATTCGGAGGCGAATTACACTGTCCAGGAATGAGAGAGCTGCATTGATGAAGGCCAGGAGACCTATCGTGAAGCAGAGTTGACGTTGACGTTCTTCATATTTGTAAAATCCCACCACACAGGCGATCAGATTAATGATGAAGCCTGCCAGGATGACCGCCACCACCTGTGAGACATAAAAATGGAGGTTTTCAGTCATACCATTGTCCAGACTACTTTATTAGTGAACTGTCAGGATTATTCAAAGCATGATAAAAATTAATGACAAGTTTTTCTGGTAAACAACCGAGTAAATTTAGGTGAACTTAACAATTGCTTTCTATAAATAAGCAACCTTCCCCAACAAGCAGGAATGAGCCCCTACACCAGGATGTTCCAAATCCATGAGTTTGAGTATGAGTACACGCGATTACTCAGCAGTAATGCTCGGAGCACGGTTGGAGAGGGACTTGGGGGGGGGGGGGGGGGGGGCAATACGTCATTGGGCGAAGATCATAGCACAAGTCTATGCGCTTCCTGACAGTTTTGATGTATCCACCGCGAAGTGACGGCAGCCCCCCACAGCAGAGCTGTATTGCATGTTGCAGGTTTACTCACGCAAGGCGGCGAGTACTCCGCTGCTCACGGGCGAGTTGCTCGGCTGGAACAGCCTGCCCTACACACTATCTGACCAGACCCGACCAGCAGACGGTCGGAAAAAGTAGCTGACGGGTGGGCAGTTCGAGAGTGTGTAGGCCTGTCTGGCGCCCAATTCGGTCTGCGCAGACTCTCGGGTGGTCTGACTGGAAAACCTTCAGACCACCAGACTGCCCTCTTCTGTCTGGTCTTGTCTGCGTTGTGTGTAGCGCTGTCTGGCCGACTCACGGATTCCGTCGCGATCTGCAACAGTCTCAGATATAAGTTTGTAGATCTCCGGCCGGTTGTCTAGGCGAAGAATGATCAACTTATCAAATTTATATTTTTAGCCAAGAATTTCAGTGAGAATCTACTTGATTCGGTCCTCACGGATTCTCCTCGCGTCTGAGTTATTAAATATTCAAAGAACTGAAGACGTTGAAAAGTGATGTTTATTGGTTAACCAATACCAAGTACTTTACAATATTTACATTTATGTGAAGTCTAGCTTGCTTGCCATCCGGCAATGCGTACACAAATATCTACATAGCTAGTATCCTTGTTGAAGAGTCTGTCTTGTCAAATGACAGCTCGTACAAAATTACCACTTGGTCTGAATGTATAATTTGGTGAAGAGAGCTCTAGCAGCTCTTACATGCTATTTTATATCAGGTTAGTTTGGAGGGGAGATGACACGAACTCTCTTCGGTTTTCCGAATCGAGTTCACCAACAGGAAAATACATATATTAGTTAGTAACCAGTATGAAATAAGACTGTGGCCGGAGGGAGTAGCAACCAATCACAACATGCTTGTTGGGGCGATGTCAGGGGCGTAATTAAATAGCAGCTTCTAAGAAATCCTGTGCGAAGGAGCAGTACCTTCCTCAAAACGTTAGTCATTGTTTTGGCGACGTTCGGATTTTCTGAGAATGGTTGTCAGAGCCGTGTTAAGAAGGCAGCAATATATGATTTGCTTGAAGTGAACTACAAGACTTTACTTTTAAGGGGATATGACAAACTCTGGGGCTTGGCTTCTACCTGTCCAGGCGAGGCGAGGCCAGCTAATTGCCCGCCGATGAGCGTAGCTTGGTGTCCTAGGCGAAACCCCACACAAGACACGGCACAAACCTAGAAGAATTGCTGAGTTTTAATTCACCGGCCGTGAAAGCCAATACACCATCTTTTTGTGTTCTGTAATATTGGAAATCTTAGCAGAATACAATTCCTCGCGTTTCAGCAAACGATAATAATATTAATAACAACATTATATTTAAAACCCAAAATTAGTGGAAGGTGCAGACTGTTCATGAATATTAGATGGGTCATTAGACAGGGTACATGACTTCAGTACCTATTCTACTGTTGACAGCAGCTGGGGAGAAATTGCCGAACTAAACTTCAGGTCTTGATACGACATCCTCGCAGCTAGGTAACGCAGTGTCAGATTAGTCTTTGTTCAGCACTCACAGATTCTCGAAAACTAGTACTTTTCTTCTCGTTGTATGACTGGACCATAGAGAGTAATTCGGTAAAACACTGTTCATCCATTTGTAGAAAAGTGCGGAAATCATCTGATTCCAACTCCCTCATCAAGTTGGTATGAGTGAACCTGTGAATTTTTTATACATCTTCTTCTCCCATAGACTACTCTTCTCTTCTTCCGCGTATCCGCATCACTGATCAATGTAACACACAATGATAGTCCTATTTTCTGTTGTTTTGAAAGATGCGGCGCCATCACAATACCGTATTTAAATACTCAACAAAATGACAATAACCTTCTTACTTATTACTAGGCGGACGACTCAATACAACTGAGGTCTGGTATGTTGGTGTGTCTTCCCCTCCCCCCCAAACTAGCGACATGCCCTTCCACGTCTGCTGGTATGGTCTGTTAGTGTGTAGGGGAGATGGGGGCATGAAACGTAAACATTTCACAAAAAAAAGTTTGATTTGAAATTACATATATTGGAGAACATAATCCCAAAATTGTGTTTCAAAATTCGATGTACAAATGTCATTTAAAAATAAATTATAATTTGTTGGGCTGTAATATGCCACACCCCTTTGGTGAAGCAAACAAGAGTATTTTTATCCTCTTCTGTCGGTCTGACTTCGGAGAGCAACTTTTTAGGTGGCCAGGTTATATCTCGTTAGTGGGCAGGTGAGTCTGGTAGCCATAAGGCTGTGGATTGCTAACGCGGTACACTGTAGATTGATTTCAAGATCCAAAGCCTGTGAACCTCTCTCAGGGACGTTGGTACTACCCCTGTTGCCGAGAGGGCATGTGGTAAAACAGTGGTCTTCTCCTGATGCCACATCTTCCTCCCAATCACTGTACTAGCTGATCTCATGGCTGTACGTCTGTTAGGTATTGCTGATATTTGGTTCTGCAATGTCGCTGTGTTTTGAACTTTTTCCATGAGAATAATGTCTAGTTATTATTATTATTATTATTATCATCATCATCATCAAATTACAAGTCACAGTATATCGTTGTTCAGTGTGTCCGTAAAGTCTCTCCGCAGTGCGTGTCTCGCCTTGCGGGACGTGTTGGCTTGGCAGTACATTAATGTTATGTTGTTACAAGGAAAATTATTACATTAAATTAAGTAATGCAATTATATGCACGGTACTCACCACTATCACACTGTGCTCCGTAACGTTTCCACCACCACAGGAAACCTCTTCCATTAAAAACACACGCTATTCAGTAGTAACCATTCCCACTAGACTCAGCTTACACGAGAACTTGATAAGAACACAACTTACAGCGTCAATACTGTCATGCATGCTACTGTGGGTGAGTGGTTAACGTGTAGGTCTACTAACCACAAGCTTGCAGGTTCGCTCCTGGCCGTGGTAAGTGATTATTGAAAGGCGGCAAAAGTTATAACACCATGTCATACGTTGTTGGCATGTCAAAGAACCCATTTGAATTCAGTAGGCCGCGTTCATAATGGCAAAATGAATCTCTGGAGTTTCCGCCAACACAAAGTTCCTCATTTCTCTGCTAGAAAGCGCTATAGTGTTCAAGGAGCTTAGATATCTAACCTCCTTGACTTTCATAGTGCTTCAAGGAACAACGAAATTCGACATGCAAGCTACCCTCTGGGTGTCAAATAACAAAGCTTGCACCCGGCACTCGAAGTCATACGATATTATTATTATTAACACTGTCATGCACAGGCACTCACTGTCGGCAATTATGAACCAGTGTTCCCCACCCTGTCACTCCAGTTGAAGGTCAACACGGAACAAGTGCATGCTTATGCCAACCGCTGCGGTGAACCTTCGTGTATGCAGAGACATGAATGTGCTGCCAACCTAACACGTCCCGCAAGGTGACCCACGTAGCTCGCCGCTGCGGAGAGACTTTGCGGACGCTCTGTAGACTTCTTCTTCTTCTTTCGAATAACCCATTTGGAGGGTACGATTAATCAACGTTGGCCATTGTCCATTCTATTCAATTTCCTTTGTTTCCACAATTTCTTTCATCCTTCTAGAGTGACGATCTTTCTCGAGTCCACTTTCTGCGAGTTGTTGGTTTCTTGCGTTCTTGAAATTTTGCCTTTTGAATGGCTTCTCTGAAGAGTGATCTGTTTGCTGTTGTGTCGGAATTCTGGCGTTTGTCAAATCTTTGTCAATTTCAATGAACCATGTGGGTTTGGATTTGTAACTAGTCAGTAAGTTGAAGATCTGGTTAGTTAGTCTACTATTTTCCATTCTATAAATATGCCCAAAAAACTGTAATCTTCTCTTTCTCATTAGATCAGTTAATTTTTCACATTTCAAATATAACTCTCTATTTAGACGTAACCTATATTCTGCATTGTTATTTCGTTTAGCTCCCAGTATTTTACTCAGAATTCGTCTTTCAGTCTTCTCTAATTTGTCTAAATCAAATCTTGTTAATTTAAGTGTTTCTGCCGCATACAGAGTTTCAGGTATGACCACTGTTTGATAGTGCCTTAACTTAGTGTTCCGGGATAAGTTTCTTTAATTATATATATCTTTTGTCATATGAAAACACCTTTGTAATTTATGCACACGCGTTTCTATTGCTGTTTTTTCCTGTGATTCGTTCATTATCCACTCTCCTAGGTATTGAAAGGAATTTGTTTTACATACTGAACTGTCATGAATTGTGATACTTTTCGGGGCATCGGTGATGTTTGTCATGATCTTAGTTTTTTCAAATGATATCTGTAGTCCGACTTTGGCTGCCTGTTTTGCAACTCTCTTCTTGGGCAGTATCCAGTGAGTCAGTAGGTAATGGAATGTCATCCGCAAAAGCTAAACAATCTACAGTGATTTTATTTGGATGTCTTCCTAGTTGAACGCCTTTAGTATTGATGGATTTCCTCCATTCTCGAATTACCTTTTCCAATGCACGATTGAAAAGCAGAGGTGACAGACCTTCTTCTTGTCTCACACCTGAATTTATTTTGAATGATTTTGGAAGTTCCTCTCTAAATTTAACTTCGGAAGTTGTGTTCGTTAGTGTTGCTTGAATTATTTCAGTTGTCTTGTTATCAAGTCCAAATTCCTTCAGAATGTTAATAAGTGCCTTTCTGTCAATGGAGTCATATGCCTTTTTAAAATCCACAAAAGTAACTACATATTTCAAGTTCCTGATTTTCCTCGTGTCTAATATGTTCTTTAAATTTAGTATTTGCTCCATACACGATCTTTCCTTCTTAAATCTTGCCTGATACTCTCCCGATTGTGGGTAGATTATTTTTTCTGCTCTTTTTAAAAGTGCTTTGTATAAGATCTTATAGTCACGAGCCGGAGGGAGATTCACCTGTAATTGTTAGGATCTGTTTTCTTCCCTTTCTTATGTAGTGGATGTATCAAGGCAGATTGTGGTCGGTCTTTCACGCAAACAAATTCCATTGGGCGCCACTCATATACACTATGAGAATATATAGGAGAGAGCACGATATCTCTCCTCCCGGTTGCAGGACAATGTGGCTTGCTTATGGCAAAAACACCCTCCCCCTTCTCGTATGAATAATAAATATAAAGAATAAATATGGAAATCCCCAAAATAACAACTACGGAGTATAATAATAGGAAGGAAAGTTATTATATTTAATGAATCAATATATATCTTACTAAACGGAAAGTGCCGTGCATTACATATTCTATTGGATACCTAGGCTTACTTGTGGTTGGGGTATAACGTATATTCAGGTGTACTTTATATTCCGCAAACTTGCGACATATCTGCTTTATTTTATAAAGCATCATTTCTTGGAGATGTATCGTAATAGGTATTGTACCCTCAATGATATTCAAGAAAATGCTTCTGTCGCAGTTGTTGGAGTTTTGGAATTTCTTCGCATCACTAGAATGTGTTTTTGACTATGCCATATTCTTCCAAGGAGTTAATGAGGCATCCTTGGGTGTTGCTGAACCGTGTGTTATGGCTATGATGAATGAGGGGACCTTAGAAGAGGACGCTTGAGAGAAGATGTGGATGGTGGAGTCCAAGGGTATTATTGTGAATGACAGACATGAAGGGGGTGTGACGGGATATAAGGTTCACTATGCCAAGAATCATGCACTTATCCAGGAACTTAAAGAGATTGTCAAAACAGTCAAGCCCTGTGTCATTATTGGTGCTACTGCAATTGGAGGTGTGGTCGGACCAGACGATATTGGTGTTTGGCTACCAAGAATATAACTTCCGAAGTTAAATTTAGAGGGGAACTTCCAAAATCATTCAAAATAAAGTCAGGTGTGAGACAAGAAGAAGGTCTGTCACCTCTGCTTTTCAATCGTGCATTGGAAAAGGTAATTCGAGAATGGAGGAAATCCATCAATACTAAAGGCGTTCAACCAGGAAGACATCCAAATAAATCACTGTAGATTGTTTAGCTTTTGCGGATGACATTCCATTACTTACTGACTCACTGGAGATACGAATCTTCTCTATTAAAGAATTACAGTCACCAGGACATGTAGAATCTGGTCGAATTTTTAACAACAGCATCCATTCAATACCAAACAATTATCTAATAAAAGAACTTTTACCAAAGCTTGTATATAGCCAGTCACCGCCACCTAGATCACTGTCGGTTTCTAATCAGTGCGTTAGTTCGACGTTATACCGTGTCGCTCCTTAATGGCCTATACATCGTAGTAAGTTTTTTTCATATAGAAAACAAGGCCATCTGACAACAACCTGGTTACTTATTTCTATTCCTTAACTGGGCACTTTCCGATTAAATGTACATAAGATACAACTATACATGACAATAAATAATGATGAGTGTCTGTGCAGATCCAAGATCTGTCACAGAACGCCCCCATATGGTTGAACGAAATACTTATAAGAGAAAACATACAATAATAAAACTAATACGAGGACAATTCTCATCCAAAACGTTACAACCTACATACACAAACTAAACGTAATGACAATATAGGCTACAAATACTTCATTTATCTTTCTTCTTGGAAAGAGTCCATGCAGCACTCAGCGTTATAAGTATAGCTATTCAGAGTAAACACGATAGGCCTTTTATTCTTGGTAGCCAAACACCAATATCGTCTGGTCCGACCACACCTCCAATTGCAGTAGCACCAATAATGACACAGGGCTTGAC
Source organism: Meconema thalassinum (assembly GCA_946902985.2). NCBI lineage: Eukaryota > Metazoa > Arthropoda > Insecta > Orthoptera > Tettigoniidae > Meconema > Meconema thalassinum. Next base: position 113,618,499 of record OX336393.1, read on the forward strand.
TGTTTTGACAATCTCTTTAAGTTCCTGGATAAGTGCATGATTCTTGGCATAGTGAACCTTATATCCCGTCACACCCCCTTCATGTCTGTCATTCACAATAATACCCTTGGACTCCACCATCCACATCTTCTCTCAAGCGTCCTCTTCTAAGGTCCCCTCATTCATCATAGCCATAACACACGGTTCAGCAACACCCAAGGATGCCTCATTAACTCCTTGGAAGAATAAGGCATAGTCAAAAACACATTCTAGTGATGCGAAGAAATTCGAAAACTCCAACAACTGCGACAGAAGCATTTTCTTGAATATCATTGAGGGTACAATACCTATTACGATACATCTCCAAGAAATGATGCTTTATAAGATAAAGCAGATATGTCGCAAGTTTGCGGAATATAAAGTACACCTGAATATACTTTATACCCCAACCACAAGTAAGCCTAGGTATCCAATAGAATATGTAATGCACGGCACTTTCCGTTTAGTAAGATATATATTGATTCATTAAATATAATAACTTTCCTTCCTATTATTATACTCCGTAGTTGTTATTTTGGGGATTTCCATATTTATTCTTTATATTTATTATTCATACGAGAAGGGGGAGGGTGTTTTTGCCATAAGCAAGCCACATTGTCCTGCTACCCGGGAGGAGAGATGTCGTGCTCTCTCCTATATATTCTCATAGTGTATATGAGTGGCGCCCAATGAAATTTGTTTGCGTGAAAGACCAACCACAATCTGCCTTGATACATCCACTACATAAGAAAGGGAAGAAAACAGATCCTAACAATTACAGGTGAATCTCCCTCCGGCTCGTGACTATAAGATCTTATACAAAGCACTTTTAAAAAGAGCAGAAAAAAGCATTGCTGTTGACAAAGTATTCAACATAAACAAGTGTATTGTGTCCATATACGCTGTTCCACTCATTTATATACGTAGATATATTATTGACATCCTTCACTAATTTCATGCACATGATTCAATACGCCCAAATTAGAACTTCGCAGTCTAGCATCACATTGTATTCATTGTATAACAGTTTATATGTGACAAGGTATGCTCGGCAATGTACCATTACAGAACATGTAATGCAGCGGTCCTACGATATATATTTCTTCAAATTAAAAATATTATATGTATCCCATATAGTACCATCTGATTTCATTAAAGAATATGCACATTTACCGACACGTCTCTCAATTGAGAACGGGCCATAATAGAGCAAGAACAATTTAGATACCTGTTTATCTTCAGCGGATGACGGAAATGGAATCTTGAGCAAAACTTTATCACCCACGCTGAATTCATCAGGAATACCCTTCTTTTGTTGGTGAATTCTCCTAGCTCCTGCCTTTTCCAAATTCGTTCTTGCCATCTGGCGTACTAACTCCTGAGATATACCCTCTCCCTCATCTAATCCCAGCATCTTAGCTATTTCATCATTTAACCCACATTTGGCTAGAGTTTGATTCACCTCTGCCCAATGGTCCGTTTCTTTCGACATAAACCAGAACTGTCATCATATAATACCTCATCTTCCCCCTTTCCCTGAATACAACATTAAGTAGCAGACCGATCTTTATCTGCGATACTATACTCTAAAACCGCTTCTTTATTCTCTTGACCCCAAGAAAAACAAATATTGCCCAAATGAAAATCCATCTTCACCCTACGAGTAGTCAACCAATCAATTCCCAATATAATCGGATACACCAAATTAGGTACAATTAAAAACGAATGAAATGCACATTCCTCTTTTATAATAATAGGAACAGCCACCTGCCCACATACCTTGTGTGATTTGCTACCCACAGCAGTCACAATAAAAGTACTACGTATAGGTATTTCTTCAATAGATCTATCTTCTTCCTTTATCAATTCGTAAAGCCTCATACTCATGCACAACATCTCGCTATCCGAATCTAACAAAGCATTTACCTTCCTACCCCATACATCCACTTCAATAATAGGTATTACTACCTCACTGTCCACTTCGTCAAGATTACTTTGTATTAGGTCATACAACAGTTCATCTCTTATGTCTAAATCAAGAATATTATTACATGATTTAACTATATGTGAACCAAGTTATCGTTGGACTGACCCATTGACCCTGCTGAGTAGCCCGTTGGGAGTTTAAATCATTTGCACTATCTAGTTGCTGTTGTTGAGGCTGTCGGCTCTCTCTCTCATTCCCTCTCCAGTCTTCTCTTTCATTGACATATTGCTGGTGATCTTGTCCCCTAACTGGATGATCATTGTGTGGATTATAACCACGCCCCCCATTTCTTAAATAATTTCCTTGCCTATTATCATGGTTTCTCTGGCTCCTATTATACTACTGATTCCTATTAGCCTGTTGACCATGCCCTGTTTCATAATAATTCTGATTACCTCTTCCGAATATCCTACTACAATTACCAGGAGTATCACTATTCTGATTTAGAGCATCAAAATTCTCTAATAGGGTCTCTAAACCTTTTATAGTACAAACTTGTTGTACATACGCTGCTTCCTTAATTCTATCTGGGAAGTGACCTAATATCAGCCTAATAATGTCGGTATCTGATCCTAACCCATCTAAATTCTGCCATATTAATACATGTGATAGGAAATACTATTTTAACGAGATCCCCGTCTGTGACCTGTATTTCCCAAAAATAATATTTTCCCTCTCTCTTCCTTGTATAGTTTCATTCCAGAACTTGTCTGTAAACTTTTCTTTAAAATTCTCTAAGCTCGTCATACTACTTTTATACACTTGAAACCAAGATCTAGATTCGCCTACAAAAGCTACTGATAACATTTCTAATACACTATTCCAATCAATAATTTCCTCTTCCAATTGACGCTTGAATTTCTTTTCCACCAGTTTCATAAATTCCATGGAGTTATTTTGTTTGCCTGTAAACTTAGGTAATTCAACTTCTCTACCTAGTAGGCCGAATCTATTCATATCCATGTTCATATATACGCCTCATTTTCCCTAATTTCCTTCCGGAGTACACTCTGGCTATTCAAAACTTTCTTTTCTACTATTTATTCCATTTTCTTCTGTATCCTCCCGAATTCTTCGTTTATTTCTTTCTTCAGACAGCATGTCCCATGTTCATCAGTATATCGATAACTAAGGTGTAATTTCTGAGTTAAACATTTTTAGCACTTTAGATACGGTACATTTTTCTCAAGGTCTACTGAATGGATATTAACAAAATTTTACACCTTTGTTCTCCTAACTAGTTTGACGATTATAATGCAACGGTATTTTAATATAATACTTAAAAAAGAGTTTGTGCTTGAAAATGTCCATTTCTTTTTGAAAAATAATCTTAAGTTCAAAATTTCACAGAAAATCAGTGACATCCTTATCCAAAAATACGCTGCATATAAATGTTTTGTTACTTACACAGATTAGTTCTATGCATGAAAATTGACACTCCATACCCAAATGTAGGCGAAAAGTGTACCGAAAAACAACAGTGTACAAAAAAAAAATTAAAGGTGATCACTCCCTTATAATTTACAATAAATGTCTCAAAAACTACAAGCAAATGCCCCAAGAGTATGTTAATATGTGTACTAAATTTCAGTCAGTTGTTATACAAATTGTTGGAGTTACACGTAAGTGAATTTCGTACTGTACATCAGCCTACGTCTCCCCTTAAGAGGTGTGGTTCCCCCTAACGGTCACACGCTTCACAACGACGTGATATACTCCCTATGAGATGCTTCGAGAGCTCTACCGACAGTTGGTCCCATTCCTCACGAAAACCAGTGCGGAACTCTGGAAGTGATCTTGGGGAGGGCTGACGGGCTGCAACTCGTCTCCCTAATACACGCCATACAGGCTCTTTAGGGCTCATGTCTGGATATATTGGTGGCCAGTCCATATGATGGATATCGAGACTTTCATAAAAGTCACCAACGTGGTTGGCTCTAAGTGGACGTGCATTGTTATTAATTAAGGTGAAGCCTGGGCCGATTGCTCCTCTCAAAAATCTTAGTCCACATGTTGTTCGAGTGTCTCCTCTATGTATATTAACCTCTTCCTGCCGTGAAGAGGTGGAGCTCCGTACGTGCATTGAGCATGATGCCTGCTCACACCAGTATGCAACCACCACCAAACTGCTTTTCCCACTACCGTATATTCCTGGGATTGAATCGTGCTCCACGTTCTCTCCGGATGAATACACAATGAAAATCATTGTCCAAACTGAATCGGTATTCATCTGTACTCCTCCATTCAGAATCCAGCTGTGATGTTGTCGACTCTACTGTAATTGGGCCCTTATGTGATTTCGATGAAGCGGGAGACATACTACTGGACGCCTGCCCAAGAGACCAGCCCTTTCTTGTCTCTGGTAGCCTGCGCAGTACAAAAGCGAACTCCTGAGACGGCGGAGAATTTTGAGGAGGCATACCTGCCAACTTTTACGGGTTTTCCGTAAAATTTACGAAATGGCTGTGTGTTTTACGGTTTTACGAATGAACTATAATATTTTATGGATTTACGTACCAAAATCTTCTTTTTAAAATTCGCGCCAGAACAAGCTTTCTCATGCCGCCGATACATGCTGAGTGACCAGCGCACATTCAATACATCGCTCTGAACTATATTCACCAGAACGTTACAGTCTTCGGCTGAGAATACGAGATGCACCCCCTGTTTTACCTGAATCCTAATCGATCGATATTGATTTGTTTGCGTTGAATGAAAGATCTGGGATAACCGTTTGCTTGTTCATTAATGTGTTGATTAGTTCGATAACCTTTACCGTTCTGTATAAAAAATAGTTATTTCCTTCTTCAAATCGTAGGTCGTGTTGTAGTTACGGAATAACATTTGAATTATCAGGGTGTCTACCGGTAACGAAAAGTAGCTAATTTTTGTCTGGATATTTGGAGGTATCGAAAATTCGCCGAGGTCGGTTTAAATCATTTAAACTCGCACCGCTAGGCTTACATTTTGCGATGGAGCAAGTTGCACGCAAGCGGCGCTGATTTCGTAAGCTACATTTCCCCGTGCTCGCCCGCAAGGAAATGCATACTGAAGATAACTTGAGTGGTATAGCTTACATCGGTTCAACGTATGTTTTCGGAATCAACAAGAGTTAGTTTAATATGAAATATTTTTCTGTATTAGGAAACCTGACTTATCGCTACATGTTTATTCGTGAAAACTCTCGAAACTCAACCGAAACCTCTCATTTCTGTTTTTGACCTCTAAATTTGGAGACTATCTCAAATATAAGTTCAGAAATAACACTAATTAATTTAATGTCGCAATCTTGCGAAATTACATCGTTTCGAAAAAAATTGCAAAAAAAAAAAAAAGCTTCGAAATACATTTTAAAAATCTATCCGTCTCGTAAATTTGCGACATCCAGTATGGTTACTTTGAAATTCCGTTATACAGTATGTCGATTTTTCCTTTGAACTTTGGTTCCATTGGAACTGGTTATCTCGAAAACTAGTATAATTCGTGATTCGAATTCGAAAGGAAATGTGTCCTCTTGTATTATTCGTGCATTCCTCTCATAATAATTCGTACAATTCGATACTTTTTTCATCCTTCAGAATCACATCCTCAAGACGACCGGATATGAATTATGAATCCTCTATAAATTATACAGGGTGAGGCACTAAAACTGTATTTCGGAAAAATGCAAATCGGATTTAAAAGAAGTTGGAATAAAAGTTGTTCACCTCTTGAGACATTCAAAAACATAAAGCTGCTCCCAGGGCCGGTCTTAGGGGTGTGCGACATGTGCGGTCGCACAGGGCGCCAAAGGCGTCCCCCAAAGATAGGCAAATTTTGATTTATCTCCTATTGAACAAATGGCAAGATAGGTAAATGAGAGTTCGTTAAACAAATAAGAGAATCAGTTAAAAAAAAAAAGTTCAACCGGTGTTATCTCTCACGACTGAAAACCCTACGCGCACCTTAGAGCGTGACGGGCCGAAGTTAAACTCAGTGAAATAGTGATTAGCAAACACTATATCTTTTTCTCCCTTGCCTTTTCACTATCGCGGAAACGCAACCCGGCTCGACTCCTGGGCCCGGGACCAACCAAATCGCTCTTCGGCAGCGCTCAGGCATTTCCGTGATATTTCGGTTCGGTTCGCTGTTGTAGCAGAGCTGTAGCAAGGCGAAGGGGAGAGAAAGAAAATGAGGAAGAAGGGGAGAGAGGAGAGTGAGGTTGGAGAAAGGGGTGCGGGTGTGGCACGAGCTGGAGACAGAGGCAAAGAAAAAGAAATCATAACAACACAATTATGTGTTCTGAGGTAGAACATTGGATGTCCGTACTCGAACGATTGTTATCGTTAACGTTGTTTCTAAGTAAAAACAATTTGTCTTTCAGGGGTTCATCTGACAAATTTTTCGAGAAAAACAATTGTAATTTCCTTCAACTTGTTGAACTTTTGGGCAAATACGATCCGGTTATGAAGGATCACTTACGAAGGGTGATGGTTTCTATGCAAGTGATCACTACTGCAGTAAAAGAATCCAGAACGAGCTCATAAATTTGCTAGGTGATGCGATTTTGTCGGATATTTTAGCTCAAGTGTCTAAAGATAAATATTTCTCCGTTATTGCCGATTGCACACCAAGCCTTTCTTAAAAAGAAAAAGAACAAATGTCGATCACTTTAAGGTTCGTTCAAAAATCTGACGACGGTGTAAATCCGACCGAACACTTCGATGGTTTTGTGGTGGCCGAAAAAACTGATGGTGAGGCGCTTGCCGATCTGATCATTAATACTTTGACAGAAATGAGGTTAAAGCTACAAGACCTTAGAGGTCAATGCTTTGACAACGGCGTGAATATGATAGGTAAACATAAAGGAGTTCAAGCTCGCATTGTAAAACAGTTCCCGCGCGCAAAATATGTTCCATGTGGTAGCCATTCCTTAAACCTAATTTTATCTGACTCAGCCGAATGCTGTCCTTACTGCGTTACTCTATTTGGCATAATTCAACGCATATATGTTTTATTTTCGTTGTCTCCTGGCCGGTGGTCTATTTTGTTGGCTCACATTTGTAATTTTACTCTAAAAGATTTGAGCGACACTCGCTGGGAGTGTCGCATAGGTGTAGTGAGGCCTTATAGATACGATACGAATGGGGTAGTGGCAGCCTTAAAAGCCATTAAGGGGATCCCTACTTTTGATTCATGGCTACGCCATGAAGCTGAATACTTGGCGAAAAAAATTGTGACATTCGACTTTGTCGTTACTGTTCTAGTATGGCTCGACATTTTGTTTCAAGTAAACATAGTTAGCAAAGCCATGCAAGCAGAAGCAATTGATATACAAAAGGCGTCTTCTTTCGCGGAAGGTTGTATCGCGTACCTTGAAAAATATTCCCAAGAAGGCTATGAAAGCGCTGTAACTTCGGCTAAAGAAATCATTGCGTCTGTGTCTCTTGAGGTCGAAGAAGGTAGACGGAAAAGGAAGACTAGACCCCCTAAACGGTTGATTGAGGAAGATGACTCGGACCGAGTCATCGAGTCAGGCACTGAGAGTGACAGTTCTGAGTCAGAGTTAGAGTCGGAGCCGAAGCTGACAGAGACTGAAGCTCAGGCTAAGGTTAAGCGCAAACACGTGAAGCTACAACAACGCTTCAAAAAAAAGTTTCTTTGACAAACTCCTAACAGTAGCTTTGAAGTCTGTAAGGAAGAGATTCTTTTTCTTTTAAGAGCATTCCGATCCGATACATGGGGATTTCTGTACGATCTAAAGGCACTGCCTGGGTCTATTAAAGATAGTAGTCCACTCATGGATCGTTGCTTGAACTTGCAAAAGGAGCTTTCCAGTGGAAATAATGAGTCTGACATAAGTGGGATAGATGTATGTTTTGAGCTGCAACATTTGAGCCCATGCCTACCGCCAAACGCAAAAATCCCTCGCGCTGCGTTGTAGTTCGTTTACAGCACAAATATGATTGACGTTTTTCCAAACGTTGATATAGCTTTGCGAATTCTCGTAACCTTGCCGGTAACTGTCGCTTCGGTTGAACGTAGCTTTTCAAAATTGAAGTTGATTAAAACCTACCTGCGTGCTACAATGGGCCACTAGAGACTGTCAAAACTTGCTTTTATTTCAATATGGAACGATGTTGCTCGTTCACTCGATTTAGCCCAGTTAGTAAATCAGTTTGCTTCAGTCAAAGCACGAAAAGCTCCTTCTCATAAGGTTTTGGGTTTTAGTGTGTTTTTCCCTGTTTGATGTAGTCGTTTGAATTAGTAAAGCTAGATTCCTGTAAGAGTATTTTTCCAGTGATTTTGTTATGTTGACATATTGCATCACAACTTATGCAATGTGGAACGATGTTGCGCGTTCACTCGATTTAGCCCAGTTAGTAAAACAGTTTGCTTCAGTCAAAGCACGGAAAGCTCCCTTGCCATAAAGTTTTGAGTTTTAGTGTGTTTTTCCCTGTTTGTCGTAGTCGTTTGAATTAGTAAAGCTAGATTCCTGTAAGTGTATTTTTCCAGTGACTTTGTTATGTTGACATATTGCATCACAACTGAAAAAATAGTTATTGTATTATGTTACGCATCGCCTATTAAACAATAAAGTCCAGTATTTTTGCATCATGCGAGCGTACAGCCGATAGTTTGTATGTTACCTTGACTATCCCCTTACTACAACGCAAGTAAAGCATGTTCAAGTAATATAGTAAATGGGTAAATGTACTTTAGGTTCATTTTATTTTATTTAATCCGATAACTCGGTGCCTTGCCTTTGCGTGCATTTTCTACTTTATATTTTCATGATTCCTCTTTATGATACGGCATATTTTTTTGCCAGAGTAAGGCAACCAGTCTCGCACAGAGGGGCGCAAAATCGAATTACGCACAGGGCGCTGAAAACCCTAAGACCGGCCCTGGCTGCACCACCCGTATTTTTAGTACATTCTCCGTGAAAACATGTTACTTTTGTATGAAAGTTTTCTTCGTTTCATGATAGATGGCGCTGTAATCGCCATTGCTGAAAATGAGTTGAAAATTGTTGAGAAAGGTAATATCTCAGCAACAAAAAATGCACATCAGATTTGGAATATCAAAGTGTTTTTGTTGTTGTTGTTGTTGTTGATATTTTGGAAAATGCTATCATGTGACACTCTCTACCCTCCCGCACTGCATTCTTAGACTACTTTTAGCGTTACCCAGGAACAACGACGTGGACGTAGTAGTAATTTGTTCCCTTCGGGGTGCTTGATTTTGGTGCTTCCCTTTTCTCTCACTATCTCGAGGTGCTTGATTACTGTGAGTTCCCTTGCCTCTCGCTATCTCGAGGTGCTTGATTACTGTGAGTTCCCTTGCCTCTCACTATCTCGGGGTGCTTGAATACTGTGCCCTTGCCTCTCACTATCTCGAGGTGCTTGATTACTGTGAGTTCCCTTGCCTCTCACTATCTTGGGGTGCTTGAATACTGTGCCCTTGCCTCTCACTATCTCGAGGTGCTTGATTACTGTGAGTTCCCTTGCCTCTCACTATCTCGAGGTGCTTGATTACTGTGAGTTCCCTTGCCTCTCACTATCTTGGGGTGCTTGAATACTGTGCCCTTGCCTCTCACTATCTCGGGGTGCTTGGTTACAAGGAGATTGCAGATTACAACGCCATCTATCATAAAATGAAAAAAAAACATGTTTCATACAAAAGTCACTGTACATATTTTTCACGGAGAATCCAAATCTGCAATAAAAAATACGGGTTATAATTTAAGATGTAAAAGTCACCCCCACTTCCGTCCCCGGGGATGGTGCAGATGGTTCGAGCTTTATGTTAATGGATGTCCCTCTTCGAGGTGAACAACTTATTTTTAATCCGATTTGTATTTTTACTAGTCCAGTATTCCGAAAAACAGTTTTAATTGTCTCACCCTGTATAAATGATGCTTCAGTTTCCGGGCGAAGCCGGGACGGGTTGCTAGTATTCCTATAAATCACTCTTTTTTTTTTTTCTTTTAATATCTTGAGACGATCAACAGGGTGTAAAGTGTGATGAATAAAGGCTCATTGTGAAGTGGAGCATAGCTTAAACAGGGGTGCCCAACCTTTTTCAACTAAGGGCCACATTGTAAATACTTAGGGGACCTTGCGGGCCAATAACACTCCTGGGGTTTTGGTGGGTATTGACTTTAAAAAAAATATAGGTGCAATATGCTGCACACAAAATGGCATGGCTTTACCTAGGCAATTTGAAAGGAAATGCCACAGAAGAGATGGTTAAAAGGTACCTAGAGAGAAATGGAATCAACGACAACGTCTATTGTGAAGAACTTCACACACGAGGTAACAGCAAGGCCTTCAAAATAGGTTTTCCTTTCCAATTCCTGGAAAATACAGAACGACCGGAATACTGGCCAAACCGAACAGTCGTAAGACGATTTCGTTTTCGGAGGTCACACCGTGATGAAGGAGAAGAACTACAATAAATATACACATGTGCTCCTATGGAACATCGAAGGCATAAAGAATGTCCTACCTCTTTTCCCAACAGAGATACTAAGCAGTTATAGCGTCTTCATACTGACTGAAACATTTTTAACACAGCATTTCAACATTCAAGGATACTACGGGACTCATTCATTCGCCCGCCAGACCGAAGGAAGACCAGCAGGAGGGGTCTCCATCTTTCTCAAACCGAATTTAGGAACAATAAAAGAAATAATAAAAAAAGAAAACACAATTATAGTAAAAACCACCCTACTATCATTCATAGGCATGTATGCTCAACCGCAAATGTCAATAGAGGACATAATCGAAAGAATAACAGAGGTCTTATCGCAAACAAAATTAGATGATAGAGTAATCTTCGCAGGGGACATAAACGCAAGAATAGACAAACCAACCATTAAAACGGAACTGATTAAGGCGACACTGGAAGAAGCAGGCTATGTCCTTATTAATATCCCCAATATGAAGACATACATTGCCCCAAATGGAACCAGCGCCATAGATCTAGTCTTCTACAGAGGAACAGACATTAAAAAACTCAGTCAAAAAGCACTATGGACTTCAGCCATGGCCCCAATTAGGAAACATCTACCAATCTCGACTACCTTTGAAATCTTCTGCCAAGACCATCTACCCATACCGCCAAGGAATAAAATATCCAGGAAACTAGATATAGAGAAACTAGGGCATATCAGCGAAGAAATAGATAAAGCAAAACAATTAATTCAACGGCATGAATTAACTGAAGCAGTGGAAATATGTACAAGATCCCTTCAATCATGTCAAACTCAAACGAAAGTAAGGATATCACAACCATGGTTCAATAAAGACTGTTATAATGAACGGAAAAAGACCCTGCTAGCACTACATCGAGCGAAGGACACATCGGAACCGAATCACCTGGTACAATACACCGAACAAAGAAGGAAATATAAATCCCTAATCAAAAAGAGGAGAACGGATTATATTGAAGAAGATGCCAAGAGACGCGCTGCAAACGCTCAAAATGACCCATTCCTAATGCTTAGGAAACCAAAATCACCAGTAACGAGCAATATCTCCATGGAAACATGGGAAAACCATTTCAGAAGCATTCTCAATCATCAATACCAGTCAACAGCGTTTGAATTAACTCCAGTAACAATGAAAGTAAATTACACCCCCATAACAAGACAGGAAATTATTGATACAATAACAACAGCAAAAAATGGAAAAGCCCCCGGTGCTGACAGCATCTGCAATGAACACCTAATAGACTCTCTGCCTGTCATGCTAGACTACTGGGTAGAACTATTCAACACATGCATACTCACTGGGGAAATCCCAGAGCCATGGAGGTCGTCAACAATCAAAGTGATGTTCAAGAAAGGAGAAACTGATGACCCTGATTCATACCGAGGTATATCTCTCGAAAATACATCCTTCAAAGTATTCATGAAAATCTTAACAAACAGGCTTACAGAAGAAATAGATTTCCAGATACCGGAGAGTCAATTCGGCTTCCGAAAGGGAAGAAGCACATTACATGCCGTGAAATATCTAATTGAACAAGCCCAGGATACAATGAGGCACCCAGGAAAGAAATACTTTGTGGTCTTCGTAGACTACCGTAAGGCTTTTGACCTCATTGACAGAGCGACGCTCGTCCGGAAACTCAATCACCTACTAGGGGCTACACATCCGTTAGTAATCATAATCTCGAATATCATCAGATATAACTATGTCCAAAAACATAACCCAAACAAACGGAATCCTACAAGGAGATCCAATCAGCCCAATATTATTCAACATCATGACAGCAGATATCACAGAAGTAATCATAGATACATCAGCATCACTTTTACTTTATGCGGACGACATGGCAATAGGTTCAGAAAACATAGAAGAGCTCCAAGAGGTCCTCAACAGGCTCACATCATGGACAGAAAGAAATGGCCTACAAATTAACCACAGCAAAACCAAACAGATGACCTTCAGGAAAGGAGGAAGGCTTTCACTTAAAAACACAATGACTCTTCACAACAAACCACTAGAAGTAGTGCCGAAATTCAAGTACCTCGGAGTCACCCTCCAAACTACTCTAACATCCTACAATATCCACGTTAAAGAAAGAGCGGCCGCAGCAATAAAAGCCATCTACCACATCGAACAACCTCAACAAATATCATTGGGTACAGCAATGCAATGCTACAGCCATATCACCTATAGCAACCTATGGGATTAGCATTACCTGGGAAAAACTCACACTCAGCGACCTGATGATAATAGAAAAAGTCAAGGCCCGATATCTTAAGAGGATTTTAGGCATAGGAAAGTCTCCCCCTTCAAGGTTGAAATATGTATTAACTAAGGAGGACTACTTCATCGACGACATCAAAATACAGTTTTACCTACCAAACACCAAAGCCTTTGAGAATGCACGCCGAACCTTAAATGAGAAACGAAATGCCATTTGGTCCGACTTTTACTCCACAGATGCCATAATGACAGAAGAGTGGAAACAAGCTAATTACGAGCTACGACACGTAATAACATGTTACGCCACCCATGGATTTCACTATAGATTTTGTAAAACCAAGAATTTCCACCAACCGAATGAAGACTGTGTGTGTGACCTGTGCAACGATCATTGTGAAAGGTACCACGCACAAAACTGCAAAATGAGGACAACCTCAATAATAAGACTGGCATTAGCACATTGTGCGCTTTTCTTTTATTAATAATAATATGGTGAATTTTGTGTCTGTCTGAGCTTAGTTGTCTTAGTATTGTTGCCGTTTTGTATATTTAATTATAGTTGATAAAATATAAAACAGTGAAAAAATTAAACATTTTAATAAATTCCTTTAAAATAGATGGTGGCCACTACTACTGGAAATCCTGGAAAACTTCTGGATTTTTATTAGGTCTGAAAAACTCCTGTAAAACGCCTGGAAAATGACGAAAAATTTGAACACTCCTGGAAAATAGCCACTGTTAATTAATTATAAAAATCTTTCCACCTCAAATCATACTCCCGCTGCGGTTTTGGGTGAGCACTCTATCGTTAACGAGAGAAATTTCCTCAGGCTACCTGTTTCTGTGTGGGAGAACACGCGATAGTATTTTTGTAAAACAAATTGAGTGTAAACAACTTCACCGCAATAAAATTGCAGGCAGCATTTTTAAGCGGATATTTGAGTCACAAAGGCTTTTTTAAAACAACAATTAAATCATTTGTATTTAGGCTTGCGTATCAATAACTCAATCACCACTAATTTTTGTCAACATCTGTATAAGTAAACCAAACACAACTGCTTTATTTTGGTCTTGAAGTAGGCAACCAATAAAGCCCCCCCCCCCCCCCAAGGACTCGCGCTTATTTTTAAGTCTGGATAAAATGAGAATTACTCCTGGAAAATTCCTGGAAAACTCCTGGAAAATCGATGACCGATTTGAGTGGCCACCATGAAAATAGAAGTACGATGATATTCAATGCACTCATTCAGCATGAATGACAAAGAGTGAGTATTTATGTTCATTTGACACAATTATTAATCAAATTATGAAATAAAGTTCATGATAATTTAGTTTAGTGTGACGGCTGGATAAACTTTGTACCGGCACATAAAATTTCTCCACACTTAGGATCGAACTTAGTTGTACCAATCGCGCACCTCCAGTTGTCCAGTTATCTTTAGTTGTTTCAAAGTTTTGGCGTACGGTTCGTACGCTGAGCGGCGGGTCGGATAAAATAGTCTCGGGTCGTATCCGGCCCGCGGGCCGTAGGTTGGGCAGTCCTGGCTTAGAATATGTATTAATGTTCTTACTCCAATTGTAATTTTGCAGTGATACGAAATGTCAAAGGTCCTTGCTAAAATACTGTTTTGTCGTAATCTAAGGTAGTCTTCTTATCGAAATTGTATTGAAGTCGGATTCTCATATGTTATGTGCTAGTTTCAATTGTATTTCTCGTGGATATTAATCCAAGACGTTATCTTAGCATCATCTCACTAGTTATTAGGGACTTTTGGGATGCGGACAGAGGGAAGACCAATATCCCAGAGATGGAACCGATCTTGGCTCACTTTTTGCTTACAGACAGACTTCTGAAGAATTTTTTTCGACATTGTAGGTATTTTATCCACACTGGATATAATACTATCTCAGGTACTACTATTAAAAACAATGTAGGAATGATTTTCTCATTAGAGTTTCTGTGCCATTGGCACTGGTATGACTTACCAATCGTTTACATGTTTTAGGGAGGCACATACAGATGAAGAGGACACACAGGATGATGATGTAGATCGAGAACACCGCGCAGGAGAGGACATATACCAGCATGGATTCCGCACAGCCGTCCTTCCCTCCTAGTATTATTAGGACCAACCCAGTTATGGTCAGGACCTTCAGGAACGTAATTACACAATATTAGAGGAGTTAATAGAAATAAAGGAACAGATTGTTTTTTGCTATTCAGGACCAATTTCTACGCACTAAAAATTACGAGCGCCATATTCTCGGGAAGGATACATCCAATAAATGCAAAATATATACTGAATCCATTCAGGATGCTAAAAAATACGTCATAACAACGTAGCGAAAGTAGTGCACCAAGCCTTTACATAGACATTAGAGCTGGTAATAAGGGAACAAACTTCAAAAGGCACACTTACAAAAGAATTCTTTCCAACAGTTGCAGGTAGATTAAAATCCAAAATCACATTAACACCTAATATGACTACAATACTAACTGGACATGGAAATATTGCTTCCTACTTACACAGACTTAAAATTATACGTAATCCTGAGTGTTCCTGTAAAAGCAGCCTTCAGACTATAGATCATATAATTTTCGTGTGCAGTGAAGTGAAAAATATTAGGCAATTCTTGATTAATAGTGTTAACAGAGACGATAACTGGCCGATTCAGAAATCTGTGCTATTAAAAAAGTATTTGAAGGAATTTTCTAAATTTGTTAATGCTCTGGATTTTCAAGCTCTTAGGAAAAACGATGAATAATATTGTTTGATATTGTTAAGATTAAGTCATCTAGAAATTAAATTATTATAATGTAATTTATTTTGTTCATTTCTAAAATGTATTGTAAGTGCATGTAGTACTACTGTACCTATGTAGTGGAGCATGCAGAGAGTACGAACAGTAAATTTAAAAAAGGGATATTCGATTAATAACCGATTAATCGGATAATTTGAAAATAATCGGAAATTATTAATCGACTAATCTTGCAATTGATTAATCGACTAATCAAATATTCGATTAATCGAATAACTGAAAAAATCGATTAATTGATTAGTAGACATGAGATAAATAAATACTTTTCGAAAATGGTTTAAATGAGAGGTCATCGTTTAAGTTGAGTTACGCTTATTTCCGGAATGTTGTATACTCGTAGAAATCTATAAAAGTTTCATTTTACGTAAATATACGTAAATATAGGTAAATATACGTGACAGTGGATGGGTAAACATCAATCAAATTGGGAAAGGTTTCAGAAAAAGAAAACAAGAGTTTTCAGCAAAGATTTTGAATCTTGTTCATTTTTTGTCGGGCTGTATACAATTTAGGACAGGAACATTTTTGTTTAATTCTGTTTTAGCCTAGCTTTCATATAGAACTGTCAGTTGTAACTCTTCAGTCGGTCAACATGAGTTTGCCCAACGACTGGGCGGGGTACAATGTATAAAATACCGTATATGATTAATAAGTAAATAACATATTATATGTGTTACCTATGATCACTACATTACAATGGGTCAATTTTAGGATTGTGCGTTTCGACCTTCAAGCAGTCATCCTCTGATCCTGATCACTGTGTTGAGGTATAGGGGAGGGTGGGCCACCGTGAGACAGAACATATATATTTTAGTATACTGTCTTAAAATGTCTTTATATACTGAAATATAAGTTGATTGTTGCTCATCAATTGCATACCCTTAGATTTTCTTAAGTATCCACACTTTTCTGTAAAAATAATAAATGGTGAACATGTTGCAGCCATCTCACTGTAGCCCACCCGTGGACCACACTGAGACAGATGATGGTCCACTCTGAGACACAATGAAAAGAATTTATTTTAACTGGTTAAATACATAGATAAACACTAAAACAAAGAATTAATGCCAAAAAACACTACAGCACATGCAGATTTCCAAAATTTACAGAAAATTTGACATAGAATTTTGTCTTTTTGTTTTGCCATATGCACAGGGAACCGGCAACAGTGATCTGTTGTCTTTCGCGGGGACTGAAGCAATATCTGCAACCTCTGAGTAAAAAAAAAAAAAAAAAACTGCCTCTCATTTTTGCACCTTTTCTTAAGTATTTTACTTCATAATTTCCATCATCTAAATCGCGTTTCACTTCCCGGATGTCAAACCTTGAGTGTTTCCCTAACAACTCAACCAGAATGAAGTCACCTTCCTTAGGTTTGCGAGCAAGTTGATGAAATGTTAGGAGCTCGATTTCTTCATTATCTGATGACCTGTCTGAATTAGAAGAATCATCAATAGGGCCCGGATGTAGATGACATGTCATCTTTGTACTGAGCTGTCTGAAGCAATGCTGAAGTACATAGAAACTCCGGACTGGCCACCCCGTCTTCAAATATGTAATTTTTATTTTGCATCTTTTTGAATTTTTTTTGCTATTTTTCCATTTTAAGAGCATTTTCTTAAGTTTGGTAGATTCTTTTGGTCTTATTTTAGAGAAATCGGCCTTTTAAGGTCATCTTTTTCCAATTTAGTTATGTCACAGCTTTATATGAGGGAGCTACGTCTCTCAGAGTTACGAAGAAGCTAGTAGCCGATACAAGACAATTAAAAATATTGAAATATTGATTCCATTTCCGTAATCAAGCGGCTGGAAACTAGTCTTAGCAACAATCGTGGTGAAATTGCTGGGGGTATTGCATCAAAACTGAAAAAAGGGCTGGACACAAACACCGGGTATAAAACATTATACTAAATCTCAGACATTCTCTCTGGTGAAAACTACTGATTGTATGGGATTGAGGAGGATTTAGCAGCAAACGACTTTCCTCACTTCAAGTACGCTCTGATCACATCAGTTGATGTTGAACGCAGCATTTCGAGATATAAAAACTTGTTGGCTGATAACCGCAGATTATTTACATTTTACGACATCAGAATGACATTCGTAGTGCACAGCAACTCAAACTAAAGTGAACATAAACCTTTTGTTAAGTGCTAGAAATCTATTTTGATTGACTTTTCAGTTTGAGCTTAAGATGTCATTTTTGAAATATTGGTGAGTATATTATTATAAGATCATTTTCTCTATTTTATAGTACTTTTTTTCTTTCTTCAAATGTTTAGGTCATTTAAAACGGTCATTTTTGAAACATTTAAGTGCATTTTTAAACGTTATTACGGCATCAACATCCGGGCCCTAATCATCAACATCCGGGCCCTGATCATCAACATCATAATCCATGGAATTGTCTGTAGCTAGGGCTGCCTTCTTGGATTTCAAGTTCCTTCGGCTGAACAAACTCTTCTTGCAGCTCTTTTGATTTGTATTTTTTTATTTGTGGACTTAAGAGCAAGTTTTTTTTTCTGGGGTATCAGTTGGAATGAAAGATCTCCCCTTTTCTCTCCTAGAAGTTGACTCTTTCCTCTCCTCGGCTTTGGGGTAGCTCCGTATATCTTTCTCACTGTCTCATTGTAGCCCACCCTACTGAGTCTCACTGTGGCCCACTTGCGACATGTAAAAACAATTATGTTTACTATCTAACCTACAATACTGAACAAGCTGACAATTCCAATAATTATTTAGTAATATGTTGTCTATGTATTTCGACCATATCATATTCATTAATGTACAATGATACACATAACTATAAAAAATAAAGAAATAAAACAACACAGGAAGAAAATTTTACTTTTCTTACCTCAAAAACGATGATGTTGTTTATCTCCTACATAACATGCTTCTTTCAAAGAGTAAACAGGATCAAAATGTCTGCTACCAGGAGAGCCAACCTCTAAGAAATATAACAGGATTTCTCTCCTTAAAAAAAAAAGAAGATTTTATTGAGCTTGTCTCACTGTGGCCCATGTCTCACTGTGACCCACCTTCCCCTACATTTATAATCAAATAATATCTAACTACAAAAAGTGCAGTGCTTTTAGTTAGTGTGTCTCCTTCTTCTTCCTCGCCTTTTCCCGTTACGCGGGGTCGGCTTTCTTAATCCTGAGGCGCCAGTCGTTTCGTTGTAAAGCACCATCAGCAGATAGACCCAATACCCTCCCTCTCTTTTGCGTAGCCATTTAATGGCACTTCTTCACTACATGATTTTCCGGTCTTCGCATAACATGTCCATACCACCTTAGCCTGAACTCAGTTATAGGCGCTACTTTGAAACTGCCTCGCACATGTTAATTACGGATTTTATATTTAAGGGTAGGCCTAACTCTACCTGCCCAACATACGCATTGCAGTGGTATGTAGCTTTTGCTCATGTGCCTTTGTAGTAGCCCATGTTTCACTACCATAACGTTTGGATTGGTCTTACGGCAGTTCAATAAACTTTACCCTTGGTTCTTATAGGTATTTTCGGATCACATAAAACTCCTGTTGGTTTGCGCAATTTTTCTTTTTCACCCAGACGTGGCCCTGTGGATTATATAGGCGGTTATCGTGCCATATTCACCAATGAAAAAACCTAGATATTTAAATTTTGTTACTCTTGGTAAGGTTTAACCATCTAGTTTAAGTTCCATCTTTGTCGTACTGGGTTTATTGTAGTGGAAGTCGCATACCATATATTCAGTCTTGGTTCTACTAATGCGCTGTCCATTGGACTCGAGAGCTCTTCTCCATGGGTCTAAACTCTCCTGTAGGTCATACATACTGTCAGATATTAGTGCCACTTCGTCCGCGTACGCAAGATTCCACGGTAAGGGTTTCTGAATTTGTTTTGTAAGGTAGTTTATAGTAATATTGAATAACAGTGAACTTAGAGGCAAGGCTTCTATGAACAAATGGATTGTGTCAGTTAAGTCAGATATGGAACAAGTATATATATCCCACTGGGAAAACTCGTGACCGTCTGATGTTCCGTCAAGTCATCTGACAGGGCGTTTTCCCAACGTCCCTTACAAGTAAAAATACAGGAGCTAAGTGGACAGAAGAAAGAAGATTTTTTATTTTTTTATTTTTTTTAGCGTATGGCTTTTAGTGCCGGGAGTGTCCGAGGACATGTTCGGCTCGCCAGTTTTGTAGCTGCTTCGAGACGGACACCCAATGGGTGAGCTACAAGTACCGATGGGGGGGGGGGAGGAGGGAAGTTGGAATGTAAGGACGAGGAGTTGGAAGGTAGCGGCTGTGGCCTATAGTTAGGGACCAACCCCGGCATTTGCCTGGAAGGAAGATGGGAAACCACAGAAGACCATCTTCAAGGTTGCCGGCGGGGGGATTCGAACCTCCTCGCCTCCCGGATGTGAGCAACTGCCATCAGTCATGCCGTAACCACCACGGCTAACTCACCCGGTGAAAGAAGACTGACTCATAGTCAGAAAATGAGGGACTATTGGAAGAAGAAGAAAGCAACAACTTTACCGAAGAGTAGATACGAGCCCCTTGGTTCTACGTAGGCCTAAACGATAAAGATAGAAAGAAAGTGGACTTAGAGGACTTCCCTGGTGAACCCCCACTTTGATATCAAAGCTTTCGGACAAACCAGCTGGACTTGTGACAAATGTACTGTATATTGTTATACATATCCATTATGAGTTTTATGTATAGTTCGGAACGTTTTGCGACCTCAATGCTTGCCATATTAACGGTCTTGACACACGATCGAAGACTTTCTCGAGATCTATAAAGGCCATACATACATAAACTCTGCTTGTTTTCACGAGATTTTTCAATTACCAGCCTTATCGCATGGATAGCGTCAATGGTTCCTTTGCCAGCAGCGAAGCCAAACTAATTATCCGTTAACTTGATCAAATTTTGATGACGCTCACAAAGGACTCGTTCCCAGATCTTGAGTGTATGTGATGTAAGTTTTATACCTCGGAAGTTTCCACAAGATCGAACATCTCCTTTGTATTTGTAGAACGGAACCAACGTACTCTTTCTCCAGGAGGCAGCTTCGGTGGCGTAGTTGGTAGCATGCTAAGCTTCTAAGCCCAAGATCGTGGGTTCAAACCCGGCATAAGTAGTCGAATTTTTTTAAGAGCATTAACATCACTCAGTATGCCTTCCTTCGGAGGGGAAGTAAAGCCGGTGGGCCCATGTCAAAGATTTATGGCATGTAAAAGGACATTCCACTAACTGCAATAGTGTGAAGCTAAATTTCTAGGTTAGATTAGCGCTCTATTGAGTTCCGACGTTCGCCACCAGGTGCTGGTTGCTCGTGGCAGGGTCGGTAGATACTATACCATTGGTCTGCCGTGGTTAGGATCGGTAGATACTAAAACCATTGGTCTGCCGTGGTTAGGATCGGTAGATAATAAAACCATTGGTCTGCGTGGTAGGGTCAGTAGGTACTAAAACCATTGGTCCGCCGCGTTTAGGGTCGGTAGATACTAAAACCATTGGTTTGCCGCGGTTAGGGTCGGTAGAGACTATAGTTAACCATTGGTCTGCTGCGGTTATGGTCGGTAGATACTAAACTATTGGTCTGCCGCGGTTATGGTCGGTAGATACAAAACCATTAGTCTGCCGCGGTTAAGGTCGGTAGATACTAAACCATTGGTCTGCCACGGTTAAGGTTGGTAGATACTAAACCATTGCTCTGCCGCGGTTAGGGTAGGTGGATACTAAACTGTTGGTCTTCTGCGGTTAGGGTAGGTGGATACTAAACCATTGGTCTGCCGTGGTTAGGGTAGGTGGATACTAAACCATTGGTCTGCTGCGGTTAGGGTCGGTAGATTCTAAACCATTGGTCTGCCGTGGTTATGATCGTAGATACTAAATCATTGGTCTGCCGTTGTTATGATCGATAGATACTAAAACCAGTGGCCTACGGAGGTTCCAAAATGCGGAACATTAAGGTTAGGCTGTGCGAAGTCCGGTGGTTATGCTTGCTATTATCCCCAAACCCGAATCACTTCTGTCCAATAATTACTGACAGAAGCGATTCCATGTTGCAAACTGAGCCAATTCCTAAGATCTAGCGCCGCCAAACGTAATCAGGTTGGCACCTCCTCCCCCTACCGACAGTCATTTACTACCGGTTACTATCATGGAGGAAAGAATAAGAGGAGATGCCCTGAGCTCGTATGAGTGAAGCCAAGCGCTGCGTCCAAAGTGGGCGTAACCTTAACTCGTATTCGGTGTTCCGTGACTTGCATGAGGCATTGTGCATGGCTAAACCTTATTTTGGCCCTGATTTTTATCGCGCTCCGGTTATGCAACTTTGGAAACGTAATAACAGTAGTGATAAGTTATTAAAATAAAAACTCTTCAATTCTAATCTCAGCATGTTTAGGCCTACCCTATATACCAAAAAAATAAAAATCATTCCTCTGGAAATCCCAAATTATCAAACGGCTGTCGGTCAATAATTACGGTAAGCCTGCGTAATTAATCAATTCGAGGCTAATCGTCAAGTTTCTACCCCCCCCCCCCCCCACACACACACACACACAAAGAAAATACCGTACGGTACCGAAACGTATAGGCTATACCGTATTTTTGTGCAAATATGCGTCATTTTTTTAAATTGTTCTCTTTATTAATTTTGAGGTTCGTATTCTTGAATATCAAAATGTGTACGACCAATGAGTGAAAGTGGCTGTGCTCGAAATTAGGCCTAAAACACCAATAAGAATATAAAACTCAATTTGGTGTAAATACCGTAATTAGTTCGGCATCATTAATTCTCCAAGATGTTCCTTCTGGCATCTTCAGACACCTGTATTCAATTTAATCAGTGTTTCAGCGTATTATTACGTTTTGCCGCGTCTTCCTTACAAAACTAGCCTCGCAAAGGTGCTCTCATATTTATATTTAAATTGGCTTTTAAAACGATAACGCAGCTTATTTGTGCCAAGTATCGTGATGTACAGAGTGTATTATGCCTATCCAAGAAAAAATCTTGACTTGTCATTGAAGTTTTATGTCACTAAAATCCATTACTAGTTGGAGTGGTTTACGGCTTTAAGCATAGGGACAGCCATTTTCTTGCAACCAAAGTGGGCGAGCCGTTTGGCTTCAGCAGCTTGCGCTAGGCAGCGCAGCGAAGGCCTCTCCTTCCTTTCTTTCCTCCATGGTTACTATAGACGGCTCCAGGCCCAAGCCACTTCATGGGGGCTCCCTATTGGCCTGAAATCTGGCCTTCACCTTTGCACCAACATATGAAAATTAACCCATTGTGAATTTACTAGATTTATTCTTATAGAAAGGAGGTTGGTACGAACTCGTCGACCCCATGGAAGAACGAACCGGATTCGTTCCTTCATGGTTGGCCCAAGCCAATTAAGTTGCCATGGTTATATGATCCTCTCTCGAGTGGTTTACTGTGTGAACTTCGGTGTTGTTGGTTGGTTCCTTAGTTTAGGGGCTGCGACAACGCGGTCATGTAGCCCCGTCTTCGGTGTTGAATTGTGACAATATTATTTATAAACCGTATAATATTTATAATATGCCACACTTTCGGAAATGTCAAGCATTGGGTTGTGATTCCTATTCGGACAAAGGAACAGGGGCGTATATAAGGGGGGGGGGCTGCTGAGGGGGCTCCAGCCCCCCCTGGAAAAAAAACAATAAAAATTAAGAAATTGTTGTTTTGGTAAGATCATAAATTAATTGTAAATTTGGTAGTACCTTAATCTTAACTTATTGGCTAAGTTATAAACAATATTAAGATTGACATTAGACTAACTCGTGGTGTAGTGGCTAGCATTCTTGGCTGACGACCCGGAGGTCCGAATTCGATTCCCGGCACTGCCAAGAAATTTTAATTCTAGCCTGAGGGCTGGAACGGGGCACACTCAGCCTTGTGAGACAAAACTGTGCATTCCAGAGTACGGTACTTTTGAGAAATAAATTATCAACTTGTAAAAAAATAAGAAATAAACTGTTCACCTTTCTGCTTAGTAAATTGACAAATAATTAGAAATTTGCCATTCATGCTCCATAGATCATAATAGAAAATGCGTTAAGTGAAAAAAAAATCCACAGCCTGCTTCCACTCTCCGACCGGGTCAGGAATGGAATGAATGAAGCCCCCATCTAGGATATGGACTGTGCCGGCTGCCGAGGCCTGACGCACTCCTCTAGGGCAATGATTAAATGGATGACAGATGAAATGATAGTGGAGAGTGTTGCTGGAATGAAATGTTGACTGGGAAAACTGGAGTACCCGGAGAAAAACCTGTCTGCCTCCGTTTTGTCCAGCACAGATCTCACATGGAGTGACCGGGATTTGAACCACGGACCCAGCGGTGAGAGGCCGGCGTGCTGCCGCCTAAGCCACGGAGGCTTAGAAAGTGCATTAAGTATAACATTTTATTTGTGTGTTGTGTTGTATTTTACAACTTTTTCCTTGTATTGCCAGTAATTGTAGGCTATATAAACGTTGCATCTTATCTAAAATAATTACACAAAGTTATATGCTCTAAGATATTGGTTGATATTTCTGGGTATTTTGCGGTGACAATCCCCTGAGAATACTCACAATTTTCCAGGATAGCCAGCACCCCCCCGAAAAAAATGTATGTACGCCCCTGCAAAGGAATGACCACTGCTCTCTAGTACCAACATGGAAAGGTGTACACTTTTCAAGAAGGTGCTTATTTTTGGAATATTACCTCTGTGTACTGTGAATTCTTTAAGTGCTATGTGAATGACTATCTGAAAAGAATTATACTGTTATCTCTGTAATGTTAGCTGCGACTGAATAAAGAAAAGTGTGTATATCATTATATCATGTTCCTTTGATCATTTCGTTACTTTTGTAAAGAGTGTGAGGATTATGGTAGTCACAAAGTGAGGTTATGGGATAATTGTAGCTGAGAAGTGAGGTTAGTTAGTTATTGAGGTTTTAAGGGGCAGAACTAAGAGGCCATCTGCCCCTAAGAAAAGAGGTTATGGAAGTCCCATAATTAGATTAGTAGTGCACTTCGTGGCTATATAACGGGCATCGAGGTATTCTAATAAGCAATATTAAAGGCTACTAAAACTAAATTAAAACACTGGGGTTATGAGGAGATTCGTCGTGATAAATCTTATTACTAATCTTGCAAATTCACAACGGTTAGTTTTCTTTAGTTACCACGAAATATGTGTGTGTATCTCGTTCGAGGTGCAAATACTTATATAGCTCAGTAATTGCAAACATTCACAAGAAAGAAGTTGATTAACGAGTAGTAAAGTAGACACTCACATAGTGATTATTTTGTTACGTTTACTTTATGATGTAGGCCAAAATAGTTGAAAATGGCCATAGCACGCCTTCCCTCCAAGAAACCTTATACAGTATACCTGAGTGACGCATCTAATTAAGTTGCATAATCCTTGGACGGCTCTCGCCGTGAACGACACGAGTTCCCATGTGACATGACTTGTATGTATGATGTTTGACTGTGTTCTTACTGTAAGTCCAAATATCAAGCATGTAGGCTACTTACCAGTTGAACAATTTCGAGAATAAAAATGGCTGGGTAAATCTCAATTTCTCTCATCTTATGCTGGTGTGTACAATCTTACACTTATGCTAATATAAACTTCACCTATGAATAATTGACTACGGTAACTGCTTCATACGTTATTTTAAGGGCTTAAAACAAGGTGCTTTTAGCTTGCTCATGTTTATAACCTGTCGAGCAGTCATAAAATATTTCAAGACACACGTTTCTTTTAATTTCTCAGCTGATTAGTCAAAGAATAATTTACGAATAAGCCGCAGCCAATGACGTTGTAGTAGCCTATGTACTATCCACTGCCAGCTGGATCGCATCCCTGGCAGCCAGGAGGGATGCGATCCAGCTGGCAGTGATACTATCACAACCGAATCTGTGCGTCGCTATGCCCCTTTCTATACAATCTTAATAGAGGAGGAAATTAGGATTTTTAACGCTCCCGCCAAATCTGACCACGTTGCAATTTAAAAAAAAAAAGACTTTTGAGTGGAAGGAATCCCTACAACTTTTCTATGCGTTTCTATTCGACAAAAAGTACATTGACACACAGATAAGTAAAATGATTATGACCCATGTCATGGAAATAGAAACAGATGGAGAAATGCACGATTGTTGTTCGAAACTCTCATTTATTAGAGGTAATGAGTGCTTTCATGGCCACTTTTGTCAGTTTCACCATAGGAATATCATGAACTAGCCCCATCAGATAGCGCACAGGTACAATGTGGGGTCAGTTTGTTCTTTAGTTAAAATAACACATAATAGGCTGTTACAAACGTGTTAAAATTAAAATTTATTAATTTTGGCAAAGCGTACAAATGTACAAGGTGTGATGTTTTCCCTTTAATCCTTTACTTCCGGAGAGGGCGCCAGCTTCCAAATAGTCTTGGAAACAATAATATCTAATGAGCACAGAGAATCTCTTATTCAGGGCTGCATGGCGACGATGACGGGACACCAACTGTATAGCCTTATATCTCTGTCCAGTCAGAAATTACTATATTGTAACTAGGAAACAAGTTAAATAAAAATTGAATTTATTAAAATTAAGTTATGCGTGAATGAATCTATCACAAATGGAAGCTACTTCAGAAGTTAAGTTAAAATTTTAATTTATTAAACCAAAATGACCCAGCAAATTATATTGGAGCTTACCAAATTGTCCAAGGCATAGTTGACGTAATGATCATCACAGGTCGAAACTTTTCTCAGTCAAACATCTTCCTATAGCTTCGTAACCTCGCAATTCATCCTCCTTCCTCATACTTCCTTCTTTACTAGTTGTTACGTCACAATGAACATCATTTTCTTGATCCTAATAGCTTCTGTGTTTAGCATGCCTCTTTTCATCCTGTTCCTTAAATAATTTCTGGCAACTCAATTCCCATCTATCCATACACGCCAATTTCCTCAGACTGTCGTGACATGCCCAAATCCAAATTCCCTTTCGGATAATATTCCTCAATATTCGATGATCTACTCTGGCAATCGCAAACAGGGGTGCTTCGAGTGGGGGGGAGTGTCTCCCCCCCCCCTCAGGTATTTTCTCAGTCGACAGTCGGCAAATCCTGAAGAAGTAACATTTCCCTAACATCCCGCGTTCATTATGCAGAGAGACTCAGCAACACAGCGAAGCGAGCCCGGCATCTGTGCCATGTGGCTAGACAAAAGGTGTTGGTGTGCGAATTGATAACTTCAGGTCAATAGGAACAGCACTCATTCCAGGTTCCGTATTGACCATGTTTACATGAAGTATAACATAATTTTCTCGCCAAATCAGTACTTTACTTGAAAATAAACGAGAATAACACCATGCATTCGGTCGATTTAAGACATGTATACTAACATCCCGGTCAAGAAAACGATCAAGATCATTCAGTATGGATTAATTAACAGTAGCGAATTGTCTAAAGTGGAAATAGAGGAATTTACTTCAATTTTAACCTTTGTCACCGACAACAACATTTTTTTTGTTCAACAAGAAAATGTATAAACAATCCGAAGGCCTTGCAATGGGATCTCCATTGTCTGGTGTCTTAGCCAACATTTACCTTGACCACATTGAACCTGAGAAGATTATTAACCAAATTAATGGCATCGTTTTCTGGGGAAGATATGTAGACGATATTTTCATCATTATCAATAACCAAGTTCAAGCGATAGAGCAAATATTGGATGATTTGAACAAAATAGACAGCAATATTAAAATTACTTTAGAATCAGAAGTCGATAATAAAATTAATTATCTGGATGTAACTGTGATTAAAAAAGACAATCGTCTGCATTATAAAGTATACAGAAAACCATCGCAAACGAGTACAGTTTTTTTTGGTGTCGTGTAGCCTCCTGAGAGGCCGAGTGCAGGTCTTTCTAGTCGACGCCCGTGGGCGACCTGCGCGTCGGGATGAGAG
The DNA here is from genome assembly GCA_946902985.2 of Meconema thalassinum. Classification (NCBI taxonomy): domain Eukaryota; kingdom Metazoa; phylum Arthropoda; class Insecta; order Orthoptera; family Tettigoniidae; genus Meconema; species Meconema thalassinum. The sequence continues at coordinate 113,645,995 of OX336393.1, forward strand.
ATGGAATGGATGAAGATGAATGAAACTGGGCAAGGATGTGGAAGGAAGCGGCCGTGGCCTGTCAGAAGGTACTGTCCCAGCATTTGCCTGGCGTTGAAAATGGGAAACCACGGAAAACCATTTCAAGGACAGCCGACGGTGGGGCTCGAACCCACGCGTCTACCGAGTCAGCAGAGAGCTTGGCCCCTTGACCTAACGCAGCGCTTTAGCCCGCGTAGCCACTACTGTCGGTAACGAGTACAGTTATACGGCAGGACTCTAACCATCCGGGCGGCCACAAGAACGCAACGTTCATAAGCCTCATTAATAGAGCGTTAAGAATCCCTTCCTCTGATCATGACCGGAAGCAGGAAATTGACATTATATATCAAATAGCTAAACTCAATTGGTTACAACCACAATTACGTCAGCAGATTAATTTACAAGTTAAAAATCAGACCCTCAACAAAATTAGTTAGAGAGGACACAACAGAGAAAACTTGTGCCACCTTCACCTACGTGGATCGAAGCGTATACACAGTAACCAACATCCTAGAAACACAAAATGAACATCGCCTTTAAAACCAATAATTCAAATTTAAAAAAAAAATCCAATTCCAATAAAGTTAACAGTATTGATAAACATTTAAAATCGGGAGTTTATGAGCTCAGATGTAATTTTTGCAAATCAAATTACGCGGGACAAACAGGTAGGGGCATACGTACTCGTTATGTGAGCATGTTTCGACCATAAAACACAGAAAGTTTTCATCCATGGCGGTACACATGGAAGAAATGGGACATAAGTTCACGGACATAAATAATGACGTCATAATTTTGCATTACTCATCGAAGGGCAGCTATATGAATATTTTGGAAAATATTCATATCAATACTTATCAGGGATCAATGGAATGCAATAATCTAAACGAGATTAATTTTGAAACTAACGAATTATTTGATATATTAGCAGATCATTTAAATAATAAAAAACGCAAACCGCCTCCTCAACCCCCGCTGCAATAGGTAAATTCCAACATACATCCTGACTCGATCAAATTTCCTGACGCCACACCCAATCACCCTACCTTGGTGCTAGTTAATGTTTCTCCGCTTATGACAAGGTTGTACGATTCTGGCGTTTTCCGTTGTTCTGTTCTTCAGATACTTGTGTGCAATTCAACAACCCACGTTGAAACTAACAAGGAGTAAATATGTAAATGTTCCTCGTTCTATATTCAATACTTCAACTAATAAGTGTTTATTCCGTGAGTGACATTGTGTCTAATGACACAGGCCTAACAAAGGAAGAACGAGAGAATACGTGTGAACGGTTTTTTTTTTTTTTGTTATTTGGTGAGGATTTCGATGTTGTATGATGTTTTACACCAAAACGTGGGCTGAGGAAGGAAACAAAATAGGTTTCCGAAACATGTACCTGTAGAATTTTTATGTAAGTAAAGTATTGATTTGGCGAGAAAATTATGTTATACTTCATGTAACTTCAGGTCAAGCCAACTCATTGAGATGTTGTCGGAGGAATGTTATGACCTGCTACCGCTTGTCTCGGCGCGTCCTCATATATCCGCGCTATTGTGACAAAATTGACAGATTTATGGTTCCAAGGTTCCTCAAGGGGTGGGGTGCTCACTACGGTCAGTGCAGTGGTCACCGAGAATGAGCGAAAGCAGTAGTTCCTGAACCAGCAACTTTTACATTGATAACTAGATGCAAATACAGTGGCAGTGAGACGTGAATTTTCGCCGGCACGGAACATTTTCACGGAGCATCGCGTAGCCATCAAACGTATGTAATAATAATACAATAAATACATGCGTATTTTCAGCCATGTTTATGTTTAATGGTGTTAACAAGAAAAATGCCCGATAAATCCATAAAAGTCGATCTTTGTGGGGGTGAAATTGCTCTCTTTTAAACCATCCTTTTTATTTAAATAAAACCTACAGAGTGTTTTAAAAGTCAGTGACAAGAAAACTGGGGTGGGGTGGAGGAGACAACTCTAAGTAACTATGTCGAAGGAACGAATATCCGGAAAAGCACCACTGGGACGCTCAACGTCTTAAAAGGGTTCAACTTAATGCCCATCGGTAGCTAACGTACAATCAAATCGAATTAAATCTTAGCGGAATGGATAAAGTATCATGGGTAAATTTCGTTATGGTGACTTTTCCTGTAGCTTGTTAGGTTTAGGTGCTTAATATCACTAAAGAAAATGCCTTTACCTGTATAGTAGGCAATAATTCACACACATAATTTTTGGTGACTAGCCCATAAACCTTCCACGTTACCAGAAAATCTCTCCATATGAAGTTTACTCGTATTTATGTACTCTTATCCATTCCGCTAAGATTTAATCTGATCTGATGAGTAAGTTATCCGATAGATACCAAATTAAGCCATCTGCCCACTTTGACAAAGTCCAGCGTCGTAGGGGAGCATTTCTGGACCTTCGTTTTTAGACTAAGTGGCTTAGAATTGTCTCCTCCACCCCGACCCGGTTTTCTAGTCACTGAGTTTTGGAACACCCTGAATACGGTACTCTCCAAAACGATTCGGCCAAACTTGGGCCTGCTCTTTACTGATCTTGTTAATGAATGTAGCTTAGACATCTGTAAACACCCTACATAATGTTTGCGTACTTCAATGCAATGTGTAAAATGAACAGTTTCCAAACCAGACTGTACCAATAGGACTACCTTAATATGAGATCTATTTTGCCTTGTATCCTCGTATAGAGTGCATTTATTTTTTGATCTATTATGTATCGTTATTTTAGTGTGTTGCACGTGTTACTTATATACAGAGTGGTCCAAAGCTCTTTTTTAGGAAGGCAACCCAACTAACGCGTATATCATAGTCATCCTAAAAACATTAGTACCTGCTTCCTTACGGCCTTAGTACAACTTTACCGTTGAGTTCAAGCTCGGGAATATAGTTGAAATCATTAGCGGCAGTGTTATTTCAATGACCTCAAATATAATTCATGATTAAAACGATCACACCTTCGAATGACTCCACCTTACGTTTGGACAGCAAGTGTCAACGTGTAGTTTCAATACGTGCCAGTAGTACTCCATGGCTCTCAGTAGCTAAGGTGGCTAAATCAAGCATTTCTGAAGTCTTCAGCTATTAGGTAGCATGTTCGAACCCCGAGCTAGTACATTCTTTTGTTTTTGATTAATGTCGTTTAGAGTGGATGCATACTCGTATCAACCTGTTCCAACGAGTGATTTTTATTTGGTGCTGAAAAGGACTGTTTTTATTCCGATGGAACGTAGCCAGGTTAGACGACGACATAATGATCTGTACAACAAAAGCATGGTACTCTGTATATTCAGGGTAGCAAGTGTTCGAAATGTTGACCACCTTGGTTTAAAGGAAGACTCAGTCTCACTCAGGCCATCGTACGTGTCGCGTCAAGGCCCTCTGTAACACCAGGTTTAACCATTCCTTATTTTTACGCTGTGCCAAATCAAAGCCCTCTGTAACGGAAGATCTTGGATCATAAATCCAATAGATGGCTGATGACGTCACGTTGTTGAAACCAACATCTCGATCAGCTGACTAAAGGGAACTGCGGGTAGTTTGGAGCACTGAAATACTACACGTGATGATAGAATTGGGTTATTTAAAGTGAGTTCTATTCATTACTAAGTCAGAATGGTGTATTACTGTGTAGCTTATGGATGTAAGGAGACGTTTAAAGAAGGATCGGGCAGTTCTTCCCATACGTATGTTAATTCATTGCTAAATAACCCTAAAATTCGTGACTTAATTACTTGCATTTCTTTAGCCTACGTTTCCTCTTAACTCCGAAACATGAAAGAAAAATAATAAAACATGGAAATGCTGGAATTTATTATTAATTATTATAATTTACCCTATCCCTTACTCCACTGAACAGGCCTGTATTTATGCTCGAAGGTATCAAGTATTTAGGCTAGACGTTTTCCTTGGTGTTTTGTTGAGACTGCTAGTAAATACATCTCTGAACATAAAAATAATTTATGTCCCTATGCTGGATTAAATGTAGTGTGGACTACACAATGCAGTCGTCAATCATGTTCAGTGTGACGGTGTAGTCTTCTATAATATTAAACTTAAGTTATGGACAGTGCGTTCGGTTGAGGACATTTTTAGATTCTTCTAGGATAGCCTACATTGCATCCCTAAATTAGGCAATTCTTCGCAGAATTTCAAAATTCTGGGTTATTTTTTGCGAAAGTTTCTATGATTCATGGAAAACGAAATTTAAAAGGAAACAGTTCATTGATTAAAATATTTTCCAATGTAGCAAATGTAATGCATAGTTGTTAAAAACCAACGCGTACTAAATCGATAGACTTCCTTATTTCCATTTGCCCATGTTGTTTTGTTCACTTTCATAAAATACTGAAATGGAAGGGTAACGCTGAATGAGAGCTCATCGTACGATAAAATGTTCTTACGTACCGGTACTGAAATTAGCCAAAATACATTTTCTAATGATGAAAAATAATTTGGGAAATGATGTCGTAAGTTAATAGATTGAACTTGTTTGGAGCTTTCGGGCGTACAATCAAAAATGACCAGCTAGACAAACACAATTGTGTTCAAAAATCAGTAGGCCTAATTCAGAGTTGGATTTGTTATTAATTATTTACAAGATGGTATCCTGGATGTATGAGTATTACGGAACACGACAGCCACTTTTTAACACCAAATATGTTACATTCTTAAGTTTGCTACCTTCCGGTACGTAAAGAATCATGCGATGCTTTTCCCAATGCCGTATAAATTACGAAAATGTGTGTTTAAACCCTCATTAAAAATCATTTCCCCACATACTCCTATCACCTTCCATTACGAGGTCCTCTGTTTACCCTTTAATCAGCTGATCGAGATGTTGGTTTCACGTCACAGTACAGGCGCAGTGTGGCAATGCGCACTCTATTGTATTTATGCTCGAAGCGCAAGATATTCAGGTGGCAAGTGTCCAATGCAAAACGTTTACACTTTCTATCTTCTTGTAATGTATACGCATCCGTGGGTGAAATGGTAACGCGTTGGACTGCGGATTGTAAGATTTGGGGTTCGATATTTTTTAGGGTAAGAGTTTTATAATTTGTTTTCGTTACGATTTATCGTCTGTGTTGACCGCTTTATCTATGTCTTACGACATAAATGATACTATAGGTAAGTTACCGTAATTAGTGAGGATGGGGCACTAGTAATATAGCGATTAGATGCATTTTCAGGTTGGATTCCATGAACGTTTATTACAGAGTGTTCGAATGAGATATTACACGAAACATCTAAATATGTACACCTCTAATAGAGTTGTCTTTTTGGTTTGTTAGAATTTAATAACAAAATAATACGAAGAGAATTTCTCAGGAAATTGTATATTTCGATGCTAACACTGGCGATCAGAATCTCCTTCGATATATAGTTGTTGATCCATTTGAGGGGCTAGAACATCGCAGTCATTTAGACCAGTGTACTTGGGTGTGTGTCGAAGTTCTCTGATAACCTGTGGTAGAGCGGTGTCTGTAGGCTATTAGTGTGTGTATTAGCAATTAAGGTGAGGATTGGGAAGGAGGCGGCCGTGGCCTTAAGTTAGAAACCGTCCCGTCATTAGCCTGGAGTAGAGGTGGGAAACTACAGAAAACCACTTCCAAGGTGGCTAAGGTGGGAATCGAACCCACCTATTCTCAGTTTTGTCCCATGAGGCTTAGTGTACCCCGTTCCAGCCCCAGAACAGCATTACATTTCTTGGCAGAGTCGGGAATCGAACCCGGACCTCCGGAGCGATGTCGCCTCCGTAGCGTAGCGGTCAGCATACTTAGCTGCCGCCCCGGAGGTCCTGGGTTCGATTCCCGGCTCTGCCACGAAATTTGAAAGGTGGTACGAGGACTGGAACGGGGTCTACTCAGCCTCAGCCCAAATGAGTAGAGGGGGTTCGATTCCCACCTCAGCTATCATCGAAGCGGTTTTCCGTGGTTTCCCACTTCGTCTTCGGGCAAAATGCCGGGATGGTACTGTACCCGTATCCACATGGCCTTACCTGTAGAAATCCGATGGAACAGCTGGAACGTAGAATCTGGAAGTACCCGGCTAAAATAAACCCCCAAAAATTCTACCAACATGGATCAACCTGGGATAAGGACACATCAAGAGTAGTGGTTTTGTGAGAGTTCAAGGCCCTCCACCTCCACATTCCTCCACACAAGATGGCGGCGGCCCGATATCTCTCGAACGCATGGTCGGATTTTGACAAATGAGGTGTCATTGAACTCGGGCTGATACCCCCTTTCCAATGGACAACATATTTCCACCCAAAAATAAAATCTACCCCTACTAGGGGGTGAAATTGTAATTTTATATAGAATCTCTCTTTCCAATTGCAACATGTGAGAGTTTGAATGCCGATATGGAATGAAACGTTGTTCTACATAAAGTCATAAAGTACATATGTTCGGTGGAAAGCCACTATGAATTAGCATGCCCACTCATGGCTTTTGAAGAGGGTGGGGGAGCGGTTCCCTGTGGATGGGTTATTGTTGACGGGTCATTGTTGGCGGGGTTATTGTGGACGGGTCCCTGTTCACAGGTCATTTTTGACAGGTCATTGTTGACGGGTCCTTGTTGACGGGTCCCTGTTGACAGGTCCTTTTGACTAATCCCTTTAGACCGGTCCCTTTGGACTGATCCCTAATGCTATGATGAAATTAAACGTTGTTCCACATGAAACGCAAGTGAAGAGCCGATCGCTACTATGAATTAACATGTTTGTTTTTGTTTTTACGCATTTGCACTTTGGGTTTTTGTAAGAGGGCGGGCTTTTTGAATACAGATTCATAGATGAGTTATTTTTTTTAAATTAACCAAAATATCCAAAACTATTAGGTCATTAGCTTTTAATATTTCATGAATCAATAAGGCTAGGGACTTGTATGAGAGGTCGTTGGACTTGGGGTGACATTCTGTTTCTTAATGTATTATTCACTTTTGTCAAAAGGGCCTAACTGCACTTTTGTTAATATCTCGCTAACTAATAATCAAAGAGGTTCAAGTGAGGTGTCATGGGACTCAAGATGGTCAACCCTTTTCCATGACCAACGAATTTACCCAAAAGACCTAAAACAGCAAGGTCATTGACCTATGATTTTATAAACTAATACTCGGAGAGGGTCAAGTGAGGTGTCATAGGACTTAGAATGGTTATCCCTTTCCCATGACCAATGAATTTACTCCAAAAATCCAAAACAGTAAGGCCATTAACCTGAGATTTTATAAACTAATATGGGATCGATAACCTAGATGTTAGACCCCTTAAAACATCAATTATCATTATTATTATTATTATTATTATAATTATTATTATTATTATAAACTAATAATCGGATATCAACATGTGAGGTTTCATAGGACGTAGAATGATCAACCCTTTCCCATAGCCAATGAATTTACCCAAAATACCCAATATATCAAGGTAATCGTCCCGAGATTTTATAAACTAATAATCGGATACGAACATGTGAGATGTTTACCATGTGTGATGAAACATAGCTTGGTAGAGAAAGAATTAGTGTAGGCTACATGTATGGTGACTGACAAGTCTTTTACCATTGGAACTTGTTTTCAGATCAAACTGTAGTACAGAGAGAGTATAGGTTGCAGGCATGGGTTAATAAATGACAAACGGTGTACACAAACTCTGATTTATCGATTCAATAATTAAGAGTAGACTACCTTTAATTGATTGGTTAAAGAGGATAGCTAAAACACAAAATAGTGATTACATAGTACTAAACCGAACCAAACCTAACCGAAAACAAGCCAAGGGGTTAAGTGTAAAACTTGTGGGTAAATGTGGTCATTGGTAATGTAAAAAAGGAAAGGCATAACGCTCTACCTATAGAGGGTAAGGTTTTTAAATGTATTTTTTTTTTAAATTTTGACAAGGGGCCTAACTATACTTTTGTTGATATTTCCTGAACCCATGATGGGATTTTGACCTGTGAGGTGTCGTTGGACTTGGGCAGACACCCTCTTTTTGAATGTATTTTTGACATTTTAACAAAGGGCCTAACTATACTTTTGTTAATATCTCGCGAACCAATAAGGCTAGGGACTTGTATGTGGGGGTCCTAGCACTCGGGGTGACGCTCTGTTTTTGAATATAAATTTAATGTTTGTCAAAAGGGTAGAGCGTTATCCCTTTCCTTTTTTACATTACCAATGACCACATTTACCCACAAGTTTTACACTTAACCCCTTGGCTTGTTTTCGGTTAGGTTTGGTTCGGTTTAGTACAATGTAATCACTATTTTGTGTTTTAGCTATCCTCTTGAACCAATCAATTAAAGGTAGTCTACTCTTAATTCTTGAATCGATAAATCAGAGTTTGTGTACACCGTTTGTCATTTATTAACCCATACCTGCAACCTATACTCTCTCTGTACTACAGTTTGGTCTGAAAACAAGTTCCAATGGTAAAAGACTTGTCAGTCACCATACATGTAGCCTACACTAATTCTTTCTCTACCAAGCTATGTTTCATCACACATGGTAAACATCTCACATGTTCGTATCCGATTATTAGTTTATAAAATCTCGGGTCGATTACCTTGATATATTGGGTATCTTGGGTAAATTCATTGGCTATGGGAAAGGGTTGATCATTCTACGTCCTATGAAACCTCACATGTTGATATCCGATTATTAGTTTATAATAATAATAATAATAATTATTATTATTATTATTATAATTGATGTTTTAAGGGGTCTAACATCTAGGTTATCAATCCCATATTATTTCATAAAATCCCAGGTTAATGGCCTTACTGTTTTGGATTTTTGGAGTAAATTCATTGGTCATGGGAAAGGGATAACCATTGTAAGTCCTATGACACCTCACTTGACCCTCTCCGATTATTAGTTTATAAAATCATAGGTCAATGACCTTGCTGTTTTAGGTCTTTTGGGTAAATTCGTTGGTCATGGAAAAGGGTTGACCATCTTGAGTCCCATGACACCTCACTTGAACCTCTCTGATTATTAGTTAGCGAGATATTAACAAAAGTGCAGTTAGGCCCTTTTGACAAAAATGAATAATACATTAAGAAACAGAATGTCACCCCAAGTCCAACGACCTCTCATACAAGTCCCTAGCCTTATTGATTCATGAAATATTAAAAGCTAATGACCTATTAGTTTTGGATCTTTTGGTTAATTTAAAAAAAAACAACTCATCTATGAATCTGTATTCAAAAAGCCCGCCCTCTTACAAAAACCCAAAGTGCAAATGCGTAAAAGCAAAAAAAACAAACATGTTAATTTATAGTAGCGATCGGCTCTTCACTTGCGTTTCATGTGGAACAACGTTTAATTTCATCACAGCATTAGGGATCAGTCCAAAGGGACCGGTCTAAAGGGATTAGTCAAAAGGACCTGTCAACAGGGACCTATCAACAGGGACCCGTCAACAAGGACCCGTCAACAATGACCTGTCAAAAATGACCTGTCAACAGGGACCCGTCAACAGGGACCAGTCCCCAGGGACTTGTCAACAATAACCCGTCAACAATGACCCCGCCAACAATGACCCGTCAACAATAACCCATCCACAGGGAACCGCTCCCCCACCCTCTTCAAAGCCATGAGTGGGCATGCTAATTCATAGTGGCTTTCCACCGAACATATGCACTTTATGTAGAACAACGTTTCATTCCATATCGGCATTCAAACTCTCACATGTTGCAATTGGAAAGAGAGATTCTCTAAAAAATTACAATTTCACCCCCTGGTAGGGGTAGGTTTTATTTTTGGGTGGAAATATGTTGTCCATTGGAAAGGGGGTATCAGCCCGAGTTCAATGACCCCTTATTTGTCAAAATCCGACCATGCGTTCGAGAGATATCGGGCCGCCGCCATCTTGTGTGGAGGAATGTGGAGGTGGAGGGCCTTGAACTCTCACAAAACCACTACTATCAAGAAAATGGAATGCGTTAAGAAATCCCCAGTGGTAAATGAACAAATGAAAAACTAGCTCAAAGTGAACTCGAAAAAACTCTAAAACCAATCTCGGGCATATGCCTGACGTTGGAAATATTGCCCCACTGGTCCTCCTAACACATCCTGTTCTTAATATAAATCACTAAATCATTGAATATTTAAAATGTAAGACTCGGTTTATTAACTGAAAAACAAAGTTTGTTGTAGAACGAAAGTCTGACAACTGCAAGACAAAAATATAAATGTTTCGTCTTATGATCGACGAATATAGCAAGTTATTGCATCAGTATGCAATGTTTCTGTTCACAGAAATTATCGATACAAGATTGCACAATATTGCATGATAAATACACAAATACACTAGAAAAATATTAAACACGAATTATATACATTAATTTACAGTAGTATCTTCTTATCGAATCTCGCTATGATTCTTATTATCCATCAACATTATCTTTTTAACTTTTTCTGTAATCATAATCTGTCTTATTTGACAATCAACAAAGTTTATAAAACGTAGTGTCTTTTTAAGTAATTTCAAATCGTAGCTTCATTTAATTACAACATTATCATATGATTTCCAATTATCGTTTCACACTGGATATTCGTTAAGTTTAACAATCTAATTCAAGATAAATAAATTTTCCTTTAGTAAACATTTAAGTTAAATGGTGGGTAATTCTTAAATTCCAGCATTGTGGTTTCAATGATCGTGCTCTATTCACGAATAATACTCATTATTATATAATTGAGTAACTCGCGTAATCCACAAAATTCCATTACTAAAATGGCAATCTCTCCACACTGGAGATTCCTTATAGGCCTACAAACTTCATAATATTTCCTGATATCCACCTATGTCGAAATATACTTAAACAACTTCATTAATACCCGTATTGGTGCATTCAATACGAAAAATAGCGTTCAATAGCTGTATGTAATTTTCCTCACCTAAATTTAAGTTTTATAAATTTCAATTAACTATCAAGAAATATCATGCTTCACAATTAACATGATTATCATAGCATTAATCCACTCTTGGAAATAGTTCCATTATTCTTCAACTTAATTCATTTCATGTATGAATTTCAACTATGTCATATTTATTCATGACAGAATATACTTTACTTGATATCGAGATTCAATTCTTAATTATAATTCATTTCAACCATGAATTTCAACAATCACAAAATTATGTATAAGAGATTACATTCTAATTGATATCGAGATTCAATTCAGATCCGCAAAATAAATCCAAAATCGTGTAACTCAACACCATGAAAAAAAATGCCTAATATTAATAGCATGCGGTATAAACCATTAGAATTATACGAAATCAGAAAAGACTAAACCAAATCGAACTATCAAAATCGAAAACTGAACTTACTCTAATCCAATAAAAATATCTCTACTCAATTAACTTCACTCGAAAAATGGCTATTGCCTAATCCACAAAATGTTGCAAAGATCAACTTTAAAAATGTTACTAGATTTCAATGCATTCGAAATGCAATACTGTATAAAATGACGACAATTCTGTTCTGTAATCCACGAAGCAACTGAATAAATGTTGTAGAATGTTCATAATTTCGTTGTAAATCTTCTTCTTCCTATTACATATTCTTATACAAAGATATCGTAGTCTTCTTCCTAAAAGCGCATCTTCTTGATTAATGTTTCTGCTCAACTAATTATAATGCTCGTATCTTAATTTCAAAAACCTAATATCTTTGTTGTAAAAACTAAAATTCCTAAAGTGACTATCTACACAAAAATTGACTCCGTAGGTGCATCCGTTGTCGAATCAAAACCTAAAATAGACGAGCAGACAAAAATTACAGAAGCGTCAAGTTTAATCTTCAAGTCCATTTTCAACATACTAAAGAAATATGGTGAAAAAGGCAATCTACAGATATAACATGATTCATACTCTCTACTAATAAAGAATTTAGGAGCTACCTTATGATGTTGTAAGGAAGAAGATAAATGCGTGTAAGAACACACTTTGTTGCTGGAATCGAACCATCATCCAGGGTGTCGAGAGGTTGAGGACTGGTCTAGAACTTAGCGATCGAACCCGTCTCCGCCTATGTCCGAACAGCTGTTCGCGACGCAAGGTCTCTCTCACGTACATGCCTGGCTGGGCGGGAGTAGTGGAGTGAGGCCAATTCTATTACCCCCCACCACCTCTCCCACTGACGTCTCATACTAACCCGCAATACATTCAGGGGCAAAGTCGATATCTCTCAAAGCCATGGTCCGATTTTGACAAATGAGGCGTCGTTGGACTCGGGCTGACGCCCTCTTTCCAATTGACCACTCATTTCAACCCCTAAATAAAACCTACCCCTACTAGGGGGTGAAATTGTAATTTTTTAGTGAAAGTCTCTTTTCAAATGCGACATGTATAAGGTGCGCTGCTAAAATGAACTTATACGTTGTTGCTCATATAGCGCATGCGTTTTTCTGGCTGCCGCTATGGATCAACATTTTTGTTTTTGTTTTTTACGCATGTGCACTTGGGATTTTTGTAAGAGGGCGAGCTCTTTGAAAAAAATGATTGATAAGAAGGGGTTTTTGGTGGTGAGGAGAGAACCAGATAGTCGCCTACTTTCCTACGAAGTTTGCCGATATCTCTCGAACGCAAGGTCGGATTCGGACGTGTGACGTATCAAATCGCTTGTCTCGAAACCCTATATATGTTATTAATAGGTTAAAGTTTTGAGAATGATGGAAACAGGCTTTTAAGGGGTAAAACCATGATTTTAGACTTTTTCTGATATTTCACGAATGCATGGTCGGATTTGGTCCTATGACGTGTCAAATGGCTTGTCTCGAAACACTCTTTATTTTGGTAATAGGTTAAAGTTTTTGAGAATGAGGGAAACAGAATGTTTTGGGGTAAAACCGTGATTTTAAACTTTTTGTTATATTTCGCGAACCAATCACGCTAAAGGCGTGTACGACGGGTCCATGGACTCGGGCTGAAGTCCTCTCTGCTATGGATCACTCGTTATAATTTTAAAAAAATATTGGAAACTCGATGAATGGCGTCGGGAGGCTGGCAAAAAGGAAAATGTTTTTGTGTAATAAAAAGTCATGTCCAGCCTCCCGCCGCCATTAATCTGTGACGTCATAGCCAGTCTCAAAGCAAGTCTATACTTGTAGAACATGTCATGTGACAAGGTTAGGTTTACTGAGCTGAGGTTAACTTAGGTTAGCAAGCTCTATCTCACTCCTAGCCAATCATTAACCTTAAAAGCACTCTAGAGTTCTTGGAATCTGTTCATGTAATTATTATTCTTGACAGTACTTTGGAAATTACACCCTGAAAAAAATCAATCTCCTTGAATTTTTTTAAACTGTTATTATTATTATTATTATTATTATTATTATTATTATTATTATTATTATTATTATTATTAGCCAAGTCACTTTACTAAAAATTAATTTATGTGTATTAGTTGATATGAAAGTCTCTACAACCAGCCATGCTTGCACCCACTTTTTGCTTTCACTTTTGCTTCCATATTAATGCCAACTCTTATAACTATAAGCAACAGCAAAATGTAAATGGAATAATATTTCTGATAATGTTCAAAACAAAAGTCCTGAGGTCTTGTGTTTGAATTCTCAACTATGGTTGTCAGCCAATGAGATACACTACAGAAAACGTTTTATTTTTGTGTTGTGTTGCATGATAATTTGCACATTTCGCGGTGTAGTGGCTAGTATACTTGGGTGTTATCCCAGAGGTTTTGGGTTCCAACTCGACTACCAGAATTTAATTTTTGATCTGAGAGTTGGAAGGTTAGGTTAGGAGAAGTTAGGTTAGGTTAGGTTAGGTTAGGTTAGGGGAGATTGTTTTAGTAAAACACCACATTTGCCCCCACTTTTTACTCACACATTTTGCTTCCACTTTGTGCACTCACTTTAGCTCGCTCTTTTTGCTACCACTTTTGCTTTCACATTTGCTCCCACTTTCTGCTCCCATATTTGCTCAAACTTGTTTGCTCCCACTTCTGCTTACACGTTTTGCTCCCACATTTTTGCTCCCACTTTTTTTGCTCTGATATTTGCTCCCACTTTTGCTTAAACTTTTTGGTCCCACTTTTTTCTCTCACTTTTTGCTCCCACTTTTGCTTTCACATTTGCTTCCATACTTGCTCCTACTTTTTTTTGCTCTCATATTTGCTCCCACATTTGCTTACACTTTTTGCTCCCACTTTTGCTTTCACATTTGCTCCCATACTTGCTCCCACTTTTGCTTTCACATTTACTCTCATACTTGCTCCTATTTTCTTTTGATCCCACCTTTTGCTCCCACTTTTTGCTCCCACATTTGCTCACACTTTTTTTTTGCTCTCATATTTGCTTCCTCTTTTGCTTACACTTTTTGCTCCCACTTTTTTTCTCTCAATTTTTGCTCCCACTTTTGCTTTCACATATGCTCCCATACTTGCTCCCACTTTTTGCTCCCATATTTGTTCACACTTTTTTTTGCTCTCATATTTGCTCTCAATTTTTGCTCCCAATTTTTGCTCCCATATTTGCTCACTTTTTTTTCTCTCATATTTGCTTCCACTGTTGCTTACACTTTTTGCTCCCATATTTTTCTCTCACTTTTTGCTCCCACTTTTGCTTTCACATTTGCTCCCATACTTGCTCCTACTTTTTTGCTCTCATATTTTCTCCCACTTTTGCTTACACTTTTTACTCCCACTTTTTTCTCTCAATTTTTGCACCCACTTTTGCTTTCACATATGCTCCCATACTTGCTCCCTCTTTTGCTTTCACATTTGCTCCCATACCTGCTCCTACTTTTTTTTGCTCCCACTTTTTGCTCTCAATTTTTGCTTCCACTTTTTGCTCCCACTTTTTGCTCCCAATTTTTCTCCCACTTTTTGCTCCCACTTTTTTGCTCCCACATTTGCACCCATATATGCTCACACATTAAACTATTGTTCTTATTACCAAGTTGACTTTACTAGAGCTTAGTCTATGCTTGACAGTTGATATGGAAGTATCTGTGACTAGGTATGGTAAGCCTCATGCATTCTATAAAGGATATTCATATATTGTGAAACGAACCAATAAAAATGGAACTGTTATTTGGCGTTGTTCTAAACAACGTTCAGAACAATGTCGCAGTGAGCTAAAAAGTAAAAATAGTGAGGTTTTAAGCGTCAGTGATCATCAATGTAGTGTACTGCATAAAACACTGTTGCTGTCAACAGAAAATCATGAAAATGTTAAAAAGCGGGTACAAGAAAATAATATTGCTGCTCAAAATAGTTCAATGTTCAAAATACCCTTAACATTATCAAAAGCCACGCAGACTTTACATGAGGACACTGTAGAGGAAGAGGAACAGGAAGAGGACCAGGAATATTTAACTGGGTTTAGTAATGTTGAGGATAATGTTGAGGATAATTATAGTGATTATAATAATAGTGATATAGATCATGCTGCTTATGATTATGATAGTGTTTTTTTTAGCGTATGGCTTTTAGTGCCGGGAGTGCCCGAGGACATGTTCGGCTCGCCAGTTTTGTAGCTGCTTCGAGACGGACACCCGATGGGTGAGCTACAAGTACCGTTGGGGAGGGAAGTTGGAAGGGAAGGACGAGGAGTCGGAAGGTAGCGGCTGTGGCCTATAGTTAGGGATCAACCCCGGCATTTGCCTGGAAGGCGGATGGGAAACCACAGAAGACCATCTTCAAGGTTGCCGGCGGGGGGATTCGAACCTCCTCGCCTCCCGGATGTGAGCGACTGCCAGCAGTCATGCCGTAACGACCACAGCTAACTCACCCGGAATGATAGTGATAATGATCCAAAACAAGACAATAACGTTTTCATGCCTATTGTTCATCGTGGAAGAAAAAAGATCTACAACAAGCTTTGTTTTTAAAACTATAACACACTATCGTAAAGGCAAAGACTTGTATTAAGTGAGATTTTTATTGTCATAATCATGTATACTCTGCAATGTTAAATATTCTGACTTCTATAGAAAATAAAACAACATTGTACCATTATTTTCATTTATTTACAAACTTTATATACATTTTGTTTTGTTTCATGATAATATTTTTAAGACAATACTAAACACTAAAACATTATTATCTATACACATATTTTTCTTTCAGTCCATTGTCATGACTTATACCTTCCATTATTATTTGACATTTGTTTCTTTATATTTAATTAAAACGAACCATGCACCTATTGTTTTTAAAACCTTCATAAATTAAGTGTACAGGTTGTACAGCATTATTGACTTCATCAAAAACACTCTCTGACATATCATTAAACCATGTAGGCAGAAATGTCTCAAAGTTTTCACATACACAAAGTACATGATCACCATATACTGTTTTCAATTTCCGAATCTTGATAATGCGGAATGGAATATGCGTTGGCAATTCGCTGAGCTTCTTTGTCTCTAAGCCACAAGCTTGACTCACAGCATTCAAAACATTCATTGTAGTAGTCTATTAACAAAAGAAAAGCATATCTATTACACTCTAAAACAGCTTTAATAATATTGTGCAATTAGGGATTTTGCACTATGCATGGCTGATAAATTTTACTATTTATGCAAGAAATGCCCTAACTGTAGCAGATACTGCTTTTCTGCGTATAGCACAAGTGTTGAGTTCTAATGCACACTTGACACAGGGTATCATGTGTCCACATGGCAAAAATACAACACCTAGTTCATCTTGATAACAAATTTTACATAATTGTTGGTCACACTTTTGTATCTGTTCGTGAGACAAGTCTTTTCTTTCAGCCTCGTGTATTTGCTCCGCATGTTCTAACTCTAAAGTTACTTTTAAGTCTTGTACTGCAGTCATGTTTTCTTTACGAATAGTGTTCACAAATTCCTGACCTTAAAGCAACACCATGTATTTGCAGTTAGGTAACCGACGAGCGTGTTGCACAAAAGGGTCATCAGTCATTTGCCAATCCTTTAAAGCAAATCCACAATAAAAACATATTGTTTTATCCCCTTCACCAGTATAAAAAATCCAGCTTCACTTAGTTGTTTGGTAAGGTGTTTTAATATTAATGGCCAAATATTTTTATAAGATTCTAAACGTTTTTCAACAGAGCTGTACTCTAAGTGTGCTAGTGCTTTAGTCTTACAAACTCCCAATTTTTCAAAAGCACACGCCAATTCAACACTGTCTATGGCATATGGACCACATATATCGACACTACCGTTGTTGGCTGGTAATACATCATTATTATTTATTTGTGATTCAGCAACGTAAGTAGCGGCCAATGGTCTTGTGGTTCGGTAAAATGAATGCACGAGTATGTTACCCACTTGCTTTCCAAGCATATAAGGACAACAAGGAGACCATCGCAAATGGTCTCTAAAGGGATCATCCCCTTCTTCCCAGTGTGAAAGTTCAATACGACAAAACACACAGCGCACCACATCTTCTCGGTTCAAGTAAAGAAACGGCTTTTGCAAGTTCATGTGTCGACAAAAAGCCTACAGGCCAGGATTCAAATGTTAACCAACGGTCATGTTCTGATTTTAAATTTAACCCACGTGGTAAACCAACTTGCTCACTTGTTGTATTTGGTACTAACGTCATGTGTTATAATAAAACTTTTTCTTATTGTAAGTTATTAACGTTGCACAGAGTACTTTAAAGCACAATGTATGCTTGTTCACTCTCTGTTCATTACGTTAATGGCGCATGACGACACCTAAAAGCAAACAAAATAATCCATCACTCAATCAATCAATCAATCAATACTTGTAAATAAAACGTTAACATTAATTGGCATTAATATATCGAAACACCATTAAAAATAAACTGTATGTTGGCACTAACAGTAACACATGTACTTATTTTCTTTTTATAAAGCTACAGTCATTTACATCCCCCCTTTAACCAATATATAAACAAAAATGAATGTCATTTTGTTCACATTATCATGTTCAAACCTGTGGATATTCGTTGAGTCCATAGGGAACCACCCATAAATTAAATTTAAATTTTTGTTTTTAGAAAATCCAACATGGCCTTGTACTTTTCCCAGTCAACAACAACATAGCAATTAATCAAGAAAGCAATCATCGTCCTAGTCATGTACAGGTAATGAATTTTTTTGTCTACCAGTTTTCAGTAGTGGTAAAATGGAATAGCATTTTATGTTAGGCTTACCTGAGTTTTAAATAGTTCACTGCCTGGAAACAAGGGTTGCACTTTACTGCGTCTCGGGTTTTCAGCGACTGCTACGGCGGTAAGGCTTTTCTTTCCAAGTTTCTAAAAATAAATAAAATAAACCGTTATAAATACCTACATTCAGGTTAGCACATGCATTTCATAAAGTAAAATATGAAACAAGAAAATGAAACAAGTTCGTTTAAAAAAATAATCCCACCTTCACTTGCAGTGGCTTATTGCTGTTTCCTTCTAGTGGGCTCAAAAGTGCAATGGTATCTTCTCTCTCAGACCTGTAAGGTATACCAGTTATGTGCAAGCAAATAAATTAAAAAATCAATAATTACCTAATCAATAAATAATTGCTTGTAAATATATATAAATCAATAAATGTATAAATGAATAAATATATACCTACCTCACAACAAGGTTAAGTATTTTCCACCAACACCAAAACTGTTAAACAAGACCAGGGGTTTCACGCAACGCAATGTGTTCAAAGGCTAAGTGAGAGAGGAAATGATAACGACATGTCTTTATATATGTTACGTTGCATGTATAATCATTTTTCCCACGCTTTGAACATTCTGTTATCATGCACGTGGACAGCTAACGTCCAAGGTGAACACCTGTGGCAGATCAAATTTTACGTCAACTTGCATTTTGTCACGTACGAAGCAAAACAGGATGTGACTTGTTAACAGTTATCGTGCACGTGGTCAGCTAACACCCAAGGTGAACGCCTGTGGTAGATCAAATTTCACATGAACTTGCATTTTGTCACGTACGATGCAAACAGGATGTAACTGGTTTAGCCCTCATGTGGTTTCACATGTGTTCACATGCCTTTCGCTCTTCCCTGCCACCACGATGGTCAGATTATTTCACCTTCAAGTGTCATTGTCATTTTTCCATTGCACCTGTTGTCAAGTCAGATCAACGCCTTCCAATAAGCTCAAATGACATTCACCTCCTGCTCGTCTGCAAGTTTGTTTTCTGTACTCGCTTCGACCAACATAGAACCAAGTTCTCATCACCGTTTACACGTTAAAGGTAAAATATCAGAAAAACGCACGCTCGCTCTGTCATACACTGACCCCCTGAAATAGCGATTGTTCTATTAAGCATGGTCCTTGTGGTTAGCGACAGGTTCGTTGAAACACATACACCCAGTAGTATCGTCTCTCTCAACCACCACGCTTCATGAACATTATAAACAGGTAAAGAAAAAGAAAAAGCTTTTTCAACATGTATGGCGTTAGGCCCTTTGTGAATTATTTTTTGGAAACAATATCTACCACATTTGAAAGGAGGCGTTAGCCCGAGTCCTAGAACACCTCGTACACGTCTCTAGCGTTATTGGTTCGTGAGATATCGGCAAAAATCACAAAAAACGCGTGTTTACCCCAAAATCGAGTTTCCAATATTTTTTTAAAATTATAACGAGTGGTCCATAGCAGAGAGGACGTCAGCCCGAGTCCTTGGACCCGTCGTACACGCCTCTAGCGTGATTGGTTCGCGAAATATAACAAAAAGTTTAAAATCACGGTTTTACCCCAAAACATTCTGTTTCCCTCATTCTCAAAAACTTTAACCTATTACCAAAATAAAGAGTGTTTCGAGACAAGCCATTTGACACGTCATAGGACCAAATCCGACCATGCATTCGTGAAATATCAGAAAAAGTCTAAAATCATGGTTTTACCCCTTAAAAGCCTGTTTCCATCATTCTCAAAACTTTAACCTATTAATAACATATATATAGGGTTTCGAGACAAGCGATTTGACACGTCACACGTCCGAATCCAACCTTGCGTTCGAGAGATATCGGCAAACTTCGTAGGAAAGTAGGCGACTATCTGGTTCTCTCCTCACCACCAAAAACCCCTTCTTATCAATCATTTTTTTCAAAGAGCTCGCCCTCTTACAAAAATCCCAAGTGCGCATGCGTAAAAAATAAAAACAAAAATGTTGATTCATAGCGGCAGCCAGAAAAACGCATGCGCTATATGAGCAACAACGTATAAGTTCATTTTAGCAGCGCACCTTATACATGTCGCATTTGAAAAGAGACTTTCACTAAAAAATTACAATTTCACCCCCTAGTAGAGGTAGGTTTTATTTAGGGGTTGAAATGAGTGGTCCATTGGAAAGAGGGCGTCAGCCCGAGTCCAACGACACCTCATTTGTCAAAATCGGACCATGGCTTTGAGAGATATCGACTTTGCCCCTGAATGTATTGCGGGTTAGTATGTGACGTCAGAGGGGAGGTGGTGGGGGGTAATAGAATCGGCCTCACTCCACTACTGGCGTGAATCGAAGAGATAGTAACCTCCTGCACTCTTCTTGTAGATTCATTATGTAGTAGAAGTAATATCTCAGTATCATAGCTAGAGAATCCTTCAGTCTCTTCTTGTATAAACGTCTGCTTATGCTTTCCATGTTTCAAGCATTGGTTACAATTAGATTCTCAATTCTGCTTTGTGTTGCATTCCTTCTGAATGCTTAGCAACTCATTACTGCACGTAGAAATGACTGGTTGGCAATTCCACTCAACTCAGTTATGTATGACATGGCAGTATACTTTGTAGAAAACTCGATGATAATATATGTTCACTTCTTATAGTAACAAGTTTACTGAATGTTTAGCAAAATCACAAAGTCCATTCGCGACACTGATAAACGTGTCACGCTAACACCGGGTTACGCGATCGACCCGTGTCTTCGCGGTTGTGCCTGCCTCGTATGCAGAAAAACACCACTCCCGTACCGTACTTGTAAAGCGCACTATATCAATATTCAGATTGAGACTTGTTATACGAACAGTTTCAAGAAGTGAGTGATTGTCGTAACGCAGTGCTCGGGACAGCAGTGCTGGATTCTTCCCATGATGCATCGCGTTCCGATCGATAAAAATCGAAGGTGAATGCCGTTGATGCGATTTACACTTATTACCTGTTTTTAATTGCTTATATAACTCCGTAAATGTCTTCAGAATACTACTCATTATAATTCATTATGATCCCATATTGTAGATCCTCTCTGTGATCTCTGTAAATTTAGATATCAGTTGGTTTTATGTCGCGGTGGTACCGCAGCCATCTTGTGTACAAGTTCATCCTTCGAAAACATATTATGTGAGTAGGGTCACTGTGCACGGACTAGAGAAGTATCGCTTCTGCAAAGCAGGGTTGCCTAAGCAATTCCCCTAAGCTCGCGTCATGCTGGCTGTAATTTACAACTGGAAGTTGAAATCTCCACATTAAAGTGAAATAATCGCTTGTATTAAATCCATGCTATCTATTCATACAGAAAATACTGGTACAGTACCTACCGTAAAGCCACGGCTGCCTCCTTCTCACTTCCTTGCCCAAACCCTCCCTCTCTTCCTATCCCATCATCAGGCCCCTGTTCGCTTTGCAGGTGAGGCCGCCTGGGCGTCATGCTGGTCACACACCACAGTTGTATCCTCGACCCATAGTCTCAAGCTCCAGGACACTGCCCTCAGTGGCGGTAGATGTGGAAACCTTCACTTAGTCCGTGGGAGAAGCATATCCTGGAGGGTAAAATGATAGCGAAAAACAAAAATTCCGGAGCGACACTTCGATATGTTATGTTAATATCCATGTCAGATTTTTTTTAACTTTCTGCCATTACGGGTCACCTGCTGATTCGATCGTATTCCCTTTATAAATCAGCAAAATTCAACGCACTCGTCACAGGAACACATCGAAAGTTAATAAATGTGGCAATGTGACTTTGTACGTGTGGCTTAACATTAGATCCCCACCAAAATAGAGCACGGGCTGTCGTTCAAAAAAGTATGCCTACGGCTGGCTGGATATGAAGCACCATTCTACCCGTTCTCACCCACCATGTCCAGCCGGAACTTGACCGATTCAGCCACTACTACAACGGGGATATTGCGCGCTGCACGTGTACTTCTTACAGTGGGCATCCACCTCAAACGTTATTATCCATGTAAATGTCTTCAATCGTGGTTTATGGTGTCAATTTAACTTCCTACTGTTACGGATCACGTAGCATAACTATTAATTCGATCGTATTACGTGTATTTGTGTTCTTTCAACGAGCAATAAATCACATGTTAGTAGAATGGTCCTTAGTATTTCGCGCGGAAATCTTTAAGGTCGTCTTTTCCTTGCTAGACCCATGGCTCAATTGCATTGCTGTCACACAGGCAGAGCGCAGAGCAATATCGACCATCGGGAGAAATGTAATGTTAGTTGGGTTTCATAAAACTAAATAATAAGGGGCTGGTGGACCACTCGGTATATTTTCATGTTTTACCTCCTCCTTTCTTTCAAAGGCGTTATTGAGCGCGTATAAGTTAAAAACTATCAAAGCTTAGTCAGCACCCTGATACCAGTCCGGTCGATTTTTTCCTTTGCCATTTATTTTTCGCGCTTTATTGCGGTGAAAGCTCGGTTATACGACGTCCAATTGAGGGTACTGGCCAAAATGGTCGTTGAGAGCGTCGCATAAGTTAACGTGTGAGTACTTTGACTTGTCTTTATCATGTAAGGCATTCATTCTCACTCCTAATGTGGTTTAGATCTGGGAAACGTCTTGCAAAATCAGCACTTCTCTGCCAGGCATCGTATAACTGGTCTTTTTTTTCTGAAGGGACCGGCTAAAAACGTTGTATAAACGGGATCGTCGTACTTATCTTTCACTGATTAAACTTTTTCCCTGTTAAAACGTTATTTTTATATATTTTGCTGCCTTTACATACAGCTCTAAACCTACTTTCACTTTCCGCGGTTATGGAGTATGTCTCTTAGAAATAATAACAAAATAACAGTCAATTCAACAAACGAAATCGCGCCACTCGCATTCTTTTTTTCTACGCATCCCACCTGAAAAATAGGCAGCTCTTGCACCCAAGATCGTACGATATTACTGTACTGCCTACTGTCTTTTGCAGATTGCAATGTCAAGCCTCCAAGCTAACTCATTAAATTAGATTGTGTTGAATGTGGCAGTCAGTTCGATGATAACTACAAGTTTCGACATGAAAAAGGACAACACCAAGGAAAAAAGTCAAGGTGAAACATGTTGGTGTGCCGCAAAACCCGTTCGAAGCTTCGAAAAGGAGAGTTAATTCATCTGTAACCGCACCTTCGAGCGAACGGACTTCCTTTGAGCCGTTAACCATAGTCCAGCCATCGACTAGCGTAGGTGAGCCATCAGGCATTGTTGGGTCACTGTCCACTGACAGACCTTCGCCGTTCGTCGAGCCATTTCCCACCCTAAAGCCATCGTCCACCGTGGCGCCATTGATCACCGTTGAGCCATCGCCCACCGTTGAGCCATCGTCTACCGTTGAGCCATCGTATACCGTTGAGAGATCATCCACCGTTGAGCCATCGTCCACCGTTGCTTCTTTTACCACCGTTGAGCCATTGCCCATCGCTGAGCCATCGTCTACCGTTGAGAGATCGTCCACCGTTGAGCCATCGTCGACCGTTGCGCCATTTACCACCGTTGAGCCATCGCCCATCGTTGAGCCATCATCTACCGTTGAGCCATCGTCTACCGTTGAGCCATTGACCACCGTAGAGTCATCGCGAACCGTTGAACCACCACTCTCCCCCAACATATCTGACGTTCGCAACTTACGAACAGCTGGAACTTCATCGGATGCCGGTTTTAGTGGTGACGTTCCTACACCGCTTAGTAGCGTATTTTCCTGGATTGTTTTTGTGACCAAGTTAGTCAGTTAATAACGCATTTCAAAAGAGCTGAAGGTATTTTGAAAACAATAAAAGAAGACGCTATTCCGAACACACAACTTTTTATGGTAGAAATGATAAGACTTCTTATCCAGAATCCACGATGAAAGCGGTCAGTTGGTTCAGCGAGCAAGAGCGGAGGGAAATAACATGCGTGCTGACGCAGTACCCATTCAAGCGGGCGATTTACCTGTTAATCGCGATCCTGCAAAGCGGAAAAGAATTATCACGGCGAACGAACGAATGTACCTAACTTCACTTGGGGCCTTCCAGCCAAAACTTAGTGTATTACCAGAAAATCCAGACATACCAGAAAATAAGCAGCATCGATTTAATCCGGCCTAGTATACGGATTTTCCCATGTTGGAGTACAGCATTGAAAAAGACGCGGTGTTTTGTTTTGCTTATTCCCAAACGGACGAGGAAGGGCGTCCGCAAGTGAAGAATGGTCGCACGCTGGAGTACGACAGTGGCTAAAATTGAAAAGTCGCAGAAAGGAGAAAAAGGGCAAATTACAAGAACACTTCACTTCAGAAGCTCATCAAGCAGCGATGGCAGATTTGTGCCACTTTGTCAATGAAAAAGGCCACGTAGACGTTCTCCTTGATAAACATTTACGGACGATCAGAATTGAGGAAGAACAAGAAAAGGAGTTCCACAAAATAGTTATCCAGATACTTATTGGCACAACAAGAACCCTTTGTCGGCAAGGTTTGACTTTCCGAGGTCACTAGGATGGAATCACTCAAGATAATGGAAACTTCACGCAAATTGGAAGAAGTGAGTGCGCGGAAGCACAACGTTACGTATATGAGCAAGGACTCTCAAAATGAATTCATCCATTTACTTGGAGAGAAGCCTCGTGAAATAATTGCAGCAGAGATCAAGAACGCCGGTATGTTATCCGTTATAACAGATACTTCTCCCGATATGTCACATAAAGACCGCCTCGCGTTGAATATCCGATACGTCGTCGAAAAAGATGAAGAGCTTGTTCCTATGGAGCGTCTTTTAAAAATAGACGCTGTTTTAACAGAAAAAGACTGGAGAGGAGTTGGATGAAAAAATATTTTTAATTTGAAATTCAGAAAAACTTTTACTTCCACTCGATAAACTAGCGTTTCAATCGTACGACTTTGCTAATAACATGTGTGGCATATACAACGGCACTCAGAAAAAGCTATCAGAGAAGTGCAAAATAGATATTCAGTACGCTCTATGCCAAGCTCACAGGTTAAACATTTTAGTAAAGACAGCTTGTAATGCTAGCGCGCTTATCCGAGAGTTTTTTGACACTCTTGAAGCATTGTACGTTTTTTTTTCGGGTAGCAGGAAACCACATTTAAGCTTGCACAAAGAGCTGGATAAAATTGAAAATTCACTTCAACTTAAGAATTTATCAAAACCTAGGTGGACTGCGCGCCCAGAATCGGTGAGAGCTTTTTCTACGTCTTATGAAGAGATAGTCACAGCATTGGAACCAATGAAAACCTCATTCGATTCTGAATTTGACAGTAAAACCCGAACTTTTGCGTCAGGCTTGCTCAAAAAGCTTCTAGACTTTGATTTTATCTGCGACATGTGCTTTACCAAAAACATCATCGAGCTTTTAGAAGGTAGTAGACGTGATGCGCTTTGAAGTCGTTTGATGATATCAACGACGACGGCAAGATGAACGCTTTAATAAAGAGTGCATCGTCATTTGCTAAAAGTATGCAAGTAAATGCGGAGGAAGGCTTCTTAAAGCACCACAGGACCCGGAGACTTGCAAAGAAGTATGACACACACGCTGAAACGACAGCAGAAATGTATTTCCTTACATTCTACAGAAAGGAGTTCCGAATACTTGTGGACGTATTTACTACAAGCGTGCAAAACAATCTCGCAAAACTAATTTCTTTGCTAGAGCCATTCCACATAATTTTCAAGATACCCGCTGACAGAAAAAACTGCACCATCGAGCGCGTCCGATCTATAAAGCAATCACACCCGAAAATCATCCTTCAAGATGAAGAGCTTGTGCTGGCTGAGCTTGAAATCCTGCTTGATGCCAGTAAAGAGTGCTCATCTTTTTAAGAAATCGCAGAAGTTGCTGTTAAATTAAAGAGGATTATCCCGTGTGGTTATTAAGTACTTCGACTGATTTTAACATCCCCAGTGTCTTCTGCTTCTTCGAACGGCCCTTCAGCGAGTTGAAGCTCATTTTCAATCATTTGCGGACATCGATGGGTGACGACCGCTTTGACTCCCTCATGATGTTGTTTTCAACGAAAGATAAGGTCGACGACATTGTAATTACGGAGATGGTGGAGAAGTGGTCGCTAAAACATCGTAGAGTAGGGATTTAGAAAGAATAACTAGATTTTTTTAAAATTCTTGTAAAAATTAAACGCTTATTTTGTTCATTTATGAAATTTTCCTGCAATTCAAAATTCTGGAACTAATAAAATACATTTTAAATGAAAGCCATCAATTAAGTATATTTGTCTTGTGTATCGTTTGCCGCCACCGCCGCCCCCTTCCCCCATCCTTTCCCTCCCATTTTTCAGTTTTTAAGCGTATAGTCGGCAATGTTAAACAGCCAGTCGGCATTTTTTTAATTCTAACCCCCCCCCTCCCACTAGATGTACAACGTCGAACCGCCCCTGATCGCAAACACAACTCGAAGCCTTCCTCCTGACTTGTTGGAACTTTCAACCCTTTCCACTTCCTCCAAAAACGTCTCTTTCCTTACTTATTCTTACTAAACGTTCTGTGGAATCACAACTTTCAATACTTGTCTGTCCACCTGGACATACCAAATCACAACACTTAATACCCTTCAACTTCTTTCCTTTCTTCTTGTTACATCATCTTCCCCAGGGGCAGATGACCTCGTAGTTCAGCCCCTTAAAACAACAATAACAAACTAACAACATCTTCCCCAAGCTTTTTAGTAGGTCCATTGTTAGTTCGTTGTCAAGGAGAATTGTTAACAGCTAAGGCCACTATATAAAATGTTTAGCCCAGGCAATAAGGCGGCCATTTTGTATCCTCACACACAACCTCTCATACGGTCCACTGCCTTCTCATCATTTTTAATATTCCATGGATCATCATTTCGTTCGTCTGTAGCAATGTACTCCTTCCTCTCCACGCCAGTAGTGCGATCTATCGGATCAGCCTTCTTGTATTGGGTAAACATTAAGCGCTAGACACGCTTCAATGTGCCCTTTAAAATGCCTTTCGTGATGAAAACAGACATACTGTATTTATAACACAAAACGGCATGCATACGTAAGACCTACGTACAGTACATGAAACATCCCCCCCCCCCCAATTTCACCATAAACATAACTTCCATCTTATGATACAAATGATTCATAAAAATGAAATTATTTAATATTTTTACATTAATAATAAATTTGGTGATTCAAACAATTAATGATTAGATCCAGGATATTACAAAGGTTTAAATTTCTAGATCTATTTCCTATTGACACTTTGTTTTGCATATTCACTTAGTGTTTTTGTGCGCTTTGTACTGTATTCGGTGTGATAACGTTCACATTTTTCCGCATAGCCGACATATGCATGTTTCCCTGGGAATGTGGAATGTCTTGTCCTGGCAAAGATGATTATGGATTCCATGTACGACTAATCTCGTTAAAACATATCTCATCTCAAAGTTTGCTTTGGTCCAGTTTCTATGAATCATGACTCCCGTGCTGTAGAAATCAGAGCATATATCCCGGCGGCGTTCGTTTAAACTACCTGCACCTATCATCCACTCAAATACCTGTCACTCATAATTACATTAATCCCCCTGTTGAGAGGACAGACAACAGCCCTACATTATGTGTGAAACTTCAATTCAGCAATTTATTTCATATGAAAACATGAATAAGCTGAAATATGTAATTTTATGTAATATC
This sequence comes from Meconema thalassinum, assembly GCA_946902985.2. NCBI lineage: Eukaryota > Metazoa > Arthropoda > Insecta > Orthoptera > Tettigoniidae > Meconema > Meconema thalassinum. The sequence goes on from OX336393.1 coordinate 113,673,853, forward strand.
ACTAATAATACGAGGCACGTCCAGAAAGTAAGTTCCGTTTGGTAATAAAATTAAATTGTGTACAGATACAGAAAAATTATTTATTGCAGAACATTCTACACCTCTTAAACTACTTTTCCACATAACTGCTGAACTTTTGCAGGCATTTGTCATAGTGTGGCACAAGTTTTTGCATACCTTCTTTATAGAAGTTTGCCGCCTGTGTCTTCAACCAGTTGGAAACATCTTCTTTCAGCTCGTCGTCATTGTTGAAGTGTTGACCGCCAAGGAAAGACTTGAGATGTGTGAACAGATGAAAGTCGCTAGGAGCGAGGTCAGGCCTGTACGGAGGGTGGTCAAACACGTCCCAGCCAAATCCCTGTAGGAGGTTTTTGGTCACATTTGCAGTGTGTGGTCGAGTGTTGTCGTGAAGAAAAACAAAACCTTTTGACAGCAACTCTCGGTACTTAGTCTGTATTGCGCGGCGCAATTTCCTAAGTGTCTCGCAGTAAGCATCTGCGTTGATTGTTTGACCACGCGGTAAGAAATCAATGAGTAAGATGCCTTTCCAGTCCTAGAACACTGTGCACATCATTTTCCGAGGTGTCAAGATTTGTTTCGGCTTAACCTTTGCTGGGGATGAAGTGTGCCTCCATTCCATTGATTGCCGCTTACTTACCCAAGTTTCATCTCCTGTGACTATCTGTGTCAGAAATTCTTCGCCCCCTTCATTGTAACGGGTCAAAAACTGAAGTGCACTACCCATCCGTTTTGTTTTGTGTTGCTCCGTAAGAATCTTTGGTACCCAACGTCGGCAAAGTTTACGAACGTTCTGTTTTTCGGTAACAATTTCATGAATTAGTGATCGTGAGATTTTGGGAAATTCCATAGCGAGAGCACTAATTGTAAACCTGCGGTTTTCCCGGATCTTGTCATCAATCGCGTGAACCAGTTCTTCTGTAACCAAAGATGGACGCCCACTTCGTTCTTCATTGTGCACTTCACTACGTCCTTCATTGAACTGTCGGACCCATCTTCTCACCATTGAATCACTCATCGCATTTTGTCCATTCACTTCGCAAATTTTCCGATAAATTTCAATTGGTTTCACCTTCCTAGAATTCAGAAAACTAATCACAGATCTGATTTCACAAGCGGCGGGATTTTCAATCAACACCGACATTGTACGAGTAAACATGCACAACAACGCGTACGTGGCTGAGAGTGCTCTCCAAATGGCGCACGTTTCTTCTCCTTGATACAGAGCGTCTACTGCAGTTCAGCGGAACGTACAACTAGTTGAAGACAAAGGCGGCACACGTCTATGAAGAAGGTAAACAAAAACTCGTGCCACGCTACGACAAATGCCTGCAACATTTCGGCAGTTATGTGGAAAAGTAGTTTAAGGGTTGTAGAATTTTGTGCAATAAATAATTTTTCTGTATCTCTACACAATTTAATGTTATTACCAAACGGAACTTACTTTCTGGACGTACTTCGTATGTAGAATACCCACAAATATGAAAAAATACGTAAAATGAAATTCTGTTATAATAACCCTAACATAGTGTTTCGTGATCATATGACTTTTCTCAGCACCTGAATAGCAAGGAACAAAATATGTAATTACATAGAAATTTCAGCTCTAATTATAATCATCAACGCTTTTATCTAACTTCACTTATGGCAAATCAAATCTTGCAACAATTTTGAATATATCTATCTTACCAAAACGGATCAAATTTTGCATAGTTGTGTAACTTGAAATTACAAATAATTTGTTAAAAAACCGCTCTCTTAGCCCGAAATAAATATACGATCATACCAAAAAAATACACAAACAATTGAAGTGCAATAAAAATTACAAAAGAGTCAAAAGTGAATAAAAATTTTCAATAAACGTTTTCATTCAACTTAAAACGCAACGCCAAAAAAAACAGGTACTTTTATTAAATTCTTTGATATTCAATAAATGATCGAAATTCTTATCATCGAAAATACATCGTTTTTGGAGAGGTACGATGGTATGCTTTCATCTCCAGTCTAAAAGGGTTAACCTTTCAGTTACGGGTTTTATGTCTTGAATACCGTTTAATTCATTAATTCTCACACTATATATATTTTTTCTCAGGCCGAGTCTATAGCTTTTTTTTTTTTTTTGCAAGTTATTTTTGCCGCCAGAAAAATGATGATTGGAAGAACGTCGGGATTCATTTGCAGCAGCATGATAAGCATTTGAATCATCGGGAGAGTGTACTAATTTACTTGGAAAAACGGAAACTTGAACATTTGCCTGATCTATTCAGAAATGGACTGCTTGTAGAAAAATACTATGGGTGCTATGTTATAAAACGAGTAGTTGCTGTTATCATCACTCTGGCAGAACGAGGATTGTAATTCCGAGGTACGAACGAGCACTTTGGAAAGCCGGATATTGGGAATTATTTAGGTAGACTATACCTGAACTTCTTGGGCAGTTTGATCCATTTTTTGCGGGATCATATTGTACGATACGCAAATGCTGGAAAAGGTGTTCCTTCGTATTTATCCAAAACGATCTGCGAAGAGTTAATAAACATTCATCATCATTTATTGCGTTGACAGGCCATTAAGACCCAGTACAGACAATAATAGCATAAAACAAAAAATATATAAAATAACACAGGCATTCAACAGGAGGGACTGAGACTTTTCACAAGTATCGGTCGCAGATGATCTCCCACCTTTCTCTGTCCCTTGCATCCTCCACAGTTGCTGTTGGTACCACCCTTAAGAGTGACATTATCGCTCCATCCTTACATCTTGTTCTAGGGCGTCCTCTCGTGCGTCTGCCACTTGTTGTCGAGCTGAAAACACGATTGGATATGGAATCCCAGCTCGAATGACATGTCCCAACCATTGCAACCTCCTCCTCTCCAGAATGAATCCGGTTGATGCTCGTCTTCCCAGAGCGTTGATAAAGGTCTTGGTGAGATCTTCTTTCCCACCTTTCTGTTTCTACATTATATAGTGGACCATATATTTTGCGCAAGACCTTCCTTTCAAAAACGCAGAGACGTTCCTCAAGTGTTTTAGGCGTGGCCCAGGTCTCACATCTATATAGGACCACAGGTCTCACCAAGATCATGTAGATATGTACCTTAATCAAATCAAACGTGATTTGAAAAGATGTTTCAATCTATAGATAACACGATTCGCTGTAGTTATCCTTTGCTGTACTTCCTGTGCTATCTCATTCCTGTTCGAAAAGATCGATCCTAAATATTTGAAATCCTCTACCATCTCAAAATTGTGCCCATCAATATTGATGTTATTAAGATTGTTCGGCCGACGAGACACCATCAGATCATTTGTTTTTGAGTCGTTGACTACCAGACCCACCTTCCCTGCTTCTGTGAGAAATCTAGTTGTGTCCTCTTATCACCTGATCCAGGGTTTCTCGGATAATCACGATATCATCCGCAAATACAAGAATCATGTCAAAGCCAATCAACTCAATTTCCCTACGACGCACAGTGTGTCGAATCCCAATTCTAGGTGGAAAAAATTAATAACTTCGATAATAGTGCTGGGATTCTATTAAAAGTTGGCATTGTACCGTTTTCGACGTCGCTGAATTCATTTCTGGCATCGTCTAAAGTGTACGATCTTCGGGGGTAAATATATAGGGGTGAGGGGTAAGGTGAGGTGTAAAAAATGACCGAAAGCAACAAAAGAATCATCCATTTTTGGTAGTAAAAATTACGATTTGGATGTTTATAAGATAATTTATGACAGTGGTGTTAAAACTGGATAAAATATGAATAACAATGGGACTTTCAGTCAAGTATTCTTGTTACACCTTATTTGAGGGAATAGACGAAGTCACTGTACGTAAAATCATACAGATTAAAAACGTATATTAAATTGTTGTTAAACATATAACAACGAAATATGCACAAAAAATGACATTTATTTTCAACAACAAAAAAACGTCAAAATCATAGAAACAAACTCTTTATAACAAAATGTCATTTTACAGTCCTGTTAATGACGTAGTTTTAGTAAGCACACGAAAACAATATTATTTCTTTAGAAAAGCATGGAAGTAAAGACAACATATATTGAACATTAGGCCTATTTCTCCCATTACAAATAAAAAGAAAACGTCCATTCGTCAAGTAATGTTCTCATTAATCTATTTCCCCTTAATAATAACAAAATGCCTAATGTTCATTCGTCATCTGATTCTTCTGTAGAATCCAGAGCATCGTAGTCATTGCTCTAGCCTACTGGTCTTCATCATTTGATGTCAAAGTTTCATGGGAGTCATTAAGTTACTCGATAGCTTCCATAGGTAGATTACCTATCTACGTGGCATTGTTCTTCCTGCACTCTCCCATTTTCGTTAATATTATGGGATATCAACTTAATTTGTTTCTTAGCTCCTGGATCTGAGTGTCAGTAAGAGTTGTAGGATAAATTTATTCATAACATATTGAAATATGACGTCTGTACGCCCCTCTTTACGACACGACCGCCTCGCGTTGCAAAATTCTTCTCGCGGTAATGCCCGCATAGTCACTGAAAATAAGAAAATAAACCATCATGCACATTCGTGCGCAACCAAACCACTTCAGAACCTGTATCTACATTAAATTTCCTATCGAATGACGTTTAAAGTAAAGTGGCACTATGAGGCACTCTTAAAGTAAATGATTTATTTAGTGCACAAAGCATTGAAGTGCGAACACATAACTTACCTCTTTTCACTATTCCATGAGCCGCAGAAGACAACACCTCGTTGAACTCACTAGAATCACAACGTTCGGTTTACTCCGACACCTCCTATCAAATGACCTGATAACTGCCAGGATGACGTTTCAGCACCTATACCCTCCCTCCTACGCACCAGACAGCGGAAAGGAAGACCGCAGGTCACCATCTGGTTTGTTCACTATCGAATGAGCCAGTTTTCGCTTTCATTTGCGACACTGAATGTTTTCCACCTAGATATGGGATTCGACACACTGTGCGACGTCCGAATGCACGCCTCACACTCTCCAGGGCGATGTTGAAGAGAAAAGTACATTAAAACAGCCATTAGGCACAGACAGTTGGAACTCAGACAACGCGCACACTCCAATATTCCACCACTCATGTCTCTCAATGTCCCCTCAACTTCAATAAACTCTAACACAGCCCTCACACAAATTCTACACTTCATTCAGCACTTGGCTACCACAACATTTTAAACCTCCAATTCATCTTTTCCCCCTACATAATAAATAACCTAAACCCCTGGTTCGGTGGTTTAATCTGCCTGGGAGGCAAGGATAAAACCAGCCTGCCCGGGGTGATGAACCACGGACCAAGGGACCACAAATAACATACATCTAAACAATAATCGAACCCAGTCTCTAACAGTAAGCCAAGCTGAGCGCGGTTAGCCCCAGTCGGCAGTTAGGCGCTCAGTAGGCCCAAATAAACCACTAATTCAAACAAATTACACCACCTAAACACCAAAAAAAAAAAACCTTCAATTTACAGCTTAATCATCCTTCCTCAACAATAAACAATCATTAAACATTATTATTTCCACCTACAAGTACATTTAAACTGATCCAAACCAACAGCCAATCACAGGACATCTCCAGCCAATTAGAGCCCAGCAACTATAAATTCATATCCCCCGCCTGCGAAACTCTCATTAATCACTAATTACTCCTTCCACAAACGCATTACACCCAATTACACACTCAAAGACAAATCTACACAACTGAGGATTATTATTATTATTATTATTATTATTATTATTCAATTTACAAAACCTACTAAAGGTCTATTATTCTTCCTACTACAAAACCATACCTAACTAGAGGTCTATCTATTTTTCATATAACTTAACTTCAATATAAAAAATGCAAACCTTTTATTATTATTATTATTATTATCATTATTATTATCCTCGCTGAAGCAACTGCTGATAGGCCATGACAGAGCGAACTGCATTATTCATCACCTATTGCCGCTACGAGTCGGATGGTCAATAGACTAGATGCTGACCCAATATTCGCACTCGCAGCTCTACAGGCACATGCTTAAGTACTAGTACTCCCAAATATCCTAAGAACTGTCACCTAAAGTACATAAATTAATTCATCACGACTGCACATATCGCCAAAGGACGAAATTCTCCCTCAAATGTATTATCCTTAAATACACTGAGGGAGATATTATTACTTTTCCAAGTAAAACTTAATCCAACCAAATTTAAAAAAATAATATAATCTAAAGCAAAGTGAAAGGAGCCCAATAGGGCACCTGACTCCACGCACTTTTCTATCGCCATTCTGGTGACATTTGACTGACCGAGAGTACTACTACTGAAGAGAACTGATGCCAGGGGTCATCTCGTCGTAGTCCATTCCGTATATTGAAGGTTGCTGATAACTGATTGGCAATTCGACCTTGACAACTAGAGTCCGTATAACAGGCCTATATTAACCTGATATACTGTACTTCTGTGGAATGGTTATCTCTTGCATTATTTTCCACAGTGCAGCTTGGTTAATGTTATCATATGCTTGACGAAAATCAATAAATACAAGATGCAATTCACGATCGAATTCGTAGTATTTTTCCACTAATTGCCTTAATGTGAAAATGTGATCCGTGGTGGAGCGTCCAGGCGTGAATCCACAATGATAAGGACCCACAATTTCTCTAAGAAAGGGTTTCAGCCGACTCAATAACAGGGATGTTAAGATTTTATACCCTATCTCAAGTAGTGAGATACTACGGTGATTAGTTACTTGTGTAGGATCACCTTTCTTAAAGATTGGGCAAATGATAGCTATTCTCCACTCCGCTGGGATCTCCTCAATCAGTCAGATGTTCTTGATTAGGTCTTCTAAGATCTGCACCACTCTTTCACCGCCATGCGTAAGTAATTCAGGAGCTCTGATGTGTTTGAGGGATTCCAGGGCCACCCGAATTTCTGCGGACGAAGGCTCAGTTACCTCAACATGTATAGATGGGGCCCTAAATACAACTGCATCATTAACAATCTCCACATTTAGGAGCTCTTCAAAATATTTCCCAAACAGCTCTGCTTGTTCCAGGGTCGGTACTACTTCTCCTTCATTTGTCAGGATAAGTGGTTGCTGTCCATAGATACCTCTCGCAAGACTTGCCAAACGGAAGAAGGAGCGTGATGCTTTCTTCGATTCCTCTACCGCCATGAGTAGGCTGTTACTGTAATCTCGTTTTTTTTTCTTCTTCTGATTAGCCTATCTGTTTGACGCCTAGCTTCCGTATAATTTCCCCCAAACTACTTCGAAAGGGTTTTCTAACCAGTGGAGTCTCCATTTCTCTCTACTTTTCACCGATGTACAGCATTCTTCATCAATGAGGATAGAAACCAACCTGGCTTACACCGGTTTGAACTCAGATCATGTAAGGATTTAAAGGTCGAACAGACCTATAAATTAAACTTCTACACCTAATTATATTCCTTAATCCAACATCGAGGTTGCAATCTTTCTTGTTGATATGAACTCTTAAAAAAAATTACGCTGTTATCCCTAAGGTAACTTTATCTTATAATCAATAATAATGGATCAAATATTCATAAATCAATGTACCTTTTATAAAGAGTTACTTAAATCTCTATGTCACCCCAACACAATATATTTCTAAAAATATTCGCAATAATTCTAAATTAAATACTTATATAATATATAAAGCTCTATAGACCCTCTATAGCTCCATTTCTATTTAAGCCTTTTGACAAAAAAGTTAAATTCTATTTTTTTATACTAAGACAGTTAATATTTCGTCAAACCATTCATTCTAGCCCTCAATTAAAAAACTAATGATTATGCTAACTTTGCACAGTCAAAATACTGCGGCCCTTTAAATAATCAGTGGGCAGGCCGAACTTTAAATTATACACCAAAATACATGTTTTTGTTAAACAGGCGAATATTAATTTTGCCTAATTCCTTAATATAAATTCCAATATTTGTTTTATTAATACATTCAATTATACTAATTTTATCATTATTCCAAATAACATATTACAACTTAAATTATCCTAATTCACTAATTAAACTTTTTATAAAATCATAAACCAATAAAATAATTTATAACATTATTAACTTGATGACTAATTTAAAGTCTACAATTTTAATTACATTTTAAAAAATTATAATTTACAACTTAACGCTTATCCCCAAACTATTTTCTAGATTATATAATTACTTACCAATTTAAATAATTACTTAAACTAAATTAAATTCATTTCTTAGAAAACTAGATATCTTAAAAAAACGATTAACATTTCATTTCTAATATAATATTTTTAATAAATATATTACATTAAACAACATATTATATTAGCTCTTTTTAACTCGAGAAATATAAATTTCTTACAAAATTTTTAATAAACCCTGATACACAAGGTACAATATATATCTACTTCCCAAAAAAGTAATTTTTCAAATATTTCATAATTCTTTCACAATACTACTACACTATAAATTTTCATATTTTTTCTATAAATTATGCTAAAAATATTCCCCTTTAAAATTACTTTAATTAAAATAAATTTATACATATTATTAATTAATTAATATTCATAATAAAGCCCCAGGGGAAGATGGTATAATTGCCGAAATGCTGAAGATAGGTGGTGAGAACGTAGCCCGGAAAATCCACTCAATTCTTGAGAACATCTGGATCACCGAAGAAATACCTGAGGATTGGAAATGTGCGCTAATCCATCCACTGCACAAGAAAGGGGATAAAACCAACATCAATAATTATAGAGGAATTTCCTTGATACCAGTTATTTATAAAATTTTCTCCAAAGCCCTGCTCACTAGACTTGAGAAACAAACAGACCGTCTGATTGGAGAATACCAGGCAGGTTTCCGAAAAGGAAGATCATGTACGGAACAAATTCTCAATCTCAAAACTATCCTACAAATGCGCAAAACCAGACAGACAGTCATTACCTTTGTAGATTTCAGAAAAGCATATGACTCTATAGATCGTCAAACACTTTTCAATACTCTAGAAGAATTTCAAGTTGATAGAAAAACAAGAGAATTAATCAGACAAACACTAACTGGCACTACGTCAAAAGTTAAATTCCTCGGCGAAATATCTGAGCCTTTTGCAATTAACACTGGGGTCCGCCAAGGAGACGGATTATCTCCGTTACTGTTCAGCCTCGTACTTGAGAAGATAATCAGGACCTGGGAAAAGGAAACTAAGGGAATAACCCTTGGCAGACTACTCAAAGATAGAATTCATGTACATTGTTTGGCCTTTGCTGATGGCATAGCAATCCTTTCTAATAACAGACAAGAAGCAATTCATTCCATTGAAAAATTACATGAAATTGCCATCAAAACGGGACTTCAAATTTCTTATGAGAAAACTCAGTACATGGAAGGAGCCTCACGATACTTAGACGGACAACCTATGAGAACTAAATTCGGCAAAATCTTTCAAGTGAACGAATTCAAATATCTGGGAGAAATTATTCAGCCCTCTGGTTTAAACCGTGAAGCAAATAAAGAGAGAATTTCCAAATTACAGAAAGCTTACAGAATCACTTGGAATAGGTATAACAAAAAATCAATATCTCGGAAAGCAAAACTTAGACATTATAATACAGTAATCAAACCGGAGGCGTTATATGCATCAGAAACCTTAATCATTGGTGGCAAATCTTTAACCAAAGAGATTGAAAAACAAGAAAGGAAAATTTTACGAAAAATTTTTGGCCCAGTTTTTATAGAGAGAATCTGGAGGAAAAATTCATCCCAGGAAATATATCGCCAATGTGAAAAAATGTCTCATACTTTTCGGAAAAGACGATTGAAATTTTACGGGCACATTATCAGAATGAACAATGGCAGATTGACTAAAAGAATTCTCAACTTGGCCCTCTCACTAAAAACCAAGAACAGCTGGCTACGTGAAATTGAAACAGATCTCCAGGAAATCAACATTTCAGACAATATTATACAGGACAGATGCAAATTCAGAACCCTAATCGACAATCACCAATTTGAAGACAAACCCAACACCAGGGCCACCATAACTTGGACAGAAGACCGAAGAAAGGCGCTCAGCGAGAGGATGAAGAGATTTTGGAAGGAAAAGAAGGCCAACACATCAGCTAAACAGGTTCAACCGTGCTCCTGAGTCGGGCATAACGATGCAAGAAGAATATTCATCTTTCAAAGTAATTCGAATTGCACGAAATTCTCCCCAGTGTAAATGAAATGCTTTACTTTTAAGCTTTACTTTGACATTCTAGATACACTTTCCAGTACATCTACTTTGTTACGACTTATCTCACATTAAATAATGAGAGCGTCGGGCGATGTGTACATGTTTTAGAGCTATAATCACAATATCATAATATAACAACATTAATTTCAAATCCACCTTCAACTTATCTATTTCAAGATAATATCCGTTTAAATATTCATCTTATTGTAATCCATCTCCTATTTAATCATAAGCTGCACCTTGATCTGACATAAATTTTATTTCAAAATCTAGAAAATTCTTTCTCTTAAAAGATAATCTTACGACGGCGGTATACAAGCTGACATTACAAAATTAAATTTATTATAGTGTGTATTATCAATTACAGGACATATTCCTCTGAAAAGACTAAAACACCGCCAAATTCTTTAAGTTTCAAGAACTTAACTATTACTACTCAAGTATTTTATTTTATATTTAAAAATAATGGGGTATCTAATCCTAGTTTAAATTTTAAATTTCAAAGCTTCATCATCTTATAAAAATCTATTTAATTTTCAAATTCTACCCTCTAAAATTAATTAATTTTTTTCCTTGACAGACTAACTTCAACACTGATAATATTCATTCAATTCCTACGTATAACCGCGACTGCTGGCACGACTTTTGTCAACCATAAATCAAATTACTAATTCTAAATTGCCTTAATTGAAAATCCACATCCTGCTTCCAGTCTCCGACTGGGTCAGGAATGGAATGAATGAAGCCCCCATCTAGCGCCGAGGATATGAACTGTGCCGGCTGCCGAGGCCTGACGCACTCCTCTGGGGCAATGATTAAATGAATGACAAATGAAAATGATATTGGAGAGTGTTGCTGGAATGAAATTTTGACAGGGAAAACCGGAGTACCCGGAGAAAAACCTGTCTGCCTCCGTTTTGTCCAGCACAGATCCCACATGGAGTGACCGGGATTTGAACCACGGACCCAGCGGTGAGAGGCCGGCGTGCTGCCGCCTAAGCCACGGAGGCATTCTCTAAATTGCCTTAATTACTAATATTAAATACTGCGATTAACATATAATCATTTAGATCTCATTATAACCCACATAAATGTACATGTAAAATATTCAAACGATAAATTTTTAAGTAAGAATAAAACTTTTATAAATTATATATAAAATATTGGTTCAAATAATATAAATATACTCCCACTCCTTAATAATATACACGCCTTCTTAGATAGACTACAAAAGATATTAAATTTAAAAAAATGTACAATAAAAATATTTTACAAATAAAAATCTTACCGCCACGGCCGACAAATTCACCATTTCCGATAAATTTGTTTTTCACCAGCCACATATTTTTGACCCCCCAATATGCGGCGGCTCTACCGATCCGACCCGTTGCATCATATCCGCTCAATCCGTTTCTCACCAGTCAAATATTTTGCTCGGCCGAAAAATCATTTTTCAATGCCCACGACCGACAAATTCATCATTTCCGATTTCCGATATCTCTTGCATTATTTTCCACAGTGCAGCTTGGTTAATGTTACCATATGCTTGACGAAAATCAATAAATACAAGATGCAATTCACGATCGAATTCGTAGTATTTTCCCACTAATTGCCTTAATGTGAAAATGTGATCCGTGATGGAGCGTCCAGGCGTGAATCCACAATGATAAGGACCCACAATTTCTCTAAGAAAGGGTTTCAACCGACTCAATAACAGGGATGTTAAGATTTTATACCCTATCTCCAGTAGTGAGATACTACGGTGATTAGTTACTTGTGTAGGATCACCTTTCTTAAAGATTGGGCAAATGATAGCTATTCTCCACTCCGCTGGCGATCTCCTCAATCAGTCAGATGTTCTTGATTAGGTCTTCTAAGATCTGCACCACTCTTTCACCGCCATGCGTAAGTAATTCAGGAGTTCTGTTGTGTTTGAGGGATTCCAGGGCCACCCGAATTTCTGCGGACGAAGACTCAGTTACCTCAACATGTCTAGATGGGGCCCTAAATACAACTGCATCATTAACAATCTCCACATTTAGGAGCTCTTCAAAATATTTCCCAAACAGCTCTGCTTGTTCCAGGGTCGATACTACTTCTCCTTCATTTGTCAGGATAAGTGGTTGCTGTCCATAGATACCTCTCGCAAGACTTGCCAAACGGAAGAAGGAGCGTGATGCTTTCTTCGATTCCTCTACCGCCATGAGTAGGCTGTTACTGTAATCTCGTTTTCTCCCCCTTGTGATTAGCCTATCTGTTTGACGCCTAGTTCCGTATAATTTCCCCAAACTACTTCGGAAGGGTTTTCTAACCAGTGGAGTCTCCATTTCTCTCTACTTTTCACCGATGTACTGCATTCTTCATCAAACCACGGCTTGCTCTTCGGTCTTAGTTGTCTTCCTAGTGTTTCACTTGCCCTCTGCATTATTGCTCCACGTAGAAATAACCGCTTTCCCTCCTCCTCAGCTGGCACCTCTGTGCCAGAAAGGAGTTCTGATGTTCTATCCTGGTACTGTGTTCTCACTAGTTCATCCTTCAGTTTGTCCTTATCAAAGAGGATCATTTTCTGCCTCCCTTTTTACCACTTTGTGGAGAGTTTGAGTCGCAACTTGCAGATGACGAGAAGATGGTCCGAGTACATATCCGCTCCGCGATATGTTCGTACCTGCCCTACACATCGGCGATGTCCCCCATCAACTATCACATGATCAATCTGGTTCTTCGTCGCACCATCAAACGAAATCCATGTTGCTTTATGAATCCTCTTGCGTGGAAAGTATGTACAGCTAATTATCATCCTTCGTGAAGTAGCAAATTTCACCATCTTGATACCATTCTCGTTACTAATTTCATGGAGGCTATTCGGCCCTATTGTAGGACGGTAGTTTTCCTCTTGACCAACCTGTGCATTGAAGTCACATAATACAATGTGAATAGCATCCCGTGGTAGCTTGTCTATGATGTCTTCGAGATCTGCATAAAAATTATCTTTCAACTATTCCTCAGCATCTTCTGATGTGGCATGACTGTTGATGAGACAAGCCTTGTACGGTTTTGCTCTCAGTACCAGCACACATAAGCGATCAGTTATTGTCACCCATTTACTGACAGCAGATAGACCCTATTGTGAACGGCAAATCCTACTCCCGATGTCCATTCTGGTCTGGACTCATTGCTGTTAAAGAGTATGTAATTGTCCCCTATCTTCATGTTGCCTTGTGGCTGTCTTGTTTCTTGCAGGGCTACAAATGTACACTTGTAGGTCCCTAACACAGTTTCCAGTTGTTTAATCTCTCCTGTCATAATCGACCTTATGTTCCAAGTTCCAATCCGCAAACCAATCAGTCCATTAATCAAGCCATTGTTGTCAACAGTTATATCAGTCCTGCATACCCACTTTATATTCGTTAATACGTGTCATTTAGCCTGCTGAGCTCGCTCCAAGTGGTGGGGCTGCCATCTAAGGCATCATGGCTGCCTGGTTTGACTTTGAAGTAACCTTCTTCTAGATAGGTTGCCTTCACTGCGGCTCAAAGAGTCCCATCTACCCTTACCCCCACCCTGGGGTCCAGGCCCAATATTGATATCCGTCAAGGTAATTAACTACTTTTAGGAACAATTTCGCATTCCAAGGACAAAGGGAGTGCCCTGAACTCTTATCAGCTCATCCGCCCTCACAAAGGAAGCCGTTGGCTAGAAAGAGGTGGACTCCGTATCCCGGGAGTCAATACAAAAGTTATTATGAAAGTAGGAATCACCAGCTACTTCAAGGATAAAGGGTGTGCACATAACCTAAAATGGTATTTGATTGATTGTCAAGTGCAAAGATCGGACACCTCACATTAACGTGCCGGTTGTCATGGGCATTCCATAGAAAGCGGTGTAGGCCTGAGGGCTCTTCATCAACGACGTTATATATGCGGCTTTGGAATATCAAGGCATGACCCTGTTGAAGCAAGGAACTACAAAAGCAAATATTCAATCAACGCTTCATAAACAACATGGCAGCTATCCAAGACATCACAGTACAGTCCACAAATTCATTAAAACACTCCAAAATGACATCATCAATCCTGAAGCCAATATGCACACACGCTAGAAAAACATTAATGATCATTGAGTACACTTGATGATCCCTATAAAAAAGCTTAAAACCAATTATAAAACAAATATGTAGCACCACATCGCAAACTGCGTTCCATCATGACCCCATATACAACATTATGGGCAAAAAAGTTAGATCATATATTTTAGAAGAGGTGTCTCTAGCTCTCTATTACAGCCTTTCCGTTGATTCAACTCCCGATGTATCGCATATACAGTAGATTGTCAGTTGTGCTCCGGTATGTTTCACCAAAAGATCACAAACCAGTTGAAAGGTGTATATCTTTTCTTGAAACAGAAGGTCATACTGGCGAAAGTTTGTAAACTCAAACTCTGAACTTCGTCACTGAAGATATCGTTTTGTAAATTCAAGATTGTTGAGGACAGTCCTATGAAAACGCACCAAACATGTCTGGAAAGTATCAGGGTCTGCAAACCAAAATATTAGAACTGAATATATATGCGATTTATGTTCCTTGCGGTACACATTCCCTCGATTTAGTTGGACAATCTGCTGTTAAATGCTGTTTTTAGTTATGCTAATGCAACGAACGCGGTTTATGATTCGTTTCATAAAATTGTCGAGGCTTAAGAAAGCATTGAAGATGACGAGTCGGAAAATAATGACACTCGGCACGAAGCGGGTTACATGGCAAACAAAATGCAATAATTCGAATTCGAGTTCATGTTAATTTTGTGGGATTCAATTTTGACTTCTATGCGTGCAACTAGTAAATCATTACAATCTGAACAGATCGACTTACAAACGTGCGCTGCCTTGTATAAAACTTTAGACGAAAAGTTAGGCAAGTTTCGTGATAAGTTCGATATTTTCGAGGAAAAAGCTAAGAAATTGTTACCTGATGTATCGTATCCTAAAAAAAAAAATCGTCGCGTGGAAGAAAAAAATAAAACAAAAAAGACAAAAGTTTATATGGAAGTTTCCAAGAAATTTGCATTTTTAAATAATTTTTCAATGAGCGATGAAGAACTCTGTGAAGCGGTAAACAATTTGGTTGGCTTTTATGTTAGAGATTTGGAAGAATTTTCAGCTGAACTGAAACAGTTTCATTCTTATATAAACAACAGATGCACCGCTGCCGAAAAATCTCACAGTTAGTTATATGTGATTATAATGAAAGACCAATTGGCAAATGTATTTCCGAATGTAGAAATAGCTCTCCGATATTATATTTTTACTTTAATGATAACGAACTGTACTGCGAAACGTTCTTTTTCACAGTTGAAACGAATTAAAGCGCCTCGAAGAGCTACTATGCGACAAGAACGACTGGACATTTTAAGTCTTCTCTGCATAGCATCAGACATTTTAAGGAAAATCAACTTCGATGATGTTATTGAAACTTTGTGCAAAACAAAATGCAGAAAAAAGTTTTCCGAAAATGTACATATGATCTAAATTGTATTCATTATTAATTATAAATTTGTAAATAAAATCTCTTTCAAAGTTATGATTGACTTTAAATGAAGAGGGGGGGCGGGGTAGGGGGGGGGACAAATAACAATTGCCCAGGGCCACTGTGAGTCTTAATCCGGCACTGAAGTAAGCCTACTTAAATTATGTATTGTCATTTGTAATCTATAGTATTCTGCAAGAAAGAACTTACTCCACATCATTTAGTACGTTACATTAGTATGTTATACCTGTATGGTAGTAATATCTGTATAAATTCTAATATCTCAAACATAAAGGTAGGTAATACTGGGTGCGGCAGAAATAACTGACGAATTTCGAAAGTAAATAACACAGCAACGCAACGCGATATTCACAAATTTATTGCGCAGTTTAAAAGAGTAGTGTTGCCATTTTTGTTACATAGATTGGAGCGGCAGATGTAACACCTGTATTGGCCACAGCGCTTAAGCAGGTGTTATTGTCGATGTGCGCTCGGCCTGGCAGAACACGTGCATCGTCTTGTCAGGGCTAGTCAGTAGGGATGGGTTGCGAACGGAGTCGCGAAGAGTCGAGACTGCTGCCGCTGGAACCGATACTCTCGACTCCAGTCTCGACTCCACTGATGCACTAACGCCATCTAACATCTGTTTTTGGAACTGCTTGAACATGTATGCCACACAGCGCCAGTAGCAACGTTGTTCGCCATCGCTGCGGCATGTTTACAATACAGCTGACAAAATCTTGCTGCTAGCTTGCCAGTTATACTTTTTTGGTATTGAAATGCATGGCAAGCTATTATAACCTGAAAAACGATTCAATATAATGAATATATGCATAGTCGTTCTTTGTTATGATCTACTGTAGGATTCTACAGTATGAGAATATGCTGCATTGTGATGGGATATTTATTTTGCCGGCAGGATCGTTATATGGAATGTCGAATACCAATTACGAAGTTCTTGGCACTGTGTGTGTATTTTTACTTTCATTATAGGGTGTTTCATTTACGTGTCTCAAATAACAAATGTTGGGTGTTGAATTAATGTAAGATTTGGCCTATGTTATGGTTTGTTAATTGCTTTGTTTAAGATGTGCGCACAGGCCTCTCATATTGTGACGGTCTTGTTATCCGTCCACGTTCGTCCCTTGATTCCTTGTGTTACGATTAATACAGTAGGATTATTAGCCAGCAAACATGGAAGATTGTTTCGGGTTATCATCGGTAATGTTGTAGGTGTAAATGTTATTGTGTTTATTATGATGATTATTATTTATAACAATAATAGTAATACAACCTGCCTAAAGTGCAATATTACAACAATTTGGTACAATGATTGTAATAATAATAATAATAATAATAATAATAATAATAATAATAATAATGAGAGATTCAAAAAAAAGCGACCGTGTGCCCCCCGCAATACTCATCAGGTGAGCTTGGAGTCGCGAGACTTAATGCGAAGCGACCCCGCAATACTCATCAGGTGAGTTGGAGTCGCGAGTGTTCATGCGAAGTGACCCCGCAATACTCATCAGGTGAGCTTGGAGTCGCGAGTCTTCATGCGAAGCGGCCCCGCAATACTCATCAGGTGAGCTTGGAGTCGCGAGGCTTCATGCGAAGCGGCCCCGCAATACTCATCATATGAGCTTGGAGTCGCGAGTCTTCATGCGAAGCGGCCCCGAAATACTCTTCAGGAGAGCTTGGAGTCGCGAGTCTTCATGCGAAGCGGCCCCGCAATACTCATCAGGTGAGCTTGGAGTCGCGAGGCTTCATGCGAAGCGGCCCCGCAATACTCATCCGGTGAGTTGGAGTCGCGAGTGTTCATGCGAAGCGGCCCCGCAATACTCAACAGGTGAGCTTGGAGTCGCGAGTGTTCATGCGAAGCGACCCCGCAATACTAAACAGGTGAGCTTGGAGTCGCGAGTCTTCATGCGAAGCGGCCCCCAAATACTCTTCAGGAGAGCTTGGAGTCGCGAGTCTTCATGCGAATCGGCCCCGCAATACTCATCAGATGAGCTCGGAGTCGCGAGTGTTCATGCGAAGGGGCCCCGCAATACTCATCATATGAGCTTGGAGTCGCGAGTGTTCATGCGAAGCGGCCCCGCAATACTCAACAGGTGAGCTTGGAGTCGCGAGTCTTCATGCGAATCGGCCCCGCAATACTCATCAGATGAGCTCGGAGTCGCGAGTGTTCATGCGAAGGGGCCCCGCAATACTCATCATATGAGCTTGGAGTCGCGAGTGTTCATGCGAAGCGGCCCCGCAATACTCAACAGGTGAGCTTGGAGTCGCGAGTGTTCATGCGAAGTGGCCCCGCAATACTCATCAGGTGAGCTTGGAGTCGCGAGTGTTCATGCGAAGCGGCCCCGCAATACTCATCAGGTGAGCTTGGAGTCGCGAGTCTTCATGCGAAGCGGCCCCGCAATACTCATCAGGTGAGCTTGGAGTCGCGAGGCTTCATGCGAAGCGGCCCCGCAATACTCATCATATGAGCTTGGAGTCGCGAGTCTTCATGCGAAGCGGCCCCGAAATACTCTTCAGGAGAGCTTGGAGTCGCGAGTCTTCATGCGAATCGGCCCCGCAATACTCATCAGATGAGCTCGGAGTCGCGAGTGTTCATGCGAAGGGGCCCCGCAATACTCATCATATGAGCTTGGAGTCGCGAGTGTTCATGCGAAGCGGCCCCGCAATACTCAACAGGTGAGCTTGGAGTCGCGAGTGTTCATGCGAAGCGGCCCCGCAATACTCATCAGGTGAGCTTGGAGTCGCGAGTGTTCATGCGAAGCGGCCCCGCAATACTCATCAGGTGAGCTTGGAGTCGCGAGTCTTCATGCGAAGCGGCCCCGCAATACTCATCAGGTGAGCTTGGAGTCGCGAGGCTTCATGCGAAGCGGCCCCGCAATACTCATCATATGAGCTTGGAGTCGCGAGTCTTCATGCGAAGCGGCCCCACAATACTCATCAGGTGAGCTTGGTGTCGCGAGTGTTCATGGGAAGCCACCCCGCAATACTCATCATATGAGCTTGGAGTCGCGAGTCTTCATGCGAAGCGGCCCCGCAATACTCATCAGGTGAGCTTGGAGTCGCGAGGCTTCATGCGAAGCGACCCCGCAATACTCATCAGGGGAGCTTGGAGTCGCGAGTCTTCTCCAGCCCCCCCCCCTGCTATAGTCTACTTAATGGCCAGGGAATTCCTGTCTTGAAATACTACTACAATACAGAGACAGGGGTACATTCACGAAATAGAGAGGCAAATTAATGGAATTGCCAAGGGTCGAAAATGTCGGCAGCATTTATATAAGGAGTGCGACATACCACCGAATACAGGAAATATGTAGCCTACTTACGAATAAATTCGCCATAATATGTATTTATTTATAAAAACGGCAAATATATGTAAATAAATAGAAAATATTTAGTAAAATTAAATATATATAAACACATAACTATCCGGGCCTTACTCATCAGGTTAGCTTGGAATCGCGAGGCTTTATGCGAAGGGACCGTGTGGCCCCGCAATACCCATCACGTGAGCTTGGAGTCGCGAGGCTTCATGCGAAGCGGCCCCGCAATACGCATCAGATTAACGTGGAGTCGCGAGGCTTCATGCGAACCGAGACCGGTGTTCGGAGTCGATTGAGTCGACACTCTCGATTCCAGGCTTCAGTCGCGCCCATCCCTACTAGTCAGTCGCTAGCATGGCGTGGAGTGGTGAGCAGCGAGGTTTCGTGATTGAAACGTACCTACTTCAAAAAAGATGACTCTTTGTTACCACAACACAGCGTTTATTTCGTAGACACTTTAGGTTACATAGACATGCGAAAGGTCCGAGCAGGAATACCATTCTGGTATGGGTGAATAATTTGAGAGGAACTGGTTCAAGTGTTAAAACGAAACCGCCTGGTAGGCCTCGTAGCGTTAGAACACCAGAGAAGATCCATGCAGTGAGGCATGCCTTTTCGCAATCTCCTCAGAGAGATGTTTCCAGAACGTTTAATCTCCTTACGGGGTGACGTTCCATGGCCAGCCCGTTCCCCTGATATCGCTCCTTGCGATTTCTTTCTCTGGGGATACCTGAAGGCTCGCGTCTTCCAACGTAAGCCGTGAACACTACACGACCTGAATGTTGCTATCCGTGAGGAAGTCGAGGCAATACCACTAAACTTGACTAGGAAAGTCATGCGGAACTTCAGGGAGAGACTTCAGAATTGCATCGAAAGGGGCGGTCGACATTTGGATGACATTATTTTCAAAACCTAGTGTGTATGTGTATATGATGCAAATGGCCAACATTGCTATTTTAAACTGTCAATAAATTTGTGAATATCTTGTTGCGTTGCTGTGTTACTTACGTTTGAAATTCGTCAGTTATTTCTGCCGCACCCTGTATAAGTAATTGAAACAAATGGATGGGAGCAATGCCAAAATACATAAAATACATAAAAATGCAATGAATTATATGTTGTAAATTAACCCATTACATAAGCCTATTTATGTCAACTGACTTACATATTAGTAAACCTGTGGTAAAACATGTTATGTGTTTAACGAGTTTATCTGTAGAGGGTGAGAAAAGCAGAGGCTCACTTATGAGGGTACGGTTAGAATTTTTAATCTTTCCAGGCTTGAATCGAGTTAAAAGCGATCATGCTTTTAAGTTAGAATCCATCCCAGCGTTCTCCTAAACTAGTCGCTAATGAACTATTAAAAACTATTCCCTAGTTAAGTGTACAATAAATCCACCGAGCTTGTAGTAGGTGTAGTTTGCGTAAATGACACTGGAAGTTAAATACGTATTTTTTAAATAACCTATGTTTCTGTGGTAACTGTAGTAGTGTGAGGTTAGGATTAGAGCGTTCGTCTACAGTAAAAATGGGAAACCACATAACTGTGGCCGGTCTTAAACCCGCGTATACCTAGTCAGCAGAGAGCTTGGCTCCATGACCTAGTGCTCCGCATTAGTGAATATAGCCACCGCTCTTGGTTCTATAATTTACATAACATTTAGTAAGGGGTGGCTGTCGCTATAAAACTAAAGAGATCCTAACCTGTGTAATGGTGGTGTCTATAGTAGCATGTGTATTTGTAATTCAGGTTGAGGATTTGGAAAAGAGGCAAGTGTAGTCCTACTCAAACATTGCCCCTGATTTTTGTATGCTTATCTCACGTGTTAAAGTGTAATCTGTTTTTTTTAGCATAGCTGAGATCGAAGTCCGACCTCCGCTGCGCCGCCACGCCCTTCTTTCTTCCTTCGGAGGGAAAGTAAAGCCGGCGGTCCCATGTCATAGATTTATGGCATGTTAAAGAACTTTCCACTAATTACACCTGTGTGAAACTAAATTGTATAGGTTAAGAATGTAAACAATGCTCTTAGGTTTCTACGTTCGTTGCCAAGAGCCGACTGTGGTGGCGTCTAGTAGCTAAGTTCTGAACTTGGCCTAGTAGTCGTTGACGGTGGCGCTTGGCGGCAAAAGTAGGAACTATTTGAAAAATTCTAAGTTGCCGTACTTAAATTTAAAAAAAAAAACAGATAACACACACCAATACAGTCATCACAATCAACACCGGTTATCAGACGGATTCTACACACACCCCAAGTACACGGGGCTACATGACCGCGTTGTGGCAGCCCCTAAACTTAAGAACCAACCAACCTATGGTGTGGTCTGTTCTAGGCCAAGAGCCGTGAATCAAGTTAAGATCTCCAGTGCAAAAGCCGAAAGTAGTCGCCACTGGACCATTAAAATGGTCAATCTCGGTTCGATAGATAATATTTGTTCCATGTCTGCATAATAAAAATATTTGAACAGCTTCGCTAGCTCATAGCACATCACGGGCGGAAACTGATTGATTATATTTCAGCTAATAATAATAATAATAATAATAATATCGTATGGCCTCGGGTTCCTGGTGCAAGCTTTGTTAATTGACACCCAGAGGGTAGCTTGCATGTCGAATTTCTTCGTTCCTTTGAACGCTATGAAAGTCAAGGAGGTTAGATATCTAAACTCCTTGACATTACAGCGCTTTCAAGTAGAGAATGGAGGAACTTTGTGTTGGCGGAAAATCCCTAGATTAATTTTGCCATTGAACACGGCCTACTGAATTCAAATGGGTTCTTCAACATGCCAAAAACGTATGACATGAGTATCGTGATTTTTGTCGCCTTCAAAAATCACTTACCATGGCCAGGCGCTAACCTGCAGTCTTGGGGTTGGTAGGCCGACACTATAACCACTCACCCACCGTGGCAAGCTATATTTCAGCTGACAAGTGCTTTTCTGTCACCTTGCTATTGCCTCGGTAGTGGCGGCGAGAGAGGCAGTCTAGTTTGTTGTAACTTGTACAGGAATACTTCGTCATTAGTTAGTTGGTTCCTTAGTGTAGGAGTTTGCGACAACGCGGTCATGTAGCCCCGTGTACTTTGGGGGGGGGGGTGTAAAATCTGTCTGATAACCGGTGTTAATTGTGATGACTGTATTAGTGTGTGTATCTGTTTTTTTAAATTCAAGTAAGTACTGTAAATTTGATTTTTTCAAATAGTTCCTACTTTTGTCGCCAAACGCCACCGTCAACGAGTACTAGGCCTAGTTCAGAACTTAGCTACTAGACGCCGCCGCAGTCGGCTCTTGGCAACGAACGGAGCAACCTAAGAGCGTTGTTTACATTCTTAACCTATACAATTTAGTTTCACACAGGTGTAATTAGTGGAAAGTTCTTTAACATGCCATAAATCTATGACATGGGACCGCCGGCTTTACTTCCCCTCCGAAGGAAGGCATATTGAGGGATTTTTAACGCTCATAAAAGTCCGACGGCTTCGGCCGGGTTTGAACCCGCTATCTTGGGCATAGAAACTCAGCATGCTACCAAGTACGCCACCGAAGCCGCCTTTCGTCATTAGTCCCGTGTGTTTAAATGTATAGGGAAATTGGGGATAATATGGTCATCAGGCCCGTATACTTGCGTGTGTAATTCATATTATTTTTATTGCATATTTTACCGGTACATTAGTGTACACATTCGTGATATCGAAAGAAATCATTGTCATGCTTGGTTTTATTAGTAAATAAAATGAAGTCCGTAAACATAAAGCCAAGCATGAGAATGATTTCTTTCGAAAAGTGGAAAACATGTTATAGGTTGAATATGCACATTGTGTCCATTTTCAACAAACCAAGACCTGTATCAGGTAGTATCGTGGGGTCCTATACCGTCTAATAGACCGGGTGGCAACAGATGGACAGATGTCTATGTTGTGGCAAGACGGCTGAAATGGCCTACGATAGTAATTAATGAAAACTGTTCCTGAGTCCATAGCATATATTTTTTTCATAAGTCTTTCTAACCTCATTTTGTTGGTTGAGGTACAACGATAATATTCCTTCACAACAACAGACAGCGTGCAGGACGACAAGCGAGCTAGGCTAGATGTAAACATCACCGTGCCAGCAGCGGTACGGAAGTCTAAGTGAGCATCGCTGTGAGGAGAACAATACCAAGTTAAGTGTATATTATAATTGGTATTTTCGAGTGCATGCTAGAATTTATTTCATTTTTTATTATTACAGTGTGATATTCTAAATTTTATACACGCGCATATACAAAGTTAATCACGTAATTCACAAAACCTTGCAACACAAAACAAACCTAACGTAACTTACGTGATTCAAACTGCGAATCGAACATTACACTATAATCATCTAACGTCGTGCTATTGAGCCACTGTAGTGATTTTTTATAACACAGTGATCTGGATCTGATGACGGCCACTTGAGGCTCGAAACGCGTAATCCTAAATTACCCATTTAAGTGTGATAACTAACAAATATGTGTAATTTTTTCCAGGAGTTTTGGTTGGTGGGTTCCTCAGTTTAGGGGCTGCGACAACGCGGTCATGTAGCCCCGTGTACTTTGGGTGTGTGTAGAATCTGTTGATAACCGGTGTTAATTGTGATGACTGTATTAGTGTGTGTTATCTGTTTTCAATTCAAGTGAGGACTGCAGACATTGCATTTATTCAAATAGTTCCTACTTTTGCCGCCAAACGCCACCGTCAATGACTACTAGTTCCGAACTTGATTACCAGATGCCTCCGTAGCCGGCTCCTGGCGACGAACGTCGGAACCTAAGAGCGTTTGTCGAATGTTTAACCTATATATAATTTAGCTTCACAAAGGTGTAATTAGTGGAAGGTTCTTTAACATGCCATAAATCTATGACATGGGACCGAAGGCATACTGAGGGATTTTTAACGCTGTTAAAAAATCCGACGACTTCGACCGGATAAATTTCCAGGAGTGTGTTTACATATTTATAACTTGTACCCCGCCCAATTCATTGGGCACAATCGTGTTGACCGACTGAAGAGCAGCAAAAGACAATATCTATAGACAACACTGAAAAAAGAATGGCTTTGAATTTCCACATTTCTAATGCCAGTCATGCAAACCGAGAAGTCAAATGATTCAATTATCTACTATAATTATTATAATAAACAAAATTACGGAAAAACAAAAATAATCAGATTTCAAAAAATCCACACTCACTTATAAAGTGGGTGACGAGATCAGCTGCCACCACGCCATCGGCTAATATAAGTTTGAGTGTCATCTGCAAACCAAGATCCATACACTCGGTTAAAATGTGGGCCACGGTGAAAACGGCCCCACGGGTACAACGTGGGGGGCATTCCCTTCTCATTAGGTACAGGTGGGTGGATCTTGTATGATTTATCCTTAGCCTACACAAAATGACTGACTCCCTCCGTGACCGGAAAGAGCTTCGCCACTCGCGAGCAGTTCCCTTGATCGCTCTTAGTTTACAGGGCATTGTGTCAGCTAGCCACTGACGCTCCCAAAATGCCAGTACTTGTCAGCGTAACTGAGAGCGAATATCTCTAGCGGGTACCTCCATTGGTTGAGATGGTAGTGATACTGCCTCTTTTGCAACTTGATCCGCTAACTCATTTCCCGCAATTCCCATGAAGCTTGGAAGCCAAAGAAAGGTGATTCGAGTGTCAGTGTGGCACAACCCGGCTAGTAAGTCGTGGATTCGCTGCACGGACGGGCGAGAGAGTGAGAGAGAGAGAGAGAGAGAGAGGGGGGGGGGGGGAATACGTGAAGAGGAAGATCAGCACTTTTAGTGGCAGCCAATATTGCAACTGATCGTACAACTGTCCACTAGATCTTAGACTTAAGATGAGTTGGTACTCGTTTGTCACAGAGAACTTAGTAGAAATCTCTCAAACGCATCCATCGTATAATTTGGACCCAAGAATAGCAAGGAATTTTGATTTTATGCAAACAACTGAATTAAATTAGATGCTAGTAGATTAAATCTTATATAAGTATTTACCGTGCGCTCGAATGATTGAATTGCGAGAATATTTAATTTTGTTGGGCCGTCATGCTGGTTTTACCTGT
Source organism: Meconema thalassinum (assembly GCA_946902985.2). NCBI lineage: Eukaryota > Metazoa > Arthropoda > Insecta > Orthoptera > Tettigoniidae > Meconema > Meconema thalassinum. Next base: position 113,699,069 of record OX336393.1, read on the forward strand.
ATACTTACCCAAGTTCTGAAAGTGACAAGGTCAACTTACCTTAGTATCATATATCACCATACACAATTTCAGGTTGTTATCAGTAACAGTTTCGGAGATATGAAATACCGGCGAAGTAATTCCCGTGGCCGCCGTGTTGGATTGGTGAAACGGATTAAAATGTGAAAGGCACTTGCGGTGTCGGACATGGTAGTAGTATATTTTTACCGAGTCGCTCTAGCCGTTTAGATTTTATTAGGGAAACACACACTCGCGCACACGCACGGACAATAAGCGATTTCACAAGGCTATATTTCATATGGTGAAAATAGGGTAAAATTCGAAATCTTGGATCTGAAAGCACCTCGGTTATAATCTTTGGTATTAAAAATGATAGTCCCAAATTCAAGTATTAAGAAGTACAGTATATTTTAATAAGTTACAGCTTGGTACACATTGTCTGTAAAGACTCGTGGTTTAGTCTCCTGTCCTGCCTAATATTATGTCAAGAATAAAGATGATTGCTAGGGCAATGGCTAATAAGCCTACCGTAAAGCATTGCCATCCTCTGTTTCTATTATCGGCGTAGTAGATGAAGATTAGTATGACATTTATTATGGCAAGCACGGCACCAACTACCAGGAATGTCGTCTCCTGAAAGATAAAAGTTAACAGGAAGATTGGTGGTTGTTGTTGTTGCTTATGTTGTTTTAAGGGGAGGAACAGTGAGGTCATCTTCCCCTTAATGAGAAAATAGATAGGACATAAGTGTACATCCAAGGAGTGATTCATATCTCCTCTGAATTGCCTTTAGATAATGTTATTATTTGCAAATGGGGCTAATTCCCCTATGGAAAATTGTACAAATACAGAAAATTATCTACAATAACATCAAACACAATGTACAGAATTCGCAATTTAGGAACTAGAGTAATTACATCGTAGTATTCACACCAAATTTTAATCTTCTCTTAAACACATCAATATGTTTGGGGAAAGGCTCTAAGACTGGGGCAGGTAATGAGTCCCAATTATCAATAACACGGTTAATGAAGGAATATTTCCCATAATTTGCACGCTGTGGTCGGACCTTTCGATTAGTGTAAGTGTTACTCGTAGCGTCTAGTCTGGATTTCGTCCTTCTATCTTCCAGAGATTCCCACCCTAGTTTTTCTATAATTTGAGTTACATTACTTCTAGGATTAAAATCGTTGAGCACAAACCTAGCAGCCCTTCTTTGTACCATCTCCAGCTCATTGATGAGCCCTACTTGATAAGGGTCCCAAACCGCAGTCTCGTATTCCTAGATTGGCCTCACTAGGGTCAAAATTCCAATTCTTTTGCGGCAAATCTCCAGAACCTCTGTATGGATTGCGGAGAAATCAGCTCTGTAACGACAAGGATGGTGCTCCGATGTTTATGACTCTTAAGACTTCAGGGTAACTGTGTATAAAAAACATTCAACCATAAGTAACATAATGTTGAAAATGAAGGACCCACTTCCGGACCATCCTGTATAAGTCAGAGGAAACAACCAATGCTGACATTCCATAGTTAGTTATTGTTGTTTTAAGGGGCGGAACTACGAGGTCATCTGCCCTTCTTAACACGGATTAAAGTATACAAATTTGGAATGGAATTTAAATTTTAGAGGTGGATACCTAATTTTGAAAAGACCGTAAATTAATAAAACAAAAAAATTAATAAAACTAATATGTAATTATAAAAATAAACAAAAATTACGGAAAAACAAAAAAAAAGATTCAAAAACGAACAAATCGTTGAGTCAATGTACACTGGAAAATTTAGATTGCTGGCCCTAACCCACTCTCACTTGTAAAGCGGATAACGCGATCAGACGCTAATATAAATTTGAGTGTCATCTGCAAACCAAGGTTTCTTCGTAAGTCAGCGAGATCCACACACTCGGTTAGAATGTGGGCCACGGTGAATACGGCTCCACAGGTACAAAGTGGGGGGTCTTCCCTTCTCATTAGGTGCGAGTGGGAATATCTTGTATGACCTATCCTTAGCCTACACAAAATAACGGACTCTCTCCGTGACCGGAAAGAGCTCCGCCACACGCGAGTAGTTTCCTTGATCGCTCTCAGTTAGTTGTAGTTCTAAGGGGCGGAACTATGAGGTCATCTGTCCATCTTAAAACAGATTGAAGAATACAAAGTGGAGAGCGGTAATACTTACAAAAGGGAATTTAGAACGAAAATACTCACAAAAGGAATAGATTGAAAGATACGCACAAGATGTAGGTTAGGTTCAAAGTACGTACAAAATGCAATGCAGAGTCGAAATACTTACAAAATGCAAATGAGATTGGAAATACGAACAAAATGCAATTGAGGTTCAAAATACTTACAAAATGTAATTGAAATTGAAAATACACAATGCAATTCAGATTGAAATAACTCCCATTTCAGAACCAAAATACTCACTAAGTGCAATTGAAATTCAAAATGCTTACAAAATGCAATTGAACATGAAAATGCTTACAAAATGCACGGTAGATTCAAACTACTCATTTGGATGGACAATACTTACAAAATGCAATTTACGTAGATTGAAAATACTTACAAAATGCAATTTAGGTTCAAGAGACCCACAAAATGCAATTGAGAATCAAAATACTGCATAATGCTCATCCTTACAAAATGCAATTTAGATTGAAAATACTTGCAAAAATGAGTTTAGGTTGAAAATACTTACAAATTGCAATTGAAATTAAAAATAGTCACAATCGGATCTCCGGACTCCCGGCATTATTGAAAGACTTACTAAAATGCAATTTGGATTGCCAATCCTTACAAAATGCAATTGAGGTTGAAAACACTCGCAAAATGCAACTTAGATCGAAAAAACTTACAAGATGCAACGTAGATTGAAAATACCTAAAAAATAAAATGTAGATGAAAAAAAAATTGAAGATGAATTCGACTTCTTAGACCGAATCAAGACCGGAGCAAGTGGTGAATTTCCATAAGATTCTTGAATTTACTGTCGGAAGGACAATCATTTTGTGTTTAATATGTAAATATTTAGACAGAGTACGAATATTTTGAATATCTAGAAATAAGGTATTAGAATGGGAATTGTTAGGATAGAAATAATTAGAATAAGGCCATCGATAATTTATTTTTAAAATTAGGTATTCTAAAATATTTTATTTTAACTCCTTGGATCTAGGGCACTATATTTTCATGCCAGGAGCATATTTTAAATTTTATTTTGAGTTTAGTTCGACTTAAACAGGAACGATTAGGAGAGCTATTTTTTATTTATTTTGCCCCCTTTTTTAATTAATAATAAATCAACAGACACGTAATTACGAATGTCTGATATATTTATAGAACATTGAGTCATCCTTTGCAGTTAATTAGGTAATTGTATTGTGCTTTAGAGGTAGAATATGATTCACTACCCACACCTTTTCCCGTTACACCCCGGGAATCGCAAGTTTCTCGCTCTCCATTTGTAGATAGGCTCCACGGTGGGTGAATGGTCAACGTGTCGGTCTACTAACCCCACGCTTGCAGGTTCGCTCCTGGCCGTGGTAAGTGATTTCTGAAAGGCGGCAAAAATACGACACCATGTCATACGATGTTGGCATGTCAAAGAAACCATTTGAATTCAGTAGGCCGTGTCCACAATGGTAAAATTAATCTCGGCTTTTACCGCCAACATAAAGATCCTCATTCCTATACTAGAAAGCGCTATAGTGTTCAAGGAGCTTAGTTATCTAACCTCCTTGACTTTCATAGTGCTTCAAGGAACAACGAAATTCGACATGCAAGCTACCCTTTGGGTGTCAAATAACAAAGCTTGCACCCGGCACCGAGGCCGTACGATATTATTATTATTATTATTATTGTTATTATTATTATTATTATTATTATTATTATTATCATCTAAATAGAGTAGTCCCATAGCACATTGGTAGAAATTGTATCCCATCAGTGTTATCTGTCAGTAGTTTCTTAGTAGTTATACCAGCCGGGTACTACATGTTGCTGCAATCCACCTGTGGATCCTGGGAGGTTCTACTTGATTCGGTACAGTACTAACATTTTAAAAGGAAAATATATGTTTAGTTTAGTACTATATATAAATATTGCTGGAATTTTATAAGAGTCTTCCAATCACACAGTTTTTTCAGTTGCATAAATTTTCTCATGGCCTTTTTTTTAAAGCTTTTGGCACTTCTTGTCTGTGTGAGAACATTCTCCAAAAAGAAATACTGTATACAAAATATATTTACAGATCCAAATCAACGGACGAGCATTAGAAGTCCCTGCTGATAATTTCCACAATTAAACTTAATCTACAACTGCAAATAATTGTCAGTTTGAAGTTATAACTAATCTCATTAATCATAATAATCATATGTGAAGATATGAAATTAATCATATTGGAAGGTCTCCTTATTGACGTTATAAGAAAAGTGAAATACTATAAGTATTTCTTATATTGGTACACCTTATTCCATAATAGTGAAAAAATATATGTTATACAAGTTTCAACCACATAGTGGCCATCTTCAGTAACTGTCTAAAGTTCATTAAAACTAATAGAAATACGAGCAAAGTTAATTCTATAATTAATTAAAGCTAATAGAAATACGAGGAAAGTTGATTAATTGATGATAATTTTTCATAAAATTACTTAAATAAAAACAGATCTGTTAACAGAGTGCGCTTTAAATAAAATTGAAGATGCAGTACCGTACTATGTTATATAAATATATACTTTGTATTGACAAAGAAAAAACTCACCTCAAGCAAAGACAACATACGACCCTCATAAACTAATAAATAACAAGGGATACAAAGAACGAACTAGATATTGAGCCCGTATTCGCTCATGCTGGTGATAATTTTTATGCTAATATTGGAATTCCATGTGGGAGAATTTTTGAACGCATCTAGGAAGATGCAGACGCACTTTTGACTTCATCAGAAAGCTGCTAATATGTATTTCTTTAATGTGCATCTTTGAATTTATCATCTACTGTATTTCTGCTTAAATTGCCAGTTGGAAATGGCATAAGAATTATTTTTTTCATGTTTGAGACAACGGTATTACCCTGCGGATATGCAGAAGGAATGTCAAGAGTTGCTCAACGACTTCACTTGTCATGAAGCCAGTCCACCCTCTTCCGTGAAGAAGGTATTCCTACTCCTACAGCGTGCAAGTGTAGCACCAGGCTGCTAATACAGTTCGGTCTAGTTGACCGAGGATATAATCAGTGAAGGAATCAAATCATAGTGGAAACGTCGAACATCAAGTTTATTTTAAGCACGATGTGTGCAAGTGATTAGCGTGTGATATTTTTGCTAATTGAGCAAGTTATTTCTTGAGAGAAATCTGGTAATATCTGCGATATTTAATCTGACACATGGTCACATTTTTCAGACCAAGTATGGCCGACTACTGTGCCAATCACGAAGTATAAATTCTGTGAATCGTCTATCTTGCAAAGTGCTACATTTCACAACTGTGTGAATAATACGAGGAATATCCGTGCTATGCAAAGCCGTGATATTTTAAGCGAAAGAGGTCGCAGAGTAAATCTGATTGTTATTTTGACTAACAGTGAGTGTCGAAGTGACCAGACGCGTGCTGGTGTTCTGTGCCGCAGATAAGGCCATTTGTTGAAACATAGTCTGCAATTGCAAGTGTAGCAGCAGTGTTGCTTGTTAAAAATATCATAGAAGCAGTGCTTTATCTTCGAAATTACGACGCCTACAAAATCAGAGGAGCGCCATATTCTAAGAACTTCATCACCGTTCACCATGCAGTCGATGATGGCGTAAACTACTTGATGGCAGAGATACCGAACATCTTAGCAGCACGGTAACATGGAAACCGAAGAGCGGAGTAAGATGTCTGAGGATGAACGCTGGAAGTTTTCGCCCTAGCACTTATGGAAGGAAATTACCTCTCAAATTTATTCCTTAGGGAATGAGGTGAATCAACTTAAGCCGTGAATCATGATTTAATGTCCGTTTGTAAGGTGATGGTTCTTGGTGGATTAGTTTAATGACCGTAACTCTGATTTTCAGTCATCTAGGTAGGGTAATTTAGTTTTACTTCTTTAGTTACCGTCTATGGTAATTTCACTTTTCAAGCACATCTACGCATTCCGTTTCCAAATCATAGAGATAGTCACCTGAACAGTGTGTTTTCATAAGGTGCACCAATGTGATTTTGATGTCCACTTCTTGGAAAACCAATTGTGTCATTTATTGAAGGAGCAGTAATTTACTTTGAATCAGCTATTGCTGATATCTTTACCTATTGAAGCTCCCAATTTGTATGAGCTTAGAACGCCACTGGCGGGCGTATCATTTTGATGGGAGAGCTTACCCATTAACCTGAATTATTGTAAATACATTTTTGTAGTGGCAAGTAGACCACTAGATTCAAGCTGAATCCAATATAAGTGAGAATGAGTGAAATATCTTTGAAATAATACTCCTAATCCCGATTCACACTAATGACGTATCATTTCCAGTTAACACCATATTTTTAGATGGTGAGAAGGTTTATTCACTTGTTTAATGTGCTGTGAGTGCACAAAAGGAATAATATTACAACCCGCAGTGAGTGTTATATCTTTCAAAGACATTAATAATAGAGGAATATCTCTCGTCTTGTTCTATTTGCTTTGCTAAAGCAAGCCCATCATTATTCATATATTTTTGTATTCTACTACAACGTCACTAGCATAATAATGTGTGTTAATTATAAACTGCAAAATGTAGGGTCACTATTTGAACAGTTTTGTGAACCCCAATATGCTAAGAAAAGAACATTTTAGATTATACTGTTTATCAAAGAACAAACGTACTGCACTAGTGAGGGCAGGTGTCCCCAAGGTCACGTCGCAGTGATGCCAAACCAATAATCTCGAATGAGACTACCGACAATTGACAAAGGCAATGCTAACAATTCTTAATTAAGGATCTTTTCTAAACAATCCTGCTTTATAAGCTTGAGTTGTAAACTAGGTCAGAGTAACAGCAATTTCTTTGGAATCCAATGATACAATGTGACAGCCAAGTCACCATTTCTATTGATTATATTCGCATGTGTTGTAAGTGAAGAATGTTCTTAAAATATTTTGTTGTTTAAGATATTTGATATATTGGCTTTCACGGCCGGTGAATTAAAACTCAGCAATTTTTCTAGGCTTGAGCCATGTCTTGTGTAGGGTTTCGCCTAGGACACCAAGCTGGCTCATCGGCGGGCTCTTGGTGTTCCCGCCCGGACCCCCACAGGAGTATCGAACTGCGCGATACCTCCCTTTATATAGAGTGCAACTGCACTTCTTGACTGCGAGAACCAAAAGCTCAAACTGCCTCAACCTCCCTATGAAGGCTTCCAAAAAGATGGTATATTGGCTTTCACAGCCGGTGAATTAAAACTCAGCAATTCTTCTAGACTTGTGCCGTGTCTTGTGTGGGGTTTCGCCTAGGACACCAAGCTGGCTGATCGGCGGGCTCTTGGTGTCCCCGCCCGGACCCCCACAGGAGTATCGAACTGCGCGATACCTCCCTTTATATAGAGTGCAACTGCACTCCTTGACTGCGAGAACCAAAAGCTCGAGCAGCCTCAACCTCCCTATGAAGGCTTCCAAAAAGATGGTATATTGGCTTTCACGGCCGGTGAATTAAAACTCAGCAATTCTTCTAGGCTTGTGCCGTGTCTTGTGTGGGATTTCGCCTAGGACACCAAGCTGGCTCATCGGCGGGCTCTTGATGTCCCCGCCGATACTCCTGTGGGGGTTCGAGCGGGGACACCAAGAGCCCGCCGATGTGGCAGCTTGGTGTCCTAGACGAACCCCCACACAAGACACGGCACAAGCCTAGGAGAATTGCTGAGTTCTAAGATATTTGAGTTGTCATTAGACGCCATTGACAGTTTCTTAAGGCTATATTTTCCTCACATGATGTGAATGATTTTGTTGTCATGTTTTGATACACGATGTTAGGGGTGGTACCCGCGTTTTTGTGTAGGCCGGTAGACCTCTGTCATGTCACAAGTCTAGCCGAGGATTTTCTTGCTAGAGCCTTGAGCCAAGCAGATTACTTTAGTATGGTTTTTGAGTATTTGATAGCTCGGAGTAGTGAGGTTCCCGTGTACTTTGGTGTACACCAGTGGTGAATCCACTTGTTAGGAAGCCTTGTAATATGGTCAATCGTGATAATTAATTCAGTCTTAAACCTACGATGATAACTAATAATCATAAATTAAATCATAACATCTAATTTACTTAAAACGACTGTTAAAATACGCGGTAATTACTAAACGACTGTTAAACTTTGATCCATGCTTACAATCTTGCTGACCATTGCATTGTACTGTACAGATTTATTCCTTAGAGGAAGCTTGTAGCAGCTGACATGATCGACGGTCAGGGATCATTGGTTACCTAGAGTTTTCTACTCGTGGGCCGTGAACCATTGATGACCAATGGAAACAAAGAGTAACCATTGTGTTGTAGGCAGGAATAATAACAATGCTATTGTATGTGTCATATTTATTTATTGCAATGTTAACCCTTATGTTACCCATCATTCTTCTACTTTGTAGATTTTTGTTGTACAAGTTGATGTAAATATTTGTGTTGTAAATGATGACTGTTAATCACTTTTAGACCTTTTATTCAGTTTTGTTTACCACGGACGCTTCTCGCCGTAGGTCAGTTAAATTCAGGATTAGCTTTGATTATGTAACTTTAAATGTAAATACGGGGTTGTCCCAGCTTATTTAGATTTTTCTGTCATGATTGACTGTTTGTTTACATGATGTTTCACTTGGAAACATCATGCTTTTTTCATTGTACCTTAAGTTATGGTTGTTTTGTACCACTTCCCAAGCCTTGCTATTGTTTGTTTATTGTATTGAGGACCAATCGAGAGGGTTAATTTCTTATAGTCAGGTTTTTTTTTGGGTGATAAATTAGCGGATTAGCCGATTGTTACCTTCCGATGGTAGGCTAAGGGCTTGACCTTTTAATAAATATTCTATGAATTTTACTTAAGCCTGGGTTTTAATTTAGTAGTTCGTTCTCTTTTGGGGTGCATTTCCTTGGGGGTGTCTTTGACTTATGCTATGATGTGAACCTGACCCCTATTGAGACGAGGAGTCTTGTGCCGGAATAGCCCCACAAGGAGTGTACTCCGATCCTCTTAGGCCATATGTGTTCTGAGGAAGCGGTCATCTGGGAAGCCACGCACGGTCGGTGGTGGACCAGATAACCTCCTGTAACGGGCACAATATACAGGGTATTTCACTCAAAGTGTGGCCGGCCCAGCGCTCCATGTAGAACGTTGGGCTATAAAGGTCAGACAAGCATATCGCAGCGCGCTGCTGTCACAGCATATGTCATAATTAAGATAACATGGTGGCCACTACTCCTGGAAAACCTGGAAAACTCCTGGATTTTTATTATGTCTGGAAAACTCCTGGAAAATGATGAAAAATTTGGAAACTCTTGGAAAATAGCCACTGTTAATTAATTATGAGATTCTTTCCTCCTAAATCATACTCCCGCTGCGGTTTTGGGTGAGCGCTCTATCGTTAACGAGAGAAATTTCCTCAGGCTACCTGTTTCTGTGTGGGAGAACACGCGATAGTATTTTTGTAAAACAGATAACATGGTGGCCACTACTCCTGGAAAACCTGGAAAACTCCTAAATTTTTATTATGTCTGGAAAACTCCTGGAAAACTCCCGGGACTGGCGCTTATTTTTAAGTCTGGTAAAATGAGAATTACTCCTGGAAAATTCCTGGAAAACTCCTGGAAAATCGTTGACCGGTTTGAGTGGCCACCATGAGTATAGACAACTTCACCGCAATAAAATTGCAGACGGCATTCTTTTCTCTTTTTTATGCGGATATTTCAGTCACAAATACTTTTTTAAAACAACAAATAAATCATTTGTGTGTAGGCTTGCGTATCAATAACGCAACACCACTAATTTTTGTCAACATCAGTAGTAAACCAAACAAAGCTGCTATATTTTGGTCTTGAAGTAGGCACCCGATAAAGCCTCCGCCCGGGACTGGCGCTTATTTTTAAGTCTGGTAAAATGAGAATTACTCCTGGAAAATCGTTGGCCGGTTTGAGTGGCCACAATGGATGAGAAAGAAGTGCTGTTGGATTGATGCTTCGGAGCAGCGCGGGACTTCGCAGTGCTGGAACAGTTGCAATGCAGTGTTTACCGAGTCAAGTTGACGTTGCTAGTTCGTTTATAGCCTATTTAATGTTATAAGTGTTATAAGTTTATTACGTGTGTACATGTTAGTGATTACTGAATAATTGATAATTGTGTTCCAAAATTTTATAACGTGTTATTGCTAAGTGTTAAAGCCTATTGGTTCAATAATGCCTCAACCTGCGTACACATTAGAACAAAAGATTTTCATGTACGACACTTATGTATTGACGAATTCCTGTAGAGAATTTAGAAGGCGGTATATAGGAAAATTTCCAGGTGCGACCATTCCAAATAGAGAAACTGTAAGAAGACTTGTGAACAAATTTAGAAGTACAGGTTCGATTCTCGTTGGAAAACGAAGAGTAAAAAAGCGAGTGCTTACTGAGGAGAAATTAGGCGAGGTAAGAGAAAAGTTACAACGTACTCTTACAAAATCGCTCAAAAACCTTTCGCAGTAAACACAAATTTCGTTTACCTCCGCGTGGCGAGCTACAAAAATGTTAAAATTGAAACCATACAGGATTACTGTTGTTCAAGAGTTACTTCCACGTGATAATGAGAGCAGGGTAAATTTTTGTAACTGGGTTTTAAGAGGTGTTGATGATGGGGTACTTGATCCGAAATTAATAATATTCTCTGATGAATCATGGTTCCATTTAAGTGGACATGTTTCAAGTCAGAATAACAGGTACTGGTCTTCAGAAAAACCTCTTAATTTCATACATCAAACACCCTTACTTGATGTGAAAATGGGAGTGTGGGCAACCAGAATCGACAGGATAATAGGGCCTATATTTTTTGAAACCACAATAACTGGGCATAGATATAGGGATAACATTCTCGTACCATTGACGGACACAGAATGCCAATTTGGATATTTCCAGCAGGATCAGCAACTGCGCATACGGCTAACGAGTCATTAGATTTAATTGAGGAAATTTTCGACAACAGGGTCATTTATTAACAAATTCACAAAGAAATTTGATAAAATGGTCCGGCTAGCTCAAAACAGTTGGTTATGGTACACCTCACCAAGACGCGTGGCTAGTACATACTGTGAAGGCCGCTGCAAGGCACAAAATGTCGCCACAAGCAGCGCCAATGTACTACGGAAGTCAAAACTGCCTTTCAAAAATAATCTTAGCTTACCTTGCTAATCTATACTGGAAATATAATTAGTAAACCATTGTGGCCCGCAAGATCCCCAGATCTTACGGTTTGCGATTTTTATTTATGGGGAAAGCAGAAAAATTTGGTTTATGCAACAAACCCTCACACTCTAGATGAACTCAAACAGAATATACCCAAAGAAATTGAGGCTATCTCGGTAGACGAACTGAAGCGTGTAAATGGAAAATTTCCTTAGAGGATGCCAGAAATGTGTAGATGCAGGTTGAGGACATTTTCAACATCCTCTGTGACAAGGTGAGTAATTATTTTACTTTGATTATGTGTTATTTTGTGTACTCGTTATTTACATGCGATTTGTACGGGTGCTCTCTCGACCCTAAGCTCAGCGAGCTGCCTCTACGCGCCGCGCTGCCGCCCGCACCTTGAGTGGAAGACCCTGTATTAAAGTAACAGATTATCTAGAGGGAATAGTTCTCCAATTGAAACAAATAGCTGAACAAGTACAATTGAAACAAATAGCTGAACAAGTAGCCCCAATAAATCCAAGGAAGAAACACCAATGGTGGAACGTTGAGTGTTATAAAACAGTGGAAGATAGACATCAAGCCTGGTTACGGTATCAGTCAAAAAAACAGATGAATCACACTTGGAACTCATAAAACAAAGGCTAACTAGAAAAACAATACGAAGGGTTAAACGGTAATACCAAAAGGATATACTTCTGACGATCGAATCAAATAGCGCGAAAACAAACTCAAGAGATTACTACAAAATTTTTAGCAAACAACTACAAAGGTATGAACCTCCAACATTAATGTTAAAAGACAAAAATGGCGAGTTAGCTCATAGTAATATAAGAAATACAGAAATGTTAGCAGAAACGTTTAACAAGTTGCTAAATTGCGAAGATCCACCTGAAGTGCTTCAAATAAATACAGACACCATCAGAAAACATAAATTCACCCACAATCCAAGAAGTCTACAAAGCTCTGAGAGAGCTCTAAAACTACAAAGCGAGTGGAGAAGATCAAACATATGCAGAATTGTGGAAATATGCAGCAGAACCAGTAAAGATTTCATTACACCAACGCATAGTGAACATTTGGATCAAAGAAGAACTGCCAGACCATTGGGCTGCAGCTATAATACATCCGTTACACACTAAAGGAGAAAAATCAAATCCTGACAATTATCGAGGAATTCCCTTTTGGATATCACATATAAAATTATGTCACGAATTCTATGTAATCGTTGTAAAGATCAATTATAACTGGAAATAGGAGAATACCAAGGTGGATTTCGGCCATGGTGAAGCTGCCCTGAACAGATAATCACCTTAAAATTAGTAATGGACTACTACAAACGTAGACAAAAACGGCAGGTCATAACCTTCGTAGACTTCAAAAAAGCTTATGATTGTATACATAGATCTTCATTGCTGAAAATACTAAGGAATTTCGGACTTCATCCCAAATTAATAAAAATTATAAAACTAACTCTAACAAAAGCCAAATGTAAAGTACAATTCAGGGGAGAAATATCTGAGCCGTTTATGATTAAAACAGGATTAAGACGAGGAGATGGTTTATCGCCTTTACTTTTCAATTGTTCTTTGGAATACGTGATGAGGGAAAGGTACTGGGAAAATCCTAGGAGCACAAGAATGGGAACCAAGAAAGATCAAATAGACTTAAATTGCTTTGGATTCGCAGATGACCTAGCGTTACTGGCTAATAATATTCAAGAAACCAGAAATCAAAAATAAGCCTACAAAATATAGCACAAAAATTGGACTTCAGATATCATTTGAAAAGACTGAGATAATGCTACAAATCCACTTGTAATCAATCACATAACAGTAAATAACAAGAAAGTTTAAATAGTGAAGCAATTTAAATACTTAGGAGAAATTATAACAACTGCATGGCAAGAAAGAACTAATAAAATGATAAAAGCCAAAAAAATAACATGGTCTACATATAAAAGAAAATATCTATCAATCACCACAAAATTAAAACATTACAAGACAGTGGTTCAACCAGAGGTGACATATGGAAGCGAGTCTTTTTAAAGTTACTCAGAAAAACAGAATCGACAAAATTGTAAAGGTAGAAAGAAGAATAGCTAGAACATGCATAAATAAAAAAAATATCAGAAAGATGGACAATGGCGGATAGTACCAAATGAAGTGGTATACAGAGAACTGGAGCCCATCACTGGTACTATTCGGAAATAATGGATTATTTTTTGTCACATTATGAGGACATCGGAAACCAGATTATCTACAAAAATTGTAGAGAAACTTTGGAATATGAAACAACAAGTAGGATGAATTGAGGAAATTACAGAAGATATTAAAGAATTAGGAATAACCTTGAATGACTTGCAAAACAAAACAAAAAATTTAAAAAAACGAAAAATGTAAAAATAAGATTTCAAGCAAAAATAGGCAGACGGCATACCGTAAAAAGGGTATTTACAGATGATGAACGCCTGAGAAGAACAGAGCGAATGATAAGCTGCTGTGCAAATCGGAAAGAAAACTTACTGAAGAAGAGGACCAAGAAATGATTGACTAAAGTGGTCCAATGAGGCCGTAAAAGCAGAAGATGAACAAGAACAAGAAACGGAAAAAACTTAAATTTCAAAAAAGATTTTTGCGAAGAATTTTCATAGGATAAATTGAGCTCTTTGCTGAGGGGAGCATGCGTGAGGATGACGAAAAATCAGGAGTTTATTCAAGGTAAAGAAAGGAAAGGTGTTAAACAAAATCAATAAGATACAGATATTAGAAAGAGAAAGAATGCAATACTTACTTAGTTTTGGAAATTTGTTGTAATTAATCCTTACTTATCTTAAATATCTGTATATGGAGTGGATGGTCCTTTATTGAGAAATTGCGTTGATATATATTGTGAAGATCGATTGCGTAGCTGTTAGTGGATAAAAAGAATATATTTTGTGTTCAACTCATAATTAAGGTAATTATAAAATGATTATAAATTATAAAATAATTATAATTATAAAATATTTTAGTATATGAATCTCACGTGTTGATGTTGCGTTGGTTTTAAGATAGGGTCATGGAAAATAATGTAATGTGTTTATGATTTATTTAGGAATGTTGCTAGGACACAGATAAAAATCCTTTGGCATTGAGTTTGGTTCCAAGGAAAAAAAATAGGCTTGTACTGTTTTAACTCGTTAAAAGGATGCGCGCTGTTGTTCTCTCTATTAAGACAGTGGCGACAATATTGAGGGTCTCGTTTTTTACTGGCTGAGCGGCCATGTGGTACCAGCAGACATGTTTATGCAACTTGAGTACTGTAGTGTAGCGTATACTGAATTATGTAGTTATAAGCATTTTAGCCACGCACATCCACAATGGGCAGGACATTACTTTGCAATTAGAATTACCGCAATCATGGGAGACAACACTGAGTCAGATTCGTTATCGCACATGTAAATTGGCCGCACGTCCGTGAAATGAAATATACTGTATTTAATTTAAGAAGTATTATCAAGGTTGAGGAACCCAATGTGTTGTTTGAGACACGAGCTGATAGTGCATCAGTCATTGGAGTGGTTGATGATGTATTGACAGAGGTGACGACTACCAACTTCCGTCCGGGGTTCAGTTGCCGTATGAATGAAGTAGGGATAATCACATATTAAGAACAATGTATTTTAGGAACTGCCTAGAAACTTAAATCTGGTGTGATGGAGTAGAACTGTATCATTGGCCTGGAAGTCACCTAAGTTAAGTGGTGTAAGTTTCGAAGACTTGTTCCTGATCAGTGGGCTACATGAGTTAACTTATTATTATTATTATTATTATTATTAGGTTACGGCATGGCTTCAAGGATGGCAATTATTAATGATAGTCTGATGGAATTAATGAGTGTTAAAATGAGCCAACCTCATGTTGGTAGATTTACTGAGAACCCCTCCAGGGCAAACTTCTGGCACCCCGGAGTCTCTATTGACACAGAAGTTAAAAGAAACACTTGTATATAATATTAACACAATGTTCGAATCGGTAATTAGGTTTACGATGGACTACCACGTTGTGTAGCGGCTAATATTTTTGGCTGTCGAACCGGAGGTCCGACTCTGATTCCTGGCTCTACCAATATATTTAATTCTGGTCTGAGGGCCGATACGACGTGTTTTGTGAGGCAGAACTGAGAAGAGGTGGGTCGATTCCCATCTTAGCCATCCTGGAAGTGGTTTTCCGTGTTGTCCCACTTCTACTCCAGGCAAATGCCTAGATGGTTCCCAACTTAAGGCAACGGCTGCCTACTTCCCAGTCCTTACCTGAATTACAAATACACATTCTACTTCTGACACCACAATAACACAGGATATCAGATAAAAATTATATGTAATATTATATATACACGCAAGTCTAGGGGGCTAAATGACAACTATGTCAAAGCCCCTCAATTGAAACAACAACAACAGCAACAACAAGGTTTACGATGATACCTCATTGCCTTTTTAAATGTTACTTATTTAGATTTAAAAATTCCTATGTTAAAAGTTTAACTTTCACATGTACACATTTACTTTATTTTAGGGGCCGTTAACCCAGATGTTAGGCCCCTTAAAACAACAATTATCATCATCATCATCACTTTATTTTAGTACAACTTTTCTTTTTCAGCAATAAAGAAGGACAGGTGCCGGTACGGTGCATCACTAATCACCATCTTTCCCCCCCTTAAAAGCACTAATACCTTGTATTGTACCCAACTGTCATCATGTGGAACATGTGTTCGTATCCCAACTAACTCACGGTCTTGCGAGGTATGGGACGTTCCTGCCCACCATACGACCACATGCTCAGGATTTGAGTCTACCAGGTAACTACTCTACATGAAATACACAACATATTCCTACAAGACAATATTTACTGGTCTAAAATCATGGCTATACAACAAATACAAATAAAGGACAAATTATATTTAATTCCCACAAATAAAAATAGGATTATTTTGTGAGTTTTCTTCATAAAATAGTGCTACACTGCACTCAAATCTAATTCTAGCATCCTATCATTGATACTTTCAGACTTCAATGGGTTTCCATAGTGTTCATCATGTGACATAATTACTTAACTGGAGTATCATAACACAAAAGTCACATATCACCTCAAAATGACATTTATGTTCGACCCTCACTATTATGTGTCAGATAACTGTATCATAATGATGGTCATTATAACACTGTTTTCCATTATGATACAGTTTCTCCAGCCAATCAGAGCTCGTTCATTGACCAATTAGGTAACGATAACTTCGCGCATGCGCTCAAAATCCAACATGTCGGACATAAACACAACATCGAACTATAATAAATTACCGACATGGAATACCCACCGTCCATATGTTCGCGTAAATAAACTGGCGAATATGAAACAAGAAATAGCACTGTACCTTAAAATCACCAACGCTAATTTCTACACAGCGCATTGTCTTCAAATGACTGCGGTGACAATATTACTGAGGGACGGCTGATGTAAACATATGGCTGCATATGGCATTGCAAGCCCACAGAGCGCATGCGTCGGTCGTTCAAAGCTCTTGAAAGACAAAGCTATAACACCCAACGCTCGCTCTGCGATCACAAAATTCCAGTAGCTGACTCGCAACAGATATTTATGAATATTTATGTTAAAACATATAATAAAGTTATAATTATCGTCGAACATAAACAGTCGTATGCAACTCGCCTATAATGGTAATTAAGACACTCGTATGGAAATTATAAAACTCGCATACGCTCGTTTTATAAAAAATACTCGTGTCTTAATTATAGCCATTATAGGCTCGTTGCATAATGTACTATAATAAAACATTTCTCCGTTCCTTACGGCATTTACTTTAATTAGCATAAATTCATTATTTTCTGCATTAATTAATAAATATTTGTTGTGTCATGTGAATCATCTTCCTTCTTTCCATCAATTATGAACGCTTTAAGAAAAGTGGTCCTTATCCCTTCCAAAATAAACATGGATAGAATATTTTATAGTGTCACCGTACAACGATTTTCTGGGTCTTGTCGGGCTTATATCGTTACAAACGTGTCATGTTCTTAGAAATCACATACCCGTCTGCATAACTTAGCGTGAACTGGCAAAATGCATTCTAAAAAGATGCCTAACAATTTATTTGGTTCAGTGTTCCTCTTCAGAGAATAACTGGGCCAAATATTATCCGATTTCTTTGATCCAATAACGTATGTGTGTTGCAACACATCATTCAATTCAATTGGCATCATCAAAACACTCCTATCATAATTGCATATTGAAATATCGAGATTCTTCAGTGTCCTACTGTGACCCTCAATTAAAGGACTGGTCGACCGACCTTCCCCCCCTTAGCAGGCAATAAAGTACGTTCCAGCAGGCTAGTCAAGATGGCTGCCGCAGCAGTGGTCTATTCCCCCACTTCCCTCATCTGCTGTCAAGGTCAGATTTGTTTACAACTGCAGTACAGTAAAGTTACGCTAGGTGTGGCTCCTAAGTAATTGAGTCATTTAATTATTTAACACCTATAATTAGTGCATTGGGCTCAACTTGGCTCCTTATTAACATTCATGGCTGGGGATGACTCTGGTGATAGCCTTGCCGTTCTATGGTGAATACTGTGGCTTTAGACGCGCATCATAACGAAAATCCAAGATTTTCGCCAGCAGCTGTCACAATAATATATAAGGAAATCTGCGTTTCCTAAACGAAGAATATGATCCTTACCTCTCAGGGTAGATCATTCATATACATGCTCACGGAGTCTCAACGGATCTCAATCGTGGCCATAATTCATGCAAGCGATGGCAACAGACAGGCTCTGTCCAATTCGCTGCGAATAATACAGTATGCTCAAGGGCGATACTACTCGTAGATTTAGCCAACTTCTCACCTAACGCGCAAGCTATACTAGTTGGTCCCCGCAATTATTTATTACGTAAATCACTGGATTCTACGTTAATTCTGCACGCGATATGCGGCTTCAAACAATATTTCACATAGATGACTCAATTATTAAGGCACCCGCGCTCTTTCTGTAATAACACTTAAGCCAAAGCTCTAAATAGCTCCTAATAACAAGGTATGAATTTACTGGCTTACTTTACTTTAATGGTCCTCAAATATAATCCTAAGGATTGACCATATCAAATATTCATTCAACATTTCACTGACACTGAAAAATTCTCGTATCTCGCTATATTCCACATTACTTTCTTACTGTTTACCAAAATACAGTATCTTTATATTAGACATGACACACTTTGAACATTATTTAGGCCAAAAATGCCTATTACTTTACTGTTGCCGACCCCAGATTATTATTATTATTATCATTCATTTAACGTTGCCGTTACATTCATCACTATTTTCGGCCTGAATGGCCTTAAACAAATCACCTTCCAAGCCATATTTTATTCAAGACGAGTGGTGAAAACTCGTTCAGTAAGTGACTGTGACATCTTAGTCTCAAAGTGATAAAATCGTTACAGGGTGAACTATTTATTTATAAAAAACATAATGAATTGGTACTCACTTTTTCTTTTCGCTGGATAGTGCCAGCAGCTCAACCTGCGACCCACCATGATGCTTGATTTATGCCATCATGTTGTACTTTTCACACCACTTAATTTCACATATTTTCCACCTGATAAACATACTCTTATCAGTGGCCTCATTCACTTTCACACAATGCATATTAATCACTATACACATGAACACTTTTAAATCACTATTACACAATTTATGTACACTTATTCACTATTTCACAGGTTGATCCTTAAATCGGACTTCTCCTACGCCTGATCTCAGAGATGCGATGCAATTACGCCAACCGCTGGTCTTCGTGAAATCTAACAGCGTTTACGGACGTTCGGTCCTCGTCACCTGCAACATCGTTCAGCTCACTGTCAAGATGAAGTGGCGATGCTTCCCCAAGCTCCCATCATTGTAGTGATCCTGCTGATAATGTCATATTCAACACTGACAGTACCTCCTGGTATGTGTAATGTTCACAAACATTATAAGTTACTCTTTCGCTGTGGCGAATTTATATTTGCGTCAGATAATAGATAAATATCTATATTAAATTAACTTCGACGCACTTCATGATTATACTTATGAAGCTGTATGACTTGCTTCCATTGTTCTTTAACGGCTGAGCGTTGATACTTTAACATTTGGCGCGCTCACTGGCGGCGTATTAGTTACGTGTATACTGCTGAAGACAGGAGATGAACTGGTGAAGACTGGAGAACAACTGGCTTGGCTTGCCTTACTCCTCCTATATAAAGGTTTCTCGCACAAAATAGTCCACTGGACATGTGAGAGCGACTCCTATCTTGAAATAATACCTCTTCAGCCGAAATGACATATACACCTTGTTTATTTAGGTGTGGAGGTTTCATAACCGTTCGCGTGCCGGCGATCGCTTCGGCCAATTAATTACAATTAATTGCCTTAGTTCAGCGCGTGGGGACGCCATCGTGGTAATTCCCCCTTGCCTGGTCAGCAAATCACTCCTCTCGAGCGTAGGCTAGGTTGTAATGCGTTCATTTGGAGATATCGGCTTAAATTTAGGTGTAAAATCACTCCTAAATTACCTCTCCATGAATATATTCACCTGGGTGTACATTTCACTTCATTTTAATGCTCCACTTGGCGGTAATTAATTAATTTCCGTGTGCAGTCGTTCCCACCATAGCTTCCATCGTTGTCAAGTGGTGAATACCCGAGTCATTAATTTTGGGCTGTCTTCTCGGTCCAGACGTAAATAGTCCGCTCGGCGCCTAGGGTTACCACCCACTTGCCAAGTGTAATTTGTAAAATGCCAAACTGGCCTCCTTCGTTCTTATATGCTTTGAAAACGTATATTTTCTTGCATTTGGTTGCAATTCTTTACCTTAAATTGCTATGATATTCACATATAGGTCGTGAAATCATGCTACATTATTATATCTCAGTATACCTCTCATTGCTCTTTGGGTTCCCTGTAATTGCTCCCCTTCAGAGATCAATGGTTCGACTCTAGGCATAATCATGTGCCTGGTCTTCTCTGATGAGACCCGAGTTCGATGCCAGACTGCCGTGACTGATTGGGCACAGTATATACCAATATTCTTTGTGTTTAAGTTAATTTGGTTCGGTATAAGAGAAGGTAAAATGGCCTTAACTACGCCATTAATACTATTATTATTATTATTATTATTATTATTATTCTTTCTTCTTTCCTGGAAACCTTTGTGCACACGTAGTTTTTCCTGAAGAGGAACACGCTCCTGGATATATTTAGGGGAAATTTCCATTTCACGTATATCTTTCTCAACTTCCGTGAGCCATGCCCCTTTGGTTTTCTTATCTTGAAAGTACTGTGCCCGTATATTCGAGAAGTAACCTGTCGGAAATCCAAAGCTGGGCTGGATTGGAAAATTCTGGAGGCATCCGGCTAAATATACTATCAAAATCTGCTCCAACAAGGTCTTCGGGAATATACGCAGAAGACTGCAATGATATTATGAACAAACAATAAATACACTGGGCTCAAATGATCACTTACCTTATATCTCTCGGGGTTTAATTAGGGTAATCAGCATCAAACCTGAAATGGGAGCTCCACAATAGCTTTTCCTTTATATCTAAAATAAGTCACTCGAAAGACGACGTAGAAAATGAACTAAATAAATTTATTAACATATATAAACTATAATCTAAAACAAATAAAAATCCCTAACTTAAAAATTAATTAATAAATATTTACACACACTCACTCCTTTCCACATGTACTCTACTGAAGTTGTTATGTCTTCGGAATAACAGAAATTAAATTTTGAAATGTCTCCGCCTATTACAAGTGTTACAACATTTAACGAAAAATGCCTGCATGTCTAGCATACTTCACAAGCTATTAACATTCTTGCGCGCGCCAAACGCGTGCATCTGGATTGTCGATACGATTATATAATGACATAGTTTCCACTCAGGCGTCAACCTGTTTTCATTCATGAAGGTTGTGGCCGCAACAACTCTTCCCATTTATATAATACAATGACCTTGATTTTATAACGGTCTGTCTCCACGACTTGCCACCGTACAGCTCCCACTGCTTGTTTGGCTAGCAAATGTAAATCATCGCTTCAAAGTTACATGTTTCAAATAGAATCATTCACTCTTATCGAAACCTTTTATAAAGCGGTCATTCCTTTCTCAAAAGCATTCAAACTTTCACACAACAATCCAAGCATTCCCTTACACCATTCTAGACTGGTGAAGTTGTCTTATCATACTTAACAATGGAAAACATTCATTCTAAAAATATTAACCCTTATATACAGTACAAGTTAAAAACATACGATCAAATTATTATTCACATTATACCCTTAATTAAATAATTATGAAAAACTATTTACAGTATGTACACGTTATTGCTATCGTTTACTATTATAACAGTATAAACTCGTTATATATATGTGAGCCTTAGCACTGGTTGAAAATTCAACTTTCTGCACATTATAAATGTCAGAATCCTTTTAGAGATCTCCTTGTCCTTACAAAATACTGCTCCACCAAGTCATATTTAGGTTTATAGTCGTTATCAGTCTAATGTGTTCAATCAACAAAGATCAAACTTACGTATTTACTCAAATCCGTGTTTAATAGAAAGTTAATAATTAGTATTAAATAACAGCAGTTAACAACACTCTTCTCATATCTATTTCAGCACATCACTCTCTTGTCTTCACTTCTAAGTCGTATATTCACACATCGTATTTCCTAACAACTCGATTCCATTGTTGTAATGCCATATTCTTACCAAACATAGCATTGCGCTGCAAAATCTTGTCTAAATGCGGAAACTGCCTCGCATTGACACCAATATTCCACCACATAGCCTCGTATACCTCTGTATAAAGAAATACACTCTCCTTTACTGCTTGTTGAACAATTCTATACCACAAAATAAGTGTTACCAGGGGGCGTGGTGGCTCAGCGGTCTAGCTGTGTGCCTCTCACCAAGGCGGTCCGGGTTCGATTCCCGGTCAATGCATGTGAGATTTTCGAAGTGAAATGCCATGTCCTGTGGTTCAGATTCCACGTAAAAAGGAGGTCCCGTGGCTCATAATCACAAGATTCACGGTCACGTAAAACTACAATCTTCCTTTTCTTATAATTGTTACCAACATCTCTTCTATAAAACTTGCATTTATATAAATTGGCATTTATCTCAGCGTTGCAACAATCAACCGCTAGCATCTTGAACAGCTACATCTGTTCTTAAAAGGTTACCTTTGTTCATAAAGATGACATTAGACGTATTGTGAATGACCTCCATGAGTTTACTCTAGAATGTTACTTTGATGTCGACCAATCTGTTACATATACATTTAATAAAAATACAATTATATTCCACCGTACTTATCTGTTTCAAGATTACACGTCTTGCAATGTCACGTCCACAATATGATGTGACATTACATATTGTGTATAAATAACCACAAATGTTATTTAAGTGTCCGATAAAATCAATCGTGACTGGGATAGACTAGCTTTGACTACCCTAACGTCGGATGAAAGTATCTTCCATGACGATATATCTCTGATAAACTTAAATGACGAAAGATCTTGGCTTTCTCAAGTAAAGTAAGGATTGTCAATTCCGGAATGTGTCTCCATTCTATACAAAGAAAGTATATGGGTATATGACTTCCCATCATCACGATGAATATTTCTTGTCAGATCGACGTAAAGTTCATAATAATTGTGGTTTTATAACAATCACTCGTTGTTTCTTCTGCTCTTGAAGTTTTTTCATTACAATAAGATGCCCAAATTAAATTACTTAAAAATAATTTAATTGGCATCCTAGACAAATTGTCTGAATCCTTAATTCAAAATTAATTGAAAAACGTCGAAAGTTAAAGTTACTGATATTAAAAAAACAAGATGCTCAGTAAAGGACATATAGCCTACTTTCTCCTAAATCCATGGGTATTGTTATAACTCTTTGTCCTTTTCAAGCAGTATAATTGAATGTTGGTTGTAGTAGCTTGTAGGAATACAACGTGTTATACGGATATTAAAAATGAATATGAGGTACCCTTTGCTAGTGCTACATCTGTACAAAATTTCATTCACTTCGGTTTCACCGTGTTTAAATTGATATGGTGAATCGATTTGCACACGTACATAGCCGCTATCTGCAAACTATTGGGCTAATGACCTTGTAGTTCAGTCAAAAGATGCTTCCCACAAAACGGTATGTTGTTGCAAAATTTGGTAGAGATCAAATAATTATGTTGGTCGTTATTTGATTTTAGCTTTTAATGTTTGGGTGGACGCCATTCCGTTTCCGTCAAGATGGCGGCAATATAAAACATGACCCTGAGGTTCCCTTTGCTAGTGCTACCTACGTACCGAATTTCGTTCAATTCGGTTTTACCGTGTTTGAATTGATAAGGGAATCGATTTGCATACATATATGGTAGCCATATGTAAACTATTGGACTGACAACATTGTAGCTTTGTCAAAGAACTCTTTTCTCATAAAGGTATTGCGCCCGAATCTCGCATTGGCCACCACCCATATCCGCTGAGATATTAAAGGATTGTAGGGACGTCGATACCCAGCTAGACACATCAACATTTCCCTACTGGGAGAATGACTAGGAAACCCTTGACGCATACGGACGTACAATAACACTACTAATTAGTTACACATTTACTAGCAAATCTAACTCCATAATAAGATGGTAGTACGAGAATCTCGGATCTCGGACGTGAACGGTGAATGTTGAGACTAAATGAGTTCTAGTAACTAACTGATAGTATTATCGCACGGCGATTGCGAAATGAAGAGATGACCAGTTTCTTATAAAACAAACAGGCAAACTAAAATAAGTGCCTGGGATTTATTCCCAAAAATATACAACATGGAAATCCCTATTACCGATAAAAATATTTAAGAGAAATAATAAAAATTATTATGATGGTAGATAAAATATCTACTCCTTAAATTAGCATATTCTGAAAGAATTACGTTGCTAAAACAAGAAATTTCGAATATAGACATCGAATGGCAAAAATTATGAGTCATACTGTGACTTGTTAAAAATATAGCTTGATCTGAGATCAGCTGTTCGACTCAATGACGTATTACAATAATGAAAAACCCTGCAATATACATTTATGTTAACATACGTGGATAAAAATCTAATAATAATAATAATTACGTTAATAACTTATTTCTATTGTTGAAATACCTACGTCCAGCGCGGTATTCGAATCAGAACTAGATTTGACGTGATGTGTCAATCTATTAGCGCTCTCGTTACAAAACATTCCTACTTAAAAAACTCTGGTTCACATAAACGATAAGTTCTTGTATCTTTAGGTTATTTGTCACGAACAATGAAGCTAGTTATAGTTCTCAGAATTCAAATCCATTAATAAAATAATAGTTACATTAAAGATCGAGACGGAACTACACAGTTACATATACGACGATGTGGATATAATATTAACGCTTACTGACATGAACAACACATAAATACACTCCTAAATATCAATTACTTTCTCAACAAACTGTAGTAGTAGTAGTTTGCTCTCACGGCAATACTCATTTCATTTCAAATACGTGAACAATACCTTTTCATAGCGTCAACTGCGCTTCCAAATACGACACAATTCCTTTCTTCTCTTTACCACAATAACCTTCATAAAATTCTGCACGGCATTCCTTCAAAATCAACAAAAACCCATCCTTCTACATACGTGTAGAAGAATTAGTGATCTTACTACGTAACACTGCTGTGTATACGGTTCATGAAACACTCCTAACTTTCTCCTTCTCTAATTTTAAAATCATCGTGCTCAATTTTTCCACAATACTTTTGTTCACAACTGTATACTTTGTTTAACACTCCACGTAACTTTAAATAATGCATTTCAATAATAGACCGTGTCATTGTACTGTACTTCCACGTAATACATGAGTGTAAGTTTCAAAATACTGGTAGTCCGCTCAATTTTCTAAAATTAATACAATATCTTCCGTCATTCCGTTTCTTATAAACATTAATGAATAAAATATTAATTTAAGAGCTTGTTTTACACATACTTGACTTCAGACAGACCTACAAATCTTCTGGTCTTCATTTCGTATTAACAAAATTGTTGCTAAGTAATTGTTGTTATTTATAGGCATCACCTGACTTCCATTGTCACAATAGTGATCCTTTCTGACATAAATATAGTTACAGAAATTATCCATGACTTGATTAACGTCACATAGTGTTTATATTCCTTAATTGGAATTATACTTGGTTAATGTTATTGTTAATAACATTTAAAATTGTTCCAAAAATGTTTATACATTATAAATTGTTAATAACAGCATTATAGTCTTTTACAATAAATCTTGATTTGAATAACGATCTATTCTAGCGACCTGAACGCATTTACATTGCTTATGGCTTAAGTGTATCAATCGGAGCATTCCCTCATATAGAACAGATTTCGCTTGAAGTGAGAATATTAAAAACGTTACTGCATAAAAATTTTAACGGCATTATAAGTTCAAATCTAATGAAATCACGTCTAAAACGACACACGTTGACGTGTATGAAAGTTAACTAAAAATATCTAAATAGACAGAATAATAACATGAGTTATACGAAAGAATATCTAAAATATGAATTGGTCACCCTGCTAATTCCAACAAATACTACAACCAAAACTACTGAGATAGTAGATCAGTCATTTCTGTACCTTGCCGACGGTCTGCGATGGAAATACCTCGCTCAATGGCTTCAATGTTCCGCTCCCTAGTTGGCTCGTGCTGGTCGCGTTTATGAATCGAGCCATGCAAGCAACGTGGGTCGCAGCTGATCAACTCGTTCCTGCTGGGCTGGTGACCATCTGGTCTCGGTCTCCCCTCACAGCAATCTTCTATTTTCTCGACTCTTGATAGACTGATCGCAGGAACCCGGAACAATGAACATTGCATTCCATCTGCTTCTTTCTTCTTCACCTCGACGTTAGAGTAGCTATGAGCGTCCATGGTTTATATCTCTCCAAGTTCTTACTGGATATTTGAGTAGAATTGATGAAATTCAGCAAACTGCATGATGGTTAAGCAGTCGTGATAACGTCGATCCAAGGACCTCATGATCAACTCTGAACTTCCCGCTCCATAGTGTAGATTATCCTCCTTTCATGATTTAGTGAATCATAGTACTCTTCTTAGTGAATGCAGAGTATATTCGTCCCCCCTGACTGGAAGTTGTAAGCATGATGAATTGTAAGAACAAATCTGCTTGTATAATGTGGCAGTAATAGTGCTTCAATAATGTAGTAGCTTGTTATAAGTGAAGCTACTTGCTGGATTGTAGAATACAGTTCGTAATAATGCAATCTTTCTCTTCGTGCGCTGTGGTTATAAAAGTTGCTTCTTTCAATGTTGAATATTACTTTTCGTTGCTTTGCCGGACTCTTCACCTCTTCCTCGGCTATCAATGCGTCTCCTGCAGGTCAGTGAAGTCTCCTGCTCGCACTTCTCGTTGCTATGTGGTAATTTGCGAGGACCTTACAACACAGGTCCGCTCTCTTCAATCGTTTCAGTAGGAGTCACCTCGCTATGACCGCGGTTCGCGCGCGTGGCATCCTAGATCCAGTTATAGCCTCGCGTCCGGTCCATTTATAATAGAATTATGCTATTTTCTCTTCTCCTAGCCAATATTATATAATATTCCATTCTTCCGAATAAATATCATATACTGTTCTTGATCTGTGGAAATGCTAATTTCTCTTTATTAAAGCAAATATGGTTTAATTGCAGTTCCCACACAAATTTTGCGATCTGTTCTGATTGGCTGTAGGTTTATTGTCAAAAACTCTACCTGTCCTAGCCTCTTATAGTTGGGTCGTGTGCATAATTTGTTGTTGCCGACTCGGCTAACCAAAACCGGTCTTGAGAGTGCTAACTTGAAACTTTTGACAATTTCCAGCTTCAAATTATCAGACTCGCCCTTGTCTAATCTTCATTCACCACAAAATTTCCAAATCCAAATATTTCAAAATAGTCTGAAATTCTCCAAAATCATTTCTAAATAATTCAATTCGCTTCCCATAACATATCCTTGAGTGAAATAAATTATTATTTCCAATTTTCTCATTATAAATCGAAAAATTGAAAGGTCGGTTCGATCGTCGGCTCTGTCCATAACTTGAGCTTGGGTGAATTAGGGCTCAGTATGTTGTTGAAAAATTTGGTAGAGATCAGAGATAAGGTTGGTCTTAATTTGATTTAAGCTAATAACATTTGGGTGGCCACCATTACGCTTCCGTCAAGATGGCGGCGACATAAAACATGACAATGAAGTGACCTTTGCTAGTGTTAGATCTGTACCAAATTTCGTTCAATTCGGTTTCACCGTGTATGAATAGATAGGGGGAATAGATTTGCACTCATACATGGCCGACATCCGCAAATTATTGGGCTGATGACCTATTAGTTTGGTCAAACGATTCTACATACATTAAGGTATAATGTTGCAATAACCGATTGAGATCAGATGATTAGGTTGGTCGTAATTTTATTTAAGCTTTGAACATTTGGGTGGCCGCCATTACGTTTTCGTCAAGATGGCGCCAATATAAAACATATCACTGAGGTGCCCTTTGCTAGTGCTACCTCTGTACCAAATTTTGTTCCATTCGGTTTCACCGTGTTTGAATTAATAGGGGGAATCGATTTGCACACAAACATGGCCGCCATTCGCAAACTTTTGGCTGATGACCTTGTAATTTGGTCAAAGGATGTTCCCCACATAAATGTATCATGTTGCAAAATTTTGTAGAGATCGAATGATTAGGTTAGTCGTAATTTTTTAAAGCTTTGAACATTTGGGTGGCCGCTATTACGTTTCCGTAAAGATGGCGGCGATATAAAACATGACACTAAGGTGTCCTTTGCTAGTGCAACCTCTGTACCAAATATCATTCAATTCGGTTTCACCGTGTTCGAATTGATAGGGGGGGGGGGGGGGACAGACATTCAGAGTACACACACTCACAGACACACACACCCACACACAGACATACACACAATTTTTCGCCCTGTGTTGATCTCATAAGTCTACTTTCATTTTTTGCAAAAATCGAAAGTAGGCTAATTACTGGAATACTAATTCCTTAAACAAATTAACATCTCAGTTCAGAAACTGAATCGTAGAATATCTATGTGAAAATGACGAAAGATGATCACCTCACATGGTCTTGTAGATTAAAATGTTGTTACATACATGAAGTACAAAAATATATATCGAAATATGGAGAAAAGGTATGCTCTGAATGTCATTATAATGCCCTAACTACATAATAATGTACACTGCTACCTTGACTGAAGACTTCTCGATGTTCTGGTTAAGTATTAGGAAAATACTTAGATGTTTCCTCTTCCCAAGAAACTAAGTTGGACCCCAGTCCGCTCCCGCGAACCAACGACCTCGGAGAAGGAAGGAATTTCCCCTCCGGCAAACATCAATCTCCGTCTGGGATCGAACTGCAACCTCTCGTTCATAGATCTTCATGGTTTCCGGGTCCACCCTGGCATCTATCGTCGCTATCTCCACGAGTGGTTGAACTACCGCACTCGGTTAATACCTTCGGGAACTCGACTCTCCCGGAATATACGTCTGCACTCTTCAAACTTTGCAGGAAGAAGAACCCTGTTGCTTGGCGTCCCCTCTCCAAGTCAAAAATTCTGGCCGCCATTTCTGTTCCCACCAGAAATTTAGCGCGCACTTGAATAAAGCTTATTACGGCGAATTTCGTCCTTTCGGCGACTTTCAAAGTATCTGTAATGTGTTCTCTTAATTTTCTTCTTATTACCAATGAATAAAATAACTTTCTTGGGGCCTAAATGTAATAATTCTCCATATAATTTAGCTGAAGGTAATCCCGTCTTCAGTAAGACCTCTTCTTATTGGCTGCGGGCTTATGTCCAATGATATATTTTATAACAATATTTAATGATATTCCGTGATAGATCCACTGTTGCTAGGTCATTTTCAACCTTCTAGAATATTCTATTGCGCAACATATCACGTGATGGGATCTCCCTCCTTGCTCAACACTCTAACACGACTCGTTTGTGTCAAGTTCCAGGATTCATATCGCCATGTTAAATTATATCATGGGCTTCAAAAATAATCTCATTTGAATCCCAAATAATTCATTTTCGGGGGCAGTACGTCAATACAGCGTGTCCCACCTAACTCTGCGACCTCAAATAATATGGAAATGGAACAAGATATGAAAAATATACTTGCGCAGGAATGTAGCCACGTCAGGGGGTCACACAATGAGAGGATATGCACAATCCAGGAAATTATAACAATATCATTTTCAACGCAAAGTTACCTTTTTTTTAAATGGAACATACATGTTTTTCCTAGCAAAATCGAAAGTAAACATGCAATTATTGATAACAGAATTGGTTTCACTTCTCTAAACTTCGTACCTCCTGAAATAACTAACGTTGTAGAGGATGTCAAGTTTAACACAAGTGTAGAACAGTACACATAGTACAAAAGGTACAATTACCGATTTCCTAAACAAACTTGTGGCCTATAGCTTAAAGAAACGCCATGTTTTTAAATTAAATCCAGCATGGAAAAGGCATTAACAAGTAAGCAGTAACATCTTAACTGATGAAACTGTGTCACTTCAGCAGATGTTCTATCTGACCACCGTTTGCATCAATGCACTTCTGTAGACGGTGAACAAGAGAGCGTTGTACTGATCCCAGTGTTTCCACAGATATTTCCGCATACGCCGCAGTAATACGCTGTTGCATATTCGCCATTGTAGTTGGGTCTTCCTGATAGACTCTATCTTTCAATGCGCCCCAGAGAAAGTAGTCTAATGGCGTCAAATCGGGGGACCGTGCTGGCCATCTCACAGGACCACCACGTCCTATCCACCAATTTGGAAACTTCGCATCCATTACATCTCTGGCAACACGTGCGAAATGTGCGGGGCACCCATCATGCTAGAGCCACATTGATACACGAGTTTCCAATCCCACGTCCTCCATGAGATGGTGTAACGTGTCATGAAGAAATGATGCATATCGCTGTCCGTTTAGTGTTCCCTGATAAAAATAGGGACCTACAATACGGTTGCCAATGATACCGCACCAAACAGTGTCTCCTATACCGTCCTCTACAACTTAAGTTATTTCAGAAAGTACGAGGTTTAGAGAAGTGAAACCAATTCTGTTATCAATAATTGTATGCTTACTTATGATTTTGCTAGAAAAAAAAACATGTATGTTCCATTTAAAAAAAGGTAACTTTGCGTTGAAAATGATATTGTTATAATTTCCTGGATTGTGCATATCCTCCCATTGTTTGACCCCCTGACGTGGCTACATTCCTGCGCAAGTAGATTTTTCATATCTTGTTTCATTTCGATAATATTTGAGGTCGCAGAGTTAGGTGGGACACCCTGTATATGTTTTGAAATCCTGCCTGAGCACATTCGTGTCAAGTGGCTATAAAAGGCAATCCTTCTTTTTCGAATCGTGTCACTGATCTTCTCCACGTGCTTGTATAATTCGTGGTTGTGACGCCTTCTGTACTCGCTGTTTTCTTTGATGGGACCTAGGATTTTCCTCAAAATCTTCCTTTCTTTAGCCTCTAGTTTTTCCATTAGACCTTTCTTGTTTATTATTGGAGTTCTGCCGCATACAGAGCCTCTGGTCGAATAACAGTGCAGTAATGTCTAATTTTGGCGTTTAAGGATATCGATCTCTTATTGTAGATGTCTTTAGACAGGTCGTATGCCATTTCCATTTTATTAATGCGTGACACGAAGGCTTCTTTCTCTGATAGGTTAGGCTCTATCCATTCACCGAGGTATTTGATCTTTTCTGCCTTATGAACTTTTCCTAGTCCGACCTCCAGTTCCCTGGGCACTGATTTTATGTTTGTCATGAATTGTGTCTTCTCAAAGGAGATTTGAAGCCCAGCCTTCAGTGCTTGATTTTTCAGTTGGTTAAGTTGTTGTTCTGCCGTATCATTGGAATCTGAAAAGATCACTAGATCATCTGCAAAGGCTAGACAGTCGATTGTTAGATTCATATACTTGTACCCTAGCCTTACGCCATTTTCTACCCTTGAATTTTTTATTTCCTTCCGCCATTCTCATATGACCTTTTCTAGAACACAGTTGAAAAGAAGAGGTAGGAGTCTGTCTCCTTGCCTCACTCCTGTCCTGATTTCAAAGGCATCATACATCTCTCCTCTGACCTTCACTTTGGAGGTGGTGTTGGTCAGGATTTGCTGGATAATTGATTGTGTCTTGTTATCCAAGCCAAACTCTTCAAGGATTTGCAATAGGGTGGATCGATCAATTGAGTCGTAAGCTTTCCTTAAACCAACAACGGTCATCACGAATTCCCTGTTCCTGACTTTCAGATATGAAAGGATGGACTTCAGATTCATAATCTGCTCAGCACATGATCGTCCCTTTCTGAAACCCCCTTGGTATTCCCCCAGTTGTGGATCGATTTGTTGTTCCGCCATATTCTGTAGAGCTTTTGGGAGGATCTTGTAATTTATTGACAGAAGATAGATGCCACGGTAATTGTTCACATCGGTTTTCTCCCCTTTCTTATGTAGTGGATGAATTACGGCAGAGGTCCATCCCCTTGGGAGTTTTTCGCTCTCCCATATCTCTTGAATAATTGCAACAAACTTGTCGATTGCCTTTTCCCCTGCATGTTTCCACAGTTCAGCAATTATCAATTCTTCACCCGGTGCCTTGTTGTCCTTCAGCTCTTGGATGATCCTCGTGATTTCAGCTTTCGTAGGTGGGGACGAATCAGGATGTTTGGATTTATTTCATAAACGAAAGGGGTATCTGGAGCCTCACAGTTGAGGTTTTCAAAATAACTTGCTAGAATCTGACAATTATCTTTATCATTGTGAGCCAATTTCTCGTTGGAATCTTCAAACTGTAGACTTGAGGGGTTGTATTTGTTCAGACTGTGCTTCAAGGTTTTATAGAAGTTACGTGTGTTATTTTTCTGGAAGTCTTGCTCAATCTGTACCCACTGTTCCTTATTAGACATACGTTTCACGCCACGGATGGTTTTTGATGCAGATTTTCTCGCGTTTAGGAAGTTGACCCTATTCTCTTCATTTTTGTGGCAATTCCATTTCTGCCACGCAACCTGTCTTAGCTGAACTGCTGTATCACATTCATGATCCCACCAAGGATGCTTTCTTGATTGTGTGAGGGGGACAGTCTACTTTGCTGTTCTGACTATAGCCTATTGTAATTGTTCCCAATTCTCTGGATTTAAAGTTTCTAACTTGTGGGTGAATTCTTGGTTGCTCCTTAGCTTGTCTCTGTCAAACCTATCAGTTTTTCTAGGAGTAATCCTCTTTTTATTTCTTGGAATTAGTCTAACTTTGATCTGCAAAAGGTAGTGATCCGAGTCTAACTTGGCACTTCTCAGAATCTTTACGTTCTGGATCTCTCGTTGCGCTTTCCGTGCAATGGCGACATGATCAATTTGGAATTCACCAAGGTTGAAGTTTGGAGAAATCCAGGTCTTCTGTTTTCTGGGTAGGTGTTTGAACGCCGTTGACTTTAGGAGCAGATTGAATGCTCTGCATAACTCCTCAAGCCTCTCTCAATTACGATTGGTTCTCCTGTGAGCTGAGTAGTTTCCAATTATCTTCTGATATTTTCGTTCTTTGCCAAGCTGGGCATTGAAATTCCCTTGCAGAATGATGGTATGTTTGTCAGGTACCTTTGGGAGGATTTATTCTAGCTCCTCCCAGAATGCGTCTGTTCCTTCTGGGTCCTTCTTATTCGCCTGATTGATTGGCGCTTGTACTTTCACCATTGCGTAAACTCTATTTGTACACCGAAAAGAAAGAGTCGAGACTCGGCTGTTAGGGGATGTGAAGTCCACAATCGAACCCAAAATCTTCCTGTTGACATTAAATCCTGTGCCTACGTATGGGATGGTTTTTACTGCACGTTTACCGGTCTTGCCGATGAAGATTCTATAACCTTGTGACTCGAAGCACTGTTCATCCGTGAATCTTGTTTCCTGAATTGCTGCGATCAATATCTGATATTATTATTATTATTATTATTATTATTATTATTATACCGACAGCGGTAGCTATGCTCGCTAAAACGCAGCGCTAGCCTATGAGGCCAAGTGCTCTGCGGACTCGGTAGAATTGGGTTCGAGCCCCACCGTCGGCCGTCCTTGAAATGGCTTTCCGTGGTTTCCCATTTTCATCATCATCATCATCAACTTTCCACCCCAGTTTCCCGGGTCTGGTTTACGAGCGCTCTCCATTTTAGTCGATTCATGTACCACTGCTCCTTCAAGACTTCATCCCCGTTGATTCCCTTGGATGTGATATATTCCTTCACTTGGTCCAGCCATCTCCTCCTAGGTCTTCCCACAGGTCTCTTTCCAGTAATAATTGTTTTGCAATTCTTTCTTCTGTCATACGTTTGACGTGACCAACCATCGCAAACGTGTCTCCTTCAGGGACTGATTTATCCCAGCTTGTTCTCTTATCTTCTCATTTCATACTTTGTCTTTCCTAGTTTTTTGAAGCATGCTTCTTAGAAACTTCATTTCTGAAGCCTCAAGTCTGCTGTCATCTTTTTTGGTAGTTGTGCATGTTTCCAACCCATAAGTCAATATAGGGACAAAGTATGTTCGAAACGGAGTTTGTTTTCATTCTAGTGGCACTTGCTTATTCCAGAGTAGATATCAAACATGCTGATAGAATTGACTTGATTTCTGAATACGGTTATTTAATTAAAGCTGTATTCTGTTGTCACTTGATATTAAGCATACAAGGTACTGATACCGGTTTACTGTTTCCAATTGTACACCCTCCAGCATTATATTATCTTAACTTCTCTGTCTGTTAACCGACATTGCGGTAGTTTTTGTAGCACTTACTTTCAGTCCATATTTTTTCAAATGATCATTCCAGACGTTCAGCCTTTCCTGGACTTCCAGCTCACTATTTCCCCCAGATAACTATATCATCTGCAAAAGCAAATGCTTTAAGATCCATATTGGTGTTCTGCTTCACTTCCTTTAAGATTCCATCCATGATGGTGATGAATAGTAATTGTGAAAGGGTACTGCATTGTTGCACTCCTCTAGATGTCTGGAACCAATCTGAATATCCATTTCCTACTTGAACACAGCTGTAGCAGTCATTGAAAAGCATTTTTACTCTGAATGAGTTCCATGGACTCATTCTTCTTTTTACGACACTCCCATATAGTTGTTCTAGGGACACTATCGAATGCTTTTTCGATGTCTAGAAACACAAATGTGAAATTACGATCTTTCTCCCAGTGCTTTTCTAATATCATTTTCAATGTGAATGTGAGGTCTATAGTTGATCTATCTTGCCTAAATCCATATTGTTCTTCTTGCAGCTGGGGTTCAATAATTTTCCTTAATCTTTTCTCAAGAATCGTCTCAAATATTTTTAAACTCCAGGTAAATTTTGCGACGGTACCTTCTGACAGGTCACGGCCACATCCTTGCCCATTTTTATGCATCTTCATTCATTTCATCTCTCATTAACTCCTCTCATGTGGTTGGCGTCAGGAAGGGCATCCAGCCGTAAAAACCACTGCCTCATAGACTTTCATTGCATCTCATCCCCGACTCCGTTGGAAACTGAAATAATAAGGGGTCTTCTTCGTCTTCATGTGCCGTCTCCTCTAAGAAGATTGGCGATCATCACAGCAAACCGGTTTTTGGGTCTAGCAGCACTGACAAGTTCACTACCGGAACTACACTTGAACATTTTTTTAGATTGTCCAACCAAGAGATCCTTCTTCCTTGACTCCTTCATCCCTCAACCTTCCCTTGAATAATTTCTTGTAGAAGACGATACCTGTCTCCTCTCACTATATGACCCAAGTAGTGTAACTTCCTAATTTTGACACAGGTAATTATCTCCTTATCTTTACCTATCCTACGCAATATCTCAAGATTTGTGATTCTATCCCTCCAGCTTACTCGTAAGATCGTTCGATATGTCCACATCTCAAACGCCTCTAGTCTGTTAATCATATCCTGTCTGATTGTCCAAGCTTCCATACCGTAGAAGAGTACTGTGAACTCATAACATTTTAGGAACCTTAGTTTTAAATTTATGCTAAGGTCTCTCTCTATTGCACAAAAATTTCTCTTTTGATTGAATGCACTTCTGGCTTGTCCTATCCTTGCCTTAATTTCTTGAGAGCAATCACTGGTATCTTTAGGTTAACTATGGTTTCTAAATATCTGCATTTCTGAACTCTTTGAATTGCTTCACCTTTAATTATCAAATTTCCTGGATTATTCTCTTTCGAAATTACTGTGAAACTGATTTTCTTAACATTTAGAGTTAAACCACCTTTCTCGCAGGCTTCTACCACTCGATCCGTCAACAGTTGTAGACCTTCAATGCATCCAGCGATTAGTGGAGTATCGTCCGCTAATCTTAAATTATTTACAATTTGCCATTCACCCTAATCTCTGATGTAACACCCTAAAGGACAGTTTGAATTACGTCTTCAGAGTAGGTGTTGAATAATAATGGAGACAGTATGCATCCTTGTCTCACACCTCTTTCAATTTTTATTTCACTTGTAACCCTGTTGCCTTCTCTTATTACTGTGGTCTGATTATATTAAAGTTGGGTAATAATTTTCATATCCCTTCTGTCTAATTTTTTTTCTTCTGAGCAACTGAATCAGTTGATCATGTCGAACTTTGTCAAAGGCTTTATTATAATCCAGAAAACAAACATATATTGGCTGATTCAATTCCAGGCATCTTTGTGCGAGTACATTAAAGGCAAATAATGCTTCTCGTGTTCCAGGGGCATTCCTGAAACCAAACTGAGTTTCATCTATATCTTGTTCTAGTTTCATCATGTGATTCATTGAACTGATTGTCCTATGCTCATTCCATTCTTTCGCATTATTTATTTTTGATATAGCTATGAATGTAGATTGAAGCCAGTCTTGAGGATTAATACCGGTTTTATAAACCGTATTAAATATATCTACCAACAACCCTAAATTTTCTTGAATAATGAGTTTTATTAATTCAGATGGTATTGAATCTGGACCTGGTGCTTTGTTGTCTTTGCTTTTTGAACTGCGTGAAGTATTTCTTCCTTTGTATTGTCTGGGCCGCAGTCATTCTGTTGTTCTTCATACGCCGGATAATTTCTCTTTCATCTGCATACAAATCTTGTATGTATTCCGTCCATCTGTGTATTTTTCCTTCCTATGCTTGTCTTCCTAATTATATACGTACCAGTTAATTCTTATGAAGATTGAAACTATCATGTTTTAAGGCCAATCTCTCAATATCCATACACTTCTCATTGTACCATTCTTCCTTTGCATTTCGTATTTTCCTTCTTATCTCTGCATTAATGTAATTATTTGTATTTGTATCCTTATTTTTATTAAACCTTCTCTTGTCCATGAACTGTAATATGTCATCCGTCATCCATCCCTGCTTGCCTGTCATTCTATCTTCTTTCAAAACTTCATTGCTTGTCATCAATAGTACCGTCTTGACCTTTTTACATTTCTCTTCAACAATAATATTCGATGTATTATGTATTGTCCTCAACTTGTCATTAATTTGATCATAAAGTTGGTTTCTTACAACTGGATTCTTCAATTTAGAAGTAGACATTCTTCCCATTTTCTGTCTTTTAAGTACTTTCTTGAACTTGACATGACACTTTGCAACCAATGGATTATGGTCTGATCCTATGTTTGCTCGAGGGAAAGTTTTTACTGCTAGAACCGAATTACGGTAGCGTTTATTGAAATGAATATTATTGAAAAGAATATAATCTATTTGATTTACTCACAATTCTAATTCTCCAATAAGGTCTGATTCTTTACCCTTACCAATTTTTGCTTTTAAATCCCCCATTACGATGACAATGTTTTGATATTTCGCCATCTTCAGTGCTTGTCCCAATTCACTATAAAACTGTTCTAATTCATCTTCATCCTTATCGGTAGACGGTGCATAGACTTGTATTACTGTATATTGACCCCTGCTTTCGTTGTTTGAATTTGTAAGGCAAGAACTCTGTCCGATATTGGAATGACGCCAAGCGCCACCGTCAACGACTACTAGGCCAAGTTCATAACTTAGCTACCAGACACCACCGCAGTCGGCTCTTGGCAACGAACGTAGAAACCTAAGAGCTTTGTTTACATTCTTAACTTAACCAATTTAGCTTCACACAGGTGCAATTAGTGGAAGGTTCTTTAACGTGCCATAAATCTATGACATGGGACCGCCGGCTTTACTTCCCCTACGAAGGAAGGCATACGGAGGGATTTTTAACGCTCTTAAAAAATCCGACGGCTTCGGCCGCGTTTGAACCTGCTATATTGGGCATAGAAGCTCAGCATGCTACCGACAACGCCACCGAAGCCGCTTCTATGAATGAGTATAAGATGTGAATACCGGAAAAAATCGTTGCTAAGATACTAGTTGTGGAGTCGGGAGTAATATTAATTCTGAATGAGGCTTATGGCTAGTGCATTTGGGAATCGGTGCAAGGCCTTGGCGTTGTTTATTGAGAAAATGGCTTCTAAGTAGTGAGGAAAATCTTTGTGTGAATAAAGTCTTCGACAGTATTATTTCGATGTTATTACGCTTCGTACTTTTAGATGTGAATACATGGAGAAATCGTTGCTAGGATACAATTTATGAAGCCGGGAGTAATATTAACTCTGTTGAAGGAGGCTTATGGATAGTGTGTTTGAGAATCGATGCAGGGCCATGGCGTTGTTCATGATAAAATTGCCTGTAAGTAGTGAGCTACTCAATTGTCCTCACGAGGCTGAGTGCACCTCTTTCCAGCCCTCCCGTCAGTTCATAAAATCCCTGATGGAGCCGGGGCCTCAGAGTGTGAGGCAGACGCTGTACCGTAATACCATCGGGCCGGCTAAAGCATACATTACACGTACAAAATTTGGACGAAATCCATTCGTTAGTATGGAAGTTACGTACAGTAAAATATTAAACCTATCAGCATGCATAGAATCATATTGGCACTACTGTCATGTATGCGTTACTCGAAATTAATCAGAAGTATGTATTCTTTATATGTACAAAGTTTAGTTCAGTCAGATAGTTAGTTATTAGAGTTTTAATAGGTGGAACAGCGAGGTCATCTGCCCCTCTTACCACAGATTAAATTATATAAATTTAGAATAAATTAAAACCTTATGGTCTAAAATTATTAAACCGAAAAATTAAACTTATAATAATAAACAAAATTACGGACAAACACAAATTCAGAATTAAAAAAAAAAAAAAACTTAAGCCTTTGAGCAAACGTATACTTGGTAAAATTGCTGACCCTAACCCGGTCTCACTTATAAAGCGGATGACGAGGTCAGCAGCCACCACGTCATCGACTAATAAAAGTTTGAGTGTCATCTGCAAAGCAAGGTTTCTTCATTGATCAGCAAGATCCACACACTCGGTTAAAATGTGGGCCACGGTGAATACTGCACCACAGGTACAAAACAAGGGATGGATCTTGCATGACCTATCCCTAGCTTACAGAAAATGACGGTCTCCCCCCGTGACAGGAAAGAGTTTCGCCGAGTAGTTCCCTTTATAGCTATCAGGGACTGGGCATTGGGTTAGCTCGCCACTGACTCACTAGAATGCAAGTACTTGTTGGCGAACTGAGAGCGAATATCTCTAGCCGGTACCTCCATTGGCCGAAGTGGTAGTGATACCGCCTCTTTTGCAGCTTGATCCGCTAACTCATTTTCCGCAATTCCCATGTGGCTTAGAAGCCACAGAAAGGTGATTCGAGTGTCAGCGCGGTACGACAAGGCTAGTAGGTCAGGGATTCGCTGCACTAGAGGGTGTAGCGGGAAGCATGAAACAATTAACTGCAACGGACTCAAAGTCGGTACACGCGAGAAATTG
This sequence comes from Meconema thalassinum, assembly GCA_946902985.2. Taxonomy (NCBI): domain Eukaryota; kingdom Metazoa; phylum Arthropoda; class Insecta; order Orthoptera; family Tettigoniidae; genus Meconema; species Meconema thalassinum. The sequence continues at coordinate 113,738,493 of OX336393.1, forward strand.
GATCCTGTAGTGCAAACTGCAGAGCTTCATAGATGGCACGAGTTCCGCAGTAAAGACACTACGAGTCTCAGGCAAAGAGATTTTGGTATTTGCACCATCAATAACTTGAGCACAACCCACTTCTCGTCCACCTTCGAACCATCCGTGTAGAGAATGCCAGCGTCTGGAAATCGGTCATCTATGGTGTGGAAATGGCTCCGATAAACAGAGGCTTCCGTGTTCACCTTAGACCTTGGTGTAGATCTAAAGGCCCCCTTCGAAATATGATATCCTTGGATTTGTGGCCTGCCGTGGTGTCCTCTGGACTCGCGTGGAAATCCTCTACTTCTTGATCTGCGTCGGTAATGCCCAGGTACACTTGTACCAGTTTCGAGCGTCATATCGTAAACCTACAGTATACCACTTAACAACAAGGTTCATCGAATGTTAAGGGCTTCACACCGCCTAGAGGGACAGATACCTCACTCTTGAAAATAATAATAATAATATTTGTTTTATGTCCCTTAACTACTGCGACAGCTTGCCACGGTGGGTGAGTGGATAGCGTGTCGGTTTACCAACCCCAAGATTGCAGGTTCGCTCCTGGCCGTGGTAAGAGATTTTTTTTTTTTGAAAGGCGGCAAAAATACGACACCCATGGCATACAATATTGGCATGTCAAAGAACCCATTTGAATTCAGTAGGCCGTGTTCATAATGGCGACATTAATCTCAGGAGTTTCCGCCAACACAACGTTCCTCATTTCTCTACTAGAAAGCACTATTGTGTTCAAGGAGCTTAGATATCTAACCACCTTGACTTTCATAGTGATTCAAGGAACAACGAAATTCGACATTCAAGCTACCCTCTGTGTGTCAAATTACAAAGCTTGCACCCGGCACCCGAGGCCATACAATATTATTATTCAGTTACTGTATTATTATTATTATTATTATTATTATTTATCTATTTATTTATTTATTTATTTATTTATTTATTTATTTATTTATTTACAGAGTATTTTCCCAATATTGGAGAACGTTAAGCAATTTGACTCAATTCTTGACGTTCTCCTTGTCTTGCCAATATTGTTCCATTTTGTTGGAGAATGCCAATTTTCTTTCGTCAGACCATTGAGGTCTGTAAGGTGTAGGTTTTGGTTGCTCTGGCTGGACTTCCCAGTTGTTCACTTTGTTACAGAAGGAGTCTCTATCTGATGTGTCGGTTATGTTAGCAGTTCGCATGTCTTTTTGTACTTCTTTCATCCATGGTGTTGTACTTTTGAGTGATGATATGTAATCTAGTATTCTTTTGGTTAGTCGTGTATTCGGCAGTCTACTTATGTGCCCGAAGAATTTCAATCGTCTTTTTCTGAAGTCGACTTCGATGTTTGAGTATTTTTCAGGTGTCTTGATTGACTGTAGTCGGTCCGTCAGGAGTGAGCCTTGCTCCCAGTATTTTCCGAATGATTTTTCTTTCTTCTTTCTTGATGTTTTCAAGTTCATATTTCTTATTGAGTGTAAGTGTTTCGCATGCGTAGAGCCTTGCCGGTTTGATGACAGAGTTGTAATGTCGAAGTTTGGTTTGTCTTGACATGCATTTCTTGTTATAGAGATTTTGGATAAGTCCGAGTGCTCTCCTGGTTTTCTGGAGACGGTTTTGTTGTGAGATATTTTCGGATCCAGTTGGTTCGATAAATTCTCCTAGATATTTGAAATGTGGGACTCTTTTGATGGTTCCGTATTTTGTTTGCATGTTGTCGCCTTTGTGACTTAGCACTTGAGTTTTCTCAAAGGATATTTGAAGTCCCACTTTTTCGGCGCATTCTTGGAGTGTTTCTATTTGATTTATTTCGGCGAAGGCAATATATGGTATAGAGAGATTGTTTTTACGATAGCCAAGTGTAACTGGTTTCAGACATTTTGTTTCTTGAGCTCTTTTCCCCATTCTTCCATGACTTTTTCCAGGGCAATGACCTTGTCGCACACCTGTCTGAATTTCGAATGGTTCGGAGATTTCCCCCATAAATTTTACTTTGGATTTTGTGTTGGTCAGCGTTTGTTCAATGAGTTTCCGTGTTTTGTGATCTAATCCTCTTTCTTCAAGGATGTGGAAGAGTGATTGTCTATCGATCGAGTCGTATGCTTTTTGGAAATCGACAAATGTGCACATCACTGGTTTATTTCGAATTGCATGCATTTTGACAATGGTTTTAAGGTTGAAGATTTGTTCAGGGCAGGATCGGTTTGGTCTGAATCCTGCTTGAAATTCTGATAACTTTGGTTCGAGCTGTTCCTGTGTTCGTGTCAATAGACAAGCTGAGAAAATTTTGTAGGCGACGGGAAGAAGAGAAATCCCTCTGTAGTTGTTCACGTCAGACTTATCTCCTCTTTTGTGTAGTGGGTGGATGAGTGCTGTTTTCCAGTCATCAGGTATTTTCTCTGTTTGCCATATTTCTTGGATGATTAGTGTAATTTCTCTGAGTGCATTGGGTCCTAGGTTTTTAAGTAGTTCTGCAGTGATGCCGTCTTCACCTGAGGCTTTATTGTTATTGAGTCTATTGATGTGGGAGTGGATTTCATCTTATAATAATAATATCGTATGGCCTCGGGTTCCTGGTGCAAGCTTTGTTAATTGACACCCAGAGGGTAGCTTGCATGTCGAATTTCGTCGTTCCTTTGAACGCTATGAAAGTCAAGGAGGTTAGATATCTAAGCTCCTTGACACTACAGCGCTTTCAAGTAGAGAATGGAGGATCTTTGTGTTGGCGGAAAATCCCGAGATTAATTTTGCCATTGAACACGGCCTACTGAATTCAAATGGGTTCTTTAACATGCCAACAACGTATGACATGAGTGTCGTGATTTTTGTCGCCTTCAAAAATCACTTACCATGGCCAGGGGCGAACCAGCAATCTTGGGGTTGGTAGTCCGACACTATAACCACTCACCCACCGTGGCAAGCTGATTTCATCTTGAGTTGGTGGTAGTGATTCTTCTGATGTGTGTTCGATTCCCGGTCAATGCATGTGAGATTTTCGAAGTGAAATGCCATGTCCTGTGGTTCGGATTCCACGTAAAAAGGAGGTCCCTTGGCTCTTGATCTCGAGATTAACGGTCACGTTAAACTACAAGCTTCCTTTCTTCTGATGTGTGGTCTGATTCTTTCTTTGGGAATCTTTTCGTGGGTTCTGGGCAATTCAAAAGTCGTGAGAAGTATGTAGCTAGCTCTTGGCAATTGTCTCGATTTGTCAATGCCAGTTTTCCGTCTTGTTTTCTGAAGCAAAAGTTTTATTATTATTATTATTATTATTATTATTATTATTATTATTATAACTGTGGCTTTCAGAGACGCCGGGATGACGAAATTTTGCCCCGAAGGGATCTTAAACATGCCAGTAAATCTACTGACACGGCTCCCTCGCATTTGCACACCCTCAAATGCCAGCTGGCTGTGCCAGGATTCGATCCTGCAGCCTTGGACACAGCAAGCGAGAGCGTTACCGCTGACCCTCGTGGCCGGTACTCTTGACGTTATAGGGACTGTCTATTAATAAATACATATGAGTGGATTATCTGTGCCGCTGGTGATGTTTGGAGCCACCAAAGTGTCGTTTTTTTTTTTTTAATTTCATTTCTTGATCCCCCCCCTAGAAAGATTTCACTAAACATATTATCAGTGTGAAATGTGGAAATTATCAATACTTACCGTGAAATCGTTAAGCTCATCAAGGAATATAATGAAGATGAAGCAGGCTGTAATTATGATGTACGCGGTGAAACAGGCGTGGAATAGAATATATCCGTGGTCATATTCATCAAAACACCCAAGGGTATGTGCTTGAATTAACACTGTTTGCGTTATATGATGCTGCCGTGAATTATCAATCACCTTCCAATAGCCCAGGCCTCTTATTCCATTAAATATCAGACCCAAAGCACAAATACACTGAAACAGATAAGTTGTCAAGCATAAATTAAAATTAAAATTTGCATTAAAGGTTTTGTTGAAAGAGTGTACAGTAAGTCACGGCGATAACTAGGGTGGTGAGGAAACTAGGCTTTTGGGTTCTTGTAGAGTAGGTGTATTATACCCTAAATAACTCGACCATGTCTGGCTGCGTGGCTCAGGGGTAACGTTCTCGCTTGCTGAGCCCAAGGTTGCAGGTTCGAAACCTGGCGCAGTCAGCTGGCATTTGAGGGTGCGCAAATGCGAGGGAGCCGTGTCAGTACATTTACTGGCACGTTAAAGATCCCCTTCGGGGCAAAATTCCGGCACCCCGGCGTCTCTAAAAGCCAGGGTAGTTAAAAGGGACGTAAAACCAATAACATTATTATTAAATAACTCGACCCCTTGAAGGGGCCAACGGCTTCTGGCAGATGAGCCCCTTTAGGTGGGGCGATGGTCCCCTCAGTGTTGGAAATGACACTGAAACCCATTACGTATATTTTGACCCAACGGCAAAACTGGCGGAGGATGAACTTCCCTTGTGGTTCTCAACGGTCGTGGAGGCCGATGAGGTCATGCCAGATGGACTGGCTGTGAAGGCGCAACTCAATGGTATTTAGAGCCTGTGGCAGTCCATTGCAGTCACGGTGCTAGAACCTGCACGTCTCATTTCATTTGTGCCGCAGGGTATAGTTCCGAGATTATAGTGTGTGGGTCGCCTCCTTGCAAGCTGTGACCCACCTTTAAAAAAAATCTCGCTGGTGACACTTTTTTCTTGCTGTCACATCTTTTAACTCAAGTCCAGCGGCGATGGGATAGGGATGGTGGAGGCAGGTTTTTTGGGTTGAAACTGGAAGCTTCTAGTTCGGACCTGCACGCTGGCAGCAGATGTGTGATGGTCGTCTTTCTGAGAACTCGTGACTACTCAGGAGTTCGGTCCTGCATCTGTATTTGGGCAGGTCTATTTAGGATCACCGCTGCCCCCCCCCCCCCCCTAATGGGGAAGGCCCTAGAAAATGTGGGCTAAACATCGGTAGTCACACCTTCAGCCCGCTGGGAGGCCGCACCCAGCGGCTCACCCCTTTTGCGGTCGAAAAACGAAGATTATCCAAAATTTAACTTCTTAACTCCTAGTTAAATCAATTGCTACAAATATCAGAAATTATATCACAAATAAGCTGGCTAGTCATCCATATAGCACAAATAGTGTAGTACAGGAGTGGGCCACGCTTCAGAAGGTCATCACTGAGTCAGCTGAGAAAACAATTGGTTTTGTGAAGAACAAAAGACAAGACTGGTTTGATGAAAATAATGATGAAATTATGAGTCTGATCAATGCCAAGCGGGAAGCCCATCTATCCTTTCTTCAAGATCCATCTTCCGGTGTGAATAAAACACATTTCGTGCAACTTAAGGGGAAATGTCAGGCACAAATTAGGGAAATAAAGAACAACTGGTGGCAGCGAAAAGCTGAAGAACTGAAAAAATTATCTGATGCCCGTGACCTGCAAAACTTCTATGCAGGCATAAAGGAGGTATATGGCCCAATCCGATCTTCATCAGGTACATTGAAAACTGCTGACAATTCCGCCATTTTAACTGATCAAGGACAAATTTTGGAGCGTTGGAAGGAACATTTCTCTGCACTTCTAAATCGTGCCTCCAATGTTGCCGAGGACTTTCTTCGCATCGTCCCTCAGCAGCCCCAACAACCATGGATGGCAGTTCCGCTGACATTCCAAGATTTCACCAAAGCGCTCAATCAACTAAAGCCTAGAGAAACTCCTGGTCCTGATAACATTCCTCTGGAGTTGTTACAAAGTGGAGGTATGGTTTTGAAGACTCGACTTTTTACACTTATCCTGTTAATTTGGGAAACTCGAGAAGTACCCGGCGACTTGAAGAATGCTGCCATCATCACTATCTTCAAGAAAGGTGATCGTAGTGTGTGTGGGAACTACCGTGGTATATCGCTATTATCCATTGCAGGTAGAGTTCTCGCAAGAATTCTATTAAGCCGGCTCCAAAGTATCTCGGAGAGGATTTTGCCCGAGTCTCAATATGGTTCCTGAACCTCCAGGGACACAACAGACATGATATTCTGTGCCAGACAACTCCAGGAAAAGTGCAGAGAGCAACAGGAACCTCTGTATTTAGTTTTCTATGGCCTGGAAAAAGCCTTTGATTCAGTACCAAGATATGCTATGTGGAAAGTATTAGCGCACTTTGGATGTCCAGATCGCTATGTGGAATTAGTTCAAGCTCTTCATGATGGAATGTCTGGGAAGGTTCTTCACGGTAACTCTGTATCCGATCCGTTTCCAATCACTCACGGTTTGAAACAAGGGTATGTGCTTGCTCTAACACTGTTTGCTTTGTATATGGCTGCCGTGATGTATGAATCATCTTCCAACAGCCCAGGCATAGAGATTAAGTTTCGCTTCGATGGTGGCCTTTTCAATCTGGCAAGACTTTGTTCATAGAGACACACCCAAGTTACCCGGGTGACAGACAAGCAGTATGCCGATGACATCGCATCTCTTGCTCCGACATCTGCAGAGGATCAACGATCGGTCAATCGCTTTAGCACTGCGTGTGATCACTTTGGTCTTACCATCAATGCTAAGAAAACTAAGGTACTTGCACAACCTGCCCCAGGATTACCTCTTCCTGAGTTCATTATATCCATCTTAGACTCATCACTGGAGCACTTTTCATATCTTGGTAGCATCTTGTCTAAACGGTGCACATGCGAACAGGATGTTGATAGAAGAATTGGGGCTGCCCATGCAGCATTTGGCCGCTTAATGCACAGAGTCTTCATGAATAAAGACCTAAAGATGCATACCAAACCCATGGTGTACAAAACTGTCGTCATCTCAACGCTACTGTATGGCTGTAGAACTTGGACACTCTATCGCCTTGATATCAGGATACTTGAGCTCTTCCATCAACAAAAGATGAGGTACATCTTCAACATTAAGTGGGAGGATTACGTTACCAACACTGCAGTTCTCGAGAAAGCGCATCTCAATAGCATTGAGGCAACCATCATCGCTCATCAACTGAGATGGTTAGGCCATGTTCACCGTATGCGTGATACCAGGCTTCCACGTCAATTCCTTTATGGTGAACTTTGCTCCGGCACTAGACCTCATGAGGCCCCTCTGAAGCGTTTTAAAGACCAGCTAAAACTCATCATGAAGACGACTGGTATACCCATCCACTCATGGGAAACATCTGCTGCGAACCGTGTACTGTGGCGGAACACTGCATCGAACGCTGTCAACTTATTTGAAGAAGCACGTCGCAGACATGGAGAGGCCAAACGACAAGCAAGGAAGCTTCGCCAATTACAACCCCGCCCTCCCCCGACCATTCAGTGCAATTTATGTGGGCGCATGTTTCATGCCAGGATTGGCCTGTTTAGTCATCAGAAACACATCCACAAGCTAGTTTGAAAAGCTCTATGCAGGAAGAAGTATGTGTACTCGGAATCGAGTTACAGCCGACGACGATTATACCCTATACCTATACGTATTATATCAGACAACATCTACCAACTACCCTAGGTATATAGAGAGTGTTTCAAAACTGAATGTTATATATCAATAGACAAAGCACCATTTTAATAAAATAGCGATTTTAGTGCCATCCTGGCGAAGAAAGAGTAAACTACTTATTTAAAAAAAACACAGCGTAAAAGAGGGATTTCTTTTTCAATTTAGAGTATTTATTTATTTACTAGCAGAAGTACCCGTTCTTCGAACGGTGTTCGGTGTTAACACCAGACATTATAATAATAATAATAATAATAATAATAATAATAATGTTATTGGTGTTACGTCCCTTTTAAGTACTGTTGCTTTTAGAGACGCACCAGACATTATCAATTGAGCTACTGTTGCAATGGTTAGCGGCTTGTCATCTCTATATATATAAGAATGAAAGTTTGTCTGTTTTTTCTGAATTTCTACGGAAATTTGCGTTATTTACGCGTTTCAGACTGTTTTATGACGGATGCGCGCGAAAATATTTTTTTTTGTCTGTCTGTCTGTGGACAAAGTTGTTGTTCCCTTATAACTTGAGAACGGCTGGGTGGATCAATGTAAAATTTGGTACAGATATCCTTCAGAGGCACCACACTAATCATTGATGTAACTCTTCTCTGTACCTCTCATAAAAGGGGGCCTACCCCCTTAAAATACTTGCTGAAATAGGCGTAGACGGGCGAGACAAAGCTCATTTTCAGCCCCTCAATGTGAGAAACAAAACTCGGGGGCCCCAAACCGCTTAAACTATTTCTTATCAATACATGTAATATTTTCTACCACTTTGCTATCACTTTGCTACCACTTTTCTAGTTTGCTACCACTTTTCTACCACTTTGCTACCACTTTTCTACTACTTTTCTGCCACTTTGCTACCACTTTTCTAGTTTGCTACCACTTTTCTACCACTTTGCTACCACTTTTCTACTACTTTTCTGCCACTTTTCTACCACTTTTCAACCACTTTTCTACCACTATGTTACCAATTGTCTACCACTTGTCTACCACTTTGCTACCACGTTTCTACCACTTTTCTATCACTTTTAACTGTACATATTAAATATAAAAGCCAGCGCTAAATAATTCTATTACCAGAACAGAGATAACCTTTGTAGTGTGCAAATCATACTAACAGGTTATTTACTACTATGGAACTTACTACAACTAACCGAGGTAAACAACGTGTACTCTATAAAGGCTACTCTTATAACTATAGACGACAAAATGTAAAAGGAATAATATTCTGGCGATGCTCAAAACAGAGGTCAACAAGATGTCGAGGCAATATGAAAAGTAGAAATGGTGTGGTTTTAAGTGTGAGTGATCATCAATGTAGTGCTCCAGACAAAACACTGATGGTGTTGGCAAAAAATCATCAGAATGCTAATAAGTTAGTACATGAGAAAGATGTTGCTACTCAAAATAGTGCATTGTTTGTTGAGCAACGTTTAACCCCTGTTGTAAAAGTTATGTTGTATCCATCTTCCATGCCTCAAGAGTCATCAACATCACAGACTATGCAAGAGGTAGTGTTGTTGTTGTTTTAAGGGGCTGAACTACAAAGTCATCTGCCTTGTTATGCAAGTGGATCGAAAAGGACTAGATAGTAATAGACAAAAGAGAGTTGTAGTTTGTATATAACTATTGTACAAGTAGGCCTACTTACATTAAATAAATAAAAATAGTGTATGGGTATTGTCTGTTTTTCTTAATTGCTATCCCTATGTCCCACTATTAATGCAATTGTTAACCATCAACAGTCTCTGACTATGTTCGCAAAGAGAGTGACCTTAAACAATACACTCTATCTATGGTTTGTGTACCGAGTACACAATAATACAGTGTGGTCAAGCCATGTTGAGGCAATAGTCATATCAGGTAAGGGATTCGAACCCTTGCTTTTCTTGTACAGAAAATTTGAACTTAAGTCAAACACCATAACCACTCGGTCAACCTGACAGTTACTAATTTAATTATTTTTGTGGACTTGAATGTTTATAAAACTTTTTCCAGTATACATTGACTAAACCACTTGTTTGTTTTGAAATATAGATTTTGTTTTGTTTGACCATAACATTGCAGTTATGAGTCTTGTGAACTGGGTGTTTAATATAGGGTTGAAGGCATTTTAAAATAATTTTAGAAAAGCTCTTAGGTATCGTGTCATGGGTTTTAGTAATGCATTACTGTTCGTTGACTAACAATTACCGTTACACAACATTATTTTGGTGAACTCTACATGTTGTTGTTTGAGTCGTCAGTCTTTTGACTGATTTGATGCAGATCTCCATGCCTCCCTGCCCTGAGCGAAACGTCTCATCTCTATTTAACTACCACACCCTACATTCAAGGCTATCTGTTTAACATATTATAACCTTGGATCCCCCCTACAAGCTCTTGGGTTCAATTCCTAGATTTAACACAAACTTTTAAAAGTGGTATGACAACTAAAACTAGTCTACTCAGTCTCGAGTGGTCCAAATAAGTAGAGAGGGTTTGATTCACACCTCAACCATAGAGCACCATGTTCTTTTATTTTAAATAATGATAGCCATTTGTTCAATTTCACATTTCACACATTGCAATTTGTCAATTTTCCATTTGCATTTTTTAAAATGACAGTTTGATGTTTTTCAATTTCATGATATGGAAACATGGATTTTTCCATTTTCATATTTACACATTTGTCAATTTCCCATTTGCATATATTTTCTTAAATGTCCGTTTAAGGTTTTTAAATTTTGTCTATATGGAAACATGGATTTTCCATTTTGCTGTTTACAAATTTTTTATATATTTATTTTGTGTGTATGTTGAAAAACGATATTTCCAAAACAAGATTTTTTATTTTTCATTTTATGATTTTGTAAATGATCTTAATGTGAGTGCTTGACCATGGCAATAATACAGTCTATCTATGTGTTAGCGGAACCATAGAGGCTTATTACTACTGCAAGTAAGAATGTTTTACAAAAAACCACTATCTACCACTGCATTTGAAAAAACAAAACGATTGAAAAAAATTTATTTTCCATTCATATATAAGTGCTAATTCTCCCTCTCCCCACCCTACCTCACCGTATTTTCTCTGGTCAAACAACCAATGCTACCCACACACACAAGCTTTCTATATATCTCTCTCTATATATATGTTTTCTCTTGTCCACGAGATAAAAATTATGGTTGCTGGATTGTATCCTGCACTGTTTATGCGACATACCTTTGCCAGTTCATAAAACCGTTAGGTATTTCTCTACACATAGCGATTTTACCACTGCTCTACCTACGCCTTTTGCTTGTTTGGCTTTCTTACAGTCTAGTATGTGATAGGAAGCATTAACTGTATGTCAAACCCAGTCCCGTTTGTATTTGTAATCTAAGTAATAATTTGAAAAGAGACAAGTGTAATCAGTTTTAAACATTATCTCTGCTTTTATTTGTTTGTTTATGTCATGCATATTAACCTAAAATCAAACCCTAGTCTACCTTAGTGAAAGGCTAACAGTTTAACCACTGCGTCACCATACCCTTTTTTCTTAGTTTGATTCGTTCTAGGCCTTAGAGCTATAAATCGAGTTAAGATCTCCAGTGAAAGAGGCACATGTGCTCACCACTATAGCACGTAATGTTTAGCTGATAACATTAGACAACCGAAAATGATTGTATTTCTGTTAGCCAAGCATTTCTGTCATTTACCTACTGTGTGAGCTCTGCCAGCAAGACAGTTTAGTTTAGAACAAGTGTGTGTGAGTGTGTGTATAGATTATTAGCCTCAGGTATTTAAAGCTTGTTGTGTGTAGCGACCATCTTGTCCCAGTAACCACTGAGCAAGTTTTAACAGTCAACCCATAATAACTGCATAGGATAGTTGTGTGTGGTTCATGTACTTGTGTGTGTGTGCATTAGCATCATGCACTAGCTTTACCTTACCCTCTATAGGTAGAGCGTTATCCCTTTCCCTTCTGAAATTACCATTGACCACATTCACCCACAAGTTTTACACTTAAACCATTGGCTTGTTTTTGATTAAGTTTGGTTCGGTTTGGTTGGGTTTGATTCAACTTGGTTCAGTTCAGTTCAATGTAGTCACCATTTTGGATTTTAGCTATCCTCTTTAACCAATAAATTAAAGATTGTCTACTCTTATTTCATGAATCGATAAATCAGATTTTGTATACACCGTTTGTCATTTATTATCCCATACCTACAACCTATACTCTCTCTGTACTGCAGTTTGATCTGAAAACAAGTTCCAATGATGAAATATTTGTCAGTCACCATACATGTAGCCTACAATAATTCTTTCACTACCTAGCTATGTTTCATCACTCACTGTAAACATTTCACATGTCCATATCCGATTATAAGTTTAAAAAATCTCAGGTCGATGACCTTGATGTATTGGGTATTTTTGGGTAAATTCATTAGCCATGGGAAAGGGTTGACCATTCTAAGTCCTATGACACCTCACATGTTGATATCCGATTATTAGTTTATAAAATCTCAGGTCAATGACCTTGCTGTTTTGAATTTTTGAGGTAAATTCATTGGTCATGGGAAAGGGTTAACCATTCGTAGTCCTATGACACCTCACTTGACCCTCTCTACTGATAAGTTTATAAAATGTTAGGTCAATGACCTTGCTGTTTTGGGTATTTTGGGAAAATTCGTTGGTCATGGAAAAGGGTTGACCATCCTGTGTCTTGTGACACCTCACTTGTCCCTCTCTGATTATTAGTTGCTAAAATCTTAGGTTAATGACCATGCTGTTTTTTTTTTTTTTTGTAAATTCATTGGTCGTGGGGAGGGGTTGGCCATTTTAAGTCCTCTGACACCTCACTTGACCCTCTGTGATTATTAGTTAGCGAGATATTAACGAAAGTGCAGTTAGGCCCTTTTGACAAAAAATGAATAATACATTCAAAAACAGGGCGTCACCCCAAGTCCAACGACCCCTCATACAAGTCCCTAGCTTTCTTAGTTCATAAGATATTAAAAAGCCGATGACCTATTAGTTTTTGGATCTTTGGTTAATTTGTAAAAAAAAACGTATCTATAAATCATTATTCAAAAAGCCCGCCCTCTTACAAAAAAAACAATTGCGCATTCGTAAAACAAAAAACAAAAATGATAAATCATAGCGGCATTCAGTTGTATGCATGCACTTTATGAGGAACGAGTTTAATTTCATATTGGCATACAAACTGCTACATGTTGCACATGGAAAGCGACTTTTACCTAAAAATTATTATTTCACCCCCTAGTAGGGGTAGATTTTATTTTTGAGTGGAAATAAGTTATCCATAGGAAAGGGGTTGTCTGCCGGAGTAATTTGACTACTTGTACATGTCTCTAGCCTTATTCCCACCACTGTCAAAACAGGTTGTGACTTGTTAGCTCTTATCGTGCACGTGCACATGTGTACACTTGTGTGTTAGGTCATATTACACATGAACTTGCATTTTCTCACGTATGAACCAAAACAGGATGTGACTTGTTTCACAAGGAGGACGGTAATAAGGTCATCTCACATGTGTTCACATGTATTTCGTCACTTTCCTTTCATATCGTTATCCCATTATAGTAGTGGGGGTTGGTGAACAACGTCAGTTCAACACACACAAATGTAGTTAGGCCCTTTAATATAATTTAAATAAAATCATGAGCCAGTCCGTAGGGATCAGGCCAAAGGGGCCGATCCAAAGGGATCAGTCCAAAGGGACAAGGACTCGTCCACAAGGACTCGTCAACAATGACCAGTCCACAGGGAACCACTCCCCCACCCTCTTCAAAAGCCATAAGTGGGCATGCTAATTCATAGTGGCTTTCCACCGAACATATGCACTTTATGTGGAACAACATTTCATTCCATATCGGTATTCAAACTCTCACATGTTGCAATTGGAAAGAGAGATTCTCTAAAAAATTACAATTTCACCCCCTAGTAGGGGTAGGTTTTATTTTTGGGGTGGAAATATGTTGTCCATAGGAAAGGGGGTATCAGCCCGAGTTCAATGACACCTCATTCGTCAAAATCCGACCACGGGTTCGGGAGTTATCGGGCTGCCGCCATCTTGTGTGGAGGGTGTGGAGGTGGAGGTCACAGAACCGGCCAAAACACACTACTGGTACCCTAGATTTTTTCGACACGACTTAAATGTGCGTTATGTCGTACAGAAGGTCTATTATATCTCCAAACAGAAGCATTATTTTCAAAAATTCCTGAATTGAAATACGGTAGTTTTTTTCTTTTTTTTCTTTTAGGAATTTGGGCCTTTGGAGTCTAAAAAACCTGAATTTTCATGCACCACAAGCCTTTATAAATTATTAAAGGGGTCCTCCTCTTGATGGAGACATGACACAACAGTGAAGGTCAGTTTTATTTGACGTGTATTGCGTTTCGTCTACGAGGTTTTCATTTTTTTTTTCACGTCCGGAAGTACACGTTGGGTAAATTTAGTTTCAGAGCATATTTTAACTAATCATTTTTCTTTGTCGAGAAACAGGTTCCAAGTCTCTAACCATTGCAACAGTAGCTCAATTGATAACGTCTGCTTATTAATACCGAAGACCGTTCGAAGAATGGGTACTTCTGCTAGTTCCTTCATAAGTTTATTCTAGGAATATCACACACACTGTTAATTTAAGGGCCTTATAATGTGGTTTTCGGAGACCCTTTATAGACTCGCGAATTTTGTGTCTCACATTGAGAAGTGCAACATATGCTTTGGTCGTCCTTCTAGGATAATTTTTATATTTCGCCTATTTTAGCATGTATTTTGAGAAGTTTTCCCCTATATCCACCCTTCTACTGTATGAAATGAACGGTGAAGAGTTTTATAAATGATTGGTGTATTGACTCATGTTTACCATACCTAATTTTACGATGCACCAACCATCCGAACATGAGTTATAGGCGTACATAAGGATACACAGAAAGACAGACAGACAGACAATACTATTGTCTACAACATATCACCCAGAAATCCAAATATGGGTATATCTACCACACAGTATCAAAGAAAATCATCCTTACGATGAACCCGTATGTCGACCAAAAAAAAAAAAAAAAAAAGATTAGTTGAAATGTGCTCTCAAACTAAATTCACCTGACGTGTACTTCCTGACATGAAATAGAATTGAAAGCCTTGTAGATGAAACGCAATACACGTCACATAAAAACTGACCCTCTACGTTGTGTTGGGTCCCCATACACAGGAAGACCTCTTTCATAAATTATAAAAGCTTGTGGTGCATGAAAATTCAGGTTCTTTAGTCTCAAATGGCCCAAATTCCTAAAAGCCGCAAAAAATGCTGATTCAATTCAGGAATTTTTGAAAATAATGTTGTTGTTTGGAGATATAATAAACCTTCTGCACTATATGTCGCACGTGAAAATTGCATGAAAAAATCCTAGGTTACCCCTTGACCCCCTTAATTGCATTGATGAATTATACAGTCTACGTTGGTTCCGTGATAACCTTATATTTGCAAACTTTCACAGAAATGTAATAAATGTAATAAATTTCTTCTTACTGAAATAGATGGAAAGTTGGATGCCACCCCTTGAGATAATGTTGTCATGGTTACCGATTTGCATTCCTTCATTAGTTTGTTAAATTAAACTTAATTAGTTTTCTGGGAATGTTTCAGAAACTGTTGGTTTTAGAGCCTTATAATGTAGTTTTCGAGGACCCTCGAGTTTTATTTCTGGCACCGAGGGGCTTTGTCTCGTCGTTGTACGCCATAATATAATACTACTAATAATAATATAACATAGGGATAGGAATATAATAGACCTGCCATACCACACGCGCAGATGTAAATCGCGTGAAAAAAATCTAGACTACCCCTTGACCCCCTTAAGCGCATTTTACGTATTGATGAAATTTACAGCTTAATTTGGTTCCATAATAACCATCTAACCGTTTGCAAACTTTCACACTAATGTAATTAATGGAATTGTATTGCGTCTTACAGCAATAGATGGATCTCTGAGAATCTGTTGCCATGGTTATCGGCTTGCATTCGTTCATAGTTTATTAAATTAAATTAGTTTTCTGGGAATATCTCAAAAACGGATGGACGTAGGACCTTAAAATGTGCTTTTAGGGCGCCCGAGTTTTGTCTCTCACATTGAGGGGCTGAAAATGAGCTTTGTCTCGTCCTTCTACTCCTATTTCAGCATGTATTTTAAGGGGGTATGCCCCCTTTTATGAGAGGTATAGAGAAGAGTTACATCAATGATTAGTGTCGTGCCTCTGATGGATATCTGTACCAAATTTTACGTTGATACACCCAGCCGTTCTCGAGTTATAAGGGAACAAAGTTGTCCACAGACAATCAAGCAAACAGACAGACCAAAACATTATTTTCGTGCGCATCTATCATAAAACAGTCTGAAACGTGTAAATAACTCAAATTTCCGTAGAAATTCAGAAAAAAACAGACAAATTTTATTTTTTATATATGTAGAGATATACTGCACCGCTCGATGTGACCGTGTTTTATTGCACAAATTTAGGTTTTACTCGCTAACCGTCGGAGATACACGAAAAGTGATAAGAACCTTTTGGATAGAAAATTAAATGCTAAAGCTCGTGTATACCATCAAAAGTTTGCTATTTCTTAGCGTTCTCTTTTTATTTGAAATGGAATATGAAATTTTGAAACCAAAGGGTGTAGTGACGTCACAAAAGTAGGTTTTACTCGCTAACCGTTGGAGATACACGAAAAGTGATAAGGACCTTTCGGATAGAAAATTAAATTTTGAAGCTCGTTTGTGCCATCAAAAGTTTGCTATTTCCTACCGTTCTCTTTTTATTTGATATGGAAATATGAAATTTTGAAACCAAAGGGTGTAGTGACGTCACTAAAATGGTCGCCATTTCTTAATAGTGCAAAATATCGAAATTAAAAGTATCCTATATGTAAACCTGGTATTTCAGTTACATCCATGAAACATTTCATTTAAATCGGACCAGTGGTTCTTGCGTTATTAGTTAACAGACAGACAGACCGAAAGACAGACACACACCATCTCATTTTTATATATTAGTATGATGTTCCATTACAATTAAGGTATTACTACAGGCTGTAAGTTCAAAGTATACATTGTGGGGGCGTGGTGGTGCAGCAGTCCAGCTGTTGGCCTCACCCACGCGTACCAGGTTCGATTCCCGGTCATTACATTTGAGATGTTCGAAGTGAAATGCCATGTCCTGTGGTTCAGATTCCACGTTAAAAGGAGGTGCCGTGGATCATGATCGCACGATTAACGGCCACGTTCCTTTCAAAATATACAATTAATTATATTTACATAAATTAACTTATATTCGCTATTGTTGGTATTCTGTGGCTAAGGTTTAGTTTCTTAATTCATCATCATCATCATCATCATCATCATCATCATCATCATCATCATCTTAAACAGCTCCAGTCAGCCGGGTGGTGTGAACGAGTCCTCTCCATTTCTTTCTATCCATGAATAGTTGGTCTTCATGAGTGGTCTTCCAATCCGGCCCTTTGTCTGCCAAATCACCCTTAATCTGGTCTATCCATTTCCTTTTAGGTCTTCCAACACATCTTCTTCCTTTGATGTTCAGATTGAAGTATGCCTTTGCCCTTTGTTCATCTTTCATCCTTTGGATATGTCCATACCATCTCAGACGAGATCTCTGTAAGGTCTCCATTACAGTGGTGTTAATACCTGCTTCTGCACGATTTATTTCATTTCTTACTTTATCCTTTCTTGTCCTCTGAAGCATGGTACGCACAAACTGTTATCTCTTTTAGAAAGGGTACATGTTTCAAGTGCGTAAGTCGTATGGGTATGTATTATGTTTTCAATAATATATGTTTACACCGTATAGGTGTAGGTACTTATCCCACAGTAGTATTCTGACTTGGTTGTAGAAGATTGCTGCATTATTTGTTCTGTTGGTTATCTCACATTTACTGCTATTGTCCAAACTGAAAGTGCTGCCAAGATATTTGAATTGGTCAACATTTTGAAGTTGATGGTTGTTCAGGTAGATGTTTGTAGTAGTACACCCTGATCCTTTTGCCATAGCCACAGTCTTATTCTGACTAATTTTAAGCCTATATTCCTCAAACAACTTGTTCCAAATCTATAGATTTTCTTGCACCTCTTCTGCACTTTCACCCCAAATCATAACATCATCTGCGAATACCAGGGCTTTGGTATCATTTCCATGCGATTCTTCTTTAAGTTTCTTCAAGATGTCGTCCATTACAACAATGAACAGTAAGGGTGACAAAGAGCTGCCCCGTTGTACTCCTCTTCTTGTCGTGAACCAATTGCTCTCTCCATTGCCTATTCGTACGCAGGCCATTGTGTTATCATACAGTATTTTTATTTTGTTGACTAATGTTGCTGGTACATTCCGTCTTTCCAGGCATTCCCACATTTTTGACCTTACAATAATTGTCATAGGCTTTCTCGACATCTAGAAAGACCATAAAGAGGTCCTTACCTTTTTCTTGGTGTTTTTCAATAAGCATTCTTACAGCAAAGATTAAATCGGTAGTGCTTCGTCCAGGTCTGAAACCATGTTGTTCTTCTTCTAATAAGGTTTCTAGATATCTCCGTAACCTTTTCTCGATTATTTTTTCTAAAATCTTTAATCCGTGTGACAGAAGTGTGATTCCACGATAGTTTTCACACTTCTTTCTGTTTCCCTTTTTGAATAAGGGTATTATTACACCCTTAGACCAGTCCTCTGGGATCTTTTTGTCATTCCAAATGGCCTGTAACACCCTATATAACCACTGGGTCCCATAAATTCCGGCCGCTTTTATCATATCTGCATTCACTTCATCGTGTTCACTTGATTTTCCTTTAGCCATAGATTTCAGAGCATCTTCTACTTCAGACCATGTCAAAGGTGGTTCTAGCTGCTGTGCATCACCCAATTCAGCATGCACAGTTTCATCTCTAACGTCTATGTTCACGCCTTTGCCATTTAACAGTTGATCAAAATACTGTCCCATTTCTTCTCTGATTCCTTATTAGCTCACCATCTTCATTCTCTATTGTTTTCACGAATTCCTGATGCCCTCTCCTATTTTGGACTGTTTTATATAACAGCTTTTTATTGCCTTTATCATCTTATTCTAATTTCATGGTAAAATCATCCCATATTTTGTTCTTTTCTTTATTATACGTTTAACATGAAGTGTATGTTCTCTGTATTCTTGCGCCAGAGATTGTATTTTGTCCTCATCTCTATAGGCATCAACCTTCTGTTTTTCCATGTCCAGCAGTCTCTTAGCCTTGTTCCTCAGTTGTATAGCTAACTTGACTACATCATTCCACCATGCAGTTTCCTTATCCCGGACTTGACAGCTTGTCATACCACGTACTTCCCTGGCCTCTCTGACAATAACATTCTTGAAGTCCTCCCAATCATCAACACCACATTTGATTTCGCTGTTTGGAACTTTTCCTCGGATTCTTTGTTGATAATCATCTTGCTTTTCAGGTGTCTCCAGTTCCCATACCTTAATTTTTGATTTTTTCTCGACCTTTGTAGTGAATAATTCAATGCCTGATACCACCGCAATGGCTAGTCTATGATCACTGCCTAAACTTTCGCTAGGAATTACTTTGTCATCTATAACTCGTTTTCCCACCTCCTCAGTTGTTATAACAAAGTCAATCATTGTTTTATATATGCCATTCCAGTTGTACCTCGTTATTTTGTGGCTATCTCTCTTCTTAAACCATGTGTTTTGAATCTTTAGGTTTTTTCGGCAACATAAATCGATCAGTTCCTCTCCCTCTATGTTCCTGTTGCCGTATCCAAAAGGACCGACCACTGTTTCCACACCAATCCTATCACAGCCTGGCTGGGCATTCAAGTCACCCATTATCAGGATGTTCTCTTTATCCAGTTGGTTCTCTAGATGTTCTAAAAATCTCTGATTTACTTCGGATGTACATCCTGTTTGTGGAGCATAAACATGCAGAAGGGTTATTATTGTACCATTAGACGGTACAGTATTTCTAGTTTGATAATTCTGTCATTAATATACGTGGCATCTGCAATCTCTTCCACCCTCTTACTCAGGATAAAGCCAACTCCATTTAGTGACTCCTTCCATTTTTCACTCCAATATAGGGTGTACCCGTTTCTCAAAATTTTCTTTCCTGATCTCTTCCATTTTGTTAAGCCAAGCACATCGAGTTTTCTTCTTTCCATCAAATCTACAAGTTCTTCACCTTTTCCAGTTAATGACATTATGTTTAATGTCCCTATTCTCATCTTGGGTTTTCGATGTGAAATGCCATGTCCTGTGGTTCGGATTCCACGTAAAACGGAGGTCCCGTGGCTTATGATCGCGAGATTAACGGTCACGTTAAACTACAAGCTTCCTTCTCATCTTGGATATTTTCCTCTTTTTGGGTTTTTCCACATCCTGGCATTGTCTAGCATGGGGCTTAACGCAGTTTCTTAATTACGTTTTTTTAATTATGGTAGTACCTGTATTACAAGAGGGCATGTGCTGTCAATTAACTGATAACCTAAGCAACAAATATCGAATTAGAAACTAACGAGCTCCCTCTCCCATGTTGCTGGTAGAATTGAATCATTGCAGAAACATGTCGTACTCAATTGTCGTCACTGTCTTAATAGGGCCACTGAACTGTGCACTTGAGAGAATTGCCGTATTCCAAGTATTACTAATATTCGAAAACAACAAATGGGTTATGTATTAATTGAAAAATTCTAAATGAAATAAGAAATTTGGAAACGTCTGTGTAAAATTTAAATTAGTATTTTTATATGATTTAATTGTGTTATCATAGAAATCGTTGCTAAGGTACTACAGTAGTTGTGAAGTCGGGAGTAATATTAAATCTGAAGGAGGCTTATGGCTAGTGCGTTTGGGAATCGTTGCAGGGCCATGGCGTTGTTCATGAGAAAATTGCCTGTAAGTAGTGTCCTCACAAGGCTGAGTGCACATTGTCCCAGCCCTCAAGTCAGTTTATAAAATCCCTGATGGAGCCGGGAATCCATCCCGGGGCCTCCGAGTGAGAGGCAGACGCGATACACTAATACCATGAG
This sequence comes from Meconema thalassinum, assembly GCA_946902985.2. Lineage (NCBI taxonomy): Eukaryota > Metazoa > Arthropoda > Insecta > Orthoptera > Tettigoniidae > Meconema > Meconema thalassinum. The sequence goes on from OX336393.1 coordinate 113,759,062, forward strand.
GCCGGCTAAAGCATACATTACACGTACAATATTTGGACGAAATCCATTCGTTAGTATGGAAGTTGCGTACTGTAAAATATTAAACCTATCAGCATGCATAGAATCCTATTGGCACTACTGTCATGTATGCGTTGCTGGAAATTAATCAGAAGTATATATTCTATATTATGTACAAAGTTTAGTTCAGTCAGTTAGTTAGTTATTAGAGTTTTGGTTGGTTGGTTCTTAAGTTTAGGGGCTGCGACAACGCGGTCATGTAGCCCCGTGTACTTTGGGTGTGTGTAGTATCTGTCTTGGAGGCTGGATTTAGACAGCTCCTTAACCCGGTCCATGAGCCAATTATAATTGGCTACATGGATAATTCTTGCCAGGCGCGTCCACGTCGCGGGGGTGGGCAACGGTACTGTAATATACCATGGAACTACAGTACCGGCTAAGTTCTGGTGAGGACCCAGTTCTATGGGGTATAACATAGGCCCCGTGCACAGGGTTACGTGCGAAGACCTCAACGGAATCTGCAGCGGAGAAGATGGACTTCGGAACGGTGGAGATTGCGGAAGAGGCAACCCAGTACTCAGGGAATAGTATGAGTACAGCATCAATCGGCAGCGTCTGTTTCCCAGGTTAGGGGCGGCTGCAAGGGCGTCTGTTTCCCATGTTAGGGGTGGCCTGTATAATAGCTGGCAGTAGCTTCATAAAATGCCTTTGGGAGTGGCGACCCTATCGTAATAATAGCCTAAAATGGAAATGGCACTTCAAATGATTCGGAGAAGGTTAGGGCGTACCCTGCAGGCGACGCGCAGTTCTTTTGGTACTGGGGGAACTGTGAGAAGTGGGCGACCAGTAACCGCGATGAAAGTGGGAATCATGAATGTCATGACACTGACAGGCAAGGTGGAGGAGGTGGTGGACTTCATGGAGAGGAAGAATGTTGGATTGATGGGGCTGAGTGAAGTGAAGTGGAAGGGTAAAGGAAGGAAGAAATTGAGGAAAGGATATACATTATACTGGAGTGGTGGCCAAGAGGCAAAAAATGGCGTGGGACTGATAACCTCGAAACAACTGGAGGAGTATGTTGAAGTGGTCGAGTGTGTGAGTGACAGAATAATGAAAATTAGAAGGAAGATGAAAAATGACGTGATGGACTTCATACAAGTGTATGCACCACAGACTGGAAACAGAGAAGAAGATATTGAAGTATTCCTGGAAGATGTAGAAAGAGTAATTTCAGATGTAGAAGTGGTGATCATGGGAGATATGAATGCACAAGTCGGAAACGAGAGACAAGGAAAGGAAGAAGTCATTGGACCATATGGATATGGGAAAAAGAACCGGGAAGGAGAGGAACTTGTAAACTTTTGTGAAAGGAATGGACTGATAGTGGGTAATTCATGGTTTCGGAAGAAAAACAGCAGGAAAATTACGAGATATGGTTGGGGCGATAGAAGAACAAAATCAGTAATTGACTACTTTCTGGTGGAAAGGACTAATCGCAGAAAGCTGATAGATGTGACAGCTTTACCAGGAGAAGCATTTGATGAGGACCATAGAGCTGTGGTGGCAAAATTTAGATGGGAAAAATTGGAAAACCTAAAGGAGATCAGAGAAAGTAAAATAAAAGTATGGAAATTGAAAGACAAAACTGTACAGAAGATTTTCAGGAGAGATTGAAGCAACAAATCCCAGTTACTGAAGTGGAAAACATAGAAGAGGAATGGTCCCACTTTAAAAAGGCATTTTGTTGGTGCAGCAGAGAGTGCTTGTGGTAGGACGTCAACAAGCGTGAAAGAGAAGGAGACACCGTGGTAGAATGAGGAAGTGAACAAAACAGTGAAAGAAAAGAAGTCTGCATGGAAAGAATGGAACCGAGATCAAACAGAAGAAAGCAAAAGGAAGTATCACGACAGCAAACGGAGGTGTAAGAAAGTGGTAGGAGATGAAAAGAAGAAAAGTTGGGAAGAATTTACACGAAGAATGGAAACAGATGTAAGTGGCAGTAAAAGGATGCTGTATGGGCTTCTAAGAAGTAAGAGGAAAGAGTTACCACAAATCTGGTGAAAAAGGAAGATGGAGAGTTGTTAACACACCCAGAAGAGATAAAGGGACGATGGAAGGAGTATTTCGATAAGCTATTGAATGTGAGCAATTGTACTGGTGAGATGGAAGTGACACAACCTGACGACTCTATAACAGAAGATGATATAACAATGCTGGAGGTGGAATTAGCAGTACAGAAAATGAAGATGGGAAAAGCAACAGGGGTGGATGAAATCATTGTAGAAATGATAAAGGCTGCTGGACCTGTTGGTATGCAATGGTTGTATCGACTGCTAAAGTGTGTGTGTGGAAACGGAAATGTGTACCAGAAGACTGGGAGAAAGGGCTAATAATACCAGTGTTTAAGAAGGGGGACAAGAAGGTGTGTGATAACTATAGAGGGATCACCCTCTTATCACAGATAGTAAAAATACTGGAAAGGATATTAGAAAGAAGAATGAGAAGAAAGGTGGAAGGAGAGTTGCAGGAGTGGAAGATCCACAGTGGACCCAATCTTTAGCTTGAGGCAGGTGATAGAAAAGAACTGGGAATATGGAGAGGATTTGATCATGACTTTCATAGATCTAGAAAAGGCATATGATAGTGTCCCCAGAGAGAAGGTATGGGAAACCATGGTTAAGAAGAGACTGGGAAGAGAAATGTTGGAAATGGTGCAAGCAATGTACAACAACTGTGTTAGCAGGGTACTGACCCCGGTTGGAAAGACAGATTGGTTTAGGAACAAGACTGGACTAAGACAGGGGAGTGTGCTGTCACCTCTCTTGTTCATAATGGTGATGGATGAAATTGTAAAGGAAACAAAGGAAGCATATGGACATAAAGAAATGAAGATACTGTTATTTGCAGATGTTATTGTGGTCTGGGGAAGGAACACCGAAGAAGTGCAAAAACAACTAGATGCTCTGAACGAAAATATTCAGAAGTACGGCCTGAAAATCAGTATAGAGAAAAGCAAGACAATGGTGATGACAAGAGGGGAAAGACAAGGAAAGGGCGCTGTGAAAATTGGAAGTCAGAGATTGGAAATTGTGGACACGTTCAAATACCTAGGAAGTGAATTGATGCAAACTGATAGGTTGGACATGGAGATTGGCAGGAGGGTACAGCAGAGCAATGCATTCTATCAAAGTGTAAGAAAACTTGTTTGGGATAAGGAAGTACCAAGGAAAAGCAAGGAGGTAATGTATAAAGTGTACTATGTTCCCATATTAACTTATGCAGCTGAGACTTGGACCCTGACAAGCAGGCAAGAGAGTAGAATCCAAGCCAGTGAAATGAAATTCCTAAGAAGTATGATAGGAAAGACAAGGAAAGACAGAGTGAGGAATGAAGATGTTAGGAAGGAAGTTGGGATGGGAAAACTAAATGAGAGAATTGAGAAGAATAAACTAAGGTGGTTTGGACATGTAAAGAGGATGGAGGAAAATAGAATACCAAGACAGATGCTGGAGGCGAAGTGCAAGGGGAAGAGAGCAAGAGGAAGACCTAGAACAAGGTGGATTGATTCAGTGAAGAACAGCATAATAAAAAGAAATCTGGACTGGGACAAGATCGAGGAAGAAGAATGGTGGAAGGAAAGAGGAAAGTGGAGAAGTGCCATAAATACTCCGACCCGGCAGGAGCTGGATAAGGGGAAATGATGATGATGATGATGATGATGATGAGTATCTGTCTGATAACCGGTGTTAATTGTGATGACATATTAGTGTGTGTTATCTGTTTTTTTAATTTAAGTACTGCAACTTAGAATTTTTCAAATAGTTCCTACTTTTGCCGCCAAGCGCCACCGTCAACGACTAGTAGGCCAAGTTCAGAACTTAGCTACTAGACGCCACCGAAGTCGGCTCTTGGCAACGAACGTAGAAACCTAAGAGCGTTGTTTACATTCTTAACCTATCCAATTTAGCTTCACACAGGTGCAATTAGTGGAAGGTTCTTTAACATGCCATAAATCTATGACATGGGACCGCCGGCTTTACTTCCCCTCCGAAGGAAGGCATACTGAGGGATTTTTAATGCTCTTAAAAAATCCGACGGCTTCGGCCGGATTTGAAAGTGACGTTACTGCACTGGGAATAGTATGGGCAAGGGGGTTTGAGGACGCCGCTGCAGTCGTAAACGATACCCGAAATTCAGGGTCATTCATATCACGGTAGCGTCGTGGTATGAAAGTCTATCAAAATAACTTAAAGCACATTTACTAAGCATTTTTTTTTTTTCAAATGCCCTTTCTATTGAATATATTTTATTACCTTTTGAGTTTTGGCATACACTTTCAATTAATATGCATATAGCCTACTCTTATTTATATATATATATATATATATATATATATATATATATATATATATATATATTTAGAATTTGGCCAATTATAGACCGCTTTGAACCTAAGACTACGGTACATTGTTTCGTTTTTTCTTTTCTTCCCAAAACTTCTTCATACGTTGGCTGATGGCCTGCCTCTGTTCCGCTGATAACACTCTCCGTGGTTGATGTGGAACTTGCAGAATCGAAAAATCTGCAGTAGTGATCAGTCGCCGGAATTCCACCCTATTAGAAATGATGTTGTTTGTGATCTTCAGTTTTTGCAGATCACACCATATCTCTTCCAGCCATCTAGTGGTGTTTTTTAATTTGGAGATGTAATCAAAAATTTTCTTAGTTAGCCTGCTGCTATCCATTCTATGAAGGTGACCATAAAATTGTAGTCTCCGTCTTTTAATTGAGTCTGTAATTTTTTCTACATTTCGGTAAAGGTCTTCATTTTTTCTCTTCATCCAAATATCTTTATTCTTTTGGGGACCCAAAATTTTCCTAAGTATTTTCCTTTCTTTCTTTCTTTTCCAGTTCCTCTTGTTCATCTCTTTTGTTCAACGTTAAACATTCTGATCCGTATAATACCTCTGGTTTAATTACAGTTGTGTAGTGCCTGATTTTTGCCTGGAATGAAATTGATCGTTTGTTGTATCTATGTTGGGTGAGTTTATAGGCATTTTCCATCTTTCTGAATCTCTTATTACTACAAAAAAAAAGTAGCTTTTCCCTCCCAAATCTTGGTTGCTCATTTCCAGTACCGTACCGTAATAAAACTTGACCTTCTCAATATCTTGGTATTTATTAAAAATTTACAACACAAAACAACCAAAACGTTTTATCCAATATTTTACTTTAGTTTAAGAAAATAAACACACTTATAGACAAGGTTACAGTGTCAAAACAACATATAAATACCCAAAAATACCGGGACGTCCATTTTCCTTTTTTTTTTTTTAGTTTTGAAGGATCAATATTGTTCCTGATTTCAGTTTAAAGCATCATACCTGTGTTTCAGTTCTTGTTTGTTTGTCCAACACTTCAACAACACATCAAAAAGTGTTGTACAAAGCTCAAAAACTGAAAATACCCTAATTTTGGGTATTTAAATGACCACTGGGTAAATACCCAATTTATATTTACCTTCCCACTGGGTATTCACCCGACCCACATCACTAACAATGAAATGAAAATCCACAGCCTGCTTCCAGTCTCCGACCGGGTCAGGAATGGAATGAATGAAGCCCCCATCTAGCGGCGAGGATATGAACTGTGCCGGTTGCCGAGGCCTGACGCACTCCTCTGGGGCAATGATTAAATGAATGACAGATGGAATGAAATGATAGTGGAGAGTGTTGCTGGAATGAAATGTTGACAGGGAAAACCGGAGTACCCGGAGAAAAACCTGTCTGTCTCCGTTTTGTCCAGCACAGATCTCACATGGAGTGACCGGGATTTGAACCACGGACCCAGCGGTGAGAGGCCGGCGTGCTGCCGCCTAAGCCACGGAGGCTGGGATTGGTGGATAATCTCCAATAAAAAATAACTAACTAACAATAATATACAAAAATTACGGACAAACAAAAATTCAGAATTCAAAAAACAACTACCGGTAAGTCTTTGAGTAAACTTATGCTTGGAAATTTAGATTGCTAACCCTAACCTACTCTCACTTATAAAGTGGATGACGAGGTCAGCAGCCACCACATCATCGGCTAATAAAAGTTTGTTTTCAATAGTTCTCAATTATTGACACTGTGGTACATTGAGTGGTTTAAGTTATTGAGCACATTGTAGGGAAGAAACCGAAAGGGAGTGTCTGAGTAGTGATACTACTACCGTTGATGTAGACATCTACAAGAGTGAAAATGAAAGCTATTATTAATCGGTAAACACGAATGTGTCCAATTAGATTGGGCGGGGAATTGCAATTAATTGCCTAGTGCTGAAATAAATAACATGAACTATTGTTTATGAAGAACAGTTATGTACGGACAGGGCAAATTGGAGACGGCTCATACAGTATACTGTATTACCTCACCCGGCTAGCTGGAGCGAAGAAACGATGATGATGATGATTATGATGATGATGATTTCGAATCTTAATAAAACACTTCTTACATAAATGGGGGGATAAATTGGATGACCAGTTTCGTTTGTTATTTACTTGGTGAGCTTTTATACTGAGATTGAACGCTTTAAAAGAACACTTAAATATTGCCAATGTGGTTTTGTAGACAGCTGATTTGCGGCTGTTGTACTGGTGTCACCGCGGAGGCCCAAGTTTGGTTCTCGGCGCTGTCAACAAATTTAATTCTGGTTTGAGGACTGGAATGGAGTACACTCAGCCTCATTAGGAACTGAGAAGATGCCCACCTCTGCCATCCTGGAAGTGGTTTACCATGGTTTCCCATTTCTACTCCAGTTCCTACATTAAGGCCGCGGCCGCCTCCTTTCCAATCGTCATCTGAATTATAAATACACACACTAATTCATCCATTGCAGTAAAACAGGTTATCAGACAATTTTCACACACACCCAAGTAAACGGGACTACAAGACCATGATGTCGCTAAGTCCCTAAATTAAACAACAACAACAACTACACATCCCACTGTGGATGTGAAAATTGAAACCCAGAATCGGTAAGATACAAGAAACTCTAGCCAACTCTCTCTGACGAAATTATTTTAGAAAATAGAAACTCAATAGGACACGCATCTTGTATGCGATTCTCTTGATGCACAGGGGCGTGGTGGCTCCGCGGTCTAGCTGTATGCCTCTCACCAAGGCGGTCCGGTTTCGATTCCCGGTCAATGCATGTGAGATTTTCGAAGTGAAATGCCATGTCCTGTGGTTCGGATTCCACGTAAAAAGGAGGTCCCGTGGCTCATGATCTACAGATTAACGGTCACGTTAAACTCCAAGCTTCCTTCCTTCCTTCCTTCCTTCCTTCCTTCCTTCCTTCCTTCCTTCCTTCCTTCCTTCCTTCTCTTGATGCACAAATAGAAGGTGACAACAATGATGTTGAAGTCCTGATGTTGCTCCCAGTGATTTGCATATTTTCTTGCAGCTCAAGAAATTCTTATCCTCCGGTCAGCATTTTCAAACTGACGAAGAGCTTAAGACGGCAGTCACACACTGTTTCCATTCGGTAGCAGACTTCTACGGCACAGGCGTACGATATAACCACTGTCACAATTCTAGTGGTGATAATGTCGAAACATTGCTGTATCTGCTGTCAGTGACTTTTTCATGTAACTTTGGTTTCTATGAATTTTCAAAAAATAAGAAAATTGCACAAGGTGATGTCGACACTCGAAAAGGTGCCGTGTGCAACAGACAAGTGTGTAGGTTCCCCTGTGTTCAAGAAACACAGGTCCTGCCACTGGATCAGTCTCTCAAATTCTCTCCCCCTACCGCTGGTGTAGCGGAGCATCAATTCGTGTTTAAAAATCCCTCAGTATGCCCTTTTTTCGGAGGGGAAGTAAAGCCGGCGGTCTCATGTCATAGATGTATGGCATGATAAAGAACCTTCCACTAATTACACCTGTGTGTAGCTAACTTATTGGTTATCTTTGACTAACGCTCTTAGGTTCCAACGTTGGTTGGTTCCTCAGTTTAGGTGCTGCTACAACGCGGTCATGTAGCCCCGTTGACTTTGGGTGTGTGTAGAATCTGTATGATAACCTGTGTTAATTGTGATGACTGTATCAGTGTGTGTTATCTGTTTTCAATTCAGGTGAGAACTTCAGACATTGAATTTTTTCAAGTAGTTCCTACTTTTGCCACCAAACGCTACTGTCAACGACTACTAGATCAGAATTTGATTACCAGATGCCACCGCAGTCGACTCCTGCCGACGAACGTCGGAACCTAAGAGCGTTTGTCGAATGTTTAACCTATATACAGGGTGTATCTTAATTATACCGACAAAAAAATCAGGGACGCTCTGCGTGTTACGTAAAAGACGATGCCGCAATCGGATTGGCGGAGAAAATTTTTCCCTCCGAGAAAATGAGGTTACTTTGTTACTTCCGGGCGCGCGATTCAAATCTACGAACTCGCCGTATTTGCTGAGCCAGGCAGCAAGCCGCTGGCCACTGCTGTGCTGCAGGAAAGGGAAGGGAGTGTGATTGAAGGAGACAGAGATATGCTGGCGGGCATGCGGCAAGCCGAGGCGATCGAGGAAACTTGCGCATGCCCGCCAGCATGTCTCTGTCACCTTCTATCACACTCCCTTCCCTTGCTTGAAGCGCAGCGGTGGCCAGCGGCTTGCTCTGTAGCTCAGCAAATACGGCGAGTTCGTAGATTTGAATCGCGCGCCCGGAAGTAACTAAGTAACCTCATTTTCTAGAAGGGAAAATTTTTCTCCACCAATCCGATTGCGGCATCGTCTTTTACATAACACGCAGAGCGTCCCTGATTTTTTGTCGGTATAATTAAGATACACCCTGTACAATTTAGCTGCGCACAGGTGTAATTAGTGGAAGGTTCTTTAACATGCCATAAATCTATGACATGGGACCGCCGGCTTTACTTCCCCTCCGAAGGAAGGCATACTGAGGGATATTTTAATGCTCTTAAACAATCCGACGACTTCGGCCGGGTTTGAACCCGCGATCTTGGGCATAGAAGCTCAGCATGCTACCAACTACTGCGGTGGCATCTAGTAACAAAGTTCAGAAGTAGTTGGTCGTTGGGTATCACGATCCGCTCTCCCCATTGAGATGGAAACTCCCCTTCAAATACGATTGAAGAGGACCAACAGTTGTTTTATACCTCTATTCGCACAGATGTTTTAACATTTGATTTTGTATGTTATCCGGACCAGGAGCCGTATCCTTGCACAGTGCAAGCGCACTGCGCAGTTCCCATTCAGAGAATGGTACATTGTAGGTCTCCGAAGCAGCAGTGGCAAAGGACAAGGGGTGAGCCTCTGCCTCCCGGTTCAGTCAGAAATGTAGGATCGTAACTCCCAGAGCATGATACATCGGAGAAGTGCGATCCAATAGTGTTGGCAATGGCGAGATGGTCCGTGATGATGTCTCCGTTGATGGAGGCTCCGGGTATGTCGGGAGCCCAGAGATCCAACGAAGCTTAGTCCACACTTGAGATGAAGGAGTATGTGCCGTTATAGACGACACATACTTTTCCCACGTCGTTTTCTTACTCTCCCGAATCAGATATCGGGCTCTAGCACGCATTCTTTTGAATGTGATAAGGTTGGCCATGGTGGTTTGCATCCGATAGCATTTGAAAGCACGTCGACGATCCTTAATGGCTGCTGCAATCTCGGCTGTCCACCAAGGGACAATCTTCCGGTGGAGTTGCCGGATGAGGAAGAAATTGTTTCCTCTGCAACAGCCAAAATACCATTCGTTATATGATTGGCACGATCATCGACACTCTCAAAGGTATCTTCGGCAGAAACCGCACGTGTTGTGAACGTTGGCCAATCAGTCCGACGGATAATCGGGAAATTGTCACTATTACAAAGGTTGCCGTGTACACCCAACTGTAGCAGGGAAACCAGCGCACGACTGCACAAGGCGATGTGGACACTTGAAAAAGTTCCGTGTGCATTATAGAAGTTCGTAGGTTCCCCTGTGTTCCATAGACACAGGTTAAGTGCCTGATTAGTCTCTCAAATCTCTCCCTCTGCCGCTAGATAGTGTTGTGGTCGTTAACATCTCCCAGAAGGAGAAATGGTGGGGAAAGCTGAGTGACAAGATATACCAGCTGGTTGTAATCCAGTTGAGAACCAGGTGGAATGTACACGTTACATACCGGTACTGGCAACTAAGTACGAACTGCAACTGCTTCTAGCTGAGTACGTGGCGGCACCTCTTCACTAAAGGGGCTAGAGTGGATGAGAGTGCAGACGCCACCGGCGGATACAGCACCGTCCACCCGGTCTTTAGAGAAGAGTTTGAAGTGACGCATTGTTGTCTCATGTCCAGGACGAAACCTGGATTCCTGAAGACATACAATGATTACCGAAAGCGAAGATATAAGTTAACGTAACTCACGGAGATGACCAGGATAGCTATTATAGTTCCATTGTAAAGGTGCCATAGTGTGGACTTAAGTAGAAGTTGGTCTTCTACTTACGCTTGACCGTTTGCCACCCTTCCCCATCTCTAGGTGGAGATGATGGGGGAGGAGGCCACACTTTAATCTCCACATCGCGGTCTGAAGACGAAGAATATGGAAGGGGTGCTCTCTTAGGAGGCGTGCGTTTGTCGTCGGACCTACTCATTCTCGCTCTTGGGGAAGGGCGAGATCGGTGATGAGGGACCTTCTCCCGGTCCGAATACTGGGTGTCCGTCCTCGACACGTTCCGAACGTTCTTTTTTCTCGACCGGCGCTGACGCCTATTGGGGGAAGTAGGTGGCCCTTCCCTTTTGACGCCAGATCCTTACTAAACATGGCTGCTCGCTGGCAGCGCTCCACTGATGGTAGTGGGAGCGGGATGGCTGCGTCGTTTCTCTCTTCTCCGCCGGTGACATTTTCTTCCTATAGAGGATATCCTCCACGCTAATGGATTTGGCCTCTGCCGGCTTCGCTCTCTTGATGGTCGTGGGAGCGGAAGGGCCAGAAGAGCAGTAGCCACCCATCAGCACGAAGGCGAGAGAGACGGCGGCGCACCTTCTCTCTCTTCTTCACTATCATTTCCACATCAGTTGCGCTGGATGAAGTTCCAGCCCAGGTCGGCGAAGTCGTATTTCCCCCTTTGAACTTGGCCGACCTTTACGGAGAAGAAGAGAACTTCTCCGATGACGCTGGTTGAGATGGTATAATACCAGTGGCCGAAGGAGGTTGTGAGGCCTTCTTCGGGCAAATAGGGCCCGCTTGTGCAGCGAAGGAAGATTTTTAAACTGATGTGAAAGTGGATTGGTTGGTTGTTTCTTAAGTTTAGGGGCTGCGACAACGTGGTCATGTAGCCCCGTGTACTTTGGGTGTGTGTAGAATCTGTCTGATAACCGGTGTTAATTGTGATGACTGTATTAGTGTGTGTTATCTGTTTTCTAATTCAAGTAAGGACTGCAGACTTTTGATTTTTTCAAATAGTTCCTACTTTTGCTGCCAAACGCCACCGTCAACGACTACTAGTTCAGAACTTATCTACCAGACGCCACCGCAGTCTGCTCTTGGCAATGAACGTAGGAACCTAAGAGCGTTGTTTACATTCTTAACCTATACAATTTAGCTTGACACAGGTGTAATTAGTGGAAGGATCTTTAACAAGCCATAAATCTATGACATGGGACCGCCGGCTTTACTTCCCCTCCGAAGGAAGGCATACTGAGGGATTTTTAACGCTCTTAAAAAATCCGACGGCTTAGGCCGGATTTGAAAGTGACGTTACTGCACTGGGAATAGTATCGGCAAGGGGGTTTGAGGACGCCGCTGCAGTCGTAAACGATACCCTAAATTCAGGGTCATTCATATCACGGTAGCGTCGTGGTATGAAAGTCTATCAAGAGTCCTGATCTCCTGGATTATGGCTTCCTTGGCGAGTCTAGGACACTGTTTGGACCGTGGAGAGTGGCTTCCTAGGCAGTTGGGAATCGGGGGGGAGGCGTACACCTCTCACCCTCATGTGTCCCCTTGCCACACTCTCTACACACGGCCTTGCCAGTGAACCTGGCGAAAGATGCCCGAATCTCTTGTCACTTATAGCAGCGCATAGGTGGAGGTATGTAAGGTTGCACAACACAATGGTATGATGTGACATTCACCTGTAATGGTACGATATCACCCTCAAAATGGAGAATGAAATCGCTGGTGTCAACGCTATCCTACCCAGAAGTTGTCTGATAACCTGTGTCTGTGATATCTGTAGGCTTACTAGTGTGTGTACTTTTATACGAGGAAGGATTTGGGTAAGAAGCTGTTGTTGATGTTGTTTCATTTGAGATGCATGGACTTCATGGTCATTTAGCCTTGTGTACTTGGGTGAGGATTGAATTTTGTCTAACAACCTGTGTTATTGTGATGGCTGTATTAGTGTGTGTGTGTGTGTGTGTGTGTGTGTATATAATCCAGGGGAGGATTCAATCATCAACGTATAATATCCGTATAGGACGTCGTACAGGGAGCCAGAAAATGCTCTCCGCAGTGCCTACACGAGTCTCCGAGAGCTAGCATCGGTAGTTACGTTGGCAGCACTACCGTCGCTTGTATCAAAACAAACAAACAGTAAACTTTGTACTCACCTCAACCATTCATAACTGTTGCTGGAAGTGCTGATGACACAAACGCTCGCTTATTGCAATACACACTGACAATTTCGACAGCCTACAACTCACACCTGTGGGATTCACCCTGTCAAGGACACCGTTCTGCAAACTAAACTGCTGATGCTATCTCTGGCAGAAGCCGGCAGTCACTGCGGAGAACATTTCCTGGCGCCCTGTATTTCAACAAGGTACTAGAACCAACATTCAATTAAACCCCTTGCACTTAGTGGAAAGTATGTTTGCCTGGGTGGTTATCTTGTCGGATTACTGACCCCCAAGCTTGCAGGTTCGCTCCTGGCCGTTGTAAGTGATTTTTTTAAAGGTGTCAAACATCACGACGCGAATGTCATACGATGTTGGCATGTTAAAGAACCCATTTGAAACAGTAGGCCGTGTTCATAATGGCATAATTGATCTCAGAATTTTCCCCCAACATAAATTCCCTCATTTCTCTACTAGAAAGCGCTATAGTGCCAAGGAGCTTAGATATCTAACCTCCTTGACTTTCATAGTGCTTCAAGGAACAACAAAATTCGACATGCAAGCTGCCCTCTGGGCGCAAATAACAAAGCTTGCACCCGGCACCCGACGCCATACGATAGACTATTATGTTATAGTAGAAAGTATGCCATACGTTCTTTACTGAACATCTTGTTTAAAATGAAATAGGCTAAAATAAGCAAAAACAAAAAAAATCAGAATTCAGTTAGTTATTGTTGCTTTAAGGGGCGGAACTACGAGGTCATCTAGATTCAAAAAAGAACAAAGTTGGTTGGTTTCTCAGTTTAGGGTCTGCGACAACGCGGACATTAACCCCGTGTACTTTAGTGTGTGTAACCGGTGTTAATTGTGATGGCTGTAGTAGTGTGTTATCTGTAATTCAGGTAAGGACTGCAGTCAATCAATTTCAAGTAGTCCCTACTTTTGCTACCAAATCCTACCGTCAACGACACCTACTACACTACATACCACCGCGCCTGGTGGAGAACGTTGGAACTTAGAGAGCGTTAATAAATTCTAACCTACAAATTTTGGTTCACACAATTGTTGTTAGTGGAAGGTTCTTTTACATGCCATACATCTATGACATGTGTCCGCCAGCTTGACTTCCCCTCTGAAGGAAGGCATACTGAGGGATTTTATCGCTCTTAGGAGAAATCCGACGACTTCGGCCGGGTTTGAACCCGCAATCTTGGCCATAGAAACTCAGCGTGCTACCAACTACGCCACCGAAGCAGCCTAAAGAACAAAGTCTTTGAGTCAATGATCACTTGTAAATTTAGATTGCTGGCCCTAACCCACTCTCACTTATAAAGCGGATGACGAGATCAGCAGCCACCACTTCGGTTGTTTTTTTTTGTTGTTGTTTTAAAGGGCGGAACTATGAGGTCATCTGGCACCACGTCTTCGGTTAATACCTAGGTATAAGTATGAGTGCCATCAGCAAACCAATGGCTCTTCGTAAATCAGCAAGATCCTCACACTCGGTTAATGATCAAATTCTTAGCCTACACAAACTGAAGGACTCCCTTTGTGTCCGGAAAGAGCTCCGCCATTCGCGAGTAGTTCCCTTAATCGCACTCAGTTTACTGGTCATTGGATCAGCTAGCCACTCACTCTCCCAAAATGTCGGCGTAAGAGAGTGAATATCTCAAGCGGTTACCTCCATTGGTCGAGGTGGTAGTGATACCGCCTGTTTTGCAGCCTGATCTGCTAACTCATTTCCCGCAATTCCCATGTGGCTTGGAAGCCACAGAAAGATGATTCGAGTGTCAGTGCAGCACAACCCAGCTAGTAGGTCGTGGATTCGCTGCATTAGGGGGGTCTTGCGGGAATCATGTAGAAATTGACTGCAACGAATACAAAGAGTCGGTACACACGAGAAAGTGGATTCGTGCATCCCGCAGTGCAAACTGCAGAGCTTCATAGATGGCAACAAGCTCCGCAGTAAACACTCGACATGCTTCAGGCAAGGAGATAGGTAATTTCTCCTCCCCATTCTCTTCACATGACCCCACCATCTGAGTCGGCTCATAATTCTTCTTATTATTTTTGTTATTATTGTGAGACGTTTAAGTTAAGGGGAGACAGGATAAAATGTGTATTACCTTTATCGAGTTGTAGGCATTACCAAGTAGGAATTGATGAACATATTTGATACTGCAGGGCATGATAGGAAATATTGCGTGAGGTGAGATGTTCCTCACGGAATGACAGATAGCGTATGGACAAGTTTAATATTGTGATTAAAAAGACATTTGTGCAGAGAAGAAATATAGTGAGGTTGTATTTGCGTAAATACTGTAGTTTGAAGGATCAGCTGATCGACACAGATGATCGATTACAAGCCACATCGCATAAAATAATAATATTAAAACCGTTTAGAGAGCTTGCCACGGTGGGTGAGTGGATATCGTGTCGGTCTACTAACCCCAAGATTTCAGGTTCGCTCCTGGCCGTGGTAAGTGATTTTTGAAAGGCGGCAAAAATACGATACCCATGTCATACGATGTTGGCATGTCAAAGAACGGATTTGAATTCAGTAGGCCTATTTCATAATGGTAAAATTAATCCCGGGAGTTTCCGCCAACACAAAGTTCCTCATTTCTCTACTAGAAAGCGCTATAGTGTTCAAGGAGATTAGATATCTAACATCTAACCTCCTTGACTTTCATAGTCAAGGAACAACGAAATTCGACATGCAAGCTACCCTCTGGGTGTCATATAGCAAAGCTTGCACCAGGCACCCGAGGCCATACGATATTATTATTATTATTATTATTATTATTATTATTATTATTATACCGTTTAGAGAATGATTTAAGGAATTATGAAATTGAATCGGTCATTGTTAGAAGGCACTAAGTAATTTTTGTAAGAACTGAGATAATTGACAAAAACTGTTTCTCTCACTTAATTGTAAAGCAAAGTTGCTGTCACGTGTAAGTACTGTTCTAGAGAGGTCTATTTGAATGGATTTATCCTTTTAAAAAGGGAGAAAATAGAAAAAGAAATGTATGACTTAGTTCCCTTTAACAATGAATCAGATCTTTAAAAAGTAGTTAGTTCACTTTTATGACAAATATACAGATTTATAGACACCCGTATAGCATATTACTATATGTTCAATGCTAGCAACACAGTAGTGGGGAAATAGCAGCAAAAAAGTCTGGAACTAAGTCAATGACTTGGTTCTATTTAACACTGAACGTTAAATTCAGCTAGTAGTGATACAGCATAGTGAACGGGCAGACTTAGTTCCTTATGCGTTGACATTCATACTATACGTATCCATGGACATCTCTATTTCGACAAGAATTGACTTAGTGCCTTCTAACAATGACCGATTCAATTATTACCTGGCGTGCACAGGGTCGAATTAGGATTAAATAGGAATTTTAGCAAGAGTTTTGTCATTGCTGTTTTTATTCAATCAATAAATGGCATCGAATAATAATAATATCGTATGACCTCGGGTCGGGTTCAAGCTTCTTTTGACGCCCAGAGGGCAGCTTGCTTGTCAACGTTTGACGTTCCTTGGAGCGCTATGAAAGTCAAGGAGGTTAGATATCTAAGCTCCTTGACACTATAGCGCTTTCTAGTAGAGAAAGGAGAAACTTTGTGATTGGCGAAAAATTCCGAGATTAATTTTGCCGTTATGAACACGGCCTACTGAATTCAAATGGGTTCTTTAACGTGCCAACAACGTATGACACGCGTGCCGTGGTATTTGTCGCCTTTCGAAATTCACTTACCACGGCCAGGAGCGAACCTGCAAGCTTGGGTTTGGTAGTCCAACACGATAACTCTTCACCCACCGTGGCATCGAGTGTTGGTTTTATAGAAACGTTGATACTTGTTGTATTTTTTTCTTGATAATAGTTTGATCCTACGTCTTATTTTGGTTGATTTGGAAGTTCATGCATTGTTGGAATTAGTTTTAAGAAAGTCCTTCTACCAACAATCCCGTATACCCCCGAGATTAAAGGAATCTAATTCATATAAAATATTCCAATATAAATTCTGATGCATAAACATTTTAAAAATAATATCTGCTCTGTTGCTTACGACGCACGGCGTCAATAGTCGGACCGTCGCACGTCGCGTCGCCGTTCCACCACTGGACGGGTACAGGAATTTTGTGTAAACAAGGTATAAGTCCCTCACATAATTTTGTAGAGAATAACAATGCATGTTGTGCGCAATTCGCACGATAATTTTAGGATATTATGATTTATATGGCCATTGGCTGCATATATTATTTAACCAGGTGTCTATGAAATGTATTTTGCATACTTTCAGTTCGATCGCCATGCTCATTAACTTAAGTCGCGCAACATAAATGCAAAATTTGGATTCTGGCACTGACAGCTGCCAGAAATTATCTCATATTTCTTCCACACTTCCTCCAGGCAAATCTCGGGATTGTGCCTTTTTTGGGGGGCACTTACCTCAATCCAGTAATTTTAGGAAAAGCCCCATCGTCTGAAATCATCATCATGAACAGGAATATACTGTGAATATGCTGAGCTTCTATGCCCAAGATAGCGGGTTCAAACCCGGCCGAAGCCGTCGGATTTTTTAAGAGCATTAAAAATCCCTCAGTATGCCTTCCTTCGGAAGGGAAGTAAAGCCGGCGGTCCCATGTCATAGATTTATGGCATGTTAAAGAACCTTCCACTAATTGCACCTGTGTGAAGCTAAATTGGATAGGTTAAGAATGTAAACAACGCTCTTAGGTTTCTACGTTCGTTGCCAAGAGCCGACTGCGGTGGCGTCTGGTAGCTAAGTTCTGAACTTGGCCTAGTAGTCGTCGACGGTGGCGCTTGGCGGCAAAAGTAGGAACTATTTGAAAAATTCTAAGTTTCAGTACTTAAATAAAAATAAAAGAACAGATAACACACACTATTACATTCATCACAATTAACACCGGTTATCAGACAGATTCTACACACACCCAAAGTACACGGGGCTACATGACCGCAGCCCCTAAACTTAAGAACCAACCAACCAATACTGTAAATATCACGCTGGAAGGTTTCAGCAATGAAAATGTTCTACAAAGGTAAAGGAGATGCCGAAAACCCAAATTCATATCGGGGCATTGCATTTGAAAGCAGCGTGTTCAAGACCTTTTCCTCGATACTGAATAAGAGACTTAAGAGAACGAACAGAACAACACACCCCAAATGAATAGTTCGCTTCCGATTTTTTTTTGGGCGATAAACATAACAAATTTGAATAACGTCCTTTGAGGTTGCTGCTACACCCATAATTCGTATAATGGCGGACACAACTGTCTTTACTACATAAGTCGTGATCTGAAATGTGGAGTTGGGGGGGGGGGGGGGGGGGGGAGAAAGCATCTATTACCACATCATTTCCTCAACTATTATTCATCATTGCAAAAGGTATGTCAGCTAATTTCAGTAGTTTGTAGAGGGTTCGCCACTCCTTTAATGTTACCCTCCAATCCTAGTGCCTAAACATTGCAGCTACACATGCTACAACAGTCATCTCTGAAATCAGTATACTGCAACACACACCCAAGTCCATGTGGCTGAATGCGTAAACATTGACCGTTATGGCAATGGTAATACATATGGCTGATGAAATTATTAACAACAAGTAATGTTACGTTCAGTCATAGTACGATATAATACATGTTCTTACCAGTTCAACAACTTTAAAGATGTTGTTAATTTCCTGCCAAAAGTCACCGCAGCTTAATACCATTTTCTTAGAGTATGCACAACTTGAATCGTGTGATGAACACCTTTGGATCTGTTTCAAAATAGTATAGGTAGAGATCTGGATAACAACAAAGAACCATGGAATAAAAACACCAGGAAGTGAAGCTCGAATAAGATCAATGGTTATCACCAGGTGGCTGAAGCAAGACCAACTACAATCCTCAGTCAAGTGTGATCTCTTCTCCCTCATTAGCATGTAATGAATACGGATCGGGTTGGCACTCGCCGCTACGCAGCGCTACAGTCGATTTGAGATTGTTGATTTCCACATATGTTTATGTGTTTACGTGTGATATATTAAGTATTTAATCGATCGGAGTGTTTTGGTGGTGTTCTGTGCAAACGTTTATTGATATACAAGTGCTTACACTATTACTTCATAGTATTAATACCTAAAATGCTATTGTAGGAAGCATTAACTGAAATGGAATTTAATTTCTTGTCGTGTGTTGACGTTATCTTTGTTAGAGTTTTATGTTTTTATAGTTCAGGTGATATGGGACAATCAGCTGGTACGCCATTTGCAATGAGTAATGAATTTATTGTTGAACAAATTACAATATGCAGTAATGCCAACATGTGAATTGAGTATCAATAAAGATTTTGTTGTTACCAACATAATTATTTCTTAACACCCCCCCCCCCCCCCCCGTAAGAACATTTTTTTTATCATAATTCAAACTATGAGAAGTTGTACAAACAATATTTGACTTAAACTAGAATATGGCTATAATTATATGGATAACATACTCGTTGATATTTCAACAATATTTCACAGTTTCAAAATAGTCTTAATTGTTATTGACATATTTAAAATCAAATACTTTCTTTGGACCTATTCTACTCCACTCCTCAACAGAACATCTTTGAATTTTTCGAATTTAGTAGACAATAGAGGCTTTGTAAAAATGTCAGCTACCTGGTCATGGGTCGGACAGAATTGAAGAGAAAACAAATCATTTTTATAGTTCTCATGCAGATAGTGATACCTCACTTGAATGTGCTTTGACTCTCCTCTCATTTATCCTGATTTCACCAACTTTAAGGTACTATTGTCTATGTTAAGAACAATGGGAACAGACTTTCCAGTTAGTTCTTGTATCAAGTATTTCAGATACTCTAACTCCTTGAAGCAGTCTGCTGCAGCAATGTATTCGGCTGCTGTGGATGACAGTGCCACGATTTTCTGCTTGCGTGACCGCCACGCCACCGGTCCATCTGCCAGCATTATGACATAGCCTGTAGTACTCTTTCTTTTCTTATGATCACCAGCAAAATCTGAATCACTGTATGCAATTATTTTCAGATTATCTTTCATTTTTGATGCATAGTGTATTCCCATTTTTGTGCTTTCTTTCAGATATCGAAGTGTTCGTTTAACATTCTGTATATCTTGATCTGTTGGTTTCTCCATAGACCTGCTTTCATAATTCACACTATAAGCCAGGTCTGGTCTGGTTTTACAAGACAAATATAACAGACTCCCAACAGCTTGTCTATAGCGGTTGTTCTTTTAGTTGTAACTACACATTATCTGGAACACTTTATTGAGATTCAAAGATTTCTAACCAACTTTTATTCACAAACAAATATGTTAACAACAATTCACAGAATAGTAAAACCAAAGAGTTTTGTACATAGGAACGAAACGTTACCAACCTTAACATTTACAATTTTCTCAACATACTCCCACCTAATTTACAATTTTCTCAAAATTGGAAATTATCAAAGTGTCAAACAGGTGTACAATGTATGTCAACTGAATTCCTTCTCCTCTGTAACATGAAATCAAAGATCTAGTCTTTTAGGAGGGGCCACTTTTCTTCCTGCTCTTGTCCTCAATTCTTCAGGGGATTTGGACACATCCTTGTCATCATCGTCCATGAAGTGGTTTTTTTCTTGGTAACTCTCGGTGCAGGACTGGACCTCCAAGGGGTAGACTCTCTGTATAGGACGTACAACAGTACCACTGCTAGTCTTTAGTTGAACCACCCGGACTCTTCCATCTCGCCCTGGAATGAGCTGCTCAATTCTTGCCAAAGGCCAATCTATTCTCTTCCGATTATCCGATCCTATTATAACCACCTCTCCAATTATAGGCTTTCTAGTTTCGCGCCGCTTGGTCCAGGTTAACTGCCCCAGATATTCTGATCGGAAGCGTCTTCTTAGCTCTTCTCTCAGTCTTTGCAGATACCGAATTTTCCGAGTGATGCTTGCTGACTCAATGCAGTCCAGGTCAGGAACTCCTGTCTCTCGTACTTCTTGCAGTAGCATGGATGGGGTCAATGGAATAGGATCTCTATTATCTTCTGCCGTATAAGTCAATGGTCTTGCATTAATCACTGCTTCACAGTCAATAAGTATGGTCTGAAGCTCATCCCAAGACAATGAAGCCTTCCCCAATGTCTTCCGTAAAATTTGCTTCACCAGGCTCACCAATCGTTCCCAGAAGCCTCCCCACCACGACGCCGTAGGCGGATTGAACCTCCAAATTATGCGTTCTCCAGTGCTGTAGGTAACGATTTTCTCCCAGTCTAACCTTTCAAGAGCATTACACGTTCCTCGAAAATTTGTTCCATTATCACAGATGATCACTTTAGGTCGACCACGCCGTGCGATAAAACGCCTCAGTGCTCTTATGAATGCTTCAGTTGACAGAGACGGAACTAGTTCCAGATGTACAGCTCGGTAGCAAGCACAAGTGAATAGAGCAACCCATGTCTTCGATGAATCTCGAATTTACAAGGGTCCTGCCAAATCTATTCCAATGACTTCGAATATGGCCGCATCGTTAACTCGAAGATCTGGCAAAGGAGGAGACTGAGTGTCTAAGTTTTTTGCTTGAAAACGTCGGCAAACAACACATCTCTTGACTGTTCCCTTCGCCAACTGGCGTCCTTTAAGGATCCAGAATCTCTCGCGTAACAAACCTAGGAGAGTTGCTGGACCGGGGTGATTGTTTTTACAATGCACTTCTTCTGCATACCTCTTGACCAACGGATGTTCGGAAGGTAGCACGGCTGGTAGTTTGAACGGACCCTTATCCACACGTTCGACTATCCGTGTCTTGAGTCTAATTATGCCCTTTTGATCTTGGAATACTTCAAGGCTCTTAAGTCTCTGATCGTCTGGGAATTCGAAGGACTCTTTTTGAATGAACAAAACAATTTTGTCTTCGGCTGTAGCCACCTCATTTGTCGATAACGGACCACTTCTTTTAACTTCATTGCGTCGACAGTTGTTGAGAAATCTGTAGATCCATCCCACCATCCGCACAATTTGTTCATATTTACTGAACCGGTGATACAGCCATGTCGTATTATGAGTGATGGCAATAAGGTTATGTTCGTTTACCACTTCATAGCGTATAGAAGATTCAGGCCAGTTTTCTTCTCCTTCAACAAGCCACTTAGGCCCTTCCCACCATTTGGATTTGATTAGTTGTGCGACAGTACATCCTCTTGAGGGTAGGTCTGCGGGGTTCAAATCCCCTGGTATGTGTCTCCAGCTTCGTGCATCAGTGAGCTCCCTTATCTCCTTCACTCGGTTCCTAACAAATACTGTCTTGTCTCCGTTGCCAAGAATCCAGGCTAGTACAGTACTTGAGTCGGTCCAACAATAAACAGCTACTTCTTTCCAACCTAGACTTTCTTGAACTGATTTCAGCAGACGCGCTCCAATAAGAGTTCCTAATAATTCCACTTGAGGGATGGTCAGGGGCTTAAGAGGTGTTACTCTTGCTTTAGCTACTGCTAACCGAAGATGTGCCTCTCCCTGATAACTGCTCCTGATAAAGACAACAGCTGCATATGCGTTTTGACTTCCATCACAAAATACGTGTAGTGAGATGTCCTCCTCATTGCCAAGGTGACGTATCGCCTCAATTTCTCTTAAGTGAGGCAAGTCCTTTAGCCACTTCTCCAACCGCCGTCGAGTATCTTTGTCGATAGGCTCGTCCCATCCCAACTTTCTGGTCCATAACTCTTGAATTAACAGTTTCAGCCTAATCGTTACTGGAATGGTTAGTCCAATCGGATCGAAAATGCGGTGGATTATTGAAAGAATAGTCCTCTTCGTCAAATCTCCTATTTCACACGATCTCTCCCACCAATCCATATTGATCTTCAGAGTATCGTCTTGGCGATTCCACCTAATGCCAAGCAGTGAAGACTCCTGAGAAGATCCGTCTCCGGTTGACTCCCATCCCCGAAGGTCGAACCCGGCCCTCGCCATGATAGTCCTTGAAAGGTAAACGAATTCCTCAACTTCTTCTGCTCGATCGAGGCTTGTCACCAGATTGTCAACATAAAAATTGTTCTTCAATGATGATGCAATTTTAGCCTCCTTTGGATCAGTTGATTCCATATATTTTTCCAGGTGGTAGCCAATTACTGCTCCAAGAAGAAACGGGCTACTGGTAACACCGAACACCACTCTGGCATGACGAAGGACTTGTAGGTCTTTCTCACTATTATTACCATACCACAGGAACTTCAGGTAGTCTCTCTCCTCTGGGTGTACACTTATCTGTAAAAATGCCTTCTTGATATCAGCTGTGATGCCTATCTTTCGTTGCCGAAACCTCAAGAGTAGTTCGGGTATGATTTCAATAAGGTTAGGTCCTTCTTCAAGGCAGTCGTTCAGTGATGGCAAACCTCTCTCCTTCGCCGATGCGTCGAACACGGGACGCACTTTCGTAGTTGTACTATTTTCCTTCAGCACTGGACGGTGAGGAAGATAGTGTCCAGTAGATAGATCCCTCGCCATTTCCACAATGCCTTCTTTCACCCAATCTCGTAAAATAGTGTCATATTCTTCATAGAGACCAGGCTTTGCCTTTAATTTTCGGGTCATTCGAATCAATCTGCCTTCTGCAATCCCTCGATTGGTTGGAAGGTCTGGAGCATCTCTCCCCCATGGAAGACGTACCTCGTATCTGCCATCTACAAAAGCAACCGTATTTTTGAAATACCTCAGTGCTGACATCCTCTTCTCCTCCTTTGTGGTGTTCTCTACAGGATTGGTTATCCCAATGGTCTCCATTTTCCACAGATCAGATACGGGTAGCTGAGTAATACTGAGTGCAGTGACTTCATTCGCAATACTTGCATGCTTCGCTAGCTCCTTTTTTCCCACGGTGTCTACTACCTTCTTCTTTCCCGTTACCGTCCATCCTAAACAGGTTTCAATGGCTACCAGTCCAGAAGGTAGAGTCTTAATTTTACCTGTCCACAACTTTCCCGCAATGTCAGAACCTATCAAGATGTCAATAGGAGCTACAGAATCTCTGCACATCGGAATGTGTTCTCTTAGTAATTCTTCCCTCACTTCTTTCCTGACTTCTACTGATGGAATCGTAGCTGTAATTGTCCTTTGGTCTAACGCTACGAAATTGCATGCAAAGTCGTTATTCAAGCTGAGTAAGTGCACCTTGTAACATCGGTGCTTAACTACCCCTGTTGGCTTACCACCAAAAAGAGAGTGGATAATGCTCTCTTCCCCAATCGGAGAGTAGTTCATTTCTTCAGCCAAACTACTAGAAATATACGAACGTTGGGATCCACTGTCTATCAGTAACCTGGCCTTCCTGATTTTGTCATCATTCTTAACGTAAACTAACAGAGTCTGGAGATAGACCTCCGTTTGAGAGCTAACTGACAAATTGCTGTCAATAGATGAAGTATTAAACAAGGAAACCTCTTCTCTTTTGATCTCAGAATTCTTCCCCTCAACACAACCTTTCTCTTCTGCTTGATACTTCTGAACAGCTGGACATAATAATGGTACATGTCGTCCACGACAAATAACACATCGTGCTCGACACTGCTGTGCAGAATGGCCTGCTTTGGTACAAGAAAAACAGCGCTTATCTTTATACAGAACATCTTTTCGGTTTTCAAGGGACATTTTTTGTGCATGGAGACATTCTGTGGAACAATGATTCACCCCTTTACAAAATACACACTTCTGAGTGTCAGATTCAATGCTCAGACTGGCAAGATCGATCGCAGAAGCAAAATTAACTTTGTCCATATCATGCGATTTTCCTGGACTCTTAGCCTGGTTGTAGGAAAGGGACTGATTATTTGCCATTGCAACTCTCTCCTCCCCTTCTACTTCTCTCTTCAAAAACAACATTAAATTATCCATCTGTTCCTTCAGTGTCCTATTGGGTTCATTGGAACGTTGCCACACCTTCAGTATGTCTGCGGGCAGACACGATTCTATTAGCGGAAACAATAATGCGGCATAATTATTCGAGAACACATTTAATGACTCTAGTGCCCGTAATTGAGTTTCTAGTTTGTCATACAAAATGCTGATCTTGACCGTCTTCCTTTCCATAACTAAACTCAGTAGTTCCCGTACATAATACTCGATAAGGAGATCATTACGTCCAAATCTGTCCTTAAGTGTTTGAATGGCCTTTCCGTAATTTTCGCCTGAGGGAGGGAAACTCACAACAACCGCGCGTGCTCGAGAGTTCTCTTTCGTGGCTTGAATCAAGTACTGAAATTTTTCCTCCTTACTTAACGACTGACACTCGTCAATTTGTGAGAACTGTACCCAGAATGAGATCCAACCGGCTATTTCCCCGTCATACTTATTCAATTCTAATTTCGGTAGGCGAAGAGATATTTCGTTTCCCGAACGATCGCCAACACAACTAGATGAAGTATGAGCAGCGCTATTCCTTGTTATCAGATCAGAGGCCTTACCTTTAATGCTGTGGTAACGTAAGGTATACTCCTCTGCTTTTTCCATTTCCGCCATCAGTACTTCTTCGATCTCCTCTTCCTTTGTTTCAGCACAGATGTTTTCACAAATCTGACTGTCCAGCTCCGATAACTCGTGTCTTCTTTCTTCGAGCACTAATAAACGCGCACTTATTAATTGTAAATCTGCATCTCTCTGCGTCAGTAGTTCGTCTAAAGCACTGCAAGCTTTCGTGAACAATGTGCGGATAACCGCTCTCCTCTTAGTTATTTGTGTACCCGCCATAATTACGGGCTACGGATGTAAACAACAGGATACGGTATACTGGATTATACAGGCACAGTTATACTCGCTACTATCAAATTGTAATTCAACAAAGTTTATACACGCTTGTTAAAGTCCTGTCACGGTCGCCATATGTTCTTTTAGTTGTAACTACACATTATCTGGAACACTTTATTGAGATTCAAAGATTTCTAACCAACTTTTATTCACAAACAAATATGTTAACAACAATTCACAGAATAGTAAAACCAAAGAATTTTGTACATAGGAACGAAACGTTACCAACCTTAACATTTACAATTTTCTCAACAGGGGTATTCTGTCTTCACGCTGTCCTCTGTTGCACCTGTTTCTTCATTTTGGATTATTGGAGTTTTAACTTCTTTGCATTCTTGCATGTTGTAACGTTGCAGCACATTATGAGCATATTTCTCTTGAGAAATGAAGATACCATCTGCTGTTCTGTTTATATCTATCCCCAAATAAGTTTTGGGTTCATGAGTAGTCTTCATTTCAAAATTTGTCTCAAGTTTAGAGAGTAGCAGTGTCATTTTCTGAATGTCTTTGCCCATGATAATGCCATCGTCTACATGAATTGCTAGAAACAAACTGTTCTCAGAATTCTTGAAGATGCAGGGGTCTGACTTAGTTTGTGTCATGCCTTCTTGTTTCAGGAACTCTGTGAGAGTTTTGTTCCACCTACAGGGGGCTTGCTTCAGTCCGGATAAGGCTTTCTGCAGTTTGCATATTTTCCCTTCTTCTCTTCTGGTATTTTCATGTAGATGTCCTCATCTAGGGTTCCATACAAAAAGGCCGTCTTGACATCAAATGTTTTAATGTGCAGGTTATAGTGTGCTGCGATAGCAAAAAGAACTCTTAGTGAAGTTGTGTCTACAACTGGACTGAAGATTTCTTCATAATTTATATTTCCACCCCTTTGTTCACATCCTCGTACTACCAGTCTAGCTTTATATCTACCGTCTTCCTTAACTTTGAACACCCACCGGCTTGACAAAACTTCTTTTCCTCTTGCTGCCTCAGGGCTTACTAATTTCCAAGTTTTATTTTTCTTCAAAGAGTCTTTTTCTTCTTTAATGGCTATTTTCCATTTTTCTTTGTCTTCATTTGTTTGCGACTCCCTGTATGTCATCATTGCTTCTTCATCTTCTCCGCTATCTAGGTGATAGTCATCATATTTATTAGGTCTCTGTAATGTTCTTCTTGTTCGTAAACCAAGTTCATGACATCTTTCTTCTCTCTGTTCGTGATCTGAATTTACGAAATCAACATCTTCTTCTTCTTCTTCTTCTTCTTCTTCTTCTGCTTCTTGTGGTTCATGATCTGTTTCTTCAACATTTGCCTGGTAGATTTCAGTTTTAGGGTTATGTTGATCTAATTTTATTATATTTCTCTCAAATACCACATCTCTAGAGACGAATATATTCCTGTTTTCTTCATCCCATAGTCGGTATCCGTTTGGTGCATAGCCTACAAAAATGCACTTCTTGCTTCGGCTGTCAAGCTTCTTGAGATAACCCAAATTTTTGGCATAGGCAACACAACCAAAAATTTGTAGGTTAGACAGATTTGGTTTCTTGTATGTCCATTTTTCAGATGGGGTTGTGTCGGCAGTACTGGTGGGGCTTCTATTAATCAGGTATGTAGCTGTTTGTGCTGCTTCCCCCCACATCTCTTTATCTAGGTTAGAATCACAAAGCATAGCTCTTGTTCTTTACATAAGAGTACGATTGAACCGTTCTGCTGTTCCATTTAATTGGGGTGTATAATGGAATTGTATAGTACAGCATAATACCTTTGTTTTTACACCAATTTTTCAGATCATGTGAGGAATACTCTCCTCCATTATCACACCTTATCATGGTTACTCTCAGATCAAATTTGGTTTCGGCCATTGTCACATACTGTTTTAAGTACATAGGAACTTGAATTTTATTTAACAACAGATAGATAACACTGAAATGTGAGTAGTCATCTATACAGCACAGAATGTACCTGTAGCCATCATCGGTGGGTGGATCTAGAGGTCCACAAACATCTGTGTGTATTATTTCTAACAGTCTTGTTGCCCTAGTCCTTTCTGTATTAAATGGTAACCGGATCTGTTTTGCTTTTACACATTTCTCACACACTTCATCTATTTTAGTATGTGCGACAATGGGGGACACACCATCACAAATATTAGGCAGTTTATTAAGGTAGCTGTAACTTAAATGACCCAGTTTTCTGTGCCACTCTTTACCTACATCATTACCTTGTGCACACAGCGCCTCATTTTGCATATTAAAATCAAGGTCAACAGTATACAGTCCTACTGCATTTTTCTTACCTTTTAGTACCACTTTGTTGTCTTAGTATATATTAACATCATCTTTTGTGAACACAACAATGACATTATTTTCTGTTATCTTACTTACTGACATCAAGTTCTTAGACAAATCAGGCACACAGTGAACATCATTGAGAACACACTGCTCAGAGGTGAAGGTTCCCTTACCTACTACAGACATAGCCTGATTTTTCTTAGCCACTAATATGTGTTCATTACAGCTCACAACACCTGTTAGCAAATTTTCATCACTTACCATGTGAGTTGAACATCCACTGTCTACTACTAGACGCCTGGTTCCTTTTAGTATAGCGTTATGTGAGCCCTTGCAATCAGCTGCAAGAAATGACACTTTATTTTCCACCTTAGAATTATTTTTATCCCTAAAATAGCAGTCTTTCTCTTCATGATTGAACTTTTTACATATTGAGCATTGATGCTTGTCTTTGAGAAAACAATTTTTGGTTTCATGGTTTGCCTTTTTACATATATTACACTTTTTACTGCTCATACATTTGTTTTTAGATTTAGATCTACCTTGTTTGTTTTTTAACTCTGCTTTAAAGGATACATTTTGTTCTTCTGTCGGAGTGCGCCTCAACTTGTTTTCTTCCATCTGTAACCTCGAACACAGGTTCTCTATGGTCCTGGACGCCTCTGGAGTAGAGTCCCATGCTGTGCTAAAATGGGTATATTCTTCAGGCAGCACGGACAGGATCTTGGTAATTAGCATAATCTCGTCAACTTTCTGGTCGAGTTTGTTCAGTTTGAAGGAGATGTTTTGGAGATCACTAATGTTGCTCATCATGTCCTTCTTCGCATCAAATTGGAAGTTGTAAAAGTCTCGTAGCAGCAAACATTTTTGTTGGCTCGAGTCTCTCTGATATATGTCTCGAAGAGTATCAAACATTTGTTTAGAAGTTGTACATGTTAGGATATGTGGCCTAACTTGTTTGTCAATGGATGTGACAATATAGTATTGGGCTCTTGCATCTCGAGTCTTCCACTGGTCTGTTGAAGCTTGATTTCTGGGTGGATTGGTCACCAACACGTCTGTCCCGTCGACAATCTTGATCAGTTCTTTTGCGGCAAGCAGAATTTTTAATTCAAACACCCACATAGGATATGTGTCGACTCCCTTGAGTTTCTCGACATGTGCTACGTCCTCGGGTCTTGTGGCCATTTTTTTTGGACTTCACTTACCGTACTTCACTTCACTTACTTTACTTTTTAAATGTTCTTAGTGTCACCTGTTTTCACGTTTACTTTTATTTTAGAGTCACCTGGGCCCATAACCTGTTAGAGTTTTATGTTTTTATAGTTCAGGTGATATGGGACAATCATCTGGTACGCCATTTGCAATGAGTAATGAATTTATTGTTGAACAAATTACAATATGCAGTAATGCCAACATGTGAATTGAGTATCAATAAAGATTTTGTTGTTACCAACATAATTATTTCTTAACAATCTTCGTGTGTTAATGTTATTGTTATTTAATGTAAGTAAACAGCAGTTTAGCCCTTACATTTTCATGAGTGCTTAATGTGAGTAGTGAAGATGCCTTGCTCTTTTGTACCAGGATGCAGATCTAGCTTTGGAGACTGGAAAGAGGTCAGACGGTTTTTCAAACCTCCTGAAGATAATGAACGTTTTATCAAGTGCAAAGGGGCCATACCAGGGAAGGATAGGGAACTTACATAAAAGTCCTACATCTGTGATGCTCACTTTTCAGAAGATTTAATTGTTAAATTTGACAAATTTGTGATAGAAGGGAAGGAAGTAGTACTTCTCCCAAGAACCAACTGGCGATTGAAAGACTATTCTGTTCCACATATATTTCCTAATTTGCCTAAGTATTTGTCCGGTATGGTGTAAATAAAAATGCTCTTGATGCCATTAAAGACTACTTCTGTGAAGAAAGGGATGAGCATAAAAAGGCAATGAGTTAAAAAACATATATGTACCGTAATGCTGAAGGAGGCGTGATCAGTTTTAGACAATAGCCTACTCTATGAAGGGGTCATAACTATGCCTTCTATGTCTGTTTAATGTTAAGTTCTTCTGAAATGATGGTAGTTTACTGATTTTGGTGTTTGTGGAGTGAAATTTATGGTTATTATTGAATTGTATAGTAATCTACGGTAAGCTTACTGAGCCCAAGGTTGCAGGTTCGAAACCTGGCGCAGTCAGCTGGCATTTGAGGGTGCGCAAATGCGAGGGAGCCGTGTCAGTACATTTACTGGCACGTTAAAGATCCCCTTCGGGGCAAAATTCCGCACCCCGGCGTCTCTAAAAGTCAGGGTAGTTAAAAGGGACGTAAAACCAATAACATTATTATTAATCTACGGTAAAGTTGAAAGTTGCGTTCGTACGGCTTTTTTTTCCTGTGTTGCAAGTCTGTTAAGGGAATGTAAAATGTGTAACAATGTGAATAAATCCTTTCTGATAGCGAGGTTAATTTTTCCGTTCTTTTTTTCAATTTACCGATAGCTGGCAAAACAAATTGCATTTTGAACTTGCTCTCTGTCTTCTCTTATTGTCGGAACTGGACTATTACAGGAGACGACTTATTAAATTATAATTGGGCACAGTAAAGTAAGTGGAGATGTCGAACTTATTAGCGCCTATGAGGATATCTTGCGGTGTTTTACCATGTAAAACAGGTCGCAAGGTTTTCAAAGTCTCGTAAGCGCCAATGCTAACTTACATCACAGATCGGAGCCAGCGCTGCGCTGCGGCGGACCAGGCGTACTAGGCCAGTGATATCACTTCTTATTCTATTCGTTATGCTCAGACCTTAATGTAGAAAAAAATATGGCGGCGATGGTTGCCCTACCAATAGCTAAGATCATGTCATCGGGCTTGTCACAGTTCGTGTAAATTATTATTTTAATTCATCTAAGAGCATATAAGATATCACAAGGTTCTGAAGAAATATGTATCAATAATTTAGACTTACCTGAATTAATATATCTACAGTACCGTATATACTGCTCACCTCGAATTATAAGTTCTTCGTCTTCACCCAAGGGGCAGTTACAATAGTCTCGCTCTTTTTGTGGTTAAATAAGAAGCTGTTTTGGAGAGTTGATTTGTATTTAAGTTCAGTAATTATTGATACGTATTATTAGCAAGTAATCAAACAGATTCCGAAGTAGGAGAGAAGAAAGTCCCCGTTACTGAAGTGCTGTCCCAGCACATGCAGAGTAAGTGTGTTCACAATCAGAATGAGAATAGTTGCCTGCAATAATCGAACCAACGCCATTGAGATACAATTAAGATAGATTAAGACCTCTCGTGGAATTGTCTAAAATCTCGGGTAAAACATAACACCGAATTAGTTGATTGAAACATGCAAAGAAGTCGTCGGGTTGAAATTAAAACCTATGGTGATTACTACACACAAAGGGCAAGATACTACGTTACCATTTAACCTATTAAACATTCGCTTTTATCATTTGGAAAAGTTGTACGTTGAAAATAGTTGATTAGTAAAGTAGATAGGCAAGCACCATCTCCCTCTTACGGAATTATCACCACAGACACAGTCCGCAATATAAGTACATGGCGAGGTACTCATAACACTTTATTATATACGTCATAATAAAAAAAACTTGGAAGCTGTAAAAATCACAAAAGTCTATAAATAATGACGGATCACAATTGAGTTCACTGTTTGGCACAGAGGAAATATCTTCCTTAACCAATAAAACAGAAGTTCACTGTATTATTTGGCGTGTATACATGGCAGTGTAGATCATCTGCCAGACTGGTACAGATTTACGGAGGCACATGTTGCTGAGCGTTCAATATAACGTCAACGGTTTGCTCTAGACATAGATGCTCATAGCGGTTTCCCTTTACGTACTTAAGTTCGACACTACTGAAGCATAATAAGATATTATTATATTGTCACTAACTAGCAAATCATTGCGGTGTATATTCTTGAGACACTTCTATTAATACCTTAGTCTTAGGTACTTCAACATCTGAAGTAAATAACACAATGTCATCGGTCGAGTGAACAATCGTCACACAAACGAACCTGTCCATAATAAGCGTATTATCAAATATTCACACACAATTGGAGTACATTAACGCGAACTGGAATTTACAGACATACTGAAGACACTAAAAATTACAGATGAGCGATAGTTTATCCCAACCACGGAACACCAAATATAATAGAAGTGAATGACGCATGGTAAAGCATGGAAACAAGAAACTACTGCAGCACGCCTAGTGGTGTGGCAGCCAACTAACTACCAGTATGGAAATATTAGCTCCCAAATATGTGTACATTTTATGTTTTTATTTTATTTAACTGGGTCACTCCAATCCGTATTTTATTTAAGGACACGTTTCCATTTTAAAAAATCGCACCAACTTGAGACTTTGGACTGGATGGTTTTATTCAGAACTGTTCACGCCAATGTCGTATGACGCATATTCTTTGGAGTGAGCAACACCCGCATTTGACAAATACGATTTACGAATGAAAAGTATAGATCACGATTATAATCTTCAGAAATACGACAATATCGGGTTACCCAGGAACAATATTTGCTATTGCGAATATTTTGAATATCTCTCAAAATCAGGATAATGAAGAGTTACCGTAAAGTGTTTAAAGCATGTGGAGCCGCCATGTTATCAACAACACAGAGCACCAAATATATAGTCCGGGACGCGAGATTGCAATTTCTAGTTCACTTTTAGCATTGGAGAGCGATGCGGCTTACCGATTGGCTATTCTGATGGAACACGCCTGCAGCAAAGGATGTCATTAGTCAGTGCAGAAACAGCATGGGATATATCAGCGATGTCGTTCCATTAAGTTAAGGTTCATATGCTAGTCCAATTTATGCATTCGTAACGAAAAGAAACCTCATACTTCAATAAATGCAATAGCAAACACGTAGGAAGTGATGACTAGGGACATCCATGCTAATGACAAATTGCGTATTTTCTTGTTGTATTGTTCAATTCTCTCTTTTTTTTATCTAGTCTGAAACACTCGCCACCTCCTCGCTGGAGTTGATTTACAATTAACTACCCTCATTACCACAAACCTACAGAATTTACTGCCTTTAAATACAGGCCACAAGTGATTTTAACATTACTTCCCGAATTTGAATGGGCGCCAAGGTCGACCATACGGGTCTTCCTGAATAAAATAGAATAAAATACGGTACATAACTGTTGCCCCGACTATGAAACCCCTTTTCCCAGGTGTGGGGCATTTGGCATGCGTTTGCTGATGTACCAGGTTCATGCAAGACAGGAATATAAACACACATGAATTTTAAATAGATAATCTATTGGCTGTACTATACACATATATACATAATATACAACACAAAATACCCTTAATACAATCGTGATTCATACAGTACCTTGCCACTGAATTTAGGCTCTGAGAGCAGGAAAACACTTACGGCCATATCAGACCTAGGCATAACAGCTACCTACGTATATACACTGTACCGTCCGTACACAAAATATCTACACACGTTAGACTGGTTCACTCTACTTTCTTTCTTCTCGAACTGCTCGTTCACGTCTCCATTCTCGCATGACTTCGATGAAATGTTTACGACTGAATTATCCTTTTAGGCGTGGTAAGTTATTACCGACAGCCCATGGTATGGATGGACCCATGAAATGCACGTAGCCTCCAATAGCCCGTAAGAGCTTAGTGGATAGCTAAAATTAGTCACTGCTCGTTCGTATTACGATACCATGATCAAGTAATAACGACACTAAATGCAAGTAGACAACGGACTTTCGCTGTAAAAGCAAGAAGACGATCTCTAACTGTTCGTTACGGAAACCATGTCACGTAAAACGACCCTGGGCGTTAGTAGATCAGTGTTCTGCCGATAAAGCAATAAGGCGATCTCGGAACACCAGACACGCCATTTTATGCACTGGCGTAGGGATCTATAACCCCAATGTTTCTGCCGGAACTAATTTGTGCGTGGCCCGCTCCTAGCGGAACATCCGTGTCAACACATGAACATCAGACAGTCAAAATTCACACTGACGTCTCACAGTAGTTTTTCACGCGCCAGTTCATGGGAGTTCATGCCATAAATAGCCTAGGTATTCCCACACAAGCCGAATTACTGCCTGTCTTTTCCGGGTATGTAACAAATCCAGCACTCGAAAATACCAATTCATTGTACCTTTATAGTACAGCCACGAATCTAACATTTAACATTACTAGGTCAAAATAAAGCAATTAACCCCAAACCAAAATGAAATAATGCTTCTACTTAATACAGTCTTATACATCCTTATTCCCAAAACGTAATAAATCGCAAAACCCCGTATTTTATAATATCAAATATCCAAAAACCGATAGTTAATAAACAGTGATCCTAGCTGGTCCGGACCATCCAAAGATGAATCCGTCCTCAAAAACACACACAGGCACAATAAAAATCACATCTGCAACCCCACGTTACCCTAATATAATAAGATACGAATAAAATACCCCAAACTAACTGCACAAGGCACAAAAACCGAGGGTGAGCTACTGTAACTGAATAAATTCGGTTACAAACGCCCCCACAAGGATCAATCTCTAAACTACAAGGCTATAGATTTATCCTTGTCCCTCACACAAATACACTAGTACTCCTGTCTAGTCATCGTGAGCAAGAT
Source organism: Meconema thalassinum (assembly GCA_946902985.2). Taxonomy (NCBI): domain Eukaryota; kingdom Metazoa; phylum Arthropoda; class Insecta; order Orthoptera; family Tettigoniidae; genus Meconema; species Meconema thalassinum. Next base: position 113,793,455 of record OX336393.1, read on the forward strand.
CTCTAGGTGACATATAGCTTGAGGTAAGCAACGTTATATGTACCTAGGACCTTGTCATCGTTGGTAATCAAGCTGTAGGCACATGCACCTACCCTGCGGTCTATAGCAAATGGACCGGAATGAAAAACCTCATGAATGCAACTCTGCTCTACCGACAGCAAATGCTCAGCTCGCAACAACACCAGATCACCTATCTTAATTTTATCCCCTCCCTTCCCTGCTGTTTCAAAACCACCTTACCTACAACTACAATAATCCTTAATTTATTTAATCTCTTAAGGTACAGCTTCACTTGTTGAAAATCCCAAAATCCTGCGAGACACACAAAAAGAAATCCTTCCTGCAAACTACTAACTGCCACGCCCTCCAAACATAACCTAATGGTACCATCCCGCATGGTCACCACCACCAGAAGACTAACAGACTGACTGTTACTAATCTCAAATATAATCTCATACAGCATCTGACCAATCACCTCAACAACAACCTCCATGTGAGATTGAGCTATAGGGTACCTAGGACCGCTCAAGCTAGACCTATCTGCGATGTCAAAACTCTGCCCGTAGCCGTGAGTACATCCAGGTTTCTCCGAGAACACCTCCCTGTGTTCCCTCAGAACGTCAAACACCTCTGACTTCTGACCCTCGTCCAACATGGTATCTTTAACAACTGCCTCCACACAGTGATCATCATCTCTCAACTTACGATCATCTCCCATGACCCAGAAACAACAGTGATCAACATCACTCAACACACGATCATCTCCCATGATCCAGAAACAACAGTGATCAACGTCACTCATCACACGATCATCTCCCATGACCAAAATACAACTTGATACCATGCCGACACCTAATTCTTTCTCCACAGAAACCTCTTGAATCACCTGAATGCATCCAACGACACTAACAAAATCTCTACCATCAACCTGATAACTCAACCTAACCCAATCCTGTGGCTCACTCCACCCAAACTTCACTTGCGCCTTACTGTAATCTAATCTACAGCTCTGGTCTCCTAACCTATCAGATCCTACATTGACATTATACTGTACATTATGTTTTTCTTCCAGAGCGTGAGCAGGAATAATATGCAAGGACTCTCCCCCTGCTCCATATAGTGAGTCCTGGCGAAGTTTAAACTTCCTGGCCTATTGCTTCTCTCAACCTGTCTTTCCATGCCACGCCCCCTATTTGCCTGCTCTACCTCACGTGGTCTGTTCCCCGGTTGATTGTTTTTCCCGTACCCCTGACACTCATTGTTATTTCTTCCTCTCCCATGATCTTCATACCACGTGTACCTATCTCCTCTACCTGGATCCCAGTTCTTCTCTCTCCCCTGATTATAATTTCCTTCCCTTTGATTACCCCCATTTCTCTGACGTTGCCTACCTGTCTTTCTCAAGGTACCTAACCTTCCAAGTGACCTCTCTATGCCTGTAATAGCGACTATCCCCTGCACGCACACTGCAGTCCTAATGTCATCAGAGAAATTACATACTAACTTCGTAAGAAGATTTTCACTCCCTCCTAGTCCCAAATGTTGACCACGTAGAATTCTATCTCGCTAACCTGGCTAATATTCTCATCTACCTTCTTCATACCATTCCCTAGCAAACTAATCTCGACTCGCTCATCCATCTCCACTACCTCACCACTCTCCTCACTAAATTCAGCACTCTCAAGCTTCTCCACTCTCCCAGCACTCTCCCCACTAACTTCAGCACTCTCATCCTTCTTCACTCTCCCAGCACTCTCATCACTAACCACAACGTTCTCTTCCACGATGACTACAATTTTCTCTTTCTGCTCTCCCACCCTATCTACCCTGGGAAATTTCTGGCTAGTCAAAAGTGCCTGGCTAGAAATCTCCCCCGCCAACATCACTTGTAGAGCATCCAACTTATCTACTTTAGAGTCTACGCTCTCTTCCTGAACAGCAATCTCATTACCTAGCTTAGTTTCCAGATTAGTGACTTCTACACTGACTTCACTAATCTGGCTACTAACATGGCTGTCTAGGCTAATCACATCAAGCTTCTCCGACAAATGCTCCGTGACCTCATCAAGCTTCTCTGATAAATGCTCCTCCACACTATTCAGCTGACTAGTTATTCCCCCCCCCCATCCTATTCATCCTCTCCTCCATACCATCCATCCGACTGATTATCCTCTCCTCCATCCCTACAGACTTGTCGCTAAGATACACGAGCCTCCTCAACATGTCCATCATACTTAATTCATCCCCCCCCTGCCCTGGCAAATCTCCCTTGACTCTACTGTTTTCCCCCATCCCTATAGCAAATTGCCTATCAGCCCCTGCCTGATTTTGCCGCTCACCAGCACCGTCCCCCAACAAAGCAGAATTGCATCCTGGCTCTAACGTAGCCATCCCTAATTGAAATATGTGAAATTACGAAAATATGCCTACAGTTTAATTCCTGTGTCCTGGTACACATCAGCATGTCTAAGGCCTTACGTTGGGCTGCCACTGAAACCACTCTCAACCTCCTCGCTGGAGTTGATTTACAATTAACTACCCTCATTACCACAAACCTACAGAATTTACTGCCTTTAAATACAGGCCACAAGTGATTTTAACATTACTTCCCGAATTTGAATGGGCGCCAAGGTCGACCATATGGGTCTTCCTGAATAAAATAGAATAAAATACGGTACATAACTGTTGCCCCGACTATGAAACTCCTTTACCCAGGTGTAGGGCATTTGGCATGCGTTTGGTGATGTACCAGGTTCATGCAAGACAGGAATATAAACACACATGAATTTTAAAGAGATAATCTATTGGCTGTACTATACACATATATACATAATATACAACACAAAATACCCTTCATACACTCGTGATTCATACAGTACCTTGCCACTGAATTTAGGCTCTGAGAGCAGGAAAACACTTACGGCCATATCAGACCCAGGCATAACAGCCACCTACGTATATACACTGTACCGTCCGTACACAAAATATCTACACACGTTAGACTGGTTCACTCTACTTTCTTTCTTCTCGAACTGCTCGTTCTCGTCTCCATTCTCGCATGACTTCGATGAAATGTTTACGACTGAATTATCCTTTTAGGCGTGGTAAGTTATTACCGACAGCCCATGGTATGGATGGACCCATGAAATGCACGTAGCCTCCAATAGCCCGTAAGAGCTCAGTGGATAGCTAAAATTAGTCACTGCTCGTTCGTATTACGATACCATGATCAAGTAATAACGACACTAAATGCAAGTAGACAACGGACTTTCGCTGTAATAGCAAAAAGACGATCTCTAACTGTTCGTTACGGAAACCATGTCATGTAAAACGACCCTGGGCGTTAGTAGATCAGTGTTCTGCCGATAAAGCAATAAGGCGATCTCGGAACACCAGACACGCCATTATATGCACTGGCGTAGGGATCTATAACCCCAATGTTTCTGCCGGAACTAATTTGTGCGTGGCCCGCTCCTAGCGGAACATCCGTGTCAACACATGAACATCAGACAGTCAAAATTCACACTGACGTCACACAGTAGTTTTTCACGCGCCAGTTCATGGGAGTTCATGCCATAAATAGCCTAGGTATTCCCACACAAGCGAATTACTGCCTGTCTTTTCCAGGTATGTAACAAATCCAGCACTCGAAAATACCAATTCATTGTACCTTTATAGTACAGCCACGAATCTAACATTTAACATTACTAGGTCAAAATAAAGCAATTAACCCCAAACCAAAATGAAATAATGCATCTACTTAATACAGTCTTATATATCCTTATTCCCAAAACGTAATAAATCGCAAAACCCCGTATTTTATAATATCAAATATCCAAAAACCGATAGTTAATAAACAGTGATCCTAGCTGGTCCGGACCATCCAAAGATGAATCCGTCCACAAAAACACACACAGGCACAATAAAAATCACCTCTGCAACCCCACGTTAACCCAATATAATAAGATACGAATAAAATACCCCAAACTAACTGCACAAGGCACAAAACCCGAGGGTGAGCTACTGTAACTGAATAAATTCGGTTACAAGTCTATTTGTAAGATATTCATGTACACCATGATACATTTTCCATAGAACTGTGTTGTTAGAATAATAAACTCTATACAGCCGTAGGACCATTAAGTGACCCCTATATGTAGAAGAACCCAAATGGTAGTCAACAAGGGTGTGTTTATCGATGAAAAACATTCAGGTAATGATTCTTCTTGATTTAAGAAGATATGGAAACACTTATGGCCTAGGAACATAGATCATGCAACTATTTCAAGTCGCATTACAATGTATACGGGTAACAAGAAATTACGAAGTTAAAACAGTGGGAGTTCTACGTATTTTTTCAAACCTGGAACGACATCGCTGATAGGTTCCACCCTATAACTACGTTGACCAATCACATAGTTTGCTTCAGACGTGATTCATCAGAATAGCCAATCAGGAAGCTGTGTCCTTCTCCAATGCTAAAAGTGAACTAGAAATTGCAATCTCGCGTCCGGGACAGCTTAACTAAGTTACTAGATCAAAACAGGGTAGGCAACATTAACAGCCGTCCCCTATGCCTACGTAAATGTTGGTTTATGCTTGCATTTCTTGAAGTTAAGTTGTTTTCAGGTGCGAGCACATTGTCGCCAACCCTGCTTAAAATCTCGCCATCTCCAAAGACCATAATACCAGTAAAATTTCTTAACACACAGTTGCCGACATTTTTCTCCCAGAATGCATTTTCCACACATTCTCCCTACCTAATAATTACGAATTTTACTAATGCCTATTATCTGAATAATTTCACAGTTTTCTTTGTAATTTCAAGTCTAATGCAGTTAAAACAAGTTGTACAAGGTAAGTACTACTAATATACATCGATTAAAACAGTTTTTACAGTTATTATAGACCCTTGATTATGGAATATGTGCGTGTTCATACCCACTCGTCTGAGATGTTTGCAAGCTTTTATTTAATTAATTTTTGGATAAATTCTTATTTAGATTTCATCATGACGTCTAAAAAACACGAGAACAAGATTGGAGATGGATTGGAGAAACTCGACGAAGATCACTGGCGAATCAACTAGGTTTTGAGAAGTAGCCTAGACCCTATCTACATAATTAAAAGTACAAAGTTATTTAATCGTTGTTTTATTTATTTTTATATTCAGTCCGAGCACAAATAACGTAATAAAGAACCTTGATGGTCTTTGGAAATTTTGGAAAAGTCTTCTGACTGCATTTTTCGTATAATACACACCAAACATAACCTAAAATATAGCCTATGTCTACAAGTTCACTCCCAGGAACATATTCTTAGGATCAATTCGCCTTGTAATATTGTAATGTACCGGTATCTTATTCTCGACTTCCAAGTGCCGTCGGCCATAATATTATAATACATTGCATATGTTACTCGTAAGCTTGAAAGTAGTCTATGATTCACACTCGACTAGTTGTAGTGTGAATGTATTGGCGATTATTTATGTAGTTGGCTACTGACCTATAGCCTACTTAGTAGTAGGCAGATAAAATATTTATATTAGGCCTATTTTTATTTGTTTCAGTTATGGTTGCGACAGATTAGTGTGGAAGCCTTCAGCGAACTTCAAGGGTTGTGCAACATGAATCAATCATCATTCTAAAGAGCCATATGCACTGCGCTTGAGTCACAGATGCGCATTTTCAGAGAATACCAACAATATCTCTTGGTTCTCTTTTAGTTCTCGACATAAGTTACTGCACCACTGAATGTCTGGGTGAAAATTACTGATGTACTTAAGTTGGGTGAGACATAGTCACTGTTCGCTACTTGGTTAGATGACACAGTTCGTGCGAAGCCACTGGTTGCAATACGTTATAAATATTCCTCGCAACTATAGCCTAGGCTACTTGTATTATTAATTCTGATTGAAAGTAGAACGCGGCTTTTACAGTTGCATCGGATATGAATGTGACTTTTACATACCTTGTGTCCTTGTTTCATCTTCTGGGCGATATTACGTATTGAAATTAGGAACCCTGGTCACTACTGCACTTCATATATGTGCATAAGTACATAAATATGCGTTTTTATTTATTGCTCTTTAAAAACGGCTGCCATGTTCCAACAGCGCTTGCATCTCGTTCAACTGTCAACAAGGCGCACTCGAGCAGCACACACCGATAAGCACACATTGTTGCCAACATGTGGAATACAAAATCGGCTTCCCTTGGTCATAAATGAATTTTTTTTTTTCTAAAATTACCTCCCTCGAGAACAGTGCAAACCGCTACAAAATCCATCCAGCGGTTCTCGAGATTACCCGCTTTTTCAGCTCAATGGATTATCCGCCGAACTGTCAGAACACATCTCTAAAAAATACAACTCTAGAATAGACGACTGTCTGGACGAAACCATTGGCCGCTACTAGGCCAGGTGACTGTGTGGATGAAAATTACTGCTTTTAATACGATCAAGGTGGTCTGGGGTATAAGCCCCAGATTAGGTTTGTATGTAAAGCCTTATTCCGGGTTCACCACGCTCGAACTAAGAGGCAAGACCAGTGCCAAACAATAATGTTGGCACTGCTGAAAAACGTAATAACACTCTTTAGCGATAAAATGTTCAACTCTTGTATCTTAGTCACATTACATAAGTTACTGCAGAAAATTTTCCAGATTTTGATGGAGGTCGACTGTTTTTCAATCGCTAGGCAAAGTTCAGAGTAGCGTACTCCCATCATCAAACGCCATATTGTGTTTTTCAATCGCTAGGCAGCGCTGCCAAGGGAATTAATGTGGTGGGCAAGTTGGTCATATTTACTCGGTGCTATTTGTGCTGAATAAACATTAAACCTTTGGAGTAGTGACACTCCGTAGTTGCTTGTTGTGTTTCTCCTACCAGCTGTAAACACTGTGATTTGTGTCATGGATTTGTATGTTAATTGCATGAATCTTAATTTCATGCCTTGTTTTCGTTTATCGAAAAGTGCTGTGATGGCTGAACAATAATTGTTAGGTCGTTACGTCATACAAACACCACCCCTGGTTTTTGTCACGCACTGTGGGGGTAGACACGCATCAATAATTTTCATCCAAACCAATGGTCGAAACATGGAATCCTTGCGATCAGCGTTCATTACAGTGGTAAATACGGTTCTGTAAACAAAACAAACCTAACCTGGGACTTATGCCCAGTAGTGCAATCAGTAATTTTCGTCCAGACAGTCGTCTAACCAAGTAGCGACCAATGGTTTCGTCCAGACAGTCGTCTAACTAAGAAGAGCCCGATTATTTCTTTTTTTTTCCACATAATTGCAACATTACATGTGTCGTCTAATGTAGGCCTATTTTGTATCGGATATGTTGGTAACTAATGACGTCAATGTGATCGCTGCGGCAGTTTCACATACTAAATATGCTGTCGAACTTGGCTGTGGTGCAGTGGCGTCACTAGGGTTGGTGTCACCCAGTGCGGTAACTCATGGTGTCACCCCCTCACGACACCCCATAGACCTCCTCCGAGTCCGCCATTGCGTATTTTCCTACAGCAACAGTATTTGCAAATCGCACATTTCTTACAAAAACTGATATTTATGAAATTAGAATGCATATTCGTCACTGCTAATGTCATTTGTGTGCTGAGTCCATTGATTGACTGCTTAGCCGTAACACTCACCGGTTATTCGACATTTATCCCATCATCAGGCCCCTGTTCGATTTGCAGGTGAGGCCGCCTGGGCGTCGTGCTGGTCACACACCACAGTTGTATCCCCGACTCATAGTCTCAAGCTCCAGGACACTGCCCTCAGTGGCGGTAGAGGTGGAATCCTTCGCTTAGTCCGTGGGAAAAGCATATCGTGGAGGGTAAAATGATAGCGAAAAACAATAACTCCGGAGCGACACTTCGATATGTTATGTTAATATCCATACCAGATTTTTTAACATTCTGCCATTACGGGTCACGTGGCACAACCTGCTGATTCGATCGTATTCCCTTTATAAATCAGCAAAATTCAACGTACTCGTCACAGGAACACATCGAAAGTTAATAAATGTGGCAATGTGACTTTGTACGTGTGGCTTAACATTAGATCCCCACCAAAATAGAGTACGGGCTGTCGTTCAAAAAAGTATGCCTACGGCTGGCTGGATACGAAGCACCATTCTACCCGTTCTCACCCACCATGTCCAGCCGGAACTTGACCGATTCAGCCACTACTAAAACGGGGATATTGCGCGCTGCACGTGTACTTCTTACAGTGGACATCCCACCTCAAACGTTATTATCCATGTAAATGTCTTCAATCATGGTTTAAGGTGTCAATTTAACTTCCTACTGTTACAGATCACGTAGCATAACTATTAATTCGATCGTATTACGTGTATTTGTGTTCTTTCAACGAGCAATACATCACATGTTCCTAGAATGGTCCTTAGTATTTCGCGCGGAAATCTTTAAGGTCGTCTTTTCCTTGCTAGACCCATGGCTCAATTGCATTGCTGTCACACAGGCAGAGCGCAGAGCAATATCGACCATCGGGAGAAATGTAATGTTAGTTGGGTTTCATAAAACTAAATAATAAGGGGCTGGTGGACCACTCGGTATATTTTCATGTTTTACCTCCTCCTTTCTTTCAAAGGCGTTATTGAGCGCGTATACCTTAAAAACTATCAAAGCTTAGTCAGCACCCTGATACCAGTCCGGTCGATTTTTTCCTTTGCCATTTATTTTTCGCGCATTATTGCGGTGAAAGCTCGGTTATACGACGTGCAATTGAGGGTACTGGCCAAAAAGGTCGTTGAGAGCGTCGCATAAGTTAACGTGTGCGTACTTTGACTTGTCTTTATCAAGTAAGGCATTCATTCTCGCTCCTAGTGCGGTTTAGATCTGGGAAACGTCTTGCAAAAGCAGCACTTCTCTGCTAGGCGTCGTATAACTGGTCTTTTTTCTGAAGAGACCGGCTAAAAACGTTGTATAAACGGGATCGTCGTACTTATCTTTCACTGATTAAACTTTTTCCCTGTTAAAACGTTAGTTTTATATATTTTGCTGCCTTTACATACAGCTCTAAACCTACTTTCACTTTCCGCGGTTATGGTGTATGTGTCTTAGAAATAATAACAAAATAACAGTCAATTCAACAAACGAAATCGCGCTACTCGCATTCTTTTTTTCTACGCATCCCACTTGAAAAATAGGCAGCTCTTGCACCATACTTTTAAAAAGATCGTACGATATTACTGTACTGCCTACTGTCTTTTGCAGATTGCAATGTCAAGCCTCCAAGCTAACTCATTAAATTAGATTGTGTTGAATGTGGCAGTCAGTTCGATGATAACTACAAGTTTCGACATGAAAAAGGACAACACCAAGGAAAAAAGTCAAGGTGAAACATGTTGGTGTGCCGCAAAACCCGTTCGAAGCTTCGAAAAGGAGAGTTAATTCATCTGTAACCGCACCTTCGAGCGAACGGACTTCCTTTGAGCCGTTAACCATAGTCCAGCCATCGACTAGCGTGGGTGAGCCATCAGGCATCGTTGGGTCACTGTCCACTGACAGACCTTCGCCGTTCGTCGAGCCATTTTCCACCGTAAAGCCATCGTCCACCGTGGCGCCATTGATCACCGTTGAGCCATCGCCCACCGTTGAGCCATCGTCTACCGTTGAGCCATCGTATACCGTTGAGAGATCTCCACCGTTGAGCCATCGTCCACCGTTGCTTCTTTTACCACCGTTGAGCCATTGCCCATCGCTGAGCCATCGTCTACCGTTGAGAGATCGTCCACCGTTGAGCCATCGTCGACCGTTGAGGGATCATCCACCGTTGAGCCATCTTGCACAAAGAGATGGATAAAATTGAAAGTTCACTTGAACTTAAGAATTTATCAAAAACTAGGTGGACTGCGAGCGCAGAATCGGCGAGAGCTCTTTCTACGTCTTATGAAGAGATAGTCACAGCATTGGAAACAATGAAAACCTCATTCGATTCTGAATTTGACAGTAAAACCCGAACTTTTGCGTCAGGCTTGCTCAAAACGCTTCTAGACTTTGATTTTATCTGCGGCATGTACTTTACCAAAAACATCATCGAGCTTTTAGAAGGTAGTAGACGTGATGCGCTTTGAAGTCGTTTGATGATATCAACGACGACGGCAAGATGAACGCTTTAATAAAGAGTGCATCGTCATTTGCTAAAAGTATGCAAGTAAATGCGGAGGAAGACTTCTTAAAGCACCACAGGACCCGGAGACTTGCAAAGAAGTATGACGCACACGCTGAAACGACAGCAGAAATGTATTTCCTTACATTCTTCAGAAAGGATTTCCGAATACTTGTGGACGTATTTACTACAAACGTGCAAGACAATCTCGCAAAACTAATTTCTTTGCTAGAGCCATTCCACATAATTTTCAAGATACCCGCTGACAGAAAAAAAACTTCACCATCGAGCGCGTCCGATCTATAAAGCAATCACACCCGAAAATCATCCTTCAAGATGAAGAGCTTGTGCTGGCTGAGCTTGAAATCCTGCTTGATGCCAGTAAAGAGTGCTCATCTTTTTAAGAAATCGCAAAAGTTGCTGTTAAATTAATGAGGATTATCCCGTGTGGTTATCAAGTACTTCGACTGATTTTAACATCCCCAGTGTCTTCTGCTTCTTCGAACGGCCCTTCAGCAAGTTGAAGCTCATTTTCAATCATTTGCGGACATCGATGGGTGACGACCGCTTAGACTCCCTCATGATGTTGTTTTCAACGAAAGATTAGGTCGACGACATTGTAATTACGGAGATAGTGGAGAAGTGGTCCTTGTTAAAACATCGTAGAGTAGGGATTTAGAAAGAATAACTAGATTTTTTTTTAAATTCTTGTAATAATTAAACGCTTATTTTGTTCATTTATGAAATTTTCCTGCAATTCAAAATTCTGGAACTAACAAAATACATTTTAAATGAAAGCCATTAATTAAGTATATTTGTCTTGTGTATCGTTTGCCGCCACCGCCGCCCCCTCCCCCCCATCCTTTCCCTCCCGTTGCTCAGTTTTTAAGCGTATAGTCGGCAATGTTAAACAGCCAGTCGGCATTTTTTAAATTCTCACCCCCTTCCCCCTAGATGTACAAGGTCAAACCGCCCCTGATCGCAAACACAACTCGAAGCCTTCCTCCTGACTTGTTGGCACTTTCAACCCTTTCCACTTCCTCCAAAAACGTCTCTTTCCTTACTTATTCTTACTAAACGTTCTGTGGGAATCACAACTTTTAATACTTGTCTGTCCACCTGGACATACCAAATCACAACACTTAATACTCTTCAACTTCTTTCTTTGCTTCTTGTTACATCATCTTCCCCAGGGGCAGATGACCTCGTAGTTCATCCCCTTAAAACAACAATAACTAACTAACAACATCTTCCCCAACCTTTTTAGTAGGTCCATTGTTAGTTCGTTGTCTAGGAGAATTGTTAACAGCTAACGCCACTATATAAAATGTTTAGCCCAGGCAATAAGGCGGCCATTTTGTAACCTCAAACACAACCTCTCATACGGTCCACTGCCTTCTCATCATTTTTAATATTCCATGGATCATCATTTCATTCGTCTGTAGCAATGTACTCCTTCCTCTCCACGCCAGTAGTGCGATCTATCGGATCAGCCTTCTTGTATTGGGTAAACATTAAGCGCTAGACACGCTTCAATGTGCCCTTTAAAATGCCTTTCGTGATGAAAACAGACATACTGTATTTATAACACAAAACGGCATGCATACGTAAGACCTACGTACAGTACATGTAACACCCCCCCCCCCCCCCCCAATTTCACCATAAACGTAACTTCCATCTTATGATACAAATGATTCATAAAAATGAAATTATTTAATATTTTTACATTAATAATAAATTTGGTGATTCAAACAATTAATGATTAGATCCATGCTATTACAAGCAAGCCTCCGTGGCTAAGGCGGCAGCACGACGGCCTCTCACCACTGGGTCCGTGGATCAAATCCCGGTCACTCCATGTGAGATCTGTGCTGGACAAAACGGAGGCAGACAGGTTTTTCTCCGGGTACTCCGGTTTTCCCTGTCAACATTTCATTCCAGCAACACTCTCCATTATCATTTAATTTCATCTGGCATTCATTTAATCATTGCCTCAGAGGAGTGCGTCAGGCCTCGGTAGCCGGCACAGTCCATATCCTCGCCGCTAGATGGGGGCTTCATTCATTCCCTTCCTGACCCGGTCGGAGACTGGAAGCAGGCTGTGGATTTTCATTTCCAGGTGTTAATATTTAAAAGAAAAATAGCACAGTAGCGCCACCTGGTGAAATAGACATGTACAATAAAGAAGAGAAAAAAAAAGACGAGTCAGTGCAAAGTCTGTGCGTGTTCGCGTGACATGTGACAAGCATCTCAAAAGATGATTTGTATTTTGTATTGTATTTCTCACTTGATAAATAAAGTTTTACATTAAAACTAACAGGTTATGGGCCCAGGCCACGTGTAAATGGTATTATCTCGTGAGTGGATCCGAAGCTGAGCGCCTGTGGAACACGTGCTGTATTTTTTGTGAGTAAGGATAACCTCAAAATGGCAGCCGGCAGTGACTACAAAGTTCAAGTGGATAAACTTGAAGGACCTGAAGACTGGGCGATGTGGAAATGGCATGTGTTGATGGTTTTGCGGTCGTATGAACTGGAAAATATTGTTGATGGTTCGAAAAAGTGTCCTGTGTTGCCGGCAGATGCAACTGCGCAACAAAAAGCGGCATATAAGCAGTGGTTGAAAGAAGACGCGAAAGCGGCCAGTTTGCTAGCAGGTGCGCTAGGAAAATCTGTTGCCGAGCTCGTGTTGACGTGCACCAATGCCAGTGAAATTTGGACAAAATTGAGCGCACGGTTCGAACGAAGCAGTACGCAGCGACTGAACATGTTGATCGAGTCATTCTTCCGAGTGACACGTGACGACAAGGAGGACATCAGCACCCATGTCGCGAAGTTACAGAAGCTTTATCAGGATCTGAACGACGAACTACAAAAGCACAACGAAAACACGTTATCTGAAAGGATTTTGAACGGTCGAATTTTATCCACGCTGGGAAAAGAATATGATAATTTCAAGGATGTGTGGGACACGATTCCGACGGAAAATCAAACTGTGAACTTGTTGATTGAAAAATTGTGCACGATTGAACTGCGTGACCAAGGAAACGTGGAATCGACTGCGTTTGTGGTACGTAGTGCTCCCAAGAAGCATTCCCAGTATGGCAGTGGCAAAGGCAGTGCTGATGACAAGTCGAAGAAAAATGTTCAACGAGTAAAGCAGAAGTTTCCATGTTTCAAATGTAAGGAATTGGGCCATTGGGCAAGTGAATGTCCAGTGAAGAAGAAAGAGGGTGACACTAGAAACAAAAATAAGGAGAACAATGCTTCGTTTCTGACACATGCGATGAGTGCGTTAGACGGCGACTTTGTTCAAGCCGACGAGTGGTACTGCGACAGTGGCGCCACAAATCACATCACCGCGAACAAACAGTATTTTACAACATACGTCAGGTTTGCTGCTCCAGAGAAGATTTTGCTAGGAAAACGAGGTGTGAGCATGCTAGCTCACGGCAAAGGAACTGTAAACATTCAAGTGCGGCTGAACAACGCTTGGTTAAGTGCTGAGATGACTGAAGTTTTGTATGTTCCCGATGCAATGGCTCATCTGTTTTCTGTGAAAGCTGCTGCAAGGAAAGGTTTTTGTGCAAGACTTGGCGACCTAACTGTTAGAATTGAAGACAAGGTTACTGGAAAGGCGATGATGGCTGGACGTGTGATTCATGGTCTGTATGTACTTGACATGCGCGTCGTGAAACCGGCGCAACCCATTCAAGTGAATTTAGCTACATCGTCGGACAAACTGCAGATCTACCATGAACGATTTGGTCATCAACACAAAGCGCATGTCAAGAATGTACTGAAGCAGATGAACATCAATGTAGACATGTGTAAAGAGGATTTCTGCGATGGATGTGCACTGGGAAAAATGCATCGACTGCCATTCAAGACACGAATGAATCGACCAACAGCCACCGGTGAACAAATCCACGCCGATGTGAATGGACCAATGTCTACTGAATCTCTTGGAAAGGCACGCTACTACGTATGTTTCAAGGATGATTTCAGCAAGTTTCGACGAGTTTTCTTTTTAAAGCACAAAAGTGAAGTGTACACCGTTCTGGAACAGTTCCTGAATGAAGCCAAAACAAATGGACACGTCGTGAAGCTGTTCAGGTGTGATGGAGGAAAAGAATTTGATAACAAGAAGGTTTCTGAACTACTAGCAAGCAGAGGCATAGAACAAAGCATTACTACGCCATACACACCACAACAAAACGGAGTTGCGGAACGTGAAAATCGGACGATTGTGGAGTGCGCAAAATCTATGCTGAATCCCAGCAAGTTAACGAAAAAAATTTGGGCTGAAGCCTGCAACACTGCGGTGTACCTCCTGAATCGCACTGGGAAGTCATCGATTGAAAACAAATCTCCCTATGAATTGTGGTATGGACGACCAGTGGGAAGTTTCAGTCATCTGAAGATCTTCGGAACAGAATGCTACGTGCATATCGACAAGAATTTTCGCTCAAAGTTCGACGACAAAGCTGTTTTTGGACATCTGGTTGGGTACGTGAACGACAGGGATGGATTTAGAGTCTGGATTCCAACTCAGGGAAAGGTTGTTCTAAGCCATGATGTGAAATTCAAACCTGAAGTTGTCTGCAATCTGCGCGCCAACGCCGGAAAGGTTGAAGTCACGCTTGAAGAACGTGTGGAGAGGAATCAGTCTAATTCATCGTCTGATGTAGGCCTACAGAGGAGGTCAGAGTCAGATGAGAACTTAAGCGAAATTGAAGATTTTGCTTCGGCATCCAGTTCCGGAGGAAGCGAAGATGAGGAAGAAGGAGAGACTGAAGAAAGAAGGAAAAGCAAACGTGAAAGTAAGAAGCCATCGTGGATGATCAGTGGAAATTACATGTACATGGCTGGACCATCTATCGCTGAAAAGAATCCTGACTCATACTCTGAAGTGCTGCAGTCTAGTGATAAAAATCAGTGGCTGAAAGCAATTAATGAAGAATTGGAGTCCTTAAAGGAAAATGATACCTGGAAATTGGTTGAGCGTCCAAATGGTACACGGGTCCTGAAAAATCGGTGGGTTCTTCGACAGAAGACAACGGACAGTGGAGAAGTTCGCTTCAAGGCACGATTGGTAGCCAAAGGCTATGCGCAACAGCAAGGAATCGATTATGAAGAAACATTCAGCCCTGTTGCACGGTATGATACCATTCGAGCTCTGTTGGCAGTAGCTGTTGAAAAGGAGATGAAACTTGGTCAATTTGATGTCAAGACGGCCTTCTTGAACGGCGAGCTTGAAGAAGATGTGTTCATGGAACAGCCAGAAGGTCATCAGGACGGTACTGGCCGAGTGTGTCATCTAAAGAGAAGCTTATATGGTTTAAAACAGGCTCCACGCTGCTGGAACAAGCGTTTCAAGAAATTCATGGAGAAAGCTGGATTCAAAAACAGCAAAGCTGATCCTTGTCTCTTTTACAGCAACAAAAATGGAAAGTGGTTGGCTGTTGTAATCTTTGTGGATGATGGTCTGGTAATTGGCAATGAAGAAGACATCGAGCAGTTCATGGAAAAACTTCAGCAGGAATTTCACACGACCAGAGGATCTCTCAACAATTTCCTGGGCATGAAGATACAAGAAAACCATGATGGATCAATTGCAATCAGTCAAGAGGATTACACGAGGAAAATCCTAGAAAAATTTGGGATGGCCGAGTCAAATGGAGTGTCTACCCCAGTTGGACGCGAAGAAAGTGAAGACGGAGAAAAGGTTTCGGCCAGGGTTCCTTATCGTGAGGCGGTGGGATCCTTGATGTACCTGACTACTGCTACTCGTCCAGATATCGCATTCGCGGTCAACAAAGCTGCTCGAGCCATGGAGAATCCTACAGTTCAAGACTGGAGTCAAGTGAAACGGATATTTCGATATTTAAAGAGCACAGTGAACCATGGAATCGTCTATAGGAAAGAGGACGTTTTGAAGGTCTACAGTGATGCTGACTACGCCGGTGACAAGAGGACGAGACGTTCAACGACGGGTGTCATTTCGATCTACAATCATGGAGCTGTATCGTGGAGAAGTCAGTTACAGAAGTCTGTGTCAACATCGACAACTGAAGCTGAAATTATGTCTGCAAGTGAAGGAGCAAAGGAGTTGATTTGGCTGAAAAGACTGTTTTCTGAATTACTGGGAACTGCTGACAAACCTCCAACGCTTTACATCGACAATGCTGGTGCAGTTAAATTGGCTAAAAATCCGGAGTACCATCGAAAATCGAAGCATATTGAGGTACGTCATTTCTATGTGAGGGAAAGATTTTTGGACGGAGACCTTGAGCTGGAGCACATCGACGGGACCAATCAATTAGCTGATCTTCTAACTAAACCTCTGGAGAGGGTCAGATTCGAGATGCTGCGTGAGAGGATTGGCGTGCAGAAGATGACATCTTAGAGGCTGAAAAGTGTTCAATAGTTCAACTTGTTTATTTTTTATTTGTATTTGATTTTTCTTTGGAGGAAGTGTTAATATTTGAAAGAAAAATAGCACAGTAGCGCCACCTGGTGAAATAGACATGTACAATAAAGAAGAGAAAAAAAAAAGACGAGTCAGTGCAAAGTCTGTGCGTGTTCGCGTGACATGTGACAAGCATCTCAAAAGATGATTTGTATTTTGTATTGTATTTCTCACTTGATAAATAAAGTTTTACATTAAAACTAACACCAGGCTATTACAAAGGTTTAAATTTCTAGATCTATTTCCTATTGACACTTTGTTTTGCATATTCACTTAGTGTTTTTGTGCGCTTTGTACTGTCTTCGGTGTGATAACGTTCACATTTTTCCGCATAGCCGACATATGCATGTTTCCCTGGGAATGTGGAATGTCTTGTCCTGGCAAAGATGATTATGGATTCCATGTACGACTAATCTCGTTAAAACATATCTCATCTCAAAGTTTGCTTTGGTCCAGTTTCTATGAATCATGACTCCCGTGCTGTAGAAATCAGAGCATATATCCCGGCGGGGTTCGTTTAAACTACCTGCACCTATCATCCTCTCAAATACCTGTCACTCATAATTACATTAATCCCCCTGTTGAGAGGACAGACAACAGCCCCACATTGTGCGTGAAACTTCAATTCAGCAATTTATTTCATATGAAAACATGAATACGCTGAAATATGTAATTTTATGTAATATCACTAATAATACGAGGCACGTCCAGAAAGTAAGTTCCGTTCGGTAATAAAATTAAATTTTGTACAGATACAGAAAAAATGTTTATTGCACAACATTCTACACCTCTTAAACTACAATTCCACATAACTGCTGAACTATTGAAGGCATTTGTCATAGCGTGGCACACGTTTTTGCATACCTTCTTCATAGAAGTTTGCCGCCTGTGTCTTCAACCAGTTGGAAACATCATCTTTCAGCTCGTCGTCATTGTTGAAGTGTTGACCGCCAAGGAAAGACTTGAGATGTGTGAACAGATGAAAGTCGCTAGGAGCGAGGTCAGGATGTACGGAGGATAGTCAAACACGTCCCAGCCAAATCCCTGTAGGAGGTTTTTCGTCACATTTGCAGTGTGTGGTCGTGTGTTGTCGTGAAGAAAAACAACACCTTTTGACAGCAACCCTCGGTGCTTATTCTGTATTGCGCGGCGCAATTTCCTAAGTGTCTCGCAGTAAGCATCTGCGTTGATTGTTTGACCACGCGGTAAGAAATCAATGAGTAAGATGCCTTTCCAGTCCCAGAACACTGTGCACATCATTTTCCGAGGTGTCAAGATTTGTTTCGGCTTAACCTTTGCTGGGGATGAAGTGTGCCTCCATTCCATTGATTGCCGCTTACTAACCCAAGTTTCATATCCTGTGACTATCTGTGTCAGAAATTCGTCGCTGTCTTCATTGTAACGGGTCAAAAACTGAAGTGCACTACCCATCCGTTTTGTTTTGTGTTGCTCCGTAAGAATCTTTGGTACCCAACGTCGGCAAAGTTTACGAAAGTTCAGTTTTTCGGTAACAATTTCATGAATTAGTGATCGTGAGATTTTGGGAAATTCCATAGCGAGAGCACTAATTGTAAACCTGCGGTTTTCCCGGATCTTGTCATCAATCGCGTGAACCAGTTCTTCTGTAACCAAAGATGGACGCCCACTTCGTTCTTCATCGTGCACTTCACTACGTCCATCTTCTCACCATTGAATCATTCATCGCATTTTGTCCATACACTTCGCAAATTTGCCGATAAATTTCAATTGGTTTCACTTTCCTAGCATTCAGAAAACTAATCACAGATCTGATTTCACAAGCGGCGGGATTTTCAATCAACACCGACATTGTACGAGTAAACATGCACAACAACGCGTACGTGGCTGACAGCGCTCTCCAAATGGCGCACGTTTTTTCTCCTTGATACAGAGCGTCTACTGCAGTTCAGCGGAACGTACAACTTATGGTTGAAGACACAGGCGGCACACGTCTATGAAGAAGGTAAACAAAAACTTGTGCCACGCTACGACAAATGCCTGCAACATTTCGGCAGTTATGTGGAAAAGTAGTTTAAGGGTTGTAGAATTTTGTGCAATAAATACACACATCAAAAAAAGTTTTGCATCACCTCGGTTCCCAGATCTCCGGCATATAGACGTTGACTGTGTATATTGTATCCAAGATACAGTCCCTTTGACTGTTCATAGATGTCACTAAAACTGCTCAAAGATGTAAACAACCATGCATGAGCAGGGCCTATTAGACGGAGGGGGTACGACAGCCGATCAGTTCCAGTCATTCCACCAGGACGAAGGTACGCTGCTCATGTTGTCTGTAGTTCTACCATGCCTAGAAGGTCAATACCGCAGTTCGATCGCGTCCGCATTGTTACTTTGTGTCAAGAAGGGCTCTCAACAAGGGAAGTTTCCAGGCGTCTCAGAGTGAACCAAAGCGATGTTGTTCGGACATGGAGGAGGTACAGAGATACAGGAACTGTCGATGACAGGCCTCGCTCAGGCCGCCCAAGGGCTACTACTGTAGTGGATGACCGCTACTTACGGATTGCCGCTCGGAGGAACCCTGACAGCAATGCCACCATGTTGAATAATGCGTTTCGTTCAGCCACAGGACGTCGTGTTTCAACTCAAACTGTGCGCAATAGGCTGCATGATGCGCAACTTCACTCCCGACGTCCATGGCGAGGTCCAGCTTTGCAACCCCGACACCATGCAGCGCGGTACAGATGGGCCCAACAACATGCTGAATGGACCCCACGGAATTGGCATCACGTTCTCTTCACCGATGAGTGTCGCATATGCCTTCAACCAGACAATCGTCGGAGACGTGTTTGGAGGCACCCTGGTCAGGCTGAACGTCTTAGACACACTGTCCAGCGAGTGCAGCAAGGTGGTGGTTCCCTGATGTTTTGGGGTGGCATTATGTGGGGCCGACGTACGCCACTGGTGGTCATGGAAGGCTCCGAAACGGCTTTACGATACCTGAATGACATCCTCCGACCCATAGTGCAACCATATCGGCAGAATATTGGAGAGGCATTTGTCTTCATGGACGACAATTCTCGACCTCATCGTGCACATCTTGTGAATGCGTTCCTTCAAGATAACGACATCGCTCGACTACAGTGGCCAGCATGTTCGCCAGACATGAACCCTATCGAACATGCCTGGGATATGTTGAAAAGGGCTGTTTATGGACGTCTTGACCCACCAACCACTCTGAGAGATTTACGCCGAATTGTCGTTGAGGAGTGGGACAATTTGGACCAACAGTGTCTTGATGAACTTGTGGATAGTATGCCACGGCGAATACAGGCATGCATCAATGCAAGAGGACGTGCTACTGGGTATTAGAGGTAGTGGTGTGTACTGCAATCTGGACCACAAATGCTGAAAGTCTAGCTGTATGATGGTATAACATGCAATGTGTGGGTCTCATGAGCAATAAAACGAGCTGAAATGTTGTTTGTGTTGATCTCTATTCCCTTTGTATTTAACGGTTCCGGAACTCTTGGAACCGAGGTGATGCAAAACTTTTTTTGATGTGTGTAATTTTCCTGTATCTTTACACAATTTAATGTTATTACCAAACTGAACTTACTTTCTGGACGTACTTCGTATGTAGAATACCCACAAATATGAAAAAATCCGTAAAATGAAATTCTGTTATAACCCTAACATAGTGTTTCGTGAACATATGACTTTTCCCAGCACCTGAATAGCAAGGAACAAAATATGTAATTACATAGAAATTCCAGCTCTAATTTTAATTATCAACGATTTTATCTAACTTCACTTGTGGCAAATCAAATCTTGCAACAACAATTTTGAATATTTCTATCTTACAAAAATGGATCAAATTTTGCATAGTTGTGTAACTTTAGATGACAAATAATTTGTTAAAAAAAACGCTCTTTTAGCCCGAAATAAATATACGATCATACCAAAAAATACACAAACAATTGAAGTGCAATAAAAATTACAAAAAAGTCAAAAGTGAATAAAAAATTTTAATAAAAGTTTTCATTCAACTTAAAACGCAACGCCAAAAAAAAAACACGTACATTTATTAAATTCTTTGATATTCAATAAATGATCGAAATTCTTATGTTCGAAAATACATCGTTTTTGGAGAGGTACGATGGTATGCTTTAATCTCCAGACTAAAAGGGTTAACCTTTCAGTTACGGGTTTTATGTCTTGAATACCGTTTAATTCATTAATTCTCACATTATATATATATTTTTTTTGCAAGTTATTTTTGCCGCCAGAAAATATGTTATAAAACGAGTAGTTGCTGTTATCATCACTCTGGCAGTACGAGGATTGTCATTCCGAGGTACAAACGAGCACTTTGGAAAGCCGGATATTGGGAATTAGGCCTATTTAGGTAGACTATACCTGAACTTCTTGGGCAGTTTGATCCATTTTTTGCGGGATCATATTGTACGATACGCAAATGCTTGAAAAGGTGTTCCTTCGTATTTATCCAAAACGATCTGCGAAGAGTTAATAAACATTCATCATCATTTATTGCGTTGACAGGCCATTAAGACCCAGTACAGACAATAATAGCATAAAACAAAAATATATAAAATAACAGAGGCATTCAACAGGAGGAACTGAGACTTTTCACAAGTATCTGTCGCAGATGATCTCCCACCTTTCTCTGTCCCTTGCATCCTCCACAGTTGCTGTTGGTACCACCCTTAACAGTGACATTATCGCTCCATCCTTGCATCTTGTTCTAGGGCGTCCTCTCGTGCGTCTGCCAGTTGGTGTCGAGCTGAAAACACGATTGGATATGGAATCCCAGCTCGAATGACATGTCCCAACCATTGCAACCTCCTCCTCTCCAGAATGAATCCGGTTGATGCTCGTCTTCCCAGAGCGTTGATAAAGGTCTTGGTGAGATCTTCTTTCCCACCTTTCTGTTTCTACATTATATAGTGGACCATATATTTTGCGCAAGACCTTCCTTTCAAAAACGCAGAGACGTTCCTCAAGTGTTTTAGGCGTGGCCCAGGTCTCACATCTATATAGGACCACAGGTCTCACCAAGGTCATGTAGATATGTACCTTAATCAAATCAAACGTGATTTGAAAAGATTTTTCAATCTATAGATAACACGATTCGCTGTAGTTATCCTTTGCTGTACTTCCTGTGCTATCTCATTCCTGTTCGAAAAGATCGATCCTAAATATTTGAAATCCTCTACCATCTCAAAATTGTGCCCATCAATATTGATGTTATTACGATTGTTCGGCCGACGAGACACCATCAGATAATTTGTTTTTGAGTCGTTGACTACCAGACCCACCTTCCCTGCTTCTGTGAGAAATCTAGTTGTGTCCTCTTATCACCTGATCCAGGGTTTCTCGGATAATCACGATATCATCCGCAAATACAAGAATCATGTCAAAGCCAATAAACTCAATTTCCCTACGACGCACAGTGTGTCGAATCCCAATTCTAGGTGGAAAAAATTAATAACTTCGTTAATAGTGCTGGGATTCTATTAAAAGTTGGCATTGTACCGTTTTCGACGTCGCTGAATTCATTTCTGGCATCGTCTAAAGTGTACGATCTTCGGGGGTAAATATATAGGGGTGAGGGGGTAAGGTGAGGTGTAAAAAATGACCGAAAGCAACAAAAGAATCATCCATTTTTGGTAGTAAAAATTACGATCTGGATGTTTATAACATAATTTATGACAGTGGTGTTAAAACTGGATAAAATATGAATAACAATGGGACTTTCAGTCAAGTATTCTTGTTACACCTTATTTGAGGGAATAGACGAAGTCACTGTACGTAAAATCATACAGATTAAAAACGTATATTAAATTGTTGTTAAACATATAACAACGAAATATGCACAAAAAATGACATTTATTTTCAACAACAAAAAAACGTCAAAATCATAGAAACAAACTCTTTATAACAAAATGTCATTTTACAGTCCTGTTAATGACGTAGTTTTAGTAAGCACACGAAAACAATATTATTTCTTTAGAAAAGCATGGAAGTAAAGACAACATATATTGAACATTAGGCCTATTTCTCCCATTACAAATAAAAAGAAAACGTCCATTCGTCAAGTAATGTTCTCATTAATCTATTTCCCCTTAATAATAACAAAATGCCTAATGTTCATTCGTCATCTGATTCTTCTGTAGAATCCAGAGCATCGTAGTCATTGCTCTAGCCTACTGGTCTTCATCATTTGATGTCAAAGTTTCATGGGAGTCATTAAGTTACTCGATAGCTTCCATAGGTAGATTACCTATCTACGTGGCATTGTTCTTCCTGCACTCTCCCATTTTCGTTAATATTATGGGATATCAACTTAATTTGTTTCTTAGCTCCTGGATCTGAGTGTCAGTAAGAGTTGTAGGATAAATTTATTCATAACATATTGAAATATGACGTCTGTACGCCCCTCTTTACGACACGACCGCCTCGCGTTGCAAAATTCTTCTCGCGGTAATGCCCGCATAGTCACTGAAAATAAGAAAATAAACCATCATGCACATTCGTGCGCAACCAAACCACTTCAGAACCTGTATCTACATTAAATTTCCTATCGAATGACGTTTAAAGTAAAGTGGCACTATGAGGCACTCTTAAAGTAAATGATTTATTTAGTGCACAAAGCATTGAAGTGCGAACACATAACTTACCTCTTTTCACTATTCCATGAGCCGCAGAAGACAACACCTCGTTGAACTCACTAGAATCACAACGTTCGGTTTACTCCGACACCTCCTATCAAATGACCTGATAACTGCCAGGATGACGTTTCAGCACCTATACCCTCCCTCCTACGCACCAGACAGCGGAAAGGAAGACCGCAGGTCACCATCTGGTTTGTTCACTATCGAATGAGCCAGTTTTCGCTTTCATTTGCGACACTGAATGTTTTCCACCTAGATATGGGATTCGACACACTGTGCGACGTCCGAATGCACGCCTCACACTCTCCAGGGCGATGTTGAAGAGAAAAGTACATTAAAACAGCCATTAGGCACAGACAGTTGGAACTCAGACAACGCGCACACTCCAATATTCCACCACTCATGTCTCTCAATGTCCCCTCAACTTCAATAAACTCTAACACAGCCCTCACACAAATTCTACACTTCATTCAGCACTTGGCTACCACAACATTTTAAACCTCCAATTCATCTTTTCCCCCTACATAATAAATAACCTAAACCCCTGGTTCGGTGGTTTAATCTGCCTGGGAGGCAAGGATAAAACCAGCCTGCCCGGGGTGATGAACCACGGACCAAGGGACCACAAATAACATACATCTAAACAATAATCGAACCCAGTCTCTAACAGTAAGCCAAGCTGAGCGCGGTTAGCCCCAGTCGGCAGTTAGGCGCTCAGTAGGCCCAAATAAACCACTAATTCAAACAAATTACACCACCTAAACACCAAAAAAAAAAAACCTTCAATTTACAGCTTAATCATCCTTCCTCAACAATAAACAATCATTAAACATTATTATTTCCACCTACAAGTACATTTAAACTGATCCAAACCAACAGCCAATCACAGGACATCTCCAGCCAATTAGAGCCCAGCAACTATAAATTCATATCCCCCGCCTGCGAAACTCTCATTAATCACTAATTACTCCTTCCACAAACGCATTACACCCAATTACACACTCAAAGACAAATCTACACAACTGAGGATTATTATTATTATTATTATTATTATTATTATTCAATTTACAAAACCTACTAAAGGTCTATTATTCTTCCTACTACAAAACCATACCTAACTAGAGGTCTATCTATTTTTCATATAACTTAACTTCAATATAAAAAAATCAAACCTTTTATTATTATTATTATTATTATTATTATTATTATTATTATTATTATTATTATTATTATTATTATTATTATCCTCGCTGAAGCAACTGCTGATAGGCCATGACAGAGCGAACTGCATTATTCATCACCTATTGCCGCTACGAGTCGGATGGTCAATAGACTAGATGCTGACCCAATATTCGCACTCGCAGCTCTACAGGCACATGCTTAAGTACTAGTACTCCCAAATATACTAAGAACAGTCACCTAAAGTACATAAATTAATTCATCACGACTGCACATATCGCCAAAGGACGAATTTCTCCCTCAAATGTATTATCCTTAAATACACTGAGGGAGATATTATTACTTTTCCAAGTAAAACTTAATCCAACCAAATTTAAAAAATTAATATAATCTAAAGCGGAGTGAAAGGAGCCCAATAGGGCACCTGACTCCACGCACTTTTCTATCGCCATTCTGGTGATATTTGACTGATCGAGAGTACTACTACTGAAGAGAACTGATGCCAGGGGTCACCTCGTCGTAGTCCATTCCGTATATTGAAGTTTGCTGATAACTGATTGGCAAATCGACCTTGACAACTAGAGTCCGTATAACAGGCCTATATTAACCTGTTATACTGTACTTCTGTGGAATGGTTATCTCTTGCATTATTTTCCACAGTGCAGCTTGGTTAATGTTATCATATGCTTGACGAAAATCAATAAATACAAGATGCAATTCACGATCGAATTCGTAGTATTTTTCCACTAATTGCCTTAATGTGAAAATGTGATCCGTGGTGGAGCGTCCAGGCGTGAATCCACAATGATAAGGACCCACAATTTCTCTAAGAAAGGGTTTCAGCCGACTCAATAACAGGGATGTTAAGATTTTATACCCTATCTCCAGTAGTGAGACACTACGGTGATTAGTTACTTGTGTAGGATCACCTTTCTTAAAGATTGGGCAAATGATAGCTATTCTCCACTCCGCTGGGATCTCCTCAATCAGTCAGATGTTCTTGATTAGGTCTTCTGAGATCTGCACCACTCCTTCACCGCCATGCGTAAGTAATTCAGGAGCTCTGTTGTGTTTGAGGGATTCCAGGGCCACCCGAATTTCTGCGGACGAAGGCTCAGTTACCTCAACATGTCTATATGGGGCTCTAAATACAACTGCATCATTAACAATCTCCACATTTAGGAGCTCTTCAAAATATTTCCCAAACAGCTCTGCTTGTTCCAGGGTCGGTACTACTTCTCCTTCATTTGTCAGGATAAGTGGTTGCTGTCCATAGATACCTCTCGCAAGACTTGCCAAACGGAAGAAGGAGCTTGATGCTTTCTTCGATTCCTCTACCGCCATGAGTAGGCTGTTACTGTTATCTCGTTTTTTTTTTCCTTCTTATTAGCCTATCTGTTTGACGCCTAGCTTCCGTATAATTTCCCCAAACTACTTCTAAAGGGTTTTCTAACCAGTGGAGTCTCCATTTCTCTCTACTTTTCACCGATGTACAGCATTCTTCATCAAACCACGGCTTGCTCTTCGGTCTTAGTTGTCTTCCTAGTGTTTCACTTGCACTCTGCATTGTTGCTCCACGTAGAAATAACCACTTTCCCTCCATCTCAGCTGGCACCTCTGTGTGTTCTATCCTGGTTCTGTGTTCACTAGTTCATCCTTCAATTTGTCCTTATCAAAGAGGAACATTTTCTGCCTCACCACTCTGGCATCCAATGAACTTTTTTCAATTCCAACCAAATCCTTAATCATTATAATACTCATATTCTCCCTACTAATTTCTCTCTCTCTCTAGTAAGAGATTCAACTTTATGGAATCTATTAAACTTTAATGAAGAAATAAATCATATTAATAGTGAACTAATTACTTTACATGATGAATCAAATTACCTTCTTACTAAATTATACAATAAACCAACAGATTTTTTACACTCATATTAGTAAATTATTTATTCTTAACACTTATTGCTATTGTAAAAATTACTAATATTTTTCAAGGTCCACTTCGCCCTAAAAACTAATGAATTAACCAATCCGCACTTCCCATCCTTTATTTAAGATTGCCAATAGAGCTTTAGTTGATCTCCTTGCTCCTTCTAATATTTCTGCCTGATGAAATTTCGGCTCACTTTTAGGACTTTGCTTAATAATCCAAATTGCAACAGGATTATTCTTGGCAATATATTACACTGCAAATATCGATTTAGCTTTTAACAGTGTGGTCCACATTTGTCGTGATGTAAATTATGGTTGATTCGTACGTACTGTTCATGCTAATAAGTCTCCTTCTTTTTCATTTGTCTTTACTTACATGTAGGACGAGGAATATACTATGGCTCCTATAATTATATACATACATGAATAACAGGAGTCATTATTCTATTTCTTGTAATAGGAACAGCCTTTATAGGCTATGTTTTTCCTTGAGGTCAAATATCCTTTTGAGGTGCTACTGTAATTACTAACTTATCAGCTATTCCATACTTAGGAACAGAACTCGTTCAATGAGTTTGAGGAGGATTTAGTGTTGATAATGCAACCTTAATCCGATTCTTCACTTTCCATTTTGTCCTTCCCTTTATTGTCTCAGCTGTTGTTATAATTCATTTACTATTTCTACACCAAACAGGTTCTAATAACCCCTTAGGGTTAAATAGAGATGTTGACAAAATTCCCTTCCATCCCTATTTTTCTTTTAAGGATCTCTTTGGATTTATTGTCATAGTAGCAACTCTTATTTTCTTAAGCCTCCTTGAACCTTATATACTGTGGGATCCTGATAATTTTACCCCAGCCAATCCCCTTGTTACCCCTGTTCATATTCAGCCAGAATGATTTTATTTGCTTATGCGATTCTCCGATCTATCCCTAATAAGTTAGGAGGTGTAATTGCTCTAGTTATGTCTATTGCCATTCTATTAATTTTACCATTTTATAATAGTAACAGATTCCGAGGAACTTAATTTTATCCAATCAATCAAATTCTATTCTGATCAATAACAACAATTATTATTTTATTGACATGAATCGGAGCACGACCTGTAGAGGATCCTTATTTTAACTGGACAAATCTTAACCGTCCTCTATTTCGCTTATTATTTAATCAACCCTCTTGTTCTCATAACTTGAGATAAATTAGTAAATTAGTTATAAAGCTTCATGAAAGCATATGTTTTGAAAACAAAAGACAGAAGTTAAATTCTTCTATTAACTTCTACTAAAATAAATACACTAAATTAAAAAAGAAAATATAATAATTTTTAACCCCAAATAAAAAAATAAAAATAAAATAAAGATAATGGTAAAAATCTTTTTGAAGCTAAATATATTAATTTATCATAACGAAACCGAGGGAGAGTCCCACGAACTCAAATAAATATAAAAGACAACAATTTTAACTTCAAAAAGAACAGGAAACAAAAAGTATCTCTTCCTATAAATATTATACAAAATAATATTCTTATAAATAAAATTCTTGCATATTATGCTATAAAAATTAATGCAAACCCCCCTCTTCTATATTCTACATTAAAACCTGATACCAATTCAGATTCTCCATCAGCAAAATCAAAGGGAGTACGATTAGTTTCAGCTAAACAAGACGCAAACCAAGCTAATATTAAAGGAAAAGACAAAAACATGAATCAAATATAATTTTGATATATTATAAAATTTAATGAACAATATCTATCAATAAGAAACACAAATGATAACAAACTTAATGCTAAACTTACTTCATAAGAAATTGTTTGAGCCACGGCCCGAAGGCCCCCTAATAAAGCATAATTAGAATTAGAGGATCATCCAGCAATTATAACCGTATAAACACCTATGCTCGTACAACACACAAAAAATAACCCTAAATTAAATGAAAACATTATTGACAAAAAGGGATAAACCATTCAAACTAATAACACTAAAAATAAACTAAAAATAGGGGAAAATCAATATAAAAAATAATTTGATAACAAAGGATAAGTAGATTCCGCAGTTAATAGTTTAATTACATCTGCAAATGGTTGGGGTAACCCAACAAACCCAACTTTATTAGGCCCCTTTCGAATTTGAATATAACCTAACACCTTACGCTCCAATAAGGTTAAAAACGCCACTCCAATTAAAACCCCTACAATTAAGATCAATACACTTACTAAACTAGTTATAACTTCCTTTATCAATACTATTTGTAATTAATTTACATATTTGAATTCTAAATTCAAGGCACTCTTTCTGCCAAAATAGTTAATAATAATCATACTTCACAAAATTATTTTAAATATTTGGTCCTTTCGTACTAAAATATTTTTATCTAATGAGGATAGAAACCAACCTGGCTTACACCGGTTTGAACTCGGATCGTGTAAGGATTTAAAGGTCGAACAGACCTATAAATTAAACTTCTACACCTAATTATATTCCTTAATCCAACATCGAGGTCGCAATCTTTCTTGTTGATATGAACTCTTAAAAAAAATTACGCTGTTATCCCTAAGGTAACTTTATCTTATAATCAATAATAATGGATCAAATATTCATAAATCAATGTACCTTTTATAAAGAGTTACTTAAATCTCTATGTCACCCCAACACAATATATTTCTAAAAATATTCGCAATAATTCTAAATTAAATACTTATATAATATATAAAGCTCTATAGACCCTCTATAGCTCCATTTCTATTTAAGCCTTTTGACAAAAAAGTTAAATTCTATTTTTTTATACTAAGACAGTTAATATTTCGTCAAACCATTCATTCTAGCCCTCAATTAAAAAACTAATGATTATGCTACCTTTGCACAGTCAAAATACTGCGGCCCTTTAAATAATCAGTGGGCAGGCCCGACTTTAAATTATACACTAAAAGACATGTTTTTGTTAAACAGGCGAATATTAATTTTGCCTAATTCCTTAATATAAATTCCAATATTTTTTTTATTAATACATTCAATTATACTAATTTTATCATTGTTCCAAATAACATATTAATTCTTAAATTATCCTAATTCACTAATTAAACTTTTTATAAAATCATAAACCAATAAAATAATTTATAACATTATTAACTTGATGACTAATTTAAAGTCTACAATTTTAATTACATTTTTTAAAATTATAATTTACAACCTAACGCTTATCCCCCAAACTATTTTCTAGATTATATAATTACTTACCAATTTAAATAATTACTTAAACTAAATTAAATTCATTTCTTAGAAAACTAGATATCTTAAAAAAAAAACGATTAACATTTCATTTCTAATATAATATTTTGATAAATATATTACATTAAACAACATATTATATTAGCTCTTTTTAACTCGAGAAATATAAATTTCTTACATTTTTTTTAATAAACCCTGATACACAAGGTACAATATAAATCTACTTCCCAAAAAATAATTTTTCAAATATTTCATAATTCTTTCACAATACTAATACACTATAAATTTTCATATTTTTTCTATAAATTATACTAAAAATATTCCCCTTTAAAATTACTTTAATTAAAATAAATTTATACATATATATTAATTAATATTCATCTTTCAAAGTAATTCGAATTGCACGAAATTCTCTTCAGTGTAAATTAAATGCTTTACTTTTAAGCTTTACTTTGACATTCTATATACACTTTCCAGTACATCTACTTTGTTACGACCTATCTCACCTTAAATAATGAGAGCAACGGGCGATGTGTACATGTTTTAGAGCTATAATCACAATATCATAATATAACAACATTAATTTCAAATCCACCTTCAACTTATCTATTTCAAGATAATATCCGTTTAAATATTCATCTTATTGTAATCCATCTCCTATTTAATCATAAGCTGCACCTTGACCTGACATAAATTTTAATGCAAAATCTAGAAAATTCTTTCTCTTAAAAGATAATCTTACGACGGCGGTATACAAGCTGACATTACAAAATAAAATTGATTATAGTGTGTATTATCAATTACAGGACAGATTCCCATGAAAAGACTAAAACACCGCCAAATTCTTTAAGTTTCAAGAACTTCACTATTACTACTCAAGTATTTTATTTTATATTTAAAAATAATAGGGTATCTAATCCTTGTTTAAATTTTAAATTTCAAACCTTCATCATCTTACAAAAATCTATTTAATTTTCAAATTCTACCCTCTAAAATTAATTAAATTTTTTCCTTGACAGACTAACTTCAACACTGATAATATTCATTCAATTCCTACGTATAACCGCGACTGCTGGCACGACTTTTGTCAACCATAAATCAAATTACTAATTCTAAATTGCCTTAATTACTAATATTAAATACTGCGATTAACATATAATCATATAATCTCATTATAACCCACAAAAATGTACATGTAAAATATTCAAACAATAAATTTTTAAGTAAGAATAAAACTTTTATAAATTAAATATATATAATATTGGTTCAAAAAATATAAATATACTCCCACTCCTTAATAATATACCCGCCTTCTTAGATAGACTACAAAAGATATTAAATAAAAAAAATTGTATAATAAAAATATTTTACAACTAAAAATCTTACCGCCGCGGCCGACAAATTCACCATTTCCGATAAATTTGTTTTTCACCAGCCACATATTTTTGACCCCCCAATATGCGACGGCTCTACCGATCCGACCCGTTGCATCATTTCCGCTCAATCCGTTTCTCACCAGTCAAATATTTTGCTCGGCCGAAAAATCATTTTTCAATGCCCACTGCCGACAAATTCATCATTTCCGATTTCCGATATCTCTTGCATTATTTTCCACAGTGCAGCTTGGTTAATGTTACCATATGCTTGACGAAAATCAATAAATACAAGATGCAATTCACGATCGAATTCGTAGTATTTTCCCACTAATTGCCTTAATGTGAAAATGTGATCCCGTGGTGGAGCGTCCAGGCGTGAATCCACAATGATAAGGACCCACAATTTCTCTAAGAAAGGGTTTCAGCCGACTCAATAACAGGGATGTTAAGATTTTATACCCTATCTCCAGTAGTGAGACACTACGGTGATTAGTTACTTGTGTAGGATCACCTTTCTTAAAGATTGGGCAAATGATAGCTATTCTCCACTCCGCTGGGATCTCCCCTATCAGTCATATGTTCTTGATTAGGTCTTCTAAGATCTGCACCACTCTTTCACCGCCATGCGTAAGTAATTCAGGAGCTCTGATGTGTTTGAGGGATTCCAGGGCCACCCGAATTTCTGCGGACGAAGGCTCAGTTACCTCAACATGTATAGATGGGGCCCTAAATACAACTGCATCATTAACAATCTCCACATTTAGGAGCTCTTCAAAATATTTCCCAAACAGCTCTGCTTGTTCCAGGGTCGGTACTACTTCTCCTTCATTTGTCAGGATAAGTGGTTGTTGTCCATAGATACCTCTCGCAAGACTTGCCAAACGGAAGAAGGATCGTGATGCTTTCTTCGATTCCTCTACCGTCATGAGTAGGCTGTTACTAAAATCTCGTTTTTCCCCCTTCTGATTAGCCTATCTGTTTGACGCCTAGCTTCCGTATAATTTCCCCAAACTACTTCGGAAGGGTTTTCTAACCAGTGGAGTCTCCATTTCTCTCTACTTTTCACCGATGTACTGCATTCTTCATCAAACCTCGGCTTGCTCTTCGGTCTTAGTTGTCTTCCTAGTGTTTCACTTGCACTCTGCATTATTGCTCCACGTAGAAATAACCACTTTCCCTCCACCTCAGCTGGCACCTCTGTGCCAGAAAGGAGTTCTGATGTTCTATCCTGGTACTGTGTTCTCACTAGTTCATCCTTCAATTTGTCCTTATCAAAGAGGAACATTTTCTGCCTCCCTTTTTACCACTTTGTGGAGAGTTTGAGTCGCAACTTGCAGATGACGAGAAGATGGTCCGAGTTCGTATCCGCTCCGCGATATGTTCGTTCCTGCCCTACACATCGGCGATGTCCCCCATAAACTATCACATGGTCAATCTGGTTCTTCGTCGCACCATCAAGCGAAATCCATGTTGCTTTATGAATCCTCTTGCGTGGTAAGTATGTACAGCTAATTATCATCCTTCTTGAAGTAGCAAAGTTCACCATCTTGATACCATCCTCGTTACTAATTTCATGGAGGCTATTCGGCCCTATTGTAGGACGGTAGTTTTCCTCTTGACCAACCTGTGCATTGAAGTCACATAACACAATGTGAATAGCATGCCGTGGTAGCTTGTCTATGATGTCTTCGAGATCTGCATAAAAATTATCTTTCAACTATTCCTCAGCATCTTCTGATGTGGCATGACTGTTGATGAGACAAGCCTTGTACGGTTTTGCTCTCAGTACCAGCGCACATAAGCGATAAGTTATTGGCACCCATTTACTGACAGCAGATAGACCCTATTGTGAACGGCAAATCCTACTCCCGATGTCCATTCTGGTCTGGACTCATTGCTGTTAAAGAGTATGTAATTGTCCCCTATCTTCATGTTGCCTTGTGGCAGTCTTGTTTCTTGCAGGGCTACAAATGTACACTTGTAGGTCCCTAACACAGTTTCCAGTTGTTTAATCCCTCTTGTCATAATCGACCTTATGTTCCAAGTTCCAATCCGCAAACCAATCAGTCCATTAATCAAGCCATTGTTGTCAACAGTTATATCAGTCCTGCATACCCACTTTATATTCGTTAATACGTGTAATTTAGCCTGCTGAACTCGATCCAAGTGGTGGGGCTGCCACCTAAGGCATCATGGCTGCCTGGTTTGACTTTGAAGTAACCTTCTTCTAGATAGGTTGCCTTCACTGCCCCACCCTGGGGTCCAGGCTCAATATTGATATCCTTCAAGGTGATTAACTTCTTTTAGGAACAATTTCTCATTCCAAGGACAAAGGGAGTGCCCTGAACTCTTATCAGCTCATCCGCCCTCGCAAAGGAAGCCGTTGGCTAGAAAGAGGTGGACTCCATATCCCGGGAGTCAATACAAAAGATAATATGAAAGTAGGAATCACCAGCTACTTCAAGGGTAAAGGGTGTGCACATAACCTAAAATGGTATTTGATTGATTGTCAAGTGCAAAGATCGGACACCTCACATTAACGTGCCGGTTGTCATGGGCATTCCATAGAAAGCGGTGTAGGCCTGAGGGCTCTTCATCAACGACGTTATATATGCGGCTTTGGAATATCAAGGCATGACCCTGTTGAAGCAAGGAACTACAAAAGCAAATATTCAATCAACGCTTCATAAACAACATGGCATCTATCCAAGACATCACAGTACAATCCACAAATTCATTAAAACACTCCAAAATGACATCATCAATCCTGAAGCCAATATGCACACACGCTAGAAAAACATTAATGATCATTGAGTACACTTGATGATCCATATAAAAAAGCTCAAAACCAATTATAAAACAAATATGTAGCACCACATCTCAAAACTGCGTTCCATCATGACCCCATATACAACATTATGGGCAAAAATGTTAGATCATATATTTTAGAAGAGGTGTCTCTAGCTCTCTATTACAGCCTTTCCGTTGATTCAACTCCCGATGTATCGCATATACAGTAGATTGTCAGTTGTGCTCCGGTATCTTTCATCAAAAGATCACAAACCAGTTGAAAGGTGTATATCTTTTCTTGAAACAGAAGGTCATACTGGCTAAAGTTTGAAAACTCAAACTGTGAACTTCGTCACTGAAGATAGCGTTTTGGAAATTCAAGATTGTTGAGGACAGTCCTATGAAAACGCACCAAACATGTCTGGAAAGTATCGGGGTCTGCAAACCAAAATATTAGAACTGAATATATATGCGATTTATGTTCCTTGCGGTACACATCCCTCGATTTAGGTGGACAATCTGCTGTTAAATGCTGTTTTTACGGAGTTGATTTTTTTTCGAATGCAATCATTGTGTAACTTATTTTCTGCAAACCCTCACCGTTGGAGAGTGTTGAAAAATTATATCAAAAACTTTGAAATTATTGTCAGATACGCGCTGGGAAGCACATGCTAATGCAACGAACGCGGTTTATGATTCGTTTCATAAAATTGTCGAGGCTTAAGAAAGCATTGAAGATGACGAGGCGGAAAATAATGACACTCGGCATGAAGCGGGGTGCATGGCAAACAAAATGCAATAATTCGAATTCGAGTTCATGTTAATTTTGTGAGATTCAATTTTGACTTATATGCGTACAACTAGTAAATTATTACAATCTGAACAGATCGACTTACAAACGTGTGCTGCCTTGTATAAAACTTTAGACGAAAAGTTAGGCAAGTTTCGTGATAAGTTCGATATTTTCGAGGAAAAAGCTAAGAAATTGTTACCTGATGTATCGTATCCTAAAAAAAATCGTCGCGTAGAAGAAAAAATAAAACAAAAAAAGGCATAATTTTATATGGACGTTTCCAAGAAATTTGCATTTTTAAATAATTGTTCAATGAGCTTGAAGAACTCTGTGAAGCGGTAAACAATTTGGTTGGCTTTTATGTTAGTGATTTGGAAAAAATTTCAGCTGAACTGAAACAGTTTCATTCTTATATAAACAACAGATACACCGCTGCCGAAAAATCTCAGTTAGTTATATGAGATTATAATGAAAGACTTATTGGCAAATGTATTTCCGAATGTAGAAATAGCTCTCCGATATTATATTTTTACTTTAATGATAACGAACTGTACTGCGGAACGTTCTTTTTCACAGTTGAAACGAATTAAAGCGCCTCGAAGAGCTACTATGCGACAAGAACGACTGGACATTTTAAGTATTCTCTGCACAGAATCAGACATTTTAAGGAAAATCAACTTCGATGATGTTATTGAAACTTTGTGCGAAACAAAATGCAGAAAAAAGTTTTCCGAAAATGTACATATGATCTAATTGTATTCATTATTAATTATAAATTTGTAAGTAAAGTCTCTTTCAAAGTTATGATTGACTTTTAATGAAGAGGGGGGCGGGGAAGGGGGGGGGGGGACAACTAACAATTGCCCAGGGCCACTGTGAGTCTTAATCCGGCACTGAAGTAAGCCTACTTAAATTATGTATTTCATTTGTAATCTATAGTATTCTGCAAGAAAGAACTTACTCCACATCATTTAGTACGTTACATTAGTATGTTATACCTGTATGGTAGTAATATCTGTATAAATTCTAATATCTCAAACATAAAGGTAGGTAATACAGGGTGCGGCAGAAATAACTGACGAATTTCGAAAGTAAATAACACAGCAACGCAACGCGATATTCACAAATTTATTGCGCAGTTTAAAAGAGTAGTGTTTGCCATTTTTGTTACATAGATTGGAGCGGCAGATGTAACACCTGTATTGGCCACAGCGCTTAAGCAGGTGTTATTGTCGATGTGCGCTCGGCCTGGGAGAACACGTGCATCGTCTTGTCAGGGCTAGTCAGTCGCTAGCATGGCGTGGAGTGGTGAGCAGCGAGGTTTCGTGATTGAAACGTACCTACTTCAAAAATGATGACTCTTTGTTACCACAACACAGCGTTTATTTCGTAGACACTTTAGGTTACATAGACATGCGAAAGGTCCGAGCAGGAATACCATTCTGGTATGGGTGAATAATTTGAGAGGAACTGGTTCAAGTGTTAAAACGAAACCGCCTGGTAGGCCTCGTTGCGTTAGAACACCAGAGAAGATCCATGCAGTGATGCATGCCTTTTCGCAATCTCCTCAGAGAGATGTTTCCAGAACGTTTAATCTCCTTACGGGGTGACGTTCCATGGCCAGCCCGTTCCCCTGATATCGCTCATTGCGATTTCTTTCTCTGGGGATACCTGAAGGCTCGCGTCTTCCAACGTAATCCGTGAACACTACACGACCTGAATGTTGCTATCCGTGAGGAAGTCGAGGCAATACCACTAAACATGACTAGGAAGGTCATGCGGAACTTCAGGGAGAGACTTCAGAATTGCATCGAAAGGGGCGGTCGACATTTGGATGACATTATTTTCAAAACCTAGTGTGTATGATGCAAATGGCAAACATTGCTATTTTAAACTGCGCAATAAATTTGTGAATATCTTGATGCGTTGCTGTGTTATTTACGTTCGAAATTCGTCAGTTACTTCTGCCGTACCCTGTATAAGTAATTGAAAGAAATGCATGGGAGCAATGCCAAGAGGGTATACATAAAAATGCAATGAATTATATGTTGTAAATTAACACATTACATAAGCGTATTTATGTCAACTGACTTACATATTAGTAAACCTGTGGTAAAACATGCTATGTGTTGAACGAGTTTAACTGTAGAGGGTGAGAAAAACAGAGGCTCACTTATGAGGGTACGGTTAGAATTTTTAATAATTCCAGGCTTGAATCGAGTTAAAAGCGATCATGCTTTTAAGTTAGAATCCATCCCAGCATTCTCCTAAAATAGTCGCGAATAAACTATTAAAAACTATTCCCTAGTTAAGTGTACATTAAATCCACCGAGCTTGTAGTAGGTGTAGTTTGCGTAAATGTCACTGTAAGTTAAATACGTATTTTTTAAATAACCTGTGTTTCTGTGGTAACTGTAGTAGTGTGACGTTAGGATTAGAGCGTTCGTCTACAGCAAAAATGGGAAACCACATAACTATGGCCGGTCTTAAACCCGCGTATACCTATTCAGCAGAGAGCTTGGCTCCATGACCTAGTGCTCCGCATTAGTGAATATAGCCACCGCTGTTGGTTCTATAATTTACATAACATTTAGTAAGGGGTGGCTGTTGCTATAAAACTAAAGATATCCTAACCTGTGTAATGGTGGTGTCTATAGTAGCATGTGTATTTGTAATTCAGGTTGAAAATTTGGAAAAGAGGCAAGTGTAGTCTTATTCAAACATTGCCCCCGATTTTTGTATGCTTATCTCACGTGTTAAAGTGTACCCTGTTTTTTTAGCATAGCTGAGATCAAAGTCCGGCCTCCGTGGCGAGAGGCCAACAGCTTGACCGCTGCGCCGCCACGCCCTTCTTTCTATGGTGTGGTCTGTTCTAGGCCTAGAGCCGTGAATCGAGTTAAGATCTCCAGTGCAAAAGCCGAAAGTAGTCGCCACTGGATCATTAAAATGGTCAATCTCGGTGAGATAGATAATAAAGTTGTTCCATGTCTGCATAATAAAAATATTTGAACAGCTTCGCTAGCTCATAGCACATCACGGGCTGAAACTGATTGATTATATTTCAGCTGACAAGTGCTTTTCTGTCACCTTGCTATTGCCTCGGTAGGGGCGGCGAGAGAGGCAGTCTAGTTTGTTGTAACTTGTACAGGAATACTTCGTCATTAGTTAGTTGGTTCCTTAGTGTAGGGGTTGCGACAACGCGGTCATGTAGCCCCGTGTACTTTGGGTGTGTGTAAAATCTGTCTGATAACCAGTGTTAATTGTGATGACTGTATTAGTGTGTGTATCTGTTATTTTAAATTCAAGTAAGAACTGCAAATTTGAATTTTTCAAATAGTTCCTACTTTTGCCGCCAAATGCCACCGTCAACGACTACTAGGCCTAGTTCAGAGCTTAGCTACTAGACGCCGCCGCAGTCGGCTCTTGGCAACGAACGTAGCAACCTAAGAGCGTTGTTTACATTCTTAACCTATACAATTTAGTTTCACACAGGCGTAATTAGTGGAAAGTTCTTTAACATGCCATAAATCTATGACATGGGACCGCCGGCTTTACTTCCCCTCCGAAGGAAGGCATACTGAGGGATTTTAACGCTCTTAAAAAGTCCGACTGCTTCGGCCGGGTTTCAACCCGCTATCTTGAGCATAGAAACTCAGCATGCTACCAACTACGCCACCGAAGCCGCCTTTCGTCATTAGTCCCGTGTGTTTGAATGTATAGGGAAATTGGGGATAATATGGTCATCAGGCCCGTATACTTGCGTGTGTAATTCATATTATTTTTATTGCATATTTTACCGGTATATTAGTGTACATATTCGTGATATCGAAAGAAATCATTGTCATGCTTGGTTTTATTAGTCAATGAAATGAAGTCCGTAAACATAAAGCCAAGCATGAGAATGATTTCTTTCGAAAAGTGGAAAACATGTTATAGGATGAATATGCACATTGTGTCCATTTTCAACAAACCAAGACCTGTATCGGGTAGTATCGTGGGGTCCTATACCGTCTAATAGACCGGGTGGCAACAGATGGACAGATGTCTATGTTGTGGCAAGACGGCTGAAATGGCCTACGATAGTAATTAATGAAAACTGTTCCTGAGTCCATAGCATATATATTTTTCATAAGTCTTTCCAACCTCATTTTGTTGGTTGAGGTGCAACGATAATATTCATTCACAACAACAGATAGCGTGCAGGACGACAAGCGAGCTAGGCTAGATGTAAACATCACCGTGCCAGCAGATGTACGGAAGTCTAAGTGAGCATCGCTGTGAGCAGAACAATACCAAGTTAAGTGTATATTATAATTGGTATTTTCGAGTGCTTGCTAGAATTTATTTGATTTATTATTATTACAGTGTGATATTCTAAATTTTATACACGCGCATATACAAAGTTAATCACGTAATTCACAAAACCTTGCAACACCAAACAAACCTAACGTAACTTACGTGATTCAAACTGCGAATCGAACATTACACTATAATCATCTAACGTCGTGCTATTGAGCCACTGTAGTGATTTTTTATAACACAGTGATCTGGATCTGATGACGGCCACTTGA
Source organism: Meconema thalassinum (assembly GCA_946902985.2). Classification (NCBI taxonomy): domain Eukaryota; kingdom Metazoa; phylum Arthropoda; class Insecta; order Orthoptera; family Tettigoniidae; genus Meconema; species Meconema thalassinum. The sequence goes on from OX336393.1 coordinate 113,832,616, forward strand.
GGCTCGAAACGCGTAATCCTAAATTGCCAATTTAATTGTGATAACTAACAAATAGGTGTATTTTTTTCCAGGAGTTTTGCTTGGTGGGTTCCTCAGTTTAGGGGCTGCGACAACGCGGTCATGTAGCCCCGTGTACTTTGGGTGTGTGCGGAATCTGTTGATAACCGGTGTTAATTGTGATGACTGTGTTAGTGTGTGTTATCTGTTTTCAATTCAAGTGAGGACTGCAGACATTGAATTTATTCAAATAGTTCCTACTTTTGCCGCCAAACGCCACCGCCAACGACTACTATTTCAGAACTTGATTACTAGATGCCACCGTAGCCGGCTCCTGGCGACGAACGTCGGAACCTAAGAGCGTTTGTCGAATGTTTAACCTATATATAATTTAGCTTCACAAAGGTGTAATTAGTGGAAGGTTCTTAAAATGCCATAAATCTATGACATGGGACCGAAGGCATACTGAGGGATTTTTAACGCTGTTAAAAAATCCGACGACTTCGACCGGGTAAATTTCCAGGAGTGTGTTTACATATTTATAACTTGTACCCCGCCCAATTCATTGGGCACAATCGTGTTGACCGACTGAAGAGCAGCAAAAGACAATATCTATAGGCAACACTGAAAAAAGAATGGCTTTGAATTTCCACATTTCTAATGCCAGTCATGCAAACCGAGAAGCCAAAAGATTCAAATGTCCACTATAATTATTATAATAAACAAAATTACGGAAAAACAAAAATAATCAGATTTCAAAAAATCCACACTCACTTATAAAGTGGACGACGAGATCAGCTGCCACCACGCCATCGGCTAATATAAGTTTGAGTGTCATCTGCAAACCAAGATCCACACACTCGGTTAAAATGTGGGCCACGGTGAAAACGGCCCCACGGGTACAACGTGGGGGGCATTCCCTTCTCATTAGGTACAGGTGGGTGGATCTTGTATGATTTATCCTTAGCCTACACAAAATGACTGACTCCCTCCGTGACCGGAAAGAGCTTCGCCACACGCGAGTAGTTCCCTTGATCGCTCTTAGTTTACAGGGCATTGTGTCAGCTAGCCACTGACGCTCCCAAAATGCCAGTACTTGTCGGCGTAACTGAGAGCGAATATCTCTAGCGGGTACCTCCATTGGTTGAGATGGTAGTGATGCTGCCTCTTTTGCAACTTGATCCGCTAACTCATTTCCCGCAATTCCCATGAAGCTTGGAAGCCAAAGAAAGGTAATTCGAATGTCAGCGTGGCACAACCCGGCTAGTAAGTCGTGGATTCGCTGCACGGACGGGCGAGAGAGAGAGAGAGAGAGAGAGAGAGAGTGAGAGAGGGGTGGGGGGGATACGTGAAGAGGAAGATCAGCACTTTTAGTGGCAGCCAATATTGCAACTGATCGTACAACTGTCCGCTAGATCTTAGACTTAAGATGAGTTGGTACTCGTTTGTCACAGTGAACTTAGTAGAAATCTCTCAAACGCATCCATCGTATGATTTGGACCCAAAAATAGCAAGGAATTTTGATTTTATGAAAACAACTGAATTAAATTAGATGCTAGTAGATTAAATCTTGTATAAGTATTTACCGTGCGCTCGGATGATTGAATTGCGAGAATATTTAATTTTGTTGGGCCGTCATGCTGGTTTTACCTGTATACTTACCAAAGTTCTGAAAGTGACAAGGTCAACTTACCTTAGTATCATATATCACCATACACAATTTTAGGTTGATATCAGTAACAGTTTCGGAGATATGAAATACCGGCGAAGTAATTCCCGTGGCCGTGTTGGATTGGTGAAACGGATTAAAATGTGAAAGGCACTTGCGGTGTCGGACATGGTAGTAGTATATTTTTACCGAGTCGCTCTAGCCGTTTAGATTTTATTAGGGAAACACACACTCGCGCACACGCACGGACAATAAGCGATTTCACAAGGCTATATTTCATGTGATGAAAATAGGGTAAAATTCGAAATCTTGGATCTGAAAGCACCTCGGTTATAATCTTTGGTATTCAAAATGATAGTCCCAAATTCAAGTTTTAAGAAGTACAGTATATTTTAATAAGTTACAGCTTGGTACACATTGTCTGTAAAGACTCGTGGTTTATTTTCCTGACTTGCCTAATATTATGTCAAGAATAAAGATGATTGCTAGGGCAATGGCTAATAAGCCTACCGTAAAGCATTGCCATCCTCTGTTTCTATTATCGGCGTAGTAGATGAAGATTAGTATGACATTTATTATGGCAAGCACGGCACCAACTACCAGGAATGTCGTCTCCTGAAAGATAAAAGTTAACAGGAAGATTGGTGGTTGTTGTTGTTGCTTATGTTGTTTTAAGGGGAGGAACAGTGAGGTCATCTTCCCCTTAATGAGAAAATAGATAGGACATAAGTGTACATCTAAGGAGTGATTCATATCTCCTCTGAATTGCCTTTAGATAATGTTATTATTTGCAAATGGGGCTAATTCCCCGATGGAAAATTGTACAAATACAGAAAATTTTCAACAATAACATCAAACACAATGTACAGAATTCGCAATTTAGGAACTATAGTAATCACATCGTAGTATTCACACCAAATTTTAATCTTCTCTTAAACACATCAATATGTTTGGGGAAAGGCTCTAAGACTGGGGCAGGTAATGAGTCCCAATTATCAATAACACGGTTAATGAAGGAATATTTCCCATAATTTGCACGCTGTGGTCGGACCTTCCGATTAGTGTAAGTGTTACACGTAGCGTATAGTTTGGATTTCGTCCTTCTATCTTCCAGAGATTCCCACCCTAATTTTTCTATCATTCGAGTTACACTACTTCTAGGATTAAAATCGTTGAGCACAAACCTAGCAGCCCTTCTTTGTACCATCTCCAGCTCATTGATGAGCCCTACTTGATAAGGGTCTCAAACCGCAGTCCCGTATTCCTATATTGGCCTCACTAGGGTCAAAATTCCAATTCTTTTGCGGTAATCTCCAGAACCTCTGTATGGATTGCGGAGAAATCAGCTCTGTAACGACAAGGATGGTGCTCCGATGTTTATGACTCTTAAGACTTCAGGGTAACTGTGTATAAAAAACATTCAACCATAAGTAACATAATGTTGAAAATGAAGGACCCACTTCCGGACCATCCTGTATAAGTCAGAGGAAACAACCAGTGCTGACATTCCATAGTTAGTTATTGTTGTTTTAAGGGGCGGAACTACGGCGTCACCTGCCCTTCTTAACACGGATTAAAGTATACAAATTTGGAATGGAATTTAAATTTTAGAGGTGGATACCTAATTTTGAAAGGACCGTAAATTAATAAAACAAAAAAATTAATAAAACTAATAAGTAATTATAAAAATAAACAAAAATTACGGAAAAACACAAAAATATGATTCAAAAACGAACAAATCGTTGAGTCAATGTACACTGGAAAATTTAGATTGCTGGCCCTAACCCACTCTCACTTGTAAAGCGGATAACGCGATCAGACGCTAATATAAATTTGAGTGTCATCTGCAAACCAAGGTTTCTTCGTAAGTCAGCGAGATCCACACACTCGGTTAGAATGTGGGCCACGGTGAATACGGCTCCACAGGTACAAAGTGGGGGGTCTTCCCTTCTCATTAGGTACGAGTGGGGAGATCTTGTATGACTTATCCTTAGCCTACACAAAATGACGGACTCTCTCCGTGACCGGAATGAGCTCCGCCACACGCGAGTAGTTTCCTTGATCGCTCTCAGTTAGTTAGTTGTTGTTCTAAGGGGAGGAACCATGAGGTCATCTGTCCATCTTAAAACGGATTGAAGAATACAAAGTGGAGAGTGGTAATACTTACAAAAGGGAATTTAGAACGAAAATACTCACAAAAGGAATAGATTGAAAGATACGCACAAAATGTAGGTTAGGTTCAAAATACGTACAAAATGCAATGCAGAGTCGAAATACTTACAAAATGCAACTGATGTTCAAAACACTTACAAAATGCAAATGAGATTGGAAATACGTACAAAATGCAATTGAGGTTCAAAATACTTACAAAATGTAATTGAAATTGAAAATACACAATGCAATTCAGATTGAAATAACTCCCATTTCAGAACCAAAATACTCAGTAAGTGCAATTGAAATTCAAAATGCTTACAAAATGCAATTGAACATGAAAATCCTTACAAAATGCACGGTAGATTCAAACTACTCATTTGGATGGACAATACTTACAAAATGCAATTGAGGTTGAAAACACTCGCAAAATGCAACTTAGATCGAAAAAACTTACAAAATGCAACGTAGATTGAAAATGCCTAAAAAATAAAATGTAGATGGAAAAAAATGAAGATGAATTCGACTTCTTAGACCGAATTAAGACCGGAGCAAGTAGTGAATTTCCATAAGATTCTTGAATTTACTGTCGTAAGGACAATCATTTTGTGTTTAATATGTAAATATTTAGTCAGAGTGCGAATATTTTGAATATCTAGAAATAAGATATTAGAATGGGAACTGTTAGGATAGAAATAATTAGAATAAGGCCATCGATAATTTATTTTTAAAATTAGGTATTCTAAAATATTTTATTTTAACTCCTTAGATCTAGGGCACTATTTTTTCATGCCAGGAGCATATTTTAAATTTTATTTTGAGTTTAGTTCGACTTAAACAGGAACTATTAGGAGAGCTATTTTTTTTATTTTGCCCACGTTTTTTAATTAATAATAAATCAACAGACACGTAATTAGAGCCTCCGTGGCTTAGGCGGCAGCACGCCGGCCTCTCACCGCTGGGTCCGTGGTTCAAATCCCGGTCACTCCATGTGAGATCTGTGCTGGATTAAACGGAGGCAGACAGGTTTTTCTCCGGGTACTCCGGTTTTCCCTGTCAACATTTCATTCCAGCAACACTCTCCACTATCATTTCATTTCATCTGTCATTCATTTAATCATTTCCCCAGAGGAGTGCGTCAGGCCTCGGCAGCCGGCACAGTTCATATCCTCGCCGCTAGATGGGGGCTTCATTCATTCCATTCCTGACCCGGTCGGAGACTGGAAGCCGGCTGTGGATTTTCATTTTCATTTAGACACGTAATTACGAATGTCTGATATTTTTATAGAACATTGAGTCATCCTTTGCAGTTAATTAGGTAATTGTATTGTGCTTTAGAGGTAGAATCGGATTCACTACCCACACCTTTTCCCGTTACACCCCGAGAATCGCAAGTTTCTCGCTCTCCATTTGTAGATAGGCGCCACGGTGGGTGAATGGTCAGCGTGTCGGTCTACTAACCCCACGCTTGCAGGTTCGCTCCTGGCCGTGGTAAGTGATTTCTGAAAGGCGGCAAAAATACGACACAATGTCATACGATGTTCGCATGTCAAAGAACCCATTTGAATTCAGTAGGCCGTGTCCACAATGGCAAAATTAATCTCGGCTTTTACCGCCAACATAAAGATCCTCATTTCTCTGCTAGTAATCGCTATAGTGTTCAAGGAGCTTAGATATCTAACCTCCTTGACTTTCATAGTGCTTCAAGGAACAACGAAATTCGACATGCAAGCTACCCTTTGGGTGTCAAATAACAAAGCTTGCACCCAGCACCCGAGGCCATACGATATTATTATTATTATTATTATTATTATCATCTAAATAGAGTAGTCCCACAGCACATTGGTAGAAATTGTAGCTCATCAGTGTTATCTGTCAGTAGTTTCTTAGTAGTTATACCAGCCGGGTACTACATGTTGCTGCAATCCACCTGTGGATCCTGGGAGGTTCTACTTGATTCGGTACGGTACCGACATTTTAAAAGGAAAATATATGTTTAGTTTAGTACTATATATAAATATTGCTGGAATTTTATAAGAGTCTTCCAATCACACAGTTTTTTCAGTTGCATAAATTTTCTCATGGCCTTTTTTTTTAAAGCTTTTGGCACTTCTTGTCTGTGTGAGAACATTCTCAAAAAAGAAATATACAAAATATATTTACAGATCCAAATCAACGGACGAGCATTAGAAGTCCCTGCTGATAATTTCCACAATTAAACTTAATCTACAACTGCAAATAATTGTCAGTTTGAAGTTATAACTAATCTCATTAATCATAATAATCATATGTGAAGATATGAAATTAATCATATTGGAAGGTTTCCTTATTGAAGTTATAAGAAAAGTGAAATACTATAAGTATTTATTATATTGGTACATCTTATTCAATAATAGTGAAAAAATATATGTCATACAATTTCAACCACTTAGTGGCCTTCTTCAGTAACTGTCTAAAGTTCATTAAAACTAATAGAAATGCGAGCAAAGTTGATTAATTGATGATAATTTTTCATAAAATTACTTAAATAAAAACAGATCTGTTAACAGAGTGCGCTTTAAATAAAATTGAAGATGCAGTACCGTACTATGTTATATAGATATAGTGTATACTTTTTACTGAGAAAGAAAAAACTCACCTCAAGAAAAGACAACATACGACCCTCATAAACTAATAAATAACAAGGGATACAAAGAACGAACTAGATATTGAGCCCGTATTCGCTCATGCTGGTGATAATTTTTATGCTAATATTGGAATTCCACGTGGGAGAATTTTTGCACGCATCTAGGAAGATGCAGACGCACTTTTGACTTCATCAGAAAGCTGCTAATATGTATTTCTCATGATTAAAGAACTTGTTCTTTAATGTGCACCTTTGAATTTATCATCTCCTGTATTTCTGCTTAAATTGCCAGTTGGAAATGGCATAAGAATTATTTATTTCATGTTTGAGACAACGGTATTACCCTGCGGATATGCAGAAGGAATGTCAAGAGTTGCTCAACGACTTCACTTGTCATGGAGCCGGTCCACCCGCTTCCGTGAAGAAGGTATTCCTACTCCTACAGCGTGCAAGTGTAGCACAAGGTGGGTAGATTATTGGCTGAGGAATAACCCACCCACCAAGGGAAGATGATTAAGAGAAGGAAGTAGATTTTGGATTGGAGAAAGAGGATAGAAAAATAGGAGGAGAGTCCCACAAAATTTATAAGTTTAACTTTAAATACCTTTAGAGGCAGTTGCCACTGAAAATTAACTCTCTGATACCTAAAGTGGGTACGAGCTTGGTCGAAGCTGACGGGAACCGCAGCTAAGACTTGGGCGGTTTGCCAAAGAAAGGCTTTAGTGTATTTCCTCCCAAGCATGCATAAAAGTACTATAGGGAAGGGTGATAGTCTGGCAATACAAATAATAGCAGATTTGTTCTGTATTAACGATGGCATGCACTTGGGAAGAGTCAGGGAAGACAGGATCTTGCTTAACCGTTGTATTTTCGAAATTATGAATCCAAAAACAAATATTTAATTTATTTAACAATGCAAAGAAGTTGATATCTTTAACAATTAAATATGTTTCAATCTTATTAACAATTTGGGGTCGCAGACCTCCAACAACATTTAGAAATTGCTCCAGGCAAATAACAATTCTTAAGGTTTTAAACCTGGTACTAAAATCTTTGTAAGATTTTAAAAAGGCAAATGAAATGATTAAAGTTTAGACATTTACAAGAGTACAAGGAGTGTACTATAAGAAATTTCTGAGAGAATATTCTAGAGAGAGTAACAACTTCGAAAATAACAATAAGAAAAACATGAAGAATAAGATAGAAGTTCCTACAACTTCTTATATTTATACAGAATTAATTTTGGTTATTATGCAAATAAGGGCAGGTCACTGACTGTGAAACCTGAAGAGATAATCAAAAGGAAGGTTCTCGACCTCCTATGTTTTAAATGGGAATCACGAACCAAATGGGGCAGTTTCCAATTCGTGAGACCTAGAAATAACTCACTCAAGAGATGAAAGAATTGTTTTCCCTGATCAAAAGGGAGAAACAATGTAAGTTTGAAACGTGCGCTGGACACGTAATTATACATAAATTAATTAATTACACATGAGAAAAATGGGAGGGCACATCTATGGATTGACACCTCGTTTAAACAGACCTAAATTTAAAAGTTTATTACAGATTGTTAGTAAGAGGTTTAGGAAAGAGAAATAGGGATTGAGGAAAAATGTTCATGGCCTTATTTATATGTAAACTGACGATCGCGACGCGGTAGAAAGTTGAACAAGCACTGGTTTTCACTATAGTTCGTTGAAATATATGAAAAGTTCACTATAGAAACACGAAAGTTTTTGGCAAAGAAAGTTATTTTGATTTGATAAAAACTGACTGGTTGCACTAGATGAACGAAAGTCTATTGCTGGAGAAAATTGTGGATTACAGTTAAATGCGCCAAGAACATCCAACGGTGGAAGAAAATTCGCTATTGAGCTTTAATTCAGAAGTGAGATTCTTCAATTTTAAATAGCATTCTCACAAGTAAGTGAAAATTTCATAACGGCAGGACTTGTAGATGAAATACAGAATCTGGAAGGTTCCAGAGCGACCTTAGTAGAAAAATGGGGTTAAGAAAATCCAACGGAGGAACTAGCTTGGTGAATTATAGACAGCGGGTATTAGATAATATCCCACGTAGTGAGAGGATTTCTCATTTGAATAGCTTAAGAAAAGCTCTTTTTTAGTAAGGTTGGCTTGTACGAACAAATGCTCAACATGGCAAATCCCACGAAGAATGATTTTTGCCCCAAAATAAATAATCTCACACTGTCTATAAAAGTATCGTTAAAAGCACGTGAAAGTTAAAACCATGAAGATGAGGTTAAAACTTTAAGATGGTACTTATCTTGATTTCATGTTGAAAGTGAAGTTCCTATTGACGATAACTACTTTGTCAACATGGCGTAGAAGAGAGTATGCCTCTTGGTTTGAGGAGGCTGGCTCGAGAGGAGCCTTAACTGATCGAGTCAACTGCCGACTGAGAAGTGAGACTTGCTCAACGGAGCACGGAGGGTCCAAGGAAGGGGAAAAGAGTGGGGGATAGGAGACAAAAGGAGAACATATAAACATTGCCAACTTTATAACAAAAAATTATTTTCTCTTGATGAGCTGGTCTTCAAAGAGTTGATAACAGGCGATACTAGCGCAGCATGGCGAGTAAAAAAGTAGACAGAGTCCTTTTGCTCAAGGAGAAAATAGCTGGCGATGGTAACAGGATCTGGTGGCCAAATGGATAAGTAAGTCCTCTTGCACCAGGAAAAGTTGAAGAGCTTCAGAGATTCGCTGCTAGGTGACGCTAGGTGAGTCACAGATGATATATATCTAGAACAGACTCATAAAAGATATAAGCGACCTGAACACCTAAGAGAAAACAGAAGATCACTGTTGGTGTTTGACAAAGAGGAAGGAAAGAACATGCAAAAGCATTGAAAATTATAATCTCTCGTACCGTGTATTCCAAGAATACACCACAAGGCTGCTAATTAAGTCCGGTCTTGTTGACCGAGGATATAATCAGTGAAGGAATCAAATCATAGTGGAAACGTCGAACATCAAGTTTATTTTAAGCACGATGTGTGCAAGTGATTAGCGTGTGGTATTTTTGCTAATTGAGCAAGTTATTTCTTGACAGAAATCTGGTTATATCTGCGATATTTAATCTGACACATGGTCACATTTTTCAGACCAAGTATGGCCGACTACTGTGCCAATCACGAAGTATAAATTCTGTGAATCGTCTATCTTGCAAAGTGCTACATTTCACAACTGTGTGAATAATATGAGGAATATCCGTGCCATGCAAAGCCGTGATATTTTAAGCGAAATATGTCGCAGAGTAAATCTGATTGTTATTTTGACTAACAGTGAGTGTCGAAGTGACCAGACGCGTGCTGGTGTCTATTAAATTCTGTGCCGCAGATAAGGCCATTTGTTGAAACTTAGTCTGCAATTGCAAGTGTAGCAGCTGTGTTGCTTGTTAAACATATCATAGAAGCAGTGCTTTATCTTCGAAATTACGACGCCTACAAAATCAGAGGAGCGCCATATTCTAAGAACTTCATCACCGTTCACCATGCAGTCGATGATGGCGTAAACTACTTGATGGCAGAGATACCGAACATCTTAGCAGCACGGTAACATGGAAACCGAAGAGCGGAGTAAGATGTCTGAGGATGAACGCTGGAAGTTTTCGCCCTAGCACTTATGGAAGGAAATTACCTCTCAAATTTATTCCTTAGGGAATGAGGTGAATCAACTTAAGCCGTGAATCATGATTTAATGTCCGTTTGTAAGGTGATGGTTCTTGGTGGATTAGTTTAATGATCGTAACTCTGATTTTCAGTCATCTAGGTAGGGTAATTTAGTTTTACTTCTTTAGTTACCGTATGTGGTAATTTCACTTTTCAAGCCCATCTACGCGTTCGGTTTCCAAATCATAGAGTTAGTCACCTGAACAGTGTGTTTTCATAAGGTGCACCAATGTAATTTTGATGTCCACTTCTTGGAAAACCAATTGTGTCATTTATTGAAGGAGCAGTAATTTTCTTTGAATCAGCTGTTGCTGATATCTTCACATATTGAAGCTCCCAATTTGTATGAGTTTAGAACGCCACTGGTGGGCGTATCATTTTGATGGGAGAGCTTACCCATTCACCTGAATTATTGTAAATACATTTTTGTAGTGGCAAGTAGACCACTAGATTCAAGCTGAATCCAATATAAGTGTGAATGAGTGAAATATCTTTGAAATAATACTCCTAATCCCGATTCACACTAATGACGTATCATTTCCAGTTAACACCATATTTCTAGATGGTGAGAAGGTTTATTCACTTGTTTAATGTGCTGTGAGTGCACAAAAGGAATAATATTACAACCCGCAGTGAGTGCTATATCTTTCAAAGACATTAATAATAGAGGAATATCTCTCGTCCTGTTCTATTTGCTTTGCTAAGGCAAGCCCATCATCTTCATATATTTTTGTATTCTACTACAACGTAACTAGCATAATAATGTGTGTTAATTATAAACTGCAAAATGCAGGGTCACTATTTGAACAGTTTTGTGAACCCCAATATGCTATGAAACGAACATTTCAGATTATACTGTTTATCAAAGAACAAACGTACTGCACTAGTGAGGGCAGGTGTCCCCAAGGTCACGTCGCAGTGATGCCAAACCAATAATCTCAAATGAGACTACCGACACTTGACAAATGCAATGCTAACATTTCTTAATTAAGGATCTTTTCTAAACAATCCCGCTTTATAAGCTTGAGTTGTAAACTAGGTCAGAGTAACAGCAATTTCTTTGGAATCCAATGATACAACGTGACAGCCAAGTCACCACTTCTATTGATTATATTCGCATGTGTTGTAAGTGAAGAATGTTCTTATAATATTTTGTTGTTTAAGATATTTGATATATTGGCTTTCACGGCCGGTGAATTAAAACTCAGCAATTTTTCAAGGCTTGTGCCGTGTCTTGTGTGGGGTTTCGCCTAGGACACCAAGCTGGCTCATCGGCGTGCTCTTGGTGTTCCCGCTCGGACCCCCACAGGAGTATCGAACTGCGCGATACCTCCCTTTGTATAGAGTGCAACTGCACTCCTTGACTGCGAGAACCAAAAGCTCAAGCTGCCTCAACCTCCCTATGAAGGCTTCCAAAAAATGGTATATTGGCTTTCACGGCCGGTGAATTAAAACTCAGCAATTCTTCTAGGCTTGTGCCGTGTCTTGTGTGGGGTTTCGCCTAGGACACCAAGCTGGCTGATATGTGGGCTCTTGGTGTCCCCGCCCGGACCCCCACAGGAGTATCGAATTGCGCGATACCTCCCTTTATATAGAGTGCAACTGCACTCCTTGACTGCGAGAACCAAAAGCTCAAGCAGCCTCAACCTCCCTATGAAGGCTTCCAAAAAGAAGGTATATTGGCTTTCACTGCCGGTGAATTAAAACTCAGCAATTCTACTAGGCTTGTTCCGTGTCTTGTGTGGGGTTTCGCCTAGGACACCAAGCTGGCTCATCGGCGGGCTCTTGATGTCCCCGCCGATACTCCTGTGGGGGTCCGGGCGGGGACACCAAGAGCCCGCTGATGAGCCAGCTTGGTGTCCTAGACGAAACCCCACACAAGACACGGCACAAGCCTATAAGAATTGTTGAGTTCTAAGATATTTGAGTTGTCATTAGACGCCATTGACAGTTTCTTAAGGCTATATTTTTCTCACATGATGCGAAAGATTTTGTTGCCATGTTTTGCTACACGATGTTAGGGGTGGTACCCGCGTTTTTGAGTAGGCCGGTAGACCTCTGTCATGTCACAAGTCTAGCCGAGGATTTTCTTGCTAGAGCCTTGAGCCAAGCAGATTACTTTGGTATGGTGTTTGAGCATTTGATAGCTCGGAGTAGTGATGTTCCCGTGTACTTTGGTGTACACCAGTGGTGAATCCACTTGTTAGGAAGCCTTGTAATATGGTCAATCGTCATAATTAATTCAGTCTTAAACCTACGATGATAACTAATAATCATAAATTAAATCATAAAATCTAATTTACTTAAAACGACTATTAAAATACGCGGTAATTACTAACCGACTGTTAAACTTTGATTCATGAGTACAATCTTGCTGACCATTGCATTGTGCTGTACAGATTTATTCCTTAGAAGAAGCTTGTAGCAGCTGACATGATCGACGGTCAGGGATCATTGGTTACCTAGAGTTTTCTACTCGTGGGCCGTGAACCATTAATGAGTTCTACTGTTATCGAACAGTATTTTCTGTTTCTTGCATACACATTTAGATGACCAATGGAAACAAAGAGTAACCATTGTGTTGTAGGCAGGAATAATAACAATGCTATTGTATGTGTCATATTGTGTATTGCAATATTAACCCTTATGTTACCCATCATTCTTCTACTTTCTAGATTTTTGTTGTACAAGTTGAAGTAAATATTTGTGTTGTAAATGATGACTGTTAATCACTTTTAGACCTTTTATTCAGTTTTGTTTACCACGGACGCTTCTCGCCGTAGGTCAGTTAAATTCAGGATTAGCTTACATTATGTAACTTTAAATGTAAATACGGTGTTGTTCCAGCTTATTTAGATTTTTTCTGTCATGATTGACTGTTTGTTTACATGATGTTTCACTTGGAAACATTATGCTTTTTTCATTGTACCTTAAGTTATGGTTATTTTGTACCACTTCCCAAGCCTTGCTATTGTTTGCTTATTGTATTTGGGACCAATCGAGAGGGTTAATTTCTTATAGTCAGGTTTTTTGTTTTTTTTATGATAAATTAGCGGAGTAGCCGATTGTTACCTTCCGATGGTAGGCTAGGGGCTTGATATTTCAATAAATCATTCTATGAATTTTACTTAAGCCTGGATTTTAATTTAGTAGTTCGTTCTCTTTTGGGGTGCATTTCCTTGGGGTGTCTTTGACTTATGCTATGATGTGAACCTGACCCCTATTGAGACGAGGAATGTACTCCCATCCTCTTAGGCCATATGTGTTCTGAAGAAGGGGTCATCTGGGAAGCCACGCACGGTCGGTGGTGGACCAGATAACCTCCTCTAACGGGCACAATATACAGGGTATTTCACTCAAAGTGTGGCCGGCCCAGCGCTCCAGGTAGAACTTTGGGCTATAAAGGTCAGACGAACATATCGCAGCGCGCTGCTGTCACAGCATATGTCATATTTAAGATAACATGGTGGCCACTACTCCTGGAAAACCTGGAAATCCTGGAAAACCCCTGGATTTTTATTATGTCTGGAAAACTCTCGGAAAATTATAAAAAAATTGGAAACTCCTGGAAAATATTCACTGTTAATTAATTATCAAATTCTTTCCATCCTATAGCATACTCCCGCTGCGGTTTTGGGTGAGCTCTCTATCGTTAACGAGAGAAATTTCCTCAGGCTACCCGTTTCTGTGTGGGCGAATACGCGATAGTATTTTTGTAAAACATATTGAGTATAGACAACTTCACCTTAATAAAATTGCAGACGGCATTCTTTTCTCTTTTTTATGCGGATGTTTCAGTCACAAAGACTTTTTTAAAACAACAATTAAATCATTCGTGTGTCGGCTTGCGTATCAATAACGCAACACCACTAATTTTTGTCAACATCAGTAGTAAACCAAACAAAACTGCTATATTTTGGTCTTGAAGTAGGCACCCGATAAAGCCTCCGCCCGGGACTGGCGCTTATTTTTAAGTCTGGTAAAATGAGAATTACTCCCGGAAAATCGTTGACCGGTTTGAGTGGCCACCATGGATGAGAAAGAAGTGCTGTTGGATTGATGCTTCGGAGCAGCGCGGGACTTCGCAGTGCTGGAACAGTTGCAATGCAGTGTTTACCGAGTCAAGTTGACGTTGCTAGTTCGTTTATAGCCTATTTAATGTTATAATTGTTATAAGTTTATTACGTGTGTACATGTTAGTGATTACTGATTAATTGTTAATTGTGTTCCAAAATTTTATAACGTGTTATTGCTAAGTGTTAAAGCCTATTGGTTCAATAATGCCTCAACCTGCGTACACATTAGAACAAAAGATTTTCATGTACGACACTTATGTATTGACGAATTCCTGTAGAGAATTTAGAAGGCGGTATATAGGAACATTTCCAGGTGCGACCATTCCAAATAGAGAAACTGTAAGAAGACTTGTGAACAAATTTAGAAGTACAGGTTCGATTCTCGTTGGAAAACGAAGAGTAAAAAAGCGAGTGCTTACTGAGGAGAAATTAGGTGAGGTAGGGGAAAAGTTACAACGTACTCCTACAAAATCGCTCAAAAACCATTCGCAGCAAACACAAATTTCGTTTACCTCCGCGTGGCGAGCTACAAAAATGTTAAAATTGAAACCATACAGGATTACTGTTGTTCAAGAGTTACTTCCACGTGATAATGAGAGCATGGTAAATTTTTGTAACTGGGTTTTAAGAGGTGTTGATGATGGGGTACTTGATCCGAAATTAATAATATTCTTTGATGAATCATGGTTCTATTTAAGTGGACATGTTTCAAGTCAGAATAACAGCTATTGGTCTTCAGAAAAACCTCTTAATTTCATACATCAAACACCCTTACATGATGTGAAAATGGGAGTGTGGGCAACCAGAATCGACAGGATAATAGGGCCTATATTTTTTGAAACCACAATCACTGGGCATAGATATAGGGATAACATTCTCGTACCATTGACGGGCACAGAATGCCAATCTGGATATTTCCAGCAGGACTCTGCAACTGCGCATACGGCTAACGAGTAATTAGAATTAATTGAGGAAATTTTCGACAACAGAGTAATTAGTAAACCATTGTGACCCGCAAGATCCCCAGATCTTACGGTTTGCGATTTTTATTTATGGGGATAACTGAAAAATTTGGTTTATGCAACAAACCCTCACACTCTAGATGAACTCAAACAGAATATAACCAAAGAAATTGAGGCTATCTCGGTAGACGAACTGAAGCGTGTAAATGGAAAATGTCCTTAGACGATGCCAGAAATGTGTAGATGCAGGTGGAGGACATTTTCAACATCCTCTGTGACAAGGTGAGTAATTATTTTACTTTGAGTATGTGTTATTTTGTGTACTCGTTATTTACATGCCATTTGTACGGGTGCTCTCTCGACCCTAAGCTGCCGCCCGCACCTTGAGTGGAAGACCCTGTATTAAAGTAACAGAATATCTAGAGGGAATAGTTCTCCAATTGAAACAAATAGCTGAACAAGTAGCCCCAATAAATCCAAGGAAGAAACACCAATGGTGGAACGATGAGTGTGATAAAACAGTGGAAGATAGACATCAAGCCTGGTTACGGTATCAGAGTCAAAAAACAGATGAATCACACTTAGAACTCATAAAACAAAGGATAACTAAAAAAACAATACGAAGGGTTAAACGGTAATACCAAAAGGATATACTTCTGATGATCGAATCAAATAGCGCGAAAACAAACTCAAGAGATTACTACAAAATTTTTAGCAAACAACTACAAAGATATGAACCTCCAACATTAATGTTAAAAGTCAAAAATGGCGAGTTACTCATAGTAATAAAAGAAATACAGAAATTTTAGCAGAAACGTTTAACAAGTTCCTAAATTGCGAAGATCCACCTGAAGTACTTCAAACAAATACAGACACCATCAGAAAACATAAATTCACCCACAATCCAAGAAGTCTACAAAGCTCTGAGAGAGCTCAAAAACTACAAAGCGAGTGGAGAAGATCAAACATATGCAGAATTGTGGAAATATGCAGCAGAACCAGTAAAGATTTCATTACACCAACGCATAGTGAACATTTGGATCAAAGAAGAACTGCCAGACCATTGGGCTGCAGCTATAATACATCCGTTACACACGAAAGGAGAAAAATCAAATCCTGACAATTATCGAGGAATTCCCTTTTGGATATCACATATAAAATGATGTCACGAATTCTATGTAATCGTTGTAAAGATCAATTATAACTGGAAATAGGAGAATACCAAGGTGGATTTCGGCCATGGTGAAGCTGCCCTGAACAGATAATCACCTTAAAATTAGTAATGGACTACTACAAACGTAGACAAAAACGGCAGGTCATAACCTTCGTAGACTTCAAAAAAGCTTATGATTGTATACATAGATCTTCATTGCTGAAAATACTAAGGAATTTCGGACTTCATCCCAAATTAATAAAAATTATAAAACTAACTCTAACAAAAGCCAACTGTAAAGTACAATTCAGGGGAGAAATATCTGAGCCGTTTATGATTAAAACAGGATTAAGACGAGGAGATGGTTTATCGCCTTTACTTTTCAATTGTTCTTTGGAATACGTGATGAGGGAATGGTACTGGGAAAATCCTAGGAGCACAAGAATTGGAACCAAGAAAGATCAAATAGACTTAAATTGCTTTGGATTCGCAGATGACCTAGCGTTACTGGCTAATAATATTCAAGAAACCAGAAATCAAAAATAAGCCTACAAAATATAGGACAAAAATTGGACTTCTGATATTATTTGAAAAGACTGAGATAATGCTACAAATCCACTTGTAATCAATCACATAACCGTAAATAACAATAAAGTTTAAATAGTGAAGCAATTTAAGTACTTGGGAGAAATTATAACAACTGCATGGCAAGAAAGAACTAATAAAATGATAAAAGCCCAAAAAATAACATGGTCTACATATAAAAGAAAATATCTATCAATCACCACAAAATTAAAACATTACAAGACAGTGGTTCAACCAGAGGTGACATATGGAAGCGAAAGTCTTTTTAAAGTTACTCAGAAACAGAATCGACAAAATTGTAAAAGTAGAAAGAAGAATAGCTAGAACATGCATAAATAAAAAATATCAGAATGATGGACAATGGCGGATAGTACCAAATGAAGTGGTATACAGGGAACTGGAGCCCATCACTGATACTATTCGGAAAATACGGATTATTTTTTTGTCACATTATGATGACATCGGAAACCAGATTATCTACAAAAATTGTAGAGAAACTTTGGAATATGAAACAACAAGTAGGATGAATTGAGGAAATTAGAGAAGATATGAAAGAATTAGGAATAACCTTGAATGACTTGCAAAACAAAACAAAAAATTTAAAAAAATGAAAAATGTAAAAATAAGATTTCAAGCAAAAATAGACAGACGGCATACCGTAAAAAGGGTATTTACAGATGATGAACGCCTGAGAAGATCAGAGCGAATGAAAGGCTGCTGTGCAAATCGGAAAGAAAACTTACTGAAGAAGAGGACCAAGAAATGATTGACTGAAGTGGTCCAATGAGGCCGTAAGAGATCAAGAAGAAGAAGAAGAAGAAGAAGAAACGGCAAAAACTTAAATTTCAAAAAAGATTTTTGCGAAGAATGTTCATAGGATAAATTGAGCTCTTTGCTGAGGGGAGCATGCGTGAGGATGACGAAAAATCAGGAGTTTATTCAAGGTAAAGAAAGGAAAGGTGTTAAACAAAATCAATAAGATACAGATATTAGAAATAGAAAGAGAAAGAATGCAATACTTACTTAGTTTTGGAAATTTGTTGTAATTAATCCTTGCTTATCTTAATTATCTGTAAATGGTGTGGATGGTCCTTTATTGAGAAATTGCGTTGATATATATTGTGAAGATCGATTGCGTGGCTGTTAGTGGATAAAAAGAATATATTTTGTGTTCAACTCATAATTAAGGTAATTATAAAATGATTATAAATTATAAAATAATTATAATTATAAAATATTTTAGTATATGAATCTCACGTGTTGATGTTGCGTTGGTTTTAAGATGGGGTCATGGAAAATAATGTAATGTGTTTATAATTTATTTAGGAATGTTGCTAGGACACAGATAAAAATCCTTAGGCATTGATTTTGGTTCCAAGGGGAAAAAAATAGGCTTGTACTGTTTTAACTCGTTAAAAGGATGCGCGCTGTTGTTCTGTGCACTACGGTGGCTGTATTAAGACAGTGGCGACAATATTGAGGGTCTCGTTTTTTACTGGCTGAGCGGGCATGTGGTACCAGCAGACATGTTTATGCAACTTGAGTACTGTAGTGTAGCGTATACTGAATTATGTAGTTATAAGCATTTTAGCCACGCACATCCACAATGGGCAGGGCATTACTTTGCAATTAGAATTACCGCAATCATGGGAGACAACACTGAGTCAGATTCGTTATCGCACATGTAAATTGGCCGCACGTTCGTGAAATGAAATATACTGTATTCAATTTAAGAAGTATTATCAAGGTTGAGGAACCCAATGTGTTGTTTGAGACACGAGCTGATAGTGCATCAATCATTGGAGTGGTTGATGATGTATTGACAGAGGTGACGACTACCAACTTCCGTCCGGGGTTCAGTTGCCGTATGAATGAAGTAGGGATAATCACATATTAAGAACAATGTATTTTAGGAACTGCCTAGAAACTTAAATCTGGTGTGATGGAGTAGAACTGTATCATTGGCCTGGAAGTCACCTAAGTTAAGTGGTGTAAGTTTCGAAGACTTGTTCCTGATCAGTGGGCTACATGAGTTAACTTATTATTATTATTAGGTTACGGCATGGCTTCAAGGATGGCAATTATTAATGATAGTCTGATGGAATTAATGAGTGTTAAAATGAGCCAACCTCATGTTGGTAGATTTACTGAGAACCCCTCCAGGGCAAACTTCTGGCACCCCGGAGACTCTATTGACACAGAAGTTAAAAGAAACACTTGTATATAATATTAACACAATGTTCGAATCGGTAATTAGGTTTACGATGGACTACCTCGTTGTGTAGCGGCTAATATTTTTGGCTGTCGAACCGGAGGTCCGACTCTGATTCCTGGCTCTGCCAATATATTTAATTGTGGTCTGAGGGCCAATACGACGTGCTTCGTGAGGCAGAACTGAGAAGAGGTGGGTCGATTCCCATCTTAGCCATCCTGGAAGTGGTTTTCCGTGTTGTCCCACTTCTACTCCAGGCAAATGCCTAGATGGTTCCCAACTTAAGGCAACGGCTGCCTACTTCCCAGTCCTTATCTGAATTACAAATACACATTCTACTTCTGACACCACAATAACACAGGATATCAGATAAAAATTATATGTAATATTATATATACACGCAAGTATAGGGGGCTAAATTACAACTATGTCAAAGCCCCTCAATTGAAACAACAACAACAACAACAAGGTTTACGTTGATACCTCATTGCCTTTTTAAATGTTACTTATTTAGATTTAAAAATTCCTATGTTAAAAGTTTAACTTTCACATGTTCACATTTACTTTATTTTAGTACAACTTTTCTTTTTCCGCAATAAAGAAGGACAGGTGCCGGTACGGTGCATCACTAATCACCATCTTCCCCCCCCCCCCTGCCCCTTAAAAGCACTAATACCATGTATATACCAATATTCTTTGTGTTTAAGTTAATTTGGTTCGGTATAAGAGAAGGTAAAATGGCCTTAACTACGCCATTAATTTTATATACTATTATTATTATTATTCTTTCTTCTTTCCTGGAACCTTTGTGCACACGTAGTTTTTCCTGAAGAGGAACACGCTCCTGGATATATTTAGGGGAAATTTCCATTTCACGTATATCTTTCTCAACTTCCGTGAGCCATGCCCCTTTGGTTTTCTTATCTTGAAAGTACTGTGCCGGTATATTCGAAAAGTAACCTGTCGGAAATCCAAAGCTGGTCTGGATTGGAAAATTCTGGAGGCATGCGGCTAATTATACTATCAAAATCCGCTCCAACAAGGTCTTCGGGAATATACGCAGAAGACTGCAATGATATTATGGACAAACAATAAATACACTGGGCTCAAGTGATCACTTACCTAATATCTCTCGGGGTTTAATTAGGGTAATCAGCATCAAACCTGAAATGGGGGCTCCACAATATATTTTCCTTTATATCTAAAATAAGTCACTCGAAAGACGACGTAGAAAACGAACTAAATAAATTTATTAACATATGTAAACTATAATCTAAAACAAATAAAAATCCCTAACTTAAAAATTAATTAATAAATATTTACATACACTCACTCCTCTCCACATGTACTCTACTGAAGTTGTTATGTCTTCAGAATAACAGAAATTAAATTTCGAAATGTCTCCGCCTATTACAAGTGTTACAACATTTAACACAAAAAAAAATGCCTGCATGTCTACCATACTTCACAAGCTATTAACATTCTTGCGCGCGCCAAACGCGTGCATCTGGATTGTCGATACGATTATATAATGACATAGTTTCCACTCAGGCGTCAAACTGTTTTCATTCATGAAGGTTGTGGCCGCAACAACTCTTCCCATTTATATAATACAATGACCTTATTTTTTTATATAACGGTCTGTCTCCACGACTTGCCACCGTACAGCTCCCACTGCTTGTTTGGCTAGCAAATGTAAAACATCGCTTCAAAGTTACACGTTTCAAATAGAATAATTCACTATTAACAAAACCTTTTATTCTTAAATGCATTCAAACTATCACACAACAATCCAAGCATTCCCTTACACCATTCTAGACTGGTGAAGTTGTCTTCATCATACATAACAATGGAAAACATTCATTCTAAAAATATTAACCCTTATATACAGTACAAGTTAAAAACATACGATCAAATTATTATTCACATTATACCCTTAATTAAATAATTATGAAAAACTATTTACAGTATGTACTCACGATATTGCTAACGTTTACTATTAGAACAGTATAAACTCGTTATATATATATGTGAGCCTTAGCACTGGTTGAAAATTCAACTTTCTGCACATTATAAATGTCAGAATCCTTTTAGAGATCTCCTTGTCCTTACAAAATACTGCTCTACCAAGTCATATTTAGGTTTATAGTCGTTATCAGTCTAATGTGTTCAATCAACAAAGATCAAACATACGTATTTACTCAAATCCGTGTTTAATAAAAAGTTAATAATTAGTATTAAATAACAGCAGTTAACAACACTCTTCTCATATCTATTTCCGCACATCACTCTCTTGTCTTCACTTCTAAGTCGTATATTCACACATCGTATTTCCTAACAACTCGATTCCATTGTTGTAATGCCATATTCTTACCAAACATAGCATTGCGCTGCAAAATCTTGTCTAAATGATGAAACTGCCTCGCATTGACACAAATATTTCTCCACATAGCCTCGTATACCTCTGTATACAGAAATACACTCGCCTTTACTGCTTGTTGAACAATTCTATACCACAAAATAATTCTTACCAACATCTCTTTTATAAAACTTGCATTTACATAAATTGCCATTTACCTCAGAGTTGCAACAATCAACCGCTGGCATCCTGAACAGCTACATCTGTTCTTAAAACGTTACGTTTGTTCATTAAGACGACATTAGATGTATTGTGAATGACCTCCATGAGTTTACTCTAGAATGTTACTTTGATGTCCACTAAACTGTTACATATACATTTAATAAAAATACAATTATGTTCCACCGTACTTATCTGGTTTCAAGATTACACGTCTTGCAATGTCACGTCCACAATATGACGTGACATTACATATTGTGTATAAATAACCACAAATGTTATTTAAGTGTTCGATAAAATCAATTGCGACTGGGATAGACTAGCTTTGACTACCCTAACGTCGGATGAAAGTATCTTCCATGAAGATATATCTCTGATAGACTTTAAATGACGAAAGATCTTAGCTTTCTCAAGTAAAGTAAGGATTGTCAATTCCGGAATGTGTCTCCATTCTATACAAATAATGTCTATGGGTATATGACTTCCCATCATAAACAACATGAATATTTCTTGTCAGATCTACGTAAAGTTGATAATAATTGTCGTTTTTATAACAATATATCACTCGTTTCTTCTGCTCTTGAAGTTTCTTCATTACAATAAGATGCCCAAATTAAATTACTTAAAAAGAATTTAATTGGCATCCCAGACAAATTGTCTGAATCCTTAATTCAAAATGAATTGAAAAACGTCGAAAGTTAAAGTTACTGATATTAAATAAAAACAAGATGTTCAGTAAAGAACATATAGCCTACTTTCTCCTAAATCCATGGGTATTGTTATAACTCTGTGTCCTTTTCAAGGAGTATAATTGAATGTTGGTTGTAGTAGCTTGCAGAAATACAACGTGTTATACGGATATTAAAAATGAATATGAGGTGCCCTTTGCTAGTGCTACATCTGTACAAAATTGCATTCACTTCGGTTACACCGTGTTTAAATTGATATGGTGAATCGATTTGCACACATACATGGCCGCTATCTGCAAACTATTGGGCTAATGACGTTGTAGTTCAGCCAAAAGATGCTTCCCACAAAAAGGTATGTTGTTGCGAAATTTGGTAGAGATCAAATAATTATGTTGGTCGTAATTTGATTTAAGCTTTTAACATTTGGGTGGCTGCCATTCCGTTTCCGTCAAGATGGCGGCAATATAAAACATGACCCTGAGGTGCCCTTTGCTAGTGCTACCTACGTACCAAATTTCGTTCAATTCGGTTTTACCGCGTTTGAATTGATAAGGGAATCGATTTGCATACGTATATGGCAGCCATATGTAAACTATTGGACTGACGACTTTGTAGCTTTGTCAAAGAACTCTTTTTACATTAAGGTATTGCGCCCGAATCTCGCCTTAGCCACTACCCATATCCGCTGAGATGGTAAAGGATTGTAGGGACGTCGATACCCAGCTAGACACATCAACATTTCCCTACTTGGCGAATGACTAGGGAACCCTTGACGCATACGGACGTACAATAACACTACTAATTAGTTACTCATTTACTAGCAAATCTAATTCCACAATAAGATGGTAGTACGAGAATCTCGGATCTCGGACGTGAACGGTGAAAGTTGAGACTAAGTGAGTTCTAGTAACCAACTGATAGTATTATCGCACGGCGATTGCGAAATGAAGAGATGATCAGTTTCTTATGAAAACAAACAGGCAAACTAAAACAAGTGCCTGGGATTTATTCCCAAAAATATACAACATGGAAATCCCTATTACCAATAAAAATATTTAAGAGAAATAATAAAAATTATTATGATGGTAGATAAAATATCTACTCCTCAAATTAGCATATTCTGAAAGAATTACGTTGCTAAGACAAGAAATTTCGAATATAGACATCGAATGGCAAAAATTATGAGTCATAATGTGACTTGTTAAAAATATAGCTTGATCTGAGATCAGCTGTTCGACTCAATGACTTATTACAATAATGAAAAACCCTACAATATACATTTATGTTAACATACGTGGATAAAAATATAATAATAATAATTACGTTAATAACTTATTTACATTGTTGAAATACCTACGTCCAGCGCGGTATTCGAATCAAAACTAGATTTGAAGTGATGTGTCAATCTATTAGCGCTCTCGTTACAAAACATTCCTACTTAAAAACACTGGTTCACATAAAAGATAAGTTCTTGTATCTTTAGGTTATTTGCCACAAACAATGAACTATATTTAACGAAGAATGAAGCTAGTTATAGTTCTAAGAATTCAAATCCATTAATAAAAATAATAGTTACATTAAAGATCGAGGCGGAACTACACAGTTACATATACGACGATGTGGATATAATATTAACGCTTACATGATCAACTCATAAATACACTCCTAAATATCAATTACTTTCTCTACACACTGTAGTAGTAGTTTTCTCTCATGGCAATACTCATTTCATTTCAAATACGTGAACAATACCTTTTCATAGCGTCAACTGCGCTTCCAAATACGACACAATTCCTTTCTTCTCTTTACCACAATAACCTTCATAAAATTCTGCGCGGCATTCCTTCAAAATCAACAAAAACCCATCTTGCTACATACGTGTAGAAGAATTAGTGATCTTACTACGTAACACTGCTGTGTATACGGTTCATGAAACACTCCTAACCTTCTCCTTCTCTAATTTTAAAATCATCGTGCTCAATTTTTCCACAATACTTTTGTTCACAACTGTATACTTTGTTTAACATTCCACGTAACTTTAAATAATGCATTTCAATAATATATCATATCATTGTACTGTACTTCCACGTAATACATGAGTTTAAGTTTCAAAATAATAGTAGTCCTCTCATCTTTCTAAAGTTAATACAATATCTTCCGTCATTCCGTTTCTTATAAACATTAATGAATAAAATATTAATTTAAGAGCTTGTTTTACACATACTTGACTTCAGACAGACCTACAAGTTTTCTGGTCTTCATTTCGTATTAACAAAATTGTTGCTAAGTAATTGTTGTTATTTATAGGCATCACCTGACTTCCATTGTCACAATAGTGATCCTTTCTGACATAAATATAGTTACATAAATTATCCATGACTTGATTAACGTCACATAGTGTTTATATTCCTTAATTGGAATTATACTGGTCAATGTTATTGTTAATAACATTTAAAATTGTTGCAAAATTGTTTATACATTATAAATTGTTAATAACAGCATTATAGTCTTTTACAATAAATCTTGATTTGAATAACGATGTATTCTAGCGATCTTAACGCATTTACATTGCTTATGGCGTAAGTGTATCAATCGGAGCATTCCCTCATATAGAACAGTTTTCGCTTAAAGTGAGAATATTAAAAACGTTACTGCATAAAAATTTAAACGGCATTCTAAGTTCAAATCTAATGAAATCACGTCTAAAACGACACACGTTGACGTGTATAAAAGTTAACTAAAATCTCTAAATAGACAGAATAATAGCACGAGTTATACGAAAGAATATCTAAAATATGAATTGGTCACCCTGCTAATTCCAACAAATACTACAACCAAAACTACTGAGATAGTAGAGCAGTCATTTCTGTACCTTGCCGACGGTCTGCGATGGAAATACCTCGCTCAATGGCTTCAATGTTCCGCTCCCTTGTTGGCTCGTGCTGGTCGCGTTTCTGGACCGAGCCATGCAAGCAACGTGGGTCGCAGCTGATCAACTCTTTCCTGCTGGGCTGGTGACCATCTGGTCTCGGTCTCCCCTCACAGCAATCTTCTATTTTCTCGACTCTTGATATTCTGGTCGCAGGAACCCGGAACAATGAACACTGCATTCCATCTGCTTCTTTCTTCTTCACCTCGTCATTAGAGTAGCTATGAGCGTCCATGGTTTATATCTCTCCAAGTTCTTACTGGATATTTGAGTAGAATTGTTGCAATTCAGCAAACTGCTTGATTGTTAAGCAGTCGTGGTAACGTCGATCCAAGGACCTCGTGATCAACTCTGAACTTCCCGCTCCATAGTGTAGATTATCCTCCTTTCATGATTTAGTGAATCATAGTACTCTTCTTAGTGAATGCAGAGTATATTCGTCCCCCCTGACTGGAAGTTGTAAGCATGATGAATTGTAAGAACAAATCTGCTTGTATAATGTGGCAGTAATAGTGCTTCAATAATGTAGTAGCTTGTTATAAGTGAAGCTACTTGCTGGATTGTAGAATACAGTTCGTAATAATGCAATCTTTCTCTTCGTGCGCTGTGGTTATAAAAGTTGCGTCTTTCAATGTTGAATATTACTTTTCGTTGCTTTGCCGGACTCTTCACCTCTTCCTCGGCTATCAATGCGTCTACTGCAGGTCAGTGAAGTCTCCTGCTCGCACTTCTCGTTGCTCTATGGTAATTTGCGGAGCACCTTACAACACAGGTCCGCTCTCTTCAATCGTTTCAGTAGGAGTCACCTCGCTATGACCGCGGTTCGCGCGCGTGGCACCCTAGATCCAGTTATAGCCTCGCGTCCGGTCCATTTATAATAGAATTATGCTATTTTCTCTTCTCCTAGCCAATATTATATAATTCCATACTTCCGAATAAATATCATATACTGTTCTTGATCTGTGGAAATGCTAATTTCTCTTTATTAAAGCAAATATGGTTTAATTGCAGTTCCCATACAAATTTTGCGATCTGTTCTGATTGGCTGTAGGTTTATTGTCAAAAACTCTACCTGTCCTAGCCTCTTATAGTTGGGTCGTGTGCATAATTTGTTTTTGCCGACTCGGCTAACCAAAACCGGTCTTGAGAGTGCTAACTTGAAACTTTTGACAATTTCCAGCTTCAAATGATCAGACTCTCCCTTGGTTAATCTTCATTCACCACAAAATTTCCAAATCCAAATATTTCAAAATTGTCCAAAATTCTCCAAAAACATTTCTAAATAATTCAATTCGCTTCCCTTAACATATCCTTGAGTGAAATAAATTATTATTTCCAATTTTCACATTATAAATCGAAAAATTGACAGGTCGGTTCGATCCTCGGCCTTGTCAATAACTTGAGCTTGGGTGAATTAGGGCTCAGTATGTTGTTGAAAAATTTGGTAGAGATCAGATGATAAGGTTGGTCTTAATTTGATTAAAGCTAATAACATTTGGGTGGCCACCATAACATTTCCGTCAAGATGGCGGCGATATAAAACATGACAATTAAGTGCCCTTTGCTAGTGTTACATCTGTACCAAATTTAGTTCAATTCGGTTTTACCGTGTATGGATAGGGGGAATAGATTTGCACACATACATGGCCGACATCAGCAAATTATTGGGCTGAAGACCTATTAGTTTGGTCAAACGATTCTACATACATAAAGGTATAATGTTGCAATAACCGGTTGAGATCAGATGATTAGGTTGGTCGTAATTTGATTTAAACTTTGAACATTTGAGTGGCCGCCATTACGTTTTCGTCAAGATGGCGGCAATATAAAACATGTCACTGAGGTGCCCTTTGCTAGTGCTACCTCTGTACCAAATTTTGTTCCATTCGGTTTCACCGTGTTTGAATTAATAGGGGGAATCGATTTGCACACCAACATGGCCGCCATTCGCAAATCTTTGCGCTGATGACCTTGTAATTTGGTCAAAAGATGTTCCCCACATAAATGTATCATGTTGCAAAATTTGGTAGAGATCGAATGATTAGGTTAGTCGTAATTTTTTTTAAAGCTTTGGATGGCCTCCATTACGTTTCCGTCAAGATGGTGGCGATATAAACATGACACTGAGGTGCCCTCTGCTAGTGTTACCTCTGTACCAAATTTCGTTCAATTCGGTTTCACCGTGTTTGACTTGATAGGGGGAATCGATTTGCACACATACATGGCCGCCATCCGCAAAGTATTGGGCTGACGACCTTGTAGTCAGGTCAAAAGATGCTTACCACATAAAGGTATAAAGTTGCAAAATTTGGTAGAGATCGGATGATTAAGTTAGTCGTAATTTGATTTAAGCTCTGAACATTTGGGTGGCCGCCATTACGTTTCCGTAAAGATGGTGGCGATATAAAACATGACACTGAGGTGTCCTTTGCTAGTGCAACCTCTGTACCAAATATCATTCAATTCGGTTTCACCGTGTTCGAATTGATAGGGAGGGGGGGGGGGGCAGACATTCAGAGTACACACACTCACAGACACACAGCCTCACAGACACACACAGACAGACACACAATTTTTCCCCGTGTGTTGATCTCATAGGTCTACTTTCATTTTTTGCAAAGATCGAAAGTAGGCTAATTACTGGAATACTAATTCCTTAAACAAATTAACATCTCAGTTCAGTATCTGAATCGTAGAATATCTATGTGAAAATGACGAAAGATTATCACCTCACATGGTCTTGTAGAGTAAAATGTTGTTACATACATGAAGTACAAATATATATATATATCGAAATATGGAGAAAAGGTTTGCTCTGAATGTCATTATAATGCTCTAACTACATAATAATGTACACTGCTACCTTGACTGAAGACTTCTCGATGTTCTGGTTAAGTATTAGGAAAATACTTAGATGTATCCTCTTCCCAAGAAACTAAGTTGGACCTCAGACGCTCCCGCGAACCAACGACCTCGGAGAAGGAAGGAATTTCCCCTCCGGCAAAAATCAATCTCCGTCTGCGATCGAACTGCAACCTCTCGTTCATAGATCTTCATTGTTTCCGGGTCCACCCTGGCATCTTGACTTTTCTTCTGATTAATCTTCATTCTCCGTCTTTGATAGAGTTTCCATATCATTATCGAGCAATGTTGTAGGTTCAGCTTCATAGTTACAAATAAAATTCGTAATGGAAGTGCTGGACCACAATCGTTGATAAATATATTCATAAAGACGTTCTATGAAATATTTATGTAGCTCGATGATGTTAAGATCAAGTCCATGAAGTTACGTTATGCACGAGATGAGTTGTACATAACGTTTCATGTATACTTGATTCGTAGACATTAAAGAGGAATCTTATTATCGAAGCTCCATATCGTATCTATTACTCTGCTTCAAATATATCCCTGGCGCATATAAGTCCTTAGTTCATCATCTCAAAAATATTATATATAATGAATAACATATCTTCTCGATGAATATAAACAGTCATAGTTCTGTAGTAACAATATACTGCTCCAATGTTAATGTCAATCACACTGTTACTCACGTGAACTTCATATAGTGAACCTGTGTTCGCTGCAATCTTGTTGAAACTAAAATGCTTTTCAACTTCTGAGTCCGTCATTTTTCTTCTGCACTTCTGAAAAGTTAATATCTATTAAAGTCTTCTTCTTTCGGTGACGTTGAAATTTTATATTATATAACTTTGCGTTTGGAACTATATTCTGTACTAATTTGCTTTGACTATTCTCTAAGAATAGATCGTCATTGCAATCTTAAGACTCTTCTCAACTTCACTAAAATCGTAAGCACGGGCGATCGCCACTATCTACCCTCTATCGTCGCTATCTCCACGAGTGGTTGAACTACCGCACTCGGTTAATACCTTCGGGAACTCGACTCTCCCGGAATATACGTCTGCACTCTTCAAACTTTGCAGGAAGACGAACCCTGTTGCTTGGCGTCCCCTCTCCAAGTCAAAAATTCTGGCCGCCATTTCTGTTCCCACCAGAAATTTAGCGCGCACTTGAATAATGCTTATTACGGCGAATTTCGTCCTTTCGGCGGCTTTCAAAGTATCTGTAATGTGTTCTCTTAATTTTCTTCTTATTACCAATGAATAAAATAACTTTATTAGGGCCTAAATGTAATAATTCTCCATACAATTTAGCTGAAGGTAATCCCGTCTTCAATAAGACCTCTTCTTATTGGCTATGGGCTTATGTCCAATGATATACTTTATAACAATATTTAATGATATTTCGTGATAGATCCACTGTTGCTAGGTCATTTTCAACCTTCTAGAATATTCTATTGCAGACATATCACGTGATGGGATCTCCCTCCTTGCTCAACACTCTAACACGACTCGTTTGTGCCAAGTTCCAGGATTCATATCGCCATGTTAAATTATATCATGGGCTTCAAAAATAATCTCATTTGAATCCCAAATAATTAATTTTTCGGGGGCAGTACGTCAATACAGGGTGTCCCACCTAACTCTGCGACCTCAAATATTATCGAAATGGAACAAGATATGAAAAATCTACTTGCGCAGGAATGTAGCCACGTCAGGGGGTCAAACAATGGTTGCGTTCACGGTAGCAAACAGTTGATCAACTGCTCCAAAGCTGATGCATCGGGAGCGGGATCAGGTTTTACGTGTACCTGTGAACGGTTGGCTCCATCTGATCTGTAGCAGCGCGCGTTGTTCGAAAGTGGACAAGGGCGATGTACTATCCTCGAGCCTGCGATGTTGAAATGATCAGATAATCTTGTGAGAGTGAATGCTGATATTAGATCAGTATCTAATTTACCTTTAGTTTTGCAACTCGGAACGAGATTGGTCTGAAACTATGTACCGAAGGCTGTGAACATGTATCAAACCATACCTTGCTCCCGATAATATTAGGCCTACGTACGTAAATTTCTTGCCTTTATGATACGGCATTTATTGTGTTATGCTAGTTCGGCTACGGTAAAAAACTTAACAGTTTAACGTATGGTACGGTATATTAAGGTGGTATATCCCAAGACTTATGATAATTAAAGTAATTTTAATCCCTTCAAATTGAACAAGGTAGGTTAGGCCTATGTCTCAATAGACCGAATATTTACTCAAGAATATCAATATAGCCTTGATTTTATTAATGTAGGGTTATAACCTATGAGAAGGGTCAAGAATCTGTAAGTCTAGCAGTAAACCTCTTACCAGTCATCCACACATGATGACTTCATTATTTGTTAGCATTGCTTCATCTATTTAATTTGTTCCTAGGTATCCTTCATGCTGATACTTTCCTGCTTCTTATATCTTTTCTTTTTTCACTCTAGTTTTCTTCTCAAGGATTTGAAGCTTTTGGATTTATTCATCAGCTTAACTGTGCTATACAGATTTTAGTTACTGTACTATAAAAATTAATTGCATTTACAAAAAAATCAGGTTAGATAGCAAAATTAATTTGAAACATTACAAGAATATAAATCACATTGTCCCTACCTGTCAACTAGAGGTATTTATCTGGACCATTACCCTTCCCCTATCTAATAAGGTCAGATGACCTCAAGGTTCCACACTTTAAAATTATAACCAGCATCTAGAAATAACATTTCTGGGTTCCTCATTTAAAGAAAAGGAAATCATGGTATGAGCCTGTATTATCCTTGTTATGCCTTACTTATTTACACCCCAATATTAGTACTTAAAGAGAAAGGCACAACATGAACTGTTGATGGATTAACTTAAGTCTCTTACTTGGCAGTCCATTCTCCTACTATCAATACACAACTGGTTTCCATACATATTCCCTATATGCTACTGTTCATCTAATGAAAATGAAAAATGTTAGGCTACAGATTTTTGGTTGAAAACAGTTGTCTAAAAGATGCTTTCACCATTTATTTTTTAATAGATCATGTCATCAGGTCCACTAACATAGAAAGAATTAAAAAATAGGACATTTTAAAATTATTGCTACCTAAGTCTGGATAGTACAGAATGAGGTAGAGGAAACTACACTGCAAAAATATAAACTGAAAAAAATAAGATATAAAAATCAGGAAAGTACCAGGATGAATGACACCTAGGAACAAAGATAAATGAAGCAGTGCTAAGGAATACATCTTTTCTGTGATAATTTGAAGCCATTCTTTTTCTTTTTTTCAGTGTTGCCTATACAGATTGTCTTCGCTGCTTCTCAGTCGGTCAACATGGGGTACAAAATTATTATGTAAACCCACTCCTGGAAACAGTTACATGTATTAGTTGCCCATTGCCCATTTAAGTGTGATAACTAACTAATACATGTAATTTTTTCCAGGAGTGTGTTTATATATTTATAATTTTGTACCCGAAAAGCAGCAATGACCACATTTTATCTTGGATTTCAGTACATAATCATTACCAGCTGCTTGATGTACGATACTGGTACTTCATTGGGGCTTGGCTAGTGGGCTCGTAAATTACATACCATTACCGAAGGTAACATTCATGACTCATCACTCTCTTAAAGGCATTGATAGTTGGTTACTAACAATTCCCTTTGTTGCTCAATATGTGCCTGGTAGAGAGATGGTTGGCACGAATCAGCAAACTAAATGTTAAAAGAAGTAATATCTTCCACCTAGGCCCATTACCAGATTGAATACAAATGAAACTACAGTACAGCAAAACTATAGGTGTAATTTTGTAACAAACATATTTCATTCAGTCACCATACAAGAACATCAGGTCTTCTGTGGTCAGCAGCAAATACTGCTGTGTGATAGAATATGCAGATTATAAAGTGAAGCATCACTGTAATGAGGTGTTAACATTCAGGCAAGCTGCGATAAGGTAAGAAAATATTGGACAAACTGGGTAAGTGCTGTGTTGAACAGTGCTCAATCTTCTCTGCTTGTGTAAGAAGAGAAATATATTATATTTCTTGAGTTGCAGTACATAGGCCTAGCCATTACCAGCTTCTTGGTAGCCTACTGCAGTGAACCTAGGCTAGTGAGCTTGCCCAATTGTAGCCTATACTGTACAGTACTAGTAGGCAATATTCATGAAACCTCACTCCCTTTAAGTTATCATTTTACTAACAATTTCCTTTACAGGTTACTAAGCTTGTAACTTAAAGCCTCCTTCCCAATCCTAGCCTCAGTTAAAAATACATGCACTACTACTGACACCACATTATTTTGAAATGTATCCTGTAGCCTAGGCTACTGTTAAAATATAGATCAATATGTAGCTTAGGCGGCAGCACGCCGGCCTCTCACCGCTGGGTCCGTGGTTCAAATCCCGGTCACTCCATGTGAGATCTGTGATGGACAAAACGGAGGCAGACAGGTTTTTCTCCGGGTACTCCGGTTTTCCCTGTCAAAATTTCATTCCAGCAACACTCTCCACTATCATTTCATTTCATCTGTCATTCATTTAATCATTGCCCCAGAGGAGTGCGTCAGGCCTCGGCAGCCGGCACAATTCATATCCTCGCCGCTAGATGGGGGCTTCATTCATTCCATTCCTGACCCGGTC
The DNA here is from genome assembly GCA_946902985.2 of Meconema thalassinum. NCBI lineage: Eukaryota > Metazoa > Arthropoda > Insecta > Orthoptera > Tettigoniidae > Meconema > Meconema thalassinum. The sequence goes on from OX336393.1 coordinate 113,865,461, forward strand.
GAAGACTGGAAACAGGCTGTGGATTTTCATTTTTCATGTAGCATACACACAAGAGAGTGAGTAAAATAAATTAGCCTTATGTCACAGTTTCTAAATCCATTCTCATAATGCATTTTACTTAATAGTCAGTTCCTATTTGAGTACAGAGACCTAACCTGTCCCCTGAGAGAAAATCATCGCTCGTTTGACAAAAGGAAGTCAAGGATGGAAATTTTGGTGTTGGATTAGTTGAAGCATGGACAAAATACAGTATGTGCATACAATAATTGTCACAAAATGTTAATACTCAGGCATGTTGAGATACCGTAAGTGAAGGAAATAAAGGACAAACTGGGTAAGTGCTACCGTATGTTAAAGAGTGCTTAATTTTCTCTCCTTGTGGAAGAAAAGAAATTTATATACAGTATATATATATATTATATCTTGAGTTTCAGTGCATAATCATTCCCAGCTTCTTGATGTATGGTACTGGTAGCCTACTGCAGTGAACATTGGCTATTGAGCATGCCCAATTATAGCCAATGGTACCAGTACGGTAGGTAATATTCATTACATTGAAAGGCATGTGGATGTTTAATCTAGACCTGAACAGCAACCGAGAAAAAAGATAACTGTTAAGATAAGACTGCTAATGCCATGAAAAGAAAAGTAGCCTAATGGTTACTGGTACTTGAAATGCTTACCAAGGGAAGCTGGTTTCTTTCAAACATAGAAACATATTTATAGGGTAGGGCCTATACATGACCAAATTAACTTCATTCAGTCCAAGCTGAAAGCCAGGGGGGGGGGGGGAGGCTAATCTAGACCTAAACAGCATCCAAGAAGCAAGAGAACTGTTAAGATAAGTCTGATAATACCATGAAAAGAAAAATACTGATAGGCTACTAGTATTTCCCAGTCATTACATTCTGATAACACTCAGTTTTCTATTGGAAGAATCACCTAATAATGCAGGCACAGACAGACCTACGGTAATTCTTATATCCTATTGCATCCTAATCCTTAACCCATCAAGTACCGGTATCCTACGGTATTGAAATAATTCAGAATTTGGGGTAGGCCCAGTACAATGCAGGTATTTTTTATACAGTACCGGTAGCCTATGCTTGCTCCAAATGAAACGTATTTTTTATACAGTATCGGTAGCCTAGAAGTTTGATTCTCTCTATACTGCCTACACAACAATATATTCGTCGAGGTACAGAATTTAGCCCAAAGCATAGGTTAAAATCGTATTTTCAGACCAAATTACCCCAGACAAGTGATGAAAAAACGCTAAAACATTGATTTAAAAACTTTAAAAATGCACATTGCCACTAAAAAGGAAACCACACACATGAATTCATATAATTTTTAATACTTGGAACAAAAGAAAGGCTGTAACATCCGATATATCAGGTTATGTTGTTTCACACATAGGTTAAAATTTGTCGCAACTGCGGTCCGTAAATCGGAATGAAGATATATCACGAATTTAACACAATGCAGGTCATTTTATAGGCTATAGAGGGACCGTGATGTTGTGTTCTTCATTATTATTTCAGTATTCATCAGTTCAGGAACTATTTTGAGCGATTTCCACAATGTTTCCATTTGTTTTCAAACCTACTTCATGCTATACGCCATGTTGGTTTTAAACATGTTCCGTGGATGGAGCGAAGTTTTTCTACGCTCCATAAAATGGCGTCCGCTCCATGGAACATGTTTAGGGAGCGCTCCATCACACCGCGTTCACAGCGTACTTTCTTCAACAGTTCATCAACTGTTTGCTACCGTGAACGCAACCAATGGGAGGATATGCACAATCCAGGAAATTATAACAATATCATTTACAACGCAAAGTTACCTTTTTTTAAATGGAACATACATGTTTTTCCTAGCAAAATTGAAAGTAAAGATGCAATTATTGATAACAGAATTTGTTTCACTTCTCTAAGCTTCGTACCTTCTGAAATAACTAACGTTGTAGAGGATGTCAAGTTTAACACAAGTGTAGAACAGTACACATAGTACAAAAGGTACAATTACCGATTTCCTAAACAAACTTGTGGCCTATAGCTTAAAGAAACGCCATGTTAGGTAGATTTCATTAGAAAGCTAACTATTGCAATGGGTCCCATGTTTCGACTTCCGGAAAATTTCGACATATCTTCGCGTTTCACATCCCCCAGACCCCAAAACCACCGTCAGTTCAAAAGTTTATATATAATTTATGTATATATATATGTATATATATATGTATATCAGTTTCTTGTGGACACGATAACTGCCGTAATTTTGCACCAATTACTTCGAATTTTTTACCGAAGATGTATACCTATAAAATCTCGGTCGAGTTCGTTACTGGGCTAAATCGGTCGAAGGGGGTGAAAATGGGGGGCTTTTTTCGAAAAAGTGAAATTTCGCTATAACTCTCTTAATACGTGCAATATCGAATCCATTCACAGTTCATAATATGTGTCGGATAAGTGCCAAAAATTTATGTCAAATAAGATTTTTGATAGCACCAACCATTGACCAAAGGGGTGGAAAAAAGTGGGTTTTTCGGGAAACATTAATCATATCTCTCTTAATAGGCACAATATCAAAACCGTACAAAATGGACAATATTCCCCTAATAATTACCTAAAACTTTTGTCTGAAAGAATTTTTGATATGACCCACCATTACGCCAAGGGACGAGAAAAATGATTTCGGAATTATAAGAAAATGCCAAGAGCTATCAGTGGTTGCCATGGCAACACTACTAAATTGATGAGGCATGGACCATCAGACGTTGCCATGACAACGCACTTGCACGAGATCAGATTCAGTATTTCCATCTGATTAAGTGGTTGGTTGGTTGGTTCTTAAGTTTAGGGGCTGCGACAACGCGGTCATGTAGCCCCGTGTACTTTGGGTGTGTGTAGAATCTGTCTGATAACCGGTGTTAATTGTGATGACTGTATTAGTGTGTGTTATCTGTTTGTTAATTTAAGTACTGCAACTAACAATTTTTCAGATAGTTCCTACTTTTGCCGCCAAGCGCCACTGTCAACGACTACGAGGCCAAGTTCAGAACTGAGCTACTAGACGCCGCCGCAGTCGGCTCTTGGCAACGAACATAGAAACCTAAGAGCGTTGTATACATTCTTAACCTATCCAATTTAGCTTCACACAGGTGCAATTAGTGGAAGGATCTTTAACATGCCATAAATCTATGACATGGGACCGCCGGCTTTACTTCCCCTCCGAAGGAAGGCATACTGAGGGATATTTAACGCTCTTAAAAAATCCGACGGCTTCGGCCGGGTTTGAACCCGGTATCTTGGGCATAGAAGCTCAGCATGTTACCGACTACGCCACCAAAGCCGCCTGATAAAGTGGGAAGCGGCTTCGGTGACGTAACTGGTAGCATGCTGAATGTCTATGCCCAATGTCGCGGTTTCAAAGCCGGCCGAAGTCGTCGGATTTTCTAAGAGCACTAGAATCCCTTAGTATGCTTTCCTTTGGAGAGGAAGTTCCAACGTTCGTTGCGAGTTGATGGTTGGGGTGGCATCTAGTAGCCAAGTTCACAGCTAGGTGTCGTTGACGGTTGTACCTGGTAGCAACATTAGGAACTACTGCTTGAAATTGACCGTCTGCAGTACTTACATGAATTAAGACTAATACAGCCATTACAATTCACACCGTGTATCAGACAGATTCTACACTCACCCAAAGTACACGGGGTTAGATGACCGCGTTGTCGCAGCCCCTTAACTGAGGAACCAACCAGAGGTAGATTTCGTTAGAAAGCTAACTATTGCAATGGGTACCATGTTTCGACTTCCGGAAAATTTCGACATATCTTCGCGTTTCACATCCCCAGGCCCCAAAACCACCGTCAGTTCAAAAGTTATATATAATTTATGTATGTATATGTATATCAGTTTATTGTGGACACGATAACTGCCGTAATTTTGTACCAATCACTTTGAATTTTTTACCGAATACGTATACCTATAAAATCTCGGTCGAGTTCGTTACTGGGCTAAATCGGTCGTTGGGGGGTGAAAATGGGGGGCTTTTTTTTCGAAAAAGTGAAATATTGCTATAACTCTCTTAATATGTGAAATATCGAATCCGTTCAACATTCATACTATGTGTCGGATAAAGCCCAAAAATGTATGTTTGAAGAGTTTTTTTTATAGCACCAACCATTGACCAAAGGGGTGGGAAAAAGTGGGTTTTTCGGGAAACATTAATCAAATCTCTCTAAATAGGCACAATATCAAAACCGTACAAAATGGACAATATTCCCATAATAATTACCTAAAACTTTTGTCTGAAAGAATTTTTGATATAACCCACCATTATGCCAAGGGATGAGAAAAATAATTTCGGAATTATAAGAAAATGCCAAGACCTATCAGTGGTTGCCATGGCAACACTACTAAATTGATGAGGGATGAGCCATCAGACGTTGCCAAGATAACGCACTTGCACGAGATCAGATTCAGATTTCCATCTAAGTGTGAAGCGGCTTCGGTGACGTAACTGGTAGCATGCTGAATGTTTATGCCCAAGGTCGCGAGTTCAAAGCCGGCCGAAGTCGTCGGATTTTCTAAGAGCACCAAAAATCCCTCAGTATGCTTTCCTTTGGAGGGGAAGTTCCAACGTTCGTTGCGAGTTGCTGGTTGCGGTGGCATCTAGTAGCCAAGTTCACAGCTAGGTGTCGTTGACGGTAGTACCTGGTAGCAACATTAGTAACTACTGCTTGAAATTGACCGTCTGCAGTCCTTACCTGAATTACAGACTAATACAGCCATCCCAAAGTACACGGGGTTACATGACCGCGTTGTCGCAGCCCCTAAACTGAGGAACCAACCAAAATCTCTGCGGTAGATATAATTTTGCGTGAAGAAGTAACAGACCGTTACATAGTTGCACATCAGTGTCGAAACCTAGCATAAGGACAGTGTGACCACGAGTATAAAAATGGACCCCAAATGACAAGAAGGTTACCGTTCCCATAAGACAATAAAATGTTTAAAATAAGCATAAAATGACGAAAAACAAAGTTAATTAAGCTCCAATTATAAAATACCTTCTCGCATTAAATGAGGTCTGATCCTTCTACGAAAATCTGCATATTCTGCCTATTTTCGCCTATCCCCAAGTTTGTCCGGTGAAATCTACCTCCGCCTTCCGGCGTGCCGAGAGGACTTTTTTTTAAATTAAATCCAGCACGGAAAAGGCATTAACAAGTAAGCAGTAACATCTTAACTGATGAAAATGTGTCACTTCAGCAGATGTTCAATCTGATCACCGTTTGCATCAATGCACTTCTGTAGACGGTGAACAAGAGAGCGTTGTACTGATCCCAGTGTTTCCACATATATTTCCGCATACCCCGCAGTAATACGCTGTTGCATATTCGCCATTGTAGTTGGGTCTTCCTGATAGACTCTATCTTTCAATGCGCCCCAGAGAAAGTAGTCTAATGGCGTCAAATCGGGGGACCGTGCTGGCCATCTCACAGGACCACCACGTCCTATCCACCAATTTGGAAACTTCGCATCCATTACATCTCTGGCAACACGTGCGACATGTGCGGGGCACCCATCATGCTAGAGCCACATTGATACACGAGTTTCCAATCCCACGTCCTCCATGAGATGGTGTAACGTGTCTTGAAGAAATGATGCATATTGCTGTCCGTTTAGTGTTCCCTGATAAAAAAAAAATAGGGACCTACAATACGGTTGCCAATGATACCGCACCAAACAGAGTCTCCTTTACCGTCCTCTACAACTTTAGTTATTTCAGAAAGTACGAGGTTTAGAGAAATGAAACCAATTCTGTTATCAATAATTGTATGTTTACTTATGATTTTGCTAGAAAAACATGTATGTTCCATTTAAAAAAGGTAACTTTGCGTTGAAAATGATATTGTTATAATTTCCTGGATTGTGCATATCCTCCCATTGTGTGACCCCCTGACGTGGCTATATTCCTGCGCAAGTAGATTTTTCATATCGTGTTTCATTTCGATAATATTTGAGGTCGCTGAGTCAGGTGGAACACCCTGTATATGTTTTGAAATCCTGCCTGAGCTCATTCGTGTCACGTGGCTATAAATTGGCAATCCTTCTTTTTCGAATCGTGTCACTGATCTTCTCCACGTGCTTGTATAATTCGTGGTTGTGACGCTTTCTGTACTCGCTGTTTTCTTTGATGGGATCGAGGATTTTCCTCAAAGTCTTCCTTTCTTTAGCCTCTAGTTTTTCCATTAGACCTTTCTTGTTCATTATTAGAGTTCTGCCGCATACAGAGCCTCTGGTCGAATAACAGTGCAGTAATGTCTAATTTTGGCGTTTAAGGATATCGATCTCTTATTGTAGATGTCTTTAGTCCGGTCGTATGCCATTTCCATTTTATTAATGCGTGACACGAAGGCTTCTTTCTCTGATCGGTTAGGCTCTATCCATTCACCGAGGTATTTGAACTTTTCTGCCTTATGAACTTTTCCTATTCCGACCTCCAGTTCCCTGGGTGCTGATTTTATGTTTGTCATGAATTGTGTCTTCTCAAAGGAGATTTGAAGCCCAGCCTTCAGTGCTTGATTTTTCAGTTGGTTAAGTTGTTCTTCTGCCGTATCAATGGAATCTGAAAAGATCTAGTGATCATCTGCAAAGGCTAGACAGTCGATTGTAAGATTCATATACTTGTACCCTAGCCTTACCCCATTTTCTACCCTTGAATTTTTCATTTCCTTCCGCCATTCTCAGATGACCTTTTCTAGAACACAGTTGAAGAGAAGAGGTGAGAGTCCGTCTCCTTGCCTCACTCCTGTCCTGATTTCAAAGGCATCTCTCCTCTAAACTTCACTTTGAAGGTGGTTTTGGTCAGGATTTGCTGGATAATTGATTGTGTCTTGTTATCTAAGCCAAACTCTTCAAGGATTTGCAATAGGGTGGTTCGATCAATTGAGTCGTAAGCTTTCCTAAAACCAACAACGGTCATCACGAATTCCCTGTTCCTGACTTTCAGATATGAAAGGATGGACTTCAGATTCATAATCTGCTCAGCACATGATCGTCCCTTTCTGAAACCCCCTTGGTATTCCCCCAGTTGTGGATCGATTTGTTGTTCCGCCCTATTCTGTAGAGCTTTTGAGAGGATCTTGTAATTTATTGACAGAAGATAGATGCCACGGTAATTGTTCACATAGGTTTTCTCCCCTTTCTTATGTAGTGGATGAATTACGGCAGAGGTCCATCCATCCACTTGGGAGTTTTTCGCTCTCCCATATTTCTTGAATAACTGCAAGAAGCTTGTCGATTGCCTTTTCCCCTGCATGTTTCCACAGTTCAGCAATTATCAAATCTTCACCCGGTGCCTTGTTGTCCTTCAGTTCTTGGATGATCCTCGTGATTTCAGCTTTCGTAAGTGGGGATGAATCAGGGTGGAAGCTTGGATTTATTTCATAAACGAAAGGGGTCTCTGGAGCCTCACAGTTGAGGTATTCAAAAAAACTTGCTAGAATCTGACAATTATCTTTATCATTGTGAGCCAATTTCTCGTTGGAATCCTTAAACGGTAGACTTGAGGGGTTGTATTTGTTCAGACTGTGCTTGAAGGTTTTTATAGAAGTTACGTGTGTTATTTTTCTGGAAGTCTTGCTCAATCTGTACCCACTGTTCCTTATTAAACATACGTTTCACGCCACGGATGGTTTTTGATGTAGATTTTCTCGCGTTTAGGAAGTTGACCCTATTCTCTTCATTTTTGTGACAATTCCATTTCTGCCACGCAACCTGTCTTAGCTGAACTGCTGTATCACATTCATGATCCCACCAAGGATGCTTTCTTGATTGTGTGAGGGGGACAGTCTCCTTTGCTGTTCTAACTATAGCCTCTTGTAATTGTTCCCAATTCTCTGGATTTAAAGTTTCTAACTTGTGGGTGAATTCTTGGTTGCTCCTTAGCTTGTCTCTGTCAAACCTATCAGTTTTTCTTGGAGTAATCCTCTTTTTATTTCTTGGAATTAGTCTAACTTTGATCTGCACTTGGCACTTCTCAGAATCTTTACGTTCTGGATCTCTCGTTGTGCTTTACGTGCAATGGCGACATGATCAATTTGGAATTCACCAAGGTTGAAGTTTGGAGAAATCCAGGTCTTCTGTTTTCTGGATAGGTGTTTGAATGCCGTTGACTTTAGGAGCAGATTGAATGCTCTGCATAACTCCACAAGCCTCTCTCAATTACGATTGGTTCTCCTGTGAGCTGAGTAATTTCCAATTATCTTCTGATATTTTCGTTCTTTGCCAAGCTGGACATTGACATCCCCTTGCAGAATGATGGTATGTTTGTCAGGTACCTTTGGGAGGATTTATTCTAGCTCCTCCCAGAATGCTTCTGTTCCTTCCGGGTCCTTCTTATTCGCCTGATTGATTGGCGCTTGTACTTTCACCATTGCGTAAACTCTATTTGTACATCGAAAAGAAAGATTCGAGACACGGCTGTTAGGGGATGTGAAGTCCACAATCGAACCCAAAATCTTCCTGTTGACAATAAATCCTGCGCCTACGTATGGGATGGTTTTAACTACACGTTTACCGGTCTTGGCTTTGAAGATTCTATAACCTTGCGACTCGAAGCACTGTTCATCCGTGAATCTTGTTTCCTGAATTGCAGCGATCAATATCTGATATTATTATTCTTTCTTCGTTTTGCCCACTTAGGGAGCGCGCTTGAACTTGTTGACTCGGGTTGATGGAGCTTTCCTCTTCTTCTCCTCCCAAAATCTCCTCATGAACTCGCTATGCCCCTTCTTACGTTCCTCCGTCCATTTTTTTCCAGTGGTCTTTTTAGCTTTGTCGGCGAAAGAGTGATTTGTAACTCGGGTTCCAAAAGTCTTGCGATTCATGATGCTATCTTCTGTAATGTTTATTTCCTTTAAGTCCTGTTTGATTTCTTCTAACCAACTGATTTTGACCTTCTTTGAATTAATTATATCAAGCAGTTTTTTTTGCATATCTGGTGTTGTCCATTCGGCAGATGTGACCATAAAATTTCAATCGTCTCTTACGCACGGTATCAGTGAACTTATTGATTACTGTGTACAAGTCTGTGGTTTTCCTTTTAATCCATATACCATTAACATAAACGGGGCCATATATTTTCCTGAGAATTTTACGTTCCTGGATTTCGATTTCACCAATTTGAGAGTGGCCTCCTAGAGATATAGTTTCGGAGGCGTACAATGCTTCCGGAAGAACAACTGTCTGGTAGTGCCGTAGTTTTGCATTTCGTGACATCACTCTTTTATTATAGTGATTCCATGTTATTCGGTATGCTTTCTGAAGTTTGGTAGCTCTTTCTAAATTAGCTTTCCTGTCTAATCCAGACGGTACAATAATTTCTCCTAAATATTTGAAGGAAGGTACGTGTCTAATTATTCCATAGTTGGTCTGTAGTGGAGATCTCGGGATATTCTGGTCTCCATTTACTATGAAATGCGTCTTCTCATACGATATTTGGAGTCCTGTCTTTGATGCTAACTCATGTAACTTCTCTATGGCATACTTGGTTTCTTCACTAGTCTTGGTAAAGATAGCTAGATCATCAGCAAAAGCTAGGCATTTTACTTTTATTTTCTGTTCCAGACTACCAATGCTTATGCCTTTGATGTTGTTTTCCCACTCCCTGATGACTTTGTCTAACACTAAGTTAAAAAGCAGTGGGGAGAGGCCGTTACCTTGTCGAACTCCGGTATGTACTTCGAAAGGCTCTGATAGTTCACCTAGGAACTTCACTTGAGATGTTGTGTCAGTGAGAGTCTGGCGGATTAAGTCCCTGGTTTTCCTGTCAACTCTGAGCTCTTCTAGGGTGTTCAGAACAGTTTGTCTGTCAATAGAATCATACGCCTTCTTAAAATCCACGAAGGTGACAAATGTGTTGGTACTGCGACGTATCCTTAATATCGTCTTTAGGCTCCAAATCTGCTCCGAACACGATCTACCTTTCCTAAAGCCTGCCTGGTATTCACCAATCAAATGATCAGTTTGTTGTTCTACTCTGTTTAAGAGTGCTTTAGATAATACCTTGTATATAATTGGTAAAAGTGATATACCTCTTTAGTTGTTGGGGTCCGCTCGGTCGCCCTTTTTATGCAACGGATGGATAATGGCATTCTTCCAGTCCTTCGGAATTATTTCGCTCTCCCATATTTCTGTTAGGAGTGTATGAATTCTCCTTAAGAGGTCATCTCCTCCTATTTTCAACATCTCAGCAGTTATTCCATCGTTCCCAGGGGCTTTGTTATTTTTGAGCGATTGGATTATCTCTTTTATTTCTTGAGTTGTTGGGGGAAGTGAGTCTAGGTTTGGTACAGGTTTTTCAAACTGCAGTCTTTCCACTGGAGGATCACAGTTCAGTAGAGTTTGGAAATAATCAGCCAGTATCTTGCAGTTCTCCTTACTGTTTGTTTCTAGTCGTCCATTACGTCGACTGAAACTTAGAGTTGGTGGTTTGTACCCTGACAAGTCCTCGCGGAATGTCTTGTAAAAATTTCGAGAGTTGTTTTTCTGGAAATCCTGTTCTAACCCTTCGAGTCTGATTTTGTTGTAGGCACGTTTTTCGCCGGATTGTTTTAGAGGTCAGTTTTTGAGTTTTTAGGAAGTTCTCCCATCTTTCCAATGTCCGATGTCCATTCCACTGATGCCATGCTTGACTCGGTCATTGACGGCTTCATCGCACGTTGTGTTCCACCAGCTGTGCTTTCTTTGACTAGGTGGTTGTCCTAATTTCATGGCTGATGACTGTAATGTTTTGCGAAGGTCTGGCCACTCCCTAGGATTTTCTTCCTGTAAATCTCGTACGAAAACCTCGGCGTTCTTCCTCAAGCAGTCCGGATCAACTCTTGGAAACCGGTTGCCTTTAGGTTTGGATCTGTTTGGTTGAAACCGAACCTTGATTTGCGTGAGGTAGTGATCCGAATCTACCACTCCCTTTCGTACCTTAACATTCTGAATCTCCAGCATATTCTTTGCGGAAATAGCCACATGATCTATCTGAAATTCCCCTAATAACGGGTTAGGTGATCTCCAGGTTTTCTTTTTGTGTAATGGTCTGATAAAGTGCGTGGACATGAGTCTCAGCATGAATAATGTACAAAAGTTTATTAGACGCTCTCCATTCTTATTAGTCCGCCGATGTGCGGGATGGAGTCCTACTATTGATCTGTATATCTTCTCTCTGCCAACCTATGCATTGAAATCCCCTAATAAGATTTTCACGTGATGTTTGGGGATTTTACTTGTAGTTTCCTCTAGTAATTCCCAAAAGTCTTCTACATTCTGTGGATTTCTCTTATTGTCTATGTTAGTGGGAGCATGGGCATTTATCAAGGCATATGCCTTGTTGCTTGATTTTACTGTAAGCACTGAAATTCTTTCGCATGGCGATGTGAAGTCAATAACTGAATCCAAGATAGTTTTCCTCACTGCAAAAGCCGTCCCAAACATTAATAAATTGCCTGTGATATTAATGGCTGGTTTACCCTTAAATATCCTGAAGTTTTCAGAGTCGAAATGGTTCTCATCTTGGAATCGTGTTTCCTGAATTGCTAGGATTTGAATATCAAATTTGTCCAGGACGTCAGTCAGTTGTTTGAGCTTTCCTGTTTTCAACAGGGTATTGATGTTAATAGTACCCAAGAAGTTATTTTTCTTGGGGCGAAGAGATTTTGAGAAGCTCCGATCCTTCTCTGAAGCATGATTTCGTTCCCGATCCCCCAGAATCCGATGATCGGGGCCTGGGGTAGTTGCGTTAGTAGTGTGTGTTCCATCATGCCTTAGTTACAAGTTGAATATACAACTAGTGGTGATCTTAAGATAAGATCACGAAATTACTACTCGATTGTTGAGATCGAGAGGTGCCTCTAGGTGTTCTCTGGCTTAAGTGTGTTTGGTCCGCGAGAGCTATTTTATTTCGCTCAAGTCCGCCGGCAAGCCGGTGAGGACCCCCCTATCCGCCACCTGGGACGCGCCACGTTGGAGTATCACCTCTCCGCCTGCTACGACAGCGTAGTAGGTTCGTGGTATTATTATTATTATTATTATTATTATTATTATACCGACAGCGGTAGCTATGCACGCTAAAACGCAGCGCTAGGCGATGGGGCCAAACTCTCTGCGGACTCGGTAGAATTGGGTTCGAGACCCACCGTCGGCCGTCCTTGAAATGGCTTTCCGTGGTTTCCCATTTTCATCATCATCATCAAGTTTCCACCCCAGTTTCCCGGGTCTGGTTTACGAGCGCTCTCCATTTTAGTCGATTCATGTACCACTGCTCCTTCAAGACTTCATCCCCGTTGATTCCCTTGGATGTGATATATTCCTTGGTCCAGCCATCTCCTCCTAGGTCTTCCCACAGGTCTCTTTCCAGTAATCATTGTTTTGCAATTCTTTCTTCTGTCATACGTTTGACGTGACCAAACCATCGCAAACGTGTCTCCTTCAGGGACTGATTTATTCCAGCTTGTTCTCTAATCTTCTCATTTGATACTTTCTTTCCTAGTTTTTTGAAGCATGCTTCTTAGAAACTTCATTTCTGAAGCCTAAAGTCTGCTGTCATCTTTTTCGGGAGTTGTGCATGTTTCCAACCCATAAGTCAATATAGGTACAAAGTATGTTCGAAACGGAGTTTGTTTTCATTCTAATGGCACTTGCTTATTCCAGAGTAGATATCAAACATGCTGATAGAATTGACTTGATTTCTGAATACGGTTATTTAATTCAAGCTGTATTCTGTTGTCACTTGATATTAAGCATACAAGGTACTGATACCGGTTTACTGTTTCCAATTGTACACCCTCCAGCATTATATTATCTTAACTTCTCTGTCTGTTAACAGACATTGCAGCAGTTTTTGTAGCACTTACTTTCAGTCCATATTTTTTCAAATGATCACTCCAGACGTTCAGCCTTTCCTGGACTTCCAGCTCACTATTTCCCCAGATAACTATATCATCTGCAAAAGCAAATGCTTTAAGATCAATATTGGTGTTCTGCTTCACTTCCTTTAAGATTCCATCCATGATGGTGATGAATAGTAATTGTGAAAGGGTACTGCATTGTTGCACTCCTCTAGATGTCTGGAACCAATCTGAATATCCATTTCCTACTTGAACACAGCTGTAGCAGTCATTGAAAAGCATTTTTACTCTGAATGAGTTCCATAGACTCATTCTTCTTTTTACGACACTCCCATATAGTTGTTCTAGGGACACTATCGAATGCTTTTTCGATGTCTAGAAACACAAATGTGAAATTACGATCTTTCTCCCAGTGCTTTTCTAATATCATTTTCAGTGTGAATATGAGGTCTATAGTTGATATATCTTTCCTAAATCCATATTGTTCTTCTTGCAGCTGGGGTTCAATAATTTTCCTTAATCTTTTCTCAAGAATCGTCTCAAATATTCTTAAACTCCAGGCAAATTTTGGGACTGTACCTTCTGACAGGTCACGGCCACATCCTTGCCCATTTTCATGCATCTTCAGTCATTTCATGTCTCATTAACTCCTCTCATGAGGTTGGCGTCAGGAAGGGCATCCAGCCGTAAAAACCACTGCCACATACTTTCATTGCATCTCATCCCCGACTCCGTTGGAAACTGAAATAATAAGGGGTCTTCTTCGTCTTCATGTGCCGTCTCCTCTAAGAAGGTTGGCGATCATCACAGCAAACCGGTTTTTGGGTCTAGCAGCACTGACAAGTTCACTGGAACTACACTTGAACATTTTTTAGTTTGTCCAACCAAGAGATCCTTCTTCCTTGACTCCTTCAGCCCTCAAACTTCCCTTGAATAATTTCTTGTAGAAGACGATACCTGTCTCCTCTCACTATATGACCCAAGTAGTGTAACTTCCTAATTTTGACACAGGTAATTATCTCCTTATCTTTACCTATCCTACGCAATATCTCAAGATTTGTGATTCTATCCCTCCAGCTTACTCGTAAGATCCTTCGATATGTCCACATCTCAAACGCCTCTAGTCTGTTAATCATATCCTGTCTGATTGTCCAAGCTTCCATACCGTAGAAGAGTACTGTGAACTCATAACATTTTAGGAACCTTAGTTTTAAATTTATGCTAAGGTCTCTATTGCACAAAAATTTCTCTTTTGATTGAATGCACTTCTGGCTTGTCCTATCCTTGCCTTAATTTCTTGAGAGCAATCACTGGTATCTTTAATTTAACTATGGTTCCTAAATATCTGTATTTCTGAACTCTTTGAATTGCTTCACCTTTAATTATCAAATTTCCTGGATTATTCTCTTTCGAAATTACTGTGAAACTGATTTCCTTAACATTTAGTGTTAAACCACCTTTCTCGCAGGCTTCTACCACTCGATCCATCAACAGTTCAAGACCTTCAATGCATCCAGTGATTAGTGGAGTATCGTCCGCAAATCTTAAATTATTTACAATTTGTCATTCACCCTAATCTCTGATGTAACACCCTAAAGGACAGTTTGAATTACGTCTTCAGAGTAGGTGTTGAATAATAATGGAGACAGTATGCATCCTTGTCTCACACCTCTTTCAATTTTTATTTCACTTCCTTCTTATCTCTGCATTAATGTAATTATTTGTATTTGTATCCTTATTTTTAGCCTACTTTTCACATTTTGCAAAAATGAGGAAAAAGTAGACTTATGAGATCGGGCAAATGTGTGTCTGTCTGTCTGTCTGGCTGTGTGTGTGTCGTCGTCCCCCCCCCCCCCCTATCAACTCCTAAACGGCTGCAGCAATCGAAACAAAATTTGGTAGGAGTAAAGATCTGTACCTAAATATCTCACGGCCATATTTGAAAATGATGTCAGTGCTACCAACTGCTGAAAAATCGCAATTGAAATTTGAGCTCTATGTTGGATATCTCGGAAGGTATGAATGGGAGCTATTTGAAACTTGGCACACGTATAGAACGTATAGATAATAATATTGCAGTTTAATTTCCAGGAGGCCATACATGGCAGTGTTGCCAAAATGATTATTAGCCTGCTGATAGGTCCAATATTTAAATGCATATAACTTCTACACTATCAATTGGAATTCAACCAAATTTCGTATGTGCTATGTGTTCATAAACAGATATAACTGAGCGTATTCCTAAGATCCACCAGGGCTGCCAACTGTTAATAAATGCTCTCAATTTATTTTTTCCAAGTACCAATATATCAGAAAGTATGCAAGCCGACAACTTTAAACTATGCACACGTATAGTACCTGACATTCTGTAATAATTTGGAGTAACTTATATACGTCAGTGCTGTCAACATGATTCTAAGCCTGCTGATAGGTCCAATTTTAAAATGCCTGTAACTTCTATACTAACAAATGGATTTCATTCAAAATTAACACAACAAGAGATCATATTATTGCAGATTATTTCTGACCAATACATGTATGTCATTGTTGCCAACATGATTTTAAGCGCGCTGTTGGATCCAATGTTTAACTGCATGTAACGTCCATGCTATCCATTGGACTTCAACCAAATTTTGTATTCTGTACCTTAAGAGATGGAAACAAGAATATATTCAGTCACCAGGGCTGCCAACTGTAGTTCTCTATTAGGCTACATTATGCCAGGTATACAGTATTTCGAACTAATTAGAAATTTCTATATTACCAATTTAATTTTGCCATTATTCTAGATAGATCCATATAGATTAATCAATGGCATGAATTTTAAATTTTAAGAAAAGTAGGCTCTTTAGTTCGTCACGGAACTTCTTGTTATTAAACCTTCTCTTGTCCATTAACTGTAATATGTCATCCGTCATCCATCCCTTCTTGCCTGTCATTCTATCTTCTTTCAAAACTTCATTGCTTGTCATCAATAGTAGCGTCTTGACCTTTTTACATTTCTCTTCGACATTAATGTTCGATGTATTATGTATTGTCCTCAACTTGTCATTAATTTGATCATAAAGTTGGTTTCTTACAACTGGATTCTTCAATTTAGAAGTAGACATTCTTCCCATTTTCTGTCTTTTAAGTACTTCCTTGAACTTGACATGACACTTTGCAACCAATGGATTATGGTCTGATCCTATGTTTGCTCGAGGGAAAGTTTTTACTGCTAGAACCGAATTACGGTAGCGTTTATTGAAAAGGATATAATCTATTTGATTACTCACAATTCTAATTCTCCAATAAGGTCTGATTCTTTACCCTTACCAATTTTTGCTTTTAAATCCCCCATTACGATGACAATGTCTTGATATTTCGCCATCTTCAGTGCCTGTCCCAATTCACTATAAAACTGTTCTAATTCATCTTCATCCTTATCGGTAGACGGTGCATAGACTTGTATTACTGTATATTGACCCTTGCTTTCGTTGTTTGAATTTGTAAGGCAAGAACTCTGTCCGATATTGGAATGACGCCAGTTAAAGCTCGACTAGTGACCTTATCTACAACATATAATAATAATAATAATAATAATAATAATAATAATAATAATTATTATTATTATTATTATACGACCTTAAAAGACTCATGGGTATTCGTGAAAAATGTAGATCTTTCTAATTAACGCCCATGGGAAAACTCCTTGATATGATTATGACGTCAAAAACACCCAGTTCTAGAACCAGGGGGATCAGCCCTAGAATATTAAATCCCCATGGTACGGCCGGGAATCGAACCCTAGCAACCTAACCACATAGGCACTGGAGTCGCACATGGAAAATTAACAGATCATCGTATTTCCTAGATAGTCCATTCTGTCACTTAGCAAAAGGGTATTCTCATCTCTTATATATAATCCAAAACTGACTCATCACCGCAGGGCTCAAACCACTAGACCTAGGAAGCTGAATTATTCCATATATTCCACGTACTGAAAATTCGCCGGAATGATTTCTCAGGTGATCAATTCCATTCTCGGTACATGTGGGTGATCAGCCCGCATGGGGGAGGCCTACTTCGTCATGTTTTCCTATCACTAACTGTCAAATGTCAGGCTTAAGTGTCCTTTAATGCCAGCATCTCAACTTACCAAAGGAATACACGCCGGTTGAGGTACATTGGCAAGGCTCAAAAATAGCCACATGCATTACATTTTCTGATAATAAATCTGCATAATTTTCTTGATTCCGAGTGGAATACGCAACCCGGCGAGCTGTATTCTTACACCGAAATTCAAAAGAGCTGTTGAACTTCCCAACAAATCTCATCAACATGAGAGTTTGTATGACTAAACTTCAATTATTCTTATCCACCCCAGTAACTTCAATGGTTTGGGGGTTATAATTCTTCGTGTTTCTCCAACTTTGTGAAAAAACACATACCCGCGCTAGCTTAGAGCGTTTACATTTTTCCCATTAGGCATTGCATTTGCTGACTATTCAGTCCCCCGATGATACGCCGTGATGCAGAGATTGTAAGGAGCCAGCAAATGATGTTTCATCTAACTAGATTCAGTAGTTTTGGAAATATCGAATAAGAGACTAACGAGCTCCCTCTCCCAGGTTGCTGGTATAATTAAAATTTAGCAGAAACTCGGCGGATAGGCGGGGATTATACTCAATTGTCGTCTTAATAGAGCCACTGAACCGTGAACTTCAAAAATTGCCGTATTCCAAGTATTGCTGCTATTCGAAAAAAAAAAAAAACGATTGGGTTATTATGAAAAGTGATAAATGAAATAAGAAATTTGGAAACGTCGGTGTAAAATTAATTTAGTATTTTTACATGATTTAATTGTGTTATGGTTGGTTCTTAAGTTTAGGGGCTGCGACAACGCGGTCATGTAGCCCCGTGTACTTTGTGTGTGTGTAGAATCTGTCTGATAACCGGAGTTAATTATGATGACTGTATTAGTGTGTGTTATCTGTATTAGGTAGATTTCATTAGAAAGCTAACTATTGCAATGGGTCCCATGTTTCGACTTCCGGAAAATTTCGACATATCTTCGCGTTTCACATCCCCCAGACCCCAAAACCACCGTCAGTTCAAAAGTTTATATATAATTTATGTATATATATATGTATATATATATGTATATCAGTTTCTTGTGGACACGATAACTGCCGTAATTTTGCACCAATTACTTCGAATTTTTTACCGAAGATGTATACCTATAAAATCTCGGTCGAGTTCGTTACTGGGCTAAATCGGTCGAAGGGGGTGAAAATGGGGGGCTTTTTTCGAAAAAGTGAAATTTCGCTATAACTCTCTTAATACGTGCAATATCGAATCCATTCAAAGTTCATAATATGTGTCGGATAAGTGCCAAAAATTTATGTCAAATAAGATTTTTGATAGCACCAACCATTGACCAAAGGGGTGGAAAAAAGTTACCGTTCCCATAAGACAATAAAATGTTTAAAATAAGCATAAAATGACGAAAAACAAAGTTAATTAAGCTCCAATTATAAAATACCTTCTCGCATTAAATGAGGTCTGATCCTTCTACGAAAATCTGCATATTCTGCCTATTTTCGCCTATCCCCAAGTTTGTCCGGTGAAATCTACCTCCGCCTTCCGGCGTGCCGAGAGGACTTTTTTTAATTTAAGTACTGCAACTTAGAATTTTTCAAAGAGTTCCTACAAGCGCCACCGTCAACGACTACTAGGCCAAGTTCAGAACTTAGCTACCAGACGCCACCGCAGTCGGCTCTTGGCAACGAACGTAGAAACCTAAGAGCGTTGTTTACATTCTTAACCTATCCAATTTAGCTTCACACAGGTGCAATTAGTGGAAGGTTCTTTAACGTGCCATAAATCTATGACATGGGACCGCCGGCTTTACTTCCCCTACGAAGGAAGGCATACTGAGGGATTTTTAACGCTCTTAAAAATCCGACGGCTTCGGCCGGGTTTGAACCTGCTATCTTGGACATTGAAGCTCAGCATGCTACCGACTACGCCACCGAAGCCACTTTTATGAATGAGTATAAGATGTGAATACCAGAAGAAATCGTTGCTAAGATACTAGTTGTGGAGTCGGGAGTAATATTAATTTTGAATGAGGCTTATGGCTAGTGCATTTGGGAATCGGTGCAAGGCCTTGGCGTTGTTTATTGATAAAATGGCTTCTAAGTAGTGAGGAAAATCTTTGTGTGAAAAAAGTCTTCGACAGTATTATTTCGATGTTATT
Organism: Meconema thalassinum; assembly: GCA_946902985.2. Classification (NCBI taxonomy): domain Eukaryota; kingdom Metazoa; phylum Arthropoda; class Insecta; order Orthoptera; family Tettigoniidae; genus Meconema; species Meconema thalassinum. Next base: position 113,884,606 of record OX336393.1, read on the forward strand.
ACGCTTCGTACTTTTAGATGTGAATACATGGAGAAATCGTTTCTAGGATACTATTTATGAAGCCGGGAGCAATATTAACTCTGTTGAAGGAGGCTTATGGATAGTGTGTTTGAGAATCGTTGCAGGGCCATGGCGCTGTTCATGAGAAAATTGCCTGTAAGTAGTAAGCTACTCAATTGTCCTCACGAGGCTGAGTGCACCTCGTTCCAGCCCTCAGGTCAGTTCATAAAATCCCTGATGGAGCCGGGGCCTCAGAGTGTGAGGCAGACGCTGTACCCTAATACCATCGGGCCGGCTAAAGCATACATTACACGTACAAAATTTGGACGAAATCCATTCGTTAGTATGGAAGTTACGTACAGTAAAATATTAAACCTATCAGCATGCATAGAATCATATTGGCACTACTGTCATGTATGCGTTACTCGAAATTAATCAGAAGTATATATTCTATATATGTACCAAGTTTAGTTCAGTCAGTTAGTTAGTTAGTTATTAGAGTTTTAATAGGTGGAACAGCGAGGTCATCTGCCCCTCTTAACAAAGATTAAATTTATTTATTTATTTACATATGTTGAAGCCTCCGTGGCTTAGGCGGCAGCACGCCGGCCTCTCACCGCTGGGTCCGTGGTACAAATCGCGGTCACTCCATGTGAGATCTGTGCTGGACAAAACGGAGGCAGACAGGTTTTTCTCCGGGTACTCCGGTTTTCCCTGTCAAAATTTCATTCCAGCAACACTCTCCACTATCATTTCATTTCATTTCATCTGTCATTCATTTAATCATTGCCCCAGAGGAGTGCGTCAGGCCTCGGCAGCCGGCACAGTTCATATCCTCGCCGCTAGATGGGGGCTTCATTCATTCCATTCCTGACCCGGTCAGAGACTGGAAGCAGGCTGCGGATTTTCATTTCATTTACATATGTTACGCCCTCATTGGAGCACTTAACCAAAACAAGTATATACATATCTCAAAAACAATATTAAAGATTCAGCTTCTTATTTTTCTTCTTTTCCCAAAACATTTTCATTCTACTGTAGTCGACCTTGCCGCTCTCTCTGCATCGCTTATGGTGTAAGTTTTGCGGGTAAAGGTTTTTAAGGGAAGTCGGATGTTCTTGTTTTTCAAGATATTCTTCTCATCTTTGTTAGCAATTTGGGACATTGTCAAGCCGAGTTCATCCAGATCATTTTGAAATTCCGTAAACCAACAGTTCTTTGTTTTACTTTTGAAAAAATAATTAAATAATACTTTTAATTGTCTGGTATCCGGCAGGCGTGAGATATGACAAAAAAAAGCAATTCGCCTTTTTCGCATAGTATCGACTATAGACTCAGTTTCTTTATAAACCACTTCATTTGGTAATGGACGCCATTGACCATCCACCTGATGTTTTTTATTAATTATAGTTCTGAGAATTCTTCTATCAATTAAATTATACAAATTTAGAATAAATTAAAACTTTATGATCTAAAATTATTAAATCGAAAAGTTAAACTTATAATAATAAACAAAATTACGGACAAACACAAATTCAGAATTAAAAAAAAACAACTTTAGTCTTTGAGTAAACGTATACTTGGTAAAATTGCTGACCCTAACCCGCTCTCACTTATAAAGCGGATGACGAGGTCAGCAGCCACCACGTCATCGACTAATAAAAGTTTGAGTGTCATCTGCAAAGCAAGGTTTCTTCATAGATCAGCAAGATCCACACACTCGGTTAAAATGTGGGCCACGGTGAATACTGCACCACAGGTACAAAACAAGGGATGGATCTTGCATGACCTATCCCTAGCTTACAGAAAATGACGGTCTCTCTCCCCCCCCCCGTGACCGGAAAGAGTTTCGCCGAGTAGTTCCCTTTATAGCTATCAGGGGCTGGGCATTGGGTTAGCTCGCCACTGACTCACTAGAAAGCAAGTACTTGTTGGCGTAACTGAGAGCGAATATCTCTAGCGGGTACCTCCATTGGCCGAAGTGGTAGTGATACCGCCTCTTTTGCAGCTTGATCCGCTAACTCATTTCCCGCAATTCCCATGTGGCTTGGAAGCCACAGAAAGGTGATTCGAGTGTCAGCGCGGTACGACCTGGCTAGGAGGTCAGGGATTCGCTGCACTAGAGGGTGTAGCGGGAAGCATGAAACAATTAACTGCAACGGACTCAAAGAGTCGGTACACGCGAGAAATTGGATCCTGTAGTGCAAACTGCAGAGCTTCATAGATGGCACGAGTTCCGCAGTAAAGACACCGAGTCTCAGGCAAAGAGATTTTGCTATTTGCACCATCAATAACTTGAGCACAACCCACTTCTCGTCCACCTTCGAACCATCCGTGTAGAGAATGCCAGCGTCTGGAAATCGGTCATCTATGGTGTGGAAATGGCTCCGATAAACTGAGGCTTCCGTGTTCACCTTAGACCTTGGTGTAGATCTAAAGGCACCCCTTCGAAATATGATATCCTTGGATTTGTGGCCTGCCGTGGTGTCCTCTGGACTCGCGTAGAAATCCTCTACTTCTTGATCTGCGTCGGTAATGCCCAGGTACACTTGTACCAGTTTCGAGCGTCATATCGTAAACCTACAGTATACCACTTAACAACAAGGTTCATCGAATGTTAAGGGCTTCACACCGCCTAGAGGGACAGATACCTCACTCTTGAAAATAATAATAATAATTTGCATATTAAGGCTTTCACGGCCCGGATTATTATATAAACAATTCATGCTTTTGGGCTAATGCCGTGTGTATTTTTAATTTAACTTGTTTATTTCCATTGAAAAAGGAGGCAAGGTTTCTCCGAAACGTATGGTTTAAATTAAAAATACACACGGCATTAGCCCAAAAGCATGAATTGTTTATATAATAATAATAATATTTGTTTTATGTCCCTTAACTACTGCGACAGCTTGCCACGGTGGGTGAGTGGATAGCGTGTCGGTTTACCAACCCCAAGATTGCAGGTTCGCTCCTGGCCGTGGTAAGTGATTTTTTTTTTTTTGAAAGGCGGCAAAAATACGACACCCATGTCATACGATATTGGCATGTCAAAGAACCCATTTGAATTCAGTAGGCCGTGTTCATAATGGCGACATTAATCTCAGGAGTTTCCGCCAACATAACGTTCCTCATTTCTCTACTAGAAAGCACTATTGTGTTCAAGGAGCTTAGATGTCTAACCTCCTTGATTTTCATAGTGATTCAAGGAACAACGAAATTCGACATTCAAGCTACCCTCTGTGTGTCAAATTACAAAGCTTGCACCCGGCACCCGAGGCCATACGATATTATTATTAAGTTACTGTATTATTATTATTATTATTATTATTATTATTATTATTAGTTATTTATTTATTTACAGCGTATTTTCCCAATATTGGAAAGCGTTAAGCAATTTGACTCAATTCTTGACGTTCTTCTTGTCTTGCCAATATTGTTTCATTTTGTTGGAGAATGCCAATTTTCTTTCGTCAGACCATTGAGGTCTGTAAGGTGTAGGTTTTGGTTGCTCTGGTTGGTCTTCCCAGTTGTTCACTTTGTTACGGAAGGAGTTTCTGTCTGATGTGTCGGTTATGTTAGCAGTTCGCATGTCTTTTTGTACTTCTTTCATCCATGGTGTTGTACTTTTGAGTGATGATATGTAATCTAGTATTCTTTTGGTTAGTCGTGTATTCGGCAGTCTACTTATGTGCCCGAAGAATTTCAATCGTCTTTTTCTGAAGTCGACTTCGATGTTTGAGTATTTTTCAGTTGTCTTGATTGACTGTAGTCGGTCCGTCAGGAGTGAGTCTTGCTCCCAGTATTTTCCGAATGATTTTTCTTTCTTCTTTCTTGATGTCTTCAAGTTCATATTTCTTATTGAGTGTAAGTGTTTCGCTTGCGTAGAGACTTGACGGTTTGATGACAGAGTTGTAATGTCGAAGTTTGGTTTGTCTTTACATGCATTTCTTGTTATAGAGATTTTGGATAAGTCCGAGTGCTCTCCTGGTTTTCTGGAGACGGTTTTGTTGTGAGATATTTTCGGATCCAGTTGGTTCGATAAATTCTCCCAGATATTTGAAATGTGGGACTCTTTTGATGGTTCCGTATTTTGTTTGCATGTTGTCGCCTTTGTGACTTAGCACTTGAGTTTTCTCGAAGGATATTTGAAGTCCCACTTTTTCGGCGCATTCTTGGAGTGTTTCTATTTGATTTATTGCGGTCTCTTGATTTTATGTTAGTATAACCAAGTCATCGGCGAAGGCAATATATGGTATAGAGAGATTGTTTCTACGATAGCCAATTGTAACTGGTTTCCAGACATTTTGTTTCTTGAGCTCTTTTTCCCATTCTTCCATGACTTTATCCAGGACAATGTTGAACAAGTGTACCCGTTCGTCCTGGGGATGCGATGACCCATCTGCTATTACATCGCATTCCTGGATTTCCAGGACAGAGCGGAGTTAAATGAACATGAAGTCAAATAAGGAATGTGTCGGAAATTCAGTTGAAATATCACAAAAGCAGAGGGTAACACGAGATAAAGTATCTCCAGGGTCGTTACGGGCTTAAATTTAATTTAAAAAATTACAAATAAGAAATGGGCGCCACCAACTGAATCCCTAGCAAACCACATCCTTCCTGGTTAAGCCTTACTTAAGACAAGGAAAGAAATAGGAAAATCACATCATCATCAGATCACAACTAAGATAAAAACAAATTTATTCAACTTTGATAGTCAGACAGACATATTAAACACTCATCCTACCTGAGAGCATGGTCGAATGCCAACGTTAAATTGTGATTGTCCAGAAAATCGAACCATCTCCATTCTACTCAAAGTGTATTTTATCCACATAAAGTAGGAAAAATTTCTAAAGTTCACTTGGGTTCTCAGGATCACCGTAGCACTATGTCTTTGCGTCACTGACATTCGTGATACCTGAGACCTAACTTCTCTTTAAATTAACATCATGAATGTGGATGTAAAAAATATAATTAATCTGTCTAAACACATATATTCTAATCACATATTTTAAATATCACATATTTTATGGCTTGCATGGCATTATTCAAATGCTGAATATCTTAGCAAATTGCTCCTTATAATCGAATAATTAATTTACACTATTTACACTGTCATTAATAATTGCTTGTTTGTGAATCACAGAAAATCCACTACTCATTGGTTATAATCATCATCATCATCATCAAAATTAAATATTTCTCACATTAGTTCTCATCTCAAAATTCAATATATTCATGTCAGAATAATTAATTCATTATCATCAAATCATTTAAATGAATATTATAATCATCACTTCTTTATGCTCTCTAATTATTCACACACTCTCATTTCATCATCTCCTTCAGATTAAATCATCTCAAATCATCCATATAAATTGTTTAATTCATCAACTCAAATTGCAATTCTTCAAATCATTCAAATCATATCTCTCAATTAAATTTATTTAAATCCATTTAAATTTATTAATCATCAGCTTCTTTAATTGATTATCACCTTCTAATTCAGTTATTCATCATCTATTTAATCATCTATTAATTTATTTAAATCAGCTTATTTATTCAATCTTTAATTCATCCATTTATTTAATTCATTGATTTATTCCAAAATTTAATTTATCAATTTATTTAAATTTTATTTCATCTGGTTATTTAGATTTTTATTATTTCATCTAGTCATTCTGATTTTTATTTCATTAGGTCAGATCATTAATATGCTTAAACTTCAGATTATTATTTCATTAATTATTATTATCAGAAAATCTTGTATTATCAACATTATTTATTTGTTTAATTTCCTAAAAAATTGTTTAATATGGGTTATAGAACGTTGTCTTACAGTTTTATCACTTCCAAGTTATATCTCGTATTCAATAATCATGCCAAAAATATTATTGCTTTCACAAAATCACGTTGGATCTCACTATCCTAAACTTCATCATATACTATCACTTTATCAAATACCATATTTGAATACCACAATTATTCCACAAAACTCCATAAATATTCAGCGCACAGCATGAATCTCAAAATTATGCTAGACTGGGTTCGACAACCTCATGTCTGCCTCAAAATACATTAGCAATATTGCAACTTTCACTTGGCAACTTCCACAAAATGCCTATCACAAACTTCACTTAACCACGTTGCATGATCTACAAAAATATATAACTGGCTTCAAATTATCAACGCACACAATCTCTAATAACTGTAATTAATATGATCACATCTAGACAACTTCTTAAACAATTAAGAAAAATATTACCTTAGTAATCGAAATCAAATTCAAGATCTGCTTTCAAATAGCATACATTCTCATAATTCACTTCACAGAAAAACACCAATGTGTTATAATCTCTCACATCAAAATATGCAATACTGATCTGCCTCAAAATAAATCTGACCATTAATGTTTCATCTTACAAGATTCAATTACTTTAAATCCTTCTCAAAGGTATCAAACTCAATCATAAAAAGTTATCAAAAGCATCAACTGTATCCGCTGTTAAATGAAAGTACTCTCAAAAGAGTATAGCAACAAAATATTGGATTGGCAAACAAGAATTACAAAATGTAACCCTGCTGACATTTATTTTTAATTTATTTAACCAAATTCGACTGATATGTGACTAGTAGTTTCTTGTTTGATCCTCTTACAATCTCAAGTACACTCGGATGATAAAAATGAGTTCCTCAATGGCAAGTTAGGTGTGTACCACCACGCAATCGTATACATACGAAAGGCCCCATCTCGTCGTCTAATGAGTGAATGTACCAGATTGGAATCAACAAGTCTCTAGTTGTCACATAAAAGCGATATTCATTCACTTGAGTGAATAACATCTTAATATCTCCAAACAATCCAATGGAAAAATCCCTACTGATGAATAATACACACTCGCTAGTATGCAATGAACTGACGAAATAATTTAAATAATCCAATTGCAGATCACGAGTTCGAAATACTCGCCACAAAAAATAACTATCCAAGAAAAACTATCCTTACTGAAAATATGTCTAAAAGACCAAACATCTGCTTAATAAAGCCAACCAATGGTGAGAACTTCGTATAATGGTGCCTGCCATATCATATGGTAACGCCATATTCTAGCAAAATTGGAGCAAATAATGTCTAAGCCATGTCTAAATAATCGTAGAACTCCTACTAGAAAAATATACAAGTATGCCCAGTGTTCATGAAAAAATCATATCAGAAAGTCATAACTCTTACAGTACCTTCTCATATCAGCTGTTAATATATTTCAAAGATCGTCGATTATCCTCGTGTGTGCAATAAATTTCTCGAAATATCGACGGGAATATCGTATCACCCACGCAATAACGATTGCCTTCATATCCCAAGTGAATCAGCTGTTGGACCTCCTCTTCTTCAGGAACCGAATCCATCGCTCTGTGGTGCCATCACGTCTCTGTCTCCGCTTACTCCGACATGATGAACTGCATGTTATCCATAACGGATACTGTCCAAATTCTTCCGTAAAAGTTCATAAACGTAGCGTACCCCATATTCTTCTTCTATGTTACGCCACTGTCCCATACAGTGTTCGGTTTGCTTGTTATAAAAGTCAATCTCCACAGCGGCTGAATCTCACTTGCAGAAAATAAATTTTATTTAATAAAGTGTATAAGTTTCCGAAACACCCTGTAACTGTGTTCGTACTTGGAATTTTATAATAATTCATGAAAAAGAATTGTATTAATGCACGTGCCAATGTTCATAAGTGCATACACTCGTAACATTTCGTTCGCCTAAAAGCGTTAATGTCGGCTTGACCCCATGGTCGCTTTAAATGTTCCGTTATGAAATGCATGGTTGATAAGTCGTAATGTCATTGGAATATATAAGTTCATTTGAAGTTCACAATAGCAGTAGGCTATATGATAACTATCTGCCTGCACAATTCGACTACTGAATACAAGTCCCAACTCATAAAGTTGTAGCTAAATGTCGAAATGAAGTTCAGCTTCTTTAATGTTGCCTGCGTATAAAAGTCGGAACCAGCACGCTCTGCTCTACTGCACTGTTCTAGAATGATCGGCGCTTGAAGCTGGCCTCGCCATACCGCTTCGCTGTGCTGTTCTGCGTTACAAAACGCAGCTCGAAATAAAGTTCCTAATCTCGTTATAATGCTGTTTGTTCCTTAACATTTGAAAAAGCATTGCTGCCTCGCATAGCTGTAACTACGATGTTGGAAATGATACTGTTCTAACACCGGCTCTTCTCTTGCTTACACGGCCTGTACAGCTTGCCTCGCAACCGGTCCTCGTACCGCCTACCGTGCTTTGCTTGCCTTGACTCACTGACCTACTTTCCGTTCTCCCAACGCATGCTGCTGTCAGCTCCGCTTGTTGAAGTAATACTGTCGCTTTCACTCCACGCAACAAGTGCTGTACACCGCTCAACTTGCCGTTCTGTCTGCGCGACATGTGTTCTACTCAGCCCTGCTGGCTGAACTGAACTTATACTGCTGTCTCTAGACTGCGTTGACGAGCTCCTACTCCGCGCTGTCACGTGATGTTCCTCTACCTTCTGCGGTCATCCGTCACAAGTATAATCTCGACCACCATCATCTCGGCTATTAAGTTATACAATAACTTAAGGGATTATCTGCCTTTCTTCAAGTTATCACCATATATATTGCTTGACATTTCTTCTCTTCTGAGATGATATAATATTATGTTCCATATAGATCTTAATAATACTTCAATATTCCTCCCATAATTCCATCTGCTTGACTGGTAGTGCCATCTTCATCCTTGGCCTTCTACGTCATTTCCTAACATTCTTCTCGACTCGATTTGAGCGCTATCTTTACAACTTTTCCCATAAATCTCAACTACGGCTCAATGTCAGCTGGCGTAGCCGATAGCCTCAACTAGGTATCGGGTACACAAGAGAGGGGAAAGACAATCTCCTTATCGCACACCTGTCTGAATTTCGAAAGGTTCGGAGATTTCCCCCATAAATTTTACTTTGGATTTTGTGTTGGTCAGCGTTTGTTCAATGAGTTTCCGTGTTTTGTGATCTAATCCTCTTTCTTCAAGGATCTGGAAGAGTGATTGTCTATCGATCGAGTCGTATGCTTTTTGGAAATCGACAAATGTGCACATCACTGGTATATTTCGAATTGCATGCATTTTGACAATGGTTTTAAGGTTGAAGATTTGTTCATGGCAGGATCGGTTTGGTCTGAATCCTGCTTGAAATTCTGATAACTTTGGTTCGAGCTGTTCCTGTGTTCTTGTCAATAGACAAGCTGAGAAAATTTTGTAGGCGACGGGAAGAAGAGAAATCCCTCTGTAGTTGTTCACGTCAGACTTATCTCCTCTTTTGTGTAGTGGGTGGATGAGTGCTGTTTTCCAGTCATCAGGTGTTTTCTCTGTTTGCCATATTTCTTGGATGATTAGTGTAATTTCTCTGAGTGCATTGGGTCCTAGGTTTTTAAGTAGTTCTGCAGTGATGCCGTCTTCACCTGAGGCTTTATTGATATTGCTTTATGTTGAGTGGATTTCATCTTGAGATGGTGGAAGTGATTCTTCTGATGTGTGGTCTGATTGTTTCTTTGGGAATCTTTTCGTGGGTTCTGGGCAATTCAAAAGTTGTGAGAAGTATGTAGCTAGCTCTTGGCAATTGTCTCGGTTTGTCAATGCCAGTTTTCCGTCTTGTTTTCTGAAGCAAAGTTTTTTTTATTATTATTATTATTATTATTATTATTATTATTATTATTATTACTGCGGCTTTCAGAGACGCCGGAATGACGAAATTTTGCCCCGAAGGGATCTTAAACATGCCAGTAAATCTACTGACACGGCTCCCTCGCATTTGCACACCCTCAAATGCCAGCTGGCTGTGCCAGGATTCGATCCTGCAGCCTTGGACACAGCAAGCGAGAGCGTTACCGCTGACCCTCGTGGCCGGTACTCGTGAAGTTATAGGGACTGTCTATTAATAAATACATATGAGTGGGTTATCTGTGCTGCTGGTGATGTTTGGAGCCACCAAAGTGTCGTGTTTTTTTAAATTTCATTTCTTGACCCCCCCCCCCCCCCCCTAGAAAGATTTCTCTAAACATATTATCAGTGTGAAATGTGGAAATTATCAATACTTACCATGAAATCGTTAAGCTCATCAAGGAATATAATGAAGATGAAGCAGGCTGTAATGATGATGTACGCGGTGAAACAGGCGTGGAATAGAATATATCCGTGGTCATATTCATCAAAACACCCAAGGTCAAATTTTCCTCTTATTCCATTAAATATCAGACCCAAAGCACAGATACACTGAAACAGATAAGTTGTCAAGCATAAATTAAAATTAAAATTTGCATTAAAGGTTTTGTTGAAAGAGTGTACAGTAAGTCACGGCGATAACTAGGGTGGTGAGGAAACTAGGCTTTTGGGTTCTTGTAGAGTAGGTGTATTATACCCTAAATAACTCGACCCCTTGAAGGGGCCAACGGCTTCTGGCAGATGAGCCCCTTTAGGTGGGGCGATGGTTCCATCAGTGTTGGAAATTACACTGAAACCCATTACGTATATTTTGACCCAACTGCAAAACGGGCGGAGAATGAACTTCCCTTGTGGTTCTCAACGGTCGTGGAGGCGGATGAGGTCATGCCAGATGGACTGGCTGTGAAGGCGCAACTCAATGGTATTTAGAGCCTGTGGCAGTCCATTGCAGTCACGGTGCTAGAACCTGCAAGTCTCATTTCATTTGTGCCGCAGGGTATAGTTCCGAGATTATAGTGTGTGGGTCACCTCCTTGCAAGCTGTGTCCCACCTTTAAAAAAAATCTCGCTTGTGGCACTTTTTTCCTGCTGTCACATCTTTTAACTCAAGTCCAGCGGCGATGGGATAGGGATGGTGGAGGCAGGTTTTCGGGTTGAAACTGGAAGCTTCTAGTTCGGACCTGCACGCTGGCAGCAGATGTGTGATGGTCGTCTTTCTGAGAACTCGTGACTACTCAGGAGTTCGGTCCTGCATCTGTGTTTGGGCAGGCCTATTTAGGTTCACCGCTGCCCACCCCGAATGGGGAAGGCCCTAGAAAATGTGGGCTAAACATCGGTAGTCACACCTTCAGCCGGCTGGGAGGCCGCACCTAGCGGCTCACCCCTTTTGCGGTCGAAAAACGAAGATTATCCAAAGTTTAACTTCTAAACTCCTAGTTAAATCAATTGCTACAAATTACAGAAATTATATCACAAATAAGCTGGCTAGTCATCCAGATAGCACAAATAATGTAGTACAGGAATGGGCCACGCTTCAGAAGGTCATCACTGAGTCAGCTGAGAAAACAATTGGTTTTGTGAAGAACAAAAGACAAGACTGGTTTGATGAAAATATTGATGAAATTATGAGTCTGATCAATGCCAAGCGGGAAGCCCATCTATTCTTTCTTCAAGATCCATCTTCCGGTGTGAATAAAACACATTTCGTGCAACTTAAGGGGAAATGTCAGGCACAAATTAGGGAAATAAAGAACAACTGGTGGCAGCGAAAAGCTAAAGAACTGCAAAAACTATCTGATGCCCGTGACCTGCAAAACTTCTATGCAGGCATAAAGGAGGTATATGGCCCAATCCGATCTTCATCAGGTACATTGAAAACTGCTGACAATTCCGCTATTTTAACTGATCAAGGACAAATTTTGGAGCGTTGGAAGGAACATTTCTCTGCACTTCTAAATCGTGCCTCCAATGTTGCCGAGGACTTTCTTCGCATCGTCCCTCAGCAGCCCCAACAACCATGGATGGCAGTTCCGCTGACATTCCAAGATTTCACCAAAGCGCTCAATCAACTAAAGCCGAGAAAAGCTCCTGGTCCTGATAACATTCCTCTGGAGTTGTTACAAAATGAAGGTATGGCTTTGAAGACTCGACTTTTTACACTTATCCTGTTAATTTGGGAATCTCGAGAAGTACCCGGCGACTTGAAGAATGCTGCCATCATCACTATCTTCAAGAAAGGCGATCGTAGTGTGTGTGGGAACTACCGTGGTATATCGCTATTATCCATTGCAGGTAGAGTTCTCGCAAGAATTCTATTAAGCCGGATCCAAAGTATCAAGGAGAGGATTTTGCCCGAGTCTCAATATGGTTCCTGAACCTCCTGGAGCACAACAGACATGATATTCTGTGCCAGACAACTCCAGGAAAAGTGCAGAGAGCAACAGGAACCTCTGTATTTAGTTTTCTATGGCCTGGAAAAAGCCTTTGATTCAGTACCAAGATATGCTATGTGGAAAGTATTAGCGCACTTTGGATGTCCAGATCGCTATGTGGAATTAGTTCAAGCTCTTCATAATGGAATGTCTGGGAAGGGTCTTCACGGTAACTCAGTATCCGATCCGTTTCCAATCACTCACGGTTTGAAACAAGGGTATGTGCTTGCTCTAACACTGTTTGCTTTGTATATGGCTGCCGTGATGTATGAATCATCTTCCAACAGCCCAGGCATAGAGATTAAGTTTCGCTTCGATGGTGGCCTTTTCAATCTGGCAAGACTTCGTTCACAGAGACACACCCAAGTTACCCGGGTGACAGACATGCAGTATGCCGATGACATCGCATCTCCTGCTCCGACATCTGCAGAGGATCAACGATCGGTCAATCGCTTTAGCACTGCGTGTGATCACTTTGGTCTTACCATCAATGCTAAGAAAACTAAGGTACTTGCACAACCTGCCCCAGGATTACCTCTTCCTGAGTTCAATATATCCATCTTAGACTCATCACTGGAGCACATTTCATATCTTGGTAGCATCTTGTCTAAACGGTGCACATGCGAACAGGATGTTGATAGAAGAATTGGGGCTGCCCATGCAGCATTTGGCCGCTTAATGCACAGAGTCTTCATGAATAAAGACCTAAAGATGCATACCAAACCCATGGTGTACAAAGCTGTCGTCATCTCAACGCTACTGTATGGCTGTGAAACTTGGACACTCTATCGCCTTGATATCAGGATACTTGAGCTCTTCCACCAACAAAAGATGAGGTACATCTTCAACATTAAGTGGGAGGATTACGTTACCAACACTGCAGTTCTCGAGAAAGCGCATCTCAATAGCATTGAGGCAACCATCATCGCTCATCAACTATGATGGTTAGGCCATGTTCACCGTATGCGTGATACCAGGCTTCCACGTCAATTCCTTTATGGTGAACTTTGCTCCGGCACTAGACCTCATGGGGCCCCTCTGAAGCGTTTTAAAGACCAGCTAAAACTCACCATGAAGACGACTGGTATACCCATCCACTCATGGGAAACATCTGCTGCGAACCGTGTACTGTAGCGGAACACTGCATCGAACGCTGTCAACTTATTTGAAGAAGAACGTCGCAGACATTGAGAGGCCAAACGACAAGCAAGGAAGCTTCGCCAATTACAACCCCGCCCTCCCCCGACCATTCAGTGCAATTTATTTGGGCGCATGTTTCATGCCAGGATTGGCCTGTTTAGTCATCAGAAACACATCCACAAGCTAGTTTGAAAAGCTCTATGCAGGAAGAAGTATGTGTACTCGGAATCGAGTTACAGCCGACGACGATTATACTCTATACCTATACGTATTATATCAGACAACATCTACCAACTACCCTAGGTATATAGAGAGTGTTTCAAAACTGAATGTTATATATCAATAGACAATGCACCATTTTAATAAAATAGCAATTTTAGTGCCATCCTGGCGAAGAAAGAGTAAACTACTTATTTAAAAAAATCCCACATCGTACAAGAGGGATTTCTTTTTCAATTTGCAGTATTTATTTATTTATTTATTTGTGTTCCATTACAATTAAGGTATTACTACAGGCTGTAAGTTCAAAGTATACATTGTGGGGGCGTGGTGGTGCAGCAGTCCAGCTGTTGGCCTCACTCACGCGTACCAGGTTCGATTCCCGGTCAATACATTTGAGATGTTCGAAGTGAAATGCCATGTCCTGTGGTTCAGATTCCACGTTAAAAGGAGGTGCCGTGGATCATGATCGCATGATTAACGGCCACGTCCCTTTCAAAATATACAATTAATTATATTTACATAAATTAACTTATATTCGCTACTTTGGTATTCTGTGGCTAAGGTTTAGTTTCTTAATTCATCATCATCATCTTAAACAGCTCCAGTCAGCCGGGTGCTGTGAACGAGTCCTCTCCATTTCTTTCTATCCATGAATAGTTGGTCTTCATGAGTGGTCTTCCAATCCAGCCCTTTGTCTGCCAAATCACCCTTAATCTGGTCTATCCATTTCCTTTTAGGTCTTCCAACACATCTTCTTCCTTTGATGTTCAGATTGAAGTATGCCTTTGCCCTTTGTTCATCTTTCATCCGTTGGATATGTCCATACCATCTCAGACCAGATCTCTGTAAGCTCTCCATTACAGTGGTGTTAATACCTGCTTCTGCACGATTTATTTCATTTCTTACTTTATCCTTTCTTGTCCTCTGAAGCATGGTACGCACAAACTGTTATCTCTTTTAGAAAGGGTACATGTTTCAAGTGCGTAAGTCGTATGGGTATGTATTATGTTTTCAATAATATATGTTTACACCGTATAGGTGTAGGTACTTATCCCACAGTAGTATTCTGACTTGGTTGTAGAAGATTGCTGCATTATTTGTTCTGTTGGTTATCTCACATTTACTGCTATTGTCCAAACTGAAAGTGCTGCCAAGATATTTGAATTGGTCAACATTTTGAAGTTGATGGTTGTTCAGGTAGACGCTTGTAGTAGTACACCCTGATCCTTTTGCCATAGCCACCGTCTTATTCTGACTAATTTTAAGCCTATATTCCTCAAACAACTTGTTCCAAATCTATAGATTTTCTTGCACCTCTTCTGCACTTTCACCCCAAATCATAACATCATCTGCGAATACCAGGGCTTCGGTATCATTTCCATGCGATTCTTCTTTAAGTTTCTTCAAGATGTCGTCCATTACAACAATGAACAGTAAGCGTGACAAAGAGCTGCCCTGTTGTACTCCTCTTCTTGTCGTGAACCAATTGCTCTCTCCAACACCTATTCGTACGCAGGCCATTGTGTTATCATACAGTATTTTTATTTTGTTGACTAATGTTGCTGGTACATTCCGTCTTTCCAGGCATTCCCACATTTTTGACCGTACAATACTGTCATAGGCTTTCTCGACATCTAGAAAGACCATAAAGAGGTCCTTACCTTTTTCTTGGTGTTTTTCAATAAGCATTCTTACAGCAAAGATTAAATCGGTAGTGCTTCGTCCAGGTCTGAAACCATGTCGTTCTTCTTCTAATAAGGTTACTAGATATCTCCGTAACCTTTTCTCGATTATTTTTTCTAAAATCTTTAATCCGTGTGACAAAAGTGTGATTCCACGATAGTTTTCACACTTCGTTCTGTTTCCCTTTTTGAATAAGAGTATTATTACACCCTTAGACCAGTCCTCTGGGATCTTTTTGTCATTCCAAATGGCCTGTAACAGCCTGTATAACCACTGGGTCCTATAAATTCCGGCCGCTTTTATCATATCTGCATTCACTTCATCGTGTTCACTTGATTTTCCTTTAGCCATAGATTTCAGAGCATCTTCTACTTCAGACCATGTCAAAGGTGGTTCTAGCTGCTGTGCATCACCCAATTCAGCATGCACAGTTTCATCTCTAACGTCTATGTTCACGCCTTTGCCATTTAACAGTTGATCAAAATACTGTCCCATTTCTTCTCTGATTCCTTATTAGCTCACCATCTTCATTCTCTATTGTTTTCACGAATTCCTGATGCCCTCTCCTATTTTGGACTGTTTTATATAACAGCTTTTTATTGCCTTTATCATCTTATTCTAATTTCATGGTAAAATCATCCCATATTTTGTTCTTTTCTTTATTATACGTTTAACATGAAGTGTATGTTCTCTGTATTCTTGCGCCAGAGATTGTATTTTGTCCTCATCTCTATGGGCATCAACCTTCTGTTTTTCCATGTCCAGCAGTCTCTTAGCCTTGTTCCTCAGTTGTATAGCTAACTTGACTACATCATTCCGCCATGCAGTTTCCTTATCCCGGACTTGACAGCTTGTCATACCAC
The DNA here is from genome assembly GCA_946902985.2 of Meconema thalassinum. Classification (NCBI taxonomy): domain Eukaryota; kingdom Metazoa; phylum Arthropoda; class Insecta; order Orthoptera; family Tettigoniidae; genus Meconema; species Meconema thalassinum. Next base: position 113,900,701 of record OX336393.1, read on the forward strand.
ATACTTCCCTAGCCTCTCGGACAATAACATTCTTGAAGTCCTCCCAATCATCAACACCACATTTGATTTCGCTTTTTGGAACCTTTCCTCGGATTCTTTGTTGATAATCATCTTGCTTTTCAGGTGTCTCCAGTTCCCATACCTTAATTTTTGATTTTTTCTCGACCTTTGTAGTGAATAATTCAATGCCTGATACCACCGCAATGGCTAGTCTATGATCACTGCCTAAACTTTCGCAAGGAATTACTTTGTCATCTATAACTCGTTTTCCCACCTCCTCAGTTGTTATAACAAAGTCAATCATTGTTTTATACAGGGTCTTTCATATAAAGTAAGAACGGCAAGCGGCAGTTTTGTTATTGGCTGATGCGGTGGCCTTGGCCGAGCTTGTGGCGCGCCATGCCCCCCTGCTGTACTATTGAAAGCGCGCACATAGTACATGATAGGGCTGTTTTCTTTTATCAAGTTCTGATGGACTATATGAAAATAACAGATTGACATACCAAACTGATTTTACAACTAAATGCTTGCTTGTTTTATTCGTATGTCTCAACATAAACGCCAAAACGAATGAAATCTTTGTCATATCGTTACAATAGCTTTCCAATGCCCTCGTCAAAATATTATGGCTCCACTGAGGTGGGTCCGTCTTGACAGTCTTCTGAAGTTTTTCTTTTTTGATGAGGCGTTGCCGCCCAACAATACCTTTAATTCTCGAAAAAATGTGAAAATCATTCAGTGCTGGTTTGGACTAAACAGCAGATGGTCCAAAACTTCACATTTGAATTCTTTGTAAAAGACTATCGTAACGTTGGTACAGTGTGGTCGTGAATGATTTTCACCTCTTTCGAGGATTGAGGTTGGGCGGCAATGTCTAACCAAAAAAGAAAAACTTCAGGAGGCTGTCCAGTACCCATCTCAGTGGCGGCAGAATATTTTTCCGAGGGCATTGGAAAGCTGGTGTAACGATACGACAGATGTTTCAATCGTTTTGGCGATTATGTTGAGACATAAGAATAAAACAAGCAAACATTTTGTACTAAAATCAGTTTGGTATGTCAATCTGTTATTTTTATACAGTCCATCGGAACTTGATTAAAAAAAAGCCCTCTTATGTACTATGCGCGCGCTTTCAATAGTACAGCAGGGGGCCATGGCGCGCCACAAGCTCGGCCAAGGCCACCGCATCAGCCAATAACAAAACTGCCGCTTGCCGTTCTTACTTTATATGAAAGACCCTGTATATGCCATTCCAGCTGTATCTCGTTATTTTGTGGCTATTTCTCTTATTAAACCATGTGTTTAGAATCTTTAGGTTTTTTCGGCAGCATAAATCGATCGGTTCCTCTCCCTCTATGTTCCTGTTGCCGTATCCAAATGGACCGACCACTGTTTCCACACCAATCCTATCACAGCCTGGCTGGGCATTCAAGTCACCCATTAACAGGATGTTCTCTTTATCCAGTTGGTTCTCTAGATGTTCTAAAAATCTATGATTTACTTCGGATGTACATCCTGTTTGTGGAGCATAAACATGCAGAAGGGTTATTATTGTACCATTAGACGGTATTTCTATTTTGATAATTATGTCATTAATATAAGTGGCATCTGCAATCTCTTCCACCCTCTTACTCAGGATAAAGCCAACTCCATTTAGTGACTCCTTCCATTTTTCACTCCAATATAGGGTGTACCCGTTTCTCAAAATGTTCTTTCCTGATCTCTTCCATTTTGTTTCACTTAAGCCAAGCACATCGAGTTTTCTTCTTTCCATCAAATCTACAAGTTATTCGCCTTTTCCAGTTAATGACATTATGTTTAATGTCCCTATTCTCATCTTGGGTTTTCGATGTGAAATGCCATGTCCTGTGGTTCGGATTCCACGTAAAACGGAGGTCCCGTGGCTTATGATCGCGAGATTAACGGTCACGTTAAACTACAAGCTTCCTTCTCATCTTGGGTATTTTCCTCTTTTTGGGTTTATCCACATCCTGGCATTGTCTAGCATCGGGCTTACCGCAGTTTCTTAATTACGTTGTTTTAATTAATATGGTAGTACCTGTATTACAAGAGGGCATGTGCTGTCAATTAACTGATAACCTAAGCAACAAATATCGAATTAGAAACTAACGAGCTCCCTCTCCCATGTTGCTGGTAGAATTGAAACATTGCAGAAACATGTCGTACTCAATTGTCGTCACTGTCTTAATAGGGCCACTGAACTGTGCACTTGAGAGAATTGCCGTATTCCAAGTATTACTACTATTCGAAAACAACAAATGGGTTATGTATTAATTGAAAAATTCTAAATGAAATATGAAATTTGGAAACGTCTGTGTAAAATTTAAATTAGTCTTTTTATATGATTTAATTGTGTTATCATAGAAATCGTTGCTAAGATACTACAGTAGTTGTGAAGTCGGGAGTAATATTAAATCTGAAGGAGGCTTATGGCTAGTGCGTTTGGGAATCGTTGCAGGGCCATCTCGTTGTTCATTAGAAATTTGCATGTAAGTAGTGTCCTCACAAGGCTGAGTCCACCTCATTCCAGCCCTCAAGTCAGTTCATAAAATCTTTGATGGAGCCGGGAATCCATTCCGGGGCCTCCGAGTGAGAGGCAGACGCGATACCCTAATACCTGGAGGCCGGCTAAAGTATACATTACACATACAAAATTTGGACGAAATCCATTCGTTAGTATGGAAGTTGCGTATAGTAAAATATTATACCTATCAGCATGCATATAATCATATTGGCACTACTGTCATGTATGCGTCACTCGAAATTAATCCGAAGTATATATTCTATATATGTAGGCTACAATGTTTAGTTCAGTTAGTTATTAGAGTTTTAATAGATGGAACAGCGAGGTCATCAGCTCCTCTTAACACAGATTAAATTATACAAATTTAGAATAAATTAAAACTTATGAGGTAGCCTATATATGAAATGGTCCAAAAATAATAAATCAAAATATTAAACTAACAATAATAAACAAAAATTACGGACAAACAAAAATTCAGAATTCAAAAAACAACTACCGGTAAGTCTTTGAGTAAACTTATGCTTGGAAATTTAGATTGCTAACCCTAACCCACTCTCACTTATAAAGTGGATGACGAGGTCAGCAGCCACCACATCATCGGCTAATAAAAGTTTGTTTTCAATAGTTCTCAATTATTGACACTGTGGTACATTGAGTGGTTTATCAAGTTATTGAACACATTGTAGGGAAGAAACCGAAAGGGAGTTTCTGAGTAGTGATACTACTACCGTTGATGTAGACATCTACAAGAGTGAAAATGGAAATTGCAACACCATGAAGGCATTGGTCGTTTGTGTTGATTTTCAAGATATGGAACGATGCCATGTAGTTGTAGGTATGTAAACGATCTAAGTTTCAGACCCATTGGATTGTTGCTACAGGTCTCCCCACGTGATTGGTCGCGGAGGAATCAACTCCAGTATACGGACTCTGGTGTAGCGTAGTTGACTTGCAGTCAGTGCAGTGCACTGTTCCCCGTCAAACATGCCTCGACGACAGAGAAGAGCACGCTATCAACAACTCTCGCCGTTTGAGAGGACTCGGATAATTGGGCTGTGTGAGGCTGGATTATCGCTAAGGACTATCGCTGCACGTGTTGGCCGACAGGCATCTCCTTTACAACATGTATGGCAGCAGTGGTCAAATGAAGGTACCCACACTCATAGACCTGGCACAGGCCCAGCGCGACAGACAACTGTGAGAGAGGATCGCCGCATCATTCGGATGGCCTGGATGGAACCCCATGCAACAGCTGCGCAAATTCGAGCAGCTGTGGCACCCCACGTTACACAAAAAACAGTTGGTAATCGGCTGCGTGCAGCTGGCTTACGATCCCGTGTACCTGCAGAAGGTGTTCCATTGACCCCACAACAGCGATGTGTAAGGCTGGCCTGGTGTCGAGAACGATCGACGTGGGTCGACGAATGGTATAGGGTCGTCTTTAGTGATGAATCGCGCTTCTGTCTTGCCCACAGTGATCGCCGGAATAGCCCACCAGATCCCCGGACCTCAGTCCTATTGAGCATGTGTTGGACATGATGAGTCGACAACTGGCCAACCGTCCTCAGCCACCCACAACTCTGGAACAGCTGACCCATGCAGTGCAGCAAGCATGGGCCACAATTTCTCAGGAAGCGATCCAGGGCCTTTTTGACTCCATGCTTCGCCGAATTCATCAATGTATTGGTGGGCTCATCCTGTAGTGATTGTTGTCCAAACTTGCGGTCAGAGGGACCTGAAAGTATAATCGTCGAAACACTACCGAACACTCGTCCTGCATGTTCAATTGCAGCAATGTAGCACCACTCCTTCTGGGTGTTGCAATTTCCATTTTCTTCAGTGTATAACCTCACCCGGCTAGCTGGAGCGAAGAAACGATGATGATGATGATGATGATGATGATGATGATGATGATGATTTCGAATCTTAATAAAACACTTCTCACATAAATGGGGGGATAAATTGGATGACCAGTTTCGTTCGTTCTTTACTTGGTGAGCTTATGTACTGAGGTTGAACGCTTTAAAAGAACACTTAAATATTGCCAATGTGGTTTTGTAGACAGCTGATTTGCGGCTGTTGTACTGGTGTCACCGCGGAGGCACGGGTTTGGTTCTCGGCTCTACCAACAAATTTAATTCTGGTTTGAGGACTGGAATGAGGTACACTCAGCCTCATTAGGAACTGAGAAGATGCCCACCTCTGCCATCCTGGAAGTGGTTTACCATGGTTTCCCATTTCTACTCCAGTTCCTAAATTAAGGCCGCGGCTGCCTCCTTTCCAATCGTCATCTGAATTATAAATACACACACCAATTCATCCATTGCAGTAAAACAGGTTATCAGACAATTTTCACACACACCCAAGTAAACGGGACTACAAGACCATGATGTCGCCAAGTCCCTAAATTAAACAACAACTACACATTCCACTGTGGATGTGAACATTGAAACCCAGAATCGGTGTTGTTGTTTGAGTCTTCAGTCTTTTGACTGGTTTGATGCAGCTCTCCATGCCTCCCTGTCCTGAGCTAATCGTTTCATCTCTACATAGCTACCACATCCTACATCCGAGGCAATCTGTTTAACATATTCTAACCTTGGTCTACCCCTACAGTTCTTGTCCTCGACCCTTCCTTCCATAACTACTGTCGACCAAAGTATTTTGTGTACTCGAGTTTGAAGGTTGTTTGTTAAGTAACCAATAGACCTACATAAAATCCAATACCATCAGCATTTTCGTTCAACAGCTAGCCGCTCTAGCAAAAGCTGTACAGCGTTGCTGAGATGGAGCCCATCACCGCCGAGCGAGACGCGCCATGGTGCGTGTGGGCACCTTTTCGGCAACGCTGTACAGCTGTTCCCGGCGCGCTAGCTGGTGAGCCATGTGTTATTTCCTCGTACAATTACAAACCGATATAAAGTAAGTGAATTAATTTACGTATTTCACAGTCATACAGCATAACTTTTTGATGTATAACGATTACAACGCAACCAAGAACTACATCTTCCAACCACTCCGAGCCGAGAAAAAGTTACCTTACAAAAATGATAACAACTTTGTTTCTTGGACACACACAATTTTGAAATTAATAAACCAGTTATACTACATTCCAATGTATATTGTGTTAAAATTTGGATTCGATCTGATGACGGGTTATTGAGATAATAATTCTTAAATATGACGCATGGTTGAAACACGCTTAAAAACGTGCACTTTTTGTGTTCCAACTGCCATAAAAATATTAAAATATAAATTAAAAAATCCAAACCTACATGAACTAACGCAAAATAGAACGACGAAAATGATGATGTTATTGGATTTTATGTAGGTATATTGGTTACTTCACAAACAACCTTCAAACTCGAGTGCACATAATACTTTGGTCGACAGTAAGCTTGCTATTCCTGGGTGTCTTAGTATGTGTCCTACCAACCTATCTCTTCTCTTCATTAGCAGTCGCCAGAAACATCTCTCCTCTCCCACTCGCCTTAATACCTCTTCGTTTGTAACCCTATCTACCCACCTGATCTTCATCATTCTCCTGTAACACCACATTTCAAATGCCTCAATTCTCCTCTTTTCTGCTGCACCAATAGTCCAAGTTTCACTTCCATAGAGCGCCACGCTCCAGACAAAGGCTTTCAAAAATGACTTCCTAATACCTAAATCTATATTCGATGTCAACAGATTCCTTTTTTGTAGAAAGGCTTTCCTTGCCTGAGCCAACCTACTTTTTATATCCTCTTTGCTTCGTCCATCACTGGTTATTCTGCGTCCTAAGTAACGGAAGTCTCCTACTTCCTTCAGCTTTTCACCTGCCAATTTGATCTCCATAGAGGTTTCTGATTTATTTCGGCTGCATTCCAGTATTTTTGTTTTACATTTATTAATTTTCATCATGAAGTCCTTCCGTAAGACGGAATCCATACCATTCAAAAACTCATTCAAATCCTCAGGCTTGTCGGCCAAGATGACGATGTCATCAGCAAATCTCAGAGTTGAAATTATTTCTCCTTGAATCTTCACTCCCACTTTAAATTTTTCTCCAATTTCCTTCATTGCTTGTTCAATGTAAAGATTGAAAAGGATGGGTGATAAGTTGCAGCCTTGCCTTACACCTTTCATAATACCAGCTTCTCTCTCATATCCTTCAGCTCGAATGACTGCTGTCTGGTTTCTGTATAGATTGTATATCACCCTCCTATCCCTGTACTTTATTCCAATAGATTTCAAAATGTCAAACAATTTAGTCCAATCAACGTTATCAAAAGCCTTTTCTAAGTCTACAAATGCCATGAACGTTCTCTTATCTTTCCTTATTCTACCTTCCAAAATCAGCCTAAGACTTAGTACAGCTTCCCTTGTTCCTATATTTCTTCTGAAACCAAACTGGTCTTCACCCAACTCCGTTTCTATCTGGCTTTCAATCCTCTTGTAAATTATTCTAGACAGGATCTTTGAAGCATGAGTAATCAAGCTGATTGTACGGTAATCTTCACATCTGTCAGCTCCCACTTTCTTTGGTATAGGGATGATAACATTCTTCTTGAAATCAGGGGGTACCTCACCTGTCTCATAAATCCTACACACCAAGTGAAATAACCTGATCAGACCTTCATCTCCTATGCAGCGTAGCAATTCAATCGGTATATCATCTATGCCTGGTGCTTTGTTCCTGCCTAAGTCCTCTAATGCTCTGTCAAATTCTGATCTCAATATTAAATCTCCTTTTGCATCCTCATCAATTTCCTCCTCCCTTTCCATTACATGATTCTCAATCTCCTTTCCCTTATACAAGCACTCTATGTAAGCTTTCCATCTCTCAACCTTTTCTTCCCTATCTGTTAGAGGCTTTCCATTTGTGTCCCTAATATTACAGCACTTAGTCTTCTTTTCCCCAAAAGTATTCTTAATCCTTCGATAAGCTGTGTCTACTTTTCCTAATTTCAGACACTTTTCTATACCTGTACATTTCTCTTTCAACCATTCTTCTTTCGCTTCCTTCCACTTCTTGTTAACCTCATTTCTCAGACGTCTGTATTCTGCTTTCCCCTCTTCATCTCTTCGATTCTTGTGTCTCCGCCTTTCATCCATCAATTCTAGTATATCCTGAGTGATCCACGGTTTTCTACCTATTCTTTCTTTCCTACCAATGTTTTCTTCTGCGGATTTTGTTATTTCATTCTTCAAAAGTGCCCATTCGTCTGCAATTGAAGTTTGTTTAGGGGTTTTGATCAGTCCTTCCTTTATACTCTTCTTGAATCTTTCGTTCACATCTTTTACTTTCAGTCTGTCTATTGCCCACCTTTTTGGCTTTTGACTTTTCTTCAGTTTCTTCAACTTTAATCTGCATTTCATTACAACCAGATTGTGGTCAGAGTTTATGTCAGCACCAGGATATGTTTTACAATCCAAAATCTGGTTTCGAAACCTCTGCTTGACCATAATGAAGTCGATTTGGTAACGCCCTGTATCTCCTGGTCTCATCCATGTGTATATTCTTCTATTGTGGTTACTGAATAAGGTGTTAGCTATGACCAACTCATGTTCGGTGCAGAATTCCATCAGCCTGCTTCCTCGATCATTCCTTTCACCTAATCCGAAATCTCCTACTATCTTCCCTTCCCTCCCTTTTCCTACCACAGCATTCCAATCTCCCATTACTATAACATTTTCATCACCTTTGATATACCTCAGAATGTCATCTATTTCTTCGTAGACCTTTTCAACATCCTCATCATCAGCTTGACTGGTAGGCATATAGACTTGTACCACTGTGGTGCACGTAGGTTTAGTATTGATTTTTGCTACAATAATCCGTTCACTGTATTGCTCATAATATTCCACCCGCTGTCCAAGTTTCCTACTCAATATGAGACCAACCCCTGCTTGGCCATTATTTGATTTAGTGCTAATGACCCTATAGTCTCCTGACCAAAAGTCCTGTTCTTCCTGCCAGCGCATTTCACTAATCCCAACCAAATCCAACCTCAACCTATCCATTTCCCTTTCTAAGTTTTCTAACTTTCCACTTCCTAGCAGACTTCTAACATTCCACGCTCCGATCCGTAGAATGTCAGATTTCCTCTTTGTTACTTCTGTGATGTTAACCCCCTCTCGAGTAGTCCCCACCCGGAGATCCGAACGGGGGACTAGTTTACCTCCGGATTGAAATTTTACAAGGGAGGAGGCCATCATCACATGTAATTATGCATAGAGAGGTGCATATCCTCGGGAATAGCATTACGGCTGTAGTTTCCCGTTGCTTTCAGCCGTGCAGCAGAACGCAGTGTAGCCATTAGTTGGCTTATATTTTCAATATCTTAACCGTCTATTAGACTAGTAAAGAATTGATTTATTCTGAAAGGCTGCTACTCCCTTTCAGAATAAGTAAAGAGCAATTCTACTACAAAATACTAACCTTCTACTAACAATTAAATACCAAATTCTACTAACGAAAAAAATACTAAAATTTCACCAACAACAAATACTACCACTAAAACAGTCTGTCACCAGGCCCACTCACATGCACCCTCACCAGCACACTCAAACAAATTAATTCATACTTACAACTAAAACTAACTACATACTTACTGTAATTTGAATTGACAATATTTACAAAATTTAAAATGATAATCTGGTAGCAAAAGTATCCTCATGCAAACTGGTAATCAACTTCATTCTAAAAAACAAACATGAGATTTTTATTGGATATACAAAACATTACGGTAAAATTAACAGATCTAGTTTCAGGTTATGTTTTGCTCATCCAAATTCTTGCTGCATTCCCTTAAGTATTCTGTGTTTAATAATTTTTGTGATATTAGCATTCACATTTGGTAATGAATCCATTTTTCGAACAGCAAGTTCTATCTATCGGTAAGATACAAGAAACTCTAGCCAACTCTCTCTGACGAAATTATTTTATAAAATAGAAACTCAATAGGACACGCATAATGTATGCGATTATCTTGATGCACAAATAGAAGGTGACAACAATGATGTTGAAGTCCTGATGTTGCTCCCAGTGATTTGCATATTTTCTTGCAGCTCAAGAAATTCTTATCCTCCGGTCAGCATTTTCAAACTGACGAAGAGCTTAAGACGGCAGTCACACACTGTTTCCATTCGGTAGCAGACTTCTACGGCACAGGCGTACGATATAACCACTGTCACAATTCTAGTGGTGATAATGTCGAAATATGACAAAGAAAACAGCAGAAACCAAATTATGGAAGGACACTGATGCTAAATGGGATCAATATAAATTAACACCAAGAAGAGAAGCTGTGGTCTTCATCAGACTTAACACTGGCCATGACTGCCTTGCAGCTCATCTGAAACGAATCAACATCCTGAGATCTGAAGAATGCACACTTTGTCACGAACCTGGAAGTAAAATGGATAAGGCGCATCTGCTACATTGCAACAAACTTGATGTGACTGCTAGAACTTCTGGAAACCTCACACAACTCTATTGGAACACAAGAAAGCTGATGAATTGGAATCTGGGCTAGCCATGGGAAACAACAACAACAACATTGCTGTATCTGGTGCCAGTGACTTTTTCATGTAACTATGGTTTCTATGTATTTTCAAAAAATAAGAAAATTGCACAAGGTGATGTCGACACTCGAAAAGGTGCCGTGTGCAACAGAGAAGTGTGTAGGTTCCCCTGTGTTCAAGAAACACATGTCCAGCCACCTGATCAGTCTCTCAAAATCTCTCCCCCTACCGCTGGTGTAGCGGAGCTCCAATTGTTGTTTAAAGATCCCTCAGTATGCCTTTCTTCGGAGAGGAAGTAAACCCGGCGGTCTCATGTCATAAATGTATGACATGATCAAGAACCTTCCACTAATTACACCTGTGTGAAGCTAACGTATTGGTTATTTTTGACTACGCGGGCGTGGTGGCTCAGCGGTCTAGCTGTATGCCTCTCACCAAGGCGGTCCGGGTTCGATTCCCGGTCAATGCATGCGAGATTTTCGAAGTGAAATGCCATGTCCTGTGGTTCGGATTCCACGTAAAAAGGAGGTCCCTTGGCTCATGATCTCGAGATTAACGTTCACGTTAAACTACAAGCTTCCTTCCTTCCTTTTATTTTTGACTAACGCTCTTAGGTTCCAACGTTGATTGGTTGGTTCCTCAGTTTAGGGGCTGCGACAACGCGGTCATGTAGCCCCGTGTACTTTGGGTCTGTGTAGAATCTGTCTGATAACCGCTGTTAATTGTGATGACTGTGTGTGTTATCTGTTTTCAATTCAAGTGAGAACTTCAGACACAGATTACCTACAGATTACCTACTACTACAGATAGCCGACAGCCATGCTAATTCTTGGCACCTAAGACTTCAGCGCTGTCTGGTGTTTGGCCGTGGTACTAGTTGACGTGTAGCACGGCCGTGCGGGTAGCCTAGCCCACCCCTTCCCCTCGTTCCACTAAATATTCTCGTCCTAAATTCTCTATCCACTTCAATGTTCCGAAAATCACAATCCTCCCAATACTTATAGCACGTTTTTAAGTGAGGAGATAATCATATGATCAACAAGAAATAAATCACAATCAAAATACCAATAACATTTTTTTTTAAATAATACCTAAGTGGGAAATTGTGAATTCCTGAACTCTGAAATGAACAACAGCATTTAGAACATGTTAGTTAGTTATTGTTGTTTAAGGGGCGGAACTACGACGTCATCTGCCCCTATTTTAGGACATGACCTCATCAATAATTTACATGTTTACATTTCTTTCAGTTGCAATTGGAGCATATTGCATTGGTGACAAGAATTAGGCTACTAAAAGGCCTGCAGCATATTACTACTCACCTTAAAAATAGGGTCCCTTCCAATTAACCACATTAGGCCTAATTAGGCCTATAACCAATCAGTTATTAGAATAAACTGCAAAGGAAAAGTACTGGGAAGGGAGAATATTCATATCTTAAAATGCTTGATGCTGTTAACAATAACAGTAAAATGTTAAGAGAGAATGCTAAGTAAACAGGTGGTGTAACCAGATCACACTAAAATTGTTAGTGCACTTAGTGCCAAATTCATTGGGAGACTGAAATTTCAGAAAAATAATTGGATATTACAAAATGTCTATACAGTAGTTCATTTCATATTCCCTTTTAAAATATATCCAGTTCACCAATTTTTACAGGGTGAATTACAGTAAGTACATCAAAAAATCATCGCACACTAATACAGTAAATTCTATGACATCCTGTGAAGGGGAAAGGAGAAATAGGACTTTCAATGAAAAACAAGAAAAACCTCAATACTGCTAGAAATCATCGTTTTATTTAAAAAGTTGTCAACGAAGAAAAATAACAGCGAGAGCCAAGATCACACTTAGCAAAAATACAGAAATCAAATCTGGTCCTCCTAAAAGTACGTGTTGAGGCATGTTCCTTTCTTCTTTCTTGCCAAGGCATAACAGTAGGCTATAGCACAGGATAATGAACCTCTTCCCTCCTTTATGCCATGGCTAACACTGATGAACAGCAAATTCCTACAACACATGGAAGTTTGTATGTTGAAGCAGTAAACTTAATAAAATATGTAATGCTTCAAATGGAGAACTTGAATTTGCTGATATGTGTATAGTTGCACCTACTATAACTACATTTTAAAAGAATCACTTATTGTAGAATCATTGTGTTGTTGATATTAATTCATTTAGCCCCATGTATTTGGAAGTATGTAGGATTTGTATGATAATCTGTGTTATTGTAGTACCTGTAGTAGTGTACTGCTCGGGTCTAAGCTGCGTGAACCTGAGAGAAATGTGCATCGCAGTGGTGTTGACGAGTGATGAGGTTCCTTGGTCCGTGCATAGTACAGAACCAAATACATTGGTCGGTGGCTCACTCACTCATTCGTAACACCACAGTGTTTTGAGCAACAGCCCTAAGTTAGCATTATTGGAATAGAAAGGAATACCAGATATCACGGCGGGCAGTTGACAGGCCCTTCTCTTCTCGCCTGACCCTCCCCTGTTCTTTCTCCTCACCCCGCAAGTTCACAGAACATGGAAAATGAACCCGAGCAGTATAGCCTACTTTTTGTAATTCAGGTGACGAGTGGAAAGGAGGCAGCCATTGCCTTAAGTTAGGATCAATCCCAGCGTTAGCCTGGAGTGGAAGTGGGGAAACCACGGAAAACCACTTCTTGGATGGCCGAGGTGAGAATCGAACCTACCTCTTCTCAGTTCTAGCTCACGAAGCTGATTGTGAGTCGTTCCAACCCTCAGACCAGAATTAAATTACTTGGAAACTAGCCCAGGACCTTAGGAGTGGCAGCTACCACACCACAAGGTGATATTATGGTAGCACTGAATGAAAGTAGCACAAGTGATAACATTCTCCATAAGGGGCAGATGACCTCGTAGTTCCGCCCCTTGAAAGAACAATAACTCACTACCTATAGGTGTATTTTCCAGAGTTGGAATCTGACAATTCAGCACCACTGGGCAAAAACAGCTGACGACTAGATCGCCCGCATGGCTTGTTGCCATGGAAACTATAGCGCTGCCAATTTGAATGATGCTATTTCACCACTTGCTTGTCGCCGATCAGTCGCTTGTTTGGTTGCCTCCAGTGCACACTCACCTTGCTGCGTTTCATAATCTGTTGTTTTAATGAGTTATAATTGTTTGAGTTATACTTATTTATACTTTATACTTATATTTATACTTATGATTCATTAGAGACCGTTATTTATGTATGTAGCAGTGTTAGTGTCAGTTCTGAGCATCAGGCGAACCATTAATTCCATTCAGTCGCGCGCAGGAACGTAGGCTACCGCCTCTGCTCTTGTAATTAGTAAGACTACTGTGATTAGCTTCTGTCTTCTAAAGGGTGACTTAATAGTCTACACAATGAGCCTATATTTTGTAATACAATTGTGTGTTACTTGTGACTTGAAACTTATTCTACAGGAAATATAAATAAAAATCACGGAAACAATCACGTGTTGTCGTTTCGCTTTGATCATTTTTGCTTTATGATAGTATTCGTAATATTGTTATTGCTATTCATTACAATAATTTAGGTCTCTCCTCAATTTGACGGACTAATATTTTGTTTTACAGTTTGCACTGAACAGATTTAAGCATTGGTTTGTTTAAGATTTTGAAAACCATCTGAATAAAAAAGTAATCAATGTAATAACGGTGCTAATGATATTATGAGCATGAGGAAAAGAGCGGGAGGATGGAAGTATGCGCGTGGTGGACAGCAGCATTCGTGGCACCGCTGCCTTTAGTTCAACAGTTCTCCGCCGAACTGTCAGATCCCAACTCTGGATAATACACCTATAACATTCTCTATAGTACATAAATTAGCCAAAATACCTTATGAAACGACGAGAAATAAATCAGGGAATGAAGTTTAAATAGATGTTTCCTCCTCCGCTCTCTGTGACCCACCCAACCATCCCAAAAAGAATCACGACTTATATAGGCAAAATTACAGCTGTGGCTGCCATTGTTCACTTCAACGATCATCAAAACAGTACTACCAACCTCGCCAACACCTGACCATTCTAACCTTCGTTTCGTCCATTCCAATGGTTTTTGAGAATGGTTACAGCCTAACGCGTCCAGATCAATGATTATTTTATCAACAGTGATTTTGTATGCCACTTTTTATTATCAATAGTGATTTTGTATCCCACATGTTGGCAACAATTTGTGCGCCTCAGTGTGTGCCGCTAGAGTGGACTTTGTTGACAGTTGAATGAGATGCAAGTGCTGTCGGAACATGGCAGCCGTTTTTAAAAGAGCAAAATATAGAAACACATATTTACATACTGGGTGCCAGGGAATGTTGTCCGCAGTGCCTACAAGCTGCTGCGAGAGATTAAGTCACCAGTTACGTTGGTAGCACGGCTGTCGCTTGTATCATAACAAACAGTAAACTTTATACTCACCCACCCATTCATAACATACTGTTGCACTCTTCCAATAATCTAACTATACGCACTGACGATTTCGACAGCTCACAGCCCACACACGTGGCCTTCGCCCTATCAGGGACACCGTGCTGCGAACTAAACTGATGACGCAACCTCTCGCATCTGCAGAGAACATTTCCTGGCGCCCCGTACTTTAGCACATATATGATGTGCAGTAGTGACCAGGGTTCCTAATTTCAATAGGCCTACGTAATATCGCCCAGAAGATGAAACAAGGAGACAAGGTATGTAAAAGTCACATTCATGTCTGATGCAAGTGTATAAGCTGCGTTCTACTTTCATTCAGAATTAATACCTAGGTAAAGTAACATGTGGGAATAAATATACTGGCTAGCCTATATCAACCATTACTTTGGCATACAATAAACCAATTATATTTGTCTTGTATCCATCTCGCTGTTACAGAAAATCATCGACACTAATTACCAAGAATATAATCGGCCCCTTGTAGAGAATGTTATCGCTCGTTCTACTTTCATTCAGTGCTACCTTAATTCTGAATGTAAGTGGAATGCGGATTATACTTGCAGCAGACATGAATGTAACTTTTACATACCTTGTGTCCTTGTTTCATCTTCTGGGCGATATTACATATTAAAATTAGGAACCCTGATCACTACCAAACCTCATGATGTGCTAAAGTACGTAAATATGTTTTTCTATTTATTGATATTTTAAAAACGGCTGCCATGTTTCGACAGCGCTTGCATCTCGTTCAACTGTCATCATCGCTCACTCTAGCAGCACGCACCAAGGCGCACACATTGCTGCCAACATGCGAGATACCAAATCACTGTTGATAAAAAGAACTGGGATACAAAATCACTGTTGATCAAAAAAAGAAGTTCATCGGGATGCGTTAGGCTGTAACCATTATCAAAACCAATGTTGTACGAAAAAATTAATACATATTTATTACAGCGGAGCGATATACTGCATAATAATTACAGAGCATATAACAAAAATAACTCATTTCAGCCATGGGGGAAAAAAAATCATTACAGAGAAGTGAAAATATTGCACACACTAGCCTAATTAAGAGCAGTGAACCGAGTGCTGCGCACTAGAGACTAAACTGGGCACTTCTTTGTTTGGCAGTACTGTTATGGTACTGTTTTGAAGATGATTGATTTGAACAATGGCACCCACAGCTGTAATTTTCGCTAGCCTATAGCCTATATGCTGTGATCCTATTTGGGATGGCTGGGTGGGTCACTGACGGCAGAGGAGGAAACATCTATTAAAACATCGCTCCTTGATTTATTTCTCATCGTTTCATAAGGTATTTTGGCTAATTCATCTATTATAGAGAATGTTATCGCTTGTTCTATGTTCATTTAGCGCTACCTTTATTTTAGTAAAACACAGAAGTTATTTATTAATGTAATGGACATCTATGATTGATCCAACCCATAGGACTGCCACCCTCACCTTTCAATAAATAACTAAAATTTTAAGCCTATGATTAATGTAACTAATCCACATGTGAGTCCACATGGGTCACTAATACCCAAAATTCCTCCAGCTTGATATTTGGGGAGTGGGTGTAGGTGGGAGGTATACCTCACCCCACACAAAAAACAAAATTGAACCACATGTCTTATGCCTCTTCCGATTTACTCTTTCTCGTTTGGTTTATGAACTCTCAAGTGAGCTTCCCTTTGTTGAAGAACTGAGACTGCAGATGCTTTTGCCAACAACACATGGTTTTGAGACACTAGTTCAGGAAATGAAGTCTAAGAAAGATAGCATCTGGCAAGAATTTTACGCGACTGATGCGATGACATCACGGGACTGGACAGAGAGCTCCTACGAGCTGAGGCACCTGGTAACGAGATTCTCGGTACATGGTTTCCACTTCAAAGTGTGTAATACCGTAACAGAAGATTTCATCAGCCAGACTTAAATTGTGTATGTGCCCTATGTGGTATAAGATGTGATCGATACCACGTGATGTGGTGTGGGCAGAGGAGGTTATCTCTGTCTCAGTTCTGTTCAAACTAGTTGTAATTTCATACTGCATATTTTGTGCTTTAATAAATTTATTATTATAAAAATAACTAGCTTCATTAAGTCAGGTTTTGGATCAAGAGATCTTACAAAAAAAAAAAACTTAAAACATGGCAGTTTTCAGATTGGCCGAGTGAGTAGACCTAATTAGACAGTAATTACAAGTTTCGAACACTTCAAGTCGCTTACAAATTGATTAGGTTATGTTAGTCGCATCGTAGTCATTGTAGGCCTACATGTTACAGCCCACATGCTGTACGATTAATTCAAGTGTACAAAATTAATGAATGAATTAATAAAACAGTGCATTCTACTCCGGGCGGTGAAGGTCACACTTCACCCATCTAGGGCTGAGATGTAGAACTACAGTAGTTACAAGTACTGCCAGTGACAGCGAGACAGAGGTTATCGAGAGGGCGGGCAAGGTAGTCCCAAAGACTATTTTACAAAACAATTAATTTTCTTTTTAAACAGTTACAGCTGAGAGCTGACTGTAGGATGATCACAGCATTGCTGACTGTTTCTGAACACACAACAGCGGTATAGTGCTCAGAGCGAGGGGCAGAACAAGATGCGTCACATTTTCAAGCTTTAGCACGCTTCCTTTTCAAGATCGTATTGTTTGTGGAGTTTTCATGTGGACACTGCCGTGAGTATAGAAATGTGGGAACTCTAAACCAAGATATAAACTGGGAGCATAGCGCCCCCAATGGGGGGCTGCAGCAACTCTGGAGGTTGGAGATTTGATTCCCCGCACTGACAGAAGCTGTCCTGAGCGTTGTTGTTCCATACTCCCTCCCAGTGGCGATTACTCCATGTAGGACGTGAGGATCATCACTTTAAATTTAATTTAAAAAGTGCCATCAAAGGAATCTGACTAAATAATACAGAATAGCCTAATTATTGATACATACCTTGAGTCATCGACTGAGAAGCGATGAAAGGAGCGTATCTCCAACCTCTACTTTTGCAGCCAAGAACACAAGATTCTGAGTGATGTTTTCCCATAACCTACATACAAAATATACAGAATGAGGTACAGAAAACATGAAATACAAAATCTAACAAAAAATAATTAAATTAGGCTAAAGTCATTAAATCTAGCTTTCTACGACTACGGAAGTCCACAAATAATAATGCATGGCTCTCATAAGAATCCTATCGATAATATCAGCACTCTCTTAAGAAATCAATTTAATAATACATAATGCATTATCGGTACTTACAACAGAAATGGAAATACCGGTACTGGTTTACAGGTTACATCCAATTGAAAACGCCAAGATTACGGCACTTCTTTTTCACAGAACATCAAGAAACACATGTATTTAAGGTGATTGATATTGATAATTGTTGCTGTAAGGGGCCTAACATCTACGTTATCGGCCCCTATTTAAGGCGAAATCAATCGAAAACTCTGGGGAAGAAATATTGCTGTAATGTACAGGAAATGTAAATACACCGCCATGTTTGAACAGAACAGAAGTAGTGTGTGGGAAGGCAATGCCACCAACCGACAAAAATAATGTTTATTTAATGATAAGTGCCGTAATTATCGTCTGTGAGCAAGATAATTGCAAGGAAATGTCAATTAGGAATTATGTGTATATTTATTGACTAAATATAGTGATATGTTTGCAATTTAATTACAACGTTGTATCATGCATATGTTGGCAACACGATATACAGCGCTCCATACGACTGGCACGTGCTACTACACCGATGGTGCCAAATGATCCCTATCTGGTTGACACCCCCTGACTTCAGACATCGAATTTTTCAAGTAGTTCCTACTTTTGCCGCCAAACGCTACTGTCAACGACTACTAGTTCAGAATTTGATTGCCAGATGCCACCACAGTCGTCTCCTGGCTACGAATGTCGGAACCTACGAGCGTTTGTCGAATGTTTAACCTATATATAATTTAGCTGCACACATGTGTAATTAGTGGAAGGTTCTTTAACATGCCATTAATCTATGACATGGGACCACCGGCTTTACTTCCCCTCCGAAGGAAGGCATACTGAGGGATTTTTAATGCTCTTAAAAAATCCGACGACTTCGGCCGGGTTTGAACCCGCGATCTTGGGCATAGAAGCTCAGCATGCTACCAACTACTGCGGTGGCATCTAGTAACAAAGTTCAGAAGTAGTTGGTCGTTGGGCATCACGATCCCCTCTCGCCATTGAGATGGAAACTCCCCTTCAATCCATATACGATTGAAGAGGAACAACAGTTGTTTTATACCTCTATTCGCACAGATGTTTTAACATTTGATTATGTATGTTATCCGGACCAGGAGTCGTATCCCTGCACTGTGCAATCGCACTGCGCAGTTCCCATTCAGGGAATGGTACATTGTAGGACTCCGAAGCAGCAGTGGCAAAGGACAAGGGGTGAGCCTCTGCCTCCCGCTTCGTCAGAAATGTAGGATCGTAATTCCCAGAGCATGATACATCGGAGAAGTGCGATCCAATAGTGTTGGCAATGGCGAGATGGTCCGTGATGATGTCTCCGTTGATGGAAGCTCCGGGTATCGTCAATTATGCCGGGAGTCCAGAGATCCAACGAAGCTTAGTCCTCACTTGAGATGAAGGAGTACGTGCCGTTAGAGACGACACATACTTTTCCCACGTCGCGTCGTTTTCTTATTCTCCCGGATCAGATATCGGGCTCTAGTACGCATCCTTTTGAATGTGATAAGGTTGGCCATGGTGGTTTGCATCCGATAGCATTTGAAAGCACGTCGACGATCCTTAATGGCTACTGCAATCTCGGCTGTCCACCAAGGGACAATCTTCCGGTGGAGTTGCCGGATGAGGAAGGAATTGTTTCCTCTGCAACAGCCAAAATACCATTCGTTATATGATTGGCACGATCATCGACACTCTCAAAGGTATCTTCGGCAGAAAACGCACGTGTTGTGAAAGTTGGTCAATCAGTCCGACGGATAAGCGGGAAATTGTCACTATTACAAAGGTCGCCGTGTACACCCAACTGTAGCAGGGAAACCAGCGCACGACTGCACAAGGCGATGTCGACACTTGAAAAAGTGCCGTGTGCATTAGAGAAGTGCGTAGGTTCCCCTGTGTTCCATAGACACAGGTTAAGCTCCTGATTAGTCTCTCAAATCTCTCCCTCTGCCGCTAGATAGTGTTATGATCGTTAACATCTCCCAGAAGGAGAAATGGAGGGGAAAGCTGAGTGACAAGATATACCAGCTGGTTGTAATCCAGTTGAGAACCATGTGGAATGTACACGTTACATACCGGTACTGGCAACTAAGTACGAACTGCAACTGCTTCTAGCTGAGTACGCGGCGGCACCTCTTCACTAAAGAGGCTAGAGTGGATGAGAGTGCAGACGCCACCGGCGGATACAGCACCGTCCACCCGGTCTTTAGAGAAGAGTTTGAAGTGACGCATTGTTGTCTCATGTCCAGGACGAAACCTGGATTCCTGAAGACATACAATGATTGCCGAAAGCGAAGATATAAGTTAACGTAACTCACGGAGATGACCAGGATAGCTATTACAGTTCCATTGTAATGGTGCCATAGTGTGGACTTAAGTAGAAGTTGGTCTTCTACTTACGCTTGACCGTTTGCCACCCTTCCCCATCTCTAGGTGGAGATGATGGGGGAGGAGGCCACACTTTAATCTCCACATCGCGGTCTGAAGACGAAGAATATGGAAGGGGTGCTCTCTTAGGAGGCGCGCGTTTGTCGTCGGACCTACTCATTCTCGCTCTTGGGGAAGGGCGAGAGCGGTGATGAGGGACCTTCTCCCGGTCCGAATACTGGGTGTCCGTCCTCGACACGTTCCGAACGTTATTTTTTCTCGACCGGCGCTGACGCCTATTGGGGGAAGTGGGTGGCCCTTCCCTTTTGACGCCAGATCCTTACTAAACATGGCTGCTCGCTGGCAGCGCTCCACTGATGGTAGTGGGAGCGGGATGGCTGCGTCGTTTCTCTCTTCTCCGCCGGTGTCATTTTCTTCCTATAGAGGAGATCCTCCACGTTAATGGATTTGGCCTCTGCCGGCTTCGCTCCTTTGATGGTCGTGGGAGCGGAAGGGCCAGCAGAGCAGTAGCCACCTATCAGCACGAAGGCGAGAGAGACGGCGGCGCACCTTCTCTCTCTTCTTCACTATCATTTCCACATCAGTTGCGCTGGATGAAGTTCCAGCCCAGGTCGGCGAAGTCGTATTTCCCCCTTTGAACTTGGCCGACTTTTACGGAGAAGAAGTTGGAGAAGAAGAGAACTTCTTCTCCGATGACGCTGGTTGAGATGGTATAATACCAGTGGCCGAAGGAGGTTGTGAGGCCTTCTTCGGGCAAATAGGGCCCGCTTGTGCAGCGAAGGAAGATTTTTAAACTGATGTGAAAGTGGATTGGTTGGTTGGTTCTTAAGTTTAGGGGCTGCGACAACGCGGTCATGTAGCCCCGTGTACCTTGGGTGTGTGTAGAATCTGTCTGATAACCGGTGTTAATTGTGATGACTGTATTAGTAAGGACTGCAGACTTTTGATTTTTTCAAATAGTTCCTACTTTTGCTGCCAAACGCCACCGTCAACGACTACTAGTTCAGAACTTATCTACCAGACGCCACCGCAGTCTGCTCTTGGCAATGAACGTAGGAACCTAAGAGCGTTGTTTACATTCTTAACCTGTACAATTTAGCTTTACACAGGTATAATTAGTGGAAGGATCTTTAACATGCCATAAATCTATGACATGGGACCGCCGGCTTTACTTCCCCTCCGAAGGAAGGCATACTGAGGGATTTTTAACGCACTTAAAAGATCCGACGACTTCGGCCGGATTTGAAAGTGACGTTACTGCACTAGGAATAGTATCGGCAAGGGGGTTTGAGGACGCCGCTGCAGTCGTAAACGATACCCGAAATTCAGGGTCATTCATATCACGGTAGCGTCGTGGTATGAAAGTCTATCAAGAGTCCTGATCTCCTGGATTATGGTTCCTTGGCGAGTCCAGGACATTGTTTGGACCGTGGAGAGTGACTTCCTAGGCAGTTGGGAATCGGGGGGAGGCGTACACCTCCCCTCTCACCCTCATGTGTACCCTTGCCACACTCTCTACACACGGCCTTGGCAGTGAACCTGGCGAAAGATGCCCTAATCTCTGGCACTTATAGCAGCGCATAGGTGGAGGCAGAGACATTCACCTGTTTTGGTACATCACCCTCAAAATGGAGAATGAAAGCGCTGGTGTCAACGCTATCCTACCCAGAAGTTGTCTGATAACCTGTGTCACTGTGATGTCTGTGGGCTTACTAGTTTGTGTACTTTTATACCAAGAAGGATTTGGGTAGGAAGCTGTTGTTGATGTTGTTTCATTTGAGATGCATGGACTTCATGGTCATTTAGCCTTCATGGTCATTTAGCCTTGTGTACTTGGGTGAAGGTTGAATTTTGTCTAACAACCTGTGTTATTGTGATGGCTGTATTAGTGTGTGTGTATATATCATTCAGGGGAGGATTCAATCATCAACGAATAATATCTGTATAGGACGTTCTATTTCAACAAGGTACTAGAACCAACATTTAATTAAACTCCTTGCTTTTAGTAGAAAGTATGTTTGCCACGGTGGGTGAGTGGTTGTCGTGTCGGATTACTAACCCCCAAGCATGCAGGTTCGCTCCTGGCCGTTGTAAGTGGTTTTTTTTTTTTTTTTTTTTTTTTTTTTTTTTTCAAATATCACAACGCGCATGTCATACGATTTGGCATGTTAAAGAACCCATTTGAATTTAGTAGGCCGTGTTCATAATGGCATAATTAATCTCGGAAATTTCCCCCAACATAAATTCCCTCATTTCTCTACTAGAAAGCGCTATAGTGCCAAGGGGCTTAGATATCTAACCTCTTTGACTTTCATAGTGCTTCAAGGAACAACAAAATTCGACATGCAAGCTGCCCTCTGGGCGCAAATAGCAACGCTTGCACCCGGCACCCGAGGCCATACGATGTTATTTTACAGTAGACAGTATGCTATACGTTATTTACTGAACATCTTGTTTAAAATGAAAATAGGCTAAAATAAGCAAAAACAAAAAAATCAGAATTCAGTTAGTTATTGTTGCTTTATGGGGCGGAACTACGAGGTCATCTAGATTCAAAAAAGAACAAAGTTGGTTGGTTTCTCAGTTTAGGGTCTGCGACAACGCGGATATTAACCCCGTGTACTTTGGTATGTGTAACCGGTGTTAATTGTGATGGCTGTAGTAGTGTGTTATCTGTAATTCAGGTAAGGACTGCAGTCAATCAATTTCAAGTAGTCCCTACTTTTGCTAACAGCCTCCGTGGCTTAGGCGGCAGCACGCTGGCCTCTCACTGCTGGGTCCGTGGTTCAAATCCCGGTCACTCCATGTGAGATCTGTACTGGACAAAACGGAGGCAGACAGGTTTTTCTCCGGGTACTCCGGTTTTCCCTGTCAAAATTGCATTCCTGCAACACTCTCCATATCATTTCATTTCATCTGTCATTCATTTAATCATTGCCCCAGAGGAGTGCGTCGGGCCTCGGCAGCCGGCACAGTTCATATCCTCGCCGCTAGATGGGGGCTTCATTCATTCCATTCCTGACCCGGTCGGAGACTGGAAACAGGCTGTGGATTTCCCCCCGCCATACTTTTGCTACCAAATGCTACCGTCAACGACACCTAGCTGTGAACTACTAGATACCACCGCGCCTGGCGGAGAACGTTGGAACTTAGAAAGCGTTAATAAATTCTAACCTACAAATTTAGCTTTACAATTGTTGTTAGTGGAAGGTTCTTTTTATGCCATACATCTATGACATGTGCCTGCCGGCTTGACTTCCCCTCTGAAGGAAGGCATACTGAGGGATTTTATCGCTCTTAAAAAATCCGACGAATTCGGCCGGGTTTGAACCCGCAATCTTGGCCTTAGAAACTCAGCGTGCTACCAACTACGCCAACGAAGCAACCTAAAGAACAAAGTCTTTGAGTCAATGATCACTTGTGAATTTAGATTACTGGCCCTAACCCACTCTCACATATAAAGCGGATGACGAGTTCAGCAACCACCACGTCAGTTAGTTATTGTTGTTTTAAAGGGCGGAACTACGAGGTCATCTGGCACCACGTCTTCGGTTAATACCTAGGTACTGTATAAGTATGAGTGTCATCTGCAAACCAATGTTTCTTCGTAAGTCAGCAAGATCCTCCCACTCGTTTAATGACCAAATTCTTAGCCTACACAAAATGACGGACTCCCTTTGTGCCTGGAATGAGCTCCGTCATACGCGAGTAGTTCCCTTAATCGCACTCAGTTTACTGGTCATTGGGTCAGCTAGCCACTGACTCACCCTAAAGGGAGCGAATATCTCAAGCGGTTACCTCCATTATTCGATGTGGTAGTGATACCGCCTGTTTTGCAGCCTGATCCGCAAACTCATTCCCGCAATTCGCATGTGGCTTGGAAGCCACAGAAAGATGATTCGAGTGTCAGTGCAGCACAACCCACCTAGTAGGTCGTGGATTCGCTGCGGGAAACATGTAGAAATTGACGGCAACGAATACAAAGAGTCGGTACACACGAGAAAGTGGATTCGTGCATCCCGCAGTGCAAACTGCAGAGCTTCATAGATGGCAACGAGCTCCGCAGTAAACACTGTACATGCTTCAGGCAAGGAGATAGATAATTTCTCCTCCCCATTCTCTTCACATGAGCCCACCATCTGAGTCGGCTCATAATTCTTATTATTATTTTTGTTATTATTGTGAGACGTTTAAGTTAAGGGGAGACAGGATAAAATGTGTATTACCTTTATCGAGTTGTAGGCATTACCAAGTAGGACTTGATGAACATATTTGATACTGCAGGGCATGATAGGAAATATTGCGTGAGGTGAGATGTTCCTCACGGAATGACAGATAGCGTATGGACAAGTTTAATATTGTGATTAAGAAGACATTTGTGCAGAGAAGACAATATAGTGAGGTTGTATTTGCGTAAATACTGTAGTTTGAAGGATCAGCTGATCGACACAGATGATCGATGACAAGCCATATCGCATAAAATAGTAATATTCAAACCGTTTAGAGAGCTTGCCACGGTGGGTGAGTGGATAGCGTGTCGGTCTACTAAACCCCAAGATTGCAGGTTCGCTCCTGGCCATGGTAAGTGATTTTTGAAAGGCGGCAAAAATACGATACGCATGTCATACGATGTTGGCATGTCAAAGAAACCATTTGAATTCAGTAGGCCGAGTTCATAATGGTAAAATTAATCCCGGGAGTTTCCGCCAACACGAAGTTCCTCATTTCTCTACTAGAAAGCGTTATAGTGTTCAAGCAGATTAGATATCGAACATCTAACCTCCTTGACTTTCATAGTCAAGGAACAACGAAATTTGACATGCAAGCTACCCTCTGGGTGTCATATAGCAAAGCTTGCGCCAGGCACCCGAGGCCATACGATATTATTATTATTATTATTATTATTATTATTATTATTATTATTATTATACCGTTTAGAGAATGATTTAAGGAATTATGAAATTTAATCGGTTATTGTTAGAAGGCACTAAGTCAATTTTGTAAGAACTGAGATAATTGACAAAAACTTTTTCTCTCACTTAATTGTAAAGCATAGTTGCTGTCACGTGTATCATTGCCCGCAATAATACTGTTCTAGGTAGGTCTATTTGAATGGATTTATCCAGTGGTTTAGTTGGATCGGAACGGGCCGGAACGCCGTTCCGAAAAATATCTTCCCGCTTTAGAATGACGTAACAATTTTACATTCAGTAAGAAAATCGTTTTATATAGCGCTGAAACGTCACGGGTGTACTCTAGCGGACTAATATCGAACCTTACGGTTTTATGTTCATAAAATACGGTCGCTTTTACACTCCTGGGTGTCTTTCTGGTTCTCTAAGGTTGGCTACACTGCTATTGGATACGGAGAGCGGGAAGTGAGCACAACAACTTTCTTCCGCTCGTTATGTTTGTGTGAATCCAAGTTTTATTTTATGTTTTGCTCGATGTGTTGCTGTGAAGCAGATATTACGGGATCTCTCTGCAGTTAATGAACATCAGTAGCCCCGTAGTACCTTTCAAGTTTTCCAGTGACTGTGAAAGTGAGTTGTGAGTCACAACTTGTGACAATGAGTTTACTTAAGTGGCTGGGTTAAAAAAAAACGTGCTGGGGATGAAGATGAAGAATCAAAGAATACTAAAAAGGTGTGTGATGGCTCAAGTAAAAAAGAAACTGAATTGAGTTCCGAAAACATTAGTTTCATTAAAGACGTGAGTATTGAGATAGACCCTGGGTTAAATGTTGCTGAAACGTGTGATGCAGATTCAAGGGAGAATCTAGGTTATGGTTCTACACCTTCTACCATCGTCGGTGAAATTCAAGGACCCACCTACCGAAAACAAGATTTTCCAGACTGTTGGAACGAGTCTCAGTACCGTTATTTTTTTTTTTGTCAGAGAACGAGTGGTTATTTGCAGGAAATAAAAATTTAGGCTGCAATATATGTAAAGAGGAAAGTAAATTAGGATTAGGAGTTTCTAAAGGGGCAGGACTTAAGCTAATGAAAGTATGGGTAGAATGCAAGGTTCATCCCAACGGAAATAATATTAATCAACATCAAACAAGCCTTAGGAAAAAAATATTTGATCACAAAAATTCAGAATCTCTCAAAAAAGCTATGTTACAAAAATCAGAATCCAATAAAAAGATATTTTAAAGTTGCTTGGACACTATGAATGTCAAACACCTAGAAACCACCGTTCAAGTATTTCGAACAGCATACTCAATTGCGAAAAGAAATAGACCCTTCGTGGACCTACAGGCTTATGTTGAACTTCAACAATTAAATGGTTTAGATGTGGGACGAGTTCTTCATACAAATTTTAGTTGTTCTAATATTATTGAACACATTTCACAGGAAATGAGAAATAAAATAGCAAAATCTATAACAGAAAATCAGTATTATGATTGACGAATCAACAATAGTTAGTGTAAAATCTGTGTTAGTATTATGTTTGAGATGTGCTCTTTCAGATAACTCTGAAGTTGTTTCCTTTTTCTGGGACTTGATAGAACTTGAATCAACTACAGCAGATGTTATTACTCGAGAGATATTGAAGAATCTTTCTTCATATGGGATGAATGAAAACTTTCTGGCAGAACATTTAGTTGGTCTAGCATGTGATGGGGCCTCTGTAATGTTAGGTAGAAAAAATGGAGTTGGAGCACAGTTTTTAAAGTTATTTCCAGATATAGTAATCTGGCACTGTTTAAACCATCGCTTGGAATTGGCCGTTTCTGATACAAGGAATGAAGTTACAGGTGTTAACCATTTCCATTCTTTCTTTGACAAACTGTATTCTTTATGCAGCATGTCTCCCAAAAATCAAAGGGAACTCTACATTTGTGCTGCTTCACTGGAACAAAGAGTTAAGAAGATTGGGAAAATATTTACAATAAGATGGGTAGTTTCAAGCCAGAGAACTGTAAAAGCTGTCGGGGAAAACTACAGTGCTCTAGTAAAACAATTTAGTGAGGCCAAAAATGACCACCAGAGAGACTCCAAAGAAAGGGCAAATTTCCAAGGTCTAGAAAATATGTTAACTTGTGTAGAATTTCTAGAAAGTATTGCAATTATGTATGATGCTCTTGTTGAGTTAGCTGATTTGTCATTAGAGTTGCAGAAAAGAGAGACAAGTCTGACTGAGGCTCAAAATGCAATCAAGCGCACTATAAAAGTGTTTGAATCTATGTGTAACTCAGCTTCTGGAGAATACTACAGAACAGTTCTTAAAGCAGCAGAAAACAATAAATTTAGAAACATAGGATTACATGATTCTAAAAAAGTTGTAAAAATTGACAGAAAGCGGTTTTTTAGAAGTCTTGTGAACAATTTAAATAACAGGCTTATGGAAAATGTGTCCACATCATCTCATCTTGTTTCCAGCTCTAGTCAGCAGAGACATGAGAGAATGACAAAAGTTATCAGTGGTTCAAAGGTACTATACAAAAATAATTGGCCTTCCACTTCTACTTTGGATATCTGCTATGGTGATGAGAGTGTCGGCAACCTTTGTGACTTTTTCCACATGTCAGACAAGAGGAGGTATATTAATGCTTTTAGAAAGTATGTCTAGACCAAGAAAATTCCAGTGGAGCTGATGCCTTTAATCAAGACTGTACAGACCATTCCCATCTCTTCAGCAGAAGCTGAAAGAGCTTTCAGTACCATGAATGAGATCCACACCGAAAAGAGAAATAGGCTGCTGGTTGAAAGATCAAGCGGACTTATTTTCATAAGCAGCGTAGGACCTCCTGTGCACTTATTTAACCCACAACCATATGTCAAGTCATGGCTACGAAAGGGGAGACGTTCAGCTGATGAAACAACTTGTCGGAAACACGAGGCCGCTGATTTTGACACCCAATACGAGTCCATTTGGAAATTGCTGAATTAATAAGGTGAGTTCCTGTAAATATTTTTTTCCAACTAAATCACTGGATTTATCCTTTTAAAAAGGGAAAAAATAGAAAAAGAAATGTATGACTTAGTTCCCTTTAACAACGAATCAGATCTTTAAAAAGTAGTTAGTTCACTTTTATGAAAAAATATACAGATTTATAGACACCCGTATAGCATATTACTATATGTTCAATGCTAGCAAAACAGTAGTGGGGAAATAGCAGCAAAAAAGTCTGGAACTAAGTCAATGACTTGGTTCTATTTAACACTGAACGTTAAATTCAGCTAGTAGTGATACAGCATAGTGAACGGGCAGACTTAGTTCCTTATGCGTTGACATTCATACTATACGTATCCATGGACATCTCAATTTCGACAAGAATTGACTTAGTGCCTTCTAACAATGACCGATTCAATTATTACGTGGCGTGCACAGGGTCGAATTAGGATTAAATAGGAATTTTAGCAAGAGTTTTCTTTTGTCATTGCTGTTTTTATTCAATCAATAAATGGCATCGAATAATAATAATATCGTATGACCTCGGGTCGGGTTCAAGCTTCTTTTGACGCCCAGAGGGCAGCTTGCTTGTCAACTTTTGACGTTC
This sequence comes from Meconema thalassinum, assembly GCA_946902985.2. Taxonomy (NCBI): domain Eukaryota; kingdom Metazoa; phylum Arthropoda; class Insecta; order Orthoptera; family Tettigoniidae; genus Meconema; species Meconema thalassinum. The sequence continues at coordinate 113,929,330 of OX336393.1, forward strand.
CTTGGAGCGCTATGAAAGTCAAGGAGGTTAGATATCTAAGCTCCTTGACACTATAGCGCTTTCTAATAGAGAAAGGTTTTCGAAGTGAAATGCCATGTCCTGTGGTTCGGATTCCACGTAAAAAGGAGGTCCCGTGGCTCATGATCTCAAGATTAACGGTCACGTTAAACTACAAGCTTCCTTTTTTAATAGAGAAAGGAGAAACTTTGTGATTGGCGAAAAATTCCGAGATTAATTTTGCCATTATGAACACGGCCTACTGAATTCAAATGGGTTCTTTAACGTGCCAACAACATATGACACGCGTGCCGTGGTATTTGTCGCCTTTCGAAATTCACTTACCACGGCCAGGAGTGAACCTGCAAGCTTGGGTTTGGTAGTCCAACAGGATAACCCTTCACCCACCGTGGCATCGAGTGTTGGTTTTATAGAAACGTTGATACTTGTGATTTTTCTTGATAGTAGTTTGATCCTACGTTTTATTTTGGTTGAGTTGGAAGTTCATGCATTGTTGGAATTAGTTTTAAGAAAGTCCTTCTACCAACAATCCCGTATACCCCCGAGATTAAAGGAATCTAATTCATATAAAATATTCCAATATAAATTCTGATGCATAAACATTTTAAATATATTATCTGCTCTGTTGCTTACGACACACGGCGTCAATAGCCGGACCTTCGCACATCGCGTCGCCGTTCCACCACTGGACAGGTACAGGAATTTTATGTAAGCAAGGTATAAGTCCCTCACATAATTTTGTAGAGAATAACAATGCATGTTGTGCGCAATTCGCACGATAATTTTAGGATATTATGATTTATATGGCCATTGGCTGCATATATTATTTAACCAGGTGTCTGTGAAATGTAGGCCTATTTTGCATCATTTCAGTTCGATCGCCGTGCTCATTAAGTCTCTCACCATAAAAGCACGGGGAAGTTTGGATTCTGGCACTGGCAGTGGCCATCCTGAGTGTGTTTTAAATTATCTCATATTTTTTCCACTCTTCCTCCAGGCAAATCTCGGGATTGTGCCTTTTTTGGGGCACCTACCCCCAATCCAGTAATTTTAGGAAAAGCCCCCACATCGACCGAAATCTTCACCAAGAACAGGAATATACTGTAAATATCACGCTGGAAGGTTTCAGCAATGAAAATGGTCTACAAAGGGAAAGGAGATGCCGAAAACCCAAATTCATATCGGGGCATTGCATTTGAAAGTAACGTGTTCAAGATATTTTCCTCGATACTGAATAAGAGACTTTAAGAGAACAAACAGAACAACACATCCCAAATGAACAGTTCGGCTTCCAATTCCTTTTTGGGCGATAAACATAATAAATTTGATTAACGACCTTTAAGGTACATATTATTTAGTGTAGCTGATCCTACACCCATAATTCGTATAATGGCGGACACAACTGTCTTTACTACATAAGTCGTGATCTGAAATGTGGATTGGGGAGTGGGGGGAGAGGAGAAAGCATCTATTACCACATCATTTCCTCAACTATTATTCATCATTACAAAAGGTATGTCGGCAAATTTCAGTAGTTTGTAGAGGGTTCACCACTCCTTTAATGTTACCCCCCCAATCCTAGTGCCTAAACATTGCAGCTACACATGCTACAACAGTCATCTCTGAAATCAGTCAACTGCAACACACACCCAAGTCCATATGGCTGAATGCGTAAACATTGACCATTATGACAATGGTAATACATATGGCTGATGAAATTATTGAAATTATTAACAACAAGTAATGTTACGTTCAGTCATAGTACGATATAATACATGTTCTTACCAGTTCAACAACTTTAAAGATGTTGGTAATTTCCTGCCAAAAGTCACCACAGCTTAATACCATTTTCTTAGAGTATGCACAACGTTAATCGTGTGATGAACACGTTTGGATCTGTTTCAAAATAGTATAGGCACAGTATAGTAACCATACAGTAAGGACACATCAGGCCTTTACCATGTAAATTTTTCGTCATGGTTTTGAATCGGCCGGTTCCGGATGCACCGCACGCACGCACGCATGGCGGCGACGGTTCACCATGTATCCGCGAGAGAGCAGTCTACCCGTATTCATTGAGTGCGGCCTGTCGATTTTGTCTGAAGAAAACATTGTTTGTAATTATTAAAATCAACTCAGAAATATAATTTTGCATTTTAACCAATGGCAGAAATGTGGGAAACCAACATCTGTGCGGTAATTTATTGCGCAGTTCTTGTCACACTGGACATAACAGCATTCCGGTTTCTCGTGCATTGGAGCGGTAAATACAAATATCACACGTTTCATCGAATAATTCTGGTTTTAATATCCATGAGATGTCAGTCCCTCAAACACCTATCCATTAATTCACAAATTCCTCATTCCTAATCCAGATATAATGACTGGATAAAGGCCTGTAATCAGGAGGATTTACTGGCAAACGTGGCAAATCTACACGCCAATATATAGGGTATGTAGCCTTTATTTCTCAAAGGAAGTGTTTTAAACCACAAGGAGGGCAGTGCTAGGCTGAGATTAGGTAATATTGCCCAACAAACATTAAATCTCCACCCTAGAGAAGCTATTGTCTCCTTTAATGTGTCCGTTTTCTAACCCCACTTAGCCTAGGAGGTAAATGGTTTCCTGACTGAAGTTAGTTGATGTGTTTTATTAACTGTAATTTGTTAAGCTGCAGCCCTTTACAGTGAATTAAGAGCTTTAATTACAAGCTACAATGCAAATCGGATTTAACATTTGCTCCCTCACCTATGGGACTTTGTGCTATTCCTGAAGAGTTCTGGAGAAGTTTGGATTGTCGTGTACCCAAAGCTACAATCCCATGAAATGACAAGGTACTCCAGTCCATCAAAATTGTAAATAGTGTTGCTTTCAGAGACAAACTATTGAGGTTAGCAACCCCTCACTACGCTCTGCATGGCATTAAGGCTGTGTGACTTAAAAACCAGGGCTGTTAACCTTGATGTTCCTAACTCATAGACATATCACAATGCCCTTAATTTTATTTAATTCTGTGAGACCACTAAAAGTTTGCCCACCCATGTAAATGATAAGCCCACCCAATTTCTTCTCAAGTGATACCTCCCTCTCATTCCACACACGCCCAAATACACGGGGATATATGACCACGATGTCTCAGCCCTTAAAATAAGCAACAACGACTGTATCTTCGATACACACTGATCAAATTCCTGGATACTTCTATACTTTCAGCAATGATCCTAGGGATGATTTTTCTTCACTATGTCACATGCAGAACATGGTACCACTAAAGCAATACTGTATAGGTCCATGTTATTTGAAAATGAATACCGGTACATAATAATCATACAAGAGTGGAGCCTTGCATAAGTGAGGAGATGTAACACCAAACTCTGGGTGTCAACAAGCCTTGCACTTATATCACTCGGGAATTGAGAAATTGGGTGGGCTTATTGTGTGATAATCTTTGTTACTGTGGTGGCTGTACTAGTGTGTGTATTTGTAAATAGGGGATAGGATTGGGAAGGAGGTGGCTGTGCCCTTAAGTTAACAACCATCCCTGCATTTGCCTTGAGTAGGGAAACCACTTCCAGGATGGCCGAGGTGGGAATCGAACCCTCCTCTTCTCAGTTTTGCCTCACGAGGCTGACTGTAACCCATTCCAGCCCTAAGGCCAGAATCAAAATTTCTTGGCAAAGCCGGGAGTCAAACCCAGACCTACGGGGGTGACAGCCAAGAAAGCTATCTGCTGCACCACGAGGTGGTCTCGCGAAAATGTAATGTCTTGGTCATAAATATATTCTATATAAATCTACATGAAAATAGCCTACTCCCTATCCAAACATTTTCATAAATTTAAGTTTCATATACCATTTTAAAGCTCAATGGTTTTAAAATTTACAGTTATCTTAAGTCATAGCAACAGATTTCAATGTTTACATTAAGCCACATTGTTCAAACCTGTTCAGGGATGTCGGAAATTCCTCAGATAATGGCAAGCTGCAACTCACATCCTATTCTATTGTTGGGCAAGGACTTGATTCTCATCATTGCAGAAATAATCTGTTTAATACTAGCTGTAAACATGGCCAAGGTTTCATGTGATACAAGCTAAAGGTGTAGAATTTGGTATAAATGTTTATCTCAAGTATCCAGTACCAGTACCTCTATGTCAATGTTGCATAGGCATTGTGCTTGCTACACTTGTCATAGTATGTGGTACGGTATAAATTTCAGAATGTGCATCAATTTTAATTTCTACCGTTTGATTATTCATATTTTTGTGGGGGTCAGGAATCGTATGGTTTGTGAAGTGATGCTTAGGAAAAGTTGTCTCCTTTCTTTTTAAGGATGTGTGAAGGACAGAGTGGTGTGTCTTTATAATGACATACTAAAATTGTAATGGCTGATGAAGGATGTAATTAATATCCAGAACATGTCCTACTATTTGCACATTATTTATTCATTTAAGGGTTGATTAGGCAGAAAGATTTACAGAAGATTACAATTCAAGAAATATTATACTCATCAGAGTTAATTAGAGATGAATGAAACTGGGCAAGGTACTGGAAAAGCCTGTGACCTATTAAAAGGAAAGGTCCCGGCAGATTTCCCCTATATTGTTCAACCAGCCACATCTGGTTACGACCACTATATTCTTCCTGAAGTAACTCCACAGAGAGAATGAAAAGTGTCAAGAACAAACTTCTGCTTGCAATCGCACATTTTTCTGCATTACAGTATTACTTACTTGTTTACATGGTTTATGTAGAATCAACTCGTACAAATATTACAGTGAATTCTATGTCTGTGCCCCATCATATCCATAGTACCGTACCTAGAAGAATTTGCAGTAATTTATTTTCTGGCCATGAAAGCCTAAACATTCCAACTCAAACAGGCATATTTTTCTGCAAATGTTTGAGTATTCTGATATATTTTCATGGAAACATTTGACTTTTTTTTTTAAGAAACATTATTTTTTCCTGTTTTCAATTTTCAGAGGTGAAGCTCACCAATTTTGTGACTACATCCTGAAGTTGGTTGGCCTAGAAGCCTAGAGTATATAAAATATGGTAGCGAGTGTTTAATCGTAAAGAGGTTTTCTCAATAGTGATTTTTAATGCCCTGGCATTGTCATTGAGGAGCAAATTTAACTTCCTAAATACTGTAACATTTAAGTTGGTCTAACACGAAAGAAATTTAATAATACTATACCTGTAAGGTTTTAGCTACCTACTAAGAAAATTAATGTGCAATTTTTGAATGGAGCTACCTAGGCAAATCTTTACACCAAAAACCAACATATTGTTTATCGCTACCTTTTAGTGGAGAAACTAGAATTCATGTCAGATAACCTGCAGCTTCTGTGACTGATAACTATAGTTTTGTCTTGTTGTCAACAAATGTGATAGACAGGTCTGAAGCAGTTCATTATTTCAAAAACTGACTCTCTCTATCAGAAATCAAATCAGTGATTTGAGATCATGGCGATATCAGGAATGTTTGTTTATTGCATTACAACAAAGGATTTGGAAGTAATCTCATAAAGCAATAACTTCTAAATCAAAATAACTTACAATTTTATTGTTGGACAGCCAAAGGACTTAACATAATCCTCCATGGTTTTAGACAGGTGCAACGATCCATTAGTTCTGGGTTATCCCATCCCGTTAGAAAATGGAAGGATTGGGGTTTGAGGCCTAAGGATGTTGTACAACATCAACTGCAAATCACATCACCACACTGAAGACCTGGTTTGTGAAATAAGTTGGTTCATGTCCCTTCACCTGTCATTTCAAGTTAGCTTCCTTGTTTCTCATCTCAAAATGCTGAGATGGTGGCTTTCCCATAGACCACAGTCACTTCCCCATTCCTTTCTTAGCCTCTTCTACTTTCCATCTACGTTGAGGCTGCATGGATGATCCTTTTCTCTAGAATGAAAGGGCTCCATGACACTGTCAATTATGACGATAAAGACTTTGGGAGTGAAGTACGGGGATAAAAGAAATATTCATATCCAAGAAATAAAAATAGCCAAACATATAAGCCCATTGTTTCCACAGCTACTGCCATGGTCTAGAAGTAAGCATAGCTGCCTTCTAACTGGTTGGCCCAGTTTTGAATCCTGGTTTTGCCAAGGAGAATTTAAATTTTGGCCTGTAGTCATGTGTACTTGGATGTGTGTATCATTTGTCTCATAAACTGCCTTATTGTGATGGCTGTATTAGTGTGTGCATTTATAATTTTAGGTGAGGATAGGGAAGGAGACGACTATGGCCTTACGTTAGGGGTAGCTTACCGTCTCGGCATTTACCTGCAGTAGAAGTGGAAAACCAAGGAAAACCACTTACAAGATGGCCGAGATGGGAATCAAATCACCTCTTCTCAGTTTTGCCTCACAAAGCTGAGTGTATCCCGTTCCAGCCCTCAGACCAGAATGCTAGTTGCTACACCACGAGGTGATCTAAGTGAAAAGGGATGGATTCTAATCCACCTCTTGGTCCTAATAGAAGTGAATTTCTATGGTTTCTAATTCCCCTTCCCCCCTCCCAGAATGCTCCATGCACCAAACATTCCATCTTCAAATTATTTTGCATGCCCAATTAAATGGAGTAATATAGCTCGGGTGGTGTTGGGGTAGCGCGCCTGCCTCGCATCAGGAGACCTCGGGTTCGATTCCAGGCTCCGTCAGGGATTTCAGAAACCGGCGTGAGGGCTGGAACTGGGTGTACACAGCCTCGCAAGGACAATTGAATAGCTGTCTGACAATGAGGCAGCGCCACGCTCATGGAGACCAAGATTAACGGCCGAGGGGACCCGAGGCGCTCACCACGCGTCACCACATAATCTGCAGGCCAAATGGCTGGGTGGCGATCGCTTACTAGGCCTAGGCCCTTCATGGACTGTAGTGCCACGGGGTTTGTTTGTTTGTTTCGTTTTAATGGTAGTTCGGAGACTACGGTTTCAATAGTCTTCTTAGAATGTACAGTATATGGGTGTTAACTTTAAAAATACCCGCACGAGTCTCTCTGGAGGACTCACACATTATTACTATTACGTAAACATATCTTGCATAAGAATCATGGCCCTACTAATAATATAGTTCATCGTATCTTGGTGAGAAAAATACCTTACCTGTATGTGCATTTGCTCAAAGAACTTTTTCTTTTCTGAATTTTTATTCCATACATATTATTATTATTATTTTTAAAATTAATATTAGGCATCCACCTATAAATTTTAACTCAACTAAAATTTGTATTATTTTGTGTTAAGAGGGACAGATGACCTTGCTGTTCCGCCCCATAAATAACAATAAATATCCATACTATGTGTGATGTTAATGAGCAATTCTGAGAATATTTACAGCAGATCTAGATTGCAGTCATGGACCACCTTGTGGCGTAATGACTACCATTCTTGGCTGTTGCCCCAGAGGTCTGGGTTTGATTCCCGGCTCTGCCAAGGAATGTAATTCTGGTCTAAGGGCTGCAACAGGGCACACTCAGTCTCGTGAGGCACAACTGAGAAGAGGAGGGTTTGATTCCCACCTCAGCCATCTTGGAAGTGGTCTTCCGAGATTTCCCACTTCTTCTGCAGGCAAATGCTGTAATGGTTCCTAAGTTAAAGCCAATGCCGCCTCCTTACCAATCCTCACCGGAATTGCAAATACACATACTCAGACAGGCATCACAATAACACAGGTTATCAATCAAAATTCCACACTCGTCCAAGTACACGGGGCTAAATGACCACGATGTCCAGGCCCCTGAAATGAAACAACAGATTGCAGTCGATGTACAGAAGTTGTCTAACATGGTGGCCAGATCGCTCCTTAGTGCCTCTTGGTCTATTGGAATGGCTGTAACATCCGGCGCATTATACCATAGTCGAACTGTTCCTCTATTGGAGCACGAAGATTGGGATTCTCTGCCGTCACTGTCTCATGAAGCCATAGCCAGGTGGCTATGCTAATGCTTGTTGTTTCATGTAGGAGGTTGTACATCATGGTCGTCAGCCCTGTGTACTTGGGCGTGAGAAGAAACCCATACAACAGGAGCAATCGAGTGTGGCAACGGGTGGGTGAGAGATTTCACAAGCTCTTCATCCAGGAACGCCTCCAACAGCAAGGAAATTGTCATGTTTTGTGGTGGGATCATGTTTGGTCGACGTACGCCTCTAATTCCTATCCACGGTAACATGACCGGTCTGGTATACAGAGACAACATCCTCAAACCTGTCGTTACAGGATTCGCTGCCACAATGGGTGAGGGCTTTACACTAGTGGACGATAATGCTCATCGAGCTAGGGTGGTCATCAGTTCCTTGGGATAATCTGCCCCAAACCCGGTTGGTTTGTAGTTCGGTATGCCTCTTAGTCGGCAAGCATGCCTTAGGGCTCGTGGTGGCCATACATGGTATTGATATGCCCCAACTAGAAAAAGATTGCCACTTTTGTTAAGCTTTTAGTGTTTGTCTCTTTTGCACAACATATTGTGTGTTGTTTTTCTTTGTATGCCATTACATACTACCTTACCAGGGAATTGTTACTGCTAGACGTGGAGCACGGCTGTTGTGTATACATTACGTCAGCTCGCCTCGCTATGGCTGCCGCGAGCGGTTGCTGGCCAAGAGGGGGGACGCATGCACAGTCGTACAATGAGAACACACCGCACAGCGCACGACCCAGCACGAATCATGCACACAAATGACATGCGATGAGGTTTCTCTGGCGACAACTGCACGTCTATCGCAGGAGTGTGGCTGGGCGGAGTGCATTAGTTCCGATTTCCGCCACCGGTAACAATTCGCTGGTAGGATAGTACACATAGCAAAACACTAAATCCCAATATGCAAAACCTTTTTTGGAGTACTGTTCAAGTTACAAACACTGCTAGTCACCATAACACTCTAGGGGCAGATGACCTCGAAGTTCCGCCCCTTAAAACAACAATTACATTACATTCACCACAACACTGATTATCAAATACCATGCACACACAAGTACACGGGTCATAGACCAAAGAGGTCCTAATTGGAACTATAATAATATATACAGTACCGGTATGTCAAAAAATATGGTTATATAAATGACTCCAGATTATAGCTTACCAAGAGACATACATAGGCCTACTTTGAACCGGCCTTGGTGGCCGAGAGCGCTAATGTGCTATCTCGTGCCTCGCTGGCATCGGGAGAGCGTGAGTTCGAATCCCACCTCTACCGTCCTGAAAATGGTTTTCGTGGTTTACCATTTTCACTACCAGGCAAATGCCGGGACGGTTCCTTTCAATAAATCCACGGCCAATTTCCCTCCAATATCCCTTCCCTGACCCGTCCTGAAAAGAAAAGTACATGGCCATTGGCTGCATTAATAAAATTATACATACTTTGAAACTTTAGTTTTTAAAATAAGACTGCTGTTACGACTTGAAACTGAATCCCAGCACTCTGCGCAGAGTGTGAACTGATAACACCACGATAGCCCTTTGTTAACTCTTGGGCCTAGTAACTGAAACTATGGCATGTAGTTAGGCCTCCTAATGACCAGTATTAATTCTGCTATGATGTACATGTCGCTTACAGGTACCAACTGGAAAGACCTGCCCCAGGCCTCTCCAAAAGCAACACATCATTATGAGCCTAACATTTCTCTCATCCAGGTGTAAAAACCATCCATCGCATGGAAAACTCATCCTACATTATCTCCATTTCTGCAGAATGGGGAGAATAAGGAGTTGACATACCACTGACAAGTAAAAAGTGCGGTGCGGATAGATGGCAACTTATTAGTCGTGACGAGGTTAAAGTTAGGTCTGATTGGTGTTAAGCTATGGTTAGAGCAAGTTTAGGACTGAGCGTTTTACTTGATTGATTGGCGACACCATTGCACATAGTGTTATTTACCAGTTATATTACTTTATTACATTCACTAGCGACAGAAAGCAAAGCAAACTTGTAGCTTCACGTGGCTCTCGTGATCATAAGCCACAGAACCTTTCTTTTTTATATTTGGAATTTGAACCACGGGATGCAACTCTGGAATTCTAACATGCATTAACCAAGAATCAAAACCCAGTCCAAAACTATAATATGACGACTTTAGGATCTCCGAATGGAGATCTGGGTGTGACCTTGGCTTCTAGGATTAAAGAAGCAGGCCTCTGTACGAAGGGTGGTTGGCCGGTTTACTTACTGTAAGCCCTGAGCTTGTATTTCAGCTTTACTTTACTTATTTTTAGGCCATCTGTAGGCTAAACAAAACAATCTACCAGTAAATGTATAGATAGATAGATAGATTTTTATTAATTCCATTTGATCAAATACATGCATTCAATACATTTTTGATATAGGACACGTCAGAATTTACATGCATAAAATAAAAGAACTAACAGGTATATATTACTAAGATTATAACTATTTATAACTTATTATAATAGCAAATCTTAATAGATACAATCTTATTGCACAACTATTTACACCTCACTCTATTATCATAATATGAAAACTTAATTCTATAAATACAATTCTATAAATAGTCTATTTGTTGAATCTGAAAGCTACTTGTTGCTCCTATAATAGGCATACAAAGACGTGGAACTAATAAAGGTAATGAAAAGAGATTCCTTAGCACATGACTTACAGTACCGGTATTGAATTCTTCTTGGAACACAAGATAATGAACGGAAGTGTGAGTAGGCTAAGAAATAAGGAGTAAGAAGTAGCCTAGGCATATCATGAAATGTGAAAATAACACTGCATAATAAGGCTGTCCCCACCCATCAACATGACTTTTTATTGACTAAATAAATTCCCGGGTATTTACGTTAGGAAGCTAAGAACATTAAAAATTAACACTTATTTACAGTTTCTGTAGAAAACTTGAATTGCATTATCTCAGACTACAAAAGTTTAAGAAACAAAATCCACATTTCCCCCACACTTTTCAATATATCGTGTGTTAATTTAATCATTAAAAACATATCATAACCTTTCATCGTCACGATGCAATCACAATGCGACACCACAGGACTGGAGGAGGAATGTGGTGTTAAACATTAAATTCCACACTTCTTAGAATTAAAACACAGTAGTATTAACACTTTCTATTTTCTTGTTATTTATTTTCCTAAAATATCTGATTATAATGAGAGCTAGTGTGTTGAAATAGAGTTAAATAAATGACATAAAATATACATTCATCAATCAGCTGTTTATCATGTGGTTGTCCATAAGTGGTGCTACCTAGCGGCTTACAGGTGTATTGGTGCTCCCCCTTATCAATTGTTTTTTTGAAAATCCGTTCTTCCGGTTTTGCCGAAGTGTCCATACTGTATGGTTACTATACTGTGGTATAGGTAGAGATCTGGATAACAACAAATAACCATGGAATAAAAACACCAGGAAGTGAAGCTCGAATAAGATCAATGGTTATCACCAGATGGCTGAAGCAAGACCAACTATAATCCTCAGACCTTAATGTAGAAAGAATATGGCGGCGATGGTTGCCCTACCAATAGCTAAGATCATGTCATCGGGCTTGTCACAGTTCGTGTAAATTAGCCTATTATTTTAATTCATCGACCGAGGCTATGATAAACAGAGCATGGATGGAACCGAACCAGGACTTGCGGCACTTCGTGACCCCTTTGGCTGTGCACGGTTTCCACCATAGAGCATGAATTTATGGTCTAAGGTTTCCACCATAGAATGTGCAAGACAAAGACATTCCATGATCCGGACCCGGCCTGTGTCTGTGACTTAGACCATAAATTCAATAGATGGCTGATGACGTCACATTGTTGAAACCAACATCTCGATCAGCTGACTGAAGGGAACTGCGGATAGTGATGATAGAATTATCCAATATGGAGCTCCTTTTGTATTCCTTGACGTTGCTTAGCATTCGCCATTAGCCAATTGTAGTCGGTCTTGAGCCATTACCCTTCAGTCAGCTGATCGAGATGTTGGTTTCACGTCACAGTACAGGCGCAGTGTGGCAATGCGCCCTCTATTGTATTTATGCTCTAAGGTCTGTGAGCTGTGTGACGGAATCTGTGAACGTTATCACGTTCTTCATTGTAGGAATAGGTGGAAACCCATCATAGATCACTGCATAGGCTGAAGTGCATTTTTCCTTGCATGTTATTTGTAATTTTGCACAACTTGTGCGCAATAAAACGTTGTTATAAAAGATATCACAAGGTTCTGAAGAAATATGTATCAATAATTTAGACTTACCTGAATTAATATTCGAGGCACGTCCAGAAAGTAAGTTCCGTTTGGTAATAAAATTAAATTGTGTACAGATACAGAAAAAGTATTTATTGCACAACATTCTACACCTCTTTAACTACTTTTCCACATAACTGTCGAACTTTTGCAGGCATTTGTCATAGCGTGGCACAAGTTGGATACCTTCTTCATAGAAGTTTGCCGCCTGTGTCTTCAACCAGTTGGAAACATCATTTTCCGAGGTGTCAAGATTTTTTTCGGCTTAACCTTTGCTGGGGAAGAAGTGTGCCTCCATTCCATTGATTGCCGCTTACTTTCAGGGGTGTCGTAAGAAACCCAAGTTTCATCTCCTGTGACTATCTGTGTCAGAAATTCTTCGCCGCCTTCATTGTAACGGGTCAAAAACTGAAGTGCACTACCCATCCGTTTTGTTTTGTGTTGCTCCTTAAGAATCCTTGGTACCCAACGTCGGCAAAATTTACGAAAGTTCAGTTTTTCGGTAACAATTTCATGAATTAGTGATCGTGAGATTTGGGGAAATTCCATAGCGAGAGCACTAATTGTAAACCTGCAATTTTCCCAAATCTTGTCATCAATTGCGTGAACCAGTTCTTCTGTAACTGCTGCAGCGGAACGTACAACTAGTTGAAGACACAGGCGGCACACGTCTATGAAGAAGGTATACAAAAACTCGCGCCACGCTACGACAAATGCCAGCAACATTTCGGCAGTTATGTGGAAAAGTAGTTTAAGGGTTGTATAATTTTGTGCAATAAATAATTTTTCCATATCTGTACACAATTTAATGTTATTACCAAACGGAACTTACTTTCTGGACGTACCTCGTATCTACAGTATACACCGCTCACCTCGAATTATAAGTTCTTCGTCTTCACCCAAGGGGGAGTTACAATAGTCTCGCTCTTTTTGTGGTTAAATAAGAAGCTTTTTGGCGAGTTATCACGATTTGTATTTAAGTTCAGTAATTATTGATACATATTATTAGCAAGTAATCTGACAGATTCCGAAGTAGGAGAGAAGAAAGTCCCCGTTACTGAAGTGCTGTCCCAGCACTTGCAGAGTATGTGTGTTCACAATCGGAATGAGAATAGTTGCCTGCAATAATAGTTAAAGAAGTTTCACCAGCCAGACGCAGACTGTGTATGTGAACGTTGCGGCAAATGTTGCGAAAGATATCATGCGATGTACTGTACATATAGACTTGAATCTCTGACGTCCTTCTGTTGTAATGAATAGTTTATTCCTATGTATGTTTCATTTTGTCTGTATCATTCCTTTGGCTATTAGCTGCAATAAATATTTTATTTTATAATAGAACCAACGCCATTGAGATACAATTAAGATCGATTAAGACCTCTCGTGGAATTGTCTAAAATCTCGGGTAAAACATAACACCGAATTAGTTGATTGAAACATGCAAAGAAGTCGTCGTGTTGAAATTTAAAACTACTCACAAAGGACACGATACTACGTTTCCATTTAACCTATTAAACATTCGCTTTTTTCGTTTGGAAAAGTTGTACGTTGAAAATAGTTGATTAGTAAAGCACCATCTCCCTCTTACGGAATTATCACCACACACACAGTCCGCAATATAAGTACATAATTGGCGAGGTACTCATAACACTTTATTATATACGTCATAATAATAAAAAAAATAACTTGGAAGCTGTAAAAATCACAAAAGTGTATAAATAATGACGGATCACAATTGAGTTCACTGTTTGGCACAGAGGAAATATCTTCCTTAACCAATAAAGCAGAAGTTCACTGTATTATTTGGCGTGTATACAAGGAAGTGTAGATCATCTGCCAGACTGGTACAGATTTACGGAGGCACATGTTGCTGAGCGTTCAATATAACGTCAACGGTTTGCTCTAGACATAGATGCTCATTGCGTTTTCCCTTTACGTACTTGAGTTCGACACTACTGAAGTATAATAAGATATTATTATATTGTCACTAACTAGCAAATCATTGCGGTGTATATTCTTAAGACACTTCTATTAATACTTTAGTCTTGGGTACTTCAACATCTGAAGTAAATAACACAATGTCATCGGTCGAGTGAACAATCGCCACACACACGAACCAGTCCATAATAAGCGTATTATCAATCATTCGCACACAATTGGAGTACATTAACGCGAACTGGACTTTACAGACATACTGAAGACACTAAAAATTACAGATGAGCGATAGTTTATCCCAACAACAGAACACCAAATATAATAGAAGTGAATGACGCATGGTAAAGCATGGAAACAAGAAACTACTGCAGCACGCCTAGTGGTGTGGCAGCCAACTAACTACCAGTAGGGAAATATTAGCTCCCAAATATGTTTTCATTTTATGTTTTTATTTTATTTAACTGGGTCACTCCAATCCGTATTTTATTTAAGGACACGTTTCCATTTTAAAGAATCGCACCAACTTGAGACTTTGGACTGGATGGTTTTATTCAGAACTGTTCACGCCAATGTCGCATGACGCATATTCTTTGGCGTGAGCAACACCCGCATTTGACAAATACGGTTTACGAATGAAAAATATAGAGCACGATTATAATCTTCAGAAATACCACAATATCGGGTTACCCAGGAACAATATTTGCTATTGCGAATAGTTTGAACGTATAAGTGACTTAAATATCTCTCAAAATCAGGATAATGAAGAGTTACCGTAAAGTGTTTCAAGCATGTGGAGCCACCATGTTATCAACAACAACACAGAGCACCAAATATATAACAAGGCCAAATCAACCTATCACGAGGCGACCTAACAGCGCCCGTAGTGGGGTGGCGCGTATGTACCCAGCGTTGTCAGTTACTCGTATCGTAGCTTCATCCCAACTGTCATCAAATGAAGCTAATCAAAGCTAATATTATATCCCAGTAAGGAATGTAAACAAAATATATGTCTGGCATCTGCATACGCCATTTTCACACTTTCGATACCTGCCTGCATTAAGGTCTGAGTATTGTAGTTGGTCTTGGCTGAAGCTGGTATAGGGGGCTCGGTTCCCAATTACGTCATGATATCTGTGTTTGCTACCTGCTCACCCAGGGCGCTAATATCTCATGTATCCATAGAATAATGTAATGCGCTTCAGGATAAATCTTCAAGCATACAATAGTATA
This sequence comes from Meconema thalassinum, assembly GCA_946902985.2. Classification (NCBI taxonomy): domain Eukaryota; kingdom Metazoa; phylum Arthropoda; class Insecta; order Orthoptera; family Tettigoniidae; genus Meconema; species Meconema thalassinum. Next base: position 113,944,729 of record OX336393.1, read on the forward strand.
AAGAGGGCGCCCGCTATGCTTCTACCGACCGGGGGGCCAAAATAAGATCAGCTGATGTGTTTTTTTTTTAATTAATTTAATATAGTTACAACCCGTGTTTCACCTACAGGCATATCACGGGATATTTACAGTTTTAAATGCAAAATTAACATGAATAATATTATTGGAGTGTTTTTTTTTTTTTTTTTTGAAATTCTGTTATTTCGACAGTATTCCAGTAGTGTTTCATAATGGTATGCAGTGGTAATGATCGTAGTACAGTTGGTCGTTCTCCCGAGTACGTGGTGCATTCAGTCAACAGGTGACGAGCCGTCTGTTGAGATTTTTCCTGGCTGCTGCAAATTGGTGAATCAATAATGTTCATTTTATGAAGATAGGATTTGAAGCGACCATGATTTGTGACAAACTGGGTGGTTATGAAGTTGGGCCAGAGAGATAAGGAAAGTCTGTGTGGTATATTAGGAAGGAATAATTTTGTATGTAAGGAGTCTTCTGAATTGGTATATATGGAGTTCCATATATTTGTATAATGCTCGGTTAGTACTTTTTTGCCTGGTTTAGGGGTGGTGATCTATAATCTATTGCAGTTCTATGGCTGGCAGCAATCCTGGCGAGATAATCAGCTCTCTCATTCCCCCCCCGAGTCCTGTGTGTCCTTTAATCCATTGAAAAGTAATCTTGTTCAACTTGTTGAGGGCAATAATTTTGTCTCTTATTTCAGTGGCGAGAGGATGGGTATTTTTTATGTTGGCTACAGCAAAGATTGCAGCTCTTGAGTCCACAAGAATAGCATAATTTAAAGTGCAATTATTCTGTAGTTCAATCCATGATGATGCCCCATAATTCCGCTTGGAAAACTGAGCAATTAATATCTAACCTTTTTATACCAATACAGATTTCATTCGAGTTTTTCTCGACTACCATTCCTGCTCCGACATGGTTTTGTGTTTTCGATCCGTCTGTGAAGGTGAGGACGTCTGCTTTTTCTACAGCTCCTGAAATAATCAAGTTTATATGATTCTCTCTCGGATGGTATAAACTTGATCTTTTCGGGATTTCTGTTTCTTTTAGCGAGGGAACTATAGCGTTTGTAGGCCGACCTCTGGAAATGGCTTTGATGTCATCATGTAAAAGTATGGCTGCGTCTATGGGCATAGCGGAGGCTATAGCCTGCAAAGCATTGTTAGAGACTGTTCGGTATGCCTTTGTCGCAAAAATCAGTTTCACTTTGGCTCTTTTTGATAAGGAGATGCTCCATACTTCTGCGGCTTACATTATGACGGGTAAAATAGCATGATTGTATATCGTCATCAAATTATGAAAAGACATGCCCCGAGTTGCTTTGGAACATCTGACAAAGTTGTTCCTGATTTTCATGTCCAGGTGTTGCATATGAGGGTACCAGTCCATTTTGTTGTCCAGCTTTACTCCCAAATACTTCATTTTTGACCACAATGTTGAGATCCCTAATTGTAAGTTACAATTTGTAACTGAATGATGATTGGTATATGCCGGACGCATTTTTTTTTTTTGAGCCCGAGCCTAGCCACAGTATGTATTTCCGAACCTCTTATTGGCTGTTATGTCATGCCATTCTCCTGGTTCCGAATCGAGACGGTAGATAGTAGCAGGGGTCACATCCGATCAAACATGGAGGAAGGTTATCGAGTGAGATGTGGATACTATTCGATGTTGAATTGCATTATTCGTGTGAAGCAGGCATGAAACTTGCTTTAGATAACGTTTAAAACAACCCACACAGCAAATGAATGCGTTCCAATCAACATTTTAAGGTCTAAGTGAAATCATTCGACATTTAACCACATTAAGACCTATGATAATATACTTCATTTGCGAGCGCAGATGTGCAGTGGTATCGTGCGAGCTTGGTAACTTAGTGTCCCGGGTTCAACACTGCCCCAGGGTAGAAAATCTTTACTTCTTTTGAATTATTTTATTATATCCTCTCTACCTTTTACAGCATGTTTTATGCCTTGTTTCATTGAAATTATCTGAATGGGTGATTGAAATAATAAACATTGTTAGGTAGAATTCTTCCCTATTCTCACTCGAATTTATATTGCTTACTGTTCAACGCGGCTAGCGTTCTTGGCTGTCTCCCCAGAGGTCCGGGTCCCAACTCTGCCGAGAAATTTCAACTCTGGTGTGAGGGCTGCAGTGGGGTACACTCGGCCTCATGAGCCAAAACTGAGTAGAGGTGGGTTCGATTCCCACCTCAGCCATCTCGGAAGTGATTTTCCATAGTTTTCCACTTCTACTCCAGACAAATGCCGAAATTATAGCAATTTCAATAATCGTGTGTTTGTGTTCAGCGTATGACAAATTCATTTTTTTTAAATATAGATGATAAAAACTGTTTTAAAAACTACTAATTAATTTAATTTTTGTTAATTTGCTGACGCCTCCCCTGGAATTCTTCCACGCGCCCCAGGTTAGAACCGCTGCTGTAAAGAATAGTTCTGACTCTCAAAACAATTAGGGTACAGTCTAGCCCCAAATTGAGACCGGAAAATGAAAACACTGTAGTTCTCGGGTACCCTAATACCGACGGAAGAGAACAAGTGTTTACCATGGAAGATTCACAGAAAGAATGGAAGAGAAGAGCCTGGCACAAGCATGTGAAGCTGCCCTGCCGGGGGTCTCTTGTTCGCGCCAGTTGTAGCCCCTAGGAATTAGCTAAGGATATAATATAAAACGTTTGGAAATGAAATAAACCATTTTATTTTTTAATAAATTATATTTTGTCTCTGTGTCGACATATTTTGCCTATTTCATACAATCAGTCGTTGGTCCCGTTGAGGATTGTTGTTAATAATACATCACTAGTTGAAAAACTCGAAGAATGTATCCACCAGCATGACACTTCCATTAATGAGGCCGAGTATAGTATAGAGAAAGAAGGGGCTTTCTTTTTGTATCTTGAAGTCTGTCTCTGACAGTGCAAATAGTGCTACACCAAAATTAAGCGCTGAACCAATGGCCAAGTATAGCATCGTCTGTAAAAGTAGAAGGTTATTGTTTGTCATAATAGGTTTTAAGTACTTCCTGGATTTATGTTAACATTTATTATTTGTATATGTTATATCCCTGACATAAAACTATAAGAAACCATAAAAAGTACAGAATTACAAGGAGGCAATGGCATAGCGTGACGCTAACGCACCTTCATCACGCGCAACTCACGTAGTAACAATAAAGACCGAACATGAAAATAAGTCAACACTACGCGCAACAGCTCGAAATACGGAAGGAGAAACTGCTCAATCGAATTACACAAGAAGCCACTCCAAATAATCAACCTGGGGAGGAAAGAGGGACAGTCTTGGAAGGACAGACCGAGGGGCCGACCCATCACCCGCTTCCAGCACTGGACTAGACTCCAGCACTTACAGATCTTCAGAGAGGTAAGTGCGCTCAAAGCTTCCCTCATTTCATACACACTCTCCAACACCATCGCCCCAACTCTAAAATTTGCATTAAACCAGTCAACATTCTCACAAGGGATCTGATCTTCTATTTACACTAACAAGGGGAGGATACGATGCATGGGTCACCGATTCGAACCATCTTTAGTACACGTGTAGGGCATGACTAGGCGTACACCAGGTGCAAGTAGTAAGGTGCGCTTCTCAGCCGATTCCGAGAAATTAATTATTAATTATTCGTAATTGCTGTGGCGCGTTCATGTGCGCTGTACGTTAACATTAAGCCAAGAAGCTCATGGTGCAGCGGTAAGAGCCCTGCTTCGTAAGCGTGGGATCACTGGATCGAATCCCACCGGTGAGCATTTTTTTTTTTTTGTAAACATAGGCTATTCGTACAACAGTAGGTGTCGTGAGTAATGTTCATTTTGCAGTCAATTGTAATAACGTGTTCTGTAAGCGGGAGAGGGGAGTGGGAATAAATCTTACAGGAGATTACATCCTCGTCGCGGAATTTGAATGCGGTCCACTTACATCGGCCTTCGTAGGCACCGGCACATCACTACAACGTGTAATATCCGACATCGCACAATTTTCCCACTCTTATGATGTTGCTACCTCAAGAGCCAAGGAACGAATGCGGCATTCAACGTTTCCTGGGTGAACCGTTTATCCTCCTGCCCACCGTTATCGTTAGTTTGTGTGCAGGTGACCTCGCCAGTTCCGAACACATTCCAACTGTAGCAACAGAGTATCGAGAAGGCAGTGCGAGAACAGAGTAACTAATGGTACTGCGAGAGTGCAAATATCAAGTAGGCAGTGAAGAAAAAAAAGGTCTTGGAATTGTTATGTATTATGAGTGTGTAAAAAAATAGAAATATTTGTGTGTTGATGAATGTCATGAATAGTAAAAACGGTAACACAACCAATACCCATAGCATGAGACACTATTTGCGGGGTACGGAGTGGTCTGATGGTTCACTGACGTGCATTGAACGGAACAGACTGGGCCTTCAGTATATAAACGTATACATATAATAGAGTACACCTGACCATTTATAATACCAATGTATTTGCAATGCCCCGACTGTACATTATGTAATGTCACAAACGCTCAACCCCATACGATGATTTCAGAATCCCTTTTTCCGCTCACAGAACACATTATTACAATTGACTGCAAAATGAACATTATTCACGACACCTACAGTTGTACGAATTGCCTATGTTGACAAAAAAAAAAGGCTTACCGGTGGGATTCGAACCAGAGATCCCACGCTTACGAAGCAGGGCTCGTACCGCTGAACCATGCGCTCCTTGGCTTCAAGTTAACGTACAGCGCACATGAACGCGCTACAGCAATTACGAATAATTAATAATTAATTTCTCGGAATCGGCTGAGAAGCGCATCTTACTACTTGCACCTGGTATACACCTAGTCATGCCCTACACGTGTACTAAAGATGGTTCGAATAGGTGACCCATACATCGTATCCTCCCCTTGTAAGAGACTTGCTTACGCTGCATGATTCAATCTCTAACGACTTTATCCCTACTATACCCAACGGTCTCATTCCCCGAGTCAGCAACTTCCATGTGTGCCTGACACCAGCTGCCGCTTCCCTAAGCCCCAGGTTGCTTTTTTTGTAGTTCCTTCCCGAACTCTCCGCAAGTGGCTATCATACAAACTTCTTTAAATTGAAAATGATAACAAATTTATTTTCCGTTTTTGATCAACTTTTTGATTTTCTTATATTCTATTTCTTGTATTTCTAAGAAACACATAAAGTCTCTCCCCGCGTTCCCCGTTCACCGCACTGTTCCCCTCGTGACGTCATCCCCCACAGGTCGTGGAATGACAGCTCGACCGACCATGACTCTTCACCTCTGATCTCTATACATGGATCGCTGATGGCAGCTCTCCGCTGCACGAGAAAGTGCGTTAGGTTGAGCGCGCGGTCCGCCATGTTGGCGTACCCATTATCGAGCTCTCCTTATGGGTAAGCAATGATAATCTAGTCAATTTTAAATCGTATTTAATGGTGCTTTGGAACAAATAAAAATAGAGAGATATATTCACTCATAGCATAAGGACATTGGGATCACTGACACGTCATTCGTGGTCAGTAAATCTCGGGAATAGCAAGAAAAATGAATGTATAATAATGGCTGACAAATATCAACTTAGGTGCTGAGTACACGCAATTAGCGATCAGTAACAGAGTAACGAGTGAAAAACAATTTCTGGAAACATTCTTGTAAATTGTATATATATGCCACGAAATTATGCATTCTTCAAATGTTGTACCTATAAACGTAGCTCACTATACAGGCCTAGATTCGACATAGGCTATCGTAATCGGTGCTTGGTAATGCTTGGCAACAGCAACAACTCCATAAACCCATCCCCTCTCCCTCTCACCAACACTTCCCCCAAGTAATCCCAGCACTCTACATCAAATACTACAGCTTTTAATCACGCTACCAGCACAATAAACTTAATAATAACGGGAAGTAAATCAAAGCCAAAAATGCACTTTAAGCCAAACCAATTTCACTCCTCAGCTCCACATAAAACTTAACAAAACTAAAAATCTACTCAAAATAAACTCTCCCCGCCGTTTTACAACTATTAAGCTAACTATTCACACCCAAAACCGAAAAACCCTGAAATGGGATCAAATTTAAAAACGCAATGGCCTAGCCCGATCACGTGTGCTTCAGCACCACCGATATGTATACTTAACTTCACCATAACTTCCAAATTACGGCTAAGTGACCTATCTGCCTGAGAAGAAAAGGTATTACCGGCTTGCCTGGGATGATGGGTCACCAAACCGGTACTTTAAACTAAGATTTTACGCTTTAAATAACCAAATTCAGCCCATTTTACAACTACAAGAAACACAAAATATTTACTGCCAGTATAAATACATGTATAACATCCAACTACCAGTAACCAATCACAGAGCCGGATTCGCAATATTGCAACATGCGCTCGCTGCCATCTTGCTATACCTGTCACCGTCTATTCGGCTTACTGCTGCCTTAGCTACCAGCCATCCATGTATAGAGATCAGTGTTCTTCACCCAAAACATAGGGTTTGAAGTAGTCCATTCATTACCTCTGAGTATTTCTCCCACAATGACGAAAGCGGTTTGCCCTACCGCAAGGAAAATGATCTTCAAAACAATATTATACAGTTTAATATGTTATTCATACTAAACATTTTTCCCCATCATATATCATAATATGCTACATTATAATAATATGCGGTGTTGTTAAATATTTTCATTTTACTACGTGGAAGTTACTGCTCGGTTCCAAGCTCTATGAATTAGCAGGGTGAGGTGACGCGGGAGGCGTGAACAGAAGGGCCTGTCAACAGCCCGCCGTGTTATCTGGAATTCCTGTCTATTCCAATACTGCTAACTTAAGGCCGTTGCCTATACCAGCGTGGTGTTGCAAATGAGTGAGTGAGTGACCGACCAATGTATTTGGTTCTGTTACTACGTACGGACCGGGAACCCCCCACATCTCTACTCATCGTCGGCGATCCACATTCCTCTCAGACTCACAGAGCTTGGACTCGAGCAGTTCACTACACAGCCAAACGTTCCAGCACATATATCCATTCTGATAACAACGTTGCTAGTACGGCATTGGCCCATCTTTAGTTGTTATCACGACGCAGTTCTTCTGGGAAGGCTGTCCGCTAGGTGTTGGCATGATTTCCACAGGAATGGGTGAAACAGCAATAAACATAAACTAGATGTGATCAGAAACAATACACCAGGGCAAACAAGCACACGGTTAAAGCTGCTTGATGGGAGGCAGGCATGCCTGAAGGATGTGCTTTTCGCCTTTTTGCAGAGTCTTGTGTGATTTGCAGCCATTTCTGTGCGGATTCCACGAATTCACATGTAAACCTACGATTTCATATTAAGAGATTGTGTGATTTGCGCAATATTGCCTTATTCCTGGGATTTGAGGCTGCTTCTTACCTATTTTCATTACATAAATATTTTTACCCTAGTTTTATTTTAGGAATGCCATGTACTTCCCAATTTTCGTGCCATTCGCTCTAGTAGTTTTGACACCAACCCATAACAGACAAAAATTGAACTGAGGGTATACATTATTTGGTCTCTGTGTCCTTCCTAGAATTGATAATGTTATAGTAGAAAGCTTTATTTAATTATAGAAATAAACCGTGTACATACTGTGCCCAAATCCAGTTGCCTAGATTTGAGGGTACAGGCCACAATGCTAAGTCCAGAATTGAAAGTTTGAATAGCGCGCGCCAAACCTTCTTAGAAGGAATTGGAAGCTTTCGACAGCCAAGAAATGGTTAAGTGACGTAGGCCGAGAGCATCATAGTCGAGGCTAAAATGTCATTAAATATTTCCCGATGGAGTAGAATCTTGAGACTAATATCAGATTACTGGCACGGAAAAGGGAGGAAGAATGCGCTTTATTTCGAGGAAATTGATTGAGCGGAAGCTGAGATATGAGATGTTTTAGTTCCAGCATTTTTTCCGCAGTGACCTCGAGTCGCCAGTTGAGGAGTATATAAGGCACGCCCGCCCGAGCTAAGTATGTTCACTTCTCCATAAGCACTCCGTTGTTATGGAGGTTCACTTCTCCATAGGCACTCCGTTGCTATGGATGTTCACTTCTCCATCAGCACTCCGTTGCTCTGGATGTTCACTTCTCCATAAGCACTCCGTTGCTATGGATGTGTAGTTCTTCGTAAGCGCTCTAGCCGCTAAACACTCTACGACTCCGAACACTGTTATAATCTTCGTGCACATGGTTGAAAATTCTTCGTTATTAACAGCACAGTTGCTGGGACTTACTGTTTCGACAGTACATGGTTACTGGTATTAGGAAAGAAACATTTTAGTGATCTTCGAACTTTTCAAATGTTATCACCGAAGTGATAAAACTTTGTGGCACTGGTAATTATTTACTGCTACAACTGGACATATGGTAGACTTTGTCTACATTTCTTTCTTCTGACCACAATTATTTAAAGCTGGATTATTTAATCCAACAGTCAGAGGACAAGCTTTTGTCTTGTTAGTGGACCAGCCAAGAAAAATCAGTACTTTTATTACCATTCTTGCACAGTACAATTCTTTAGCCGATATTGGGAATACAGTTTTGCCTTGCGCAATCTGAAGAGTGAGAAACTCTGCCCAGCAAACTCGACAGAATTTGTACTAGTGCTGAACAAGATTATAAGCGTATTTGGAGTACTGAACACATCACAGTTGGGTCATGTTATTAATTTTCATCAAGGATCACTTTGTCAGACCCCTGTCAACTTTACTTCAGCTTTTGAAGCTGGTAACATTTTTCTTCAAGATATTAAGGCTTCAAGTATGAATACCGCTATGTGTGTGTAAGACCATTCCGGGTATAAAATGGAGGCCGATACAAGATTATAAATACGTGTCCTAATGGGGACAAGAAGACTGAATAATCTGGTTCAGACCAGATTACAATCATCAAGATCTACAAGAATGTAAGCTACAATTTGCATTATTTTATGCGTAGTTAGCTGAATTTCTCATATTTTTCTACAGTCTTACCAACACATAGTTTCTATTCAAGATTTTGTTTGTGCTGTTGCAAATATTTTCTTTTGCAATAGAAGCCTTGATCTGAGTAGTTTTTACACTCAGAAGTCAATGATTTGAAATTTATGGACGAGCAGAACGAGCATTTATTTAATTTTGATATTTTTCTAATCGCGGTCATCAGCCGTCGTAAGTGAAGATTTAATAATAAAATTTAAGTTGAGGAATGGATATTTATCCATTATTTAGAAGTCGAGGATGATATTCCCCGAACAGTTTAACAACTTTAAATCCTTTTGTTGAGGAAATAATAATAATAATAATATTGATTTAGTAATAATAATTATGTTTGTGATTTCTAATAATCATTTTCAGGTTGTATGATTTATACATTTGACATTGGAAACAATATTCTAAGTTCGGATACTTGTTGATTCCGAAGGTTAGTGGTTAACGCATGCCCACAAATAAATAACATATTAATTCAGTAGAATTATTTCACGCTTGCACTATGCATTTAAATCTTTGAGAAGTCACGGAAAGTAATGATAGGGGAAGCTAAAAGCATGTATAAAACAGGGTTTTTGCTAGAGTTTGTATAAAAATTAAATCATTATGGAGCATCGTCTTTCAAAACGTTTGGCTAAGAATAGACACGGTGTGGAGTCATTCATGTTTTAAACTGATGGTAAAATTATTATTGTAAACCCATTGGTGGAGTTGGGAAGAATAATTGTTGTGTGTGCAGAGAGTTAAATATGCCATTCTGAGTGCGCAATTAAGTCGCAGGAATGAGGTTGTGTGAAATGAAGCATCAATCATATTGTAGGTTGGATGTCTTTAAGTAGAGGAGTCGAATTTAGCCACACTTTCGTCGAGATATAACCGAAGGTTATTTTGTTGAGCCATCATTGTCAATTCACAGTTTACCCACGTGTTCTAGAAGTACCGTATGCCTAGTAATTGCTTACCCGAAAATTGTTATTGATCAACTTGTACCTTTCATTACGAAAAAAAACTTTACCGTTGTCTAGATGCTAATTATGATTATGTGACTTTTGACGCATTTAAATCGAATGTGCCGATGCTGTTAATTATTTAAAACTGTTACTTCTTAACAACCACTACAAACTGAGAGGATTTTGTGATCCTGTAAAAACAAATAAGCATTTTGCAAATAAGTTTGATGATGAACATATTTGACATTTTTGTCAAATTATTGAATTTTTGATAATAACAAATGAAATTGTTCCATGATGAACTTTCTAAATAATATTTCCAAGTGATAATTAATTGATTAAATGGTTGAATCCATATGGAATAGAATTTATATTTTGTTGATAATAATATTTTGACAATTATATTTATGATTGAGTCAAAAGCTCTGAATAGACTTTGGATCGAGGACAGATGATTCAATAAATATTTTCTGTTTATCGAAGTTCGTCGAATCCAAATGCCCGAAAGTCCATCTAAATTATATTGTGTTCTATTTCTTGTTAATAACTTTGTATTTGAACAAATCCTGAGTTAACTGAATCCTGAAGTGTTAGTTAATTTGCTACGATATTTTGAAAAAAGTGAACTGTGATATATTTTCAACGAGTGATATTTTTTTATTTTCAATATGTGAATACTCAAATAATATAGGGATCAGTAAAGATAATTAAATTTGCACTGACAAACCCCTACTACTGTAGATAATTCTTTTGAGCGAAGTCAACAGGACTATTAATTTGACCTTCGTCTCAATTGTTAAGTGTTCATGTGCTGGTGAAATTGTATATTTTGTAAATAACATATGATTCGTCGTTCATCTTTCTTGCCATTTTGGCATACTTTCAGTCAATTTTAAAGTTTTAAATAAAATGAGATAATTTTATCGGATGCATTCATTTCAGAAAATCTCCTTCTATCCTTATTGTTTCATCGAGTCGAAAATCAGTAAAGCATTTTTTTGTATAGTTACCGTTGTCACTTTAACCCATTTGGCGCCCCGGGATATTTTGATTCTCGTGCTGACTGATTTTTGGTGAAATGCATATGTGGTCGTCCGGACTTCGGTCTGAACGGGCACAATACATGTATGAAAATAAATTCACAAATTGTTACTGTAATAATGATGGTAAGAATAACAGCACAGAAGTAGCAAAGAAATATTAATTTCTATGGAATATCCTTCTTTTATTTTACGTGAGTGAGAAATGCTTAAAATTAATAAATGCCTTATCTAAATCGGCAAAAATAGGATGGGGACTGCACTGGAAATAATCTATAAAGGGGCAATATGACCAATGCTACTATATGCTGCACCAGTCTGGATAGAATCCCTGGAAAAGATATGTAATTTAATCAAAATAATATGTTCGAGTGCAAAGTCTATAAGACCTCGTGCGCCTACTGTGCTGCTCTCTGGTGACAAATCTATAGCTGGTGGGGATGACAGCTCTCTACTGTAAGATATCGCTTGATGGAAATGAATGTTCAGCTAGCCACTGACTCTCCCGAAATGCCAGTACTGAGAGCTTTTCCATCTGAGTCCTTAATATTACAGCACAGTCTTCCTTTCCCCAAAAGTACTCTTAATCCTTCGATAAGCTGTATCTACCTATACCTGAATGTTTCTCTTTCAACCATCCTTCATTTGCTTCCTTTGCACTTCTTGTTAACCTCATTTCTCAGACGTCTGTATTCTGATTTTACCCTTCAATCTCTTTCATTCTTGTGCTTCCACATTCCGTCCATAATTCTAATACGTTATATCCTGAGTGATCCACGGTTTTCTAGCTATTCTTTCTTTCCTGCCAATGTTTTCTTCTGCGGATTTTGTTATTTCATTCTTCAAAAGTGCCCATTTCTCTGCAATTGTAGATAGTCCTTCCTTTATGTATCTGTCTGATAGGTAGTCAGCGCGAAGGCAGGTTGGATCCTCAAAAAGTACCGGCGTTAGGTTATGTGGGTAGATACCCACAAAAACCCAAGGCAGCGCTATATTGAGGCGTACTAGGCAAGATAGTAGTAGTTATTGTTGTTTTAAGGGGCGGAACTACGAGGCCATCTGCCCCTCTTAACACAGATTGAAATATACAGATTTGGAATGGAATTTAAAATTTAGAGGTGGACACCTACATTTGAAAAGACCGAAAATTAATCAAGCAAAAAATAAATAAAACTAATAATTATAATAATAAACAAAATTACGGAAAAACAAAAAAACAGAATTCCAAAAAGAACAAGTCTTTGAGTCAATGTACTACTAGGCAAGATGAGGAGTGGGGTAGTTTGCCATTCCTTTCCTCACTGAGTCAGAACAGCAGTACACTGGAAAATGGCTTCAAAACGTTACATTTCCTTAGGTCTGTCATTTCTGTTGCAGACATATTATAGTATAGTGGAAAGTGCTAATAGTACAAGTAACGCACTGATTTAAAATACGTTCACGAGCCATTTAAAAAAATAGACAAAATCGAAAACAATTTAACAACTTTCTCATTTTAAAGTTTATCTCCGACTGCCGATATTCCAACCATCACGCTGGGAAGTATTATATTCGAATTACTTTTATTAAGAAATAAATAAAAGGCGGCGTGTAATTATTCTCTTCGGACGCACGTAAGATAACACTAGATTATTCCGTTTCCAAATACGTCAAAAATATTCCTCTATTATGAGGCTTGGCGAATGCTATCCATAATCGTATAGGTTTCAGACAGTTGTAAGTGCTGTGCAATAGTTGTTAAGAGATTTTACAGAATAGTACGGTAGTAACACTACATTAAATGGTTTGACTGTCAATGAGTTCGGGTGACTGTGAAGAATGAGTCGACGGGCCGTGACGTCACAGCGGACAGATATGGCCTTCTCTCCCGGTTTTCACGCCGTAACCTACTCTCACTCATAATGCGGATGACGCGATCAACAGCCACCGCTTCATCGGCTAATGTAAGACTCAGTGTATTCTGCAGACCAAGGTTTCGTCGTAGATCACCAAGACACACTGGGCGACTGTCAATATGACTCCACAATTACAAAATACGGGGTATTCCCTTCTCATCGGGTATAAGTGGGTCTTAGAATTCGTATTTTACAACTCAACGTTGAAGGACTAAGCCGATTTAAACCCCACACCTTTCTCGTTTGTCTGTTGGCCTCTCACCAATGTAGACCGGGTTCGATTCCCGGTCAAAGCGTGTGAGATTTTAGAAGTGAAATGCCATGTCCTGTGGTTCGGATTTCACGTAAAAAGGTCCCGTGGCTCATGATCGCATGATTAATGGTCACGTAAAACTAAAAGCTTCCTTCCATTTCTCGTTTGTTACTTGATAATCGTGTGGATGAAGCAGTGATCCAGAAAACACACGTAGGTGATGAGGAGAACTTGAAGTCAAGAGGACGCATAACTGGATATGAAGTCTTGGGAGCTACATATCATCAATGCTATGGCTGTGCTACTTATACACGCTCTAACATTGAAAATGTGCATTTGATATCTGCCGACGTTGTACAAAACATTGAGAATATCTCAGTTAAAGTTGAGGACATCACTATAATCCTCCATCAGATAACTGGCCAGCTCAGGTTCTTCCTATCTTCTCACATCCTTGCATATATTGGCGATTGCATTAGTCATCACACTATTTGGAAATATAATAATAATCCCAAAACTGGTGAAAATCTTGTAAATTAGGCCAAAAAACAACAACCTAAACCTAATTTTTGATTCAAAGGACAAGGAGACTTTTAAATCTGCAGCTTCGAAGAAGGAGTAGCCTACAATCGTGATCTATGTTTTGTAACACAAGATTCCCAGGGGAAACCTCTCAATGCAGTATGGACGGTCCTTGAAGGCTTTCCAAACAGCCAACATCGACCAGTAATTCTTGATGTTGGAATTCAAATACCTGACTGGTTTAAATTCTCCGAAAATCTGGATAAAGTGATAAGATGGAATGCTCCAATAAGTGAAAATTATGACAGATTCGTTGGGGCAGTTCTTGCGACTGCAAAAAACTGCATGCCCAGAGGACTCCGGAAGGAATACGTTCCAGGCTGGAGTAATGATTATGAAGAACTATATCAGTCCTATTTAACCACCAGTGGCTGTGCAACTGCTAAGGAATTGTTAAAACGTCTTGATGAAGCTCGCAAAGAATGCTGGGAACGGAAAACGGAGGCTTTAGATTTTAAGAGGTCAAGCAGAGAGGCATGGAGTCTCTTAAGAAAATTAGGAGGGAGTCGACCACCTATCCATAAAAGGTTTGAAGTAACGCCAGATCAAATTGCAAACAGAATAACTTCCCTCTCTAGAGCATCCTAATTTAAATTACATACTAGAATGGTCAAGAAAGAACTTAACATTCATAAAAAGAAGGCACCAAGGAGATCAGAGTACTCCAGAGAATTCACCCTAGATGAGGTTAATGCAGCCATCAAAGATATTAAGACAGGCAAATACCCAGGATTTGATGGGATACACCCAGAATATTTGATCAACTGCGGAATTAAGACTCGTAAGTGGCTTACAAACTTCTATACAAATATCATGCTATCGGGCAATCTACCAAAAGCCTTCAAAAGAACAAAAATCATAGCTATACTGAAACCAGGTAAACCAGCGAACAGAGCTACTAGTTACCGTCCAATTGCACTCCTGAGCTGCTGTTACAAACTTTTATAAATACTTAACCTTAACAGAATTAGTCCAAAGATCCATGAAGTCGCTCCCATTGAACAAGCAGGATTTAGGCCTAATAGACTAAGAACTTGATATGTGCGGCTTCTAACTGCTGGGTTCCAACAACGCCTTAAAACTTCCGCGTCCTTTGTTGATCTTACAGCTGCCTATGATACGGTGTGGAAAGAGGGAGTCCTATACAAATTAGTAAATATTATACCCTGCCAAACCATGATTAGACTTATAAATAGCATGCTGTCTGAGAGATACTTTCGAGTGGTCCTCGGTAATCATTTAAGCCGACAGAAGAAACTTAATAGGCCTAATGGTCTTCCTCAAGTTTCTGTTTTGGCTCCGGCGCTGTTTAACTTAGGCCATATATTTCTGACCTCCCTGTAACAGTATCAAGGAAGTTTATTTATGCAGATGATCTGGCTTTGTTCACTCAACATAAAAGTCTTGAAGCTGGCGAAGTAGTATTTTCTGCTGATTTCACGACAATGCATGAATACCAAAAGTGGAGATTAACACCAAACCCAACGAAGACTGAAGTTAGCTGCTTTCATCATAATAACAGAATGGCTGATGCAAAGTTAAATGTCAACTACACTGCCGAAAAAAGAAATTAGGTCACCCTTGTAGAGGTTACCAATTTACTCAAGATGTATTGTGGCAACAGTGCATATGGAGTACATGAAATGATTAAATATACAGATCAATAAGGTCAAGCGGTTCAGAGATACCAGGTATCGACCCATGCTGAAACACCCATATTAGTACGAGGTGTAACCTCCACGGGCGGCAATGCAGGCACTGACTCTTGCTTCCAGCCGATCATACAGATGGCGAATACTGTCTTGGGATACGTTATTCCACGCTTGCTCGACCTGTTCACATGGTTATGTAAGAATTGTGGGTGGACGAGTCGCAAGAGTCACTTGTAGGCCCATTATGTCCCACACGTGCTCTATTGGCGACAAGTCCGGCGATCGTGCTGGCCAGGGAAGTTGCTGCACGTCTTGCAGTGCACGTTGAGTTGCACGGGCAGTGTGTGGGCGAGCATTATCCTGTTGGAACAACACATCCCCTTCCTGTTGCAAGAACGGCAAAAGAAAGGGGCTAACAGCTTCCTGCACGTACCGAACGATGGTTAGCGTTCCCTCCAAAAACACCAAGGGTGAACGAGAGTTGTGGCTTATCGCACCCCGGACCATAAGGCCTGGGGTGGGGCTGGTGTTCTTGGACGAATGCACTCTACGAGACAGCGCTCACCAGGACTACGTTGAACGCGCCAACGACCATCACTTGCGTGCAGGCAGAATCTGCGTTCATCGCTGAAGACCACGGCGCGCCGTTCCATCTTCCAAGTGATCCTCTGACGGCACCAGTCGAGCCGTGCACGTCGATGCTGTGGCGTGAGTGGAAGACGGGCTAGAGATGTGCGTGCCCGTAGTCCCACTGCTAGTAACCCTCGTATCTGTGCTGTGGTAGCTGTACGATCTGCCACTGCTGCCCTTACAATACGACGACCCTGGTGGACGTCTGTGCTGCGTGGACGTCCAGAACCTCGTCTACGGGTGTGAGAATGTTCACGTGACCACTGACACCAGCATCGTTGCACAACGGACACAGCACGTCCAACTTGTGTGGCAGTTCTCCGAAAGGACTATCCCGCCACTCGGAATGTCTCAATTTGACCCCCTTCAAACTCGCTCAGTTGGCTGTAGGAAGCACGAGTGCGTCTCCGTGGCATTGTCTTCACACGTTTGCACCTCAATGAGCCGTATGGCTGTGAGCTTTCCCTATTAAATGGTAGACACAGATGGCGCTCTGGTAGCTATGACACTACGCTATCTGTTGGCGGACAACGTTGAAACCCTTATCAGTACATCTACTACCCCTCACGTGGCATCTGCCGTCATCGGATCAAAATCGACGTCGTCTTTTCAGGTGACCTTTTGTTTCCGGCAGTGTATAATGGCCAGACTCTTTATCATCAAGTTTTTCCGAAATATTTGGGCGTGACTCTGGATAGAACTCTTATCATACAGAAGTCATACAGAAAACACCGCTGCAAAGCTGAGATCGCGAAATAATGTCATACAGAAGTTATGCGGAACCTCATAGTGTGCAACAGCTACAACACTACGATGTTCTTCCTTAGGACTCGTCTACTCTGCTGCTGAATACTGTGCTCCAGTATGGCTAAACAGCCCACATGTGGGTAAAATCGATGTCCAGCTAAATGTGACAATGAGAACAATATCAGGGTGCATAAAGTCTACTCCTCTTCACTGGCTACCGCCTCTAAGTCACATAGCGCCACCATATCTGCGGAGACAGAACTCCCTCCTAAATGAATATAAAAAAATAATTATCAATCCTCAGCTTCCAATCCACTCTGATGTACCTGTACTTAGAAAAAGCCGATTAAAATCCAGACGGCCACCCATCATACTGGCAGAATCGTTGCAAGCAATGCATTTCAACATGAACAGGGAATGGTCAGGAATGTGGACTAGTGCGGCACCAGGCTCTCGTTAGACCAGGTAGGCTACACAGACAGTTGGCATGAAACTACCGCGACGTGTTTGGAAGACACTTAACAGGCTCCGTACAGGCCATGGCATTTGTGCAGAGAACCTCCACCGATGGGGATTGGCGGCATCTTCCCAATGTGAATGTAGCAGTTAACATCATACCATCAAACACATTGTAACATGCTGCAGCAGACGAGCTTATTCTGGAAGTCCAGAAGGTTTCTTTGAAGTGACGGCTTCAGACCTCCAATGGATTGAAAACTTAGATATTACAGTAACTTGTAGATTTTTAGTATTTCTAATTTAACAAAAGTTTGGTGCTACTCAGTCGGTCAACACGAATGTACCCAAAAAGAGCTTGCTTGTGCCCTAATCCTGAAATAAATTACATGAGATTAATAAATACACTAGGATGACCAGTTTCGATCGTCAAGCGATCATCATCAGATCCATTACACTTAGGCTATAACATCTATGTTTGAGAATACAGGTGAAAAATATTTACAATATGTACAATTAAGTTATTTAGTTGCAGTATTGGTAATGCAACTGTCGGTGTATGCTAATTGTAGTATATCTAATGTTAGGTGAAAAGCTAAAATGGTGATAAAAATCCGGAGTTTGTCGTTTGGGGTGATTATTATTATTATTATTATTATTATTGCCTTTATTGGTGGCGCAGTTAGGGCTCTTGGCCCTCTCTTACACTTAACCACATTAATACAATACAATAAACATATTATGGCGACAAAATTAAACAATAATAATTGACATTGATCATGACTTGCACACTCTCATTCACTCATCCAGTCATACTTGTTGTCGGTCAGCAGTGTTCAGCAGACTGCCCCAGCAGGTGGTCTTGAATTTAGATAGTGAGGTGGTACCCCTGACACTGGCTGGAAGGGTATTCCACAGCCTAGACCCCACCACATGAAAAGAGTTATTGTATATAGAGGAGCGATGAATAGGAATGGAGAGGGAAGAACCAGAGCGTGTATTATTACCATGGAAAGAAGACAAGTACTTGAATTTATTTGATAAGTATAGTGGTCTATCGTCAGACAATAATCGGAAAATCTGGACAAGAATGTGATATGATCGACGTAGTTCAGGTTTCAGCCAGGAAAGAGCGCAATAATAGGGAGTGATATGTTTATCATAGCTCAGATCGTAGATAAATCGTATGCAAGAGTTCAGAGCTCGTTGAAGTTTCAAAGTTAATGTTTTGGTTGCGTCTACAAGAATAACGTCACAGTAGTCAAGAATAGGAAGTATTAGTGTCTGTATGAGTAGGATTCTTACTTTGAATGGTAAAATATCTTTTTTTCTTTTGAGGGAGTGGAGCGTTGCGAAAATCTTCTTGCATACATTCTGTACATGTTCAGACCAGTTAAGAGTCTGATTTATTATCACACCTAGATTTTTCACTGTAGGACAGTATGGAATTTCATTGTTGTTCAGTACAATTGGGGGAATAATTTGATCTCGGAGTGACGTCAATAGTTTTTGAGAGCCAATTATGATAACTTGTGTTTTGGATGGATTCAGAAGAAGGGAATTTTCCTGAGAATATTTTCCAAGTCGTTGAAGGTCAGCGTTGATAGTTTCAATTGTCAATGGAATGTCATTTGTCTTGCAGTGGGAGTATATTTGCAAATCATCTGCATAAAGGTGATATTTGCAATTTTTCAAATTAGATGAGATGTCATTGATATATAGTACAAAAAGCAAGGGCCCTAATACACTACCCTGTGGGGCGCCTGACTTTCTGCTTAGCCACTGAGAAGTTTTATCCTGGGTTACAACACGTTGCTGGCGATTATTCAGGTATGATGCGAAAAAGTTAATTGTCTGCTGGTCGAAGTAATAAAATTCCATCTTTTTCAATAGTGTCTGAGTATTTATGGTGTCAAAAGCACTGCTGAAGTCGAGAAGGGTGAGGATTGTCACCAGTTTTTGGTCCATTGCGTGTCTAATGTCGTCAGTCACTTTGAGTAATGCTGTTGCGGTGCTATGTCCCTTCTTGAAACCTGATTGCAGAGGGTCTAAAAGAGAACGGCTATTCAAATATTCAAGTACTTGCTCATGAACCAGACGCTCGAGGGCTTTTGAAAGTGCAGGTAGAATGGATATTGGCCGATAGTCAGATGGAAATAAAGGTTCGGTTTTCTTAGGAATAGGGATGACATTGGCTTGTTTCCATAGGGAGGGAAAGGTGTTAGTTGTAAGACTATGGTTGAATATGTGAGTAATAATTGGTAGAACGGCACCGATGATATTATGTATGAAGGATATGGGAATATCATCAACTCCTCTCGCTTTTGATTATATGGTTATACAAAATCTACTATGGTTATACTGTAATAATACAGGCTGATACTTATCCCGTTTGTCTTCCTTACTGGGACTTCGAGCAGTTACGTGTTCACTCTGGCTTCAAACCTCACAATGTATTTCTAATTTTATACAATTTGTAAACTATGTATAGGATATTAGTTGCTCTTCAGTTGCCATACGCTAAATAAATAAATAAATAAATAAATACACAAATAAATAAATAAATAAATAAATAAGTGGACATAAATGGCAGAAATACGTCAGTTGGAGCGTTAAGTTAGGCATATTCACAACCTTGCCAAACAGTGAAACTTTAGTCATACAAATAGGCGAAAACCGCAAAACTCTGGGTATTCTAGAGGGGTAACGTGCATAGCCAAAGGGTTCACAAGTGACCTCGGGTGTGGGGTGTTAGTTCGTCTCCCGATGGCTGTTTTATTGTTAACTCTTTCACTTCAAAGAACGTATGTAAGTCAGTATTTGTTAGGCTATTTTGACTTTCTCTCATGCCCTGCACGGCGGGTCTTGAAGGAAAGCACATACAGTATACTCACCATGAAAGGAGTTGTTTCATCGAATATTATTATGAGGATCATCCCAAATATGATTAACACGTAGGAAGAGAAGGCCAGGTGTAGCAGTACTGCTATCGTAAGCTTTTGGCTGATTTCCCCAGGACCTTTGTCGATCAACAGATACATTCCATAAGAGGCAACGACCTGCAGATATAGGTCAAAGGCCTTGGTTAACAGTATAAAACAATTTCAGAGTAAACAAATAGACAATTGTTAACTAAAAGGACACAGTTCCAGGGTAAATAACTAGATACTTGTTTAGTGGAAAGGCAAAGTTCTGGAACAACTAGGAAATCATTCAGTAGAAAGAGCAGGTTCTCTACAAATTGTTGAATAGAAAAACAAAATTGTCTAAAGGTGCCTGTACACTGGAGAGTGATTTTGATAGAGCAAGTCTAGCTAGACCGCTCTAGCTAAACTGACTGTGAGTGCGTGTACACTGTAGAGTAATTTTCCCTAGGTAGAGCATTCATAGAGTGGAGATAGACAAATCTACCTAGAGCACTTTCTGAACCTGTATACACTGTCCAACGTAAATGCACTAGGTAGAGCAGCGCTAAAACATTCTGAGAGCAGTGTGAGTCTAGGTTTTTCGCGCTGTGTTGTGAAGTTAAAATGTCTTCAAGAGAGCTTTTAGCTTCTGTGGTGGTTGTGTGTGCCATGTTAAAAGAGAGAACTATGAAGAGGAAAAGAGGTTGTGGGTGAGGAATTGGATATCAAAAGGAGAATACGAGGGAATGCACGCTAAATTATTGCTAGAGTTATGTTCAGAAGATTCTGAAGCGTACAAGAACTTTTTAAGAATGAGAAAAAATGACTATGATTATATTTTGGCCAAAATTACCCCCAGGATCAGCAAAAGGGATCACCCAAAACGACTGTGCCTTCAAATTTCTGTCTCTGTATTCTTTCCGAGTACAATTCCAAGTTCATGGATGGGCTTCAATATTTTCAATTTATTTTATTGTTTTTTCGCGACTCCACACATAGCCTATTCGGCCATATTCAAACACTATAATTAACAACAAACAAATAACCCCAACAATCCACCACTGACTCTACATAGAGCACTTTCCAATATTCGACCGAACGAATAGAGCTAGACTGGTCTAGCTAGGGCACCCAAATACTGTTTACACCGTAGAGTCAGCCGACCCTAGCTAGAGCTTAGAGCGGTCTCCGCTAGGGTTCTCTACCAGCTGTGTACACTGGAGAGGAGCTTAGAGTGCCCTAGCTAGAGCTTCGAGCGGTCTCCGCTAGGGTTCTCTACCAGCTGTGTACACTGGAGAGGAGCTTAGAGTGCCCTAGCTAGAGCTACTCTACGCTCTAGCTAGGGCAAAAGCTCTCCAGTGTACAGGCACCTTTAGAGTGATACAATTCTGAAGTACGGTAAATAACCACACTGACCGGCAAAAAAAAACGATCACTTGAAAAATTCAACATTATTTTCATTTAAATCATAAATATGAACGCTCTAGGCCTGTATATAAGTTGCTGTTTATAGCATGGAAGTGAGGTTTCCTGGATGTATTATCATTCTTCATCTCATTGTTTCTCTAATAGCGATTCATTGACATGATGCTGTTTCCCGCGGAAATATGTGCGCGCCACCATTTTCGACTAGAGCCACTGCCCTGGCAACATATTCTGGCCTCAAGCGCATATTCGTTCCTGATTTGCACAAGACCAACTGAGGATATGGCTGTATTGATCTTTTCCTATTCCAACAAGTGGCAAAAGAAAAAACAATAAATCATTGCATTGTTGACGATAGCGATGGCGCGCACATCTTGACTCGGAAAACAGCAACATGCCAAAGAATCGCTATTCTTAAGTGAAACAAAGACATGGAGAATGGTAATGCATCCAGGAAACCAATTAGCCTAACCTTACTTTCATGCTATAAACAGTATGTACTGTACTAGGGATATGAAAATGAAAATCCACAGCCTGCTTCCAGTCTCCGACCAGGTCAGGAATGGAATGAATGAAGCCCCCCTCCAGCGGCGAGGATATGAACTGTGCCGGCTGCCGAGGCCTGACGCACTCCTCTGGGGCAATGAATGACAGATGAAATGAAATGATAGTGGAGAGTGTTGCTGGAATGATATTTTGACAGGGAAAACCGGAGTACCCCGAGAAAAACCTGTCTGCCTCCGTTTTGTCCAGCACAGATCTCACATGGAGTGACCGGGATTTGAACCACGGACCCAGCGGTGAGAGGCGGGCGTGCTGCCGCCTTAGCCACGGAGGCTTTTGTACTAGGGATATACTGTTCCTATTTATGATTTGAATGAAAGTAATGTTGAATTTTTCAAGTGTTTTTTTTGCCGGTCAGTGTAGAAAATTGTTGTGTAGAACGATTAAATTTTGGAGTAAAGAACTAGAAAATAGGAAGAAAAAATTACAGTCAGTCTGAAAGACTAGACGTTTTATATCATTTCAAATGACGCATGCTACAAATGCTACACATGTTAGAAAGGCTCAGGAGGGCTTCTCGCTTCGCTCGAAACCCCAGGACCCTTTTAACAGACTCCATTAGCCATTAATTTTGGCTTCCCTCGCGGGCACCTCTTTAAGGGTCACCCTGTATTTGAGTCTGACATCTTTTACAACTCTTTAAGAGTCACCCATTATTTGAATCTGATATCTTGCAAACCTCTTTAAGGGTCACCCTGTATTTAGTTAGTTAGTTAGTTATTGTTGTTTTAAGGGGCGGAACTACGAGGTCATCTGCCCCTCTTAACACAGATTAAAGAATACAAATTTTGAATTGAATTTAAAATTTTGAGGTGGACATCTAAATTTAAAAAGACCAAAAATTAATAAAACAAAAACAAACAATTAAATAAATAAAAATATAAACGTAAACAAAAATTACGGAAAAAACAATACATTATCATTCAAAAACGAACAAGTCGTTGAGTCAAAGTTCACTGGAAAATTTAGATTGCTGGCCCTAACCCACTCTCACTTATAAAGCGGATAACGCGATCAGCAGCCACCGCGTCATCGGCTAATATAAGTTTGAGTGTCGTCTGCAAACCAAGGTTTCTTCGTAAGTCAGCAAGATCCACACACTCGGTGAAAATGTGGGCCACGGTGAAAACGGCTCCACAGGTACAAAGTGGGGGGTCTTCCCTTCTCATTAGGTACGAGTGGGTGGATCTTGTATGACCTATCCTTAGCCTACACAAAATGACGGACTCTCTCCGGGCCCGGAAGGAGCTCCGCCACACGCGAGTAGTTCCCTTGATCGCTCTCAGTTTATTGGGCAGTGGGTCAGCTAGCCACTGACTCTCCCAAAAAGCCAGAACTTGTAGGCGTAACTGAGAGCGAATATCTCTAGCGGGTACCTCCATTAGTCGAGGTGGTAGTGATACCGCCTCTTTTGCAGCTTGATCCGCTAACTCATTTCCCGCAATTCCCATGTGGCTTGGAAGCCACAGAAAGGTGATTCGAGTGTCAGCGTGGCACAGCCCGGCTAGTAGGTCGTGGATTCGCTGCACTAGGGGGTGTTGCGGGAAACATGTAGCAATTGACTGCAACGAACTCAAAGAGTCGGTACACACGAGAAAGTGGATTCGAGCATCCTGCAGTGCAAACTGCAGAGCTTCATAGATGGCAACGAGCTCCGCAGTAAACACACTACAGGCCTCAGGCAAAGAGATCTTGGTATTTGCACCATCAATAACGTAAGCACAACCCACCTTCTCGTCCACCTTCGAACCATCCGTGTATAGAATGCCAGCGTCCGGAAACTGGTGAACTATGCTGTGGAACTGCCTCCGGTAAACGGAAGCATCAGTGTTCACCTTAGGACCTCGGTGCAGATCTAACCGAATTTCCGGACGCGGGACTTGCCACGGAGGCACCTCGCTAGATGTCCGGATCATACAGGGACCTACAGCCACTCCTATTTCAGTACACGAGCTATCAAGTCTAATACCAACCGGCCGAGTGGCACGAGGCCGGTTGGCGTACCCCTGGTGGTTTTGGGTACCGAAGAGAGCTTGATAGGTCGGGTGTTGCGGCATTTGACGCACATTGGCAGCATATGCTAAAAGCATATGTTGGCGTCTATAATTTAAAGGTGGAACACCCGATTCGGCGAGTAGGCTGGGTATCGGGCTGGTCCGGAAGGCACCGGTAGCCAGCCTAACGCCACTATGGTGGATACTGTCCAGCATTTTCAAGGTTGCCGGCCTTGCTGAACCGTATGCCGCAGAACCATAGTCTAGCCGGGACAGGACGAGGGCTTGGTAGAACCGTAGCAGCACCGCACGGTCAGCTCCCCACGTAGTGCCACTAAGAAACCTGAGCATGTTCAGTTTCCTGAGACATGTCATTTTCAATTGCCGTATATGGTGCTGCCACGTTAACTTGCTGTCAAAATGGAGCCCCAGGAAGCGATAAGTGTCAACCAACGGCAACGCAGCATCCCTGAGATGTAGTTCAGGGTGTAAATGTAGCCTCCGTAGCCGACAAAAATGGACGACGGAGGTTTTCGCTGCTGAAAAACGAAAACCTCGGTCGTGAGCCCACCTGTCGACCCGGTTGATGGCTAGCTGCAATTGCCGTTCCACGACTGCCATACTTCCAGAGCTGTAATGCAGAGCTAAATCGTCTACATACAGCGATGGAACTACCGCGGACCCGGCGGCGGCAACAATGCCATTAATGGCAATCGCGAACAAGGTGACACTCAGCACTGAACCCTGAGGAACTCCATTTTCTTGGGTATAGTACTGCGATAATGTCCTACCGATCCTTACACGGAAGAGTCGGACGGACATGAAATTCGCAATGAAAGTCGGTAAGTTACCACGGAGTCCCCACTTGTGAAGGGTGGAAAGGATCCCGTAGCGCCATGTGGTGTCGTAGGCTTTCTCGAGGTCAAAGAAAACCGCGACTAGGTGCTGCTTCCGGAAAAAAGCCTCCTGTATGGCGCTCTCAAGTCGCACCAGATGGTCAGTGGTGGACCTATGAGAGCGAAATCCACATTGGTACTCAGACAGGAGACCTTGATCCTCCAAGAACCACACCAGTCGACGGTTCACCATCCTTTCGAGCAGCTTACATAGGCCATTTGTCAAACAAATGGGCCTATAGCTGCTTACAAACTTGGGATCCTTTCCAGCCTTGGGAATCGGTATCACGATCCCCTCTCGCCATTGAGATGGAAACTCCCCTTCAATCCATATACGATTGAAGAGGATCAACAGTCTTTTTATACTGGATTCGCACAGATGTTTTAACATTTGATTATGTATGTTATCCGGTCCAGGAGCCGTATCCCTGCACAGTGCAAGCGCACTGCGCAGTTCCCATTCAGAGAATGGTACATTATAGGACTCCGAAGCAGCAGTGGCAAAGGACAAGGGGTGAGTCTCTGCCTCCCGCTTCAGAGTCAGAAATGTAGGATCGTAACTCCCGGAGGAGGATACATCGGAGAAGTGCGAGCCAATGCTGTTGGCAATGGCGAGATGGTCCGTGATGATGTCTCCATTGATGGACACTCCGGGTATCGATAGTGATGTCGGGTGTCCGGAGATCCGACGAAGCTTAGTCCACACTTGAGATGAAGGAGTATGCGCCGTCATGGACGACACATACTTTTCCCATGTCGTTTTCTTACTCTCCCGAATCAGATATCGGGCTCTAGCACGCATCCTTCTGAAGGTGATAAGGTTGGCCATAGTGTTTTGCCTCCGATAGCATTTGAAAGCACGTCGACGATCTTTAATGGCTGCTGCAATCTCGGCTGTCCACCAAGGGACAAGCTTCCGGCGTGAGTTGCCGGATGAGGAAGGTATTGTTTCCTCAGCAGCAGTCAAAATACCATTCGTTATGTGAATGGTATGATCGTCGACACTCTCAAAGGTATCTTCGGCAAACACCGCACGTGCCGTGAAAGTTGGCCAATCAGCCCGACGGAGAAGCCATCGACTTGGTAACTCGATGGCTCTCTGGTTCGGAAGAGTAACGATAATTGGAAAATGGTCACTATTACAAAGGTCATCGTGTACACCCCACTGTAGCAGGGGAACCAGCGCACGACTGCACAGGGTAATATCGATACTTGAATAAGTACCGTGTGCAATAGAGAAGTGCGTAGGCTCCCCTGTGTTCAACAGACACAGGTCCAGCCGCCTGATCAGCCTCTCAAAATCTCTCCCTTTACCGCTAGTGGTAGCGGAGCCCCAGATGGTGTTGTGGGCGTTAACATCTCCCAGAAGGAGAAAAGGAGGGGGGAGCTGAGAGACTAGATCCACCAGCTGGTCGTAATCCGGCTGAGAATCAGGCGGGATATACACGTTACATACTGTTGCCATTACTGGCAACGAAGTACGAACTGCAACTGCCTCTAGCTGAGTACGCAACGGCACCTCTTCACTAAAGAGGCTAGAGTGGACGAGAGTGCAGACGCCACCAGCGGCCACAGCTCCGTCCATCCGGTCTTTAGAGAAGAGTTTGAAGTGACGCATTGTTGTCTCATGTCCAGGACGAAACCTGGATTCCTGAAGACAGACAATGGTAGCCGAAAACGAAGATATTAATTGTCGTAACTCAGCGAGATGAACAGAATAGCTATTACAGTTCCATTGTAATAGTGCCATGGTGTGGACTTAAGTAGAAGTGGGTCTTCTACTTATGCTTGACCGTTTGCCACCCTTCCCCATCTCTAGTTGGAGATGATGGGGCAGGAGAGCACACCTCAATCTCCACATCTCCGTCCGAAGACGAAGAAAATGGAGCGGGCGCTCTCCTGGGTTGCGCGCGGTCGTCGTCGGACCTCACGAGTCTCGCTCTTGGGGAAGAGCGAGAGCGGTGTCGAGGGACTTTCTCCCGGTCCGAAGACTGGGTGTCTGTCCCCGACACGCCCCGAAGAGATTTCTTCTTGGATCGGCGCCGACGTGTGTTTGGGGAAGTAGATGGTCCCTTCCCCACAGACGCCGGGTCCTTATAAAACAAGGTCGCTCCTGCTGGCACCGCTCCACTGGTAGTGGTGGGAGCGGGATGGCCAGCAGATACGTGAGCAGCCCTGCCTTTAGGAGAGGAAGAGAAACGGCGCTGAACCGTTCCCCTCTCCTCCGCCGATCTATTTTCTTTTCTATAGGGGAGTTCCTCCATACGGACGGGCTTGGCTTCAGCAGGCTTCGCTCCCTTGGTGGTAGTGGGAGCGGATTGGCCAGCAGAGACATTAGCCACCCCGTCAGCAGGAGGGCGAGAGAGACGGCGACGAACCGTCTCCCTCTTCTCCCCTATATTTTTCGTATTAGGTGGGCTGGAAGAAGGACCAGCCCTGGTCGGCAAAGTCTTCTTTCCCCCTTTAGCTGGGGAAGACTTGTTCGCCGACCGTTTCGGAGAAGAAGAGGACTTCTTCTCCGAATTCGCCGGTTTAGGTGTTAAAACCGGCGCCTTCTTAACCGTGGCCGAAGAAGGTTTTGGGACCTCCTTCGGGCTGACAGTGCTCGCTGGTACAGCGAGGGGAGATTTCAAACTCGTACTAAAAGAGGACATCGAGGGTACTGCACTGGAAACTTTAACGGCAGGGGTGATTGAGGGCGTCGCTGCAGCTGCAAACGATACCCGAAATTCGGGGGCATTCATATCACGGTACCTCTTGCGAGCGTCGTGATATGAAAGCCTGTCAAGAGTCCTGATTTCCTGGATCTTGGCTTCCATAATGAATTCAGGGCACTGTTTTGACCGTGGAGAGTGACTTCCTTGGCAGTTGGGACATATCGGGGGAGGCGTACACCTCTCGTCACCCTCATGTGTCCCCTTGCCACACTCTCTACATACGGCCTTCGCAGTACACCTGGCGGAAACATGCCCGAATCTCTGGCACTGGTAGCAGCGCATAGGTGGAGGGATGTACGGTCGCACATCGCAGTTGTACGATGTGACCTTCACCTGCTTAGGTACAACATCACCTTCAAAATGGAGAATAAAAGCGCCGGTATCGACGCTCCTTTCCCCAATCTTTCGGGTGATGCGCCTAATCTTTGTGACGCCTCTCTTCCCCAGATCCCGCAACAGTTCAGCATCGCTATTCAAAATGAGGTCACGATGGAAAATAACTCCACGGACCTCATTCAGCGTTTCGTGCTTTGTGATCTTAACGGGGATTTCGCCGAATTGCGTGCATTCCAGCAACGCTTCGGTTTGCTGCCGGCTAACGGTATGCAGCAAGAGCTGCCCGTTCCGGAGCTTGGAGATCCCGTTAAGATCACCAAATTTCCCCTCGATTTCCTCAGCAAAAATGATCGATTTTACGAGCTTGAAATCATCCCCGTCTGTCCTGGTAGCTACCAGGTAGCGAGGTGATCTGTCTGTCGCAAATCGTTTATTAAAGGCTTCATCCCAAGGCGTATACACCTTGGGATTAGCTCGACACTCCAGAGACGGCTTTTTAAGGGTGCCACCCTGTACAGGTGTCCGTGATCGCTTTGATGGCATCCCGGACGAAATCCTCCCCGAATACTTCCCACTCCGAACGGGGGCTATCACTGTGGGCGCCACCCAGCCAAGGCAATACCTACCTGGCATAGCAGATATTGCCCGGGGTCCCAGTGCCTCGAACAGGCACTTCCCCCTCGGCATGCACAGGATTTATTCAGCTCCAGTATTCGGCCATGCAGGGACCTTCGTTGTAAGGCGGATACTACTGTAGGGTACATGGCGCACCCACCTGACGGGATGGGGCATACCGTCTAGGCTTTCTGGCCAGATGGCCAAGCTGGTGGCCCTTCCCCTAACAGCATGCATGTTTGTTTCTATTGGTCAAACCAGAGCTGGGACCAGAAAACCAAAATCGACCTTTATAAGGCCCCCTCTAAGTCGCCTTTTACGACAGGCAGGGGATACCGTGGATGAATTCTGCCCTCCCCATCCACAGGGGGTCTGAACAAATCAAAACTGGCAAGTTATTCGGCCATGTCGGCCCTATTAGTCGCCTCCTACGACAGGCAGGGCATACCGTGGGTGTATTCTAACCCGCACCCACACGGGGTACCCTGTATTTGAATTGAATCTAACATACTGTACACCTCGTTAAGTGTCACCCTGTAATTTGCTCTGACATCGTGCACACCTCTTTAGGAGGCACCCTGTATTCTTATCTGGTATCTTGTATATCTCTTTAGAAGTCACCCTGTATTCTTGTGTGACATCTTGTGCACCTCTTTAGGAGTCACCCTGTATTCTTATCTGGCATCTTGTACACCTCTTTAGGAGTCACCCTGTATTCTATTCGCTTCGCTCAAAGCCCCAGGACTCTTTCAACAGACTCCATTAACCATTAGCTTCTGCTTCCCGCGTGGCTGCATGACGTCATGCACTCGCTTCCCGCGCTGCTGCATGACGTCACTTCCGTCTCCGTAACGCATGACTTTAGACTCAAGCATAACGACGAAGTCGACAAGATAATTTGAAATGATAAAAATTTCTGTAGTAAATAAATAGAAAATTGTTGTGTAGAAAGACAAACTTCTGGCGTAAATAACAAGGAAATTGAAGCGATGCGCCGAAAAGGGATCCAACCACTACCTTCCCGAAAATGATGTTTCATTGGAATTATGATCTATATGAACGTTCCTGCACTGTGGCGTAATCATGTGGAAGAATTCGGCACTTGTTGCGGTGCTAAGGGCTTTAAATATAACTTTCTATTCCGGTGTCTAAATTGATATATGATGTAAACAGATTAATTTTCACTAGAAGAGAGCGTTGAGTCAGCGCCTAGCATTACACAACAGCGGGTCGGGAATCACCAAATGCGGTCATAGCTTGATTACATTCCCAGCCTGCAAGATACCGTAGTTTAGAGAGTTAAAACTTGTGGTGAAGCAGTGTATCCCGTATAGAACAAAACATCGAATTTTCCCAGTGAAAACTAATCTTCTCAAGAAGATGTCCTACTGTAAATGTGTTCGTACTGTGCCCAACATAGTCCGAGAGAAAGCATGGATTGGCAACCCTATGGGATTCCGAGCATGACGCACGATGTGTCAACGCTGTGCGAGTCGGCAAGGTGACGTAACGTCACATGAGTTGTAGGCGCGATCTAATGGTCTGGTTCAAACTTTCAAATGCTTGTGATTCTGGATTATTGGATTTATGGAGAGGCAAGAAGTGGCTTAAAAATACAGATGTATGTATGTCTACCCCTTATTATTCCCGTTTTTCCAACGGGGTCGGGGATGAGATGCGATGGAAGTCTGTGTGGCGATGGTTTTTACGGCCGGATGCCCTTCCTGACGCCAACCTCATGAGAGGAGTTAATGAGATATGAAATGAATGATGGTGAATGAAACTGGGCAAGGATGTGGAAGGAAGCGGCCGTGGCCTGTCAGAAGGTACCGTCCCAGCATTTGCCTGGTGTTGAAAATGGGGAAACCACGGAAAACCATTTCAAGGACGGCCGACGGTGGGGCTCGAACCCACGCGTCTACCGAGTCAGCAGAGAGCTTGGCCCCATGACCTAATGCTGCGCGTTATCCAGCGTAGCCACTACTGTCGGTGGCTTAAAATACAGATAATCACATTTTATATGTGAGACGATAATCTATCACCGTGGGTCAAGTGTTTCCCTGTATTTTCGACCTGTGAAGAGTTTAATGGCTTGGTTCGACGCCAGAGTGCGGTGCGAACGACCACGTGTTTGGCAATGTCTCGGGCAAGCTGACACGTATGATGTGGAACACGATTATTTTTGGTGCGCGACGCGAGAAGTGCTTTTGATGAGAGTGTCCGAACTACGTGATAATTAGTATTCGTTGGGGAACGCGTAGGCTACATATGCCTAGTGATTTTAAGACACCCGAGTGACGTGGAGTTTGATCTGCCGGCATAATTCGCGACGGGAGTGTTCAAACAGCCGTGTAGACAAGTGGTTCGATGTGACTTACTTTGATAGTCACAGCGCATGGGGATCAGACAAGGCCTTGGGCAAATGCCAGCTGATTCGTTCGGCAACGCGATAGCATTTCACGCTACTTATATGAAATAACGAACAGTCGGATTATACGACACAATATGCAAAGCCTGTGATATTCCAGTGAGGGGAATACAAGTGTTTCTTTGAGAACAGTTTGCGATATAAGGACTTATGGCAGGCTGTTCCAGCCGAGCAGCTCGCCAGTGAGCAACCGAGTACTCACCGCCTTGCATGAGTAAACCTGCAACATGGAATACAGCTCTGCCGTGGGGGCTGCTGTCACTGCGCGGTGGATACATCAAGACTGGCAGAAAGCGCATGGACTTGTGTTATGACCTTCGCACAGTGACGTATTGGCTATCACCCCACAGTCCCTCTCCAACCGTGCTCCGAGCATCACTGCTGAGTACTCCCGTGTACGCGTACTCAAACTCGTGGATTTGGAACAACCTGACTTATGGCTATAATTATGGAACAATGACATTTTCCAACCTTGGTTATAGTCACAAGTCAGTAGAAGGCGAAATGAACTTACTGGAAGGAAAGTACGTGAGGGGATTTGATGAAGTGACATGTACATCGAGATGAGGCCATGATGTAACTACAACGTGGGAGATGGAAAACTATGCCACCAAGAAACGGGATGGGAAGGTCCCGTTTTCGATTCCTGGAGGAGGCGAGAAAGAAGATGGTGGAAGATGGAACCCTGCCGGCTCTGGAATGGAAAGAAGATGGTCCGGGGTGAAGATGGAGGAGACTTCATTGATTCCAGAGGTACTACATTCTATGCGAATGCTGGGCTTGTACCATATTTTCTTGTTTTTCTGCCAGTTGGTGAGCTAAACTATATTTCAACTTGTAGTTAACGGTGGTTTGACTATTCAGTAGACTTTGTGATCATTGAATTGAACTAATTATTTGTTATTTATTCGTTAATTATTTTCAGTAATTATTATTATTATTATTATTATTATTATTATTATTAGTTACATTTTTCGTCTGCGAGGAAGTTATGTAATAATGAATGGTGATTCTGGAGTTGGTGGATCACGACGTGGCGAGGCGTAATCTATGATACTTTGTCCCACGAACCAATTCATTTATTTGAATTTTGGCAAACCATTACTTACCGTAGCCTACTTCAAATGGTTAATACATTTTTCACTACGATAAAGAGATTGCAATTTAATAAGAGCATGACTAGTTTTGAATGAAATATGGCATGAAGATTTTACGGAACTTAGTATGGAACAAATAAAAGTTGTAGACTAGCTGTTGAGAGCTAGGATGTCGTTCATTATTTTGATTTTTCGATTTTGAACTCTAGTATTGGTTGATTTTAATAGGTGAACACTGACAGATAACAGCATTGATATTCCCTTTATTTTTTTCTTTCCTTCAAACATTACTTTGAAGATTTTGATTATTTCACACATGATCAGCATTGCGCTTAATTGCTTATCCATTTGAAATTGCTACAAGTCGGGTCAATAATTGATGATAATTTATGCACACTATTTATGTAATTAAGAGGAACGTCATGATAATTAAATGGAGATAAGATAATCTACACAAAAAAGATAGGTTGGTGTATTTTTCTATAAAAATAAAGAAATAACTTACTTTGTAAATATAAAAAAATATAATAATTAGTGGTATAAAATCTTTGTCCTTAAATAAGCATGACTATGTGAGATGCAGTAATCTGATGATTAACCAAGAATTTATGAGCAGGTGATAAGTCTAATGACTATGTTATTGATATATTGATAGGATGAAATATGTTACGAGCATACTATCGAATTGGGAAAGATGGGAACTTTTTTAATGTCAACCATGATTTGATTTTTGCATAAATGGATAATAATAGGGTGAATATTTGTTCAAATTATTTTTGAGTAGACTTTGAAACTGTCTGGAACGGACACTGAAATCATGATAAATAGGACATAGACTCCAGATGAGTGGTTTGGTTGGATGAGAAACATGAGCAATCAAGTGATGGAATTATTCTAATATTCAAAGGAATATTTTAATTATGCAATGAATATAAATGTAAATAATTAATTAAACGACATGGTGATCAAATAGATCAAATTTTACCACAGCAATACTTATAGTGGATATTTTTTTGTGGATAAAAATTTTAAATACTTAAAAATGTATTAGTTAGAATGGAGATCAACACTATCATTTCAGGGCAAGCTACTATTTGTTTTGTTGTTATGAACTCAGGTGAGTGAATGTATTTCTGGCCTAAAACACCACCTGGCGGACATTCAGGGTGTTTAGTTAATTTTGATGGTCAAATGTGACAGAATCTGGCTTGTTTAAACTTAATTTATTTACGTTATTCTTCGAATATCTCCTAATGTTATTTGTGTCGAAGGTTAGGACTGAGGAGATTTATTGGCCCATTAATTTCTAGTATCATTTGACATTAAATTATTTGAATCAACCCACATCACGTCTATATGTAATTTGAATCTCCGAAGCAGGATAGGCTCTTGGATACAGTATATACTTATTTTCTGTTGGTTTATGAGCGGCCCAATAAATGGATACTTGTTTTCTTGTTAATTGTTCTTTTCTTCTGATTTTGTTGTGCTATGGTGTTGATTTAGATCTGGGGAAGGGTTGATCTACCCTTGTGCGCCTCTATCCCTTTAACCACCCCTGACATTATTTGAGATCTCGTACCCTCCGGCATTTATTTTTAAATCTTCGAACCCAGATCTCAATCATTTCTTTTTCGTAGTTATATGTCCTGGATTATGGGTATGAATTGCGATGTTTTCGCCGGGTCATCCAATTCACTGCCGGTTGACGGGGACAGTATGCTCGAGTCCAAGCTCTATGAACTTGCGGGGTGAGGAGAAAGAGCAGGGAAGGGTCGGGCGTGAAGAGAAGGATCCGTCTACAGCCCACCGTGATATATGGTATTCCTTTCTATTCCAATACTGCTAACATTCGGCCGTTGCTCAAACCACTGTGGTGTTAGTAATGACTGAGTGAGTCACCGACCAATGTATTTGGTTATGTACTATGCACGGACCGAGAAACCTCATCACTCGTCAACTCCACTACTCATAGTTTGCGCTGCACATTCCTCTCAGGTTCACGCAGCTTAGACTCGAGCAGTACGTTTCAGGGCCGTGCGATTTTTACTCGTGGGGGGACCTCAAACAAAAGGTATACAGAAACAATTCGCGGACTCTGGAGGCTCTCGAGAACGAAATAATTGCACCGATACGAAATATCAGTGAGGATGAGTTACAGCGAGTGTACCATTACTTCCTACGTTGGTGCAAAGTGTGCTTAGGAAAAGAAGGACAGCATTTCCAGCAACTATTCTGAAATTCATGTGAGTAATGATGATTATAAAATATGCTAAAAGGTGTAAATTGTTGGGCGCTACGCTGCTGCTAGCCACCCCGAGTCTCCGTTCGATAGTGAGGGCCCTCACTCTAACCTGGTTTATTCGGATTTAAAATCTCACTCTTGGCCTCACACATGCTCCACGTTTTCCGGTGTACAGCTTGTTTATTGTCATGTTAATGACATTGAATATAGTTTATCAAATTCCATAAAATTGCTAATAAATCTCTTTATAGAATGTGTATTATTCTACTCGTCTCGGTTTGTTTCGGACAAATAAGCACCACGTTATTTCAAATGTTTCCTTGAACTTTAACGTTAGTCCATTATTCCTTCATTCGTAGACGGCGTTGTTCCTCTCTCTCTCTCGTCCACGTCTTTTTATGATATAATGTAAATATATTTCAATGATTAATCTAACGGATTAGTTGCGCCCGACATAGGGTTAAATAATAGATTTCTAAAAAGATTACTATAGTTTGCTTGATTTGGTTTGATACTGGATTCCAGTAGGCCTAATATAAAAAATACAGAATGAATTGCCATTGGTTAACAGATTTCCATAAAATTGGCCTA
Organism: Meconema thalassinum; assembly: GCA_946902985.2. Taxonomy (NCBI): domain Eukaryota; kingdom Metazoa; phylum Arthropoda; class Insecta; order Orthoptera; family Tettigoniidae; genus Meconema; species Meconema thalassinum. Next base: position 113,979,786 of record OX336393.1, read on the forward strand.
GGTTCGACTTCCGGCTCTGTCCCAAATATTAATCCTAGTATGAGGTTGATCAGCCCCTAGAGGGCAATTGAGAACTGTGGCTCTCGGTCATTATATAAGTGGTTTTCCTTGTTTTCCCAGAGTAATTAAAGATAGCGGCTGCCAATATTAGCACCTGTACTAGTGTGATTACTTCAATAACACAGGTTTATTGATTGAAGTATCCTGGTTGATGACTGTGAAGTCGCAAGCCCTCACTGAAACAATTAGTCGTTCTGGCCTGCTTTGTTTAAAGGTATCACCATTCTGTCAAGTAAATGTGTGTTCACTCTCTGCCCGTTGACCACCTGGTGGTGTAGTGGGTAGTTTCCTTGGCTGTCGTCCCGGTGGTCCGGGTTGGATTACCGGCTCTGCCAAGAAATTTTAATTCTGGTCTGAGGGCTGAAACGGGCTACACTCAGCCTCATGCGGCAAAACTGAGAGGAGAAGGTTTCGATTCCTATCTCAGCCATCTTGGAAGTGGTTTTCCGTGGTTTCCCACATCTGCTGCAGGCAAATGCCGGGATCCCTAACTTAAGGCCACGGCTGCCTCCTTACCAATACACACCCAAGTAGTCGTGGCTGAATGACCCTCAAATGGCACAACAAATATCTCTGCCCATTTCATGCATCAAGGATGATTCCCATAACTATGGGAGACCCAAACAAACTGTAAAATTTTCTGAGCTACTGAAATTATCCGATATCCATTTTTGTAGTGATAAATAACTTGATAATTCTGGAAATGATCTAGTAATAGGACCGCTGTCTCACAATTCCCTTACATAACCTAGAAAATTCCAGCGGTGTCCGCCATTATCCAGGTGAATTGTGGGACAGATATAATATAGCGACAAGGCTTTGTCTTTAGTAAATGATGATGAGTTAGTTATTGAGGTTTTAGGGGAGGAAGAGTGACGTCATCTGTCCCCACGGTAATTTACTGTAGCCCGTAAATTGCAACTTTTTTTTTCGTGTGACCTTGCAATTAAATCACGGGGTTTGCCTATTACTAGGTAGCGCGGCCCACATGCACAATACCGGTACTGTAATTTCAATTGAAAATGGCTCCCAGAATATGAAACAAGGTATGGAAATAATGTTGTTGTTTCATTTGAGGGGTTTTGACATCCTGGTCATTTAGCCCCGTGCAGAGAGAGAGAGAGAGAGAGAAAATTGTCTGATAACCTGTGTTGTGTATCTGTAGTTGTAGTAGCCTAGTAGTCTGTTTGTTAGGTAGTCAGCCCGAAGGCAGGTTGGATCCTCAAAACGTACCGCCGTTAGGTTTGGTGGTTAGATACCCATAAAAACCCAAGGCAGCGCTATATTGAGGCGTACTAGGCAAGAAGAGGAGTGAGGTAGTTTGCCATTGCTTTCCTCACAGCCTGGTAGTAGTGTATTTGTATATTTGTAATTCAGGTGAGGACTTGGAAAGAGACAGCCGTGGCCTTAAGTTAGGAACTACCCCGGCATTTGCGTGGAGTAGATGTGGGAAACCACTTCTAGGAATCGGACCCACCTCTTCTCATTTGTGCCTCAAGAGGCTGAATGTACCCCGTTCCAGCCCTCAAACCAGAATAAAAATTTCTTGGCAGAGCCGGGAATCGAACCCGATACTCCGGGTAGACGGCCAAGAATGCTAGCCGGTACACTACGAGGTGGTCAGGTGTGAAAACCATAATATTATCCAAGTGCAATTGTAAAATCCATGTTTGGGTCCCTTATAGTCTTAATAAATCTCTGCCCGCATCATATCAAATTGGACGAGTAACGTTATTCCGTTACAAGTAGCAGCGTTAGTCATTTTGTAACGTCATTACCGCAAGAAGTACTGATTGTCACCCAATAGGCTATCATAGGCGGAAACATTAGTAGTACATCCAAGGGTGTACAGGACACGTGCCGTACTAGCATTTTATAACTTGCCTTACATATGGTTGTTTTAACCTTTCGGATGCCAAGCTAAGTTTAATGAAATTTGAATTTTTTGATAAAAAAAATTGTCGGTAATTCTTCGGGAGTGATGAACGTGGATCCTACACCGACGACAATATTATAAGGTGCGTTCAAAAAGTAACGAGCCGGAGGCATAATTACAGAAACCAGTACCTGTATGTTAGAAGTATTGGCCCTGGCTGTTGAGGCACTTGTCCCACTGTGACACGAGGCGGTGAATGGCTGTCTCATAAAATTCCCTGGGCTGCGATGTGAACCAGTTCCCCACGAGCTGGACGTCGGCGTCCGAGGTGGGTCGTTGGACCCGCAGAGCCCTTTTCAGGGGACCAAACATGGCGTAATCACAGGGAGAGAGGTCTGGACTGTATGGAGGGTGGCCGAGAACCTCCCATTTGATTATCTGCAGGAGTGCCGCGACTGTGTTGGCCGTATGAGGTCTCGCATTGTCGTGGAGCGACCACGGCGGCTATGGCGTTCACTGTCACTTGGCGGTTCTGGGTAATGAGTGCATCAACCAACTGGACGTTGTCATCGGTAATGCAGGGGGGTGCCCCAGACCGGGCATCATCGGCTAACGATACCCGTCCTTCCCTGAAGCGCTTGTGCCACGCCTTGACCCTTGCAAGGGACATGCAGTGTTCGCCGTACACTTGTGACATTCGGCGATGAATGTCCGTTCCCCCAACTCCTTCCACTGTCAGAAACCGAACAACACCGCTTTGCTCTTCGGTTGACGCCTCCATGTCACTGTTTGCAATGTGACTGGCAGCGTTGGACGATTGATGCATGCTGCTGCTCGCTTTGTATCGTCACGTGACGTGCACGCGAGCCCTCTAGCGACGGGCTGTGACCTTCGACGCTCTGGTCGGAACCACACCTCGTTACACACTCCACGATTATCCGATTTAGTCACCGGTTTGCGCATTCCAGCCTCCGGCTCGTTATTTTTTGAACGTACCTTATATTGTCATTGTATGTCGTTGCTCAACTGTTACTGAAAGAGGCACATTAGGTGTCTTCAACTGTTACCGAGACGCGTAGAAGCATGTACATTGACGTCATTTCACTGTTGCCAATGTATGTGTATGCAAGTATGTCTGCCCCTTCCTATTTCGGTTTTCCAACGGGGTCGGGGATGAAATGCGTTGAAAGTATTTGTGGCGGATGTTTTTTTTACGGCCGAATGCCCTTCCTGACGCCAACCTCGCGAGAGGAGTGAATGAAACTGGCCAAGGATGTGGAAGGAAGCGGCCGTGGCCTGTCAGAAGGTACCGTCCCAGCATTTGCCTGGAGTTGAAAATGGGGAAATGGCTGACGTTGGGGCTCGAACCCACGTCTACTGAGTCCGCAGAGAGCTTAGCCCCATGGCCTAGCGCTGCACTTAAGCGACCGTAGCTACTGCTGTCGGTTACTGTTGCCAATGTATGGTGAACAAAATACACGACATAAGTCATGCATAGCAAACTAAGCAGGCGGAGCGAGAAACTATTGGCTTGCGGAGCGAGATACTGTTGGCTTCAGTTTGGCCGAAAAGCAAGGGATTCTGGGTTTGTGCGGTGGTAAAGAGCACTACTAGACGTTTACCTATGTGACTTTCAAAAACCTGTTATCTACAAAACTAACATGGCGGCTAAACGAAGTTGTAGTATTTAAATAGACTTTTCTCGCGATTTAACGATCTGAACGTAGTGAAACTTGGTACAACAAATGAATATACAAATTTTAATGCACTAATATCTTATTTAGTTCAATTGTTTCCATAATCTTAAGATGGCGGCTGTGCGAAATTATAAAATTATTTTTTTATTTTTTTGTGTTCTAATCATGCGATCGAAATCAACGATTGAATAATGAACGTACAAAATAATCATCATCTAATAGTACATAACTCTATGGCCTACATATATTAAAATCCAACGTGGCGATATTCCGAAATATATAGACTGTTCTCAATATCTATTTTTCTATGACAGCAATCAAACTGAAATTTTGTGTGAGTATAGAGTCTATAAACATAAGTTCACCTATGGGACGTTCAATAAGCTGGTGAGCACAAATCCAACATGGCGGTGACGCGAAATTAAAATATTCAAATGGACATTTCTCGCGAGTGAAACTTGGTACGGTATAGGCTTATATAAATTGTAATCCACTGGCATCTAATTCATTTAAATTATTTTCATAACCACAAGATGGCGGCTGAGCAACATTTTAAAAACTCGTTTTTATTTCTTGTGTCCTAATCATGGGATTGAAGTTTGAATAATACACCTACACAATAATCTTCATATAATAGTACATAACTCTAAGCCCTGTATATAAAAATCCAACCATTCGAAATATTTAGACGGTTCTCAATATCTACGAATCTATTAAGAGCAATCAAACTGAAATTTTGCATATTGATAGAGGCAATTAACATAAGTAGGATATATGAAAATAGGCTATATAGTTCTTCACAGAACTACTTGTTTTAGTATGTAGAAACACAACGAAGCGAACGAATCGAGCGGAGCGGCCGCAGCATAGAACGAACACCCACACGGCCGCGCGTACCTTATGTGTGGGGTCTGCAATATTTTATTTGTCCCATTTCAGCCCACATAGACCTAACTGATAGTGGCACTTTTTGAGGATCCAACCAGCCTCCGGGCTGACTACCTAACAGACAGACATATCACGCCTGCAATGGCTGACACAACTGAAATTTCACTATATAAGTCGTGTTATAAAACGGGAGAAAACATCTATTACCACATCATTTCTACAATTATTATTCATCATTACAAAGGGTATTTCGGCTAATTTAAATATGTCTATACGTCCATCACTCCCGAAACGTACCGATGTATATTTTTTTTAAAGATAGAATGTTGATATTTGTCTAGGAGTTAAATATTTTTTGGTATATAAGATGCTAAATAAACAAAACAGTGTTTCACTTGTTTCACTAAAAGTTACTTGTTTTTTTTTTAAATATAATTTGAAATGGACAATTTCTCAAAGTTGTTGTTTTCAATAGTAAACTTGCTCTAACACGCTTCACTCAGCGTTAAAACCATATTCAAAGGGCCAGCTATCACCTCGTATCTTAATTAGCCCCGAGTAAGAATGTAAACATAGTTTCAAAAGATCACACGTGCGGGTAATCAGCTGACTGCGGTATGTTCAAAGAATTGGCTACTAATTATACATCCAGTTAATCACGGAACATTAACACATCGATATCCAGAGGGAGAATAATTCCTACATGGTATTGGTTACAACACTGCTAGCTCTGCTCGGCTAGAAGATGAAATGCTAAATATGAATAAAAATACCGGCACTAGATGATGCATACAGTTTCTCATCAATACAAGCCTTATAATTATAAATGTAACCATTTAGAGATGTTTACCGACATTCGCGACGCTCCTCATTTCTCTTAACTTAAGATACGTGTTGGAAGAGAGTCTTAATGATCTTACTAATTCTATAAGTTTGAAAAGACAAGTTATGGCTGAGACACACCGAGGACAACCACCTCGTCCCATTTCGCTGACAGGGATCTAAGGTAACCTATTTCATTGTTATCACTGAAAACAAAGGGAACAATGATATCATATGTATATTTAATTGTTGTTGTTTCATTTGAGAGGCTTGGACATCGTGGTCATTTATTCCCGTATGTAGACTTTGTCTGATAACCTATATAGGTTGGTTCTTCAGTTTAAGGGCTGCGACAACATGGTCATGTAGCCACGTGTACTTTCCGTGCGTGTAGAATCTGCCTGATAACCGGTGTTAATTGTGATGGCTGTATTAGTGTGAGTTATCTGTTTTTAATTCAAGTAAGGACTGCAGAAATCAATTTTCAAGTAGTTCCTACTTAAGCTACCAAACGTCACCGTCAACGACTACTAGTTCAGAACTAGGTTACTAGATGCCACCGCAATCGGCTCCTGGCGACGAACGTTGGAACCTATGAGCATTAGTCAAATCTAACTTATAATTTAGCTTCACACAAGTGTAATTAGTGGAAGGTTCTTTTACATGCCATAAATCTATGACATGGGACCGCCGGCTTTCCTTGATAACCTACATAGGCCTATTTGTATTTCAGATGAGGATTGGGAAGGAGGCGTCCTTGGCCTTAAATTAGCAGCCATCCCGACATTTGCCTGGAGTAGACGTGGGAAACCACAAATATTTTGGCAGAGCCTGGAGTTGAACCCGGGCCTCAGGGATGATAGCCAAAAATGCTAACCACTGCGCCACAAGGTGGACTTGTACGTTGTACATTTAAAGCGGGCTACACACGCTGAGGTATACAGGGTGAACAAAAAAATGCCGCACTTGGAGGTCGGCATACGATTCCTCATCCAATTGCAAGACAAAAATTTCTATACCAAAATCGGATCGGGTGCTATTTGAAAACGAGAAGCTGGCAACACTGTCACATCCTGTAGCGCATCGGAATTTACAGAGAAATGTGCATCATTCCGCTCTACTGTACCAGCCGTCGCAGCTGACTGAGTAGACTGCTGGGTTATCAAACCCAGATGCACCGTGGAGCTACGGTTCGAATCTACGTCAGGTCTTTTTGTGTGTGTCGTCAGTTCCCTAGTTCCCGTCGTTTCACTGCGTTTGTAAGCATGACATCATTTTGTCACATGATAGTGTGATCCATTAAACGGCATGAGTCGATTAACCACGCAGTGCACAACCATAACTGGTCCTGTCAAGTGCATGTAGGTCGGCTTCATGATGGAGTTCACAAACGGTGAATCCGTCGATATGCTTTTAGTGTTGGGTGCATCCAAGCTTCTGCTGCTGCTCGTGAGTATGCAGCACGGTACCCTCAAAGGCGCCATCCCGATAAGAATGTTTTCGTCGCCTTGAGCAACGCCTGCGGGAAACCGGTAATAATCGTCCACACGTAGTGAACGGAGTCGTCCAAGGACTAGACGTACTCCACAAACACAGGACGCAATTCTTGAAACCGTTCACCAATCACGTCGGCGAAGTACCCGTGATATTGCAAGGCAGTTCCAGGTATCTCAAACACTGGTTGTTGACGTGTTTCACGACGAAGAACTGCATCCATATCATTACACATTAACTCAACACCAGCGGCCAGAAGACCGCATTCAACGAGTACAGTTCTGTGAATGGCTTTTGCAACAAGTTGAAGATAACGAACATTTTATCAAGAATGTGATATGGAGTCGATCTGGGAGGCAACACTGGAGAAAATACGACTTGGAATTAAGGCGAAAATTCTGAGAAATCTGCGACAATGGGTGCTGCTATGCAGTTTATCGCAAAAGGTATCATATACAACAAAAATCTATATTAAATTTCGAAAACAAATAGTCCCGTGCATAATCTTCCTAACGTGAACGGCTCCAGAGTTACGGAGGGTGTGAAAGTAGCAATTTTTCGTATTTTTTTTAGATTTTTGGGAAAAATTAAATTATAACTATACTCTGTAAACAGAAATAACTAAACAATTTTATTAAAAAGTAATATTGTACAATGGTGTTGTAGTACAAAAGAGGCTGAGGCACCACAGAGGGTTAGATGAGTAAACATACTGAAAAAAAAAACGGTTTAGTACAAGCGCGGCCGCCAGTACAAAGTCATGCCGAAAACAGTGTCCAACAAATGATGAACTGGAAAACTTACTCCAAGGTCATTCGTGCCCTCTTCCTAGTCGAAGAGGCACTCATTACTGTATTTTTGAAAACTAGTGAAGCTTTCATTAGTGTGGATAAAGATGAGCTTAATTTTGTCTAATCAACTTTCAAGCGTGGTAATGCATCTTATGACGAGATTACGCAGTCAGCTGCAGCGAAGAGCTTTGTAAAAAAAAATTAAAAACCAACTACAACGTTCAAAAGAATCAGGACGAACATAAAAACTGTTGATTTAGTTCATAGAAATGGTTCAGCTTGTTCGAATGTTTATTAGAGCTGAGAGGAGTGGGGACTTTCTCCTTCACCTTCACTGCGTCCATCAAATGCTCCGCATTTTCCAAGCGTCTGGTCACTTAAATTACGCTAAATCTGTACCTACAAGAAGCGCTGGAACTTCTCAACTCAATGAGCTCAGAAAATGATTGTTATTTCCCCATCCGACGCAGTGAAAAGTTTTGGTTTGGAGTCTGGAGTGACATGACCATTGAGCAGATTGGTGGATTGACCGGAGGCAGAGGAATACCAGCGACAACTATTGCAATTTGGATCAGCTCCATGCCAGCTAGTTCTCGGGTGTGTGAAGCAATGGAAGAATTTACAGATGTGCGCAGCGTCTATTCAGAGCTGCACGTGGAGCTACGAGAGGCAAGGCAGAAAATAAATTGCAAGGACTTGCAAACTTTTATTTCTTGGATTGAGGAACACAATCCGTTTTCAAAAACACCTGAACTCTCTTCCTTATCAACAGGGGTTGTAACAGATGAAAACGTGAATTGTGATAAAGCGTTTGAAGTTGGAACACTAGCCTTGAAAGAGATTGGGAACAAATCATTCAATGAGATACACTTGAAAAGAAAGTTAGCTGTTATGTATCTAGCTTCTATAACCAAGTCTATGATAATTAATTAACAACAAGACTGTATGTGTGAACCCTAACACTTGAAGAAATATTTCAGTTTGAATTATGCGCTTATCCTCCATCCTCTTCGACGAATCTGACTTGATGAGGGAGGGAAGCAAAGCTTCAATGGTGATTGTTTTGGTTCCGGAGTCAAATGAATCATCAATCACCCCAGATTCAGAGAAAGTGTCCTACATCATTGATGGAGGTCACCTCCTTCATCGTGTTGTCTGGCGACGCCCAGCTACCTTCAGACAGATTTGCGAGCAATACACAGATTACATAATTACTCATTATGGGCCAGCAACTGTTGTTTTTGATGGATACGAGCAAGGAAACACAAAAGGTGGAAGAACACTTACGCAGATCACGTTCTACCACTAACATTGAAGTGAAACTAGAAGACTCAATCCATGTAGTTATCAAAGTGAATTTCTAGCTAACGCTAAAAACAAAATGGGCCTTATTTCTCTCCTTACAGAGCACTTGCAAAGAGGTGGTTGCACAGTTCATCAAGCATCGGATGACGCTGACTTATTAATAGTTTTAACAGCGATTGATGAAGCTAAGAAAGGAGTTGAAGCTTGTGTAATTGGTGATGTCACTGACTTACCGGTACTAGTCTGTTGACTGTCCTCGCACCCTTAGAGAACAAATTGAAAATAGTGGTTACAAAGAAAGGCAATCATCAGGAAAAAGTGTACACTATTTCTGACATTCAGCGAGGCATTGGGGATATGAAAGGTGTACTCTTAACAACCAACGCCTTCACAGGATGTGACACTGTGTCAGCTATCTACAAGAAGGGGAAAATTACACCGTATATGAATGTGCAAGCCAACATAGCTCTTCGTATGAAACTTCTAGTTTTCAACGACCCCAAAGCTGACCCCAGTGCAATGGGTGATGCTGGAAAGCATTTCCTTCTTGCGATGTTTGGAGCCAAGAACACTGAAGATCTAGATTGTTTTCGCTACCAGTGTTACTTGCAGGCTGTTGCAAAGCAGCCTACACATTCATTGTTGAAGTTGTCTGCACTTCCCCCCACTTCAGCAGCTTCCAGGCAGCATTCATTTAGAACCTATCACTAGGTGCAGCAGTGGCTGAATGAGAAGAAGAATCCGCTCGAGTGGGGGTGGAAGAAGATTGGCGAACACCTGAGACCAATTACAACAGCACGTCTTGCAGCTCCCCAGGAATTACTTTCCCTCATAATGTACGCTTGCAAAGACGAATGCGTCCGTAACTGCGACTGAAAAAGAGTGGTATAAACTGCTCAAGCATATGCGGCAATTGCTCAGGCCTAGGCTGTGATAACAGGGACACGAACATCATAGACGAAGATCTAGAAGAGGAGGGTGCTATGTTTGAAGAGGACTGAATACTGATGAATACTTTACATTAATTTAAGGTCGAATTCGACATTCTACGTTTTTATTAGTTTTATTAGTTCAGAGTGGGTTTCTACGTACCACAGGTTTACTGTATATGGCCTAGACCTGTAGAAGCCTCTTATCCCTAAAAAATTACCGCCCCTTGAGAAGGTGGTGAGGTTGTCGTTCCTTCAAGGGCTTATCACTAACATACCACCGGCCACTAAAATCGGTATTTGCTTTTACAAAACACAATCATGTATACAAAAATTAGTTTCCTTAGTGATAATGTCAATTTTTTTTCCAAAAAAATAAAAAAAAAAAAAAAAAAAAAAAAAAAACGTTTACTACTTTTACACCCTCCGTAACTCTGCAAGATTATGCAAAGGACCATATTTGTTCGCAATTTAATGTAGATTATTTTTGTATACGGCACATTTTGCAATAAACCGCATAGTATTCGAAATATGTAAGACAAACTGATAAAAACTACTAATTTACCAACTTCTGCCCCCCCCCCCCCCCCCCCCCCCCCCCAAACACGGCGCTTAAAATGGTGTAACTTTTTAACAAACAATATGTGGACTGTATAGAACAATTTGGAGCTGGAGGGAAACTTTTACTTTGGATGTTGGGGTTTAATAGCACTAATCTTTTATATTATGAACTTTAAAAAAATGTTCTGCCGTCCAACTTGGTTAAACTGACCCTCATCAGAATAATATTATCCATTTCAGGTCTGTATTGAATATGTTTACTAATAAAACTATCAATAGTTTTATTAGTAAACTGACCTTTTCTTACATTTCAAATCGTTGGCCTAACAAATTTGATCTTTACGCGGTCTAGGACATTTCCATTGTATAAAAAGATGAATTATTTTGAATAAAAATACCAATTGATTTCTAATAAGAAATGGAGAAATACATTGGAGGCCTAATTTATAATAATCAGTTTGAATATGAAGTATAGAAGGTGATGCAGATCCACATCCACATTAATGTTTGAAGCTTACTGGTCCAAAGCATAGTAATAAATCATTTCATAAGTCACCTGAAGGCACAGAAACCCTTATGGGGCAATATAAAAATTTACCGTAGTCGCAAAGTTACCCAAAAAATCCGAGATTTAAAAATTTGTATGTACCAGTAAGTATGAAGAAATACACTCGGTACTGAAGGAAAGTGCAGTCCAAATCCATAATATGTGTGCAAATTACATTTTCTTCTTTGAAGTTTTAGGAGCAACAGTAAATGAAAAAAAAATACATAATTTTATTATTTCTTCACAATACAGAGCTTTGTTAACAAACATATTATCCCTGAAACACATTTAATTATTTGAGCTAATAGACGTATGCATGCTGCTCTAATAAAAGTACAAAATGGTAGTATTATAAATAACATAGCATATAAAGGAAAAATCTATTTTTGGGCACGACAAACTTCCCAAAATATATCAGCATAGTTTTGCATCATGTTAACGCACGGAAAGATCCGTTAATATGAAGACCATGTAGGGAACAATATCCTTCAAATTATTTTCTTCTAGACGATACACTTATTGTAAGGAGTGATCTTATTTGGGCACCCTTTAGGATTTCCGAAACCTAACTTAACTTCTTCAGAAATATTTAGCTACTAGATGTGCAAACTTTTTTCTCTCCTAGTAAGTAAACCATCTTTGATACAAAAATATTTGTCAATATTTACATTTATTTAAGACCTGTGGAACAATATTGTTGGAACTTTCAAAGAGAACAATCAAAGATACTTTTGGAAAATATATTATTTGACGAAATTCCACCAGTCAACATTACTCAGAGTGTGTTTGATGTGATTTACCACCTTGTAGGACTCTATTTCCTTACGAAATCTAAATCCAAAAGTCTTTGTTTGGATATTTAATCAAGCATGGTTTGCGAGATGAGATAGTAAATTGTTTGGCATGGTAAGGTGCCTCGAGTTTCCACATACGCTGTATCTCCGGAGGCACAGTGTGATACATCTCACAGACGAGATGTTAATAGTCCACCGTACGTAACTAGTCCAAGTTTTCAGAATTATATATTTTAGTTACCAGTACCTGTAATGTTAAATAGTTTTATATGTAAGGAAATTGATAAGAAATATTTTTACTGACTGTAGTATTTCCAAGTACTCTTTGAAAGCTATTCGTGAGGGATGATTAATTGGCTGTCTAGCTCTCCTTTCTCCACATAACTGTCCTCTAAAGTCAATGGATTCTTTGTTCTTGAGATCCGAAAAAATTAGGTCCTGAGTATAAATGACTGAGGTCGGTAGTTAATTTCGTACAAAAATTGATTGTGCATTTATATTTATTTGTATTAATGTTATAAATCCGAGCTTCACAAATGCTAGAAGGACTCCACGCGGAGAGTGAGGACCGGTGACGTTACAAAGTGATTGGAAACTTGCGTGTTCGTTGTGGACAACATTCAGGGACGTTCCGCAAAACACTGAAAATCAGATTAGGAAGGAAATACACTAAGAATGCAAACTATCAAAACCAAGAAAGAAAAACAAACTGGTGATGGAACATATCAACTTCAAAAAAAACTTGGATTTTTCAGTTTTTAATAAAAATGAGTTGTGTTCGTAGACAACAAACACTTCCCGTGCGGGCTTAGATGGGTCAAGAACGCATAACTTATTGTTCACCTTGTGTGCCGTCACGTATAGTGAAGACGGGCGGAGGGGCAGTTCTTATGCACCTTGGTCACAAATGGGCCTGTGTTTTCTTTTTTTAAATGTATAGTATGCATATTATTTGTAGATCTTACAACTGAGAATTGTGCCCTAAATACAGATAAATATAATATAACTATCCGAGTTATAGCTACTTTGCAGGTGGACGTTTCTTATGGTACACATGGACCACAATGTACATAACAATGTCAAAATGTAACTAATTTTGGAAGGCTTATTTAATATACAAGTCAACTTGAATGTGGATAAAGAGTATGTCCTTACAAGGCAGCAAATAAATTGCTACACCCTTTATAATAACAGTAGTATCATAGACTGAATGGTATATAGGAATTTGAATGAACAGAGAGCATAACACGAATCCCGTTATAGAGAGCATGGTAGGCAAAGCGTTTTATCTTGATAACCCTCGTCAAACTCATGTGGGAGGTACATTCAAATATTCTTGTAATTAAAAAGTTGATTGATTTTAATAAATCAATTATGCCTTTTAACTGTTTGTGAAAATGTTACTTTTTAATTAAATATTTAAGTTATATACCGTACTTACTATACTGTAAACATTGTTAAATAAGTTCAACTTTCAGACACGAACTAGTTTTTAAACAACGTATTAGGACATTCGTTCAGTAATCCTTTTTCTTTTAAATTCGCAGATTTGATTTGTTTTGATGGAAATTTTAATGTTGATGTGATTTATTAGTAAGACCTCCATTGGGGAATAATATGAGATATATTTCGAAACAGATACGTTAGCAAACGTGTCTGATGTGTGTGTATAGTATAATGGCACATTATTGCGAAATGCTTCCTATCGTGTCCCTTTGGTAATCGTGCCAGCTGTCACCGTGGAAGAGTCACGATCCTCAACAAAAGAAGAGTCTTCTCTCCTATAATGAATTTAAAAATGGGAAGCCAAGTGCTTGAGACGTATGCCGAGTGCGATCCAATCCAGAGCTGACAAATGCTTACAACGCTGCAGTTGCGAGTAAGGCTATATAATGATTGGGCGGTATGTGGTGAAGCCTCAAAGTCACGGTACAGTAACTTATACGTGGTAGGGAGCTAGAACGCTGGAGGAGACACCCGTCACGTAGCTGCACCGAACTCAAGACGATTGCATTCACAAATTTTAAGCAAGATGCTGACAGCACGGGACAAGGAGTGACTGCGGTCACTGTTCCCCCACCACTGAAACCTGCCGGCCCAGAGCCGTCAGCTTGACCTTGAGGCCTCGTCACAAACCACCCAGGCTCTGGTTGGATAGCGCTCAAGGACAGTGTATAAATGAGATGGAGTTACAAGCCCTGAGAGTAGTGGATGAAGGCGAGGATGGTGTCCAGTAGGTACACCGCTCCTGATAGCACACACAGACTGCCTACTGCCAGTCCCACTTGCCGCTCCGAGCTCACGTGGATGAACTTGTACTCGCTCTGATAGCCGTGCCAGTAGTGCAGAGCAGTGCCGCCCACCGCGATGAACATGAAGGTGCCAACGAAGTTCATGATGATCTCCTGGAACAGAACAACATTCATAATGACCAGGGGCCTTTTTTTCTCTCTCTGTTTTAACGGAAATCATAATAGACCCTAATTTCGTGAGTACTCGCTAATTTCGATTATATTCTCCATTTATGGCAATTTCCGCAAATTTTAATGAATTGTACCTTTTTACTTGCATAATTTTCACTCAATTATTGAAGTTCAGAAAAAAATCCGTGAACGTTTCTGTTGAAATTACTAACGTTGAAATCGAGAACCAGTAGCCTATACAGTTAGACCTATGGCAGTCTGGCTTAAATTATTAACGGCTAAAAGATTCACTGAAGTATTTGCTCGGAGATACCGAGTAATAACTTATACCTGTGTCTAAAAATACATTTTCAACAAAAAGTAATGAAGTTCTGAAACCCTTACTTCCAAAATATGTTAAGTAAATATAGCAAATGCTACTTAAATCGAGAAAATCGTATTTGATGGCTTTAATTAATGACTGCTACTGTGAGCACAATATTCTATATTTTAATGACACAGAATTTTTATAAATAAAATAATTAAGTCGTATTTTGAATTACCAACACCTATTTGCGAATTTTGAAAACGTCAGGGGGGAAAACTCCATATCTTTTCTACAACAATCTCTGACTATGAGTAAGGAAGAGAGCGCGAAGTTTGTCATGGCCAAACAAAACAGTATTATTATTATTATTATTATTATTATTATTATTATTTTACTAGCGGGCACATGCGAGAACCACCCATCGGACTGTACTGCTATGCCGCCACGACGCGACAATGTTCTGACAGGGGCTATCGTCTTGTTAATTTGTGTAAACGCACTTTATAAACAAATACAGAATATGTCCGTTTACTTTTCAATAATAAAAGACTCTCCTGTACTTTTCAGACAATTTATAAGATTTTGACACAAACCGCACCTACTAACTCCCTCTGGTTTAAGAGCTTGAGTTTTGCGATCCATACACCTTGATTATGAGGAGCGCTGGAACAAAAACCGCCCACTTTTACCGGATCCGTACTTTTGGCAGGAGTATTGTGTGAGAAATGATTAAAATATGGCCTTTAAAACATCTTGTATCAAGAGCCGCTCAATTTTCTTTAAAAACACGTTCGTAATCCCACACAGCCATCAGTGTTAATTACATTCTCCAATGATTGCGTTGCTTGACTTATTCTGTTTTTGTTCCGGCGCTCCTCAATTATTAGTTTATGATAATTATTATTATTTCTTTTACAAAAATTGTATCTACAATATATTTATGGATGGCAGATGGAGAAAGGGCAAGGCCCACACACACGGCAGTGTCTCCATTTCCGTTTGTAAAATACGGTATAGCCCATTCTAAACGAATCTGCGGTTACTAAAGTGTTCGTAAGTCCATGATGATCTTCAGGAACAAAACATAATCGACGATGAATATGAAGATCCACCAAGTTCATACTGACCTCCCCAGACTTAATACTTATATCTATCCTACCCCAGCACCAAATACCATTAAATGACAATACAGGTGGTTTGGCATTACAGTTCCAGCTTGGCGACAATCTAATTTCACACTAGTTTCATTACCGTCGTTAACGCGTTCATAGAGAAAAGGTGAAAAAACTGGCAGGTAAAAATCTAAAGGAAGTAGAAGACTTCCACTAATTAGATAATTAGGAAGCAAAATAGTCAGTGATATAATAAGCAAATAGGATATTAAAACTGGGTTGGCTCAGGCAAGGAAAGCATTTCTACAGGAAAGAAATCTGTTGGCATCAAATACAGATTTAGGTATTAGAAAGTCATTTTTGGAAGCCTTTGTCTGGAGCGTGGCGCTTTATGGAAGTGAAACTTGCACTGTTGGCGCAGCAGAAAAGAGGAGAATTGAAGCATTTAAAATGTGGTGTTACAGGTGAATGATGAAGAGCAGATGGGTAGATAGAGTGACACATGAAGAGGTATTAAGATGAGTGGGAGAGGAGAGATGTTTCTGGTGACTGCTAATGAAGAGAAGAGATAGGTTGGTGGGACACATACTAAGACAGGCAGGAATAGCAAACTTAGTTCTGGAAGGAAGAGTCGAAGACAAGGACTTTAGGGGTAGACCAAGGTTAGAATATGTTCAACAGATTGCCTCGGATGTAAGGTGCGGCAACTCTGTAGAGATGAAACGAGTAGCTCAAGATAGGGAGGTTTGGGGGGCTGCATCAAACATAGTTAAAAGACTAAAGATTGAAACAACAACAACAACAGAGTAAAGGAAGGCAGTTTATGGCGACAACTTCCCTGTTACATAAGAAAGGAAAGGACAGCCACATCCTCTAAAACGCTAATATTGGAGCAAATTACACCAACTCCGTGTTCTGTGAAGAATCGTTTTGTTCTGCAGTAAGAAATCCTTTGTCGAGAAAGACGAGTGGAGTTCGATAAACATTGTGAAGAGAGTCGACTATCCCTTCTTCTAGTTGGAGACAGTACGCACGGTCGACTTCTTATATACTAGTACAGGACAGCTGCACAGGAAAAAAAAACCTTTTGTTCCAAAAACTGTGCTATAGTTCGCTTTTTGTAAATCATTAGAAAAGCACAAAAAAAAGCTTAACTCTGAAATATAGAATAATTTGCACGATCAATTTGTCGGAAAACTCAAAAAGACATTGAAAGGCGTTTTTCTCTGAATCGACGTATTTTAAAGAAAAGTTTTTTAAACAAAAAATGTAGAGGGCATTGTCACCTACAATTCGTCTCATTGAAGTCATGTCATACGTTTTGAAATGCAGAAGCTAGGTGGCGCCAAAGTTTCAAAAAAAGTGTTTTTTCACTTTTTGTCCTAAAAAAATATATTTTTTTCACAAAAGAGCGAATCAGAAATTTGTTCCTCTCAACATTGTCTACAACATTTATTGAAACATTTTTTTCCTCCGCCCTACCGTTCCAAAGTTATAGTCTGCCGAAGTGTGAGAATTGTACTATTCAGATGGCACAAAGGTTAATATGTGTACAGTTATGATTGATACGTTGCGATTGAAATAGATATGATTGTTTGAGCTAATTAACAAACTCAGCCCGCGTCCTGTTGGACCGAGCTTTAGGCAGCTTTCCGACACCGGTCCCTGTCTAAATTATGCCCACCTCTCTCTCCGCAGTAACAAAAGTAGCCTTGACTACGCAGCGTTGCATTTGCTGCATTATTCTAAAATTCAGAGTTAAGCTTTTTTTGTGTTTTTCTAACGATTTACAAAAAGCCAACCATAGCACAGTTTTTGGAACAAAACCATTCCAGCTGTACTGTACTATACAGTATGAGACACAGGCAATGTATCCAAATTAATATTGCAACTACTGTGCCATACGAAAAAATTCCTGCAGAAAATAACATGTGAATTCTCAGATTAGGTAGTTGAGGTGAAGTACCTCACATCTCGCCTTATTATGTTGTGTCAAATGATGGATACAGATTGCGTTAAACTTACTACGGCAGCTTCAGTGGCGTAGTTGGTAGCATGCTGAGCTTCTATGCCCAAGATCGCGGGTTCAAACCCGGCCAAAGTCGTCGGATATTTTAAGAGTGTTAAAAATCCTCCAGTATGCCTTCCTTCGGAGGGGAAGTAAAGGCGGGGCACATGTCATAGATTTATGGCATGTAAAAGAACCTTCAACTTACTACAATTGTGTGAAGCTAAATTTGTAGGTTAGATTTGATAAACGCTCTCTAAGTTCAAACGATCGCCGCCAGGTGCCGGTCGCGCTGTCATCTAGTAACCAAGCTCGCGGCTTGGTGTTGTTGACGGTAGCATTTGGTAGCAAAAGTAGGAAGTACTTGAAATTGATCGTCTGCAGTCCTTACCTGAATTACAGATAACACACACTAATACAGCCATCACAATTAACACTGGTTATCAAACACCCACCCAAAGTACACGGGGCTACATGACCGCGTTGTCGGATCCCCTAAACTGAGAAACCAACCAACGAAACTTATTACGAAAATTTGAGGCTTGCTGTTAACCCCTTTGTATCACATTAATGATTATAATCTGTAGCCTAGTTTTGTTTTAGGGGAGCCTTCTGCTCAATTTATTTACGAATTTTTGTGCCATTCGCTCCGGTAGTTAACGCCAATTCTTAACAAATGAACTCATGGTAGGCTATATTTGGTTACTATACAACTCATCCGGGATAAATAGAATGTTTTAACCGGAATTGAAAATGTTCAGACGGAAGACTTAGGCCTACTTTAGTTATAGATAATTCTACTGCAAGTTATGAGCACTACGTACCACTTAATTTGGTTTCCTTTCCCTCACCTAATAGGGGACTGTGATACATTCTAAAAGCTGCTCCAGTTCTCTCACGGCGACTCGCACGTTAGGTGTAGGGGTACCACGTAGAAAAGAATGTTGGAGGCTGGACTCACCGTAAGTTGCTGCTGAAGAGCTTCCCCTCCATACAAGGTCCAACGACAACGAAAAGGAAACCAGTAGCAGCGAAAAAGAGAAGGAGACACTTCCCCTACCTGACACACATGCGCAGAAGAAAGACTAGCATTTGACAGAGAAGAGAGCTGGAAACACTCTCCCCTACTTTGATGCGCATGCGCATTGAAACGTTCTTATCTATGTGGTAATCCTATAGTAGCACGCGCCGTCAATAACCATTGCTCGCTGCTGACCAACTTATTTTATTTTATTTCATTTTATTTAGCGTATGGCTCTTAGTGCCGGGAATGTCCGAGGACATGTTCGGCTCGTCAGAGGCTGTAGCTGCTTCAAGCGGACACCCATAGGGTAAGCTACAAGTTCCGTTCAATTTCAAGTAGTTCCAACCTTCGCTACCAGATGTCACTGATACCTAGTGGTGATTTTTGATAGAGCGTTCCAACGAGATATAACCTAGAAATTTAGCTTCACACAAGTTTAGTCTGTGGAAGGATCTTTTAGATGCCATAAATCTATGACATAGGACCGCTGGTTTTTACTTCCCCTCCGGAGGAAGGCATACTGAAGGATTTTAACGCTCTTAAAAAATCCGACGACTTCGGCTGGGTTTGAACCCGCGATCTTGGGCACAGCAGTTCAGCATGCTACCAACTACGCCACCGAAGCAGCTTGCTGACCAATAGCATGCTTGTTCTATATTTCCACGTGGACTCCAGAGTCCGGTCCTAGCGACCAGCTCGCGTGTCAGGTGTTAAGTGTTGCACAGCTGCACGTAGTTCTGTCCAGTCTCGCTGTTTGCTCGCAGTGACTACGGTGGAGAGTTGACAACGCTGTATCTCGAGCTGGGAAAGCCTTGGCTTCTCGCAGACATGGAATGTAAACATATCCGCCCAGCTAGAGATCAAAAGCAAGTCGTCTGTTGACGAGGAAAGCAAGTGAACTATAACACTGATGATGACAGCCAACCACAACCACCTCCCCCTCCCCCCCCCCCCCCCCCCCCCGCCCCCCTTCCTCCTCCATGCCACCAGCTGTCGACCACTATTTTGATTGTTCTCATGGATTGCGGCGAATGGAGAAGGCATCTCTCATCTCCGCTCAGCTTGTTGTCGTGGTTGCAAGCATAAGAACAGTTCAACTGATGCTCTTACCACGAGCGTCTTCCTCTGCTCCGTGGTGCCGAAGCAGTAGGAGATGAGCACCACCAATGTGTAGATGAAGAATCCAACCAGCACGCCCGAAGCCACGATCTCAGCATCTGGATTCTTTTCCTCGTTCAGATTCCATGTTCCACCCACACCCAGGAAACGACCGTCGTAGCCCACTCGATAGAGAATCAATATGATTAGGTTCATAACCTGTAAGTACAGATATACAGACAAAAACATTAGGTCATTGCCATAGTTGATACAGAGAAAATAGAAAATGTACGGTATATGGACATCAAATTGGCAGGTGAAAAGCTGAAGGAAGTAGGAGACTTCTGTTACTTAGGAAGCAAAATAACCAGTGATGCACGAAGCAAGGAGGATATAAAAAGTAGGTTGGCTCAGGCAAGGAAAGCATTTGTACAGAAAAGGAATCTGTTGACATCGAATATAGATTTAGGTATTAGGAAGTCATTTTTGAAAGCCTTTGCCTGGAGCGTGGCGCTATATGGAAGTGAAACTTGGACTATTGGTGCAGCAGAAAAGAAGAAAATTGAGGCGTTTGAAATGTGGTGTTACAGGAGAATGATGAAGATCAGATGGGTAGATAGGGTGACAAACGAAGAGGTATTAAGACGAGTGGGAGAGGAGAGATGTTTCTGGCGACTGCTAATGAAGAGAAGAGATAGGTTGGTAGAGCACATACTAAGACACCCAGGAATAGCAAGCTTAGTTATGGAAGGAAGGGTCGAGGAGAAGAACTGTAGGGGTAGACCAAGGTTAGAACATGTTAAACAGATTGCCTCGGATGTAGGGTGTGGTAAATATGTAGATATGAAACGATTAGCTCAGGACAGGGAGGCATGGAAAGCTGCATCAAACCAGTCAAAAGACTGAAGACTCAAACAACAACAGCGGTACAGGCGTAATTAGTGAATAACTGCCGCAAGGAAATCTGGTTGTCAGTGTGAAGAAGTAAAGTTCGTAGTTTTACGTGACCGTTAACCTCGCGATCATAAGCCACGGGACCTCCGTTTAACGTGAAATCCGAACCACGGGACATGCCATTTAATTTCGAAAATCTTACATGCATTGACCGGGAATCGAACCCGGTTCGCCGTGGTGAGAGGCCAACAGCTTGACCGCTGCGCCACCACGCCTCCTGCCTGTCGGTGTCAGGGTACATGATGTTGTTATTTCAATTGAGGTGCTTGGATATCGTGTTAATTCAGCCGCATGTACTTAGGCAGGTGTGGAATCTTGTCTGATAACCTGTGTTATTGTGATGACTGTATTAGTGTGTGTATTTGTAATTCAGGTGAGGATTTGGAAGGAAGCGGCCGTGGCCTTAAGTTAGGAACTATCCCGGCATTCGCCTGGAGTAGATGTGGGGAAACCACGGAAAACTACTTCCAAAATGGCTGAGAGTGGAATCGAACCCACCTCTTCTCAGTTTTGCCGCACGAGGCTGAGTGTACCCCGTTCCAGCCCTCAGACCAGAATTAAATTTCTTGGCAGAGCCGAGAATTAAACCCAGACCTCCGGAGTGACAGCCAAGCATGTTAGCCTGTAGGCTATACCATGAGGTGAGGTGAGATATGTATATGATATTAGTCGTCCAGTTGCAAAACTCGTTTAATCCACTTGTGAATAAGAATCATATTCATGAGAAACGTTTCTCTGGACTTTGCCTCGCGTACCTTTTGTGTTTGTTGTTTTCTACTTTTTTTCTTTTTGCTTTGTGTTTTTAGTTTTTGGTTTTGTGTTTGCTTTGTGCTTTTGCTTTTGAATTTTCCTTTTTGCTTTTCTTTCTTGGTTTTGGTTTTGTGTTTGTTTTATGCTTTTGCTTTTTTAAAATTTTGCTTTTTGCTTAGTGTTTCTTGTTTTTTGTTTTCTTCTTTTACTTTTGTTTTTGAATTTTGCTTTTTGCTTCGTGTTTTGTTTTTGGCTTTACGTTTGTTTTCTGGAAAATCAAAATAAAATAAAATAAAACAAAATAAACAATATAAAATAAAATAAACTAATTAAATGTAAATAATTTTATGACATGATCCTTATTCACAAGTGGATTAAACGAGTTTTGCAACTGGACGACTCATATAATGTTATTGGTTTTACGTCCCTTTTATATTGTGAGGCTTTTCGAGACGCCGCGCCGGGGTGCTGGAATATTGAAATCTTGTGGTGTTTTCGTTCCTCGCTGCCTGGGCAGCGCGGTTGTGGTTCAGTGGGACAGGGGTGTCCAGCCTTTTTTTAACTAAGGGCCACATTGTAAATAGTGGGGGACCTTGAGGGCCAATAACACTCCGGGCATTTGAGGGGTATGATTTTTTTTAAATATAGGTGCAATATGGTGAGTTTTGTGGCTGTCTGAGCTTAGTTTTCTTAGTATTGTTGCCATTTTCTATATTTATTTGTAGTGAATAAAAAAATAAAACACTAAAAATAAAAAAAGATGGTATATTGGCTTTCACGGCCGGTGAATTAAAACTCAGCAATTCTTCTAGGTTTGTGCCGTTTTAATTCACCGGCCGTGAAAGCCAATATACCATCTTTTTGGAAGCCTTCATAGGTAGGTTGAGGCTGCTTGAGCTTTTGGTTCTCGCAGTCAAGTAGTGCAGTTGCACTCTATATAAGGGACGTAGCGCGCAGTTCGTTACTACTGTGGGGATCCTGGCGGCGACACCAAGAGCCCGCCAATAAGCCAGCTTGGTGTCCTAGGTGAAACCCCACACAAGACACGGCACAAACCTAGAAAACATGCTGAGTACTAAAAATAAATCTTAAATATTTTTAATAAATCCCTAATGGAACTACGATGATATTCAATACACTCATACAGCATGAATGACAAAGAGTGAGTATTTATGTTCATTTTACACAATGAATAATCAAATTATGAAATAAAGTTCATGATAATTTAGTTTAGTGCGCCGACTGGGAACTTGTTTCAAAGTTTTGGTGACACGGCGCAGGCCGTAGGTTGGGCAGTCCTGCAATAGGCTGTTCACATTGAGGTTGCCACTACCAAAGCGAGAAAAACTGCTACTTGCGAACTTGATCCTAGCTTTGTTGGTGCGAAATTGAAAAAGGAGCCACGTAATATATCTACAAAAAAGATACAGTCAGTCTGAGAGACTAGACTTAATATCATTTCAAATGACGCATGCTACAAATGCTACACATGTTAGAAAGGCTCAGGAGGGCTTCTCGTTTCGCTCGGAGCCCCAGGACTCTTTGCACTCTGCTGCATGACGTCACGCACTCGCCGTCTCCGTATCGCATAACGCCAGACCCCAGGAGTAAACTCAGACTCAACAGACTCCATTACCCTTTAACTTAGGCTTCCCGCGCGGGGGTTTCATGACGTCACGCACTCGCCGTCACCGTTCGCATAACGCCAGACCCCAGGAGTAAACTCAGATACGGTGCATATGCACTGAACAACATGATGACGTCATACACGCCGTAACCATGACGCATAACGGTAGACCTAAGCATAACGATGAAGTCGACAAGATCATTTGAAATGATAAAATGAAACAAAGAAGGGTGCTTTAAATTATTTATTGAAAGACATCTGGACAGACGAAAATCTGTTTAGAAGCACCCGTCAAAGACGTTTCAAAGCACTGTGGTTAGTGATAATCATTATGTCGGTTCACATTTTCATAATGTGCTTTACCACGTCTTTACAAACTGTTGCTTTTGCATCATATTGTACAAAACAAGGATTATTTGATACAATCTCCGCCTGTCTCAGTAGTTCGTGATCTACCAGGAATCGTTTAGGTTGGATAACATAAGTAATTAATTTAAAGTTGATTAAGTGTCAGAGATTTCTAGGAAGACCAAGCTCCGCCTTTTCAATAGCAACGTAAAGTCGATTCTTCTCTACGGCTGTGTAACATGGAAAGTCACAAAACCGATCAACAACCAGCTACAGGTGTTCATTAACAGATGTCTGCGTCACATCATGAATGTGAGGTGGCCGGACATAATCTCAATTGAAGATCTTTGGACCATCACCAATCAACAACCGAGATTAGCATCCAGATCAAGGAGAGGAAATGGCGCTGGATTGGTCACACACTAAGGAAGCCGGACGGAGCTATTGAGAGGGCGGCGCTAGACTGGAATCCTCAAGGCGCCAGGAAGCGAGGTCGACCTAAGAAGACCTGGAAGAGGACGATCGAAAATGAAATTGCAGAGGTGGACAAGAACTGGAGTCAAGTGAAGAGAATGGCCAGGAACCGTACTGCGTGGAGAAATTTCGCCAAGGCCCTATGCTCCGGAAGGAGCGGCAGGAATTAAGTAAGTAAGTAAGTAAGTAAGTGTCAGAGAAAACCCCCATAGGCAGAAAGAAAAGATTGCCTACAGGTAACTACTTGCTAGGTCTAATTTTTGAAACATTGCAGTACTTCATGGCTAAAAGGGCTAAATGCTCCCAGCTCCCATAGCGCTGTTTTCTTCCCTAAGGAATTGAAAAAGAAATCTTTAGGTTTTCATTGCCATATAAAAGAACTACACCAAACTCTTCTCAGTACAGGTATTGATATAATTTCAA
This sequence comes from Meconema thalassinum, assembly GCA_946902985.2. Lineage (NCBI taxonomy): Eukaryota > Metazoa > Arthropoda > Insecta > Orthoptera > Tettigoniidae > Meconema > Meconema thalassinum. Next base: position 114,004,098 of record OX336393.1, read on the forward strand.
CAATTTTAAGGAGGTTTAAAAAAATCATTTCCAGTGTAACTAAAGTTGCCATCATATAATGTATAAAGTCTTGGAAGTTGCTTATCTTGTCGCCAGATGGCCTCTTATATCCACTAGATTTGTTGTTCAACAGTTGTTAATACATTTTAGGGGCATAGTTATTCCTGGTCATTAGCTCCATGTAATAGGATGTCTGTCTGATAACTAGGGACCGGATTTTTTGAAAACGCATATGCGCATATGCAAATGCATATTTTGAGTTTGTTTTATTGCATATTCTGAACATAACAGCATATTTTAGCATATGCAGTTGAAATTAAGTATTCTATAATTTAAAACATCTTGAACAAAATAAGTTTCGCCTCCGTGTTGGACATCCCTCGTAAGCAACTTTCTGAGAAACAGATAACGAGATGAGTCAGATGACAGTACTCGTACTTGACGCAATGCTGCCGGGCTATTTGAAGAAGAGAATGGAGGGGGGACATTCCTTTCACCATCTCGACAGTGAGTCGTCCGGGGATAGTTTAGTCAGCATGGTTTCTAGAGCCGGGAGTGTCCGAGGACATGTTCGGCTCGCCAGGGGCTGTAGCTGCTTCAATCGGACACCCATAGGGTGAGCTACAAGTTCCGTTCACTTTCAAGTAGTTCCAACTTTCGCTACCAGATATCACTGACACCTAGTGGTGAACGTTGAAACTTTGTTAGTGCGTTACAACGAAATCTAACCTAGACATTTAGCTTCACACAAGTTTAGTTAGTGGAAGGATCTTTTACATGCCCTAAATCTATGACATGGGACCGCCGGATTTACTTCCCCTCCGAAGGATGGCATTTACTGAAGGATTTTAACGCTCTTAAAATACCCAACGACTTCGGCCGGGTTTGAACCGGAGATCTTGGGCACAGCAGTTCAGCATGCTACCAACTAGGCCACCGAAGCTGCTAGTTGCCTGCCTTGATTGGCCCTCATCTCTTCTTTTCTCATTTTTCGAGGTTAGACCTCTTATTCTTTTTCGTGGTATCCCTGCCTACTGTAAGGCATAGGGTGTGTGTAGCATGGCACACTCTTTGTAACGGTCTACACCCTCAAGGACTCGCGACTGTTTAGTTCGGGAGTTGGTATGCCTGAAGGATTCCTGAGCAGGGTCCGTTTTTCTTTTCCTATTTTCCATGCATTGTCGGGTTGTCCCTCTCTTCTTTCCCCTTTCTTATCTGCCTTTCGTGGCCCTACTTCCTTCACAGCTCCTCATTCTTTGATTCCGCAGTGTAACCGTGCGCGTCCAATCGCTCACAACGACCGTGATGGGGCGCTGCAGCATGTCGGGAGATTGATATAAAAAAAGAAACTCTAATTATGTAAAAACTATTTCGTTTGTGTTATTTTGCTCACCTATTAACAGGTGTCACCAACCCCTAAACCGCTGTGACTTTAGAGACGCTGGGGTGTAAATAATGTTCATAATCATAACAATAATAATATTATTGGTTTTACGTCCCTTTTAACTACTGCGGCTTTTAGAGACGTCGGGGTGCCGGAATTTTGCTTCCAAGGGGATCTTTAAGGTGCAAGTAAATCTACTGACTCGGCTCCCCCGCATTTTAACACACTCAATTGACTGTGCCAGGATTTGATCCTGCAATCCTGGGCACGGCAGACTAGATCGTTACCACTGAGCCACGCAGCCGGTAGCTAAGGGAAAGGGATCGACTGACACTAGGTGGTTATTCTTCTTCTTCTCCTTTGGGCCTGAGGAAACTCTTCACCCAGTCACCAGGTTGATTGATTGAACACGTTTTTCGACGATAATTCCGAGTGATGTGGTTGGAAGTAGGAATGAAAGTAAACACACGTATGATCACAACTATTATACTGTAATTATTGCGTTAAAGTCCAAAGATTGGGAACACAGGGACAAGAGAGGAAACAGAACTCAATGTGCAAGAGCTTCACGCCTAGTGACCCACCAAGGCGACTTCAATGGGTGAGACCGGGTCAACAGATAAGGGAATAACATTGAAGGTTATACGTGTAATTTGCAGGCGTCTAAAAAGGAGACGATCGCACGAATAATAATTGGAATTGTCGGAGTGTGAATCAAACAAGCGAAAGCGATATTTAAGGGCAGTATACAGGGTGTCTCTTATTAAAGTTTAAAATTATCTATAGCGACGTAGGTGGTATTGGGACGAGAATTTGATATACGACACTTAGGGTCGCACGTGTCCGGAAATACCTTAAAAGTGAACCACAACTAACTGTTAAACATATGACGTCATCAGGTGACGGCTCAGCTTGAGAGGTCTGGCCCGTTGCTCCCTTACGCACACCAAAGCAAACGTTGAATATCATATCACTCTGGTTCCGTGTCTTAATGCCAACAAACAATCTGCTTCCACTTGAAAGGAGGAGAGAGAGAGAGAACAAAGAAAGCTGATGGATAGGCCCCGGATTTGAACCTCGAACCCCACGCGCCCGAGTTGCACACGCAGACTCGGAGCCAGAGTGAGATGACATTCAACGTTTGCTTTGGATGCTTTGGTGTGCGTAAGAGAGCACGGGCCTGACCGCTCGAGCAGAGCAGTCATCTGATGACGTCATATGTTTAACATTTGTGGTTCACTTTTAAGGTATTTCCGGACACTAGCGACCCTACGTGTCCTATATCAAATTACTTGTATCATTGCCATCTACGTCGCTATAGAGAGTTTTACACGTTAATACGAGACATCTTGTAAAACCGAGTTTATTAAATCACGATAAAAGCATAAGCGAGGGCGTTCAAATAAAGGACATTTGAAAGAATAGATGTTGGATGGTACTGTAGAAGGAGTAGTCTACGATATAATGTAATAAGGGTTTCCGTATTCAATATAAATTATATAAAACTAGCGGACCCGTGCGAGAAATCTCGCATGTTCATAAACCACACTTTCCCCAATAGGTTTTGCAAATCGAACTCTTCTTTCTTTAAGAAATTAGAATGCAATTTGTCACTGATAATGTCATTTGTGTGCTGAGTGTGCTGTAACACTCACCGGTTATTCGATATTTATGAAATTATACGATTTGAGTACTCATTCCTTTGATTTACTGTATCTGAAATCCATGCAAAATGATTAAGGAAAGACCTCAGAATGTTAAAATGACATGAAACAGGCCTCACAGCGACCAAAATGTGAAGTGGGCAGAAATTATGGAGCATACTTTCATACATCGTACATTTCTTTAAAGTCATTTTTTAAAGAAATTATTGATATTTATGGAATTAGAGTGCAATTCGTCACTGCTAATGTCTATTCTCTTTCATTTGAATGCTCATTTTCACGATCGGTCGCTTGTGAGTGCCGCAGGAGGAATCTATACTACTGAAATAATATATATGATGATGATGATCATCATCATAGGTCAACGGTTGATGTGCTTGATGTTCTTTTATTTAACAACAGAGAAGAACACAGAGAGAAAAAAAAAAGAATATAACATGATCCACACTGTGTACCTTGGTGGCACTATTAACTGCCATCTACCTAGGTAGCGCTAGTGTCCGTGGCACTAGTACCCACCACATACTTAGGTGGGGCGTACTAATCTCCATCCGCCACAGTACCGATAGTTAGACCACAGTCGGTGGCGCGAAGTTTAAATTTAAGCAGCCTATCCGGGGTGAATGAGTGGTTAAATCGGAGCCGAATAATTGTAGTTATATGACGATGCGTATAAGTACAAGAGGAAAACCAAGGCGTGATCGGGATTTGGGGTAAGGTGGTTATTAATAAACTCCCAGCCGAGATGGAACCTGCAATCTTGTGTTTGAAGGCCAACGCTGATGGTAGCGTAGTCTAGAAGCACCGAAGGCACCACGAATTCAGCTAGTCCTTTGGAGAGACCAGCTATTGTGTATGGAGTAGGGGCTATTGTTACTAAGCAACATATGGCAACGTTGCAAAGCGAGGCGACGGTAGCGCGATGTAAACTGTGTGACAATCAGTTTGCTCTCATCTCGTATGTGCAATAACCATTGAACTGTAGGTACTACTGGGACAACCCCTCCCACGGTAACCCTCACTGAAAACTGCTTCCTGGTCATCGCCTCCTTGACGTGCACTACCAGGCATAACTAGTCGCACTAAAAACCGCACTTTGCTCCCATACAGTCGGCATTCCAGTATTACTTAGAGTTCAATGGCAATAACCAATAACAGAACCTCGTAATACGTATAGGCCACAGCAAACTGACTCATGTGCATCTCTTCTCTAAGAAACCTCCACCAGTATGTGACACCTGTCAAAAAAGAAAAACTGTTGACCACATTATACTCGAATGTCACCTATACGATCAACAAAGACTTTTGTGCAAAATGAATCAAAACAATAGTGTAAGTGACATCTTGAATGAGAATACTCAGTGTAAAAACATTATCGAATTTTTTAGGCAAACGAATCTATTCAGCAAAATCTAATCTTTATCTGATCAAGATATATTGTTACTTTATTGTTTTTTTTTTCATAAATGTATCTCTATGTAATTAATATAGAAAGTGTAGTATGTAAAATTCTGAATGTCGCGATATGACTTACTGAGTTAAAGCGACAATAAATAAATTTATAAAAAAAAGAACCTCGTATTACTCTCCAGTGCCTTTGCTCTTAAAAACCTACTTCTGAAATGAGACTCAACGGTCTAGCATTGTTGCCTATTCACAGAGACATACAAAACACTGACTAAGTTATAAACCAATTTGGTAATGTTTCAAAAATCCTTGACTTTACATTATAGTGTAAGTTGTAAATCAAAACAGTCAGCTATTGAGGTGTTAAGGGGCAGAACAGCGAGGTCATGTGCCCCGAAACAAAACAGTAATGTTCATTCTTTCTATCTAAATACTAAAAAATGTGCAAGATTATTCTATTAATAAAAAGTAACATAAAATTGTCTTAGTTATGTGTGACATTAACGAAACATAAAACATCACAGCAAATTGGTTGAAAAAGTGATGCCAGATAGCCTTAAAACTCATCATTTTGCACCAAATTATACAAACGTTTCCTGGGGAGGAGTCTTGGACCCTCTTTTCTTTGGGGACTATTCCGTGCGCCCCCCCCCCCCCTCCCGCACCAAAAGAAAAAAAAAACTCTTTATGCCCCTGGTATGGCGTATGATACTTGATTTGGGCTGTGTGGGATTGAACAACTGTAGATAATCTTATCAGCGTACAAACACTGGTTCACTATCGCGGTGAAGTCAGGTGCTCAGAGAACGACGCTCTCGATGGCTGATTCATTTTCTGAGGAGTTGTGAAAGGAAAGCAGGGGCGTAGTTAAGGGGTAGCCGAGAGGGTCCTCCCTAAATTTCCCCCTTCTGGCACAGAAGTAAATAATTTACCAAGGAAAGACAATCACAAATCTGTTGCCAACATTGAAATAGCTTTAAAAACTCTTAATTATGTAAAAAAAACTATTTCGTTAGTGTTATTTTCCTCAGTTATTTCCATTTCCTCGAGTGATACGACTGGTTTTCATGTAATATAGGACATTTACGATTAGCATTTCTCTCCTTATGTTGCCGAAACTGTAATATTTAAATGTCAAGCAAGAGAGTCACTTTTTATACCCCCACCCGAAATTAAATAATATGAAGGAAAGTATTTAATTGCAATAACAGTGTTGACTTTCACGACCGGCGTTCATAACTATGTACAAGTTGTCCTGGTCAGGACCACAACATGCTGCCTGGAACATACTTCTAGTTAGTAATAAAGTATTTAATTGTTGTCCGGTACGTGTAGACATCCTAGAACATAGGAAGTGCGTAAATAAACTAAATAATCTGGAAAGGTTTAGTGTTTGGCAAAGGTGACTTAAAATGTGGTAATACTCTTCCTATCTCAATCCTCCATGTGCTCTTTTATAGCCTGTTTCACTGCACAGCATTTGTTCTTTACTTCCCAATCCAAGGATTGGTCTGCAGCAGTTCTTCGTGCAGTACGATTTTCTGCCAATCAATTATGATCCGTAAAGGTCCGCCAATCTACAATCGCTGGATAACGAATAAAAACTCTTTTTTAAAATTCTGATCCAACGTTGTATAACATTACTTAGAGTTCAAATTTGAGATATTGAGGTGATTGACGAATCCAGTTATCTGCTGTGTTTTTCAATTAATTCATTCATTCATTAGTGCCCTATGGGATCGATGTCAGGTGAGTTTGGAGGCCAAGCTATATGGAGGAAATCAGAATCATTGCATTAACAATTGTAAACTGAAAGAGCATCTACAACAAACATGGAAAGATGATGGGCCTCTCACAGCAATTATTATCCTTCAAAATGATGCTAAGATATATTTAGGCTGCTATCTAGGTAAAATATAGTGCTACAAAATATTAAGAAATTAATGTGATGTAGAAATAAGTATATTGGTTGTTGAGACTCTAATTACGGTGGAAAATACTCAAAATACTGTATTTAGTATTTATTTTTATCAAGAAACAAATGCCTTAGTTTTCGCCGATGACGTCTTGGTGTGGGGCGAGTCAGAAGAGGAGGTGCAAGCTAGACTATATCTTTGGCAGAATTAATTTGTGAACATGGGTCTTAAAATCAGCAAAACCAAGACAGTTGGTTTGGTGATGAGTAGAAATCCTTCAGCGGTCCATCTAAGACTTGGAGATGAGGAGATGTTGTAGACAAATTCCAGTATTTAGGTAGTATTCTTTCCTCGGACAATACCATACATCAAGAGAGTAGCAACAGAATACAGAAATTTCTATCAGGCAGTGCGTCAGTTACTTTGGGACGAAACATTTCCACAAGCTTCCAAGATTAGTTTGTTCAAGATAACTTATACTTAATACCTATACTAACATATGGACTGGAAGCAGCAACCCTTACTGGACCAAAAAATAGTCGTCTCCAGGCAATAGAAATGAAGTTCCTCCGTTCTTGCCTTCAAAAGACGAAAATGGACAAAATAAGGAATGAGGATATCCGACAACAACTGGGATTGGAAAGGAGCCTGCTGGAGACACTCATACTCAAGAGATTGAGATGGTATGGTCACATGAAGAGGATGGCTCCCCACAGGATACCTCGAGTGTACTTTGGCCAGAGTGTCCCCGGGAAGAGACCAAGAGGAAGACCTCGCGATGTATGGGAGAAACAAATTTATAAGGACCTTGAAGCTAGAGATAAGAACTGGCATCAACTACAAGAATAACAGTTATGGATGGACATGACAAATTGGAGACGGCTCATTTATAACCGCACCCGGCTTGCTGGAGCGAAGAAACGATGATGATGATGATGATGATTATTTACATACTTTACGTCCACATTGGAGCACTTAAATCAAACCAAATACATTTAAGTCGTCTAAGAATTGCCAGGGAATTAAGTTGTCATCTTCTTCCTCCTCTTCCTAAACCTCTTCATTCTGTCTGCCCTTTCCTCACATGGCATATGGTTTTCGTTGCTTAGTATTTAGTGTGAGTCTTATATGTTTGTTCCTCTCTATTTACAATTTGTTGCATTGTAAGAATTCAACTAATCTACTGTAAGTAATTTGAAACTTCATAGAACCATTTTTTAATTTTTTTACTTTTCCAAAATTAGATAAAAAGTTGTTTTAATAGTCTGTCATGGTATCTCGATAAATGACAGAAAAAGGCAATTCTCCTTTTTCTCATCGTGTGTATTAGAGTAACCATTTGCGAGTAATTAGGATGTAACACGTCACACCTCACCTCCCTCATTCACATACACGGAGGCGGAGCATCCCACAGCAGCCAACCAATCACACACAGTATATCAATAGCATTGCCACGTGGGAACTGTCAACCAGAATCACTCAGAATCTGCCCACGTTTTGGGCTTATTCGAGAACATTCCAGTAGTCTATATAAACCTCAGATAAGCACCGCTTCAAACCATTCAGAACAAATCTTTGAAAGGGCCAACTGCACTTATTGATGAAACGTCAGGCATCAAGAAACGTTTTAACACGGCTTTTCATCCCGAAAAGCCGTTCTGAATAGTTCCTCTTTTTTTTACTATTTAATACAATTTTATAATGTATTTATTGTAGATTGATTGATAGATCTTAAGGTTTAGCTGCAATGCCATGTGCTATCAGCCTTAGAATAGTTTAGATAGAGTAAATGATGTTGAAAGAGTACGATAGTCTGCAACTGCATTTAACATGGATAGAGTGGATCGGGGAAAGATGGCAATCGGGAAAGTCGCCTATTTTGTTATAGTTTCGTAATCTGTCAAGAGATCGCACCACTCGTTTTGCTGTGGTGTTATTTGCACCAGTGCGTTGTACGGGTAGTCGGCTAGCGTGCATGCATATTAGTGTTCGTTTAGGAATTAAATAACTCAGGAAAGTGCTCAATGCGAACCACTAAATAGTTTCAATCGTTTATAAAATGTATATTACTAAGTACATTGAGTTAATCGTTCTGATGTTCAGTTAGTGTATCGTATAAACGATGTTTTGAAGTTGTCGGTGACCACCGCATTTGTTCAAACGTCTTATGGAGACTAAGTCTGGTAGGCATCTCACCCCGATGCTTGGGGAAGATGCCACTGTTTTAACAGGGTAGGAGGGCGATTCTCATTTTAATTAACAATTCGTAATTTTCTTGCAGAAAATGCTCCGAAACTATTAGAGGACGTCTAACAGGGGTGATAGGACTCGGGAAAGCAAAACAATAGCTGCATGAAACTTGCACTCAAGAAGAAAATTGCTGTGACAGCTGTGTGGCATAGTCGGCAGCATGCTGAACTGCTATGCCCAAGATCGTGGGTTCAAACCCGGCCGAAGTCGCGTTAAAATCCTTTAATTTTATTAATGCAGCCAATGGCCATGTACTTTTCTTTTCAGGACGGGTCAGGGAAGGGATTTTGGAAGGACATCGGCCGTGGACCTATTGAAAGGAACCGTCCCGGCATTTACCTGGTGGTGAAAATGGGAAACCACGAAAACCATTTTCAGGACGGCCGAGGTGGGATTCGAACCTACGCTCTCCCGATACCAGCGAGGCACGAGGTAGCGCGTTAGCGCTCTCGGCCACCGTGGCCGGTTAAAATCCTTTAATATGCCTTCCTTCGGAGGGGAAGTAAGGCCGACGGGCCCATGTTATAGATTTATGGCATCTAAAAGAACCCACCACTACAATTCGTGGTGTGTAGCCAAATTTGTAGGTTATTTGGTTAGAAACGCGTTATCAAGTTCCAACGTTCTCCGCTAGGTGTGAGAGACAGTGGCATCTCTGGTTGTCAAAGTTGGAAGTACTTGAAATTGAACTTCATGGGGAGCCTACGGGCGTTCAATTAAAATACCCCGCTATGGCCATTGGCTGCAATTCATATATAATAATAATAATAATAATAATAATAATAATAATAATAATTATAATAAAATGGCTGCCTATTGATGGATTTAGTATATTTTGTTAATAATAGAATAATTAATCAGCATATTGCTAAACATAAATGTATTTGGGCATATATAGGCCTATAGTAGGACTAGCTAGTGTTAGTCACTTTGTGGTGACAACTTTACTGTTGGCAATGCTGAACAGAACATTTCACCATTCCATGTCCTAATAAAAATGACGTCATTCAATGATCATTATTGTTTGGTTTAGAAATAATCTTATCAGGGCATACCTAGTTTTATCACCTGCTACGTCACCTTATCTTCAACTTTTGCCAAGGTGTGGAAATATTGGATGGAACCATTTCTTGTATGGCATACAATTATAACTAGAGAATCTATTTTTCTGTGTAAAATAAAAGTCTAAGTTCACGTTGACCAACTGAAATTTGCAATTCAATTTGTTAATACGGCACTACTGGAAAAAGGGTGTCAAAGCTTTCTATAGTATATAACATACTGATATGATGAACACTTGCGTAGCTAGGTGGTGGTGGTGGTTTTAAGGGGAGGATCAGCGAGATCATCTGCCTGTACTGCACTGTACATAAGAAATCTCGAACACAAAGATCAAAGTAAATTTCGTCGTAAAATGCAAGTACCGGTACTGTTTTTAGCCTACTTTTCACATTTTGCAAAAATGAGGAAAAAGTAGACATGAGATCGGGCAAATGTTTGTGTGTCTGTCTGTCTGGCTGTCTGTCTGTCTCTGTGTGTGTGTGTGTGTGTGTGTGTGTGTGTGTGTGTCCTATCAACTCCTAAACGGCTGCAGCAATCGAAACAAAAATTGGTAGGAGTAAAGATCTATACCTGAATATCTCACAGCCATATTTGAAAATGATGTCAGTGCTACCAACTGCTGAAAAATTGCAATTGAAATTTGAGCTCCATGTTGGATATCTTGGAAGGTATGTATGGGAGCTATTTCAAAATTGGCACACGTATAGATAATAATAGTGCAGTTTAATTTCCAGGAGGTCATACATGGCAGTGTTGCCAAAATAATTATAAGCCTGCTGATAGGTCCACATTTGAAATGCATATAACTTCTACACTATCAATTGGATTTCAACCAAATTTCGTATGTGCTATGTGTACATAAACAGATATGACTGAGCGTATTCTTAAGAGCCACCAGGGCTGCCAACTGTTAATAAATGCTCTCAATATTTTTTATCCAAATACCCATATATCAGAAAGTATGTAAGCCGACAGCTTTAAACTATGCACACGTATAGTACCTGACATTCTATATTAATTTGGAGTATCTTATATATGTCAGTGCTACCAACATGATTCTAAGCCTGCTGAGAGGTCCAACTTTAAATACATGTAACTTCTATACTATCATTTGGATTTCAACCAAATTTCGTGTGTGCTATGTGTACCATAATAGTTATGACTATGCCGAGTCTTAAGAGTAACCAGGGCTGCCAACTGTTAATAAATACTGTCTCTATTTTTGTTACCCTAATATCAATATATCAGAAAGTATGCAAGCCAACAGCTCTAAACTTTGCACACGTATAGTACCTGGCATTCTAGATTAATTTGGAGTAACTAATATAGGCCTACGCCAGTGCTGCCAACATGATTCTAAGCCTGCTGATAGGTCCAATTTTAAAATGCTTGTAACTTCTATACTAACTAATGGATTTCATTCAAAATTGACACAACAGTAGATCATATTATTTCGGATTATTTCTGACCAATGCAGGTATGTCATTGTTGCCAACATGATTTTTCGCGCGCTGTTAGAGCCAATGTTTAACTGCATGTAACGTCCATGCTATCCATTGAACTTCAACCAAATTTTGTATTCTGTACCTTAAGAGATGGAACTAAGTATATATTTAGTCACCAGGGCTGCCAACTGTAGTTCTCTATTAGGCTACATTATGCCAGGTATACAGTATTTCGAACTACAGTAATTAGAAATTTCGATATTACCAACTTAATTTCGTCATTATTCTAGATAGATCCATATAGATAAATCATTGGCATGAATCTTAAATTTTAAGAAAAGTAGGCTCTTTAGTTCGTCACGGAACTTCTTGTTTTATTTGAAATTTGATTAAAAAATCAACCCGATTTAAAAAATACGATTATCATTTTAATTGAGAAACAAAAGAGCCACTATGGACTGCAAGTTAGCAATCAATATCATTTTCCCCTCTCACTTCCCCCTCCGCTTTTAACTACAGTATACAGTACACACCGAAGGACAGTGCTATATGACCAAAATGTCGCCTAGCCCCTAAACCTGCACCATTACTTGCTAAATTACATAGGTTTCTAGAAAAGGAATACTTATTATATTAAAAACTAAGGGAAGAAACTAACGGGGTTTTAAGGTGAAGGCAGAACCCAAAAGATGGAGGGGACCTCTTACAGAAGATCGGAAGAAGGCACAGAGTTATGGGCCCAAGAGATACTGGCAGGGCATCATAGCTGGCAGGCGTCTCTAAAAGCCGCAGTAGTTACAAGTGACGTAAAACCAATAACATTATTACTATTCATAGTTGGCAGACGCACAAGAGCTACACACTGAAAATGATACTGATTGTTAATAAATAATGCCAGAAAAGTGCACCACTATTGTCGACCAAAATATTATGTGTACTCAAGTTTGAAGGTTGTTTGTGAAGTAACCAATAGACCTACATAAAATCCAATATCATCATCATTTTCGTCGTTCTATTTTACGTTAGTTCATGTAGGTTTGAAATTTTTAATTTACATTTTAATATTTTTTATCGCAGTTGGAACACAAAAAGTGCCCGTTTTTAAGCGTGTTTCAACCATGCGTCACATTTAAGAATTATTATCTCACAAACCCGTCATCAGATCGAATCCAAATTTTAACACAATATACATTGGAATGTTGTATAATTGGTTTATTAATTTTAAAATGTTGTTTGTCCAAGAAACAAAGTTGTAGTTTTGAGCATGCGTCACGACTTGCTTATTCAACTCAAGAACCCACGACCTTGTTCCGTTCTAACGGGCGAAGTGTTCTCGCTGGTCGTAAGTTTCTCGCTCGTTGTCCAAACATCAAACTCTTTCTCCGTTGCAAGTTTTGATTGTATGTACTCCAGCTTTTCAATTCCATTTTAAATGTGCGAAGGTGGCATATATCTATCTTGGCGTCTCTTTTTTTTAATGCAGTGGCCTTATGTGAATGGGGGCCTTTAAAACGTACATCTGTCTCCTTTTCATTTGACGTGCTTCCTACTGGAGGGTCATCAATATGAGAACTATTTGCTTCTTCTGGCTGTTTTGACGTTGAGCCGCTTGTACTGTCGAATCTAGATTTGATACAGTTTTTTTTTTTAATTTCCTGATAATAGGAAGTTCTAATATTTTTATTTCCTATGTCACTTCACGAATCCCGAAACTATCAATGTTCATTTCACTGCATATTTCTTGCAATGCTGCGTCCCTAGCATCTCGATTCTTGTATGCTTCTGAATTTACTTTCCACAAACATTCCTTTTCGCGGTACAACTCGGCAAACTTCATCACCTGGACACTACTCATTTTTTTATACAGTCATGTTGTCATCCCTTCGGCAAGAAAGCGACTGAAGCGGTCGTGATTTCACGCCCTACCTTTTCGAGGGTGGGCACGATCTCCATTCCCACTACCACTGGTTCACACGAGGTCGTGTCCACGAACGGCTGATCAGTAGTGATCTCGCCCGCTACACGACTCCGAGTGAACCCGCCTTATTAGAATAAGAACAGATGTGCGTGTTCTTCAAGCATTGTGATACCAGTTTTGTGCAAACACATGCAGTAAACCATCAACACTTCAGTTAATGTACTTTTACTTGTCTTAAAATGTGCACGGATGACATATGAAGACACCAACCACTGTCTATGTATTCTATTCTGGCCGAATAACAGGAATTTCGGGGTTTGGTAAAGTAACTACGCTACAGTTACCGTTACAGCTAAAGTAACGCATCGTTACTTCGTATGTAGTTACTCAATAATAGTCCACTTTCCCCGCTCCTATAATTTGCTTCGGCTTCGGTGGCGTAGTCGGTAGCATGCTGAGCTTCTATGCCCAAGATAGCGGGTTCAAACCCGGCCGAAGCCTTCGGATTTTTAAGAGCATTAAAGATACCTCAGTATGCCTTCCTTCGGAGGGGAAGTTCAGCAGGCGGTCCCATATCATAGATTTATGGCATGTTAAAGAACCTTCCACTAATTGCACCTGTGTGAAGTTAAATTGGATAGGTTGAGAATGTAAACAACGCTCTTAGGTTTCTACGTTCGTTGCCAAGAGCCGACTGCGGTGGCGTCTAGTAGCTAAGTTCTGAACTTGGCCTAGTAGTCGTTGACGGTGGCGCTTGGCGGCAAAAGTAGGAACTATTTGAAAAATTCTAAGTTGCAGTACTTAAATTAAAAAACAGATAACACACAATAATACAGTCATCACAATTAACACCGGTTATCAGACAGATTCTACACACACCCAAAGTACACGGGGCTACATGAACGCGTTGTCGCAGCCCCTAAACTTAAGAACCAACCAACCATAATTTGCTTGATTTGAACGGAATAGTGGATTCTAGTAATATTAAAATCATAATAATAATGTTAGTTGTTTTACGTCCCTTTTAAATACTGCGGCTTTTAGAGACGTCAGGGTGCCGGAATTTTGCCCCAAAGGGGAACTTTAACGTGCCAATAAATCTATTGGCACGGCTCTCTCTCATTTGCGCACCCTCAAATGCCAACTGGCTGCGTCAAGATTCGATCCTACAATCTCGGGAACAGCAGGCGAGAACGTTACCGCTGAGCCACGCAGCCGGCCATTAAAAAACAAAATGAACTGGCAATGTATAAATCATATTAAATAAATATGTGATTTAGTTTTACGACTCGTAAATTAATTCCTTGGGGACAACATTCAAAATTGTTATATCGTTACTTTACCAGTGGCCTTCAACAGTTTCTTTCTCAAATTCTTGTCTATCCTTATCCTAATGATAACAGGTCAGAGGTCACCTGGGTCCAGGCGCCTGGACATACACTGAAGAAAATGGAAATTGCAACACCATGAAGGCATTGGTCGTTTGTGTTGATTTTCAAGATATGGAACGATGCCATGTACTGTAGGTATGTAAACGATCAACGTTTCAGACCCATTGGATTGTTGCTACAGGTCTCCTCCCGTGATCGGTCGCGGAGGAATCAACTCCAGTATACGGACTCTGGTGTATCGTAGTTGACTTGCAGTCTGTGCAGTGAAATGTTTCCCGTCAAACATGCCTCGACGACAGAGAAGAGCACGCTATCAACATATGTCGCCGTTTGAGAGGGCTCGGATAATTGGACTGTGTGAGGCTGGATTATCGCTAAGGACTGTCGCTGCACGTGTTGGCCGACAGGCATCTACGGTACAACGTGTATGACAGCAGTGGTCAAATGAAGGTACCCACACTCGTAGACCTGGCACAGGCCCAGCGTGACAGACAACTGTGAGAGAGGATCGTCGCATCATTCGGATGGCCCGGATGGAACCCCATGTAACAGCAGCGCAAATTCGAGCAGCTGTGGCACCCCACGTTACACAACAAACAGTTGGTACTCGCCTGCGTGCAGCTGGCTTACGATCCCGTGTCCCTGCAGAAGGTGTTCCATTGACACCACAACAGCGACGTGTAAGGCTGGCCTGGTGTCGAGAACGATCGACGTGGGTCGACGAATGGCATAGGGTCGTCTTCAGTGATGAATCGCGCTTTTGTTTTGCCCGCAGTGATCGCCGGAATCGTGTGCGACGACGTACCGGGGAGAGGGGTCGCCCATATCTTATTGTCGAGAGGCGCACAGGGCCAACACCAAGCATTTATGGTCTGGGGAGCTCTTGGCTTTAATGTGAAATCACAATTAGTGCTTGTTGAGGGCACTATGACTGCTCGACAGTACGTTGATTGGGTACTCAGTCCAGTGGTTGTCCCTATTATGGCGAACATTGCTAACGGGATATTTCAGCAGGACAATGCCCGGGTTCACACTGCACGCATCTCCAGAGAAGCTCTCCACGACATCAGAACCTTAGAATGGACCGCCAGATTCCCGGACCTCAGTCCTATTGAGCATGTGTGGGACATGATGGGTCGACAACTGGCCTACCGTCCTCAGCCACCCACAACTCTGGAACAACTGACCCGTGCAGTGCAGCAAGCATGGGCCACAATTCCTCAGGAAGCGATCCAGGGCCTTATTGACTCCATGCCTCGCCGAATTCATCAATGTATTGCAGCTCGTGGTGGGCACATCCTGTATTGATTGTTGTCCAAACTTGCAGTCAGAGAGACCTGAAAGTGTAATCATCGAATCACAACCGAACTCTCGCCCTGCATGTTCAATTGCAGCAATGTAGCACCACTCCTTCTGGGTGTTGCACTTTCAATTTTCTTCAGTGTATCACAAGGCATTACCGGCCGCGGTGGCCGAGAACGCTATCGCACTACCTCGTGTCTCGCTGGCATCGGGAGAGCGTGGATTCGAATCCCATCTCGGCCGTCCTGAAAATGGTTTTCTTGGTTTCCCATTTTCACTACCAGGCAAATGCCTGGACGGTTCCTTTCAATAGGTCCACGACCGATTTCCTATCATAATCCCTTCCCTGACCCGTCCTGAAAAGAGAAATACATGGCCATTGGCTGTATTAATTTAAAAAAAAAATTAGAATCACAAGGCATTGCCTGTTAAATGGGTAAGACGAGTTATTGTTTCTGGAGTCCGAGGTAAAAGCCAGACTTGGATAAAAGGAAATTTTATAAAATATTTCGAGAAAAATTCGAATATTTTTATGAAAAAATACAATGTTTCAAAATAAATGTGCATAATATTCGAAATAAAATGAGCAACACATGTGCAATTGATTGAGCCATTTTCGTTACTTCATTTCTATTATAATTAGCCGGGTTGCGGTTTTTTAATTATTATTTTTTAGTTCACTTATCCTCCCAGCTCAGCTTCACCCACGGTCACTGCAAGGGATCTTTCCTCTACCGTCGCAAGGACGGTGCCTGGGATCTTAACACAATTTGCCAGCAGATACAACTTGCGATGGTGATAGGCCGACCGCTAACTTGGGTCTAATTAAGGAAGCTCAGGGAAAGGAGAGGGAAGGAAGTCGGTCGTGGACCTGTTAAAAGGAACCTGGGGGTGAAAATGGGAAACCACAGAAAACCATTTTCAGGATGGTCGAGGTGGTGTAATCTTTCAATTCTTGCCACAAGATGGCTTCACCCAGAGAAGCCATTTGTAACTTTGAAGATACAAAATTTAAATAAAAATGAATATTCTGCCTCATAAATGGCCTTTCTTTAAAATTTAAGCAACTGACATAATTGGTATTGTAATTAAACAAATCCACCTTATCGAAACTCTTCTTATCTCCGGGCGTGTGCAGATATTCTGAAAGGACTGGCTCGTACATAGGCCTTACCAAAACCTCCTATAAATTAATAAAGGCGAAGGAAGGTTTACATGCATCTAACTAAAAGGAAACTATCCAATTTAAATCTACTTTATATTCTGAAGCTGCATGCAAGAGATTGATGAATATAATAAAAAAAAGAGTGACACACAAGAAATGCAATTAAAATATATATATAATAATAATATAATAATAATAATAATATTTAGGCCTTTAAAGATTTCTTAGTTTGTTTTCCACATTACCGGTAATGCCGTCGTCTGCCCAATATGTCCATTTCATCACCACTTTGAAGCTGGTCAGCCATGCCATTATGGTTTACCGCCATGAAGGTCTTCTTCAACTTAGCACAGTTATCTTGATGGGTATTAGCCCTACTATGATTGTGGCATTACAGCCAGAACCCAATCACGTGGTACCCTCCATACTAAAACAATTCGGAGGTACCGTACGGTCTTCAAGCTTTCCGTAGAAACACCAAGCGCTCAGCTCAAGAGAGACACCCTACACAACCTGACATCTCAAAGTCCAGCGAGACAATCTCCTAAGCAGTGCAGTCAGTCTGAATGCCCCAGCCCGTCCTCCGAGCCACACCTCATCCCAGGGAGTTCTCAGAATCCTTATTGTCTGTCCAAGCCACTCCAAGCAAGGCCCCCTGGCTGCTTCCTCATCACCCTCCCCGGGGTAAGCGAGCATACCTGCTCGAGACAATAGCGTCCATAAATGCTGCCTCCTGTACGTGTGACCAAAACATGAACCTGACTCCTGGTTCAGTGGTCCGAACAATATTAATAAACTTTCTTAGACAACATATGATTAGAGCTAGCTTCAGAATCTTGTCAAAAGTGACCTAAAATACATTGAATAATTAATAATAAAAAGCATTCGTATATGATAATAGTAATAATAATAATAATGACACTGCGTCTACTGCAGACGTGTCCAATGCAATTGAACACGTTGCCAACACGATAACATGATATAAAGAAATAAACCCACTAGCCTACATTAAACTGTCATGGGGGACTCATAAAATATAGGTTACAGAACGCCCCCTTGCTTTTCATTCATTTGGTCCTATACCATAGAATAAAAAGCAATCCTTTTAGGCATGACTTCCCTTCCAAAATCCTAACTCCTTCCTCCCACAAATATATACACAATCAACAGGGCTACTAGGATATGTACATCCTCAGATTGGAAATATTGTAAATCCCTAGCACCCTGCCGTCCTTTGTAAGGAGCTCGTACGCACAGGCCCCTAATTTCCGTGCAATTTCATACGGTCCTTCATACAAATGAAAAAATTTACTCACCAATTTCTGGTCTGCGGACGAGACATGAGGCACCCTCAAAAGCACAAGGTCACCTACATCTAACTTATCTCCTGCCCGCTTCCCTTGCTGCTTCTGCCGTTTCTTACCCCCAAATCTCTGAACTAAATCCTCAGTAGTTTCCGGTCGCTGATGATCCGGCGCAATGCGTTTATTAGCTTGTCTTGCATCCAAACATAGCCTAACTGACCCATCCTTCTTAATCACTACTACCAACGGATTGACATACTGGCTCCTACTGAATTCGATCACCTCATCGTCTAGCATCTGCGAAATGACATCATCTACTGCTTTGACATGGGCGTGTGGTATCGGGTATCTAACACCATTAAAACTAGACCTATCGGTGATCTCGAAACTATGCTCGTACACATGTGTCCTACCAGGTTTGTCAGAGAACACCTCACTGTGCTCTCTCAAGACTTCTAACAACTGAGCCTTCTGCTCTACCTCCAACATGGTATCTTCCACAACCCTTGAAAATTCGCCTTCACGCTCCTCTTCCACTACCATACTACAACTTTGAATATCCTCTGATACCATGTCGCTACTAACCTCACTGACTTCTTCCTCTTCATTTAAAACCTGGACACACACTGATATACTCACAAAGGTTCCCGAGTCCACCTGATAACTCAGACTAATCGTATCAAAATTCTCACCCCACTTGAATCTCACCTTAGATTCGCCATAATCAAGCTTACACATCTGACTGCTTAGCCAATCCGCACCCAATATGACAGGATACACTAAATTCGCGACCACTAGAAAACTCTGACGACCACATTTCTCATCAATGTACATAGGTGCGACAACCTGTCTACGCACTCTCTGTGACTTAGTCCCAACAGCAGACAATATAAATATATTGGACACAGGAATCTCCTCTATGGCTTCTCCTTTACTCTTAACCTCATCATAAAAGCCTGCCTTAATGCAAGAACACATGCTCCCTGAGTCCAATAAGGCATCGACGACTTGACCCCATATCTTCACCTTAATCACAGGACTGATCAACGTAGGCTCACATCTCTCCTGCATAACCTCAACCTGGTCATCTAACAATTCCTTTCTAACATCAAGGTCGTATTCTATCTTCTTCAACACATGAACTGGAATACTGGGATGGGACCCTCTATCTGACCGTCTTAAAGAGCCCTGTTCCCGTTTAAATTACTCGGCTGAGCTGGCTGTCTCTCTTCTTCACGCCCCCTATTCTCTAACTGCCTTTGTTCCCCAGGTCCCCGATTTTCTGCCAGCCTCTGTTCTCCGCGCCCCCTATTCCGAAAATTCCCTTGGTCACCCCTATCCCTATTTACAAAATTTCCTCTATCATTCCTCACAAAGTTACCTAGCCTATCAATATTCCTACGCTCATAATGCCTATTCCCTTCCTCCTGATACCCCTGATCGTAATTTCCTTCCCTTCCCTGTTCTTGCCTCTTACCTCCCATTCTACCCAAAGTATCAAACCTTTCTAACACACGTTCCATGTCCTTAATCGTATTTACATCCTGCATGACTACGGCCATCTTCACCTCATCAGAAAAATGACGGGCCATACGCCTAACAATATCACCTTCAGAAGAACTAGTGTCTAAATTCTGACTGATAAGGACATGTGTGAGGAAATACTCCGTCATGCTCACCCCCTGATTCGACTGATACCTCCCAAAAGAAATCTTGTCTCTTTCTCTTCCTTTAGTCTGTTCGTTCCAGAACTTTCCCTCAAACTTCTGCTTAAAATCTTCCAACCCCTGAAAACCTCCCCTAAAAACTTGATACCAAGATTTAGCCTCCCCCACAAAAGCTAATGATATGATTTCCTCAACAATATCCCAGTCTAAAGTCCCATCTTCTAACCCTTTCGAAAACCTCTTCTGAACAACTTTAACAAACTCCATAGGGTTAAACTGCCTTCCACTAAATTTAGGTAAGTCAGATTCCCTATAGAAGTTACTATGTCCTACAGAGTGATTACAATTTTCCTTATTTGACTTGGCCTGATTCAGCTCTCTTCTTAATTTCAAATTTTCGCTCTCATTAAAGGATTTCAGTTCACTAATCTCCTTTTTTACACTCTTATCTACCATCGTTACTCTGGCTGAAGAAACCGCTAGCTCCTGTTCGAAAGACACCTGCTTATTTCTAATCTCAGTTATATCCTTCATTTCTTCCTCTACAACTATCAACCTCTCACTAACTTCTTTCTTGACAATGGCTACCTCATTACTCACATCGCCTATCTGCTTATCAACAGTATCCATAATGCCCTGCCTCTGTAAGCTCATCTTCTCCTCAACTTGCTCGAATCTTTTATCTACCATCTCAATTCTACTGGCAATTTCCTGACGAATTTCCTTATAGCCTTTACTCATACTTTCTACAATCTTATTAATTTTGCTCTCTAAATCCGTACTTTGAATGTCTATCTTAGTACTAAATTCACTACTTTGATTATTAATTTGAGTACTTAAATCACTACTCTGAGTATCCATTTTATTACTTAAATCACTTAGTTTACTACTGAATTTAGACATCATCTGCTCCATTAACTTGATCATCTGTGAGTTTTCCCCCAGCCCTACATTTTCCTCGTCACTATTCACTCCCATTCCTAACTCCTTGCTAGTTGCAACATCATCTTTCTCGGCCCCCTCACGTCCCTCCAACGTACCAGAAATCACATCCTTATCTGCCATTTTACTAAGAACTACTCTCGAATTTGTGGAATCTGACCGCTTATTGGTCTGCCTGTTTGACTGACTCCTGCCTCTTCCAGAATGACCAAGAGTGCTTCGGTCAACACTTCTAGATCTCAACTTTAATAAATCAGGCTCACTCTTATTACTTAGCATACCCTCCAAAATCACTGAACATTTATACCCTTCCTAAAATACCCGATCAGATTTCACAAATTGCCTGTACGTACTGCCATACTATGCACCAGCCATCCTTATTCACACTCCCCACGTTGGGCGCCATTTGTAATCTTTCAATTCTTGCCACAAGATGGCTTCACCCAGAGAAGCCATTTGTAACTTTGAAGATACAAAATTTAAATAAAAATGAATATTCTGCCTCATAAATGGCCTTTCTTTAAAATTTAAGCAACTGACATAATTGGTATTGTAATTAAACAAATCCACCTTATCGAAACTCTTCTTATCTCCGGGCGTGTGCAGATATTCTGAAAGGACTGGCTCGTACATAGGCCTTACCAAAACCTCCTATAAATTAATAAAGGCGAAGGAAGGTTTACATGCATCTAACTAAAAGGAAACTATCCAATTTAAATCTACTTTATATTCTGAAGCTGCATGCAAGAGATTGATGAATATAATAAAAAAAAGAGTGACACACAAGAAATGCAATTAAA
This sequence comes from Meconema thalassinum, assembly GCA_946902985.2. Taxonomy (NCBI): domain Eukaryota; kingdom Metazoa; phylum Arthropoda; class Insecta; order Orthoptera; family Tettigoniidae; genus Meconema; species Meconema thalassinum. The sequence goes on from OX336393.1 coordinate 114,025,715, forward strand.
ATATATATATAATAATAATATAATAATAATAATAATATTTAGGCCTTTAAAGATTTCTTAGTTTGTTTTCCACATTACCGGTAATGCCGTCGTCTGCCCAATATGTCCATTTCATCACCACTTTGAAGCTGGTCAGCCATGCCATTATGGTTTACCGCCATGAAGGTCTTCTTCAACTTAGCACAGTTATCTTGATGGGTATTAGCCCTACTATGATTGTGGCATTACAGCCAGAACCCAATCACGTGGTACCCTCCATACTAAAACAATTCGGAGGTACCGTACGGTCTTCAAGCTTTCCGTAGAAACACCAAGCGCTCAGCTCAAGAGAGACACCCTACACAACCTGACATCTCAAAGTCCAGCGAGACAATCTCCTAAGCAGTGCAGTCAGTCTGAATGCCCCAGCCCGTCCTCCGAGCCACACCTCATCCCAGGGAGTTCTCAGAATCCTTATTGTCTGTCCAAGCCACTCCAAGCAAGGCCCCCTGGCTGCTTCCTCATCACCCTCCCCGGGGTAAGCGAGCATACCTGCTCGAGACAATAGCGTCCATAAATGCTGCCTCCTGTACGTGTGACCAAAACATGAACCTGACTCCTGGTTCAGTGGTCCGAACAATATTAATAAACTTTCTTAGACAACATATGATTAGAGCTAGCTTCAGAATCTTGTCAAAAGTGACCTAAAATACATTGAATAATTAATAATAAAAAGCATTCGTATATGATAATAGTAATAATAATAATAATGACACTGCGTCTACTGCAGACGTGTCCAATGCAATTGAACACGTTGCCAACACGATAACATGATATAAAGAAATAAACCCACTAGCCTACATTAAACTGTCATGGGGGACTCATAAAATATAGGTTACAGTGGGGTTCGAACACACGCTCTCCCGATGCCAGCGAAGCATGACAGTTACAGAATTCTAGTTACAGAAATTAATTGGTTATGTCTTAATCCATCGCTAACGTTCTCCCCTGCTGTGTCCAAGGTTGCAGGATCACTTGGCATTTAGGGTAGATCAGTAGATTTACTGACACGTTAAAGACCCCCTTCGGGGAAACATTCTGGCGTCTCTAATAACCTCAGTAGTTAAAAGGGACGTAAAACCAATAACATTAGTATTATGGCCTACAGTAGTTATCTCCGTGTACTTGTAACTGGGCTAGGGTTGGAAAGGAGAGGAGATGAAAGAAGGAAGCTTGAAATTTTGCGTGACCGTTAATCTCGCGATCATGAGCCACGAGACCTCCTTTTTAAGTGGAATCCGAAACACCTGACATGACATTTCACCTCGCAAATCTCATATTCATTAACCAGGGAGAGTTGTTGTTGATTCATTTAAGGGCTTTGTGACATCGTGGTCATGTAGTCCCATGTATTTGTATCTGTGGAATTTGTCTGATAACACGAACCAACAGTAGCTTGCCACGGGGGGTGAGTGGTCAACGTGTCGGTCTACTAACCCCAAGCTTGCAGGTTCGCTCCTGGCCGTGGTAAGTGAATTTTTTTTTGAAAGGCGGAAAAAATTACGACGCCAAGCCATACGATGTTGGCATGTCAAATAACCCATTTCAATTCAGTTGGCCGTGTTCATAATGGCAAAATTAATCTCGGTAGTTTCCGCCAACACAAAGTTTCTTATTTCTCTACTAGAAAGCGCTATAGTGTTCAAGAAGCTTAGATATCAAACCTCCTTGACTTTCATAGTGCTTCAAGGAACAAGGAAATTCGACATGCAAGCTACCCTTTGGGTGTCAAATAACAAAGCTTGCACCCGGCACACGAGGCCATACGATATTATTATTATTATTACCAACAGTGAAAATGCTTCCGAAACAAAAACAGCCATTCCTAGTTTATTAGAGCATGGGAAACACGAATATGGCATTTAAAATGCAGAGATATAGCCTAGCAATATGTCATTAAATGCTAGAGAATTTGAGGGACATTCGAAAAATACTTGGGATTTTTAAATTCAAATAAAGTGTAGGTTGGCAATCCTTAGTACATGTATCCTGAGTCATTGTCTGCCATATTTTGTTTATTGTGGTTTTTTTTCTTCTTCTTATGGAATAGCAGGGATAGGTCTTCACATTACAACTGAAACTTTGTGCCCTGGGGGTGACGTAATTTAGCTGTAGGCCTACATAGAGCGAATTAAAACATTTGTTACTTCTGTTGTGTAGAGATATCGTATTCATATAATATTGGTTTTTACTACAGAAGTAGGCCTACATGTACCGGTAACCTATCACAACACAAGTAGTGTATCTAAAATACTAGAGCTAGTAAACAAATTCTAAGGTCATATTCAGTTTTCCCTACCCAAATTCAGTAAAAAACTAGTATTTTTTTGTAAAAGGAGCAAATAAAAAGTTGTTTTTAGTCGGCTAGTGTAACCTGTGTTATTTTGATGGCTGCATTAGTGTGTGTATTTATAATTCAAATGAGGATTGGGAAGGAGGTCGGCGGTACCTTAATTTAGAAACCATCCCGGCATTCGCCTGGAGTAGAAGTGAGGAAACCACGGAAAACCAGTTCCAGGATGGCTTAGGTGGGTATCGAACCCGCCTTCTCTCAGTTTTGCATCACGAGGCTGAGTGTACTCCGTTCCAGCCCTCAGACGAAAATTTAATTTCTAACCAGGGAGAACAAAGATCGTGCACGTACCATCATAAAAACTACTTTTAGAAAGGCTGTGTTACTGTTGTACGGTAATTGGAACCACCTCTTCTCAGGATCGCCTAGCGTACCCCATTGCAACCTCAGACCAAAATCAAAGTTCTTATCAAAACCACTCAAGTTTTTTGGATACGAAGCTGTTTGTGGTTTTTCATTGAATCGCTATAAAGCTGAGGGATCGGCATTCGGATAATTCTACAAGAATTGCTGAGTTTCTTGTCTATTTTGTTTGTTAGTAGTAACTTAATACTCCAAATTACTTGTTTGATACTGCCAAATGATAGTTTTACGTTCCTTACATAAAAGGATTTAGCAAAAATGTAAAATAAAGAGTGGCAGAATTTTAGCAATATCACTGCAAAAGTAAATTCTGGTTCAGTGCATGTTTTATCGGGATCATGAATTTCTAAACCATAAGTTGAGAAGAGATAGGCTGGTAGGACACATACTAAGACACCCAGGAATATCAAGCTTTGTTATGGAAGAAAAGGTCGAGGACAAGAACTGTAGGGGTAGACCAAGGTTAGAATATGTTAAACAGATTGCTTCGGATGTAGGGTGTGGTAGCTATGTAGAGATGAAACAATTGGCTCAGGACAGGGAGGTATGGAGTGCTGCATCAAACCAGTTAAAAGACTGAAGACTCAAACAAAAACAACAACAAGAAGTTGTGAGCCTCCGAGGTAAACATAACGACAATTACGCGTTCATATTTCTATGTATAGCCTACATTGAGATTAATGTCCCCAAACGTTCTGGGTTTTATTCCCAGTCTCGAACCCTCAGCTTGAAATGGGGGTCCTCATGAGGGAGGACAGAGACTTGGGTTTGAATCCTACCTCAGCCATCCTGAAAGTGGTTATGCATGGTATACCGCTTCTGCTCCAGGCAAATGTATCGAGTGTACACAGCCGCTACCGTCCAATTACACGTACACACATCAATACTAGCTCAACTGCTTGTCACTCACCAAGACTGACCAGGTTCGATTCTCGGTTGATTCATGGAAGAGTTTCGAGATGAAATGTCACGTCTAGTGGTTCGAATCCCACGTAAATGGGAGACTCCGTGGCTTATGCCCGCGATTCCTTCGTTGGGTTGAGGAAAATATAGACCCCGCTCACCACAACCACTATAGGAAGCTGCAGCGAGTCCGGAGATCGGAGGTTCGAATACCGTCGCTGAGTGTAGCTATTCACCGAGTTTTACCACACTCCTTCCAGGTAAATGTACGGATATTCCTGGGGCACCTACCCCATCCCCGATCATATTACAGCTACACACAGTCTCCACAGTAACACAGGTTATCAGACAAATTGAACACCCTAATATAGCATCAGAAAAAATAGTATTTTCCAAAATGTAGCCCTGGATCCATCTCGCTACAAAGAGGCTGCTTCTCAAGATCTTACGTTACGTAAATTACGTTAAAACACGCTATTACACTCATAACATTCAGTGCACTTAGACCTAATTAACTTACTCAATGATAGGTACATTCTTGTGAACAGACTTATCAGCTCACGGAGTCACGTAGCTTATCTAAACTAGACTCTGATTTTCGTGAAACAACAATAATATGTTCATCTTACCAGTTTCAATACTTTGATGAATACTGATGCTATTATTGCTGAATATTTCGCAGGCATCTTGATGTTTGATTGATTAATTAAGGAATCCACAGAACACTTATTCTACGATGCAACACTGAAAAACTGTCTTCACGATGATACAAAACCCTGTATGAAATTCAGATAACGTATCTATTCCGATAGCATTAGGGCGTATCCTTTTGAAAGCCCCTTTATCTTGTGTCTCACGCAAGCGCATGGGACATCTTTCTCCATTACCTGACGGGACTGCTGCCTGCCTCTCGCTTTATTTTAATTAATTACAATGGATGTACCCACCATGCAATGTTACAATGTGGATCAGCACGAGTCTGATGCAGACAGAACAGGAATAATCAGCTTATGTTGTTGTTGTTGTTGTTTCAGTAGGGGTTTGAGTATGGTGGTCATTTCAGCCTACCCTGTGACGTAGCCGTGTACATGTTAAAACGCTCGCCACCAATACCACCTCGTGTTTAATGGCTAGCATTCTTGACTGTCGCCCCGGAGGTCTGGGTTCGATTGCCGGCTCTGCCAAGAACTTTTAAATCTGGTCTGAGGGCTGTAATGGGGTATACTCAGCCTCGTGAGGCAAAGCTGAGATGATGAGGTTTCGATTCCTATCTCAGCCATCTTGGAAGAGGTTTTCCGTGGTTTTCCACTTCTACTCCAGGAAAATGCCGGGATGGTTCCTAATTTAAGGCCACAGTCGACTCCTTCTCAACCTTCACCTGAATTACATATACACACACTAATCTGCTGATACGGGTCTCTTGAATTTAAACACCCTCAACTGCTAACCAGCTGTGCCGCAACCTTGGATACTTGATGATGATGATGATGATGATGCTTTTGGTTGGTTGTTCCTCGGTTTAGGGGTTGCGACAACGCGGTCATGACTGTAGCCCCGTGTACTTTGGGTGTGTGTAGAATATGTCTGATAACCGGTGTTAATTGTGATGACTGTATTAGTGTGTGTTATCTGTTTTTTTTTTAATTTTTTAAATTTAAGTACAGACTGCAACTTAGAATTTTTTAAATAGTTCCTACTTTTACCGCCAAGCGCCACCGTCAACGACTACTAGGCCAAGTTCAGAACTTACTAATTAGACGCCACCGCAGTCGGCTCTTGGCAACAATCGTAGAAACCTAAGAGAGTTGTTTATATTCTTAACCTATCCAATTTAGCTTCACACAGGTGTAATTAGTGGAAGGTTCTTTAACATGCCATAAATCTATGACATGGGACCGCCGGCTTTACTTCCCCTCCGAAGGAAGGCATACTGAGGGATTTTTAACGCTCTTAAAAGATCCGACGTCTTCGGCCGGGTTTGAACCCGCAATTTTGGGCATAGAAGCTCAGCATGCTACCGACTACGCCACCGAAGCCGCGCCCCGTGTTTAGTGGCTAGCATTCTTGGCTGTCGCCCCAGAGGTCTGCGTTCGATTCCTGGCTCTGCCAAGAACTTTTAATTCTGGCCTGAGGGCTGGAATGGGGTATACTCAGCCTCGTGAGGCCAAGCTGAGATGAGGAGGGTTCTATTCCTATCTCAGCCATGTTGGAAGAGGTTTTCCACTTCTACTCCAGGAAAATGCCGGGATGGTTCCTAATTTAAGGCCACGGCTGCCTCCTTCTCAACCTTCACCTGAATTACATATACACCCACTAATCTCCTGATACGGGTCTCTTGAACTTAACCCCCCCCCCATCACCCTCAACTGCTAACCAGCTATGCCGCAACCTTGGATACTTGATGATGATGCTTTTGGTTGGTTCCTCAGTTTAGGGGCTGCGACAACGCGGTCATGCAGCCCCGTGTACTTTGGGTGTGTGTAGAATCTGTCTGATAACCGGTGTTAATTGTGATGACTGTATTAGTGTGTGTTATCTGTTTTTTAATTTAAGTACAGACTGCAACTTAGAATTTTTCAAATAGTTCCTACTTTTGCCGCCAAGCGCCACTGTCAACGACTACTAGGCCAAGTTCAGAACTTAGCTACTAGACGCCACCGCAGACGGCTCTTGGCAACGAACGTAGAAACCTAAGAGCGTTGTTTACATTCTTAACCTATCCAATTTAGCTTCACACAGGTGTAATTAGTGGAAGGTTCTTTAACATGCCATAGATCTATGACATGGGACCGCCGGCTTTACGTCCCCTCCGAAGAAAGGCATACTGAGGGATTTTTAACGCTCTTAAAAGATCCGACGGCTTCGGCCGCGTTTGTACCCGCTATCTTGGGCATAGAAGCTCAGCATGCTACCGACTACGCCACCGAAGCCGCCACCTCGTGTTTAGTGGCTAACATTCTTGGCTGTCGCCCCAGAGGTCTGGGTTCGATTCCTGGCTCTGCCAAGAACTTTTAATTCTGGTCTGAGGGCTGGAATGAGGTATACTCAGCCTCGTGAGGTAAAGCTGAGATGAGGAGGGTTCGATTCCTATCTCAGCTATCTTGGAAGAGGTTTTCCATGGTTTTCCACTTCTACTCCAGGAAAATGCCGGGATGGTTCCTAATTTAAGGCCACGGCTGCCTCCTTCTCAACCTTCACCTGAATTACATATACACACACTAGTCTGTGATACTGGTCTCTTGAACTTAACCCCCCCACCTGCTAACCAGCTGTGGCGCAACCTTGGATACTTGATGATGATGATCATCATCATCATCGTGTTCTTGTTCATCGCGGTCATTCAGCCCCATCTACTTGGGTGTAATTTTTGTCTGATAACCTGTGTTATTGTGATAGCTGTACTTGTAATTCAGGTTAGGTTTGGGATGGAGGCGGCCGTGGCTTTAAGTTAGTAACCATCCCGGCATTTGTCTGGAGTGGTAAAACCACTTCCAAAAAGGCTGAGGTGGGAATCGAACCAACCGAATCTTAGTTTAGCCTCACGACGCTGTGTAGCCTATACCCCGTTCCAATTTACCAATAAGGCATGTGTTATTATTATTATTATTTTATACAGTACATATAACACATTGCTGGCACATTGCAACATAACTATACGGGCTTCAGGGAACCAAAGTACAGTTACTGAAACAGCTACTTCTAAGCTGGAATATCGATACCCATGAACTTCCGAACTATTCTGGTTGTTGATAAAACCACTGCCTTCTGCATTAGTTTGTACAGCCGAGTATCCAGATCCAGTTCTTTAAGGCCTTGGAGCAAGGTACTTGAGATTACGCCCGTACTTGACACAATGATAGGCATGGTCTGGACGCGCTCTACATGCCATTGTTTTTTGATAGGGTCGACCAACTCGCTGTATTTGCTGATATTTTCTGTGTGTTTTGACTGGAGATTCTTGTCGTTAGGAATCGCAACATCAATCAAGGTAGTTTGCTTGATTTTCTTGCTGACAACCACCAGATCCAGCCTGTTGTGTGATACGGATTGATTAGTCAAAATAGTTCGGTCCCAATACAACTTGTATTATTTGTTTTCAAGGACACACTCTGGCTGATATTGGTGATACGGAACTTTCTTTCCTTTCAGAAGCTGAAACTTATTATTGTTATTATTATTATTATTATTATTATTAAATATAATATTTGCAAATGGGGGTAATTCCCGGTGGCAAATTGTACGAATACAGACAATGACCAACAATAACATCAAACACGATATACACAATTCGCAATTTAGGAACTATAGTAATTACATCGTAGTATTTACACAAAATTTCAATCTTCTCTTAAACACATCAATATATTTGGGGAAAGGCTCTAAGACTGAGGCAATTCCAATTAACAATGCCACGGTTAATGAAATAATATTTCCCATAATTTGAACGCCGTGATCGGACCTTGACTTTATGTGGATGATCTGCCCTGCTCAGGTAGGTGGGATTTCCCAGACGTTTGCTTACTTCACTCCATGCTGGCCGATTAGTGTAAGAGTGTTAAACATAGCGTATAGTCTGGATTTCGTCCTTCTATCTTCGAGAGATTCCCACCCTAGTTTTTCTATCATTCGAGTTACACTACTTCTAGGATTAAAAACGTTGAGCACAAACCTAGCAGCCTTTCTTTGTACCATCTCCAGCTCATTGATGAGTCCTACCTGATGTGGGTCCCATATTCCAAGATTGGCCTCACCAGGATCAATTAATATCCTAATTCTTTTGTGTGTGATTATTATCTGAAAAACTGATTTAGCCGAACAAAATTAGCATTCAAACCCAAATTGTTACAAAAGAACATTTTATAGAAAGTATCATTGGTTTATTCAGGAACACTAATCGGCTTCGGTGGCGTAGTCGGTAGCATGCTGAACTGCTGTGCCCAAGATCGCGGTTCAAACCTGGCCGAAGTTGACGGATTTTTTAAGAGCGTTAAAATCCTTCAGTATGCCTTCCTTCGGAGGGGAAGTAAAGCCGGCGGTCCCATGTCATAGATTTATGGCATGTAAAAGATCCTTCCACAGACTAAACTTGTGTGGAGCTAAATTTTTAGGTTAGATTTCTCTGGAACGCTCTATCAAAGTTCCAACGTTCATCACTAGGTATCAGTGACATCTGGTAGCGAAAGTTGGAACTACTTGAAATTGAACGGAACTTGTAGTTCACCCTATGGGTGTCCGCTTGAAGCAGCTACAGCCTCTGGCGAGCCCAACATGTCCTCGGACACTCCTGGCATTAAAAGCCATACGATAAATAATAAAAATTCAGGAACTCGTGTCTCGGTTGTTTTTCAACCAAATACTCTCTACGTTTTTACACATACTGAGAATAGCTAACTAAAACTTCGAAATGTTTTGTATATATTTTCATCAGATGTTAACAAGCCTTAATCCAGTAAAAAAAACTGTGATAATTTAAAAATAAGTAAGTTGGTTGGGATCTATTGTCTTGATTCTCTTCTAATTTTAATGAACTAAATACGTGTGGACAGTTTGAGAAAAGCTTTGTTTCTTTGTCAGGGGCCAAGTAGATTGATTTATGTTTGGTGTGTTCGCAGGAGCTGGGTCTGTCCATCAGCAATGAGCAAATCGCTGAGATGGAGGCAAACATTTATAACATCAACTTCAAGGAGGCTGCCGCTGAGGAGAAGCTCACCCGCCATGATGTGATGGCTCATGTTCATGTGTTCGGCAAGCTGTGTCCACAGGCCGCTGCCATCATCCACCTGGGAGCCACATCCTGCTATGTGGGGGACAACACGGTATGTTGTTACTACTCATTGCCTCAGGTTATATTGACCATTATGGCAATGGTAATTACTAGGGCTCGGATCGATATGCTCGTTAAAATCTTTAGATATGCTCGAAAACCATGCGTTTTATGCTCGATAGATATGCTCGAAAAAACCATTATATGCGATTAAATATGCAGAATATGCTCAAAATCACCGTTAAAAACTATAGAAAGGAAAGTGAAACGAAAAAACCAATAACATACCTTTATATACGGGCTTTATTTTCTAATTGTATGTATGATACACTGCGATATACTCGCATTCAAGTTTTTCAAGTATATATAAGAGAAGTTTTCTTATAAAAGTTGCAGTTTAAAAGTTGATTTACAAAATGTTCACAATTAGGCGAGTCAATGAAGTAGATCTGCATTGGTCTGTACAACAAGAAATTTTCTATGTTTTCAGTTTTGAATGATTTTCTTAAAACAGTCAATAAAAGTTTCAATGACGAGAACGACCTCACTAAAGGTCAAAAACCTGCGGTTCTATTATTCACACCAGATAGGCTTTTCAATAATTATTTCTGTTTTCGAACCTTAAGGATGGTCAGGGCCCCAATTCGGGGGAGAATTTGAAGAAAAACAAACTATTTAGCAGTAGCGGCTCGTGAATTTTACCGCGGGGGGTATCAACCGTTTAAGATGTAAGCCGTTTTTGTGATGTTTATCCAGTAATTGACAGAGATGATTTCATATATGAATTGTATTTTTCTTTCTCACATATTTTTTAGCTTGATTTCCTTATTTCATTTGGACTATGCACTACTGTTTCTAAAGAAATAACAAAGGTATTAAAAATATTTGCTACCAGTCACTGGAAATAGAAGAAAACCGGACCCAGCTCAGGAATCCATCAGGGTTGCCAATTCCCAAGCTCACTAGCGATGAGCCCTTGAGGGTGTATCCCCACCACAAGGGTTCACAACTAGGCCTAGTGGGACTTGGGTTGGAGACCATTGGACCCCAGCCGAGCCGGTATTATTTCCACTTTTGCCGGGCTCTTCTCTGTCATCTACCTGTCGACCTCCATCAGTCAACTCTTGTTCTCTTCCAACCCGGATAGCATTAGAGCATCCAAAGTCTAAGGGGGCATTCATTTTCCTACCGTAACTGAACCTTATATCATACTAGCAGGTACCCGCGGCTTCGCTCGCGTCATAGTCGTGTCATATTGTTATTCAATGAAATGCAGGTTTTACCCCGTTAACATCCCTTTATAACCTGAATATCCAAAAATCCCTCCTTATTGGCCTTTTTCGACACACAACAAACATATCCCCAAAATATCATTCTTCTAACTTTAATAGTTTTGGTTGGTCGATGAGAGTGAATATCCAAAAATCCTTCATTATGGGAAGTTTTTTTTTCTTCAGAATTTCACCCCTATCCAAAAATCCTTCCTTTCTGTACGCTTTCAGCATACAACGAACATATCCCCAAAATTTCATGTTTCTAACTTTAGTAGTTTTGGCTGGGGGATGACGAGTCAGTCAGTCAGGACACTTTGTTTTATATAATAGATAAGCATGGGTCCTAGTGGAAAATAATTCTATCACCTGAAACCAAAAATGCATGGGACGAAAAAAAACCATCATAATATCATGTTGGTTTCGGACCCTAAAAGACGTGAAATATATAATAAAAGTATTAAAAAAGCTACTTTTTGAAATTTCATTCGAATCAATTTTTTGTCATTCCTGGGACTTAGATAATTCCGGCCAAAAAGTACAAAATGATTAATAACTCCCTAAGTATTCGTCGTATGATGAAATAGCAAGAGACAAAAAAGATGTAATGTTTTATTGCCTACAACATAGGCCATGTATAATTTTACATATTACCTGTTTTTCCCCCCAGAATTTCACCCTCCCCATGGGCCCCTTAAATTGGATTTATGAAAAAACGGTCAAACACCTATATACTTATTTTTAAGCTGATTTTTTTCGGCTGAGTTTCAAACTCCTCGCCTATGTCGTTTAAGAGATACACGCTCCGTAAGAATCCCTCAACCCCCACTTTTCACACCTTTCACCTCATAATATACACCACATCGAGAAACCCTCAGACACGTGTCTTCTTATTAGCCTATTTTCAATTTTGAAAAAAATAGGCTTATGAGATCACCTTTTGTCCGTGTGTGTGTGCGTGTGTGTGTGTGTGTGTGTGTGTGTGTGATTCGTGTGTGTGTCCCCCCCCTAATAAAATCTTAACGGCTGGAGCGATTTCAATGAAACTCGGTATGTTCATAGCACTATTCCCGGCGACCTCGACCGTGCCCTTCAAATTTTGTTACGTCTCACCAATGCAAAATGGCGACTGTGCGAAATATTTCACTAGCATTCAATATCTCCGAAACTATTACCGATATCGCCCTGAAATTGTGTACGGTGATAAAAGGTACTACTAGAAGTTCACCTATGAGACTTTCAAAAACCTGGTGACTACAAAACCAACATGGCGGCCAAGCGAATTTGTGACTTTTAAATAGACTTTTCTCGCGATTTAACTATCCAAACGTAATGAAACTTGGTACAGCAAATGTTTATACCATTGTAATGCACTGGAGTCTAATTTAGTTCAATTGTTTGCATAACCTCAAAATGGCGGCTGTGCGAAATATTTCACTGACATTCTATATCTCCGAAAGTATTACAGATATCACCCTGCGATTTTGTACGGTGATAAAGGGTACTGATACAAGTTTACCTATGTATATTTCATAAACCTGTAAAGTACAAAACGAACATGGCGACCAAGCGAATTTGAAATATTTTAATATACTTTTCTCGTGATTTAACTCTCTGAGCGCAGTGAAATGTGGTACAGTAAATGATTTTGCAGATTGTAATGCACTGCCATCTAATTTCATTCTATTGTTTACATAAACTCAAAATGGCGGCTGTGCGAAATATTTCACTGACATTCTATATCTCCGAAACTATTACAGATATTACCCTGCAATTTTGTACGGTGGTAAAGGGTACTCGTACAAGTTTATCTATGTATACTTCATAAACTTGTAAAGTAAAAAACGAACATGGCGACCAAGCGAATTTGAAATATTTTAATAGACTTTTCTCGTGATTTAACTCTCTGAGCGCAGTGAAATGTGGTACAGTAAATGAGTTTGCAGATTGTAATGCACTGCCATCTAATTTAAATCAATTGTTTACATAACCTCAATATGGCGGCTGTGCGAAATTTTTAAATTAAGTTTTTATTTCCTGTGTCGTAATCATGCGATCGAAGTGAAAGTTTGAATAATGAACCTAGGCAATAATTGTCCTTGAATGGTACATAACTCTATGGCCTATACATATAACAATCCTAAATGGCGAGCTTCCGAAATATTTAGACGGTTCTCAATATTTATGAATCTTTTACAGCAACCAAACTGAATTTTTTTATGTTCATAGAGACTATGAACATATGTTCACCTATAGGACTTTCATTAACCTGGTGAGCACAAATCCAACATGGCGGCGACGCGAAATATAAATATTTAAATGGACGATTCTCGCGAATTAATTATCCGAGTGCTGTGAAACATTGCACGTTAAATGCTTATACAAATGTTGATCCACTGGCATCTAATTTATTTCAATTGTTTGCATAATCACAAGATGGCTGCTGTGCGCAATTTTAAAATCTCGTTTTTACTTCTTGTGTTCTAATCATGCGATTGAAGTTTGAATACCACACGTACACAATAATCTTAATGTAATAGTACAAAAATAAAAATCCAACCTGGCGACAATATGAAATATTTAGACGGTTCTCAATATCTACGAATCTGTTACAGCAATTAAACTGAAATTTTGTATGTTGTTAGAAGAAATTAACATGAGCAGGATATATGAAAATAGGCTGTATAGTTCTCTACGGAACTACTTGTTTTTAATGATGAGTTTATATGCCGAGTATCACATGCCCCAATGAAACCAATCGGGAGATATTGTTATTCAATAAAATGCAGGTCTACCCCCTTAACACCCCTTTAGAACCTGAATATCAAAAAATCCTTCCTTAGTGGACGCTTTCAACATACAACGAACATATCCACAAAATTTCATGTTTCTAATTTTAGTAGTTTTGGCTGCGGGATGATGAGTCAGTCAGGACACTTTGTTTTATATTGTTACGTGCCACCCCCTAGTGGCACTTTTGTTAACTGGATTACGGTGGGGGTACAAAGCACAACACCAATTACTGCTTAAAGAAATAATTAACTTTATTGTGGCCAGAAAATTACACTAATCAGCAAATACAAGCAATTAGGAGCCTTCTCCAGTTTCCTCAAGTCTCTTCCTTATGCGCTCTTGGCCCCTTTCACTTGCAAAAGACCACAGAAGTTAATCCGTCCTAATGAGTCCGGTGGCCTTGGCAGAAGCTACCTGCCCCTCTTCCTCAGGTACAACAAATACAGTTGCTTACGAGCACTTGATGTACGCTGTTCACAAGCTGGGAGAAACAATGTCACAGGATTTCGTAACTCGCACAGCACTTCGTCACCACACTTCTGTCGCACAAGATAATCGCTCGCACTAGCTCGTAAAACACAACAACAACAACTGCTTCACGGGTCACTCTTATATAGCCGGCCGGTGACTCAATAAATGCTTCTAGATCCATCCAGAGTCCACGGCTTCTCGAGGTTTCCAGCGCTGGTCCAGTCACGAATGTTCTGGACTATCCCTTTGTCCTAGTAGCCCTGTTGCATAAGGCGCGCGCAATACAGGAGGCAGGGCACAGCCCAGCCCTGTGGCAGTTGTGACTCACGCGGCGAGTGATGACACAAACTCACAGCCGTAACACCACCCCCTTCCTAAAAAGGCTGATCGTCCCGATCAATCATTGGTCCGTCTGTGTCCCTCCGTAGGCTGCCAGGCGATCTCGATGCACGATCTTCATCTTCGCCCTCGGGCTCCGCTGGATCCTGTAGACGACATCGTTGATTCGTTTCACGACTCGGTACGGGCCCTCCCAGGACTTCTGCAGTTTGGGTGACAGGCCTTTCTTCCGTAATGGGTTGAAGAGCCAGACCAGGTCGTTCTCGTGGAATCCTCCGGCATCCGTCTGCTGGTCGTATCGGGTCTTCATTCGGTCGGTCTCGATCCGCAGTTTCCTCCTCGCGAACGCGTGCACGTCCTCCAGTTGGTGGACCAGTTCTTGACAATACTGGCTTACCGGGATCGGATCATTCCCAGGTCGGCCGAAGGCAAGATCGACAGGTAGACGGAGCTCCCTCCCAAATATGGCCCGGGCTGGTGTGCACCCGGTGGCTTCATGCACGGCGGCGCGGTAGGCCAGGAGAAATAGTGGAAGATGCTTGTCCCAATCCCTCTGGTGCTCGCTGACGACTATTCGGAGATGGTTCTCGACGGTGCGATTGAATCGCTCTACCATCCCGTCGGACTGAGGGTGTAGCGGCGTTGTCCTTGTCTTCCGGATCCCCAGCAGCTGGCATAGGTTCTGGAACACCTGCGACTCGAAGTTCCTCCCTTGGTCGGAGTGCAGCTCCAGGGGTACTCCGTACCGGCTGACGAATTCCTTCACTAGGGTCTCTGCGATCGTCGCGGCTTCTTGGTTAGGGAGCGCATACGCCTCCGGCCATTTGGTAAAGTAGTCGCTGACGACTAATATGTAGCGGTTCCCTGCCTCGCTTAACGGGAATGGCCCAGCAACATCGATGGCCACTCTCTCCATGGGGGCGCCCACGTTGTAGGTCTTCAGTGGACCCCGTCGTCTTCGTCCTGGGCCCTTGCTGGCTGCGCAATCGTGGCACCTCGCGCAGTGGTTCTCCACGTCTGTTCGGCATCCGATCCAGTAGAACCGCTCTCTCAGCTTCTCCAGGGTCTTCTTTATCCCTAGGTGTCCACCAGATGATCCTCCATGAACTTCCTTCAGGACTTCCTCCGTCATAGCCTTTGGAACGACGACTTGTTCCCGAGATGTCTTCCCGTCGGTGCTCTCCCAGGTACGGCAGATGAGGCCATCCCTTACAATCAGCGAGTCCCACTGTGCCCAGTAGGACTTAAACTTTGGGCTGCAGTCACTCACAATGTTCCACCCGGGTCTGGGGACACAGGCCCTCTTCCATTCGGCTATCAGTCCCAGGTCATCATCTTCTTCTTGCGCCCGCGTGAAAGATTCGCGGCTCCAGCTCCCTTGAAGTTCCACGGTAGTCCTTCGGCACTGTATCCCGGTGTTCTCCTCCCTTCTGGCACAGAAGGTGCAGTCTTCGGGGCACGGTCTTCGTGACAGGGCGTCGGCGTTAGAATGCAGTTGGCCTTTCCTGTGCTGAATCTCAAAGTTATACTGTTGAAGCCTCTCTAACCACCGCGCGAGTTGACCCTCGGGCTGCTTGAAGTTCAGGAGCCACCGCAGGGATGCATGGTCGGTCCTGATGAGAAATTCTTGCCCGTACAGGTACTTGTGGAAGTGTTCAATGGTCTTCACGATGGCGAGCAGCTCCTTCCTGGTGACGCAGTAGTTCCTTTCTGGCTTTGACAAGGCCTTGCTGAAGTAGGCCACTACTCTCTCCTCGCCGTCCACTACCTGCGACAGGATTCCCCCTATGCCAAAGTCGCTAGCATCGGTATCGACGATGAACCTTGTTCCAGGTCTGGGGTAGGCCAGAATAGGCGCGGTGCACAGAGCCTGCTTGAGTTGTTCGAAGGCACTGTGGCATTCTGCTGTCCACGTGAAGAGTTGGTCCTTCTCAGTCAGGCGATGTAAAGGTTTGGCGATGTCGGCGAATCCCCTCACGAAGCGACGGTAATAAGTGCAGAGTCCCAGGAAGCTTCGTAGTTGGGACTTGTCCTTCGGAACTGGCCACGCCCTCACAGCTGCGGTCTTCTCTGGGTCGGTGCGCACCCCTTCCTCGGAGACGATATGCCCAAGGTACTGGACCCGCTTCTGGAAGAGCTGACACTTCTTGGGGCTCAACTTCAGCTGGGCAGCCCGTAGCTTCAACAAGATCTCCTTCAGGTTGCTGTAGTGCTCCTCGAAGCTTCTTCCCAGAACGATGACGTCGTCTAGGTAGACCAGGCAGGTCTTCCAGTGTAGTCCCCTCAGAATGGACTCCATTAGCCTTTCGAAGGTCGCAGGGGCGTTGCACAGACCGAATGGCATGACGGTGAACTGCCAGAGCCCGCTGCCCACAGAGAACGCCGTTTTCTCGCGGTCCTTAGGGTGGACCTCCACCTGCCAGTAGCCACTCTTCAAATCCAAGGTGGAGAACCATCTTGACCCTGATATGGTGTCCAGCGTGTCGTCGATCCGGGGTAGAGGGTAGCTGTCCTTCTTCGTGACGTCGTTCACCCGCCTGTAGTCCACGCAGAACCTGGTGGAACCGTCCTTCTTCTTCACAAGCACGACCGGAGAACTCCAAGGACTATGTGATAGCTCGATCACCCCTTGCTCCTTCATCTCTTCTACCATCCGGTCGACTTCGGCGTGCTTGGCGAGCGGGACACGTCGGAATGGGGCCCTAATCGGTGCGCTGTCCCCAACGTCGATTCTGTGCTGTATCAAGCTTGTCCTGCCGAAGTCTTTGCTCCCCACGGAGAAGACATCCTGGAATTCGCGTAGCAAGTCCTGAAGTTGGCGTGATTGTTCCTCGTCTAAATGGTCCTGGGATCCTTGGTACAGCTTCTGTAGTTCTTCTGGCAGCGTGCGTCTTCTTCGGTTGTCCGTCTGCAGGTGTCCGTCCGTCGTGTCGGTGATGCGGGCAATCCAGGTAACGGGCTCGCAGACTCCTAGGTTGGTGTCCCGGTGAACCGTAATGTCGTAGTCGTTCAGGTTGGACAGGCGGACGTACGGCCGTGACGTCGTGTTGATGAGGGTCTTGGCAACTAGCAACCCTTTTGTCTGGATGTCCTCATATTTTGGCTCGATGACAGCCGCCACTCCCTCAGCAGTTCCGTCGACAATTACGGCAGCGCTGACTTCCGTCCTGGCGGGAACGATGACGTCTTCTCTCAGCCTTACTCGTCGTGCGGTGATGGACTCGTGCGCAGGTTGCAAAGCAAGTTCCTCACCTCCGAAGTGCAGAGTGTTGGTACTCAGATCCAAGATGATGTTGTTCTGGTCCAGGAAGTCCAGTCCGATGATCACTTCATTTGATACGTCAGCCAAAAGCACTGGATGCTTTATCGCCCGTCGACCAATGACGAACTCCAGTGATGCTTCGCCATGTACTGGTGCGGTCTCTCCGGTCGCGGTTATTAGCTGGTGGTTCCTTTGTGTGGGTTGCACTCTCCACTTCGGGATCACGGTGGGATTGACGATGGTCCTCGACGCTCCCGTGTCGATCAGCAGGGGCCAGCTCTCTCCGTTGACGACTCCGTCGACCATCAGGCTGCTATTGTCCCTCCGTAACTTCGTCACACGAACTTGGACTGCCGGGGCTTGACGACTGTCACAAGCCAACCTTTGCCCCCCTAGGCTGGCTGATACTTGCTTTCCTGGGCCGCATGGTTTCTCTACGACTGACTGTCCCGACGGAAACCCTTGGCGGCGGCGATCACCGCAGTCCTTGCTCAGGTGGCCTCTCTTACGGCAGGTCCAGCAGGTCGGTAGTCCTCTTCCAGGCCGCCTCTCCGGATGTCCTTCGGCTACGTTTTTGTTGGTGGTACTGCGATTCTTGAAGAAACGGCTTAGCGCCTCCATCAACTCGTCGGCCAAGGGCTTGGTCTCGTTGGTTTTTACTGGTTCGTCGACGTCCACTTGACGCACCCGCGCGCGCATTCTAGATACCTGCTTTGCCGTCTCGAACTCAAGTGCGTGGCTCAGCGCATCTGCCAGGGTCTTATTGCGCGCGAGTCGCAGCGCCTGTTGAGTGTCCGAGTCCCGTAGCCCGTCGGTGAAAGTCTGCGTCGCTATCTGCTCCAGAAAGTCGGCCGGCGCTGTTGGGTAGGCGAGCCTTACGAGGCGTGCGATGTCCATCTCGAACTCCTGCAGGGTTTCCGCGTTCTTCTGTACCCGGGTCCGGAGCTGCATCTGGTAGGCCTGCTGAAGATATCGGGACTCCATATGGGCGATCAGTGCAGCGTAGTCCTGGGATCCAGTCGGGATGGCCTGAAGGACGTTAAGGGCGTCACCTCTCAGCGCTACAATGAGAGCTGTAGCCTTTTCTGTGTTGTTCCAGTTATTTATGGAACAGGCCGCCTCGAACTGACGTAAGTAGGTGCTCCACGGGACCTTTCCGTCGAAGGTTGGGGGCGTCACTCTGCTATGTCCCGTTCCTGATATTCCCGGTGTAACGGTGGGCGGGCGTTGGCGCAGCTCGGCAACTTCCTCTTGTAGGGCTTTGACTCTCTCATCCACCCCGGTCGGCGGGCGTCGGCGCAGCTCGGCGACTTCCTCTTGTAGGGCTTTGAATCTATCTTCCATCCCTGTCGGCGGGAGTCGGTGCAGCTCAGCAAATTCCTTTTGTAGAGCGTTGAATCTCTCTTCCACCCCCATCAGCGGTCGTTGGCACAGCTCGGCAACTTCCACTTGCAAGGCGTTGAATTTCTCCTCCACCCCCATTAGCGGGCGTTGGCGCAGCTCGGCAACTTCCACTTGCAAGGTGTTGAACTTCTCCTCCACTGCCGCGACTTCCTCACGTAGGCCCTGTTCTAATTTCCTTTGGCTCTCCTCTAATTTCGTCAGCAGACACTCTTCCAGATTTTTCTGGCCATCCAGAAATTTGGCGGTTAGGTCCTCTGCTAACTTATTCTGGCTGTCTTCCATCTGCTTCAGGTCCTCCTCTAACTTATTTTGGCCTTCTTCTAATTTGGACGTTAGGTCCTCGGCCAACTTCTTCTGGCCGTCCTCCATCTTCTTCTGGCCGTCTTCTAATTTGGCAGTTAGGTCCTTGGTTAAATTCTTTTGGCCGTCTTCCATCTTGGTTTCCATGCCACTTAACTTTTCTAGCAATGCTGCGAATTTCTCCACCATTTTAGTTGTTTGTCTTGTAAAGGGCATGCACTCACAGGAAAATTAGAGAAAACGACCTGCTCGGGTTTTGAAACCAGGACCGTCAGGTGTTGTGCTTGAGTTCGTAATCCGGCTTCTGACACCAGTTGTTACGTGCCTTCCCTAGTGGCACTTTTGTTAACTGGATTACGGTGGGGGTACAAAGCACAACACCAATTACTGCTTAAAGAAATAATTAACTTTATTGTGGCCAGAAAATTACACTAATCAGCAAATACAAGCAATTAGGAGCCTTCTCCAGTTTCCTCAAGTCTCTTCCTTATGCGCTCTTGGCCCCTTTCACTTGCAACAGACCACAGAAGTTAATCCGTCCTAATGAGTCCGGTGGCCTTGGCAGAAGCTACCTGCCCCTCTTCCTGAGGTACAACAAATACAGTTACTTACGAGCACTTGATGTACGCTGTTCACAAGCTGGGAGAAACAATGTCACAGGATTTCGTAACTCGCACAGCACTTCGTCACCACACTTCTGTCGCACAAGATAATCGCTCGCACTAGCTCGTAAAACACAACAACAACAACTGCTTCACGGGTCACTCTTATATAGCCGGCCGGTGACTCAATAAATGCTTCTAGATCCATCCAGAGTCCACGGCTTCTCAAGGTTTCCAGCGCTGGTCCAGTCATGAATGTTCTGGACTATCCCTTTGTCCTAGTAGCCCTGTTGCATAAGGCGCGCGCAATACAGGAGGCAGGGCACAGCCCAGCCCTGTGGCAGTTGTGACTCACGCGGCGAGTGATGACACAAACTCACAGCCGTAACAATATAATAGATATCCTGATACCCTCATTCTTCGAGGGGTCAGCCCTATTCTTTTAGTTTCATAACATCTAATACCTTCTACACAAGCCCCTAAAGGAGGCAGGGTGTATGAAGCTCCATCACACGTAATGCACCCTGGATAGGGCTACACCTTCAAGAGCTCATCTTTTGAGCTCGGGAGTTGGCGACCGGGATGTGTTCCAGAGCGAGATCCATTTTCCCCTTTTTGCATTGACTTTGGGGTGGACCCTCTCCTATTTCCCTCTTCTTCCTGCCTTTAATGGCTCTAGTAGTTTTCAAGTACCTCAATACCCATTTTTTGAAGATCGATTCTTGTTTTAAGGGGGTGAACAGCAAGGTCATCTGCCCTTCGAAGATAGAGGGCATTTCTTTTCCGTCATTTATTTCCCTTATTCGTTTCTTTCTTTTATTATTGTTGTTCTCTTCTTCTAGTACATAAGTTAGTTGTAAGTTAGTAATTAGTTAAGCCTAGCTGTAGATTTCATTTCATCATTATTTCTCACCATCACCTAAACCACTAAGGGTAGATGACCTAGATATTTCACCCTTTTATACAACAATTATCTACATCATTTAGGGTGTATCGATATCTAATGTGCAACGTGCTTGGTGGGACAACACACACCCTACCTATTTTAGGGCTTCTTAGAAAAGGCAATAAAAAGGACAAAATGAGGTCTGATTCTACAAAAATTAGGGCATCAGGAAAGAAAAAGACAAGAGCCAATTAAGGCAGGGAAACGAAAGACATCCCAGGCTTCCGATACCGTAATAACGTTGGGGTAAGAGTTGACATGAAAGATATAAGAGAAGAACTCAGCTCAAGGAATCTCAGCTGGGGTCCCATAGACGCCAACCCACATTCCACTAGTAACCAATTTGATAATAATTTATGTGATCTGAAGCTCTCAGGAAGAAAATGAAAACTACACGCAACAGAACGATCATAAGGTAACCATATGCTTCCTCTCTTGTCACCTTCTATGGAAATTCCACGTAACCACTTCTCACGCAATGCATTGTCCGATTGTATCTCATGATTCTAACTTGCCCAGTTCTGATTTACAAAAGGGCACGCAGCAGTACAACATTATAAAATCATTCAGAATACATTCCAACTTCGCCATTAACATGAATACAAAACTTATATCTGCCACAGTGAATTGGTGCTGCTTCCTAGCGCGCGAGGAGGGAAGCTATCCAGTGGCTGCATTAGACTCAGGCAGACTGAGTCCATACATTTCGTGACGTAGCGCGTCAGAGGATGGAGAGGGGATAAGTGGAGGTATTCGTTGTCATGGCAACGTAAATTACAAAGCGGGCGATTTTTGATGAGTCCTCGTGGGCATCCGGTGCGCTCTACCGACAAGGAGAGGAACTACACATATTTTGTCACGATGGCAAAACAGTGCGAGGAGAGAGGACATTAGGGATGATGAGGAGGGAGGAGGGTGGGAGGGCGGCGTCCTTGAGTCCACTATCACCAGCCGCCTCTGCTATTTAGACGAAAACCACAAGAATATGCATTTATATGCTTCTATTCGGAAAACCACGGTTTTATGCATTCATATGCTCGATAAATTTCATTTCTGTTGGTCCCAGAGAGGTGAAAATAACACCGAAAGACTTTTTTCAATGTGTACTATTCAGGAAAAAAATATGCAAATTTGCTCGAATCCGAGCCCTAGTAATTACTAATAACCGTGTTGACTGATAGTATTATCTTATTAAAACCACCTAGTCAAACACTAAAGACACGTTTAATTACATTATTAATCGTACATGTTGCGGTATTTCATTGATACCTTCCTCAGCGTGATTAATATTAAATCTTAAAACTAGTTAACAAAGTCAACAAGAAATGGATATCCTTACACAAATTGTTTTAAATCAGAAATGGAAAAGCTTGCAAATACTTAAATGCCATGTATTAAAAAATGATAGTAATATAATGCTATTAAAATAAGAGATCTACCTTATAAACTGTCTACGTCAATACTCCAATAATGTTGATTGAAAACTCAAGTGACAGAAGATGTCGCTGTCAGAAGAATGAAGAAGCGCAAAGGATGTAGGTCAAATTGTCGCCTCAAACGGAACAAAAATTTTGTAATACCAATTTTTTAATAGCATTATATTACTATCATTTTTTAATACATGGCATTTAAGTATTTGCAAGCTTTTCCATTTTTTATATCCATTTCTTTTTGGCTTTGTTAAATAGTTTTAAGATTTAATATCACATCACGCTGAGGAAGGTATCAATGAAATACCGAAACATGTACGATCAATAATGTAATTAATCGTTTCTTTATTGTTTGGCTAGGCGGTTTGAATAAGATATCAGGTTATATTGTCAATTTCAAACTCACAAGATAAGGTGTGCGTGAGATGAGAAAAATATCGTTGAAATGGAAGGATTGGGCCTAGTTTATTTTATGCTCCTCACTGTGAGAAACAATACCCTACAATTCACTCCGAAAACCACGTTTTAAGGTCCTAAAATGCAGCTTCGGTGGCGTAGTTGGTAGCATGCTGATCTTCTATGCCCAAGGTCGCGGGTTCAAACCCGGCCGAAGACGTCGGAGTTTTAAGAGGGTTAAAAATCCCTCAGTATGCCTTCCTTCGGAGGGGAAGTAAAGCCGGCGCGGCGGTCCCATGTCATAGATTTATGGCATGATAAATAACCTTGCACTAATTACACTTGTGTGAAGCTAAATTATAGGTTATATTTGACTAACGCCCTTAGGTTCCAACGTTCGTCGCCAGGAGCCGACTGCGGTGGCATCTAGTAACAAAGTTTAGAACTAGTTGGTCGTTGACGGTGGCGTTTGGTAACAAAAGTTGGAATACTTGAAAATCGAATGTCTGCAGTCCTTACTTGAATTAAAAACAGATAACACACACTAATAACTTACAGCTATCACAATTAACACCGGTTATCAGACAAATTCTACACACACCTAAAGTACACGGGGCTACATAACCGCGTTGTTGCAGCCCCTAAACTGAGGAACCAACCAAGGCACGGCGTTCTTAAGAACGCCGTGACCAAGGTCGTAGAATCAACCGTTTCAGAGATATTAAAAAGAAACAAGTCGTTCCGTGACGAACTAAACAACTTACGTTTCTTAAATTGTAAGATTAAATCCTTGTTTCTCTAATTAGACCTGTTTAGAATGCTGGTAGCACTAGCTTTATGAGATTATAGAGGAGTGCAGCATGTTCGAAATTCTGGGATGGGCCGATATATTCTGCCGTGCAGTAAGCAGGTTATCATAGCAACGAATGACGTCTGTGAGCAAGGGAGTCCCTTCCCCTCATTTTCCATCTGGCCACGCACTCTCATACAAGTTTTTCTTTTGAGACGCCAGGTGCAGGTCTTTCTAGTCGTGGGCTACTTGCGCGTCGGGATGAGGCATGGAATGGATGAAGATGAATGAAACTGGGCAAGGATGTGGAAGGAAGCGGCTGTGGCCTGTCAGAAGGTACCGTCCCAGCATTTGCCTGGTGTTGAAAATGGGGAACCATGGAGCACCATTTCAAGGACGGCCGACGCGACGGTGGGGCTCGAACCGACGCGTCGACCGAGTCAGAAGAGAGAACGCTGCGCTTTAGCGAGCGTAGCCACCACTGTCGGCGCAAACCAGTGAACTCCCGTCATACTTGAGCGAGTTGAATCTACCTACGGTGTGCGTAATGGAGACTAGGATTGGGAAGGAAGCGGCCGTGGCCTTAAGTTAATCCTGGCATTTACCTGGAATAGGTAGAAGTTGATGTGAAGCCTCCGTGGCTTAGGCGGCAGCACGCCGGCCTCTCACCGCTGGGTCCGTGGTTCAAATCCCGGTCACTCCATGTGAGATCTGTGCTGGACAGAACGGAGGCAGACAGGTTTTTCTCCGGGTACTCCGGTTTTCCCTGTCAAAATTTCATTCCAGCAGCACTCTCCACTATCATTTCATTTCATCTGTCATTCATTTAATCATTGCCCCAGGGGAGTGCGTCAGGCCTCGGCAGCCGGCACAGTTCATATCCTCGCCGCTAGATGGGGGCTTCATTCATTCCATTCCTGACCCGGTCGAAGACTGGAAGCAGGCTGTGGATTTTCATTTTCAGGTAGAAGTTGATGTGTCAGAAATATGTCACCTGATACGGTCACGTTTTTCGAACACCCCGCGGCGTACCCGAGAGCGTTAAATCGCTCACCATGACTGCGACGGGAAGCTGCAGCACGTCTGGAGTTCAGAGGTTTGCATCCTGGCGCTGACTGTGACTATCCTGAGTGTGGTCTTCCCACACTCCCACCAGGAAAATGCCAGGATAGTACCTTGTTTCAAGTTCCAGGGCAGGTACACCATCTTCGATCCTAATAATTACACCACAAAAACACAGGTTATCAAATTCAACACACGGGACTGATGACCAAGATGTTCCAAACAATAAACAACAAGTATTTCGCCTAACACTGGTCTAGACCAACTCTTTGCCTGTTAGGCTACCCGCTTGCTTAAGTTGCCCATGCGTATTTGACGCCTCATGCGACGTGGTTGGTTGGTTCCTAAGTTTAGGGGCTGAGACAACGCGGTCATGTAGCCCCGTGTACTTTGGGTGTGTGAAGAATCTGTCTGATAACCAGTGTTAATCGTGATGGCTGTATTAGTGTGTGTTATCTGTTTTGTTTTGTTTTTTATTCAAGTAAAGACTGCATACGTTCGATTTCAAGTATTTCCAACCTTTGCTACCAAACGCCACCGTCAGTGACCAACTAGTTCTGAACTTTGTTACTAGATGCCACCGCAGTCTGCTCCTGGCGACGAACGTTGGAACCTAAGAGCGTTAGTTAAATATAACCTATAATTAGTGGAAGGTTCTTTATAATGCCATAAATCTATGACATGGGACTGCCGTCTTTACTTCCCCTCCGAAGGAAGGCGTACTGAGCGATTTTTAACGCTCTTAAAAAATCCGACGACTTCGGCCAGGTTTGAAACCGCTATCTTGGGCACAGCAGTTCAGCATGCTACCAACTACGCCACCAAAGCTTTCAGATTGGTAGAACTACGACTTTCAGTAACACAGATGGCTCTGGGGTTCACTCAACCTACAACAGAAATGAGTACCAGGGCAATTCCTGGGAGGAATGGAGGCCGGGCATGGTGCTGACGGGTGAGCCAACTGCGCTAATGGGTTCTCTCCATGGTGGTCAATTAGGAAAATCCTAACAGGGGAAGTTGCCTGAAGCGTATTTCACTGCCCTCCTCTCCAAACTGGACGTAGAGGTAAATATTGTCGGAACGTGTCAACCTGCGCTGATCTTCGCGGGGTTCTTCACTGTCTACTTTTGTTATCCCAAAGACGTAATCGATACTATTCATTAGCAAGTTTTGGCATTATTCCAGATTCCTGGATTTCTTTAGCCTTGCAGGTAAAACTCAAGATCGGTCATTTTCTTTGTGTTTCACAGTTACTATTCAGATCTGCACATTTTTAGCCTACTTTTCACATTTTGCAAAAATGAGGAAAAAGTAGATTTATGAGATCGGACAAATGTGTGTGTGTGTGTGTGTCTGTCTGTCCTTCTGTCTGTCTGGCTGTGTGTGTGTCCCCCTCTATCAACTCCTAAACGGCGGCAGCAATCGAAACAAAATTTGGTAGGAGTAAAGATCTAAATCTGAATATCTCACGGCCATATTTGAAAATGATGTCAGTGCTACCAACTGCTGAAAAATCGCAATTGAAATTTGAGCTCCATGTTGAATATCTTGGAAGGTATGAATGGGAGCTATTTCAAAATTTGCACACGTATAGATAATAATATTGCAGTTTAATTTCCAGGAGGCCAAACATGGCAGTGTTGCCAAAATGATTATAAGCCTGCTGATAGGTCCAAATTTTAAATGCATATAACTTCTACACTATCAATTGGATTTCAACCAAATTTCGTATGTGCTATGTGTACATAAACAGATATGACTGATCGTATTCTTAAGAGCCACCAGGGCTGCCAACTGTTAATAAATGCTCTCAATTTTTTTAAATCCAAATACCCATATATCAGAAAGTATGCAAGCCGACAGCTTTAAACTATGCACACGTATAGTACCTGACATTCTATATTAATTTGGAGTAACTTATATACGTCAGTGCTACCAACATGATTCTAAGCCTGCTGAGAGGTCCAAATTTAAATACATGTAACTTCTATACTATCATTTGGATTTCAACCAAATTTCGTGTGCGCTATGTATATCATAACAGATATGACTATGCCGATTCTTAAGGGTAACCAGGGCTGCCAACTGTTAATAAATACTGTCTCTATTTTTGTTACCCTAATATCAATATATCAGAAAGTATGCAAGCCAATAGCTCTAAACTTTGCACCGTATAGTACCATGCATTCTAGATTAATTTGGAATAACTAATATAGGCCTACGCCAGTGCTGCCAACATGATTCTAAGCCTGCTGATAGGTCCAATTTTAAAATGCATGTAACTTCTATACTAACTAATGGATTTCATTCAAAATTGTCACAACAATAGATCATAATATTTCAGATTGATTCTGACCAATACATGCATGTCATTGTAGCCAACATGATTTTACGCGCGCTGTTAGATCCAATGTTTAACTGCATGTAACGTCCATGCTATCCATTGGACTTCAGTCAAATTTTGTATTCTGTACCTTAAGAGATGGAACTAAGAATATATTCAGTCACCAGGGCTGCCAACTGTAGTTCTCTATTAGGCTACATTATGCCAGGTATACAGTATTTCAAACTAATTAGAAATTTCGATATTACCAACTTAATATCTTCATTATTCTAGATAGATCCATATAAATTAATAATTGGCATAAGAAAAGTAGGCTCTTTAGTTCGTCACGGAACTTCTTGTTATTTTTATTTTTAACTTCGTAAAAATGTCTTCGTATGCAAGTTATAGCCTGCACAATAAGCTTTAAAACGATATTGTGGCAACAAATCAACTCACACTTTATAGTTTCCTATAACTCGCATTCCTCCACCTCTTCGATCGTTCGTGGACAACATGCTAGCTACACAGATTATATCTACGGAAACTCCAGGGCGTCCAGGTATACGCAGCTGTCAGTCAACTCATGGCTTAACCAACATTTCAGGAGAGGTTGCTTACCCCCCACTGTCTTCCCAAACCCATCAACGTAAGCTGACCGACACGCTGGGTTTAACCCAATTAGCTCAGTTGGACCATCCCGGAGCTGACAGCTTACTGTTGTGCCGATGTCTGAAAAGTGAAAGCCTCTACCTTCTGGGCTACTACCAATAGGCCTCCATGACCTGTACGGGGATGGCTTGCTTTTGCTTTCTGCTTGGCACTTACTTTACAACGTTCATTTCTGTTGGTATATTATCCCCATCATTCCTAAAGATGGCGATGGCGGATGCACGTTCTCAGTTCTCGTATCCTCTCCGACCAATCGCGCTACTACAAGCATTTCTCTCTGCATGCACCGTAGATCCTCACTCGGCTTGCCAGATTCCTGAAAACAAAATAAGGGACAGGTGTGTTATCGAGGAAATCGACATAATCGTCAACTAGTGAACTTGCTTCAAGAATGATTTTACAGAAGTTATATTCGAAATTTGATGTGTTTTCAGTCGGTCAACAAGATTGTACAAACTATTAATAAATATTTATTAATCTC
This sequence comes from Meconema thalassinum, assembly GCA_946902985.2. Taxonomy (NCBI): domain Eukaryota; kingdom Metazoa; phylum Arthropoda; class Insecta; order Orthoptera; family Tettigoniidae; genus Meconema; species Meconema thalassinum. The sequence continues at coordinate 114,053,679 of OX336393.1, forward strand.
ATGTTTTTTTTTTTTTTTTAGGATTTACTCATCACAATTGGGTACAATCGTGTTGACCGACTGAAAAATATCAAAGTTTGATTACTAAAGCAACTATGACAAATAGCTTCAAACACCATACATTCACTTCACATGGCAGTTTATTAATAAATAATACATATACCGTGCTGAAACTGCCATTTTATTTTCTTGCACCCGGGGCCATACGATATTAATTATTACTACGTCATTCAGCATATTTTTCGTTACTCTGAACAGATTGTAATAGTTTATTGTGTTTCTTAACATTTATATGAGGATAAATTCACCGAAATAAAAGAAAAGCAATAAATAAAAGAGCTTCTTCAGTCTTTACGAACGAATATACCAGAATAAATACTCCCTGCAACGAAAACTTCAGACTGAAAAACTCAAAGAGAACTTTTTGAAATAAATAATAGTATATCAGAGGTGCAAACACAGATGCATTTCTCTTGAGTTTCAAAACGCTCGGAAATGCGGGACATAATCTGTCCCGGATGAGAACTGTCCGGTACGCGGGGCATTTAGCACGATGCCTCGTAAAATCTGGGACGTCTGGCAACCCTGGTCCTCACCAAAGTGGGAAGTGGTTGTATTAGGGTCTTTATTTTTGCTTGGCAAGGACATTCTCGCTCACGTGCTCCGCCAGTGACGGCTCAGTTGCCAGCGACCGCGCGTGCATGTGTACGGCAGAATACGGTGCTTAAAATCAGTATCATGCATTTTTACTCACCATGCTTACAGCATATGCTAAAAATTTCCCCATCCACTGCCAAACATAATCGGCATCTCCTCATGAAGTGTCCGGTTACTCTGGTTAATTTAGCTCCAGTAAGGAAATAACGACGTCTATTTTTATTGTTTACTGAATCTGTACGTTTGAATCTCTTAGTCAATTGTTTCATTGTCCGATTGATAGGAATGGGTCCCTGGAAATTTCACTCGAAACTTTTGTTTTGTTCTAGTGCACGATTTCTTGCACTTTGTGTACGTATTGTGCAGATATACACGTTCACGTAACGAATATTTCACATAAGGCATTGCAGCAGTACACACAATCACAATAAAACACTATACAATACGATATACAGTACACAGTAGCTTTATAAAATACCCAATCCGCTCGGGGCTCACACGTTTACAGCAGCAAGAGAGTGGGAATACGGCCGGAGACCGCGCGCGACAACCTGTAAGAGCCGGCTAAAGACGAGCGGAATCGCCTTGCCAAGCAAAAATAAAGACCCTGTATTAGTGTAAGAGAGGAATGCACTAACATCAACATGGGGCAATCTAGTCTCACGTCAAACGCGTAGGCCCCGTGTGCAGAGATGACCCAAATGATATGTTGGTTTCCTCGCGATACATGGATGCTAACTTAAGACAAGATTGCTGTATGTTCACTGTTTTCCCTTGTAACTTTGAATTGATCAGGTATGTGTTCAATGTTATGTTTTCCTAGGATTTGATCATTTTGCGAGATGGCCTCGAGCTGCTGCTACCCAAATTGGCGACCTGTATCCAGAGACTGGCGACCTTTGCAGACCAGAACAAAGATCTACCCACCTTGGGATTCACTCACTTACAGTAAGTTTCTATTGTTCACCTCATTATTGGCAACTCCAGCTATCTGATATGACATCTAGCGGTAAAAATGAGAAACTTACCAAGTAGGGTACATTTGTCATGTGGTGACTGTATATGGTTTCTTGTATTGGTAAGCAGATCGTGGTAAATTCTTCGTGTTTATACATAAGTAATAAGTTTTACTCGTTGATAAGAGTGCAAAATGAGTAAAGGCAAAGTATATTGCTCAGTTTACGGCTGTAAGTCGATGTATAAGAGGGCTGCGGATATGCGTTTTCATCACTTTCCAAAAGATGCAAATAGCAATAGCCGAAAGGTGACGATACCAAATAAATACGGGAAACAAGAGCGGGTTGGACCACTCACCACTACACTCACTGACGACAGGACGGGTTGTTCACTTACGCCGAGCCAAGCCGCACCTAGACAGCCAAGCACAGTCTTGCCGAGCCAAGCCGTACCAAGACCAAACCAAGACAGCCAAACCTACACCAGCCGAGGACAGCCAAGCTTCATCTGTCAGGTATCCTTCCCCGCTCTGCGATATCCGAGCCATTCCACTACGAGTCATATAGGCCTAATTTGACTTCGCAGGGTAAATACTTACCATCCAAATCAAGCAATTCTTGTCTACCCCAAGTTTTAATACAAGTTAAACTCATCTCTTCGCCCTACCAAGCAGCAAATAATTTCTAGAGTCTATGGTACAGTGAGCAAATTCAAATATAGCTTTTAAACGCAACAGCGCCATGACTCAAACTGCACAAAAACAAATACCAGCAGATAACCGATGCTTGATAATATGCAATTGATACATAAAATCCAGTGGAACACACAAATTAGATCACGTGTATCGCACAGTTATACATATATACAATTGAAAATAACACTGTCATTATTTTAGGGACCACATTTACTGATTATAACCGAAATATAAAAAGTGTTCCATATCAAACGCGTGTTATTGAGTATTTTTACCCTACTTAACCAGACCGATCGCAGTGCCCCAAGTGTTAGTTTGAGTTGCCAATAGCTTGCCACGGTGGGTGAGTGGTTATTGTGTCAGACTGCCAGCCCCAAGCTTGCAGATTCGCTCCTGGCCGTGGTAAGTGATTTTTGAAAGGAGACAAAATCGCGGCACACATGTCATACGTTGTTACCATGTTAACGAACCCATTTGAATTCAGTAGGCCTATGTGAAAGATCTGTAAGATATTAGGTCCGACCCTCCATCAGGGTTCCTGCAGCAGGTATATTTCGACATGTTTCTGTATTCAATTCTGAGAAACATATTTTCTACAAGTGAACCTTAGAACACAAAGCAACATTTTATTACTTACTTCCGGCCTGTTTAAAAGGTTGGGGGGGGGGGGGGTTGTATTAACGGAAAATCTCTGATCATTTATGATAGTACACCAAATGTCTTGTTAAAATCATGTAGGCCTATGTGTCTAGAGATGTGCCTTTGTTATGGAGCAGGAAGGAGAGAAAGTGATGCCTTAGCTGTCATATGTCAGTATATTCAATTTCTTAAAATCGAATGGGAAGAATGACACAGCAGTCAGAGTTCTGCAACGAACTTAAAGAAGCATGTGCAGTTAGTTAGTTATTATTGTTTTTAGGGGTGGAACAGTGAGATCATCTGTATGTGCAGGTAGGCCTAAGACATTGGTAATTTGATAGCTTAATATTGTTATTATTGTTCTGGTTACAAAATATTTTACAGTTTAACTTCATACTATTCACGTTCCATGAAATGGGTGTACTACCACATGACCAGCACCAAGTTGTGGTAGTGATAGTTCATTTTGTTTTTCCACATTAACTTAGCGAAATCCACTATTCTGTTCAGAACAAGTAAATTATGATAGCAGGGTAAATGTTAGTAATTAACTATGGTATATTTTTATGCAGAAGTGAGCAATAGCACACTCACTTATTTAAGAGCCAGTTGAGGACAAGTAGATAGTCTGTATTCTCCTCCCTGCACTATGGTGCTCTGTCGTGTCTGTGAGCAGAAACGCTGACACCCACTGCTGCTGTGAGCAAGAGCAACACTCATGAGTAGAGCTGGGATTTCTATGTAATCACATATTTTACATATTTTTTCATATTTGTGGGTATTCTACATATTCCTAGTGATATTACATAAAATTACATATTTCAAAGTTTTCCTGTTTTTATATGAAATACATTGCTGAATTGAAGTTTCACACTTAATGTGGGGCTGTTGTCTGTCCTCTCAACAGGGGGATTAAGGTAATTATGAGTGACAGGTATTTGAGAGGATGATAAGATGATAATTGCTGTGCATAGGGAAACTGGTGCAAGTGGACTGAGTAAATTGCAAAAAGTGTTGAAGAGAAATCCTGGTTATTCAACATTTCACAGTGTGTGCCGAATTGTAAATGGAGATGACTTTGATCCTCCCGAGGACATTTCTCCAGCAAAAATTCCTCTCCTAAAATTTGCCCCAGTTACATCATGTGGTGTTGAAATATCTTTCTCTGCATATAAGAACATCCTAAGTGACGAACGCCTTTCTATGACTCCAGAGAACATCGAAAAATTCTTAATAGTTCACTGTGCTACAAAATTTAATGAATAAACGTGCTTTGAGATATGAAAATAATAGTTTCTATTGAATATGTGTGATATATTCATATAATATGACTCCAAAGAACATTTAAAATACTTAATTGTTCACTGTGCTACAAAATGTAATATAAAGCGTGTTTAGTGTGTTGTAACTGACAAAATGGGAAGTTTATATTAATTATATGTTATTACATATTTTGACCAATCTACATATTTTGCTACATATTTTGGTGCTTTTTCTTACATATTTATGTACATATTATGCCACTTGATATTACATAAAAATCCCAGCTCTACTCATGAGCTGCCCACGTACCTAAACTGCTACTGAATGAATTGCAAAACCTATCTGATAATGTTTTGTGTCCTATGGAGAGACCTGGTGCAGATGTTTTGAGATAAACGTGTAAATTGTGATGAAGATACAAAAATGAATATATTGTATACACCCAGGCCCCAAACCAGGAAATAACCATCTCAGGCTAAATGTTTTCGACCTGGTTGGGAATCAGACCCAAGGACTATCGTGTAACCAGTTAGCCATGGACATTCGATGTTATACAGTTCATACTAAATGAGTTCAACAGGGCAGTGCCCTCTCGCCATTACTTTTTATCACTGTAATGGACGAAGTTATGAAAGGAATAAAGCATAACAACAACATAGAAATCAGCGCATTTGCATTTGCAGATGATGTAGTAATTTGGGGTAATACAGAGAAAGAAGTACAGGAGAGGTTGCCCACCTGGAATAACTGTCTAAAAGCACACGGATTAACAATAAACAAATCAAAAACGGTAGCGATGTCAGTCAACAGACAGAACAAGAAAGGAGAAATAAGGCTTGAACGTACACAGCTTGAAACAGTAGACCAGTTTAACTATCTTGGGTGCATTATTTCAAGCAATAACAGGATACAGCATGAGATCAATAGCCGAACCCAAAAAGCAACCCAGTTCTACCATCAAGTTCGGAACCTACTCTGGAACGAACAAGTCCCCTTGAGGTCAAAACAGACACTCTTTTAATCATACTTTACCCCCATAATAACAAATGGCCTAGAAACCTGCACAACAACCAGACAGATAGACAGCAAACTACAAGCTGCAGAAATGAAGTATCTACGTACAATGGTCCCAAAAACTAGGAGGGATAGGGTAAGAAATGAAAAAATTAGGGAAGAAGCTGGAGTGTACCCAACTTTGAAAGAAAAAGTGACAAGGGCCCGTTTGAGATGGTTTGTCCATGTCAAGCGAATGGACGAGGGAAGGATAGCAAAACAGAGACTACACACAGATGTGGTTGGTAGAAGGCCGGTAGGAAGACCAAGGAAGAGATGGCTAGGCCAGGTGAAGGAGGACATAGGAACAAGGGGAGTTAGCTGGGATAGAATCCTGAAAGAAGAATGGTACATGGACAGACGCAAATGGAGGGCGCTCGTAAACTACACCCGGGCAACTGGAGTAGAAGACAGATGATGATGATGATGACAGTTTACTGTGTTAATATTTTCTTGTTTGACTCATTAATTACATTCGTAATAGGCTACTGTATTTTGTTTTATTTGTTATAGACCTGCTCAGCTTACTACTGTGGGCAAGCGTGCTTGCTTGTGGATTCAGGACTTGCTCATGGACGAACGAGCACTGCAGCGAGCAAAGGATGATCTTCGTTTCCGGGGAGTCAAGGATACTACAGGAACTCAAGCCTCGTTCCTGCAACTCTTCAATGGTTTGTTTCATTGGCTGTGCCTTTTTGGCAATGTTCCTAGGATATGGTCTCACCCCCAGGAGCCTACAACTAGTGGGACGTGGGATGACCACCACAGTGCCCTAGCTGACTCTGGTGTTGCTTCCACTTATGGTCGTAATACTTAGAGTTGACGTCTGACAGCTAGTGCTGGAGGGAGGAGCATTGCACGTGCCATTTCACGCGGTTGCCACATTCCTGCATTCCATACCCTACCCGGCTGGCTTGTTCGTTCATTCTGACCGCTGTGTTTTCTTGTAGACTACCTGGCCAGACCATGACTGATTTGGTCTTATGTTCGGTTTTCTTTAACAGAGGTCGGGCTGAAAAGCTCAGACAGTAGAGCGCTGGCTTTCTGAGCTCAACTTGGCAGGTTCGATCCTGGCTCAGTCCGTCACCTCTCTCCATCAGCAGCTTCCTACTGTTGATAGCTTTATATTCAAAACCAAGGTTATGAACCACTTTCAGTAAGGAAGAGTAACTGCCTTTAAATAAGTCGTTCGGAAGTGTAAATAACAGTTTTTGAATTGTTGGATGTTCCCTCCTGGTGTAGTAAGAATATATGTGCCGGCGAATAGCATCGTCTTTAAACGGATCCAGATTTGTAATTCTGGAGGTTCTAGGCCGCTTCTTTCCAGGCATGGACAGTTTAGATGAACCCTCTTCTGAGTTGTTATATTTCTCCATCGTAACTCTTGTCACAGTACTTTTACTAACTCTAAGAGCTTTCGCAGTGCGTTCTTGAACTCTCTGGAATGGAATTAAAGGAACATTCCTTTCCGAAAAACTCTTAGCCTCCTCTTCAAAGAATTCCCTTGCGGCACATATAATTTCTCTTCCTTAGTGATGAATTGTCACACCATGACCGGCGGTATTTTTGTCATGAGGTGGACGAGTTCTGGGCCTCCCTCTCCCTCGAGGAGAATTCATAATGCTCGAAATATATATTGCAATACAATAATTGTAGGTCTACGTAATTAGTATTTAAAATACCGTTAGATACTTAATGACGGCCTCCATACAGAAACACAAATAGAATAACACTCACGCTGAACTGCTTGTGACAAGCGCTAACTCAGAAGTGCGAGGTTTGGCAACTACTACAAACTCCCCCTCAACATGAGCTGGCCAGAGGGCTTATCTCCATGGCAACCGCAGTCGCCCCACCCCGTTTCCATGACAACCATATCCCCACCTCTCTTTAACCCACCCCGGTAGGCAGTAAAAGGTCCTCCCTCTAAGAACTGTCAGAATTCAACTCTAAGTATTACAACTGTATGCCAGGTGCGGCTTCGGTGGCGTAGTTCGTAACATGCTGAACTGCTGTGCCCAAGATAGCGGGTTCAAACTCGGCCGAAGTCATCGGATTTTTTAAGAGCATTAAAAATCCCTCAGTATGCCTTCCTTTGGAGGGGAAGCAAAGCCGGCGGTCCCATGCCATAGATTTATGGCATGTAAAAGATCCTTTCACAGACTAAACTTGTGTAAAGCTAAATTGTTAGGTTAGATTTCGTCGGAACGTTCTATCAAAGTTCCAACGTTCACCACTAGGTATCATTGATATCTGGTAGCGAAAGTTGGAACTACTTGAAATTGAACGGAACTTATAGCTCACCCTAAGGGTGTCCGCTGGAAGCAGCTACAGACTCAGGCGAGCCGAACATGTCCTCGGACACTCCCGACACTAAAAGACATGATGAAAATCCACAGCCTGCTTCCAGTCTCCGACCGGGTCAGGAATGGAATGAATGAAGCCCCCATCTAGCGGCGAGGATATGAACTGTGCCGGCTGCCGAGGCCTGACGCACTCCTCTGGGGCAATGATTAAATGAATGGCAGATGAAAAAAAAAATGATAGTGGAGAGTGTTGCTGGAATGAAATTTTGACAGGGAAAACCGGAGTACCCGGAGAAAAACCTGTCTGCCTCCGTTTTGACTAAGAGACATGCGATAAATAAATAAATTAAGTTATGCTTGGTTCCTTCTTTCATGTCGACCTCCAATGGTCAATTTTTGTTTTCATTTGACCCAGGTAGAATTTGGGTATTTGAGGTCTTGGTTGTCTTTTATTCCCCACCTTCACTGATGCTTATCTTTTCTTACCAGTTACCCTCATTTTTCAAATGGTCAGTCCTTCCTCTTCTTATAGCTATTTGAAGCCCACCATGCATGGTTATACTCAGTTGGGGGGTTTCAGGGTTTAAACTCCCCTCCCCAGACACATTTTTTTTTTACTTGAATCCTTTTATTGTCCCATCTATCACATGTTTTACACTGCCACTAGTGAGGCTTCTTTACTCCCGTATATATTTTTATGATCGACGATGTCGAAATATAAATGTTATATGTCAGAAAACTGTACTGTTTCCATCGCTGGTCCAGTCACGAATATTCTGGACTATCCCTTTGTCTTAGTAGCCCTGTTGCATAAGGCGCGCGCAATACAGGAGACAGGACACAGCCCAGCCCTAGGGCAGTTGTGACTCATGCGGCGAGTGATGACACAAACTCACAGCCGTAACACCGACTACCCCTTTGTCCTAGTAGCACAGATGCACAAGGCACACGCAATACAGCAGGCAGGCCACAGCCCAGCCCTGGGGCAGTTGTGACTCATGCGGCGAGTGATGACACAAACTCACAGCCGTAACACCACCCCCTTCCTAAAAAGGCTGATCGTCCCGATCAATCATTGGTCCGTCTGTGTCCCTCCGTAGGCTGCCAGGCGATCTCGGTGCACGATCTTCATCTTTGTCCTCGGGCTCCGCTAGATCCTGTAGACGACATCGTTGATCCGTTTCACAACTCGGTACGGGCCCTCCCAGGACATCTGCAGTTTGGGTGACAGGCCTTTCTTCCGTAATGGGTTGAAGAGCCAGACCCGGTCGTCCTCGTGGAATCCGCCGGCATCCGTCTGCTGGTCGTATCGGGTCTTCATTCGGTCGGTCTCGATCCGTAGTTTCCTCCTCGTGAACGCGGGTACGTCCTCCAGTTGGTCGACCAGTTCTTGACAATACTGGCTTACCGGGATCGGATCATTCCCAGGTCGGCCGAAGGCAAGATCGACAGGTAGACGGAGCTCCCTCCCAAACATGGCCCGGGCTGGTGTGCACCCGGTGGCTTCATGCACGGCGGCGCGGTAGGCCAGGAGAAATAGTGGAAGATGTTTGTCCCAATCCCTCTGGTGCTCGCTGACGACTATTCGGAGATGGTTCTCGATGGTGCGATTGAATCGCTCTACCATCCCGTCGGATTGAGGGTGTAGCGGCGTTGTCCTTGTCTTCCGGATTCCCAGCAGCTGGCATAGGTTCTGGAACACCTGCGACTCGAAGTTCCTCCCTTGGTCGGAGTGCAGCTCCAGGGGTACTCCGTACCGGCTGACGAATTCCTTCACCAGGGTCTCTGCAATCGTCGCGGCTTCTTGGTTAGGGAGCGCATACGCCTCCGGCCATTTGGTAAAGTAGTCGCTGACGACTAATATGTAGCGGTTCCCTGCCTCGCTTAACGGGAATGGCCCAGCAACATCGATGGCCACTCTCTCCATGGGGCCGCCCACGTTGTAGGTCTTCAGTGGACCCCGTCGTCTTCGTCCAGGGCCCTTGCTGGCTGCGCAATCGTGGCACCTCGCGCAGTAGTTCTCCACGTCTGTTCGGCATCCGATCCAGTAGAACCGCTCTCTCAGCTTCTCCAGGGTCTTCTTTATCCCTAGGTGTCCACCAGATGATCCTCCATGAACTTCCTTCAGGACTTCCTCCGTCATAGCCTTTGGAACGACGACTTGTTCCCGAGATGTCTTCCCGTCGGTGCTCTCCCAGGTACGGCAGATGAGGCCATCCCTTACAATCAGCGAGTCCCACTGCGCCCAGTAGGACTCAAACTTTGGGCTGCAGTCACTCACAATGTTCCACCCGGGTCTGGGGACACAGGCCCTCTTCCATTCGGCTATCAGTCCCAGGTCATCATCTTCTGCTGTCCACGTGAAGAGTTGGTCCTTCTCAGTCAGTCGATGTAAAGGTTTGGCGATGTCGGCGAATCCTCTCACGAAGCGACGGTAATAAGTGCAGAGTCCCAGGAAGCTTCGTAGTTGGGACTTGTCCTTCGGAACTGGCCACTCCCTCACAGCTGCGGTCTTCTCTGGGTCGGTGCGCACCCCTTCTTCGGAGACGATATGCCCAAGGTACTGTACCTGCTTCTGGAAGAGCTGACACTTCTTGGGGCTCAACTTCAGCTGGGCAGCCCGTAGCTTCATCAAGATCTCCTTCAGGTTGCAGTAGTGCTCCTCGAAGCTTTTTCCCAGAACGATGACGTCGTCTAGGTAGACCAGGCAGGTCTTCCAGTGTAGTCCCCTCAGAATGGACTCCATTAGCCTTTCGAAGGTCGCAGGGGCGTTGCACAGACCGAATGGCATGACGGTGAACTGCCAGAGCCCGCTGCCCACAGAGAACGCCGTTTTCTCGCGGTCCTTAGGGTGGACCTCCACCTGCCAGTATCCACTCTTCAAATCCAAGGTGGAGAACCATCTCGACCCTGATATGGTGTCCAGGGTATCGTCGATCCGGGGTAGAGGGTAGCTGTCCTTCTTCGTGACGTCATTCACCCGCCTGTAATCCACGCAGAACCTGCTGGAACCGTCCTTCTTCTTCACTAGCACGACCGGAGAACTCCAAGGACTATGTGATGGCTCGATCACCCCTTGCTTCTTCATCTCTTCTACCATCCGGTCGACTTCGGCTTGCTTGGCGAGCGGGACTCGTCGGAATGGGGCCCTAATCGGTGCGCTGTCCCCAACGTCGATTCTTTGGAAGGAAGGGTCGAGGACAAAAACTGTAGGGGTAGACCAAGGTTAGAATATGTTAAACAGATTGCCTCGGATGTAGGGTGTCGGAGCTATGTAGAGATGAAACGATTAGCTCAGGACAGGGAGGCATGGAGAGCTGCATCAAACCAGTCAAAAGACTGAAGACTCAAACACAACACACACACACGCATAACCTAGTGTCATAGTAAGGTAATCGAGGAGGCCATGGTCAAACACAAGGTATTCTCTGCATCCCATGCGCTCTGTTCAGTACATAAAACTGGTGAAATCTCGACAGATATTTATGAATATTTATGTTCAAACATAAAATAGTTATAATAATTATCGTCGAACATAAACAGTCGTATGGAACTCGCCTATAATGGTAATTAAGACACTCGCATATGCTTGTTTTATAAACATACTCGTGTCTTAATTATTGCCATTATAGGCTCGTTGCATAATGTACTATAAATGTGACACTCGACTCGCAGCAATACTCCTCCATCAGCGTTGGAGCTAGCCATGGATCAGTTTTGCTGTTCAAGTGTGCAATCGGCAACTTTTTTCACTTTGCTTGAGGCTGCTCTAAATGTGCAAAGCTGTGTCACTGTGTTAAAAATAATTCGGTACATGACGAGTTTCGCAATTTAATCATATGATATGCAGCTAAAGCTATCACGATAGACAGATTTTGAGAGTCAATAGTAGCCTAATGGCAGTAAGAACATGGAGAGCAAAACCTTATAATTCTCTCACATAATATCAGTATTACGAAGCATTCACGTATGGACATGATGATACCACTACATATTTCAGTTTTAATATTTAGTTACTCTTTTCCAGATTTTTTTAAAATTGGTTGGTTGACTCCTCGGTTTAGGGGCTGCGACAACGCGGTCATGTAGCCCCGTGTAATTTGGGTGTGTGTAGAATCTGTCTGATAACCGGTATTAAATGTGATGGCTTTATTAGTGTGTGTTATCTGTAATTTAGGTAAAGACTGCAGACAGTCAATTTCAAGTAGTTCCTACTTTTGCTACCAAATACCACCGTCAACGACTCCTAGTCTTAACCGGCACCTGTCGGCAAATGTTGGAACTTAATACAGCGTTAATCAGATCTAACCTACAGATTTAGCTTCACACAACTGTAGTTAGTGAAAGGTTCTTTTACATGACATACATCTATGACATGGGTCAGCCGGATTTACTTCCCCTCCGAAGGAAGGCATACTGAGGGATTTTTAATGTTCTTAAAAAATCCGCCGACTTTGGCCGGGTTAGGACCCGCAATCTTAGGCATAGAAGCTCAGCATGCTATCGATTACACCACCGAAGCCGCCATTTTTGAAATTTAATAAATGGGATTTTTTCAATTTTGTTATTGTGCTAGGAATTATGATTAAAATAGTTTTCATAAAAAGAGAATGTTTACCCCCACCCCCAGAAAGAAATCGTACAAATGCCTCTGTCCTGGACATCACTACCCTCAGGGGTCACATCTGGTAGGTTTGGGAATTACTATTGCTGAAGGATTCCTGGGATTTGCCCTTTTTCCAGCATATAAGGGTGGGCCCTCTTCTGTTTAACATCTTATGGCATGTCTTCCCTCCAAGACCCTAATCTCTCATTTTTTGAGGGTTAAGGGCATCTTTTGGCTGGAAGTAAGTTGTAACTTAGTTCATATTTCCTTATAATCATCCTCATTATTAGGGGCCAATTTACCTGGATGTTAGTTCTATCTTTATCATTGTTAATATATAAAAGAAAACTATAAGACTGTTTGGTGTTGCCATCTAACAGCAGTGCTGTAAAACAGAGGTTTCTTTTATGTTGCTGGTTTGAGTCAAGTCAATGCACTTTTCATTTCATTTTATTCATCATTATTCATTGAGAATAATAAACTAAGGTGGTTTGGACATGTAAAGAGGATGGAGGAAAATAGAATACCAAGACAGATGCTGGAGGCCAAGTGCAAGGGTAAGAGAGTAAGGGGAAGACCTAGAACAAGGTGGATCGATTCAGTGAAGAACAGCGTGAGAAAAAGGAATCTGGACTGGGACAAGATCGTGGAAGAAGAATTGTGGAAGGAAAGAGGAAAGTGGAGAAGTGCCATAAATACCCCGACCCGGCAGGAGCTGGATAAGGGGAAATGATGATGATGAATGATGATGATGATGATTATTCATCTATTGAATTATAAGCTGTACATTGTACAATGATATAGGGCATGTCAATTTATACTACCATATTACTGTACTAACTAATAATAACAATATTATATACACATAAAATTAACATTACATCATTAACATCTATCCATATGAATAGACTACTTATTATGAAACTACCGATACTCTAAAAACTCTTTAACTGAGTAGAAGCAGTGCTCCAGCAAGAACTACAGTATTTAGTCTTTCTTTTGAAGCTTGGGTAATTTGCTGTGTTTTTAATGTAATTTGGCAAACGATTATATAATGTTATAGCTGCATGAAATACACCATTTTTACACAGCGTTTTATTTGCAGCGTGTACATGAAGATCATTCTTTTGTCTAGTCTGGTAGTTATTTATATTTGAATTCATCTCAAAGATATCCTCATTTCCTAATCTTTGCTTGACGAATAAGATAACTTCAAAGTTGTAAATACATGGCAAAGGTAAAACTTCAAGTTGTTTAAACAGAGGCTTGCATGTATGCAATCTAGTTGTTCCTGTTGTTGTTGTTGTTGTTGTTGTTGTTGTTGTTGTTGTTGTTGTTGTTGTTGTTGTTTCCTATGGCTAGCCCAGATTCCAATCCATCAGCTTTCTTGCGTTCCAATAGAGTTGTGTGAGGTTTCCTGAAGTTCTAGCAGTCACATCAAGTTTGTTGCAATGTAGCAGGTGCCCCTTATCCATTTTACTTCCAGGTTCGTGACAAAGTGTGCATTCTTAAGATCCCAGGATGTTTCTCTTCTTGGTGTTAATTTATATTGATCCCATTTAGCATCAATATCCTTCCATAATTTAGTTTCTGCTGTTTTCTTTGCCATTTCTTCATACCTGTTTTTGATAGTATTTGTCAAGATCCTTTTTGCTGACATAAAATCAGTCTGACTGACAGGTTGTTGTAGTGTGGTAGGCTACCCTTTTTTGCTAATCTGTCTGCCTCTTCATTACCTGCTATTCCAACATGAGAAGGGATCCACTGAAATTAGATCTATTTGTGGAGTCTTTGAAGGGTTTTTATCATACAAAAACAATATTTCAGTTCTTTATTTTGAGGCTTATAATTTGATGAGACAGCTTGGATGGCTGCTTTTGAATCTGTAATGATAACACATTTTTGACAATCAATGTTTCTGACTAATAACTGATGGAGTGCATGTGAATTTGCTCTTATCACAGCATCAAAGTTTGTTTTGTTTTGGCTTACTGTGAAGTAGAGTGAGAAGAGAGATGAATGTATTCCTGCTCCAGTTCTATTTTCTTTGTCTTGTGAGCCATCTGTGAATATTTTTAGCCATTGATTAGACGGATATCTTTCTTCTATTGTACAGAGGGCCAGTTGTTTTAGATCATGTGGTGAAGAGTCTTTCTTGCAGACCTCTTCTAACAAAGTAAGATCTGTAGTCGCTTGTATATATTCAATGGGGTTGACTGGCATACAGAGTGGTTCAAGTTTTATTTGCAGATTGCTCTTATTGATATATTCTTTGGAGAGACTTAAGGGATCTTTTTGTGTTTTAATATTGAGGCTAGAAACTGGTTTTTTGATCCATGTCATTTGAGGTAGTCTTTGTATACTGAGATATGCATTGGCTGTTTGATGTTTCTAGTTGTTCCTTTCATCGTTCTAATTACTGTATCTTATTCTCGATAATAACAAATGCACGATGAACAGCTGTATTTTGTGTGTTGTTTTCAAATTTTATCAACGCTCAACTTTTTTGCATGAATGGTTGATGGCTCCATATGTAGTCACTTCGATTAGGCTATATATCACAGTGAGGAACCTCCCTATAGAACGGAGACTCGCGAAGGTTGTGTGGCGGCCGAGGCACTGTGTATTGCAGCGTGTCCAGCAATGCATTGGTACTAGAAGCAGCGTAGCGCCCAACTAGTTTAACACATTTACACTTTCTAACGTATTTAATAATCATATTACTTACATGAATTTCAGAGTAGTTACTGGAAATGCTGTCCTGAAATTTCTGAACACACATTGCACCAACGTAGGTAGTTTTGGTGCACTCGCTGTAATTCATCCTCGATGATATTTCACATCAGTACAGTTATTTCGTTCTTGAGAGCCTACAGAGTACGGGGATTGTTTCTGTATAGCTTTTCTTTGAGGTTCCCACAAAAGTAAAAATGGCATGGCGCTGAAACTTACAAACAAATTTACTGCTATCTTTTTTTTGAGAAGATAACTTTCCACTAGGAAAATTTGATGTTTTGTTCGATACCTAACATCTTCATGGGATACGAGGCAGGCTACAGTGCTTCACAGCAAGTCTTAATTATCACAACCAAGGTATCTTGCCAGCTGCATATGTAATAAATGCTATGACAGCATCCAGGGCTTCCCAACCCGCTGTTGTAATCGGTTCATGCTATAAATCTTGCGGCAAGTCATTACGACCTTTCCGCGGCACAGTCACTGTCAGGGAGGGCCCTCAATGCAATATCTAATATATAAAAGTGAAAGTCTGTATGTGGGTATGTATGTGGGTGGGTCTGTTCCGTATACAAATCTACACCGTTCCACCAATCTCAACCAAATTTTGCATACACATAGTTTAGGACCCGGAAGGAACCGCTGGCTACATGAATTTTCGATAGTCTTTCTCATTCTTTTGATTTAGGACCTTTTGGACTCAAGCACAGGCTAATCAAATCATAAAATATACTCATGAAGGAATGGCAAGGCAGATAGTTTCCATGGCAACATAGCTCAAGTCGAGACACGGCCGTCTGGATGACAGTTGTGCTCTGCACTACCGGTATAGAAAATGAGCATCTTTACTTGAAATCCCGTTAGTTACTCACCTACTCACACAGCATTGTCAACCGAGTTTAGCATAACAAAGACTTGACACTATCTTCTACTATATATTTGTCAAATACCACTCACTCACTCACTCACTCACTCACTCACTCATTCATTCATCACGAAATCTCAGAAACCACCGATCGGATTGGAATGAAATTTGGTATGCTGCTTCTACAAGGGCCACAAATGCCCACTAAAAGAGGATTTTTGTATATTCAGGTTCTAAAGGGGTGTTAAGGGGGTAGACCTGCATTTCATTGAATAGCAATATCTCCCGATTGGTTTCATTGGGGGATGTGATACTCGGCACATAAACTCATCATAAGAAGACACGAGTCTGAGGGTTTTTCGATGTGGCGTATATTATGAGGTGAAAGGGGGTGAAAAGTGGGGATTGATAGATTCCTAACGGAGCGTGTATCTCTTAAACGACATAGGCGAGGAGTTTGAAACTCAGCGGAAAAAATCAGCATAAAAGTAAGTAAATATGTGTTTGACCGTTTTTTTTCATAAATCCAATTTAAGGGGCCCATGGGGAGGGGTGAAATTCTGGGGGGGGGGGGGGGCAGGAAAGAAACTGTCCTAACTGATTGACTGACTCACTCACTCATCAAACTCAGGGGAAAAAAAACTGCTTTAAAGTAAGTAAATAGCTGTTCGACAGTTTTTTTCATAAATCAAATTTAAGGGGTTCATGGGGAGGGGTGAAATTCTGAAAAAAGAAAATTGAAAGAAAATGTCCTGACTAACTCACTCACTCACACACTCATCATCGCCCAGCCAAAATTATGGAAGTTAGGAACATGACAGTTTGGGGATATGCTCATTGTATGTCAAAACCGTCTACTAAGGGAGGATTTTCGGATATTCAGGTTCTAAAGGGGTCTTAAGGGGGTTAAACCTGCATTTCATTGAATAACAATATCTCCCGATTGGTTTCATTGGGGGATGTAATACACGGCATATAAACTCATCATTTAAAAGTAAGAAGACACGTTTCTGAGGGTTTTTCGATGTGGTGTATATTATGAGGTGAAAGGGGTGAAAAGTAGGGATTGAAAGATTCCTAATGGAGCGTGTATCTCTTAAACGACATAGGCGAGGAATTTGAAACTCAGCGGAAAAAAATCAGCATAGAAAATAAGTAAATATATGTTTGACCGTTTTTTCATAAATCCAATTTAAGGGGCCCATGGGGAGGGGTGAAATTCTGGGGGGGGGGGGGGGCAGGAAAGAAAGTGTCCTAACTGATTGACTGACTGACTCACTCATCAAACTCAGGGGTAAAAACTGCTTTAAAGTAAGTAAATAGCTATTCGACAGTTTATTTTTGATCAATCAAATTGAAGGGGTTCATCGGGAGGGGTGAAATTCTGAAGAAAAACAAATGAAAGAAAATGTCCCGACTCATTCACTCACTCATCATCGCCCAGCCAAAAATATTGAAGTTGGAAACATGGCATTTTGGGGATATGTTCGTTGTATGTCAAAACCGTGCACTTAGGGAGGATTTTTGGATACTCAGGCTCTAAAGGGGTCTTAAGGGGGTTAAACCTGCATTTCATTGAATAACAATATCTCACGAGTGGTTTTATTTGTGGATGTGATACTCGGCATATAAACTAATCATTAAAAATAAGCAGACATGGGTCTAAGGGTTTTTCGATGTGGTGTATTATTATGAGGTGAAAGGGGTGAATAGTGGGGGTTGAAGGATTCCTAACGGAGCGTGTAGGCCTATCTCTTAAACGACATAGGCGAGAAATTTGAAACTCAGCGAAAAAAATCAGCTAAATAAATAAGTAAATCGGTGTTCGACGTTTTTTTTTTTTTAATAAATTAATTTAAGGGGCCAATGGTGTGGGTAGAAATTCTGGGGGAAAAAAGGAGAGGAAGTGTCCTAACTGACTGACTAACTCACTCATCAAACTCTGAGGAAAAAGACAGCTTATAAATAAGGTAATAGGTGTTCAAGAGTTTTTTCATCAATCCAATTTAATGGGCCCATGGGGAGGGGTGAAATTCTGGTAAAAATAATTGAAAGAAAATGTCCTGTCTGACTCACTCACTCATCACGCCCAGCGAAAACTATTAAAGTTGGAAAAATGAAATTTTGGGAATATGTTCGCTGTATGTCGAAAACGTCAACTAAGGAATGATTTTTGTTTATTCGGGTTTTAAAGAGATGTTAAGGGGGGTAAACGTGCATTTCATTGAATAACGATATCTCATGAGTTGTTTCTTTGGGGATGTGATATTCGGTATATAAACTAATCATTAAAAATAATCAGACATATATCTAAGGGTTTATCGATGTGGTGTATATTATGAGGTGAAATGGGTGAAAATTGGAGGTTGAGGGATTCTTAACGGAGCGTGTATCTCTTAAACGACATAGGCGAGAAGTTTGAAATTCGGCGGAAAAAAACAGCTTAAAATACAAGTAAATAGGTGTTCGACCGTTTTTTCATAAATACAATTTAAGGGGGCCCTTGGAGAGGGGAACAGGAAAGGAAGTGTCCTAACTGACTCACTTACTCACTCATCAAACTCAGGGCGAAAACAGCTTTAAATAAGTAAATAGGTGTTCGACCGTTTGTTTCATAAATCCAATTTAAGGGGTTCATGGGGAGGGGTGAAATTATCAAAAATAAATGAAAGAAAATGTCCTGACTCACTCACTCACTCATCATCGCCAAGCCAAAGTTATTGAAGTAAGAAACATTAAATTTTGGGGATATGTTCGTTGTATGTCGAAAACGTCCACTAAGGAAAGAGTTTTGAATATTCAGGTTCTAAATAGGTGTTAAGGGGGGTGGGGGGGGGGAATAACGTGCATTTCATTGAATAACAATATCTCACGAGTGGTTACTTTTGGGGATGTGATACTTGGCATATATACTAATCATTAAAAATAAGCTGACACATGTCTAATGGTTTTTCGATGTAGTGTATATTATGAGGTGAAAGGGATGAAAAGTGGGGGTTGAAAGATTCTTAACGGAGCGTGTATCTCTTAAACGACATAGGCGAGGAGTTTGAAACTCGGAGGAAATCAATCAGCTTAAAAATAAATAAATAAATAGGTGTTCGACCGTTTTTTTTCATAAATCCAATTTAAGGGGCCTATGGGGATGGGTGAAATTCTGGAAGAAAACGTCCACTAAGGAAGGATTTTTGGATGTTCACTCTCATCGACCAACCCAAACTATTAATGTTAGCAGAATTATATTTTGGGGATATGTTTGTTGTGTGTCGAAAACGTCTACTAAGGAGGGATTTTTGGATATTCAGGTTCTAAAGGGGTGTTAACGGGGTTAAACCTGCATTTCATTGAATAACAATATGACACGACTATGACGCGAGCGAAGCGAGGTTAAAAATGAGATGGTGTGTGTCTGTGTATTACTCAATCACGCAAGTACCACTGGTCCGATTTACATGAATTTTACATGGAAGTAGCTGATTTACCTGGTTAACATATAGGTTACTTTTGATTTCAATACTTTGCATTATTTAAAGATGGCGACCATTTTAGTGACGTTACTACACCCTTTGGTTTAAAACTTTCATATTTCCATTTCAAATAAAAAGAGAACGCTAAGAAATAGCAAACTTTTGATGGCATATACGAGGTTTAAAATTACATTTTCTATCCGAAAGGTATCTCCAACCGTTAGCGAATAAAACCGAAATGTGTGCTATTAACACGGTCAACGCCGAGCGGTGTAGTTGGACAAAATGTTCCATCCTTAATCTCCCTCTGTGCAGCACTGTAACGTGTTTTTCGAGGGGTTTTATGCAACTGGCATAAGTCAGTAGGAAGCCATTCTATATTTATTTACGCGGCAAATTGTTCAGCCAAGAGAATTTTTCATGGTAATTTATTATTATTATTAATTTATTATAATTATTATTAAGGTATTTTCGGAGCATTTTATAAAAATTATTAGCATTCAGATAGGTTTTCTATGTCTTAGAAAACGCTATCCAGCAAATTATTACGAACGACGATATCATAGAAAATTATCTGATTACGGAATTTTACGGAGTTTTCGTCAGTTAGGGTATATCGAGAGACGTGACTCACTGGGATTTCAAGTACACGCTTAATCTTGTCGAGAAGCATGACGCAATCTTGGGTCGCAAGGTCTAGAAAAGGCGAATTGTTGGAACGGAAAACGACTTCTCCCTCTCGCGCGCCGAGTGCAAAGAAACCAGAGGAGGGGAACTAGCGGTGGGTCAACCAATTAGGGGAGACAACGTAAGCTGAAGCCGGCTGAAGAGTGGGGGAGCCAACGTGTGCATATATCGTTCGACGCGCCGTGAAACGAGGACTATCTGTGTAGAACTTGCGGAGTACGGTTGCAAGTGCGTGTCGCTCCGATGTTCAGTGGAGTTGAAGACTAACTTTTGCAAAACTTAACCAGTGCGGTTGTACGAGTGTTTGGGTCCGAGGTACGGACCATAGAATTATCTAAGCTACCAGAATATCATCAAATTCCGACGGAGATGACGACGTCCAGGAGACTGTGGGAAGCTCACAGCATCAGCAAGTACGAGGGAAATGCCTTGGCAATTTCCAATGGTAAGCGCAAATGACGCAGAAATACGCAATCTCTCATTTTTCTTTGTTTTACATTTCATATTTCAGTAACTTCATAGCTTGGAAATAAGAGTAAAATCAATTTATCAGACTCCGTTTTCACGTAATTTTCTATCGGTAATATTCAAATCACAACGCTCCAATTTAAATTTTGTACTTATTATTATTATTAATTTTGCTATACTGGTTTTATATAATAAATTCATTTCTTTTACAATGCAATCTTTGCTTTCAGTAGGTAGCATTAGATATAGACCAATTCCTTCTCCTGATACAATTGTTTGTTGGGTTAATGATCAAATCATACCACGATCTGAGTGAATAGTGTCTTGAAGGTGTTCTGCCAGAGCTAGACGTTGTTAAATACAAATTTAGATTTCAACATTGCATTGAGGTCTTGGCGCCCATTAAAACAACATAGCTTAGGCAAAGGTAAACAGTTACATTTATCACCCAACAGTGTGGGCTAGCCAAACTGTTACATTTGTCGCTACCAACATGGGGCATTAAAAAACGCTACATTTGTCGCCGACAACTTGGGGCTGAAAACCTAATAACATTTGTGGAAGGAGAAGGGTATATATTTCTGTGCCTGTATTTTGGGGGTTATTTGTCTGTATCAGTGTATATCATTATGGGGGATGAGAAAGAAAGACAGATGAGGTTACGTAGTGGTCATCAACGGGAGAGTGATGATACGAGCAGTATGTCGAGTGATGGTAGTACCGGGGTAGCGGAGGTAAATCCCGATACTGAAACAGGGAGTGTAGGCGGCCAACCAGAATTAAAAACTTTACTTCTCGAGTTTATGTATCAGAACAAAGTTAGTAGTGATGCCTTAAATGCTAAATTAGAACAAAACAATGCAAAACTGGAACAAAATAATGCTAAATTAGAACAAAACAGTAGGGAAAATAAAGAAAGTACAGATGCCTTAAATGCTAAATTAGAACAAAACAGTAGGGAAAATAGAGAGAGTAATGAAACTTTAAACGCCAGATTAGAACAAAACAGTAAGGAAAATAGAGAGAGTACTGAAACTTTAAATGCTAAACTGGAACAAAACAACGCCAGATTAGAACAAAACAGTAAGGAATATAGAGAGAGTACTGAAACTTTAAATGCTAAATTAGAACAAAACAGCAGGGAAATGAGTGACAAATTCGAACTGATTAGAGGTGAGATCAGGGGGGTGATGGAAGAAAAGGCTAAAGAGATTATTGCAGATGTAGACAGAAAATTAGGAAAAGTACAGGAGGAGTTGGAAATTAGAATCAGTACACAGGCTGAAAATTTAAAAGAACTAGTGCAACTGGAAACACAGCAGGTCAAAAAGCAATTGGGGGGAGAAATTGACAAAATTCAGGAAGCTACTAAAGAGGTTAAGGAACAGCTGGGGGGTGGAATTGAGAAAGTCCACTCACAAATAGTTGCAGAAGTAAATGATTTAAGAGAGAGTAATAGAGAGAGCATTAGCAAGATTGAGGAGAAACAAGCAAAGCTATATGATAAAGTAGAAGAATCAGAAGGAAACATTAAATTAACAGTAAACAGTATTGAGAGGAAGGCTGAGGAGAAAATCGCAGAATTAGAATTAAAATTAAAAGCTAGGATCAGGCAAGAAAATAGTCAGAATAGGCCAGTTTTTGTGAATAGCACACACAGGGAGGTAGAACTGGGTAAGTTCAGCAATCGACAGGGGTGCCCAATGGAGTTCATGAACACTATAGAAAATAAATTCGGGGAAAGGTTGGAAAATGGTAGTATTGAGTGGTGCCAGGTAGTTGAAATTTTAGAACAAGTGTTTGTGGGGGAAACGAGGAATTGATTTGCTGTCTACAGAGACAAGTTTACTGATATCAATGATTTTAAAATGAAATTCTGTGAAAAGTTCTGGAATGAGGTTATTCAGTCGCAGCATCGTGAGGGAGTAGTGTGTGGTAAATATAACCCTAAAGGAAGCTCCACCATGACCGAATACTTTTTAGGGCAGGTATTAGTGTGTAAATATCTGGATGGCTTGAAGGAGGAAAGTGATGTGGTGAGGTTGCTACATAGGCACTTTCCCTATAGGATCAAGGAGGCTGCTTGTATCCAGAATGTAAAGACAATATCACAAGTAGAAAATTTGTTAAGCACATTTGATGCACTAGGGAGAGGGGGTTATGAGGACAATTTCAATCGGAACCAGGGTAATAATAATAATAGGCCTAATGAAGCCAGGCATCAAGAAGTTCAAGGGAACGGTGGCGAAGGGGCCAATGCTCAAAATAGAAATAACAATAATCAGCTAAATCAGAACAGAGGAAATGGCTATGGTAATCAGTATCAAGGGAGGAACAATGATTTCAGGGGAAATCAAGGGAGAAACAATGATTTCAGGGGAAATCAAGGGAGGAATTATAACGACAATAATTACAACCAGAATAGGGGTCAAGGAAGAGGACAGCCTAGTGGTAGTAATATACAGCCAAACAATGACAACACAACTCAGAACAACCAGACCAGTGCAGTAGTAACTAGTACTACGGCCAGCTGTAGCGGTTCTTTAAACGCGAACCAGGCTGCGAAGTAAGGTCAGAATCTCAGTCTGTAGCATGCCCTGTCCATACAATTATACAGGAACCCTATGACCTAAATGTAAGAAATGAATTATTACATGAACTAAATGATGAAGGTATTATTCAGGAAGTGGTTAGTAAGAGCCCCATAGTTAAATTTAACGTGTCCGAGGCGTACACAGATGTTTTAATTGATAGTGGTTGTATGAAGAGTTGCATAAGTAGTGCATTTTATGATAAAATGAAAGGAACTGGAGTAAATTTTGAGGAGATGCCAATTAAAAGCACTTTTGTTATCACAGCTGTTGGGATGAGGTCTAAAGTAATTTCTAAGCAAGTTTTAGTAGACATTAAAATTAATAATCATGTAGAGAAGCAGATTTGCCTTGTAATTCCAAATTTAGTATTCAGTGTTATCTTGGGTTCAGAGTGGCTAAGTAGAGTGTCTGGTAACTTATGTTATGATGTAGGGAGTTTGAAATTTAAATGGGGAGATTCTGAAGTAGAAGTAGCGTTCAATGACCATAGTCAGAGGAGTAGTATTGTAGGTGTGATTTGTACTTTAAATGAGATATCGCCAGCCGTAGAGCAGGGTTCTCCATGTTTTGTGGGCAGTGTAATTACGAACGGAAGTCTAGAGGACTCGTTACGTGAAGCTGCATTTCAGGGTAATATAGAGGTGGAACAATGTGTTCGGCTCTATGATGTGTTATTGTGTAATAGGAGAGTTTTTGAGGATCGCATTGGTATGGCCAATTGCTATACACATTCATTGAACGTTATTGATAGGTCAGTATTCACAGGACATAGATATCCTGTACCTTTCGCTTATCAGAGTGCAGTTGAGGCACAAATTAATCAGATGCTTGAAGATGGGATTATTGAGCACTCTAACAGTCCGTATGTTAATTCTTTGATCACAGTACCCAAAACCGACGGCACGGTTCGTATTTGTTTAGACGCTCGTTTGGTTAACAGTAGAATTAGTTCAGATCAGCTGAAATCTATGTCAATAGAGGAATTAATGCAAACATTTGAGGGGAAGAAGTATTTCACTTGTGTAGATTTGAGTTCCAGATTTTGGCAAGTGCCACTTATGTACGAAGATAGACCATTTACAGCTTTTAGTCATAAATATAACCTTTATCAATTTTGTAGAACACCTTATGGGTTAAAGAGTAGTTCAGCAGCTTTAATTAGGGCTTTAAACATCGCATTAGGGGATGACACAGGAGAGTTTGTAACCATTTACATAGATGATATGGTAATTAGTTCATGCAGTTTTGAGGAGCATCTACGTCATTTAGATATAGTTTTCCAGAAGTTAGATCAGGCAGGGTTCACTTTGAAGCTGTCTAAGTCGTCATTCTGTCAGTCAGAAGTGACATTTTTAGGTCATAGAGTGTCGAGTAGAGGTGTGACACCATAGGAAGGTAGGGTTAGTATGTGTGGACAGTAGCAACAGGGCATCGTTACAGACACTGAGAAATATGCTAGGTAGTGCAACGTGATGACGTTCATTTAAGGGAGCCACTTGCAAGGTTGGAAGCAGGTGACGCAGAAACATTTATAGTTTCCAAACGTATTGGCAAAACAGCATATGTGCTGGAGAATAGTGAGGGAAACAGATTATACGGGACGTATAATATACATAGTCTACGAAAATATGTGTCATAAAGTGAGTGTGTTGTGTGTTTAGCTGGCGAGCCAGCCTATCAAATGAGTAAGTGTGGTATTTGGTGCGTGGGAGGATCTGGTCTTAAGGCAGGCGTATCAGAAGTCACACAGGGGGGTAGTATGTAAGTAAATGAGAGTTTTTAAGGTACAGGGAAATATGACGGGATTGTCGGATGCTGTTGAGCACTAAATTGTCTCGATGCACCAAGGCCATTTTTGGCAGCGCTGATGGGTTCCCATTTATCTCCAAGAGATGGGGGAGCGCTTGAATAGGGCTTGTTAGCTTAAGGCGTCCACGAGATAAAAGATGGGCCATCAGAATGCGAGACAGTCCTTCATGAAACTCATACATATCAGCACACGTGATTTCTGTTTACGGCCTCGCCATGTAAGATTTGTAAGTGTGTAATTTAAGATAATCTGTACAATGGTATTATTTGTGTGAGGAGAAATGGTCTGTGTTGAGAGCTAGTATTAAGTAGAATATGGTTAACGGGAACTTAACAAGACAGGGCGCTTACGGCACAGAAATATTTGGTGTTATATGTAATGCGCATTTACTGTTTTTTTTTCAGAAGTCAATATTAATTTAATCTACGTTAAAGAGAGATTAAGTATTATGGTCACGAGGCGCTGCCACAATAGTGTGATCGTGTGCTGAGTGATAAGTGGAATTAAATGTCACCATAAGGAGGGGACCTCCAGTGAAATTAGGAAGTTCTATGGTGATATAAATATATCAGAACACCTTCAATGCGTGTGATATGACATCATAAATACATAGT
This sequence comes from Meconema thalassinum, assembly GCA_946902985.2. NCBI lineage: Eukaryota > Metazoa > Arthropoda > Insecta > Orthoptera > Tettigoniidae > Meconema > Meconema thalassinum. The sequence goes on from OX336393.1 coordinate 114,079,095, forward strand.
GCTCACACATTAATTATGTCTATTTCTCCAACATAGAGAAATTTGAGAGGCGGAAATATCCGTGGAACACTATTCCCTATGTAAAACATTGAACTGGTTGCAAAGTGCGATCCATAGTGACAACAAACTTTGACGCAAAGTGCGTGAAGAAAAAATATGAGTGTATATATCTGTAATTTAGGGTGATTTCATTTATGTAATATGTATTTTGGATGGGGTTTATTAACGTGTCTGGGATAATCGGATAATGGACCGTCGTCACGGTAAATCATCCGATGATCCGAGGCGAATATGTAACGTGTTTTTCGAGGGGTTTTATGCAACTGGCATAAGTCAGTAGGAAGCCATTCTATATTTATTTACGCGGCAAATTGTTCAGCCAAGAGAATTTTTCATGGTAATTTATTATTATTATTAATTTATTATAATTATTATTAAGGTATTTTCGGAGCATTTTATAAAAATTATTAGCATTCAGATAGGTTTTCTATGTCTTAGAAAACGCTATCCAGCAAATTATTACGAACGACGATATCATAGAAAATTATCTGATTACGGAATTTTACGGAGTTTTCGTCAGTTAGGGTATATCGAGAGACGTGACTCACTGGGATTTCAAGTACACGCTTAATCTTGTCGAGAAGCATGACGCAATCTTGGGTCGCAAGGTCTAGAAAAGGCGAATTGTTGGAACGGAAAACGACTTCTCCCTCTCGCGCGCCGAGTGTAAAGAAACCAGAGGAGGGGAACTAGCGGTGGGTCAACCAATTAGGGGAGACAACGTAAGCTGAAGCCGGCTGAAGAGTGGGGGAGCCAACGTGTGCATATATCGTTCGACGCGCCGTGAAACGAGGACTATCTGTGTAGAACTTGCGGAGTACGGTTGCAAGTGCGTGTCGCTCCGATGTTCAGTGGAGTTGAAGACTAACTTTTGCAAAACTTAACCAGTGCGGTTGTACGAGTGTTTGGGTCCGAGGTACGGACCATAGAATTATCTAAGCTACCAGAATATCATCAAATTCCGACGGAGATGACGACGTCCAGGAGACTGTGGGAAGCTCACAGCATCAGCAAGTACGAGGGAAATGCCTTGGCAATTTCCAATGGTAAGCGCAAATGACGCAGAAATACGCAATCTCTCATTTTTCTTTGTTTTACATTTCATATTTCAGTAACTTCATAGCTTGGAAATAAGAGTAAAATCAATTTATCAGACTCCGTTTTCACGTAATTTTCTATCGGTAATATTCACATCACAACACTCCAATTTAAATTTTGTACTTATTATTATTATTAATTTTGCTATACTGGTTTTATATAATAAATTCATTTCTTTTACAATGCAATCTTTGCTTTCAGTAGGTAGCATTAGATATAGACCAATTCCTTCTCCTGATACAATTGTTTGTTGGGTTAATGATCAAATCATACCACGATCTGAGTGAATAGTGTCTTGAAGGTGTTCTGCCAGAGCTAGACGTTGTTAAATACAAATTTAGATTTCAACATTGCATTGAGGTCTTGGCGCCCATTAAAACAACATAGCTTAGGCAAAGGTAAACAGTTACATTTATCACCCAACAGTGTGGGCTAGCCAAACTGTTACATTTGTCGCTACCAACATGGGGCATTAAAAAACGCTACAGCACCTCGCCTATCCCCTGTTTTAACTGTCACCTTCACATTTTAATTTATTTATGACGCGTGGCGAAGCACGGGTAATTCAGCTAGTATGTAATAAAATACATTGAACTAAAAAAAAAAAAGTGCCATGAATGATGTTAAAGCTTCTATACTTTCCATTTTTGATTCTTCACCCAGCCATGAAGGCCCACACCAGTATAATGGAGAGATAATACAATGATTGTTGCAGGTTAGTGGCTAAATATGTAGCCACTACTTTCTTCTCTGTATGTTCAACTTAATTTTGCTCTCTGTTCTGCAAAACATTGTTAGATGAGTTTGTATGGGTGTAATTTGCACTGGTCCTCAGATACGAAACGTATTAGAATGGCTTTTTAGGTTGTTAGGCCGTATTAAATATTTATTGATATCTAAAGCCTCGTCCACACCGGCAGATTTGTTTCCAGAAACATTGTATGCAGACTGTTTCCCAAATGTTTCTCATTTGTATGCGGGATGTTTGAAGACTTTTTGAAAACAATCTACATACAATCGGAAGACACATTTCATACTCGAGTGATGTTTGGAAACAGTCTGCTTACAGTTTGTGAACAGTCTGCATAAAATTGACATACAAATGACAAACAAATCTCGTGTTTTTAGAGACAAGATACATTGTTTTCTGTTTTCCAACGAAATGGAAGACAAGCATACAAGAAACAAGTATTTTGTCTCATGTCTTCCTGTGTTCGCCGGCCCCGTGGTGTTGGGGTAGCGCGCCTGCCTCTCACCCGGAGGCCCCGGGTTCGATCCCCGGCTCCGTCAGGGATTTTAAAACTGACGTGAGGGTTGGAACGGGGTGCACTCAGCCTCGTGAGGACAATTGAGTAGCTGTCTGACAGTGAGACAGCGCCCCGATCACGAATACCAAGATTAACGGCCGAGGGGACCCGACGCGCTGATCACGCGTCACCCCAATATCTGCAGGCCAAATGGCTGGGCAGCGGTCGCTTGGTCGGCCTTAGCCCGTCATGGGCTGGATAGTGCCAGGGGTTGACTTTTTTTTTTATGTCTTCCTGTGTGGACGTGTTTTGAAACTGGAGACCGGATACAAACCTCAGACGCATCCAGTAGTGGATCACAGTACGGATGGAGTCATACTGCTGAGTTAATTGTTCGTGAATTGTGCGTGGCAAAAGTAGATATTTGGAAGGAAATCGGCCGTGGACCTATTGAAAGGAACCGTCCCGGCGTTTGCCTGGTGATGAAAATGGGAAACCACGAAAACCATTTTCAGGACGGCCGAGGTAGGATTCGAACCCACGCTCTCCCGATGCCAGCGAGGCACGAGGTAGCGCTTTAGCGCTCTCGGCCACCGCGGCCTTCTCTGACCCGTCCTGAAAAGAAAAGTACATGGCCATTGGCTGCATTAATAAAATTATTATTAAAAGTAGATATTTGGTTTTTTAGTTTTAAAATTTGATAGGAAAACTGTGCTCCTGATGATAGTCTCAAAATGACTTCTTGGAATCAGGAACAGACAATCAAATTAATTGAAGAGTTTCACGCCCGTCCTGTTTTGTGGGACGTGACGTGTTTAGAGTACAAACATCGCAATAAAAAGCGGGATGCTTTGCAAGAAGTCTAATTCTGGTGTGGACGCAAACCAAGTAACATACTTGTATTGGATACAATGTTTCTAAACAGTCTGCATACTGTATGCAGACTTGTATGGAGACTGTTTGCAGACTGTTTCCAGACTCCAAAGTAGTATAAATACAGTACAGTCTTCATACAGTTTTCAATCTGCAAACAAACTACATACAGTCTGCAAACAAATCTGCCGGTGTGGAAGAGGCTTGACGTTTCACCAACAAGTGCTGCTGGCATTTTCAGTGATTAGTTCATAATACAGTGGAACGTAGCTAATTCGAACTTCTATAATTCGAAATCTTCTTTAATTCGAATTTTTCTCTTGGACCCTAGCATTTTATATACAATCAATGCTAAAAAATCGTGGTTAATTCGAATTATATTTTGGATAATTCGAAGTTTTTGGTGTAAAAAGCCGATCGGAAGCCAATCAGTTGGGTCAGTTCACGAAAAAAATGTTCCGAGTGCAGCCCAAGCAACAAACCACATCACAGAACTTAGGCGTATTTTTGAAAGTAGAAATGCCGTAAGGGGTTCTGTTTTCCGTTCCTTAAATTTGTTAGATTCTTTTGTGATGGCTGAGAGACTTAATTATAGGAAACAGGTAAAAATCTCAAACTATTTTGAAAAACAGTAGATTTATTTAAGACTTAACTAGATTACTGGATTACTAATGTCGTTAAATAGGTGAATAACTTAGTTCATTTTGGTTTTATTTTTCATTTGAAACTTTTGAGGTTATTCACGATACAGTCTTTATAAAGTACCGTTGTCTGTTAATCTGCTTTGTTGAACGTACATCATTATGTAAACGTAATACAAAATATTTTCTCTACCCTTTTCAAAGAACTTTCTTAATTCAAATTTTTGGATAATTCGATTTTTTTTGCTGGTTCGAATTACCCAAGTTTCACTGTAGTTTGAAGTGACGCTTGTCAGGTTTATATAGGCAATTGGAATGTTCTGGAATTAACATTAAAAGTGAACAGATTCTGGTGGGTCAAGTTCCAGGAATTGTGTTGTGGGAGATGCTGATAGCTGGCTTCCAAATATTATCCACATAGATTGTCTGCTGTTTTCTGTTAACATTATGTGAATGTTTATGTATAATAATGTGATTGCTTCTTTGTAAAGTCTGCCATGGTAGTACAATGTTCTAGAGAGTATTTCAGATTAACATGATCTCGTTCTCATGCATGTTCCGCTACAGCAGATTTATCTGTTCGAGTCTGCAGTGTCTGGAATGTTCTTAGTTTTGTTTTTGCACTTGCTTCACACTTGGCTCCCCTCACTACTGTACATGGAAGAGGAGCATCCCACAGCAGCCAAACAATCCCGTGGAGTATATCAATAACATTGCCACATGGGAACAAAATGACAGAACTGTCAACCAGAAATTACCAGAATCTGTTCACGTTTTGTGTTAATTCTAGAACATTCCAAAAGTCTATGTATAAGGTGCGTTCAAAAAGTAACGAGCCGGAAGCTGTAATGCGCAAACTGGTGATGACATCGGCTAATTGTGGCGTGTGTAACGAGGTGTGGTTTCGACCAGAGCGTGGAAGGTCACAGCCAGTCGCTAGAGGGCACGCGTGCACGTCACGTGAAGATACAAAGTGAGCAGCAGCATGCATCAATCGCCCAACGCTGTCACTCACATTGCAAACAGTGACATGGAGGCGTCAAACGAAGAGCAAAGAGGTGTTGTTCGATTTCTGACAGCGAAAGGAGTAGGGGGAACGGACATTCATTGCCGAATGTCACAAGTGTACGGCAAACACTGCATGTCCCTTGCAAGGGTCAAGGCGTGGCACAAGCGCTTCAGGTAAGGACGGGTGTCGTTAGCTGATGATGCCCGGTCTGGGGCACCCCCCTGCATTACCGATGACAACGTCCAGCTGTTTGACGCACTCATTACCCAGGACCGCTGAGTGACAGTGAACGCCATAGCCGCCGTGGTCGGATTGAGCGTCGGAAGTGTGCACACCATCATAAAGGGACGACTGCACTTGCGCAAAGTGTGTGCCCAATGGGTGCCCCACAGTCTTCAACCACACCAGGAAGCATGTCGAATGGCCTACTATCTTGGTCTTGGTTGGACGATTGATGCATGCTGCTGCTCGCTTTGTATCGTCATATGACGTGCACGCGTGCCCTCTAGCGACGGGTTGTGACCTTCCATGCTCTGTTCGTAACCACACCTCGTTACTCACGCCACGATTAGCCAATATCGTCGCCGGTTTGCGCATTACAGCCTCCGGCTCGCTACTTTTTGAACACACCTTATAAATCTCAGACAAGCACCTCTTCAAACCACTCAGAACAAATCTTCTTAAATGTCTGCTGCACTTGTCGGGGAAACGTCATATATCGAGAAATGTTTATCATAGCCCAACAGCCAGAAAGCCATTCTCAAGATTTGTCTGCATTGTGCTCAGACAACTATTGTGTTATAGGTGATGGTGAAAAAGTGAAGAAACTGGACTGTCTAGTGACTCAGATGGCTGGATTTTCACGTTCCTTCACCATTTGTGGCCAGACGTATACAAGGAAGGTGGATGTTGAATGCATTTCCACGCTCAGTAGTTTAGGAGCAACTGTTCACAAGGTGAGATATCACAAAGGGGAATTATTTTAAAAGAATGTCAAAAGCTCATATGTTTGTTTTCTTATATTGTCATCATCATCATCATCATCATCATCATCATCATCATCATTTTACAGCTCCAGTTACCCCAAGTGTGGTACATGAGTGCTCACCACTTCCTCCTGTCATTGTTCTTCAATGTCTTACCACCTTCAGTCCTCTCACAGTTTCAATCCAATGTTTCCCAGGTTTTTGCCTTGACGTTTTTCCTTTCAGATCTCTGTTGAAGTATTTTCTTCCCGTTTTAATGTTATCCATTCACATACCACAGAAGTTAAAGTATTAGCAACAGGTACCTGGGTGACAGCCTCTTTCCCATTTATTTCATCTCTTGTCTTTTCTGGTTTTCTGATTCATAGTTATGATGACTTTCATTTCTGTTGCTAGGATCTCACGAATATGTATGTCCAAATGTTTCCAATCCATTTGCCAGAATTGGTTCAAACTATGGAACATGGCTAGTTTTCTCAAACAAAAAGTACCCTCTTGTGGTTTTGAAGGATTTAGTTTCAAATGGTTTGTGCTGTATTATCTCTGCAGACCTTCAAGGGCATTAGTGAGGGTGCTCTCCACCAATACAAAATCTGTACTCTGTGTGGCTAGACCGAGATCAACAGCATACAAGATACTCCTGGTGTATATATAAGGTGCGTTCAAAAAGTAACGGGCCGGAGGCTGGAATGCGCAAACCGGTGACGACCTCGGCTAATCGTGGCATGTCTGACGCGGTGTGGTTCCGACCAGAGCGAGGAAGGTCACAGCCCGTCGCTAGAGGGCACGCCTGCACGTCGCGTGACTATACAAAGCAAGCAGCTGCATGCATCAATCATCGGACCAAGACAGTAGGCCATTCGAAATGCTTCATGGTGTGGTTGAAGACTGTGGGGCACCCATTGGGCACACACTTTCTGCAAGTGCAGTCGTTCCTTCATGATGGTGTGCACACTTCCGATGCTCAATCCGACCACGGCGGCTATGGCGTTCACTGGCACTCGGCGGTCCTGGGTAATGAGTGCATCAACCAGCTGGACGTTGTCATCGGTAATGCAGGGGGGTGCCCCAGACCGGGCATCATCGGCTAACGACACCCGTCCTTCCCTGAAGCGCTTGTGCCACGCCTTGACCCTTGCAAGGGACATGCAGTGTTCGCCGTACACTTGTGACATTCGGCGATGAATGTCCGTTCCCCCTACTCCTTTCGCTGTCAGAAACCGAACAACACCTCTTTGCTCTTTGTTTAATGCCTCCATGTCATTGTTGGCAATGCTATTGGCAGCATTGGACGATTGATGCATGCTGCTGCTCGCTTTGTATCGTCACGTGACGTGCACGCGTGCTCTCTAGCGACCGGCTGTGACCTTCCACTCTCTGGTCGGAACCACACCTCGTTACACACGCCACGATTAGCCGATGTCGTCACCGGTTTGCGCATTACATCCACCGGCTCGTTAGTTTTTGATCGCACCTTATATATTAAACAGTATTGGAGCCAGTACACTTCAGTGGGGAAGACCATTCTTCTGCACTCTCCATCAACTGCACAGTTCCTTGAAAGTCAAAAAAATATATGTGATAACTGTAGAAGAGTGGCGATAATCCTGGTTAGGCTAATATTCTTGGTCAGGTTGTATACCTTAACTAGTAATAGCAATAGCTGGTGGTTCATAGTGTCGTATGTAGCTGATAAGTCAACAAATACCACTCCAGTCACCTTACAAGCTTCAAATCCATCGTCAATAAACTGCGAGAGACTCAGAAGTTGTCCATTGCTTTTACCAGGATAAAATCCAGCTTGATGAGCAGGGCCTGGATTTTGATGACCTAAAAATGTTTAAAAAATTACATATAAAGTGACTGCAAAAATCTCAAAAAATGACCCGAAAACTTTCAAAAATAACCTCAAATTTGAATGAAACTGACATAATTTCATCACACAAAGCAAACAGACTATGTCATTGTACTGTATTTTAAAATGCTTTTAATAGATACCTAAGATAATTTAATTATTATTTTACAAGTATTACAAATACGAATTATTTGTACACAAATACTGGTTATTATGTTAGTCTAATGTGACTCCTGGAATGTGGATAGTCCAAGAAATCAGGGTTGAACAAAGTTGTAAAGATTCTCATGTCTTCATCTTCATCCTCAATTTCAGTTCCGTTAATATCCAATAGGGGAGTCCGGTACCTTGGGGTTACCACGAGACTTGTTCTCGGACTAAACTGTCGCTCCGGTGACATCATCAATTCTGTCAAAACAGGTCTTCATCTTCATCCTCAATTTCAATTCCGTTAATATCCAATATCATACACAAAAAATGCATCATAAACCATTAAAATTGTGAGAAAATGACTCAAAATGTATAAAATATTCTAATACATTCCATAAAATGACAAAATAATAATAAGAAAAACGAGAAAATGACCTAAAAATAAAAGACATAGAAAAACGACGAAAAAATGACTTAATAAATATGCATTTCTGTAATGTGGGGGCCATGTACAGGATTTGTATATAAGTTAGCAATGTCTGTGGTGAACAATTTAAACGATGACATGTCATCAGAATCCGGGCCCTATTGATGAGGTATTAGAAAAAGAGTCAATTGCAGGTAACAGGCACTGGCGCGGATCTAGAGTCTGGCTATGGGGGGGGGGGGGGGTCAGAGATTCGAAATTGTTAATAAAAATGGTATCACTAAAAACGCAATCACAAATAACCAAACTCACAAAACCAGACCAATTTTTTGCAGGCTACATGGATAGAAATTTGATGCGTTTAGCGCACCAAAAATATTCATATGAATTGCAAAGGCGTGTTTTGCGACTTTTACATTGAGCTTCGAGAAAAGTATCAAGGTATGTTACAGTTTCGGCAAGTCGAGTTAGTGCCGACAAAGGGAGAAATCACAGCTTAAATTGCCAACCAAGCTTGCAGTTTGGACGTCAGCAAAATTTTTTGGTGCGATAGAAGCCCCAAATTCCTATCCATGCATTGCTGCACATTCATCATGACATCACTATAAACATCGATTCAGCTATCACAAGGTTTGCTAAACAAAATAGAAGAGTTGATTTTGTTATATTAATAATTGTTTTTATATAACAGGTATGAATTTGTAAATATGTACAGTTGTAACAGAACATAATAATTGCAATAAAGATATTTTCAGTAATGAATAAAATGAAAAAAACTGTTTTTCAGTTAAAATTCGTTAAGTTTTATTTGTCTGGTTATTGCGTTTTCTTGTTTTGAGTGTGCAAAAAAATTTGGTCTCCGTTTAGGTGGGGGGGGGGGGGGGTCATGATCCCTGTGACCCCCACTTGAATCTGCGCCTGAACAGGCAGTGGCGGCTGGTGGATAATTGTTCTGGGTGTTGCACTATTTTCATTAAGGAAGGCTGTACCTCATTCATCACGTATGTTAGTTCATAGAACATCACATTGACATCAGATTAAATGTATTATAAGTTATTCTACATGAAAACCTTCACGAGAAGATAACATCGTAAGTTATATAAGAGGGCGAGAAAGAACTGCGAGTGTCACAAATACACGCAAATTGCATTGCAAGACATCAGCAGTTGACGGAGCATAACGGATGTCTCCGTCTGTGCCTCGGCTCCCTTGTTACAATCAGCGGGCAACGACCAGCCGAGTTAACTGTTGGGATAGGATTTTATTGGCCTAGCATCTCTGCCATACCCTTCACTATTGAGATCTGGTGGGTGCTTGAAGCTGGCAACGACCAAATGGACGTGCGCTCCTAGACAGTTGGCGCGCATCGCTTTCTCAAACAGTTCACAGTAACTAACTATAAGATTTCCTGAATTATTGAAGCACAAAATTATGAATTCCTATACATTTAAAAGGAAACATACAGCTTTTTTTTACAAAAAATAGTATTAGTGTATTAAGTGTTTTTCTTAAAGAAATCTGGTCATTGTGCAACACTGCAATCTTATTACTGGCCGCCACTAGTAACAGGTGATTTAAGATCAATCTTTCTAGTACAATAGAGTCTTGCAAACTCGGCCTAATGTGGACCGAAGGGTGGCCGAGTTCACAATAATGCCGGGTTATCGGGAAATATGTTAAAAAGAAGAAATAAGCTGTTTGTTTTGGTTTAAAAGTATTGCAATGCAGTATATTTATTTGTTTTTAACAGAAACACAAGTTTTAAAACGATTAAGCCACTACAATTACAGTACTTGAATATATAGTTCAGTACTGTACTGCATAAGAATCAAGGGAAACAATTACTGTAAATTATAAAAGAGAACTTAGAAAAACTAGGCATACAAATTATGTTTATAATATGTACACTGTACAGTATATGTACAAAACAATTCCTGTAGGCAAATAGTTTTTTCACTTAATGAAAACTACCATTTACTTTTTTGCAAAAAAAAAAAAGTAATGTTCTTTTGCTTTTTGCTTTGAAACCTGTTCCTTGAAGCCTCGTCACGAAGATGGCGAAGAAACAGAATGTCCATAGCGGATGCACCTTGTTGTTCAAAGTACCGAAGAGTAGTTTCAGTGGCATTAAGTCCCTCGGTATGAGTGATTGGTTCCACTACTCAGCAATCTTCAACTTCATCATGATCGTCGATTTCATCATTTCCTGTGACAGCCGCTACAATATCTGCATCCAACAGAATGTCTTGCTGCGTGTCACGGAGAATGCGCAATCAAATAAATATTACACTCTGCGCGAGAACCGTTAATTTACTTCTTACTGCCAACAGTTTGTGCATTTACAGTACTGTACTGTACAACTACCTGTATTTATCAGGTCGTCGTTACTCTTCTTACTATGTACTGTAGATCAACTTGTTTTGCGTCGTATTTAACTGTCGATAATTCTATTGACGGAGAAGACGAAAGAAAACATAATAACGCTCTGTACGGAAACACAAAAACAAACAAACATCATGAATTTTTTCTTCTGTCAGGTTGGCCGAGAAATCCGGAGTGCCGGGTTACCGACTGCCGAGTTTGCGAGACTCTACTGTAATTTGTTGAGGTGACACAGAAGTGAAACTGGTCTGAAATTCTTTGGGTTGCTCACTTCCTTTTTTAGATTTCAGTATGGCACTCAGGATTTGGCATAGACTCATGCAGCTGTTAAAGAGTTGGACAATCTATTTCTTTGTTCTTAAGCCAAAGTGCTTAATTTTCTCTGTTCAAATATCTCCCAGGCCAGCTGACTTTCCATTCTTACCCTGCTTGATGGTTTTCTCTAGCTCAACCATGTTGAATGGTCTTGTAAGGGAATTTATCCCCTCTTGTACTACTCTTTGCATTCTGGGCATTTTGGATTTGTGGGTGACCTCCCCATTCAGTAGTAGTTGATGTGCTATTTGGTTGGCAGTGATATAATATTCAGTGGTCTTTGTCAGTTTGTTGTTTAGGCACCTCAAAAGTCTGCATACTTCACGGCTGTCTCTTGGTGGATCCAGGCCTTAAATAGTTTTAGTCCACTGATTCCTGTTCATCTCTTTTATAGAGGTTGGTTGGTTGGTTGGTTCCTCAGTTTAGGGGCTGCGACAACGCAGTCATGTAGCCCCGTGTACTTTGGGTGAGTGTAGAATCTGTCTGATAACCGGTGTTAATTGTGATGGCTGTATTAGTGTGTGTTATCTGTTTTTTTAATTCAAGTAAGGACTGCAGACATTTGATTTTCAAGTAGCTCCAACTTTTGATACCAAACGCCACCGTCACTGACCAACTAGTTCTGAACTTGGTTACTAGATACCACCGAGGTCAGCTCTTGGCGACGAACGTTGGAACCTAAGAGCGTTTGTCAAATCTAACCTATAATTTAGCTTCACACAAGTGTAATTAGTGGAAGGTTATTTATCATGCCATAAATCTATGACATGGGACTGCCGGCTTTACTTCCACTCCGAAGGAAGGCATACAGAGAGATTTTTAACGCTCTTAAAAAGAAAAACTGATGACTTCTGCCGGGTTTGAACCCGCGACCTTAGGCATAGAAGTTCTTATAAACAAATGAGCATTGCATGAACTCCAAGATGAAAGATTCCACCAGGAACAATCTTCTTAAATATCTGGGTGGATGACAGTGGAGTAGTCAACTAGAGACAATCTGGTGCTGCGTTGTTCTACTGCGGAGTATGCCTGTCCTATTTGGTATAATTCAGCTAATGGCAACGGGGGCGGCTTCAGTGGCGTAGTTGGTAGTATGCTGAGCTTCTATGCCCAAGATCGCGGGTTCAAACCCTGGCCGAAGTCTTCGGATGATATAAGAGCGTTAAAAATCCCTCAGTATGCCTTCCTTCGGAGGGGAAGTAAAGCCGGTGGGCCCATGTCATAGATTTATGATATGTAAAAGAACCCTCCACGAACTACAATTGTGTGAAGCTCAATTTGTAGGTTATATTTGATTAACGGTCTATTAAGTTCCAACATTCATCACCAGATGCTGGTTGTAGTGGCATCTAGTAGCCAAGTTAGCAGCTAGGTGTCATTGACGACAGCATTTGGTAGCAAAAGTAGGAACTACTTGAAAATGATCGTCTGCAGTCCTTACCTGAATTACAGATAATTATAATAATAATATCTCATGGCCTCGGGTGCCTGGTGCAAGCTTTGTAATTTGACACCCAGAGGGTAGCTTGCATGTCGAATTTCGTTGTTCCTTGAATCACTATGAAAGTCAAGAAGGTTAGATAATACATATCTAAGCTGCTTGAACATTATAGCGCTTTCTAGTAGAGAAATGAGGAACTTTGTGTTGGCAGAAACTCCCGAGATTAATTTTGCCATTATGAACTCTGCCTACTGAATTCAAATGGGTTCTTTGACATGCCAACATCGTATGGCATGCGTATCGTATTTTTGCCGCCTTTCAAAAATCACTTACCACGGCCAGGGGCGAACCTGCAATCTTGAGGTTAGTAGACCGACACGCTATCCACTCACCCACCGTGGCAAGCTAATTACAGATAACACACACTAATACAGCCATCACAATTAATGCCGGTTATCAGATAAATTCTTCACACACACCAATACACGGGGCTACATGACCTCGTTGTCACAGCCCCTAAACTGAGGAACCAAACAACCAACTAGCTCTGAACAACACCTGCAGGATCATAACAGATTGTTTAAAAAATCCATTCCAGTCAAATGGCTCCACCACCTTGCTGGAATAAAGAGAAGGAAAGAAGCTTGTAGTTTTCCATGACCGTTAATCTCGTGATCATGAGCCAGGCTCGATGAACAGTGCCACCTCCTGTTTGAAGAGAAATATCAGTACAAAAAGTTGATATAAGAAAGTACTCCATCCGTAATATAGGCGAGAACTGCACGAGCAAAGACATAAACCGAGGAAGAGGTCCTTTGAACATAAATAGCATTCAAACCACCAATGGAAGAGCAAGGTTGCAATTGTGGACAGCTAAAACCCCCTCTTTCCTTTGGCTGGGAAAGAGTATCTGAAGCCTTATCGCCTGGCTATAACAAGGGATGGCTAACATGGAAGTCTTTGAATAGGTTCGGATCAGGAGCAGGCAGATCCAGGGTAATCTGACAAGATGAGGCTACACTAAAGAACATAGCACCAAGTGTGATTGTGGAGAAGTTCAGACCACAAACACATTAACCATTGACAACTGAGTCCAATATTCTGTACGAAAGTTCATCTATGTCTGGCCTTGGTGAAAGCACTGACAGTGGCCAACTTTTGGTCCAATGTAATATAGTGTTTGTAACTGTGTATACTTGTATGTTTCTGACACGAGAATATATATGTGGTTAGTTTTGCTTCTCGGAGTATGTTGTTTGTAAATACCGGAGAAGAGCTTTGCTTCAGCAGTTCATGGGTGTGCTTTTTTAATTCTAGCTTGGATTTGCGAGACAAAGGATTGGTGGTGATTGTTGTTTAAAGGAAAAACATGTTTGGCTGTCCTCCAGTCAGTTTCTCACTTGACTGTAAAAATTGTGAAGTGTCATTATATGCCATATACAATAGATCATATTTAAATACAAGATATAAGTTTAAATTCTGAAATCGAACAGAAATATTGTCAAATCGAATATAGTTCCTCATAGCTGGAACATAGAATACATAAATAATAAAGTGGAAATACAGTAGAGTCTCCCAAACTCAGCACTTGGTAACCCGGCAATCCGGATTTCTCGGCTACCCTGACAGGAGAAAAAAATCATGATTTTGTTTGTTTTTGTGTTTCTGCACACAGCATTATTATGTTTTCTTTCGTCTTCTCCGTCAATGGAATTATTGACAGTTAAATACAACACGAAACAAGTTGATCTACAGTACATAGTAAGAAGAGTAACGATGACCTGATAAATACAGGTAGTTGTACAGTACGGTACTGTAAATGCACAAACTGTTGGCAGTAAGAAGTAAACAAATGGTTCTCTCGCAGAGCGTTGTATTTATTTGATTGCGCATTCTCCGTGACATGCAGCTAGACGTTTTGTTGTAACGGCTGTCACAAGAAATGATGAAATCGACGATCATGATGAAGTTGAAGATTGCTGAGTAGTGGAACCAATCAATCATACCGAGGGACTTAATGCCACTGAAACTACTCTTCGGTACTTTGAACAACAAGGTGCATCAGCTATGGACATTCTGTTTCTTCGCCATCTTCGTGACAAGGCTTCGAGAAACAGGTTTCAAAGTGAAAAGCAAAAGAACATTACTTATTCTTTTGCAAAAAAATAAATGGTAATTTTCATAAGTGGAAAAACTATTTGCCTACAGGAATTGTTTTGTACATATACTGTACAGTGTACATATTATAAAAATAATTTGTAGGCCTAGTTTTTCTAAGTTCTCTTTTATAATTTACAGTAATTGTTTCCCTTGATTCTTATGCAGTACAGTACTGAACTATATATTCAAGTACTGTAATTGTGGTGGCTTAATCGTTTTAAAACTTGTGTTTCTGTTAAAAACAAATAAATGTACTGCATTACTTTACTTTTAAACCAAAACAAACAGCTTATTTCTTATTTTTAACACATTCCCCGATAACCCGGCATCTTCGCGAACTCGGCCACCATTCGGTCCACATTAGGCCGAGTGTGGATCATACTCCATCTTTGTAGGAATATTTAAACTACTGTACTTAGAAGCCACATGGACAGGGATCATTTTATTTGTTATTCACACTGTTACTCATTACAATAACACTGTGAATTTGAAAAACAGAATGTTGCTTGACCCATTATAATCGTATATTTCCACACTTCAAATATCATCCTAATACCTGAATATGATTACAATATACTCCAATTTACTTTCCTACATAGTCACCAACTTCCTCAACACATTTCTGCCATCGTGGTACCAGTTTCAATATACCCTGTCCATAGAAGTACGTTTGGTTGGAGTATAGCCATCTGCGGACTGCTGATTTAACTTCCGCATCTGTCGCAAAGTGTTGGCCGGCCAGGACCAAACAGTGGAAAGTCCGACGGTGCCAGGTCAGGACTGTATGGTGGATGCTGGAGCACCTCCCACCCAAATTGGGCGATTTTCTCATCAACATGGGGACCGACATTGTCATGAAGAAGTTTGACACTGTCAGCATTAATGTTGTGGCATTCGTCATGAAGGGCACGACACAACTTAACCACAGTTTTAATGTAGGCTGCAGCATTCACAGTGGTCCTGTATTTAGCAAAGTCCACCAATAACACACCACACATATCCCAGAACACTGTCACAAGCAATTTGCTAGCAGATTGAGTCACTTCGAAATTTTTTCGTACTGGGGAACCAGCATGATTCTACTCCATAGAGGCCTGCTTGGTTTTGGGCGTGTAGTGATAACCCAAGACTCATCACCAGTGACGATTCCTTTCAGAAAGTAATGTCCTTCTGTGGCGTAACGCGTTAAGTGATCCGAGCTTGTCATCATTCACTGGCCCTTGTGGTTGTCTGTCAGGTTCTTAGGCTAAGTACTTGAACCCGAAACATGTACCACTTATTATATTAAGTAAAAGAAGGTATTGATTGACGGACATTCTTATATCTATATAATATAAGTCTTAGGCACCCAGCAAGCACTAACTTTACAGAATTTCAATGTGTGATGAACAATGTCGTATACCGCACAATAGGAAATGTTAACTTCTGCAATAAGGTTCGCAGGTGCACACGCCGGTCTTTCACAATTGCTGCCTCAAAGGCTCGGACATTCTGCGGGATTGCCCGAAGCGTGGCGAATCACTAAGGTTCACACAGTTCTCTTGGAAGAATGCACACCACCTGAAGACATTGCTACAGTCCATACAGTCGTCCCCATACACGCCACTCATGTCCCAGCGAATTTCTCTCGGTTTATGCCCTTTTGCCCACAAATATTGAACTACACTTCGCTGCTCTTCACAAGTTGACGACGGTATAAGTCCTTCGGAACAAATTGGCCCGTGAGTTAGAAACTGAAGCTGGCCATGGGGCCTACCTCAAGTTCAATGACAGCTTACAATGCAGAAGAGGGTTGGGAAGGGGCGAGAGGGGGCGAAGGAAGAAAGGCTGCGTCTTGTGACAGATTTATAACAGAGAGGTACAGTCAGCTAGTTGTTCCCAACATGCTACTTATTTACCAGTCACATAAAAGAAGTGAGGACTATCACAAAGATATGAACAGTGAATATTATATTCGTTGGTTAAAAGAAAAGTTGATCCCTAATTTGGAACGCAACTCAGTGCTTGTTATTGAAAACGCATCGTACCATAACACGCAGAAAGAATGGTTGATTATTAACAGTACAGTGCTGAACTATGTAGTCATAAAATATTCGTTACTATATTATTCCATTACAGGTATTGGTGTCATTTAATTATTCTAATCACCTAATACAGTTTGTAACGAGTGAAATAATAATTTTATTAATGCAGCCAATGGCCATGTAACGAGTGAAATAAATAATGGTTGTTATTACCCGTTTAACATTTGATTGCCGCTGAGCCTGGCTGCACCAGTTGATTGTAGCAGCTGCCCCGCGGGGCGAAGCGGGGAACACAGTGATGACAAGAGTTCGTTCTGCACATAAGACAAGTAGCATTGCTCGTCACAGGAGCTCATGTCACCACGGACAGTCAAACAATAACTGAGACTATTGGAGCTGAGTCATATCCTACTCGCGCAACTGTACCTGTCAACGAAGCAGGCTGACGTGTGACGCAAGTAAACAAGGAATAGTTCCCATCTCGACCGCCGGCAATCAATTCGTGAAAGGGTAATATCGTGTGAGTGAGTGACAGTTGCTGCGTAAACAGAGTGTACTTCTGACGACTGACAGGTGATGCACCCAGCAGGCTGAGAAAAGCAGACTCTCTCTTCAGCTTCCTACAAGATTTTCACAAGGGTCAATTAGTTCTGAGGCAGTTATAGCTTGCATGCCATGTTTCTTTCGTAGTTCAGGTTTCTCTCGCTAGAGCTGCACATGAAAGCAAAATACCCTCTGTAGTCCAAACTTCAAACTATATCATATAAATAATTCATGCTTTTGGGCTAATGCCGTGTGTATTTTTAATTTAAACCATACGTTTCGGAGAAACCTTGCCTCCATTTTCAATGGAAATAAACAATGTGGCCAAAGAAAGTATGTCAATGAGATTACAAAAAATATAGATAAATTCCTCTGTTCGTCACCAGAGAGCAGCTGCCAGAAATTACTGTATGGACCATGGTGGAACGGCGGACAGAGTAGTAAGTAACAAGATTGTAAAGGGGGCGGTGTGAAAATATAGAAACTCCTCGAAGAATGAGGAGGGGGGGGGGGGGGGAGGTGGGAGGGTTAGATGGATATAAGGAAACATAAACAAAAGGGAAGTGTAGCTGAACGATACCTAACGTCATACAGTCAACGGCGAAAAAACAGATGGAAACTCCTCCAGTGACGAACAAAGGAGATCAAATCCAGGCTCTGAGCCCTAGAGGTAAAATGTACAATTTTAAATATGTGAAGAACAGAGAGACTGAGAGGAACTATCTCCCTAGATCCTTAATAACTGGTAGCCAAGTGTCACTTAGCTGATATCCAGTGTCTCTGTTAAAATTATTGGGATTTTTACGAATTTCAACTGCCTCCCTTATAATTCTAGACCAGTTGTGCTTAACAAGGGCAAGCGCATGAGCATCCTTGAAACATACATCGTGCCCTGAAGACAGGGCATGTTCAGCTATAGCTGATTTGTCAGGTTGGTTTAGACGGATGTTCATTTGATGCTCTTTGATGCGAGTGGCAATGGACCGTTTTGTTTGTCCAATGTAGACTTTTCCGCAAGTACATGGGACTTCATACACCCCAGGTTGTAGTACTGGGGACAATTTATCTTTGTTTAATGCTAAGCGTTGACCAATTTTCGTCATAGTGCTGAAAACTGTTTTTATCTTGTGCTTGCGGAGAATCTTAGCAACGCGGTCAGTGGTGTTGTGAATATAAGGGAGGTAAGCAGTTCCTCTCACGTCGGAGCTCTGAGAAGGTTGTCTATCCCTCCTTCTGGGATGTAGGGACCTATATATAGAGGATTCATTATAGCCATTACCCTTAAACATGGTTTGTAAGGCATGTAACTCTTCCTGAAGAGTTGATGCCTCACAAATACGTTCCGCTCTTTTGGCTAGAGTTGTTATAATTCCTTGTTTTTGTGCTGGGTGGTGGTGGGAGTCCGCATGTAAATAACGGTTAGTGTGAGTTGGCTTACGGTAGACGCTATGCCCCATGGAGCCATCCGCTTTCCTCCTCACAAGAACATCCAAAAAAGGTAAGCATCCACGTGACTCTAGCTCCATTGTGAAGTGGATTGAAGGATGCAGCTGATTTAGGTGGTTCAGAAAGTGGTTCAGTTTCTCAGAACCCTCCTCCCACACCACGAACGTATCATCCACATACCTCCACCAAATCACAGGTTTGAAAGACGCCGAAGATATAGCCTCCCCCTCAAAATGTTCCATGAAAAAATTTGCCACGACAGGCGAGAGTGGACTTCCCATGGCCACACCATCAGTCTGCTCGTAATATTTACCATCCCACAAGAAATAACTGGAACACAAGCAGTGGTGGAATAATCGGGCAATGTCCTCAGGAAACAAATCCTTGATGAGTGACATGACTGAGTCCACCGGCACTCTGGTCAACAAGGACTCTACATCAAAACTCAACAAAATAGCATTTGGTTGAACGGCGATGGTTGACAATTTTTCGACGAAATGGGTTGAATCCCTAATGTAGGACTGTGTGCGCCCCAAGTGCGGCTGAAGCAACTTGCTGAGATATTGCACAAGAGCATAAGTTGGAGAACCTATTGTGCTAACAATTGGTCGAAGAGGGACGTCTTGCTTATGGATTTTTGGAAGACCATACAATCTCGGAGGAACAGCATCTCTCGGAATAAGACATCTTCCCTCTTCTTTTGGAATAGATGACAGTTTAACAAGCTTAGCAGTGGCATTGGATACACGAGTGGTTGGATCACGAGTGCACAGTCTGTAGACAGGATCAGATAACAGAATCGAGATTTTACTTTTATATTCAACGGTATCCATCACCACTGTCGCATTTCCCTTGTCAGCATGAAGAATAGAAATGGTGTCATTATTTCTTAGTTCCTTCAATGTATTTCTTTCACCCCGAGTTAAATTGGGTGTGGGTACTTTAGAGGATCTTAATATCCTCACACTTTCTTGTCTAACTTCTTCAGCTTCATCTGGAGGTAAATTGTAGATGGCAGCCTCAACGGATGTGATCAACTCCTCTGTAGGAATTTTGGGGTGCGAGAGCAAAGTTGAGACCTCTGCTTAGTAAAGTTGTTTGATAGTCATCTAAAGGGGTATTAAAAAGACTGACTACAACTTTACTAGTATCAAGAACCGTACGAGGAGCTGTTTGTCTCGAGGACAATCGAAGGAACTTAGCTCTTTGTCTATCTACAGCCCGACAAAAATTATTCTCAGCCTGAATAGCGGAGATACGTTCAAAGAACAGCCACATTTCCTCTGAGAGAATGCTACTAAGAAGCAGATGTAAGTGTAATAACTCACGGGAAACTGCGTCCAATTCAGTACGAGAGTTCTGGATCCTTATGCTCTTGCGCAATATCTCAGCAAGTTGCTTCAGCCGCACTTGGGGCGCACACAGTCCTACATTAGGGATTCAACCCATTTCGTCGAAAAATTGTCAACCATCGCCGTTCAACCAAATGCTATTTTGTTGAGTTTTGATGTAGAGTCCTTGTTGACCAGAGTGCCGGTGGACTCGGTCATGTCACTCATCAAGGATTTGTTTCCTGAGGACATTGCCCGATTATTCCACCATTGCTTGTGTTCCAGTTATTTCTTGTGGGATGGTAAATATTACGAGCAGACTGATGGTGTGGCCATGGGAAGTCCACTCTCGCCTGTCGTGGCAAATTTTTTCATGGAACATTTTGAGGGGGAGGCTATATCTTCGGCGTCTTTCAAACCTGTGATTTGGTGGAGGTATGTGGATGATACGTTCGTGGTGTGGGAGGAGGGTTCTGAGAAACTGAACCACTTTCTGAACCACCTAAATCAGCTGCATCCTTCAATCCACTTCACAATGGAGCTAGAGTCACGTGGATGCTTACCTTTTTTGGATGTTCTTGTGAGGAGGAAAGCGGATGGCTCCATGGGGCACAGCGTCTACCGTAAGCCAACTCACACTAACCGTTATTTACATGCGGACTCCCACCACCACCCAGCACAAAAACAAGGAATTATAACAACTCTAGCCAAAAGAGCGGAACGTATTTGTGAGGCATCAACTCTTCAGGAAGAGTTACATGCCTTACAAACCATGTTTAAGGGTAATGGCTATAATGAATCCTCTATATATAGGTCCCTACATCCCAGAAGGAGGGATAGACAACCTTCTCAGAGCTCCGACGTGAGAGGAACTGCTTACCTCCCTTATATTCACAACACCACTGACCGCGTTGCTAAGATTCTCCGCAAGCACAAGATAAAAACAGTTTTCAGCACTATGACGAAAATTGGTCAACGCTTAGCATTAAACAAAGATAAATTGTCCCCAGTACTACAACCTGGGGTGTATGAAGTCCCATGTACTTGCGGAAAAGTCTACATTGGACAAACAAAACAGTCCATTGCCACTCGCATCAAAGAGCATCAAATGAACATCCGTCTAAACCAACCTGACAAATCAGCTATAGCTGAACATGCCCTGTCTTCAGGGCACGATGTATGTTTCAAGGATGCTCATGCGCTTGCCCTTGTTAAGCACAACTGGTCTAGAATTATAAGGGAGGCAGTTGAAATTCGTAAAAATCCCAATAATTTTAACAGAGACACTGGATATCAGCTAAGTGACACTTGGCTACCAGTTATTAAGGATCTAGGGAGATAGTTCCTCTCAGTCTCTCTGTTCTTCACATATTTAAAATTGTACATTTTCCCTCTAGGGCTCAGAGCCTGGATTTGATCTCCTTTGTTCGTCACTGGAGAAGTTTCCATCTGTTTTTTCGTCGTTGACTGTATGACGTTAGGTATCGTTCAGCTACACTTCCCTTTTGTTTATGTTTCCTTATATCCATCTAACCCTCCCACCTCCCCCCCCCCCTCCTCATTCTTCGAGGAGTTTCTATATTTTCACACCGCCCCCTTTACATTCTTGTTACTTACTACTCTGTCCGCCGTTCCACCATGGTCCATACAGTAATTTCTGGCAGCTGCTCTCTGGTGACGAACAGAGGAATTTATCTATATTTTTTGTAATCTCATTGACATACTTTCTTTGGCCACATTGTTTATTTCCATTGAAATAGGAGGCAAGGTTTCTTCGAAACGTATGGTTTAAATTAAAAATACACACGGCATTAGCCCAAAAGCATGAATTATTTATATAATAATCCGGGCCGTGAAAGCCTTAATATTCAAACTATATCGTCGTGAAATTTCAGCTGCAATACCAGGGGGGAGGGGGGAATGAATGTGCGTTACTTCCTTATCTGCACCTGTATATAGGCTATTTCATAGGTTTGAAATCTAAACAAAGCCCAATTAGTCTAATTATCCACAAACTTATCAACTCAATTTGGTAATTAGCATACCTTTTGTAATTTGCAACGAAAGAATAATATTGTGTTTTACTTTCACAGATCTGCTCAGATATTCGTCTCTTGGCTAACATGAAAGAAATGGAGGAGCCTTTTGAGAAGACTCAGATTGGGTCGAGTGCTATGGCTTACAAACGTAACCCAATGCGCAGCGAGCGATGCTGCTCCATAGCTCGTCATCTCATGACATTGTGCAACAACACTCTGCAGACTGCTGCTACTCAATGGATGGAACGCACACTGGATGATTCGGCAAACAGGTTTGTTAGGATCTAAGGCCTCATGTACTTGAGTATAATAACCTGTGTTATTGTGGTGTATGGAGTACTACGATTGGGGTAGGCGCTCCGGATATACCTGGTTTGAGCGGAAAATATAGAACTTAGGATGGTTTTGTCAGTGTTCGGATTTTAACCTCAGATCTCCAAAGTGCAGCTCCTCATTCTAGTCATAGAGCTTAACATACCCCGCTTGGCTAAGCACGTGGGTATACTTTAAAAACAAATAATAGAAAATTCTTTCTCTGCATTTATTGCTGTACGTTATTGTTGTTGTTAATAATTATAATAATAATAATAATAATATCGTATGGCCTCAGGTGCCGGGTGCAAGCTTTGTAATTTGACACCCAGAGGGTAGCTTGCATGTAGAATTTCGTTGTTTCTTGAATCACTATGAAAGTCAAGGAGGTTAGATATCTAAGCTCCTTGAACACTATAACACTTTCTGAGAAATGAGGAACTTTGTTGTTTTACATTTTTTGTAGCAATCGGATGATATTGATGGATACAAATAAAGAATGGTAAAACGTAATGGTATGAAGGCAGCAATTGGAATGGGAAGGTTAATGTGCCACCTAATGTGGTTCTACTACCTGTCTCAAAAATATTCGTAGACAGTTCCAAATATATTGACTGTTTTAACTGGATAGACAGAAATATTTCAAGTGTTTATCTAGTCCATTTCTCTACTCCTCTATCCTACAGGGACTTCCATACTTTGTTTCTGCATACACTGTCATATGCTTTCTCAATGTCCAGGAAGGCCATCAGTAGATCTGTTCCATACTCATAGTGCTGTTCTTGTAACTGCCTTACAGCAAAAATCAAATCCACTGTGGACCTTCCTGCTCTGAAGCCATGTTGTTCTTCCCTCATCCCACCTTCTATCCTTGTCCTAATCCTCCTTTCCAAAACTTTCTCAAAGATCTTTGCACAATGACTCATCAGTGTTATTCCCCGATAGTTTCTGCATTCTGTTCTACTACCTTTCTTGAAGATCGGGACAATTATACCTTTTTTCCAGTCCTCTGGGGTTTTCCTTTCCTTCCATGCTGTCCTCATCACTCGGTACAGCCACTGTATCCCCACCTCTCCTGCTGCTCTCACCATCTCCACACTCAACTCATCCACACCCAGTGCCTTCCCTTCTTTCATCTTCCTCACTGCATCTTCCACTTCTTTCCATGTTAAGTCCTTTTCTGTTTGCAGTTCATCTTCCTCTTGCACAGTTTCCAGCCACTGGCCGGGTCTTTTTGGATCAGAAGCTTCTCCAACGTCTTCTGTCTTCCAACCATCTCTCAGCCTCCACCCTTGTCCAGTCTTCTCCTCTCTTCTTCACACTTTCTTCCACTCCCTTCAGCCACCTGACTCTCGGTCTTCCTCTCGGTCTCTTTCCTTCCCAC
Organism: Meconema thalassinum; assembly: GCA_946902985.2. Lineage (NCBI taxonomy): Eukaryota > Metazoa > Arthropoda > Insecta > Orthoptera > Tettigoniidae > Meconema > Meconema thalassinum. The sequence goes on from OX336393.1 coordinate 114,102,818, forward strand.
TTCGTCGCGTGTGTCCTCCTGGGTATCCTCTTCTCCTCCATTCGTTTTACATGTCCATACCATCTAAGTCTAGATTTTTCTATACCATCCTGTAATGCTTCCTCCTTCATTAATTCTCTGGTCCTCTCATTTCTTATTCTGTCCATCTTTGTAGCTCCAATACTGCTTCTCAAGAACCTCATCTCACTGGCCTGTATTTTGCTCTTCTCCCTTCCTTTCATAACCCAGGTCTCCGGGGCATAAGTCAGGATAGGGACATAGTACGTCCGAATTATGATCTTTTGCTGTTCTGAGAGACATCCTTGCTCCATATCATGCTTCTCACACTCCTCCGGAATGCTTCTTCCTGTCTCCCCCGCTCATTTATTTCTCTATCGTTTCTTCCATTATCTTGTATCAGGTTTCCCAGATACTTGAAACTCTCCACTTTCTTCAGCTGATCCCCACCAATTGTTATTCCCGTTGTGGTTCTTTCCTTCTTCCTTGTTGTGATCACCATCTCACTCTTATTTATGCTAAATTTCATCCCATATCCTTGTATTATTCCTTCCCACACGTCCAACTGTTCCTGTACCTCCTTCTTGTTTCCCCAAATCATCAAGAAAGGAACTGTTCTTTGGGTATATCGTTATATCCAAGATCCCTCGGGATCATGTGGATTTGCAGGAAATATCATTAGAACTTACCCCCATTGTCTTGTTTTTGGTATATTCGGTTGAATTTTATGTCTTGCTTTTCTTTATGCTTTCACATTGATCTTTCACAGTTATTGAAATACACCGAAGAGAAAAAAAAACGACGCACCAGGAAGGAATTGTCCGATGGCGATAAAAATCGGTGAATGTGAGGAACAGACATAGAAAAACAAACGATCAAAAGTGCAGAACAATCAAATGGTTTATTTCAGAGTTAGAGCGTTACAAAGTGAGGACGTCAATAAGGTGTTGGTCATCCCTGGCCTGGATGCAAGCTGTCACTTGATATGGCATGGACTGATAAAGTTCCCGGATGCTGTCCTGCGGAATTTCATGCCAAATGGTCTCCAACTGTTGGGCTAAATCGGCGACATTACGGGATCTTTGCAATCGCCTTTCCTGGACATCCCAAATGTGCTCTATGGAAGAGAGATCAGGCGACCGAGCTGGCCAAGGAAGGATAGGGCAAGCTTCAAGACAGTCCATTACAACACGTGCCGTTTGCGGCCGGGCATTATCTTGTTGGAAAGTAAGGCCTGGATGTCGCTGAAGGAATGGTAACACAACTGGCCGTAGAATGTCCTCAACATACCGCTGTGCTGTCAGTGTGCCAGGAATGACTTCCAGAGGGATCTGGCTATCAAAGGAGATGGCACCCCAGACCATCATCCCCTGTTGTGGGGCTGTGTGGCGTGCGATAGTCAAGACGGATCGCCTCGCTGGCCTGGACATCTCTAAACACGTCTGCGGTTGTCGTCAGGGCACCGTTGGAAACGGGACTCGTCACTAAAGACTATACTTCCCAGTTAGCGCAGTTCCACGTTGCTCGAGCGCAGCACCACTGTAATCTGACTTCACGGTGAATAGGCGTGAGTGGTAAGCGGTGTAACGGGCGTCGCGAGCACAAATTCCTGTCGCTCAGGCATCTGTTGATGGTCATGGTGGACACATGTGTGCGGGTCACACGCTGGATCGTTGATACCGACGATTCCGGTGCTGTGACAGCTGTTCTAACAATCACTCTGTCTGCCCGTACTGTTGTGGCCCTCGGTCGACAACTGCCGTCATGATGCTGATGCCTACCGTTGCTGACCCACGCATGCTAGCATCGTCTGATCGCCGTATCACTTCGACCCAAATGTCCAGCGACAGCTTGATTCAACCAACCAGCTTCTTTCAATCCGATCGCACGACCTCTTTCAAACTCTGACATCTGCTCGTAACGAGCACGAATCCTTCGGCGTGGCATTCTTACAGCCGACGTTCAGATATCGCAGTGAAATGCAACAGCTACTTTGAGCATAAGCTTCAGAATCACACCTTATATACACCTGATGCATGCCGCAGTTCGGATGCGCAGGAGCTCCCACTATTCATTCGTTGGATACGAAGCTTTAATCAGTTGCATGTACGGTCCAAATGTCTTTGCATATGTGATTTCCTTACAATCAGACAACGCCTTCTCTGTGCGTCGTTTTTTTGTTGTTATACAGTGTGTTTAGGGGAAATAGTCTTAGTATTGATTATTTACTGTTTCATTTTCAGGAGAATTACTTTGGCTGAAGCATTCTTGTCAGCAGATAGTGTCCTAGTGACTCTGCAAAACGTGTGTGAAGGTATTGTTGTGTATCCTAAAGTAATTGAGCGCCACATCCAGCAAGAGTTACCATTCATGTCAACTGTGAACATCATCATGGCCATGGTTAAAGCAGGTGGCAACCGACAGGTGAGAGGTCTTGGGGAAACCTGTATTAAGCAACCAGTGACGCTATCACTCCTAAAATGCTTTCTAGTTGGTCAATGAAACAATTTGTTAGGTTCTGTCCACCCAGTCAGTACAATTTAATTAGTCTATCATTATTTTTTGGCATGTTTGCCATTTGTTGATGAATGCAGTACATTTGCATTTGTCTGTTGGCACAGGCTAGAGTAAAATGTGGCTTTTCACCGATGTCTCAGTCGCACTCATCGCTGTGATTATATGGAAGCTATTGAGGTATGAGTGGTGCTTAGTAATGACATTCAGGGCGCAGTCAGTGCCTGTGGATGCTGTGAAAAGTTCTACACGTAGGGTTAGTACTGCTGTTCTGACTCAGTGAGGAAAGCAATGGCAAACTACCTCACTCCTCATCTTGCCTAGTATGCCTCAATATATTGCTGCCTTGGGTTTTTGTGGGTATGTACTCACATAACCTAACGGCGGTACTTTTTGAGGATCCAACCAGCCTTCAGGCTGACTACCTGACAGACATCATTATTTTATTTTCTGGAGTTTGTTTCGAGCCTTCCTTTTTTTTTGCTCATCCTCAGCAATATATCATTCTAACATCAGCCAGAGGGACAGGCACATGCACATCAATTGCACTAGGGTATTGTCGTTTACGCCTTCAACCACAAAATTGCAGTAGAAGAAATAATAAGCTTGGTTGCTAAAATCAAACATATGTATATATACAACTCAAATAGGCTGTCCGAAATATCCTAGGCAAAATAAAAAATCCCTCTCGGCACGATGGAAGGCGGAGGTAGAATCAATGGCTAAGAAACATATTTTGAATTCACTAAATTTGCTAGTTGTTGTATTCCGACAAAAGTTCCACATGTTTAGCAAACGTGAAAGCCCAACTCCTTGTAATTCCGAAAACATTTTGCTCATCCCATGGTATAAGGGTGGGTCATATAAAAAAAAACTTCAGACAAATGTATTAGTTAATTTTTAGAGGAGTATTGACCATTTTAAACGGTTTTGGTATTGCGCCTATTAACGGAGGTATAATTATTTTTCTAAAAACTCCTTTTTTCCCACCCCCTTGGTCAATGGTTGGTGCTATAAAAAAAACTTTACTGAGATAAGTTTTTGGACCGTATCCGAAGAATAATACGAACTTTGAATAGATTAGATTTTTCACATATTAAGAAAGTTATAGGTTAGCTCAGGCAAGGAAAGCATTTCTACAGAAAAGGAATCTGTTGACATCGAATATAGATTTAGGTGTTAGGAAGTAATTTTTGAAGGCCTTTGTCTGGAGCGTGGCGCTCTATGGAAGTGAAACTTGGACTATTGGTGCAGCAGAAAAGAGGAGAATTGAAGCATTTGAAATGTGGTGTCACAGGAGAATGATGAAGATCAGATGGGTAGATAGGGTTACAAACGAAGAGGTATTAAGACTAGTGGGAGAGGAGAGATGTTTCTGGCGACTGCTAATGAAGAGAAGAGATAGGTTGGTAGGACACATATTAAGACACCCAGGAATAGCAAGCCTAGTTATGGAAGGAAGGGTCGAGGACAAGAACTGTAGGGGTAGACCAAGGTTAGAATATGTTAAACAGATTGCCTCGGATGTAGGATGTGGTAGCTATGTAGAGATGAAATGATTAGCTCAGGACAGGGAGGTATGGAAAGCTGCATCAAACCAGTCAAAAGACTGAGGACTGAAACAACAGTAATATTTCACAATTTCGAAGAAGCCCCCCCCATTTCCACCCCTTTACTCCCATTAACGAACACGATCGATATTTTATAAGGTAATATTTTATGTATAAATTAGAAAGTGATTGGTGGAAAAGGGCGATAGTTGTCATGGCCATAAAAAAAGTGATACAGTATATACAGTATATAGATAAATTATAGGCTATATAAACTTGTGAACTGACAGTGGTTTTGGGGTCTTGGAGATGAAAATGAAAATCCACAGCCTGCTTCCAGTCGACCGACCGGGTCAGAGAATGGAATGAATGAAGCCCCCATATAGCGGCGAGGATATGGACTGTGCCGGCTGCCGAAGCCTGTCGCACTGCTCTGAGGCAATGATTAAATGAATAACAAATGAAATTATAGTGGAGAGTGTTGCTGGAATGAAATGTTGACAGGGAAAACCAGAGTACCCAGAGAAAAACCTGTCTGCCTCAGCTTTTGTCCAGGACAAATCTCACATGGAGTGACCGGGATTTGAACCATGGACCCAGCGGTGAGAGGCCGGCATGCTGACTCCTAAGTAACGGAGGCTCGGGGTCTTGGAGATATAAAACCCAAAGATATGTTGAACATGGTACCCATTGCTATAGGTAGCTCTCGTATGAAATCTACCTACAGGTGTATTTTCTAGAGTTGGAATCTGAGAGTTCGGCGGAGAACCGTTGAACTAAAGGCAGCGTTGCCACGTATGCTACTAGCCACCACGTGCGTACTTCCACCCTCCCGTTCTTTTCATCATGCTCATAATATTATTAGCACCGTTATTACATTTTATTACATTTTTACTCGGATGGTTTTCTAAAATCTTAAACAAAGCAATGCTTAAAACTGTTCGGTGCATACTGTAAAATAAAATAATAGCCCGTCAAATTGAGGAGAGGCCTAAAATATTGTAATGAATAGCTATAGTAATATTACGAATAGCCTACTATCATAAAGCAAAAATGTTCAAAGCGAAACGACAACACGTGTTATTTAGCAATTTATATCTCCTGTAGAATAAGTTTCAAGGCACAAGAAACACATAAATGCATTACAAAATATACGTTCATAGTACCGTATAGGCTATTAACTCACCCTTTAGAAGACAGAAGCTAATCACTGGGAAGAGGCTCGATCCCATCCATATCATCATCATCATCCCTGTCCTCTCCGTCCCTGGATCCTGTACTGGTGGATGAGGAATCGCCGAGGGAAATTATGAGGTTGTCCACAGCTGTGTCAATAACACCTTCGCCCAGTTTTCAGCTGTCAACACCCTCATCCCAATCGCAACCTATGCTGCCAAGACTTGTACCATGGAAAAAGTTGTTCAACCCCTCGCGTCACCACTCGCAAACAAAAAGAAAGCTAACCTTAATCTAATTCACACGAACCTAAGCTTAAACTTACACTAACACTATGTAAATAAATAACGGACACTAATGAATTATAAATATAAGTATTAAGTTAGTATAAATAAGTATAAATTCTACACGAAAAAGTAATTAACTAATTAATTCAAAACAATTATAACGCAGCAAGGTCAGTGTGCACTCTGGAGGCAACCAAACAAGCGACTGGTCAAGCAACAAGCACGTGGCCAAATAGCATCATACAAATTGGTAGCGCTGTATGGTTTCCATGGCAACAAGCCTTGCTTGCTATCTAGTCTTCAATTGTTTTTGCCCAGTGGCGCTGAACTGTCAGATTCCAACTCTGGATAATACAACTGTAAAAATAAATATTTTAACAGAGAAACTAACAATAAAATGATGCAATATTAAAGGAAATACATTCCCTTTTAATTGAATTGGACATGCTGGCTAACCAAAGACTAACATTTAAATAAATAGTTAGGTGATTTTAAGCCTCTGTGGGTTAGGCGGCAGCACGCCAGCTTCCCGCCACTGGGTCCGTAGTTCCCGGTCACTCCATGTACGATTTGTGCTGGACAAAGTGGAGGCAGACAGGTTTTTCTCCGGGTACTCCGGTTTTCCCTGCCACAAATTTCATTCCAGCAACACTCACCACTGTCATTTCATTTCATCTGTCATTCATTTAATCATTGCCCCAGGGGAATACAACAGGCTTCGGCAGCCGGCACAGTTCATATCCGCGCCGCTAGATGGGGGCTTCATTCATTCCATTCCCTGACCCGGTCGGTCGACTGGAGGCAGGCTGTGGATTTTCATTTTCAGTTAAGTGAATTTAAAACCTCAAGAAATGTGTTGAGAAGATGGTGACTTTTAAACTATTAAACTCTTTTGATTTACACACATCAAAAAAAGTTTTGCATCACCTCGGTTCCCAGATCTCCGGCATATAGACGTTGACTGTGTATATTGTATCAAAGATACAGTCCCTTTGACTGTTCATAGATGTCACTAAAACTGCTCAAAGATGTAAACAACCATGCATGAGCAGGGCCTATTAGACGGAGGGGGTACGACAGCCGATCAGTTCCAGTCATTCCACCAGGACGAAGGTACGCTGCTCATGTTGTCTGTAGTTCTACCATGCCTAGAAGGTCAATACCGCAGTTCGATCGCGTCCGCATTGTTACTTTGTGTCAAGAAGGGCTCTCAACAAGGGAAGTTTCCAGGCGTCTCAGAGTGAACCAAAGCGATGTTGTTCGGACATGGAGGAGGTACAGAGATACAGGAACTGTCGATGACAGGCCTCGCTCAGGCCGCCCAAGGGCTACTACTGTAGTGGATGACCGCTACTTACGGATTGCCGCTCGGAGGAACCCTGACAGCAATGCCACCATGTTGAATAATGCGTTTCGTTCAGCCACAGGACGTCGTGTTTCAACTCAAACTGTGCGCAATAGGCTGCATGATGCGCAACTTCACTCCCGACGTCCATGGCGAGGTCCAGCTTTGCAACCCCGACACCATGCAGAGCGGTACAGATGGGCCCAACAACATGCTGAATGGACCCCACAGAATTGGCATCACGTTCTCTTCACCGATGAGTGTCGCATATGCCTTCAACCAGACAATCGTCGGAGACGTGTTTGGAGGCACCCTGGTCAGGCTGAACGTCTTAGACACACTGTCCAGCGAGTGCAGCAAGGTGGTGGTTCCCTGATGTTTTGGGGTGGCATTATGTGGGGCCGACGTACGCCACTGGTGGTCATGGAAGGCTCCGAAACGGCTTTACGATACCTGAATGACATCCTCCGACCCATAGTGCAACCATATCGGCAGAATATTGGAGAGGCATTTGTCTTCATGGACGACAATTCTCGACCTCATCGTGCACATCTTGTGAATGCGTTCCTTCAAGATAACGACATCGCTCGACTACAGTGGCCAGCATGTTCGCCAGACATGAACCCTATCGAACATGCCTGGGATATGTTGAAAAGGGCTGTTTATGGACGTCTTGACCCACCAACCACTCTGAGAGATTTACGCCGAATTGTCGTTGAGGAGTGGGACAATTTGGACCAACAGTGTCTTGATGAACTTGTGGATAGTATGCCACGACGAATACAGGCATGCATCAATGCAAGAGGACGTGCTACTGGGTATTAGAGGTAGTGGTGTGTACTGCAATCTGGACCACAAATGCTGAAAGTTTAGCTGTATGATGGTACAACATGCAATGTGTGGGTCTCATGAGCAATAAAACGAGCTGAAATGTTGTTTGTGTTGATCTCTATTCCCTTTGTATTTAAAGGTTCCGGAACTCTTGGAACCGAGGTGATGCAAAACTTTTTTTGATGTGTGTATAAGGAAGACCTTAGAATGTTTTTTATAAAGAATTTAGAATTTTAATGTTTGAACGAGGAGAGGCGGGTTCAATTCCTACCTCAGCCAACCTGACTTTCCGTGGTTTCTCCACTTCTACTCCAGGCAAATGCTGAAATGGTACCTAACTTAAGGCCATGGCTGCTTCCTACCAAATCCTACCTATTACAAATCTACACACTACTACACACATCATAGTGACACAGGTTATCAGACAAATTCACACCCAAGTACACAGGCCTACATGACCATGATGTCGCAAAGCCCCAAAATAATCAACAACAACGAACAACATTTCAGCTGATAGATATCTGATTTCTTTAGCATATAGGATATAAATATTTTATTGCTATTAGGTTTGTTGTCTAAACACAATCTTTAAATATATCTGAATATAAATATATATTTTATATCAAACAAATATATCATGTTAGAGGTTGTATTTCTTAAATTTTTCTTTTTTGGTCGTATTTTGTCGTATTATTGACATCGTGTTAGCAGTGAACTTAAAATGCTTTTTTGAGAACTTCTGTGTCAATTTAAGGACTTTATAAATGGGTCTATTTCTGTAAAACAAAAATATTGGAATGCAGTCGCAATAAATCAGAAACCTCTATGGACATCAAATTGGCAGGGGAAAAACTAAAGGAAGTAGGAGACTTCTGTTACTTAGGAAGCAAAATAACCAGTGATGGAAGAAGCAAAGATGATATAAAAAGTAGGTTGGCTTAGGCAAGGAAAGCATTTCTACAGAAAAGGAATTTGTTGACATCGAATATAGATTTAGGTATTAGGAAGACATTTTTGAAAACCTTTGTCTGGAGCGTGGCACTCTATGGAAGTGAAACTTGGACTACTGGTGCAGCAGAAAAGAGGAGAATTGAAGCTTTTGAAATGTGGTGTTACAGGAGAATGATGAAGATCAGATGGGTAGATAGGGTTACAAACGGAGGTATTAATACGAGTGGCAGAGGAGAGATGTTTCTGGCGACTGCTAATGAAGTGAAGAGATAGGTTGGTAGGACACATACTAAGACACCCAGGAATAGCAAGCTTAGTTATGGAAGGAAGGGTCGAGGACAAGAACTGTAGGGGTAGACCAAGGTTAGAGTATGTTAAACAGATTGCCTCGGATGTAGGATGTGGTAGCTATGTAGAGATGAAACGATTAGCTCAGGACAGGGAGGCATGGAATGCTGCATCAACCAGTCAAAAGACTGAAGACTCAAACACAACTGCTGTTGATGATTAGATTAATGGGACTGGTTTGCTTGCTTATTTAATTTTATTTTTATTTTATAATTTTGACAGTAAATAAATTAAACTATGCAAGTTTGCATTACTTAACACACAACTTCCCACTGAATAACTAAATCATGCTTTTATTGTATTTTATGATAAGTTTCTAAACATTCCAATTACTTAAGGGTACAGTACAGTACATGAAAGGTTTAGGGCGTCAATGCAAACATTCTTAAGTTATCTTCATATGTCCCATATCATCATCATCATCTTGCACAGTTTCCAGTCACTGGCCGGGTCTGTTTGGAACACAAGCCTCTCCAACGTCTTCTGTCTTCCCACCATCTCTCAGCCTCCACCCTTGTCCAGTCTTCTCCTCTCTTCTTCACCCAGATGTCCCATTTTCCATTTTTAGTAATTTGTTTTCTTACTTTGTTTTTAACTTTGACTACAGGATTGCCATGAGGAAATCCGAGTGTTGTCTCAAGAAGCTGCTGCGCAGGTCAAGCAGAAAGGCCTGGACAATGATCTGGTTGAAAGGATTAAGAAGTCGTCATATTTTGCTCCCATCTTACCTCAGTTGGATGATTTACTGAATCCATCCACGTTTGTTGGCCGTGCGCCTCAGCAGGTATGCTATTTGTCTTCGTGATACATTACTGTATAATGTGGACCACCACCACCTCATTGTGTAATGGCTACTATTACAAAGGCAGTTCAATTCCATGTTCTGCCAAAATATGTAATTCTGGTCTGAAGGCTGGAATGTGGTACACTTACACCCATTACCCCTCAGCCAACCTGGAAGTGATTTTGCATGCTTCCTACTCTTACTCTAGGCAAATGCTGATATGGTACCTAACTCTAATCCCAGAATCTTTTATGAGAATACAGAAGATACAGGGTCATTATATATGTAGGGGCAGATGACCTCGTAGTTCCGCCCCTTAAAACAACAATAACTAACTAACATTATATATGTACGCGCGAGTAAGCACGGCAAGCTAAGCCGGCTGTGACTGGTGCAGATCGCGGGCGTGCGTACCCGGTTCAGCCGGTGGTTGGCGCGCTCCGCTGACTCATATTCTTAGTTTACACGTGTTTTGTCATTCATATGGGCATGTATCTGCAAAGCTTAGGCTTTAGTGTTGCACGTTTAGTGAGTATTGTGATTACTGTGATTGTTGGTCATGCCTACTGTCGACCAAAGTATTATGTGCACTCGAGTTTGAAGGTTGTTTGTGAAGTAACCAATAGGCCTACATTGAATTCAATACCAATCATCATTTTTGTCGTTCTATTTTACGTTAGTTCATGTAGATTTGGAATTTTTAATTTATATTTTAATATTTTCTATCGCAGTTGGAACACAAAAAGTGCCCGTTTAAAAGCGCATTTCAACTATGTGTCATATTTAAGAATTATTATCTCAAAAACCAGTCATCACAGTGAACCCAAATTTTAACACAATATACATTGGAATGTATCTGGTTTATTAATTTCAAAATTCTGTGTGTCCAAGCCACAAAGTTGTTATTATTTTTAGCCTACTTTTCACATTTTGCAAAAAAGAAGAAAAAGTAGACTTATGAGATCGGGCAAATGTGTGTCTGTCTGTCTGTCCTTCTGTCTGTCTGGCTGTGTGTGTGTGTGTGTCCCCCTATCAACTCCTAAACGGCTGCAGCAATCGAAACAAATTTTGGTGGGAGTAAAGATCTATACCTGAATATCTCACGGTCATATTTGAAAATGATGTCAGTGTTACCAACTGCTGAAAAATCACAATTGAAATTTGAGCTCCATGTTGGATATCTTGGAAGGTATGAATGGGAGCTATTTCAAAATTGGCACACGAATAGATAATAATATTGCAGTTTAATTTCCAGGAGGCCATACATGGCAGTGTTGCCAAAATGATTATAAGCCTGCTGATAGGTCCAAATTTTAAATTTATATAACTTCTACAAAGCCTCCGTGGCTTAGGCGGCAGCACGCCGGCCTCTCACCGCTGGGTCCGTGGTTCAAATCCCGGTCACTCCATGTGCGATCTATGCTGGACATGTGCGATCTATGCTGGACAAAACGGAGGCAGACAGGGTTTTCTCCGGGTACTCCGGTTTTCCCTGTCAAAATTTCATTCCAGCAACACTCTCCACTATCATTTCATTTCATCTGTCATTCATTTAATCATTGCCCCAGAGGAGTGCATCAGACCTCGGCAGCCGGCACAGTCCATATCCTCGCCGCTAGATGGGGGCTTCATTCATTCCATTCCTGACCCGGTCGGAGACTGGAAGCAGGCTGTGGATTTTCATTTTCAAAACTTCTACACTATCAATTGGATTTCAACCAAATTTTGTATGTGCTATGACTGTGTACATAAACAGATATGACTGAGCGTATTCTTAAGAGCCACTCGGGCTGCCAACTGTTAATAAATGCTCTCAATTTTTTTAAAATCCAAATACCTATATATCAGAAAGTATGCAAGCCGACAGCTTTAATCTATGCACACGTATAGTACCTGACATTCTATATTAATTTGGAGTAACTTATATATGTCAGTGCTACCAACATAATTCTAAGCCTGCTGAGAGGTCCAACTTTAAATACATGTAACTTCTATACTATACTTCTATACTATCTATACCATTGGTTTTATAGTGCGGAAAAGACAAGACTGGTTTGATGTCAACAATGAGGAAATTCTGTCTCTCATCAATGCCAAAAGGAATGCCTATCTTGCCCATCTTCAAGACTGAACTTCCAACACAAAGAGAGATAAACTACTGGAACTCAAGGGTAAATGCCAGACGCAGATAAGGCAGATTAAAAATACTTGGTGGCAACAGAAGGCTCAGGAACTGCAGAGACTATCGGATGCTCGAGACTTGAGGAACTTCTATGCCGTACTCAAGGAAATATATGGACCATCTCGCTCATCATCAGGTACACTGAAAAGCGCTGATAATTCTACTACCTTTACTGATAGTCAAGAAATCTTGGAACCCTGGAAGGAGCACTTCTCCAATCTCCTAAATCGTCCATCAGAAGCTGCTGAAGACTTCCTCTGTGATGTGCCGCAACAACCTGAACAACTGTGGTTGGCAGTACCTCCTACTTATCATGAATTCAGTGCAGCTCTCACCCAATTGAAACCCAGAAAAGCACCTGGCCCAGATAACATCCCTCTGGAACTAATTCAAGCCGGAGGTCATTCCCTCAAAACAAGAATTTTCATCCTTATCCTCAGAATATGGGAATCAAGAAAGGTACCTGGAGACCTAAAGAATGCCACTATCATCACTATCTTTAAAAAGGGTGATCGCAGTGTTTGTGGCAACTACCGTGGTATATCACTGCTATCAATTGTGGGGAAGATTCTTGCAAGAATTCTACTTAACCACCTCAAGGTTATCTCTGAGAGGATCCTCCCAGAGTCACAATGTGGATTTAGAGCTTCCGGAAGCACAATTGACTTGATTTTCTGTGTGAGACAGCTACAAGAAAAATGTAGAGAACAACAGAATCCACTCTTCTTAATCTTTTATGACTTGGAAAAGGCATTTGATTCGGTTCCAAGACCAGCCATGTGGGCGGTGCTGAAGCGGTTTGGTTGCCTTCAGCGTTTTGTAGATCTAATCAAGGCTCTCCATGATGGCATGACAGGTCAGGCTTGCCATCAGAATAAGATGTCCGATGAATTTCCCATTACCCATGGACTGAAACAAGGATGTGTACTGGCTCCAACGCTTTTTGCGCTGTACTTGGCTGCAATGCTTTATGATTCACCCACAAACATCCCAGGTGTGGAGGTCAAGTATCGTTTTGATGGAGAGCTTTTCAACCTAACTCGTCTCCGCTCCTTGAGGAAAGCTCAGGTTACTAAGGTTACTAACATGTTGTATGCAGATGATGCTGCGTCACCAACTCTCACACCAGAAGAGCTGCAAGAGTCAGTTAATTGTTACAAAAGGGCATGTGACCGCTTTGGTCTTACCATAAATGTCGACGCACACATGAAGAGGCCAAGCGTCTTGGCACAACCTTCACCAGGCACACCTCTTCCTCAGTTCAATATCTCCATCTCAAATTTGCCATTAGAACAGGTAGACCACTTCTCGTACCTGGGCAGTACCATTTCTGTGAGCTGTACCTGTGATCAGGATATGGATAAGAGAATTGGCACAGCCCATGCAGCATATGGATGATTAGCGCACCGGGTCTTCATGTATAAAGATCTGTCCATGAGTACAAAACTTATGGTATACATGGTGGTCCTAAGAGGAGCTACAAGGACCAATTTAAGCAGATCCTGAAATTGACAGGTCTTGATTCACAAACCTGGGACATGCTGGCTGAAGACCGCTCAACTTGGCGCCATACCATCTCGGATACTGTAAAGACGCTTGAAAGGGATCGACGCACACATGAAGAGGCCAAGCGTCAAGCTAGGAAACTTCGAGCAGCCCAACCACGTCCTCCTCCAGCAATACTATGTGACTTGTGTGGACGCTTGTTCCATGCCAGGATTGGACTCTTCAGTCACCGTAAACACATTCACAAACTGGACTGAAGGAAGAAGATTTATACTCGGATTCGAGTTAAAGCCGATGATCATTTGGATGTCAACCAAATTTCGTGTGTGCTATGTGTACCATAACAGATATGACTATGCCGATTCTTAAGAGTAACCAGGGCTGCCAACTGTTAATAAATACTGTCTACATTTTTGTTACCCTAATATCAATATATCAGAAAGTATGCAAGCCAATAGCTCTAAACTTTGCACACGTATAGCACATGGCATTCTAGATTAATTTGGAGTAACTAATATAGGCCTACGCCAGTGCTGTCAATATTATTCTAAGCCTGCTGTTAGGTCCAATTTTAAAATGCATGTAACTTCTATACAAACTAATGGATTTCATTCAAATTTGACACAACAATAGATCATATTATTTCAGATTATTTCTGACCAATACATGTATGAAAAGTGACGGCTGACGGGGCTCTGGTGAAGCTACGATAGGCCTAGCAAGCCAGTAGTGGATATCATATTTGCTTTCAAAACAGGAACAGGCCTCAGAAAGGACGGATGCAAACGACGACGACCCGGATATGCTAATGGACTACGAGTTGGGACATTAAACATACAGACACTGACAGGAAGGGTGGAGGAGATTGTAGATGTGATGGAGAGAAGAAAACTGGATATACTGGGCTTGGCAGAAACAAGATGGAAAGGAGAAGGTCGCAGAGAACTGAGGAAAGGGTACCGGTTGTACTGGAGTGGGAACAGTGAAGGAAGGAGCAGCGGAGTAGGAGTAGTTGTGAGAGATGGAATGAAGGAAGAGGTAAAGGGAATAAGTGACAGGATCATGAAGATCAGAGTAACTGTAAAGGGAAGAAGCCTGGAGATAGCCCAGGTATTTGCCCCTCAAGTTGGATGTACAGCTCAAGAGAAGGAAGACTTTGAGGAGGAGCTACAACAGCAGTTGAATGGTCAGAGCATCATTGTCATGGGAGATTTGAATGCACATGTAGGAAGTGAAAGGCAAGGATATGAAAATGTATTGGGAGCAGAAGGATGGGGTAGCAGGAATGAAGAAGGGAGAAAGTTGCTGGATTTTTGAAAGAGAAACGGTTTAGTGGTAGGCAACTCCTGGTTCCGGATGAAAGAAAGCCACAAGGTAACGTGGTACAGCAGTGATTTAACAAAGAAATCTTTGGTAGATTACATGCTGTAGGACTGGGAAATGAAGAGAAGTGTCAGAGATATAAAGGTAATACCATCAGAGGCCTTAGATAGCGACCAAAGAATACTTGTGATGAACCTGGGAGTTGTTAAGGATAGCAAGAGGACAGAGTACCAGGAAAGGAGAATCACAGTATGGAAACTCAAGGAAAAGGAAGTCAAGGAAGAATTCCAGAAGATAATAAGGGAAAGGATGCCAACAGACAATCCTAAAACAGGGGAAGAGGAATGGAAGTAATTCAAGAACACAATGGTGGAAGCTGCAGTGGCAGTATGTGGAAGAACTAGCAACAGAAAGCGGTGTAAAGAGACACAATGGTGGAATGAGGGAGTAAAAGAAGCTGTGGGAAGGAAGAACAAGGCTTTCAGAGTGTGGTTCCAGGAAAGAACTGATCTGGCAAGGGAAGATTATAAGATAAAGAAGAAAGAAGCAAACAAGATTGTCGCAGAGGAGAGGAAGAAGTGGATGGTAAAGTGGACAGAGATGATGGAGGAAGACAGCAGAGGAAATAAGAAAGTACTTTATGGGATGGTCAAAAGTAAGAGAAGAGGTCTGCGAGAGGATGTGGTAATGATGGACAAAAACGGAAATGAGGTACCCAACAAAGAAACACTCAAGACAGTGTGGAAAGAGTACTTTGAGGATTTGCTGAATCCAAATGGTCATAGGGAGGAAGGCAATGTATTGGAAGATGGAGAAGACAACACAGGAATGGAAAAGGACCTGAATTGGAGAGAACTGGAGATGGCTATA
This sequence comes from Meconema thalassinum, assembly GCA_946902985.2. NCBI lineage: Eukaryota > Metazoa > Arthropoda > Insecta > Orthoptera > Tettigoniidae > Meconema > Meconema thalassinum. The sequence goes on from OX336393.1 coordinate 114,118,482, forward strand.
GACAAGATGAAAGGAGGAAGGGCACCGGGTGTGGATGAAGTGAGTGTTGAAATGGTGAAGGCAGCAGGGGAGGTTGGGAAACAGTGGCTGTACCGTGTGATGAGGGTGATATGGAAGGAGAAAAAGACCCCAGAAGATTGGAAGAAAGGATTAATTGTCCCAATATTTAAGAAAGGAAGCAGAAAGGAGTGCAGAAATTACAGGGGAGTCACACTCATACCTCACTGTGCCAAGATATATGAAAAGATATTAGAAAGTAGAATACAAGCCAAAGTGGAGAGAAAATTGAGAGAGGAGCAGTATGGTTTCAGACCTGGGAGATCAACAGTGGATCTCATATTTTCAGTGAGACAGCTCCAGGAACACCACTACGAATTTAGAGAGGATCTGTTGATGGCCTTCCTGGACAGCAAAAGGCCTATGATAGTGTGTGTAGGGAGAAGGTTTGGAAAGCAATGGAAAACATGGGAGTGGAAAAAGGGACTGTAGGCAGAGTGAAGGAGATGTATTGTGGAAGTATGAGTTGTGTGAAAGTTGGAGGGGAAAGAACAGACTGGTTCAGACAAGTGAGTGGCCTGAAACAGGGTAGTGCGCTGTCACCCCTTCTCTTTATTGTGGTTATGGACGAGGTAATGACACGGATAGCAGGAAAGATAGGAGAAGATAAGATGAAAGCAATGGTGTTTGCAGATGATCTCATGGTCTGGGAAAACAGGGAGGAGGAAATTCAGGAGCAACTGAAGGCTTGGGAAGAAACAGTGGGAGAGTACGGATGGAAGTTCAACATCAGTAAATGTGAGGTCCTGTTAACGACCAGGAAAAAGGACAGACCAATGAGTGGGATAACACTTGGGGGTGTACAGCTGAAGAAGGTGGAAAGTCTCAAGTACTTGGGAAGTCTAGTGGAGGAAAATGGGAGAAATGACAAAGAGATTACGGAACGTGGCAGACAGGCAGAAGCATTTCTGAGAAGCATTAGGAGCTTAGTGTGGAATAAAGATGTCCCAAAAAAAAGCAAGGAAGTGTTATACAGAAGCTACTATATCCCGATACTGACCTATGCTTCAGAAACGTGGACAATGAAGAAAAGAGACATATGCAGAATACAGGCAGGTGAAATGAAGTTCCTGTGAAGTAGGATCGGAGTAACAAGAAGAGACAGGGTGAGGAATGAAAAGGTCAGGGAAATGGTGAAAGAGGAGCCCTTGCAAGGTAGGATTGAGACATCAAGACTGAGGTGGTATGGACACTTAAAGAGAATGGATGAGAAGAAGATTCCCAAGAGGATACATGAGATGCAGATGCAGAAGAAACGACCAAGGGGAAGACCAAGAGATAGATGGCTGAAAGGATTGGAGGAATGTGTCAAGAAGAGAGGCGAGGACTGGACCCGAGTGACAGCGGAGAGGTGGTGGGAACAAAGGACTAAGTGGTGAGGCTTATGTTCCAAACAGACCCAGCCTGGGGCTGGAAACTGTACAAGATGATGATGATGATGACATGTATGTCATTGTTGCCAACATGATTTTACGCGCGCTGTTAGATCCAATGTTTAACTGCATGTAACGTCCATGCTATCCATTTGACTTCAACCAAATTTTGTATTCTGTACCGTAAGAGATGGAACTAAGAATATATTCAGTCACCAGGGCTGCCAACTGTAATTCTCTAATAGGCTACATTATGCCAGGTATTCAGTATTTCGAAATAATTAGAAATTTCGATATTACCAACTTAATTTCGTCATTATTCTAGATAGATCCATATAGATTAATCATTGGCATGAATCTTAAATTTTAAGAAAAGTAGGCTCTTTAGTTTGTCACGGAACTTCTTGTTGTAAGGTAACTTTTTCTCGGCCCGGGGTGGTTGGAAAATGTAGTTCTTGGTCGCGTTGTAAAGGCTGGTTCACAATCGCCTGGGAACAAGAACGTGAATGGGAACGAGAAGGAAGTTGAAATGCACGTTACCTTATGTGTCGGTTCACAACCATTTTCCGGGAACGAGAAGCTAAAAGTAGCCCGGGAAGGCCAACGGGAAACATGGTCAAGTTTCATGTTTGACGTTCTCGGAGCTTCCCGGAGCCAATCAGAAACGTTGTACCTGCACATGCGCAGTCCGGAAGGAGTAGCCAGTGATGTAAACATAACCTGTGAATGAGTTCTCTAACCTTGCTTCTCTGAAGTGCACAATTTGTGTTTAAAGTTATTATAACCTTGCATCTGAGGTATTCTTTCTTTTTAGCCCCTCTGAAGCATTTCAGTTGTAATTGGTGTTTATTAGTGGGCGCTTGCTGATTGTTTTAATATTATTACGCTATAGCTGATTGCGTTCTCGTTCTGGTTCTCGTTCCCGGGCCAATTGTGAACCAACCTTAATCCTTATACATCAAAAGGTTACCGACAGTAGTGGCTACGCAGGCTAAAGCGCTGCGTTAGGTCAAGGAGCCAAGCTCTCTGCTGACTCGGTAGATGCGTGGGTTCGAGCCCCACTGTCGGCTGTCCTTGAAATGGTTTTCCGTGGTTTCCCATTTTCAACACCAGGCAAATGCTGGGACAGTACCTTCTGACAGGCCACGGCTGCTTCCTTCCACATCCTTGCCCAGTTTCATTCATCTTCATCCATTCCATCTCTCATCCCGACGCGCAGGTCGCCCACGGGCGTCGACTAGAAAGACCTGCACTCGGCCTCTCAGGAGGCTACACGACAAACAAAAATCAAAAGGTTATGCTGTATGACTGTGAAATACGTAAATTAAATCACTTATTTTATATCGGTTTGTATTTGTACGGAAAAATAAGGCATGGTTACGCAGCTAGCCGATACCGCGTAAGCTGTACAGCGTTGCTGAGATGGAGCCCATCACACGTCATGGCGCGACTCACTCAGAGGTGAATTAAGTGAATTAATTTACGTATTTCACAGTCATACAGCATAACCTTTTGATTATAAGGATAACAACGCGACCAAGAACTACATTTTCCAACCACCCCGAGCCGAGAAAAAGTTACCTTACAAAAATGATAACAACTCTGTTACTTGGACACACTGAATATTGAAATTAATAAACCAGATATAGAACATTCCAATGTATATTGTGTTAAAATTTGGGTTCGCTGTGATGACTGGTTTTTGAGATAATAATTCTTAAATGTGACGCATGGTTGAAACACGCTTAAAAACGGGCACTTTTTGTGTTCCAATTGCGATAAAAACTATTAAAATATAAATTAAAAATTCCAAACCTACTGTACAAGAGCTAACGTAAAATAGAACGACAAAAATGTTGATGTTATTGAATTCAATGTAGGCCTATTGGTTACTTCACAAACAACCTTCAAACTCGAGTGGTCGACAATAGACACCAATTCACATTGCGCGAACGTGTGTATTTCGATAATTCGTATATGAAAAGCAGAAAATCTTGTTCTGAAACGAGACGAAAATATCAAATAAAGTTTGCAGGAAGACCTGTGCCTAATGCCAGTACAATTAGGAGGCTCGCTAAACTATTCAAGAAAACAGGCTCCGTAAATAATAAAAAAGTTAACAGACAAAGATGTGTTCTTAGAGAACAAAAATTAGATGAGATTGTTGTCCATTCTTTCATCAGAAGATGTCAGGTGTTGTAACGTGTTTTTCGAGGGTTTTTTATGCAACTGGCATAAGTCAGTAGGAAGCCATTCTATATTTATTTACGCGACAAATTGTTCAGCCAAGATAATTTTTCATGTTAATTTATTATTATTATTAATTTATTATAATTATTATTAAGATATTTTCGGAGCATTTTATAAAAATTATAAGCATACAGATAGGTTTTCTATGTCTTAGAAAACGCTAACAAGCAAATTATTACGAACGACGATATCATAGAAAATTATGCGATTACGGAATTTTACGGAGTTTTCGTCAGTTAGGGTATATTGAGAGACGTGACTCACTGGGAATTCTAATACAAGCTGATTCCTGTCGAGGAGCATGACGCAATCTTGGGTCGCATCGTCAAGAAGAGGCGAATTGTTGAAACGGAACCCTGTCGCCGAGTGTAATGACCCGGAGGAGGAGAAGATCGCGTGGTGGTTCAGCCAATCAGGGGAGACGACGTAAGCTAGTTGGGACTGAAGAGTGGGGAGCCGGCATGTGGATATATCGTTCGACGCGCCGTGGAAGGGGGACTATCTGTGAAATACTTGACGAGTATGGATGCGCGTGCGAGTGGCTCCGATGTTCGGTGGAGTTAAGGACAATCTGTGTAGAACTTGGAGAGTACGGTCGCAAGTGCGTGACGCTCCGATGTTCAGTGGAGTTAGCGACGAACTTTTGTAAAACGTAACCAGTGCGGTTTTACGAGAGTTTGGGTCCGAAGTACGGACCATAGAATTATCTAATCTACCAGAATATCATCAAATTTCGACGGAGATGACGACGTCCAGGAGACTGTGGGAAGCACACAGCATCATCAAGAACGAGGGAAATGCTTTGGCAATTTCCAGGGGTAAGCGCTAATGACGCAGAAATACGCAATCTCTCATTTTTCTTTGTTTTATATTTCATAATTCAGTAACTTCATAGCTTGGAAATAAGAGTAAAATCAATTTATCAGACTCCGTTTTCACGTAATTTTCTATCGGTAATATTCAAATCACAACGCTCCAATTTAAATTTTAAACTTATTATTATTATTATTAATTTTGCTATACTTGTTTTATATAATAAATTCATTTCTTTTACAATGCAATCTTTGCTTTCAGTAGGTAGCATTAGATATAGACCAATTCCTTCTCCTGATACAATTGTTTGTTGGGTTAATGATCAAATCATACCACGATCTGAGTGAATAGAGTCTTGAATGTGTTCTGCCAGAGCTAGACGTTGTTAAATACAAATTTAGATTTCAACATTGCATTGAGGTCTTGGCGCCCATTAAAACAACATAGCTTAGGCAAAGGTAAACAGTTACATTTCTCTCCCAACAGTGTGGGCTAGCGAAACCATTACATTTGTCGCTACCAACATGGGGCACTAACTAATAACCATTACAGTTGTACGCTCAACGTGGAGCAAAGTAAATACCGTTTCACTTGTCATCCCAGCCTAAGCATAACTGTTACAGTGTGTGTTACGAGAGAGGGAGGACATTTTGACACACAGAAGGGAAAATATCTTCTTTTAGTTTGTCAACTTTTTTTTTTTTTTTGTTATTCTAATATGCAGGCATCTGCATTGTGTACTGATGATCGCATTTCATCAGGAATGTGTCGTTAAACAAACAAGTTGCACCAATGTTTGCTGCACATTACTTATACCACCTCACCCAATGAATGACAATGATGCCCAAACATAACTTTAGTTTTCATGCATCAATTTTTGATTGTTCATTTGTACATTCTCCAGCATTTGTAGGGAGCTTCTCTGTGTAGAATATGTGATTAACGTGTCTCTTTGAATTCATTATTATACTAGCTACTGTTATTTATTGAAGCGTTCTTGTACCTTACACGAAGGGGGTACTATATTGTTTTACACTTAATTTATTTCTACCTAAGTGAAGTACACTACACACCAGTTGTTACGTCCACCTTCTCAACGTAATCTCCTTGTAACTTTATGCACTTTCTCCATCGCTGTGTCAGTCTCTCCAGACCTTCCTGAAACCAATCTTTCGGAGTGCTGCGTACCCATGCCTTGACAGCTGTATCCAGTTCTGCAAAATCCGCAAAACGGCGACCGCGCAGAGGTTTCTTCATGTTCCCGAACAGGTGATGCTCACTTGGTGCCAAGTTGGGAGAGTATGGTGTGTGTGGCAGCACCATGAATCCCATTTGATCAATAGCAGCAGTGGACTCTCGGCTAGTGTGGGGGCGGGTATTGTCATGTTGCAGAAGCACACCTTTAGCCCATTTTTCTCACGAATGGCACGATGTAAGCATTTGAAGGTTGCCACATATGGCTACACTGTTAATCGTGGCCCCCAATTTCAGCCAGTCAATGGGGAAGGAAGATTGTAGTTTTATGTGACCGTTAATCGCGAGATCATAAGCCACGGGACCTCCTTTTTACGTGGAATCTGAACCATAAGACATGGCATTTCACTTTGAAAATCTCACATGCATTGACCGGGAATCGAACCCGGTCTGCCGCGGTGAGGCCAGCAGCTTGACCGCTGCGCCACCACGCTCCCACTCAATGAGGGGAACACTGTCGCCATTCGCTTGCCAACGGATGGCACTGTTCGACATTTCTTTGGCGGTGGACTGCCCCTATGCTTCCATTGCATTGATTTTTGTTTCGTTGGTGGCTCATGTTAATGGATAAAGCCCTGCGCGGATGCGGATATCCGCGGACACACCCGCGGATATCCGCAGCATTTTTCGCCACGCGGATATATTTTGCATGGCTGTGCGGATAGCGGATACGCTGCGGATAATGTTTGGAGTAAATTTGCGGATAGTTTTTAGAATACGATATGGAACTTTCGATAATATTACAAATTTGATATGGCAATCTACAGCTTCATGCTTAAAAGAGGAATACTCCTACAGCCTATTGCATACGAAATATTCGGGTACGTTTTGCAGTTATAAACGAGAAGATTATTTTACTCATAATGGTTTCAACTACATTTTATTAAGTACCGTACCGTATGTTTGTAGTAGAAGGTCTTGACATCTCATCATCATCATCATCAATTTCTCACTGCCATTATCCACGAGATATAATGCTGTCAATATGTTTGTTAGTTCATCGTGGAGACATCATTAACACTTTTCTCAAGTCAGCTACTTCGCTGTCTAAGCTATCCTGTAAGATCTGGTTCCAGGTTTATCTGTAGATTTATTTCCATCTTGGCACTGAAACGCGTGGGCTGTGATATTGCAACGGAGACAGTTATAACATCAACGATGCGAACATTGATGGGTCAAGAGGCAGTAGTATGAAGACTGACTTAGTGACTTGGAAGTTCCGGAAAAATATCAATCCCTTTCTCCATGCTTAAAGAGAAGTTCACTTAGTAAATGTTACCGCGACCGGGAAGTATGAACATCATTCAACCAACATTGATAAAATATCTATTAAAACAAAACAAGGTGTATATTCAATAGTGCTTGAAACAAAGCTCAAGTCAAGGATAAGGCAGATATTTGGTTACGTTTTCAACGGAACCAAAGAGGTGAACGATATAGCAGGATGTTTTAGCTTTAAAAAGTGTATTCATACTCAGGACACAAATCAGGCACATCAAACCTACTGCGGCACAAGTGCGAATGTAGCCAAAGAAGTATAGCCAGTTTTTTGTCTAAAGCGGAGGTCAGGAAACCAGAATTGAAATATCAGCGGATTTTTATACAAGTCTTGCGGATGCGGGGCGGATGCGGGGCGGATGCGGATAACAGTCATGCGGATGCGGGGCGGATGCGGCTAACAGTCGTGCGGATGCGGGGCGGATGCGGATAACGTTTTGTTTATCCGCGCAGGGCTCTATTAATGGAGCCATGTCTCATCGCTAGTCACAAGCCTAGCCATGAAGTCGGCTAGATATTAATCATGGCGTTGCAAAAGTTCTCTGCTCATGTCCACACGCCTCTGCTTTTGGTCTGCAGACAAGAGTCTAGGCACCCACCTGGCTGACTCCTTCACCAACTGCAAGTGGCCGTGCACGATCTGCTGCGGGGTGTTGTGGCTAATTCCCGTGGCTACCTCCATTTACATTGCATTTGTTTCCTTGGATGGCCTGTTCGACCTGGGCTTTGTTGGCTGGTGTTGACACTGTCACTTTCCTTCCAGAACTGGTTCCCTTGTCCACCGATGTACGCCCTGTTTTCCAACCTTCCACCCAGTTGAAAACTGTTTTCCGTGACGGCGCATGTTCTCCACAGACTGCCACCAAGTGCCGATGAATTTCTGTTGTGGTCACACCTTCTTTCCATAGGAACCAAGTCGTTTTCCATGTTCTCTGCTCCTACGCTGACAGTGTTGTTATGAAATGGCTCTGACGAGTGCATTCGTTGGCCCCTGTGCGTGTGCTGCTACCAAATGGTGGAACAAGACACTAGTTACACGTCACCACCTTCGAAAGTGAAATGTGAACCATACTCGGAAAACCTTCCAAGCATATTTTCATGGGTTCTACAGTCCCGCCGCTGAATGTCCGGCTCTGACGTTTGGCAATGGTGGGAGAAAAGGGGTAAAGAGACAATATAGCCAACTTATCAGCGGCGGCTGGTGGTCTTAGTGCTTGGGAGGGCACACACAATAAATTATCATGCACAGTAAAAATTACTCGCTAGCACGCTAGTTGTTTGCCAATATCCATTAAATTTTGTCTCATTAGGGAAAATGTTATGTTGTACATTTAATATAATTTAAATGACCCTCTAAATCGCTATTTAATTCGAACTGTATAATAGCCTATCACTAAGACATTTGTCAAAAACTCTAGGCCTAGGTGAAAAACAAAATTATTTAATTGGTAACACTTGTCACAGAATTCCAGAAGAGACCTCTTTACGTAACCTTATTTATTTATTTATTTTTAACAGCATGTTCCATTACAATTAAAGTAATACTACATGCTATGTTTACAAAATGTTTACAATTTTAATAACATACATTTACCTATGTATTGTTCATTATTGTTAATCAACAGTGAACAGTACCAAAAAGCAACTGGAAACATTAAAATAACTGATAAACTCGAAAACTTGGTTCACAACCTACAACGAATAGCAGAAGACCTGGCTCCAATTAAACCGCGGAAAAAACATCAATGGTGGAATAACGAATGTGATGAGATGATTGAAAAACGACACCGAGCGTGGTTATTACACCAATCCCAAAAATCTGAAACATCTTTTCAAAATTTAGTTACACAACGAAAAGAAACAACTAAAACTTTAAGAAGAATAAAACGGCAATATCATACTGACACCCTACAAACAATTGAAGAGGAATTCAAAATTTCACAATCGCGGAATTATTACAAAATCTTTAAACAACATCTGAAAAAATATGAAGCACCTACCTTATTGTTAAAAGATGAAAATGGTAAATTGGCCCACAACAACCAGGATAATGCACAAATTATGGCTAAATATTTTAAGACACTCCTAAACTGTGAAGAACCCATAGAATTTCTCCAATTGGATGTTGACACTCCAATAACAACACCACCGGAGAACATTAACCCGCCCACATTAGAAGACGTTTACATAGCACTGAATGAGATGAAGAATTTCAAAGCCCCTGGAGAAGACCAGACTTTTGCAGAGATTTGGAAGTATGCTGGAAATTCGGCAAAAATCGCTCTTCACCAACAACTAGTCAACATCTGGATCACAGGAAAATTCCCTGAACATTGGAGATCAGCTATCATCCATCCACTACATAAAAAAGGGGATAAGACAGACTCTAACAATTACCGAGGGATTTCACTCCTGGATGTTACCTATAAAATTTTTTCTCGAATTCTTCTCAATAGAATTAAAGTACAACTTGAAAATGAATTAGGAGAATATCAAGGAGGTTTCAGGCCCTGGAGAAGTTGCCCAGATCAAATTATGAGCTTAAAATTGATAATGGATTATAATAGAAAAAGGAATAGAGATATGGTGATAACATTTATCGACTTTAAAAAAGCATATGATTGTATTCATAGAGAATCTTTATTAAAAATTCTAAGACACATGGGATTACACCCCAAATTGACAAATCTCATAAAACTAACTCTTACAGGCACCAAATCAAAAGTTAAATTCAGAGGTGAATTCTCTGACCCATTTGAGGTCACAACCGGTTTACGACAGGGTGATGGCTTATCACCATTACTATTTAATTGTGCATTGGAAATGGTAATGCGAGAATGGTCTAAGAAATATCAGATATCAGAGCTTCAGACAATTGCAAATAAAATTGGCCTTAAGATATCATTCGAAAAAACAGAAATCATGCCACAAAAACCAACACCATTAAAGGAAATACAAATTAATGATACAAAAATTAAAATTGTAACACGATTCAAATATCTAGGAGAGCTAATAACAAACAATTTAAATGAGAAAGCGTCAATTCAAATAAGAACCAACAAGTTATCTAGGGCACAAAAATTAACATGGGAAACTTACAAAAAGAAATGCTTATCAATTAATGCAAAAATTAAACATTACAATACAGTCATAAAACCGGAAGCCACATATGCAGCAGGAACATTATTCCATCTAAATGAACATTCTAAAACCGACAGATTACAGAAGATCGAAAGGCGAATTGGAAGAACTTGTATCAATAAAGGATATAAAAAAGATGGGCAATGGCGAATAATACCTAACAATATGGTCTATAACAACCTAGAACCCATTAATGATACCATGCGAAAGAAAAGACTAGGATTCTTTGGGCACATCATGAGAATGCCAGATTCACGTCTTCTAAAACAACTAGTGCAGTACAATCTTGCTTCAAAAAACACAACAACTGGATGCCGATGGTTAAAAGAAATCAGAGAGGACTTAAAAGAAATTGGCCTAACAACAGAAGATGCTGCAAATAAGAAAAGTTTAACTACAGCACTTAAAAATATGACGTTTCATTTTCCACTCACAAAGAAGAAAATTCCTACAAGAATATTTTCCGCCGAAGAAGGGGCAAGACGATCAATACGCATGAAGAAGTACTGGGAGGACCGCAAGGCTCGTACAGTTCCTACAAGTCGACGAACTAATGGTTGGGTAAAGTGATCCTTTGTGGTCTCAAAAGAAGAAGAAGAAGATATGGCTATTTGTTTGGTGATATATTGTTCTAGGAACTGTCTATATCTATTAACTTATTGTTTTATGAGCTACACCAATATTAAGAATCTGTTAAACTGCTTGACATTTTTTCTAAATCTATTAAATTAAAATATAAAATTATATTATAATATATAATGCTTCATTAGCTTAATTTTTTCGAACGTCCATTTTCAATGTTTATTTACCATATTGTCCTTAAACAACTGTCTTTCTTTTTCCAGTTTCACGCATGTAAATAAATGATAAACTGTTCGTTCTTCATTGCCACACGCCCACAATGGGCTGTCTTTTATTTTGAAAGGAAAGAAATACGAATTTATCTTAACATGTCCTGTTAAGAAAGTATTTACATTGCTAGTTAGTGGGAAGTCTCTTTTTAACCTATCCTTGACACTAGGTATGAATGATTTTGTCACTGCACCATTTGAAGTATTGTACCCATGTGAGTAATCTCCATGGAAAATATGCTTCCGCCTCCAGCTAGCATCAGGACTCGGGCGTGTACCGTTCCCCCATTGAGCAGTTGCATATTTTGGATTTGAAACTAAAATGTATCAACTCTACAATGATAAGGCACAACTCTATTCTAAGACTTTAATTCAGTAATAAAATCATGGCTTCAAACAAATAAAACAATCCCAACAAACATAAAACAAAATCAAACAAAAATATTACTTCCACAATCCACTAATATTAACATAATATCTTCATAATAAACTCATATCATAACTCAAACCTTTACCCTTATATCAACTTTACAATTCACTCTAGTGCGCTGATGCACATACAACTTCAGAAACAAATTGTACTTTAATTCTTCTGTCATCCAATGTGACTTCTTTAATTTCACAAAATTACTTATTCCTTAAACCTCGTCTTAATTTGACAATTATGTGTGCCGTGTGTGTTTGATCTTTCTCTTCCCACCAAATGCTTTACATGCATTAGCCTATTCAGGTGTCGCACAACAGTCTACGTGCAACTCCATAATTATGTAAGCTACCCTTACACTTCTCTCTATTTATATAGCTCCACTGCATGCCGTTGTGATTTCATCTTAAAACTTTAGTTAACGCTGTGTCGGACGGTACTATTAAACTACCCTTGCGCGTGTAGCCTGTGGCGTTAAGTAACCAACTTCTGAAAAAGTTGTCAGTGACAGTAACAAATTCAACTTCCAACCATTCGTTAGATTGCTAAAAATATGAACCATCAGGGTGATCTATAATTACCAATGTGTTCTTAAACCACATGACTTCATTACTCACTATAACAATGTTTCTTTCAATGCAAGCAAGGTCTTAAATCTTTCCTCTCAAAACGCTAGCCTTCATGGTACGTTTAGCGACCCAGCCCCTTGGAGCTGTCTGTATACAATGGAACGGAGTAGGGGTTGTTCACAGCTGTAAACCGACCCTTGTCTCCCTGATTCCTGGACTTCATCTCCCCAAGCAGTATTACTATTTTTAAAGACAATACCGTGGTCACAGTGACACACATATCTCAATGGATTTAAACTGAATATTATGCAAATAGGTATTGGATGAGCTTTAACATTTATTCCTACCCTGAGGATATAATAATAACTGGCACCCAATCGGTCCATTTCAACATGAAGGCACGAGATTCATAAAAACATTGGTCTAGTAGGATAACCGGTATCTTAAATAAATGCTGCGGTCAGCCCACATGCTGCCGTCATAAGATTCGCTTCACAAGAGCCGAATCACTCAATAATAAGTTCTCGGGCGATCAGATAGAATGCAGAGGTGTCCAACGTTCTCCTCTCACCTATCACAGGATTCGAACCCGGAACATTTCATATCCATCATCAGAGTTAGGGTCCTACACTAATTACACTCTGGCACAAAGCACATATCCCAGTATACCCACGGCATACGAGATTTCATACGTCGACTAGAATACCTGGTTCCATGACCTAATGTTATAATCTTCGTCCGTTTATTATTAAGAGAAATCTATCAATTACTCTATAAGCTTTTACACAAGCTGCAAATTCAATTCACTAGAAAGCTTTTCCATTTCCTTGCTTAATTATATTCCCATTAATACAATATATTCTGATATTAAACTCTTTTCTTAATCCCTTAATGTAATCTTACTGTATAATCTTACTGCTTAGATCGATAAGTCTTCCAATTAGCGTAAATATTTCTTGCTTACCACATTTTTCCTGATGTATTCATTCATACCTTTTATTATTCATTATTATTATTATTATTCTTACTGACATAAATCACCAAAATCCGACACAACTTAACCATCTTAAAATCCGAACAACCGTGTTCGTTACGTTACATTTACATAACTGATTTGCCATTTTATTAATAGTGGTAACGATTAATCCACTCACTGATGTAACAACATCTCAACTCTACTAAAATCAACACAATAATAATTAAACCTGGAGGGTCTACCTCCTAATACTGATTTTTACTGGCATCTTTATAACTCTGAAATCACATTACATGCAGTGGCCTATACTCCTACATAATCATAATTTGTGGGGTACTCACATATATAGGCTCATCATGGTGGCTCCAACCACTTATATCCTTCCGGGTCGCCTGCCATATGCAGATTTAGTGCGACATTTGCATCTTGAATACACACATTTTATAATACATTTCTTCCACCAACCGCACTTTTCATTTCCATAAAGAAGCTATTGCTTCCAAAACACATGACACTTTATGACACTTATTATACAATTAATTTAAAAGATTTTTCACATATGATTTACACATAACACACGTCACTTTTTACACTTTTCATTGGTTGAAATTCCCCGGCAAAATATCAGAATTGCAGGCGTCGACGGCATCTTCCGTGCTCCTACCAACTCCTGATTGAAAGTCTGGTTCATCTGCCTCCGGAATTCACCAACAGTCTATCAATAATCCTACGGTAAACTTCCTGCTTTGCATAAATATGCTTACTTCCGTCCTGAGCGTTACTATTTGGTATTCTTAAGACATTACCAAATGCTTCGTAAAGTTTCTCTCAGCGCATTCCAGCGTAATAAGACATGTATAACCAGTCAATACATTATACACTGCGCTTAACATTGTACATAATTTTTACACAGCTTATTACCTTCAATAGTTCTGCAACTTATATCACATATATCCTATGTGAACACAAACCATTGTTCGTACTGCTGACATCACCTGCGGCACGACTTTCCTTAATAAAGCCTTCTAAAGGTTTTACTGCGCGGCTTCCCAAGTTGAAGTCCGGGCCTCCTTCCTTGACTTCGATAGTACGCATTTCACACAATAACGTTCGTTGATTACCGTACTTCTTATTATTTTGTGGGGCCGATAACCTAGATGTTAGGCCCCTTAAAACAACAATTATCATCATCATCATCTTATTATTTCATGACCATGCATGATTATCTTCTCACTTGGTGCATTACGATGTGCGGTGAATATAATGGTTAACACTCAAATGTTCAAATCTTTGTTTGAGCGTCCTTTCCTGAGCAGGACTGACATACGTTCCGCGCTCGAGTCTGTTCAAAACAACTGCCGTCTCCGACTGTCTGACAACGACTGACTTCTGCTAAGGGTCGACCCCCTTATATTGGTTTCACACAAAAAGTAGAGCTAAATTTCCCGCGCTATCTCAACTCCTCTCCCAGCGTGATTCTGGTCTCGAAACAATGCTCATCGGGTTCCTTTTTCTTCACTGATCCCAGGACTATCTGCGCGCTGAAGGATCGATCGGCCAATTAATATTAATTGCTTTTCCCATGGCTTGGGGACGCGGTTTCAGTGGGAATCCCTGGCGACATCGTCAAACCCAGCCGCGAACATCCATCGTCCTGTGTCCCTACGCACTCCATTAAATATGCGTCAATTTCGCAGATTAAAGGCTCTAAAATAAGCCTCCTGGCTAAAGATTCACCTGTGTGCAACTCTCATGTCATTGCGTTACTCCAATTACGAGTAATCAATGATTTTCCGTGGGATCTTCTCATCCCACTCCCATTTTCCTTCTCAAACGGGGAAGAACCTGGTCATTATTCAACCCCCCGACCCCTTGCAGACGACTTAACTAGGTCAGCGAGATTGACACGGCTCCAAGAGTCTCCTCCTACTATTCTGGGCCTATTAGTAAAACGTCAAACTCTCTACTTCTGCGTTCTAAGCCCAGCATAGCCTACTCCAAGTAGTCCAATAATGCTGTATTCCGCTCATTTTCCCTACATTATTTTAATAAATAATGTCATTATCAACTGAAATCACACCAGTGATTAAATATATAATTTCCTCTAGGGGTTTTTACAATGAAACTCCCTCAACAGATCGGGTTCGTTCCCTAGTGGAACCTTTATTCTGAGACCACAGTCTCTGAGATCCACGTTCGATATCAGTCAGCATGACCCCCTCGGGTTCAGTATTCTTCCTTTTTTTCTTTCTTTTTTTTTGTAGGTTAGGTAATGGACATAGCACTCGTGCACTGAACCCAGTTACAGCCCGAAAAATACTAGTACACGTGAAGAGTATCCAATATTTGAACTAAAAATTACTGGAAAAATGTAACACATACATACAAGGACACAGAAAGGTTCTAATCTTCACACCAAGCGACGTACCTTAGTGGCTTACTACTTTAACACAAACATGATATCGTCACACTTAAGGGCATGGAATTTAAAACTTAAGGGAGCATTCTTGCAGAAATCTAAGGAAGGCATGAATAACAGAAGGAATTGGAGAATGAAGGAGAACAGAAATATTAAGAGGGAGGGGGAAACCTAACGAACGTAACGTGTATAGAAAGGGGGCACGGCGAGTGTCATAAATAAGGCATTGAAAAAATTAAATTAAATTAAATGATTAATAGTACCGATTGCCATAGAACAGTCGCAAAGATCCGAAGGACGAAGCTTACAGCGGGCCATATATACCGGAGTTAATGCATGATGAAAACGTAAACAGATAATCGTAATAATATGATGTCGAGTGTAAGATCCATTATAAAACCATGGGTGTCTAGGAATGGTGGGTGGAATTCTATAATATAACCTGGCTTTCGTGCATGTATAATCCTGCCATTGTTGTAACCAAACATTAAGTAATTGAGATTTGAGAATGGGGAGATATATTCTTCCATTAGTTCTCGTTTTACGTAACCTTGGAACTACTGTAATGACACCAGGGTGGTGCCCTGTTTGCCATCTAGTGGCCGTCTTGCGAATCATTTCAAACCGCATCATAAGAAAGGGGGGTAAGGGGCAGGTTATGGCCATAGATGTTGTAAGTTTGAGTTGAACATAGCAGTTCAGCAATCCAACGTTCTCTCCACAGCCCATACAACTGCTCCAATTGTTATTCGTCCTTGTAACCGTGGGCTCGCAAACTCTGGGCCCATAGCCGACGTTGCCCACCAAAGCCTGGGCCCCGAGTAGCCCGTAGCAAGGCGAACTCCGTGACAAGATATGTGGCGCGTTATTCAAACATGCTGGGGCATTTTCATAGTGAGGAGCGCACAAATCGGCCAGTATTTCGAGCGTTAAGGATTAAAAAATGAATTACTAATGTAGGTCAATGGTAAGGAGGGCCCTGGCCCACTGGCCCGTTAGAGCCAGCCGCCCCTGCAACTTATAGCAGTGAGAAGCTGTTAATAGAACCTTGAAACCTGCCATCATTGTAATGCTTCTCTAGCGTCTTCACTATGTACAGTTGAAGTCCCACACCTCATTTGCAATTTTATACATCATTTTGTTATTTGGACGTTTTGCGGTTACAAACCTAAATTCTTCTATCGCAGTGGAATTCTGTCTATGTTGGCGAAGTCGCTTACTACCATGAAGAATGTAGTCACCTGTACCAATCAGCGGTTTTCCCGGTAAGCCGGTCTTTAAATTTAGCTCGATGTTGCTATGGCTCTCTTCTGTTGCTCTGTGTGTTAGTGTAAGTTTGTTGTTTTATTGTCTTGTGTGTGCACAATACCAGTTAACTTTATGTAAGCATATTACTTTAGTAACCTGTCAAGCGGTTTGTCAGAATTCATTTAAAAGCATTTGAAATATTTTATGTAGTCCAAGTTGTTTTATATTTCGCGGTCAAGAACCGGCAATGTTGTCTCCCTCCCTCATGAGAAATGTTAGAGCCGGATACTCGGCGGCTGGACTGTAGTGCATGTGAATCCACAGCCTAGTAATTACAGTACAGGCTACTAAGAGGAAAAATGTTTTTCCACTCTCTTGTAAATTTATAAATTTTTAATGAGTTCTAACTTCAGTCAATACAAAACCAACAAAATGATTAAGTTCATATCTGGTTAATCAAATTGGTAAGATGCTGTTTATCCTTATTTCGCAATACTCAGCTCCTTGTTAACCTTTCTTCTACATTATTTTATATCACAGTTTCTTTGTTGTAGGTGACAGAATTCTTGGATGAAGAAGTGTATCCTGTGTTAGAGAAGTATAAGGGAAAAATGATAAATGCAGCTGTACTGGAAATATAGAATGCAACCAAGATAATATGTTCCCTGCTAGTAGCTAGCAATGACCTGGTTTGTTGTTAGTCTTTACATTATGGATGTCTTGCTTAGCTTATGAAAAGGAAGTGAAATTTATATTTTTGCTCTGTGTATTTTATAGAGGTTATTTGGGAATCTCACAAGTTGCTATTGCTAACAAACTTATACAAGAGAAATAAAGCTTTATGCCTATACTTGCACTTGCTGTACTAATTCATTCTAGTGTATTTCATAACCTTATCCTACAAGGTGGTGGCAGCTGACAAGTTTGAATTTTCCACTGCAACCAGTTGGAAGGAACGGGGCAAAGCAGCAACTGTGATCGTTATGTCAGCATGTGGAACTACTGTAGCTCCGGCCATCCCAGCACAATCATAACCTTTGACTGGTGACATGTTAGTTAGTTATTGTTATTTTAAGGGGAAGAACAGCGAGGTCAGAAACATAACGGCTTTGACTTACCAAGGAACTTCTGGTGCCGCATCAACAGGCTGAGGACTGGACATGGTTGCTGCAATTATTTCAGGTACAAGAGGGGTTGGATTAGCTCACCAATGTGTGAGTGTAACCTGGAAGAACAGACGATCGAACATCTGGTCCAACGCTGTCCTCTTTATTCGTACCCTGGCATTCCTGACGATTTGTTAGCTCTCACACCCGATTTAACCGAATGGTTGAGAAGGATGGACTTTAAAGTTTGATTATACTTTGTTATGCATAATTGTATAGTGTACGAGGGCTATTCCAAAACTAAGGTCCGGTTAAAAAAAAACATCCAAAATCAAAATTGTTTCCAAAACAATTGTTTTATTGACATTCCTTACGTCTTTCTCTTTTTCTACATAATTTCCATACTTATTTACACATTTGTCACATCGTTCCACAAGCTTTTGAATGCCTAAGTCGTAGAACTTGACCGCCTGCGAAGCTAACCAGTCTTTAACAGCTTCTTTCACTTCATCATCTGTGTCGAAGCGCTTGCCGCCAAGAAACTCCTTTAGGTAGCGGAACAGGTCGAAATCGCCTGGCGCCAAGTCCGGACTGTACGGTGGGTGGTCCATCTGTTCCCATCCAAATTTCTTGATTAGAGTTTGCGTATCATTCGCAGTATGGTGTCTGGCATTGTCATGCAACAACAACACTCCAGACGACAAAAGACCACGTCGCTTATTCTGGATTGCCCGTCAAAGTTTAGTCAGGGTAGCGCAGTAGGCGGCTTTATTGATCGTTGTCCCTGAAATAGTGAATCGTCGATCTTCACGAATTTTGTCGTCAACCGCATGAACCAACTCATCTGAAATCACTGATGGTCTGCCAGAGCGGGGTTCATCGTGCACATTTTCCCGTCCTTCATTAAAGGCTCGCACCCACTTGCGCACTTTACTGTCACTCATTATGTTAGGACCGTACACTTCAGTAATCTGCCGATGATTTTCTGCCGCAGAAATGTTTCTTGCAGACAGAAACCGTATCACTGCCCTTACTTCACAATCGGCGGGCTGATTAATTGTCTTAAACATTGTGAACTGACACTATCAACAGCACACAGCAACAGTAACAACGCTATTGGCAGCTTTTGCCGCGCAAGACATGCCAGGAGTCGGCGCACATGCCTGTTTTGCCCTTGGGGCCGCTTTCAAATATTTACGGCGAATCTGATCTTACTTTTGGAATTACCCTCGAATAAATTACCATACGTTTAAATAAATAATTAGCGAGGTCATCTGCCCCTGACTGGTGACATGGGGTCACCCCGATACCACTGGCTCTGTACTGCCCTATACCTTGCACAAAGCAATAAGACTGAAAGTTAGTGTAAGCACCAGCTTGCTACGGTGGGTGAGTGGATAGCGTGTAGGTCCACTAACCCCAAGATTGCAGGTTCGCTCCTGGCCGTGGCAAGTGATTTTTGAAAGGTGGCAAAATTACGACACGCATGTCATACGATGTTGGCATGTCAAAGAACCCATTTGAATTCAGTAGGCCGTGTTCACAATGGCAAAATTAATCTCTGGAGTTTCCACCAACTCAAAGTTCCTCATTTCTCTACTAGAAAGCACTCTAGTGTTCAAGGAGCTTAGATACCTAATCTCCTTGACTTTCATAATGATTCAAGGAATAACGAAATTCGACATGCAAGCTACCCTCTGCGTGTCAAATTACAAAGCTTGCACCCAGCACCCAAGGCCATATGATATTATTATTATTAGTGTAACATGGTGGCCACTACTCTTGGAAAACCTGGAAATCCTGGAAAACTCCTGGATTTTTATTAAGTCTGAAAAACCCCTGGAAAATGACAAAAAAAATTGAAAACTCCTGGAAAATAGGCACTGGTAATTAATTATAAAAATCTTCCCATCTTAAATCATACTCCCGCTGCGGTTTTGGGTGAGCACTCTATGGTTAACGAAAGAAATTTCCTCAGGCTACCTGTTTCAGTGTGAGAGAACACGCGATAGTTTTTTTGTAAAACATATTGAGTATAGACAACTTCACCGCAATAAAATTTCAGGCGGCATTCTTTTCTCTTTTTCTTTAAAGCGGATATTTGAGTCACAAAGGATTTTTAAAAACAATAATTAAATCATTTGTGTGTAGGCTTGCGTATTATAACGCAATCACCAATAATTTTTGTCAACAGCTGTATAAGTAAACCAAACACAACTGCTTTATTTTGGTCTCGAAGTAGGCAACCGATAAAGCCCCCCCCCGACCCGCGCTTATAAGTCTCGAAAAATCAGAATTACTCCTGGAAAACTCCTGGAAAATCATTGACCGATTTGAGTGGCCACCATGTGTAAGCACCAGCTCAAAATATAGGCCTTACCTAGGCTATCCATGTGAAATAGGGAGTTTGTCTCTCATAGTACATTGGCATTGCTCATGGCATCATTTGAGCCTTGCAGTGCCCTTCACAGTATGTACTAACCAAGCGTCTTGGTGTACCGTACCAACTGACGAGCTACACTGGTGCTAAACACTGGTAACTGAATTGAGCTAACCGGACCAATTTTTTCAAATTACTTTGCAATTTGTTCAAGCATATTAAACTCATTCAGAGAAATAGACATCCTGTATCCTTCAGGAACAGTCATTCTGGTATTTCGGTATCCGAGGCTTAGGGAGTCTTTCGCTTTCCTGCCCTAATTGGCTCGTCTCATCTTTCCTAATCTCTCATTCTTCGAGGGGTCAGACCTCGTGTTTTTCTTTCCATGATATCTCCTGCCTTCTGCTCAAGGCTCTATAAAGGAGGTAGGGTGTGTATAGCCCCACCACTTACGGTGCACTCAAGATAGTGCTATGCCCTCAAGGGCTCACGGCTTGTGAGTTTGGCAGTTGGCTACCCCGAGGGATTCCTGAGCTGGGTCTGTTTTCCCCTTTTTCCATTACCTTTGGGGCAGATCCTCCCGTCCCTTTCCTATCTGCCTTTTATGACTTTCCTTCCTCAATCATCATTCTTCCTTGTCATTTATTTTCCTTATTCCTGTTTTGTCCATTTCTTCTTGTAGTAGACCCGTTAACAGTTAGTCAGTAGTTGTAGTAGGTTGTTTTCATTTCTTTGTCATTGACTTCACTATCACCGTATCATTAAGGACCGATAAACTAGAAGTTAGGCCCCTTAAAACAATAATTATCATCATCATCTTGTCTGAGACTGTAATACAGTATAACCTGTCATATCCGGACTAATGTGGCGACCGGCCGATCCGGATATGGAAAAATCCGGATATCACAAGGCTATTTTTACAAATAGCTAGGTGACCAGAAATAATTCACGAGTTTGTTGTTGATTAATTTTAATGTTTTTAACGGTTACTTCACACACTGTACATCGTAACAACAGTTTTTTTCCTTTTTTCGGACAATTTAGCAAAAAAAAACAAGGTTAAAAGATTACAATAACGATAACAACGGTAAACAATAACAGTAACAACAGAAACACACTCGCAAAACAAACTGTCGCTTCAAGACTCACGCACAGACTGAAGGGTAGAAAGAGAGGCAGCCTCGTGTTGACGTTGGTGGCAGGCAGGCAGAAGCCGTGAATGGAATATCGCTTATTCACACAAAGGGATGAGTTTCCTGGAAGATGTCGTTGACTGAGTCAGGCCACAACCCCTCACGGTCAAGCACGCACACAGCCTTCCAGCGCTGCAACTTGCACTCTTCCTCCCTGGCTAGTACACTAATGTATCCTCACTCTCAACTACGACTTAAAAATTCATTCGGAGATGTGTCCGGATATGGGAGGGTTCGGATATCACAGGTCCGGATGTGACAGGTTGTACTGTACTCATAATTAGCCTCTTCTTCTTCTTCTTCTTCTTCTTCTTCCCCTTCCTCTTCTTCTTCTAGCCTTTGTCCCGCAGAGCACGGTCAGCTCTTCTGCACAATTGCCTCCGTCTTGCACGATCTGCAGCATCTTTCTTCTCAACATTGGCTGCTCTCATCTCCTCCTTGATTTGGTCAAGCCACCACTTCTTGAGCCGTCCTTGTGGTCGCTGGCTACTACATCTTGTTGTAGTGCTCTTTTTGTCACTGTCCTCGCAACTCCGTAGTACTTGTCCGTACCAATGCAGGTGAACTTTCAGCATCTTGTCAGGTGACACCAAGGGTGCCTCTTACACATAATTGGCCTATCCGGACAATTTAAGGATGAGCCGCTACTGCTGAATGCATGTTCGTCCAAACTCCAAACCCACAAGCACCATCTTCAATTTCATTAGGTTTTGCAATGATAGAATTTAGGATAGACAGAGCAATCAATCTCCAATGCTTTCACAATTTCTGCTCACTTTCTGCCACTTTTTTCTTTTACTACTTCAGGGGCCTGTTTCATAAAGCTCTTACACTAATATTATTAGCAAGACAGTAATAATATTAATTAATGTTATTAGTTTTCTGTTTCATAAACTTATTAGCTAATAATATTAGTTATTAGTTCATGACGTTCGGACGTACTATGTCCCTATCCTGACGTATGCCTCGGAGACCTGGGTTATGAAAGGAAGGGAGAAGAGCAAAATACAGGCCAGTGAGATGAGGTTCTTGAGAAGCAGTATTGGAGCTACAAAGATGGACAGAATAAGAAATGAGAGGACCAGAGAATTAATGAAGGAGGAACCATTACAGGATGATTAGAGAAATCTAGACTTAGATGGTATGGACATGTAAAACGAATGGAGGAGAAGAGGATACCCAGGAGGGTACACAAGACGAAGTGGGAAGGAAGGAGACCGAGAGGAAGACCGAGAGACAGGTGGCTGAAGGGGGTGGAAGAAAGTGTGAAGAAGAGAGGAGAAGACTGGACAAGGGTGGAGGCTGAGATGGTGGGAAGACAGAAGACGTTGGAGAGGCTTGTGTTCCAAACAGACCCGGCCAGTGGCTGGAAACTGTGCAAGATGATGATGATGAGTTCATGACTCAAAAATATTAGTGAGGGTTTCTAATAATATTAGCTAACTGTTTCATAAACGAGGAAGACTATTAACATAGTCTAATATTATTAGCCTTATTTCCACAAGTGTGCTTAGTCTAATAATTTATATTATTGGTGAGAATAGTCCTACCATGAACTGAATTTTTATTTAGCCAAATAAGATTGTGTTACAGTAATTTGAGAAATACATTTTAAACCTGTAGACTTGTAACTTTTGAGAAGAAACCTCACGTGAAATTGTTGATACACCGGTATTTTATAATATTATTGGCACAAATATTAATCTATTGTAAAAGGGAGTGTTTTATAGATATTGTAGTTTTATAATACGGAACTCATTTTATTAGAGGTTTTGTAGCTTCCACCAACAGTAGCCTAAATAAGGAATACGACATGGATCAACTAGATTAATAGAAGTGACACCGCTCATAACCTTAAATTCCTTATAAATAGGCTTACTTGCGAGTCAAGGCAATGTGCCCAGTTCCCGGACCTCTTGATTCACAGACCAACACGAAATTGCATGTGGATTGTGTTAAAATGAGTCATAGTGATATGTTAAATATCGTTTAAATCGATAATCTGGTAGCAAAAATACCTAACCCGACCGGGACCTCTAAATTCACAGATGAATGCACTATCTGCACGACTATTTCGACCATGCAATTGCTTAGCACAAGATAGGTACTTATTTTCACGTACCAATAATACCGTATTACGGAATTGAAAAAAATGAAAATCCACAGCCTGCTTCCAGTCTCCGACCGGGTCAGGAATGGAATGAATGAAGCCCCCATCTAGCGGCGAGGATATGAACTGTGCCGGCTGTCGAGGCCTGACGCATTCCTCTGGGGCAACGATTAAATGAATGACAGATGAAATGAAAGGGTAGTGGAGAGTGTTGCTGGAATTAAATTTTGACAGGGAAAACCGGAGTACCCGGAGAAAAACCTGACTGCCTCCATTCTGTCCAGCACAGATCTCACATGGAGTGACCGGGATTTGAACCACGGACCCAGCGGTGAGAGGCCAGCATGCTGCCGCCTAAGCCACGGAGGCTTACTGTATTACGGAAGTAAACTCTATTAATATTTTGCCTGTTTCGATAATGTTTCTGCGTGGAATTGAGTTTTAAATGCCTTATGAATAGGCCTACTTCCCAGTAAAGAGAGCAGCAGTTCGTAAAAGCATGCCGAGTTCCCGTATAAACATATAGATGCATTACCACAATGCGGGTTTTATTTATTTATTTATTTATTTATTTACATAGGTCCCAATGAGCCTGAGCTCGTGTTAGGGACAATCAAGTAACATAGTTACAGCATGGCATATATATAATTTTTGTAACATTATTGTTTAGTTTAATAGTAACTTAGATTGCTAGTGACTAACTTTACAGAGATAATACGGTATGATACATTGCATTGCTTAAGGCTATTGTACATTGGCTATTCATTCCTTAATAGGAAGTCTTTTGTTTTCCTCTTAAATGTTTTTATAGAGAAACTTTCCCTTATGCCTAATGGTAGCGAGTTGTATTCTTTTATTATAGAGGACATAATTCCTTTAGTTCCAAATTTAATGGATTGGGAATGGCTGGTGAATATTTGATTTACTCCTCTTGTTGCATAGTGATGAATGTCATTTGCATGGGTAAAATGTATGTGTGTGTGTATCAATTTGTTTTCCAATTTGTATACAAATACTGTTGCTGACATAGCTATTTGTTTTTGCAGTGGCATAATTTTAGTTCCTGAGTACAATTCATTTGAGGGTGTGAGCCAAGGTAATCCAAAGATAGATTTTATAGCACGTTTCTGGAGTATCTCAAGTTCTTTTATCAGTTCCTTCTTACAATATCCCCATATGAAATTCATGTACATTAGATGTGAATGTATCAGAGCAAAGTATATATTTTTCAATTGTTGGCTAGTAAGACAGCTATATCTTAATCTGAAAATAATACCAATTAAAGGGCTGATTTTATGTTTTACATTTTCTACATGATTTTCCCAGGTTAGTGTACTATCTAGTGTGATACCTAAGTATGTTGCCGATTTAACCCTTTCTATTTCTTTGTTGGCTATGTTGACTATGTTTGTGGTCTCAATCTTGTATGATGGTTTATGGAAGAACAAATATTTTGTTTTAGTGATATTGATAACCATTTTGTGTGCTCTCAACCAATCCACCAGCTTATTGAGATCATAATTAATATTTAGCATAATTTCCTGTTCAGATGTTCCCAGATGGAGTATAAAAATATCATCTGCAAATAGTTTAAGCTTGCCTTTCAATTCTAATAATACTATATCATTAATATAGGCCAAGAAAAGAATTGGTCCTAAGACAGAACCTTGAGGTACTCCTGTGACAATTCTCATTTGAGATCCTTTTACATTATCGATTGCAACATATTGTTTTCTGTTAGTGAGGTAGTTCTTGAACCAATCATGTGCCACTCCTCTGATGCCTGCAAATTCTAGTTTATTAAGGAGAATCTTATGGTTAACCAGATCGAAGGCTTTTTGAAGGTCAATTAGTACACCAGCAGCTAGTTTGTTTTCATCTAATGCCTTTTCTACATCAGTTACTACTTCAAATATAGCACTATCAGCTCCTCTATTTGGAATAAACCCATATTGGCAGTTTGCAAAGTAATCATTTTTCATGAAGAAATTCATAAGTCTTCGTTTAACAACGCTTTCTAGAACCTTGCTGATGGCAGATATAATATTAATGGGTCTGTAATTTGATGGGTGGGTTTTGTCCCCTTTTTTGTAGATCGGGACCACCCTAGAGACTTTACAGGCATCGGGAAATATACCAGTCATCAGTGAAAGATTTATTATTTTGACAAGATATGGTGTAAGGCCCTCAAGACACAATTGTAGCATGACATTAGTAGTGTTGTCCTCACTTATATTGTTTTTGTGTTTTAGGGAGTTTATAATTGATTGTATTTCATTAGCATCAGTAGGTAACATAAAGATTGTCTTAGTGCTGGTAGTATTTTTATAGCTTGTAATGCCCGAGGTAGAACTGTTTCCTTGATTTTCCCATATACTGTTAGCAATATTGACATAATATTTATTAATTTCATCACATATATTTTCCTTTTTTTCGTCATTTGTGCCGTCGACTATAAGTTTGACAATTTCATTTTTCCCCTTCTTTGGTCTATTTAACATCTCATTAACAACACTCCACACTTCCCTCTGATTATTTGCATTTTGAATTTTTTGGTCAAAGTAGTTTCTTTGTAGGTTTCTCTTAAGTTTTGTAACTTGGTTGCTAATAATTTTATATTCTTCTAAAATTTCTGCAGATGGATTTTTAACTTTGGTTTTTGTATATATCTTATCTTTCCTGTGTATTAGTGCTAAAAGATCTTGTGTGATCCAGGGTTTTATTGGTGGGGCACTTGGCTCCTTATTCGTATATTTCATAGTACAGGCTTCTATTCCTTTATTAATAAAATCACAGAATTTATTGTAGTAGTCATTGATGTTAGTTTCATTGCATACAAATTCTTGAGTTATTAAATATTTATTAAGTTTTTTGTAGTTTATTTTATCCTTTTCTATTGGCCTATCATCACATATTGAGTTCCTGTTTATCTTTTTGTTTCTCATTTCACAGATGAGTAAATGGTGATCACTCAAATCATTATCAATATTATAGACATTACATATTTTGTCAAAGTCGTTCGCCAATACATGATCAATTAGAGTAGAGCTAGTTTGTGTTACACGAGTTGGATATTTTGTATTACATAAGACTAGACCGTATGATTTGACTAGGTTAATATAACTACTAGTATATCTGTCCCCAAATAATAGATCGATATTCATATCACCTAGTATTATAACAGGATTCGTTGAGTAAGAACTAATAATTACTTCGAGATCAGTTAGAAAGTGTGGAATGTTGCTTTTATGAGGGTTATAAGCAGTGATTATATTGTATTCTTGATGGCCTTTTCTCACAGTAATGTGCAGTATGCTGTGGGTGGAATTTATTTCCTTTACAAGGGTACTGCTACATTTGTTTGAAATATACAAAGATACTCCCCCGCCAGTTTGCTTTCTAACTATGTGATATGCAACATATTTCTTAATATTGAAAAACATTTTTGTTTGTTCTGTTAACCAATTTTCTGAGATTGCTAGGACATCTACACCTTTGATTCTGTCTAACATTATTTGGATATCATCGAACTTGTTTTTTATGCTATGTGCATTTATGTGTACGCATTTTAGTGTACTGGTATCGGTTATTATCTGTTTACTGTCCTTAATCTTATAATAATCGCTAAGCGTATTACAGTTACACTCGGTTAATTCTAGTGTATTATTATTAGCATTACCTAAAAAATTTAATTTCTGTAATTCTAGTTCCATATGGGATAATACTTAGTAGATATCTTACTATTACATTGATTTTAGTTTGAGAGGGCGAGTTCATCCAGTATTTCAGCACTTGATATAAGCTTTGAGGGTTGATATCTCAATAGCCATTGTGCAAAAACATAATTGCTGAATAGTTGCATTGTGTCATATTGAAGTATAATATCACTTAAATGCTGATACAAAGACTGATGAGCACAATAATAATATGAGTAGACATTTTATCAGTCCTCATGATTCTTTATGAAGCAGAATTTGGCTAACTAATAAAAAATATTATGAGTACTAATATTATTAGCTAATATTATCAGTCAGTTTTATGAAACAGGCCCCAGAATACGTATTTTTTTCTGAAATTGTAATACATTTCCTCTTCCTATCACGCATAATCGTACTTCGCAGATGCTGTGTTATTTCAACCAAGTACAGTAAGAAACAGTGAAAGAGAAATTCCAAGGAGCAAAATTAGCTTCAAGGTCATTTATCACAAGCTACTCGGCGCTGAGTGCATTTATCTGGTAGAATGTGTACCGTACCAACTATCTGAACTAGGACTTAAGGAATGAGTATCGGCATTAAAACTTAAAACGAATAAACTATACTCTGTGCTTCTAAAGACTTCAGATTTGATTGTATAAAGGTGAAAAACATATAAATAATAATCAAAAGATTTCCTAGTTCCGCCTCGTCAATACATTATATTCAAAATTTTGTGATGTAATCACATGTCACAATCTACAAAGGTACTTGTTTCGATGCCTATATGCATTGGCATCATCCCTTGCCGCAAATTACCGTATGTAAGTTTTACAAATATTTAAGGATACTTTTCCAAATTTCTTTGTATTATTTCATATTTTCTTATGCCTAGCATCATTTATTTCCAGTTGGGAATGGAAACTTTGACCATATTCGGAGACAGCATCATGAACTGAACTCTCAAAACCTCAAGAATCAAGAGTTTTGCAATGTGTACCTACCATAATTTTTTTTAACTTAAAAAAAAAAAAAACGTTTTAAGTGTTTCAGTGTATAAGCGATTTGAGTGTGTTTTTATGTCAACATTTTATTACTGTATTACAAAGTGATTTTTAAGTGCTGCCAATACACTGTAAGGCTGATGATGATGCCAATGCATATAGGCATCGAAGCATGTACCTATGTAGATTGTGACATGTGATTACATCACAAAATTTTGAATATAATGTATTGACGAGGCGGAACTAGGAAATCTTTTGATTATTATAGTAAGTCAAAATGGAAAAATGGGTGACTCTATGAGTCAAAAAGAAAAAAACATATACTGTAAATGGAATAAATGAAAATGGAAAGTATAGGAGTTTTGCCGGGACTGCAGGAAAATACGTATAAATGTAAAAAACTTATAAGTGTGGCTGTATTAGCATGAGTAAACTTGTAATGTGGTAGGAACTTTCTAGTCATCGGCATTTGAATGAAAAAGTAATATAATCAATTCAGAACATTAAAATATGAATTTACAAAGCTGAATCGAAGACTCTGAATGAAACAGTCGTCAAGACTGGGTATACTCAATAAATCAAAATAATGGAAAGTCACAATTAATATCTAAGATTAACATATGTAAGAAGATGCTACTTAATTGGTTATCACTCTACAGTGCTTTATTCATTTCAAAACGCTCATAAAATCATTATACTTTATAGTCTTTCCATATGACACACACTATTTCTTAACAACATCTTCCATAGTATTCGCGTAATGGAAGTTCACTTTGATTGATTTCTACTGGTGGTATTTCTGGACACTCATCCAAAATGTAAAGGGACATTGTGGCTGACAATATGGCCAAGATGACAGCCAAGATTATTCCCATATTGTTATTCCTTTGAAATTCATTTCAGTTCCTGTCCTCAGGGGTCTCAAGGCCTTTTTCAGCTTCTAAATAGGGTTTTACATTCCTGTAGGAAGAGAGAGTTCCTTTAAGTCAATAACATTACTCCAAGCACAAGTAATGATAAAACTAGACATGCAATAGCAATTAAAACTGGTCTTATCATTTCATATGAAAAACTAAATGAATTGAATGTAGACACAATAAGGAAAAGTATTGAAGAACAAAACATGGTCAAATTCAAAGAGTTGACAAATTTAAATACAGTACTTGGATATCTGGATAGAGTCAAATGTACTCGATAACACAACATGCAAGGAGAGAGGGAAAAAGATAGAAATAGCCTATAAACATACTCACGCCCATTACAACAAAAGGTTGATATCATTGTTGTTTGGGTCTTCAGCCTTTTGACTGGTTTGATGCAGCTTTCCATGCCTCCCTGTCTTGAGCTAATCATTCATCTCTACATAGCTACCACACCTTACAGTACATCCGAGGCAATCTGTTTAACATATTCTAACTTGGTAACCCCCTACAGTTCTTGTCCTCGACCCTTCCTTCTATAACTAAGTTTGCTATTCCTGGGTGTCTTGGTATGTGTCGTACTCTCTCCCATCTAATGTTCATCATTCTCCTGTAACACCACATTTCAAATGTGTGTATTCTCCTCGTTTCTGCTGCACCAGCAGTCCAAATTTCACTTCCATAAAGCACCATGCTCCAGAAAAAGGCTTTCAAAAATGATTTTCTAATACCTAAATCTTCATTAATTCATATCGTATAGGCCATCTATGGACCGCGTCATTCCAACTGTCTCCTACTGGCTTTGATGTTTGCCCAGTACGCCGCATTTGTTCTCAGTGGACTTCCTTACGTTCCTGGGTCCAAATCTTTCCCATTTTCAGCTTCGGTTTTTCTTGGAAACCTTTGCAAGCTTGAAGTTTCCTTTTGAGTGGGGCGCGCTCCTAAATGTCTATTGGTGTAATCCCCACTTCTTTCAGATCTTTATCCAGTTCAATGAACCAGGCCCATTTTGTTTTCCTCTCCTGAAAGTAAGTTGTGTTGCGGTTGGTCAGTCTCGCTGGGCTCATTCGTTTCACATGCCCAAAAAATGTTATCCTTCTCTTCCGGATGACGTCACTTATCTTCTCCACATGAGTATATAGTTCATGGTTATGCCGTCTTCTGTATTCCCCATTGTATTTTATGGGACCCAATATCTTTCTCAAAATTTTCCTTTCTTTGGCCTCCAGTTTTTCGACCAAGCCTTTTTTGTTCATCGTGAGGCATTCAGAAGCATACAAGACCTCTGGACGGATGACACTGCAGTAATGTTTTAGTTTTGCGTTGAAGGATATTGACCTTTTCTTATAGATGTCCTTAGTTAAATGGTAGGCATTTCCATTTTGCCCATGCGCGATATGAATGCTTCTTTCTCTGATACATTAGGTGTTATAATTTCTCCCAGGTACTTAAACTTTGCAACTCGCTTAATTTTTCCTTGTTCCACAGCAAGGTGATTGGGCGCTGGTACGATATTAATTATGAACACAGTCTTCTCAAAGGAGATCTGGAGTCCTGCCTTGGCTGCTAAATCTATTATTAATATTATCATTATTATTATTATTATTATTATTATTATTATAACAGTGGAACGTGGCTAATTCGAACTTCCTTAATTCGAAATCTTCTTTAATTCGATTTTTTATCTTGGTCCCTAGCATATTATATACAATCAATGCTAAGAAATCGTGGTTAATTCGAATTATATTTTGGATAATTCGAAGTTTTTAGTATAAAAAGTCGATCGGAAGCCAAACAGTTGGGACAATTACCAAAAAAAAACTGTTCCGAGTGCAGCCCAAGCAACAAACCACATCACAGAACTTACGCGGTTTGTTTAAAGTAGAAATGACGTAAGTAGTTCTGTTTTCCGTTCCTTAAATTTGTTAGATTCTTTTGTGATGGCAGAGAGACTTAATTGTAGGAAACAGGTAAAAATCTCAAACTATTTTGAAAAGCAGTAGATTTCTCTAAGTCTTAACCAGATTGCTGGATTACTACTGTCATTAGATAGGTGAATAGTACATTTTGGTTTTCTTTTTCATTTGAAACCGTTGAGGTTATTCACGATACAGTCTTTACAAAGTGCCGCTGTCTGTTAATCTGCTTTGTTGAACGTAAATCATTATGTAAACGTAATACAATATATTTTTGCTACCATTTTCAAAGAACTTTCTTAATTCGAATTTTTGGATAATTCGATTTTTTTTACTGGTCCCTTAAGATTCGAATTATGCAAGTTCCACTGTATTATTATTATTACCTAAATCTATATTATAAGTACTGTACATGTCAACAGCTTTCTTTTCAATACTTTTCCAAGCAAAATCAAACACTAATTCACTGTCATTAAATCAGAGGTATTATATGGATCAGAATGCTTAACATTGAACAAAAGTGGAGTACAAGTTGAACTAGAGAAGAAAAGAAAAAAAAACTTAGGAAAACTTTGGGCCCCCAAAAGAATAAAGATAATATTTGAAAAAATGAACACCTTTACCGAAATATAGAAGAAATTACAGTTACAATTAAAAGGAGAAGACTACAATTTTATGGACACCTTACAGAATGAACAATAACAGGTTCACTAACAGGATTTTTGATTACATCTCTAAATTAAAAAACACCACAGGGTGGCTGGAAGAGATAAGATGGGAACTACAAAGACAGCAGACATCATACTTAACAGAGAGGAATTCTGGTGATAAATCAATTCTATGGATGTTTCAAGTTTACAAGTACAACATCGACCTAAGGGTGATGTCAGAGAAACAAAGACAGACACTCAGACAATGTATGAAGAAGTTCTGGGAAGAAAACTGTTGTACCCAGTGCTTGATTTGTGTTACAAATCAATTCTTCAACTCATGTCTACAATTCAAGAACAATCACTTTTATTGTACACAACAAGGAGCATCACTATCCAGCCATTACATTCAGTTACTCAAAACCTGTTCCATCTTGCTCATCAACGCTCCAAGGGTGCCAACTTACAAAAAACAAATTTAATTACAGAAATACATTCACAAATTACAGAAACACATTCACAACATTCTCCCACCTTGAAACGGTAGGTTTCAACTAAAAGCACAAAGATAATACAAAACATAGGAATAAACAAATATTTACAAATTCAGTTTGGTTGGCCTTTTAACAACCCTGCCCCTTCTTGTCAGAGCAACAGCTTCACTCTCAACTACTTGAGGGGGGTTACTAGAGTCACAATCAGGCACCAAGTCAACAGCATTGGGACCACACAAAGAACCATCACTATTTTCATAAGGAGATCCAATCTCCATCAAGCACAAACGTTGGACTGGTCGCAACAACTCACTCCTAACTGTTTTTACCTTTGCCACTCTAGTTACTCCATCTTTACCAGGGAAGATCTCAAGCACTCGAGCCAATTCCCAATCAATTCTTTTCTTTTGGTCAGACACAACCCATACAACATCTCCCACCCTGACATTCTTAGAAGACTTAGCAGTGTTTAACATCAGAGACCCTAGGTATTCCTGACGAAAACGTTCTTTTAGGTTTATCCTAACCTCAGCTACATATTTCACCCTAGCAGAAAGACCCTTTTCATCCACTTCGTCAAGATCAGGCACCTTTGTCTCAAACTGCTCCTGCAAAAACATAGCAGGCGTTATTGGTCTCAACTCATTAACATCTTCAGACATGTAGGTAATGGGACGCGCATTCATAACAGCCTCAATCTCGGTAATCAAGGTCATTAGTTCACAAAGATTTAATAACGCACGACCAAGGGATATTTTCAACAGTCTTTTACCGGGTGAGTTAGCTGTGGTCGTTACGGCATGACTAATGGCAGTCGCTCACATCCGGGAGGCGAGGAGGTTCGAATCCCCCCGCCGGCAACCTTGAAGATGGTCTTCTGTGGTTTCCCATCTTCCTTCCAGGCAAATGCCGGGGTTGGTCCCTAACTATAGGCCACAGCCGCTACCTTCCAACTCCTCGCCCTTCCCTTCCAACTTTCCTCCCCAACGGTACTTGTAGCTCACCCATTGGGTGTCCGTCTCGAAGCAGCTACAAAACTGGCGAGCCGAACATGTCCTCGGACACTCCCGGCACTAAAAGCCATACGCTAAAAAAAAACAGTCTTTTCATCACCCCAATAAGCCGCTCAAAAAATCCACCCCACCAAGCACCTGTGGGAACATTAAATAGCCACTGAATTTTCAATTCACGTTCAACTGTAGTCTGCTTAATGAGATTCCAAACTCCTACAAAGTTAGTACCATTATCACTAAACATAGTTGTGATTCTGCCTCGTCTGGCAATCATTCTTCGAAGAGCATGTAAAAACGATTCTGTAGAGAGCGACTCTACCACTTCAAGATGGACTGCACGGTATACAGCACAGGTGAACAAGGCAATCCAAACCCTAGTACCATCTTTTATGAAAAGAGGTCCAGCCAAATCGACTCCGCATACTTGGAACACCTTTCCAAGATTTACACGGTTATTAGGTAACCCGACAGGTGGCGTTCTCACTGGTTGGGCTTTGTGCCTAAGACAACGAACACATTTACTAACAACACGTCGGGCTAATCGTCTACCTCTGACTATCCAGTATTCTTCTCTCAGGGCTCCTAACACAGTACTTGCTCCAGCATGGTGCATTTTCTCATGACATTCTACCACCATGGACTCCACTAGTTCACACTGAGGTAGTAAAATGGGTTCCTTGAACATGGGTGTGAACTCATCAGATAATATTTTAGTACGAACTCGAATCAAGCCATCATCATCAGTTTTAATGTTGAAATTATTTACATCTAGAGGGTGACTACTCTGAATCCACCGTACTAATTTTAATTCAGCATGTCGTACTTCTTTGCCAGTCAACTCCTCTCCGCAGTTTGAACTTTTCCCACTAGCTTTCTCAAGAAATCGGTAGATCCAACCAACAACACGCACATTTTTCGAGAAAGAAGCAAAGTGTGTGAACAAGTTTTCTCTTACATCGTTTGTGTTGTACAAACTAACAGCCGTTTTCTTCGATTCCTCTTCTGTAGGGGCTATTTTCACAGTTAACCACTTGTTCTCATTCTCTAGGAGCCACTGAGGACCCTCCCACCATTTTGATGCAACAAATTCGGACAACAAGCATCCTCGGCTGAGTATATCAGCAGGATTACAATCGCCACTGCTCGGGTGACGTCAACTGGTGGATTTCCTTTACCCGGTTTCCAACAAAGGTCTTCCATTCACCTTTTTTGATCCAGTAAAGAACAATCATAGAATCAGACCAGTACACAATGTTGGAAATATTAGTCGATTTACTAATAACAGAACCAAGCCTTGCTGCAAGTGTTGCCACTACAAGCTCTTTACGAGGGATTGACATGTCTTCCATTGGTGCAACTCTGGACTTAGCTAAAACAAATCGAACATTAAAGCCATCTTTGTTTTCATACCTCATAAAGGCACAAGTGCCCAGTCCAAGGAGACTGGCATCACTGAATACATGTAAACAAGCTGTGTCAGAGACACCTCTTAAACATCTAGGCACCACAATGCTGTCAATCAAATCAACTTCAGTAAGCCACTGCGAGCACTTCATTTGAATTTCTTTTGGAAGGGGTGTGTCCCAGTGTAGTTTGAGCTTAAATGCCATTTGCAATGCAATTTTCAGATGGAGTAAAGGTGCCGATAACAAACCCAATGGATCAAACACCCTGCTTATAATCGACAGCAATTTCTTCTTAGTTAATTCATTGATTTTCTCTTTTGGATCGAAGCTAAAGTTGCATCCCAACAGATCATCTAAAGCATGCCATTTGACACCTAAGACATTTTGTGTCACATCATCTCCTGACAAAACCCACCCACGGAGTTGGAAACTGGCTTGAGACATCACATTTGTAGCTTCGGACACAAATTCCTTGGCATCACTCAGGGACTGAAATGAACAAAGGCAATCATCCATGTAAAAGGAATTTTTCAGTCTTTCAACTAAGTCACCACTTAGAGTATTCAAATGATGAGTGATGGTGGCATTCAGCAAAAATGGGCTACACACAACTCCAAAAACTACACGACAGTGACGCAGCGTTATAATATGCCCATCACGCCACCACAAGAATTTTAACATTTCTCGATCCTCAGGGTTCAGTCCAATCATTAAGAAAGCCTGTTTTATGTCTCCCACAACACCGACCTCCTGTAACCTGAAACGTAATAGGATAGTTACGATACTAGCAATCAAGTTGGGTCCCGTTGCTAAACAATCATTTAGAGAGACGTTTCCAATACTTTTCGCCGATGCATCAAAGTCTGGGCGGATTTTAGTTGTTTTCCCATTATTTATAACTGGTCTGTGAGGTAGAAAGTGCCCTATGTTTTCATCAGATGTTATTTCAATAATCCCATCTGTTTCCCATTGTTTAAAAACAGTATCATACGCATCATAGAGCCCATTGTTATCTAAACGGCTTACTGTTGATTTCAGACGACTTTCAGCTATTTCACGATTAGTGGGAAGAGGGGGGTGCTCATCAATCCAGGGCAATGTTACTACATACCGACAGTTTTCACCTTCGAAACGAATTGTGTCTTCAAAATTTCGCAAACATCTATCATCTATGTCCGACCTTTTTGTTTCTGTCTGTTTCTCAATTCCAATAACTTCTAAGTCCCATAAAGGATGGTGTAAATTGAGCAAAGAGGTCACAAAGTTTGTCATACTGCTTACCTCTTGCCTCTCTGCGGTACCCAGGAGACACCATCCAAGCTTCGTCTCAAATGCTAACAGCTTAGAGTCAATACATTTCACACCTGTAACAAGTTCGCCCATAACATCAGCTCCTAACAACTCATCAATAGGTCGGTTAACTCCATCATCTGTCAATGTAATACCATGTGCAGCCACCTTCCGTAACAAATGCGGATCATTCACAGGTGGTATCAAACCACAAATCTTCTTCTCCTTAAGTGCCTTAAGAACAAAACTGTTATCACCCTGTAAGCTAGTTAGTTCAATTTCATGAATTGGATGTGATATTTCAGATGACACACTCCCACCAAACAGCATATGACAAATATTTTCACGACCACATTCGATCAAACCCAATTTTTCACAGATAGCTTCCGAAATATAACTGCGGTGTGAAGCAGTATCAAGTAATATTCGAACAGTGACACCACGCAATTGTGCTACTAATGTTTTTAAAATGACAGTTCCACTAGGCCCTGCAAATAACGATGCTGTTCTGCTGGGTTCACCAACACACATGATATCATAGTGCCTCCCTTTACATTTACCACAATCTATTCTTTTCCTACACTGCTGTCTCGAGTGACCTCCCTGCAAGCATGCAAAACATGCTCGTTTTTCTTTTACAGTTTTACGACGGTCCTCAACCGACATTTCTTTAGAACACTTGTAAGAGGGATGGTTCTCATTACAAAACAAACAGGTTAGGGTTACTTTGTGTGGCCGTCCTGTTTGCTGATAACTTACCCGATTCTGCCTGACAGTAGGAGTGAAAGAAACAAGAGCTGCAGCTGTTGGCTCTGTTCTGGGCGCAGTGAATTTATCAACCTCATTCACCTTAGCATGATTACGCAGTCTTTGTTCACTCTCGGCTTCTTTGCCCAGAAAACACAAAAGTTTATCAATTTTATTACCACCATCATCGTCCTCTTCTGCTGCTCTTCTTTCCCATATTTTCAAAACATCAATGGGGAGACATTCTTCAATGAGTGGAACTAAGATTGCTGCCCTATCAGAATTCATGCCTAATGTTTCTAGGGATCTCAACTTAGTACTTATATTATCATACAGGTCAGTCAAGATAAATCCGAGCGAACCAATTGCAACAAATCTTTATACATACAATTTATAACCATCTCATCTTTACCAAAACGATTCTTTAAATGTTCCAAGACTTTAACATAATTCTCACTTGTGTGTGGATAACTGTCAACTAACTTCCTAGCCTGTCCCTTCAGTGACATTTTCAAGTAACTAAACTTATCAACATTCGTAATGTTAGAATCCTCATGAATCCTTTGAAATTGTGTCCAAAAATTTATCCAGTTACCTGGACCCAAGTCGAATACCTCAAGCGTGATTTTCGGTAGCCTTAACCTCTCTGACGACATGGTTGACGACGCCGAAGCCACGTTGCTCTGTACGCTGAAATTATCTCCTGCATCAACACAACTGGCAACACTAGGTTTTAATCCTTCCACTTTATCCTCGGCTTCAAGAAGTGCTTGCAGAAGATCTTCTTGAACGGTAACACAGTGCATTGTTTCTTCGATACAGGCATCCTCGTTTCCGTCAACATTCAACAACTCGTTCAAGATGCTTTCGTCCAATTCTTTTAAGGTATCCGCAAGTGTTCGGGGAGTATTTATTTTCACACGTAATTTTTGGAAATCGGCTTCAACTCCGACCGCTCCAATAGCTTTCGTCGCACTTGCCCGATAGGCACTTCTCTTCTTTTTCAACTTTTCAATCGTGGCCATTGCAAGGCAACAAATCCAAAACAAAACAAAACAGGGAAATTGTTTACCAAACCAACTTTTTCAATACAATCCTGTCAATGGTCGCCAAAATGTTACAAATCAATTCTTCAACTCATGTCTACAATTCAAGAACAATCACTTTTATTGTACACAACAAGGAGCATCACTATCCAGCCATTACATTCAGTTACTCAAAACCTGTTCCATCTTGCTCATCAACGCTCCAAGGGTGCCAACTTACAAAAAACAAATTTAATTACAGAAATACATTCACAAATTACAGAAACACATTCACAACAATTTGTAAAAAAAGAGGTTCCGGTACTGTGGGCTACCGGGTGGTGGGAGGGGGGCTTTATGAAATATAGGGTTCTAAAAACGATATTTTGACGCTTTTCTGAACACCTTTAAAAATTAATCAGTGGACAAAATAGCAATCTAATTATGATTGCAATTTTAAATTAAATTGAAAGCTTTTAGCATCATTTTTCTTACCATAGACGTTGGCCTATAGGCTACCATTCAAACAATGTACATTACTTCATTTTTTTTTAACGTAATTTAAAATAATACATACATTTGGTTTGAAAATACACACATACTAACAATCATTTATTTCTGGTATTGTAATTTTGTCTTTACAGTTTTCTGAAATAATTTTCCAGTCAAAGACCAAGTTGACCTTGACTTGGAACTAACGTTCCACAGTTCTAAAAAATATGTTACATATTCGACTTTTCCCCCGATCAGAGGTTTCGGTACGGCGTACCAATGCGTACCGTCACAAATCTAGCCCTGATTGTAACATAGTCTTAGATTGTAAGTGGTCTATAATTGGCCAAATTGTTTAATAAAAAAGAAAAATACATTCACTTAA
The DNA here is from genome assembly GCA_946902985.2 of Meconema thalassinum. Classification (NCBI taxonomy): domain Eukaryota; kingdom Metazoa; phylum Arthropoda; class Insecta; order Orthoptera; family Tettigoniidae; genus Meconema; species Meconema thalassinum. The sequence goes on from OX336393.1 coordinate 114,156,961, forward strand.
CAACAAAAAGCTAAGAAAATAATACTGGAATGTAATACCAAGGGCTGATGCCCAGGAGCCTTCAGCATTTGAAGTCTTAGAAAGATCCAAGTGAAGCCAGACGTTGAAAAATACTTTTTTTTTAAATATTGTATAGGCTACCTCCATTTATATCCTCGTGAGGATATAAAAGTCGTTATCTGTATCTGCTCTGTATCTCCATGTCAATCAATTGCAACTGCATTTGCAATGGTCTGTGAATATCTCACAACTATATTATAGCATTTTACTAGGAAGAAATTGGAACATAGTTACATAACTCCACAATAGACTTGCTTCTCATTTGACCATCTTCTTGTGGTCTCGGGGTACGTGTTGAGACTTTGGTGTCAAAGATCCTGGGTTTGATTCCCAACTCTGCCAAAAAATTCAATTCTGGCCAGAGGGTTGGAACGTGGTGCACTCAGCCTTACGAGGCAAAACTGAGATGAGATTAGTTTGATTCCCACCTCGGTTGTCCTAGAAATGGTATGTAGTTTCCTCACTTTTACTCCAGGAAAATGCTGGGATGGTTCCTAACTTAAGGCCATGGCCACTGCCTTCCAACTCAAAGCCTCGATTATAAATATACATAACTACTGATACCATAATAACACAGGTTATCAAACAAATTCTTTATGCACGTAAAGTACATGGGGCTGAAATAACCACGCCCCTGAATGAAACAAGAACAATAAAATGCTTTTTTGTTGGGTAATCAGCCCGGAGGCTGATCGGATCCTCAAAAAGTACCACCATAGGTTACGTGGGTAGAAATCCAAGCGAGTACTATAATGGGTCACACTAGGCAAGGTGAGGCGTGAGGTAGTTTGTCATTGCTTTCCTCGCTGAGCCAGTACAGCATTACTGGCCCTACGAGTAGAACCTTTCAGAACATCCAAAGGCACAAGCTGTGCCTTGAAAGTCATTACTCAGCACCACCCATACCTCAGTAGCTTCCATATAATGAGACTGAGGCATTGGTGAAAAGCCACATTCTACTCTAGCCTGTGCCAACAGGCAGCAAATGTACCGCAGTCATCAAGAAATGGTAATGAGTTACATGAATGATTGAAAATAACACGAAAATTGAGTACGTAATATTACTATTGAAGGGTCAGGGGAAGAAAACTGGCAAGTCAACTTGTCTAAAATTAGAAAAATGGCAATTTTAATGTTCAAAATGTATCAGTATACAGGGTACCGGGTGAGTTAGCCGTGGACGTTACGGCATGACTGCTGGCAGTCGCTCATATCCGGGAGGCGAGGAGGTTCGAATCCCCCCGCCGCATGGGCGCCCGCAGGATTTTTTCCAGAGGGGGGCCAAGTTCGGCTGTAATAAGGTCAAGAAGGAGGATTGTGATGTCGGGAATTGATTTTGTAAAGTATGTGATACACCGGACTGTTTGAGGGTGCAAATCAAAGCAAGGGATCAAATAATACAGGAACTTAGAACAAAGCTTCGTGAATCAGAGGAAACGGTGAAGGATGTGACTGAACGGCTTTCTACTGGGATCAGTGTGGAAGAGGGCGTGCAGGAGCAAAGTGAGGATGACGTTATCATAATGGGTGATTCTATGATACGATGGAGTGCGAATATCTCGAGGAGATCAGGTGCGAAAGTGCGGTGTTATCCGGGGATTAAAATTGACCAGCTTGCCCAACAAGTGGAACAAGCAAATGTAGAGGACTGTGACAAAGTTAAAGTGTTGTTGCTCCATGTTGGGACGAATGATTTGAAGAAGAGGGCTACAGCTGATTACATCATGGGGGAGCTCTACGAACTAGGCAGAAAAGCTAAAAGCAAGTTTAGAAATGCAAAAATTATAATGAGTGGCATTGTTCGGTGGGGAGATGTTCCGTTAAGGCGAGTTAAGACTGTAAATGACCGCATGGACTGGGTTTGTGCACAACTGGGATTAGTGTACCCATGCTGACTGCTGGATTAGTGGCCGTGACTTCGCCCGAGACGGGGCGCTTTCAACCTAGGGAGCCTACATGACAGGGCCATCGGTTCGTGCCGGCCATTGTGAGGAGGAGCAGGTCCAGAGGTTGCCAGCCGACGGGAACAGAAGGAGCTACTTCGGGATGTTTGCTGCGGAGGTAAGACTCTAAGATTACTGCAGGTTAATTATCAGAGTTTAGGAAATAAATTAATTGAATTTTGGAATCGTGTAGAGACGTATTCTCCGGACATTGTCATTGCTACTGAATCTTGGTTATATGAGGATATAAATAGTAATGAAATAATTCAAGGGATCTACAAAATGTACAGAAGGGATCGGGGGAAGCGAGGTGGTGGGCTATTTATTTGTGTGCGCAAAAATATAGCTAGTTTCTTAAAGTGGGCTGATACGGATCATGAAATGTTATGTGTACAAATTCGGATAAAGGGAATAAATTCCCTCTTCAGGTGATAGGGGCATATGGAGCACTGAAAGATAACTTTTCGCTTCTCGACACACTGTATGATAAAACTTGTACGGGTAATGCTATGAAAAAGAGCATAATAATTGCCGGAGATTTAAACCTCCCCAAAGTAGACTGGTCTGGTGAGTCAACTAGCTGTGGTCAAGCTCAGAGCGCTGCTAACAAATTCTTAAGGGAGGCGAGATTTTCCCAAGGAGTTGACTTCCCAACTAGAGGCAATAATACCTTAGATGTTTATCTCGTAAGGCCTGTAGAGCTGTATATTAACTGTCTGAAAGTACCAGGAATTGGTGACCATTCTGGGGTTGAATTAATTATTAGATATGGTGACATTACAAAATTAGACTGATGTAGCAAATAAGATCATATTCCAGTATCGCAGGGCGGATCAGGGCAAACTTCAGGGGTATTTGAATGAGCTATTTGTAGGATGGGCATCGGAAGGAAATCACATTAATATCCTGTGGAATAACTTTTTGAAAATTTTAAATAGCGCTATTGATACATTTGTTCCATTTAAATTACTGAAACAAAACCCAGATCCTGAGTATTACACACGGGAAATCAGGAGTCTTAAACGGAAAATTAGGAAATTATACAATAAAAGACATGATAGTGACAAGTGTATGTTGAAATTTAAGTCCTTATCAAGAGAGCTCGTCTTAAAAAAGAGGGCTGCTCATGACAATTATATGCAAGGTTTACTTGGTTCGGGAGGCGATGGGTGGAAAAAAAATTACAGTTATGTTAGGAGAAGAAAGGAAAATTCAAATAATTTGTCGATGATAATGTCCGGTGACGGTAAATTAATTACTGAGAAGCAGGTCATTGCTAATGAATTAAATGTCTTTTATGGTAGTGTGTTCAATAAATCCAATAGCTGTGTGTTGGACCTTAACGGTGAATCAGGGGCTCCACTTCTCCAAATAAACCAGTCAGCAATTGTAAAGCTAATACAAAAATTACGTTACAATATATCGAAGGGTCCTGATAATATTGTTAGTGAAGTACTTAAACTAGGAGGTAGGGCCGTGGCACGATACTTAGAGGTGATGTTTAGTTTGTCCATAAACAATGCGCACATCCCGGATGACTGGAAAAGAGCTACGGTAGTCCCATTATTTAAGGGAGGGAGCAGACTTGAATTGGGCAACTACAGGCCGGTTAGTCTTATGTCCATCGTTTGTAAACAGATGAAGCATCTCATTTGCGACTACTTGAGGGAACAGTGGGAAACATTATCATGGTTTAATAATATGCAACATGGATTTTGGAAAGGTTACTCGTGCAAGAGTCAGATGCTATCACTTTTTCAAGATATTAGCGAATCGTTAGACGATGGAGTTTCAGTCGACGCCGTAGTTATAGATTTTGCGAAGGCATTTGATGTCGTGCCGCATGACATGCTACTCCATAAATTAGCTTCGACGAAGATTGATAGAAGAGTAATTTTATGGATCCAAGAATTTTTGACGGGTCGTTCCCAGAAAGTGAAAGTTGAAGGCCAATTCTTGGATGAAATTACCGTAACGTTGGGTATCCCTCAGGGCAGCGTAATCGGAACTTTGTTATTTTTGGTGTTTATAAATGACTTACCAAATGGGATTCGCAGTGACTGTCGATTGTTTGCGGATGATTGTGTAATATATCGAAAGATACATGACTCACAAGACAATGCAGTACTTCAAGATGACCTGAAACTGGTCTATAAGTGGGCGATTGAAAATAAAATGAAAATAAACACAAGAAAATGTAGTCTAATAAAAATAGGGAAAGTGCGAAGGCAAGATTTTCAATATAGCATTGCAGAAGAAGATTCTTGCAAATATTTGGGCGTTCACGTAAGAAATGATATGAAATGGAGTAGTCATGTAGGATGTGTAGTTTCTAAAGCTTACCCATCCCTGCACTTTGTAATGAGGGTATTAAAAAGAAGTAGTACCTCTGCTAAAGAATTAGGATATTTGTCACTTGTAAGACCTATTCTGGAATACGCCTCGGCGGTTTGGGATCCAGATCAAGTAGGGCTCATAAATGAGTTGGAAATGGTACAAAGAAAGGCCGCTAGATTTGTGCTCAGTGACTTTAATCCCAGGAGCAGTGTGAGCCGTATGTTAAAGAAACTTGGGTGGGAATCACTTGAGGCTAGGAGGATGAAATCTAGACTCTGCGCTATGTACAACACGTATACAAATCAACCAGCATGGGGTGAGCTTAGCAAACGTATGGAAAAGCCTACTTACATGGGTAGGAGCGATCATCCTTTCAAAGTTAAGGGCTGACCACAGCGAACAAATTATGGTAAATATTGTTTTGTAAACCGTGCCATTGATAATTGGAACTCTCTACCTGCCGCAGTCTTAGAGTCTTTTCCCAAACATAAACGTGTGTTTAAGAAAAGACTGACTATTTGTGTAAATACTCCAGTTTAATTGTTAGTGAATTGTTATGTACAGTTATTTATTTGTTATGTATATCTAATTTGCCACCGGGGGACACACCCCCAATTGCAAATAAACGAATGAATGAATGAATGAATGAATATGTTTAGATTGTGCACCAGTATTCAGTAAAACTGTCACGGGAGTCGTTTGAAAACAACGCGCTGTGTAGAAATTGGGTTTGGGGATATTAAGGTACAGTGCTATTTCTTGTCTCATATTCACCAGTTTATTTACGCGAACATATGGACGGTGCACTTTCGGTAATTTATATAGACATGTTGGATTTTGAGCGCATGCGCGAAGGTATCCTTATCTAATTGGTCACACAACTGTTTCTTGAGCTCTGATTGGTGGGAGAAACTGTTTCATAATGAAAAATAGTGTTATAATGAGCCTCATTATGATTCAGTTTTCTGACACATAATAGTCAGGGTCGAACATTAATACATATTATGTGTTTTATGTCAGCAACATTAAAGAAGTTTTCTATTGTGACATTTGTCAGTTGATTATCAGAAACTTCAATTTATGAAGTAAACTGGTGACAATGACCAATTGTATATCAACATTCTCGGATTTCCAGAAGGGGGGGCACGGCCCCACCTTGCCCCTCCTTGCGGGCGCCCATGCCTCACCGGCAACCTTGAAGATGGTCTTCTGTGGTTTCCCATCTTCCTTCCAGGCAAATGCCGGGGTTGGTCCCTAACTATAGGCCACAGCCGCTACCTTCCAACTCCTCGCCCTTACATTCCAACTTTCCTCCCCAACGGTACTTGTAGCTCACCCATTGCGTGTCCATCTCGAAGCAGCTACAAACCTGGCGAGCCGAACATGTCCTCGGACACTCCCGGCATAAAAGCCATACGCTAAAAAAAAAAAGTATACAGGGTTCCACTTACAATTTTCACCACAAATTTATCTGAAATAACAATAGATATTGAAAAACAACTTTCACAGTCAAAGGCTAGGAAAGGGCTCATTTAATTAAATAGTATGAGTCATTCAAAAACTACTTTCACTGGCCTCAAGGCAGGGAAGGGCTTATTAAACTAAATAACGGCCATTCAAGAGCCTAAGCAAATACACTGCTGGAAAAAGAAATTAGGTCACATGAAAAGACGACGTCGATTTTGTTCCGATGATGACAGAGGAGGAGATTGTAGATGTGATGGAGAGAAGAAAGCTGGATGTACTGGGCTTGGCAGAAACAAGATGGAAAGGAGAAGGTCGCAGAGAACTGAGGAAAGGGTACTGGTTGTACTGGAGTGGGAACAGTGAAGGAAGGAGAGCGGAGTAGTAGTTGTGAGAGATGGAATGAAGGAAGAGGTAAAGGGAATAAGTGACAGGATCATGAAGATCAGAATAACTGTAGAGGGAAGAATCCTGGAGATAGCCCAGGTATATGCCCCTCAAGTTGGATGTACAGCTCAAGAGAAGGAAGACTTTGAGGAGGAGCGACAACAGCAGTTGAATGGTCAGAGCATCATTGTCATTGGAGATTTGAATGCACATGTAGGAAGTGAAAGGCAAGGATGTGAAAATGTAATGGGAGCAGAAGGACGGGGCAGCAGGAATGAAGAAGGGAGAAAGTTGCTGGATTTTTACAAGAGGAACGGTATAGTTGTAGGCAATTCCTGGTTCCGGAAGAAAGAAAGCCACAAGGTAACGTGGTACAGCAGTGATTTAACAAAGAAATCTTTGGTAGATTACATGCTGTACGACTGGGAAATGAAGAGAAGTGTCAGAGATATAAAGGTAATACCATCAGCAGAGGCGTATATTGCGGGTGTTCAAGGTGTCCACTGGACACCCTATAAATTGGTGTTTTGTCTTTTTTTTTTCACTCTCCCTCATTAGAAGTTAACTGTATATGATTCAAGAATATATTTAATTTATTACGGTACCATTTAAATCTCAAATGCCTGCTGGCTGGATGAGTACATAATCGCCAGAATGACGAGGAAGCTAGTCAATTGGCTGCTGCGGCCACCTGCTCGGTCTGTGTTCTGCATGGCTTTGGTGGGCTGTGCTGTACCTGCCTCCGGACATCTTAGCTCCAAAATACCGCTGTTCTTGCCTACGCGCGCAACTGGTGGGGAGGGGGAACTCGCGACTCACAAGCAGCCAGGTCGTGCGGCAAGCCAGCAGCTCAGCTCATGCTCGTATAACATAAGTACGGTGCTGTGTTTAGGTTTGATTGGAGTTTTTAGTTGTGTTTCAGTGCAAGACACCGGGTGAGTTAGCCGTGGTGGTTACGGCATGACTGATGGCAGTCGCTCACATCCGGGAGGCGAGGAGGTTCGAATCCCCCCGCCGGCAACCTTGAAGATGGTCTTCTGTGGTTTCCCATCTTCCTTCCAGGCAAATGCCGGGGTTGGTCCGTAACAATAGGCCACAGCCGCTACCTTCCAACTCCTCGTCCTTACATTCCAACTTCCCTCCTTCCCTCCCCAACGGTACTTGTAGCTCACCCATTGGGTGTCCGTCTCGAAGCAGCTACAAAACTGGCGAGCCGAACATGTCCTCGGACACTCCCGGCACTAAAAGCCATACGCTTAAAAAAAAAAAAAAAGTGCAAGACAGGCCTAGTGTGGATCTCCCGTGTTGACACCTGTGCTTGGAAATGTATACTGTTGTAGATCTCTTGCAAAAACCATTTTCTCTTCGTACATTAGAAGATAAATTAGATATTGTGAGTAAGGGTAGGCCTACCCCGCCACTTCCGAATTTAGTGCAACAATATAAAACAACAAGTGAACAATACATTAGACATTTTTCTATTTCACAGTATGAAAATGTAGACTGGTTAGCGGGTTGTGAAACTTCTAACAGATTATTTTGTTGGCCATGCTTATTGTTTTCTAACAAAAATGATGTTTGGAGTAAGCATGGGTTTGCTGACTTAAATCACTTGTCTAGTGCACAACAGAAACATTCAAAATCTCAAACCCATGTCCAATGTTTTCTGAAATCAAGACTTTTCGGCAGAGAGCGAATTGATACTTTACTTGATGATCAGCGTAGAATTGATACCAGTAAACATAACGAAGAGGTAAAGAAAAATAGAGCCATATTAATACGAATTATTGATGCTATTTGCCTCCTAGCTAACCAGGATCTACCTCTACGGGGACATGACGAATCAGATGGCTCTTTCAACAAAGGCAATTTTTTAGAATTTTTGAATCTTAAAAAAAAAAAAAATGATTCACTTTTAGAAAGTCATCTAAATTCTTCCACAGTATTTCGAGGAACTTCTCCCGCGATTCAAAATGATATCATAAGAGCTATTTCTGAAGAAGAAATAAAAAATGAAATTAACTCCGTTTCATTTGTTGCTATAATGCTGGATGAAACGTCAGATATTGAGAATAAATCTCAACTATCTACAGTTCTCCGCTATGTAAAGGGCAGCACTGTCTATGAAAGATTCTTGGGCTTCATAGATGTTAGTGCTGATAGAACAGCAAATGGTTTATTTGCTCATGTGGAACAAGTAGTAACTTAAGTGAATTTAGAATTTCCATTAAACTAGTGGGTCAGACGTACGATGGGGCTTCTGTAATGAGCGGTCATGTGAATGGCTTACAATCTAAAGTCTTATCAGCCTATCCAAATGCAATATTCACCCACTGTTATGCTCATGTTCTAAATCTTGTTCTCCAGCAGAGTGTATCGGTGATTAAAGAATGCAGAATATTTTTCCAAACATTGACTGGACTCTCTGCTTTCTTTTCTAAATCATCTAAAAAGACACATGCGTTGCAAGAATTTGTGCAAAAGAAATTACCCAAAGTAGCACCAACCAGGTGGAATTTTACATCACGACTTTGCCACACTGCAAAAGAATACAGATCCGAACTTTGTGAGTTCTTCGAAAATATCATAGAACATTCTGGTGACTGGGATAGTGAGACAGTCATAAAATCACGAGGATTTTTGGCTTTTCTTCAAGATGTTGAAACTATATTTCTATTGGAAGTATTTTCTATGTTGCTTGCTTACACAGACATATTGTACAATCTTCTACAAACAAAGGATTTCGATATTCTTTACTGTAGCAAGAAGGTAAATGACATCAAAGATCAACTTCAGTATGATAGAGAACATTCTTATTCATTAGTTTGGAACAATGCAATTTCAAAGAAGGATGAACAAACTCAGATCAAACCAAAGCGGCACTGTCTAGATAACAATGATCAAGAACATCGTTATCGCCGCCTATACGTGGAAATTGTCGATTGTTTAATTCATCAGATTGAATGTAGGTTCTCTCAACTTGAGAAATTGGAATATTTTCATTTGCTACATCACCATAGGTATATTGAATATAAGAAAACATTTCCCGAATTACTGTTACAAAAACTTTTGGCTCAATACGGAAATTTATTTGACCGCATTGGATTGAAGAATGAATTAAGTGTTCTCTACACATCAGCTGAATTTCATGGGAAAGATGTTCACGAACTTGTTAGTTTTATGCATGAAAATAACCGCGCTTCTGGATTTGGTGAAGTTTATAAACTTGCTAAATTGATACTGACAATTCCTTGTACTACAAGCTCTGTGGAACGTTCGTTTTCTGCATTAAGAAGAATCAAGACTTACCTACGAAGTACTCAAACACAAGAAAGACTGAGTAACTTAAGTTTGTTATCAATCGAAAAGGAGTTAGTACACAAAATGAAGGACAAAGACTCATTTTATAATGCTGTGATTGAGAAGTTCTCTTCTCAAGAACGAAGAATACAGTTGATGTTTAAATGAAAGAGGTAGGCCTACGTGGTTTTAATTACTAAATTTATGAAATATAACCTATATGTCACTTGTAAGAGTTTTGTGAGGCCATAGATCAACTGTATATATGTTTTAACAGCACACCCATACTTCTGGTCCAGCATACGCCACTGACCATCAGAGGCCTTAGATAGCGACCACAGAATACTAGTAATGAACCTGGGAGTTGTTAAGGATAGCAAGAGGACAGAGTACTAGGAAAGGAGAATCAAAGTAAGGAAACTGAAGGAAAAGGAAGTCAAGGAAGAATTCCAGAAGATAATAAGGGAAAGGATGCCAACAGACAATCCTAAAACAGGGGAAGAGGAATGGAAGCAATTCAAAAATACAATGGTGGAAGCTGCAGTGGCAGTATGTGGAAGAACAAGCAACAGAAAGCGGTGTAAAGAGACACCATGGTGGAATGAGAGAGTAAAAGAAGCAGTGGGGAGGAAGAAAAAGGCTTTCAGAGTGTGGTTCCAGGAAAGAACTGATCTAGCAAGGGAAGCTTATAAGATAGAGAAGAAAGAAGCAAACAAGATTGTTGCAGAGGAGAGGAAGAAGTGGATGGTAAAGTGGACAGAGATGATGGAGGAAGACAGCTGAGGAAATAAGAAAGTACTTTATGGGATGGTCAAAAGTAAGAGACGAGGTCTGCGAGAGGATGTGGTAATGGTGGACAAAAACGGAAATGAGGTACACAACAAAGAGACACTCAAGACAGTGTGGAAAGAGTACTTTGAGGATTTGCTGAATCCAAATGGTCATAGGGACGAAGACAACGTATTGGAAGATGGAGAAGACAACACAGGAATGGAAAAGGACCTGACTTGGAGAGAACTGGAAATGGCTATAGACAAGATGAAAGGAGGAAGGGCACCAGGTGTGGACAAAGTGAGTGTTGAAATGGTGAAGGCAGCAGGGGAGGTTGGGAAACAGTGGCTGTACTGTGTGATGAGGGTGGTATGGAAGGAGAAAAAGACCCCAGAAGATTGGAAGAAAGGATTAATTGTCCCAATATTTAAGAAAGGAAGCAGAAAGGAGTGCAGAAATTACAGGGGAGTCACACTCATACCTCACTGTGCCAAGATATATGAAAAGATATTAGAAAGTAGAATACAAGCCAAAGTGGAGAGAAAATTGAGAGAGGAGCAGTATGGTTTCAGACCTGGGAGATCAACAGTGGATCTCATATTTTCAGTGAGACAGCTCCAGGAACACCACTACGAATTTAGAGAGGATCTGTTGATGGCCTTCCTGGACAGCGAAAAGGCCTATGATAGTGTGTGTAGGGAGAAGGTTTGGAAAGCAATGGAAAACATGGGAGTGGAAAAAGGGACTGTAGGCAGAGTGAAGGAGATGTATTGTGGAAGTGTGAGTTGTGTGAAAGTTGAAGGGGAAAGAACAGACTGGTTCAGACAAGTGAGTGGCCTGAAACAGGGTAGTGCGCTGTCACCCCTTCTCTTTATTGTGGTTATGGACGAGGTAATGACACGGATAGCAGGAAAGATAGGAGAAGATAAGATGAAAGCAATGGTGTTTGCAGATGATCTCATGGTCTGGGAAAACAGGGAGGAGGAAATTCAGGAGCAACTGAAGGCTTGGGAAGAAACAGTGGGAGAGTACGGATGGAAGTTCAACATCAGTAAATGTGAGATCCTGTTAACGACCAGGAAAAAGGACAGGCCAATGAGTGGGATAACACTTGGGGGTGTACAGCTGAAGAAGGTGGAAAGTCTCAAGTACTTGGGAAGTATAGTGGAGGAAAATGGGAGAAATGACAAAGAGATTACGGAACGTGGCAGACAGGCAGAAGCATTTCTGAGAAGCATTAGGAGCTTAGTGTGGAATAAAGATGTCCCACAAAAAAGCAAGGAAGTGTTATACAGAAGCTACTATATCCCGATACTGACCTATGCATCAGAAATGTGGATAATGAAAAAAGAGACATAAGCAGAATACAGGCAAGTGAAATGAAGTTCCTACGAAGTAGGATCGGAGTAACAAGAAGAGACAGGGTGAGGAATGAAAAGGTCAGGGAAAAAGTGAAAGAGGAGCCCTTGCAGGGTAGGATTTACACATCAAGTGCTTGCTTTTACGGTGAAGACGCTCAGCTGATTTTGTACTCTTTACTGATGAAAATCAGGGTAACCATCGAAAATGATAAATGTACTGGCAGGGTTGTAGTATTGCTTAACGTTGTTAACATATTGGGAGAGAATTGTTGAATTTTTTTTCTTGGTTCCCAATCCACTCGATGTAGAAGGATGTAGAATTACAATGGCACTATCTGCACGAGCTGGTGGATCAGCAACTGGTGAAAATAAATTGTAGAACACAGATTTCTTTGTTTTCCGCATTCCTGTTTCATCAAAAATAGAAAGGGGATAAGGAGCTAAATCAAACAAATAATAATGTTTGAACTGTTCCTCAGATTTTTTTAAAAGTGTTATGCGTCGGAAAAGTGTATCTAGATTTACTAGTATAGGCCTACCGGTATCTTCGCCGTAAATCCTGATTTTCGTGTTGAAGGCTTTAAGAGGAACCACTCTGTTTTTTCGTTGAAACTTGACATTACTGAAGTCGTTGCCAATAATCTTAGCAATACAATGAATCCCTTTTTCAAACACTTCTTGGCAGTCAATTTTCACATCGCCAGACACTCATGTGCCAATGGACATCACAAATTGTCCAGTTGGGATGGGATAGTGAGATGAAAACCAGTCAAGAAGGATCGCAACGTCTGCATCGTCCCTCTGTACTCTTGACAACCTAGCGTCGACGTGCTACTCTGAAGTACAGTACGTCACGCCACTAAAGTCTTCCACTTGTACCTCAATTTCCATGATCGTAGGAATTGTGGCAACCAAAGTCAGCAGAGTACTGTCCGTTATGCCTCGTCCATGAGACAGCCCACCTTGGGCTTTCAGAGACCTCATTACCACCTGCTCAATCGTCTGATCAGTGAATACACCAGACCAAAACTTGTCAGACCTTCTGATGAAAAATCAGCTGTTTCGTACATTTTGGTCGAGTAGGTATAACAACTTTGTATGAAACAGCTGATTTTATTTTCACGATTTCAGATTTCAATTGGAGAACCTATTCCGAAGGTATGTGGTCTTGGAAAGTTGCAAAATGTAAGTTTGCACCTAAATGAGAAATTTTCCCAGTTTTGAACTTTTGATTTCGGCTGTACCAATGAACCAAATTTCAAGTTTTAGATGTTCATTCGACGCAGAATTTAACCTTCTTTAATATAGAACTGATTGATATTTTCCGTCCGACGTACCGTTCTCGAGCTACAATCAAAAACCTGAATAAAGAGGAAACATTTCGAGGTTATTTGGGTCCCAATGCACACCTCTTGGGATGGTGCAAACCCGGATTACACGCATTTAGGAGCGAACGAAAGTATTAAAACGATTTCCAGCTTTCTGGAAATTATTCCTCAAAACACGTTTTTTTAATCTAATTTGATTGACCTATAATAGCTGTCAATAACTACAAAATATACCTGCATTCACATTCCTTGAAATGGTGAATTACCCGGAACGTTGTCTATTAACATGGCTTTACGCCTTCAACTTAATATGCCTTCGTGCATTAGCTCCCAAAGAACACCAAAGAGGCTTTTACTACAGGACAGGTAACTTATTATAGTCTATACTGGATGACCCAAAATATTAGTATACACCTGTGGAACGGCGATAGATTAACAAGTGACAAAGCGAGAGCACTCTCGTTTGGCCCATTGCATATTATAATCGAAGGTTTGGCATCGTGTAGCGGTGACATTTGGAACTAGCGGACATTTTTGGATGACATCTTAAACGAAAATCTGAAAGATACAGCAAATAAACTAACTGGGTTCTGAACGAAATTATTCAACAAATGCCTTCAAACAGAATCCATCCTAAAGAGCTGGAAGATTTCATCAATGAAAATGCTCTACAAAGGTTAAGGAGACATCGAAAAGCCAAATTCATACAGGGGCATACCGTAGCACTTGAAAGTAACGTGTTAACGTGTTCAAGATCTTCTCCTCGATACTGAATAAGATACTATACGGTATTAGAGAGCAAACTGACCAGCACATTCCAAATGAACAGTTCGGCTACCGAAAAGGAAGAGGGACTCTACAGGCATAGAAATTCTTCTAGAATCATTAAAGGAAGCTCTAAAGGAACCAAGAGGGAAGTACTTGGCCGTATTCATTGATTATGAAAAGGCCTTTAACTCAGTCGACAGACAGAAACTACTTCAAAAGACTGGAAACATCATAGGACAAGAAGACGGAATGCATGCCATTATTCGGGAAATGCTAAAGAAAAATTATCTAAGAATTAATGATGGAGTATGCCTCTCAAACCCAATTCAACAAACAAAAGGAGTATTGCAGGGCGATCCACTGAGCCCAACTCTTTTCAACATCGCAACAGCGGAAGTAAATAAAATCACTAATGAACTGGACACGATGCTTCTCCTATGCAGATGACATGGTTTTAAGTTCCAGAAAAACAGGTTTGACCTCAGGCATCAGTGAACAAACTACAAATTTGAGCGCAGGAAAACGGATTTAATATTAACAAACAGAAAACAGTAATGATGACTTTTAGAAAAGGCGGAATAATAGCAGCGGAAGACAAGTTAGAACTAGACTATTGTTTGTAGAAAGTGAAACACCCAGAAGAAACGGTCGGAGACACTCCCAGAACAGGGGTCGTGTAGGCCTGCCGTACCATGCTAAGAGATTGAAATTGCAGTGAGAGATGGCGTGCAAGTAGGAAATATAAGGCGGTTCTGGCGCAGGGGCTAATGCGTAAGATGGCCGCCGCGCGCAATAAGCCCTATGTTATTCTTATGGAGGGGTCAGTCAGAGCTAGCGCAGTGGCTAATGCGCAAGATGGCCGCCATACTCTGAGACCGTGAATAACGTCACAGGGGGAGGTCGGCCGTGTAGTCGTTAAATGGAATATTTATTGTTATTATTATTATTATTATTATGTAATTATTGATTAATCATGTACAATCAAGACCAGTCAATATATCATTCACTTGATGATTAAGTGGTAGAATTCTTGGATGTCACTGTGGAGTCCTCGGTCTGAGTCCTAGCTTTGCCAAGAAATTTATTTTCTGGTCTGATAGTTGGAATGGGGTACACTCAACCTTGTGAAGCAAAACTGACAGGAGTTGGCTTTTGATTCATACCTAACCTAACCAAATCCCACTTTACCTAACCTAGTCTAACCTAACTTCAAAGACAGAATGTTCAATACATCTATTGTTTTTATACCCTCATAAATTAGATATAGAGAATGTCCACCATGATTTAGATCCTCAAGCACACTTTCTGACATATCATTAAAACGTGTAGGAAGGAATGTCTGAAAATTTTCACTAACACGTTCACCATACATTGTGTCCACTTTTGAATGTTAATGATACGGAGTATGCATTGGTAATTCAGTGAGCTTTTTTTTCTCTCTAATCAGCAGTTCTGCCCCCATAGCATTGAGAATATTTATTGCAGTAGCCTATAAAGAAAAAAAAATCATATCTATTACAGTTTAGCTATAAGTGACCAGAACCACTATAACATTTTATTCTAATAAGGAGATTTCCATAATGATAAGAAAAAAACTTACCATAATAATGGATTGTGTAAGTCAACGTCTTTCGCTGCTTGATGCCACTACTAAACTGATACTCATACAACGGACAAGTGACTTCATGTTTCGCTGACGTAATCGTATGTTCCCACGCACTTCCTGTGTGTTGCACGCGCCGTAGTGGCTACATTTGAAACTAGGTGAGATGATTTGCTGACGTAATCGTATGTTCACTTGCACGCACACGCAGGCCCATGTGAATGGGTCCCTGTGGACGAGTCCCTGTGGACGGGACCCTGTGGACGGGTCATTGTTGACGGGTCCTTGTTGACGAGCCCCCTGTGGACGGGTCCTTGTTGACGGGTCCTTTTTGACTAATCCCTTTAGACCGGTTCCTTTTGACTGGGTCATGACCCCTAATGCTATAATGAAATTAAAACGTTGTTCCACATGATACGCAAGCAAAGAGCCGATCGCTACTATGGATTAACATTTATGTTTTTGTTTTGTTTTTACGCATGTGCACTTGTTTTTTTTGTAAGAGAGCGGGCTTTTTGAATACAGATTTATAAATGAGTTATTTATTTTTAAATTACCAAAAGATCCAAAACTAATAGGTAATTAGCTTTTTAACATTTCATGAACCAATAAGGCTATGGGACTTGTATTAGAGGTCGTTGGACTTGAGGTGACATTTTGTTTTTGAATCTATTATTATTTTTGTTAAAAGGGTCTAACTACACTTTTGTTAATATCTCGCTAACTAATAATCAGAGAGGGTCAAGTGAGGTGTCATGGGACTCAGGATGGTCAACCCTTTTCCATGACCAACGAATTTACCCAAAAGATTCAAAACAGCAAGGTCATTGACCTAAGATTTTATAAACTAATAATTGAATATTAACATGTGAGGTGTCATAGGACTTAGAATGGTCAACCCTTTCCCATGGCCAATGCATTTACCAAAAGTACCCAATACATCAAGGTTATTGACCTGAGATTTTATAAACTAATAATCGGGTACGAACATGTGAGATGTTTACCATGTGTGATGAAACATAGCTAGGTAGAGAAAGAATTAGTGTAGGCTACATGTATTGTGACTGACAAGTCTTTTACCATTGAAACTTGTTTTCAGATCAAACTGTAGTATAGAGAGAGTATAGGTTGCAGGTATGGGTTAATAAATGAGAAACGGTGTACGCAAACTCTGATTTATCAAGAATTAAGAGTAGACTATCTTTATTTGATTGGTTAAAGAGGATAGCTAAAACACAAAAATGCTCAGTGGTTACCGAGACAAAATGATCGCTACACACAACAAGCTTTAAATACTTGAGGCTAATAATCAATACACACACACACTCGCTTGTTCTAAACTAAACTGTGTTGCTGTCAGTGCTCAGACAGTAGGCTGATGACAAAATGCATTGCTAAAAGAAATATAATCATCTCCGGTTGTCTAATGTTACCAGCTATCCATTTATTTATTTTTTGTGTTGCAGTGGTAAGCACTTTTAGCTCTTGTATTGGTAGTCTTAACTCGATTTCCAGGTCTGAGGCCTAGAACGAGTTGAACTAAGAAACAAGGGCATGGTGGTGCAGTGGTTAAGCTGTTAGCCTTTACACCAGAGGGTTCGATTTCAGGTTAATATGCATGTCATAAACATATTAAACAAAACAAAAACAGAGATAAGGTTTAAAACTGATTACATTTGTGACTTTTCAAATTATTACTTGGATTACAAATACAAAAGGTGAACTGGGTTTGATATACAGTTAATGCTGTCTATCACACACTCGACTGTAAGAAAGCAGGATGGATGTGTTCTAACGAGTCATTTGTAGTTGAAAGAGAATAATACATGTTCTTAAGATGTTAAAACTGTGCAGATGGCACGTGCAGTAAGACGTCTTGTTATATTTCCTGTGTCATATTACAGACATGGCAGAGAGCGCGCAGATCTGTTGCTATGACTAACGCTGCAGTAATTTGAAACCCCACGTGTTCATCAAGACAATGGGTGATGATCATGCAAAGTTAGTAGTTATTGGATATTACACAGGTGTTCCTTCCGGTGTCATGTTGCTGACATGCCAGAGAGCGCACACTGCTGTTGCTATGACTGACGCTGCAGTAATTTGAAACCTCAGCTGTTGATCAAGACAATGGGTGATGATCATGCAATTCAGCAGTAATTGGATACCACACATCAACATGGACTAAATCATAAACGTGTTGTCATAACCTGCAGAAACCTCATTTAAAGATTTTAGATTTTACATTTTAAATTTAAGATTTTTTGATTTTTAGATTTTACTTGTTTTACATTTTTCTAAAAGAGTAAACTACAAGGTCACATACCTAACCTCATTAAACCTAACTTTACCAAACCTAACTTAAGCTAATCCAAAGGCTAATGCACATACACAATGTATATAAGGTACATGCAACTATCCTTATGCTAGTCTTACAGGTTACTGTACAACATGATCACTACCCCAAACGGATTTTTTTTTCATTTTGTCGTTTACACATATGTCAATTTTCCAATTTCCCATTATCAGTTTTTTTTAATGTCAGTTTTTAGTTTTTCAATTTCATAATATGGAAAAAATGGATTTTGCATTTTGTTGTTTACACATTTATTAATTTCACAATTTCCCATTTTCAGTTCTTAAAATGTCAGTTTCAAGTTTTTCAATTTCATGATATAGAAACATGGATTTTCCAATTTGTTGTTTTCACATTTATTAATTTACCAAATTCACATTTGCAGTTTTTTAAATTTTCAGTTTAATGTTTTTTGTTCTATTTGTTAATATGGAAACATGGATGTTTTACAATTTGTGTTTTACATGTCATGCAACTATTCTTATGCTAGTCTTATAGGTTACTATACAACATGATCACTACCCCCCACCGGATATTTTTTTTTCATTTGCTGTTTACACATATGTCAATTTTCCAATTTCTCATTTTCAGTTTTTTTTTAATGTCAGTTTTAAGTTTTTCAATTTCATAATATAGAAACATGGATTTCACATTTTGTTGTTTACACATTTATCAATTTCACAATTTACCATTTACAGTTCTTAAAATATCAGTTTAAATTTTTTCAATTTCATGATATAGAAACATGGATATTCCAATTTGTTGTTTTCACATTGGTCAATTTACCAAATTCCCATTTACAGTTTTTAAAATTTCAGTTTATGTTTTTTTTTCTTTTTGTCAATATGGAAACATGGATTTTTTCAATTTGTGTTTTTTAGGAGTGAGAAAGGTGGGTAGTAATTAAAAATGTGCAAGCAGTGTCCATTGTTGACAGGTCATTGTTGACGAGTCCTTTTCATACAACAGACAAGTGAGTTCATGTTTCGCATGCATTACCTAAAATGTAATACCATGCAAGGGTTTAACATTTTTACAAATTAGCTTATGTATTAGTTTATGTGGGGGTCTTATGTTGGGCATTTTGTGTTGGCTTATTTGACAAGTTATTTTGTCAATGCATTTAGTGGATTTTCTCTTGGTCTTGGAAAGTATATCAGTCCATTTTATCACAACATAATGCTTACTGCCATGTTTGTAAGCAACAACAACAACACACTAAACTTTCAAAAAATCTAAAGTACTCTAAGGTACTCTCAACTCGTACTCTTACCTCTACCCCTTGCCTAGTCAAGAACATTATTTTCTTTCCAAAAAAAAGGTGAATGGGGAAAGTAGACTATATGTTTAAACTAAAAAATCATATAAAGTCATATGTTAACTCTAACACCTACCAATCGCGCCTACTAGTAATTGCGTCTACTACCAATTGCGCCTACTACCAATCGCGCCTACTACTAATCGCGCCTACTATCAATCACGCCTACTGTCAATTGAACCTACTATCAATCGCGCCTACTATCAATAGCGCCTACTAGCAATTACACCCACTACCAATCGCGCCTACTGTCAATTGCGCCTAATATATCGCGCCTACTATCAATCGCACCTACTATCAATAGCGGCTACTTTCAATTACGTCCACTACCAATCGCGCCTACTACTAATCGCGCCTACTATCAATCGCGCCTACTGTCAATTGAACCTACTATCAATAACCTACGTCTATCCTACTTTCAGTCAAAAAATATAATATTCTTTAAATTTTTTCCAAAACAATATTTGGAAAGTAGGCCATATTTTTGAAAACTAATCATCCTATAAAGTCATATATAGACTCAAACCAATGGCTTTTAAATCCTTAATCGTAAGAACAAAATATGGAATTTTTGACATTTTTTCCAAAAATGTTCATTTTAAAACGGGGGCTATATTTTGGAAACTAGGAATTTTACAAAAAAAAGTTTTTTTTAACGTAAATGACAGGTATTTACCCCCACTACCCCACAAACCAAGTCCCAGGTATCTGGGACAAAATCCAAAAAAGTTCAATTTGGAAAGTAGGCGATATTTTGAAAACGAATCATCCTAAAAAAGTCATATATAGACTCAAACCAATGGCCTTTATGTCCTTAATTGGTAGAACAAAACTTAACATTTTTTTCAGTTTTTCCAAAAAAGTCCAATTTTCAAAATTGTCTATATTTTGGGAACTAAGAATTTTACAAAAACGTTTGTTTGACGTAAATGAAAGGTCTTTACCCCCTCTACCCAAAAAATAAATTTCAGGTCCCTAGGACAAAAACTGTGTACGTGGTGGCATATGATGGTGGCTTATTTTTGGTGGTTTACGTTAATACCTTATTTGTAATGGCTTATTTAACAAGTTATTTTTTGTCAATGTATTTAGAGGATTTTTCTCTCAGTCTTGGAAAGTATCTCAACCCTTTTTTTTTTTTATGGTAGCATAATGCTTACCGCCATTGTGGTGTTTGAAGCCATATTTTCAGTGTTGCCTTAGTAAACAAGAGTTTAGTGCTTTTCAGTCGGTCAACACGAATGTCAAATTGACTTGTTTAAATTCATGAGTTTAAGCCTGAGTGATTTGAATTTCTTGGCTTCACGATTTGCCTGACTAGCCGTGAACATTGTGGTGTTTGAAGCCATATTTTCAGTGTTGCCTTAGTAACATTCGTGTTGACCGACTGAAAAGCACTAAACTCTTGCTTACCGCCATGTTTGTAAGCAACAACAACACACTAAAATTTCAAGAATCCAAGGTACTCTAAGGTTAATGATTGTCTCTCAACTCCATTCAACGCCTAGTCAAAACATTATATATTTTTCAAATTTTTCAAAAAAAGGTAAATTGGGGAATTAGGCTATCTGTTTAAACTAAAAATCATATCAAATCATATGCTAACTCCAACACCTACGTCTATCCCACTCTCAATCAAAAAATATAATATTCTTCAAATTTTTCCAAAACAATATTTGGAAAGTAGGCCATATTTTGAAAACTAATCATCCTATAAAGTCATATATAAACTCAAACCAATGGCTTTTATATCCTTAATCGTAAGAACAAAACATGGAATTTTTGACATTTTTTTCCAAAAATGTTCATTTTAAAACGGGGGCTATATTTTGGAAACTATGAAATTTACAAAAAAAAATGTGTTTGACATAAATGACAGGTATTTGCCCCCTCTAGCCAAAAACCAAGTACCAGGTCTCTGGGACAAAATCCAAAAAGGTTCAATTTTGAAAGTAGTCGATATTTAGAAAACTAATCATTCTAAAAAGTCATATATAGACTCAAACACATTTTCTCCAAGTCCTTTAACGTTAGAACAAAACTTAGCACCTTTTCAATTTTTCCAAAAAATGGTCAATTTTCAAAATTGTATATATTTTGGAAACTAAGAATTTTACAAAAATGTTTGTTTAACATAAATGAAAGGTCTTTACCCCCTCTAACCTAAAAATAAATTTCAGGACCCTAGGACAAAAACTGTGCAGTAGTGTGTTTTGATCGGTTCAAAACCCACCTCCACCTCCCCACCTCCAAGATGGCGGCCGTAGCTTAACTTAACCTAGCCTAACCTAACAAAATGGCGGCCGTAGCTTAACTTAACCTAGCCTAACCTAACAAGATGGCGGCTGTAGCTTAACTTAACCTAGCCTAACCTAACCTAACCTACGAGGTGTGATCAAAAAGTTCCAAAAATTTGGCTGCAACTTAACCAAACCTAGCCTAGCCTAACCTAACCTAACCTACAAGGTGTGACCAAAAAGTTCCAAAATGGCGGCCGTAGCTTCACTTAACCTAAGCTAACTTAACCTAAACCTACGAGATATGATCAAAAATTTTTCAAAATAGTGGTCATAGCTTAACTGAACCTTGCCTAACCTAACCTAACCTAAACCTACGAAGTGTGGTCATAAAGTTCCAAGATGGAGGTCGTAGCTTAACTCAACCTAACCTAACCCTACGAGGTGTGATCAAAAAGTTCCAAAAATGGCTGCCGTAGCTTAACTTAACCTTTGAGTCATTTTTTTTACGGGTCCCGGAGGACGGGTCCTTGTTGACGGGTCCCTGTGGCGGGTCCTTTGGACTGATCCCTATGGACTGGCCCTTGCATTTTATCCAAATTATGTCAAAGGGGACACGCCACAGGGACCCGTCAACAAGGACCCGTCCTCCGGGACCCGTTAAAAAATGACTCAAAGGTTAAGTTAAGCTACGGCAGCCATTTTTGGAACTTTTTGATCACACCTCATAGGGTTAGGTTAGGTTGAGTAAAGCTACGACCTCCATCTTGGAACTTTATGACCACACTTCGTAGGTTTAGGTTAGGTTAGGTTAGGCAAGGTTCAGTTAAGCTATGACCACTATTTTGAAAAATTTTTGATCACACCTCGTAGGTTTAGGTTAAGTTAGCTTAGGTTAAGTGAAGCTACGGCCGCCATTTTGGAACTTTTTGATCACATCTTGTAGGTTAGGTTAGGCTAGGCTAGGTTTGGTTAAGTTGCAGCCAAATTTTTGGAACTTTTTGATCACACCTCGTAGGTTAGGTTAGGTTAGGCTAGGTTAAGTTAAGCTACAGCCGCCATCTTGTTAGGTTAGGCTAGGTTAAGTTAAGCTACGGCCGCCATTTTGTTAGGTTAGGCTAGGTTAAGTTAAGCTACGGCCGCCATCTTGGTGGAGGGGGGGGGGGGTGGAGGTGGGTTTTGAACCGATCAAAACACACTACTGCACAGTTTTTGTCCTAGGGTCCTGAAATTTATTTTTAGGTTAGAGGGGGTAAAGACCTTTCATTTATGTTAAACAAACATTTTTGTAAAATTCTTAGTTTCCAAAATATATACAATTTTGAAAATTGCCCATTTTTTGGAAAAATTGAAAAGGTGCTAAGTTTTGTTCTAACGTTAAAGGACTTTGAGAAAATGTGTTTGAGTCTATATATGACTTTTTAGAATGATTAGTTTTCTAAATATCGACTACTTTCAAAATTGAACCTTTTTGGATTTTGTCCCAGAGACCTGGTACTTGGTTTTTGGCTAGAGGGGGCAAATACCTGTCATTTATGTCAAACACATTTTTTTTTGTAAATTTCATAGTTTCCAAAATATAGCCCCCGTTTTAAAATGAACATTTTTGGAAAAAATGTCAAAAATTCCATGTTTTGTTCTTACGATTAAGGATATAAAAGCCATTGGTTTGAGTTTATATATGACTTTATAGGATGATTAGTTTTCAAAATATGGCCTACTTTCCAAATATTGTTTTGGAAAAATTTGAAGAATATTATATTTTTTGATTGAGAGTGGGATAGACGTAGGTGTTGGAGTTAGCATATGATTTGATATGATTTTTAGTTTAAACAGATAGCCTAATTCCCCAATTTACCTTTTTTTGAAAAATTTGAAAAATATATAATGTTTTGACTAGGCGTTGAATGGAGTTGAGAGACAATCATTAACCTTAGAGTACCTTGGATTCTTGAAATTTTAGTGTGTTGTTGTTGCTTACAAACATGGCGGTAAGCAAGAGTTTAGTGCTTTTCAGTCGGTCAACATGAATGTTACTAAGGCAACACTGAAAATATGGCTTCAAACACCACAATGTTCACGGCTAGTCAGGCAAATCGTGAAGCCAAGAAATCCAAATCACTCAGGCTTAAACTCATGAATTTAAACAAGTCAATTTGACATTCGTGTTGACCGACTGAAAAGCACTAAACTCTTGTTTACTAAGGCAACACTGAAAATATGGCTTCAAACACCACAATGGCGGTAAGCATTATGCTACCATAAAAAAAAAGGGTTGAGATACTTTCCAAGACTGAGAGAAAAATCCTCTAAATACATTGACAAAAAATAACTTGTTAAATAAGCCATTACAAATAAGGTATTAACGTAAACCACCAAAAATATGTTGTTGTTTGAGTCTTCAGTCTTTTGACTGGTTTGATGCAGCTCTCCATGCCTCCCTGTCCTGAGCTAATCGTTTCATCTCTACATAGCTACCACACCCTACATCCGAGGCAATCTGTTTAACATATTCTAACCTTGGTCTACCCCTACAGTTCTTGTCCTCGACCCTTCCTTCCATAACTATGCTTGCTATTCCTGGGTGTCTTAGTATGTGTCCTACCAACCTATCTCTTCTCTTCATTAGCAGTCGCCAGAAACATCTCTCCTCTCCCACTCGTCTTAAATACCTCATTGTTTGTAACCCTATCTACCCATCTGATCTTCATCATTCTCCTGTAACACCACATTTCAAATGCTTCAATTCTCCTCTTTTCTGCTGCACCAATAGTCCAAGTTTCACTTCCATAGAGCGCCACGCTCCAGACAAAGGCTTTCAAAAATGACTTCCTAATACCTAAATCTATATTCGATGTCAGCAGATTCCTTTTTTGTAGAAATGCTTTTCTTGCCTGAGCCAACCTACTTTTTATATCCTCTTTGCTTCGTCCAAAAATAAGCCACCATCATATGCCACCACGTACACAGTTTTTGTCCTAGGGACCTGAAATTTTTTTTTTGGGTAGAGGGGGTAAAGACCTTTCATTTACGTTAAACAAACGTTTTTGTAAAATTCTTAGTTCCCAAAATATAGACAATTTTGAAAATTGGACTTTTTTGGAAAAACTGAAAAAAATGTTAAGTTTTGTTCTACCAATTAAGGACTTAAATAAAGGCCATTGGTTTGAGTCTATATATGACTTTTTTAGGATGATTCGTTTTCAAAATATCGCCTACTTTCCAAATTGAACTTTTTTGGATTTTATCCCAGATACCTGGGACTTGGTTTGTGGGGTAGTGGGGGTAAATACCTGTCATTTACGTAAAAAAAAAACTTTTTTTGTAAAATTCCTAGTTTCTAAAATATAGCCCCCGTTTTAAAATGAACATTTTTGGAAAAAATGTCAAAAATTCCATATTTTGTTCTTACGATTAAGGATTTAAAAGCCATTGGTTTGAGTCTATATATGACTTTATAGGATGATTAGTTTTCAAAAATATGGCCTACTTTCCAAATATTGTTTTGGAAAAAATTTAAAGAATATTATATTTTTTGACTGAGAGTAGGATAGACGTAGGTTATTGATAGTAGGTTCAATTGACAGTAGGCGCGATTGATAGTAGGCGCGATTAGTAGTAGGCGCGATTGGTAGTGGACGTAATTGAAAGTAGCCGCTATTGATAGTAGGTGCGATTGATAGTAGGCGCGATATATTAGTCGCAATTGACAGTAGGCGCGATTGGTAGTGGGTGTAATTGCTAGTAGGCGCTATTGATAGTAGGCGCGATTGATAGTAGGTTCAATTGACAGTAGGCGTGATTGATAGTAGGCGCGATTAGTAGTAGGCGCGATTGGTAGTAGGCGCAATTGGTAGTAGACGCAATTACTAGTAGGCGCGATTGGTAGGTGTTAGAGTTAACATATGACTTTATATGATTTTTTAGTTTAAACATATAGTCTACTTTCCCCATTCACCTTTTTTTTGGAAAGAAAATAATGTTCTTGACTAGGCAAGGGGTAGAGGTATGAGTACGAGTTGAGAGTACCTTAGAGTACTTTAGATTTTTTGAAAGTTTAGTGTGTTGTTGTTGTTGCTTACAAACATGGCAGTAAGCATTATGTTGTGATAAAATGGACTGATATACTTTCCAAGACCAAGAGAAAATCCACTAAATGCATTGACAAAATAACTTGTCAAATAAGCCAACACAAAATGCCCAACATAAGACCCCCACATAAACTAATACATAAGCTAATTTGTAAAAATGTTAAACCCTTGCATGGTATTACATTTTAGGTAATGCATGCGAAACATGAACTCACTTGTCTGTTGTATGAAAAGGACTCGTCAACAATGACCTGTCAACAATGGACACTGCTTGCACATTTTTAATTACTACCCACCTTTCTCACTCCTAAAAACACAAATTGAAAAAATCCATGTTTCCATATTGACAAAAAGAAAAAAAAACATTAAACTGAAATTTTAAAAACTGTAAATGGGAATTTGGTAAATTGACCAATGTGAAAACAACAAATTGGAATATCCATGTTTCTTTATCATGAAATTGAAAAAATTTAAACTGATATTTTAAGAACTGTAAATGGTAAATTGTGAAATTGATAAATGTGTAAACAACAAAATGTGAAATCCATGTTTCTATATTATGAAATTGAAAAACTTAAAACTGACATTTAAAAAAAAACTGAAAATGAGAAATTGGAAAATTGACATATGTGTAAACAGCAAATGAAAAAAAAATATCCGGTGGGGGGTAGTGATCATGTTGTATAGTAACCTATAAGACTAGCATAAGAATAGTTGCATGACATGTAAAACACAAATTGTAAAACATCCATGTTTCCATATTAACAAATAGAACAAAAAACATTAAACTGAAAATTTAAAAAACTGCAAATGTGAATTTGGTAAATTAATAAATGTGAAAACAACAAATTGGAAAATCCATGTTTCTATATCATGAAATTGAAAAACTTGAAACTGACATTTTAAGAACTGAAAATGGGAAATTGTGAAATTAATAAATGTGTAAACAACAAAATGCAAAATCCATTTTTTTCATATTACGAAATTGAAAAACTAAAAACTGACATTAAAAAAACTGATAATGGGAAATTGGAAAATTGACATATGTGTAAACGACAAAATGAAAAAAAAAATCCGTTTGGGGTAGTGATCATGTTGTACAGTAACCTGTAAGACTAGCATAAGGATAGTTGCATGTACCTTATATACATTGTGTATGTGCATTAGCCTTTGGATTAGCTTAAGTTAGGTTTGGTAAAGTTAGGTTTAATGAGGTTAGGTATGTGACCTTGTAGTTTACTCTTTTAGAAAAATGTAAAACAAGTAAAATCTAAAAATCAAAAAATCTTAAATTTAAAATGTAAAATCTAAAATCTTTAAATGAGGTTTCTGCAGGTTATGACAACACGTTTATGATTTAGTCCATGTTGATGTGTGGTATCCAATTACTGCTGACTTTGCATGATCATCACCCATTGTCTTGATCAACAGCTGAGGTTTCAAATTACTGCAGCGTCAGTCATAGCAACAGCAGTGTGCGCTCTCTGGCATGTCAGCAACATGACACCGGAAGGAACACCTGTGTAATATCCAATAACTACTAACTTTGCATGATCATCACCCATTGTCTTGATGAACACGTGGGGTTTCAAATTACTGCAGCGTTAGTCATAGCAACAGATCTGCGCGCTCTCTGCCATGTCTGTAATATGACACAGGAAATATAACAAGACGTCTTACTGCACGTGCCATCTGCACAGTTTTAACATCTTAAGAACATGTATTATTCTCTTTCAACTACAAATGACTCGTTAGAACACATCCATCCTGCTTTCTTACAGTCGAGTGTGTGATAGACAGCATTAACTGTATATCAAACCCAGTTCACCTTTTGTATTTGTAATCCAAGTAATAATTTGAAAAGTCACAAATGTAATCAGTTTTAAACCTTATCTCTGTTTTTGTTTTGTTTAATATGTTTATGACATGCATATTAACCTGAAATCGAACCCTCTGGTGTAAAGGCTAACAGCTTAACCACTGCACCACCATGCCCTTGTTTCTTAGTTCAACTCGTTCTAGGCCTCAGACCTGGAAATCGAGTTAAGACTACCAATACAAGAGCTAAAAGTGCTTACCACTGCAACACAAAAAATAAATAAATGGATAGCTGGTAACATTAGACAACCGGAAATGATTATATTTCTTTTAGCAATGCATTTTGTCATCAGCCTACTGTCTGAGCACTGACAGCAACACAGTTTAGTTTAGAACAAGCGAGTGTGTGTGTGTATTGATTATTAGCCTCAAGTATTTAAAGCTTGTTGTGTGTAGCGATCATTTTGTCTCGGTAACCACTGAGCATTTTTGTGTTTTAGCTATCCTCTTTAACCAATCAAATAAAGATAGTCTACTCTTAATTCTTGAT
The DNA here is from genome assembly GCA_946902985.2 of Meconema thalassinum. Taxonomy (NCBI): domain Eukaryota; kingdom Metazoa; phylum Arthropoda; class Insecta; order Orthoptera; family Tettigoniidae; genus Meconema; species Meconema thalassinum. The sequence continues at coordinate 114,184,653 of OX336393.1, forward strand.
AAATCAGAGTTTGCGTACACCGTTTCTCATTTATTAACCCATACCTGCAACCTATACTCTCTCTATACTACAGTTTGATCTGAAAACAAGTTTCAATGGTAAAAGACTTGTCAGTCACAATACATGTAGCCTACACTAATTCTTTCTCTACCTAGCTATGTTTCATCACACATGGTAAACATCTCACATGTTCGTACCCGATTATTAGTTTATAAAATCTCAGGTCAATAACCTTGATGTATTGGGTACTTTTGGTAAATGCATTGGCCATGGGAAAGGGTTGACCATTCTAAGTCCTATGACACCTCACATGTTAATATTCAATTATTAGTTTATAAAATCTTAGGTCAATGACCTTGCTGTTTTGAATCTTTTGGGTAAATTCGTTGGTCATGGAAAAGGGTTGACCATCCTGAGTCCCATGACACCTCACTTGACCCTCTCTGATTATTAGTTAGCGAGATATTAACAAAAGTGTAGTTAGACCCTTTTAACAAAAATAATAATAGATTCAAAAACAAAATGTCACCTCAAGTCCAACGACCTCTAATACAAGTCCCATAGCCTTATTGGTTCATGAAATGTTAAAAAGCTAATTACCTATTAGTTTTGGATCTTTTGGTAATTTAAAAATAAATAACTCATTTATAAATCTGTATTCAAAAAGCCCGCTCTCTTACAAAAAAAAACAAGTGCACATGCGTAAAAACAAAACAAAAACATAAATGTTAATTCATAGTAGCGATCGGCTCTTTGCTTGCGTATCATGTGGAACAACGTTTTAATTGCATTATAGCATTAGGGGTCATGACCCAGTCAAAAGGAACCGGTCTAAAGGGATTAGTCAAAAAGGACCCGTCAACAAGGACCCGTCCACAGGGGGCTCGTCAACAAGGACCCGTCAACAATGACCCGTCCACAGGGTCCCGTCCACAGGGACTCGTCCACAGGGACCCATTCACATGGGCCTGCGTGTGCGTGCAAGTGAACATACGATTACGTCAGCAAATCATCTCACCTAGTTTCAAATGTAGCCACTACGGCGCGTGCAACACACAGGAAGTGCGTGGGAACATACGATTACGTCAGCGAAACATGAAGTCACTTGTCCGTTGTATGAGTATCAGTTTAGTAGTGGCATCAAGCAGCGAAAGACGTTGACTTACACAATCCATTATTATGGTAAGTTTTTTTCTTATCATTATGGAAATCTCCTTATTAGAATAAAATGTTATAGTGGTTCTGGTCACTTATAGCTAAACTGTAATAGATATGATTTTTTTTTCTTTATAGGCTACTGCAATAAATATTCTCAATGCTATGGGGGCAGAACTGCTGATTAGAGAGAAAAAAAAAGCTCACTGAATTACCAATGCATACTCCGTATCATTAACATTCAAAAGTGGACACAATGTATGGTGAACGTGTACTATGTGTTAGTGAAAATTTTCAGACATTCCTTCCTACACGTTTTAATGATATGTCAGAAAGTGTGCTTGAGGATCTAAATCATGGTGGACATTCTCTATATCTAATTTATGAGGGTATAAAAACAATAGATGTATTGAACTTTCTGTCTTTGAAGTTAGGTTAGACTAGGTTAGGTAAAGTGGGATTTGGTTAGGTTAGGTATGAATCAAAAGCCAACTCCTGTCAGTTTTGCTTCACAAGGTTGAGTGTACCCCATTCCAACTATCAGACCAGAAAATAAATTTCTTGGCAAAGCTAGGACTCAGACCGAGGACTCCACAGTGACATCCAAGAATTCTACCACTTAATCATCAAGTGAATGATATATTGACTGGTCTTGATTGTACATGATTAATCAATAATTACATAATAATAATAATAATAATAACAATAAATATTCCATTTAACGACTACACGGCCGACCTCCCCCTGTGACGTTATTCACGGTCTCAGAGTATGGCGGCCATCTTGCGCATTAGCCACTGCGCTAGCTCTGACTGACCCCTCCATAAGAATAACATAGGGCTTATTGCGCGCGGCGGCCATCTTACGCATTAGCCCCTGCGCCAGAACCGCCTTATATTTCCTACTCGTGCACATTGGCTCACCAATGCCCTCTGTCGTGGGACCGGGGAGGTCAGTGTTCCACACAGCTGTGTCGGCGTGGGGCCGTCATACCAAGTGGAAACGTGTAAGCAAGTGCAACGATGCCTCGCCGACATAACAGGGTGGACTATCAGCATGTGAGTGCGGTTGAACGGGGCAGAATGCTTGGGCTCCGGGAGGCGGCTCTGTCGTTCAGGGACATTGCGGCTCGTACAGGGCACGCTGCGTCATCAGTAAGGCGTATGTGGGTCCAGTGGAGAGAGGAGGGCCGTACACAGCGATGACAGGGTACAGGTCGATGCAATGTGAACACAGCGCGAAACGACCGCAATCTTCTCCGCATGGCCATATAGGACAGAACAGCGTCGTCCTCGGTGTTGGCCCGACGTTGGAGCACTGCAACGGGGGTGGACATGTCTGCGTCAACGGTGCGGCGCCATCTTTTTAGGGCTGGACTGGTAGCACGCATGCCACTGTGTCGGCTTCCATTGACTGGGAGCCACCGACGCCTCCGACTAAAATGGGCACGTGCACGCCGACACTGGCAGGCTGAGTGGCGAAATGTAGTGTTTTCGGACGAGTCCCGCTTCAACCTGTCCTACAGTGATGGCCGCATACGCGTTCGACGCCGCCGTGGAAAACGCAATCAGGCAGACTGTAGGCTATTGTTGAGCGGCATAGCGGACAAACACCAGGTGTAATGGTTTGGGGCGCTATTGCCTATAACAGGTGATCGCGCTTCGTACGTCTTGCGGGCAATCTGAACAGTGACCGCTACATCAAGGAAGTTTTACAGCCCGCGCCACTGCCCCTCTTGCAGGCCGTTCCACAGGCCATATTTTAGCAGGACAATGCCCGCGAGGAATGACACAGGAAGCCTTCTTCGCAGAACGACGGATACGTCTGCTTCCCTGGCCTGCCCGTTCGCCAGACTTGTCGCGCATCGAACATGTCTGGTATATGGTTGGTCGGCAACTTGTTCGTTCAGGTCCACCTGCTGCCACTGTTGATGCTTTGTGGACGCGTCTACAAACCACGTGGGGCGGTATTTCCCAGCAGCATATTCAAGCGCTGTATGATTCCATGCCACGACGTCTAGCGGCTCTGAGTGCAGCACGCGGTGGCGCGACGCCATACTGAAGATCGACCGTCAACGTGCAGTTACTGGACTGTCCTTCTAATCAGTAAAGTATTGTCATGTCCCTAATCTGTGGTATTAAGTGCAATGTCGTCACATCTCTTGTTCTTGGTGTTTCACTTTCTACAAACAGTACTGTAGAAGGGGAAGAAATTTAACGGACAAACCAGTTCAAATACTTAGGAATAACTCTACAGACAACGGGAACTGCATTTAAAATACATATACGCGAACGAGCGACGGCAGCGACAAGAGCAATCTATGACATAGTCGACCAAAGGGAACCATCACTAACAACAGCGATGGAATTACTGAGGGCAAAAATATTGCCCATTCTTATTTATGGTCTCGAGATAATCTGTGAAAACCTAAAAGCTGCAGATCTATCTGCAATAGAATCGAAAAAAGCAAGGTTTCTGAAATTAGTCTAGGTAAATAAATAATATAATAAATAAATAAATATAGCCTAGATAATCCCATATGGGTAAACCTCCTGCGAGCTGGGACGAGCTCTGGTTTAAACTCGTTAGGCGAGCAAGTCCTAAGGAGTTGTGTAGCCTACAAGTTTTCACTCCACTTGCTACACTTCACTGTAGTTCACTTCACTACACTACATTTCACTTCGCTTTACATCTTCTTCTCTAGAAGGGAGCGAGCAGTTGTCGTTTCTTTGTATGTGATTATTTGTTGTCGTTTACCTTGTGCGTTGTTTGGCTTGTTACAGGTTGCAGAGGGTCTACCAGTATTTTTCGTTGTTGAAGATCTCCTTCTCTTCCCTTCTTATAGTTCCATACGTCTCCATTCTTTTCTCTCCCTTGCTATCCTCGTCCAGTGTTTGTCTGTCTTCCTTACGATTGAGTCTTTCCAGCGAGTCGTCTGTCTACCCACGTTCCTTCTTCTAGTAGGCCTATGTCGTACTTCATTTTCCAGTTCAAGTTCCTTGTCTTCAGTTCTCAGAGACAAAACCAAGATGCTACTGCCAAATACTAAACAGATGGATGACCATCTAAGAAGATGAGAGGAAAAAGAGAAGAAATCAGCAAAGACTATGCCACGGACGTCATGACCGACAGAGGTTGGTCGGGACCGAACCAGGAACTACGGAGTGCCCTCACTCGACTGGCAGTTCACGGTTTCCACCACAAGCTCTGCGAGAAAGTACGGTATACTGCCATCAAGTGACTGAAGAATACGTGTGTAAACTTTGTAAGAAAACGTGCGACACATACCACTTTAACAAATGTGATGAACGAACAAAATCTCTCAGAATACAGCAGAGAATAGAGGACTCATAGGCACATTCGTGCTTTATTATTTATCATTATTATTATTCTTTAAGCATGGAAAGCAAAACGTTTCTACAGAAGACATCCAAATGAGGTGAGTCAAGCAAAATAATGCTGATATACGCTATCTGCATCCAACTACTGGCTCACTACAGAACAGATCTTTCCAGATAATTAAGGTTGTATGCTTGCAATTCAAGACCAAGCCATCCCTACAATGAACTACGGTACCTCAAGCTCATTATTAACATAAAATGTATTTTTATTGTCATTAATATCACAAGAACAGCTAGAAAATAGATACAGCTGAAGGTGAAAACTCCTGGTTTAAAAACAATCGACTGTTCATAAATAACGGGAACGCCAGGAAGATACAAGACTCCCCTGGGCTCGGGATTGGAAGAGAAAAAGAGCACTGTCAGATAAAATAATATACTGTAACTTATAATATTTGTAAAATTATTGCCACTGCCGAGAATCGAATCCTGGTATTAGAAGTTAGGAAGCATGCACTTTGGCTATTGAGCCTCGGACACGCATAATATGCTCAAGGAGTTTCCTGGACCACGGCTTACAAGTCCGGGCAATGTCATTTAGTGTCTACACATGATCTGGTAACAATATTTTTCGTTTTGATGTGTAACTTCTTTCCGCTCGGTTGCTGGATAGTTTTGTGGGAGTGATTTTGAAAATTGGGGACGGAAGTGAATCGGGCGGAAGTGGATCGAACGGAAGTGGATCGGACAGAAGTGAAGACGCACTGCCAGAAAAATGGGACGGAAGTGAATCGGGCGGAATTGGATCGAACGGAAGTGGATCGGACGGAAGTGAAGACGCACTGCCAGCTGGATGTACAATTGAAAATGTGTGTATTGGAAACAAGGCAGTGTGTGCTCTGTAGCGCGAGAATGTTATGGCAATACAGCAGGCAGCGCATTTAGCAGGCACTGGTTTGACGAGCACAGTGGCAAATGTTTCACCGACTTTGATTTGTCATTGAGCAGTTTATGAAGCTTCACGTTCAAGGTTGAATATCACATGGGGTAGGACAAAGACGACAAATGACATTTAAGTAAGCGGCATTATTGCCAAGCTGTGGGTGAGTAGTCAAATATTAAATGGATAACAGAATGTTGTTATATGAGTGGAATAAAAGTTGTATTTTCATCATATGTGACACTAGGTCATTTCATGATTGTAGGAAGCCATGTTTTGATTGTTTACGACGAACTGTATGAGAGCCTTGAGAATAATGAATGTTATAGTTACTGAGGAATGTGCTCACAGTATTTGAGAGTACTGTCGACGTTGTGTGCCACTTTTTTTATTATGAATTATTAATGTAAAAGAAGGAAGGAAGCTTGTAGTTTTGCGTGTCCGTTAATCTCACGATCATGATCCACGGTACCTCCCTTTTACGTGGAATGCGAACCACAGGACATGGTATTTCAATTCGAAAATCTCACATGTATTGACCAGGAATCAAACCCGGTCTACCTTGGTGAGAGACTAACAGCTTGACCGCTGCGCCACAAATGTGACAGTAGCATATCTCCAATTCAATCTATACATTCATCATAGTACCAGTATGAAACTGGAGTGTAAATTAACATTTTAAGAATGTCCAAGCTGTGTAGTATACGAGTAGGATAACATGTCAGATGTTACACATCATATGCGACTACTGTAAGGCTCGTATCTTTTTTTTTTTTTGAACGCCCATCGTGGCGAACAACGGACGAATACGTTGGTGAAATGGTAGACGACAAAATGTAATTTACTTGCATTTATAACTTCTAAAATTCATAGCGTTAGTGAAGTGATAGATGACATATTTCACACAGAACTTCCAAAATGTATAGTACCGGTATTACTGGAGAATCGATCACGTCAAGTCGCATAGTAATCAAACGTCTTACTGATTCAGTCAGCGTATCACGGTTGGGGAGGTTGTTAAGCCGGTACAAAGAATGAGAACCATAATGTGGCACTTCTCTCTTCTTCGCATGAAAGACTGGCCCTGGACAACGTAATGTTGTTTTGATGTGTAACATCTTTCCACTCGGTTGGTGGATATTTTTGTGGGAGTGATTTTGAAAAATGGGACGGAAGTGTGTAAGACGCGCTGCCAGCTGGATCGCACTGCTGAACACTTTCATTCTGACGGTAAACGCTCATGCGAACTCTGGTGTCAACTGATTGAAACAAAGCACATGGCACATGTTCGAAGTCTTCGTATCAGTATTTAAATGATAAAATGCTTTAATATGAAACATTGTAAGTAGTTGACATTGCCGGTATTATGTTTCTGCACAATGGCTATTCAAATATTAACCCACATAACGGTAATGCAGTCATCAATATAATATAATCGTTGTGTTTATACGAGAGCTGAGCAAGCCTTCATGAACTATTGATGAATACATTCTCTTTACTCACAAGAGGGCCTATTCATAAGGCATTTTAAACTCAATTTCACGCAGGAACATTATCGAAACAAGCAAACTATAAATGAAACTTAATTCCGTGATGCAGTATTATTGGTATCGTACGTGAAAATAAGTCACCATCTTGTGCTTATTATTCGCGTGATCAAAATAGCCGTGGGGTTAGAGTCTTTGACTGTGAATCTAGAGATCTCGGGTTCGAATCCCGGACGGGTTAGAACTTTTGTTACCAGATTATCGTTTTAAACAATATTTACCATATCAATATGACTCATTTTAACAGAATCCATATGAAATTACGTGTTGGTCTGTGAATCAAGTGGTCCGGGAACTGGGCAAGCCTTTCATGATCTACTGCTGTGCACATTGGATTTACTCGCAAGTTGGCCTATTTATAGGGAATTTAAGATTATAAGCGGTGTCGCGTCTATTAATCTAGTTGATCCATATCTTATTCTTTATTGAGGCTTGTACTGGTGGAAGCTACAAAACCTCTAATAAAATGAGTTCTGTATTATAAACTACAATATCTGTAAGACACTCCCTTTTACAATAGATTAATATTTGTGCCAATAATATTATAAAATACCTGTGTATCAACAATTTGCCGTCCTTGAAATGGTTTTTCATGGTTTCCTATTCAAAAGCAAAGCCAACTCCGTACAGGCCATGGAGGCCCCGGAAGTAGTGGAAGGTAGAGGCTTCCACTTTTTGCGACATCGGCAATAGATGGGATGGAGTTTTCAGCTCCACGCCCGGCCGTCTTTGCTCCCAGGAATTACCCTGGTACTCATTTCCAATGTGGGCTGAGTGAACCCCAGGGCTATTTGCGTTTCCGAAAGAGGTAGTTTTGTTTCTAAAATCCACTACCTGTGTGGGGATCGAACCCACTCCCTTTCAGTTAGAAGCTCGGTGCCTCTACCGACTGCGCCACTTCCCCATTTTCAACTTCAGGCAAATGCTGGGACGGTGCCTTCTGACAGGCCACGGCCGCTTCCTTCCACATCCTTACCCAGTTTCATTCACCATCATTAATTTCATCTCTCATTAACTCCTCTCGTGAGATTGGCGTCAGGAAGGGCATCCGGCTGTAAAAACCATCTGCCACAAAGACTTCCATCGCATCTCATCCCCGACCCCGAAGGAAAACGGGAATAATAAGGGGTAGACATACAATACCGGTGTATCAACAATTTCATGTGAGGTTTCTTCTATGTCAGATGTTACACATCATTATGCGACTACCGTAAGGCTCGTAAAGTTTTTATTGTAAAAATAGCAAATACCATGAGTGTAGATGAGAATATAGGATTGAACACGCGCCAGACGTAGTGATGGGCGCGAATAATGCCTGGAACCGGTTTCACAATACGTCACATGCTCGCAGCCGTGGCCGACGAAGTCTTTCTCGTCGGCCACGCTCGCAGCACCACCAGGGTACCGCGGGTTTCGCAAGGTGGTAGGCTAGTTTAGTAACTTTGGGTCTCTTCTCCATTCCACACCAGAAAAAAAAAACACGCTATTATTACAATCCATTAATTTATTAATACACCTAACGTACCTGACTGGAAGAAAGAATATCTTATCGTGATTGATCAAGTTAGTACTGGTACCAAATATCTTATAAAGACAATAGCGGAAACTCCACCGTAAAAGCATGCGCTTACCGGGAGACAGCGATTGCAGTGCCATCTCTTGGTGCGAGTTGACAGTATCACTCACCTTACCGCCCACAGCGTACGAACCAAAACTGCTTTGTGATGTTAACATTATTTGTCATGCTATGCATGATATTGAGGCATTAAGTAATATAAAGAATAGAGTTAAAAGAAACAAAAATACTTGATTTTGTACAGTTTATTTGTAATTCGAAAAAGAAAAAACTGCAGATAATATTCATGAAATAGTGTTGGTATAGGCTACAGGGAGCATTTTGACTTATTCACATGCTCTTAAGGATTGCAAAATATTTGGTAGACTACCGTAACTAACAACAAAATACATACAAATCGTTTGTAAAGATTGGTACCGGCCGTGGCCTTGAGTTAGGAACCAGGCCGAACCATCCCAAATTTTGCATGGAGTAAAAGTGGAAAACCATAGAAAACCACTTACAGGATGGCCAAGGTGCGAATCGAATCCACCTCTGCTCTGTTCTGCCTGAGATATGGATTCAATAACACCCAAAGAAGTGTCTTCTGTGATGCAGCTGTCAGTAGGCCACACCTCCTCTGCAGACTTTAATATAAAGTAGCCTACTTTGGTTGGCATTTCCCTTTTTATCATCTGTACATGTTGCCAATATTGAGTCTGATGCAAGTCTTTGATAGCATACACAATCATGATTTTCAGAACAGTGCTTGTATCAAATCGTTTTGTGACATTACAGTACGGTACTTATACTAATTTTGCAAACATTGAGGTAGAAAGAAGCACCAAAAAAGATGATGTTTTCGTATAGTGTCCCATTAAACTAATAGTGTGGTTTACCACAACACACTATATCCAGATCTATCATCGTCAATCTCCGGTCGATTCTACTGTCTACAGCACCATGATGTGCACCTTATTCATTACCGGTACCGTACATATTGTTCTCTGTCATACGACAACCTCAGACATGAGATGACGTTGTTTTGTAGCCAACAATATTACAATCGGCACGTACTTTTGCTGGAGGATATTCCAATAGTTTGCTTCTTTCCAGTCCGTCGTTATCATGGCATCTGTAGTGTACATTTTTTATTCAAATAACATTTTTCTTTGCTACGCTATGTGTTCTCTGACTACCTCTTTGTAGGCTGGCGTGGGCACAGGTAGCATTTTCAAGCGTAGATCTTGTAATACAGTTGGTAGTATAGTTTCTTTAGATAATTCGTAGACAAGCCTCGACAGTGTGTATTTAGAGAGGCAGGGTATTCACTTCAGGAATGTTGCTTTCACCTTTTCAATGTCCTTTAAGTTGCTTATTAGGGGCAGATGGTCTCGTAGTTCCGCCCCTTAAAACAACGACAACTAACTAAGGTGCTTATCGAGAGGAATATCCAAAGTAAATGTATAATATTACTTCAGTATATGCATGTATGTATCGTACTTGTCTTGTTTAAGTTTACTTTCAAACCATGTGCCTACATCGTTATATGCACCGGTACGGAATAACGACGAATATTCATTGCATTCTGTTATATGGTAGTAGTAGTACCAGTATATAGTGTACCGGTACCGTCATTCGAGCTCCTAGTTACACATAGTTCACTGTCATAATCATAGATAGCGTTACACATGCGAAAGGAGCCAGTTCCTGAACCGGGAGCATCGACTGTCAGGACCAGGAATCGGTCCCATACTCTTTGGTCTCGAGATTCCTTCGCTAGGAAGTGATTTGTACGGCGTTATAATATTAAATACACACTACCGACCTGGAGCAGCTTTAGCCAATGGGAAGCGAGGCGCTACGGGAGGTTACCGATTGAACGCGCGCAAAACCTACCTACCTCCGGAGACTATTATGTAATCATTTTACAGCTCTACATTATTGTACCGGTACCAGACGCAAATTTTTGCGACAAGTCGAGACATCTGGCGGAAAAACTTCGCTCTAGTATATTTCGTAGGCAACGCCCGGTAAGGTAATCTGTGCTCTGTGGCCCTGTGTTGGAACAAGCCTATTGTCTCGTTGGTGTATGAGTCTTTCTGATTGGCAGATGGAAAGATGCTGATGTTCGGGAACGACGGCGCCATTTGATCTTGATCTTCCACGGTCGAACGATGGGAAGAGAAATTTTTCGTTTTTGCCACCATGGTAAGAAACTGAATTAATGTGAATTTTCAATGCTTTTTTTAGATTTAAAGATAACCAAGATAATGCCATCCTTTTGATGACAGCTCAGGGTTTTGTTCATTCTTAAAACTTCTCTAGATGACCAACCGTCAACTCTATTGAAAGGCTATTCGTGTTTATTACTGTATGTAACTGGAAATCTATCTTCCGTAACAGCTAAAATACAATTTGTATTAACCGGTACCGTATATCGGACAAAGTCCCAAAATGTGTGTCGTACAAAGGCCAAGTCTTTAGTGGAATTGCTAACATGTCAACACTATCATACCGTACGGACACTTTTCCATTCTTTCTGTTATAGGCCTACTTGTAGGATAAACATTTTTTGTAATAGGCTATATGATTCACTGCAGGGTTGTCAACCTTTGAGTTGACAAAAGGCTGACACTGATGATAATAAATATACATATTAAAATACGATTCCAAGAATTGCAAGAATTCACTTGTAAAATATGATTCTTAAAATATTATTAATAATATACTACGGTATACAGGGTGTATTTTAAATACGTTGGTTCCGTTTGTCGATCTTAGTCGGGACCTTATACTATCAGCAGATTCTTTTATCGTATGTGAACTTCGTTTAAGTTGCAGAAGAGAAAATAAATACGATGGTGGTGGTTGTTTTATTTGGTGGATTTTGCCATTTAGCCCCGTGTACGAGTGCGTGTCCTATGTATGTCGCAGTACATTTTGATGACCTGTGTTATTGTGATGGCTGTATTGGTGTGTGTATTTGGGATCCATCCCGGCATTTGTCTGGAATAGAAGTGGGAAACCACGGTAAACAACATCCAGGATGACTGAGGCGGGAATCAAACCAACCTCTTCTTAACTTTGCCTCACGAGGTTGAGTGTACCCCGTTTCTGCCCACATACTAGATTTAAATTTTGAACCCGGACCTCCGGGGAGACAGCCATTAATACGATGGCTGGCCATGGAAGAATTATTGAAATACCGGTAACGTTACATACAGTATGAGGCGAACTTGATTCCTTTCACACGTAGATCAGTTTCGTAATTTCTCGTGGTAAGCTACTGTCTCTCCACAATATGAAATGTTGAACTTCTATATAATAATGGTAGCCTACTCGTACAAGAGATGCAGGGGTAGAATGATCTCCGTGATTTCGTCTTGTCAATTAGAACTTAGAACTTGCTTTCTTGGGAGGTCGAATACCATCATACCATCACATAGTCATAATTCCCTATTGTCATAACGTAGCTTGTACACATCACACAATATTTACTAACGGTATACAAAAGATACATAGGTCTACGATAAACATGGCATTCAGGCCTGCGGAACCTTAGCGATATCCTCTTTCCAATGTAGTAAATGGTGTCTTTCAACGAAGTTACTTGTCGAGATATAGGCTACCGGTACGGTAAGTTATTTGTAAGGTTTGATGTAGGCTACGCTTCTGGGAAATTTTTAATCTTAAATCCTTAAAGCCAATTTCTGACGCAACTTTTTTAAGTACCGGTACCTACATTCGTACACTTGAAAACATATTTTTCTTCTTTGGGTTTAGACTACTGTCGACCAAAATATTATGTGTACTCGAGTTTGAAGGTTGTTTGTGAAGTAACCAATAGACCTACATAAAATCCAATAACATCACCATTTTCGTCGTTCTATTTTACGTTAGTTCATGTAGGTTTGGAATTTTTAATTTATATTTTATTATTTTTTATCGCAGTTGAAACACAAAAAGTGCCCGTTTTTAAGCGTGTTTCCACCATGCGTCACATTTAAGAATTATTATCTCACAAACCCGTCATCAGATCGAATCCAAATTTTAACACAGTATACATTGCGCCTCCAGGCGCATGAGCGAGCTGTATTAGTAGATTTATTGGCACCTAAAAGACAAAACTCCGGCAACCCGACGTGTCTAAAGCAGCAGTAGTTAAACGGGACGTAAATTCCTTATCATATACGGTACCGTATATAAAACGCTAAGGTGTATGTTTCACAAAACTCAAGCTCTTAAACCAGAGGAAGTTAGAAGGTGTGGTTGGTGCCAAAACCTTCTAAATCGTCTCAATAGTTGGTCTACAGGAAAAATCTTACATTTCTTACATGTCTATGACTTAAGTCAACGGAAGCATATCTATTTTTTAATTAAGTGCATTTAATCAAATAAGACGATAGCCCCTGTCAGAACTGTGTCGCGGCCAAACCGCCTAACAGTAAAGCCAACACAATATGTGAGATTTCTCCCACAGACCCTCTAATTATTATTACGGTACCTATTCTATGTTTGGAGCAAACATTTTCAATTCATTCTTCATATGCATATGCTATTAAGTTATTTTTTTATCTTTAATCATTTCAGTTGTAGATTTTTTGAATAAAAAAAATATGACACTATGTTGAAAACCGAAGACCGATGATGATGATGATGATAATTGTTGTTTAAAGGGGCGTAACGTCTAGGTTATCGGCCCCTAATGGTTTGGGTGAACTCTAAGACCATTTTATTGTATTAATTTATGATAGATTTTTATTACTGTAATTCCATTTGATCAAATACATGTATACAATACATTTTTGATATGTTGCAACTGGCGACGATTTTAAGGAGCATAGCATCTAGGTCAACTGCCCTGAATTTAGGTTCTTTTACCAGAAGTGTCTCCTGAATGTCTTTCCCCAAGAAGAATTCAAACTTCACATTATGTGGGGAGGCAAGCCTGTGTTTGAGTCTTTAGACTGGTTTGATGCAGCTGTCCATGCTTACCTGTCCTGAGCTAATCATTTCATCTCTACATAGCTACCACACCCTACATCCGAACCAATCTGTTTAACATATTCTAACCTTGGTCCACCCCTACAGTTCATATCCTCGACCGTTCCTTCTATAACTAAGTTTGCTAATCCTGGTTGTCTTAGTATGTGTCCTGCCATCCTATCTCTTCTCTTCATTAGCAGTCGCCAGAAACATCTCTCCTCTCCCACTGGCCGTAATATCTATTCATTCATAACCCTATCTACTCATCTGATCTTCATCATTCTCCTGTAACACCACATTTCAAACTCCTTAATTCTCCTCTTTTCTGTTTCTCCAACAGTACAAGTTTCACTTCCATAGAGTGCCTATAATGTTTAAAAATAAACAGTACCATACATTTTAAGAATATTGAGCCCCAAACAAACATAAAAACAGAGGGGATATTTTTTGTCTATCTGAACTGTTTATGAACCCATAAAATGGTATTTTTTTAAAATTAATAATTACAGGTAAGCTTTTGAATAGTTTTTGCTCCTTTGAATAATATTAAATTATACAGTGCTAACTACAAGGAAATTAATAGAAACTAGACTGACAGAGCGTGCCAGGCAGGCCACAGTGTCCGGGCTGTGTGTCTCAAAGCCTGTGGTTGCATCCATGCCTGTTCACTCCAGTACCGAGAAGGTACTTTATTTGAAGCCAATGGCTTCTATATAAATCCCTAATAATTTGCAGTCGTGTACAGTCACAGCCTTAATACAAATTCACAGAGCTAGGCAAAATACTCCCAAAATGTATTTTAGATATAAAATACTCAAAAGATGAGAAGTATTTTTGATGCAAAAAAAAAGTATACTTACATACATACATACATGGTTTATTTGCAAATGTGGACACTGTCCATGGTGGCAAATTCAAGTAGATTAAGATGCAATTCAAAAATTCTTCCATTCACATTGTTCAAAATAACAATATCACTATTAGGTCTGTAGTTATTATTGACCACCTTGTGATGTAGTGGCTAGAATTCTTGGCTGTCGACCTGGAGGTCTGGGTTCGATTCCTGGCTCTGGCAAGAAATTTAATTCTGGTCTGAGGACTGAAACGGTGCACACTCAGCCTAGTGAGTCATAAACTGAGAATAGGTGGGTTTGATTCCCACCTTTGCCAGTCTGGAAGTGGTTTTTTATGGTTTCTCACTTCTACTCCAGGCAAATACTGGGATGGTTCCTAACTTAAGGCCAATCCTCGCCTGAACTACAAATATACACACTAATACAGCCATGACAATAACACAGGTTAACAGACCGAAGAAAACAGGAGCTGACAGATGTGAAAAGATTACCGTACAATCAGCTTGATCATTCATGCTTCAAACATCCTGACTAGAATAATTTACAAGAGGATGGAAATACGGATAGAAACAGAGTTGGGTCAAGACCAGTTTGGCTTCAGGAGAAATGGAACAAGGGAAGCTGTACTAAGTCTTAGGCTGATTTTGGAAGCTAGAAAGGAAGGATGAGAGAACGTTCATGGCATTTGTAGACTTAGAAAAGGCTTTTGATAACTTTGATTGGAGTAAGTTGTTTGACATTTTGAAAACAATATTGGAATAAGTATATGGATGCTCTAGAATCTATACAGAAATCAGACAGCAGTTATTTGACCCAAAGAACATGAGAGAGAAGCTGGTATTCAAAAAGGTGTAAGGCAAGGCTGCAACTTTTCAATCTATACATTGGAGAAAAATTCAAAGTAGAAGTAAAGATGGAAGGAGAAATAATTTCAACTCTTGAGATTTGCTGATGACATCGTCATCTTAGCCGACACACCAGAGGATTTTAATGATTTTTTAAATGGTATGAATTCTGTCCTTAGGAAAGAATTCATGATGAAAATAAATTTATAAATGTAAAACAAAAATATGGGAATGCAGACGAAAGAAATCGGAAACCCCTTTGAACGTCAAATTGGCAGGTAAAAAGCTAAAGGAAGCAAAATAACCAGTGAAGGGCGAAGCAAAGAGGATATAAAAAGTAGTTTGGCACAGGCAAGGAAAGCATTTCTACAGAAAAGGAATCTGTTGACATCGAATATAGATTTAGTTTTAATGAAGTCATTTTTGAAAGCCTTTGTCTGGAGCGTGATACACTATCCAGGGCCGGATTTAGATTTTATGCGCTCCTAGGCCCGTGGGGTTTTGCTGCCCCCTCTTCATACCATCGAGAAGGAGGGAGAATTTCGACCTCAGAAAGGTCTTTGTGAAGGTAATTTTTACTTTATTCTAATGTATCATGAAGTAGAATCAATCAAATAAATTAAAATAATGAGAGAATCAACTGTTTGTAAATATATATATATAAACTATAAATAAATAGGCCAACGAGATATTAAAATAAGTTTAAACCATTAATAATAATAATAATAATATAATAATATCGTATGGCCTCGGGTGCCGGGTGCAAGCTTTGTTATTTGACACCCAAAGGGTAGCTTACATGTCGAAGTTCTTTGTTCCTTGAAGCATTATGGAAGTCAAGGAGGTTAGATATCTAAGCTCCTTGAACACTATAGCGCTTTCTAGTAGAGAAATGAGGAACTTTGTGTTGGCGGAAACTCCCGAGATTAATTTTGCCATTATGAACACGGCCTACTGAATTCAAATGGGTTCTTTGACATGCCAACATCATATGACATGGTGTCACAATTTTTGCCGCCTTTCAAAAAAAAAACTTACCACGGCCAGGAGCGAACCTGCAAGCTTGGGGTTAGTAGACCGACATGTTGACCACTCACCCACCGTGGCAAGCAGTTTAAACCATTTATGACTCATCATACACTTACAGATATCCAGATTACATATACACTACATCATACAACATACAACTATGCATGAATTATTCAAATTATAGCCTACTGATATTAATACTGTATTCAAGACTTAAATTTTCTCCTAATAAATCATAAAACATTGCTGTTCTAAAGCTGAAGTCGAAAAATCTGCTGTTGCAAAACATTTGTTGGATTATGATGACCACAATATAAATTGGGAAAGTGTCAAAATAACATTTTATAGAACTTTTCTGACAAAACAAATTCCGGATTAATTTTGTCCCCCTCAGCATGGTGCGCCCCTTATCCGGGGCCTATGGGGGCTATTGGTAAATCTAGCCCTGACACTATGGAAGTGAAATGACTGTTAGAGCAGCAGAAAAGAGGAGAATTGAAGCGTTTGAAATGTGGTTTTATAGGAGAATGATGAATATCAGATGGGTAGACAGGGTTACAAATGAAGAGGTATTAAGACGAATGGGAGAGGAAAGATGTTTCTGGGGACTGCTAATGAAGAGAAGAGATAAGTTGGTAGGACACATACTAAGACACCCAGGAATAGCAAAGTTAGTAATGGAAGGTCGAGGATAACTGTAGGGGTAGACCAAAGTAGGGTGTGGTAGCTATGTAGAGATGAAACGATTTGCTCAGGACAGGCAAGCATAGAGGGCTGCATCAAACAAGTCAAAAGTCTGAAGACTCAAACAACAACAACATCAGACAAATATTCCACACACACCCAAGTATTTGAGGCTGAATGACCACAATAACCAAGCTTCTCAAATGAAACAACAGCAACAATAGTTATTATTGAGCGGAGTGGATACGGGCATTATTGGGCAAGGCCACAGGGTTCAGACCCCACCATCAGCCTCATTAAAATGGCTTTCCGGATGGTACCTCCTAAAAGTTATCGGCTGCTTTTTTCCAATCCCTTGTTCCATTGTCATTTTGTTTCCCATCAAGCTTATTATGAGGATGGCGCCAGGAAAGGCATCCAGCCATGTAGACCACTGCCACGTAGAAACTCACCTCTACTTGTCCCCGGGCTCATTAAATGGGAAATAATTAGTAGACATTATTATTATTATTGGTATTACAATAACATTATGCTTGTACTGTACTTGTGATTTATACATGCCTACATACATAGGTTGGTTTTTTAGTTTTGGCACCTTAGTTATAACTGGATTAATAACTCACTTAGATGGTTCCAAGTTTCACAGGCCCTCGATGTAGTCCCCACCGTTGCGTACAATGTGTTCCCAGCAATGTCATCTTCATCTTCGGGATGAGATCATAGTCCCAGGGACTGATGTCGGAAGAATATGGGAGGGGGTGATAGAGGACCTCCCAGCCCCAGCGATCCAACAATGCCGACACAATGCCTGCTGTGTGTGCTCTAGCATTGTCATGCAGAACGATGGGCGGTGTAACTATGTGATGGCGCCGTTTTCTTCTCAGAGCTCCTCGGAGATGGTCTTGCAGAAATGAACAATAGTACACCGCATTAACGGTTTGCCCTCGGGGAACAGTATGGCAGAGCTTCCGTACCATTGAAGATGTTAAGCAGGCTGCCGAGCGCTCTCTTCGTACCATCAATAGATTGGGCAGTGCCAACGGGATCCAACGACTTCCGCATCGCTGGGAACATGATGTACGCAACGGTGGGGACTACATCGAGGGCGTGTGAAACTTGGAACCATCTAAGTGAGTTATTAATCCAGTTATAACTAAGGTTCCAAAACTAAAAAACCAACCCATGTATTATGTATTCTTGACAGAATGTTATCTTTCAATGATTATCTAAGAAAGTGTGTTGCCAAACTCAAGACATGGATTAACATTTTCTGGAAGCTTTGTGGCACCACTTGGGGTTCCAGCACCAATACTCTCCGCCGTTTTGCTATTACCTTAGGTCTAGGATACTCTGTCATTGAATACTGTACTCTAGTTTAGATGAATAGCTACATATAACATCATCATGTGCCTGATCTCGGGAATAATCCAGTGAACTCCAACTCATTGGTTCCCAGTGCTAAGTCATATTCCTCCACCTCACATATGGTGATGCATCTTTTTGCTGAGAGAGTACATGAAGATTATAAAAAACTACCAATTGCCATTTCATGAAGACATTGACTTCTACATATCAGTAGGTTTCACTTGAGTTATCCACCCATCTGTACTGTCTCCAGGCCTAGGATTTACGGGCCTCTGCATCTTCGTTTGTCCCGTGACACACTGGAAATATGAAGTTTGCGTTTATATTCTCAAAGCAAACAAAAGCATGGAATTTAGATTTAGTTTTTGTGCATTTGAATTTTTTCATTGCAAGTTTACTTTGGTAGATCATCACAAGAACAAGTTGAACGTCTTTTACAACCTTATGAAGTAAAAGTCAGATTTTGCAAACATTGTCATGATTTTTTTTTTTTGCCTTATAGCCTTGACAACTTAGAAAATTTTGCTTTTTCACTGGCAGTGAAGATCTAAACATAATGATTATTTACAAAAGTCATGTTGTGTTCTCATGATAACGTTTTGTGGTCTTTTCACTGGATTCAGGTACAATGAAAATAGGGCTACCACAAATTTCAAAGTCTGGCTGCGTGGTTCAGCGGTAAGTTCTCGCCTGCTGTCCCCGAGGTTGCAGGATTGAATCCTGGTGCAGTCAGTTAGCATTTGAGGGTGTGCAAATGCAAGTAGATTTACTGGTGCGTTTAAGATCCCCTTCGTGGCAAAATTCTGGCACCCCAGAATCTCTAAAAGCCACAATAGTTAACTTAAAACCAATGACGTTATTATTATTGTAAATTTCAAATTTGTTTGGAAATTAAAATAAGTGAATTTGTCTAATCTGGGCTGTTTAAAAAATCTATGGCGCGGGGCCCTGGGCGGTCGCCCTCCCCTAGATCCACCCCTGTGGATTTGACCAGCCCAGAGGGATCTGGATGAAATTAATCAGGGTTCGAACACACCAAGGTGTATGTGGGGATCTTATCTACTAGGGGAAGGAAGACTTCTGCTGTGACTGTAGCGCTGACTGAAAAACTGAAGTATATTCAGGACTGACCTCTAAGATTCTACAGTGCTGACGCAAGAGATCTGTACCAAGGGGCACCACAGTCAACTAGCTACATTTATACATTAAATTGGAAATACTTCTTTGTATATAAAATGTCATAAAATAAGGAAGAAGGAAGGAATGAAAGAAAGAACTTACTACCCCTCGTAAAGTTTCTGGTTATCTAGACCTGGAAAGGTTGGATCACTTCTTATTATTATTGTTGCTATTATTATTATATGAAAATTATCAATAGACTGCAGTAGCTACACTTGCTAAAAGCTCTTTGCTATAGGTCATGGATCCCACCTGTCTGCGGACTTGGTAGACGTCAGTTCGAACTCCACCATCAGCCGTCCTTGAAATGGTTTCCCATAGCTTCTAATTTTCAACTCTGGGCAAATGGTACCTTCTAATAAACGATGGCCACTTCCTTTCAGTTCCTTGCACAGTTTCGTTAACTTTCATTTATTTCATCTCTCAACATTTTTCATGAGTTAGCATCAAGAAGGGCATCTGGCTATAAAACCACCTGCCACAAGGGGGCAGATGACCTAGCTGTTCCATCCCTTAAAACTCCAATAACTAACAAACACCAATGATTGTGTACAAACTAATCTTAATGCAATTAATGAAAACATAATTCTTATTAAGTTATGTGTCATTGTTGTTTTAAGGGGCAGAACTGTGAGGCCATCTGTATTGTCACATTTCATGGTCCCCTGCGTCATTTTCAGGCTTTCCAATTTTCTTCCGCTTACTGCTTCCACACCTGCTTCATTCTTGTGGCGTTATGTCCCGTTTGGACAGCAATAGCCCAGTAAAAAGTTCCTCCTCTGAAGGCTAACTACATATCCTTGTTCAAAATCTGCAGTTTGCTTTTGTAGTGACCGTGATTTTAACACGAAAGTTGTTAGGTTACAAATGACAATGCGTGTGTGTGTTGTGCCCGTTTATCCAGGGGTGGCACAGTGGTAGTTCATTCCCAAATCCCCAAACAACCGAATACATAACCCCAATGCATCTGAACTAGAAGGACAAGATTCCTGTCTTGGGGCATAGCGTGTAAAATTTAGAAAAGTGGGAAGTGCCCCAGTCCAAAACACATGCTATTCCTCACAAGAAAAATCCAAGTAACAAGTCCAGTTTAAGATAAAAACTACAGAAATAATCAGGATTTAATTTCCTATATCATGTCCATAACAATAAAAAATAAACAAATACATCAAACTAGGAATCCAGGTTAGAATCCCTAAATCTACCAGAGAAATGTTCCTGTTCTACAGTGCACTCATATCAACCAACAAAATTTAAACTTTTCCCAATTAATTGGGGTCGCTGGAGCCAACCAGGCTCATTTTGGTTTTGGCCGGGGATTTAAGGCCGGATGCCCTTCCTGACGCCACGTGATTTTTCAGGTGAAAATTCCACCCCGCTGTCAACGGGATTCAAACCCGGGCCGTCGGGGTGAAAAACGAGCAGCTAAGCCACTGCGCCATCACGCTCTCCATCAAGCAACAAAAATTAATTACAAAAATTTCTCGTTATTTTAATCCTCCTGAAAGAAAAAACGTCCTACTTGGCAATTCTATAAAAAATTTAAAACTCAATTTCTATAAAATCCCTCGAGAAGTCCTATCAAACAAACATCTACAATATTAGGTTAGTGGTGAAAGAAATAATTCCCTATCTAAGATACATTAAAACAACGATGAATATAAGCTCATGGGTTGGTTCATAAATGTTGACATTGAAGTACAATGGAACCCAATAGATTATAACAATAGCAAAATAACCCTATCTAAATTATGATAATAACTCAATAAGAAATAGCTAGTGTTGACACCTGCTGGATAGAAAAGCCACTCGGTATTCATACATTTCAATACTTTTTTTTTCTTCTGAAACAAGAAATTTTTCTGATGCTTTTGTCAGTACAGTATTTAAAAAAATAATTTGGAAGCAGTGCTTCTGTCAGTTCAATGGAATAATCACCTCTGCTGACAAAAATTCATGTGCCTATGCATGAATGCTATGTATTCACTTGAATAACAGAGAAAATATTAGGTGATGTTCATTCATTTAAGGGCATCTTGGTCATCAGCCCCATGTGCCTGGGTGTGTGTTGAATTTGTCTGATAACTTATGTTTCTCTGGTGACTATGGTATTGTGTGTAACTAAGTTTTTGGGTCTGGGATTGGGGTAGATGCCCCAGGATTTGAAATAAGTTACCATCCTGGCATTTGCTTGGAGGGATCCTATATGAGGTTTGAGAAAATCCACACGCAGGATGGCCACTGTCAATGCCGTAATTCAAACCTTTGTTCTCGGACTACCAGCTCCCCTGTTAATGAGCACAGATCTACTGCAGATTATATTATTATGGAGTACCATACTGTGAAGCCGGCCCCGTGGTGTTGGGGTAGCGCGCCTGCCTCTCACCCGGAGGCCCCGGGTTCGATCCCCGGCTCCGTCAGGGATTTTAAAACTGACGTGAGGGTTGGAACGGGGTGCACTCAGCCTCGTGAGGACAATTGAGTAGCTGTCTGACAGTGAGACAGCGCCCCGATCACGAATACCAAGATTAACGGCCGAGGGGACCCGACGCGCTGATCACGCGTCACCCCAATATCTGCAGGCCAAATGGCTGGGCAGCGGTCGCTTGGTCGGCCTTAGCCCGTCATGGGCTGGATAGTGCCAGGGGTTGACTTGACCATATTGTGAACACAATATTTACACCTAATTTACTCTAATACAGTAGAATACAGTGAAACCCCTCAAATCCGAACCCCGGAAATTCGAAATCTCGGATAATCCGAACGAGTTTTCTTCGACAATTTTGAGTTTGAAAAACACACGCAAAACAGAGAAACGTATTTATTTAGTCATAAAACAATTACATATTCTACATTATAACCTTATTTTTCAATAATTAGTTTAAAAATTAACAAAGAAGTAGAGTTAGCATACGTAACACAGTGTAAATGTGCCTGCATACTTATCTCATCCTGGATTGAAAATCGGAAAAGTTGGTTATTGTAATTTCTTAGGTTCATCACTTTGCAAGAACAATAAAATAACAATAGAAACACACCAAAAAATCACTTAATCTTTCACTTGAAATCAGTATTTTCAATTGTCGAAGTGACGAAAACCTTCCCGCAGAGGCAATTGCGCATGAACATAACATCGTTGGGCGTGGCTGCTTCGTGTTGTTCTACGAAGGGCAATGTGATGTCCAGAGCAGATGCAGCCTCAGTATAAGTCACATTGTCTGTCCAAGTTTCTTCTTCCTCACTGTCACTAGCTATATTGCTGTCATGTTGACTCATTATTTCATGTTCGGTGCATTCTTCATTGACATCAACTGTCGTCCACTACTCTAGACAACCTTCTCCAGCATCCTCACAACCTGCTATATGGATATTTTTTGGCTAATCCGAACAAATTGAAATTCGAACTGACTACACCTCAATTAGTTTGAATTTGAGGGGTTTCACTGTACTTAGAAACAATACACCCTAATGTGCCAGATGTATGAACACTCACCTTAGGTAATGCTGGGAAAGCCTGGAAGTGTATGCAATTATGCAAGAAATTCCCTCTATAATGCACCACTAGCAAAGAAAGAAAGAAAGAAAGAAAGAAAGAAAGAAAGAAAGAAAGAAAGAAAGAAAGAAAGAAAGAAAGAAAGAAAGAAAGAATGAATGAAAGAAAGAAAGAAAATATTATAAAGGGAAAAGGGAAAGGAATAAATCAGAATGCTTCCTCATATTACTGTATGTATGTATGTCTACCCCTTATTATTCCCGTTTTCCAACGGGGTCAGGGATGAGATGCGATGGAAGTCTTTGTGGCGATGGTTTTTACGGCCGGATGCCCTTCCTGATGCCAACCTCATGAGAGGAGTTAATGAGAGATGAAATGAATGATGGTGAATGAAACTGAGCAAGGATGTGGAAGGAAGCGGCCGTGGCCTGTCAGAAGGTACCGTCCCAGCATTTGCCTGGTGTTGAAAATGGGAAACCACAGAAAACCATTTCAAGGACGGCCGACGGTGGGGCTCGAACCCACGCATCTACCGAGTCAGCAGAGTGCTTGACCCCATGACCTAATGCTGTGCGTTAGCCAGCGTAGCCACTACTGTCGGTCATTTTACTGTATTTTATGGAAATATCAACTGCAGTCAAAAATCTCAAAGGTGGAAACTGCCACTACTGGCCTTCCCTTGTGGTGTGGCCCTATATAATGGAGAGGTTCTGTAATCGTAGTGACTTGAGAAACAAAGGGTTATTGGATATACTGTATGTACAAGCTAATGTGTGCTGATATTTTGTAATATCAGAACAAGCTCATTCCAAATGAATAATTAAATTCCTGAGAGAATTATAAGAATGAACAATAGCCCTAGGTTGCAATCTACGGCATGTTGATTTACTTGATATTTTACAGAAGAACCCCGTTAATCCGAACCTCACTAAAGTAAATGTCCAGATAATTCAAACAAGTTTAGTGAATAAATTCAAATGCATTTTTAAGAATACAAAATAGTCATTTAGTTGATTAGTACAAACTCTAAATTATCTTTGCACTGTTTATTATACGTACGTTAATTGTTGATTTATCGGTAGCCTTAATTTTGCATAAAATATGCAAGTTTCTTCTTCATCATCATCATCTTGCACAGTTTCCAGCCACTGGCCGGGTCTGTTTGGAACACAAGCCTCTCCAACGTCTTCTGTCTTCCCACCATCTCTCAGCCTCCACCCTTGTCCAGTCTTCTCCTCTCTTCTTCACGCTTTCTTCCACCCCCTTCAGCCACCTGTCTCTCGGTCTTCCTCTCGGTCTCTTTCCTTCCCACTTCGTCTCGTGTACTCTCCTGGGTATCCTCTTCTCCTCCATTCGTTTTACATGTCCATACCATCTAAGTCTAGATTTCTCTATACCATCCTGTAATGGTTCCTCCTTCATTAATTCTCTGGTCCTCTCATTTCTTATTCTGTCCATCTTTGTAGCTCCAATACTGCTTCTCAAGAACCTCATCTCACTGGCCTGTATTTTGCTCTTCTCCCTTCCTTTCATAACCCAGGTCTCCGAGGCATACGTCAGGATAGGGACATAGTACATCCGATTGATGATCTTTTTGCTGTTCTGAGGGACATCCTTGCTCCATAACATGCTTCTCACACTCCTCCGAAATGCTTCTGCCTGCCTCCCCCGCTCATTTATTTCTCTATCGTTTCTTCCATTATCTTGTATCAGGCTTCCCAGATACTTGAAACTCTCCACTTTCTTCAGCTGTTCCCCACCAATTGTTATTCCCGTTGTGGTTCTTTCCTTCTTCCTTGTTGTGATCACCATCTCACTCTTATTTATGCTAAATTTCATCCCATATCCTTGTATTATTCCTTCCCACACATCCAACTGTTCCTGTACCTCCTCCTCCTTGTTTCCCCAAATCATCAAATCATCTGCAAACACCATTGCTTTCATCTTTCCTTCCCCAATTACTTGTGCCACTCGGGTCATTATGTCATCCATCACCACAATGAAAAGTAACGGTGACAGTGCACTTCCTTGTTTCAGGCCGTTTCTCTGTTCCAACCAGTCTGATCTCTCTCCTCCCACTTTCACACAGCTCACGCTTCCCTTGTACATCTCCTTTATCCTCTTTATAGTCCGTTTCTCTACTCCTCTATCCTCCAGGGACTTCCATACTTTGTTTCTGCATACACTGTCATATGCTTTCTCAATGTCCAGGAAGGCCATCAGTAGATCTGTTCCATACTCATAGTGCTGTTCTTGTAACTGCCTTACAGCAAAAATCAAATCCACTGAGGACCTTCCTGCTCTGAAGCCATGTTGCTCTTCCCTCATCCCTCCTTCTATCCTTGTCCTAATTCTCTTTTCCAAAACTTTCTCGAAGATCTTTGCACAATGACTCATCAGTGTTATTCCCCGATAGTTTCTGCAATCTGTTCTACTACCTTTCTTGAAGATCGGGACAATTATTCCTTTCTTCCAGTCCTCTGGGGTCTTCCTTTCCTTCCATGCTGTCCTCATCACTCGGTACAACCACTGTATCCCCACCTCTCCTGCTGCTCTCACCATCTCCACACTCAACTCATCCACACCCAGTGCCTTCCCTCCTTTCATCTTGTTCACTGCATCTTCCACTTCTTTCCATGTTAAGTCCCTTTCTGTTTGCAGTACATCTTCCTCTTCCCCGATTTCTTCCTCCTCACCATCTTTTCCATTTGGGTTCAGAAGTTCTTCAAAATATTCTTTCCACATTTTCTTCAGTTCTTCCCTATTTTCTATCTCTTGTCCCCTTTTGTTCACCATTCTAACATAATCCGTAGGATCCTTTCGCCTCTTATTTTTTACCATCCCATACAGGACCTTTTTTGTACCTTCACTATCCTCCATCATCTTTGTCCACTCTTCCATCCACTTTCTTCTCTCCTCAGCCACTACTCTCTTCGCCTCCTTCTTTCTTTCCTGGTACTCTTCCCTTGTCTCTACCGTCCAATTTTGATACCACCTCCTAAAGGCTCTATTCTTTTCCCTTACTATATCTTTTGTCTTCTCATTCCACCATGGTGTTTCCTTCCACCTCTTCTTACTACTTGTCCTCCCACATACTGCTTCTGCTGCACCTACTAGTGTCTTCTTAAATCTAGCCCATTCCTCTTCCACCCCTCTTTCTTCATCTGTTGGAATTCCTTCCTTTACCATTTTGAGGTACTCGACCCTTCCATCCCCTTCTTTCAGTTTCCATTATCCTTATACGTCTTTCCTGGTTCTCAGTCCCTTTCTTCTCCTTACTCCCTCTCAGGTTCATTACCAGCAATCGATGGTCGCTTTCCAGGTTCTCCGATGGTATAACCTTGATATCCGTGATGTTCTTATTTAGTTCTTTCTCATACAGTATATAGTCGACCACCGACTTCCTGGTCAAGTCATCACTGTACCATGTGATTGTGTGGCTCTCTCTTTTCTTAAACCAGGAGTTCCCAACTAGCAGGCTGTTCCTCTGGCAGAAGTCCAACAGTCTCTTTCCTTCCTCATTTCTTCCGCCCCAACCCTCTGGTCCTAGAACACTCTCATAACCTTGTCTTTCTCTTCCTACATGGGCATTGAGATCCCCCATAACAATCATATTTCTTCCTACCAGCTGCTTCTGCAATTCCTCTTCAAACTCCTCCTTCTCTTCAGAGGCGCAGCCTACTTGTGGAGCATACACTTGCACTATTTCTACAGTCTCTCCCCTCAGTGCTACTTTCACTTTCATCATCCTATCACTTATTCTCCTCACTTCTTCTTTTAAACCATCTCGTACTACTACTCCCACTCCATTCCTCTTTCCCTCTTCGTTCCCACTCCAGTACAGTCTATAGCCTTTTCTCAGTTCTCTCCTTCCTTCCCCTTTCCACCTTGTTTCTGCCAATCCCAATAAATCCAACTTCCTTCTTTCCATCATATACTATCTCCTCCACCTTCCCCGTCAGCGTTCTTAGGTTTAAAGTTCCAAATCTTAGTCCGTGTGTACAGCCGTGTCGTCGTCTATTAAATCCATCATGTCCGAGGCTCGTTCCATTTTTGAAAGCATTTGCTTTCATCCACTACTGGCTTGCTGGGCCTATCGTAGCTTCACCAGAGCCCCGTTAGCCATCCCTTTTCAGGGTTCCTGTAGGACCTTCACAGCTACCATAACGGTCCCGGGGCACACGAAGTCCCCACTGTACTTCGCCTCTACAGGCAATCCCCTACTTTGTGCCGTTGCCCGTCTCCCACGACGTGGACGAGGGGTTGGACTTCTTCTTATCGAGGGAAAACAATTGGGATGAAGCTTCATAAACATGACAATAGTGAATGTGACCTTAATCAGCTGCTTGATGTAGAGTAGGGTGTGTTCCAGAGCTGTAGTTCCATTGCAAGTATTTTTTCAGGTTTACTGTCTTCATCTGGATTGCCTTCTAAAAGTGACAATTTGTCTCCATCAGATCATCACACGTAGCCTTGATGAAGAATCAAGTGCTGGACATTGGTAGGTTGGGGACACACAAGGCTTGCAGTTGCTTTTCCCATTTTCCCATTGATTGGCCCTTTCACCTGCTTAATCCAAACTGGCATCCACCCCAATTAGTTCGGACTAACGAGTTTCTACTGAATTTATTTTGCATTTGGTACTGCTTTGCTTATTCCTTGATATTTGTATTTTGTTTTTACCTCTTCTCGCATGGAGGTACCAGTATCATAGAATTTTTAGATTTTTTCCCCCGATTTTTTTGAATGAAGTTAAATCATAATTGGTACTAAAGTCAATCGTCTATCAAGAAGACATTGGTATAAGACAGGGGTGCAGAAGTTTTCTCTGAATTGAGGAGCTAGCCCAAAACATTGAGTCCACCAACCTGATATCTACCATTAACCTTGGTCTTATTTTTATTTAAATAAATTAACACGATTGTCAGTTACATTTTACGAAGTAGCCTACAATAAAATACACTAATACTTTACATAATAATCAAATTCTAAATTATTGGTTATGACCATGGATGTGCCCTGGTTAAAAAAAAAACCAAAAACAAACAACACTGGTCCACAAATCTTGCAAAACCAAATTGTGATAATGCTGGCCTATTCATATTATACATCATCAAATCACATGAAATGTTTTGTTACTAATGATCAATCTAACCTGTCTTTGAGGATGATGGTTTAAGGGGTAGAAATTTGTCTTCCAGAAGGCCCATGTGATTAAATCCTTGCTCAAAGAATGCTGTAGAGGCTGAAAAAATGCACCTAATAGTTATTAATATTATTATTATTATTGATGTGGTAGTTTGAGAAGTTTTAAACTTCTTCAGGGATGTCATAGAAGATAGAGGGGTTCTTGTATATTTATGGGGTGGAAACAGAAATAAATGAACTAATTTTTACTTCTTTTTTTTTTTTTTTTGCATGTTGGTAGTCACTATGCCAACCTGGCGCACGGGACTTCTGCACCCTTGGTATAAGAGATTGTCTGTTCCGTTTAGTTGTATAGGGTGTTCAATAACTCACACAACCCATGGGGATCACAACAAAATTATTGTAAGCTCTGTGCAAAGTCACACAACTTTTGTACTTTGAATATAGTAATTACATGTTGAATTTCATAAAAATTGTCGCTCCTTATAAGTCATGCCCCTAAATCTGAGCCTACTTGGCATAAGCCTAAATCCTGCCTTGACTGTTCAGTTGAAGAGCAGCTGCAATATACTGGTACTCTGAATGGCTATCGTATCTGTTTTATATAATGACAATATTCATGTTGCCAGTGGTTTCTAAAGAGGGATATTATAATATTTGTGAGAGATGGGTGGCGAGGATGTATATTATTAAATTTTAACTAGCTTAATTGTACAGTAAAGGAAAAAGTAACAGAAACAAATAATTCAAGACAATTACAATTGCTTTAAGGAAATTAAGTTATAAAAAATTCATCATTAAAGATTCAAGGAGAAATAATTTCAATTCTGAGATTTGCTGATGACATCGTCATCTTAGCCGACACACTAGAGCAGGGGTTCTAAAACTTCTTGTACTCGAGGACCCCTTCAATTATTTATGTAGTCATTGCGGACCCCTCAAAACTGCCTTTAATTTATGTTGTAAATTTTTTATGGTTGTCATTTTAAAAGATAAAATACCAAAAAATGGTGGGTTGTAAAAACTATTAACTTAATCTGTTTGTTTTAGTATACATATAGTTTATTTAAATTGGAATAAATATTGGAAAAACCATGACTTACATAAGTATACGCAAATTTTCTTAATTGCAGTAGGAGTAGACTTTAAATGCAATCTTAGAATAAAAAGTTATCAGTGTTTTTACCGTTACTTTAGTGAGAACAATGGTACTGTTTTTTGCTTTTAACTATCTCTAAAATGTTGGGATTTATTTTAGAAAGCTTTAGCCTTAAATCGGTTTCAATATTCTTCAGTCTGTTTCTTTTTGCTGGCTTCAGGTTGCACAGTTCAGAATAGGCGCGTTCACACAAATATGTCGTACAAAAGGGCACAATATGTTCGAGGGCTTTTTTTTTTCAAGTTCTGGTACGTCAGCTTGTACAAGTAGCCAAAACCTTGCCAAGTTATTTTCTTGATAAACAATCTCCCAGGCTCTGCTGCATGAGAGTTCCACCAATTGGTCTTGCTCAGTATCAGATAGGTCGATGAGGTTACCAATACTTCTCTTCTTGAATGGATACTCCATCCAATCATTATTAGGATTAGGTTCAGGAAAGTAACTTCTCAGACTCAGAGCTAGGCCTGTTAAATGCTCAGCAAACAGTTCTTTTGTATTTGTATGCATCTCTTCTTCAGATGTTATTAAGAATTCCTGCAAAGTTGTAAAATTGTTGTATGAATTTTTAAGCATATGGTCAGACCAAAGCTGCAGTTTTCCTATCATAGCTTCTACTTGCTCTTCTACACGGAATATGTCAGAGTCAGACCCTTGAAGTTTCGTATTTAGGACATTCAAATGCTGGAAGATATCTGCCAAATATTTAACCTTGATCAACCACGCAAACTCACACAACTTGTTTTTGAGAAGAAAGTTTCCATATTTTTCTTCCAAAAGAAATATTCTAATTTCATCACGCAATTCAAAAAAACGTGTGAGGACATAACCTCGGGAGAGCCAGCGAACTTCAGTGTGAAGCAAGAGCTGTACATGCTCACTTCCAATTTATTCACAAAGCTGAGTATAAATACGAGAGTTCAAAGGTCAGGCTTTAATATAATTTACAACTTTCACAACTTCTTTTAATGATGTTTCTAGATCTTCTGGCATTTGTTTTACAGCCAATGCCTCCGTATGAATAGAGCAGTGAGTCCACTTAACTTTGGGAGCGACATACTTGACACGAGCAATTAGCCCTGTCTTTTTGCCGGCCATGGACCCTGCTCCATCGGTACTCACACCAACACGCCGTTGCCAGTCCAAGTCATTTGATAAAATAAAATCATTTAATGCTTCAAAACCACCATGGGCAATGTTATGAAAAATCTCTTTGCAAAACAAAAGTTCTTCTAAAAGCCAATTTTCATTTTCATACCTAACAAATGCTAACAAGTGAGATTTGTTTGATAGGTCTGTACTTTCGTCAAGCTGCAAAGCGTACATTTTTGTAGATTTTAACCTACAAAGTAACTGCTCTTCAATATTTTGAGACATGTCATCAATTCGACGTTTTATAGAATCGTTTGAAAGTGGAACTGTACTAAATTCCTTAGCAGCTGCCTCTCCTATCATTATATTACACTTTTTTTTGCCGCTGGTAAGATAAGATCTTCTGCAATCGTATATGGCTTTCCAGATTTAGCTATGAGTAATGCTATTTCGTATGACGCTACAGTAGCACTTTCAGCAGCGCTACCTGAAGCCATTTTCGCCATTGATGTTTTCATCGTTTCCATTTCTTGACTTTTTATTTTAAAAGACTCAAATGACTTATCAGCAAAGTCTGGATGTTTTGTTTCTAAGTGCCCCCTTAATTTCGCATGTTTCATAGCTTCATTGGAAAGAATCTCGTAACATAACACGCACTGTGGATTTTGTTCGTCATTAGATTGCACAAAATCTAATTTTAAATACTCTTCAGAATATTTGCGGCACTTAACAGTCTTACGTAAATCAGTGTTGCAGCTAGAACTAGCTACTGACGTTGAGAAACTAACCTCACTTTCACGATCATTGTCTCTTTCTAATTTATCAACTGAACGTTTTACAGTCCCTGTCTTTAACCAACGATCCATGATACAGGCCCAAAATTAACACTTCTTTACGTAAAATGTTTCCACCATTAAAAGTTAAACATCACAACAAAGCAAAACAAAACATCACGACAAGCATCAAAATAGCGACGAAAGTCAACTGAATAACAGATGCCGATATGTTTGCTCCGCTGACAGAACAGATGACAGACTAGGTGTGTTAGAGGCTAGCCGCAGGGTAGCCACCCGTCGAAAACAATATTGACCTGATCATAGGATTGGCTAAGCTTGCCACGCTCATACTTTGTAATACAAACTAAAACTTTTATTAGCAGAAACAGGAGTTCTTGGTATGAGTAATTAACAAAATTAGATTCGAATATTTTTTGCGGACCCCTGAAAATATGCTTGCGGCCCCCGGGGGTCCGCGGACCACACTTTGAGAAACACTGCACTAGAGGATTTTAATGAGTTAAATGGTCTTGAGGAAAGAATTCATGATGAAAATTAATAAATGTAAAACAAAAATATTGGAATGCAGCAGAAATAAATCAGAAACCCATATGGATGTCGAATTGGCAGGTGAAAAGCTGAAGGAAGTAGGAGACTTCTGTTACTTAGGAAGCAAAATAACCAGTGATGGATGAAGCAAAGAGGATATGAAAAGTAGGTTAGCACAGGCAAAGAAAGCATTTCTACAGAAAGGAATCTGTTGACATCGAATATAGATTTGGTTACAGGAAGTCATCTTTGAAAGCCTTTGTCTGGAGCATGGCACTCTATGGAAGTGAAACTTGGATTGTTGGAGCAGCAGAAAAGAGGAGAATTGAAGCGTTTGAAATGTGGTGTTAGAGGAGAATGATGAAGAACATATGGGTAGATAGGGTAAAAAATGAAGAGGTATTAAGATGATTGGGAGATGAGAGATGTTTCTGGAGACTGCTAATGAAGAGAAGAGATAGGTTGGAAGGACACATACTAAGACACCCAGGAATATCAAAGTTAGTTATGGAAGGAAGGTTCTAGGATAATAACTGTAGGGGTAGACCAAGGTTAGAAACAGATTGCGTCAAATGTACGGTGTGGTAGCCTAGCTATGTAGAGATGAAACGATTAGTTCAGTACAGGGAAGCATGGAGGACTACATCAAACCAGTCAAAAGACTCAAACAACAACTACATTACCTACTTTCACTCTATTTTCCTAGGTGTGATTAACAAGTGCTCTCAACTTTTATAATTCCATATACTGACCTATATCCGAGTCGATCAAAAGGTAGAATAAAAAAAGAAAAGGAATAGTTAATAGTAATAACAATTACAAATACTTGGGCATCAACTGTGATTTCTTTTTCTTTTTATTAGGCTGATGGATGAGGATGGACCCATAGGAAATGCATAACTAAAGATTTCAGAAAATAGGATATCTTTACATGCACTGAAGGGTCCCCCAATGAGGCATTGAGTTTTAGAAGACAAGTTTCACTGCTGGGTTTTCATCCAACATTTTGTCATTCATTAACAAGTCCAACATATTTTTATTTATTTAATCCTATTGAAATGAAAATCCACAGCCTGCTTCCAGTCTCCGACCGGGTCAGGAATGGAATGAATGAAGCCCCCATCTAGCGGCGAGGATATGAACTGTGCCGGCTGCCGAGGCCTGACGCACTCCTCTGGGGCAATGATTAAATGAATGACAGATGAAATGAAATGATAGTGGAGAGTGTTGCTGGAATGAAATGTTGACGGGGAAAACCGGAGTACCCGGAGAAAAACCCGTCTGCCTCCGTTTTGTCCAGCACAGATCTCACATGGAGTGACCGGGATTCGAACCACGGACTCAGCGGTGAGAGGCCGGCGTGCTGCCGCCTAAGCCACGGAGGCTTTATTTATTTAATCCTATTACATCATATAAATGATCGAGAATGTGGAGACATGTGATTATGTGATTGGCATTGTATGGTATCTTTTAAGTGTATATACAGAATGTATGAACAGGGACTATCAGTGCTGGATTAACCATAAGGCACAATAGGCAATTGCCTGGGGCCCCCGGCTTAAAAGGGCCCCCAAAAAATGAAAAAAATCACATGTAAAAAATGGAAAAAAAAATGTTTTTTTTAGTCAAATTCTTGAAACAGAAGGTCATACTGGCGAAAGTTTGAAAACTCAAACTGTGAACTTCGTCATTGAAATTCAAGATTGTAGAGGATAGTCCTATGACAATGCACCAAATATGTCTGGAAAGTATCAGGGTCTGCAAGCCAAAATATTAGAACTGAATAAATTTGCGATATAATGTTCCTTGCGGTACACATTCCCTCGATTTAGTTGGACAATCTGCTGGTTAAATGCTGTTTTTATGCAGTTGGTGTTTTTTTTTTCTATAATGCAGTCATTGTATAACTTCCTTTCTGCAAACCCTCACCGTTGGGGCGTGTTGAAAAATTATATCAAGAACGCTAAAACTTTGAAATCATTGTCAGATACGCGCTGGGAAGCACATGCTAATGCAACGAACGAGGTTTATGATTCGTTTCATAATATTGTCTAGGCTTTAAAAAGCATTGAAGATGACGAGCCGGAAAATAATGACACTCGGCATTAAGTGGGGTGCATCGCAAACAGAATGCAGAAATTCGAATTCAGGTTCATGTTAATTTTGTGGGATTCAATTTTGACTTCTATCAGAATCAGACTCAGAATCAGAATCAGACATTTTAATGAAAATCAACTCCGATGATGTTATTGAAACTTTCTGCAAAACAAAATGCAGAAAAAAGTTTTTCTGAAAATGTACATATGATCTAAATTGTATTCATTATTCATTGTAAATTCGTAAATAAAACCTCTTTCAAAGTTATGATTGACTTTTTTATGAAGGGGGGATGGGAGGGGGTGAAAAAAGGGGAAAAAGGCCCCTCAAATTAACAATTGCCTAGGGCCACTGTGAGTCTTAATCCGGCACTGGCGACCATAGACTGCTGGTAGTAGACTTCAAACATTCGACCAATGAAACACAGAAAATTATTATGAAATCACCAAGGGTAAAAACATGGAAATTGGAAGAAGCTCAACTAAAGGAGGAATGTCTGTTAGGTAGTCAACCCGAAGGCTGGTTGGATCCTCAAAAAGTACCGCCGTTACGTTATGTGAGTAGATATCCACAAAAACCCAAGGCAGCACTATTTTGAGGCGTTCTAGCCAAGAAGAGGAGTGAGGTAGTTTGCCATTGCTTTCCTCACAAAGGAGGAATATAAACTAAGAATTCAACAGAATCTGCCAAAGGGTGCAGTAACCAACGTTAATGAAGAGTGGAAGACCTTCAAAGACACCTTAGTGGGAGAGGCCAAAACCCATCCTAAGAAAGAAACAGACACCATGGTGGAATGATAGAGTTAGAACAGCTGTGAAAGAAAGAAACCAAATAAAGAAGGCACTAGACGAGGAAAAACAAAAACAGGGGCAAGAACGCTGTGAACAAGAAATACTAAGACTCCAAGGAATGTACAGGAACAAGAAAGTTGCTGTTAAGAACATTGTACGAGAAGAAAGAGTGAAGAAATCGAATGAGTTTGCAGACAAACTGGAAGAGGATAGCAGAGGAAATATGAAACTGCTATACAGAGTAGTGAAAAACAAGAGAAGGGATCAAGAGACCATGAAAGCAATAGAAAGTGATGATGGAACTCTGGCACAAGAAGAGGGAGAAATTCAAGATCTTTTTTGAAAAGCTGCTGAATGGAGATAAATAATACATAACTAACAGAGAAGAGTCAAATCGAACAACCACGACTGAAACACCAATCACATGGCTGGAGGTTGAAAAGGCGCTCAAGAGCATGAAGAAAGGAAAGGCAGTGGGCATAGACGAAGTGAGTGCGGATATGCTGAAAGCGGCAGGAATTCCAGCAATCCAATGGTTATACAGAATGCTCAACAGGATATGGGAGGAAAATACTATCCCAGAGGACTGGAAGATGGGCATCATTGTCCCTCTGTTCAAGAAAGGAAGCCGACATAAATGCACTAACTATCGGGGTATTACACTACTGTCTCATGCTCTGAAAATATTTGAAACAATAATAGAGAACAGAATCAGAGATATTGTTGAACCAATTTTGGAGGAAGAACAGTATGGTTTCAGACCAGGAAGGTCAACTACAGACCTGATCTTTTCACTTAGGATGCTAATGGAAAAACACAGGGAAAAGAACAAACCTTTATTTCTAATATTTTTGGACCTTGAGAAAGCCTATGATAGTGTACCAAGGGAAACACTTTGGCAATGCATGAAAGAACTTCAAGTGAGAGCCTCATAGACAAAGTGAAAATGTTGTACATTGGGAATAGAAGTTGTATTCAAGTAGGACGTGGTTTGTCGGACTAGTTTGAAACAAAGAGAGGAGTGCAGCAGGGCAGCTCATTGTCACTGCTTCTATTCATCATTGTGATGGATGTGGTAATAAAATCTATTAAAAGGAAAGAACATGGAGATATTAGAGCCTTCACATTTGCAGATGATGTTGCGATCTGGAGTGAATCAGAGGAAGAACTGGGTGAGAGGCTGCAAAGCTGGAATGAGGAGTGTAAGAAATATGGTTTAAACATCAGCGAAACAAAGACAGTAGCGATGAAAGTGTATGAGGAAGGAGCAGAACCAATAGTCATGCTAAATGAAGCCAATTTGGACAGCGTTCCAGTTTTCAAGTACATGGGTAGCATTCTATCAAGTGACAACCTAGCAAAACATGAGGTAAACAATCGAATTAATAAGGCAACACAATTTTACCACCAGGTAAGACACCTGCTGTGGGATGAGCAAATGCCCATGAAAACAAAGATGACATTGTACAAGTCGTATTATACACCGATTCTTACATACAGTCTCGAAACCACAACACTAACCAATAGAGATAACTCTAAACTCCAGGCAGCCGAAATGAAATTCATACGTAACATGATTCAGAAGACCAGGAAAGACAAGATCAGGAATGAGAAGATTAGAGAGGAAGTAGGAATAGATGATTCTCTCCTCAATAAGATCCAGATCTCAAGACTGAAGTGGTTTGGTCACATGAAGAGGATGCTACCCAACAGAACTGCACGGAAGGAATTTGAGAGAAAAGTAGAAGGAAGACGACCCGTGGGAAGGCCACGAAAGAAGTGGATAGATACAGTCAAGAACGATGTACTGCAGAGAGGTCATGATTGGGACAAGTTGGTGGAGGAGAAGTGGTACAAGGACAGGGTGAAATGGAGGGGGCTCATATACCACACCCGGGCAACTGGAGTTGGTTCAGGATGATGATGATGATACAGAATTGATAGAGAATAGCATGTATGACATACCATACAAGAGTGCATATTTACACACAGTTTTAGTCAGAATGACCAATGTCCCAACAAAAATGCCTGTAATTTTGACTTATCATTTTAACTGCTAATAAATGTCAGGGTTGAGGAAAGTTTTCTGAATTATACAACTTTATTCCCAGGTTCCTTTCTGATTAGTCGTTGTCCTACAGCTACTGGTGTGCTAAGAATATTTTTGTCTAGTGTTATGTTAATGGAAGTCAGTATTTTGCTGAAATATGATACTATTTCTTTCTATACTGTATTTCTCTTCACAAATAAAATAAACTCTAGTATATAAATGCATGGCAGAGGTAGAGTCAAGAAATATTAAAAAAAAAACAATTTCCAAGATTCGGTTTGATACACTGGTATTATTATTCTAACAGCCTTTTAAAACCCCTGATCTCAGTAAGAGGTAGCACAAAATTAGTCAGGTAATCTAAAAAAAACATGTCATGTTATTTTGTCCCCCCCATTAATTTGGAAGATCCCTACAGTGGCAAAACTCTAGGAAGTTAAATGCATGCCTGAGACTTAGTTATTGTTGTTTTAAGGGGCGGAACTATGAGACTTAAACCAGCCCATTGCAGCTTGATCCGCCCATTGGATGGGAGCACTGAGTTCTCATATCCTCTCTCTGACCAAACATTCTGCTAAAAGCATGTACCAAAGGTCCTCTCGCTATAGACAGGCTGTGCTGGGAGAGTGGTTGTTGAATGTGATTTGTGTAGAGGATGAGAACTTGGTCCATGAATTCACCTAGGCCGGTCTCAGTTTCATGAGTATATTTAAATGTACACAGTTTCATCCTCTCTAGGAAATACCATCACAGATATTTGATCAATATGTATGCACTGTTTCAGCAAGATTGAGAATTAACGTTCATGATGTTCCCGTGTAAGTCTAGGAGTACCTCTCATTCCACAGTGAGCTCTATTGTACTCCATGCATCCAAGCATTACCCTGTAAAATGATGGAAGGATTCTGCAGAAAGAATTACCACTTCATTATGATGATCACAGGTGGTGTTACAAGTAGAAAATGGATCTTGAATAATAATCTTTTTAGAATTTCATTGTGCTCATTTTAAATCTTCATCTTAAGTGGATCTTCAAAACTGAAGATTTTATTGAAGAATGTCCCCTTGCTAGGTATTGTTTTGAACGTGACAGAAGGACTGATTTATGCCTGCTGTCCTGCTGAGACGAGGAAGTGGAAATGAGCTTGTCAAGGGCTATAGCACTGAAGAGCTATAGATTAGATTGATGGCAAGAACCTTCGAAGATAGCTGTAGAGACCGTCCTTGGTCATTGTATTCCTTCCACTGTTTGATTTTATGACCCTTTTTAGGTAGATTTCATTAGACCTATTGCAATGGGTACCATTTTTTCCCCAGTCAAACGTCGGATACTTTTCTAACAGGCCTCGTATGTATCACTTTCTTGTGGACATGATAACTACCGTCATTTTGAACCTTTACTTTTGCTTACTTATCCGTCACTACAGCCCATGTAAGGCCCGGGTCTTATTGACCACCTATCTTCTCCAGTCTTCTCTTGATTTCGCCAGTCTTCTCCAATTCCGCACTCCTAATCTTCTCAAGTTCACCTCTATGTCATCCTGCCACCTTAATCTTGGTCGTCCCACTGACTGAATGCCCTCTGGTTTTGTTCCTAGCACCTTCTTTGGTACTCTCTGGTCATCTATTCTCTGTACATGTCCCAACCACCGCAACCTCCTTGCCTTAGTGATTGATGGATTCTTGTAGAGTTCGTACAGTTCTGCATTTGTCTGGATTCTCCTCATGTCATTTTCACATATTGCACTGGTATCTTCTGCAGCACTTTGCGTTTTTGCACTTGGTGTTGCTTAAAGTCATTCTCTTTGAAGGTATTCCCGGTCCTGTAACGCCTTGAAGAGACTGTTTCTATGCACACTGTCATAAGCTGCTTTAAAGTCCACATACAGCTGATGTACTGTTACATTGTACTCATTTCCATTATTATTCTAAGGGTGAACATCTGGTCTGTAGTTGCTCATTCTTCCCTGAACCCACACTGATATTCCCCAATAGTGTCTTCAGCAATCTCTTGTTCAATATCCTAGCAAGGTTTTATTAGGCAACATTACTCAATGATAATCCTCTATGATTGTTGCAAATTGTTATATCGTCCTTCTTATGTATTGGTACAGTAATGGATGAGTTCCAATTTGTTGGTATTTCTTTAGTTCTCCAAATTTTCCGAATCAATCTGTGCATTTCCTTCAATAGCTCTATACAATCATACTTGAATATTTCACTTGGTGTCCTATCTTTCCCTGAAGCTCTATAGTTTCTCATCTCCTCAATACGGAGGTCGAGTCATAAGTCATGGCAACTATTTTTTTTTCTCGCGAACAGGAGACAACACGGAAAATCTACAATATGCATTTGGAAACGTACGGTAGGTACTTGAGTAGGATGTAACTAGATGGTGTATGTAAACAACAGTGTGGGTCTCAGCATGCCCCAAGTTCAGTGTGTGAGTGAGAGCGTCACACAATGGAAGTCATCAAGCCGGAGCAACGATCTTATATTAAAATCGCAGTTCTCCGCGGCAGAAATGCACGCCAATGCCATGCAGAGCTGAGGGAAGCATTAGGTGTGCATGTCATGCCCTATAGAACAGTAGCGAGTGGGGTGGAGGAGACGCTCAAACGGGGTAGAGTATCAACCGCATTATTGCAGTCGATGAAACATTGGCACGTGCTTATGAACCTGAACTGGAGAGTCAGTCAAGTGAATGGGGTCGTCAGGGGTCACCGCGGAGACACAAGGTTCGACAAAATCCGTCGCCCAATAAGATTATGGTCACCCTGGCATACGATGTTCAAGGTGTTCTTGTGCGTCATCCAGTGCGTGAGGGGCACACTGTCAATGCAGTGTATTACAATTCCTTTTTGTTGTACCAATTGCGCCGTGCAGTGCGAACCAAACGACCTGATCGTTTGGACGGCGCCATAATCCTACACGATAACGCGACAGCTCACACAGTAACCATCGTTCAGCGTCGCTTACAACGGTGGAGATAAGGTCCTTCCACACCCGTCTTATTCGCCTGATCTGAGCCCATGTAACTATGATCTATTCCCCAAAGTCAAGAAGCCACTACGTGGATGACGGTTTGTTAACAAAGAAGACATCGTAACAGCATTTCGGAGGGAGGTGTTACACGTTAGCGATACACATCCAGCGAATGGTATTCAGTGCCTGCCCCACCGATGGCAACGCACAGTAGACACCTTGGGTGATTATTTCGAAGGTCTGTAACCAGTGGAGACCTGTCCTTTGTACGTTGCCTTGAGTATTTGCTGTCTATACCATAATATAACAATGTTTACCAATGGCCTGTGCTCTGTCACTTACCTACGAGCATCTCCTGACGTCAGAATTTATCTTCAGGCACTATGCATACATACATGCCCTGTATTTCCAAATGCATATCGAAGATTTTTCGTGTTGTCTCCTGTTCGCGAGAAAGAAATAGTTGCCATGACTTATGACTTGACCCTCGTAGCTTCAGTCACTTCTTTCATGGTTCCTTTTCGTCATCATTGCTGTCAGGTTGTTCCTCCTGTTCCTCTTCCTCTGTTTCCTGGATTTCCCCCGATTTCAATGAAATATTCTGTTTTCGTGTCCATTCAGATTCCCTTCTGTATCTCTGCAAAGCGTTGTATGAGGCTGCCATCCCTGTTTTATCTCCTTTATTCCCTTAAATAATACAAGCAGCTTCGGTGGGGTAGTTGTTGGCATGCTGAAGTGATGTGCCCAAGGTCATGGGTTCAGACCTGGCCGAAGTTGTCGGATTTTTAAGAGCGTTAAAATCCTTCAACAAGCCTTCCTTCGGAGGGGAAATAAAGCTGGCGGACCCATGTCATAGATGTAAAGAAACCTACCACTGCAATTGGTGGTACGGTATGTAGGTTATATT
This sequence comes from Meconema thalassinum, assembly GCA_946902985.2. NCBI lineage: Eukaryota > Metazoa > Arthropoda > Insecta > Orthoptera > Tettigoniidae > Meconema > Meconema thalassinum. The sequence continues at coordinate 114,225,180 of OX336393.1, forward strand.
TGCCTGGTTAGGAAATGCTCTATTCATGTTACAACGTTCGCCGCTAGGTTTTAGTAACAGTGACGTCTGGTAGACAAAGTTGGAACTACTTGAAATTGAACTTTCATTCATCTTCATTCATTTCATCTCTCAATAATTCCTCGTGAGATTGGCATCATGAAGGGCATCCGGCCGTAGGATCTATCAGCCTCGTGATTCATTGCATTTCATCCCCGACCCCGTTGGAAAACGGGACTAATAAGGGGTAGGCATATATAGATTCCCATAGATTTTCTGTTAGCATCCTTATCATTTCTACAGTCATCAAGTTCTTTCAGTTTATTTTCCTCAAATTCCCTCTTTATCCTTCTGCAAATGGTTTTGCTTCATGATTCTCATCTTTATAATTCTGTCTAGTGGCCCGTGTTTCTTTCTGGAGCATCTTCCTCCTTGTTCTTCAATAGCCTTCTTGCAGTAATCATCATACCACTCGCTTCGCCTAACTCTGTTTTCCAGTTTCAGCTTGGATTCCATTGTCTGTCGTATTGTTCTTTCCGTCCCTTGCCAATGTTCTTCGGGGCTAGCTTCATCATCTATAGCCATTGCTCTCATGGCTTAATCCATTTCCATGGGGCCCCAGCTGAGTCCGGCATTGCTTCCACTTACTTGTGCCGGGCTCCTCTCCGTCTTCTTTCCTGTCAACCTCACTTGGTCAACTCTTGTTCTCTTCCGACCCCGACGGTATTAGGGTATCCAAGGCCTAGGGAGTCTCTTCCTTTCCCGCCTTAACCCTACGCTGGTCGAGGGTCACAACTGGACGCCATTGGTCGACGGGTGAGCGCAGCGCTCACCTGCATCTTTTACACTTATTATGCGTGATAGTTTAGTTATTTGTATAATTTAAAACATTGAAACCACTTTTGTTTATATAATCTCTATTTTGCAAAGAAAAATGTTTCACAAGAGAGCTGTATTGTTTAAAAACACGTATCAAGACTTCATAAAAATTACTACAATTTTAAGATATAACGAATGTTCTTATCTTAAAAAGAAAAATTGTTAGTAAATTAGTTATTTCTAGGAGCAGCTACCTGAAGAAAAAAGTATTTGTATAAAAAAAATTGGCTAAGTTTCACAAACATATTACCTAAGGTCTGATCCAGTTTCAACATTGTTTGTTCCGCATTGAGTGCAGAGTGTTATTGTGTGTTCCCCACATCGCTGCTACACATGTTGCACATCTAGCTGTCGTCAGTCTGTTTTTCTTCTTAGGGCAGAAGCCACACTTTACCCGTTCATTGCTTCGTACTGGCTGTGGCCTGGGTCTTCCGACATCTATCCCAAGTTATTTTCTTATTTGCAAGCGGGTATCATTTTGCAGGCCATTACTGTCCTGAAGCTCTCAGAGCCATTTGTGTCTTTAGTTATCTCCTCAATAACTACATCGGGAAAGAAAAGACTCCATGATTCTAATATTGTTGTTGCATTCCGAGCTTCACCTTTTACTCCCGGAAGATGCAAAACAATATTTCTTGCTAACCTGCGTCTACGTTGAGAGGGCGCATGCTTATTCTACAACGTAACTTTGTCTTTGCCAATGTGGGTTGGCCCAGTAGAGAAAGTAACACCTGCCTCTTCTTCTTCTTCAACTGAATGTTCACTGGCAGAGTCGTGGTCACTATTATGTATAATATCATCTTCTTGATCAGAAGATAAATAATCATCTGCAACAGTGTCCTCTCCTTCACACTCTTCCTGCAGCCACTGCACAATTCGTTGCTCTTCACTCATAATATGGGATTCAGTAACAAACTACATGCAATTTAAAATATGCTTAAAATCACAAGTAAATGCCTAGAATAAAACTGACTTTTGTAAAAACAATTGTAACACAGGTGGTCGACGGGTGAGCGCCGCGCTCACTCGCGTGCAGTTCTGTGAAGTACGGTGTCAAGGACACGACTGGAGATAACGTAGCTGCTCAGCCGGCCACGTCCCCACACCCCACATTCCAGACGACAGCTATTAATAGTTTCAGACCGGAACTGACAACCTGCTCTGAATTAAAGCAAAATAAAATTAAAAGTGAGCGTCGCGCTCACCCGTCGACCAACGTAGGGTTAATTGGCCCTTGTCTCATCTTTTCTGATACCCTCCTTCTGCGAGGGGTCAGCCTTCTTTTTCATTTCCTTTTACCTCCTGCCTTATGCTCAAGGCCCTTAAGGAGGCAAGGTGTATGTAGCCCCACCACTTCTGGTGCACCCTAGAGATTGCTACACACTCAGGGGCTCACGGCTGGTGAGTTCGGGAGTTGGCGACCCCGAGGGATTCCTGAGCTGGGTCCGGTATTCCCCCTTTAATCCATTACCTGTGGGGGCCGACCCTTTCCTCTTTCCCTTTCCTATCTGCCTTTTATGGCTCTCCTTCCTTCCAAGTCCCTCAATCCGCCTTCTTCCAGGGTTGAGAGCATTTCTTTTCCTCCTGTCCTTTATTTGCCTTATTCTCCTTTTGTTTTCCATTTCTTCTTCTAGGATATAAGTTAGTATTTAGTTTTAGTTATAGTTTACATTTCATTATCATCTTCACGATCACCCAAACCATTAGTGGCTGATAACCTAGATGTTAGGCCCCTTAAAACAACAATTATCATCATCATCATTAACTTCTGAATCCAAATGGAAAAGATGGTGAGGAGGAAGAAATCCGGGAAGAGGAAGATGAACTGCAAGCAGAAAAGGACTTAACATGGAAAGAAGTGGAAGATGCAGTGAACAAGATGAAAGGAGGGAAGGCACCGGGTGTGGATGAGTTGAGTGTGGAGATGGTGAGAGCAGCAGGAGAGGTGGGGATACAGTGGTTGTACCGAGTGATGAGGGCAGCATGGAAGGAAAGGAAGACCCCAGAGGACTGGAAAAAAGGAATAATTGTCCCGATCTTCAAGAAAGGTAGTAGAACAGATTGCAGAAACTATCGGGGAATAACACTGATGAGTCATTGTGCAAAGATCTTCGAGAAAGTTTTGGAAAAGAGAATTAGGACAAGGATAGAAGGAGGGTTGAGGGAAGAACAACATGGCTTCAGAGCAGGAAGGTCCACAGTGGATTTGATTTTTGCTGTAAGGCAGTTACAAGAACAGCACTATGAGTATGGAACAGATCTACTGATGGCCTTCTTGGACATTGAGAAAGCATATGACAGTGTATGCAGAAACAAAGTATGGAAGTCCCTGGAGGATAGAGGAGTAGAGAAATGGACTATAAAGAGGATAAAGGAGATGTACAAGGGAAGCGTGAGCTGTGTGAAAGTGGGAGGAGAGAGAGCAGACTGGTTGGAACAGAGAAACGGCCTGAAACAAGGAAGTGCACTGTCACCGTTACTTTTCATTGTGGTAATAGCTTGCCACGGTGGGTGAGTGGTTATAGTGTCGGACTACCAACCCCAAGATTGCAGGTTCGCTCCTGGCAATGGTAAGTGATTTTTGAAGGCGACAAAAATCACGACACTCATGTCATACGTTGTTGGCATGTTAAAGAACCCATTTGAATACAGTAGGCCGTGTTCAATGGCAAAATTAATCTCGGGATTTTCCGCCAACACAATGTTCCTCCATTCTCTACTTGAAAGCGCTGTAGTGTCAAGGAGTTTAGATATCTAACCTCCTTGACTTTCATAGCGTTCAAAGGAACGACGAAATTCGACATGCAAGCTACCCTCTGGGTGTCAATTAACAAAGCTTGCACCAGGCACCCGAAGCCATACGATATTATTATTATTATTATTGTGGTAATGGATGACATAATGACCCGAGTGGCACAAGTAATTGGGGAAGGAAAGATGAAAGCAATGGTGTTTGCAGATGATTTGATGATTTGGGGAAACAAGGAGGAGGAGGTACAGAAACAGTTGGACGTGTGGGAAGGAATAATACAAGGATATGGGATGAAATTTAGCATAAATAAGAGTGAGATGGTGATCACAACAAGGAAGAAGGAAAGAACCACAACGGGAATAACAATTGGTGGGGAACAGCTGAAGAAAGTGGAGAGTTTCAAGTATCTGGAAAGCCTGATACAAGATAATGGAAGAAACGATAGAGAAATAAATGAGTGGGGGAGGCAGGCAGAAGCATTTCGGAGGAGTGTGAGAAGCATGTTATGGAGCAAGGATGTTCCTCAGAACAGCAAAAAGATCATATATCGGACGTACTATGTCCCTATCCTGACGTATGCCTCGGAGACCTGGGTTATGAATGGAAGGGAGAAGAGCAAAATACAGGCCAGTGAGATTAGGTTCTTGAGAAACAGTATTGGAGCTACAAAGATGGACAGAATAAGAAATGAGAGGACCAGAGAATTAATGAAGGAGGAACCATTACAGGATGGTATAGAGAAATCTAGACTTAGATGGCATGGACATGAAAAACGAATGGAGGAGAAGAGGATACCCAGGAGAGTACACGAGACGAAGTGGGAAGGAAAGGGACCGAGAGGAAGACCGAGAGACAGGTGGCTGAAGGGGGTGGAAGATAGCGTGAAGAAGAGAGGAGAAGACTGGACAAGGGTGGAGGCTGAGAGATGGTGGGAAGACAGAAGACGTTGGAGAGGCTTGTGTTCCAAACAGACCCGGCCAGTGGATGGAAATTGTGCAAGATGATGATGATGATCATTAATCCATTTCATTTTGGAATTCCACTCTTTCCTTCTCATTGGTTATTATTAAATCCAAGTTATAATTCTTAACTCTTTCTACAGGGTTATAGGTTGTTGTTGATACTCTCTGTCTATATTTAACCATCACCATATAGTGGTCCGAGTCTGCATCTGCCCTACTATGCACCCTGACATCCCTAATGTCTGAGCCATGCCTTCTCTGAATAAGTACATGGTCTATCTGTTTGAATGTGGCCCCATCTAGAGATTTCCAAGTCCCTTTATGAATGTTCTTATATGGGAATGTGGTGTCACTTATTGTGAGGTTTTTGCTCACAGCAAAATCAATGAGCCTTAATCCGTTTGCATTACACTGTTCATGTAGGCTCTACTTTCCCACATTTGGTCGAAATGCGGCTGCCCTTCCAATCTAAGCGTTCAAATCCCCTAGAATCACTTTCACATTATCTGCCACAGCATCATATGTGCCTTCAAGGAGTCCTTATCTTGGCCGTTCACTTCCTCTGTTGGGGCATGAGCATAGTTCAGTGTCATATTGAAGAAATTCATTTTAACTCTTATTGTGCATATCCTGCCATTTATTGGTTCAAAATTAAGTATCGCTGACTTGTATGCCCTGTGTACAAGGGATCCAGTTCCAAAACTGGCTGCTGCAAAACATTGTGTAGTCGCCAGAGTCCGTCATACACATTTCCTTCCACCTAATCTCTTGCACAGCTGCTATTGCTATTTTGTACTTTCGCAGTTGGCCCCAGCCCATACCCAGCTTACTCGCCTAATCGGGTGTTCCACCTCTAAATTATAGACGCCAACATATGCTGCCAATGTGTGTCAAATGCCGCAACATTCGAGCTATCGAGCTCTCTTCAGTATCCAATACCACCAGAGGTACGCCAACCAGCCTCGTGCCACTCGGCCAGTTGGTATTAAACTCGATAGCTCGTGTACTGAAATAGGAGTGGCTGTAGGCCCCTGTGTGATCCGAACACCTAGCAAGATGCCTCCGTGGCAAGTTCCGCGTCCGGAAATTCGGTTAGATCTACACCGAGGTCTTAAGGTGAACACGGATGCCTCGGTTTATTGCAGGCAGTTCCACAGCATAGTTCACCAATTTCCAGACGCTGGCATTCTATACACGGATGTTATTGATGGTGCAAATACCAAAATCTCTTTGCCTGAGGCCTGTAGTGTGTTTACTGCGGAGCTCATTGCCATCTATGAAGCTCTGAAGTTTGCACTACAGGATGCACGAATCCACTTTCTCGTGTGTACCGACTCTTTGGGTTCGTTGCAGTCAATTGCTACATGCTTCCCGCAACATCCCCTTGTGCAGCGAATCCACGATCTACCAGCCGGGTTGTTCCGCGCTGACACTCGAATTACCTTTCTGTGGCTTCCAAGCCACATGGGAATTGCGGGAAATGAGTTAGCCGATCAAGCTGCAAAAGAGGCGGTATCACTACCACCTCGACCAGTGGGGGTACCTGCTAGAGATATTCGCTCTCAGTTACGTCGACAAGTAGTGGCATTTTGGGAGAGTCAGTGGCTGCTGATCACGTTATCCACTTTAAAGTGAGAGTGGTTTTGGGCCAGCAAACTACATTTTCCAGTATACATTGACTTGTTCGTTTTTAAATGTAGAATTTTTGTTTTTCCGTAATTTTAGTTTATATTATAATTATTAGTTTCATTTAATTTTTTGTTTTATTATATTTCGGTCGTTTGCAAGTTAGGTGTCCACCTCTAAATTTTAAATTCCATTCCAAATTTGTATACTTAAATCTTTATTAAGAGGGGCAAATGACCTCGTAGTTCTGCCCCTTAAAACAACAATAACTAACTAACTAGGCAGTCAATTTTTTTTTAATGAGAGGTGTTACTCCTCTGTCACTCACCACTGGTCCAGACTAGTGACAGGCAGAGCCTGGCTCCCTTACCCAAGGTCCAGGTTTGTCATTTTGTGCCAATCACTTTCAAATTTATACATAAAAAAATAACCAGTCAGAATCTCGATCGAGTTCGTTAATGGGCAAAATCAGACCAAGGGGGTGAAAAAGTGAAATTCGCTATAACTTTCTTAATGTGTGAAAAACCGATCCATTCAAAGTTCATACTATTCTTTGGATGAGGGCCAAAATCGTATCTTGGTAAAGTTGTTTGACAGTACCAACCATTGACCAAAGGGGTGGGAAAAATATATTTTTTAGAGAAAAGAATAAACATTTCACCCAATAGGCACAATATCAAAACAGTTTAATATGGTCAACAATCCCCCAAACATTACCTAAAACTTTTGTCTGAAAGAATTCTTGATATGTCCACCAAGGGATGAGCAGAATGTATTTTTTAGAGGAAAGAATAATCATTTCACCCAATAGGCACAATATCAAAACAGTTTAATATGGTCAACAATCCCCCAAACATTATCTAAAACTTTTGTCTGAAAGAATTTTTGATAAGTCCACCAAGGGATGAGCAGAATGTATTTGGAATTATAAGAAGATGCGACATTGATGAGATGATGAGGGAAGAGCCAGCAAAGGTTACCATGACAATGCCAGCTCATAAAATCATCTTCAGCTTTCTATCTGTCTCTGTGGGATATAAAATTTTGCGTGAAGGAGTAACAGACCATTAGATAGACATCAGTGTCGAAACCTTGCATAAGAACAGTGTGACCACCAATATAAAAATTGGCTCCAAATGACGCAAAACGTTCCGTTCACATAAGACATTAAAATGTTGAAAATATGCACAAAAAACAAGTTATTTAATCTCAAATTGTAAAATGGTTTCTCACAATGAGGGGTATAAAATGACATATGTCTTGTCCTTCCAGGAAATCCTCCATATTTTGCCTATTTACAGCCTGCCCGGATGCCAAAAATTGTGAAAATCAGAAGATTTTACTATATTTAGAAACTGACTCCCTATGTTTGATCTGGGTATCAAAATCATATTCCTTCAGTATGCACATCCAGGAGAGACCAGCAGCAGCTATCAGAGCCTCTTACAATATTCCGAACATAACAAATTTATCGACGAACACAGCGATGCATTTATTTAAAACGGTAGTCTCGCCAGTCGTTACATATGGAATCGCATTAATTTGGGAAAAACTCAAGATAAGCGACTTGAAAAGACTTGAAAAAGTCAAGACATTGTTCATGAAACGAGTATTAGGAGTTGCAAAAACAGCGCCATCACGGCTAGTTTATGAACTAATGAGGGAGACCTACTTTATAGAGGATGTTAGACTACACCACTGGCAGCCACCTATAGGACCCTACCAGGATCTGGTTAACATTCGAGAAAAAAAAGAAGATGGAGTTCTACACCACCTCAGCAATGATAGATGACGGATGGAAGAAGGAATGCCAGTCCCAGAGACATGTTATCACAAGAACTGCAATTCACGGATTCCATCAGAAGATATGCAATATCAAAACATATCATAAACTGACTGAAGATTGTCAATGTGTGCTGTGCGGGCAGACCTGTGACAAATATCACATGATGACATGCGTAAAGAGGACAAAATCGCTTACAGAATATAGCAAAGAATAATCTGTTATTTTAGATGTTAGTGGGACGTGGGTTGGCGACCACGTGACCCCAGCTGAGTCCGGCATTGCTTCCACTTACTTGTGCCGGGCTCCTCTCTGTCTTCTTTCCTGTCGACCTCCCTTGGTCAACTCTTGTTCTTTTCCGACCCCGACGGTATTAGGGTATCCGAGGCCTAGGGAGTCTTTCACTTTCCTGCCTTAATTGGCCTTTGTCTCATCTTTCCTGATCCCTCTTTCTTCGAGGGGTCCGATCTCGTGTTTTCTTTTCATTATATATCCTTTTCTCTTTATGTTTCCCGCACTGATTTTGTTAATTGGCTCCCAATGTATCTAAATTTCCTTTACCGATTTTTTCTTTCTCCATTTTGTAGGTATTTCCCATCTACGTTGTATTTTGTAGTTTTTTTTCGATCTAATTTGCATTTTGCGAGTGTTTTCAACCTCAATTGCATTTTGTAAGGATTGACAATCTAAATTGCTTTTTAGTAAGTCTTTCAATATAGGGGGCGGAACTTTTACGAGTATTTTGAATTTCAATTGCATTTTGTATTTTCAACCTAAACTGCTTTTTGCAAGTATTTTCAATCTAAATTGCATTTTGCAGGGTGCGCATTTTGCAAGTATTTTGATTCTCAATTGCATTTTGTGGGTATTTTGAATCTAAATTACATTTTGTAATTATTTTGAATCTAAATTACATTTTGTAATTATTTTCAATCTAAATTGCATTTTGTAAGTATTGTCCATCCAATTGAGTAGTTTGAATCTACCATACATCGTGTAAGCCTTTTCAATTTCAATTGCATTTTGTAAGTATTTTGAATGTCAATTGCACTTTGTGAGTATTTTGAATTTGAACCGGCCTTTTTCAATCTAAATTGCATTGTGTATTTTCAATTTCAAATGCATTTTGTAAGTATTTTGAACCTCACTTGCATTTTGTACGTAGTTTTACTCTCAATTGCATTTTGCAAGTATTTTGAATTTCACTTGCATTTTGTAAGTATTTCCACTGTGCATTGCATTTTGTACGTATTTTGAACTTTACCTACATTTTGTGCGTATTTTTCAATCTATTCCTTTTGTGAGTATTTTCGTTCTAAATTCCCCTTTGTAAGTATTACCGCTCTCCATTTTGTGAGAGTTCCTTTTCGTAAGTATTTTCCTTCTCGCTTAATTTTCGTTCTGGTTTCCACTTCATTGACATTTTTGCTATCACCCAGACCATTAGGGGCCGATAATCTAGATGTTAGACCCCTTAAAACAACAATTATCATCATGTTATTTTAGATGTGCTTCAATATGTGTAAATTAATGCTCAACTTGTAGCGTTTATTAATTAGTGCCCCATGTTGGTAGCGACAAGTGTAACGGTTTGGCTGCCCCTAACTGTTGGGTGATAAATGTAACTGTTTACCTTTGCCTAAGCTATGTTGTTTTAATGGGCGCCAAGACCTCAACGCAATGCTGAAATCTAAATTTGTATTTAACAACGTCTAGCTCTGGTAGAACACCTTCAAGAATCTATTCACTCAGATCGTGGTATGATTTGATCATTAACCCAACAAACAATTGTATCAGGAGAAGGAATTGGTCTATATCTAATGCTACCTACTGAAAGCAAAGATTGCATTGTAAAAGAATTGAATTTATTATATAAAACAAGTATAGCAAAATTAATAATAATAATAAGTTTAAAATTTAAATTGGAGCGTTGCGATTTTAATATTACCTATAGAAAATTACGTGAAAACGGAGTCTGATAAATTATTGATTTTACTCTTATTCCCAAGCTATGAAGTTACTGAAATATGAAATATAAAACAAAGAGAAATGAGAGATTGCGTATTTCAGCGTCATTCGCGCTTACCACTGGAAATTGCCAAAGCATTTCCCTCGTACTGGATGATGCTGTGTGCTTCCCACAGTCTCCTGGACGTCGTCATCTCCGTCGATATTTGATGATATACTTGTAGATTTTGTGACTTTATGGTCCTAACAACGGAGCCATACCCTCGTACAACCAAACTGGTTAAGTTTTAAACAGATAGCCACTCCACGGAACATTGGAGCGACACACACTTGCAACCGAACTAGTCAAGTCTTTCACAGATTGTCCTCGTTCCACGGCGCGCCGAACGATATATGCACACGTCGGCTCCCCACCTCGGTACCGACTTCCAGCTTACGTGGTCTCCACTGATTGGCTGCTCCCCATGTGCTACTTCCCCTTCTCTGGCTCCTTACACACGGCGCGCGGATGATGAAGTCGATTTCCGTTCCAACTATCCGCCTTTTCTTGACGCTGCGACCCCGCTTGCGTAATACTTCTTGACAAGAATCAGCCCGTATCTGAATTTCCAGTGAGTCATGTCTCTCATAATATCCTAACTGACGAAACTCCGTAAAATTGCGTAATCACCTAATTTTCTATGATATTGTCGTTCGTAAGAATTTGCTTGATAGCGTTTTCTAAGACATAGACAACCTATCTGTATGCTTATAATTTTTATAAAATGCTCCGAAAATATCTTAATAATAATTATAATAAATTAATAATAATAATAAATTAATACGAAAACTTCTCTTGGCCGAACAGTTTGCCGCGTAAATAAATATAGAATGGCATCCTACTGACTTATGCCAATGGCATAAAAACCCCTCGAAAAACACGTTACATATTCGCCTCGGATCATCGGATGATTTACCGTGACGACAGTCCATTATCTGATTATCCCAGACACGTTAATAATCCCCATCCAAAATACATATTACATAAATGAATTCACCCTAAATTACAGATATATACACTCATAATTTTTCTTCACGCACTTTGCGTCAAAGTTTGTTGTCACTGTGGATTGCACTTTGCAACCAGTCCACTGTTTTTCATTTAGAATAGTGTTCCACGGATATTTCCGCCTCTCAAATTTCTCTATGTTGGAGAAATAAACATAATTAATGTGTGAGCACTATGTATTTATGATGTCATATCACACGCATTGAAGGTGTTCTGATATATTTATATCACCATAGAACTTCCTAATTTCACTGGAGGTCCCTTCCTTATGGTGAAATTTAATCTCACTTATCACTGAGCACACGATCACACTATTGTGGCAGCGCCTCGTGACCATAATACTTGATCTCTCTTTATAAAAGATGAAATTAATATTGACTTCTGAAAAAGAAACAGTAATTGCGCATTACATATAACACCAAATATTTCTGTGCCGTAATCGCCCTGTCTTGTTAAGTTCCCATAGACCATATTCTACTTAATACTAGTTCTCAACACAGACCAGTTCTCCTCACACAAATGAAACCATTGTACAAATTACCTTAAATTACTCACTTAAAAATCTTATATGGCGAGGCCGTAAACAGAAATCACGTGTGCTGTTATGTATGAGTTTCATGAAGGACTGTCTCGCATTCTGATGGCCCATCTTTTGTCCCGTGGACGCCTTAAGCAAAAATACCCTGTCCAAGCGCTCACCCATCTCTTGGGGACAAATGGGAATTCACCAGTGCTACCAAATTCTGGCCTTGGTGTATCGAGACATTTTAGTGCTCAAGAGCATCCGACAATCCCGTCATATTTCCCTGTACCTTAAAAACTCTCATTTACTTACATACTACCCCCCTGTGTGACTTCTGATACGCCTGCCTGGAAGACCATCTCCTCCCACGCACCAAATACCACACTTACTCATTTGATAGGCTGGCTCGCCAGCTAAACATCCTCACTTTATGACACATACTTTCGGAGACTATGTATATTATACGTCCCGTATAATCTGTTTCCCTCAATATTCTCCAGCACATATGCTGTTTTCCCAATACGTTTGGAAACTATAAATGTTTCTGTGTCACCTGCTTCCAACCTTGCAAGTGGCTCCCTTAGATGAACGTCATCACGTTGCTCCACTAGCATATTTCTCAGTGTCTGTAACGATGCCCTGTTGCTACTGTCCACACATGCTAACCCTACTTTCCTCTCGTGTAACACCTCTACTCGACACTCTATGACCTAAAAATGTCACTTCTGACTGACAGAATGACGACTTAGACAGCTTCAAAGTGAACCCTGCCTGATCTTACTTGTGAAAAACTATATCTAAATGGCGTAGATGCTCCTCAAAACTGCGTGAACTAATTACCATATCATCAATGTAAATGGTTACAAACTCTCCTGTGTCATCCCCTAATGCGATGTTTAAAGTCCTAATTAAAGCTGCTGAACTACTCTTTAACCCATAAGGTGTTCTACAAAATTGATAAAGGTTATATTTATGACTAAAAGCTGTAAATGGTCTATCTTCGTACATAAGTGGCACTTTGCAAATACTGGAACTCAAATCTACACAAGTGAAATACTTCTTCCCCTCAAATGTTTGCATTAATTCTTCTATTGACATAGATTTCAGCTGATCTGAACTAATTCTACTGTTAACCAAACGAGCGTCTAAACAAATACGAACTGTGCCGTCGGTCTTGGGTACCGTGATCAAAGAATTAACATATGGACTGTTAGAGTGCTCAATAATCCCATCTTCAAGCATCTGATTAATTTGTGCCTCAACTGCACTCTGATAAGCGAAAGGTACAGGATATCTATGTCCTGTGAATACTGACCTATCAATAACGTTCAATGAATGTGTATAGCAATTGGCCATACCAATGCGATCCTCAAACACTCTCCTATTACACAATAACACATCATAGAGCCGAACACACTGTTCCACCTCTATATTTCCCTGAAATGCAGCATCACGTAACGAGTCCTCTAGACTTCCGTTCGTAATCACACTGCCCACAAAACATGGAGAACCCCGCTCTACGGCTGGCGATATCTCATTTAAAGTACAAATCACACCTACAATACTACTCCTCTGAATATGGTCATTGAACGCTACTTCTACTTCAGAATCTCCCCATTTAAATTTCAAACTCCCTACATCATAACATAAGTTACCAGACACTCTACTTAGCCACTCTGAACCCAAGATAACACTGAATACTAAATTTGGAATTACAAGGCAAATCTGCTTCTCTACATGATTATTAATTTTAATATCTACTAAAAGTTGCTTAGAAATTACTTTAGACCTCTTCCCAACAGCTGTGATAACAAAAGTGCTTTTAATTGGCATCTCCTCAAAATTTACTCCAGTTCCTTTCATTTTATCATAAAATGCACTACTTATGCAACTCTTCATACAACCACTATCTATTAAAACATCTGTGTACGCCTCGGACACGTTAAATTTAACTATGGGGCTCTTACTAACCACTTCCTGAATAATACCTTCATCATTTAGTTCATGTAATAATTCATTTCTTACATTTAGGTCATAGGGTTCCTGTATAATTGTATGGACAGGGCATGCTACAGACTGAGATTCTGACCTTACTTCGCAGCCTGGTTCGTGTTTAAAGAACCGCTACAGCTGGCCGTAGTACTACTAACTACTGAACTGGTCTGGTTGTTCTGGGCTGTGTTGTCATTGTTTGGCTGTATATTACTACCACTAGGCTGTCCTCTTCCTTGACCCCTATTCTGGTTGTAATTATTGTCATTATAATTTCTCCCTTGATTTCCCCTGTAATCATTGTTTCTCCCTTGATTTTCCCTGTAATCATTGTTCCTCCCTTGATTTCCCCTGAAATCATTGTTCCTCCCTTGATACTGATTACCATAGCCATTTCCTCTGTTCTGATTTAGCTGATTATTATTATTTCTATTTTGAGCGTGGGCCCCTTCGCCACCGTTCCCTTGAACTTCTTGATGCCTGGCTTCATTAGGTCTATTATTATTATTACCCTGGTTCCGATTGAAATTGTCCTCATAACCCCCTCTCCCTAGTGCATCAAATGTGCTTAACAAATTTTCTACTTGTGATATAGTCTTTACATTCTGGATACAAGCAGCCTCCTTGATCCTATAGGGAAAGTGCCTAAGTAGCAACCTCACCACATCACTTTCCTCCTTCAAGCCATCCAGATATTTACACACTAATACCTGCCCTAAAAAGTATTCGGTCATGGTGGAGCTTCCTTTAGGGTTATATTTACCACACACTACTCCCTCACGATGCTGCGACTGAATAACCTCATTCCAGAACTTTTCACAGAATTTCATTTTAAAGTCCTTAATATCAGTAAACTTGTCTCTGTAGACAGCAAACCAATTCCTCGTTTCCCCCACAAACACTTGTTCTAAAATTTCAACTACCTGGCACCACTCAATACTACCATCTTCCAACCTCTCCCCAAATTTATTTTCTATAGAATTCATGAAATCCATTGGGCACCCCTGTCGATTGCTGAACCAACCCAGTTCTACCTCCCTGTGTGTGCTATTCACAAAAACTGGCCTATTCTGACTATTTTCTTGCCTGATCCTAGCTTTTAATTTTAACTCTAATTCTGCGATTTTCTCCTCAGCCTTCCTCTCAATACTGTTTACTGTTAATTTAATGTTTCCTTCTGATTCTTCTACTTTATCATATAGCTTTGCTTGTTTCTCCTCAATCTTGCTAATGCTCTCTCTATTACTCTCTCTTAAATCATTTACTTCTGCAACTATTTGCGAGCGGACTTTCTCAACTCTACCCCCCAGCTGTTCCTTAACCTCTTTAGTAGCTACCTGAATTTTGTCAATTTCTCCCCCCCCAATTGCTTTTTGACCTGCTGTGTTTCCAGTTGCACTAGTTCTTTTAAATTTTCAGCCTGTGTGCTGATTCTAATTTCTAACTCCTCCTGTACTTTTCCTAATTTCTTGTCTACATCTGCAATGATCTCTTTAACCTTCTCTTCCATTACTCCTCTGATTTCTCCTCTAATCTGCTCCATTTTCACACTAATTTCCTTGTTGTTCTTATCCAATTTTGCATTATTCTGTTCTAATTTTTTATTTAAAGCTTCTGTTCTTTCTTTATTTTCCCTACTGTTTTGTTCTAATTTAGCGTTGTTTTGTTCCAGTTTAGCATTTAAAGCGTCTGTACTTGCTTTATTTTCCCTAATGTTTTGTTCTAATCTGGCGTTTAAGGCATCTGTACTTTCTTTATTTTCCCTACTGTTTTGTTCTAATCTTGCATTATTCTGTTCTAATTTTTTATTTAAAGCTTCTGTACTTTCTTTATTTTCCCTACTGTTTTGTTCTAATCTGGCGTTTAAGGCATCTGTACTTTCTTTATTTTCCCTACTGTTTTGTTCTAATTTAGCATTTAAGGCCTCACTACTAACTTTGTTCTGATACATAAACACGAGAAGTAAAGTTTTTAATTCTGGTTGGCCGCCTACACTCCCTGTTTCAGTATCGGGATTTACCTCCGCTACCCCGGTACTACCATCACTCGACATACTGCTCGTATCATCACTCTCCCGTTGATGACCACTACGTAACCTCATCTGTCTTTCTTTCTCATCCCATACAGACAAATAACCCCCAAAATACAGGCACAGAAATATATACCCTTCTCCTTCCACAAATGTTATTAGGTTTTCAGCCCCAAGTTGTCGGCGACAATTGTAACGGTTTCGTTATCCCCACGTTGGGCGCCAAGTGTAGCGTTTATTAATTAGTGCTCCATGTTGGTAGCGGCAAGTGTAACGGTTTGGCTGCCCCTAACTGTTGGGTGATAAATGTAACTGTTTACCTTTGCCTAAGCTATGTTGTTTTAATGGGCGCCAAGACCTCAACGCAATGCTGAAATCTAAATTTGTATTTAACAACGTCTAGCTCTGGTAGAACACCTTCAAGAATCCATTCACTCAGATCGTGGTATGATTTGATCATTAACCCAACAAACAATTGTATCAGGAGAAGGAATTGGTCTATATCTAATGCTACCTACTGAAAGCAAAGATTGCATTGTAAAAGAATTGAATTTATTATATAAAACAAGTATAGCAAAATTAATAATAATAATAATAAGTTTATAATTTAAATTGGAGCGTTGCGATTTTAATATTACCGATAGAAAATTACGTGAAAACGGAGTCTGATAAATTATTGATTTTACTCTTATTCCCAAGCTATGAAGTTACTGAAATATGAAATATAAAACAAAGAGAAATGAGAGATTGCGTATTTCAGCGTCATTCGCGCTTACCACTGGAAATTGCCAAAGCATTTCCCTCGTACTGGATGATGCTGTGTGCTTCCCACAGTCTCCTGGACGTCGTCATCTCCGTCGATATTTGATGATATACTTGTAGATTTTGTGACTTTATGGTCCTAACAACGGAGCCATACCCTCGTACAACCAAACTGGTTAAGTTTTAAACAGATAGCCACTCCACGGAACATTGGAGCGACACACACTTGCAACCGAACTAGTCAAGTCTTTCACAGATTGTCCTCGTTCCACGGCGCGCCGAACGATATATGCACACGTCGGCTCCCCACCTCGGTACCGACTTCCAGCTTACGTGGTCTCCACTGATTGGCTGCTCCCCATGTGCTACTTCCCCTTCTCTGGCTCCTTACACACGGCGCGCGGATGATGAAGTCGATTTCCGTTCCAACTATCCGCCTTTTCTTGACGCTGCAACCCCGCTTGCGTAATACTTCTTGACAAGAATCAGCCCGTATCTGAATTTCCAGTGAGTCATGTCTCTCATAATATCCTAACTGACGAAACTCCGTAAAATTGCGTAATCACCTAATTTTCTATGATATTGTCGTTCGTAAGAATTTGCTTGATAGCGTTTTCTAAGACATAGACAACCTATCTGTATGCTTATAATTTTTATAAAATGCTCCGAAAATATCTTAATAATAATTATAATAAATTAATAATAATAATAAATTAACATGAAAACTTCTCTTGGCTGAGCAATTTGCCGCGTAAATAAATATAGAATGGCATCCTACTGACTTATGCCAGTGGCATAAAAACCCCTCGAAAAACACGTTACAAACTCGAGCGCACTTTTCTTGGTAATTAAAAAAAAATCATGTTCAGCTTAATCGGTTTGGTAGTCTTTGCGGCGCGATAGAGTAACAGACTGACACCACTACATTTTTGGATAGATTTCATGAGAAAGCTATGTATTGCAATGGGTACCATGTTGCGACTTCCATAAAATGTTGACATATCTTCAAGTTTCACATTCCTCTGACCCCAAAACCACCGTCAATTCAAAGGTTTATACTGTATATCACTTTCTTGAGGACATGATAACTACCGTCATTTTGCACCAATCCCGTTAGAATTCATACATAAATATAACCATTCAAAATCTCGGTCAAGTTCCTTTAAGGGCAAAAGCGCACCCAGAGGATGGAAATGTTTTTTTTAAAGTGAAATATTGCTATAAATTTCTTAGAATGTGAAAACTCAAATTCATTCAAAGCTCGTACTATTCTTCAGATAAGGGCCAAAAAATTATCCCAGTGAAGGTTTTAGATAGCACCAACCATTGACCAATGGGGTTGGAAAAATGGAGTTTTGAGAGAAAAAATATCATACCTCCCTTAATAGGCACAATATGAAAACCATTTAAATTGGTCAATAGTCTTCTAAAAATTACCTGAAATTTCCGTCTGAAAGAATTTTTGATATGATCCACCCTTACGCCAAGAGCAAAATGTTTTTGGAATCGTAACAAGATGAGGCTTCTCGCATGCTAAACATGTCTAGAACATGTAGATATACAACAACTGGGGGGGAGAGGGGGGGGGGCAGATGACCTCTAAGTTATGCCCCTTAAAACGACAATAACTAACTAACTACAACAACTGGGAAATTTAGTGAATTCAAAATATTTCTTTGCCCGGTGAAATCTACCTCCGCCTTCTGGCGCGCCGAGAGGGTTTTTGTGTTTTTTTTTTAAATAGGTTAAGAAAAGAGACAACGTTAAATCATCAGGTGCTGTATTCTCATCAGTGAGTGCTCAATCCTGTCATGGAATAAAATGTATGAATGTCTCCAAAAATCACTTAATCCTACCAGAACTATATTATTTAGTCAGATCAGAAAGTAATACAAAACAATTTTTTGACACTGTATTATTGTGGATATAACAATTTTCCTGTAAATTTCTGTGGTCTTTTCCCTTCTGTCAATAGAAAACAAATGGGCTATACCTCTTTGCTCTTGACTTGCCCCACTTTTCACCATGTCCTCCCTTCTTTTTAAAAAAGAAATACCTTAAAAATCTGCATTTTAAGGGAAATTTAAAAAATGGTTGTTAATAGATAAAATACATTTTTCTGTTTGATGGGTGAAGTTCATTAAAAGTCTAGGCAACTCTTCAAGGCATTTCTGTGATGTCCTGGTTTCTTGTTCTAGCATTGAAAGATATTTCTCTTTGATCAATAATCAGTGGACTGAAGAAAGTCCTAGTTACTGATTCAATCCATTTAAGGTATTGTTGCTGTAAAGTACAAATATTTCAGTCCCTCTTACTTTGTCTTTATGGGGTCTATTTAAGATCTACTGCTTTTTTTTGCCATATATACTCATGATAGTAGTTAACACTGTGTGCCACAGATTCCTTTGGACACACACTACAATGTATCTCACAGCATACATTAAACAAGTGCATCTGTGGGAATCTTTTATTTAACAATTGTTGTTATCTACATGGGTTGTGTATAGGGCTGTGGAGAGCAATGATGGGCCCTGAAACTAGTCTACTGGGTTCCCATTCCCAATGTCTCTATGCTACCTAAATATTGTCAAGAAGTTTCACAAAGGGCTTTTGTGAAATTTTATGGCCACTTGTTACTCATCCTTCATTACAAAATCAGTTTGGTTGGTTGTTTCTTAAGTTTAGGGGCTGCGACAACGCGGTCATGTAGCTCCGTGTACTCTGGGTGTGTGTAGAATCTGTCTGATAACCGGTGTTAATTGTGATGACTGTATTAGTGTGTGTGTTATCTGTTTTTTTAATTTAAGTACTGCAACTTAGAATTTTTCAAATAGTTCCTACTTTTGCCGCCAAGTTCAGAACTCAGCTACTAGACACCACCGCAGTCGGCTCTTGGCAACTAACATAGAAACCTAAGAGCGTTGTTTACATTCTTATCCTATCCAATTCAGCTTCACACAGGTGCAATTAGTGGAAGGTTCTTTAACATGCCATAAATCTATGACATGGGACCGCCGGCTTTACTTCCCCTCTGAAGGAAGGCATACTGAGGGATTTTAACACTCTTAAAAAAAATCTGACGGCTTCGGCCGGGTTTGAACCCACTGTCTTTGGCATAGAACAAAATCAGTTTCATGAACACTTTTGAAATTATAGATTATTAAATAAATATTAATGTGTACCTACAATAAGTCATGAGACCTTCTTTTTATATGAAATTTGAACCACTGGATGTTACTCACCTTGAATTCTCACATGCATTCACTCAAAATCAAACCAGGGCCTCCTAGGTGAGAGGCCAGCAGATTGAGCAGTGTACCATTACATCGTCTAGAATAGGCCCGTATAGAAGCTGCAAAAGTAAGCACGAGTAGGGTAGACAGCAAGCAACCTACATTCCTCTTCGTGTGTTTACTTCTCCCCACTGTGCTGTAGTTACCACTCCCTTCTCTTCCTTCTCTCCCTACTTGAGCCTTCTGAATGCTTTAAGCCATTCATTTATAAATGCTATTTGCCAATCTGGCTTATCACGTGCTACTCATGGAAATGGACAAAAAAATATCTAACATCTAACATCTGTTTAGTTGAAAAGTAACAAATATTTTTTTATTTGTATAAAGGATTTCCTATTGTGTAAGTCCAAGTAATGTAGTTGTTAGGTTCACTTCTTAATAAATCACATAGACTCCTCTAGAATGCATATTTTATTATTTGTTGTGGAAAGATTCACAATTCACACGACACACACCATATTGTTTTTGACACTGAACTACACTGATATCAAAGACTATGTCAAAGATACTGCACTACACTCTTGTGCTTACTGCCAACACAACATTCTCCCACCTTGAGTTGTGGAAACAACTCAACAAAACAATAAAATAACATAACACATATATTTTCACAAAATAAATGAACACAGAAATAAATAAGTCACTCAAAATATCTCTTTGGTTTAACCACCACTCTCCCACTACTGGTTTTGATGAGATCAGAAGTATTAGTAGATGGTTTAACCGTCTTTGGATTTTTCTCCTTCTCATTTTCATTCCGCTCAACTTGCAGTCTTAAAGCATGATCTTCTCCAGATGTAACTTCAAGTGGATACACCCTCTGTACTGGCCTCAGTAGCTCTCCTTTTGTAGTCACCAAGCGAACAACTCTCACGACACCACCTTTGCCAGGGATGACCTCCGTCACTCTTGCCAGCGGCCAGTCTAGTCTCTTCGTGTTGTCACTGGCTACCAGTACTACTTCACCTAAGCAGGGTTTGTGATGACTTTTCCTAATGTGGTTCTTCTGTATTAGCTGTCCAAGATATTCATTCCTGAATCTTACCCTTAATGTTTCCTTTACTTTCTGTCTGTACCTGAATCTTCTGTCAAGATTTATGTCCTCTATCATGTCGATATCGGGCATTCCAATCTCCTTGACTTCCTGTAGGAACATTGCAGGGGTGATAGCCATCAAGTCTTCTCCATCATTGGACAGGTAAGTAAGTGGTCGTGAATTCATGACAGCTTCAATGTCACACAGAACAGTCATCATTTCTTGGTATGACAGACATGACTTTCCCAGAACTTTCCTGAGCATTTGTTTGAGGACACCAATCAGCCTCTCCCACCATCCTCCCCACCATGCTGCAGTGGGAGGATTGAATTTCCATTTTATTTGGTGTACAGAACTATATTCAGCAATTTTATCCCACTGAATTGTCTCCAACATATTGCAGGTGCCTTGAAAGTTTGTCCCATTGTCACTATAGACAATCATTGGCCTTCCACGTCTGGACAC
This sequence comes from Meconema thalassinum, assembly GCA_946902985.2. Taxonomy (NCBI): domain Eukaryota; kingdom Metazoa; phylum Arthropoda; class Insecta; order Orthoptera; family Tettigoniidae; genus Meconema; species Meconema thalassinum. The sequence continues at coordinate 114,246,295 of OX336393.1, forward strand.
GAAGCGCCGAAAAGCTTCGAGGAACGTTGCAGTAGCCAAAGATGTTACTAACTCCAGGTGTACTGCACGAAAAACCGCACACGTGAACAGACAGACCCAGGCTTTCTCTCCACCTTTCAAAATCAGAGGCCCGGCAAAGTCGACCCCTGTTATTTCAAAAATTGAGGCTTCTCTTACTCTGTCTATGGGGAGATGAGTTTGTTCTGCTTCAAGATGTTTTCCATGGTACCTCCTGCAGACAACACATGTTTTAATTGCACCCTTCACCGTTCTCCTTCCTCCAAGGATCCAATATTTCTGTCTGAGCCCACTGAGCAGAATCTGGGTTCCAGCATGACATAAGTCTTTGTGCTTCTCCCTAATGAGAGCGTGAACTGCTGTATGCTTCGCAGGAAGGATAGCAGGACAACGGAAAGCATAATCATCTTTGCGCGATATAATTTTTGTTTTCAGTCTCATCACTCCCTCATCATCCATGAAAACACATAGTGAGTTGAATCTTTCATCCTTTTCACCAACAAAACACTCCTTTTGTATGAACTTCATCACGACTTTTTCTGCTTCTGTGGTTTCTTCAATGGATAGTTCGGTAGTTCTTCTATTATTCTTCTGTCGACAATTATACAGAAACCTCAAGATCCATCCTATCATACGAACTGTTCTACGGAAACTTGAGAAATAGTCAAGGTGCCATTCTTGGGTATTGGACTTGTCTTCTAACACCGTCATAGTGTTGACTTTCTTTTTTCTTTCTTGGAAGACTTCATCATCGTTTGTTGAAATTTCGGGGCTAGGCCATTGTGTAGTAGATTGTTTTAGCCATTTTGGCCCTTCCCACCATCTCTGTTGAAGTAACTGTTTTGTGCTACATCCCCTTGATGCCAGGTCAGCCGGATTCATGGTTCCTGGAACATGACGCCACTGTTCTATTCTGGACAGTCTTCGAATTTCTTGCACTCTGTTCCACACGAAGGTCCCCCAAGGTTCGTCTAACTTGATCCAGGACAACACAGTCGACGAGTCACTCCAATAATAAGTAACGATTTCTTTTGCAGTTAATGTTGGCAGTACTGACGTCACTAGTCGAACCCCTATTGTAGCTGCTAATAATTCCAGGCGTGGTATGGTGATACTCTTCTTGGGTGCCACTCTTGTCTTGGCTTGTACAAATCGTAGCTCTATATTGTCAACCCTTTGTATTCGCAAGAATATAACTGCAGCATATGCAGTTTGACTGGCGTCGCAGAACACGTGAAGAGATATATCTTCAACCGACTGGACACTACCGATCAAACATCTAGGAATCTTAATCTCAGACAGCTGAGGTAGTTCTGCCAACCACTTCATGAATCTTCTCTTTGTTGTTTCGTCTACTCTGGTGTCCCAACCCAAGTCAGTGGCCCATAGTTCTTGCAAGATTAATTTTGGACAGAGAAATACCGGACATGCGAAGCCAATAGGGTCAAACACCTTATGTGCAGCTCCTAGTATAGCTCTTTTAGTGATTACATCATATTTGAAATCGTTAACATGAGTTAGATTCAGTCCAATGGTATCTTCTCCTTTATTCCAAATGAGCCCTAGCACATGAGTAAGATTTTCAGCTGTACCATCCTGAGAATACTCCCACCCTCGGAGATTGAAAGATGCCTTATCCATTATTATGCTTGCCTCTCGCATGAATGAATGAAGGTCATTTCTGTTGTTAACACTAATAGCACAGTTATCCACATAAAAACATTCTTCCAATCTTTCTATTGTTGAAGTTGTGTAGGAACTATTATCGACTGTTTGTCTCTTCAACTCGTTCAAGTGGAGTTTGATGGTTGCCGATAATAGGAACGGAGAACATGCAAGTCCAAAGACAACTCTATTGTGACGGAACACTTCTACCTTCCCTGTACATTCCTCCTCCCACCAAAGGAATCTCAGAAAATCACGGTCTCTAGGATTGACACTTATTTGAAGAAATGCTTTTTCTACATCAGCCGTCACACCGATCTCATTTTCTCTGAACTTCAGTAGCGAACTAGGGATCAACTCTATGAAGTTAGGCCCTTTTTCAATACATTCGTTCAGAGATGGAGCGTTTCTCTGCTTCGCCGAGGCATCAAAAACAGGCCTGATCTTGGTGGTGCTGTTTTCTTTGAAGACAGGTCGGTGAGGTAGATAGTGTCCACTATTCTTCAGTTCTTCTTCAGGTACCCTCTCGATGATTCCTTGCTCCAACCAACTTCGTAAGACATTATCGTACTCCTGATAATGTTGTTCAGCTTGTAGTTTCTTTGTAGTGATTTCTAATCTGTGCTGAGCAATTTCTTTGTTGTCAGGGAGAGGTGGATGTTGTTCACTCCAAGGCAGACACACTTCATATCTGTTATCTTCATTTAGTCGTGCAGTCTCAAGGAAGTTATTTCTAACACGCTCATTCCTCTCGACGATAGATTCTTTCACAACAGGGTCAGTAATTCCAAGAATTTCTAAGTCCCAGAGATCAGAAATTCTTGTATGTTGGGAAAACAATGATGACACTAATAATGATGCCGAATCCCTTTGGGCCTTGTTACCTATTACTTTTCCCATTAGTGTCCACCCTAGGGAAGTCTCCACCAAAACTAGGCCACATTTTAGTTGATGTTTCCTCCCAGTGAGCAGTTCACCCGCCTTATCGGCCCCAATCAGAATCTGCACAGGCCCTCTCTCTCGTACATCAGTTAAACATATTTTCAGATCCCTTATCTCGTCACTCCAAGAACCATTCTTAATATATGGGACATCTTCACAAATTATCTCTTGGCTTAAAACTTCCAGCTCCTTGGAATAGTTTCCCTCCAATCGCTTTAAACTTATTCTGTAACAGTCGTGTTTTGCTTCTCGAGAACGTACTCCACCAAACAAGGAATGTATTAACGTTTCCTTCCTGATTGACTGATACCCCATTTCTTCGGCTAGGTCACGTGCAATGTAGGATTTAGTAGACCCAGTATCAATGACAGCTCGTACAGTTTTTTGTTTACCCTTTCCTTTAACGACAACTGCCAGGGTTTGCAAGTACACCTCAGGAGAACAAGACACATTAGCTAAAGCCTTATCCACATTATTGCCATCCTGGTGAACCAAATTCCTGTCTCCCTCGTAATTCTGTTTGGACACACTTTCATTTTCTTTGTCACGGAGCTTATAACACATTAATACCACATGTTTACCACCACAAACAATGCACCTGACAATCGATTTACAAGCTCTACTTGCATGGCCCTTCTTTAAACAATTGAAGCAACAGTGTTTATCAGTTAAGATTTTCCTTTTCTCCCCTGCAGTCATTTTTTGAGCTTTAATGCACTCTGGGCTCGAATGAGGTTTAAGACAAAAAACACACTCCTGTCTCTTAGAAACATCAGCAAACAAAGCAGAAGCAGTAGGTATATTTGGTTCAATGACATCCCTTGGTTGCTTGTCTCCCTTAATCTTAGATCCTTGGGATGTGCTAATACTAAACCCTTTCATAGCCAATGAAATTCTTTCTTCACTTACTACTTCATTTTGAAGAAAAGCCATGAGCTGCTGCAAACGATCTTTGGATATGGAATCACACCTGAAGGAAGTATTCCTCTGCCATGCTCTTAATAGGTCTTCTGGCAAAGATGATTCAATTAGGGGATACAGCATTGCAGTACATTTTTCTGTAGTAACGCCTAAACTTTCCAGCGATCTGAGATGTGACTCTAATTTATCATACAAGCTACTCAGTGTTGGCCTTTCTTTGGAATTGACTGCATTCGTCAATACTAGTTTGAGCAATTCACGAACATAAACTTCCACCTGCAAGTCCTCTCTGCCAAATCGAGCTTGAAGACTCTATAGCTTTGTCATAATTCTCGGCAGTGGGTGGAAAACTAGTAACTAATTCATATGCTCTGGAACCTTCTGTCATAGCCTGAATTAAATATTGGAATTTATCTTCCTTCCCAATGTCCTCATCCTCGTGAATTTTACGGAACTGGCTCCAAAAATATAACCAATCAATTATTTCACCAGAAAATTTCTTAAATTCTATTCTTGGAAGTCTATATTTCTTTTTATCACAAACATTGTCATTCACTACACTTTGTGGAGGGGTAATGGAAACAACGGGATTCATAAAACGTGTTGCTTTTGTTCTACAGCTAAGGAATTTGTGTTTGTAATCATCAGCTGATTCACATTCCGTTTCTATTTCGTCATCCTCACACTCGTCGTCTATCATCTGTTGAAATATTAATCCATCTAAATTAGAGATATCATCATACTTTTCTTGAAGGATTTCAAGTTGCACTTGCACTTTTTCCGTTTCAGTTTGATCATCTTCTAACAACGCCATTAGTTGATTGTGTGAGCGCGTAAATAACCGCCGCTTTACGGTTCTTTCTTTAGCGAGTCTTTCCATCTTCTTTCTTCACGGGAGCCTTTTACTATGAATGAATCGTGTCACTGGTCGCCATAAAATGTTAGGTTCACTTCTTAATAAATCACATAGACTCCTCTAGAATGCATATTTTATTATTTGTTGTGGAAAGATTCACAATTCACACGACACACACCATATTGTTTTTGACACTGAACTACACTGATATCAAAGACTATGTCAAAGATACTGCACTACACTCTTGTGCTTACTGCCAACACAACAGTAGTAAAGTTATTAGAAAAAGTTGCCTGTACCTTTTCCTGTGTAATTGGCAAAATTACCAAATAATGAATAACTTAGCACCACTTACTGAAGTAATTACTCTATGTGGAGAACATGAATATACAACCAAAATCAAAACCCAAACAATTGCACAGCAAGAAGTATGCAGAGTAGACTATTCTCTACTCTCCCAAATTCTATCACTACTGGGATATGGAAAGAGTAGGGAGAAGGCTGCCTCGTTTGCTACAGCCAGTGAGTAAGTGGCTCCGCTCATTCTAAAATAGCGAGCTTGAGCAATCTTCGTGATATGCTCATCTGCTCAGCTCTGCTCTAGAAGGTACTATTGGTGTGTACAATTTATGAAAATAAAACTAAAGGAATGACAAATGGAGTGCAAAATTAAGTGAAGATTTTCTGTTTGTATGTGATATGCTCGTGCTACTGTATTACGTACTATTTACTAACAAAAATATCCCTCCCTATATTATTCTGCTAAGGTCCCATTTCAGTTTTGTACCGAAAATAAGGTCCTATTAACACCAACCTACACATATGGGGTACCTACAGGTTCCGCATAACCCAATGTGTGCGCGAAACACACTCACTTCCTCTTTAAATGCCTCACAATTAAATAAATACCTTAAAAAATGTACATTTACTATGAAAGCACCGTAACCTGACGAGCCTGCCGCCAGGGCGCAGAGCAGCGTGGCAGCGGCAGCCATCTAGCGGGAGCGTGGTGTACTGCTAGCTGAAGAGTCTCTCAACAAATGGCTCAACCTACATTCATGTTGCGAAAGTTCGCACAGGCCCACTAGTTATAATTAAAGTGTTAAAATATAGGATCTAAGAAAGCAACAAGTATGTGCAATATAAATAACTATAATAATTATACAGTACAGAGTGAAGACAAGTTTACCGCTATGGGATTCTCCATAAAAATTGTTTGTATTAATAGAATTTCCCTGTGCTGCTTAATTTCTGTGTTAGGCCTCTAGAGGTTAAAAGTTTACACAATCTGGTATCTTGGTAAAACAGAACCCTCCTAATACCATTTATAAGCTGATTAAACGTTCTGCCTTTCTTCTCAATAAATAATTATTGAACCTCGGTGCTTAAATCAAAATGCTCATGCAACATATGCAAATTATAAAAATGATTATGTTAACTCTCCATTGTTATGCTAACTTACCATTTGAAAATAATTTGGTAATTTGGCCAAGGAGATTTTCACTGATAGTGGGCCCTGTGGTGTTGGGGTAGCGCGCCTGCCTCTTACCCGGAGGCCCCGGGTTTGATTCCCGGCTCCGTCAGGGATTTTAGAAATGACGTGAGGGCTGGAATGGGGTGCACTCAGCCTCGTGAGGTTAATTGAGTTGCTGTCAGACAGTGAGCAGCTCCCCGGTCACGAAAACCAAGATTAACGGCCGAGGGGAGCCGACGCGCTGACCATGCGTCACCCCAATATCTGCAGGCCAAATGGCTGGGCAGTGGTCGCTTGGTAGGCCTAGGCCCTTCATGGGCTGTAGTGCAAGGGAAAAGAAAAAAAAAGAAGAATTTCACTGGTGGCTGCTATCAATTAACTAGAAAAACAGGTAGGTTTAATTACCACTCTCTTTCATTGGTCTTCCTAAAAGTATTTTTCAAGATTTGTCTTTTTACTAAGGTATAGCGACAGTTAATGGATGTTACTGCTTTTCCGGGAGAAGCTTATGGCTAGAAAGGGAGTTAGAAACCGATGCAAGCGATGTATGACAAATGCTTAAGCTTTTTGAAAACTCAAATTGGACGAACGGATTGGTTCCAAAATATAATTGGGTTACAACAGGAAAGTTTTTTGTTGCCACTATTATTTATAATGGTAATGGATGAAATTATGAAAGAGACAAATTTATCATATGTAGGAAAGGAGATGATTGTGCTTTTTGTGGATGATATTGTGGTGTGGGGAACAAAAAGCGAAGAAGTCCAAGAGCAACTGGATGTATTGTTGAAAACAATTGAGAATTATGAAAGGGTGTTCAGTGTGGAGAAGAGTAAAACACTGGTTTCCACAGGGAAAAGACATGTTACCATTGATGGCAAGAATCTTGAAATTGTGGACAGCTTCAAATATCTAGGAAGTGAACTAATGCAGATTGCAAGGATAGATGCACAAGGGTGCAACAGAGTACGGTAATGCATGTTATCAGAATGTGAGAGATCTAGTTCAGAAGAAGGACGTCCCAATTAAATGTAAAGAGGCATTGTGTAAGATGTAGTGTATTATACTCCTACATTGACCTATGCAGCGGAGACCTGGACAGTGACAAGAAAGGAGGGGAGTAAACTTCAGGCCAGTGAAATGAAGTTTTTACAAAATATGATAGGAAAAACAAGAAGGGATAAAATGAGAAATTATGAAGTCAGGACGGTCATTGGAGTAGGAAAGTTGAATAATGGAATCGAGAGGAGCAGGTTAAAATATTTTGGACTTGTCAAACGAATGCAAGATGGAAGAATACAGAAACACATGTTGGACGGTATGTATGAAGCAAAGAGAGCAAGAGGAAGACCCTGAACACAATGAATCGGCTTGATTAAGACTAGTAAAACTAAATGGTATACGGACTGGAACAGACTTCTGGAAGAAGAAGAGTGAATGGTCTGGAGAAGGTGGAGGAGTACCATAAATGCCCCAATTCAGCCTTAAACTGGATAAGGGGGAAGGTTGATGATAATGATGATTATGGTATAGTCAAATGCTGAAATTGTAATGACAGTGGCCACAGTCATTTCTTTCGAAACTCTATTCCAAATTAATTAAAAATACACATTCTACTCCATACAACTTAATATATCAAGTAATCAGACAGGCTTCATACACACAGTAAGAGAATAAAGCTGTATATCACTGTATCCCAACCCACCACAAAAAGAAACAACACACAATAGCACCTAAGTATTATATAACTGGAAATTCAACTCAATGCTGAACTGTATATTGAACAAGGGGAAGCAATAGCAATCGTTATCTCAGTGACACATGATCAGTGGCGGTTTCTGGGTATTCACCCTGGAGCCAGTGCACACCCATTCTTTCAATATTGCCGTTCACATTTCAATTTGATGAATATAAAAATTAATATAAGATTTTATGGTATTATAAAGCGTCAACAAATGTCCAGGATACCGTTTTTTTACATTTAAATGTACCGCGTTCGTTGCGCCTCTCTGTACGTTGCTTGTGTGCTGGCTCGGGTATCATCCAAGAACGCCGTTCGCCACTTGCAGCTTTGTAGCCAGCGTTTAGGCTTGACAGCAGAAGGGGGGGGGGGGGGGGGGGGGCAAGAGGGGATGTGTGTTTACTATAACAGAATTGGAGCCAAATCCTTGCCTGGCGAAAAGAACTGCGCATGCTCCGTTTTATTTTCCATCTCCTTCTGCCGCATCTGATTGACAGACGAATAAGTGATGACAGCTAGTGAGCATGCGCTACCGCACTATCTGTTGGTGAATTGTTGTACCAAGTAGAGTTTCATGCGCAGTTTGAAAGGTTGTGTCTTTATGCAGCTTGTATAATAGCGCCACTGCCATTTGATTTTCAATGTGCATTTAAACACCACATCCATACAGCCAACTGTATGATATAATATAGTCTATAGTTGTAACAGTGAATTCAGTTTCATAACATTTCTTTATAATTTACAGATTTTAAGGTCCAGTATGATTGTATTTGGAGGATTAACCAGCCTACAATATATATCTTGTTGATCTTGGCTGTGGCAAATATTTGTCACAAGTGTGTTTCTAAAGTGTGGAATATTTGAGTGTGTGTGCATTATTAAGTATTTAACAGCTTATCCTCCCAGCTTGGCTTCACCCACGGACATAGCAAGGATCATTCCTCTACCGTCGGAAGGATGGTGTCGGGGAGCCAAACACACTTTGTCAGCAAGTGCAACTGGGGATGGCGACAGGTACCCGCAAACTTTGGTCTAATTCAGGGTCAAAGAAGGGATTTTGACCGTTGGCCTGAAAGGAACCGTCCCTGTATTTGCCTAGTGATAAAAATGGAAAACCACGAAAATCATTTTCAGGGCGAGGTGGGATTCCGGATTATTATGGCTACTGTTCAGGATTTAACAACTATTACTACGCTGCACGTCGGAAGCGGAGGTAGATTTCACCAATGCTTCGAATTCACTAAATTTGCCAATTGTTGTACAGTAGAGCTACGAAAGTTCCACATGTTTAGCATACAGCATCGTCTTATAATACCTGAAACATTTTGCTCATCCCTTTGTGCAAGGGTGGGTCATATCAAATATTCTTTCAGACAAAGAAATGTTGTTACATTTTAGAGGGGTATTGGCCATTTTAAACTGTTTTGATATTGTGCCTATTAAGGGAGGTATGATTTCTTTTCTCTAAATACTCAATTTTTCCCACCCCTTTGGTCAAAGTTACAATGATAAGCACTTGGCCCTTATTCGAAAAATAGTACGAACTTTGAATGGATTCAGGTTTTAACATACTAAGAAAGTTATAGCAATATTTCACTCCCCCCCCCCCCCCCCCATTTCCAATCCCTTGGACCCATTTTGCCCGTTAGCGAACTCGACCAAGATTTTGAAGGGTTATATTTTATGTAAGCCTATACATATACATTATATATTAACTTTTGAACTGATGGTGGTTTTGGGATCTGGGGATGTGAAACGCGAAGACGTGTCAATTTTTTTTCCGGAAGTCGCAATGGTACCCTTTGAAATAGGTAGCTTTCTAATGAAATCATACTAAAATCGACAAATGTGAACAATCAAAAGCGTACTGAATGCAGAATTGGAATTACCCATACTAGGATAGTAACAAATCAGACAACAGCTTCATTGTGCTTTCAGGAGGGAACAAAATATCGAGGTGTCGTAAAACCGACTCCAAGTGCCACTAGTGAACTTGGAGAAAATAGAGTAACATTGTGATGAGACAGTTATTTGTATGCTTAGATATGCCTCTATTTATATCAAATTTAGATGTTTCTTTTTTTAAAGAGTGCACAACCACAACTTTTCTTCACCAGCCGCCACTGCACATGATGTAAACTCACACCTATCAGCATGGCACAATAATGGTCTATGATCGAAAGTCTACCGTAACACACCTTTTATAATTAATCACAGTTCTGTCTGTATTTATTGAGATGTTATCATTAATGCCACCCTGGTTGTGTACACATTAGTTGATTAATTTAGTGGTCATGTGTCCCCGTGCACTTGGGTGTGTGTAATCTGTCTGATAACCTGTGTCATTGTGATGACTGTAGTAGTGTGCGTATTTGTAATTGAAGACACATTTGAAAAAAAAAAGGCTGCATTTTTATGTTAAGAAACCTCCCCTCAATGCCTGACATAGAAGAGGGTAGCCATGGATAACCACTTCTAGGACAGCTGGGGGATGGAATCAAACCCATCTCTTCTCAGTTTTGCCACAACAGGCAACCCTCCAACCAGAATTAATTATTTTGGCAGGAAAAGGATTTGTACCCAGCACCTTTGGATCCAGAATCACAACACAAAACCCCAGATCACAGAGTCTCCATGTGTACACCCAGATCACAGAGTCTCCACGCGTACACGCAGATCACAGAGTCTCCATGTGTACACCCAGATCACAGAGTCTCCACGCGTACACGCAGATCACAGAGTCTCCATGTGTATACCCAGATCACAGAGTCTCCACGCGTATACCCAGATCACAGAGTCTCCACGCGTACACCCAGATCACAGAGCCTCCACACATACACCCAGATTACAAAGTCTCCACACATACACCCAGATCACAGAGTCTCCACACATACACCCAGATCACAAAGTCTCCACACATACACCCAGATCACAGAGTCTCCACATAAACCCAGATCACAGAGTCTCCACACATACACCCAGATCACAGAGTCTCCACATAAACCCAGATCACAGAGTCTCCACGCATACCCCCAGATCACAGAGTCTCCACGCATACACTCAGATCACAAAGTCTCCACACATACACCCAGATCACAAAGTCTCCACACATACACCCAGATCACAGAGTCTCCACATAAACCCAGATCACAGAGTCTCCACGCATACCCCCAGATCACAGAGTCTCCACGCATACACTCAGATCACAGAGGCTCCACACATACACCCAGATCACAAAGTCTCCACACATACACCCAGATCACAGAGTCTCCACATAAACCCAGATCACAGAGTCTCCACGCATACCCCCAGATCACAGAGTCTCCACGCATACACTCAGATCACAGAGGCTCCACACATACACCCAGATCACAGAGTCTCCACACATATACCCAGACTAGCAGAAGTACCCATTCTTCGAACGGTCGTCGGTATTAATAACCAGACGTAATCAATTGAGCTACTGTTGCAATGGTTAGGGGCTTGGAACCTGTTTGTCGACAAAGATAAATGATCAGTTGAAATATGCTCTGAAACTAATTTACCTAACGTGTACTTCCTGACGTGAAAATAAAATTGAAAACCTCGTAGACGAAATGCAATTCACGTCACAAAAAAACTGACCCTCACTGTTGTGTCAAGTGCGCATCCAGAGGAAGACCCCCTTAATAAATTATAAAGGCTTGTGGTGCATGAAAATTCAGGTTTTTTAGCCTCCAATGGTCCAAATTCCTAAAAGCAAAAAATTAAATAAGAATAAACTATTTCAATTCAGGAATTTTTGAAAATAATGTTGGTGTTTGAAGATATAATAGACCCTCTGTACGACACATCATACGTTTAAGTCTTGTGAAAAAATCGAGGGTACCTCTTGACCTCCTTAAGCGCATTGATGAATGTTACAGTTTTTGTTGGTTCCGTGATAACCTTATAGCCATTTGCAAACTTTCACAGAAATTTAATAAATGGAGTGGCATTACTTCTTGCAGAAATAGATGGAAAGTTGGATGTACCTTTTTGAGACACTGCTGTCATGGTTACTGGCTTGCATTCCTACATTAGTTTATTAAATGAAATTAGTTTTCTGGGAATATCTCAGAAACTCTTGGTTTTAGAGCATTAAAATGTAGTTTTCGGGGACCCTTTACGACTGTTTAGGGGCCCCGAGGATTTTTTCTGATACCAAGGGGCTGAAAATGAGCTTTGGCTCATCGTTGTAGGCCGTAGTATCATCATCATCATCCTCTTGCACAGTTTCCAGCCGTTGGCCGGGTCTGTTTGGAACACAGGCCACTCCAACGTCTTCTGACTTCCCACCATCTCTCAGCTTCCACCCCTGTCCAGTCTTCTCCTCTCTTCTTCACGCTTTCCTCCATCCCTTTCAGCCACCTGTCTCTCGGTCTTCCTCTCGGTCTCTTTCCTTCCCACTTCGTCTCGTGTATCCTCCTGGGTATCCTCTTATCCTCCATTCGTTTTACATGTCCATGCCATCTAAGTCTAGATTTCTCTATACCATCCCGTAATGGTTCCTCCTTTATTAATTCTCTGGTCCTCTCATTTCTTATTCTGTCCATCTTTGTAGCTCCAATACTGCTTCTCAAGAACCTCATCTCACTGGCCTGTATTTTGCTCTTCTCCCTTCCTTTCATAACCCAGGTCTCCGAGGCATACGTCAGGATAGGGGCATAGTACGCCCGATATATGAACTTTTTTCTGTTCTGACGGACATCCTTGCTCCATAACATGCTTCTCACACTCCTCCGGAATGCTTCTGCCTGTCTCCCCCGCTCATTTTTTCTCTATAGTTTCTTCCATTATCCAGATACCTCATCACAGAACCGAAAAATGCAAAGGTTCATTCCGTATTTCAGCTAGTATTCTCTGGAATAAATATAAATTGCACCAGTATTCAGGACTTCCTATCAGAGCGATAAAACACTCCCTTCATTGTGATCTATCAGCTATACAATTATCATGTTCAAGGTGAACGGATGTAATAACAAGAACTTCTATTGTCAACTGTATGTATAGGTTAAGTTTTTCTTTTCTTTCTTCATTTATTATTGTCAACTGTATGTATAGGTTAAGTTTTTCTTTTCTTTCTTCATTTATTCTATTGTATATAACCGCCCTCTGAATGAAGAGAGCTGCATAAAGAGGCTTTGTAGCCTCAGTGGCCTGTATAAGAGAAACAATAAATTCAAATTCAAATTCAAATTATCTTGTATCAGGCTTCCCAGATACTTGAAACTCTCCACTTTCTTCAGCTGTTCCCCACCAATTGTTATTCCCGTTGTGGTTCTTTCCTTCTTCCTTGTTGTGATCACCATCTCACTCTTATTTATGCTAAATTTCATCCCATATCCTTGTATTATTCCTTCCCACACGTCCAACTGTTCCTGTACCTCCTCCTCCTGGTTTCCCCAAATCATCAAATCATCCGCTAACACCATTGCTTTCATCTTTCCTTCCCCAATTACTTGTGCCACTCGGGTCATTATGTCATCCATCACCACAATGAAAAGTAACGGTGCCAGTGCAATTCCTTGTTTCAGGCCGTTTCTTTGTTCCACCCAGTCCGATCTCTCTCCTCCCACTTTCACACAGCTCACGCTTCCCTTGTACATCTCCTTTATCCTCCTTATAGTCCATTTTTCTACTCCTCTATCCTACAGGGACTTCCATACTTTGTTTCAGCATACACTGTCATATGCTTTCTCAATGTCCAGGAAGGCCATCAGTAGATCTGTTCCATACTCACAGTGCTGTTCTTGTAACTGCCTTACAGCAAAAATCAAATCCACTGAGGACCTTCCTGCTCTGAAGCCATGTTGTTCTTCCCTCATCCCTCCTTCTATCCTTGTCCTAATTCTCCTTTCCAAAACTTTCTCAAACATCTTTGCACAATGACTCATCAGTTTTATTCCCCGATAGTTTCTGCATTCTGTTCTACTAACTTTCTTGAAGATCGGGACAATTATTCCCTTTTTCCAGTCCTCTGGGGTCTTTCTTTCCGTAGTGTAATAATAATATTAATTATAATAATAATATAACAATATAGGGATAGGGATATAATAGACTTTCCGTAGCACACCGGCACGTGTAAATCGCATGAAAAAAATCTAGAGTACCCCTTGACCCCCTTAAGCGCATTATATGTATTGATGAATTTTACAGCCTAGTTTGGTTCCGTTATAACCTTCTAGCCGTTTGCAAACTATCTCAGTAATGTAATAAATGGAATTGTATTGCGTCTTATATTACAGCAATAGATGGACCTGTGAATTTCTGTTGCCATGGTTACCGGCTAGCTTCCTTTCATTATTGTATTAAATGAAATTAATTTTCTGGGAATATCTCAAAAACTATTGGTTTTAGGGCCTTAAAATGTGGTTTTCGGGGTCCCTTTAGGGGTCCCTTTAGGGCCCCCGAGTTTCGTTTGTCAAATTGAGGGCCTGAAAATGAGCTTTGTCTCGCCCTTCTACGCCTATTTCAGCATGTATTTTAAGGGGGTAGGCCCCCTTTTATGAGAGGTACAGAGAAGAGTTACATCAATGATTGGTGTCTTGCCTCTGAAGGATATCTGTACCAAATTTTACGTTGATACACTCAGCCGTTCTCGAGTTATAAGGACACAAAAAATTGTCCACAGACAAACAAACAAACAGACAGACAGACAGACAAAAATTTCATTTTCGCGCGCATCCATCATAAAACAATCTAAAACTCGTAAATAACGCAAATTTCCGTAGAAATTCAGAAAAAACAGACAAACTTTCATTCTTATATATATATAGAGATCACAGAGCCCCACACATGTACACCCAGATCACAGATTCTCCACACATAGCCCCAGATCACAGAATCTCCACGCGTACATCCAGATCACAGAGTCTCCACACATACACCCAGATCACAGAGTCTCCATACATACACCCAGATCACAGAGTCTCCACTCATACACCCAGATCACAGAGCTCCACACATGTACTCTCAGATCACAGAGTCTCCACACATACCCCCAGATCACGGAGTCTCCACACATGTACACCCAGATCACAGAGTCTCCACACATGTACACCCAGATCACAGAGTCTCCACACATGTACACCCAGATCACAGAGTCTCCACACATACACCCAGATCACAGAGTCTCCACACATACACCCAGATCACAGAGTCTCCACGCGTACACCCAGATCACAGAGTCTCCACACATACACCCAGATCACAAAGTCTCCACACATACACCCAGATTACAAAGTCTCCACACATACACCCAGATCACAGAGTCTCCACACATACACCCAGATCACAAAGACTCCACACATACACCCAGATCGCAGAGTCTCCACACATACACCCAGATCACAGAGTCTCCACGCATGCACCCAGATCACAGAGTCTCCACGCATACACCCAGATCACAGAGTCTCCACATAAACCCAGTTCACAGAGTCTCTATGCGTACACCCAGATGACAGAGTCTCCACGCGTACCCCCAGATCACACATGCTCCACACATATACTCAGATCACAGAGGCTCCACACATACACCCAGATCACAGAGTCTCCACACATATACCCAGATCACAGAGCTCCACACATGTACACTCAGATCACAGAGTCTCCACACATATCCCCAGATCACAGAGTCTCCACACATATCCCCAGATCACAGAGTCTCCACACATGTACACCCAGATCACAGAGTCTCCACACATACCCCCAGATCACAGAGTCTCCACGCGTACATCCAGATCACAGAGTCTCCACACATACACCCAGATCACAGAGCTCCACACATGTACACTCAGATCACAGAGTCTCCACACATACCCCCAGATCACAGAGTCTCCACACATGTACACCCAGATCACAGAGTCTCCACACATGTACACCCAGATCACAGAGTCTCCACACATGTACACCCAGATCACAGAGTCTCCACACATGTACACCCAGATCACAAAGTCTCCACACGTACACCCAGATCACAGAGTCTCCACCCGTACACCCAGATCACCGAGTCTCCACACATACACCCAGATCACAAAGTCTCCACACATACACCCAGATTACAAAGTCTCTACACATACACCCAGATCAGAGAGTCTCCACACATACACCCAGATCACAAAGACTCCACACATACACCCAGATCACAGAGTCTCAACACATACACCCAGATCACAGAGTCTCCACGCATGCACCCAGATCACAGAGTCTCCACGCATACACCCAGATCACAGAGTCTCCACATAAACCCAGATCACAGAGTCTCCACACATACACCCAGATCACAGAGTCTCCACGCATACCCCCAGTTCACAGAGTCTCTACGCGTACACCCAGATCACAGAGTCTCCACGCGTACCCCCAGATCACAGATGCTCCACACATACACTCAGATCACAGAGGCTCCACACATACATTCAGATCACAGAGTCTCCACACATACACCCAGATCACAGAGTCTCCACACATATACCCAGATCACAGAGCTCCACACATGTACACTCAGATCACAGAGTCTCCACACATATCCCCAGATCACAGAGTCTCCACACATATCCCCAGATCACAGAGTCTCCACACATGTACACCCAGATCACAGAGTCTCCACACATACCCCCAGATCACAGAGTCTCCACACATACACCCAGATCACAGAGCTCCACACATGCACACTCAGATCACAGAGTCTCCACACATACCACCAGGTCACAGAGTCTCCACACATGTACACCCAGATCACAGAGTCTCCACACATGTACACCCAGATCACAGAGTCTCCACACATGTACACCCAGATCACAAAGTCTCCACACATACACCCAGATCACAGAGTCTCCACACATACACCCAGATCACAGAGCCCCACACATGTACACTCAGATCACAGAGTCTCCACACATGTACACCCAGATCACAGAGTCTCCACACATACACCCAGATCACAGAGCCCCACACATGTACACTTAGATCACAGAGTCTCCAAACATACACCCAAATCACAGAGTCTCCACACATGTACACCCAGATCACAGAGTCTCCACACATATACCCAGATCACAGAGTCTCCACACATACACCCAGATCACAGAGTCTCCACACATATACCCAGATCACAGAGGCTCCACACATACACCCAGATCACAGAGTCTCCACGCATACACCCAGATCACAGAGTCTCCACATAAACCCAGATCACAGAGTCTCCACACATACACCCAGATCACAGAGTCTCCACGCATACCCCCAGTTCACAGAGTCTCTACGCATACACCCAGATCACAGAGTCTCTACGCGTACCCCCAGATCACAGAGTCTCCACGCGTACCCCCAGATCACCCACACCTACACTCAGATCACAGAGGCTCCACACATACACCCAGATCACAGAGTCTCCACACATACACCCAGATCACAGAGTCTCCACACATATACCCAGATCACAGAGCTCCACACATGTACACTCAGATCACAGAGTCTGCACACATATCCACAGATCACAGAGTCTCCACACATATCCCCAGATCACAGAGTCTCCACATATGTACACCCAGATCACAGAGTCTCCACACATACCCCCAGATCACAGAGTCTCCACGCGTACATCCAGATCACAGAGTCTCCACACATACA
Source organism: Meconema thalassinum (assembly GCA_946902985.2). Classification (NCBI taxonomy): domain Eukaryota; kingdom Metazoa; phylum Arthropoda; class Insecta; order Orthoptera; family Tettigoniidae; genus Meconema; species Meconema thalassinum. The sequence goes on from OX336393.1 coordinate 114,263,560, forward strand.
CCCATATCACAGAGCTCCACACATGCACACTCAGATCACAGAGTCTCCACACATACCCCCAGATCACAGAGTCTCCACACATGTACACCCAGATCACAGAGTCTCCACATATGTACACCCAGATCACAAAGTCTCAACACATACACCCAGATCACAGAGTCTCCACACATACACCCAGATCACAGAGCCCCACACATGTACACTCAGATCACAGAGTCTCCACACATGTACACCCAGATCACAGAGTCCCCACACATACACCCAGATCACAGAGCCCCACACATGTACACCCAGATCACAGAGTCTCCACACATATTACCAGATCACAGAGTCTCCACACATACACCCAGATCACAGAGTCTCCACACATATACCCAGATCACAGAGGCTCCACACATACACCCAGATCACAGAGTCTCCACACATACACCCAGATCACAGAGTCTCCACACATATACCCAGATCACAGAGCTCCACACATGTACACTCAAATATCAGAGTCTCCACACATATCCCCAGATCACAGAGACTCCACACATATCCCCAGATCACAGAGTCTCCACACATGTACTCCCAGATCACAGAGTCTCCACACATACCCCCAGATCACAGAGTCTCCACGCGTACATCCAGATCACAGAGTCTCCACACATACACCCAGATCACAGAGCTCCACACATGCACACTCAGATCACAGAGTCTCCACACATGTACACCCAGATCACAGAGTCTCCACACATGTACACCCAGATCACAGAGTCTCCACATATGTACACCCAGATCACAGAGTCTCCACACATGTACACCCAGATCACAGAGTCTCCACACATGTACACCCAGATCACAGAGTCTCCACACATGTACACCCAGATCACAGAGTCTCCACACATTCACCCAGATCACAGAGCCCCACACATGTACACTCAGATCACAGAGTATCCACACATGTACACCCAGATCACAGAGTTTCCACACATACACCCAGATCACAGAGCCCCACACATGTACACTTAGATCACAGAGTCCCCACACATACACCCAGATCACAGAGTCTCCACACATATACCTAGATCACAGAGGCTCCACACATACACCCAGATCACAGAGTCTCCACACATACACCCAGATCACAGAGTCTCCACACATATACCCAGATCACAGAGCTCCACACATGTACACTCAGATCACAGAGTCTCCACACATATCCCCAGATCACAGAGTCTCCACACATCCCCAGATCACAGTGTCTCCACACATGTACACCCTGATCACAGAGTCTCCACACATACCCCCAGATCACAGAGTCTCCACGCGTACATCCAGATCACAGAGTCTCCACACATACACCCAGATCACAGAGCTCCACACATGCACACTCAGATCACAGAGTCTCCACACATGTACACCCAGATCACAAAGTCTCCACACATATCCCCAGATCACAGAGTCTCCACACATGTACACCCAGATCACAGAGTCTCCACACATACCCCCAGATCACAGAGTCTCCACGCGTACATCCAGATCACAGAGTCTCCACACATACACCCAGATCACAGAGCCCCACACATGTACACTTAGATCACAGAGTCTCCACACATACCCCCAGATCACAGAGTCTCCACACATGTACACCCAGATCACAGAGTCTCCACACATTCACCCAGATCACAAAGTCTCCACACATACCCCCAGATCACAGAGTCTCCATACATACACCCAGATCACAGAGTCTCCACACATACACCCAGATCACAGAGTCTCCATACATACACCCAGATCACAGAGTCTCTACACATACACCCAGATCACAGAGTCTCCACACATACACCCAGATCACTGAGTCTCCACACATATACCCAGATCACAGAGGCTCCGCACATACACCCAGATCACAGAGTCTCCACACATACACCCAGATCACAGAGTCTCCACACATATACCCAGATCACAGAGCTCCACACATGTACACTCAGATCACAGAGTCTCCACACATATCCCCAGATCACAGAGTCTCCACACATATCCCCAGATCACAGAGTCTCCACACATGTACACCCAGATCACAGAGTCTCCACACATACCCCCAGATCACAGAGTCTCCACGCGTACATCCAGATTACAGAGTCTCCACATATACACCCAGATCACAGAGCTCCACACATGCACACTCAGATCACAGAGTCTCCACACATGTACACCCAGATCACATAGTCTCCACACATACACCCAGATCACAGAGTCTCCACACATACACCCAGATCACAGAGCCCCACACATGTACACTCAGATCACAGAGTCTCCACACATGTACACCCAGATCACAGAGTCTCCACACATACACCCAGATCACAGAGCCCAACACATGTACACTTAGATCACAGAGTCTCCACACATACCCCCAGATCACAGAGTCTCCACACATGTACACCCAGATCACAGAGTCTCCACACATTCACCCAGATCACAAAGTCTCCACACATACCCCCAGATCACAGAGTCTCCATACATACACCCAGATCACAGAGTCTCCTTACATACACCCAGATCACAGAGTCTCCATACATACACCCAGATCACAGAGTCTCCACATATACACCCAGATCACAGAGCCCCACACATGTACACTCAGATCACAGAGTCTCCACACATACACCCAGATCACAGAGTCTCCACACATGTACACCCAGATCACAAAGTCTCCACACATACCCCCAGATCACAGAGCCCCACACATGTACACTCAGATACAGAGTCTCCACACATACACCCAGATCACAGAGTCCCCATGCGTAAACCCAGATCACAGAAGGTGACGTAGCACATTGAACTCCATGTATTGGGCATCATAGATGACCTATGTCTTATGTTATGAATTCAAGGAAAGTTAGTTCATGTGCCAGTCTTCTGTTTAATGTGGAATAAATTTCAATGTTTCATAATACCCTATGTGCAAGCACTGAATTCTGGAGAATTGTAGATGCTTATGACTGAAGTATTGTCTTAATAACAGAAGCAATTGTATATTTCAACTATGAAGTCATGAATTAATTCTAATTTAATATTGCTTGGCAGTAAACAAAAGAAGAGGTTATTTATTAGTTATTGTTGTTCTAAGGGGCACAACAGCGAGGTCATCTACCCCTTCAAACAAGAGGCATAGTTCTACAAAAAACAACAACTTAATTCTCTTTACTTTCAATGAATAAAAAAGACTCATTAGTAATGTCAATATATTAGCTATTGAAATATCATTTCATGTGTCCACAGTTTGCAATTCATGTGCTAATTGAACCTACGAAAGCAGATATTTACTGGTGAGCTCTTGTGTTTGGGTGAGGAACTCAGTTACCCTTTATATCTGCATCAACATTTCATTAAGTTCCATTCACCGGGTGAGGTAGCCGTAGTTGATACGGCGTGGCTGCAGGCAGTCGCTCCCATCCGGGAGGCGAGGTGGTTAGAATCCCCCCGCCGGCAACCTTGAAGATGGTTTTCTGTGGTTTCCCATCTTTCTTCCAGGCAAATGCCAGGCTTGGTCCCTTACTATAGGCCACAGCCACTACCTTCCAATTCCTCGTCCTTACATTAACACTTTCCTCCCCAGACAACACTCCACACGCGACGGTACTTGTAGCTCACCCAATGGTTGTCCGTATAGAAGCAGCTACAAAACTCTGGTGAGCCGAACATGTCCTCGGGCACTCCTATGCTAAAAAAAAAAAAACAAAACAAGAAAGTCCCTTTCAAAGAGTTCCCTTTGTTAGTGTCTTTGATGTTGCCGATTGTGTTTTGAGGCAATCTATGCTTGCAAGGGAGCAGGTATTTGTTATGTACAGTGCCGATATCTTAGAGTGTAAGTTGATAGGGAATGAATTTTATTAGATGAATATTGTTCCATGTGAGCAAAACACCTCTAAAATCTTTAGGCATGAGAAAGTATGCCCTCCTGTAATCAACACCTCAAATCAGTGGCGTAGTTGGTTCCATTCTATGCCCAAGATTGCGGGTTCAAACCCGGCCGAAGTTGTCGGATTTGTAGGAGTGTTAAATTCCTTCAGTATGCCTTCCTTCGGAGGGGAAGTAGGCCTAATGCCGTCGGGCACATGTCATAGATATATGGCATGTAAAAGAACCTACCACTGCAATTGGTAGTGTGTAGCAAAATTTGTAGATGATATTTGACTATTTAGAAACGCTCTATCAAGTTCCAACATACGCCGCTAGGTACAGTGACAGTAGCATCTGGTAGCAAAGGTTGGAACTACTGGAAATTGAACTTGTTGGGAGCCCTCGGGCGTTCAAACAAAAATACCCTGCTATGGCCTTTGGGCGGCAGTTCATATATACCGTACCGTTAATAATAAATCTGTGGATAATTCAGGGTAATCAACAGTTCACATAAAAACTCATTCTATAAGGTGCGTTCAAAAATTAACGAACCGGAAGCTGGAATGCACAAACCGGTGACGACATCGACTAATCGAGGTGTGTGTAACGAGGTGTGGTTCCGACACAGAGCGTGGAAGGTCACAGCCCGTCGCTAGAGGGCACGCGTGCACGTCACGTGACGATACAAAGCGAGCAGCAGCAGGCATCATTCGTCCAACGCTGCCAGTCGCATTGCAAACAGTGACATGGAGGCATCAAACGAAGAGCAAAGAGGTGTTGTTCGGTTTCTGACAGCGGAAGGAGGACATTCATCGCCAAATGTCTCAAGTGTACAGCGAACACTGCTTGTCCCTTGCAAGGGTCAAGGCGTGGCACAAGCGCTTCAGGGAAGGACGGGTGTCGTTAGCCGATGATGCCCGGTCTGGGGCACCCCCCTGCATTACCGATGACAACGTCCAGCTGGTTGATGCACCCATTACCCAGGATCGCCGAGTGACAGTGAACGCCATAGCCGCCGTGGTCGCTCCACGACAATGCACGACCTCATACGGCCAACACAGTCGAGGTACTCCTGCAGAAATTCAAATGGGAGGTTCTCGGCCACCCTCCTTACAGTCCAGACCTCTCTCCCTGTGATTACACCATGTTTGGTCCCCTGAAAAGGGCTCTGCGGTGCTAACGATTCACCTCGGACGCCGACGTCCAGCTGTACGTGCGGAATTGGTTCACATCGCAGCCCAGGGAATTTTATGAGACAGTCATTCACCGCCTCGTGTCACAGTGGGACAAGTGCCTCAACAGCCAGGGCCAATACTTCTAACATACAGGTACTGGTTTCTGTAATTATGCCTCCGGCTCGTTACTTTTTGAACACACATTACATTTTGGTAATAATCTACGACAGGTGACCTTAGGTGATCCCTTAAGTTCCCAATTTGGGCATTTTAAGTAATTTTAGCTTCCTAGGTTAGGCAGCTAACTGACAACCTAGAAAAAAAAAAAAAAGGCCTCATGGATTCAGTCTTTTGTCTTTAAATTATGTAACTCCACAAAATAACATATTCATTTTTGATGTTTTAATATTCAACTACAATGGAATATCATCTATATTAAATAATACATCTCAGAAACAAAAAATTAATGATGTAGCTAGAGGCAGAATATTTCGATATGAAGATAATTTCCAAATACGCCTTTGGTTGCTTTGATTGGATGCCCAATACTTGTATAATTTTTAAGCATTCCAAATGTTGATGTCGTATGTTCCATAATGAAGTAGGAACTACCTACTGGCAAATACTGAAATAAAGCTGAAATAAGAATTATTCCCATTGGAGCTACCAATAATATCATTGAAATACGTTTTTCAACTCTAGTTTTAGTCTTGAGATAAATTCCTTTATTAGAATTTTTTCAGTTGGTCAACATGGGTGTGTCCAATTAGATTGGGCATGGAGTTACAATTAATTTCCTAGTTCCTGAAATAATTACATGGATTATTCATACACTTAATAAAACACTTCTAACATTAACCCTTTGACCGCTAGCCATATACGCGGTGTCCATACCCTATACTGCCAAGGCCTAATCTGCACTTTTTTACCCTGCGCTAAATTATACGTAATAACTTCTGAACTATTTATGTATATTGGATGATCTTTTTTTTGTTTTGGGCGTTTTATTCATGTAACTTAATGCACTCTTATTCTATAATTTATATTAAATGGAGTGATAATTGAAATAAATATTTACTTTAAAAAATGAAAAAGAAAATTCATGATCAAAAATCGTTAAGAATAAAAAATATTTTTACAATCAAAACTCCTTTATTTTAGAGAGGTGATGTTTCCAATATCACAAATAAAAATTTAAGTTTTCTATAAAATATTACAGCTAGAATAATTAATACAGTAGAACGTGTCTAATTCGAACTTCTATAATTCGAAATCTTCTTTAATTCGAATTTTTCTCTTGGTCCCTAGCATTTTATATACAATCAATGCTAAAAAATCGTGTTTAATTCGAATTATATTTTGGATAATTCGAAGTTTTTACGTGTAAAAAGCCGATCGCAAGCCAAACATTTGGGTCAGGAATTTCCGAAAAACGACGTTTATCATTGGCATGCGTACCCTACTTGATTGTTAGGCTTTTTTTTTAAAGTAGAAATGACGAAAGTGATTCTGTTTTCCGTTCCTTAAATTTGTTAGATACTTTTGTGATGGCCGAGAGACTTAATTGTAGGAAACAGGTAAAAATCTCAAACTTTTTTGAAAAACAGTAGATTTCTCTAAGACCTAACTACTGTACATTGCTGGATTACTACTGTCGAATAGGTCAATAGAACATTTTGGTTTTATTTTATCATTTGAAACTTCTGAGGTTATTAACGATACAGTCATTACACAGTACAGTTGTCTGTTAATCTGCTTTGTTGAACATAAATCATTATGTAAACGTACAGTAATACATAGTATATAAACACTTTACTTGTTAAAAGCCTATGTAATATTATGTTTAATAAAGGTTCTTGGATGAAAACTTAAAATTAGAATATTTTTTCTACCCTTTTCAAAAAACTTTCTTAATTTGAATATTTGGATAATTCGAATTTTTTATTTGGTCCCTTGAGGTTCGAATTATCCAAGTTTCACTGTATTATTTTTATTACTGTAACATGAAATTTTCTAATTCTTATATTACAGTATATGCAAATGGCTGCAGTTCCAGGCTAGTTTTAAGTAAAAAATGTTTACTAATGTCTATTTCACACAAACTGAACACTCAGAATTCACTTTTTGGATGAAAAGAAACTAATTAACTAATATTTACACATGTTTATTACGGGCCCTAGCAATTGTGATTAGAGAGGCACGAAGGATGTACACTCTTATTACATTCTTTAAAAATGTATCTGGTCTTTTTCCTTTTACCACCTTGAATTGTACTAATCTTGCTGTATGTGGAACAATTGCATTCATTTTCTTTTTCCGGTAAAAGGTGAATTTGGGCTTGGTTACTCATCGTCAGCAGCAAGATCCTCAGTGTGACAAACTTTAAGACTAGTTGTATATAGTCTTATTTAATCCACTACTAGACCAAAACATGTATTGTGAACTATTAAAACAAATAAGAAACTTAGAAAATACATTTTTTCAGAACGTCCGATCAATTGGCATTTTTCAGCTGAACTCCGAACGTCCGATCTCAAAGGGTTAATGGGGGGCTAAATTGGATGACTAATTTAGTTCGTGAAGCAAACATCATCAGATCCTGGTCACTGATCTGTAAAGATCTGGCCAGGTTTGTCCTGCTATGTAATAGAGTAGCCAGCGACCCTACCCTGAGTATCAGGCAGCGGAAAATAACCTGGTTCCCTACAGGGGCCAACGGCTTTGAGCAGACGAGTCCCTGTAAGTGGGAAAAGGACCCACAGTTGGGGAAATGCTACGGAAATCCTGTTACCTGTAGCGTTTGTTCTCCAGAGGAGTGGCTACAAAAGGCAACTGTTCTCCATGTTAGGAGCAGCTTAAAATTAATGGTCTAGTAGCTCTAAAATGCCTTTGGGTGTGAACTCATCGTAATAATAGCCAAAAAATTAGTGTGAATATGGTATGGCCTTGAAAAATGTTAGAGTGTCCCCTGCAGGTGACGGGCAGCTCTTTGGACACTGGTAAAGCTGTGAGAAGTGGGCAACCGGGGTTACAAAACATCAAAATTGGTACAGTTAACATCTTGACATGACTGAGGAACTTAATGATTTTATGAAGGAGAAGGAGTTTGTTATCCTCGGACTGAGTGAGACAAAATGGAAAGGTAAAGGAGAAAAATCGCTGACAGGTGGATACAGGCTGTTTTACAGTAGAGGAAAAAAGCACGAAATGGAGTTGGAATAATTGTGAGGAAAGATATCCTGGAATATGTGGAGGAGGTGAAATAGGTAAACAATAGGATTATTGTTATGGGAACCCAATTTGAGACAGGAACAAAAGACTTGATTCAAGTATATGCTCCACAAACTGGAAATACAGAAGAAGACATGGAAGGTTTCCTTGAAGAAGTAGAGAAGTGTATTAAAGACAAGGAAGTAATAATTATAGGAGACATGAAATGCTCAAGTTGGAAGAGACAGACTAGGAAGGGGAAGATATAATGGGGTCATACGGATATGAGAATAAAAACCCAGTGGGAAATATGTTAATTGTTTTCTGACAGAGAAACCAGCTAATGGTAGGGAACATGGTTCAGGAACAAGAACAGCCAGAAGATTGCCAGATATGGATGGAGAGAAAGAAGAACAAAAACCTTGACCGATTGCATTCTGGTAGTATTAGGTCAACACAAAAATCTGATGGATATTACAGCCATGCCTGAGGAGGCCTTTGGATAAGATCATAGAGGGGTAATAGTTAAGTTGAAAGTTGGAAAAATCAGAAAATTGAAGGAAAGAAAATAAAGAAAATAAGAACATGGAGGTTGAAGGACAGACAAGTGCAAGAAGAGTTTAAGAGGGAATTGCAACAACTAATACCAAAGGCAGATGTTGGACATTGGAAGAAGAATGGTAGAAAATTAAGGATGCATTTCTTAGTTGTGCAGAGACTATCAGGAAAGATATAAGATAAAGAAACATCAGGGGGGAGAATGAAAGAGTAAAGGACAAAGTGAAGGAAAAGTAGAAGAGTTGGAAAGAGTGGAAAATAAAAAGGTCAGAAGAAAGTAGAATGAGATATGTAGAAGCTAAATGAATTTGCAAAACGTAGTGGCTGAAGAGAAGAAAAAAATTGGGATGCATTCATGCAGGAAATAAAATATGATTGTCAGTGCCAACAGAAATTATTGTTTAGTATACCGGTACTCAAGGAACTTGTGAACCCTGGATTTTTGAAAAACAAAGAAGAAATAATATTGAAGGAACTTGAAGAGATTAAAAACCAATGGAGAGAATATTTTCATCAACTGCCGAATGTGAGGTAATTAATGTACACAGAAGTTATTGAAGAGTAAAATGAAGAAGAAATGGAGGCAGGCATTACAAAGGCAGAGGAGGAATTGGCCATTAAGAAGATGAAAATGGGAAAAACTGTGGGAGTAGACGAAGTAGCCTTGGAAATGATAAAGGCTGCAGGAGCCATTGGAAACTACTGGACTTTCAGAGTAAGCTATTTACTAGTGTGTTGAGAGAAAAACAAGTTCCAGGGGATTGGCAGAAAGGTATTATTATACCAATATTCAAGAAAGGAGACAAGAGGGTGAGTGGAAACTACCCAGGAATTACAATAATCTCCCATGCTGCCAAGACCATGAAAGGAATACTAGAGGAACAAATCCAAAAAAGATTGAAAACCAAATTCAAGAAGAAAAGTTTGGGTTCAGAAGGGGAAGATAATCAGTGGAACCTATTTTTATTGTGAGACAAACTATGGAAAAACAATGGGAATATGGAAAAGACTTGATAATTACCTTCATTGACTTGGAAAAAGCATATGATAATGGCCCTAGAGACAGCGTTTGGGAGAGTCTAAAACAGAAAGGTATCGTAGAAGAAATAACACAAATGATGAAATAAATGTACAGTAATTGTTGTTGCAGCTGTGTTAAGACTCAAGTTGGTTAACCAGAATGGTTTGAAATTGAATGTGTACTCTCACCATTGCTATTTATACTGATTATGGATGATATGCTAAAGGCAACAAGGTAACCGAATCCATGAAGGTGTAGCTACACCTTATTTGGTGGAAGAAAACTGTTGATGAGATCGTCATTTCTCAGTCTTGCTACATTAAAATACAGTAAATACCTTCACCGGCAAAGAAAGCGAAACACTACGAATTTCAGACTAAACTCAATGTTGGACGTTTCAAACCTCGTATTAATCGAATAGTATGGCATTACAACAATATGGCAATGTATCATAAGTAGAGCTGGGATTTTTATGTAATATCAAGTGGCATGCAAAAAGCACCAAAATATGTAGCAAAATATGTAGATTGGGCAAAATATGTAATATCATATAATTAATATAAACTTGCCATTTTGTCAGTTACAACACACTAAACACGCTTTATATTACATTTTGTAGCACAGTGAACAATTAAGTATTTTTTCAATGTTCTTTGGAGTTATATTATATGAATATATCACACACATATTCAATAGAAACTTACTATTTTCACAACTCAAAGCACGTTTATTCATTAAATTTTGTAGCACAGTGAACTATTAAGTATTTTTTGATGTTCTCTGGGGTCATAGAAAGGCGTTCGTCACTTAGGATGTTCTTATATGCAGAGAAAGATCTTTCAAAATCACATGATGTAACTGGGGCAAATTTTAGGAGAGGAATTTTTGCTGGAGAAATGTCCTCGAGAGGATCAACGTCATCTCCATTTAGAATATTCGAAGAAGAGTCCATTGCAGGTTCCGTGTTGACGTTTTGTAATTAAGTATAACAAATTTAAAGTTTCCGCCTAATCAACACTCATTTATTATTTAGTTAGCTTATGGGTACATGTTTCGGAATTAGTACAATTCCTTCTTCAGCCCTTCATAATTCATGTTCGGAAACATCATAGACTAAAAAGACTAAAAAGACCACGTCCATGTGAGAAACATAACACACTGATATTAAAATACTATAAAAAACTAATTAAACACTTTAAAAGATGACAACCTTATGGACATTACATACAATAAAGCAATAAAAACATTCCTGCTGTTAACAATCAAATTGATTGATAATCACTATTATGCACATTCTTGAAAGGTATGCGAGGGTCAAATTGTGCAGTCGTTAATTTCTTTTTGTAAATAAAAACAAAGAGCACATTGCATTAGTGTTCAGGACACAAATAACTTGCTGTACTGATAAATGTTGACATAGGTGGAAACTTTGTTCGGCACTTTATTGAAAGTGCGCTGACATGTGCTTGGTAGATGCAAAACGGAGAAAACCTTCCGATTATTAAACTTGTATTTTGCACATAAACTGGGTGTGTTTATCTTGAGCCGAAAGCTCCACGGACGTGCAACGTTTAAGAGCAAAATGCCAAGGTCAATGAATACGGTGCTGGGTGGTAGGCTCCTACATCGGTGTGACTGCTAATGCGAAGCGATGTAGGTAAGGTCAAGTGCCTGGCTGTTTGCGGTCCGATGTGTATAACCAGGATTTCTCTTCAACACTTTTTGCAATTTACTCAGTACACTTGCACCAGTTTCCCCACGCACAGCACTTATCATCCTATCATCCTCTCAAATACCTGTCACTCATAATTACCTTAATCCCCCTGTTGAGAGGACAGACAACAGCCCCACATTAAGTGTGAAACAAAATTCAGCAATTTATTTCATATAAAAACAGGAAAAATCTGAAATATGTAATTTTATGTAATGTCACTAAGAATATGTAGAATATGAAAAAATATGTAAAATATGTAATTACATAGAAATCCCAGCTCTAGTGATTACGAATGTTGTAGACAAACCGTAATGTTCACAAAAAATACTTAACAGGAGAATTCCCAGCAATAAACCTTAAGATAGCCGTTTGTGGTTATTGTTGTCCAAAGGCAGGAAACGGTAACATTGGTGTTGTGAATGTCACGATCAACATTATTTATCAATTTTGTTGCGCTGAAACTTCTCTAATGAGCTAATTAAATCACGGCAAATTTCCATATCGCTGCAAAGCCACAGCATTCAATTTATACCAGGTATGAAACGGTCAAATGTTGAGTTTTGTCTGATATTCGTTGTGTTTGATTTTTTATGCCGGTGAGTGTAGTTCTTTTTCGGGTGCTTAATGCTGTAATATCAGTAATAGTTTCCACACTTTCGAAGTTTTCTGACAGGTTTTTTGTTTTCGGAGGGCAGAGACTGTTTGTGGGTGTCACTGTGCACAGTGGGTCAAAATCGAAATCTAGGGGAACAAAATTATTTTTTCCATTTTAATCATGAATTTAGAGTGAAAGCAACGTATATAATTTGTTTACTTCATAATAAACATCAGTTATGACCTTTTTAAGCTACGTCTACACATGCAAGAAATTGTCTATGACTAGGAGTTGGAAAGAGCATTCAGTTATCTCTTCAGAACTATTTTCTACCCCTAATTTACTTTTAACAAAGTCACAAAGGTCCACTTTTGACATAATCATTGAACCCAGTGCTTCAAATAATAGTTAAATATTATATAATGCAAATATAGCTGAAATTACGTAACAATTACGCCCATTAATAACTGAAACAAGCCTCTGTGGCTTAGGCGGCAGCACGCCGGCCTCTCACCGCTGGGTCCGTGGTTCAAATCCCGGTCACTCCATGTGAGATCTGTGCTGGACAAAACAGAGGCAGACAGGTTTTTATCCGGGTGCTCCGGTTTTCCCTGTCAAAATTCCATTCCAGCAACACTCTCCATTATCATTTCATTACTTCTGTCATTCATTTAATCTTTCCCCCAGAGGAGTGCGTCAGGCCTCGGCAGCCGGCACAGTTCATATCCTCGCCGCTAGATGGGGGCTTCATTCATTCCATTCCTGACCCGGTCGGAGACTGGAAGCAGACTGTGGATTTTCAATAACTGAAACACGTTACAAGGATCATACCTTCAGCTGTATGTTCCATCTTAAAGTATCACACTAACCACAAAGACAACCAAACCACAGCCACTTACATTCACCCTCCAATTCAGACTGTTCGAACAGTGGTGACAGATTTAGGCTACACTAAGATGCGTTTATATCCCAGAATAGTGAGCAGCAATTATATGAGAATGCTGTGGAAGTAATAAATTTTGATTTTTTAAATTGTGAAAATAAATAATTTTGTCCTCCTAAATTCCGATTTTGACCCACTGTGCTATGGGTTTGGTAGTGTTTCGTAGAGCTATTTTGTCTTGTATATGAAGCTCTGAAGATGCTCGCTTGATGAGCGAAACATGTCATCCCATAGTTTTCTCCTTCTTCTATAGTCCATTACAAATACACTGGTCAAAAAGAGTTTTGCATATTGCAAGCTTATGTATGAACCAAATATAATACACGTGTTGTATCCAATACCTGTCTTATTTATTTATGTAGCGTAAGGCACTACACATGAAACCCAATAATAATAATAATAATAATATTAACAATAATAATAATAATAACAAGTACATACAAGCACAGATATCAACCTTATTACGAACTTATGTCCAGTCTATTTCTCCAGTCCAGGCTCGATGGTGTAGCACTGATCAAGTCGTTAGGGTCACCTAGGTACGCTCTTAGTTTGCAATTTCCGACAATTTGCCTGATTGTCTGGTTCGATGTACCGCAATCACAGCAGGGGTTTGGTCGCTTCCCCCATTTGTGCAGGTTATATGCACAAACTCCATGTTCGATAACAGTGTACGGTACAAACAAACAGTTATCTTCAAGGTTTACACATGAGCCAATGTGCAAAAACGAACTGTCATACAGCAATGAATATACAACATCAAGCAATATGCAGAACTTTTTTTGACCAGTATATATTTCAATCACATATAATTTTTTTCAGGTTATTTTTTCACATATTAATTGGAATTACATTGTATTGACAGACTGAAAGCTAAAATATTAATTGTCAACAAGGCAACACAGAAAAATTGTTTCAAAGCTATCTATTTTTAACTAACCCATAGGATTCACTCTTATTAGAAATGGTTTCTTAATTCACTGTATATGAACAATTTGCATGCCCGAGTTATTATATCAGTGGCTGGGAAAACACCCCATCCTCTTACATAACATTTAAATCCCATAGGCTACCATAATTTTCCATACAGCATGATGAGTGGTTTCTGATGTGATTGCAACTTATTAGAATATAACCCCATAAAATGACATACAGTACTAATTTTTGACATTTTAATATACAACTACAATTAAATAACGCATCTCAGAACCAAAATTAATGATATAGCAGGCAGAGTATTTTGATATGCTTCTCTAAGATAATTATTAGTTTTAGAAAAACAACATCATATGCTGAACAGATTCTGAACTTCAGGAACATCATCAGGAACAAAATGATACAGAACAAGGATTATGTAGTAGTATTGGTAGATTTTAAGAAGGCCTATGATTTTATTGACAGGGAGACTTTAATTTGGATCATGATTGAGTTTGGTGTGGACAACAAGCAGGGCCGTGTTTATAATAGGCTAAGTAGGCTGCAGCCTAGAGCGGCAAATTTTCAGGGGCGGCAGTTTGGCAATTTATTCAAAAGCTAAAATAAAGTATTTCAGACGTTATTAAATACATGTTACTTAAAAATATGTTTTAGTCCTTCTACATAGCCTACTTTCTAAAACTATAACATAATACAAATTCACAAATACAACAAAAACACTTTGATATGAGTACATAATTAACGAGTTTGCCAATAACAAATCTTGTAAGAAAGCTATATAAATTTGAACAGCAAGATTACGTGGGGTGAGTTTGTATATTTTTCAACAAATAAACCAGTAATTAGCTACATTTTGTGTAATTTCATTTCACCGTGTAGGGCAACTTAATTCAAATTGGACACAGTTCTTCAATTATGCAAAAGATAGTAATTAGTCATCATCATCATCATCTTGCACAGTTTCCAGCCACTGGCCGGGTCTGTTTCGAACACAACCCTATCCAACGTCTTCTGTCTTCCCATCATCTCTCAGCCTCCACCCTTGTTCAGTCTTCTCCTCTCTTCTTCACGCTTTCTTCCACCCCCTTCAGCCACCTGTCTCTCGGTCTTCCTCTCGGTCTCTTTCCTTCCCACTTCGTCTCATGTACTCTCCTGGGTACCCTCTTCTCCTCCATTCGTTTTACATGTCCATACCATCTAAGTCTAGATTTCTCTATACCATCCTGTAATGGTTCCTCCTTCATTAATTCTCTGGTCCTCTCATTTCTTATTCTGTCCATCTTTGTAGCTCCAATACTGCTTCTCAAGAACCTCATCTCACTGGCCTGTATTTTGCTCTTCTCCTTTCCTTTCATAACCCAGGTCTCCGAGGCATACGTCAGGATAGGGACATAGTACGTCCGATATATGATCTTTTTGCTGTTCTGAGTGTTCTGAGGGACATCCTTGCTCCATAACATGCTTCTCACACTCCTCCGAAATGCTTCTGCCTGCCTTCCCCGCTCATTTATTTCTCTATCGTTTCTTCCATTATCTTGAATCAGGCTTCCCAGATACTTGAAACTCTCCACTTTCTTCAGCTGTTCCCCACCAATTGTTATTCCCGTTGTGGTTCTTTCCTTCTTCCTTGTTGTGATCACCATCTCACTCTTATTTATGCTAAATTTCATCCCATATCCTTGTATTATTCCTTCCCACACGTCCAACTGTTCCTGTACCTCCTCCTCCTTGTTTCCGCAAATCATCAAATCATCTGCAAGCACCATTGCTTCCCAATTACTTGTGCCACTCGGGTCATTATGTCATCCATCACCACAATGAAAAGTAACGGTGACAGTGCACTTCCTTGTTTCAGGCCGTTTCTCTGTTCCAACCAGTCTGATCTCTCTCCTCCCACTTTCACACAGCTCACGCTTCCCTTGTACATCTCCTTTATCCTCTTTATAGTCCATTTCTCTACTCCTCTATCCTCCAGGGACTTCCATACTTTGTTTCTGCATACACTGTCATATGCTTTCTCAATGTCCAGGAAGGCCATCAGTAGATCTGTTCCTTACTCATAGTGCTGTTCTTGTAACAGCAAAAATCAAATCCACTGTGGACCTTCCTGCTCTGAAGCCATGTTGTTCTTCCCTCCTTCTATCCTTGTCCTAATTCTCTTTTCCAAATTATTGATCACTGATCTCCAAGAACAAATTAATTAATGAAGTTCGAAACCCATTTCAATTTTTAACGAATCTTAAAAGAAGTAAGTAAAAAGAAACAAGTAGATAAGTCATTTCATTATATAATTTATTATGTAAACCATTAAAATTGTAGTTTATCTAAAGTAAATGAACTTTATGTTTAAAAAAGTTGAAAATGCCAATGACTCTATACCTTTGTTGTATAAAACAAATGTATTAAGCAAATATGAACTATAGAGGGGGCGGCAAATGGACTTGAGCCTATATGGCGGCATACTCTTAAATCCGGCCCTGACAACAAGTCACGAAACCTGATTACGCAGACCATCAGCAACATTGTGTCGAAGGTGAAGTTCAGAGGAGAAACCTCAAATTGCTTTAAATTAAGACTGGAGTTAGACATGGGGATGGGTTATCACCAATGCTGCTTGCTACAGTGGGTGAGTGGATAGCGTGTCGGTCTACTAACCCCAAGATTGCAGGTTCGCTCCTGGCCGTGGTAAGTGATTTTTGAAACATAATGTAGTAGTAGTAGGCGGCAAAAATACGATACGCATGTCATACTATGTTAGCATGTCAAAGAACCCATTTGAATTCAGTAGGCTGAGTTCATAATGGCAAAATTAATCTCGGGAGTTTCCGCCAACACAAAGTTCCTCATTTCTCTACTAGAAAGCGCTATAGTGTTCAAGGAGCTTAGATATCTAACATCTAACCTCCTTGACTTTCATAGTCACGGACACCCAGAGTGTTCTGGGTGTCAAATAACAAAGCTTGCACCCGGCACCGAGGCCATACGATATTATTATTATTATCACCAATGCTCTTTGTGTGTTGGAAGAGGTTATTAGAGAATGGGAAGTACAACTAAGAGCCTTAGATAGAGAGGGTTGGAACACGGAATAAGCTGGTGAATCTCAATTGCCTAGCCTTGCAGATGCCTGGCTATCTCTTGGAATAGTGTTAAATCAGCAAGTATAAGAATCATCATCCTCCATGAAATAGCTATCAGGGCGGGCCCTGCAGATCTCTTAATTGAAATTTAAATGGTATTAAACAGAACCACCAATAAACAATAAATATATTATTATTAGTTGTTTAATGTACTAGGACTAGTTTTGCCCACAGTGTGGTCATCAAAAGTGATCTTAACAAGTTGTCGTAAGAAACTATTAAAAAATAAAGTTCCGAGTAATTGAATATTGTTTATTTCTATTAAATTATGCTATTGGTCAGAATCAAATTTGTTCCGTGTCTGAAGATAAACTTAATATTATCAAAAATGTGAAAGATTCGTAAGGATTATACTTAATACTATCGAAATCAGATCTATTACGAAGTTATTTAAACATAAAATATTTTTACTGACAGGAATATAATTATTTGAAAATAATTGGAAGTATCAAATAAAAAAATGTGGTTTCTAGTAAATTATCTTAAAAAACATATAAAAGTACTGTGTTGCTCTCAAGATTTAAAATCAAATTGTATATTTTTTACACAGTACCAGTATTCTTTGTCAATAAGGACCAATTTGTTTCTGGTATCGTTAATCTTATGTCTCTTTTGAAAAAAAAAAAAAAAAAAAAAAAAAAAAAAAAAAAAAAACCATTTATGACAAACATCAAATCATTTACCAAAGTCATGAACACAATAGGAGGAAATATAGCAGAAGTGAAGAGTTAATATTGTAGCTTTCAGTCGGTCAAAACAAAATCATTCCAATTACCGGTACTAGAATACGGTATGTGAAAAATAACCTGAAATAAATTACACGTGATTCAGATTTATATATATTGTTATGGACTATTGAATAATAATAATAATAATAATAATAATAATAATAATAATAATAATAATAATAATAATAATAATAATAATAAGAAAACTAAGTTTAAGGACTTTCTATAAATTTTTTCTCTTTCTTTTTGGGGCAGATGACCTCGTAGTTCTGCTCCTTAAAACCGCAATAACTAACTAATTTTCTTGAGAATCAGCCCACTCTTAGCATACCATATTAAAATTGCCCCCTACAATGATATTTCTCCCTGTCCTGTCAGCCTCCGTAGCATTTACTAACATTGCTTGTAGATATACATTCCATTCCTCTACCTGTTCTAGTACACCCAAAATGTTTAATATATCATTAAAGCCCACCTTAACCGCCAGAGTCTCATTTTCTTCAGTAAAAACTACATGACTTCTAAATATATCTCTAATATAAATACCCCAACTCCTTAAAACCCATTGGAAATACCTCTCCTTCCACAACATTTTAAATTAACCATGACCCAACCCCGATTATAACATCTGGATTACACATATTTCTACCATGGTTCCAAACGTTACGCTCTTCGCAACTACGATTTAAAATATGTGGTCCAAATGCCACATACGCTAAATAACACCTGGAGGTTATTAATAGCATGTATGAGTGTGATTCCGAGTAATGGGGAAATGGAACTATCCTCTAGGATACCTCTTTGTTATAATCACTTCGATATTCCACCTCCTACTTGTATACTTTCTGGCAGCAATCGTACATCTGCGCCTGTTTAATAAGTGAGAATGCGATGGTTTGCTTCTCCAAGTACTCCCATATTTTGTCTCTTGGCACACTGTCATATGCTTTTTATAAATTGAGGAGCACAATTATTAAGTCCTTCCCAGAATTTTTCCATTAATCTCAGAAAAGACAAAAAATAGGTTTACCATTCCTCTGCTTCTTTGGAATCTATGTTGTTCCTATGTTCTAGGATTGTTCTCAATCTTTTATCAGTTATAACATCTGGATTACATACTGTATATTTCTATCATGGTTTCAAACGTTATGCACTTTCTATTGCTTAAAGCAGTGTGCCAATAGGGCGATTCCTCTGTAGTTAGCATACTTTTTCCTACTTCCTTTTCTCCTTTAGTCTCCGATTAAGGCCTTCTTTGACAGTTACTGGCATTTTCAAGTTGTGAATTATTTTCTTGGTATACTCTGGTTAAATATGGACTCAGGTCTTATAAAGCTGCGTTTTGATTTCTTCTTTGAAGGTTACTGGGATTTTCCTGGCTCTGGTGGGGTTGAGATTGAGATCTGGTGATTAAGGTAAGGTTTCTATCACTCTTGGCCGTATTCCCTTGTAAAATATGACTTATGTTTAGAGACCCAGAAATTTCACTTGTCACGAAATTTGTAAAATCCTCAAAAATACAAATTTGCATTGTAAATGGGTGATCATAGCTTTATAAATGTGTTACAGCCTGCTAACTTGCATACCACTCTAGAATTTTGAAAGATACCTGAGTATAAACAAGCTTCAGCATGCAATCACAATTTTTTAGACAATCCTGGGCATTGTATACAAAAATGGAGACCACAAATTTAACACCATTGAAGTCAAATGGGATTGTGTCGATAAGCCAACTTCACAGCAAAACGTCCCCAATTGGCTTGCTTGATAGGTCACATTGGCTGTGAAGTGTGGGAGAAGAATGTAGTAGGAGAAATTAATGGTACATTAAAAATATGTATATTGCTACTTATATTCTTTGGCCGCTACTTCACTTCATTTCTATATTGAGTGTTGTCATGTTTTTATATTACCACACAAAGCATGTTTTGAAGAACAATACCTCCAAAAATTGATTTAACTGATTGAGTTTAGCAGCTTGTTATTGAAGTTATGATCAAATTAAGATAATTTAACGCATTTTTTGATCAACCCATGAATTTTGTTTCAGTTTTTCAAGAATTTA
This sequence comes from Meconema thalassinum, assembly GCA_946902985.2. Taxonomy (NCBI): domain Eukaryota; kingdom Metazoa; phylum Arthropoda; class Insecta; order Orthoptera; family Tettigoniidae; genus Meconema; species Meconema thalassinum. The sequence goes on from OX336393.1 coordinate 114,283,536, forward strand.
TGCTTTGGTTACCCACGAAATTTAAATAAGTCTGCCCCAGAAATTTCTGGGTCCCTATTTATGTTTGAAGTTATTTCTATTTGAAATATGAATGTCTCCCTTATCTCCAGTTTGTCCAAACTTGTAGGTATTTTCCTTCCTTATAATGAAGCTGTGTACTGTTCCTCTTTTTTTCATCTACATTTAATATACAGTGCTCTCTCGGTAATCCGGCAGATATCGGACCAGAGCACTGCCGGATTACCGAAAACGCCAGATTACTGGAAAATATCGAGAGAAACGCAGATATCATTTGATAATCAGTTTTAATTACATTGTACTCTACAAAGTAAAAAAGTACGATAATACATCATATAACTCACGTTATTACTTGGAAGTAGACGGCTGGAAATATGCATCAATTGTCTTTTGCTTTTTACGGTTGAGAGACACTTTGAGAACTTGTTCCTGTAACCTCCTTAAAACTAAGACATCGTTAGCAGAGATGCCATTTTCCTCCGCCCAAGCAATTGACAAGGCGATGTCCGCATCGTGAGAGATTGATTGAACAGCCTCTGCCACTTCTCCTTCGACCTGTTCCTCGTCCTCTTCCTCTCTTGCCACTTCCTCTATGATGTCATTTTCTGTCATACACTGGTTGTTTTCGTCATCTTCACCGGTAAGCCACACGCCTACGTCATCAGTTGTCAATGCGTTATCCGGTGAATCTACGAGTACAGTATTGGGGACGCATTATCAAATCAAGTGTTGAGCTCGTACACGAATACAAAACGCTGGATTACTGGGAGTGCCGGAGAGCTGAGATACCGGATTACAGAGGGAGTACTGTATTTCTCTTCTGCTGGATGGTCCCATAATGTAGGGGGATTCATTAAACCACAATGGTTTCATTTATGGCAGTGTAGGGTTAGCACACTTTCCTCTTACCTAGGAGGCTGAGGGGCAGATGACCTTGATGTCTCACATCATAAAACAACAATCCCCACCACCTTCTCAAACACCACCCATGTTTAATTCCCAACTCTGCAGAGATTTAAGATCTGATGTGAGGCTGAAATGAGGTGCAATAAGCATTGTGAGGACAATTAAGTAGCTACTCAATGAGAACAAGTGCTCAGTGGCCAAAAACCAAGTGGCTGAGGGTGCCAATAAACTGGTCACAAATCTTCCATAATCCACAAGCTATGAATCGAGCAGAAGTCATCTTTGGTTTTGTGTGGTTCTCTGAAGGCAAATCATAGGGTTGTTTTTTAAATAGCTGATGGTGGACACCTCCAAATTAATATGTGGTTGCTACTGTCCTTCTTTGCTGTCTGATAATTCTCTTCAGCTGATGGTGGGCACCTCCACATTATTATGTGGTTGCTACTGTCCTTCTTTGCTGTCTGATAATTCTCTTCAGCTGATGGTGGGCACCTCCACATTATTATGTGGTTGCTACTGCCCTTCTTTGCCGTCTGATAATTCTCTTCAGCTGATGGTGGACACCTCCACGTTATGTGGTTGCTACTGTCCTTCCTTGCTCTCTGATAATTCTCTTCAGCTGATGGTGGACACCTCCACATTATTATGTGGTTGCTACTGTCCTTCTTTGCTGTCTGATAATTCTCTTCAGCTGATGGTGGACACCTCCACGTTATTATGTGGTTGCTACTGTCCTTCTTTGCCGTCTGATAATTCTCTTCAGCTGATGGTGGACACCTCCACGTTATTATGTGGTTGCTACTGTCCTTCCTTGCTGTCTGATAATTCTCTTCAGCTGATGGTGGACACCTCCACATTATTATGTAGTAGCTACTGTCCTTCCTTGCTATCTGATAATTCTCTTCAGCTGATGGTTGACACCTCCACATTATTATGTGGTTGCTACTGTCCTTCTTTGCTGTCTGATAATTCTCTTCAGCTGATGGTGGACACCTCCACGTTATTATGTGGTTGCTACTGTCCTTCTTTGCCGTCTGATAATTCTCTTCAGCTGATGGTGGACACCTCCACGTTATTATGTGGTTGCTACTGTCCTTCCTTGCCGTCTGATAATTCTCTTCAGCTGATGGTGGACATCTACACATTATTATGTGGTTGCTACTGTCCCTCTTTGCTGTCTGATAATTCTCTTCAGCTGATGGTGGACACCTACACATTATTATGTGGTTGCTACTGTCCTTCCTTGCTGTCTGATAATTCTCTTCAGCTGATGGAGGACACCTACACATTATTATGTAGTAGCTACTGCCCTTCCTTGTTGTCTGGTAATTCTTTTCTTCATTCTGTTTGATCTGCAAAATACCCTGTATGCAGATGTGATATATTCCTTGACACTTGCTAATACTGTATATTGATTTCCTTTTCATTTCTGTGGTTTTATACAGCTTTCTCCCTGTAACTTAAGGGGCAGATGACCTTGCTGTTCCACCTCTTAAAACAACAATCATCATATCCCTGCCACTTTCAGATGAGAGCCTTCCTCACTTCCAGTATCCTAAAGAGTCTTTATGTCTGGAACTGCCTTCCATGTTGGACTTATCAACAGGGGTGGTTCTAGTGGCTGTGGCAGTAGCCTCTTAGAGAGGGAAAACATTATTCATAGTCCTGAAGGAATAGTTGCAGAATGCCCGCAGTTTTATAAATAAGTAATTTCAAATAAGAAATTGGAGCATTCCATCCATAGAGTATGCTAGATGGTTCCATCTACCCAACATTGATAGCTTGTGCCACGTAGCATTCTGACTGAGTTAATGCATGCACAGAGTGATAATGTCAAACTCACTCCATTCTCGCCTGTTACTGGCAACGGGGAAAACAGCCATGCCCTATATTTATGTTATGTAAATACGTGGGCTATTGTTTTTTAAACCTCGGATTAGGCATAATAACTATACCAGAATAAATAGCAAAATGATTATATTGACAAGTTAGGTTCACCTACAGGTATGAGCTAATTTTCAAAATTGCCATCAAAATTGAGACATTCGTTCGTTATATTGATGCACCAGCTTTCCAATATCCTCTGCAAACAAAAGTTGTTGTCTGTTTGTTGATGATTAAAATCATTAATAATGATCTCGGGTTCTGTAACAATGGTGTAGATAGCTGACCTTGAAATTTTGGAAAAGTCTTTGGACAGTTCAGAAATCGTAAAACAAAGCCCTGTATGAACCGCTTGATTCACTTGCTGAACGTGTCCCTCTTATACCACTGACCACTTTTGTCATGAACGTCAATTTGGCCATTTCTAAATGTCCTGCATGCCGTTATTCATAAAATTTTCTCCATATGCATGGCTCATTCTGTGGCGAATTTCTGCTGCATAAAGCTCCTCTGCCTATAGAAATAAAATAACACTATGCAACTCATACTGGGCGGCAGAGTTGATTGTTGTGAACATCACAGAATGCCAGTAGCCAAGCATCAACTGAAGAGTTGGCCTTGGCTGCGATGGTGGTAGTTGGGATGGGGAAGCCAATCACAGTCACTTCATAGGCCACCTAGCAGCAACATCAAATGTTGGAGAGAAAATTAATACCGTACTTGAACAAATCTTCAAAAAGAGAAAGAAAATTAAAAGCCCTCCATACCTGTATTTTCAGACTTTTACTTGGCCACTATCCCTTGTATTGGCATACTGTTGCCACTGATAATCAACTTAGGTTTTGGTCATAGGCTATGAATCCCATAATATGGAAAAAGTACTTTGCAAAAGTAGCTATATATTGCATGACTGTGATTAAAGCAATATCCTAGTTATTGGGCTAACCATACTGTGCACCAGTGGATATGTCTGCATTTTGAGCTTAAATTTGAATTTATATAAAAATGTTAAGAAAATTGAAAAATTGATCCAGCCAACTCAAGCCTCCGTGGCTTAGGCGGCAGCACGCCAGCCTCTCACCGCTGGGTCCGTGGTTCAAATCCCGGTCACTCCATGTGAGATCTGTGCTGGACAGAACGGAGGCAGACAGGTTTTTCTCCGGGTACTCCGGTTTTCCCTGTCAAATTTCATTCCAGCAACACTCTCCACTATCATTTCATTTCATCTGTCATTCATTTAATCATTGCCCCAGAGGAGTGCGTCAGGCCTCGGCAGCCGGCACAATTCATATCCTCGCCGCTAGATGGGGGCTTCATTCATTCCATTCCTGACCCGGTCGGAGACTGGAAGCAGGCTGTGGATTTTCATTTTCATCCAGCCAACTCATTTCTGTTCGCCCTCATGTACCACTGGGCTCATCAGTTTGAAACGTTTTGGCTGCCCCTACTGTTGGGTGACAAATATAGTGGTTATTAATGCCCCATGTTGGTAGCGACAAATGTAATGGTTTCGCTAGCCCACACTGTTGGGAGAAAATGTAATTGTTTACCTTTGCCTAAGCTATGTTGTTTTAATGGGCGCCAAGACTTCAACGCAATGCTGAAATCTAAATTTGTATTTAACAACGTCTAGCTCTGGTAGAACACCGTCAAGAATCTATTCACTCAGATCGTGGTATGATTTGATCATTAACCCAACAAACAATTGTATCAGGAGAAGGAATTGGTCTATATCTAATGCTACCTACTGAAAGCAAAGATTGCATTGTAAAAGAAATGAATTTATTATATAAAACAAGTATAGCAAAATTAATAATAATAATAACTATAAAATTTAAATTGGAGCGTTGTGATTTGAATATTACCGATAGAAAATTACGTGAAAACGGAGTCTGATAAATTGATTTTACTCTTATTTCCAAGCTATGAAGTTACTGAAATATGAAATGTAAAACAAAGAAAAATGAGAGATTGCGTATTTCTGCGTCATTTGCGCTTACCATTGGAAATTGCCAAGGCATTTCCCTCGTACTTGCTGATCCTGTGAGCTTCCCACAGTCTCCTGGACGTCGTCATCTCCGTCGGAATTTGATTATATTCTGGTAGATTAGATAATTCTATGGTCCGTACCTCGGACCCAAACACTCGTACAACCGCACTGGTTAAGTTTTGCAAAAGTTAGTCTTCAACTCCACTGAACATCGGAGCGACACGCACTTGCAACCGTACTCCGCAAGTTCTACACAGATAGTCCTTAACTCCACCGAACATCGGAGCGTCCCCCGCGTATAACCATACTCCGCAAGTATTTCACAGATAGTCCTTAACTCCCCCGAACATCGGTGCGACTTTCACGCGCATCCATACTCCTCAAGTAGATCACAGATAGTCCTCGTTTCACGGCGCGTCGAACGATATATGCACCTGTTGGCTCCCCCCACCACGGTACCGTCTTCTAGCTTACGTTGTCTCCCCTGATTGGCTGAGCACGCCGCCAGTTCCCCTCCTCTGCCTCATTACACTCGGCGCGCGAGAGGGAGAAGTCCTTTTCCGTTTCAACAATTCGCCTTTTCTAGACCTTGCGACCCAGCCTTGCGTAATACTTCTCGACAGGAATCAGCTTGTATTCGAATTCCCAGTGAGTCATGTCTCTCAAATACCCTACTGACAAAACTCCGTAAAATTCCGTAATCACATAATTTTCTATAATATTGTCGTTCGTAATAATTTGCTTGATAGCGTTTTCTAAGACATAGAAAACCTATCTGAATGCTAATAATTTTTATAAAATGCTCCGAAAATACCTTAATAATAATTATAATAAATTAATAATAATAATAAATTAACATGAAAAATTCTCTTGGCTGAACAATTTGCCGCGTAAATAAATATAGAATGGCTTCCTACTGACTTATGCCAGTTGCATAAAACCCCTCGAAAAACACGTTACATATTCGCCTCGGATCATCGGATGATTTACCGTGACGACGGTCCATTATCCGATTATCCCAGACACGTTAATAAACCCCATCCAAAATACATATTACATAAATGAAATAACCCTAAATTACAGATATATACACTCATATTTTTTCTTCACGCACTTTGCGTCAAAGTTTGTTGTCACTATGGATTGCACTTTGCAACCAGTCCAATGTTTTACGTATGGAATAGTGCTCCATGGATATTTCCGCCTCTCAAATTTCTCTATGTTGGAGAAATAGACATAATTAATGTGTGAGCACTATGTATTTATGAGGTCATATCACACGCATTGAAGGTGTTCTGATATATTTATATCACCCTAGAACTTCCTAATTTCACTGGAGGTCCCCTCCTTATGGTGACATTTAATTCCACTTATCACTGAGCACACGATCACACTATTGTGGCAGCGCCTCGTGACCATAATACTTAATCTCTCTTTGAAGTAGATTAAATTAATATTGACTTCTGAAAAAAAAAAAAAAACAGTAAATCTGCATTACATATAACACCAAATATTTCTGTGCCGTAATCGCCCTGTCTTGTTAAGTTCCCGTTAACCATATTCTACTTAATACTAGTTCTCAACACAGACCATTTCTCCTCACACAAATAATACCATTGTACATATTATCATAAATTACACACTTACAAATCTTACATGGCGAGGCCGTAAACAGAAATCACGTGTGCTGATATGTATGAGTTTCATGAAGGACTGTCTCGCATTCTGATGGCCCATCTTTTATCTCGTGGACGCCTTAAGCTAACAAGCCCTATACAAGCGCTCCCCCATCTCTTGGAGATAAATGGGAACCCATCAGCGCTGCCAAAATGGCCTTGGTGCATCGAGACAATTTAGTGCTCAACAGCATCCGACAATCCCGTCATATTTCCCTGTACCTTAAAAACTCTCATTTACTTACATACTACCCCCCTGTGTGACTTCTGATACGCCTGCCTTAAGACCAGATCCTCCCACGCACCAAATACCACACTTACTCATTTGATAGGCTGGCTCGCCAGCTAAACATCCTTACTTTATGACACATACTTTCGGAGACTATGTATATTATACGTCCCGTATAATCTGTTTCCCTTACTATTCTCCAGCACATATGCTGTTTTGCCAATACGTTTGGAAACTATAAATGTTACTGCGTCACCTGCTTCCAACTTTGCAAGTGGTTCCCTTTAACTTAAAGTCATCGCGTTGCTCCACTAGCGTATTTCTCAGTGTCTGTAACGATGCCCTGTTGCTACTGTCCACACATGCACATATTAAAATACCGTCCTCTGCTTTAACCACAGGATAATCCCTACATAAATTAGTGTCCCTCGATAGCATGTCTGCAAGAATGTTATCTTTACCTTTAATATATTTTACTGTGAATTCGTATTCCTGCAGAGCAAGAATCCACCTACTAACTCTGTTAGAACTGAGTTTACAAGTCCTCATATACAGTAATGCATGGTGATCTGTGTGGATCTCAAATTTCCCCCCTACTAAATACATTCTAAATTTCCCTAAACTGAAAACAATACCTAAAAGCTCTAACTCAGTAATCGTGTATCTTTTCTCTGCTGCAGTCAGTCCTCGCGAGGCTAAAGATACAATGCACAGATTACCCTCATCATCTTTCTGACATAATACTCCAGCAATGCCTATATGTGAAGCATCTGTCATAACCACATATTCCTTATCTTTTAACGGATATTTCAGCACTACAGCTTTCTCAAAACCTTCCTTCAGCGCTCTAAAAGCCTGTTCATGCTTGTACTCCCATCTCCACCGAGTCCCACTTTTAAGCAATTCCCTGAATGGTTCTACCAACCCTGAGTATTTAAGAACGAACCTCCTGAAAAAGTTGCAAATTCCCAGGTAAGTTTTTAACTGTTTAACATTCTGTGGCACCTCTGCGTTAAGTATCTTATTAACCCTACTTTCTTCTGGTGTTACACCTCTACTCGACACTCTATGACCTAAAAATGTCACTTCTGACTGACAGAATGACGACTTAGACAGCTTCAAAGTGAACCCTGCCTGATCTAACTTCTGAAAAACTATATTTAAATGACGTAGATGCTCCTCAAAACTGCGTGAACTAATTACCATATCCTCTATGTAAATGGTTACAAACTCTCCTGTGTCATCCCCTAATACGATGTTTAAAGCCCTAATTAAAGCTGCTGAACTACTCTTTAACCCATAAGGTGTTCTACAAAATTGATAAAGGTTACATTTATGACTAAAAGCTGTAAATGGTCTATCTTCGTACATAAGTGGCACTTGCCAAAAACTGGAACTCAAATCTACACAAGTGAAATACTTCTTCCCCTCAAATGTTTGCATTAATTCTTCTATTGACATAGATTTCAGCTGATCTGAACTAATTCTACTGTTAACCAAACGAGCGTCTAAACAAATACGAACAGTGCCGTCGGTCTTGGGTACCGTTATCAAAGAATTAACATATGGACTGTTCGAGTGCTCAATAATCCCATCTTCAAGCATCTGATTAATTTGTGCCTCAACTGCACTCTGATAAGCGAAAGGTACCGGATATCTATGTCCCGTGAATACTGACCTATCAATAACGTTCAATGAATGTGTATAGCAATTGGCCATACCAATGCGATCCTCAAAAACTCTCCTATTACACCATAACACATCATAGAGCCGAACACACTGTTCATCCTCTATATTTCCCTGAAATGCAGCCTCACGTAACGAGTCCTCTAGACTTCCGTTCGTAATCACACTGCCCACAAAACATGGAGAACCCCGCTCTACGGCTGGCGATATCTCATTTAAAGTACAAATCACACCTACAATACTACTTCTCTGAATATGGTCATTGAACGCTACTTCTACTTCAGAATCTCCCCATTTAAATTTCAAACTCCCTACATCATAACATAAGTTACCAGACACTCTACTTAGCCACTCTGAACCCAAGATAACACTGAATACTAAATTTGGAATTACAAGGCAAATCTGCTTCTCTACATGATTATTAATTTTAATGTCTACTAAAACTTGCTTAGAAATTACTTTAGACCTCTTCCCAACAGCTGTGATAACAAAAGTGCTTTTAATTGGCATCTCCTCAAAATTTACTCCAGTTCCTTTCATTTTATCATAAAATGCACTACTTATGCAACTATTCATACAACCACTATCAATTAAAACATCTGTGTACGCCTCGGACACGTTAAATTTAACTATGGGGCTCTTACTAACCACTTCCTGAATAATACCTTCATCATTTAGTTCATGTAATAATTCATTTCTTACATTTAGGTCATAGGGTTCCTGTATAATTGTATGGACAGGGCATGCTACAGACTGAGATTCTGACCTTACTTCGCAGCCTGGTTCGCGTTTAAAGAACCGCTACAGTTGGCTGTATTACTACTAACTACTAAACTGGTCTGGTTGTTCTGGGCTGTGTTGTCATTGTTTGGCTGTATATTACTACCACTAGGCTGTGCTCTTCCTTGACCCCTATTCTGGTTGTAATTATTGTCATTATAATTTCTCCCTTGATTTCCCCTGAAATCATTGTTTCTCCCTTGATTTCCCCTGTAATCATTGTTCCTCCCTTGATTTCCCCTGAAATCATTGTTCCTCCCTTGATACTGATTACCATAGCCATTTCCTCTGTTCTGATATAGCTGATTATTATTATTTCTATTTTGAGCGTTGGCCCCTTCGCCACCGTTCCCTTGAACTTCTTGATGCCTGGCTTCATTAGGTCTATTATTATTATTACCCTGGTTCCGATTGAAATTGTCCTCATAACCCCCTCTCCCTAGTGCATCAAATGTGCTTAACAAATTTTCTACTTGTGATATAGTCTTTACATTCTGGATACAAGCAGCCTCCTTGATCCTATAGGGAAAGTGCCTAAGTAGCAACCTTACCACATCACTTTCCTCCTTCAAGCCATCCAGATATTTACACACTAATACCTGCCCTAAAAAGTATTCGGTCATGGTGGAGCTTCCTTTAGGGTTATATTTACCACACACTACTCCCTCACGATGCTGCGACTGAATAACCTCATTCCAGAACTTTTCACAGAATTTCATTTTAAAATCATTAATATCAGTAAACTTGTCTCTGTAGACAGCAAACCAATTCCTCGTTTCCCCCACAAACACTTGTTCTAAAATTCCAACTACCTGGCACCACTCAATACTACCATTTTCCAACCTCTCCCCGAATTTATTTTCTATAGTGTTCATGAACTCCATTGGGCACCCCTGTCGATTGCTGAACTTACCCAGTTCTACCTCCCTGTGTGTGCTATTCACAAAAACTGGCCTATTCTGACTATGATCTTGCCTGATCCTAGCTTTTAATTTTAATTCTAATTCTGCGATTTTCTCCTCAGCCTTCCTCTCAATACTGTTTACTGTTAATTTAATGTTTCCTTCTGATTCTTCTACTTTATCATATAGCTTTGCTTGTTTCTCCTCAATCTGGCTAATGCTCTCTCTATTACTCTCTCTTAAATCATTTACTTCTGCAACTATTTGCGAGTGGACTTTCTCAATTCTACCCCCCAGCTGTTCCTTAACCTCTTTAGTTGCTACCTGAATTTTGTCAATTTCTCCCCCCAATTGCTTTTTGACCTGCTGTGTTTCCAGTTGCACTAGTTCTTTTAAATTTTCAGCCTGTGTACTGATTCTAATTTCTAACTCCTCCTGTACTTTTCCTAATTTCTTGTCTACATCTGCAATGATCTCTTTAACCTTCTCTTCCATTACTCCTCTGATTTCTCCTCTAATCTGCTCCATTTTCACACTAATTTCCTTGTTGTTCTTATCTAATTTTGCATTATTCTGTTCTAATTTATTATTTAAAGCTTCTGTACTTTCTTTATTTTCCCTACTGTTTTGTTCTAATTTTGCATTATTCTGTTCTAATTTTGCATTTAAAGCTTCTGTACTTTCTTTATTTTCCCTACTGTTTTGTTCTAATTTTGCATTTAAGGCATCTGTACTTTCTTTATTTTCCCTACTGTTTTGTTCTAATTTAGCGTTGTTTTGTTCCAGTTTAGCATTTAAAGCGTCACTACTAACTTTGTTCTGATACATGAACTCGAGAAGTAAAGTTTTTAATTCTGGTTGGCCGCCTACACTCCCTGTTTCAGTATCGGGATTTACCTCCGCTACCCCGGTACTACCATCACTCGACATACTGCTCGTATCATCACTCTCCAGTTGATGACCACTACGTAACCTCATCTGTCTTTCTTTCTCATCCCCCATAATGATATACACTGATAGAGACAAATAACCCCCAAAATACAGGCACAGAAATATATACCCTTCTCCTTCCACAAATGTTATTAGGTTTTCAGCCCCAAGTTGTCGGCGACAAATGAAACGTTTTGGCTGCCCCTACTGTTGGGTGACAAATGTAGTGGTTATTAATGCCCCATGTTGGTAGCGACAAATGTAATGGTTTCGCTAGCCCACACTGTTGGGAGAAAATGTAATTGTTTACCTTTGCCTAAGCTATGTTGTTTTAATGGGCGCCAAGACTTCAACGCAATGCTGAAATCTAAATTTGTATTTAACAACGTCTAGCTCTGGTAGAACACCGTCAAGAATCTATTCACTCAGATCGTGGTATGATTTGATCATTAACCCAACAAACAATTGTATCAGGAGAAGGAATTGGTCTATATCTAACGCTACCTACTGAAAGCAAAGATTGCATTGTAAAAGAAATGAATTTATTATATAAAACAAGTATAGCAAAATTAATAATAATAATAACTATAAAATTTAAATTGGAGCGTTGTGATTTGAATATTACCGATAGAAAATTACGTGAAAACGGAGTCTGATAAATTGATTTTACTCTTATTTCCAAGCTATGAAGTTACTGAAATATGAAATGTAAAACAAAGAAAAATGAGAGATTGCGTATTTCTGCGTCATTTGCGCTTACCATTGGAAATTGCCAAGGCATTTCCCTCGTACTTGCTGATGCTGTGAGCTTCCCACAGTCTCCTGGACGTCGTCATCTCCGTCGGAATTTGATTATATTCTGGTAGATTAGATAATTCTATGGTCCGTACCTCGGACCCAAACACTCGTACAACCGCACTGGTTAAGTTTTGCAAAAGTTAGTCTTCAACTCCTCTGAACATCGGAGCGACACGCACTTGCAACCGTACTCCGCAAGTTCTACACAGATAGTCCTTAACTCCACCGAACATCGGAGCGTCCCCCGCGTATAACCATACTCCGCAAGTATTTCACAGATAGTCCTTGACTCCCCCGAACATCGGTGCGACTTTCACGCGCATCCATACTCCTCAAGTAGATCACAGATAGTCCTCGTTTCACGGCGCGTCGAACGATATATGCACCTGTTGGCTCCCCCCACCACGGTACCGTCTTCTAGCTTACGTTGTCTCCCCTGATTGGCTGAGCACGCCGCCAGTTCCCCTCCTCTGCCTCATTACACTCGGCGCGCGAGAGGGAGAAGTCCTTTTCCGTTTCAACAATTCGCCTTTTCTAGACCTTGCGACCCAGCCTTGCGTAATACTTCTCGACAGGAATCAGCTTGTATTCGAATTCCCAGTGAGTCATGTCTCTCAAATACCCTACTGACAAAACTCCGTAAAATTCCGTAATCACATAATTTTCTATAATATTGTCGTTCGTAATAATTTGCTTGATAGCGTTTTCTAAGACATAGAAAACCTATCTGAATGCTAATAATTTTTATAAAATGCTCCGAAAATACCTTAATAATAATTATAATAAATTAATAATAATAATAAATTAACATGAAAAATTCTCTTGGCTGAACAATTTGCCGCGTAAATAAATATAGAATGGCTTCCTACTGACTTATGCCAGTTGCATAAAACCCCTCGAAAAACACGTTACAAGTTGATCTGATACACCTCATCATGTCGCTGGCTAGTATGAGGCGCCTACAAATAGTAAGTTAAATATGTTATCCCACGCTAAGACCAATGCACAATAAGGGTACATCGTGGGGTGCAAGCGAAATGAAATGGCCCTTCAACTGAAAACATACTCCAATGTTGAAGTGCATGGGACAGTTGGGTAGGTTTTTGCTAAGAATTAACCTTACCCACAAGGGAAGATGAAGAGAGAAGTAAAGGGAAGTGGGTTTCGGACAGAGGAACAAGTGTGGATAATAGGACGAAAGTCCAACATCAAATACAAACAATTTTTAAAGAAGAGTGTCACCGCAAAGCCCGTGAAATCACTAAAGTGAGTGGGGACCTGAACACAGCTAACAGGAAACGCAGCTAGAGCTTGTGCTATTTGCGGGCGAGAGGAGGTGGTACCTTCCCTTCCAAGCCAAGATTCGGCTACTATGGGGAAGGGTGGTAGTCTGGCAAAGAAAGAAATGATAAGTTTCCTATGTATTTTTTCAAAGGAGTTTGCTTTAAACAAATATTTTGAAGAATGCAAATAGTTTGAATTGGCCGTGATATTTTAATTCTTGAAATTGTAGAATTTCTAAAAATCGACCGAATGTTTCCAAGAAGGATAGGGATAAAGCAATTATACCCTTGTGAATAATTTTGGTAAGAGCACCAATAGTTGCATTAGGAATGACTAAGCTTTTACCCAGCAAAGCGCCGACTAAAAGTTTAGACAATGAGAAAAACTTAAATTTGGAAAACCAACCATAAGTTGTAGAGAAAATCTCAACAAGCAGGAAGCTGGCATAGCGAGCTATGCTTGCCTTACTGGCCAGTTAGAATTAGCTATCAAAGCTAAGAGAAGCTTTAATAAGTTTGTGACTAAGAGTTCTTGCTCAAATGCAACAAAAAGCGGAACCGTTATTAATTTTATTTGTAAGGTTTTTAAATTTAAGCCCATAGGAAGAGTAGGGGAAGACAGGATCTTGCCTAATCGTTATTTTAGAGAAAATGATAAAGCAAAAGGATAAATTTGGATTTATTTAACAATGCAAAAAGTGTAATCAATTTGACACATATGTAATTTGATTTTATAAACAATTGGGATCGCAGACCTCCTAAATCATTTAAAGCTTGCACCAGGCAATTGACAATTTTTTGGTTTGGAACCTTCTATAAGCACTAAAATCTTCATGAGATTTTGAAATGGTGCTAAGATTAATAAATAGAAAATTTAAAGATAATTAACGTAATTAAAGTTAAACAATAAATCAAGTACAAGATGTGTACTTTAAGAATTTCTAGATGGGCATCTTAGAAATATGAACAAATAACAACTTCGAAAGCAACAACAACAAAAACAGGGAGAAATGAAATAGAAGTTTCTATAACTTCTTATATTGATACAGAATTACATTTTTAGAGGTTATACAAATAGGGCAGGTCACTTATTGTGAAACCTGAAGAGAAAAATTAAAAGGAAGTTTCTAGAACTTCTATATTTAAACAGGATCACGAGGAAAAAATGGGGCCAGTTACCCTTTCGTGAAACCTGGATTAAAGATAATAATGAAAGCTTTGGTAGACAATAACCAATTCTTGTGCTAGCAAGAAAAGAAATAGATTAATAAGCAGTTTCTAACTGCTGATATTTATACAGAGTGAATAAATGGTAAGTGGAGAAAGTTGGGAGGGCGCCTATGGTTTGGCGAAGCCTCGTTGCAAAATACATAAATTTAAAGATTAACCTAATTTGTTAGTAAAGAGGTGTTGAGGAAGAGGAAATAGGAACGTTGTAGAGAAAGTTCTTGGCCTATTTTATTTATTTCGGACAAGCGCGACGCGGATGAGAAATCGAACGAGCACTGTTTCACTATAGTCTATTGACGTGGTTGAAAAGTTCACTATTGTAGCACAGAAAGTTTATAGCAAGGAAAGTTATTGCAATGGTGAAAAATAACTAGTTGCACTAGATTTGCGAGAGTCTATTGCGTTGAAAAACTTGTAAGTTATAGTTGAATGCAGCAGAAAAATTCCAACGGAGGAAGAAAAATTAGGTGTTGATTAGCTGTTCATAAGGAAGATTCCTTGGTTAGAAAAAGTATTCCCATATGTGAGTGGAAAATACTAGAAGGTTTAACTTGTAGATGAATTGTTTTGCAGAACAATCATAACTGTTAAAATTGACAGAAAAAAAGTCCAGAAGTGGAACGAGCTAAGTTTTCTACAGACAGTGGGTAATTTAACGATGTCCCACGTCGTGAGAAATTATCTCTGTTAATTTGCATAAGAAATGCTGCTTCATGTTAAGATTAGCTTAGATAGACAAAGCCCAACCTCGAAATTCCCGCGAAGATGGTTATTGCCCCACATTTAGCAATTTCACACTGTCTGTAAAATGATGGTTAAAGAGCATGTAGCTATTTAAAAGCAATTAAAATGAGATGAAGAACGTTGAAGTAGTACTTAGCTCATTTCTGATGAACGGTGATTCTAGTTGACCGTGAGTTACGATCTGGACATGGCGTTCAATTTGAAAGTTTGTCTCTCGAGGAGAGGAGACGAGCTCTAGGTAAGCTCCGACTGGAAGTCTTGACGACTGTAGCACAAGTGAGGCCAGCTCAATGAAGCGCGGAGAAACCAGGGAAGGGAAAGAGTGGGGGTAGGAGACAAAGGAATATACATAAGAATAACCAACATTGTAAAAATTAATTCTCTTGATGAAATGGTCTTCAAAGAGTTGATAGCAGGCGTCACTAGCGAAGCCTGGTGGATGAGAAAGTAGACTAAGTCCTCTTGATCACGGAGATGATAGCTGGCGATAGCGACGAGATCTGGTGGCCAGATTGGTAAGCAACTCCTCTTGTACAGGGAAAAATTGAGGAACTTCAGAGATTCGCTGCTAGATGACGCTAGGTGGGTCATGGAAGATATATATCTAGAACAGACTCACAGGTAGTATAAGCAAAGTATACCAACAAAGAGAAGCCAGGAGATCACTGTTGGTGTTTGCGAAAAAAAAAAGGAAGTAATGAAATAAAGCAAAGAGAAGCAAAAGCTCACTCTGTCTAACCGTGTATTCCAAAGAATACACCAACAGTACGATTCAAATGGGCAAAATTTTGAAATTGCACAGAGATTCACCATGAAATTCTGGCAGCATGTGGACCAAATGCATGTCGCACACAGCCATATTGAAATGGTGCCAATAATTTGGCCAAGGCCGCGCAGATTTGGGTGATGCTGATCGACATACAGTCACGATCTTGCACCATGTGATTTCTTTCTGTTCGGCAAGCTGAAAGAACATCTGGGGAGAAAGAGATTTGCAAACGTTGAAGAAGTTCATTCAGTGATTCTTGAATGACTCCGTGACCAAGAAGCAAAGTTTTATCGTCAAGGCACTGAGTGATTTGTAGAACGTTCCGACCGGTGATTAGAGAGACTTGTTAAAAAATACTGTAGTGTCATGTATCTGTGCCACTTTGTAGTGTAGTGCAGCATTCAATCAACAATTCTTGGCTCTCCTTAATCATGCATAACTTGCTTTTTGATGTCCCTTCGTACATACTGAGAGAAGGCCACTCCAAAGCTCTTATGAACCACAAGTAGTGCCAATGTCGGTGTTGCTGAGCTCCCTTATAGCAAGAATTACCTGCGTGGCAGATTGAATCAAAATAACTTGTTTTCCAAAGGATCCAGGAAATTTTATATTCTGATTGAGCGTAATGACATTACATCGAATTCCAAAAAAAAATATAGAAATTGACCTCCTTTTTCCCATCATTACATCAAGATGTACCATGGGCACATCATTTGGTTTCTGATTCGCTGATTTAAAAGTAAAATGATCAGATTGGTTAAGTAATAATATTATTAATATATAGGTAAAAACCTCAATGGAGTAATTGTACCTGTTACTTTTAGGTAGATTTAATTATAAAGTCGCTGGTCCATACCCAGCCGAAGTCATCGGATTTTTTTAAGAGCGTTAAAAATCCCTCAGTACGCCTTTCTTCGGAGGGGAAGCAAAGCCGGCGGTCCCATATTATAGATTTATGGCATGAAAAAGAACCTTCCATTAACTACACTTGGGTGAAGCCAAATTTGTAGGTTAGGTTTGATTAATGCTTTTAATTTCCAACGTTTGTCACCGGGTGCTGGTTGCGATGGCATCTAGTAGTAGCGAAGTTTACAGCTAGGTGTCGTGGATGGTAGCATTTGGTAGCGAAAGTACGAACTACTTGAAATTATCGTCTGCAGTCCTTACTTCAATTAAAAACAGATAACACACACTAATACAGTCATCACAATTAACATCGGTTATCGGACAGATTCTACACGCAACCAAAGTACACGGGGCTACATGACCGCATTGTTGCAGCCCCTAAACTAAGGAACCAACCAACCTTCATATGAAAGGTGTCTATTGCAATGGGTACCGTAAAATGGGGTAACTTCGGCCACTTTTTCATACTTTTTAAAAATTTAAACATGAAATATTCCCTCAAATTTTCTGAAAAAAAAAACGTAAGCTCTGCCGTGTTTGTTCTTAATTTTTATGTACCATACATAATTGTAAAAAATTATATAAGTAATGAATTATGATTATTTGAAAAGTGGCCGGAGTTACCCCATGTTTTGGGGGAACTTCGGCCACCATATAAATAACTCCAGAAACAAAGATTCCCCCCACTTAAAGTAACTTCGGCCACTGTAAATGTTTTTAAAAGCCTGCAGGACGTCCAATATCAACAATCAGCAAGAAAATTGAAACAATTCGTTGCGTAACATATCTGTAGTATTCAAATTTACAGGATGGGTCCAAAGAATTTACATTTTCTCCAAAGAAGAAATCATTTTATTTATCGTAATCATAAAAGCATTGAATGATAACAAACAGAACACACCAAAATAACACTCTCTTGAAGTCCAATTTATGGAGAGAGAAACGGTTGGGAAAGGAAAAAAAAATTTAGACTGTCCTCATAATACATAATATTTATATGATGATGGTGATAATTTTCCCTCTGTTTAGAAAATATCTGGGCTGTCAATCAAATTTTGAAATGTGTATCGTCCACGTCTGACTGGGTAGCGAAGTTCCAGTTTTCTAACAATGTCATCTTTCTGGACTGCACATTCATCGTCACTGGGAAAATGAAGAACACATCCTTTCCAGCTTTCTTCCTCAAAAACTTCACTACTAAGCGCTCTCCTGTTTCTTTCACTTCTCCGACATAAAATCGCTGAATTTTGTCCTTGGAAAATTTAACAAGTACAAAGCTTCCTACTTCATTATTATCAGTCCAATCAACTTGCATTTCTAAACTTGCCGTCCTGTCTTCAGTGGAAATTCTCTCTCCTGGGCTGCAAAGTTCCTCATTTTGTTCCAACTTCTGTTCATCTCTGGGTTGTCCTGATATGTGGTCTGTAGTTATACTTCGTCCAGGCCTCACATTCAATCGTTTTCCTTTGGATCTGGAATTATCTTCTCTCCTAATCGAGATGACTTCAGGAGATTCGTAAACGAATCGCTCCATGACTTTTCTGCACTTTGATTTCCGGTGAAGTCAGGAGGTCGTTTTAGGACTGCATCTCTATTTAGAGGACAAAGTCCTGCAGCTTTGAATCCAGATTTCAGGCTAGCTTTCAACCGTTCCTCCCCTATATCTTTCAAGGCCGCCTTCAAAAGTCTGGAAAATTCGGTTTTTGGTAGGACTCCTCTGTTCTTAGTCTTCCATTCATTCAGCTGTTTCCTCCAAGACATTTGAACTGGATGGAACAGTGCAATATCCAATGGCTGTGTTAGATGAGTCGAATTTGGTGGTAGCAGTACAAATACTATAAGTTACTGTTGTTCTCACACAGTCTGATAACTTCCATTGACAAATGGCTGGACAGGTTGTCATCAATTATTACTTTCTTACCAGGTAACTTTTTGAGATACGGCAGGCAAATTGTAATAAACCATTCCTCGAACATGTTCATATCGAACCATCCACTTTCATTTCTGTTATAATGTGCACCATTAACACCTCCTTCTGTCCAACCTGGGTACAAATGTTTGGCTCGATACAGCACATATGGAGGCAGCAACTCTCCTGAACCTGTTCCTGCCATCATGACAGAAGTTCCACTTTTTGATGAGTCAGTAATCCTCTCGGGACGCCTACTTCCTCTTTTCACAATCACTTTTAACTTTACCCGGATCGACTACAAAATTAGTTTCATCGTAGTTTACAATGTTCTCTGGCGGAATTCCGTCCAGTGATGTTTCCAGGTTGTCGAAGTATTCACAAATCTCTATTGATCCTACTGAGGCTCTAGAACGTTTGATATTTTCTGCAAAGCGAAACGATAAATCTCGATGTCTACCAAGAAAACTTTTTAACCAGTCTGCACTAGGGACATAATCATTGAAGATGGGAATTGTTTTTCCCTCCCTGTCTAGGGAAGTCTTCACGATTAATCTAATGTCCCCAGGTGAGGTCTGCTTCTTCCTGAAAATAAATACGAGAGATAATACAAATTCTCAGTTGGCAGTAACTTATCTCTAGGGTATAAAGTAAACAAATACATTTATTAAGCGTTAAAACAAACCTCAGCTGAAAGAATGCACGGACGTCCTATTTTTCCTGTGTGCTTCTCGTTCAGCTTGTCTTGCAGGGTTGATCGGGGAACAGCATACTTCTCAGAGGCTTACCGAACCGATATTGTGCCTTTTTTGATCTCTTCTAAAGCATTCTTGAGGTAAACAGAATCGTAATTACAATACCCACGACCACTTAGTTTTTTTCTGTATGTTCTTGGCATGGCCGAAGTTACCCTGTAAGAGGACAATTTTTATCACAAATCTATTCACTGAAAAACGTATTTCAATAAAATGCATCAAATTGTGTGGGTCAGTTACCAGAAGTACTTACCTCCTGACCACATGCACTGTTGGAATGGAGAATGGAACGCTGGGGCTGGAGAACAGTTTGTTTTCCGCTGTTACCAAACGAGACAATAGTCGGTGCAGCGTAACAAGTCGTTCAACTCGACAATGAGCCCGCCAATGTTCTTTGTACTAGCGAGTGTTGATAGTGCATTCTATTACGCGTGTATTTTAGTTATTGCAAGTGATTCATCTTTCACAGTATAGGTGGCAGGAGAAAATCAGTGTTCCCATGCGTCAGTGGCCGAACTTACCCTGGATGGCCGAAGTTACCCCATTTTACGGTTCCATGTTTCGACTTCCGGAAAATTTTGACATATCTTCATGTTTCACATACCTGAGATCCCAAAACCACTGTCAGTTCAAAATTGTACATATAATTTATACATCTTTCTATATATACTTTTTTTGTGGATACGATAACTACCGCTATTTTCCACCAATCACTAGGGATAGGAAAAATTCGCGATCGCGAATTTCGCGAATTTTAAATGAAGTAATACACAGGTGGTAATGTGTTTAAATAACCCTAAAATGGCGGGAAAAAATTCGCGAATTTTGCATGAAAACGCGAATTTTACATTTTTTTCGTTTGTTTTCCTTTACAGTGCACTTCCGATAATTCGTGGCAATTAATGCACGAATTTCTGCGAATTATTAAAAACCACGAATTATCCACAGTAATGTTTTAAATCCTAGCAAAGAGAAAACTATTGGTTAAAATATTGAAATGTATTTTATGAGCACGCAAAAAAGAAAAAAAAAAAAAAAAAAAAAGAAAAAAAAAATATATATATATATATATATATATATATATATATAATACTTTATAACATAGTATTGTAAGGCACACTATGTGGATTATACCAATATTAAAAACTAAGACAAATGACTGTCATCACTTTTTGTTTCTTGATAGTTTATTTTTTCTAATTGAATATAGACACACTAGCTTGACTGTCGGAACTTTCGGGATTTCCGTTGCATCACTCCTGCACTCTATATGTACTGGATCTCAGTTTACCTCACCGACAGTCAAATTCCGTACAATATCCTCATCCGTTTAATGTCTGAAACCATGATTGTCTTTATTGAAGTCTAACTACTGGATGTCACTTTCTTCTGCATCTTGACATTCTTCCAGGTTTTGCCCTAATGTCATCGTAGTGAGACCACCTTGCCCGTTTAAAATATCGTCGTCACAGAAGCGAATGTAGTAGCGGTAATATTCTCCCATGACTTGACTGCATGGAGAGCATCCAACAAACACGGAAAGATTGGAAACTTAACGGTAGATAGCGGGCCTCACTTTCTGCATACAGCGATCTCAATCAATCTGGGTGGTCATCCTAGTAAGTTACAGTACTTAGTTATTGAGGTTTTAAGAGCCGGAACAGCAAGGTCCTCTGCCCCTTCAACATAGTCATATAGTGCGCCTTTCAGACATGAATATCTAGATGGCAAGTATCCAGATCAAAATGTGCCACGGTTTCCTGAACCAGTATTAACCAGGTGGTCTTCTTGGTTTCATTCTGTAGTGTACTTGAAAGATATTTTGCAATTTATGAGTGAAGTAGTAGGGACTGATAACTCTGGTGTTGATTTTCTCAAAAATATTTCACATGACGAAATACTTGGGATTCAAAGAATTTGGCACAGACATCACTGAACTCATCCCTTTATTAGAAAGCCACATCCAATTGTACACCTTCTTGATGGACATCTACGGAGAATTCAGCAAGCCATTATAATTGCTGTTTCTGGAAAGTATGGTACTGTCCCCGTTTACCCGGATAGTAGGCTGTCAGATATCCGCCCCCTCAATCGGATTGCCAACAATCAATCGCACCAGCTCAGCTACATCAATGAAAATGGCACTGACAGATACTACCGAGGTTTGAACACAGAAGTTACCAAGAAAAATTATTGTGGAACACACCAAAATAGACGGGGGTTTCATACTTACTTTTACTTACCTCTTATAAATATCTCGGGGATTGGGTTGACAACAGGATCCTTAAAGTATGCTCTCACAATAACCTTCACCATGACATTTAAAAATGAACCAGACCGAAGACGAGAACTTTGAACTGTACAAGAGCTTTATTTTCAAAATAAAGAGTATGATTTTCACAACTCAACAAAATAAACGTGGCTATCAGTAGCCTATGTCAATCTGACTGCGTCCTCCTAAAGGACTTGCAAAGTATCAAACAATATGTTAGCTCCCATGAGCTCAAAATAACGTAACATTTTCAAACACATTTGGATTGGATGAGGAAGTCAGGGTACGACATATATAGAGCATTTGGTTTCCTTTTAATAAACATAACACTTTTATAAATAGGCACAAGGCCGGAGTATCGACCTCGCCTGCTAACCAGATGTCTGGCCGGCTGGTCTACTCTTTAACCTGGCTCACACCTGTCAAATGGGGCGCACTCCTCTCCCCACACTTGCGTAAGAATTCAGCTCCTTTTAAAGCTTTAAATGTCTACAAGACAACTCATACATATTGACGCAAATCTTTCAAATGCTTAACTTCCATCCCACTGGATTATTTAACTATCCTTAAACTGGTTAAGTTATCATCCAAATGTTTAATCATCATAGTTTAGAGTATCAAACACACTCTTAAATGTTTATAACAAAATCACATAAATTATTTATAACAATTGGAAATTGTTTATAATATTGTCGAAAATAATTACAAAAATTTTAAACACGCCTTTAACATTACTTTCGTTCCACATTATTGTCAAAGATATTTACATTTATTATTTACAATATCAACATTTAAATTATTTAAATTAATAATTTAAGAAATACATTGAACCACATGTTTTATTCGGTTGGTAAATTCATAATCGTGTTTAATATAATCGACCAATGAAGGTTAGTTATACATGTAAATGTCACAATCTGGTTTAATAAAGGTTGTAATAAATTTAATTATTTGTGACGGCAATCTTCATTCAAAATCTTATCTCAAATTCTTTCAAACTCTTGTTAATTATAACAGTAAATTCACTTGATAAATTTTCAACGAACTATGACAATACACTCTAGCGGAAAATCCTTCGCTTACAAAATAATGCATAAACTGCATTCAAAATAGCCCAAAATTCATCATATATTAATCTATATGGCATTAAAACTTCCACCGAACTTACAAAACTTCCACAGCATTTACAAAAAAACTCCCCTAATACAATCTTTATCATCATTAATTACTGTGGGAATCTCCTTCATTTATTTAAGGGCATTATACGTCAGCGACTTTCAACATGTCCGCTGCACTATCGATTATACATTCATAGTTCCACTCAAAAATTCTTATATCAATAATTGTTTCAAAACTGTTGTCATTTAAACTTCGTGGATTTCATTCATGAATCGAAATGAAATAAAAATTTGCCAATCACAAACAAATTTAATAGTGAATACGCTTATATACGCCTGTCTGGTCTATCAAAATTTAAGCTTACCATCTTCAAAGAATTGTAGTATAAAAATACAATCATCAAACAAAGTGCGACTAACTGAAAATAGTCGAATAGAATCCAATTAGACTGGGGAATGCAAACATCATTATATAAATCTCTATATGAGAAAAAACCTAACACAAGTTTCACGAATTTAATGCATTCAATAATTCATAATTAATGTTCATCTTTCACAAAATTGCCTAAGATGCAATGGTCGTTCATGACTGACGATAAATGTCTGTGTTGCAATCAATTCAAATAACGACTAGTATTTCCAAGATCGTCGACAACGTACTGGATTTTAACGCTCTAAAATCATTTAAATGTTCTTCCTTCTTGATGATGACAGAAAATTGGTCAAAGTAATTAAACTGGGGTAGAATTACTTTAATAAAGTGACACGCTGTCTGAATTTAAATCTGCCATAAAAATCATTAACTTACAGTCAAATCGTGACTACAAAAATAATCAAATTACTGAAAAATCTAAATATCAGTCTCAACTGATTCAAAATCATTTAACTATGCCCATGACATAACAATGTCTTAATAAAACGTCGAAAAAGGTATAACTCATCAAGGTGTACTGAGAATAGGAATCTCAAACAAGAATATCGGGCAAAAATACATGAGGACAAAAATATGGGAAAAATGGTTGCTCAAACATTGCTAATAAACTCAAATACAATAAACGTTCACGACTACCTTATCTGCCGATTGACGTTCCAGAGGAAAATTCCCCAAAGAAGACTGTTGATGAATCCATTTCACCAAGTTAAAGCTGAGCTCCATCCTCGAAACCAGAAACAGCACCATCGAAGAATCGAACTGCTTCACGAAGACGAACGACATCCTTCCGGCAATAATCTTCTTTGTGAGTCGGGACAACCCTGACCTCTCTTGAAAAATCCCTGAAGTTCCAGTTGAAAATCGCCATGAAGTTTTTGTATAAATTTCCGAAGAAATATTCATATTCAGAAAGTATGAAATCATTTCTATTGCTGTTTGATAGTATTCAGCCTTTACTCACGAAACATGGGTGTAGATGGTTATTTACCACATGTTCGCTTGTATGGAATAGCAATTAGCGAAGTTCCATGTTGCTATTTTACTCCGTTGAAATATGTCCCAATTGCATTAAGTCCTTTAGCCTTCCATATGCTCTTCGGTTGTAGTATTAGAAGAACAAACTGCCTTATTAAATTGCTCCATTATACTGCAGTGTTGTGTCACAAAAGCAATCTGACGTCTCCCTATTTCACTAGCCCTGTCAGCCGTAGCGTTGAGTCTGGCTATACAAAGTGTTTCTTCTGTGGCGAGAAAATCACTTTTGTCAGTCGTCTAATTTTGTCAATAACTTCCAAAATACTTCTTCGAAATTGTTCAGCTTTTCTACAGTCCTTACTGTAGTAATGCACAAGAGAATTAGCTTATAAGCGACCGCTAACTGTTCACAGCTAATCTTGTAGAAGCGTTATAAGTGTCGTTTCAACTTCACCTAGATTTACTTCACAGTAAACCTGCACTGCTTGTATGTTCGACTAGTGGCTTCGCCACGCGTTACAAAGACGACTTTTTCACTGCTGATTCACTCGACGTTTCACTGAAATGCTTATTTGAAATCTGACGATTGATTTATAATCTGAGAATGAGCGAATGAGGCTCCTCTCTTCTGCGCAAGGCCTTTTATGAACTTCCTGAGGGGCGTATCTATCCCTTCCATCGCGTGTTACTGCGTCATCGCTAGAAGTTCAAACTTCGTCAATACATGACGGATTTTCATAATTCAAAAACTGAAAATTAATTTCACCAAAATTCCAGAACAATGCCTTTACTGCAAATGGATTTCCACAATTCTGCATTCCAAAAAGTAATAAAATACCATAGTTTCAGCAATCTCCGTCTTCCTTTAAACTATCGTTCATTGGTTTAAGTCTCCCCTCCAATAGCATAATTTCTTCCTCAGCAGAATTCCACGTTTCTCGCGACTGCGTCGTACATCTCGGATCCTTCTCGAATAAATTGCTGACGTCACTGAGAATCTCAGCTCAAGTAGCCTGCTTGCATAACGTCTGCGTCATCCGTGCTTACGTCATGACTACCCACGTCATAACTATGACAGCCATAACTTTCGCTATAATTTCCAAAATAGCCACCGTGGTCTCTATATAATTCAATTACGGGGGCATTCTCCTCCCACCACGTTTTAAAAACAGTTGCAAATTGTTTTTAAACTCAGTGTTACAAGTACCTCAACTTTCTTGAACACGAAATTGAATTATTACTGGCTTACTCTAGGATAGTATCTTTTTAAATTTCCAGCATTGAACTTGCCGTAAATGACGTTATTCTCATCATCGTAGAGTTCATAGCAGTTGTTTCCATAGGCGTTCGTAATCCTAAACGGCCCCATGAATACATTTCCAAATTTGGGGTATATTTTCTTGCTCATATCAGCCTTGACAGGTCTGCGTAATAATACAAGATTTCCAACTTGTAAGGGTGCACCAAAACGTTTTCCAGCTACTCTTTTCAATCGTTTCTCTGCTGCTTTCTGGAGTTGTTCCTTCGCCTTGTCAATCCTCTGCTGCCTTCCTACGTCGGGATCTCTAGGAATGTGGTTGAAAAGATTATCCCACGGCCTTTCTGGGTTTCTTCCAAGATGAAGTCGCATTGGCACTTCTCCTGTGCTCTCCTGCACTGTAGAGTTCAGACATTCCTCTATAAGGGGTACAAATCTCACCCAACCAGAATGATTATTTGGACAGAAAATTCGACAGAATTTCGAAAATTCAGCCATATATCTTTCTGAGGAATTCGATTCTGGGTAACGGACGCTTGAAAATAAGTGCTTAATGCCAAGCCTTTCCATATCCGCTGCAAATTCCACGGACGTAAATTGCGTTCCATGATCTGACAGTAGATATTCTGGTATACCAGCTTTAGGAAATACAGCCTTTTCCAGTCTGCTAATCACGTTCCTTGTGTTAGCTTTCTGCATGGGACTCATTGTAACAAATTTTGAGAAAACATCCACGGTAACCAACAGGTACTGGTTACCCTGATATCCCTTCGGACAGGGGCCAAATATGTCCGTCGCCATTAGTTCGTTTGGCTTAGAAGGAATCATAGCCTTCGGTTTTCCTTTTAATAAAGCAGAAGCATACTTTGCTCTTTGACATTTGTCACAAGATCTAATGACCTTGGCAATGCTGGAACGCATGTTAGTCCAGATAAATCTCTCTTGAAGAGTATTAAGAGTCTTATCTAAACCGGCATGTCCAGTTGCGTGATGAGCTACCCACACTAAATTGACAACAAGTTTAGGTGGCACGACTATTCGGAGTTTTGTATGCGCAGAGTCAGCATACTTGTATACGATGTCTCCACTCAAGACAAAGTGTCGTGAATTTCTCCGTGTAACTGCATAGTCAACATCAGTATTGTCCATGTAACCCTTGAGGAACCTGTACATTTTCCTTATTGGAGCGTGTCTCTTCTGTGACACACCGATTCGGGCTAACCTCCTAACGGTTTCTTGATCTTCTTGCTCCAATTGTACATGGTGTATCTGCACATTTTTAATGGGGTTACGTGATAGAGCATCAGCCAGTAAGTTATCTTTCCCAGGCTGGTGGACGATAGTGGCGTTAAACTGTTGGGTGAACAAAGCCCAACGTGTCAATCTATCACTCGACATGTCAGTTTGCAGCATAAACTGTAGTGCTTTATGGTCAGTAATAATGATGACCTTATGTCCCAGCAGTATTTTCTTCCAGGCTTGCAATGCTGTTACAAAAGCTAACGCTTCAAGCTCCGTCGTGAAGTAATTTTCCTCGTGCTTCTTCAACTTCCGACTAGTGAACGCAATGTAGTGCTTGTTGCCTGCCTCGTCTTTCTGGTATAAGACTGCACTAATGCCTACTCTTGATGCATCAGACTCAATATAGAACACCTTCTCAAAGTCTGGGTACTCCAGTTTTACATTATTTCTGAGCATCTCTTTTGCTTTCTCAAAAGCCTCGTCTGCAGCGGTACTCCATTTCCATCTGTTATTCTTCTTGAGTAAGTCATACAGAGGAGCCATAATTTCCGAGTATCTTGGTCAGTGGCTGCTAATAAATTGGCATGCTCCTACAAATTCTCTGACTTGTTTCACCTTAGTTGGCTTTGGAAATCTCGTGATCGCATCTACTTTTTTCATGTTTGGATGATATCCATCTTTATCAATAGTATGCCCCAAGTAATTTATTTCCTGCTTCAAGAATTGACATTTTCCAAAATTCACCTTGATGTTGGCCTCCCGTAAATTCTCGAACAACTTTCTCAAGTGCACTAAATGTTCTGCGGCGCTGGGTGAAGATACGATTAAATCGTCGATGTAGCAGATTACATTTTCTTTCACTTCGTCAGTGAGCTTACTATCAAGTGCTCGAATAAGTGCTGGTCCACTGTTAACCATACCAAAAGGCATTCGGACAAAGACCCATGACGTCTGGTCAAATAGGAATCCAGTGTACTGCATACTATCTTCTTCTAGCTGAACTTGATAAAATGAAGACGTCAAGTCAAGAACGCTGAAACATGCTCTCCCTTTGAATTTTCGAAGCAGATCTCTAATCTTGGGTGGTCTGTCATTTTCTGGAAGAATCTTCAAGTTAATGGTTCTGGCATCGAGACAAAGACGTATCTGACCATTACTTTTCTTCACTACTGTGATGGGGTTTATATAAGACGACGCCTGTTTTTTAATAATCCCGTCTACCTCCATTTTTCTGATTAACCCTCGTACTTCTTGATAGTATTTCTCAGGAATGGGGTATATTCTCTTCTGGTATGGGGTTTCATCTGTCAGCCTTATCTTGTATTTATAATCCTTAATCAATCCAGGCTTTTCATCGAAAATATCTTGGAATTCCTTTATCAGATCCTCAAATTCCCCCTGAATTTCTTCAAATCCTTCAGTTTTTCTACTGGGTATTTCTGCTAAATTCTCCACTTCATTAACTATAGTATTCAAAATTTCTTCCCTAAGGTCTATTTCCAGACCGTTTTTCACGTCCTGTTTTTCTATCTCTTCTGTGATTATGTACCCATCATTAAAGCTAATACTTCTGTTCTTCATGTCAATAATAGCTCCGACCTTCGATATAAAATCGATTCCAAGCACCATATCAAAATTGATCTTGCTCACTACAATGAAGATTTGTTCATAATTCCTTCCATTGATCTCAAAGTTCAATAACACTTGAATCTTGCACTTCACTGCCTTATCTTGGAATATCCCTCTCACTTTGACGGTAGAAACAGGTCGAACTGTCATGTTCTCTCCTCTTAGCAGACTTTGATAACATTCCTCTGAAATGATGGAGATAATTGCACCAGTATCCATCAGGGCTTTATACTGTTGTCCATCTATGCGTACAGAAATAATAGGTAAGGCACATGGTCTTTCCTCTTTAACTATACCCCTCTCTTCTAGCAAATCTTCATCAGTCACTTCATATATCTCATTAATCGTAATCAGGTGTGGTGTGGCAATGTATTTACAGGTTCTCACTGACGTTGAGAAATCGGCGTTTTTTTTTGTGTTACCGACCTCAAAATTCTGTTGGCTCGTAGAAGGCCCAGGATCGATTACAACATCCTGCCTTTTCTTTTGGTTGTCGGCTTCTTTTTCCCGTAATTCTTTCAGGTATTGCTGGCTTTCCTTCTCTCTTTCCTGATACTGATCGGGTGTCATAACCTGACCTTGAGTATTCTGATTTCTGTTTTGGCTCTGGTTATTCCTGTTATAATTTCGGTTATAACCATTATTGTTATAATATCTGCCTCTTCCATTGTAATTTCCTCGGTTATAGTTCCAGCCTCTTCTCTGTTGATACGGTCGGTAACCTGGCGATCTGTTATTTCGGAACTGATTATTCCTGTGAGGACCTACATTGTCAGTTTTCTCCTCATCTGGCTTGTCAGTTTGTTGGACTTGGTCCATATATACAGTATTTATTTCTTTATACTCCTGCCTTTGACCTTTCTGCACCACGTTAGGCATTGGACTTGTGTAGTCTAACCTCCTCAGTAATTCATCCATGCTGGTTAAATCCCTGATGTTGGACGAAATTATTAGTCTTCTCACCTCAACTGGCAGCATACGAGAAATCGCATCAATAAGTTGCTCCGTGGACAATGGGGGTTGTAAAAATCTCAAGCGGGATAATTGACTCGTAAAGAAATCAGCGTACCGCGTTGGAAGAGTACCGGAGTATTTTCTTGAATACACCTCCGCTCTTAACGAATTCTGCGCTTCTATGGACCAAAATCGTTTGATTAATGCCTCTGCAAACTCGTCAAAGTTACTGAATGTGTATCTAAATGCGCGAAACCATTCTAGGGGTCCTCCAATCAAATATCTCTCCACTATCTTCATCTCTCTCTCTCTGGGAATGTGAGCTTCGATGAAATAATCTTTGAGGTTCCTCACATATTCGATAGGTGTCAAACTATCCGTGTTACTGAATTTTTGCGGTTTATCTTCAAAATTTCTGATGACCGTTACGTTCCTCGGATATGAATCCGGGTAGTTTTTCCCACTATCACGATAGTTCCACTCAGGTTCCATATTCCTCTCGTCATCTTCCTCCCTGAATCTGGATATACGTTCTTCAGGAGTCACGTCTCTCTCTTCTGGATCTAGGTTGTATCTTCTGGCATAATTCCTACTAGTTTCGCAAGCCAAGCCTACTGTATCCTTGTCAGTGATTTCCGTTAATACTTTCTTGATTAACTCTTCTTTGTAGGTCTCCATTAAATTAGCCTCTCCTAACTTCAAATTCTGTAATTTACTCGTCGTTTCATTCACATCAGAGACAACTTTATGAATCTGTTCCTCTAATGCAGATTTTAACGTTTGCACCTCCTGATCTAATTTTGTCCTATCTTTAACTTGTCTTTCGGATAGCGAATCCATCCTGACGCTTAAATCTTTCCTAATCTGTACTACTTCATTGTTAATATCAATTTGAGTGCTGGCAAGTTTCCTTTCAATACGATCCTGAATTTGGGTTACATGTTCCCCACTTGACCTAATCCACTCTTCTTTCCATATTTCTACATTTGCCGTTAACATCTCTGCTATGTCTAATTCAATATCCTCTTTCAATACTTTATTATGGTCTAATACTTGGGTTCTCATGACCTCTACATCAAACTTTAAACCTTCTAAAGACGCTGTCGTTCTAACTGACTCATCAACTAGCCTAGTCGTTAATGCACTTATATTACGTGTACAAAGAGTTTTCGAATTTTCTATCTCTTCCCTGACTTTATTTACATCAGTTTGGACTTTAGCAACGTCTACGAAAACTGTGTTTACCTCTACTTGAATTTTATTTATGTCGCTTTGCATTTCGTTTACATCCGAATGAATGTTATTAATATCAACCTGAACATTGGACACATCAGTTCTAACATTTTGGATTCCTCTTTGGACTTCCTCAACCTTGTCTTGGACAGTCGCAACATCATTTTTGACAACAACTACCTCAGCCCTAGCACAAGAAATATCACTACGGACATTAGCAACATCTAAATTCAACATTGTAAGATCTTTATGCACATTAGCAACATCTATTTTAACATTGGACATGTCTGAGCGGATGTCAGTTACAGCATTCTCAATTCCTTGGGTATTAATCTGTAAACGCGACATATTATCCTCTAAGTTAGCAGAACTGGTCTGAAGAGTTTTCATATTCTCCTCCATTCGACTAGTATTCCTAGCTTCCATCTCCTTCATACTCTCACTCATGCTAGCTTTCAAGTTAGCAGACAAATTAGTAGCATTCTCCTCCATTCTAGCTTTCAAATTAGCAGACAAATTACTAGCATTCTCCTCCATCATCTGCTTCATATTACTATTCATGTTAGCAGACATCTCCGCTAACATCATCTTCAAACTTTCATCTGCCATTACAATATTATTCAAAAATTAGACTGCTGTAGGGACATACATCAAAAGAGCAAAATAACAACATTTGAGCAACACTTTTCACCATATATGAATTTGATCAATTTTCTGTCTTAAATCTAACTTATAACTACCTTATAATTAACTTTCGAAGACACTTCATGTTGAAACAAACTCAAGCACATGTTCAAATTTCCCTGGCTCATTTTAAAATATCCTAACACAAATGATTTACATTTACAATCCAAATAATTTAATTTTATCTTTAATATGACTGAAATGTCATAAGCCGGTCAAATAAAATAAGATTCCAGTTCATAGGCGATTTTTCTAAGTTTCCAGCCCATTTAACCTTTCTCAAGTCATATAAGATCTGATCTTTTCTGAGTGTAATTTTCCTAATACAATGCAACATTTAATTCCTATATAATCACATTCTTAAATTCTACAATTGGCCTAGACCTCTAACAAAGAATCAACCTCTTTATTTGAGTCTAATCGAACCACACGTTTTAGGTTTGCCAATCCTACTGGCGTTCAACCTGGTGATCCAGTTATGTTGAATCGAGCCCCAACGTTTTAGGTGCGCCAATCCTTCTGTCCCCGTTTACCCGGATAGTAGGCTGTCAGATATCCGCCCCCTCAATCGGTTTGCCAACAATCAATCGCACCAGCTCAGCTACATCAATGAAAATGGCACTGACAGATACTACCGAGGTTTGAACACAGAAGTTACCAAGAAAAAATATTGTGGAACACACCAAAATAGACGGGGGTTTCATACTTACTTTTACTTACCTCTTATAAATATCTCGGGGATTGGGTTGACAACAGGATCCTTAAAGTATGCTCTCACAATAACCTTCACCATGACATTTAAAAATGAACCAGACCGAAGACGAGAACTTTGAACTGTACAAGAGCTTTATTTTCAAAATAAAGAGTATGATTTTCACAACTCAACAAAATAAACGTGGCTATCAGTAGCCTATGTCAATCTGACTGCGTCCTCCTAAAGGACTTGCAAAGTATCAAACAATATGTTAGCTCCCATGAGCTCAAAATAACGTAACATTTTCAAACACATTTGGATTGGATGAGGAAGTCAGGGTACGACATATATAGAGCATTTGGTTTCCTTTTAATAAACATAACACTTTTATAAATAGGCACAAGGCCGGAGTATCGACCTCGCCTGCTAACCAGATGTCTGGCCGGCTGGTCTACTCTTTAACCTGGCTCACACCTGTCAAATGGGGCGCACTCCTCTCCCCACACTTGCGTAAGAATTCAGCTCCTTTTAACCCTTTTAGTACCAGTCGATTATAGGTGGTATGTGTGAAGAATACCAGGCTTCTTTTCAAGAAATTGCAATGTTGTACTAAAATCATTATAACTTTTGTATTTTTGAAGATATACCATCAAAATTTTTCCTGATCATTGAAAATGAGTTGCTTTACTATTCTAATAAGTAACATACTATGTTACAATAACACTACAACATACAAAAAAATATTTGTTTTATAACTGTGAAAATAAAAAGAGAAAAGTCAAAATTGAGAGAAAGAAACACAATTCAAAATAAAAATTAAACACAAACGGTTGTTATTGTCTGCAGTCACATGTTGTTGGTTTTCTCTCTGGAAAGTTTCATAATCTTAGGTACTATAGTTTCTAATTTAAAAAATATTTTAATACACCATGCAATGTACATATTTGACATTTTATGCTGGTTCACTTTTAACACTTGTGATACCCTAGGCAGAAACCATGAAGACCTTTCATACACTTAGAACACGCAGTTCGTGACCTTTTTACTGGACCTCCATCTATTTTGCTGCACACAATGCATCTTTTTAATAATATACCACAAAATTTCACCTAATGTTCCCCTTCCCTTGGTGGATGAAGCTTAGCTAACATTTTGGTCTGTAGGTTTTTCTCCTGGACCCATTCGTATTATATGGACTTGAGCCGTGTCATAACTTTACTCGAAGTATTTTCTTTGTATATCAAATAGGCATTCATCACCAATCGAGCAAAAATGCAAAATACCACCTTCTTCCAATATTTCAGTGTTCGTCGCTCATCGAAGTGCGTGTACAACCTCATGTCAAATGGGTTCGAACCGACGGTCACTATCAATTGGAACTTTACTAAACCCTGTATTAGGTACACAGGCATCATTGTCATTACCGCCTACACTGTCTTCATTTGCGTCACCGTCACTCTCCAAACCAGTAAAATTGTCACTTTCACTAATGACAATACCACGAGATTTATGGAACTGCGGAATGTCATCGCTGCTCTCACTTCTGTAGCAGAAATAAAATCACCAACATCATTACTACACGTCCCTGATATTGCTACATCTTCATCAGACTCGATGTAATCAGTATCGGCACACACTCTATTGATATACTTGGCTAGATCATCATCGTTTACGAACACATCCGCGCCGCTGAGGCCATATTCGTACTAACAATAGTGCGTGGTGGACAAAACAGTGAGCGCTTTCAAAAATATCATATCTCCGTAAATAAAACTATTACCGCGATAGTTGTGGTAAATTTAGGAACTGCACGCTTTGCCGATTCTGGATAATCTGCATTGTGCTTCGATCTGTTAGAAAACTGAGAACTACAAGCATATATAAAACTGCCTGCATGAGGAGCGCTATTGCGTTCCTGGCTGTTTTCGCTAACACGCCGAGGAACGCTTTTGCGCTCCTTGGTATTCTAAGAGTTAAAGCTTTAAATGTCTACAAGACAACTCATACATATTGACGCAAATCTTTCAAATGCTTAACTTCCATCCCACTGGATTATTTAACTATCCTTAAACTTGTTAAGTTATCATCCAAATGTTTAATCATCATAGTTTAGAGTATCAAACACACTCTTAAATGTTTATAACAAAATCACATAAATTATTTATAACAATTGGAAATTGTTTATAATATTGTCGAAAATAATTACAAAAATTTTAAACACGCCTTTAACATTACTTTCGTTCCACATTATTGTCAAAGATATTTACATTTATTATTTACAATATCAACATTTAAATTATTTAAATTAATAATTTAAGAAATACATTGAACCACATGTTTTATTCGGTTGGTAAATTCATAATCGTGTTTAATATAATCGACCAATGAAGGTTAGTTATACATGTAAATGTCACAATCTGGTTTAATAAAGGTTGTAATAAATTTAATTATTTGTGACGGCAATCTTCATTCAAAATCTTATCTCAAATTCTTTCAAACTCTTGTTAATTATAACAGTAAATTCACTTGATAAATTTTCAACGAACTATGACAATACACTCTAGCGGAAAATCCTTCGCTTACAAAATAATGCATAAACTGCATTCAAAATAGCCCAAAATTCATCATATATTAATCTATATGGCATTAAAACTTCCACCGAACTTACAAAACTTCCACAGCATTTACAAAAAAACTCCCCTAATACAATCTTTATCATCATTAATTACTGTGGGAATCTCCTTCATTTATTTAAGGGCATTATACGTCAGCGACTTTCAACATGTCCGCTGCACTATCGATTATACATTCATAGTTCCACTCAAAAATTCTTATATCAATAATTGTTTCAAAACTGTTGTCATTTAAACTTCGTGGATTTCATTCATGAATCGAAATGAAATAAAAATTTGCCAATCACAAACAAATTTAATAGTGAATACGCTTATATACGCCTGTCTGGTCTATCAAAATTTAAGCTTACCATCTTCAAAGAATTGTAGTATAAAAATACAATCATCAAACAAAGTGCGACTAACTGAAAATAGTCGAATAGAATCCAATTAGACTGGGGAATGCAAACATCATTATATAAATCTCTATATGAGAAAAAACCTAACACAAGTTTCACGAATTTAATGCATTCAATAATTCATAATTAATGTTCATCTTTCACAAAATTGCCTAAGATGCAATGGTCGTTCATGACTGACGATAAATGTCTGTGTTGCAATCAATTCAAATAACGACTAGTATTTCCAAGATCGTCGACAACGTACTGGATTTTAACGCTCTAAAATCATTTAAATGTTCTTCCTTCTTGATGATGACAGAAAATTGGTCAAAGTAATTAAACTGGGGTAGAATTACTTTAATAAAGTGACACGCTGTCTGAATTTAAATCTGCCATAAAAATCATTAACTTACAGTCAAATCGTGACTACAAAAATAATCAAATTACTGAAAAATCTAAATATCAGTCTCAACTGATTCAAAATCATTTAACTATGCCCATGACATAACAATGTCTTAATAAAACGTCGAAAAAGGTATAACTCATCAAGGTGTACTGAGAATAGGAATCTCAAACAAGAATATCGGGCAAAAATACATGAGGACAAAAATATGGGAAAAATGGTTGCTCAAACATTGCTAATAAACTCAAATACAATAAACGTTCACGACTACCTTATCTGCCGATTGACGTTCCAGAGGAAAATTCCCCAAAGAAGACTGTTGATGAATCCATTTCACCAAGTTAAAGCTGAGCTCCATCCTCGAAACCAGAAACAGCACCATCGAAGAATCGAACTGCTTCACGAAGACGAACGACATCCTTCCGGCAATAATCTTCTTTGTGAGTCGGGACAACCCTGACCTCTCTTGAAAAATCCCTGAAGTTCCAGTTGAAAATCGCCATGAAGTTTTTGTATAAATTTCCGAAGAAATATTCATATTCAGAAAGTATGAAATCATTTCTATTGCTGTTTGATAGTATTCAGCCTTTACTCACGAAACATGGGTGTAGATGGTTATTTACCACATGTTCGCTTGTATGGAATAGCAATTAGCGAAGTTCCATGTTGCTATTTTACTCCGTTGAAATATGTCCCAATTGCATTAAGTCCTTTAGCCTTCCATATGCTCTTCGGTTGTAGTATTAGAAGAACAAACTGCCTTATTAAATTGCTCCATTATACTGCAGTGTTGTGTCACAAAAGCAATCTGACGTCTCCCTATTTCACTAGCCCTGTCAGCCGTAGCGTTGAGTCTGGCTATACAAAGTGTTTCTTCTGTGGCGAGAAAATCACTTTTGTCAGTCGTCTAATTTTGTCAATAACTTCCAAAATACTTCTTCGAAATTGTTCAGCTTTTCTACAGTCCTTACTGTAGTAATGCACAAGAGAATTAGCTTATAAGCGACCGCTAACTGTTCACAGCTAATCTTGTAGAAGCGTTATAAGTGTCGTTTCAACTTCACCTAGATTTACTTCACAGTAAACCTGCACTGCTTGTATGTTCGACTAGTGGCTTCGCCACGCGTTACAAAGACGACTTTTTCACTGCTGATTCACTCGACGTTTCACTGAAATGCTTATTTGAAATCTGACGATTGATTTATAATCTGAGAATGAGCGAATGAGGCTCCTCTCTTCTGCGCAAGGCCTTTTATGAACTTCCTGAGGGGCGTATCTATCCCTTCCATCGCGTGTTACTGCGTCATCGCTAGAAGTTCCAACTTCGTCAATACATGACGGATTTTCATAATTCAAAAACTGAAAATTAATTTCACCAAAATTCCAGAACAATGCCTTTACTGCAAATGGATTTCCACAATTCTGCATTCCAAAAAGTAATAAAAATACCATAGTTTCAGCAATCTCCGTCTTCCTTTAAACAATCGTTCATTGGTTTAAGTCTCCCCTCCAATAGCATAATTTCTTCCTCAGCAGAATTCCACGTTTCTCGCGACTGCGTCGTACATCTCGGATCCTTCTCGAATAAATTGCTGACGTCACTGAGAATCTCAGCTCAAGTAGCCTGCTTGCATAACGTCTGCGTCATCCGTGCTTACGTCATGACTACCCACGTCATAACTATGACAGCCATAACTTTCGCTATAATTTCCAAAATAGCCACCGTGGTCTCTATATAATTCAATTACGGGGGCAGTACCAACATTAAGGAGCAGTTGGAGGGTTGTGGAAATGTGTTAAAACTAGGGAAAATACATTCAGTTTTAGTAAACGCTGGGTCCCATGCTCTTGGAAAATTAATCAGTTTGAGATCCGTTGATCCTGGGAACAAGATTTACAAATGTGTGCGTTGGATCCAGCAGAAATAGTGCCAATGAATTCAATGAGGACATTGCAAAGAAAATTAAGGAGTTGCCATTCTGTGGAACACTGGAAGAAAGTGAGGATACAAAGAACTGCAAACTTTAATCAATAAGCAGATGCATGACAGAACCAAGACAGACATTGTTGGAGTTTTGCAAGGAATGACATTTGTATTTCCAAAGTTCACAGAATCTGTGTTGAAAACCATTTGGATACCCTGTTCAAACGCTGTGAACTTTTGTTTTTCAGCTTACACTAGCACAGAGGTTCCCATTAGGTGGTCCGCGGACCCCAGGGGTCCGCGATGGTTGGCCAGGGGGTCCGTGATGTGTTCTCAAGAAGTAACGCAATAATGAAAATGGAAAACGGAGACTGTACAAAGAGTTCCTTTAAAATAATATTAATTAAGCGTTTCAACCCACAGCATAAGTAGAGCACTCATATGTGCCGCAGTGTAATTTGAACTTTTCAAGTTTCCCGCTAGAGAGCGTTCTGCTCCTTTATCTCTGTGTTCTGCTCTCTGCCTCTCTTGAACCTAGCCGTTCAAAGAGTAAGCCCATTGCGAAAAGTAGGAAATACGACATAAAATATTTTAAAATTGGCTTTACGTATTGTGGACCTGAAGATTGTCCTAAGCCTCAATGCGTGATATGCTTTGACACCCTTGCCAACGAGAGTATGAAACCTGCAAACCTCCGGTGGCATCTACAGTAGATACCAAACACTCGGAGCAAAAAGGTAAATCCATTAAATTCTTCAAAGTTAGTCAGCTGAACTGAAATCATGTCAGAAAGTAATTGCCAAAAGTACTGGTGCATCCTAAGAAGTACCTCAGCTTGTCGAAAAAGGTGCCAAAAACCATACAATTGCTGAAGAGCTCATTCTACCTTCAGCAATTATATTGTGCAAGAGAGTGCTGGGCGACGTTGCCGGAAAGCTTGTAAGTACCGTCCAGCTGTCTAACAATACTGTGCAAATGAGAATTACAGATATGTCAAGCAATATTGAAGAGACGTTGTTGGTAAGGCTCCACATGTGTAACATGTTTGCTCTGCAGTCTGATGAGAGTACCGACATATCAAGAAAGGCGATAATGTTGTTTTTTTAATGTTGGTTTCTGTACGTTCTTTTATGTCATGACGAAATATATGAAGATTTTCTTTCCTGTGAACTAGTACACACAACAGCAGACGATAATTTCGCAGCACTGATTGATTATTGTAACTAACACGATATCGCCTGGAAGAAATGTGTGGGTCTGTCTACAGATGGCGCGAAAGCTCTGTCCGGATGCCGGAAGGGCCTTCAAGCTGAAGTGACAAAGGTAGCTCCAGATATGAAGAGGACACATATCTGGAGCCAACTTTTTCACTTCTTCATTGCTGTACACATTGGACACAATGCTGTATTCACCGGGAAGTATTAGTAGCCAAAGGATCGCCTGAACTGCTGCAGAGCACCCTTAATGCAGTGGTGAAAATAATAATTTAAACAATGTCAAAACCAGCTCCATAAAGTGCAGGTTATTTGCATTGCTCTGCAAAGACTTGGGTAGCGAGCAAGAGCAGCTTCACATTCGTACTGAAGTGCGATGGCTTTCAAGGGGCAGGATCTTAAGGCTAAATATCTCGTTTTTTAGTTTGTAGTTCTGACACCACGTAGCAGCACCAAAGTGAGACAATTTCTTTTTTCAGTTTTCTCTTGAACGAAAGCTCGTATTTGCGATCTGAAAACCTCTATGTATACTAGACTGCAATTGAATTGATATTAATTCGATGTATTTTCCAAAATGTCAAAAACAAAAAAGTTACTAGTAGGTTGGTTGGTTCCTTAGTTTAGGGGCTGCGACAACGCGGTCATGTAGCCCCGTGTACTTTGGGTGTGTGTAGAATCTGTCTGATAACCGGTGTTAATTGTGATGACTGTATTAGAATGTTACTAGTAGTATTTTATATTCTGCTTAAAATATGAAAAAAAACCTGGTAATACGAAAACGGAGATTTATTTCCCGATTCCAATGCATTTTTCAGAATTAAAATCGGGTGAACGGAATCGACAGCATTAGTTTGGGAATTGTTTTGAAAAGTGTGGTAGGCGGCTCGGTTTCACAAGATCTCTTGCGTAAGGAAAATGATGAACACGCTGACAGGACGGAGGGAGAAGGGAACAATTTGACGACAGGAAGGAGTTGTCTTCCTATTGTCATAAATATTATAGTTCGGCAAGTTACATGTACAAGTGCCTAGTCGTGGAACAATATCTCAGCTACGTCGACATAATGTGTTTGTACAGATACATTACTTACTTCCTACCTGGTGAGTTAGCCGAGGTCGTTACGGCATGACTGCTGGCAGTCGCTCACATCCGGGAGGCGAGGAGGTTCGAATCCCCCCGCTGGCAACCTTGAAGATGGTCTTCTGTGGTTTCCCATCTTCCTTCCAGGCAAATGCCGGGGTTGGTCCCCAAATATAGGCCACAGCCGCTACCTTCCAATTCCTAGCCCTTACATTCCAACTTCCCCCTCCCCCCACCCAACGGTACTTGTAGCTCACCCATTGGGTGTCCGTCTCGAAGCAGCTACAAAACTGGCGAGCCGAACATGTCCTCGGACACTCCCGGCACTAAAAGCCATACGCTAAAAAAAAAAGAAACTTACTTCCTGCGACATTTTTGTTGTTGTCGTTCTTGTTGATAATACATTGTAGGGGCTTGAGACATCTTGGTCATCAGTACCTTTGGCTGGCTGCGTGGCTCAGCGGTAACGTTCTCGCTTGCTGTACCCAAGGTTACAGGATCGAATCCTGGTGTAGCCAGTTGGTATTTGAGGGTGCGCGAATGCGAGGGAGCTGTATCATTAGATTTACTGGCACGTTAAAGATCCCCTTCGGGGCTAAATTCCGGCACCCCGG
The DNA here is from genome assembly GCA_946902985.2 of Meconema thalassinum. Lineage (NCBI taxonomy): Eukaryota > Metazoa > Arthropoda > Insecta > Orthoptera > Tettigoniidae > Meconema > Meconema thalassinum. Next base: position 114,323,671 of record OX336393.1, read on the forward strand.
CGTCTCTAAAAGCCGCAGTAGTTAAAAAGGACGTAAAACCAATAACGTTATTATTATTATAATCATCATCAGTCCCGTGGAGTTGATCATGTGTGTAACTGTATTAGAGTCAGGGATGGGGCAGGTGCCCTGAAACTTCACGTACGGTACTATCTCGGCATTTACCTGGAGGGATTGTGGTAAAACCGGTGAAAACACACTCAGGATAGATGCTGACAGCGCTGGATTCCCTTCTAGGTAACTGTTTTAGAGTTGTTTGAGGATAAACTCCCGAACCAAAAACATATTGTTACGACATTAGTAATACTTTGTAGGGCATAATTCTTACACCATATAGCAGCGACTGGTTTCACTCGATGCGAAATTTAATACTGTACAGAAATATATGACTGGTTTGTAGTTAGCACGTTCTTGATATTTTAGAAAAAAGATCGACAAGATATATTCGTGTTCAGGTTTATTGGGAATATCTATTCTAGAAACCATCCGATTCGGACGTCCAACTCTAGGTATCGTCTTCTTGACATAACATAATACACCACAAACCGTGAAAAATTATAATTTATAAGAGGCCAAATGCGCACGCACATAGACCTACATACATACATTTATTTATTTATTTATTTATTTATTTATTTTGGTGATTCGTATGGGTCTTTGGTTCTTATGACTCTAATTCCCTTTTTATCGTGAGATCTGAAACGACTCCGTGAGGCCAATCACTATAACTTGCTTCAATTTTCATGGAAGTAATAATAATAGTTCATTTATGTAGGACATTTTATTATAATAAACAAATTATGAAAATGCATACCAAGAGCAAAATTATTATACACATAATTATATAGAATTAAAGTTCCTAAGCTATTCTCATCTGCCTATTGTTAGCACAGGTACTAGTACTGCGTACTATAAACAAACAAAACATATTATACCTAATTATCTCCTGTTCTTGAAATCAGTGCTTCAATTTTTTCCATATCAAAGATAACGTTTCATGATTTACACACACTCAGTATTTTACTTCACCTCAGGTTCTCTTATAACCATTGATCTGGTCATCCTGGGACCAATGATCTCAGGCAACAAGATTTTCTCGTAGCAGAATGTAAGTTACATAAGCATTTTATTCTCCAGAACTTTTCGTCCCTCTTTATTGTTTCTATGTGAATGTCCTTAGGCGTCCATACCACAAAATGACATATTTCCCGCTATGTTATTTCCAACTGGCTCTGGTCCTGGAAATAAAAATCATGTGAGTGTTAGAGTTTTATCAATCTGTTCTCTTCTGAATAGCACTGTTCTTGACATTCTCTTGGCTTTCTTTTTCGCTTACTTTCTGCCAAACAAAATCCCTTTAGCTTTTTGCAGGCTTCCAGTATGGTCATATTCCGTGCAGAATAAGGGCACTTGACTTCGACTATAGCGTCGTCTCCTATTTATCCGTCTGGGGAGGCACCAAAAATCCCATAAGTTTTATGTACAAAAATACCACATTCTTCGACGTTTCTACGGATTTCTCCTCTAAATTTCGTTTTGCAAGTAGGTTTCCTCTTGCATACATATCCAAAATTGGATGCCGTAAGTCTGTCCTTTCTAGCTGTGTGCCGGTTTTCATTTTCCCTTTGGCCACTTGTTTCCTTTTCCAATTTTTGTATATGGCCTTCACTAGGCGTTAGTTGCTTGATCATCTCGTCACTAAACTCTCTCAACAGTACCTCATCGAAATCCTACTGCATTGATCGGTTTCCATAATCACGTGAGACAGTACGTTTCATTTCATTAGACTGTTGTCAGGACATTCTTTTCCCTGCTCGCGACGCAGATAAACTTTTCCAGAAAGCTGCTCTTCTTCTCCTTCTGCTGAGTGCAGTGTCCTTCACTATTGTGGATTTTTTTGGATGTGGAACATCTTTCCGCTCGGTTGCTGGATAGTTTTGTGGGAGTGATTTTGAAAATTGGGGACGGGAGTGGATCGGAACGATCGAGCTGGCAGTGGTGGATCAAACGGAAGTATGCACTGCCCGCTCGATCGATCAAATGGAAGTGTACTAGCTGGCAGTGGTGGACAACGGAAGTATGCACTGCCCGCTCGATCGATCAAACGGAAGTGTACTAGCTTGCAGTGGTGGACAACGGAAGTATGCACTGCCCGCTCGATCGATCAAACGGAGGTGTACTAGCTGGCAGTGGTGGACAACAAAAGTATGCACTGCCCACTCGATCGATCGAATGGAAGTGTGCCCTAGCTGGCAGTGGTGGATCGAACGGAAGTATAAGACGCACTGCCAACTCGATCGATCCAGCTGGCACTGGTAAGAGAAACAATCAGGGTGCGGTGTCGAAAATTGATACCATGACGCACTCTCGGCCATGTGGATTGTATATGACATACTGAACGGAAAACGCTCATGCGAACTCGGGTGTCAAGTGATTTAAACAAATGACATGGTACATGTTCGAAGTCTTCGTATTAGTATTTTTAAATGGTAAAACGCCTTAATATCAAACATTGTAAGTAGTTGGCATTGCATTGGCATAAGGCATTTAAAAACTCAATGTCACTCAGGAACATTATCGAAACAAGCAAAATATAAATGAAACTTAATTCCGTAATCCAGTATTATTGGAACGTGGAAATAAGTCACCATCTTGCGCACAATGTTTGCGTAGTCGAAATAGCCGTGGGGTTGTTGCATATGACTGTGAATCTAGAGATCTTGGGTACGAATCCTGGGCGGGGTAGATATTTTTGCTACCAGGTTATCATTTTAAACGATATTTATCATATCAATATGACTCATTTTAACATAATCCATATGAAATTACGTGTTGGTCTGTGAATCAAGAGGACCTGTTTATAAGGAATTTAAGGTTATGAGCGGTGTCGCGACTATTAATCTAGTTGATCCATATCGTATTCTTTATTTAGGCTAGTGCTGGTGGAAGCTACAAATCATCTAATAAAATGAGTTCCGTATTATAAACTACAGTAGGGGGGTAGTGGGTGTTCTGCCCCCCCCCCCTCTCCCTCTGACGTCACATACTAACCCGCAATACATTCAGGGGCAAAGTCGATATCTCCCGAAGCCATGGTCCGATTTTGACATACGACATATAATTGGACACGGGCTGACGCCCTCTTTCCAATGGACAACTTATTTCAACCCCAAAATAAAACCTACCCCTACTAGAGGATGAAATTGTATATTTTTAGTGAAATTCATTTTACAAATGCAACAGACATGAGGAGCGATACCACTATGAACTTAAACGTTGTTGCTCATATAGCGTATGCGTTTTGCTGGATGCCGCTATGGATCAACATTTTTGTTCTTGTTTTGTACGCATGCGCACTTGGGATTTTTGTAAGAGGGCGAGCTCTTTGAAAAAAAAAAAGATTTATAAGAAGGGGTTTTGGTGGTGAGGAGAGAGCCAGATAGTCGCCTACTTTCCTAAGAAGTTTGCCGATATATCTCAAACGCAAGGTCGGATTTGGACGTGTGACGTGTCAAATCGCTTGTCTCGAAGCCCTATATATGTTATTAATAGGTTAAAGTTTTGAGAATGAGGGAAACAGGCTTTTTGGGGGGTAAAACCATGATTTTAGACTTTTTCCGATATCTCACGAATGCATGGTCGGATTTGGTCCTATGACGGGTCAAATGGCTTGTCTCGAAACCCACTTTATTTTGGTAATAGGCTAAAGTTTTTGAGAATGAGGGAAACAGAATTGTTTGGTGTAAAACTGTGATTTTTAGACTTTCTGTTATATCTCACAAACCAATAACGCCAGAGACGTATACGAGGGGTCGTAGGACTCGGGGTGACGTCCCTCCCCTCCCCCCTTTCGAATATAGTATTTATGTTTAAAAAAATTGCGAAAGGGTCTAACGACACTTTTGTTGAAAACATTTTAGTTTTTAAAACTTTTTTTTAAAATCTGTCTAAAATGTTCATGAAGAGTGGTTGTAGTTAGAAAGAGACGATACCACTGGGCACGTGTTTCAACGAAGCTATTACTGGCCACGGTGGTGATATACCAATACTGTATTCGCTATTTCGATGAGACGGCGAGTCGAGGGTTCGTTTTCCGATTTTTCCTATGATGGAATTCCTAATTCCTAAACCCCCTGAAGGGGGTCTTTAACGTGTAAACGATTATGAGTGACATGACAAATTATAATTCCTTGATTAGATGAAGCTGGCTTTAGATAGAACAAACAGAACTTGGTTATATGTTGCTTGAAGTGAGTATAGAAAACAAACTTGCTGGGGCAGACTGACAGGATGTGAATGTTATTTGAGCTTATTGGAATGCATTGACCTAACTTGACAACAGGACAATGAAAGAAGCACAGAGATGCTGAGGACACTTGAAGGTCAAATGATATGGCAACCATGGTGGGAGGGAGAAGCGAGGATGATGTCGCCGATCATGTTCAATGTTCAATGGATGAATTTATATTTTGCGAAGCATTGCTCGGAGAGGGCCATGTGACGACATGTTTTAAGGGTATTTCATACCTGCCAAGTTTTCCGGTTTTCCCGGAAGGTTTCCGGATTTTTGGGGTGTTTTCCGGTTGTCCGGATTAACATAGCTTTTTTCCGGATTTTCAACTCCCTAACTTTTTTCTGTCCTTTGCATCCAAATCGTATTTAAGTTTTGATGTTCGATAATAGCTGCTTTCTGAGATGCGAGTGTTCAAATTTGACTGATAAGACTCAGGGTGTCTACTGGTAACGAAAAGTAATGAAAAAGTAGCTAATTTTATAAAGGTAACGCATTCTTATGTCTAGATAGTTGGAGGTAACGAAAATTCGCCGAGGTCTGTTAAAATCATTTAAACCTGCGCCGCTACGTTCGCAGATGCGATGAAGCGAGTTTCACGCAAGCGGTGCCGATTGCGTAAGCTATATTTCCCCGCGTACGACTTCAAGGAAATGCATACTGAGGATACCTTCAGTGGTACTGTATACATCGGTTCAACGTTTATTTTCGGCATCAAGAAGAGTTTAGTTTTGTGTGAAATATTTTTCTGTATTAATCGGAAACCTGAATTTTTGCGAGACGTTTATTCGCGATAACTTCCGAAACTCGACAAACCTCTCATTTCTGATATTAGCCTCTAAATTTAGGCTATATATATCAAATTGAAGTCCAGAAATAACGCGAAATAATTTAGTCGCAATCTTGCGAAATGATACCGTTTCAAAAAGTAGTCGCAAAAATGCTTCGAAATACATACACTATATTTTAAAAATCTATCCGTCTAGTGAATTTGCGACATCAAGTGTGGTTAATTCGAAACTCCGTTATAGGCCTATGTCTATTTTTCCTTCGAACTATGGTTCCATTGGATATATAATCTAACCGGTTATCTCGAAAACTTGTATAATTTGAATTCGAAAGAAAATGGGCCCTCTTGTCGGATTATTCGTAAATCCTCTCTGAATAATTCATAATAACCGATACCTACTTCGAACGTTCATCCTCGAAAGTCATATCCTCAAGACGGCCGGCTGACTGCACGACTTGCCTGCGGGAATCTCGTCAAACGGACCTCGATCGACGCCAGTTGCGTAAAATTAAAAACCCGTGCCAGCCCGCGAACAAGTGTCCTCGAGGACTGCGGGAATCACGGCGCCGATCATACAGCATGTCCATAACTGCTCGTGAATTTTAACCATGCCCAACCTCGAGCTCGCCTCCGCCATTCTGCCAAGATAGATAGACAGGCAGACAATCGTTGAACGGCCGGATGCGGTGCCGATTGCATAATATCGCGTTCTCATCGTGCAACCGCGAGGACAACGTGAATCTCGTAAAACGACCGAGAGCGGCAGCGATTGCGATACATCGCGATATTTCTCCGCATTCGATGACGAGTGCAACTGGATTCTTGTCAAATGGACAGCAAGCGGTGCGGATTGTGTAATGATAACTTGCCATATTTTTCCGTTCCCGATCCCAAGGACAATAGAAATCTCGTCGAACGACTAAAAATGACACCGATTATGTAATCGCGATTTTTCTCCGTGTTCTATCTGAAAAACTACGAATCGCGTCAAACGGCTGAGACCAGCGCCGATGGTGTAACGTATCGATATTTCTCCGTACCTGACTGCGAAGACATAATTCCGTGACGATCACGTTACGTCGCATATATTTCTTCGTGGTCTACCACGGGGACAAAGGAAATCTCCCCAAACGGCCAAGATCAGAGCAACTGGTAATCATAACTTCTTGTACACAAGATGGCATATTTGCTGAATCAACTCATTTGATATTGTGTTTGAGTCTTCAGTCTTTTGGCTGGTTTGATGCAGCTCTCCATGTATCCCTGTCCTGAGCTAATCGTTTCATCTCTACATAGCTACCACACCCTACGTCCGAGGCAATCTGTTTAACATATTCTAACCTTGGTCTACCCCTACAGTTCTTGTCCTCGACCCTTCCTTCCATAACTAAGCTTGCTATTCCTGGGTGTCTTAGTATGTGTCCTACTAATCTATCTCTTCTCTTCATTAGCAGTCGCCAGAAACATCTCTCCTCTCCCACTAGTCTTAATACCTGTTTGTTTGTAACCCTATCTACCCAGCTGATCTTCATCATTCTCCTGTAACACCACACTTCAAACGCTTCAATTCCCCTCTTTTCTGCTGCACCAATAATCCAAGTTTCACTTCCATAGAGTGCCACGCTCCAGACAAAGGCCTTTAAAATGATATTAAATATCCATTATTTATTTTTATCTAAATTTTTATGACACCATAAGTGAATCTTATTCACTGCTTTAAACACAGTTCATTGTTGTTTTCCTTCACCGCGCGATGAGCTTCTATGGTTGCCGACCGCAGGCGTACCTTTAATTAAAAGGTTTCAACTAAAATTAACTAAAAGGTAACTAAAAAGTAACTTAATTTTTACTTCATCCTTACAGTAGACACACGGTAAAGTTTATTGACAATCCCGTCTCGCAGATTATCGCTGTGTTTCGTCATTAATTCCCTGCGTTTGACATTACGCTGAAAGTCGATAGAACTGTCCTCGATAATCAAATCTCGCAGATTATCGCTGCATTTATATTATTACTCTTTGTGCTTCGACTGTAAGCGGGAAAGCTTTTACAAGCGGTGCTTGCTGTAGTTCTGGTATTCGTGCAATTGTGTGACAAATTTTTGTGCGATTTAGTGTTTTCGTGATGAATTCAAGTAAGAAACGATAAAATCAGACTTTCAGGGAGGCATATTCTTCAGAATTTTTGGAAACTGCCACAATGAATTTGATAGTCTCACATCACCAATGGTTTGTAATCTCTTTCCCTGTAGACTTTTCTCGCTATTTTTAAGACCTTGCGACGCATGTATGCGTTAAATTTTTGCGCTTTGGGATCTTCTGGATTTCAATTTTTGAAAGTTGGCAGGTATGGTATTTATTTTTCTGATCTTTCCTATGGTTGACTCATTGATTGAAATAATCCAAAACTGCTAGGGCATGGCCTTGAGATTTTATAAACCGATAATGGGATTTTGACATACAAGGTTCCCCCAGAATTTGACATGATGTCATTCTTTTTATGGCTTATGAATTTCCCCAAAAAAAGACCCAAAACAACAAGATCATGGACTTTTGCTTTTCTTAATATATTGCAAACCCATAATGTAAGATGTTTACTGTGAGTGACGAAACCTAGCTAGGTAAAGAAAAAATTATTGTAGGCTACATGTATGGTGACTGACACGTCTTTGACCATTGGAACTTGTTTTCAGATCTGACTGTAGTTTTTTTATTTATTATTTTTAGGCTATCACTCGTGATACGAGTATGATTGTCTTCCAAGTTACATTTATGTAAATCTTCGCTGTAATCCAACATTAGGCCTAATCATATCACGTGAGTTCTTTGGTGACTGTACAGTCCGATCCGAGAACCACAGACTCTTCCACAATATTGGCACACAAGGTCTTGAGCAGCCAATGGATCTTGGGGGTTGATCATTCTGCGAATCATGCGCTCTTTCCTGGCATTTCTTTTTTCAGCCAGAAGCCTTCTTCTCTCTTGTTCGAAGTATAAGTGGCCTTGATGGACGTTGCGGCGCCACTCTGATCGGTCGGATGCGACAGCCTCCCAGTTACCTGTATCAATTTGACATTTCTTCAAGTTGGTCTTCAGAACATCTTTGTAGCGTTTTTGTTGCCCACCCTGCTTTCTCTGACCGACATTCAGCTGGCAATATAAGATTTGTTTTGGGAGGCGGGACTCAGGCATGCGAACTACATGTCCTGTCCATCGAAGTTGGTGTTTTATAATGAGAGCCTCTATACTAATAGTGCTAGCTTCCTCTAAAACACTTGTGTTAGTGCGCCGGTCTTGCCATTTAATACCAAGAATTCTCCTAAGGCATCGTTGATGGTATTTTTCTAAAGATACGAGGTGCCTTCTGTAAGTAACCCAGGTTTCGCAGCCATAAAGCAGAGTGGGAACTACAACAGATTGATAAACGTATAATTTTGTTAGAATGCTAATGTCGTGGTTGTCAAACACGCGAACGAGCAAACGACCAAACGCTGCACTGGCACATTGGAGGCGGTGTTGAATCTCAGCGTCAATGTTCGCATTTGTTGATAGGTGACTACCCAAATAGGGAAAATGATCTATATTCTTTAGTTTATGTCCATCAATCATGATAGCAGGAGCAGTAGCCCTGTCATGTGATGTAGGCTGATGGAGAACCTGTGTTTTATTGGTGTTTATGTCCAGACCAATGCTTCTGTATGCCTCATTGAACACATTCAGGGTGGTTTGAAGATCTTCATCTGAATTTGCTAAGATGACATTGTCATCAGCATACTGGAGATCAAGAACGGATGTAGCTGACACTTTAGTTTTTGCACGTAATCTGTTGAGATTGAATAAACCTCCATCTGTCCTGGATATAATTTCTACACCCTTTGGAATCTTTTCTTGGACCAAATTTAGTACAACACTAACATATATTGAAAAGAGTTTGGGGGCAATCACACATCCCTGTTTGACACCCGTTGTAATCTTAAATGGCTCTCCAGGGCCATTGCTGTTAAGGACCGTGCCATTCATATCATCATGTAGTAATCGAAGAATTTGAATGAATTTTGGGGGGCAGCCAAGTGTGGCAAGAATCCTCCATAGCATTTCTCGATTGACCGAATCAAATGCTTTAACAATATCTATGAAAGCCATATATAGAGGGCGTCCTTGTTCTCTGGATTTCTCCTGCATCTGCCTAGCACAGAAGATCATATCAGTTGTGCTTCGATTAGGTCGAAAGCCACACTGAGTTTCAGGCAGTATTTCTTCGGCCAAAGGCTTCAAACGGTTGGATAAGACGTTGGCCAGGATTTTACCAGCAACAGAAAGCAACGATATACCTCGATAATTACCACATTGTGCCCTATCACCTTTCTTAAAGATGTTTATTATCAAGGCATCCCTTAGGTCTTTAGATATGGTAATGGTAGTCCATATTTTAAGTATGAGTTGGTGTATGTGATGAACTAGAGTAGTATTCCCTACTTTAAAGAGCTCAGCAGGAATCCCATCCATGCTTGATGCTTTATTGTTTTTGAGCTGATTGATGGCAGATTCAATTTCTGATAGAGGCGGAGGATCATCAAGGTGGTCTTTAGGAGGTCTCTGATGAAGTCGGGTGAAAATGTTATTATCAACCTGTGTGTCCCTGTTGAGTAGCTCTTCAAAATGTTCTTTCCAACGGGAATTAATGGAGTTTGTGTCTCTAAGAAGTTCCGTGCCATCTTTAGACTGCAGAGGATTCAAACCATGATTTTTAATGTGGCCCATATGTAGTTCTTGTTGCTTTGAAGAAAGCATGAGTATTATTCGTTTCGGCTAGATGCTGCATTTCACGGGATTTGGAGATCCACCATTGATTTTTCAAGACCCGAGTTTTCCTTTGCACTTCAGCCTTTGCATCTTTATACAGTTGCTGTTTGGAGATAGAAGTTGGATTGGCTTGCCATGCATGGAATGCTTTCCTCTTCTTATCAATAAGATTCTGGATTTCTGCATCATTCTCATCAAACCAGTCAGCATGCCTCATCTTGACGAAACCAATCGATTCTTCACACGCTGAGAGTATTGCAGACTTGACTGTTTGCCAATGTTCCTCAACCTTTTCAGGGTAATTATCTGGTAACTTTTCATTCAGAAGTTCATGAAACTTCCTTTTAGCGGTAACGTTTTGTAAACGTTCGGTGTTCACCCTGCGCCTGATGTGCTTTCTCTGTTTTCCGCGCTTTTGGAGAATTTGTAGAGTCATTACAGATCTTATTAATCGATGATCCGTCCAGCAGTCATCAGCACTTGTCAGAGCCCTTGTGAGTAGTACGTCACGCTTGTCTCTTGCTCGCACAATCACGTAATCAAGTAGGTGCCAGTGTTTTGATCTAGGATGCTGCCATGAAGTCTTAAATTTGTCCTTCTGTCGGAATAGTGTGTTTGTGATTACGAGGCTATGTTCAGAACACTTGGATAAAAGGAGTGTCCCATTAGAATTGCATTTCCCAACACCATCTTTTCCAATAACATCAGCCCATAATGCTGCGTCTCTTCCAACGCGAGCATTGAAGTCTCCTAGGAGGATGATTTTATCAGATTGCGGTATATCCTTCAAGATCACATCAAGTTGAGAGTAAAATACTTCCTTATGTTCATCATCAGAGGTGAGAGTTGGAGCATATGCACTAATTACAGTCGCTCGTCGGCTGTTTTTTAACTTTAGTCGTAGTGTCATAAGCCTTTCATTTATACCATGCGGAAGTTCATCGAGAAGGTTGACAAGCTCGTTCTTAATGGCAAAGCCAACTCCATGAATACGTTGATCTTCAGTATCTTTCCCTTTCCAGAAGAAAGTGTAGCCACCTCCATGTTCCTTCAGTTGTCCTTCATTGGCTAACCTTGTTTCGCTGAGTGCGGCAATATGAATGTTGAATCTTTTCAGCTCACGGGCAACAATTGCCGTTCGCCTTTGTGGTCGATTATGTGTGTCATTGTCCATCAAAGTACGAACATTCCATGTAGCAAAATTAATTTTCATTGTGGTTCGACCGCTTGTGGTGTACCCTCTGAACGCGGTTATCCAGTCGGGTGATATTAGGCTGACTATTTTTAGGGCACCTTTTTTAGCCCCCTCCCCATTCAGGGTAAGCAGAGTGGATCCTAAACAGGCCTGCTTAGTCACGAATGCAGCATACGAATTGCTCTACAGCCCATCCTCAAGCAAAGCGAAGATCACACATTCGTCGCCTACGTGCCGGTTCATCACTAGGAGCTCCCAGACAACACAATCCTGCTCCCGTCACAACTCCCCGATCGCCGCAGGACTTGTGATTAATTGGCGAATAGATTTTGTATCCTTCCTTCGTTGTTTAGAAGACGCCTGTGCGTGACATCTTTTAATGTGGGCATGTTGTTGCACATCAACAGACACACAGTACTTGACAGATACAGGGCCTTTATCCAGTGGCATAGAAGCTATAACGACTGGTGGTCCTGGACTGTTGCAGCCTTCATCCGCCTTCCCAACCGTTCGGGCAATACTTGTTGCTCATGCGCTTGGTCCACCTTTGAGGTCTTCTATGCCGTTGACCATTATTGGTTCATCCGCCTTAAGAGATAGTTTCCCATTTCAAGGGCAAGAGAGTGCCCTAACCTCAATCTGCTCATCCGCCTTACATAAGCCGTTGGCAGGAGAGAGGGGAACTCCTTATCCCGGGAGTTATTCGGTCTTCAGAGCCTCGTCAGTATGGAGCAGGGTGTACCACGTGCAGGTGAGGATGACGTTTGGATAGAGAGAATCTACCCCTTGCACCCATATGTACTGTAGTACATAGGGAGTATAGGTTGTAGGCATGGCTTGACAAACGATGTACACAAAATTCAATTTATCGATTCAAGAATTAAGAGTAGACTATCATTAATTAATTGGTTAAAGAGTGTAGCTAAAAAAAAATAAAAAAAAATGGTGACTTCATTAAACTAAACTGAACCAAGTCGAATCAAACCCAACTGAACCAAACCAAGCCTAAAGCAAACCAAACCTAATCAAGAACAAGCCAAGGGCTTAAGTGTAAAATTTGTGGGGGAATGCAGTCATTGGTAATGTCCAAAGGAAGGGATAACGCTCTACCTTTAGAGGGTAAGGTAAAGCTAGCGCATGGTGCTAATGCATATTCCCAAGTACATGAACCATACACACACACACAACTATCCTATGCTGTTTTTATGAGTTGACTGTTAAAACTTACTCAGTGGTTACTGAGCAAGATGGTCGCTGCACACAACAAGCTTTAAATGCTTGAGGATAATAATCTACACACACACACACACACACACACACACACACACACACACACACACTCGCTTGTTCTAAACTAAACTGTCTTGCTGGCAGTGCTCACACAGTAGGCAAATGACAGAAATGTTTGAGTACGGTAACAGAAATACAATCATTTTTGGTTGTCTAATGTTACCAGCTAACCATTACGTGCTGTAGTGGTGAGCACATGTGCCTCTTGCACTGGAGATCGTAACTCGATTTCTAGCTCTGAGGCCTAGAACGAATCAAACTAAGAATGAAGGGTATGGTGACGCAGTGGTTAAACTGTTAGCCTTTCACTAAGGTAGACTAGGGTTTGATTTTAGGTTAATAAACATGTCATAAGGAGCCTCCGTGGCTTAGGCGGCAGCACGCCGGCCTCTCACCGCTGGGTCCGTGGTTCAAATCCCGGTCACTCCATGTGAGATCTGTGCTGGACAAAACGGAGGCAGACAGGTTTTTCTCCGGGTACTCCGGTTTTCCCTGTCAACATTTCATTCCAGCAACACTCTCCACTATCATTTCATTTCATCTGTCATTCATTTAATCATTGCCCCAGAGGAGTGCGACAGGCTTCGGCAGCTGGCACACTTCATATCCTCGCCGTTAGATGGGGGCTTCATTCATTCCATTCCTGACCCGGTCGGAGACTGGAAGCAGGCTGTGGATTTTCATTTTCTCACATGTCATAAACAAACAAACAAACAAACAAACAATCAAAAAAGCAGAGATAATGTTTAAAACTAATTACACTTGTCTCTTTTCAAATTATTACTTAGATTACAAATACAAAGGTGGACTGGGTTTGATATACAGTTAATGCTGCCTATCGCATACTAGCCTGTAAGAAAGCCAAACTAGCAAAAGGCGTAGGTAGAGCAGTGGTAAAATCGCTATGTGTAGAGAACTACCTAACGGTTTTATGTGTGGCAAAGGTATGTCGCATAAACAGTGCAGGATACCATCCAGCAACCATAATTTTTATCTTGTGGAACAGAGAAAACATATATATATATATATATATATATATATATATATATATATATATAGAGAGAGAGAGAGAGAGAAATAGAAAGCTTATGTATGTATGGGTAGCATTGATTGTTTGACCAGAGAAAATACGGTGAGGTAGAGTGGGGAGAGGGAGAATTAACACTTATATATGAATGGTAAATACCTGTAGTATTTTTTTTTCAATAGTTTTGTTTTTCAAATACAGTGGTAGATAGCCGTTATTTTGTAAAACATTCTTACTTGCAGTAGTAATAAGCCTCTACGGTTCCGCTAATACACATAGACAGACTGTACTATTGCCATGGTCAAGCACTCACATTAAGATCATTTACAAAAACATAAAATGAAAAATTAAAAATCTTGTTTTGGAAATATCGTTTTTCAACAGACACAAAATAAAATAAAAAAATGTGTAAACAGCAAAATGGAAAATCCATGTTTCCATATAGACAAAATTTAAAAACCTTAAACGAACATTTAAAAAATATATGTACTGTGCCCAACTGGTCACGGCAGTCTGGTATCGAACTCAGGGCCATATCAGAGAAGACCAGGCAAATGGTTATGCCTAAGGTCGAACCAGTGGTCTCTAAGGGGGAGCCATTATATGGAACCCACAGAGCAATGAGAGGTCTACTGACACAAAATAGTCTAGCGTGATTTCACGATTATTTAGGTGCAAATCATAGCAATTGAAAGGAGAAATTGTAAGCAAAATGCAAGGGAATGTACATTTTCAGTGCATACGAAGTCGAGAGGAGGCTAGTATTGAAGTCTGACAAATGACTTTAACAAGTAGGCGGGGTAGGCCTGGCGCCTACGGAACTATTTCCGTCTAGGGCGGTCAGACAGCTCAAAATTAATGACCCGGGAATCCACCGGTCGACAACGAGCAAAGCTTTGGCGGGACCAAGCCCACAAGAAATTAATTAATTACAGATAAATGGAGCATTGTAATGCAATGAAACATACACACAGATGAATGTATTCACGGAGGAGTAATTTAGGAGTGGTTTTCCACCTAAAATTACGCCTATTTCTCAAAATGACCGCATTACAACCTAACTCACGCTCGAGAGCATGAATACTTTAACCAACCAGCGGGAAATCCCCACCGTAGCATCCCACGCGCTGAACTAAGGCAATTAATTGTAATTAATTGGCCGAAGCGATCGCCGGCACGCGAATGTTTTTAAAACCTCCACGCCTAGATAAACAAGATGCAGTTGTTATTTCGGCTGAAGACGGAGTATTTCAAGAAGGGAGTCGCTCTCACGTGTCCCGTGAACTATTTTGTGCAAGAAACCAATATAAGGGAAGAGCACCCTACGCCAAGGGTCAGTCGAAGTCAGTTACACGTCAGTTGTTGGTCAGTTACAGTCAGTCAGTTACGTTCAGTTGCAGTTCAGTTGGAAGTTAGTCCTTTGTCTACAAGCGCTCTGCAGTAAGCACGCCAATTATTAAGATATCAGCGTATCGCCGTTGAAGACAATGGAGGCAAATTGTAAGCTTCATCAGTAATAATGAAGTGCATAAAAAGTAACAAAGTGCAGATATTGCTTTATTATCTGACACAGATATAAATTCGCTACAGCGAATAGGAACTGATAATGTTTGGAACAGTTCGTATACCGGAAGGTATTGTCAATTATATGACATCAGCATTAGGAGCACTCCAGTGATGGGAGAGTGGAAGTTATTGCCACCTATCCAGGACAGTGAGGTGAACGGGAGTGCAGGGAACTAGGATCGAACATCTATAAAAACGCTACTAGATTTCACGGAGACCAGCGGTTATCATAAGTCATCGCATCTCTGAGGTCAAGCGTAGGTGAAATCCAGATTAAGGATCAACATGTGAAATGATAGATGAAGTGTATAAATTGTGAAATAATAATTTAAAGTGTTAATGTGTTTAATGATTAATATTCAGTGTTTATCAGTGGTAAAGGCCACTTGTGGTAATATGTGTATCATGTGTAAAAAGTGTGAATCTCAGTGTTGTGTATTGGATATCATGATGGATTAAGTCAAATCGTCATGGTAGAGCTCAGGCGGAGATACTGGTACTTTCCAGCCAGAAGGAAACGTGAGTAAACATGCAAATAATAACATTATAATGGCATAGTTCACCATGTAACGATTAATCACTGTGAAATTAAAGAAGTAATAGTCACTTACTGAACGAGTTTTCACCACTCGTCTTGAATAAAGTATGACTTGGAAGGTGATTTGCTTAGGATCATGTAGGTCAAAAAAAATAGTGATGGATCTAAACGTTAAAATAATAATAATAATAATAATAACTGGGGTCGGCAACCATAAAGTAAGGGCAAAATTGGCCTAAGTAATGTTCAAATAGTGTCATGTCTAATTTAAGATACTGTCATTTGGTAAACAGTAAAGAATGTAGTGTGGAATATCGCGAATACGAGAGCTTTTCTCAGTGTCAGTGAAATTTTGAATGAATATGTGAAATTAAAGTAAGCCAGTATATTTATACATTTGTGTTAGGAGCTATGTAAAGCTTTGGCTTAAATAGTATAACAGGAAGAACGCAGGTACCTTGATAATGGAGTCATATATGTGAAATATTGTTTAGCCGCATATAGCGTGCAGATTAACGTAGAATCCAGTGATTTACGTAAGATAAGCACGGGAAAGACTAGTATAGCTTGCGCGTGAGGTGAAAATTGGCTTAATCTTCGAGAAGTATCGCCCTTGTGCATACTGTATGTGTTACGCAGCGATTTGGATAGATTCTGTCTATTGCCAACGCTTGCATTGAATTATAGCCACTATGGACGCCCAGCGAGGCGCGGTGAGCATTTTTACTTATGGTCTGCCCGAGAGGTAGAATCATATTCGTCGACGAGGAACGTGGTTCCCAATATATGTAAATGACAGCTGCTGATGATAACCATGGGGTTTCATTATGATGCGCGTCTTATAAGCCACAAAGTAATCACCTTAGAACGGCAATGCTATCATTAGAATTCCACCCCTGCCATGAATGTTTAATAGGAGCCATTTGAGCCCAAATACACTGTAAAGTTAGGTGTTAATTAATTAAATGACTCAATTACTTAGGAATATGCCTAGCGGATCTTTATTGTTATATAATTGTAAACAAGTGTGGCCTTGACGGTAGAGAGAGACAGGAAATGTAGACCATTTCCGTGGCAGCCATCTTGGAGAGCTGTCTGGAACTAATTTTATGACCTGCTGAGGGGAGGGAGGTCGCTCGACCGATCCCTTGTCAATTACAGTCACAATAGGACACTGAGAGATCTCGGTATTCAATAATGCAATTAAAATATGAGTATTTTAGTGATGCAAATGGAATTAATTGCTGTATGGCAACTCACATATGTGGTTGAACCATAGAAATCAGATGATATTTGGCGAAGTTATCCTCTGAGGGGGAAAGCTGAACCAAAATAATGTAGGCATCTTCTTTAAAGTGCATTTTGCCAGTTTATGCTAATTTAGGAAAAACGGGTATGTGTTTTTCCCAGAACATGACACAGTTGTATCCATAATAAGTCCGACAAGACCCAGATAATCGTTATATGGTGAAACTATAAATATTCTATCCATGTTTATGTTTATTTTATGATTAAGAAGCATGACTCATTTTCCTAGAGCGTTCATAGGGATGGAAAGAAGGAAGATGATTCGCACGACACAACAAAAATATTTGCTAATAAATGTAGGAAACATTGAAGTAATGATAATTAAAGTAAATGCTGTAAGAGACGGAATAATGTCTTAGTAATATCATGTTTATGTGACGTGTGGTTTTTGTGTTAAGATACTTCCATTAAATAAAATTGTGTCACATGACGAACACTATGAAAACCTTGTAATCTGAACTATTATTGACAGGATATTAGAAGTAGGTTTGAGTGCATTGTAGCGCTATTTTTAAGGAGGAAGCTCACAGAATAACCCTATTTATTTGTGGGAATTAATTGTAATTTGTCCTTTGTTGTGTATTTGTTGTACAGCCATGATTTTAGACCAGTAAATATTTTATTCATAGGAATGTTGTGTATTTCCTGTAGAGTAGTTACCTGGTAGACTCAAATCCTGAACATGTGGTCGTATTGTGGGCAGGAACGTCCCATACCTCGAAAGACCGTGAGCTAGTTGGGATACGAACACATGGTCCACATGGTGACAATCGGGTACAGTACAAATGGGAAATTGACAAATGCGTGAATATGAAAATGGAAAATCCATGTTTCCATATCATGAAATTGAAAAAACATCAAACTGTCATTTAAAAAATGCAAATGGAAAACTGACAAATTGCAATGTGTGAAATGTAAAATTGAACAAATGGCTATCATTATTTCAAAAACTAAAAAAACAAAAAAAAACAAAAACACGGTGCTGTATGGTTGAGGTGTGAATCAAACCCTCTCTACTTATTTTGGACCACCCACTGAGTATACTTGTTTTAGTCCTCATACCACTTTTAAAATTTTGTATTAAAGCTAGGAATTGAACCCAAGAGCTTGTAGGGGGAGACCAAGGTTAGAATAGGTTAAACAGATAGTCTTAATTGTAGGGTGTGGTAGCTATATAGAGATGAAACGATTAGCTCGGGACAGGGGCATTGAGATCTGCAGCAAACCAGTCAAACGATTAAAGACTCAAACAACAACATGTAAGCTCACCAAAATAATGTTGTGTAACGGTAAATGTTAGTCAACGAACAGTAATGCATTACTAAAACCCATGACACGATACCTAAGAGCTTTTCTAAAGTTATTTTAAAATGCCTTTAACCCTATATTAAACACCCAGTTCACAATATTCATAACTGCAATGTTATGGTAAAACAAAACAAAATCTATATTTCAAAACAAGCAAGTGGTTTAGTCAATGTATACTGGGAAAAGTTTTGTAAACACTCAAGTCCACAAGACTAATTAAATTAGTAACTGTCAGGTTGGCCGAGTGGTTAAGGTGTTTGACTTAAGATCAAATTTCCTGTACAAGGGTTCGAATCCCTTACCTGACATAACTATTGCCTTAACATGGCTTGTCCACACTGAATTATTATGATACTTGCTACACAAACCATAGACAGAGTGTATTGTTTTGAACATAGTCAGAGAATGTTGATGGTTAACAATTGCATTAATAGTGGGACATGGGGACAGCAATTAAGAAAAACAGCCAATACCCATACAATATTTTTATTCATTTAGTATTTTTTACAATAGTTACACACTGAATACAACTTTTTATCTTTTTTTTATCATTGATTTTTTCTGTGGGTTTGACACCTTTCATTCCTGAATTTGACAAAATAATACAATGCCAATTTTACAAAATATCGGCAATAACAATTGCGTACCGTACCTTTACAGCAGCCATGTGGGAGACCAGGTATTTCATACGAGAATTAACGAACAGTGTACCACATCTAAGTTTGTGAGCATTATCCTGACGACATAAATTGGCTTGCTTCGAAAGGATTCGAGAATAAGTTTATATTATTGTACAAAATCTTTATTCATAAAATCAGCTCTCTGACTATTAAAAAGCCATTTTCTACATCTGAAAATTAAAATGTCGGTACGCGCTTGAGATGACATCCTTTACGTTTACTTAGCCTAGCGTATATTTTAATTTTCAAAATGCATAGATATTTATATTTGATTTTCAGCCAATGGACATAGCAGGGCATTTCACATGAACGCCCGTAGGTTCCCCAATTTCAATGTCAAGTAGTTCCAACTTAAGCTACCAGACGCCTGTCACTGAAATCCAACGGCGTAGTTTGAACCTGATCGAGCGTGTGTAACCCAATAGCCTACAAAATTTGGCTACACACTACCAATTGTAGTTGTAAGTTCTTTTATGTGCCATAAATCTATGACATGGGCCCGACGACTTCGACTGGGTTTGAACCCGCGAACTTGGGCATAGCAGTTCAGCATGCTACCGACTACGCCACCAAAGCCATGCATAGATATCCTACCGAGACATGCTTCTGATTTATAACCAAATGGCTCCGTGGCTCAGCGGTAACGTTCTCGCCTGCTATGCCCAAGGTTGCAGGATCTAATCCTGGCGCAGTCATCTGGCATTTAAGGGTGCATAAATGCGAGGGAACCGGGTCTGTAGATTTACTGGCACGTTAAAGACCCCCTTCAGGGCAAAATTCCGGCCCACCGGAATTATTATTGATTTATAACCAGTTAAAGACCTAGTTCCGTTGTTTGATTGAAAAGCTTTATAATACTTTCTACCGCGTATTCCAATTAATTGGGGTCGCCGGAGTCAATCAGGCTCATTTTGGTTTTGGCCGGGGATTTAAGGCCGGATGCCCTTCCTGACGCCACGTAATTTTTCAGATGAAAATCCCACCCCACTGTCACCGGGATTGGAACTCCGGCCGTCCGGGTGATTGACGAGCAGCTAAGCCACTGCACCATCACGCTCCCCTTGAAAAGCTTTATAATACTAGTTTAAAATCCATACCGTACATCAAATCTTACCTTTTAGGGTCCTTTGGAAACTCAGGCGTTGTCTTGCTATTTGAACAATCTGATTTCCCAGTCGGTCAACACGAATACACCCTATTAGATTGGGCGAGGATTAACAATTAATTTCCCTGTGTAATTAATAATACAATAATTATTTATACATTTAATAAAACGCTTCTCATACACCCCCCCCCCTTTATGTGAGAAGTGTTTTAGTAAGTGTATAAACGATTCATGTATTTTTATCAGGCATTAGGAGATAAATTGTCACTGCCCACCTAATCTAATAAGGTACCGTCCACTCGTGTTGACCGACTGAAAAGCGATCATATAGGTTACTTAGCAACACTGAAATATTGCGTCTTATATTATTAGACTTGTTTATTGAACTGCATATCTCCTCTTGTAAAGCACATGTTAAATTAGGCTAAATACATAACCTTTACACAATCTACTATATAAAGCTCAAATACCACTGACTGACTGACTGACTGACTGACTCATTCATTCATCACGAAATCTCAGAAACCACCGAACGGATTGGAATGAAATTTGGTATGCAGCTTACTCAAGGGCCGCAAACGCCCACTAAGACAGGATTTTTGGATATTCAGGTTCTGAAGGGGTGTTAAGGGGGTAGACCTGCATTTCATTGAATAGCAGTATCTCCCGATTGGTTTCATTGGGGGATGTGATACTCGGCATATAAACTCATCATTAACAATAAGAAGACACGTGTCTGAGGGTTTTTCGATGTGGTGTATATTATGAGGTGAAAGGGGTGAAAAGTGGGGGTTGAAGGATTCCTAACGGAGCGGTATCTCTTAAACGACATAAGCGAGGAGTTTGAAACTCAGCGGGAAAAAATCAGCATAAAAAGAAGTAAATAGGCGTTTCACCGTTTTTTCATAAATCCAATTTAAGGGGCCCATGGGGAGGGGTGAAATTCTGAAAAAAAAACAACAAAAAAAACAGGTAATATGTAAAATTATACATTGCCTATGTTGTAGACAATAACACATTACATCTTTTTGTCTCTTGCTATTTCATCATACGACGAATACTTTGGGAGTTATTAATGATTTTGTACTTTTTGGCCGGAATTTTCAAAGTTCCAGGAATGACATAAAAATTGATTCGAATGAAATTTCAAAAAATAGTTTTTTAATACCGTACTTTCGTTATATTTTTCACGTCTTTTAGGGTCCGAAACCAACATGATATTTTGATGATTTTTTTCGGCCCATGTATTTTTGGTTTCAGGTGATAGAATTATTTTCCACTAGGACCCATGCTTATCTATCTATTGTACCCATGTGAGTAATCTCGATGGAAAATATGCTTCCGCCTCCAGCTAGCGTCAGGTCTCAGGCGTGTACCGTTCCCCCATTGAGCAGTTGCATATTTTGGATTTGAGACTAAAAGGGTATCAACTCTACAATGATAAGGCACAACTCTATTCTAAAGATTTTAATTCAGTACTAAATACATTGCTTCAAACATATAAAAACAATCCCAACAAACATAAAACAAAATCAAACAAAAATTACTCCCACAATCCACTAATATTAACATAATATCATCATAATAAACTCATATCATAACTCAAACCTTTACCCTTATATTGACATCAAACTTCACTCTAGTGCACTGATGCACATACAACTTTCATAAACAAATCTGTACTTTTACACTTCTGTCATCTAATGTGACTTCTTTAATTTCACAAAGTTACTTGTTTCTTAAACCTTATCTTACTTTGACAATTATGTGTACCGTGTGTGTTTGGTCTCTCTCTTCCCACCAAATGCTTTTCATGCATTAGCCTATTCAGGTGTTGCACAACAATCTACGTGCAACTCCATAATTATGTAAATATCCCCTACACTTCTCTCTATTTATAGTTCCACTGCATGCCGTTGTGATTTCATCTTCAAAACTTTCGTAATCGCTGTGTCGGATGGTATTATTAAGCTACCCTTGCGAGCGTAGCCTGTGGCGTCAAGTAACCAACTTCTGAAATAGGCGTCAGTGACAGTAAAAATGCAACTTCCAACCATTCGTTAGATTGCTAAAATCATGAACCATCAGGGTGATCTATAATTACCAATGTGTTCTTAAACCACATGACTTCATTACTCAATATAACAATGTTTCCTTTCATGTTACTAACAGGGTCTAAAATCCGCCGTTTTCTTAAACCTTAACCTTCACGGTTCGCTTGACAGCTCAGCCCCCTTCCGAGCGGCTGGTATACAATGGAGTGGAGTGAGGTTACCGCAGTAAACCGTTCCCCGCCTTCCTGTCTCATGGCTTTATCTCCCCAAGCAGTATAAGATTCTAAAAGGCAATACCGTGGTCACAATGACGCACATATCCCAATGGATTTAAACTGAATATTATGCAATAGATTCTGGACGAGCTTAAATATTTATTCCTAACCTTAGGATATTAATAATAACTGGCACCAATAGGTCCATTTCAACATGAAGGCACGAGATTCATAAAAACATTGGTCGATCTGGATAACCGGTATCTTAATAAATGCTGTGGTCAGTCACATGCTGCCGTCCATAAGATTCGCTTCACAAGAGCCGAATCACTCAATAATAAGTTCTCGGGCGATCAGATAGGGTGCAGAGGTGTCCATCGTTCTCCTCTCACCTATCACAGGATTCGAACCCGGAACATTCCATATCCATCATCAGAGTTAGGGTCCAATCACTAAATACACTCTGGCACAAAGTACATATCTCAGTATGCCCACGGCTATACGAGATTTCATACGTCGAATAGATTACCTGGCTTCCTGACCTGATGTTATGATCTTCGTCCTTTAATTATTAAGAGAAATCTATCAATTACTCTATAAGCTTTTACACAAGCTGCAAATTCAATTCACTAGAAAGCTCTTCCATTTCCTTGCATAACTTATATTCCCATTAACACAATATATTCTGATATTAAACTCTTTTCCCATCCCTTAATGCAATCTTACTGCTTGGATCGATAAGTCTTCCAATTAGCGTAAATATTTCTCGCTTACAACATTTTACCTGATGTATTCATTCATACCTTTTATTATTATTTATTATTATTATTATTCTCACTGACATAAATTACCATAATCCGACACAACATAACCATCTTAAAAATCGAACATCCGTGTTCGTTACGTTAAGTTTACATAATTGATTTGCCATTTTATTAATAGTGATAACGATTAATCCACTCACTGATGTATAACAACATCTCAACTTTACTGAAATCAACACAAGAACAATTAAGCCTGGAGGGTCTATCTCCTAATACTGATTCTTACTGGCATTAATTTTATAATTCTGAAATCACATTACATGCAGTGGGCTATACTTCTATATACTCATAATTTGTGGGGTACTCACATCTTAGGCTCATCCTGGTGGCTCCAACCACTCATATACTCACATGTCGCCTGCCATTTGTAGAGTTAGCGCGACATTTGCATAGTGAATATACACATTTTATAATACATTTCTTTCACCAAGCACACGGCACTTTCCATTTCTATGATGAAGCTATTGCTCCCTAAACACATGACACTTTATGACACTTATTATACCATTAATTTAAAAGATATTTCACATATGATTTATACATAACACACGTCACTTTTTATACTTTTCATTGGTTGAAATTCCCTGGCAAAATATCAGAATTACAGGTATCGACGGCATCTTCCATGCTCCTACCAACTCCTGATTGAAAGTCTGGTTCATCTGCCTACGGTTTCACCAACAGTCTATCAATTATCCTACGATAAACTTCCTACTTTACATAAATATGCTTACTTTCGTCTTGAGCGTTACCATTTGGTATTCTTAAAACATTTCACCAAATGCTTCATATAGTTTCTCCCAGCGCAGTCCGGCGTAATAAGACATGTATAACCAATCAATATATTATACACTGCGCTGAACATTGTACATAGTCTTTACACAGATTAGTACTTTCAATAGTTCTGCAACATATATCACACGGTACTTCCTATGTGAACACAAACCATTGCTCGTACTGCCGACTACACATGCAGCTCGACTGTCCTTAATAAAAGCCTACTAAAAGTTTTACTGCATGGCTTCCCAAGTTGAAGTCCAGGCCTCCTTCCTTGCCTTCGGTAATACGCATTTCACACAATAAATTTCGTTGATTACCGTACTTCTTATTACTTCCTGACTATGAATTATTATCTTATCACTTGGTGCATTACACTGCACGGCGAATATAATTATTAACACTAAAGTGTTCAAGTCTTTGTTTGAGCGTCCTTTCCTGAGCCAGAGCGACATACGTTCCGCGCTCGAGTCTCTTCCAATAACTGACGACAACTGTCTTCTGCCAAGGGTCTACCCCCTTATATCCGTTTCACACAAAAAAGTAGACCTAGAATTCCCGCGCTATATCATCTCCTCTCCCAGGATGATTCTGGTCTCGAAACAATGCTCATCGGGTTCATTTTTCTTCACTGATCCCAGAACTATCTGCGTGCTGAAGGATCGATCGGCCAATTAATTAATATTAATTGCCTTTGCCATGGCGTGGGGACGCGGTTTCCAGTGGAAATCCCCGGTGACATAGTCAAACCCTGCCGCGAATATCCATAGTCCTGTGTCCTTACGCACTCCATTAAATATGCCTTGATTTCGCAGTTTATTGGCTCTAAAATTAGCCTCCTGGCTAAAGATTCACCTGTGTGCAACTCTCATGTCATTGTGTTGCTCCAATCACGAGTAATCAATGATTTCCTTGGGATCTCTCCCCTCCCTTCTTGGTTTTATTCTCAAACGAGGAAGAACTGGGTCATTATTCAACCCTCCGACCTCTTCCAGACGACTTAACTAGGTCAGCGAGATTGACAGGGCTCCATGGGTCTCCTCCCACAATTCTGGGGCTATTAGTAAACTGTCAAACTCTGCACTTCTGTGTTTCAAGTCCAGCATAGCCTACTCCATGTAGTCCAATAATGCTGTATTCCGCTCCTTTTCCCTGCATTATTTCACTAAATAATGCCAGTATCAACTGATATCACACCAGTGATTAAACATATACTTTCCTTTTGGGGTTTTTACAACGAAACTCCTTCAACAGATCTCGGGTTCGTTCCCTGGCGGAACTTTCCTTCTGAGCTCAACTTATCTCCGAGATCCACGTTCGATATCAGTCAGCATGACCCCCTCGGGTTCATATTCCCCTTGCAACACTTATAGAAGTCAATTGCAAGTGACTTTCTTTAAGTAACCAGCTGACTGTCTACAACTGTCTGTGTTTACATTAGGGGTCCTTCACCTCGTCTGGCTGCGAGTAGGTTTGTCTGGCTCCCCCTTCCACACTGCGCTCAGCTCCAAGCTGTGCATTCTCTTGACGGAGGGCTTCATTTATTGCTTCGACCTCCCTGGCCGCTTCGACCATTTCTTTGTAAAGTTCTTGCAGGCACCGGCATGCTGTCCGCCCTTTGCTTTCACTGGGCAAGCTGCTTGTTTCCCGTTCCGTCTCGCTAAGCGAACTTTCAGGTCTGACTGCCTGGCTGACTTTGCCATCCACGTTCAGTTCGGTGTGCGCTGCTAATACTTCTTCTTGTTCATCAAATATTTCTGGCGAATGATAAATTTTTAAATTGGCTGCATTCATAACGACCTCGTTTCCTGTTTCTAAATGCCTTATTCTGTATGCATTGTTCTGTAGGTCTCTGATCACCTCGAACGGGCCGTGATAACCGAAATTGAACTCTTTATTCTTTCGTGCTTCTGGATCTGAACTGGCGGGTTTCCACACTAACACTTTTTCTCCGATGAGAAGCGGTCTGTGATATCGCTTCGCACGATTTCTTCTCTGGCGTCTCTCCGCCTGTGCTTGGAGATATTCGAAGGTTCGTTGGATCCTCAATTCTCGTCCTGGCTGTGTGTCTACTGGTAATGGAATGACACCAGTCCACGGTCTCTCCGGTGTCTGATCCAAATATAGAGTCACGGGCACCTGACCTGTCGCCTCATGCACAGTGTTATTTATGCAGTATTCTATTACTTCCAGGAACTCAATCCATCTCCAATTCTCTTCTGAGCAGTAGATCTTCATGTACTTCTGGATCTCTCTCATTACTCTTTCAACTGGACTTGCCTCAGGATGGCGAATGGTAGATAAAATCTGCCTAATTCCTAGATTTTCCAATTCCCGACGAAATTCTGCGCTTGTGAAGCAGCTTCCATGGTCTGAGAGTAGATTATCCGGTTTCCCAAGAATCGGAATAACTCTCTCTTTCAGGCGTTTCAATACCTGCTTTGAGCTGGTTTTCTGTATGGGGCATAATACTACCATTTCTGAGAATACATCCATGGCTACAAAAATGTGTCTATTGCCTCTACGTGCTCTAGGCAGTGGTCCAAAATTGTCTACGCTCATTAGCTGCCTTGGCTTCTCTGGTAACAACGGAATAGGTCGTTGCCTCATTTAAAAGGGATTTGGCTTTACCCTTTGGCACAAATTGCATGTCCTAATAGCATTTCTCACCGTTTCTCTCAACTTTGGCCAAGTAAATGCTTCTTTCAATAGAGCAGTGATCTTGTCTATCCAGGGATGTCCAAACGCTCTGTGTGCTAGCCACACCAATCTCCTCTGCAAAGATGCAGGAATGAAAATTCTTTGACGTGTATGATCTACATCATCCCACTTGTGTAGCATCTGATTGTACCATACATAATCTGTTGCCAATGCCTCTGCCTCTCTGTATATAGCAGTTCCCCTTGCTAAGCGTCCCTCGAAGTAATCGATCATCATCTTCAACCACGGGTCTTCGCGTTGTAGGTTGGTAAGATTCCTCAAGTCATCCAATGTCTTCTGATCTCGATTCTCAATCTGGACAGCTAGCGCTTCTTCTTCTCTTGGGTAACGGCTTAATATGTCCGGTATTACATTCTCTTTCCCTGGACAGTATTCTATTTCCACATTGAATTGCTGAATATACAGGGACCATCTTGTCAACCTCTGGCTAGACAAGTCCGTCTTTAACAAAAATGTTAAAGCTATATGGTCTGTTCTGAGAACTATTTGAAAGCCGTACACGAGTTTACGCCAGTATTGCAACGCGTACAAAATTGCAAGTAACTCTATCTCTGTAATCGTGTAATTTTTCTCATGGGCTTTCAACCTCCTGCTTATAAAGGCAATAAAAACTTTCTCTTCAGGCTTGTCAACATTTTCTTGGAATAGCATCGCTCCTATCCCAACAAGTGATGCATCCGTCTGTATGATGAACTTCTGGGTATAATCAGGGTATCCCAGTTTCACATATTCCAAAAGCATTTGTTTTGACCTCACGAATGCTTCCTGACATTGCTCCGTCCAATTCCATCTGCCGCCTTTCTTCAATAGGTCCTGCAGGGGTGCTACTGTCGTAGTATAATTTGGGCAGTGGTTCGAAAAGAATCCAATTACTCCCAAATACTGTCGGACGTGCTTAACTTTCGTGGGTCGAGGGAAATTTCGAATTACCTCTAATTTCCCTGGATTTGGCTTAACTCCATTCTTGTCAATAACATGCCCTAGGAATTTAACTTCCCTCTGACAGAAGTGCGATTTCTTGATATTAACCTTAAAGTTAGCTTCTCGAAGGTCATCTAGCAACTTCTTCAGGTCTCTCATGTGCTCCTCCAGAGATTCTGATGTGAGTAGAATGTCGTCTACGTATCTGATGGTACTCTCTTTAACATCATCTGATAGATTGCGATCTAACGCTCTTATCAGGGCTGAACCAGCTGTTTTCAAACCAAAAGGTAGCCTTAAAAACGTGTATGTGTGTTGATCAAACATGAATCCTGTCAACAGACTAGTTTTCTTCTCTAATTCAAGATGGTGGAAACTTGAAGTAATATCTAAATTTGTGAATATGGTCTTCCCTTTGAACTTCCTGAGGATTTCTTTAATAGGTGGCACTTGGTCGAATTCCGGAATAACCTTCAAATTTAAATGTCTCAGGTCCAGACATACTCTGACAGTCCCGTCTGTCTTAAGTACAATTACCAATGGACTTACATAAGGCGTAGGTGTTTTCTCAATAACACCGGCCTCCAACATCTCCTGAATTGCCTCTTTCACCTTAGCATAGTGCTTTTCGGCTATAGGGTAGGGTTTCTGCCTAAATGGTGTCCAATCACTGACTTGAAAAGCATAAGTGAAGTTCTTTATACGACCAGGTCTCGAGTCAAAGGCTTCCTTCTGTTCCAGTAATAATTTCTTTAAATTTTCTTTCTCTTTTGGCCCAATTTTTGCTTCTTCTAATTTTTCCGAAATATGTTCTTCCAGTTCGGGTTCCAGATCTTTCTCCATGTCTGTGGCTAGTGTTTTCAGTTCTTCTTCTAACTGCTCAATAGCTAACACTTCTTCCTCCGCCACGTCTCTGTATGTATGCCATACTTGCTCATCTGACCCTGGTTAATTCTGATTGAGTGAGACCTCTAAGCCTTCGGCTTCCTCATTCACACGGAACATAACTCTGTCCTGTGATAGGTCAATTACCACTCTGTATTCCCTTATAAATTCTGCCCCAATAAGTAGGTCATAAGGCAGTTTGTTTACTAATAGAAAACTCTGTGGGAAAATAGAGCCTCCTATCTGTAACTCGAGGAATACCTGATATTTACATATCATCGTTCTGTCTGGAATTACACCTTTTATTTTGACACTAGAGATCGGTATTTTCAAAACATTCTCTCTCTGGGCTATTTCATTATATAAAGCTTGTGTCATAAGGCACACTGTTGAACCCGTGTCTAACAGACTTCTTATTTTCAATCCTGCCACTCTTACTATTATAATAGGCAATTCTCTCTTGACCATGACCTGTGATCCTCCTGTATCCTCGATTAGCTCTTCTGGTTTGGCTATCCAATTGATGATGTTAACTGACTTCCATCCATCATTTTCGAACTCTTCTAATTTTGGAGTTTCTTTTCTATAGCGCCAGTCCCCTTAGAATTTCTTCTCTCTTGTTCGCTGGGCTGTAACTCCAAACTCTTAGCTCCATCCCCATATCTGTCTGGTGACGTCCTGTTCTGCATAACTTCTTGCCAGCGGACTTGTTGCTTCTGGGGCTCATCTCCCCATTCCTCGAGGTATCGCAATGAAGCGTGATATCGTTCCTCTACCTCGTCATCGAAGTTACTTCTTCTTTTCTGCGGTCTCCAATTCCTATTGTTGCCTTCTTGGCCATTGTTACCTCCATTGTTTTGGTACGGTCTACCCCTGGTATTCTGCTTATTCCACGAATTTCGGCCTCTTCCTCCTCTACCTGCATTCCCTTTGTACTTCGGCTGCCAACTTCTGGGTTCCTGTTCCCATTGACGTCCGTTGGAATCTAACGTATCAGTGCTCGTAGCTTTGTTGTTCCTTGGAGCTTGATGCTGGTCAGTCTGCGTGTTGGTCACGTGTACCTGTTCCACGGTTCGATTCTGACGCATAGTATTGGCTGTTGTGAGGTCCAGTAGTCTAAGAACTGGCTCCATTTCTATTGCGGTCTTTGCATTTGCCGAGATTAGCAGTCTTTGGATTTCGTATGGAAGCTGCTTGGCGATAGCAATACATAGCTCCAGCTCGCTAGGTTTTTGGTCCAGTTCTTTGAACCGACACATTTGAGAGATGAAGAATTCTGCGTACTTCGTTGGATTGTTGGTGCTGTATCTTTTTGAATACAAATCCAATCGTAAATTCTGCTGTGTTGCTGGATCCCAGTACCGTTTCAAAAATGCCTCCCGAAACTCCTCAACAGTATCGAAAGTATACCGGAAACTGCGAAACCATAATGCACATTCTCCCTCTGTTAGTTCCTCTATGGCTCGTAGCATGCGCTCTTGTGGTATCCGCGCATCATTCAAATAATCAGACACTTCCTTCAACCAATATTTTGGTGTCATATTACAGTGGCTACCTGAGAATTTCCTTGGTTTCTCTTCGCTTGCCCTGATTATGTTTATCACCTGGGTGTGCATAGCATTTTCATGCGGCGTAGAGGCTGCAACTGGTGCACCTGGCGTCATATAAGTACTTTCGCCTGGGCCTGTAGCATTTCTTATTATAGGTTGGGTTTCTAAGTCTGCCCACCTAGTTTTCCTCATATCTTCCATGCTGCCTTCACTTGACTTAGGATCTTTCATAAGGGTTTCCTCCTGTGCGATTATCCTAGTCTCCATTTGATTGTGGCGCATCTCTGCTCTTTCCAGTCGAGTAATTACCTCCTCGATTCTGGTAAGCCTATCTCTATTTTCCTCGGCCACTTGAAATATTTTCTTCTTGTCTTCTTTCAGGCTTTGTTTGATATGGGAGATTTCATCCTCTACATCTTCCTTAATATGAGCAAGGGTCTTGTCGCTTGCCTCTGTCTTCTGGCCTTCTCTTACTTCGAGTTCTTCTCTCAGCCCTTTAATTTCCTCTTGAATGTGTCCATTGACTTTTGCCATTTCATTCCGGACCTTAACAATTTCTCCTCTGTTCTCCTCTTGCCTTTTATTAACGATAATAATGTCACTGTGAATTTGGTCCAATTCTTGATGAACTTTGCTCATCTGACCTTTCATGTTGCCTACCAGCTCTTTACTTTCATTAGCGATAGCCTTAATCTCGCCTATTTCCTGACATTGATCTAATATGTTCTGATCTTGTTTCTTAAGATCACCGTTAATTGCTCTAGCATAGCTTTTCAATTTCTCGTCCCATTTATTGTCGTTCTCTTCTAACCTCTGATCTACCGTTCTCGTAAATTCTGAAAACTGTTTCGCTTGGCGTTCGAGATTCGCCTCATTTCGGATTTGAATATCCTTAATGTCATTAGACAACGCATCTAACCTAGTGTTGGTTTCATCCTGCGCATGCTTACATGCTTGTAAATTACTTTCAAGCTTGGCTTCTATAGCCTCGAAACGTTTATCTGTCTTAACCTGCATTTCTGATATAATGCTTACAACAGTTTCTGTTACTTCGGTCTTAATCGTTTCCTGCATTTGACCTAGCTTATCATTTAATTCAACCTTATTTGCATCCAATCGGTTGTTTATTTCAACCTGATTAGCATCTAACCGATTACTCAATTCAACCTGGTTTGCATTAATTGCCAGCTGATTGGCAGCTAGACGATTACTCAATTCAACCTGGTTTTCCTTCATTGTAACCTGATTTGCATTAATTGCCAGCTGATTGGCATCTAACCGAGTGTTTATTTCATCCTGGAAAGCCTTGGCTTCCAGCTTTTTCTGTTCATTCACAGCATCAAAATGCTGTTTCAACCCTGCAATCACCTGCAAAATCCCCTCTGTTCAAGACATTCTCACAATAATACACTTTGAGATGCGGGCAGGCTTCCTGGAAACAAGTGTGGATACGTTTTGAAGAGAGAGACACAAACCACTGTACACATATTGTAAGATTGTACTAAACCTGTGAATTTTATGATAAATTGTGGATTGGGTATGTAGCGCTCGTACCCTTGGGTAATTCTCTTCTCAATAGAGAGATTCTGCGTTACATCGAAAGCCTACTGAACTCAAAAATCACTCAAACACAGTTTGAGGCAAAAAAAAAAAAAAATACTATGGTTTTCCCCATGAAATACCATAAAAATCTATGCGGTTTCCCTAAATCCCATAAGCTCCACAAACCTGGGCGCCATGATAAATGATGAGAGGGTTTCCATGATAAATAAAATGAAGATCAGGTCTTGCAATGCCAAGATATACATATTGCACTACTGAGGCGATTCCACGATAGAATAATATCGCCCCATGTTACCTGGATCATGATAATTAAGGTGTTTATCAAAATTTATATGGTTTGTATCGGAGCTTAGCAAAGGTTAGGTGCGGTCATCCCCTAATTCATGTTACATGTTACTTTAATAGAGTTGTGTGCACTAAATCTAGACCGACTTTAGTTGTACCTATAGCTCAAATCACTGTACAGGATATCAATTTCCATGTACCCATGTGAGTAATCTCGATGGAAAATATGCTTCCGCCTCCAGCTAGCGTCAGGTCTCAGGCGTGTACCGTTCCCCCATTGAGCAGTTGCATATTTTGGATTTGAGACTAAAGGAGTATCAACTCTACAATGATAAGGCACAACTCTATTCTAAAGATTTTAATTCAGTACTAAAATCATGGCTTCAAACATATAAAAACAATCCCAACAAACATAAAACAAAATCAAACAAAAATTACTCCCACAATCCACTAATATTAACATAATATCATCATAATAAACTCATATCATAACTCAAACCTTTACCCTTATATTGACATCAAACCTCACTCTAGTGCGCTGATGCACATACAACTTTCATAAACAAATCTGTACTTTTACACTTCTGTCATCTAATGTGACTTCTTTAATTTCACAAAGTTACTTGTTTCTTAAACCTTATCTTACTTTGACAATTATGTGTACCGTGTGTGTTTGGTCTCTCTCTTCCCACCAAATGCTTTTCATGCATTAGCCTATTCAGGTGTTGCACAACAATCTACGTGCAACTCCATAATTATGTAAATATCCCCTACACTTCTCTCTATTTATAGTTCCACTGCATGCCGTTGTGATTTCATCTTCAAAACTTTCGTTATCGCTGTGTCGGATGGTATTATTAAGCTACCCTTGCGAGCGTATCCTGTGGCGTCAAGTAACCAACTTCTGAAATAGGCGTCAGTGACAGTAAAAATGCAACTTCCAACCATTCGTTAGATTGCTAAAATCATGAACCATCAGGGTGATCTATAATTACCAATGTGTTCTTAAACCACATGACTTCATTACTCAATATAACAATGTTTCCTTTCATGTTACTAACAGGGTCTAAAATCCGCCGTTTTCTTAAACCTTAACCTTCACGGTTCGCTTGACAGCTCAGCCCCCTTCCGAGCGGCTGGTATACAATGGAGTGGAGTGAGGTTACCGCAGTAAACCGTTCCCCGCCTTCCTGTCTCATGGCTTTATCTCCCCAAGCAGTATAAGATTCTAAAAGGCAATACCGTGGTCACAATGACGCACATATCCCAATGGATTTAAACTTAATATTATGCAATAGATTCTGGACGAGCTTAAATATTTATTCCTAACCTTAGGATATTAATAATAACTGGCACCAATAGGTCCATTTCAACATGAAGGCACGAGATTCATAAAAACATTGGTCGATCTGGATAACCGGTATCTTAATAAATGCTGTGGTCAGTCACATGCTGCCGTCCATAAGATTCGCTTCACAAGAGCCGAATCACTCAATAATAAGTTCTCGGGCGATCAGATAGGGTGCAGAGGTGTCCATCGTTCTCCTCTCACCTATCAAAGGATTCGAACCCGGAACATTCCATATCCATCATCAGAGTTAGGGTCCAATCACTAAATACACTCTGGCACAAAGTACATATCTCAGTATGCCCACGGCTATACGAGATTTCATACGTCGAATAGATTACCTGGCTTCCTGACCTGATGTTATGATCTTCGTCCTTTAATTATTAAGAGAAATCTATCAATTACTCTATAAGCTTTTACACAAGCTGCAAATTCAATTCACTAGAAAGCTCTTCCATTTCCTTGCATAACTTATATTCCCATTAACACAATATATTCTGATATTAAACTCTTTTCTCATCCCTTAATGTAATCTTACTGCTTAGATCGATAAGTCTTCCAATTAGCGTAAATATTTCTCGCTTACAACATTTTACCTGATGTATTCATTCATACCTTTTATTATTATTTATTATTATTATTATTCTCACTGACATAAATTACCATAATCCGACACAACATAACCATCTTAAAAATCGAACATCCGTGTTCGTTACGTTAAGTTTACATAACTGATTTGCCATTTTATTAATAGTGGTAACGATTAATCCACTCACTGATGTATAACAACATCTCAACTTTACTGAAATCAACACAACAACAATTAAACCTGGAGGGTCTATCTCCTAATACTGATTCTTACTGGCATTAATTTTATAATTCTGAAATCACATTACATGCAGTGGGCTATACTTCTATATAATCATAATTTGTGGGGTACTCACATCTTAGGCTTATCCTGGTGGCTCCAACCACTCATATACTCCCATGTCGCCTGCCATTTGTAGAGTTAGCGCGACATTTGCATAGTGAATATACACATTTTATAATACATTTCTTTCATCAAGCACACGGCACTTTCCATTTCTATGATGAAGCTATTGCTCCCTAAACACATGACACTTTATGACACTTATTATACCATTAATTTAAAAGATATTTCACATATGATTTATACATAACACACGTCACTTTTTACACTTTTCATTGGTTGAAATTCCCTGGCAAAATATCAGAATTACAGGTATCGACGGCATCTTCCATGCTCCTACCAACTCCTGATTGAAAGTCTGGTTCATCTGCCTACGGTTTCACCAACAGTCTATCAATTATCCTACGATAAACTTCCTGCTTTGCATAAATATGCTTACTTTCGTCTTGAGCGTTACCATTTGGTATTCTTAAAACATTTCACCAAATGCTTCATATAGTTTCTCCCAGCGCAGTCCGGCGTAATAAGACATGTATAACCAATCAATATATTATACACTGCGCTGAACATTGTACATAGTCTTTACACAGATTAATACTTTCAATAGTTCTGCAACATATATCACACGGTACTTCCTATGTTAACACAAACCATTGCTCGTACTGTACCCGTTTAAACCATTTGAGCTACTTGTCGTTTCCGAAGATCAGCTGGATTGTGGAATCTCGAGGTCCCCGGCTCAAAAACCTGGAAATCCTACCAACAATAGCTAAATGGGGAGTGCACACTTTCTAAGATCATGTTTTGGTAAGGCAAAATGGGTATATTAACTAAATAAACGAAGAGCTCGAGATACTGACTATTCTCGGATAAGTGGGCGAAATTAGTAGTTCAATAAAACCTCAAATGCACCAAAACATAATCCTTCTTCATAACTTATATAAATCATCAACACGCAGTTACAAAATTAACAAATAAATTTATTAACGAAGTGATAATAAATGAAATCAATTTAGTAAATATTTTCATAATAATTACATGTAATCCGCAAATGATTCTGCGAAAATTCCTATAATAAGATTCTGAAATTAAATCATCGTCCCATGGACGTTAGAAGTACTCCACTTCTTAAATAAAATTAAATAAACAAATTATCAATCAGCTGTTTGCACAACAGCTCTTAAATATTACTCTTGTTCCCTAGTGATATATGAACAAAGATCGATTTTAATACATCCAATGTCTTCCCATGACATTTCTACTTACTATTCCAATGTACTCCATCGGTAAAATTAATAGAAATTAATTTCATACTGATCTTCCATGAGATCACCTTTACACAATAGTAAACAACCTTACTGTATTTAAAGAACGTCGTCACGTTCTTTAAACGTCACTCCAATTTATGG
The DNA here is from genome assembly GCA_946902985.2 of Meconema thalassinum. Lineage (NCBI taxonomy): Eukaryota > Metazoa > Arthropoda > Insecta > Orthoptera > Tettigoniidae > Meconema > Meconema thalassinum. The sequence goes on from OX336393.1 coordinate 114,359,054, forward strand.
TTTAAACGTTTAAAAACATTTAAGTATATTAAACTTTCGTTTAATTGACAACTAAGGTTTCCAAAATTATTTAATGGTTAATGGTAGAAATTATTATTAAATAATTTAATTAAAGACTATTAATATTTCCAAATTATTAAGTAGTTTGTAAAATGTTCGTTATTTAAATGTTTATTAATTATTAAATATAATTATTAATAATGTTAATCCAAATAATAAACCATATTATTATTATTGTTTTAGGGTCAGATGTTTGTTAAGAAAGTTATTCAGTTAACTTTATTATATCGTTAAATTCTCCTAGTTATTAATAGTATTGTATTTAAATATTGTTAACAAATGTCTTATGTTATTTACATAATTCGTGATGATTCTCAATCATCCAACCTTCCTCCTCTGTTCAACTGCTGACAATCCCAAATTTTTATGCTCTTAAATAAAGTATCACTGTTACATTTTCATATCGCTATCATCATAGTAAAGATCTTTCGTTTCATAAATGGGCATACATACATCGCCGAACGGTTAAGTTAAGCTTATATAATTAATGTCTTATCCTTGATAATATCTTAATAATGATCAACAACATTTCACTTTCTATCCGTTTCCCAAATATTTTCCGCCAATAGAACTAATCAATTCAACTAAGAGTCGTTTTACAATAATACTGGACAACTAAGGTCTTACTTAATTCTTTACTGTAATATATTTACTTATAATTTTCAAATAAACGCTCACAACGCGTATAATGACCTTCCCTTCTCTAATAGACTGAACAAATATCCACAGAATACTCAAACAACGACTTCTCTCAATTACATACGTAAATTCCGTATAACATTTTCCTCAGCTTGATATTACACAAATATAGCTGCTATAATTCTTTACTTCAATCTCTTAATACAGTATTCTGCCATAACAACTTATTAAAATTGCATATAATGCCTTGCTTTCATAATAAATTCGCTTATAATAATTACAGCGTATAGCTCTTTCAGATGTTGTGAAAATACATAATAACCGACTCTATTAAACAGTGATGACGTAATGGTTTACTAGTATAAGTTACTTTAGATTTCAAATAATTGTTGTTAACATTTAATAAATATAAACATTCGTTACTTCTCTCTGGTCTTTCCAAAATATTGCGTTAATGCAATTAAAGTCAATAACAATCTCCAAGAGTGTTGTAAAATTCCGTAGAATACTCAAACGTGCTGATTCGTCCGAGCAGATAAGATCTCTCAAATAAAATAAGATAATTTATCCACAGATAAATTGTTATTAATTATAACTGGCTAAAGTGGAATGTCCAAATAATGTTTCATCCTTCCACCAATTCAAAATGTCTAATTAAATAATTACTTGAACGAAGTCAGACTTGAAGACAACTATAAAGTCTTGGAAATGTCCAAATGATAATTCATTTCCAAATAAACATTCTTTTCAAAGTCTAAGTTGCTTGGGTAAAGTACTACCATTTTCTAGAATATTGAATAATATCCAATAAAATTCCAATAATATCCCAATAATGTTCAATAAACTTCAATAAAATTCAATAAAATTCCCAATGAAATTCAATAATATACAATAAAATTCAAATAAAATTCAATAAAATTCCCAATGAAATTCAATAATATACAATAAAATTCAAATAAAATTCAATAAAATTCCCAAAGATACGTGGATCGAAAGAAATTCGATAAACGAAATTACTAATAAAATGAGCTTAAATCTCAAAACCTATAAGTCAAAAATCCAAATGTTACTATCCGAAAATCTCACAAAAAAAATTAAGGTTTAAATGTCGAACGCGGAAAAATAATTTCTGGGCTTAAACTATTTCACACGCAACAAAATAATTTATCGTTGAAATGGTGTCATGCTCTCTAATATTCAAGTCTACAACTAGCTACTAACAAACCAACAGCTACTAATGAGGATAACTTTTTCTACCTTGCGATGACATCTTGTAGAAGAAGTATGGAGAGAATTACTGACGACACCAGCAATTCCACACTTACTAATCTTCATCCTCGTTCTTGGGAAAACTGCCTTGCCACGACTCGAACCCTGCTCCCCGATCGTCAATCTCCCTGGCTGGCTTCGAACACGGAGCTCTCCTCGATCAGCGGAACCGCAAAAATCCCCCAGTCTCGAAGTATAATGGACTGCTTCGCTTCGGGTCTGATAATATCTAGTCATGACGCGGTAATCAAGTTCCATCTCGCAACGTTGGAATGCAGCCTCGAAGTTGTTACACCACATCTTATAATTTTAAGATTAATTTCAGTTGCCCGGTATCCCAGTCCGGCAGTGTAACATCACATTCCCTGCGCATGACTTGGCTTAAAACATGATCACTACAGCGTTAAATGCAACGTTAACTGTTCCCCTCAACGCTTGCATGTCGAACATTTCGATAAAAAGCTTGCCACTATGCATGACTTGCTGTAAATGGGATCTGCTGTCCTTCAAATGTTAGCACAAGCAGATAACGGGCCTTGCCTTCTCGCCTGTATAGCTGACACGCACCAAGCGAAACGTGCTTGTATAACGAAAGTGCTTTCAACAAAGAAAACTATCTTATTCTTTCGAATATCGCCTTGAAACTTTCATATAAAGTGCACACGATGTTTCTCTTTAGTTTAGTCAAACTTTCAATACTAGTTTCACACGAGAACTGATATTATGACAATATTCTGTTTCCCACATCTTCACCGGACTCCCCATGTTAATTTTTGACCGATGGAACTGCCTCCATCGCCGACAAACTATCTTCGCGTGAGACCCTAATCTCGCACACGCTAATTTCAGGAACTCAATTGTCGCAGGTCCGCTCTACTCGACACCTCCACACAAAAGACCTCGATCAGCGGCGCGTCCCCACGCACCTCAAAACCAATCGAATGGCGCCTCATGAAAAGAAGCGGCAAAACAATCATTACTTAAATCTTCTTACTGGATTATCAAACTTCCATCTCTGGGTGACTATCATAAATCCTTTTAATTTAGATCCTTTCTCAATAGTTTTAAATGTGCAGATTCTCTCTTCTTTAATAAATGGCATTTTATAAATCGACGAAGCTTCTCATCAAGCCCGCTCATGTCTCCTTCCCTCACTGATTCTGGCAATTGGATTAGCCAATCAACGCATTTCTCTTCGAACTCTACAAGTTGCTATGGGCGGCCTAGCGAAAATCCTACGCAGCATTGCCCCAGAGCGGCTTCTCTTCGCCATTTTGTTGTTGTCCAACACAATCTGAAGCTTCCTCTCGTATTAAAATTTTAAAAATGTCGTAATTCCTCCAAAAATATCGCAATCTTCTCCAAATTTCACCAAAACGTCCTAAATAGCATCCTGTCCATCCTGAATCATTTAGAATTCGAGTTCAGTACTGCCGACTACACATTCAGCTCGACTGTCCTTAATAAAAGCCTACTAAAAGTTTTACTGCACGGCTTCCCAAGTTGAAGTCCGGGCCTCCTTCCTTGCCTTCGGTAATACGCATTTCACACAATGAATTTCGTTAATTACCGTACTTCTTATTACTTCCTGACTATGCATTATTATCTTATCACTTGGTGCATTACCCTGCACGGCGAATATAATTATTAACACTAAAGTGTTCAAGTCTTTGTTTGAGCGTCCTTTCCTGTGCCAGAGCGACATACGTTCCGCGCTCGAGTCTCTTCCAATAACTGACGACAACTGTCTTCTGCCAAGGGTCTACCCCCTTATATCCGTTTCACACAAAAAAGTAGACCTTGAATTCCCGCGCTATATCATCTCCTCTCCCAGGATGATTCTGGTCTCGAAACAATGCTCATCGGGTTCATTTTTCTTCACTGATCCCAGAACTATCTGCGTGCTGAAGGATCGATCGGCCAATTAATTAATATTAATTGCCTTTGCCATGGCGTGGGGACGCGGTTTCCAGTGGAAATCCCCGGTGACATAGTCAAACCCTGCCGCGAATATCCACAGTCCTGTGTCCTTACGCACTCCATTAAATATGCCTTGATTTCGCAGTTTAATGGCTCTAAAATTAGCCTCCTGGCTAAAGATTCACCTGTGTGCAACTCTCGTGTCATTGCGTTGCTCCAATCACGAGTAATCAATGATTTTCCTTGTGATCTCTCCCCTCCCTTCTTGGTTTTATTCTCAAACGGGGAAGAACTGGGTCTTTATTCAACCCCCCGACCTCTTCCAGACGACTTAACTAGGTCAGTGAGATTGACAGGGCTCCATGGGTCTCCTCCCACAATTCTGGGGCTATTAGTAAACTGTCAAACTCTGCACTTCTGTGTTTCAAGTCCAGCATAGCCTACTCCATGTAGTCCAATAATGCTGTATTCCGCTCCTTTTCCCTGCATTATTTCACTAAATAATGCCAGTATCAACTGATATCACACCAGTGATTAAACATATACTTTCCTTTTGGGGTTTTTACAACGAAACTCCCTCAACAGATCTCGGGTTCATTCCCTGGTGGAACCTTCCTTCTGAGCTCAACTTATCTCCGAGATCCACGTTCGATATCAGTCAGCATGACCCCCTCGGGTTCACTATATAACTAATGTTATAACGGCATTCCAAATGTAATTGCGGGCGAAGCCGCGGGTAACAGTAGTGCTCACATGCAGTAAATCCAGCAACAATAACATACTCCAACATAGTGCAGTCGGCACATTCTTGCTGGCTGCATGAGAGCATTATTGTCTGGCGGTAGAAAAATATGAGCCAAGCTTCGCGATCTGTAGGTAGACTGTGGTTATAGGTAGAGCCCTGCGCGGATAAACAAAATGTTATCCGCACCCGCCCCGCATCCGCACGACTGTTATCCGCATCCGCCCCGCATCCGCATGACAGTTATCCGCATCCGCCCCGCATCCGCATGCCTGTTATCCGCATCCGCCCCGCATCCGCATGGCTTTTATTCGCATCCGCCCCACATCCGCACGACTGTTATCCACATCCGCCCCGCATCCGCATGACTGTTATCCGCATCCGCACGCCTGTTATCCGCATCCGCCCCGCATCCGCATGGCTTTTATTCGCATCCGCCCCACATCCGCATGACTTTTATCCAAATCCGCTGACATTTCAATATTATGTTTAATTTATTAGATCAAGCATAACGTGTTAAACCAACACATTTAGACATTTGAGGAGAAAGTCGTTCCTGACAATTTGCTTCATTGCAAGGAACTTCAAGTTGGCATTCCAAGGGACTTCAACGTGGATGGCACTTCTGGTTCCTTGACCTCCGCTTTAGACAAAAAATTGGCTATACTTTTTTTTGGCTACTTTCGCACTTGTGCCTCAGGAAGTTTGATGTGCCCGATTTGTGTCCTGAGTATGAATACACTGTTTTACAGGTAAAACATCACTATATCGTTCACCTTTTCGTTTCCATTGAAAACGTAACCAAATGTCTGCCATATCGTTGACTTGAGCTTTGTTTCACGCGCTATTGAATATTCACCTTGTTTTATTTTAATGTATAGTTTATCCATGTTGGTGAAATTATTTTTCATACTCACGGTCGCGGTAACATTCACTAATAAGTGAACTTCTCTTTACACTTGGGGAAAGGGATTGACATTTGGCCGGAAATTCCAAGTAAGTCATCATCCTTCTGCTTCTGGACACATCCATGTTCGCATAGATGATGTCATAGTTGATGTTGCAATATCACAGCCAACGTGCTTCAGTGACAAGTTGGAACTAAATCTACAGATAAACCTGGATCCCGATCTTCCAGTATAGCTTAGATGGCGAAGTAGCTGACATGAAGAATGTTAATGATGTCACCACGATGAACTAACAAGCTTATTGACAGCATTATATCTCGTACGTGTAGTAATAATGGCAGTGAGAATTGATGAGATGTCAAGACCATCTACTACAAACATACGGTACTTAATAAAATGTAGTTGAAAGCATAGAGTGAAATGATCTTCTCGTGTATAAGTGCAATACGTGCCTGAATATTTCGTACGCAGTAGGCTATAGGAGTATTCCTCTTTTAAGCATGAAGCTGTTGATTGGCATAACGTAAGTTTGAATTCTAAAGTCTATCCGCAAATTTACTCGAAACATTATCCGCAGCGTATCCGCTATCCACACAGCAATGCAAACTATATCCGCGTAGCAAATATATTTGCGGATATTCGCGGGTTTATCCGCGGATATCCGCATCCGCGCAGGGCTTTAGTTATAGGCCTACGTTGTCATGAAGACGTGTGTAGCCACATGGGGACCCGGGCTGAAAGGCGACAACAGTTCATCACCACAGACACAAATCACAACCTGCCGATTTTCCACGCCCCTAACCCCCCGTTGGCTACGCCACTGCCTGGCTTTAAGGATGATGAGCTCTATGTGGGCCTTGAATGTTAGCTTCTGGTCGAGGATGACTCCTAAGTACTTGCCCTCTTTGGCCCAGTTTAATCTGTGCCGTGGATTTTGATTTGTGTGGTGGGCTTGCGGGCTGAGTGGGCGGTGTGCAGGACTGCAACTGTTTTGGTGGCGTTAACTTTGATGCGCCATTTGGCGAACCAGTCTTGGATTTTATTTATAGCGACTTGAATTTTCGCTATTGCAATGTCCGGTTTGAAGGAGTCGGAGGTGATGATTGTGTCATCAGCGTAGAGCGCCAGTTCTGTTCCCTCGGTCTTGGGCATATCGTGGATAAACAGCAAGTACAGTAAGGGGCCCGGGATACTGCCCTGCGGGACACCAGCTTGTATGCCTATCAGTTCTGTTCCCTCGGTCTTGGGCATATCGTGGATAAACAGCAAGTACAGTAAGGGGCCCGGGATACTGCCCTGCGGGACACCAGCTTGTATGCCTATCAGTTCTGTTCCCTCGGTCTTGGGCATATCGTGGATAAACAACAAGTACAGTAAGGGGCCCGGGATACTGCCCTGCGGGACACCAGCTCGTATGCCTATCAGTTCTGTTCCCTCGGTCTTGGGCATATCGTGGATAAACAGCAAGTACAGTAAGGGGCCCGGGATACTGCCCTGCGGGACACCAGCTTGTATGCCTATCAGTTCTGTTCCCTCGGTCTTGGGCATATCGTGGATAAACAGCAAGTACCGTAAGGGGCCCGGGATACTGCCCTGCGGGACACCAGCTCGTATGCCTATCAGTTCTGTTCCCTCGGTCTTGGGCATATCGTGGATAAACAGCAAGTACAGTAAGGGGCCCGGGATACTGCCCTGCGGGACACCAGCTTGTATGCCTATCAGTTCTGTTCCCTCGGTCTTGGGCATATCGTGGATAAACAGCAAGTACAGTAAGGGGCCCGGGATACTGCCCTGCGGGACACCAGCTTGTATGCCTATCAGTTCTGTTCCCTCGGTCTTGGGCATATCGTGGATAAACAGCAAGTACAGTAAGGGGCCCAGGATACTGCCCTGCGGGACACCAGCTCGTATGCCTATCAGTTCTGTTCCCTCGGTCTTGGGCATATCGTGGATAAACAGCAAGTACAGTAAGGGGCCCCGGATACTGCCCTGCGGGACACCAGCTCGTATGCCTATCAGTTCTGTTCCCTCGGTCTTGGGCATATCGTGGATAAACAGCAAGTACAGTAAGGGGCCCGGGATACTGCCCTGCGGGACACCAGCTTGTATGCCTATCAGTTCTGTTCCCTCGGTCTTGGGCATATCGTGGATAAACAGCAAGTACAGTAAGGGGCCCAGGATACTGCCCTGCAGGACACCAGCTTGTATGCCTATCAGTTCTGTTCCCTCGGTCTTGGGCATATCGTGGATAAACAGCAAGTACAGTAAGGGGCCCGGGATACTGCCCTGCGGGACACCAGCTCGTATGCCTATCAGTTCTGTTCCCTCGGTCTTGGGCATATCGTGGATAAACAGCAAGTACCGTAAGGGGCCCGGGATACTGCCCTGCGGGACACCAGCTCGTATGCCTATCAGTTCTGTTCCCTCGGTCTTGGGCATATCGTGGATAAACAGCAAGTACAGTAAGGGGCCCAGGATACTGCCCTGCGGGACACCAGCTCGTATGCCTATCAGTTCTGTTCCCTCGGTCTTGGGCATATCGTGGATAAACAGCAAGTACCGTAAGGGGCCCGGGATACTGCCCTGCGGGACACCAGCTTGTATGCCTATCAGTTCTGTTCCCTCGGTCTTGGGCATATCGTGGATAAACAGCAAGTACAGTAAGGGGCCCAGGATACTGCCCTGCGGGACACCAGCTCGTATGCCTATCAGTTCTGTTCCCTCGGTCTTGGGCATATCGTGGATAAACAGCAAGTACAGTAAGGGGCCCAGGATACTGCCCTGCGGGACACCAGCTCGTATGCCTATCAGTTCTGTTCCCTCGGTCTTGGGCATATCGTGGATAAACAGCAAGTACAGTAAGGGGCCCCGGATACTGCCCTGCGGGACACCAGCTCGTATGCCTATCAGTTCTGTTCCCTCGGTCTTGGGCATATCGTGGATAAACAGCAAGTACAGTAAGGGGCCCGGGATACTGCCCTGCGGGACACCAGCTCGTATGCCTATCAGTTCTGTTCCCTCGTTCTTGGGCATATCGTGGATAAACAGCAAGTACCGTAAGGGGCCCAGGATACTGCCCTGCGGGACACCAGCTCGTATGCCTATCAGTTCTGTTCCCTCGGTCTTGGGCATATCGTGGATAAACAGCAAGTACAGTAAGGGGCCCAGGATACTGCCCTGCGGGACACCAGCTTGTATGCCTATCAGTTCAGAGGTGCTCCTTGGACGCATACATAGAATTTCCTGTCTTCTAGGTAACTATGCAGCAGTCTCCAGTAGGTGTGGTCTATGTTGAGTCGTCGTAACTTGAGAAGTAGCCCAGCTGTCCAGACCCTGTCGAAAGCCTGGGCTATGTCGAGGTATATTACCGGTCTTGCACGGCGGTGGTTGCTAATCTTGTTTATTAACCGGATTAGCTGTTGTGTTGCAGAGTGCTCTGGTCTGAAACCAAACTGTTCGTTCGGAAGGGCTTCTTTTACTGTTTGAGTCTCGGTAAGGCGTCTATGGAGAACTCTTTCGAATACTTGACCGAGGCCGTCAGTAGACTGATGGGTCGGTGGTTGTCAGGGTTGCTGCGAGTTTTATTTGGTTTTGGTAACGAACTGCGCGCTACCTCCCTTTATATAGAGTGCAACTGCACTACTTTCCTGCGAGAACCAAAAGCTCAAGCAGCCTAAACCTCCCTATGAAGGCTTCCAAAAATGATGGTATATTCACACGGCAGAAACCTAGAAGAATTGCTGAGTTTTAATTCACCGGCCGTGAAAGCCAATATACCATAAAATATACTTTATGACGAAAATCGAGGCGACTAAATAAGTGGGAAACAGAATACGCTTGCACAAATCTGGCAACGGATGAACCTGGTAGTACTGTATATTGGACTTAAACGCTATGTGGGATGACGAGTAGAGCCATTCTTACCGTGCGGGAATACTGTGATTCACATTTTCTAACACTCAACTTATGACGAGCTAGGCGCGTTCTCTACACCTACTTGTAAACTGATGGCACGCGCTTGGCGCGTGATTCGTACTGGACGTGTTAATGTCAAACAGGGTAGTCACTTCTACCACCATTCCCAAATTAAATTCTATATGCGACTCTGAGTTAGGAGTTATGTTTTGGAATAATGTACTATAATCTGCTATCCAACTAATGCGGAATTTTAAAATGCTACTTATTTTTCATTACGTAGTCTGCTGGTAATTAAAGTGAAGACTTACAGATGAGGAGTGTTTGTGGGAAACGGTATAAGTGCCAAATGGTATTATATTATACTATCCTAGTTGTTTCAGTAGTAAGTACTGGCAACTTTAGTACCAGTGAGTAGTATATAATACCATTTGGCACTTATACCGTTTTCCACAAACACTCCTCTTGCAAAATACTATGCATGTTAACTCTATTAAAATTATCATTTGTAGCTCTTCAGTCGGTCAACAGGAATTTGCCCAATGAATGGGCGAGTACAAAGTATAAATGTAAATACACTCCTGGGGGGGAAATAAAATCAGCAGTGGTGGCTTCGCTCGCTAAAGAGCTGCGTTAGGTCATGGGTCTAAGTTCTCTGCTGACTCGGTAGAGGCGTGGGTTCGAGCCCGACCGTCGGCCGTCCTTGAATTCGTTTTCCGTGGTTTCCCCATTTTCAACTCCAGGCAAATGCTGGGACGGTACCTTCTGACAGGCACGGCCGCTTTCTTCCACATCCTTGCCCAGTTTCATTTACCATCATTCATCTCTCATTAGTCTAACTCCTCTCATGTGGTTGGCGTCAGGAAGGGCATCCGGCCGGAAAAACCATCCGCCACAAAGACTTCCATCGCATCTCATCCGACCCCGTTGGAAAACGGGAATAATAAGGTGTAGACATACATACATACATACATACATACATACATACATACATACATACATACATACATACATACATACATACACTCCTGGAATAAAATACATGTATTAGTTAATTTACACAATAAAATGGGAAAAATTAAAATAACTCAAAAATCCCAAATCATTTTGTGCACTTTGCTAAATATATTTCATAAAATAAATGATAACATGTTTTCTATGAAATAAGATTTGCATGTTTTTAAAAACCATGACCATGTATCAGATGCGTTTCTCAAAATGGCATTTTCTTTCCGGAATAGCTAGAAGTGGATAGTAATAATATTTTTTTTTTCAAGAGGGGCCCCTCGGCAGCCCTCCCTGTGCTATTCTACAGGGTGACACAAAGATACCGGATGTTTTTGAAATGAACAGTACTCGGCTGATTTGCGAGGAAAACTGATTTTATTGTTACCACATTTCATTTACTATTTACCATTGTTAGGTGTGAAAGATATTGTCACTCAGGTGGCGGCCATCCGTTTGAATACAGGTTTCAAGTCGTCGCGAGAAAGCATTCATAACTCTGCCGAACACCGCTTGGTCAATTGCATGCACCTCTTCTGTAATGGCATCTTTCAGCGCCATTATTGTACGGGGTTTGTGGGCATAGACACGTTCCTTTAGGTACCCCCACAGGAAAAAGTCACAACAGGATAAGTCGGGGGATCTTGGCGGCCATGGAACGTCACCGAACCGCGAAATGAGGCGACCCGGGAACATGTTCCTCACAAGTGTCATCGATGCGTTGGCGGTGTGCACTGTGGCTCCAGCCTGTTGGAAGTAAACATTGTGAATGTCTATTCGGCATCTCCGCAGTTCTGGTCGCAAAACTGTTCCCAGCATGTGGACGTATCGGCGTGAGGTCACTGTGACTGTTTTGCCGTTCTTTTCATTTAGCACATAGGTTTCATGTGCGAACACGCGTGGTTGCTCGGTCCACTGCGCCAAAGCCTACCAACAATTGCCTAACTGCCACTTTTAAAACCAGCCCACCAAAACAATGCTGGCCTCAACATCCAACAATGCTTGTCGAGACTAGAGTTGCCGCCAAGCCGTTAACGCCTATGTACAGTATGGGTGGCGGCCTTGCCCGAGAGGGATGGCACGGAGAAGCCGCGGCTGCTACTTCTCTTATTGGCCTAAAAAATAACTTGAAGCCTAGTCTCCTTAATTTATCTATAGGCTACCTCACCGGTAGCAGATACCCAGCTAATAGGACTAGCCTAAGTGCACCCAACGAATAAAACCTAACATCAATAAAATTGAGGAAAGTCGAGGAGGTGAGGACTCTCACGACTGACCTGGCAGGCTCCAAAGCGTAGGTGTGAGGGACATGGTATGCTATGCCGAGGAGCATGGCTACTCTCCCCTCCCTCTACCGCTCCTCCCGGCTGAGTACAATCCATTTTAAAAACGTCCGGTGTTCGGCAGAGTTATGAATGCTTTCTCACGACGACTTGAAACCTGTATTCAAAAGGATGGCCGCCACCTGAGTGACATTATCTTTCACACCTAACAATGATAAATAGTAAATGAAATGGTAGAACGTATTCTTAAATGTGGTAACAATAAAATAAGTTTCCCTCGCAAATCAACCGAGTACTGTTCATTTCAAAAAACATCTGGTTCCTATGTGTCACCCTGTATTATACTTTGAATTTTGCCTGCTTCGGGCTACCTACAGTATGTTAGTTATTGTTTGAGTCTTCAGTCTTTTGACTGGTTTTATGCAACCCTCCATCCCTCCCTGTCCTGAGCTAATCATTTAATCTCTACATAGCCACCCCAACCAACATCCAAGGCAATCTGTTTTATATATTTTAACCTTGGTTTACCCCTACAGTACTTGTCCTCGACCGTTCCTTCCATAACTAGGTTTAATATACCTAGGTGTCTTAGTATGTGTCCTATCAACTTGTCTCTTCTCTCCATTAGCAGACGCCAGAAACATCTCTTCTCTCCCACTCATCTTAATACCTCTTCATTTGTCATTCTACCTATCCATAAGATCTTCATCATTCTCCTGTAACACATTTCAAATGCTCTATTCTCTTCTTTTCTGCGGCGCCAAGAGTTCAGGTTTCACTTCCATTAAGCGCCAGGCTCCAGACAAAGTCTTTCAAAAATTACTTTCTAATACCTAAATCTATATTTGATGTTTTGGCGGCTTCGGTGGCGTAGTCGGTAGCATGCTGAGCTTCTGTGCCCAAGATAGCAGGTTCAAACCCGGCCGAAGCCGTCGGATTTTTTAAGAGCGTTAAAATCCATCAGTATGCCTTCCTTCGGAGGGGAAGTAAAGCCGGCGGTCCCATGTCATAGATTTATGGCATGTTAAAGACATTTCCACTAATTACACCTGTGTCAAACTAAATTGTATAAGTTAAGAATGTAAACAACGCTCTTAGGTTGCTACGTTCGTTGCCAAGAGCCGACTGCGGTGGCGTCTAGAAGCTAAGTTCTGAACTAGGCCTAGTAGTCGTTGACGGTGGCGTTTGGCGGCAAAAGTAGGAACTATTTGAAAAATTCAAATTTGCAGTACTTACTTGAATTTAAAAAACAGATACACACACTAATACAGTCATCACAATTAACACCGGTTATCAGACAGATTCTACACACACCCAAAGTACACGGGGCTACATGACCGCGTTGTCGCAGCCCCTAAACTAAGGAACCAACCAACCAAACATATTTGATGTCAAAAGATTTATTTTCTGTAAGAATGCTTTCCTTGACTTGACTGAGCCACCCTACTCTTAATATCTTCTATGCTTTCTCCATCTCCTCCTACTTAATTTAGCTTTTCACCAGCCAATTTGATGTCAATAGGGGTTTCTGATTTCTTTCATCTACATTCCATTATTTTTGTTTGACATTTCATCATGAATTCTTTCCCCAAGACAGAGTACATACCATTTAAGGGTCAGGGTTGTGGCCATACTTTAACACGGGTATTTTTTAGTTTATTGATTCACGGTTTAGTTATGATTTTTTTCGTACTGTATGCTATAAATATTTGCTACATTCTTATAACAATTTTGATATGTAAATTCTACACTAACAATTTTTTTAAGAAAATCCTACGTTAAAGTAAGCACAATAGTCCATATAATATATCCTCAAAGTTTGAAGCAGATCTATGGAGTAGATCCTGAGAAAACATGTGTTGTATAAGAGAAAAATGGATTCTTGGTAAATCAGCATTAAAGTTCAGCTTGCCTCAAAATACGTGCGCGCAGGGCGTACTTTAAAAATGTATTAAACATATCGAGGTGTAAGTAAACCGTATAAATTATACATAATTTTAAAGAGGAGATTTCATAGATTAAGAAAATTAAAAAAAAAACATTTTTCCTTTCAATTTTTACCTTTCCGGAGTCCCTTAAAACCTCACAAATCGTCTGGTGAATCGGCTAAGATGACAACTTCGTTAGCAAATCTCAGAGTTGAATTTGTTTCGCCTTGAATCTTGACTCTTATTTTAAATATTTCTCTAATTTTTTATAGATTCCATGAATTGGATTTTCATGACCACAGTGATGCAAATAAAGGCTTTTAAGCTGTTAGGTCATTTAAATGAATGAAATAGTACTAAAATGGTGAACCCATGTGGGATTCGAAACTATGACCTCCGGCTTTGTATACTGTTGCTCTTGCACAGTGGACAACATTTATAGTTTATTAGGCGGACATAGGTCAGTTTCATTAATGTATCATTGCCAAGTGAAAATTTAAGTGTCTTCCATTAGCTTGGCCATCAAGAGCAACAGTCGGGTTCGATTCCCGGTCAATGGATGTGATAAGTAAAATGCCATGTCCTGTGGTTCGGATTCCACGTAAAAAGGAAGTCCCGTAGCTCATGATCGCGAGATTAACGGTCGCGTTAAACTACAAGCTTCCTTCCTTAGAGCAACAGTATAAAATGGCAGTAGTCATGGGTTCAAATTCCTCACTGGTCAGAAATTTTTATAATTTATCTTTCATTTACATTGCTTGCCCCATTTCTGCATTACGCAGCGTTATGCTTTAAGACTTAATTTGCCATTACTGCCTTTCTCTTTAGCATGTTAATATATTTTTACATTTAAAAAATTGATAACCCCATTCAGTCTTTAGAAATGTCAAACACTCATGTCTTGGTTTTGTTCTATTTTATGTTTAATTTTGCAGCAGACTGAAAGTGATCAAAGAGTAACTCACGCGAGAAGGGGTGAAAAATCATAGTTAGAACATACACATCCTTCTGTAATTAAGAAATGATTCCTCTCCACTGGGTGGCGATATTTTAAAGACAACAAGAAATTATCATATTAACGGAGCAGATCCGAAAATTCATCACGACAAATATTTATAAGAACATGAAATGAAGACATGTAACAATGTGGGAATACATTGTAGGTGTGGCCATAACCATCTGGGCTGCACAGCAAATTCTAAAGCAAATTTCATGCCGTATCGCTGATTTGTACACAGCCCCATGTATTAGTCGTACCTTTACTTATGATGATACTTGTTTGCCCAAAGGAGAAGACTGTGGTAAATTGGAAGTAAATTTGCATCGTCTAAAGTATTCTGAAAAGAGAGCTGTGTGGCCTCGCCGAAAGATTGTCCGCCGTCTTCGAAAAAGAAAAAGAAAAAGACAAGAACGCTGCTGTTGAAGAGAAGGAACATGCTATGGAACTGTCATGTTTGTGATCAGCTATGTTATGAATGAAACAGTATGTACAGAAACGACATCCATGGTGTATCTACTCATTACTATAGATCTGTTGTCTTTAAAGGCCCATAGCTAGAATCTATTTCTGGACTGGGTAGAGGAAAGGCTATTCATTGCATGTTTTTAAACAATAATTGGACAAGAAAAGTTATGAAATAAAGAAGCAATGCAATGACAGGCAGGTGCAGGGAGAAATAAAACTGAAAAATAAGTTATTATAGTGATGGAAACCATTTTTCAGTGTTGCCTTGTTAAACGGAGTTTTATTATGGATATTATTCCCTAAACTTGGAAAAAATTCCATGAGTTTAATTAATTAATCAGCTCTTGGTTCCCACAGCAAAGTAACACAATGTGCTATAAGTGTGGAACGTAGTGTATGAATTGCACCCCCAGCAGGGTCCAGGCAGGGTGATGATGTGCCAAATTTGGTTCACCTGGTTGGAACCTCACAACTGACACAGAAAAAAAAATAATACAACATTTGTAGTATTTGTCTGGACCCCACTGGGGTTGTGAACTTGCATATCGTTGCTCTACTTTTCTGTGGGAGGGTATCCGAAAGCTTGCTGATGAGTTCAGCTTGGTACATCTGGGCAAAACCCTGCAACCGACATGGCAAAAACCTAGAGACTTTCTGGCGTTCAGTTACTTGGTCATAAAATGCGTACACATTAACCATTAAAAGAAATGGTAAATAGATATATCCGTATTGATTGATAGAATTGATAAACTGATAATACTGTACTAGGAGAAGTTGTTTAATGAAATATCCAACGATGTACAGTACATGTTTCGGAATATCAATGATTCCATCCTTGTGAGAAAAATATTATACCTTAAAAACTAGTTAAACATTGACAAAAAATGTATCTCCTTACAAATAGTGTTAATGTAAATTAACGAAAAACTTATAAATATATGAATTGATATGCAATTAGACAAACTACTTTAAAATACTATGTTGATATTCTATTAGTATTTTGAAAAATATATCAATAGGAGGCTTCTTTTTTCTTAGAATGTGGATATGTAAGAAGGCATGAAAATCGTTGTTAAAAATGGAAGAATTTTCGATAATAAACAGAAATAAAAATTATCAAAAATCAGTCGAAAATTCAAGATGATTCTTCACTCTGTAGATTTATCTGATCCACTGGCAACACAAAGTGTGTAAAAAAATCTATAATAGCAACTAATATTCAAGCATACTTGACATATAAGTAGTAATCATCAATTAACTTGCCAAAATATCTTCTTATGAAAATCCGTCTTCCGGATGGAGTAAAGTAAAGTGCATCGAAACATGTACCGGTACGTCGTTTAATATTTCATCAATCAACTTCTCCTAGTATTGATCAGGCGGATTTTCAATTTATCAATTGGTCATAAAAGCCGACATGCCATCTATTGGTAGCTCTATAGGGAGGAGATAAGCTGAGGAAACTAAGATAGCGGGTTCAAACCCGGCCGAAGTCGTCCGATTTTTTAAGAGCGTTAAAAATCCCTCAGTATGCTTTCCTTCGGAGGGGAAGTAAAGCCGGCGGTCCCATGTCATAGATTTATGGCATATAAAAGATCCTTCCACAGACTAAACTTGTGTGCAGCTAAATTGTTAGGTTAGATTTCTTCGGAACGCTCTATCTGGTTGCAAAAGTTGGTAGTACAGTATTTGAAATTGAACGGACTTGTAGCTCCCTAATGTTCTCTGAAATGTATTTATGAACTTAATTCACAAACGTTTACATTGTCACTTACTTATGCCGGGCTCCTCTCCGTCTTCTTTCCTGTCGACCTCACTTGTTCAACTCTTGTTCTCTTCCGACCCCGAAGGTATTAGGGTATCCGAGGCCTAGGGAGTCTCTTCCTTTCCCGCCTTAATTGGCCCTTGTCTCATCTTTCGTGATTCCCTCCTTCTGCGAGGGGTCAGCCTTCTCTTTCTTTTCACGTTATCTCCTGCCTTCTGCTCAAGGCCCTCAAGGAGGCAGGGTGTATGTAGCCCCACCACTTCTGGTGCACCCTGGATATTTCTACACCCTCAGGGGCTCACGGCTGGTGAGTTCCGGAGTTGGCGATCCCGGGGGATTCCTGAGCTGGGTCCGTTTTTTCCCCCATTTTTCCACTGACTTTGGGGCGGGCCCTCTCCTCTTTCCCCTTTCCCATCTGCCTTTCATGGCTCTCCTTCCTTCCAAGTCCCTCAATCCTCATCATTTGAGGGTTGCGGGCATTTCTTTTCTTCCTGTCCTTTATTTGTCTTATCCTTTATTTGTTCACCATTTCTTCTTTTAGTATGTAAGTCTGTAGTTAGTATTAGTTATAGTTTTCATTCTCATCTCATCTTTCACTATCACCCAAACCATTAGGGGCCGATAACCTAGATGTTAGGTCCCTTAAAACAACAATTATCATCATCATCGGACTGCATTTAACGGTAGTAACCTGAACTATCTCCGTCCTACTGCTTGTAATCGCGGTGGAAATCATTTGACGATGCATTTCAATGGGGAAATAACATTCTTTTTATTTGAAAAAGGCAAAACAGCTATTTAAGTTATTTTAGGCGTCAACCCCTCATTTAGTTTTTTTAGGTTAAATGAAATTCACATATTCTGCCCCCGGAAGTGTGAAAGGAACATAATTGTTGAAATTTGTGAATTACATAGCCAGGAAAAAAAAGGTAAAAACCTAAGAATCCGGCCCCTAGTTATAAGTATATATACCCATATTTTCGATTGAAAATACACACTAAATATGTTTAACATTATAACGTGTGACTAGTTATAAATCAATAAATTAATAAAAAATGAGAAAAAAAAACGAAGTAAAAGATTTGAACCTGCAGGGATTTGATCCACGAACCTCCAGATTATGCAGTGGCGGTTCTAGAAGCTTAAATTTTGGGGGGCCCAGACATTTTACCGAATTGATCTCATTAGTCTACTTTTTCCTCATTTTTGCAAAATGAGAAAAGTAGGCTAAAAACTATCATTGGTAAAAAATAGCATATTTCACTGTCACATAAATTTATTCTTCTGTTTACACTCTGGGCAAACTGGTTCACTATATCAGAAGGGTCGTGAAGTAATTTTCCACTTAATTCTCTTTCAATTGAAAGAATTGCGAGATTGGAAAGCCTCTTTGTTGCCATTTTGCTCTTAAATAGGATTTTATTCGTTTCACGAGAGAGAAACTGCGCTCAGCAGAAGCAGATGACACAGGAAGAGTCAGCATCAACTTGAAAAATAATAGTAGCTGTGGAAAAGCAACTTCCATTTTCAGAAGTTCAGAAAAGAAGAATGAGGAAGTGTTTGGATATTTGCCTCTAAATACATTCTTAGCTTAACTGATTTCAGTCTGTAGAACCTTACGGTCTGTGAAGATTAGATTATACTTTTCACAGAACGTGAGAATATATATTCAAAATTTAAAAAGTTTTCACCTCTTGGGTCACAGGCATCCATTGCATTACAAACAAAATCATTTTCAGTAAATCTACGCAGTAACTCTTCTACCATGTTGTCTAATATTTCAAAAAGATTTCTTTTACATGTCTCTGATAATGTGACATTTTTCTCTTCTTTCTCCGCAGAGACTGGCATTAATAAAACGTAGTCTGAAAAGTTCTTTGGAATACTTGAGACTCTAGCTAGATTGCTTAAAAACTTTCACGCCTAACGACTGAACAGAGTCACATGTAACCACCCATAGTTCCTTAAAATAATCATCATTGTGTTTTTCTTGCAACGATTTTACAAGACCATAGATCAATCTATGTGCCCCTCCGAAGTCCACATGTTTTTGTTGTAAGAACATAGAGGCTCTATTGGCAAGCTCGAGAATATCAGAAAAGATTTGTAACACAAATATCACCTTCGCTTTCCAAAGCTGTTTCAACAAACTTGCTTCTGCTGCCTCTTCCTTGTTAGCTGACTTTCAAAAATACTCTAGAGCTGCTTTAACTGAAGCAGAACGTTTCTGAAAATATATTACTCCTCTATATTTACATACCCATCACGTGTCACTTTGAAGAGGTATCTCTAAAACACGTTCTCCTGGATGAAGATCACTCTGTATCTCAACAAACTTTTGGTGTCTTACAGTAGATACAGACTGAAAAAGCATAAATTGCTTCCAGTAAACCAAAAGTGTCCCCTACCACGTCTACAAACTGGCTTTGAAACGTCCACCAAAACTAAATTTAAGCGATGTGCATAACAATGCACGTAACCACACGGGTTATTGACCTTTTGTCGCAATAAACGTTGCACACCGTTTATCTTCCCTGACAGAACCGCGGCGCCATCATATGCTTGTCCAATGCACTTACATGGATCGAAACCCACTGAAACAAGGTACTCTAAAGCTGAATTAGCTATAATTTCAGCATTCAGTTGAGACAAATGTATAAAACCAATGAAACGCTCCTCTATAGAATTTTGCCCTACATATCTGACACATACGGACATCTGTTCCACTTTACTAACAATTCTAACTTCATCCAGGATTAAGGAAACATAACCATTGTTATATTTTTTCGTCTCTCCTCCAATATGTTGAACTATTAGCCTATATTAGCTGAGATATCAAGAAATTCTTTTTGAGAATCTTTGGTAGACTGTTTACTTGTGCTTTCACTTTCTAGTTTAATTACATTTAAAATTTCATCAAAATGCCCTTTATTATTAACACTATCATCATCCGAAACTGTTTGGCGATGACCTCTAAGCCCAATGTCTTGCCGAGCACAAAGTAATGCGACTCGGGCCATTGTTGCCACAGCTGAGCGGTTACGCAATATAACCAGAGGTTTCTCGCTTAGCTTCGAAATCACTGTGCCGCTATGTTCACTTAACAGAAAACTGTTTCACTTTACTATTGAAGACTTATAACATTCACTATCAGCATGATTTGTATGTTTTTCTCATATTCTTTTCCAATTTCAAAATCCAGATTTTCTGAAAACATGTTCAGCATGCTTGAATCAGATTGAACGAAATGACGACACAGAAAACAGCATCTTTGTTCTCAGAGTATTCAATAAATGTATACTTATCAAACCATTTACTGTTAAAACTTCTGTTCTTATTGTATAGTAACGTTTGTTTATAAACTGATTTACGTGGTTGGCATGGACCATCATAGATCGCTGCACTGATATAAAATGGTACTGGTTCGTCTATATTAGAAACAGTTGCACTCACATTTTTGTCACAGAGTTGGGGAGATATCGATGCACTTGTATCGCATGGAGGTTTGTCTACATTGGAAACTTCTGAACTTCCATGTCATAAAGTTGGGAAAAGAGTTTAATACTCTTGGTGTATGCACTACGCATTTAAAAATATTATATTTATACACGATTTCAATTGTGTGTTTAAATTACATATAATAAAATAAATAAATCTTGAAATTGAAAGAAAAATTAACTTAATTAAATGCATTAGTTTGTTTTATATCAGATAAGTTGTATCTGTAAATTAACAATTTATTTAGTAACCAAGGAATTTTAAAATAATTATTTCACTAAAACTGGGGGGGGGGGGGGGGGGGGGGCAGGGCTAGAACCGCCTCTGAGACTATGAGCCCAAGTCGCTACCATTACGCCACGGAGCGCTACGATAATACAGTACCTGATAATCTGGTTTAGTATAACTGTGTCAAATTTAGTGTTGAAATCAACGATTTCATTAGCGTTTTCTGGCGTTTTTATAAACCATTTGATACTAAATATGTATTATAAACTTAGGTAGTTAGGGAAATATACTGTATGTATTTTTTTATTTTTTTTATTTAGTCAATTTACCCTCTAGGTTGGTGGTTCCCACGGACTCAGCGAGGGAACTCACCACTACCGCCTCTATGGGCAGTGTCCTGGAGCTTGGAACATCTGGTCGGGATGGATACAACTGGGGAGGTGTGATCAGCACTTCGCCCAGGCGGCCTCACCTGCAAAGCGAACAGGGGCCTCATGAGGGAGGGGAAGGGATGGAAGATAGGGATGAATAGGCTAGGAAGAGGGAAGGAGGCGGCCGTGGCCTTACAGTAGGTACTGCCCCCGTAAATTGAATTATATTGAGACCACGTTGGCTATATTGGCAAAATATGAATAAAGTTGTGGCCGTCATAGTTGTGACGTGGATATTCATGACGTAAGCACGGATGACGCAGACTTCATGCAAGTAGGCTGCTTGAACTGAGATTCTTGGTGACGTCATGATTTTGTTCGAGAAAGATCTGAGATTTACGACGCAGTCGCAGGGAAACATGGAATTGTGCTGAGGAAGAAGTTACGCTATTGGAGGAGAGGCTCGAACCAATGAATGATAGTTTGGAGGGAGACGGAGATTACTGAAACTACTATATTTAATTACTTTTGGAATGCAGAATTGTGGAAATCCATTTTCAGTTATGGCATTGATTTGGAATTTAGAAGAAATTAATTTTGAGTTTTTGAAATTTGAAAATCCGTCAAGTATTGCCAAAGTTAGAACTTCTAGCTATGACGGAGGAACAAGCTATGGAAGGGATGGATACGCCCCTTAAGAAGTTGATAAAAGGTCTTGTACAGCAGAGAGAAGCTCTCATATCTTGTCTCATTTTCGTGTCTTATAGTCGTGTTTCTGATTATTACATTGTCAGACTTCGAGTGAATTACAGTGAAGCAAGTCGTCATTAGAACGTGTGGTAGAGCCACCGCATCGAACAAGCTTCGAGCGTGCAAGCAGTACAATTTTACGGTGATTGAAACTAGGCGAAGTTGAAACGCACACATAAACGAGTCTACAAGATTAAGTATCAAGAGTTAGCTATTGCCTTTAAGCTAATTCTATTGTGCATTACGATATTAAGGTGTGTAGTAAAGTTGAACATTTTCACGATTATAATTTGGAAGATATTCGCATTTTAAGACTGCGGACAAAAGTGATTTTCTCGCCATCTGAGAAGCACTTTTATAATATCACATTCTACGCTACGGCTGACACTGGTATTGCAACCGTGATACTTAAGATTGCATTTGGTGATACAACGCTACATTCTAATATGGAACAGTATAATCTGGCAGTTCTTTCAAATATTATTATAACGGAAGTGAAGATGGAAGGCTAAGACTTTAATGCAATTTGGACATATATCAATGGAGTGAAATAGCAGCATGGAACTTCGTTAATCGCCATTCTACAAAAGCGAGCATGTAGTGAACATCCAACTACACTCATGCATCGTAGTCCAACGCTGAATTATATCAAATGGCAGTGGAAATATATTCATACTCTACAATTATGAATATTTCTACGGAAATAATTGCAATAAACTTCATGGCGAATTTCTACCAGAACTTCAGGGAACTATCAAGAGAGGCCAGGGTGGACCCGGCTCACAAAGAAGAGTTTTGCCAGAACTTCAGGGAACTATCAAGAGAGGCCAGGGTGGATCCGGCTCGCAAAGAAGAGTTTTGCCAGAAGGATGTCTATCGTCTACACGGAGCAGTGCAATTTCCGGAGGAGGAAGCAGTTCTATTCTCCGAGGGCGCTGGTTCCAGGTTCGAGGTCGGAGCACATCTTTACGTTGGTAAAATGGAACCATCAGCAGTCTTCTTTGGAAATTTTCCTCTAGAACTTCAATCAACAGATAAGGTAGTCGTGAACGTTTCTTGTTTTATTTGAGCCATTTAGCGATATCTGAGCAACCATTTTTCCCATATTTTCTGTCCTACATATTTTGCCCCATTTTCTTGCTTGATATTTCTGTACTCCGTACTCTGTGATGAGTTATGCCTTTTTCTACGATTTATTAAGACATTGTTATGTCATTGGCATATTTAAATTATTTTTGGATCAGTTGAGACTGATATTATAGATTCTTTCAGTAATTTGCATGTTTTTGTAGTCACGATTTGACTGTAAAGTTAATGATTTTCTATGGCAGATTTGAAATCAGACAGCGTGTCACTTTATTAAAGTAATTCTATTCAGTTAATTACTTTGACCAATTTTCTGTCATCCTCAAGAAAGAAGAATTATTAAAATATTTTAGAGCGTTAAAATCTATTACTGTATCGACGATCTTGGAAATACTAGTCGTTTGATGAACATGATTGCAACATAGACATTTATCGTCAGTTTTGAAATACCATTGCATTATAGACAATTTTATGAAATATGAACTTTGATTACAATTTATTGAATACACTATAGTAATGAACATTTGATAGGAATTTTTCTCAATTCTAGATTGGAACAATAATGTTTGCATTCCACAGTCTAATTGGATTCTATTCGACTATTATGCAGTTTAGATGAACTTTGATTAAAGATAGTTTTTTATACTGCGTTACTTTGAAGATATTAATCTCAATTTTGATAGACCAGGGAGGCGTGTATAATCGTATTTGCTATTAAATTTATTTGTGATTGGCAAATTTTTACTTCATATCGATTCATGAATGAAACCCACGAAGGTTAAATATAATAACAGTTTTGAAACAATTTAATGAATATAAGAATTTTTAAAGTGGAACTATGGATGTATAATCGTTAGTTCAGTGGACGTGTAAAAGTCGCTGATGAATAATGCCCTTGAATATGTGAAGGAGATTCCCACAGTAATTAATGATGTTGAAGAATTTGCAAGTGGAGGTTTTTTGTATGTATTGTGGAAGATTTTGATGCCATATATAGTGAGATATATGATGAATTCTGGGCCTATTTTATGCAATTTTGTGCGTTTGAAGCGAGGTATTTTTCCGCTGAGTGTATTGTCCAGGTCCTTTGAAAATTAATCATGTGAAGTTACTGTTATAATTAACAAGAGTGTTTAAATAATTTGAGATAACGATTTTGAATGGAGGTCACCGTCACAAATAATAATAATAATTATTAAACCTGATTAAACCTGAATATAACATTTAAATATAACTAACCTTCATTGGTCGATTATATCAACACGATTTGAGTAATTATCAACCGGATAAACGTGTGGTCTAATGTATTTCTAAAATAAATTATAAATGTTGTATATAATTATGTAAAAATCTTTAATAATAATGTGGAACGAAAGGGATTAATAGAGGCGTGTATAAATTTTTCAATTGTCGTTTGACAATATTATAAACAATTTAAATTGTTATAAACAATTAATGAGATTTTGTTATTAATATTTAGCGTTTTGTTATACTCTAAACAACGCTAATTAAACATGTGGATTATATAATTAAACAAGTTTTGGGATTATTAGAGTAATCCAGTGATATTTGGATGGAGCATTTAAAAGATTTGCGTGATAATATTTGAGTTGAGTTGAGGACATTTAAAGTGTTTTGAGAAGGAGCTAGGCTCTGATGTAACTAGCACATGCTAACGTTGGCTGGACAGGTGAGTCCATTTGACGAGGTTGGCATGCGACATGATGCAGGGTGTATCGCAGCTGGCCAGACAACTGGTTGTTAGAGGCCAAGGTCGACTACATAGTAGCCTTGCGGCTATAAATAATAGTGTGATGTTTATTAATAGGAAAACAATTGCTATATGTCTCGTCCCAACTCCCTTATCCATTCCAAGTGTATTATAATTATTACGTTCTTTTGAGCTACTGAAAGCTAAAATTTGTATGTAACGTCTACAAGTCCTACAGGAGGACATGATTATATTGACAATGGCTTCTGATTGCCACGTATATTATGTTGAATTTTTGTTAAAATCATTCCCTTTATGTGAAATAAATTATTGTACAGTTTAAAGTTTCTTGTTTCCGTCTTGGTTCATTTTAAATATCATGGTGGAGGTTATTGTGAGGGCATACTTTTAAGTGATCCAGTTGACAACCCAGACCCGAGATTAATTTGAAGAGGTAAGTAAAGGTAAGTATGAACCCCCGTATATTTTGGTGTGTTCCACAATAATTTCTTGTTAACTACTGTGCTCTAATCTCGGTAGTATCTGTCAGTGCCATTTTCATTGATGTAGCTGTGCCGGTGCGATTGATTATTGGCAATCCGATTGAGGGGGGCGGATATCTGACAGCCTACTATCCGGATTATCGGGGACAGTACCATCCCGGCATTTGCCCGAAGACGAAGTGGGAAACCACGGAAAACCATTTCGAGGATGGCTGAGGTGGGAATCGAACCCCCTCTACTCATTTGGACCACCCGAGGCTGAGTAGACCCCGTTCCAGTCCTCATACCACTTTTCAAATTTCGTGGCAGAGCCGGGAATCGAACCCAGGATCTCCGGGGCGGCAGCTAACCGTGCTGACCGCTACGCTACGGAGGCGACACCTGTATGTATTTACGAGCAAAAATAGCGGCCATTTACACAACGGGACGGCACGGGCCCACAACGATATGGCACGGTAAGCCTGACCTGTTAGTCACTTCTACGGTTACATATTCTATTATAATATGCTAATATCCTACCAGTCACCTCTTTGAGGACGGATTGATCTTTCGTATGTACGATACGCTGTATTATTGAGGGCAGGCTTTGTCGAATCGTAAGTTACGGTTAGGCTATAACACATGCACGATTCATACATCCACCATCTTTAAACTATTTGGCTGATGACCTTGTAGTTTGGGGAAAAGACGCTTCCCACAATAAGATATATTGCTACACAATTTGGTAGAGATCGGATGATTAGGTTAGTCATAATTTGATTTAAGCTTTGAAAATTTGGGTGGCCGCCATTATGTTTCCGTCAAGATGGAGGCGATATAAAACTTTCCGCTGAGGTGCCCTTTGATAGTGCTACCTCTGTACCAAATTTCGTTCAATTCGGTTTCACCGTGTTTGAATTGATAGGGGGAATCGATTTGCACATATACATGGCCACCGTCTGCAAACTATTAGAAAATATTAGAACTATTACCAACACATCACACGCGTACTTCACACACGACAATTGACTTGATATCAGTAAAGAACACTGACAGGGTGCTTCAGTTTGGTCAGACATCTGTACCCGGAATTTCAGCCCACGATTTAATCTATATCTCCTACTCATTAAAATGTCCCAAGACCAAACCAAGGACCATCATGTACAGAGACCTCTCTAAAATTGATATGAACTCCTTGACAGAAGATGCTCTATGTATCCCATGGCACGATATACTGACTATTCACAACATAGATGATAAGGTACACACAATGACCGAATACTTGACAGAACTTTATGACAGACATGCTCCAGTATGCCTTATTATGTTAAGAGGAAGCCGGCCCCGTGGTGTTGGGGTAGCGCGCCTGCCACTCACCCGGAGGCCCCGGGTTCGATCCCCAGCTCCGTCAGGGATTTTAAAACTGACGTGAGGGTTGGAACGGGGTGCACTCAGCCTCGTGAGGACAATTGAGTAGCTGTCTGACAGTGAGACAGCGCCCCGATCACGAATACCGAGAGGACCCGACGTGCTTATCACCCCAATATCTGCAGGCCAAATGGCCTTAGTCCGTCATGGGCTGGATAGTGCCAGGGGTTGACTTTTTTTTTATGCTCCAGTAAAATCTGTTCGAGCAACGCGACCTCCCGCACCTTGGCTCAGCCCGGAACTTAAAGTACTGATGGCTAAGCGCGATGTGGCACACAGAAAGTTTAAGAGATTACCCACTCAACAGAATTATGATTACAAAAAACTTCGAAACAAAACTTCCCAAACGGTACGTAATGCTCGAATCAGACATGCTCATAACCTGCTAGGAGGTAATATTAAACCCTCTGCGGCGTGGAAGGACCTAAGAAATATGGGAATAGGTAGAGAGAAAATTGACAACCCCATTAATCTACCTCTTGACACACTCAACGATCATTTTACAACTATCGGACACTCAGTTGACCCTGACATGAAACACAGAACTTTGATCAATAACTACAACATCCCCACCCCTAACAGAAAAACATTCCATTTCTCGCATGTTACCCCCTCACAAGCCAGACGTGCTATTCTTCGAATAAAATCGAAATCTAAAGGGATTAACAATATAGAAATCGAATTATTCAAACGTATCATTGATATTATACTTCCCACAATAACACACATATTCAATCACTCGTTAATGACAGGTACGTACCCATCGCTTTGGAAAGCGGCCTTCGTCATCCCAATCCCAAAAAATACACAGGCTAAACATGTAAGCGATTATCGCCCAGTCAGTATACTATCATCCCTCTCCAAATCACTGGAATTTATCGTCCACGAACAACTCTCCTCCTATTTGCTAGAGCACAATATCCTTGATGAACACCAATCCGGCTTCCGCAAATCATAGTACTAGTACTGCACTACTCAAGGTCACCTATGACATAAGAAAGGCTATGGACAGTGGGCTAGTAATAATCCTAACACTGCTTGATTTCAGTAAAGCCTTCGATTCTGTTGACCATGACATATTACTCTCTTGTCTATTTAAAATTCATCTCTCCAAGAACAGTATCCAATGGATGGACTCTTATCTACGTGGACAATGTGTTAAAATTAACTTAAATCAAATGTCTTCATGGCGTCCAGTTGAGAGAGGAGTCCCTCAGGGGTCAGTCCTTGGACCGCTCCTGTTTTCAATATATATAAACGACATTCCGTCATCAATCACTAAATGCAAACACCACCTATATGCTGATGATGTACAAATCTACCTGCATTCAGCACCAGAAAAACTATCGGAAGCAATCGGCACCTTTAATGAAGACTTAACTGAAATCTGTAACTGGACTCGCTTACATGGACTACGACTCAATGAGGCTAAAACCCAAGCAATCATAATCTCC
Organism: Meconema thalassinum; assembly: GCA_946902985.2. Taxonomy (NCBI): domain Eukaryota; kingdom Metazoa; phylum Arthropoda; class Insecta; order Orthoptera; family Tettigoniidae; genus Meconema; species Meconema thalassinum. The sequence goes on from OX336393.1 coordinate 114,386,961, forward strand.
CACCCGAAAATCCTCCTAAAACTAAAAAATGAACCCACATTACCAAAATTACGCTTATGCGATTCCCCAATCGAATTCCGTGAGTCAGTGAAAGATCTAGGCGTTATTATAGATAAACATCTTTCCTGGACGCAGCACGTCTGCAATGTTTCCAGAAAAGTATTTTCCGCATTGAATTCACTTGGAAGATCCTGGAATATTTTCTTTCGTGTATTAAAGGAACGACTTGTTTCCTCCCTAATATTGCCTCATTTTGATTACTGCGATGTGGTATACAAAGATCTCACTGTTACTCTTAAAAACAAACTCCAACATGCACAAAATGCCTGTGTACGCTACATATTTAATTTACGGTACTATGACCATGTCACTCCCGCTTATGAGCAACTTAACTGGTTACGTCTAAATCAACGCCGCGACCTCCATTCTTTATGTATTCTTCAACAAATACTCTCAACTTCAACTCCAGCTTACCTGCACTCTCAGTTTCACCGCCTCTCGTACGAGCATACTCTTGGAACACGGTCAAAAAACGACACACTCTTGCTGATACCCATACACCGCACAGTACGCTATACCAACTCCTTCGTTGTTGCTACTGCACGACTGTGGAACAATCTGCCTCGCTCTGTCAGAGGAGCAACCCCGTCCAGCTTCAAGCAGCGTTGCCAGCAGTACATAATCACTAAGTAAATGAAAGTTGAACTCAACATTTATGCTTATATTCTTACGTCGTATTACATATATTCAAACTTTCCAATTCTCACTTTCTCATTTACTCTCTATTTAGATATCTAAATAACCTCCTTCAGTAACGACTAATTATCTTCATCATCATCTTCATCACCATCATTAGTCTACTTTTTTTCAGTAGCCTATTTCCTTTACCTTACTGTAATTTTAAACTTACTCCTAAGTATCTTAGTTATTCACCCTAACAATGCAACAATTTACCGCCTACACCACCAAGCTAATCCAGTTTATATGTATTTTATATTGTATAAATATTGTAAAATTGTTAGATTTAAGTTGTATTTGTATTGTATATTATCAAGCTAATCCATTTCATATGTATTTTATATTATTTCAACATTGTAATATTGTTAGATTTAAGTTGTATTTGTATTGTTCATTATTTATTATTTGTATAATCTGGTTAGATGGAAGAGAGGGCCCAATGGCCCTAATCTTGCCAGTCAAAATAAATCTATCTAAATCTATCTATCTAATTTGGTCCTACATAAAGGTATCAGATTAGTCCTAATTTGATTTTAGCTTTGAACATTTGGGTGGCCGCCATTACGTTTCGATCAAGATGGCGGCGATATAAAACATGACAATGAGGGGCCATTTGCTAGTGCTACCTCCGTACCAAATTTCGTTCAATTCGGTTTCACCGTGTTTGAATGGAAAGGGGGAATCGATTTGCACACATACATGGCCGCCATCTGCAAACTATTGAGCTCATGACCTTGTAGTGTGGTCAAAAGACGCTTCCCAAATAATTGTATGTTGTTGCAAAATTTGGTAGAGATCAGATGATTAGGTTAGTCGTAATTTGATTTAAACTTTGAACATTTGGGTTGGTTGGTTCTTAAGTTTAGGGGCTGCGACAACGCGGTCATGTAGCCCCGTATACTTTGGGTGTGTGTAGAATCTGTCTGATAACCAGTGTTAATTGTGATGAATGTATTAGTGTGTGTTATCTGTTTTTTAATTCAAGTAAGGACTGCAGACTTTTGAATTTTTCAAATAGTTCCTACTTTTGCCGCCAAACGCCACCGTCAACGACTACTAGTTCAGAACTTAGCTACCAGACGCCACCGTAGTCGGCTCTTGGCAACGAACGTAGGAACCTAAGAGCGTTGATTACATTAGTTAGTTAGTTATTGTTGTTTTAAGGGGCGGAACTTACATTCTTAACTTATACAATTTAGCTTCAAACAGGTGTAGTTAGTGGAAGGTTCTTTAACATGCCATAAATCTATGACATGGGAACGCCGCCTCTACTTCCCCTCCGAAGGAAGGCATATTGAGGGATTTTTAACGTTCTTAAAAATCCGACGACTTTGGCCGGATTTGAACCCGCGATCTTGGGCATAGAAGCTCAGCATGCTACCGACTACGCCACCGAAGCCGCCAGAACTTTTGGGTGGCCGCCAGAACTTTTGGGTGGCCGCCATTACTTTTCCGTCAAGATGGCGGCGTTATAAAACATGACACTGAGATGCCTTTTGCTAGTGCTACCTCTGTACCAAATTCCGTTCAATTCGGTTGGCAACTGACAACTTCAACTATGGCCCAGAACTGGTAGATTCTGTAGTGTTTTTTACTGCGTAGCTCGTTGCCATCTATGAAGCTCTGCAGTTTTGACCACAGTATGCATGAATCCACTTTCTTGTCTGCACCGACTCCTTGAGTTTATTACAGTCATTGCTTCATGTTTCCCACAACACTCCTTAGTGCAGAGAGTCGACGACCTTCTAGCCAGGTTCAAGATAAATCTACAGAGTGAAGAATCATCTTGAATTTTCGTCTGATTTTTGGTAATTCTTATTTCTGTTTATCTCGTTTCTGTGGCTTCCAAACCACATGGGAATTGTTAGCGAATCAAGCTGCAAAGGCGCGGTATCACTAGCACCTCGGACAATGGAGGTACCAGCGAGATATGTTCGCTCTCAGTTACACCGACAAGTACTAATGTCCTGGGAGAGTCAGTGGCTAGCTGACCCAATGCTCAATAAACTGAGAGCGATAATGGGAACCACTCGTTTGTGATCATGGAGGAAGTCCATCATTTTGTGTAGGCTTAGGTTAGGTAATACACGATCCACCCACTCGTACCTAATAAGAAGGGAAGGCCCCCACTTTGTACCTGTGGAGCCGTATGCACTGTGCCCCACATTTTAACTGAGTGTGTGTGTGGACCTTGTCGAGCTACGAAGAAACCTTGGTCTGCAGAATACACTCAATCTTATATTAGCAAATGACGTTGTGGCTGCTGTTCGTGTACTATCAGAGGTGGGCACAATTCGGCTCATTGAGCAGCTCTACCGCTCCGGCAGCAGAAAGAGCAGAGTATGCGCTCTCACCGAAGTTAACCTTGTAGCTGCTTGCACAACATCCCGTTACAAGCGGCGTATCACAAAAGCTTTATACTTGTGCTCTGTTTGTTGTGCAATAGATGATTAGATTATGGTCTACGTACATACGCTTAATTATATTCCTTTTATTAGGTTCTGTGTAAGAAACATAAATAATTACTTGGACAGCTGATAAGTACACACTCCTTTGCCCACTACCGATAGTCCTGAAACTACAATAAGCCAACCTAAGAACTTGTTTAGAACACAAGGAACGAAAACTTGCTCTATGAGTACAGAAATAAATACAGGAATAAATATCATTCACCATAAACAAAACATAGGCCTATGTGTTCTTATATATCTAAAATATCATTCTGCAGATGATGAGGAGGCGTGCGTATCCTTTCGCTGAAGCATACGGGTTCCATTTGGAGCGATCGATCTTGCACGTGCATTTAGAAGAACGACAGTGAGATGTGGGTCAGTTAGAGTGGCTCTTCGTGGAGATTTATTTATCTTCATTAGAGAGAACAGTTTCTCACATAGATATGTTGAACCAAACATTGATAGAACTTTGGCAGTCATTTTGTGCATGTTAGGGAAATCTGTTTGCGAAAACTGTTCATAAAAATGTGCTAAGCTTGTTCGCGATTCATATTTAGCGTACAGCCGTACACATACTCAGTCCGGCACAATGCCTTGACTGCGCATATTGCCATCTAGTCGTTCCACCACAAACTTGTGATGCAAGATGGCGTCGGTGAGTGAAGTGCGTGTGTTCCGGTCTCCTGTTTTGTGCTGTTTTATTATGTTATTCTTTCACGTAACTAGTTCTTTTCTTGTGAGTGGTAGTGATGTGAGGCTGTCCATGATTTGTGAAAAGAATTTTGAAGCTTCAGTAAACTGGAAGTGCTCCAATCGGAGTTTTAATTTTTGTTGTTTCTCTGCTGCTGGATTGTCGCCTGCCATGCTGCTAAAAGGAGCCAGCCCTTTAACTAGGAGAGGTACGGTCACATCAACATCAACGGTGACCACAGTCTTCATGCTTCTTCTACTGTCAGGTGATGTAGAAATTAATCCTGGCCCGTGTTCGAACAGTTCTATGTCCATATACTTTCAGAACACTCAGAGCGTGGCCAACAAGCTGGACAAAATAGATTTGAGCATCAGTGATTTTAATAACATGTCAATAATAGCCTTAAATGAGTCTTGGCTTTTTGACAGTTTTCTTGACTCAGAACTCGCCTTTTCTAGGACTCATGACATATTTAGAAGAGACAGGGCTGGGCGTGGGGGTGGTGTTGTAATTGCTACGCAGTCTCAGTTGCGTGCTAGGAGAAGAGCGGACTTAGAAAGTGAATGCGAGATTGTTTGGTTAGAAATCCAAGGAAGGTCTAGTGTGTTCGTGGGCTGTGTGTACCTACCCCCGCCTGCCTCCTTAAAGCACCTGGAGCAGCTACATACCTCTCTCAGCAGGGTGCACGCCCAGTTGAAGGACAAGGATACCGTTATATTGTGTGGTGATTTCAACGTGCCAGACATCTCATGGGGACAGCAGGACGGGCCTTCTCTCGTGCCTTCAAAACTTACTGAAAGTGCAGTGAACTCTATCTTCTGCGAGATAATTGAGGAATTCTCTCTGCATCAATTGAATCCACATCTCACCCGTGGACAAAACTACCTCGATCTGCTGTTTACTAATAGTCCGAAAATCTCTCAGTCTGTAGAGTTAGAAAAACCGGGGTGGATTCCATCCGACCATAGTGCACTAATATGGAACATAGATTTTCATGACACTAGTTTATTTCATAAACCACCTCGCAGGGAAATTTTTAACTGGAAGAAGGCAGACATGAACCACCTGAAATTTTTGCTGGATTATTGCCCCTGGTCCCTCCTTGATATCAGGAACGACATTAATGAGAATTGTGAGATATTTTATGATCTCTTGATGTCCGCAGTTCGAGAAGCAGTTCCTCGTGTGAAGGTTAATCCCTACCGTTATCCACCTTGGTTTGATGCAGATGTAATCAGCGCACTACACTCGAAAAATAGGGCTCATCGTCAATGGAAACGCTCTTCTTTGGAATGCCATAGAATTGAATTTGTGGTCAGGAGGACCGAATTCAAAGAAATTCAGCACCGAAAGTATGACGCCTACCTGGTAGACATAGACTCCAGTGTGAAATCTAATCCGAACAGACTTTGGTCCTTCATTAAGCAGAGATCTAGGAACACCAGATTACCGGTCTCGCTCGAGTACGACGGACGTACCAGTACTGATGCAAACTCTGCCTGTGAGCTGTTTTCTGAATATTTCGAAACCTTATTCCTTCCTGTAAATTCTATACCGCCACCTCTACCTGATCTGCCACCCTCCAGTAACGACAGCATTTCTTACTTCCATATTTCCGAAGACTGCATCAAGAATAAATTACATAATCTAACCTCTGGCAAGTCTCCCGGTCCTGATGCCATTCCTATAGAAATAATTAAATCTTTATGCCACCAGCTATCTCGTCCACTTTATATTCTTTTCAACCAAGCCATCAGTGAAGGAGTGTTTCCGGATTACTGGAAATCAGTCCATATCACCCCAGTGTTAAAGAAAGGCTCCAGGCAGAAAGTAGTTAATTACAGATCAGTATCACTAATGTCTATTTTCGCACGAGTCTTTGAATCAATTGTTCGGGACGAAGTGTACGCCCACGTGTCACCATTCATCACTGAATTTCAGCACGGCTTCCTTCCTAGGCGATCCACTGCTACCAACCTAGCAGTCTTCACTCATGATGTATCCACCTTTATGAATAACCGTGGTAGTGCTGATGTTATCTATACTGATTTCTCTAGGGCTTTCGACAGCGTACATCACAACCTACTGCTTCATAAAATTTCAAATTTTGGTATAACTGGTAATCTTTTACGTTTCTTCAAAAGTTACCTCTCAAATAGAACCCAATCTGTTATAATTAATAATAATAAGTCTAAATCTGTAAACGTTACTTCCGGTGTCCCTCAGGGTTCTGTATTGGGCCCTCTGCTCTTTATACTTTTTGTGAATGATATCCCTCGTATAATACATAATTCTAGGTGCCTGATGTACGCTGACGACCTTAAACTGTATATGCCCATCAGTACTATAAATGACTGTGAGTTGTTGCAAGAAGACCTACACCAACTCAGTGAATGGTGTGAAACATGGAAACTGAAACTGAATACTGAAAAGTGTAAAGTTTTGTCAGTTTCATTGAAACGTAACCTCCTACCCAGGTTTAATTATTGTATTAATAATGAAACGCTAGGTAGAGTGTCAACCATTAAGGATTTAGGGGTGACAATCACAAATAATTTCTCGTTCGATGAACATATTTCAAAAATATGTCGTGAAAGTTTCCGGATCCTGGGATTTTTAAAAAGAAATTGTTTAAATTATTTTTCGGACATAACTCTATCCAAATTATTTAAGTCACTCATTCGGCCAAAATTGGAGTACTGTAGTGTGATCTGGAATCCTTTTCACAGTAATAAAATTGACGCCATCGAACGTGTGCAAAAGAGATTTGTCAAATGGCTCTGTTACAGGGGTGGACGATCGTACCATAGAGCTGAGTATGAGAGTTATTGCAACGTGTACGGTCTTCCTCCACTGAGCAGTCGGCGCACAGTGGGAGACGTGAGATTCCTGTGGAAACTGGTAAATGGTGGAATTGACTCGAATCAGTTGCTAGCTGACTTGGGTTTTCACGTCCCTCAGAGAACCACCAGACGGAAGCACACGTTCGATGAGGGCAGATCGAGAATTAATGTACATAAAAATTCATGTCTGATCCGGTTGCAGTCAACATACAGCTTGATGGAGAGTAAAAGTGCTACTGATATTCACTTCGACTCTCTATCAACTGTTATGAGAAACATCTCGAGTGGGCTGTAAAATAGTGTGTGCATTTTGTGTTTTTTCTATTTGCGTTTATTGATTGATTGATTGAACATCTGGTTGAATGAATGGTTGATTGATTTTTTGATTGAATGTACGAGCGACTGAAGTAATGTTGTTGTTTTTTTTTTTTTTAATGTCACTCTTATATTACTTTTTTTTCCCAGTTTTCGATTTTTTTTCCTTCTATCTTTCATTTTATGTTTTTGCCTTATTCCGTTTACTGTAGATAGTTTTGTTTTTTCTGTAATTATTTCAATGTTTCTTGTACATAGGGATTGTATGAATGAATGCTTGAGATCGGATGTTTGAGTGCGTGTCTGTGGTTGTTGATTTATAATAGACTAGTGTATTTCTATTTTTTGTTCGTGTTTGCTGTTATTGTTTTGTTTATACTTGTACATTTTATTGTTAATTATTATATTGTCACTAGTGGATTCTATCTGTCTGACAATAAAGAATACATACATACATACATAACTATTAGCGAGCAGTCAGCTGGTGCCGGCTCCTTGGCTCCGCTCGCGCTCATGCAGCTGGCTCCAGGGGCTGTGCTCTCTCATTGCCCACCTATGGCTGTACTTCATAAGTGAAAGTGGGTTAGGGCCAGCAATCTAAATTAATGTTTTTGTTGTTGTTGTTGTTGTTGTTGTTTAAAGGGGCCTAACATCTAGGTTATCGGCCACGCAATCTAAATTATCAAGTATGTATTTACTCAAAGAACTTGTTCTTTTTTGATTTTTGTGTTCCGTATATTTTTGTTAATGATTATATTTATTAGTTTTATTTAGTTTATTAAAAAAAATTGATGTTTCTCAGCTGGCCAACACGATTGTACCCAATTGTAGTGGGTGTTTTCCTAATCCTGAACAAAATTACATGAGATTAATACACTTGGATGACCAGTTCGATAGGCAAGTGACCATCATCAGATCCCTTACACTTGGGCTATTAAATAAGTTTCTATAAGTATGGGTGATAGTATTTACAATATATACACTTATTTAGTTGCAGTAGTGGTTGAACTAACACAGCTAGTCGAGTTTTGTTAGTTATATGTGATTTTTTGTTGAGATACTGAAAGTGGTGATTGACCTTCAATTTTTCTTGCTTAGTGTGATAGTGATTGTTATTAAATGGTCAGGTTGGAGTTGATTGTGGACTTAGCTGCTTGAGTGATGTGCATTCCGGTTTCATGCAGCATATATCGTCACTGCCTGCACAGAACTAGCGGCTTCGGTGGCGTAGTCGGTAGCATGCTGAGCTTCTATGCCCAAGATAGCGGGTTCAAACCCGGCCGAAGCCGTCGGATTTTTTAAGAGCGTTAAAAATCCCTCAGTATGCCTTCTTTCGGAGGGGAAGTCATAGATTTATGGCATGTTAAAGAACCTTCCACTAATTGCACCTGTGTGAAGCTGAATTGGATAGGTTAAGAATGTAAACATCGCTCTTAGGTTTCTACGTTCGTTGCCAAGAGCCGACTGCGGTGGCGTCTAGTAGCTAAGTTCTGAACTTGGCCTAGTAGTCGTTGACGGTGGCGCTTGGCGGCAAAAGTAGGAACTATTTGAAAAATTCTAAGTTGCAGTACTTAAATAATAAAAAAAACCAGATAACACACACTAATACAGTCATCACAATTAACACCGGTTATCAGACTGATTCTACACACACCCAAAGTACACGGGGCTACATGAAGGCGTTGTCGCAGCCCCTAAACATAAGAACCAACCAACCAACCAACCTGCACTGAACTCAACAGACAGGAATGCGGGAGGGAGGAAGCCAAGGAGGATAAGAGATAACGAGTAGGCTCACACACAGGAAATTCCTTTCAGTTCAGTGCAGTGATTAGACGGTACGATAACTCGGCTTCTGATGGGAAAGTTCTTTCGTGACCAGATAGAATAGCGATACCGGGTGAGTTAGCCGTGGTCGTTGCGGCATGACTAATGGCAGTCGCTCACATCCGGGAGGCGAGGAGGTTCGAATCCCCCCGCCGACAACCTTGAAGATGGTCTTCTGTGGTTTCCCATCTTCCTTCCAGGCAAATGCCGGGGTTGGTCCCTAACTATAGGCCACAGCCGCTACTTTCCAACTCCTCGCCCTTCCCTTCCAACTTTCCTCCCCAACGGTACTTGTAGCTCACCCATTGGGTGTCCGTCTCGAAGCAGCTACAAAACTGTCGAGCCGAACATGTCCTCGAACACTCCCGGCACTAAAAGCCATACGCAAAAAAAAAAAAAAATTGCGATCGCCCTTTTCTGGGTAAGCACAGCACGCCTTCGTCACGAGGCTCTTGGCGCTGTAGCTCTTCAATCCCGCCGTACTTCCGTCGGAATACCTGGAAGATTCCTCGCCCATTCTCAGGTCCTTAACCACACAGTGAGCCAAGGCATACTCACTGGTGGTTTGGAAAAATCCTGTCAAATTTCGGTGCTGACACCATACGAACGTTTCGGCCTGTACTACATTGGGCCATTAACTGTTCGTAAGATCGTTCGTACACATTTTAATATTCAAAAGTGCGGTAACTCAAAATTAATAATTGGAACACTCGGAAAAGACGTATATTTGCACGGCATTGTCTACACTTTCCGGTACCATACGTTACGGCATTTTGTTTATGGGCTACAAATTTGGCGATTAGCCTCGTACCAGTATTGCTTGGTTACGCACCGTACCGTGATTAGGCCTATTATTGACCGATTGGTGTATTTGATAATTTGGGATTTTCAGAGGAGTGTTCTTTTTAATAATTAAGGAGAGAAATCTCGCGATCGGTGACCCATGCCTATACACATACAGGTGTCGGATGAGCATATCTGGTGGGGAGAAAATTTTCTGGAATTTTTAGTGGGAGTCCAATTTTCCCTTCTGATTGCTCATCCACTTTTTCCTTTTCAGGAAACAAAACGGAGATAAAATATCGTAAGTAAATTCAAAACACTCGTGCTCACAGAAGAAATACGTTCGATTAACCTCAAATTGTGATACAATTTAGTAATTGTAATAAAATGTATGATAAATATTAATTTAAAATAAATTTAATTGGTATTCTGCCCGAAGGCCCGAGCCTCCGAAGAGGCTACCCCCAGCCGGAGTTTACTTGCGGTAGGGTTGCTAGGGCCTTTCCGCTCCTCCTCGTTGGCCAACAGCGCGCATTGCTTAGAACCGGCATACCATCCAAGTTCTGACTGCGCCGAATGTTGCTTAACTGCGGAGTTCTCATGGGATCCGGTGTTTCAACACGGCTAGGCCGTTGGCCTAAATATTAATTACCGGTACATAAAAATAATAGACGGGTGATATTAAACTAATAGAAAATAATCTCAACCTGCAGCGGAATTGCATGGAATAAACTTGCAACGGTTCAGCTTCAATTGATATTGTAACTAGTTTGGTAAACAATAGGCCTACTATGTTTTTATGCTTCTTGGTATGTTCTGTTTTGTCAATTCGTGCCACCATATGCACTACACGCCATTATATGAAACAAACTCCTAAATAACCAAGGAGTAGTAAGTTGAGGCCCTAAGGACCAGGAAGTGAAGCCACAAGGTAACCCTTCTCTTGTTCTCAAAACATTGCGTTAGACTCATAAGAATAGCATGGGATGGTGCGACATACTGTTACGTGCCACCCCCTAGTGGCAAGTTCCGTTAACTGGATTACGGTGGGTGAAAGCACAAACACAATTGTTCCTTTAAAGAGAAGTTAGCTTTATTGCTTGCACGTCAGAAATATACACCGTACAATAAGCAGATAGAAACAATTAGCTGTCTTACAGAAGCTCCCTCCTGTATGGAGCCCGACTCACCCTCTCACTCGGCCTTGCAGTTAATCCTCTCGCTAATGAGGTGGTCCCGTGCACTGGCTGGAAACAGCTGCACTAAGTCTGTCACTCACTGTTTTGCAATTCACCACAATGACCTCTGTCGCACTAGGTAAGCACACACTCTTCAATACACAGTCTCTCCGTATGATTCACACTTCTTCACTGCCAAGAGAATCAGCTTCACAGGGTTTCGCAAGTCACGTCACCAACAACTGTCGCTCGAGGTAAACGCTCGCACTAGCTCGAAAAACACACGCACACTGCTTGACAGGTCGATCTTATATAGCAGGCCGGTGACTCAATAAATGCTTCTAGACCCATCCAGGGTTCACGGCTTCTCGAGGTTTCCATCACTGGCTGGGTCACGAATATTCTGGACCATCCCTTTGTCCTAGTAGTCCTGTTGCATAAGGCGCACGCAATACACTGAGGTAGAGCACAGCCCAGCCCTGGGGCAGTTGTGACTCATGCGGCGAGCGATGAAACAAACTCACAACCGTAACACCACCCCCTTCCTAAAAGGCTGATCGTCCCGATCAATCATTGGTCCGTCTGTGTCCCTCCGTAGGCTGCCAGGCGATCTCGATGCACGATCTTCATCTTCGCCCTCGGGCTCCGCTGGATCCTGTAGACGACATCGTTGATCCGTTTCACGAATCGGTACGGGCCCTCCCAGGACTTCTGCAGTTTGGGTGACAGGCCTTTCTTCCGTAATGGGTTGAAGAGCCAGACCAGGTCGTCCTCGTGGAATCCGGCGGCATCCGTCTGTTGGTCGTATCGGACCTTCATTCGGTCGGTCTCGATCCGCAGTTTCCTCCTCGCGAACGCGTGCACGTCCTCCAGTTGGTCGACCAGTTCTTGACAATACTGGCTTACCGGGACCGGATCATTCCCAGGTCGGCCGAAGGCAAGATCGACAGGTAGACGGAGCTCCCTCCCAAACATGGCCCGGGCTGGTGTGCACCCGGTGGCTTCATGCACGGCGGCGCGGTAGGCCAGGAGAAATAGTGGAAGATGTTTGTCCCAATCCCTCTGGTGCTCGCTGACGACTATTCGGAGATGGTTCTCGATGGTGCGATTGAATCGCTCTACCATCCCGTCGGACTGAGGGTGTAGCGGCGTTGTCCTTGTCTTCCGGATTCCCAGCAGCTGGCATAGGTTCTGGAACACCTGCGACTCGAAGTTCCTCCCTTGGTCAGAGTGTAGCTCCAGGGGTACTCCGTACCGGCTGACGAATTCCTTCACCAGGGTCTCTGCGATAGTCGCGGCTTCTTGGTTAGGGAGCGCATACGCCTCCGGCCATTTGGTGAAGTAGTCGCTGACGACCAATATGTAGCGGTTCCCTGCCTCGCTTAACGGGAATGGCCCAGCAACATCGATGGCCACTCTCTCCATGGGGCCGCCCACGTTGTAGGTCTTCATTGGACCCCGTCGTCTTCGTCCTGGGTCCTTGCTGGCTGCGCAATCGTGGCACCTCGCGCAGTGGTTCTCCACGTCAGTTCGGCATCCGATCCAGTAGAACCGCTCTCTCAGCTTCTCCAGGGTCTTCTTTATCTCTAGGTGTCCACCAGATGATCCTCCATGGACTTCCTTCAGGACTTCCTCCGTCATAGCCTTTGGAACGACGACTTGTTCCCGAGATGTCTTCCCGTCGGTGCTCTCCCAGGTCCGGCAGATGAGGCCATCCCTTACAATCAGCGAGTACCACTGCGCCCTGTAGGACTTGAACTTTGGACTACAGTCGCTCACAATGTTCCACCCGGGTCTGGGGACACAGGCCCTCTTCCATTCGGCTAGCAGTCCCAGGTCATCATCTTCCGCTTGCGCACGCGTGAAAGATTTGCGGCTCCAGCTCCCTTGAATTTCCACGGTAGTCCTTCGGCACTGTATCCCGGTGCTCTCCTCCCTTCGGGCACAGAAGGTGCAGTCTTCGGGGCACGGTCTTCGTGACAGGGCGTCGGCGTTAGAATGCAGTTGGCCTTTCCTGTGCTGGATCTCAAAGTTCTACTGTTGAAGCCTCTCTAACCACCGCGCGAGTTGACCCTCGGGCTGCTTAATGTTCAGGAGCCACCGCAGGGATGCACGGTCGGTCCTAATAAGAAATTCTTGCCCGTACAGGTATTTGTGGAAGTGTTCAATGGTCTTCACGTTGGCGAGCAGCTCCTTCCTGGTTCGCAGTAGTTCCTCTCTGGCTTTGACAAGGCTTTGCTGAAGTAGGCCACTACTCTCTCCTCGCCGTCCACTATTTGCTACAGGATTCCCCCTATACTAAAGTCGCTGGCATCGGTATCGACGATGAACCTTGTTCCAGGTCTGGGGTAGGCCAGAATAGGTGCGGTGCACAGAGCCTGCTTGAGTTGTTCGAAGGCACTGTGGCATTCTGCTGTCCACGTGAAGAGTTGGTCCTTCTCAGTCAGTCGATGCAGTGGTTTGGCGATGTCGGCGAATCCTTTCACGAAGCGACGGTAATAAGTGCAGAGTCCCAGGAAGCTTCGTAGTTGGGACTTGTACTTCGGAACTGGCCACTCCCTCACAGCTGCGGTCTTTTCTGGGTCGGTGCGCACCCCTTCCTCGGAGACGATATGCCCAAGGTACTGGACCTGCTTCTGGAAGAGCTGACACTTCTTGGGTCTCAACTTCAGCTGGGCAGCCCGTAGCTTCATCAAGATCTCCTTCAGGTTGCTGTAGTGCTCCTCGAAGCTTCTTCCCAGAACGATGACGTCGTCTAGGTGGACCAGGCAGGTCTTTCAGTGTAGTCCCCTCAGAATGGGCTCCATTGGCCTTTCGAAGGTCGCAGGGGCGTTGCACGGACCGAATGGCATGACGGTGAACTGCCAGAGCCCGCTGCCCACAGAGAACGCAGTTTTCTCGCGGTCCTTAGGATGGACCTCCACCTGCCAGTAGCCACTCTTCAAATCCAAGGTGGAGAACCATCTTGACCCTGATATGGTGTCCAGGGTGTCGTCGATCCGGGGTAGAGGGTAGCTGTCCTTCTTCGTGACGTCATTCACCCGCCTGTAATCCACGCAGAACCTGGTGGAACCGTCCTTCTTCTTCACTAGCACGACCGGAGAACTCCAAGGACTATGTGATGGCTCGATCACTCCTTGCTCCTTCATCTCTTCTACCATCCGGTCGACTTCGGCTTGCTTGGCGAGCGGGACACGTCGGAGTGGGGCCCTAATCGGTGCGCTGTCCCCAACGTCGATTCTGTGATGGACCAAGCTTGTCCTGCCGAAGTCTTTGCTCCCCACGGAGAAGAAATCCTGGAATTCGTGTAGCAGGTTCCGACGCTGGCGTGATTGTTCCTCGTCTAAATGGTCCTGGGATCCTTGGTACGGCTTCTGTACTTCTTCTGGCAGGGCGCGTCTTCTTCGGTTGTCCGTCTGCAGGTGTCCGTCCGTCGTGTCTGTGATGCGGGCAATCCGGGTAACGGGCTCGTAGACTCCTAGGTTGGTGTCCCGGTGAACCGTAATATCTTAGTCGTTCGGGTTGGACAGACGGACGTTCGGCCGAGACGTCGTGTTGATGAGAGTCTTGTCAACTAACAATTCTTTTGTCTGGATGTCCTCATATTTTGGCTCGATGACAGCCGCCACTCCCTCAGCTGTTCCGTCGACAATTACGGCAGCGCTGACTTCCGTCCTGGCGGGAACGTTGACGTCCTCTCTCAGCCTTACTCGTCGTGCGGCGACGGCCTCGTGTGCTGGTTGCAAAGCAAGTTCCTCACCTCCGAAGTGCAGAGTGTTGGTACTCAGATCCAAGATGATGTTGTTCTGGTCCAGGAAGTCCAGTCCGATGATCACTTCATTTGATACGTCAGCCACAAGCACTGGATGCTTTATCGCCCGTCGACCAATGACGAACTCCAGTGATGCTTCGCCATGTACCGGTGCGGTCTCTCCGGTCGCTGTTATTAGCTGGAGGTTCCTTTGTGTGGGTTGCACTCTCCACATCGGGATCACGGTGGGACTGACGATGGTCCTCGATGCTCCCGTGTCGATTAGCATGGGCCAGCTCACTCCGTTGATGACTCCGTCGACCATCAGGCTGCTATTATCCCTCCGTAACTGCGTCACACGAACTTGGACTGCCGGGGCTTGACGACTGTCACAAGCCAACCTTTGCCCCCCGAGGCTGGCTGATACTGGCTTTCCTGGGCCGCGTGGTTTCCCTACGACTGACTGTCCCAACGGAAACCCTTGGCGGCGGCGATCACCGCTGTCCTTGCTCAGGTGGCCTCTCTTACGTCAGGCCCAGCAGGTCGGCAGTCCTCTTCCAGGCCGCCTCTCCGGATGTCCTTCGGCTACGTTTTTGTTGGTGGTACTGCGACTCTTGAAGAACCGGCCTAGCGCCTCCATCAGTTCATCGGCCATGGGCTTGGTCTTGTCGGCTTTGGCTGGTTCTTCGACGTCCACCTGACGCACCCGCGCGCGTTCTAGATACCTGCTTTGCTGTCTCGAACTCAAGTGCGTGGCTCAGCGCATCTGCAAGTGTCTTATTGCGCGCAAGTCGCAGTGCCAGTTGGGTATCCGAGTCCTGTATTCCGTCAACGAAGGTTTGCATCGCAATCTGCTCCAAAAATTTGGCCGGCGCTGTTGGATAGGCGAGCCTTACAAGGCGTGTGATGTCCATCTCTAACTCCTGCAGGGGTTCTGCGTTCTTTTGTACCCGGGTCCGGAGCTGCATTTGGTAGGCCTGCTGAAGATGGCTATCTCCATATCGGGACTCCATATGGGCGATCAGTGATGCGTAGTCCTGGGATCCAGTCGGGATGGCCTGAAGGACGTTAAGGGCGTCACCTCTCAGCGCTACAATGAGAGCTGTAGCCTTTTCTGTGTTGGTTCAGTTATTTATGGAACAGGCCGCCTCGAACTGACGTAAGTATGTGCTCCACGGGACCTTTCGTCGAAGGTTGGGGGCGTCACTTTGCTCTGTCCCGCTCTTGATAATCCCGGTGTACCTGTGGGCGGGCGTCGGCGCAGCTCGGCAACCTCCTCTTGAAGAGCGGTGAAACTCGCTTCCATCCCGTCAGTGGGCATTGGCGCAGTTCGGCAACTTCCTCTTGTAAGGCGTCGAACTTCTTTTCCACTGCCGTGACTTCCTCACGTAGGCCCTGTTCCAATTTCCTTTGACTTTCCTGTAGTTTCGTCAGCAGACACTCTTCCAGATTTTTCTGGCCATCCAGAAATTTGGCGGTTAGGTCCTCTGCTAGCTTATTATGACCGTCTTCCATCTTCTTCAGGTCCCTAACCTCTTCTGGCCGTCCTCCATCTTCTTCTGGCCGTCTTCCATCTTCTTCAGGTCATCCTTCAGGTCCTTGGCTAATTTCTTCTGGCCGTCCTCCATCTTCTTCTGGCCGTCTTCCATCTTGGCTTCCATGCCACTTAACGTTTCTAGCAATGCTGCAAATTGCGCTTCCATTTTAGATGTTTGTCTCGTAAAGGGCATGCACTCACAGGAAAATTAGATAATTGACCTGCTCGGGTTTTGAAACCAGGACCGTCAGGTGTTGTGCTTGTGCTTGAGTTCATAATCCGGCTTCTGACACCAGTTGTTACGTGCCAACCCCTAGTGGCAAGTTCCGTTAACTGGATTACGGTGGGTGAAAGCACAAACACAATTGTTCCTTTAAAGAGAAGTTAGCTTTATTGCTTGCACGTCAGAAATATACACCGTACAATAAGCAGATAGAAACAATTAGCTGTCTTACAGAAGCTCCCTCCTGTATGGAGCCCGACTCACCCTCTCACTCGGCCTTGCAGTTAATCCTCTCGCTAATGAGGTGGTCCCGTGCACTGGCTGGAAACAGCTGCACTAAGTCTGTCACTCACTGTTTTGCAATTCACCACAATGACCTCTGTCGCACTAGGTAAGCACACACTCTTCAATACACAGTCTCTCCGTATGATTCACACTTCTTCACTGCCAAGAGAATCAGCTTCACAGGATTTCGCAAGTCACGTCACCAACAACTGTCGCTCGAGGTAAACGCTCGCACTAGCTCGAAAAACACACGCACACTGCTTGACAGGTCGATCTTATATAGCAGGCCGGTGACTCTATAAATGCTTCTAGACCCATCCAGGGTTCACGGCTTCTCGAGGTTTCCATCACTGGCTGGGTCACGAATATTCGAGACCATCCCTTTGTCCTAGTAGTCCTGTTGCATAAGGCGCACGCAATACACTCAGGCAGAGCACAGCCCAGCCCGGGGGCAGTTGTGACTCATGCGGTGAGCGATGAAACAAACTCACAGCCGTAACAATACGTTCTAAAAAGTGGTGATATTTCGCGTGTGGGTTGAAATGTCGACGTGTGGGGCACATTATTGCACAAACAGAAGTACCACCGGCCAAAAGGAATGTCATTTTACAAATAAATGCACTTAATTTGCCATTTATCGTGTTAAGTTTTCATCCTTGGAGTAGCCACCTTACTGTTCTAGTGCCGTATCATTCGTTAAATGTTCCAAGTGCCCACGAATATAAGTATTTTGATCGTTAGGAATTAATTACGGATATTTTCCTCCGTTCGTTACTGGAAATAGTTTCTGCTTGTCAATTAATGAATGGTATTAACCTAATTATCCCAATCTATTTTTTACGTAAAGGATTGATATGCCATTATTTGAATATTTTTGCGGGTTAAACTCAAGCCTAGGCCTTGTTTTTGTTACCCAAACTGAACTGACCTATTTTATTTTTAAATATCGTGCAATAAGAACAATAACGCCACCACCCACTCGGTTCATACGGTTCAATATTTTAAATTTATTTAATTTATTTAATACACATTCGTGAATATAATGGCAGGCTTACTGGTATCTCAGTAATTATTTGCTTATTATTTGGTATAAGTTAAGAATACAGTGGTGGGTGTCTGGTTGCCTGAAATTCCACAATAATTAAAAGTTATAAAAACTGCATACCGGCATAATACTTTCATTTCCCAAGTACTATTTTAGATCGGTGTATTTCTCTAGTTTATGTTGTAAAAATAGACGTTTTACGACAGTTTACATGATTTTCGAGTGCGACGAAAAGTATTGTGACTCTCGTACATTTCACGCTAGCCAGCAAAGAACAAATATTCCTTGATTTCCATCGACGTATTGTACAACTTTGTACAATTCTTTTACTGGCAATCATAGTTAAATCCCATTAATTAATAAGTCTACGGCAGGCCCATTTTAACGCTGGTGCCGAGCTAGTATGGGGGCGTGGTCAGAGCTTCAACACTCCACATGCTATAGCGCTGACAGGGTGTCTCCTTATTACTCCTTGGAAAACCATGCATAATGCACTGCCGCATACAAGTCACACGACGCCAACTACAAGTTACGCCAGGTTACGCCTACATTGAACTCGACGCTTGGCTTCACTGAAACGAGCTCAGGGCATCTCCTCTCTTTCTTTCCTCCATGCTGTCTTCCAACAGCAGCAAACAAGGAACTTGGCGCCTTCCATTTTCCAACTCGTGAGATGAGTATTTTTCCACCGCTTATCTGCCTCGTGGTATTTCGGTTGAATGTAAACCAGTACCGGTATTTCCATTTCTGTGGTAAGTACCAATACTGCATTATGTATTATTCAATTGATTTCTTGATAGAGTGCTGATATTATCCATAGGATTCTTATGAGAGCCATGCATTATTATTTGGTGGACTTCCGTAGTAGTTGAAAGCTAGGGTTTATGACTTTAATTTAATTAAATTTCTATTAGATTTTGTATTTCATGGTTTCTATACCTCATTCTGTATATTTTATATGTAGGCTAGGTTATGGGAAAACATCACTCGGAATGCTCTGTTCTTGGCTGCAAAAGTAGAGGTTGGAGATTAACTCCTGAAGATGGAAGAGCCCCATCCTTTCATCGCTTCCCAGTTGATGACGCAAGGTATGGATCAATAATAATCAGTGGCGTATGCTGGACCTAAAGTATGGGTGTACTGTTAAAAATATAGGCTACAGTTGATCTACAGTATAGCTTCACAGAACTCTTACAAGTGAAATATCGGGTACATTTCATCAGAGGCGGCTGGTGATATTGGACTCAAGGACGCCGCCCTCCCACCCTCCTCCCTCCTCATAGGCCCTTATGTTCTCTCTCCTCACACCTAATGTTTTGCCATCGTGACAATGTGTGTGTAGATCTTCTCCTTGTCGATAGAGCGCACCGGATACTCATGAGGACTCATCAAAAATCGCCCGCTTTGTAATTTACGTTGCCATGACAACGAATACCTCCAGTTATCCCCTCTCCATCCTTTCACGCGCTACGTCACGAAGTGTGTGGACTCAGTCAGCCTGAGTCTGAAGCAGCCACTGGATAGCTTCCCTCCTGGCGCGCTAGGAAGCTGCACCAATTCACTGTGGCAGATATAAGTTTTGTATTCATGTTAATGGCGAAGTTGGAATGTATTCTGAATGATTTTATAATGTTGTACTGCTGCGTGCCCTTTTGTAAATCAGAACTGGACAAGTTAGAATCATGATATTCAATCGGACAATTCATTGCGTGAGAAGTGGTTACGTAGACTTTCCAGAGAAGGTGACAAGAGAGTAGCAAATGGTTACCTTCTGATCGCTCTGTTGCGTGTAGTCTTCATTTTCTTCCTGAGAGCTTCAGATCACATATATTATCAAATTGGTTACAACTAGTGGGATGTGGGTTGGTGACTATGGGATCCCAGCTGAGTTTCCTTGAGCTGAGCTCCTTTCTTATATCTTTCATGTCAACTCTTACCCCAACGTTATTAGGGTATCGGAGGCCTGGGATGTCTTTCATTTCCCTGCCTTAATTGGCTCTTGTCTTTTTCTTTCCCGATGCCCAGGATCAGACCTAGTGTTGTAAAATGTCTAGGCATTTATAAGTCGGGGCAAATGTCCAGGATAAATGCTCAGTCAAATGCCGGTGCCCAAAACCCATAAATGCCCAGGCATTTTGGGCATTCAGCCCTTTTAAAAACATATTCATAATGCAACGTTTATATAAATATAGTTTTAGCCATATATGTATCCACATATATGAATTCTATATATTTATCCATAAAAACAGGAGTTGAGGCCGAAATAGGCTGCGGAAGTTGTTGTAGGAATTCACTGAAAGAACTTGATTTTGGTTCTGAGGCTGAGCTTGTGCTTGGTACTGCAGATTTGTTGTTGAAATCATCCACTTCAATTAGTAAAGGTTCAAGCGGCTTCGGTGGCGTAGTTGGTAGCATGCTGAACTGCTGTGCCCAAGATAGCGGGTTCAAACCCTGCCGAAGTCGTCGGATTTTTAAGAGCGTTAAAAATCCTTCAGTATGCCTTCCTTAAGAGGTGAAGTAAAGCCGGCGGTCCCATGTCATAGATTTATGGCATGTAAAAGATCCTTCCACAGGCTGAACTTGGGTGAAGCTAAATTGTTAGGTTAAATTTTGTCGAAACGCTCTATCAAAGTTCCAACATTCATCACTAGGTATCATTGATATCTGGTGGCGAGAGTTGGAACTACTTGAAATTGAACGGAACTTGTAGCTCACCCTAAGGGTGTCCGCTGGAAGCAGCTACAGACTCAGGCGAGCCGAACATGTCCTCGGACACTCCCGGCACCAAAAGCCATACGATAAATAAATAAGAAGGTTCATAAGGGGTTTTCTTTCGAAAAGGTATTTTCAACCACTGTAACTGTACCTAACTGAAGCACTTTTTTTTAGATGCTGAGGGAACCTAAAGCACATTTTTATGTGCATTTCCATTTTGTTACAATGTGACTGTTAATAGTCCTTATTACAATATTTACAAGATACTACTTTCCCTTTCAAATTAAGACAGTTCCAAATAGGTTCTTTTTACCTAAGCATTTTGTAAAGATTTAATCCAACACTTAAAAATATAAATAGCCTAAGAAAGAAGTGAGGTTATCTTAGACTCAACCACTCAACAGACAGCTTGATTTCACAACTCCCTGGGGCTGCTGGTTGTAGAATGCCTCGCCAATCTCAAGGTCACAACCACCCTACCTCCACTCCAATATCATAGCACAATGGCTGACCAGGGCCTAGCCCATCCACCCCCTCCCAAAGCCACTATTTACACCATAATCAAACTCCTACCTAATTTTCCTGAATATAAATGAGTAGGCCTGCAGGCCTAACTCAGTAATACAATGTTTTATTCAAACCAGATATACGTAATTCCCATTTAGATGTTATTGACATCATTGACACAGGATAATTAAATTATTATTAGCAATATTCGGGCATTACTAGTTTATCCACGAATTGTACCTTTGATTAATGGTCTTTATTATGTTTTAGAAGCTGTAGCAACAATCAAAAGTAGTAAAAAGTAAAAAAAGCACGTTTTTTTAAATGCCCAGATTTTGGGCGCTTAAAGCTGCTTTGGGCAAATGCCCATTTATAGATGTCCTGCCCACTGGGCATTTGCCCGGCCCACATCACTAATCATACCTCATTTTGTCCTTCTTTCTGCCTACTCTAAGAGGCCCTAAAGGAGGTAGGGTGTTTGTTGTCCCACCATGCACGGTGCACCTTAGATATCGATACACCCTCAATGATGGAGATAATTGTTGTTTAAAGGGGTGAAATATCTAAGTCATCTACCCTTAGTGGTTTAGGTGATGGTGAGAAATTATGATGAAATGAAATCTACAGCTAGGCTTAACTAATTACTGACTTACAACTAACTTGTGTACCAGAAGAAGAGAACGACAATAATGAAAGAAAGAAACGAATAAGGGAAATAAATGACGGAAAAGGAATGCCCCTATCTTCGAAAGGCAGATGACCTTGCTGTTCATCCCAATAAAACACGAATCAATCTTCGAAGAATGGGTATTGAGGTACTTGGAAACTACTAGAGCCATTAAAGGCAGATAGAAAAGGGAAAGAGGAGAGCGTCCACCCCAGAGTCAATGCAAAAAGGGGAAAATGGATCTCGCTCTGGAACACATCATGGTCGCCAACTCCCGAGCTCAAAAGCTGAGCTCTTGAAGGTGTAGCCCTATCCAGGGTGCATTACGTGTGGTGGAGCTTCACACACCCTGCCTCCTTTAGGGCCTTGTGTAGAAGGTATTAGATGTTATGAAACTAAAAGAATAGGTCTGACCACTCGAAGAATGAGGGTATCAGGATAGATGATATAAGGGTCAGTTACGGCCGGAAAATGAATGCCTCCCTAGACTTTGGATGCTCTAATGCTATCCGGGTTGGAAGAGAACAAGAGTTGACTAATGGAGGTCGACAGGTAGATGACAGAGGAGAGCCCGGCACAAGTGGAAATAATAACCGCCTCGGCTGGGGTCCAATGGTCTCCAACCCAAGTTCCACTAGGCCTAGTTGTGAACCCTTGTAGTGGGGTACACCCTCAAGGGCTCATGGCTAGTGAGCTTGGGAAATGGCGACCCTGATGGATTCCTGATCTGGGTCCGGTTTTCTTCTTTTTCCAGTGACTGGGAGTAAATAGTTTTAATACCTTTGTTATTTCTTTAAAAACAGTAGTGCCTATTCCAAACGAAATAAGGAAATCAAGCTACAAAAATATGTGAGAAGAAAAAACACAATAATGAAATCATCTCTGTCAATTACTGGATAAACATCACAAAAACGGTTTACATCTTAAACGGTTGAGTTCTCCCTCGGTAAAATTCACGAGCCGCCACTGCATTTCATACATTTAGAAATTAAAATCACATACCTCTTTCATTTAAACATCAACAGTATTATTCTTTCTTAAGAAGATAACTTCTCAATCACAGCATTATAAAATGAGTCTTTGTCCTTCATTTTGTGAAGTACGGTAACTCCTTTTCGATTGATAACAAACTTAAGTTGCTCAGTCTTTCTTGTGTTTGATTACTTCGTAAAGTTTTGATTCTTCTTAATGCAGAAAACGAACGTTCCACAGGAATGGTCAGTATTAACTTAGCAAGTTTATAAACTTATCCAAATCCCGAAGCGAGATTATTTTCATGCATAAAACTAACAAGTTCGTGACCATCTTTTTCATGAAATTCAGCTGATGTGTAGAGAACACTTAATTCATTCTTCAATCCAATGCGGTCAAATTAATTTCCGTATTGACCCAAAAGGTTTTGTAGCAGTGGTTCGGGAAATGTTTTCCTATATTCAATATACCTATGGTGATGTAGCAAATGAAAATATTCCAATTTCTCAAGTTGAGATAATCTACATTCAATCTGCATTAAACAAACGACAATTCCCACGTATAGGCGGCAATAACGATTTTCATGTTCATTGCTTTCTAGACAGTCTCGCTGTAATAGTTTTGCCCCACTTGATGATTGATATTACAATCCCAGGCAGGAAGACATACACATTTTATGTCTTGATAAATATTGGGGACCTGGTGCTCCAATGGAGCTCCTTATGCCCCTTAATATAGGAGGAATATTTTTAGCCTACTTTTCACATTTTGCAAAAATGAGGAAAAAGTAGACTTATGAGATCGATCCTGTAAAATGTGTGTCTGTCTGTCTGTCTGTCTGTATGTCCTTCTGTCTGTCTGTCTGTCTGTCTGGCTGTGTGTGTGTCCCCACCTATCAACTCCTAAACGGCTGCAGCAATCAAAACCAAATTTAGTATGAGTAAAGATGTGCACCAGAATATCTTACGTCCATATTTGAAAATGATGTCAGTGCTACCAACTGCTGAAAAAATGCACTAGAAATTTGAGCTCCATGTTGGATATCTTGCAAGGTATGCATGGGAGCTATTACAAAATTTGCACACTTGTAGATAATACTATTTCAGTTTAATTTCCAGGAGGCCAACCATGACAGTGTTGCCAAAATAATTTTAAGCCTTTTGATAGGTCCAATGTTTAAATGCATATAACATCCACACTATCAATTGGATTTCAACCAAATTTTGTATGTAATATCTGTACATAAACAGATATGACTGAGCGTATTCTTAAGAGCAATCAGGGCTGCCAACTGTTAATAATTGCTCTCTCTCTATTTTTTTTATCCAAATACCAATATACCAGAAAGTATGCAAGCCAACAGCTTTAAACTATGCACACGTATATTCTGACATTTTAGAATAATTTGGAGTAACTTATATACGTCAGTTCTACCAACATGATTATAAGCCTGCTGATAATACCAATTTTTAAATACATGTAACTTCTATACTATCAGTTGGATTTCAACCAAATTTCGTATGTGCTATGTGTACCATAACAGATATGACTATAAGTATTGTTCAGAGCAATCAGGGCTGCCAACTGTTAATAAATGGTGTCTATATTTTTTACCCTAATATCAATATATCAGAAAGTATGCAAGCCAACAGCTCTATACTTTGCACACGTATAGCACCTGACATTCTAGATTAATTTGGAGTAATTAATACAAGGCAGTGCTGCCAACATGATTCTATGCCTGCTGATATGCCCAATTTTAAAATACATGTAACTTCTATACTAACAAATGGATTTCATCCAAAATTGGCACAACAAGATATCATAATATTTCAGATTATTTCTGACGAGCATACGCATGGTATTATTGGCAACATGCTTTTACGCGTGCTGATAGATCCAGTGTCTAACTGCATGTAACGTCCATTGGACTTCAACCTAATTTTGTATTCTGTACCTTAAGAGATGGAACTAAGAATACATTCAGTCACCAGGGCTGCCAACTGTAGTGCTCTATTAGGCTACATTATACCAGGTATATTTCGAACTAATTTGATATTTCGATATTACCAACTTAATTTTGTCATTATTCTAGATAGGTTCATATACTGTAGAATAATCATTGGCATGAAAAGTAGGCTGTATAGTTCTTCACGGAACTTCTTGTTATATTATTTGTTTTTATTTTTCCGTATGTTGCTTTTGTTTTTTAATTATTTTTGCATCCAACTAAGTTTGAAATTTTTAGTTGTGGTGCAAATTGCGAGTGTTTATACTAAGTATACGACATGTATTGGGATTACATCTCTGTTTTTGCGCCATAGTTAGTCCCTCCATGCTACGGGTAAGTGCGTCCTCGAGTAGGGACCACCCGTGCTGTGGCGGGACTGGTTGTTAATATAGCAGTGGTTTAGCAGCAGCTTGTAGGAGGAGTGCCAAGACAGTGTTGAAGGTGTTATAGTAAACACGGTGCCATTTAGTTGGTGTAATAAAAATAATAAGCATATATATATATAACTTGTCGGGTGCCAGGCTACCACACACAGTAGACCAAATATATAAATATGAATCAATACACTGCCGAAAAAAAAATAGGTCACCTCACTCGAACAGATGACAACGTTATGGACAAAATTGTTCAACAAATGTTTAGAGAAAGGAGATATCACACAGTGCTGGAGGTACTCCAAAGTTAAAATTCTCTACAAAGGGAAAGGAAACACAGAAGACCCCTATTCCTATCGGGGTATCGCATTAGAGAACAGCGGTTTCAAAGTGTTCACTAAAATACTGTGTAATAGATTGAACGAGTTGGTTGATAGCTCTATCCCGGACTTCCAATTCGGTTTTAGAAGGGGAAGATCAACTCTCCATGCAGTCAGGAATTTATTGACTGACATAGATGATACCTTAAGAAAGGAAAAGGGAAAATTCTTCGCAGTTTTCATAGACTTTAATAAGGCTTTTGGCTTACTGGATAGAGAAGTACTTATCAAGAAATTAGAGCGCACCATAGGACGGGAAAACTATCTTGCCATAATAATCAGAAACATACTATCTGATACGAGAGTGGTCATAGATGATGGCATTACTACATCCAGTGTCATAACCCAAACGAACGGAGTGCTACAGGCTGACCCTATGAGTTCCGTATTATTCAATATCGTAACAGCTGATGTGACAAGAATCACTCATGGGATGGATAAGAAAGTCGTGGTATACATGTATGCCGATGACATTGTCATTGAAGGACCAATCCTGAAAGATGTCCAAGATGTGATCCTCTGATGGCACCAGTCGAACCGTGAACGTCGATGCTGTGGCGTGAGTGGAAGACGGGCTAGAGGTGTGCGTGCCCGTAGTCCCACTGCTAGTAACCGGTTCGCAACAGTTCGTGTTGACACTTCTGGGCTCACAAACCCTCGTACCTGTGCTGTGGTAGCTGTACGGTCTGCCACTGCTGCCCTTAAAATACGACGATCTGTGCTGCGAGGACGTCCAGAACCACTAGTGGTAAAGGGAGAGATTTTGAGGGGCTGATCAGGCAGCTGGACCTGTATTTGTTGAACACAGGGGAGCACACGGCACTTATTCAAGTGTCGATATTACCATGTGCGGTCGTGCGCTGGTTCCCCTGCTACAGTGGGGTGTACACGACGACCTTTGTAATAGTGACCATTTTCCAATGATCGTTAATCTTCCGAACCAGAGAGTTACCAAGTCAATGGCTTCTTCGCCGGGCTGATTGGCCAACTTTCACGGCACGTGCGGTGTTTGCCGAAGATATATTTGAGAGTATCGACGATCATACCATTCACATAACGAATGGTATTTTGGCTGCTGTTGAGGAAACAATACCTTCCTGATCCGGCAACTCACGCCGGAAGCTTGTCCCTTGGTGGATAGCTGAGATTGCAGCAGCCAATAAAGATCGTCGACGTGCTTTCAAATGCTATCGGAGGCAAAACACTATGGCCAACCTTATCACCTTCAAATGGATGCGTGCTAGAGCCCGATATCTAATTCGGGAGGGTAAGAAAACGACATGGGAAAAGTATGTGTCGTCTATGACGGCGCATACTCCTTCATCTCAAGTGTGGACAAAGCTTCGTCGGATCTCCGGAATCCCGACATCATTGTCGATACTCGGAGTTTCCATCAATGGAGACATCATCACGGACCATCTCGCCATTGCCAACAGTATTGGCTCGCACTTCTCCGATGTATCCTGCTCTGGGAGTTACGATCCTACATTTCTGACTCTGAAGCGGGAGGCAGAGGCTCACCGCTTGTCTTTTGCCACTGCTGCTTAGGAGTCCTATAATGCACCATTCTCTGAATGGGAACTGCGCAGTGCGCTTGCACTGTGCAGCGATACGGCTCCTGGACCGGATAACATACATAATCAAATGTTAAAACATCTGTGCGAATCCAGTATAAAACAACTGTTGATCCTCTTCAATCGTATATGGATTGAAGGGGAGTTTCCATCTCAATGGCGAGAGGGGACCGTGATACCGATTCCCAAGGCTGGAAAGGATCCCAAGTTTGTAAGCAGCTATAGGCCCATTTGTCTGACAAATGGCCTATGCAAGCTGCTCGAAAAGATGGTGAACCGTCGACTAGTGTGGTTCTTAGAGGAGAAAGGTCTCCTGTCTGAGTACCAGTGTGGATTTCGCTCTCATTGGTCCACCACTAACCATCTGATGCGACTTCAGAGTGCCATACAGGAGGCATTTTTCCGAAAGCACCACCTAGTCACGGTTTGCTTTGACCTCGAGAAAGCCTACGACACCACATGGTGCTACGGGATCCTTTCCGCCCTTCATAAGTGGGGACTCCGTGGTAATCTACCGACTTTCATGTCCGTGCGACTCTTCCGTGTAAGGGTCGGTAGGACATTATCGCAATACTATACTCAAGAAAATGGAGTTCCTCAGGGTTCTGTGCTGAGTGTCATCTTGTTCGCGATTGCTATAAATGGCATGGTTACCGCCGCTCGGTCTGCGGTTGTTCCATCGCTGTATGTCGACGATTTAGCTCTGCATTACAGCTCTGGAAGTATGGCAGTCGTGGAACGGCAATTGCAGTTAGCTATCCACCGGGTCGACAGGTGGGCTCACGACCGGGGTTTTCGTTTTTCAGCGGGGAAAACCTCCGTCGTCCATTTTTGTTGGCTCCGGAGGCTACATTTACACCCTGAACTACTTCTCAGGGATGCTGCGTTGCCGTTATCACTTCCTGGGGCTCAATTTTGACAGAAAATTAACGTGGCAGCACCATATACGGCAATTGAAAATGACGTGTTTCAGGAAACTGAACCTGCTCAAGTTTTTTAGTGGCACTACGTGGGGGGCTGACCTTGCGGTGCTGCTACGGTTCTACCAAGCCCTCGTCCTGTCCCGGCTAGACTATGGTTCTGCGGCATACGGTTCAGCAAGGCCGGCCACCTTGAAAATGCTGGACAGTATCCACCATAGTGGCGTTAGCCTGGCTACCGGTGCCTTCCGGACCAGCCCGATACCCAGCCCACTCGCCGAATCGGGTGTTCCGCCTTTAAATTATAGACGCCAACATATGCTTTTAGCCACTCGGCCGGTTGGTATTAGACTCAATAGCTCGTGTACTGAAATAGGAGTGGCTGTAGGTCCCTGTATGATCCGGACACCTAGCGAGGTGCCTCCGTTGCAAGTTCCTTGTCCGGAAATTAGGTTAGATCCACACCGAGGTCCTAAGGTGAACATGGATGCCTCCGTTTATCGGAGGCAGTCCCACATCATAGTTTACCAATTTCCGGATGCTGGTATTTTATACACGGATGGTTCGAAGGTTGACGAGAAGGTGGGTTGTGCTTACGTTATTGATGGTGCAAATACCAAGATGTCTTTGCCTGAGGCCTGTAGTGTGTTTACTGCGTGTTCGTTGCCATCTATGAAGCTCTGCAGTTTGCACTACAGGTTGCACGATTCCACTTTCTCGTGTGTACCGACTCTTTGAGTTCGTTGCAGTCAATTGCTACCTGTTTCCCGCAACACCCCCTAGTGCAGCGAATCCAGGTTATGGTGCCCTGACATTCGAATCACCTTTCTGTGGCTTCCAAGCTACATGGGAACTGCGGTAAATTAGTTAGCGAATCAAGCTGCAAAAGAAGCCGTATCACTACCACCTCGACCTACCGACAGTAGTGGCTACGCTGGCTAAAGCGCAGCATTAGGCCTTGGGGCCAAGCTCTCTGCTGACTCGGTAGACGCGTGGGTTCGAGCCCCACCGTCGACCGTCCTTGAAATGGTTTTCCGTGGTTTCCCATTTTCAACAGCAGGCAAATGCTGGGACGGTACCTTCTGACAGGCTACGGCCGCTTCCTTCCACATCCTTGCCTAGTTTCATTCGCCTTCATTTATTCCATCTCTCATCCCGACGCGCAGGTCGCCCACGGGCGTCGTCTAGAAAGACCTGCACTCGGCCTCTCAGGAGGTCACACGATAAAAAAATACCACCTCGACCAATGGTGATATCCGCTCGAGATATTCGCTCTCAGTTAGGCCGACAAGAACTGTCTTTTTGGGAGAGTCAGTGGCTAGCTGACCCACTGCCCAGTAAACTGAGAGCGATCAAGGGAACTACTCGCGTGTGGCGGAGCTCTTTCTGGTCACGGAGAGAGTCCGTCATTTTGTGTAGGCTAAGGATAGGTCATACAAGATCCACCCACTCGTATCTGATGAGAAGGGAAGATCCCCACTTTGTACCTGTGGAGCCGTTTTCACCGTGGCCCACATTTTCACCGATTGTGTGGATCTTGCTGACTTACGAAGAAACCTTGATTTGCAGATGACATTCAAACTTATATTAGCCGATGACGCGGTGTCTGCTGATTGCGTTTTCCGCTTTATAAGTGAGAGTGGGTTAGGGCCAGCAATCTAAATTCTCCAGGGAACATTGACTCAACGACTTGTTGGTTTTTGAATGATAATGTTTTGTTTTTCCGTAATTTTTGTTTATTTTTATATATTTCTTAAATTTAATTTTTTGTTTTTGTTTTATTAATTTTTGGACTTTTTAAATTTAGGTGTCCACCTCAAAATTTTAAATTCAATTCCATATTTGTATTCTTTAATCTGTGTTAAGAGGGGCAGATGACCTCGTAGTTACGCCCCTTAAAACAATAACTAACTAACTAGAACCTCGTATACGGGTGTGACCACTGATACCAGCATCGTTGCACAACGAACACAGCACGTCTAACTTGTGTGGCAATTCTCCGAAAGGACCATCCCGCCCCTCGGAAGGCCTGACCCCTTTCAAACTCGCTCAGTTGGCTGTAGGAAGCACGAGTGCGTCTCCGTGGCATTGTACCTGCTTGCTTCTTACGTCCGCACCACAATGAGCCGTATGGCTTTTTTTTTCTTTTCGGGGGGGCCCCGAAAGAGTACCCGCACCCCCCGCGTGGCAGCCGACCTTTACTACTGCTGCCTCCGACATGCAATTAAACTACGATAGTAGAAGACAAAGCATAGGGGTTTGGGTATGATAGCCGTTTGGCGAGGCTACCTCTGCCTGTCCCAGTACTAAGTACTCTACCAGGCATCATGAGGCGGGATTAAGGACATAAGCGGGTTAGGTCAAAACGTAGGGCCAGGGAAAAACCGCATAGGCAGAAAGGAAAGATTTGCCTATACGTAAAACCTGGCGTATTGGAGATAGTCACATGCAAGGATGTGGGAGGATTGGTTGGGTTATGTTAGTGGGAGAAGGTATCATGCACCAGTTTCACGTCACACTTCTCGCCAGTTCGTCATCCGGGAATCAGTTTAACTCGGCACTGCTGTGGCTAGAGCGGGCCTTTCCGGCTACCGAGCAGGGACGCAAGTGCCTCAACAAGCACCTGCGCCATAACCCGATCTCCATGGGGTCCCTGGTACCGAGCCTCCGTCACCGGAGAGTGGGTGGGGGGCCTCGCCTGCCGAAGCAGGGGCCTAGCGGTCGGTCCACGGGAACGAGCCGCCTTCCACTCTGCTCTTGCCATGGACCTATAGACGGGGCAACTGCGGTGGGATGACGGATGGTCACCCCGGCAGTTGGCGCACACCGGCGCGTCCCGTGGCGCCGTGCATCCGGTGTGGTGGTGGGCACCTGAACACCGGTTACATCGGACTGGGGAGCCACAGGACCCTTGGGAGTGACCCCACCTCAGGCAGCGGAAACACTGTAATAGCTGTTCTGAGTGGGGCCCTATATTACCTGACTGCCGCTTCTGATGGTCCTGGCTGCGGCTGGTGACGTCACGGTTGCGCCCTGGCGCACCCTCCTGGGGGCGCGAGCGGCGTTGGCGTCCATGGCTGGTGGCGTCGCGGTGCCCTGCTGCTCCCTCCTGGGAGCGCGGGTTGCGACGTCTGCGGCGACGGCGCCTCGTCTTCTTCCTCCTTGGGGCCTCCTCGGTGGCCCCATCCGCCGCTGCTGTGTCCTCCCGGGTGGCGGGCGCGAGTTGCCCCGCTAATGGCCTCGCCTGAGGTACTGGCTGCTCCTCCTCGTCCCTGGTGGCGGGCGCGAGTTGCCCCGCTAATGGCCTCGCCTGAGGTGGCTGCTCTACTTCCCCGGTGGCGGGCGCGAGTTGCCCCGCTAAGACATCGCCTGAGGTGGTGGCTGCCTCTCCTCCTCCCTGGTGGCGGACGCGAGTTGCCCCGCTAATGGCCTCGCCTGAGGTCCTGGCTGCTGGTCCGGAGTCAGCGTCGTCTTGGTGAAGGCTAAAGGGGCCCGGATGGGTCCCGGCCTCCACCGTCGTCGGTGGCTCCATCTGGGTTGAGGCGTCCGCACTCTGCGGCTTGTCCCGGAGGAGGCCCGCAGGTGCCCCTGGTTGGGCGCCTGGCAGCGTAGTGACCTGCCACAGGTCCAGGAGTTCACTCCCGTACAATTCGGCAGTCTCTTTCAGGGCAGGCCTGATCAAGACGCCGGTTGGGAGGTACGCCTCGATGTCGGCCTGATGTCTCTCGGCGCCTCCGCTGATGCAGTAGTGGGCGTAGTCTAGAGTGGCCCTGATGTGGTTCCTCTCGTGCTCCTGGTTGTACCCCGGGCGGTAGTACACGAACAGAGCCCAGGCCGTTGGGTTGAAGTAGCTGTCCTCGAAGTCCGGAGACGAGACCCCATCGTCTCCAGTGCGCGGCGAAAGCTGCGCATCCTCCAGGCTGACGTCGCTACCCCAGCTCGGTTGGCCGGGCTCGGCGTCTTGTAGGCTAGGCGTGCCTGGTGTTGCCCTCTTCTCGGACACGGCTAGGTTGGAAGGGCTAGGAGGGCGGGGTTGGGCCAAGCCCTCCCCCTCCCCTAGGCCCGCAGGTCCAACGATGGGCGGTGCGCCGGCCGTGTCGACAAGCACCCAACGTGTCTCGGCCGGCGGCTTCCCTGATGCTGGCTTCTTCTTCTCCCCTGGTGGGGGCTGGGCTTTGCGGCCAGGCTGGGCGGGCTCGGAGACTACTGTGGCCACACTACCACAGCGCTCCTCCTTCGCCGGCCGCCCGGCCCGCTTGGCCCCGCCCCTGCCACGGACTGTTCTGCTGGGCTCCTTCCTCCAGTTGCTGGCTCCGCTGCTCGCTCCTCCCGTCATCCTGGCTCCTGGTGGGCAATTGACGTCCGAAACGGGGGAGGAGCTTACGGTCAGCTGTGTCCAATATGGCGGCGAGATAGTGACGAGAAGTGTGCGTTTGTTATGGCTTCTGTTTTATGATGGCAAATGCTACATATTTTCTTTCATTGATAGATTTTTTTTTATAATCAATTTAAATGCAGTGCTTAATCACTACCAGTCAAAAATATTACCCACATGTAGATAGTTAATTTATTGCCTGCTGTTACATATATGAAGCCTGTACTTGGGAGCCTAGCCGTATCAAAGTTTTTATTAATTTCACAATATATATATATATATATATATATATCTCACATAACACAAAGGACGACTCCCTGATAATAAATTGAATCCAGCAACCCTGATTTTGCATGAATGTTTTGGGTTCAAAGAAGCGTTACTTGGGATGCTCAAATCATACTTCAATATCGCAAATATTGACCTACATACTTGCTGTTCAAAGGCAAGAATATAAATTTATTAATCTCTATCCACGGGCGAGTTAAAACGGTGGCATCCTCTTTATCAATATATTTAATTAAATATGTAAAATACAGATATTTAACAAAGCTGGAGTCTCCATTTGAACTTGTCATAAGCAAACGGAACAGATCAAAAACTACACTTTAAGCCAAATCAAATTCACTCCTCAGCTCGACATAAACCATAATACGAATAAAAACCTATACAAAACATACTCTCCTTACTGTTGTACAACTTTCAAACCATCTATTCGCACTCAAAACTAAAAAACTCTGAAATGGGAACTAATTAAAGTTACAACTTACAATAGCCTAGGCCGATCAGGTCTCCTGCTACATTACCGCATATGTATACTTTACATCACTGTAACTTCCAAATTATGGCTAAGTGACCTACCTGCCTGAGTAGTATAGGTGTTACCGGCCTGCCTGGGATGATGGGTCACCAAACCGGTACTTAAAACTAAGATTTTACACATTAATTAACTAAATTCAAAAGTAAGGAGATCATAGCCAAAAACAAGATTTAAGCCAAATCGTACTTCAATATTGCAAATATTGACCTACATACTTGCTGTTCAAAGGCAAGAATATACATTCTCTGACAAATTAAGGCTAGGAACAGCATTTTTCTTAAGTTTTCTAACCATTCGGCTGTTGTCAATCGGAAGAACCCCTAAAATAAATAACGAACAAGAGAGGAATGCAAGTTTACAAAGAGCGGATTGCATTATAAGTACGGCACAGAAGTATTAGGCCACAAGTTTATCAGTATTTCTGATGTAGCGAAATCCTTGTGAATACAAATTAGAGACAATAACTATCAATAATCAACAGTACAATCAACAGTACCGGTACATACTCTGTGGAAAGAAGTCGTCTTCACAAAAATGCAGACTGCACACTGTCATGTAACGTGTAACACGTTTTCCAATTGACAGCGCCGAAGCCCATCTTTCTCTCTGAACTCTTTGTACAGGAAAGTAGGGAAGAGATTTCGTACCCATTTTATACGATTTGCAACCGTATACAGAGCAGTACCTCCTCGAATTTTACAATTTCCTTTCTGTTTCCATCACGACGTCAATGCTTCACCATGTAAATAAACCTCACCAGTCACTATGTTACAGCTTCAACATTCTACCGCGTGGCTGCGCCATCCAACTTTTCTGACGTGAATAGCAATAACTGATTGCGCAGGGCTGCAGTGACTGTACTCGTAACGAGTCTGAGACGTATGGCTCTGACCTTTCCCTATTAATTGGTAGACACAGATGGCGCTCTGGTAGCTATGCCACTACGCTATCTGTTAATGGACGTTGAAACCCTTATCAGTGCGTCTACTATCCCCCAGGAGGCATCTGCCGTCATCGGATCAAAATCGACGTCGTCTTTTCAGGTGACCTATTTTTTTTTTTTAAATTCCGGCAGTGTATAATAATGTAGTAGAGCCACAAGAATCTCTTTCCTCACGTCGTGGTGTGACTATGTCGACCAACCAATCAGTAATTATTTCAGGATTTAGGGATGCCTTATAGTAAAGTCTAGCTACAAAGGAAAACAACCCTAGGTTAGATTTAAAAGAAGTTAATCTCTACTTAGTATAAAACAAAGCCCCTGATTCTTGGTTGTCACGGGTAATCTCGAGAACCACTGGATGGATTTTGATGCAGTTTTCATCGTTCTGTAAAGGTTATCTCGAGGAAGTTTTCTGTAGTAAATAATTTATTTATGATCAAAGGCAGCCAAGCAGTAACAATTTCAGTGAAAAGTCGGAATAAAACCTGGCGTCCGTGCGCTTTTTAATCTTACGCTGGGCAAACCGTTAAAAATATCAATATACTATGAGTGTAAGAATTTTGTAAGTGTAAGAAATTTATTTCAGGATTAGGGCATAACCCATCTCTTTTGGGCACATTCGTGTTGACCGACTGAAAAGCACTAAACATTTGTTTACTAAGGCAACACTGAAAATATGGCTTCAAACACCACAATGTTCACGGCTAGTCAGGCAAATCGTGAAGCCAAGAAATTCAAATCACTCAGGCTTAAACTCATGAATTTAGACAAGTCAATTTGGTTCAACAAAAAATGTATAGAACTAAACCTCACACCTAAATACGTACCAATTAAAACCGTACCGAACACACCAGCCTCGATCATTTCAACTAAACAAGCCAAAGTGCTTTGGATAAAAAACGAATTAAGATTTGCATACATAAGAAAGCAAAAAATTAACCAACAATTATACGACATTCAATTGCAACTAAGTAATTTCTGGCACGCAGCCCAATGGGACAGCTTCACCGAGCACCTACATGACACCATCAAAATCAGAGCAACGAGGAAGCATGAAACGCTAGAAAATAAATTAAGAAAACTAGGAGAAACACAGAACCATCAATCTAACGAACAACACACGAATAACAATGAATTCAATTTCCACAGCAGAGTAAACAACAGAACGAACGTAACCTTTTCTCAAGGTGAAATGAATATGTTAGACAAAGGTTTGAAATACAACTGCACAGAAGCACACACGAACCACAATATAAAACAGTTGATCACAGATATTGAGATAGCCAGTCACAAGATCCCAGCAGAAGACAGGGAATTAACCAAAAATCTCGCCACCAACGAAGCCAAAAAAATCCTCAAACGAGAGGGCGATAGCAATAACATTCAAAACAACAAACAACTCAAAGAAATAAAGTCGTTGAAACAAAAAATTAAAGAACATGACTTAATCATCACAAAAGCAGATAAGGGAAACACTACAGTAATTTTGAACAAAACAGAATACATTGAAAAAACAGTCGAATTCCTAAACAACAACGAAATCAAGGTATTAACAAAAGACCCCACCAACAAATTCCAAAAACAAATAAAAAGTGCGCTAAAAGAAACAGAATACATACTGACCAAAGCCGAAAAATCCAAACTAATAAACATGAACCCGAAAATACCGTCATTGAGGGGACAACCAAAAATACACAAAAAGGAATGCCCAATGAGACCAATAGTCAATTGTAGGAATGCCCCTAATTACAAAATCAGCAAAGAGTTACTAAAAATCTTAAAATGCCGTCTTTCCAACGACAAAAACAACTCTGTAAAGAACACAACAGAACTAGTAACAGCATTGAACACCCTACAAATGAAACCTAGCTTCAGGCTAGTATCCTTCGACGTAACTAACATGTACACCAATATTCCGATTATTGAAGCAATCAACACTATCGAAAACAACTTAAAATCCAACAATTCGGTAAAAGAAATTGAAGAGATTGTGAGATTACTGAGGGTCGTTCTCAACCAAAACGTGTTTCAATTCGACAATAAAATATACGCACAGAGAGAAGGCCTAGCAATGGGATCGCCACTAAGTGGGTTAATCGCTGACATCTTCATCAATGCACTAGAAAATGCGTTCTTAGAAAAGACTTCAACAAAGGGAATAGTAATATGGAAAAGATACGTAGATGATGTAATTTGCATCTACGATACTGAACTAACAAGCGAAGAAACAATTCTCCAATCCATTAATAGCCTTCACCACTCTATCAAATTCACTAAGGAATCCGAAATAGACCGGAAAATAAATTATCTCGATATAACTATTGAACGTAAAGACAACGACCTTTCATATTCCATATTCCGGAAAGCAACACAAACCTCGCATGCAATCGACAATCAGTCTAATCACCCCAGTACGCACAAACTAGCGGGTTTCAACTCAATGGCGCACAGGGCTTTAAACATACCCATGTCAAAAGACAACTATAATAAGGAAATAAGAACAATTATGCAAATAGCTAAGGAAAACAACTTCTCGCCAAGCAAAATAAATCAAATTATAGCCAAACATAAAAATAAAGATAAAACGATTCCCAAACCGGACAGTAATGATAAAAAATTTGCGCGTTTCAACTATGTGAATGCGAATACATATAAAATCACTAACCTATTCAAAAAGCAAGGCATAAATATAGCTTTCACGACGAAAAACACAACCGCTAGGCACCTCCTAAATAGTAATCTAAATAAACGTGACCCGTATTCAAGGTCAGGGGTATATTCTATAACGTGCCAAGACACCGATTGTCAAGCTAATTACATCGGGCAGAGTGGAAGGCGAGTAGACACACGTTATAATGAACATAGGAATGCGATAAGATACGGAACACATTCAGCCGTGTGCGAACATATGTGTGACGCAGGGCACAGCTTTACCAACATAGAGTCGGACCTTAAAATAATCCATCACGAATCGAAAGGCAGAGCTCTTGACATAAAGGAAGCAATCGAGATACACCTAGCCAAACGAAACAATCCCAACAATCTAAATGAACACACGTTCATGGAGAGCTCACCCCTCTTCACGCTACTAAAAAACACACCCTGTCGGAAACAAAACACAATTTAGCGACACAGCCAAGCTAGATAAAAAAGGGGGGAAATTAGGGGTTTTTTAATAGGTAAATGTTATCTGGATCAGGTGTACGATGTACTTTTCTTCTGCAATAAACCAAGGCCCATATTCGCGGCAGTATTAAAGGTGCCGGGACGTCCTCATAAGACCGTCAACGCTTAGTTCGAATGGGTTATGCTCCACGCGTGGCGAGGGCTAATCCACGGTCTTTAATAGTTGCAGACCCACCTCATTCAATAACATACATCTTATCTAGGTTGGCAACACCTCACATAAACACATCGCGATCACTCCCCACAGCACGTAGGGGTAGGGGGGAGAAGGGAGGGAAAAACCAGTCGTTAAGATAACCACCGCAGTCGACCGCACAGTGAGTTCTAGTAAGCACGAAAACTGCGAGTAGCTGTAGTACGGAAGACAATCAGATAAGTAGTTAGCCTAAAATTTTATAGTTTAACCATAGTTTACAACCATATAATCTCTCTAAAGTACAATCTCCGGATAGCTATCACCATTTAGCATTTCACCTAACATATATACTGCATTTAGCATACACTGACAGTTGCAGTACCAATACTGCAACTAAATAATTGTACATATTGTAAATATTTTCACCTGTATTTCAAACATAGATTTTATAGCCTAAGTGTAATGGATCTGATGATGATCGCTTGACGATCGAAACTGGTCATCCTAGTGTTTTATTAATCTCATGTAATTTATTTCAGGATTAGGGCATAACCCATCTCTTTTGGGTACATTCGTGTTGACCGACTGAAAAGCACTAAACATTTGTAGTGTAAGAATTGTTCAGCATGAAAAGTTCTACAAAAGAAGTCCGCGAGAGCATATCTCTATCATCATTACATCGTCCACTATAAGTGTTTTTACGTTTTCATTTCTTCCAACAATCTCCATTCAATTACTGAGGCGACAGTTTACGAGCTAGCTAGTGAGAGAGCCTATTACCCCAGATACAGCCAGCAGCAAACTGTCGAGTCGTGTTGAGTGGTATTGTTTGGAGTTCTTTTTTTTCGTTCCGCAAAATACAGTCAAGTTAAGATTGGACGGAAGGGGGATTTGTGTTTCATGCACGTCGACATTCTTAAATTACGTCTGACAAGAATTCGTTGCACATGCATCTCCATGATAATATAATTAATAGTCCAGTCAGTGATTTTAACCCATCATGCCGAGACGTAATACGGATATAGATCGTAGTTCATTGACGTCGAAAGACAAAGCGCTTATCACGTAAGCCGGAGCGGATTGCTAGTTTATTCAATAAAACAAAGTATAGCAAATGAAAATAAAACTGTACTACTACTAATAATAATTAATATAATGAATCTACTGTATTTACGTATTATGTGGCCTAGTTCGAAAATGGGGGGGGGGGGGGGGGGGAGTACTAAATTTAAGTTAAGTTCAAAAAATCTCGATTTATGAATTGCCCAAGAAGAAGATTCAGAGAGACTAAAGCAGCGTTTCCCAAACTGTGGTACGCGTACCATTGGTGGTACGCTCGAACTGCTGCAGTGGTACGGGGAGATGTTACGAAACATATAAAAATACCCAGTCAATGCGGCGGACGCAGCACTGAACGTATGTTCTGAATCTGTTTAGTTGTGGTGCAACATTACAGTTTAACTTTGAGTTTTGTGTGCATTGTGGTTAAAACATTCTCAATCTTGTCCTTCAACCAGTGCTTCGAAAGTTTAGAAAACTAGTGAAGGAATCGTGAAAACTGTTGAAAGTGATGATGTGTGTACCGGGACCGGCACGCCTACTGAATCAAGTGCTACCATTAACGTTCAGCTTTCCAGTGTTAGTTCTACTGAAAAAGTGGCAAAACGCAAGTACAGTATGATCATAGTAACTTGGCATTTGGATTCACATATACTGGAGATGTAAATGAGCCGAGTATGATCTCCGCCACACCTGGACACGATTTGCAGTACTTGGTTTTCATTTCAGAGTGAGTGAGACAAAAGCTTTCCATGTTTCAGACGAAGAGTGCATCTGTCGGTTTTGTGGGGGGCTCTGTGAAAGATATCACGCACTGAGATGTTCATTCATTCATTCATTCATTCGTTTATTTGCAATTGGGGGTGTGTCCCCCGGTGGCAAATTAGATATACATAACAAATAAATAATTGTACTGTGCCCAACTCTAGGAATGGGTATTCCAAGATTCAGACACCTAGATATCAAGGGAAAGGCTACAGCCGCTTTTGAAAGTTGAGATATTTGAATATCGCGCTACATTGCTTCGAGAAGGAATTGGAAAGACTATACCGATACTAGCATGTCAAGTGACGTAGCGAGTAATAGCAGAGGTCGAGGCTATTTATTGATTAAATAGTTAACCATGGAGTAGAGACTTGAGACTTGGATCAGATTACTGGCACGGCCAAATGAAAGAGAATGCACTTAGTATCAAGTAAATCGGACCAGGGATACCAGAGATATGAGGATTTCCAGATTTCAGCGTGATGACGCGTGACCCTGGCTGTTTTGAATAAAAGCCGGCCGGCCGAGGCATCGATAGCTCATTTCAACACAAGCACTTGCCGAGCAAGTTGCTGCTACGCTGAGCCAAGGCACATGGTTGCCGGATCTACGCAGAAGTTATTTTCAAAGTTGTGATAGTCACAAAAGTGCTGCGCTACGAGGTGGAACTTAGTAAGTTTCCGGCGAGGAGAATCACTGAGGTGATTGATTATTTTCTACAGACACTGGTGGAAATATTTTTATATTTCTACATGGACATATGCTAGACTTTGTCTAGAATTAGTACTTTGTCACAGTCCAGTAATAACCTAATACTTGGATATTTAAATCCATTTTAGTCAGTTTTCATATTTGTAACTTGTTAACCACTTCGATCTATCAGTACACTGAAGACCAGTCGATCACGGTGGTGTTCGTTAGTCTACGCAAGGGAAACTACAGTTTGCTTAGCGCATGGTAGATGGTGTGAAGCCGTGCCCAGGGAACGATCTTCAGAACAGCCGTTGATTGGTTAGACTGTCAGTGTCTTCTTGTATTGATAAGATTACCGTGAGTTATGTTACAACTGACATATTTAAGAATAGATCACTTAGATCTGACCCCATTTAAACAAACTGTTATGGCTTTGATAGAAGCCCATATTAAAATGGAACAACAGTTAATTCAAACGTCAAGAGATACTACCACTATGTCTGACTAGACGGATTGTGGGTATATAATGGCGGCCGATACAAGGATTATACATGCTTGTCCGATAGGGCATGTCTATGGATAAATCTGGTACAGACCAGGTTCACTACGCTTCAAGACCATCAAGAAATGTAAGCCACATTTGAATTATATTATGCCTAGCTAATTGGAACAAACTATTTTTCTGCAGATGACCAACACATTTATTTTTCTTCGTATTTAAATCTTGCAATGATTTACGCAAGACTTGTTAGAGTTATTCTGAGTATTTTCAGCACTCAGAACAGTTTAGGATCGATGACCGAGCATTTCGAGCATTTATTTGAATATTTCATATTTTAGGGATATCACGGAAAACCGTCGATGCAATGGTTGAGTTACATTATTTTTGTTGAGGAATGGATATTTTTTCCATATTCGAAGGTCCGAACATGTGGATTCTCACATAATGAGATGATAATTAAACATATTTAAAATAATATAACTAATAATAATAATAATAATAATCCACTAATAACAATAATAATAATTTTTATAATTTTTCTAAATAATTCTTGGATATTATATTTTCTAATAATCATATGTATTGAGAGAGAGCCTATGAAGTAGTTTAATCATTTCTAGTTTGGAACAGGAGATTTTCCGAAGGAGAGTGGTTAGCGCAAGCCCGCATTCAACCAACATTTCAATTCTGGTTGGACAGTTGATATTTGCAATGAGCAAAGTACGAGTATATTTTTCAGATAACACGGAGAGGCATGAAACGGGAAGCAATTGATATTTGTATCAAATAGGATATTTTTGTATTTATATAAAATCATGACGTAAATACACTCGAAAGTGAAATAAGATTTTCATAAGTATGGTAAATTCACGGGTTGAACTGAATGGTAAAATAAAATAAACTTGTAAGTTTATTAATCTTCCAGTGTTGATAACAAGCAGAGGCTTGATTTATTGTATAAATTTTGGGAAGAAAATTTATGTGTGTGGAGTAGTTGAAATGCCATTCCCAGGTGCGCATGTTTAAGTCGCAGGAATGAAGAGGTTTTTTCGAGCATCAATCAAATAGCAGGTTCGATGGCTCAGGTTTATAGAAGGAGTATTGGAACTACACATTTCGTCGTATGAATGACCCGAAGGTTATTTCTTAAAACCATCAGTTCTTATTTCAACCTTGTTTACGGATTCCATTTAGACTTTGATTTTGCTAGAATCCGGATTTGTCATGATAGTAGTTTATTCTTCTTCAGAGGAAGACCTTTGACGTTGTTGTTGTAATATTGTGTTCTTACACAAATAATAGAATGGGCCACTGCCAATTAAAAATAATTCTTTAACCACGAATAATTTGAAGGATAATTTCAATCCTAGTGCCATGAACTAAATGAATTCATTATGAAGCTATAATTCTTATTTCCGCATTCTGTCAAAGAATTGCAAGTTGTGAAAGTTACTAAAATGGCCATGAATATAAATATTTTTTATAATAATGATTCCAAGTGGAAAATTGAATAGTTGAATGGTTCAACAATTTATTGATCAAGTTGATGATTCAGAAATCATATATTTTGTTAGGAACTTGGAAGTTCATAATCGAGTTACTTCTCGAATGTTAAATGTCAGAAGAACGATTAATTTTTGTTGTGCTTCGCACAGTTCTTCGATGCTATGCTCAAGGTCAAATACTTTTCAGATGTTATTAATATGTGTAAATAATTTGTGTTGATTCAGAAATAATAATATTTTTCGACAATGTATTTTTGAAACTGGAAAAATAAGTGAAAGTTAATATTCTATGAACATTTATTCTACGAGTGTTAATAGTATGTGAAAATTCAAACAGTGAACTACGATATTTCCAGTAGAGACAATTAAATTTGAACTGGATTTAATCATTAATTATAAATAATTTTGTAACACAGTCTACAGGACTGACAATCAGACTTGTGTTTCCAAAAAAATAATTGTCAAATGTGTTTGGAAAAAATTCTGTACATTGTGTTAATAGGAGTGTGGGTCGCCACACGTGAGTGATGCTGCTTTGAGCATTTTTGCAGTCAATTTTAAATTCAAAATAAAATGAGATAATTTTACATGATGTGTTATACCCAATTGAATCTCCTTCTATCCTTATTGTTGCATTGAGCCAAAAATCAGTAAAGCATTTTTTTCATTTGATGTCGTTTTTGCGATTAGCTTTAACCCATCTGGCGCTCCGGGATATTTTGACTCTCGTGCTGACTGATTATTGGTAAAATGCATATGTGGTCGTGCGGACTCCGGTCTAAACGGGCACAGTACATAACAATTCACTAACAATTAAACTGGAGTATTTACACAAATAGTCAGTATTTTCTTAAACACACCTATATGTTTGGGAAAAGGCTCTAAGACTGCGGCAGGTAGAGAGTTCCAATTATCAATGGCACGGTTTACGAAATAATATTTACCATAATTTGTTCGCTGTGGTCGGCCCTTAACTTTGAAAGGGTGATCCTCCTACCCATGTAAGTAGGCTTTTCCATACGTTTGCTAAGCTCACCCCATGCTGGTTGATTTATATACGCGTTATACATAGCGCAGAGTCTAGATTTCATCCTCCTAGCCTCAAGTGATTCCCACCCAAGTTTCTTTAACATACGGCTCACACTGCTCCTGGGATTAAAGTCACTGAGCACAAATCTAGCTGCCTT
Source organism: Meconema thalassinum (assembly GCA_946902985.2). Taxonomy (NCBI): domain Eukaryota; kingdom Metazoa; phylum Arthropoda; class Insecta; order Orthoptera; family Tettigoniidae; genus Meconema; species Meconema thalassinum. The sequence continues at coordinate 114,429,921 of OX336393.1, forward strand.
TCTTTGTACCATTTCCAACTCATTTATGAGCCCTACTTGATATGGATCCCAAACCGCCGAGGCGTATTCCAGAATAGGTCTTACAAGTGACAAATATCCTAATTCTTTAGCAGAGGTACTACTTCCTTTTAATACCCTCATTACAAAGTGCAGGGATTTGTAAACTTTAGAAACTACACATCCTATATGATTACTCCATTTCATATCATTTCTTACGTGAACGCCCAAATATTTGCAAGATGTGAGCGGGGGTTGTCGCTGAAGGACTTGTGTGGCGACCAGGATTTGTAAAATAGAGATGTATTTACTGTGTATTGCTATGGCCATTGGCTGCATTAAATGTTAAATGAGCCTGTTCCACAATGCGTTATTTGTAAGGAAATTTTACCCAAACACAGTATGAAACCTTAGCTTCTAATGAGGCATTTCAACACGAAACATGGTAATTTGAAGGGGAAACCTTTGGCCTATTTTAAAAATAAAGAAAATGAAGTCAAATTAAGCAAACCACGATGAGCTCATTTTCATCTCTAAACGTAAGGGCAGTTGAAGCCTCTTATAAGGTTAGTTTGGTGGTTGGTTGGTTCCACAGTTTAGGGGCTGCGACAACGCGGTCATGTAGCCCCGTGTACTTTGGGTGTGTGTAGAATCTGTCTGATAACCAGTGTTAATTGTGATGGCTGTATTAGTGTGTGTATCTGTTTTTTAATTCAAGTAAGGACTGCAACTTTGAATTTTTCAAATAGTTCCCTACTTTTGCCGCCAAACGCCACCGTCAACGACTACTTGGCGTAGTTAAGAACTAAGCTACTAGACGCCACCGCAGTCGGCTCTTGGCAACGACCGTAGAAACATAAGAGCGTTGTTTACATTCCTAACCTATACAATTTAGCTTCACACAGGTGTAATTAGTGGAAGGTTCTTTAACATGCCATAAATCTATGACATGGGACCGCCGGCTTAACTTCCCCTCCGAAGGAAGGCATACTGAGGGATTTTTAACGCTCTTAAAAAATCCGACTGCTTCGGCCGGGTTTGAACCCGCTCTATTGGGCATAGAAGCTCAGCACGCTACCGACTACGCCACCGAAGCTCAAGAAGCTAAGACATATACAATTGGTTAGAGTTTAATCTTACCGGCTGCCAACTACTGATATCGCGTCAGGAGTTGGCAGTCGGGTTTGAACTGCAGGGGTCTTCCCGCTCACTGTGTATCGCGCATTCCAAAAACATTCAGTTGGTCACTACTTGCTTCACTCACTCAGCACAGTCCTTCTTTCAGTGGCTGAGTGTCGCCTGCTGCAATGACGACCATTGGCATGCGGCAAGCCGATATATTTAACTTAGGAATATGCGGGCCGCGCATGCGTACTGCAAGACCCCCCGCACCCCGTCACAGCGTGTTCAACTGCCATCTCCTGCCGCGATGACAGTATATGGTGTCCATTGACACCTAGCCTATACCACACAATAGAGGTAAATTAATTGGAAGGACTGACCCATAAATAAAACCCCAGAGGATACTACCATTGGAACTAATAAGGAACCCAAAGTTTAGAAAGGAAAACACAGTATACCTTTTAACGACAACATCTATTAAAACTCTTTCAATACATTTCACAACATATATATAAATATCAAACATGCGCATAAATATAAGAATGTTGTAGTTTCAAATGTATGACCATTTGGAATGATATCAGATTCATTACAAGACAGTATTCCCGTTACAGATACGTAGCCTATAACCTTATTATCTTTTACTCGCTTCTTGATAATTGTCAACTTGCAGATACGTCGACTAAGGCAACCCCTCAAAATCCAGAACAATCGATCTGGTCTGTAGATTCAATAATTATACCAAATACTCTTCCACGATGTCATTAAATATTCCACTGAAGTTGGATAATGTCATACTAGACAAATAATTCACCTTATCTTGAATATTATATTTAAAATCAGAATTCACTTCTAGACTAGCATAAAAATCAACTCTCCTTTATCATGGTTGCTACGATCTTCTTCTCTTTACCCAACAGGTGACTGTTGGTGGCCAAGCAACAACAACAAGATCCCATTCCGATGACAATTGCCGAGCGCGCCTAGCAAATAACTACATCACATTACTTTACTTATTTAAAAGAAATATTACAGACCACGCAGGTATACTACTAGTGAAAGGGATAAAGAATTTACAAATACAAATCAAAGTTAAAACAAGTAGCTCCTCAAGCAAATATTGCTCACTGCTGTTTGCATAGAGAAGCTTTGGTGAGCAAAATATGTCCTGACAGCTTAAAGGAGGTATTGAGCCAAGCCGTTATAACAGTAAATTTTATCATGACACGTGCCTTAAACTCTCGCTTGTTTTCAATACTGTGCGATGAAATGGGTGGTTTTCACTGACAATTGTTGCTACATACGGAAGTTAGGTGGCTTTCAAGGGGAAAAGTAATCACACGTTTATTTGAGCTACGTCATGAAGTTTTTTTTTTGTCCGACACTAACTTTGAATTCCAAAACTGTTTCACCGATGGACTGTGGATCTGTAAGCTGGCATATTTGTCAGATATATTTTCAAAGCTCAATGACCTCAACCAAAGTTTACAAGGAGATTACAACACTCATTTTCCTGTACAAGATAAAATATGTGCTATGAAGGAAAAACTCAATTAAGCAGCAAAATAAGCAGATGAGATAAAAGTGTCCTCGTTTCCAACAATCGAGAATTTCTTCGAAGAAAAATCTTCAGCTGAATCCTGGACTTCTGAAAGACATTAAAACCCACTGCTTTGATTTGATTCAAACTTATGGAGCATATTTTCCTGAAGACTTACGCAAATATACCCGGTTCCAAAACCCGTTTGCTGACATTGATATGTTGCCGGAGGATTTTAAGGCCAAATATAAGGGGCAGTTTTATGATTTGAATTGTGATTCAGAACTATGGCAAACTTTTTCAAAAATGACTCTTGTGAACTTTTGGGTTGAGAGGCGTACAGACTATGCATACATAGCTGACAAAGCAGTTAGATTTTTACTGCATTTTCACTAGTGTGAGACTGTATTTCCTTCACTTGTTTATCTCAAGAAAAAATAACAGAATAGGCTCCTACAGTGGAAAACAATCTTGGTTTGAGACTCAGTCTACCCCTAACAAACACAATTTACAATCCATCTTTTGGTGTGCTACTTAGTGGTGGAGGTGGGGTGATTATAGTTACTATATCCCAACCATTAGGTGATACGCGAGAGACTCTCATCTCTTAAAGTGGTACACACACAAAAACGTTTGGGAAACACTGGACTGGAGTATTCCGTGATTCGTAGATCACCGGATCGGACCCTCGTAATCGATCGTAGAAATCGTTGAAACTGCACTGTAGTGTAGAAAGGGAACCTACGCGCTTCTCTATTGCACACGGCACTTTTTCGAGTGTCGACATCACCTTGTGCAGTCGTGCGCTCGTTCCCCTGCTACAGTAGGGTGTACACGACGGCCTTTGTAATAGTGACCATTTCCCGATTATCGTTACCCTTCCGAACCAGAGAGCCATCGGGTTACCAAGCGGGCTGATTGGTCAAATTTCACAGCACGTGTGGTTTTTGCCGAAGATACATTTGAGAGTGTCCATGATCACACCATTCACATAACGAATCGTATTTTGGCCAACCTTATCACCTTCGAAGAGATGCGTGCTGGTGCCCGATATCTAATTCGGGAGAGTAAGAAAACGGCGTGGGAAAATAATGTGTCGTCTATGACGGCACATACTCTTTCATCTCAAGTGGGGTTCAAGCTTCGTCGGATCTCCGGACTTCCGACATCAATGACTATACCCGGAGTCTCATTCAACGGAGACATCATCACGGACCATCTCGCCATTGGCATTGCCAACAGTATTGGATCGCACTTCTGCGATGTATCCTGCTCTGGGAGTTACGATCCTACATTTCTGACTCTCAAGCGGGAGGTAGAGGCTCACCCCTTGTCCTTTGCCACTGCTGCTTCGGAGTCCTATAATGTACCATTCTCTGAATGGGAACTGCGCAGTGCTCTTTCACTGTGCAGGGATACGGCTCCTGGACCGGATAACATACATAATCAAATGTTAAAACTTCTGTGCGAATCCAGTATAAAACAACTGTTGATCATCTTCAATCGTATATAGATTGAAGGGGAGTTCCCTTCTCATGGCGAGAGGGGATCGTGATACCGATTCCGAAGGCTGGAAAAGATTCTGAGCTTGTCAGCAGCTATAGGCCCATTTGTCTGACAAATGGGCTATGCAAGCTGCTGGAGAAGATGGTGAACCGTCGACTGTTGTGGTTCTTGGAAGAGAGAGGTCTCCTGTCTGAGTAGCAGTGTAGATTTTGCTCTCATAAGTTCACCACTGACCATCTGGTGCGACTTGAGAGCGCCATAAAATTCTTTTCTCCGAAAACAGCATCTAGTCACGGTTTTCTTTGACCTCGGGAAAGCCTGCGACACCACATGACGCTACGGGATCCTTTTCACTCTTCGCGAGTGGGGACTCCGTGGTAATTTACCAAACTTTATAGCGAACTTTATGTCCATCCGACTCTTCCGTGTAAGAGTTGGTAAGACGTTATCGCAATATTACGCTCAAGAAAAATAAAGAGATCCTCAGGGTTCTGTGCTGAGTGTCACCTTGTTCGCTGTTGCCATAAAAGGCATTGTTGCCGCCGCCGGGCCTACGGCAGTTTCATCGCTGTATGTAGTCGATTTAGCTCTGCATTACAGTTGTGGATTATGGCAATCGTGGAACGGAAATTACAGCTAGCTATTAACCGGGTCAACTGGTGGGCTCACGACAGAGGTTTTCGTTTGTCAGCAGCGAAAACCTCCGTCGTCCATTTTTGTCGTCTCCGGAGGCTACATGTACACCCTGAACTACACCTCATGGATGCTGCGTTGCCGTTGGTTGACGCTTATCCCTTCCTGGGGCTCCATTTTGACAGCAAATTAACGTGGCAGCACCATATACGGCAACTGAAAACATCCTCTTAGTGGCACTACGTGGGGGGCAGACCGTGCGGTGCTGCTGCGGTTCTACCAAGCCCTCGTCCTGTCCCGGCTAGACTATGGTTCTGCGGCACACGGTTCAGCAAGGCCGGCAACCTTGAAAATGCTGGACGGTATCCATCGTAGTGGCGTTAGGCTGGCTACCGGTGCCTTCCGGATCAGCCCGATACCCAGTCTACTCGCCGAATTGGGTGTTCCTCCTCTAAATCATAGACACCAACCTATACTGCCAATGTGCGTCAAATGCCGCAACATCCGAGCTATCGAGCTCTCTTCAGTATCCAATACCACCGGAGGTACGCCAACGAGCCTCGTGCCACTCGGCCGGTTGGTATTAGACTCAATAGCTCGTGTACTGAAATAGGAGTGGCTGTAGCAGGGCCGTGCAACGGGCAAGGTGAAGCAGTGCTAGCGAGAAATTTACTCGTGTCGGCCGAGCGCAGCCCTACTCGGTCCATTTCTGAGCAGTGCAGCACGACAGCACACTAGCACTGCAGCGCTTAGTCGCACAAGCACTGTCCATTTGACCGGGTACTGCAGTACGTTTAGTACTGAGCGCGGAGCCTGGACAATAGGCGCACTAGAGCCAACATTGTGGCATTTGCGTGTGGTCTGCCGTGCTCATAACGTGGGGAGGACAAAAATAGCATAGTGGGAGAGTCACACATTAATGAATCAAACCGAAGACATATAAAACATGATATTTGGACGCACATGAACCAGATCTGCAGCAAGGATACAGAAATTCGCATACTTTTTGGGTGATGTAGCAGGTGCAGGGAGATATAGTAGTCCTAAAATAGAATCAGGGACCGGTATGGAATCAGGAGAGTTAAAATACATTTGTTAATTTGTTGACATAATGTCACAAACCAGCCGAGGTAGCTAAACACGTTAACGTGCATGGTCAGACTACTCCAAACTTGAAAGACCACACACAGCCACTCCATACATTTTTATTTGTCATTAACTCCTCTCATGAGATTGGCGTCATGAAGGCATCTATCCGTGAAATCATTCCCACAAGGAAACTGTCTCACCACATCCCCTACCTCATAGCAACCGGAATAATTATGGGTAGAACCAAAAAAAAACTACACTAGAATTATAAAACTGTATTTCAATAACAAGATTCTGAATTCACCAAATAACTAGATTGATGCTCTTCAGGGATATACCGACAGTAGTGGCTACGCTGGCTAAAGCGCAGCATTAGGTCATGGGGCCAAGCTCTCTGCTGACTCGGTAGACGCGTGGGTTCGAACCCCACCGTCGGCCGTCCTTGAAATGGTTTTCCGTGGTTTCCCCATTTTCAACAGCAGGCAAATGCTGGGACGGTACCTTCTGACAGGCCAAGGCCGCTTCCTTCCACATACTTGCCCAGTTTCATTCACCATCATTCATTTCATCTCTCATTAACTCCTCTCATGAGGTTGGCGTCAGGAAGGGCATCCGGCCGTAAAAACCATCGCCACAAAGACTTCCATCGCATCTCATCCCCAACCCCGTTGGAAAACGGGAATAATAAAGGGTCGACATACGATGCTCTTCAGGGATATGTGAGTTCGAGAAACATGCGTTAGTAAATTCATCAGGATTTTAAAATGAAAGATATTCCGTCGCAATCTAAGGTCATTTATGTCTTTTATTCTTATATTCAAGTCGCCTCCGTGGTGTAGTGGTCAGCATGATTAGCTGCCACCCAGGACGTCCGCGGTTCGATTCCCGGCTCTGCCACGAAATTTGAAAAGTGGTATGAGGACTGGATTGGGGTCTACTCAGCCTTGGGTGGTCCATATGAGTAGAGGGGGTTCGACTCCCACCTCAACCATCCTCGAAGTGGTTTTCCGTGATTTCCCAATTCGTCTTCGGGAAAATACCGGGGTGGTACCTAACGTAAGGCCACGGCCGCCTCCTTCCCTCTTCCTTGCCTAATCCTCACCCTCTTCCCATCTCTTCATCAGGCCCCTGTTCGCTTTTCAGGTGAGGCCGCCTGGGTGACGCGACGTGCTAGTCATACTCCCCAGTTGTATCCCCGACTCAGAGTCCCAAGCTCCAGGACACTACCAGTGGCGGTAAAGGTGGGATCCCTCGCTTAGTCCGTGGGAAAAGCCAACCCTGGTGGGTAAACGATAAAAAAAGAAAGAATTCTTATATTGAACATGGCCTGAAACAATACCTCGTGGAATTTACGTACACATAAGATATACGGCAAAATAAGCAAGAAGACACGAAATACTTCAAACCTTCAAGTTTTAGAACAATATTGATTATTTCAACAATATGGAGACCAAGAGTGCTATTCATTATATAACAATTAGCCTATTTTGCTCTGAAAATTACAAAATATGTTGTCTGTCTTTCTACCAGCTTGTCTGTATTTCTTTCTGTGGAGTGCCTAAAACTGTTTTGTTTGTTAGTCCTTGAAACTATTCGACTTTAGGGTTATGGTACGCGAACCGTCTTCCTAACTTACCAGGGGCTATATAATGCCAAAAATACGAAGAAATGTGTACTACTATAGTTCGCCCAGTGTAGAAATTACATGGTATCGTGCAATTGATTGCGCTGACATTGAAAGAGACCACCTTGTAGTGTAGCGGCTAACATTCTTGGTCGAATTGAGAGCACATCACTCCGTAGAGTTGTTAGAATAGCTTCCGTAAAATATTCTCAAAGGCCAATGCTACAAGTAGTCCTCATGAGTTAATCCAATTGCATATGTATATGTAGGCTAATCCAGATATGGTATTTAAGACATTTGATTTTCATTGCATTCTAAGTTCTAGGCATAGGAAAACCTCGAAGCTAATTTTGCAATTTTCAGTGAATGGACATCCAAAGTATAGTAAGCATCATGTAGGGAGACTGTACCAGAGAGAGCATGCATTGCTTGAAGACATGGTGACATAGTGCGTATTTGTGCTCGTACAACGAAGGAGGTTGTCAGGATGGTGATGATGATGAAAATGGTGATAACGATGAAGACGGTGATTAATTAGTTGGGAACCAAGGGAATATAAATAACCGATACTTAAGGTTGAAGCGGATCTTTGGTAAACACAAAATGAAATTGCAGGTTGATTGCGAAAGTACAGAAACTATCCAATCACCATATTTTATGGATATTGACTAATCCAGAAGTAGACATGAAAGGGAGTAGCCTAGTACAAATAGGTGGAAGCAAAGGATGCTCTTGTGTGAGACCTCCATGGGCGTAGCCAGGACTCTGTATACCTCAAACACTGTGGAGTGCCTGATACCCTAGCTCACGTTCAAAAAGCATAATTAAGAAGGGGATTTACTACAAACTTTAGGAATGATCGAAATAGATCTAAGATGCAGCTGTAACATTTCAGAAATGTTACACGATCCATGTCTTTGTGTCTTTCTCGTGTTAGAAGCAAAAATACAATGGGCATAATAATTGTTATTGGCCATAAGAAGGATACAAGATTTATGTTGGACCCCACCATCAGTTGTGAATTAACCTTCGGCATAACAAAACAGGTCGTTTAGAGAAAACGATAGGCTTCAAAGAGAAGTGAAAGCTTGTGGTACGTTTCGAATAAGCGAGAGAATCAACATCAACATTTTTTAATCAATCATCAAGTTTGGGTATGCCTAAGTATAAATGACCTAATTTTGCTATCAATGAATCCATTCAATAATAGAGAATTCATCTTCAATATACTCGGGAACAGTATGAGACGTAATCTATTGGTACCCAATAACATTTTATTGATAATATTAATAGTATATTAATAATAATAATAATAATAATAATATGAAGGGAAGATAAGAAAGGCTTTACGAAACCATGTCGGTACGAGCTGGCCATGCGCGCCTGAACTGACGAGTTCCAGCGTAGACAGTGCTGACAGTGTGAGGCAAGGTCATACGGCCCTAAAAGCACTTGCCAGGCTTGCAGGGCACTACGCCATACTATACACAGCTCGCTCGCACGTGTAGTGGGGAGAAGCAAGGACATGACGTCACGCGTTTGTGGCTTACTTCTTAGACTGCCCGTAAGGGAGCAGCAGGATAGAACATACTACAGGCGCTAGCTACGCAGGGCCCTGGGCTGTAGGTCCCTGTATGATCCGGACAGCCAGCGAGGTGCCTGCGTGGCAAGTCCCTCGTCCGTAATTTCGGTTAGATCTACACCGAAGTCCTAAGGTGAACACGGATGCCTCCGTTTATCGGAGGCAGTCCCTCATCATAGTTCACCAATTTCCGGATGCTGGTATTCTATACCCGGATGGTTCGGATGTGGACGAGAAGGTGGGTTGTGCTTACGTTATTGATGGTACAAATACCAAGATCTCTTTGCCTGAGGCATGTAGTGTGTTTACTGCGGAGCTCGTTGCCATCTATGAAGCTCTGCAGTGTGCACTACAGGATGCACGAATCCACTTTCTCGTGTGTACCGACTCTTTGAGTTCGTTGCCGTCAATTGCTACATGTTTCCCGCAACACCCCGTAGTGCAGCGAATCCACGACCTACTAGCCGGGTTATGCTGCGCTGACACTCGAATCACCTAGCCACATGGGATTTGCGGGAAATGAGTTAGCGGATCAAGCTGCATAAGAGGCGGTATCACTACCACCTCGACCAATGGAGGTAACCGCTAGAGATATTTGCTCTCAGGCACGCCGACAAGTACTGTCTTTTTGGGAGAGTCAGTGGCCAGCTGACCCAATGCCCAGTAAACTGAGAGCGATCAAGGAGACTACTCGCGTGTGTCGGAACTCTTTCCGGTCACGGGGGAGTCCGTCATTTGGTGTAGGCTAAGGATAGGTCATACAAGATCCACCTACTCGTATCTAATGAGAAGGGAAGGCACTTTGTACCTGTGGAGCTGTTTTCTCCGTGGCCCACATTTTAACCAAGTGTGTGGATCTTTCTGACTTACGAAGAAACCTTGGTTTGCAGATTTCACGCAAACTTATATTGGCTGATGACGCGGTGGCTGCTGATCTAGTCATCCGCTTTATAAGTGAGAGTGGGTTAGGGGCAGCAATCTAAATTTTCCATTTGTGATTGCTCCTTTTAATGGGTTACCCAACAACAACATACATCACAGTTGGGCAACATTCTGTGCTTGCTCTGATAATTTTAAAAATAAATGAATTTCTCATTTGGATGTTAAATTGTTGGGCGCCACTCATATAGATGAGAAAATGTTAAACACGAGATCTCTCCTCCAGGGGCGTGGGCAATGGCTCTTGCTTCAGGCAATACACCCGTTTCTTGTATTAACAAAATATGAAAGAATAAAGAGAATAGCAATAAATACCACTACATAATAAGAAGATAACTAAATTCAGAAATTAAAAAATGGAAATACCAGTGGGAAAGTGCATTACATCACTTGTTCTGTATAGCTAACCAAGGCTATAATAGTGTTGTATTTGATGTGCTTTTTACCTTACAAGGCTTCATACCTAATTTGCAGGAGTAAGTGATTTCCTTTATTATTTGATGCGGAATAATATGTCGATATGTAATTTTAAGTCACTTCTGGAGGTGTACTTGCGTAAAAACTGCTCTCTCTCTCTCTCTACTACAACCGTGTAGAGAAATACTTGGGGTTGTCATACAATTCAATGTATTCCTTATTATAACCTGCAAACTTGCAGTATAGCTTCCTTATTCTTTTAAAATAATTAACTTATTCAACGACTTCCTCTGCCAGAGATATCCCGTACTTCAATGGTAAATCATAACCAATTGTATGCGAAGTTCCATGGACCAAGAAGTTTGTACACCGCCATCTATATCACACTAGATTTCCAATCTATATCGAATTACTTCAACAAGGTTCGTGTCGCTACTTTATGCCATCGTTGAAGTACATCGCGAGCTGCTAAGTTACAGCTGATCCAGTCTTCAAATCCTTCTTGCCATTTAACCACTCCGAGGGAAAGGAATACATTTGTATCAATGATGTTAAAAACCGTATAACTTGCTTCATCTTGAACACAAGCCCATCAGTCAATAGCCTGGCTGCTTATTAATGATCCCTAACTTTGCACTTTCCGACAAATTTACATAATTTAAAAATATACATATCTATTTTATTTATAATTAACATAATATAACTTATGCAACAATGGCGTGGACGACCATAAGTGAAACAGTGAATTACTTGATATCAAAAGGAGATGATAAAAATAATATAATAATTAGTGATGAGGAGTGTCTGTGCTGATCCAAGTTCTGTCACAGAACGCCCCCATATGATTGAACGACATGCATATGAGAGAAAAGCATACAACTTAAAACTAGTATGAGGACACTCCTCATCTTAAAACGTTACAAAAATATATACACAAACAAAGCATGATAACAATTTGCAAACACTTCATTTAAATTTCTCCTCGTAAGGAGTCCATGTAGCACTCAGCTTACACAGTACCACTCATTTATACACGTAGATATATATATATATATTGGATATCACTCACTAATTTGAGGCACATAATTATTTATACGCCTTAATTAGAACTTCACTATCTTGAGGTACTCTCTCAATTGAGAACGGGCCACAATAGAGAAAGCAAAATTTAGACATCTGTTTATCTTCAGTGGATGATGGAAATGGAATCTTGAGCAAACCTTATCACCCACGCTAAATTCATCTAGAGTACCCTTCTTTTGTTGGCGAATTCTCCTAGCTCCTGCCTTTTCCAAATTAGTCCTAGCCAACTGGAGTACTAGCTCCTGAGATGTACCCTCCCCATCACCTAATCCCAGCATTTTAGCTATTTCATCCGAAGGTTTTCTTCCGTAATGAATTTCATACGGTGAGAATCCGTAGACTCGTGAACGGTCGTATTTAACCATCTCTCGACATCATCCAGTCTCGTATACCATGAATTATGCCTGTCATAGACGTAAGCTCTGAAAGTCTCGCTATCTCTTTCATCACTCTCTCCACCAAATTGCCCTGTGAATACCTAATAGATGAATAAATAGGCTTAATACCCAGTTCTATCAGTTTTGTAGTCCAGATTTTAGCTGTAAATTGGCTACCGTTGTCGGAAAGTACTCTAGTTGGAATACCGAATTCAGGGATATATTTTTCTATAATCTTCTGGACACTACCCTTCCCTGTAGCCTTGCTCAAAGGGTACAGCTGGACATATTTGCCGAAAGCGTCAATGACTACTAGTATGAATATTGATATATGTACCGGGTCTTCACTAAAGGTCCAAACAGATCCACGCTTAGTCACTAAACTAGTTTGTGTAGGTCCTTTTAACAGTTTAATAGGATGTTTACTATGCTGACAAAGATCACCATTAGCCTCCATAGGAAATATGACTGAATAGCATATATAGTGTAACGAAGTATTACTGATCATCGGATCGACCAATTAAAGGTCTCCGTATCAGACGCATTCTGAGTGAATTCAAAATGGAATAAGGTTTGAACTTTAGGAGACATGGGCTAAATAACATAGTACAAGAAATGAGCAAATAGAGAGCAAGAAGCTTTAACACATATATTCACTTTTAAATCATTACAGGTTAACAATTTGATAGAAACAAAACAATGATTTCTTGACAAAAGAATATTTGTATCTGTCTATGAACATTAAGACAAGGTAATAATTCTTATGCACAGCTTAGTTAAATTGCTTTTTGCAAAAGGATAATTAGTGACGCAGCTGAGAGATGATGGCTGGCAGGGAGCAAATCCTGCCATACCTAGGAAAAGAAAATGGGAAACTGAAGAAGTTACTAAAAGAATAAATAGCCTATGAAGGGAGCTATTTGCTGACAGGAGCTCAGTCCTGCAGTACCCTATGAAAGTTAAATGATTGGGTAGTTGGCAAGATGCAACAGAAATGTTTGAAAAGTAGATGCAATGGCAGACACAGGATGCGTGAACTGCATGTAAGCTAATCATTAAAGATTTCCCAAGAAATGGAGATGGCAGAAGCAGGTAGGCAAATAGGCCCATTATCTGCAAGTAAACCATGAGGTGTGAAGTGCACAAGAAAGGTGCAATGAAAGATGCAGATATGCACAAGAAATAATGAGATTATTCCCCAAAGAAACAAAAGAATGGCTAAAGTAAGCCGATATGTTATTCCGCCTAGAAAGGGGGGAGGGGTAGAAGAGCACAAATATATTAAGATTGAGGAATCTTCTAAACCAGGCTTGTATAATTATATAAAGCTAACATGGTATAACAGAAAGAACATGAAATAACACTGAATATGTAAAAGTACTTATCTTTTTAGAACAAAGTGTGGTTAACATCCCACGTGTGCGTAGAACACTCGAGTATAAAGAAGAAGACATAGTTGATGTCCAGTTGTGGTTATGTTCACAAAAGCAGTCAATGATTTCACCTATGTCGCGTGGACACTTGTTGAATAGTAAGGATGACCTTAGCTATAGCAAAAGTTAAAGACTTGTAGCTTGAAGACGAAGTGATAATATGATAATATTCACTTAGTAAGAACTTGCGTAGGAATAGATTTCCGTAGCACTTGAAGATGTATAATTGACATCTTAATGTTCATGTCGTAGGAACACGATGAAGGGTGATCCAAGTTTGATCACTATAAAATGTCTCGAGGGCAATGACGAAGGTTGCAGGAACGCTTCGTAATGCAGAAGTTACATATGAGAAGTTTCAATGTTGAGGTTTATCGTCCGGTTCGCAAGACGGGTGTCCAGCATGGTGACTGGCAATTAAAAGCACGAAGAGGCTAGGAGAGCTAGTCTCTTTTATAGGTGAACAGCTGAGGTTCCAGTACCTTCCATAGCTGACGTCTTGAAGAACAAGCGTGGTGATTGGCTGGAGCGAGGCCACGTCATGACGCAGACCAATAAGGTCGTAGCTTACAGAGACCAGTATACGACGTGAATCAAGGCGTGTATAATGACCTTTTAACACTTTCGAAAAATGTCTTAGAGGTGAAACATGACTTATATTCTAATAAGTAAGTACGTAAATCATTTTAAATATGTTTAAATAAAACAAGAAAGTGAAATACAATTGAATTGTCACGAGCACATGGTGACGAAAAATGAGGTTAGGAAATCAAATTCTGGTCTGACTTATGACATTACCAAAACTTACAAAATTAACAAATTAATCATTCGCAAATGCGACCATACTGCCAGAGGGGCGACAAGAAAAAACAAGAAAGAAAACAAAGAAACAGTACTAGAGTGGCAAAGGAGAAACAGAAGAAATTGGACGAACAAACTGTCCAAAAGGAGTAATTAATTTCACCACTCTGATCCTATCATCACGACCGTTGTAGCATTTAACTTCTCTTCCGGTGTGCCAAACAAGAGGAGGACTGGATTCTCTCAGGAGAATCAAATCTCCCTCCTTGAGGTTTGGATGAGCGAGCTGCCACTTCCCTCTGCCCTGAAGCAAGTTCAAATACTCCAGTCTCCACCGTTTCCAAAAGCTATTTCTAAGGGCTTCGACTCTTTTCCAGAGAATAGGCAAAGCAATATCGAGCTTGCGGTCGATGAGAGGTGGCGGAGCATTTAAGGAGCTACCTATCAAGAAATTACCAGGGCTTAGAGGAAGCAAATCGGAAGGGTCGCTAGACACAGGAGACAAAGGACGGGAGTTGACAGTGCCTTCGATGAGAATTGCAAAATAATTGAATTCTTCAAAAGATAGGATAGAGTTTCCTACAGTTCTTTTGAGATGAGTTTTGACCAATTTGACACAAGCTTCCCATCTTCCACTATGATGCGGAACGTACGGGGGGATGAAGTGCCTCTTGAAACCTTTCAAATGAGCAAAATTAGACAATTGTTCGTTGGCAGAACGAGAGCAGAGTGTCTTTTGCCATTGCTGAGAAGCACCAAGAAAGTTTCTGGCGTTGTCGGAGTAAACCTCAGAGGAAATTCCTCTTCTAGCAATAAAGCGAAAAAAAAAAGCAGAGAGAAAGTATGAAGTGGAAGCATTGGTGACCAATTCGAGATAAATGGCACCAGTAACCATGCAAACAAAAAGTGCTATGTAAAGCTTGGCAAGAATTTTGCGTTTAGCTTTTAGACTATTGGTTTGATATAGGAACGGACCAGCGTAATCAGTACCAGTTAGAAGAAACGGTCTGCTGGGAACAGAACAGAACGAAGGAAGGTCAGCCATAAGTTGCTGAGAGAACTTAGGTTTGGCCTTAAAGCAAGGAATACATTTTCTAACAACGGAAATAACTTCGTGCAAGCCATCGATGGGCCAATAATGCTCACGAATCAAACACAAGAGAGTGCGTGTACCAACGTACAAATGCTGATAGTGAAATTGACGTATTATCAGTTTAGTAACGTGATGTTTTGAAGGAAGAATTATGGGGTGTTTCTTATCTTCAGGATAATCAGAAAAAGATAACCGACCACCTACTCTTAACAATCCGTTATCATCAAGAAGGGGCATAAAGCGAATAGTCTATTCCGCTTTTTAAGGGGTAGACCCTTAGCTAGAGAATTAATTTCATTAGAAAAAAAAATCTTGTTGTGGTAGTAGCAGACTGTAATTCAACAGCAGAAAGAAATGCTTGAGGAATCAATGGTTTTCTAACACAAAGAATTTCCAACGAAGCAAGTAGGCTACAACACGAACTAGCTTTTGAAAAGAAGAATATCTTTCAAGCAATGAAGGGGTAACCGTGGTTACAAGAGAAGAGGCGACTTTACGAGTTTCGGGAACATTCGTTAAAGCAGAAGAAAATAGGGCTGGCCAAAAGGAAGGTTCTTGCAACAACCAAGTTGGACCATGCCAGAAAAGGCTAGATTTAGCTAGCTGGTGTGGAAGGCATCCACGAGAAATTATGTCTGCTGGGTTCTCCTTACCCGAGACATGTTTCCATTGAGAAGATACGGATAGAGTTTGGATTTTCCACCCTATTGGCGACGAAGGATTGCCAATACGTAGGTGGCTTAGAGATCCAAGCTAAAGTGATGGCGGAGTCAGTCCAGTAGTAGATATGACTGAAATGACAGTTGAGATTGGAGACAAGCTTTTGAGATAATTCGGCTGCGAGCAGGGCAGCGCATAACTCTAAGCAAGGCAATGAAACTGTTTTCAAAGGAGCTACCTTTGACTTGGTACAAATTAAATTAGAGAATAAAGAAGGCGTGTTACGACTGACCTCATAAGCGCAACATCCGTAAGCTTTCACGGAGCTATCTGCAAACAGATGTAGCTCTAGGTTATCAGAGAACAAAGTAGGGATAAGAACCCTGGGGATGTCTATGACAGACAGATCAAGAAGATGAGTGCGGAAGGAAAGCCATCTTTCCAAGGGAGAAGGAGGGATAGGATCATCCCAATCCGTTTTGAGAGACCATAGTTCCCGCATAAACATCTTAGCTTTGATTATGATCGGAGCTATGAATTGAAGAGGGTCATAGATTTTTTGCGATTTCGGAAAGAACTTGTCGGTTAGTTTGAGGAAGAATAGGAGACAAGCTGACTTGATAGAAAAAAGAATCCGAAACGGGATACCAGTGAAGTCCCAGTATGTAAGAGGTCGACTGGTGTGTCAGTGTTGCCATTGGATATGAGTTTAGCAAGTACTTCTTTGGAATTAGAATTCCATTTGTGAAGTAGGAAAGCTCCTCCATGAAGCAACGCTTGGAGATCGCGTGAGTGTTCAAGTGCTTCAGAAGGGGAGCTGAAGGAATGAAGAAAATCATCCACATAAAAAGACTTTGAGAAGATTTGAAGTATCAGCGGAAAAGAGGTTAGAGTCTTGCTCAGCGAGATGCTTTAAAGTGCAGATGGCCAAGAAAGCAGATGGCTTTAGACCATATGTGGCAGTTTTTAATTTGAAGACTTTAATGGGTTTGGAAGGGCTATCGCGCCAGAGAATTTGTTGCAAATTTTGCTGTTCAGAATTAATTAAGATTTTCCTATACATTTGATTAATATCGGCGATGACACCAACAGGAAACAAGCGAAAGTTTAACAAAACGGAAGGAAGATCAGACTGAATAGCGGGACCGGTAAGTAAGGTATCGTTTAATGAAATACCATTAGAGTCTGGAGTGGAACCATTGAAAACGACTCGAATGTGTTCCCTTGTGGAAGGGTTCTTCTAATCAGGGTGATGATTCAAATAAACACTATCTTCTAAAAGAGTTTGTCTATTAAGAACTTCCATGTGACCAGCGGTTTCGTAGTCTTCCATAAAGTCAATGTATTGAGCTTTGGCTGAAGAGTCTTGTTTCAACTGATTTTCTACAGCGAACAAAGCCTTGAGAGCGCGAGGATGCGAATCTTTTAAAACTGGAGGGGAAGAAATACGAGGCATAGTGACAACGAATCTACCATCTGGGTTGCGAGTGGTAATGGAGAGATAAAGCTGTTCGCAAAAGTCATCTTCAGTGGAAGAAGAAGGGGTGGAATCGATAGACTCAATTTTCCAAATCTTTTCCAAATTGTGGTCTAACTCAACGTGAGTTAAGTGACATAAGGATGAAGACTGCACAGTGGCAAGAGGGATATGACCCGTGACCAACCAACCGAATTTGGTGTGGTGGGCGTAGATGCTAGAAGTTATATTGATTCTAGAAGGAAGTAAATTTTGTCAAAAGACATTAGCACCTAGCAAAATGTCAACTGGAGCACTCTGATGAAAGTAGGGATCAGCTAATTTCAGATCAGAAGGGAAATGCCATGTATCAATAGAAAACGAATGACTAGGAGTCGGAGCTCCAATAACGGGGATTGGCAAACAATTTAAACTAAGGTTAGTGCCAGATTGCACCGAATCCTTAATATTGAGCTTTATGAAATGTAAGGAAGTAGACTTACTGTTATTGATACCAGATATTTCTATCGAAGTGGTATTAGGCTTTAAGTTTAATTTCTTAACCAAAGAAGATGTTATGAAATCGTGGGTGGCAGCATTGTCGAGAAGAGCTCGAACAGAATGCCATTTGCTTTTAGAGTCTTGGACCTGAAGTCTCACCGTGGATAACAAAACCTGAGTACTTCGCCAAGAATTAGCAGTCTGACTATACGACTGAGCGCTATAGTCAGCAAGGGTACCAGAGGTAAGGTACGACTTACTACTGGATGCCATGTTAGATTGAGAAGTCGTAGAAACAACGCTTTCCAAAGGCGTATTTTGAGCTAGCTTAAATTTGGGTTTTTCAAACCGGTGTAATGAGGAATGGTGGCGCAGCTTGCAATGTGTGCAGACACCTTTAGGCGAGCAATTTGAAAATGAAAGTCTGGTAGACAAACAATTATAACAGCATTTGTGCTCGGCAACAGCTTTCCTACGGTCATCGACTGGCATGGCTTTTAAAAAAAGAACAAGTATATAGCGGATGCAAGTTGTTGCAAAGAATGCAGGTTTGTACAGTACTCTGCACTGAAAATACCTGAGAACGGAAATATTTCTTATTAGAAGAAGTCTTACTAATCGCACCTTTGCTCGAGCTAGGTAGCTCGGCTTGTTGAGCAACGGCGGAAAGTACTTGACACCGGTTTTTGATAAACGTGACTAAAGTTTGAAATGTGGGATCAGGCTGATCTATCAAGTCTGATTCCCATGCCTTTAAAGTTTGAGAATCGAACTTGGAAGTAGTGAGATAAAGCAAAAACAAGTCCCAATGCTCGACTGGTTGCTTCAAGTGCTCGAGTGCACGGACATGAAGCTCGACAGTATCACCTAACTGACGTATAGAAGAAAGATTGTCTGGACGACAGGAAGGGAGGTTAATTAGAGCAGTAATATGCCTGTGGATGCGAAGCTTGGGGTTACCGTAACGTTGTTGCAGCAAATTGAAGGAAACAGAATAATTGTCAGGCGTGAGAGGAAGTGCCTCTATCACCTTAAGCGGGGGCCTTGCAATGTAGATTTCAAATAATGAAACTTCTGAATATCAGGTATTGAAGAATCATTATGCACTAAAGAAACGTAGAGTTCCTCGAAAGAATCCCATACTTTCTCGTTGCCAGAAATGGTTGGCAAGGAAATCCTAGGTAGGATTGGTTTAGACGGAGTGACAGGTTGGTCCCTATGCTTTTTAGTTAAGGTTTTGATTAAGTTCTCGGCTTCAGCAAAGCCTTCTTAGTAGCTGTCCTCCACCTCACCTCGATCCTGTTCACGACTTGAGTCGAGAAACTCAAGTTCGATTTGTAAAGTGTCATAAGACGCGAAATTAGATTGATATGTTTTGAACTTTTCGTTAAGAATGCCTAAATTGTGATCATCAAGGCTTTTTTTAAATGTTAAGTAAGAACGAAACCTAGATAATTTCTTTTGTAAGAGGGCTCGAGTGCCTAATAGCTTTTCTAGCTTGGCCATGGTGGAAACCGAAGTACTAACCCCAACCTCCAGAGAACTTGCTGGCGGCAAGGAGACGTCAGGCTTGACAGGAGAGGGCTGCGGCTTTTCGTCAGGGTCCTGCACCTTTTCTACTTTGATGGACTCCGTAATACCTGTGAAAAGTCAGACACAGTATTAGACCAAGTTTTATTATGAAGCAACGTGCTCTCCAAGTTATGATTGAAGTTTAAGCAAAGTGAAACTAGTCTCATGGGTTTATGGCACCAAAAGAGATGGTGTAACGAAGTATTACTGACCATCGGATCGACCAATGAAAGTTCTCCGTATCAGACGCATTCTGAGTGAATTCAAAATGGAATAAGGTTTGAACTTTAGGAAACATGGGCTAAATAACATAGTACAAGAAATGAGCAAATAGAGAGCAAGAAGCTTTAACATATATATTCACTTTTAAATCATTACAGGTTAACAATTTGATAGAAACAAAACAATGATTTCTTGACAAAAGAATATTTGTATCTGTCTATGAACATTAAGACAAGGTAATAATTCTTATGCACAGCTTAGTTAAATTGCTTTTTGCAAAAGGATTAGTGACGCAGCTGAGAGATGATGGCTGGCAGGGAGCAAATCCTGCCATACCTAGGAAAAGAAAATAGGGAAACTGAGGAAGTTACTAAAAGAATAAATAGCCTATGAAGGGAGCTACTTGCTGACAGGGACTCAGTCCAGCAGTACCCTATGAAAGTTAAATGCTTGGGTAGTTGCCAAGATGCAACAGAAATGTTTGCAAAGTAGATGCAATGGCAGACACAGGATACGCGAACTGCATGTAAGTTAATCATTAAAGATTTCCCAAGAAATGGAGATGGCAGAAGCAGGTAGGCAAATAGGCCTATTATCTGCAAGTAAACCATGAGATGTGAAGTGCACAAGAAAGGTGCAATGAAAGATGCAGATATGCACAAGAAATAATGAGATTATTCCCCAAGAAACAAAAGAATGGCTAAAGTAAGCCGATATGTTATTCCGCCTAGAAGGGGGGGGGGGGGGGGTAGAAGAGCACAAATATTGAGGAATCTTCTAAACCAGGCTTGTATAATTGTATAAAGCTAACATGGTATAACAGAAAGAACATGAAATAACACTGAATATGTAAAAGTACTTATCTTTTTAGAACAAAGTGTGGTTAACATCCCACGTGTGCGAAGAACACTCGAGTATAAAGAAGATGACATAGTTGATGTTCAGTTGTGGTTATGTTCACAAAAGCAGTTAATGATTTCACTTATGTCGCGTGAACACTTGTTGAATAGTAAGGATGACCTTAGCTATCGCAAAAGTTAAAGACTTGTAGCTTGAAGACGAAGGGATAATATGATAATATTCACTTAGTAAAAACTTGCGTAGGAATAGATTTCCGTAGCACTTGAAGATGTATAATTGACATCTTAATGTTCATGTCGCAGGAACACGATGAAAGGTTAATACAAGTTTGATCAATATAAAATGTCTCGAGGGCAATGACGAAGGTTGCAGGAACGCTTCGTAATGCAGAAGTTACATATGAGAAGTTTCAACGTTGAGGTTTATCGTCCAGTTCGCAAGACGGGTGTCCAGCATGGTGACTGGCAATTAAAAGCACGAAGAGGCTAGGAGAGCTAGTCTCTTTTATAGGTGAACAGCTGAGGTTCCAGTACCTTCCATAGCTGACGTCTTGAAGAAGAAGCGTGCTGATTGGCTGGAGCGAGGCCACGTCATGGTGCAGACCAATAAGCTCATAGCTTACAGAGACCAGTATACGACGTGAATCAAGGCGTGTATAATGACCTTTTAACACTTTCGAAAAATGTCTTAGAGGTGAAACATGACTTATACACTAATAAGTAAGTACGTAAATCATTTTAAATATGTTTAAATTAAACAAGAAAGTGAAATACAAATGAATTGTCACGATTACATGGTGACGAAAAATGAGGTTAGGAAATCAAATTCTGGTCTGACTTTTGACATTACCAAAACTTACAAAATTAACAAATTAATCATTCGCAAATGCGAACAATATAAATAAAACCTTACTGGCTCCAAAATGACCTAATTCTCTATGATAAAACCATATCATATCTATTTGTAGTTACCTGGGCACATGTATCTTCCATTTGCCTGCTCGGCACTTTCGGACTACAAAACCACTCACTAGTTTATATGTATATTTACCAACAGTCCCAGTATGATCTACTTCCACTTTCCATAACTGGATAATAACCCCCGATAACTCACTATCACATTCCTGCTCTTACAACAAATGCCGTAACCTTGAACGCTCGTCAGTATACACTTCGACAGTACCTCTACATATCAAGATACCATCTTCCAAAACAATAGGTGTGCCGTTATCATTCGCAACAGTAAACCGGCTCAAATAATCAGCCAACACTTTACCTTTGCCTTTCACAAGACATATGGTAAAGTCCTATTCACTTAAAGCTAAAATCCACCTCGTCATACGGTTACTTGTGAGCTTACATGACTTCAAGAAAGTAAGGGCTTGGTGATCCGTTCTTATCTCTAACTTGCTGCCCAATACATACATCCGGAATTTACGAAGTGAATAAGTAATTTTAAGGAACTCTATTTCAGTAATAGTATATCGTTTTACGCTATGCTGAGTCCTCGACTAGGTAACGATACAATACCCAAATCACCATTTTCGTCTTCTTGACACAGACATCCAGACAAACCAATCTCAGATACATCCGTAAACAGAATAAACTTGCGATCAAATTCTGGAAACTGAAGCGTAACCGCTTCATTGAAACCCTGTTTCAACTTCTCAAATGCCTCATCATGATCAGTAGTCCACCTCCATTTAGACTTGCCTTTAAGAAGATCCCTAAAAGGTTCAGTCATCGCTGAATAACGCAGAACAAAACGTCGGAAATAGTTACAAATCCCTAAACATGACCTTAGTTGTTTTACGTTATTTGGTCTAGGAGTGTTGTAAATTTTGTGTAGTTTAGGCTGTTCAGGTCGAACCCTATGCGTGGATACCGTATGTCCCAAAAAAGGTAATTTGTTGTGCACAAAATGTCGATTTACCCAGTTTTAATGTGAAACCCCCTCCCCTTAACTTATCGAAAACGACCCTCAGGTGAGAGATATGTTCTTCAAACGTACGAGACGCCACCACTAAATCATCAATATAACTAATGAAAAAATCATCTGGTCTCTTCCCAGAACAATACTCATTGCCCTAATCAACGCTGCTGATGAGGTCTTACTACCAAATGGGACCCTAGCAAATTGTAGTAGTCTATTCTTATAAGAAAAAGTGGACAGAGGTCTGTCTTCAATCCTAAGCGGAATTTGCCAAAAGGAAGCAGACAAATCAACAATAGAAAACCACTTTCTCCCCTCAAAACTCTAACACAACTTCCTCCTTTCCCTGAATACAACTTAAAGTAGCAGAACGATCTTTATCTGCTATACTCTACTCTAAAACCACTTCTTTATTCTCCTGACCCCAAGAAAAACAAACATTGCCCAAATGAAAATCCTTTTTCACCCTATGAGTACTTAACCAATGAATCCCCAATATTATCGGATACACCAAGTTAGGTACAATTAGACACGGCTGAAATACACATTCCTCTCCTATAATAACTGGAACGGCAACCTGCCTACATACCTTTTGGGATTTGCTACCCACGGCAGTCACAATAAAAGTACTATGGACTAGCTGCGTGGTTCAGCGGTAACGTTCTCGCTTGTTGGGCCCTAGGTTGCAGGTTCGTATCCTGGCGCAGTCAGCTGGCATTTGAGGGTGCGCAAATGCGAGGGAGCCGTATCAGTAGATTTACTGGCACGTTAAAGATCCCCTTCGGGGAAAATTCCGGCACCCCGGCGTCTCTAAAAGCCACAGTAGTTAAACGGGACGTAAAACCAATAACATTATTATTATAAAAGGAATACTACGTATAGGTATTTCTTCAACAGATTTACCTTCTTCCTTTATCAGTTCGTCAAGTATCATGTTCATGCACGACATCTTGCTACCGGAATCTAACAAAGCATCTACCTTCCTACCCCATAACTCCACTTCAATAATAGGTATTATTACCTCACTGTCCACTTCGTCAACATTGACTTGTACTAGTTCAAGCATCAGTTCATCTCTTATGTCCAAATCAAGAACATTATTACCTGATTTAACTATACAATTATGAACTAAGTTACTGTTGGACACACTCATTGACCCTGCTGAGTAGCCCGATGGGAGTTTCAATCATTCGTACTAGCTGGTTCCTGCTGTTGTGGCTATTGGCTCTCTCTCTCATCTCTCCAGTCTTCTCTTTCATTAACAAATTTCTATTGACCCCGTCCCCTAGCTGGATGATAGTTGTGTGAATTATAACCAAGCCTCCCCATTTCCTAAATCGTTTTCTTGCTTATTATCAAAGTTTCTCCGATTCTTATTATACTGCTGGTTCCTATTAATCTGTTGACCATGTCCTGTCTCATGATAATTCTGATTACTTCTATCGAATGTCCTACTACCATTACCAGTAGTATCAATATTCTGACTTAACGCATCAAAATTCTCTAATAGTGTCTCTAAACCTTTAATAGTACAAACTTGTTGTACATACGCCGCTTCCTCAATTCTATCTGGGAAATGAAGTAACATCAACCTAATGATGTCAGTATCTGACTCTAACCTGTCTAAATTCTGCCAGATTAATACATGTGACAGGAAATACTCTGTCAACGATATCCCTGCTTGTGGGCTGTATTTCCCAAAAATAATATTTTCTCTCTCTCTTCCTTGTATAGTTTCATTCCAGAACTTGGCTATAAACTTTTCCTTGAAATACTCTAAACTAGTCATACTACATTTATACACTTGAGACCAGGATCTAGATTCACCTACAAAAGATACCGATAATATTTGTAATACACTATCCCAATGAATGATTTCCTATTCCAATTTATATTAAGAACAAAGTTCCAAATGGTTCCGCCTCGTCAATACTGTTTATTAAAATGTCGTGATACAATCACCTGTCTTTTAACACATGGTACATGTTTCGACGTCTGACACTTATTGACGTCTTCATCAGCCTAAATATTTGGGCAGCACTTAAAACAGGAGAGGGGTGAGAGTTCGGGAGTGTTTTGGTGAGGAGTGGGGAAGGGGGAAGGGGTATGGAGTAAGTTACTCTTCCGCCCCTATTGTCTTGCTGTTGCTTCCATGTTGACACACCGTTTCAGTACAGCACAGTCTCCGTCCAACTCAGCACGGCTCTGTTAGCTCATTGCCGCATTACATCGTAAGTCTTTATGTAACATTTAGGGTTTTTAAAGTATTATTTTATCTACCACTTCTTTCTCTCATACATAGTTTCATTTCTTTCCAGTTGGGAATGGTCACCCCTTGCTTGGGCTTTTGAAGCTAACATTAGAAATAAACCAAGAAAGACTGCCAAGCCCGGCTGAGGATTTTATTGAGCTTTTAACATAAGAAAATGTTTTAACAACTTTTTAATGTGTTACAGTGATCTATGTGTATTTTTATGTACAATTTTTAACTACACCCAGTATATAAAGGGAATGTTTTAAGTGCTGCCCAAATATTTAGGCTGATGAAGACGTCAATAAGTGTCAGACGTCGAAACATGTACCATGTGTTAAAAGACAGGTGATTGTATCACGACATTTTAATAAACAGTATTGACGAGGCGGAACCATTTGGAACTTTGTTCTTAATATAATTCAGTCAATACGGAAAAAATGTGCGACTCTCAGAGTCCAAAATATTCCAATTTACGCTTGAATTTCTTTTCCACCAGTTTCAGAAATTCCATGGGGTTACTTTGTTTTCCTGTAAACTTGGGTAACTCAACCTCTCTACCTAGTAGGCCTAATCTATTCATATCCATGTTCAGATATCCGCCTCTATTTTCCCTGATTTCCTTCCGGAGTACACACTGGCTATTCAAAACTTTCTTTCTACTATTTCTTCTATTTTCTTCTCTATCCTCCTGAATTCTTTGTTTATTTGTTTCTTATTTTCGTTCACCTTCTATAATAAAGTATCTTGTTTGTTCTTCAGTTCTGTTACTTGACTAAATCTTTCTTCCATTCCCTCTATTCTACTAAAATATGCCTTCGTGTTTTCCTCTACTACGCTGTCCATCCTATCCATTCTCTTCCTGTATCGCTTCACATTCTGTACCTATCCTACTTTCCAAAATCCCAATCTTGTGACTGTTGTCACCACACTCTTTCTGAATCTTATCCACCTGCGTCTGTCGAGTAGTCCTATTTATTTCCATTTCCACTTCCACTCTGATCTTCCCACACTCTGAATCTAATTTCTCCTCTAATTTTCCTAGTTTATCAGCCAACCCATCTACCTTGTTTTCAACTTTCCTAATTCTTTGATCTAGTTCAACAATTTTACAGTTAATTTTACTGTTCATCTCCTCAATTTTAGTGTTGGTCGTATCATTCATCTACTCAATTTTAGTGCTGGTGTTATTATTCATCTACTCCATCTTATTGATCAGTAATTGGAGCCAGTCAATGTTAGCCGCCTCTATGCTTTCATACGAGACCACATTCTCTTCGCTATTGGACATTTCCGAACTATTTCCTGCGCCTTTATTTTCCGTCATCGCCCCCTCGTCACGCACAGCCACTAGTTTATCTCCAGATGAATTAACTACAGTATATCACTGCCTTTTATCTTACTAAGCCTATTACTTTTCATTTTAAATTCACGCTGAATAGTACGTGATCTCAATACAATCTCTGACATTCCCCCAAAATTCACTCTTAATGCTTACACCAACACTCTTAAAATTACAAGCTATCTTAATTATATCACTATCCACTCTGTGATGTTTTTAATGGGTTACCCATCAACAACATGCTCTACAGTTGGGTATCATTCTGTGCTTGCTCTGATAATTTTGAAAATAAATGAATTTCTGATTTGGATGTTAATTTGTTGGGCGCCACTCATGTAGATGAGAAAATGTTAAATACGAGATCTCTCCTCCAGGGGGTGTGGGCAATGGAGCTTGCTTCAGGCAAGCTCGTATTAACAAAATATGAAAGAATAAAGAGAATAGCAATAAATAACACTACAGAATATTATAAAAGGAAAAGAAGACAACTATATTCAGAAATTAAAACATGAACATACCAGTAGAAAAGTGTATTACATCACTTGTTCTGTATAGCTAACCAAGGCTATGATAGTGTTATATTTGATGTGCTTTTACCTTACAAGGCTTCGTACCTAATTTGCAGGAGTATGTGATTTCCTTTATTATTTGATGCGGAATAATATGCCGATATATGATTTTAAGTCCCTTCTGGAGGTGTACTTGCGTAAAAACTTCTCTCTCTCTACTACAACCGTGTAGAGAAATACTTGGGGTAGAAATACAATTCAATATATTCTTTATTATAACCTGCAAACTTGCAGTATAGCTTCCTTATTCTTTTAAAATAATTAACTTATTCAACGGCTTCCTTTGCCAGAGATATACCGTACTTCAATGGTAAATCAAAACCAAACGAAGTTCCATGGACCAAGAAGTTTGTACACCGCCATCCAGATCACACTAGATTTCCAATCTATATCGCATTAGTTCAACAAGGTCCGTGTCGCTGCTTTATGCCATCGTTGAGGTACATCGAGAGCTGCTAAGTTACAGCGGATCCAGTCTTCAAATAATTATTCTTGCTATATAACCACTCCGAAGGAAAGGAATACATTTGTATCAATGACGTTATACACCGTTGTGATACTTGCTTCATCATGAACATAAGCCCATCAGTCAATAGCCTGGCTGCTTATTAATGATCCCTAACATTGCACTTTCCGACAAAT
The DNA here is from genome assembly GCA_946902985.2 of Meconema thalassinum. Lineage (NCBI taxonomy): Eukaryota > Metazoa > Arthropoda > Insecta > Orthoptera > Tettigoniidae > Meconema > Meconema thalassinum. The sequence goes on from OX336393.1 coordinate 114,457,165, forward strand.
TTACATAATTTAAAAATATACATTTCCCTTTTACTTGTAATTAACATAATATATGCAACAATGGCGCGGACGACCATAAGTGAAACAGTGAATTACTTGATATCAAAATGAGATGATTAAAATAATATAATAATTAATGATGAGGAGTGTCTGTGCTGATCCAAGATCTGTCACACATAGTTCATTGACTCAACAACTTGTTCCTATTTGAATGCTGAATTTATGTTTTTCAGTAATTTTTGTTTATATTATAATTATTAGTTTTATTTAATTGTTTGTTTTATTAATTTTCGGTCTTTCCATATTTTTTTAATTCCATTGCAAATTTGGATACTTTAATCACTGTTAAGTTGGGCACATGATCTCATAGTTTGCCCCTTAAAACAATAACTAACTAACTAACTACTATCTTGTAGTGTAGATTGGTAGACGTTTTTGAAGATCTGCGTAGCATTGTAGATGTAAGGTTTAATTAACTTGTAAAATTCATGTGAGGATTTTTGATTTTGTAAATGCCTCATCTTGAGTAAATATAATTATTCTTGCTTTGTTTGGTTCTTGATGTTGTTCATTGACGTTCGAGTCTTTTATTCTTCGAATCCAGCGGTAGTTCATGAATTTAATCATGGATTACAAATTTTCTACGAGGGTCTATTCTCTACTGATGACGAAGTTTTTTACTACGAGGTTAATTTATGGCTGAATCTGATGATGGAATACTGATTCCAAAAATCATCACTGAGAACATGACCTATAGCACAACCGCGTCTCATGTCACTTGGACTGAAAAATTTCAAGTCCGCTGACTTCAACTTTCAAACGAACCGAAGTTCCTTACTATTTCTTTTTGAGACTATCTGCTGAAATTTCAAAGTAGTCATCTTGATTGAGTATCAAAGTCTACTTCACAAATATACTGTAAGTCCATTCCGGACAAATTAACAGAGTCAAAGACAAAGTCCTGACAGAATAATAAAAGAGTCCTCAAACCATAATAAAAGTGATCTGCACACCGTTGAACACTCATAAATGTGTCAATCTAATCCCACTCGACTTCGTGACGTATATCGCCACCATGACAACGGTTCACCTCCCACGTTTATTGGTTAGACAGCCAATGTCAACTACACTCGCATATTTGGTGTTATTATATTTCGCGGTCTTCAATATTTCAAATCGCCCGACAATGGGCTAGCAAATAATAATAAGTACTTACTGGTAGTGTTCTCTTGAAATTTCCAGTCCATATCAGCTCACTTCAAAGAAACCCACGATGTCACGGTATTTCCTTCTATTGTAGCTCGCTCAGAGCTCGAAGTTTATCTTTAAGGTCATTTACCTTCTCGCTGCAGTTAAGTTTAGACTTAAGGAAAATCCCGGTTGACATTTGGACTGTCCCGGGTGATCTCCCTTTCTAAATTGTGATGGAGAATGTTAAGTCGTCGTTGTGATTCTCCCCCGATGTTATCGAGTCATCGTATCTTGAAAATACATATTCTGTCTCGAAGATTTCGCAATATTCTTAAGTCCTCTGGCCTGAATTATTTCCAAAAACGAACTAACTCACGCAATCTTTATATCTTCTTCTTCTTCTTCTTCTTCTTCTATGTGCCCTGCCCAGTCTCCCGGACGTTGGCGATCAATGTGCATAGTGTTTGTCTATCTTCAGCAGAGCGGTAGAGCTGTTCAATAGCTCTTGTTCCAGTCCAATCTTGAAGGTTCCGAATACAAGACGTCCTTCTCCTTCCCGCTCTTCGTTGCCCATCAATATTGCCTAAGTTATCTTCTAAAACGCGGGGCATCTTTCGTCTGAAGTTCCTAGTTACTTCCTTGATGATTTTATGCATATTAAAAGTGTAATGTTTTCCTTCAAGATTCTCTATTATTTTACAATTTTCACTCATCCAATTCTGTTTAGCTCTTCCAATTTCTCTTCTAATTTGAGACTGAATATGTCTATATTGATCCTTACTGGATTTAAGTTTCCTTCGTTCTTCCATCAAATCCAGTATGTGCTCTGTCATCCATTTCTTCTTCTTTGTCCTAGTGTCTGGCTGCAGATGTCTTTTACTTACTGTTAGTATAGTGGTCTTTATTTCATTCCATTAATTCTCTACCTCTTGACTGCTCAATACTAGTTGTTCTAATTCTTTATTGAGATCATTAGCAAGTTGATGTTTTATTTGGCAGTTCTTTATTTTCCTCTGATCTGCTTGAATGTTTGGTTTTATGCAAACATTTTAATTTCATTTGAGCATTAGCGACTAATGGGTTATGATCAGAGCCTACATCTGCCCCTGGATATGTACTAACCTTTTTAATAAAGTTTCTGAATCTCTTATTTATGAGGATGCAATCAATCTGATTTCTTTGCGGAGTGTTATTCACATTATCAGCTGGTGAGATCCAAGTGTATAACCTGCGGTTTGGAAGTTGGTACCCTGTGTTAGTGATAACCATTTCATTTTCTTGACAAAAATGATACAACCTTTCTCCACGATCATTGGATTCGCCAAGTTCCTAATTTCCCACCAAGTCACCACGTTGTCCTCTTCCGATCTTTGCATTGAAATCTCCCAATATGATTGTTACATTATCACTTTTCGTGGCTTCCAGGATGTTTTGCAAGTCTTTGTAGAAGATTTCCATCTCATTATCATATTTTTTATCTGCTGTTGGAGCATAGACCTGTATTATGTTGACCTGAAAAGGGTGACCATGCAGTTGTTCTGATACTGGAACAAAATTGATCACATATTTCACAATGCCTGACCTCACAAATATTGCTACACCATTACGGTGCTGTTTATTAGTCTCAGGACTGCCAGAGTAATAAAAATTCCCATCATCCCTGTTACATATACCTCTGGCTGGCCATCGGAATTCACTTATTCCAAGAATATCAATCTTTAATCTTGTCATTTCTTTATTGTATTATCAAGTTTTCCAGCCATGAACAAACTCCTCACATTCCATGTTGCTAATCTCATGTAGGATGGCATTTCTTTGAACCGGGATATTCTTAGCACCCCCTGCCCACTCAAGGGCTGCCCGGGACTAGGGGCCTTTGCTTGATTAACTCTATCCATAATCAGAGTGGTTTCCCGTTGCCTTCTCTGTTTTGTGTTCAGCCGCCCCTAACATGGAGGACTGACGTTATCTATCTGATATATGCCCCTACTGGTGCATATACCTTTTACTCATTTTAACCCGAGCACTAGGTTGCCTCTTCCGCCATCTAAGCTGTACCGAAGACTATCTTCTCCACCATAGCTCTCGTTGAGGTCTTCACCGTAACCCTGGCAAGGGACACCGGGTCTGGGACTCACATAGGCTGGGCCGTCACTCCCTGGGTAGGGCTACCTCAAGAGGGTCCCTACCTGCTACCTATTATATTTTACGTACGTGTAACTTATAATATTATTAATAATAATAATAATTTATATTCATAGGGATAAATAAATTGTAATTGCTCAAATAAGTTGCAGTATAAAGTTGATATGAGCTAGCGATATAAAATTACGAATAATAATACGTGGATATAAGATAGCGATATACATTTAATAATAATAATAATAATAATAATAACATTGTTAAGAACATATAAGAATGGTCACATGAAGATAGCGATATAAAGTTAATATAAAAATGTTAAGAACATATAAGAATGGTCAAATGTTGGGACTATTAAACCTCTTTGGTTTGATCTGAGATTGCTCGTCATTTAAATTTGGATTGTTCCAAACTGATGAATAAGAATGTTCTCTGCATACTAAAGTTTATCTTTGAGGTCATTTACCTTCTTGATACAGTAAAGAATATCGAAATCCTTTATAGAAGATTTTACAATATGTCTGTGTAAGCAAGCAACATAGAAAATACTTCCAATAGAAATATAGTTTCAACATCTTGAAGAAAAGCCAAAAACCTCGTGATTTTATGACTGTCTCACTATCCCAGTCACCAGAATGTTCTATGATATTTTCGAAGAACTCACAAAATTCGGATCTGTATTCTTTTGCAGTGTGGCAAAGTCGTGATGTAAAATTCCACCTGGTTGGTGCTACTTTGGGTAATTTCTTTTGCACAAATTCTTGCAACGTATGTGTCCTTTTAGATGATTTAGAAAAGAAAGCAGAGAGTCCAGTCAATGTTTGGAAAAATATTCTGCATTCTTTAATCACCGATACACTCTGCTGGTGAAAACGATTTATAACATGGGCATAACAGTGGGTGAATATTGCGTTTGAATAGACCGATAAGACTTTAGATTGTAAGCCATTCACATGACCGCTCATTACAGAAGCCCCATCGTACGTCTGACCCTCTAGTTTAATGGGAATTCTAAATTCACTTACTACCTGTTCTACATGAGCAAACAAACCACTTGCTGTTATATCAGCACTAACATCTACGAAGCCCAAGAATCTATCATAGACAGTGCTGCCCTTCACATAGCGGAGAACTGTAGATAGTTGAGATTTATTCTAAATATGAGAAGTATCATCCAGCATTAGAGCTACAAATGAAACGGAGTTAATTTCATTTTTTATTTCTTCTTTTACTACATCAGAAATAGCTCTTATGATATTTTGAATCACGGGAGAAGTTCCTCGAAATACTGTGGAAGAATTTAGATGATTTTCTAAAAGTGAACCATATTTTTTTAAAAGATTGAAACATTCTAAAAATTTGCCTGTGTTGAAAGAGCCATCTGATTCGTAATTTCCCCGTAGAGGGAGATCCTGGTTAGCTAGGAGGAAAATAGCATCAACAATTCGTATTAATATGGCTCTATGTTTCTTTACCTCTTCGTTATGTTTGCTGGTATCAATTCACGGTGGGTGAGTGGATAGCGTGTCGGTCTACTAACCCCAAGATTTCAGGTTCGCTCCTGGCCGTGGTAAGTGATTTTTGAAAGGCGGCAAAAATACGACACGCAAGTCATACGATGTTGGCATGTCAAAGAACCCATTTGAATTCATTAGGCCGTATTCATAATGGAAAAATTAATCTCGGGAGTTTCCGCCAACACAAAGTTCCTCATTTCTCTACTAGAAAGCGCTATAATGTTCAAGGAGCTTAGATATCTAACCTCCTTGACTTTCATAGTGATTCAAGGAACAACGAAATTTGACATGCAAGCTACCCTCTGGGTGTCAAATTACAAAGCTTGCACCTGGCACCCGAGGCCATACGATATTATTATTTTCAAGGAAAGTATCAATTCGCTGTCTGCCGAAATGTCTTGATTTCAGAAAGCATTGGACATGGGTTTGAGATTTTGAATGTTTCCTTTGTGCACTAGACAAGTGATTTAAGTCAGCAAACCCATGCTTACTCCAAACATCATTTTTGTTAGAAAACAATAAGCATGGCCAACAAAATAATCTGTTAGAAGTTTCACAACCCACTAACCAGTCTACATTTTCATAATGTGAAATAGAAAATTGTCTAATGTATTGCTCACTTGCTGTTTTATATTGTTTCACTAAATTCGGAAGTGGACAGCGACTTCGGTGGCGTAGTTGTTTGCATGCTGAACTGCTGTGCCCAAGATAGCGGGTTCAAACCCGGACGAAGTCGTCGGATTTTTAAGAGCGTTAAAATCCTTCAGTATGCCCTCCTTCGGAGGGGAAGTAAAGCCAGCGGTCCCATCTCATAGATTTATGGCATGTAAAAGATCCTTCCACATACTAAACTTGTGTGGAGCTAAATTTCTAGGTTAGATTTCGTTGTAACGCTCTATCAAAGTTCACCACTAGGTATCATTGACATCTGGAAGCGAAAGTTGGAACTACTTGAAATTGAACGGAACTTATAGCTCACCCTAGGGGTGTCAGCTTGAAGCAGCTACAGCCTCTGGCGAGCCGAACATGTCTTCGGACACTCCCGGCACTAAAAGCCATACGATAGATAGATAGATTCGGAGGTGGTGGGGGTAGGCCTATCCTTACTCACAATATCTAATTTCTCTTCTAATGTACGAAGAGGGAATGGTTTTTGCAAGAGTACAAATTTCCAAGCACAGGTGTCAACTCGGAAGATGCGCACTAGGGCTAAGTTGTTTATTTGCACTGACACACAACTAAAAACTCCAATCAAGCCTAAACACAGTACCGTGGGTTAATATGTTTAAGTTACAAGGTCCACAAATTATAAGCCACTACAACAGAAACCCAAGTGAAATCAAATTAAAGTGTTGTATTGTTTCTTCCAGTATCACAGTAAACAATTTGTTTTCGGAACTCTTCACCTTGTACTATGTAGTTGCCTAATTCACTTCCTCCATCCCAGAAATGCGGCTAATATCTTGTATTCTGTAAGTTACTTGTAGTTATTTCATTTATAGGTCGTGTTCGAGACTCCCAATTCGCAAGAGGTTACTGTAATAGTGCCCCATTTCTCTCTGCTTTGAAACTCGTTATGTAGCCTACCAAAAGAAAGGCCTGAGAACCCCACCCTTATCTGCCAATTTTTATTTTATACTCTAGGTAATAAGTGTTAGGTTCTGTTGATGATTTTCTGTAACAGCGAGATAGATACAAGACAAATATAATTGATGTATTGTATGCCAATATAATGGTTGATATAGCTAGTATATTTATTCCCTCATGTTACTTACAATATTTTTCAACACGAAGGATGCCAATTAGTCCGGTGGCTTAACGCCATATATTCAACCAAGTGTGCAAATCGAGGTAAAAGCGATTTTATTTTTTAGTTACGTTAAGGGGTCCATAAGGAACGTTTTCAGCCACGGAGGCATTCTGTACACCCCCTGGTTAATTTCTTACAGCCCCCCAAATATGTGATGGAGTGCGTACACTTATTTTATGGGTTAAAAATTCGTAATGGTTTTTTATGGAAAAAATAATAAAATTAGTATCATTTCCGATGTTTATGAGGGCAAGGAATTAATTTTTGGGGTCATTTTTCTTGTCGGTGACAGGGGACGGGGTGTCAAAACTCGTAAAACTTGGTTGATGCATATCATTTTCAAGGTATGTTGGGGCGTAGAATTCATTTCTGGGTTAGGTTTTGTTCTAGGGGGCAAGGGGTGGGAGCAGTGAAACGTGGGGGCGGAACTACGGGGGTGGTGCACACAATGATAGCAAACTGGTGCTTATAACGATTCATTTCCAAGGTTTTGTGGGGTGTAGAATTCATTTCTGGGGTAGTTTTTGTTCTAGGGGGTAGGGTTGGGGCTGTCGATATTGGGGGCGGCGTTACAGGGGGTGGAGGGTCTAACCTCGTAAAACTTGGTTGATCCATATCATTTTCAAGGTATTTTGGGGCGTAGAATTCATTTCTGGGTTAGTTTTTGTTCTAGGGGGTAAGGGGTGGGTGCAATGAATCGTGGGGGGGGGGGGGGGGGTACTATGGGAGCGGTGCACACAATGATAGCAAACTTGTGCTTATAACGATTCATTTTCAGCCACGAAAATCACACATACCCTCCAGCACTCTCTGAAAATGGTGAACTTCGATTTGGAAATAAAGCAGACCTCTTGCCATGCTTGGTACCTGATGAAGAAAATCCAGCGCAGCAGTGCTTGACTTCGACATGGTGGTGATTGATGGTGCCGTCGCAGACAATTAAATCCTTCCAGATCCTGGAAGCACCTTCGCCTATTATGGAAGGAAGTTCCTTTCTTACATGAACAGTCCTGCGCATTTGAAAGCGCGAAGGATTGATGTAGTATTCGATGAATACGTCAGTACATCATTGAAGTCTGCTTTACGAATGAAAAGAGGACAAGGTGTTCGCCAAAAAATGGAGCCAACAAAACAAGTTTCAAAATAATGGACAGACTTTTTGAGATGCACTTCTAATAAACAAGAGTTGTTCGCATATCTTGCTAATTACATCAGCACGACAACATTTTCACGAAAAGTTGTCGTCACGCTTCAAGAAAGAGTTCTTTGCAATGTCCAAAGCGATTTATCAGGATTGATACCTTGCAATCACGAAGAAACTGACGGCAGAATGCTTCTACATGCCGCAGACGGCGCAAGACAAGGATGCAGTAGAATCTTGATGAGGACAGTAGACACCGACGTCGCACAGTGTGTCGAATCCCATATCTAGGTGGAAAAAATTCACTGTCGCAAATGAAAGCGAAAACTGGCTCACTCGATAGTGAACAAACCAGATGGTGACCTTCGGTCTTCCTTTCCGCTCTCTGATGCGTAGGAGGGAGGTTATAGGTGCTGAAACGTCTTCCTAGTAGTTATCAGGTCATTAGATAGGAGGTGTCGGAGTGAACTGAACGTTGCGATTCTAGTGAGTTCAACGAGGTGTCGTCTTCTGCGGCTCGTGTTATAGTAAAAAGAGGTAGGTCCTATGTGTTCGCACTTTTTTTCCGTAATACAAGCTTTCTGCACTAAACAAATTATTAACTTTATGAGTGCCTCATAGTGCCACTTTATTTTAAACGTCATTCGATAGGAAATTTAATGTAGATTCAGGATCTGTAGTGGTTTGGTTGCGTACGAATGTGCATGATGGTTTATTTTCTTATTTTCAGTGACTATGTGGGCATTACTGAAGGACGAATTTTTCAACACGTGGCGGTCGTGTTGTAAATAGGGGCGTACAGACGTCATATTTCAATATTTTATGAATAAATTTGATCCTACAACTCTTACTGACACTCAGGTGCAGGAGCTAAGAAACAAAAATTAGTTGATATCTCATAATATTAACAAAAATGGGAGAGTGCAGGAAGAACAATGCCACGTACATAGGTAATCTACCTATCGAAGCTATTGAGTTACTTAATGACCCCCAAGGAACTTTGACATCAAATGATGAAGACCAGTATAGGAATGACTACGATGCTCTGGACTTGACAGAAGAATCAGGTGACGAATGAACATTAGACATTTTGTTATTATTAAGGGGAGTGAGATTAATGAGAACATTACTTCACGAATGGACGTTTTATTTTTATTTGCAATAGGAGATATAGGCCTAATATTCAATATATGTTGTCTTTATTTCCATGCTTTTCTAGAGAAATAATATTGTTTTCGTGTGTGAACTATGTTTACTAAAACTACATCATTAACAGGACTGTAAAATTACATTTTATTATAAAGAAATTGTTTGTATGATTTTGACGAATATATGTTATTTTTGTGCATATTTCGTTGTTCTATGTTTAATAACAATTTAATATACTTTTTTAAATCTGGATGATTGCCAACTGGATACAGTGACTTCGTCTATTCCCTCAAATAAGGTGTAACAAGAATACTTGACTGAAAGTCTCATTGTTATTCATATTTTATCCAGTTTTAAATAGTATGCTTACCACTGTCATAAACTATCATATACACATCCGAATCGTGATTTTTACTACCAAAAATGGATGATTCTTGTGTTGCATTCAGTCATTTTTTACACCTCACCTTACCCCTCACCCCTATATATTTACCCCCCCGAAGATCGTACACTTTAGACGATGCCAGAAATGAATTCAGCGACCTCGAAAACGGTATATTGCCAACTTTTAATAGAATCCCACCACTATTAACGAAGTTATTCATTTTTTCCACCTAGAATTGGGATTCGACACACTGTGCGTCGTCGTGTTGGCTACTACCTTGCTGGATAATCTCCATGGATGTGAACAGCTGTGCGTTGGATTAGGCATGGGGTATTCATATCGATTGCTGGACATTCGTGCTATTGCACATCACTAGGACCGGAGAAGTGTGCTGGGCTGCTGGCCATTCACGCCTTCACAGGTTGCGATACGACGTCGTCCTTCTTCAGGAGCAAGGGAAAGCGATCTGCCTGGGCAGCCGGGAAAGCTTTTCCTTTTTGTATAAAGGACTTTCGTTTTACTTTAAAGGTTCTTAATTATTACTGTAACCTTCTCTTGTTCTTTCAAGAAATACGAACTTTTATCGACTTCTTTTCTTTTCAGGACATCAGTAACTTCGATTTGTGTACATAGTATTTTCGAAGAAGAAGTTATCGTCAGAAATTTAGATTTTACTGTATGGCATTTTGATTAAACAAATTATCCAGAGAATAAATAGACTAATACTTAACAACACTACTGTCAAGCATAATATCTTTGCAACAGCATCCTTTAAACCACCGCTCTCGACCACATAAATACAATATGACCTCGGAAATGAATTCTACACCCTTAAAAACTCTGGAAATGAGTCGTTATATGCAGATGTTTGCTGTCATTGTGTGCACCGCCCCCGTAGTTCCACCCCGTGGGATCCACTGCCCCCACCCCTAACCCCTAAAACAAAACGAAACCCAGAAATAAGTGCTGCGCCCCAAAATACCTTGTAAATGATATGTATCAACCATGTTTTACGGTCTTTGACCCCCGCCCCCTGTAGCACCGCCCCCAATATTGACAGCCCCAAACCTAACCCCTAGAACAAAAACTACCCCAGAAATGAATTCTACACCCCCGAAAAACTTTGAAAAGAATTAATATAAACACCAATTTGCTATCATTGTGTGCACCGCCCCCGTAGTTCCGCCCCCATGATTCACTGCCCCCACCCCTTACCCCCCCCCCCCAGAACGAAAACTGACCCAGAAATGAATTCTATGCACCAAAATACCTTAACAGTGATATGCATCAACCAAGTTTTACGGTTTTTGACCCCCGCCCCCTGTAGCACCCCCCCCCCCCCAATAATATTGACAGCCCACAATCCTACCCCCTAGAACAAAAACTACCCCAGAAATGAATTCTACACCCCCGAAAACCTTGGAAATGAATCGTTACAAGCACCAGTTTGCTATCATTGTGTGCACAGCCCCCGTAGTTTCACCCCCCCCCCCCCCCACGATTTACTGCCCCCACCCCTTACCCCCTAGAACAAAAACTAACCCAGAAATGAATTCTACGCCCCAGAATACCTTGAAAATAATATTCATCAACCAAGTTTTACGGGCTTCGACCCCCCGCCCCCTGTAGCGCCGCTTCCTGTCCCCGACAAGAAAAATGACCCCAAAAATGAATTCCTTGCCCTCGAAAACATCGGAAATGAAACTATTTTTATTAATTTTGCGAAAATAAATATTACGAATTTTTAACCCATAAAATAAGGGTACGCACCCCATCACATGTTGGGGGGGGGGGCTGTAAAGAATTAACCAGGGGGTGTACAGAATGCCTCCGTGGCTGAAAACGTTCCTTATAACGTAACTAAAAATAAAATCGCTTTTACCTGAATTTGCACAATACTTCCCTTAATTCGCTGGACTAAATGTCTAAAAGCTTACATGGAGGCGGTTTTCCATGAATTGATTCTGTAATAGGACCACCTTGTGGTGAGGTGGCTGCCACTCCTGAGGTCCTGGGCTAGTTTCCAAGCTCTATCAAGTAATTTAATTCTGGTCTGAGGGTTGGAACGGCGCATACTCAGCTTCGTGAGGCAGAACTGAGAAGAGGTACAGTAGGTTCGATTCTCACCTCGGCCATCCAAGAAGTGGTTTTCCGTGGTTTCCCCACTTCCAATCCAGGCTAATGCTGGAATGGATCCTAACTAAAGGCTACGGCTGCCTCCTTTCTAGTCGTCACCTGAATTACAAAAATTATACACACTACTACAGATACTACAATAACACAGATTATCATATAAATCCTACATACTTCCAAATACACGGGGCTAAATGGATATGTTATCAAAAGCCCTAAATGAATTAATATCAACAACACCATGATTCTACAATAAGAGATTCTTTTAAAATGTAGTCATAGTAGGCGCAAGCATACACATATCAGCAAATTCAAGTTCGGCAGCTTCGGTGGCGTAGTTGGTAGCATGCTGACCTTCTATGCCCAAGGTCGCGGGTTCAAACCCGGCCGAAGTCGTCGGATTTTTTAGGAGCGTTAAAAAAATCCTTCCTTCGGAGGGGAAGTAAAGCTGGCGGTCCCATGTCATAGGTTTATGGCATGAAAAAGAACCTTCCACTAACTTCACTTCTGTGAAGCCAAAATTTGTAGGTTAGATATTGATAACGCTATATTAGTTCAATCGTTGGCCGCCAGGTACTGACTGTGAGGCCTCTAGTAGCCATGTCCGCAAGCTAGGTGTCGTGGACGGTAGCATTTGGTAGCAAAATTAGGAACTACTTAAATTATCGTCTTCAGTCCTTACTTGAATTAAAACAGATGACACACACTAATACAGCCATCACAATTAACACCGGTTATCAGACAGATTCTACACACACCCAAAGTACACGGGGCTACATGACTGCGTTGTCGTAGTCCCTAAACTAAGGACCCAACCAACCTAATTCAAGTACTCCATTTGAAGCAGCACATTTTATAAAGTTTACTGTTTCAACATACAAACTTGCATGTGTTGTAGGAATTTGCTGTTCATCAGTGTGAGCCATGGCATCAAGGAGGGAAAAAGTCCATTATCATGCGTTGTAGCCTACTGTTATGCCTTGGCAAGAAAGAAGAGTGGAACATACCTCAACACGTACTTTTAGGAGGACCAGATTTGATTACAGTATTTTTGCTAAGTGTGATCTTGGCTCTCTCTGCTATTTTTCTCTTCGTTGACAACTTTTTAAATAAAACATGATGATTTTGAGCAGCATTGAGTGTTTTTCTAGTTTTTCAATGAAAGTCCTATTTTTCCTTTTTCCTTCGCAGCATGTTATAGAAATTACTGTATTAGTGTGCGATGATATTTTTTGCTGTACTTAGACTACTGTATTTCATCCTTCAAAATTGGTGAACTGGATATACTTTAAAGGGGATAGGAAATTAATTATAGAAATTTTGTGAAATCCAATTATTTTTCTGAAATTTCAGCCTCCTAATGAATTTGGTACTAAGTACACTATCAATTTTAGTCACACCACCTGTTTCCTTAGCATTCTCTCTTGAAAATTTACTAGTAGTCTATTGCTAACAACATCAAGTGTTTTATGATATGAATATTCTCCCTTCCCAGTACGTTTCCTTTGTAGTTTATTCTAGTAAGTAATCGGTTATAATTGGGCCTACTGTGGTTTATTGGAAGGGACCATTTTTTAAAGCTGGGTAATAGTTTGCTGTAGGCCTTGTAGTAGCCTAAATTCTTGTCACCAATGTAATATGCTCCAATTGCAACTGAAAGTAATTTAAATGAGCGGCTTCGGTGGCGTAGTCGGTAGCATGCTGAGTTTCTATGGCCAACCGAAGCCGTCGGATTTTTAAGAGCGTTAAAAATCCATCAGTATGCCTTCCTTTGGAGGGGAAGTAAAGCCGGCGGTCCCATGTCATATATTTATGGCATGTTAAAGAACGTTCCACTAATTACACCTGTGCGAAGCTAAATTGTATAGGTTAAGAATGTAAACAACGCTCTTGGGATCCTACGTTCTTTGCGAAGAGCGGTGGCGTCTAGTACCTAAGTTCTGAACTAGGCCTAGTAGTCGTTGACGGTGGCGTTTGGCGGCATAAGTAGGAACTATTTGAAAAATTAAAAATTGCAGTCCTTACTTGAATTAAAAAACAGACACACACACTAATACAGCCATCACAATTAACACCGGTTATCAGACACATTCTACACACACCCAAAGTACACGGGGCTACATGACCGCGTTGTCGCAGCCCCTAAACTGAGGAACCAACCAACCAATTTAAATATGTAAATTATTGATGAGGTGGTTGGTTATATCCTAAATGCTGTGATTGTTCATTTCAGAGTTCTGGAATTATTTTTATTATTTTTTCTGTTATTGGTATTTTGAATGTGATTTATTAGCGTACTTTAGATTCCTGCCAAAAATGAAAGTAGACTAATGAGATCAACACAGGGCCCAAAAACTGTGTGTCTGTGAGCGTGTGTATGTGTGTGTACTCTGCAATTCTGCCCCCCCCCCTATCAATTCAAACACGGTGAAACCGAATCGAACGAAATTTGGTACAGGGCACTAGCAAAGGGCACCTCAGTGTCATGTTTTATATCGCCGCCATCTTGACGGAAACGTAATGGCGGTCACCCAAATGTTCAATGCTTAAATCAAATTTCGACTAATCTAATCATCTGATCTCTACCAAATTTTGCAACATCATACCTGACCAAACTTAAAGGTCATCAGCCCAATAGTTTGAAGATGGCAGCCGTGTATGTGTGCAAATCGATCCCACCTATCAATTCACAACGAAACCAAATTGAACATTCCTTTTCTCCTTCTGGGAGATGATAATGCCCACAACACCATCTGGGGCTCCGCTACCACTAGCTGTAAAGGGAGAGATTTCGAGAGGCTGATCAGGTGGCTGGACCTGTGTTTGTTGATCACAGGGGAACCTACGCACTTCTCTATTGCACACGGCACTTATTTAAGTGTCGATATCACCTTGTGCAGTCGTGCGCTGGTTCCCCTGCTACAGTGGGGTGTACACGACGACCTTTGTAATAGTGACCATTTCCCGATTATCGTTACTCTTCCGAACCAGAGAGCCATCGAATTACCAAGTCGATGGCTTCTCCGTTGGGCTGATAGGCCAACTTTCATAGCACGTGCGGTTTCTGCCGAAGATAACTTTGAGAGTGTCGATGATCATACCATTCACATAACGAATGGTATTTTGGCTGCTGCTGAGGAAACAATACCATCCTCATCCGGCAACTCCCGCCGGAAGCTTGTCCCTTGGTGGACAGCAGAGATTGCAGCAGCCATTAAAGTTCGTCGACGTGCTTTCAAATACTATCGGAGGCAAAACACCATGGCAAACCTCATCACCTTCAAAAGGATGCGTGCTGGAGCCCGATATCTGATTCGGGAGAGTAAGAAAACGACGTAGGAAAAGTATGTGTCGTCTATGACGGCACATACTTCTTCATCTCGAGTGTGGACTAAACTTTGTCGGATCTCTGGACTCCTGACATCATTGATGATACCCGGAGTCTCCTTCGGTCCCATGTCATAGACTTATGGCATGTTAAAAATCCTTCCACTAATTACACCTGTGTGAAGCTAAATTGGATAGGTTAAGAATGTAAACAACGCTCTTAGGTTTCTACGTTCGTTGCCAAGAGCCGACTGCGGTGGTGTCTAGTAGCTAAGTTATGAACTTGGCCTAGTAGTCGTTGACGGTGGCGCTTGGCGGCAATGTCGCTTGAAAGACAGAGTAGGAACTATTTGAAAAATTCTAAGTTGCAGTCTATACTTAAATTAAAAAAACAGATAACACACACTAATACAGTCATCACAATTAACACCGGTTATCAGACAAATTCTACACACACCCAAATACACCGGGCTACATGGCCGCGTTGTCGCAGCCCCTAAACTTAAAATGTAACGTGTACATACCACCGGATTATCAACTGGATTACAACCAGCTGGTGGATCTAGTCTCTCAGCTTCCCACTCCTTCTGGGAGATGTTAATCCCCACAACATCATCTGGGACTCCGCTACCACAAGCAGTCCCATATACGGCAACTAAAAACGACGTGTCTCAGGAAACAGAACATGCTCCAGTTTCTTAGGGCACTACGTTGGGGGCTGACAGTGCGGTGTTGCTACAGTTCTACCAAGCCCTCTTCCTGTCTCGACTAGACTATGGTTCTGCGGCATACGTTTCAGCAAGGTCGGCAACCTTGAAAATGCTGAACCATAGTGGCGTTAGACTGGCTACCGGTGCCTTCCAGACCAGCCCGATACCCAGCCTACTCGCCGAATCGAGTGTTCCACCTCTAAATCATAGACGCCAACACATGCTTTCAGCATATGCTGTCAATGTGCGTCAAATGCCGCAACATCCGAGTTATCGAGCTCTCTTCAGTACCCAATACCACCAGGGGTAGACTCGATAGCTCGTGTACTGAAATAGAAGTGGCTGTAGGTCCCTCTATGATCCGGACCCATAGCGAGGTGCCTCCGTGGCAAGTCCCTCGTCCGGAAATTCGGTTATATCCACACCGAGGTCCTAACGGTAGATGCCTCCGTTTACTGCTGGCGATGGTTCGAAGGCGAACGAGAATGTGGGTTGTGCTTACGTTATTGATGGTGAAAATACCAAGATCTCTCTGCCTGAGGCAGGCAGTTATTTTACTGCGTAGCTCCTTGCCATCTATGAAGCTCTGCAGTTTGCACTACAGGATGCACGAATCCATTCGAGTTCGTTGCCGTCAATTGCTACATGTTTCCCGCAACACCCCCTGGTGCAGCGAATCCACGACCTACTAGCCAGGTTGTGCCGCGCTGACACTCGAATCACCTTTCTGTGGCTTCTAAGCCACATGGGAATATCGGGAAATGAGTTAGCGGATTAAGCTGCAAAAGTGGCAGTATCACTACCACCTCGACCAATGGAGGTACCCGCTAGAGATATTCGCTCTCAGGTACGCTGACGAGTACTGGCATTTTGGGAGAGTCAGTTGCTAGCTAACCCATGTGCCCAATAAGATAAGAGTGATCAAGGGAAATACTCGCGTGTGGCGGAGTTCTTTCCGGTCACGGAGGGAGTCCGTCATTTTGTGTAGGCTAAGGATAGGTCATACAAGATCCAACCACTCGTACCTAATGAGAAGGGAAGACCCCCCACACACACACACTTTGTACCTGTGGAGTCGTTTTTACCGTGGCCCACATTTTAACCGAGTGTATGGATCTTGTAAGTCTTACGAAGAAACCTTGGTTTGCAGATGACACTCAAACTTATATTAGCCGATCACGCGGTGGCTGCTGATCTCGCCATGCTCTTTATAAGTGAGAGTGGGTTAGGGCCAGTGTACATTGAATCAAAGACTTGTTCTTTTTTGAATTCTGCATTTTTGTTTTTCCCTACTTTTTGTTTATTATTATAATTATTATTTTTATTTAAATGTTTGTTTTATTAATTTTCGGTCGTTTTAAATTTAGGTGTCCACCTCTAAATTTTAAATTCCATTCCAAATTTGTATACTTTAATCTGTGTTAAGAGGGGCAGATGACCTCGTAGTTCTGCCCCTTCAACCTCAATAACTAACTAACTAGAGTCTCCAGATGCTCGATTTCACGTTTCTACATTTATAAACTTTCTTCACTCATGTGGCACCACTTACAACACTTCTTACACTTTAATTTCCTTTGATTCGCTTTACATTTTTCAGAGCACTCAATACATACGTCCGCCATCTTTGAGATTCTTGAGTTATTAAATAAAATAAAATAGAGGAGCATAGAAGCTTAGCAGTGCCACAGTACCTATTTGGAAGAGGAGATGTGCACAGCTGTTCAAATTATCGACCGATTCGCCTGCTTTGCCACTCGATGATGATCTAGGAGCGTTTCACGGATGCACGCCGTCGTGACATAATCTAGATTGCCTCAATCAAATGTGGTTTTACGAAAGGTACATGAACAATCGATTCTATTCAAGGCAGTAGTGTGGTAAGGGGGGAGCTGCTTCCAAAAGCAAGTTGTGAGCCCCTGCGACCTTGGAATGGAAGGAGCCATGCTAGGAGGGCGTGCTTGGATTCGTTTTTTTCGTCTCGTTGTGCTCTTTACGGGAATGTAGGTGTCGAAAAGGTGAAGTTAGGGTTTTGGGTCAAAACATGCGTTTTTCACATTTTTCCTGATTTTTGGAAAACGGGCCATGCTAGGAGGGCGTGCTTGGATTCGTTTTTTTCGTCTCGTTGTGCTCTTTACGGGAATGTAGGTGTCGAAAAGGTGAACTTAGGGTTTTGGGTCAAAACATGCGTTTTTCACATTTTTGCCGATTTTTGGAAAACGGGTCATGCTAGGAGGGCGTGCTTGGATTCGTTTATTTCGTTTCGTCGTGCTCTTTACGGGAATGTAGGTGTCGAAAAGGTGAAGTTAGGGTTTTGGGTCAAAACATGCGTTTTTCACATTTTTGCCGATTTTTGGAAAACGGGTCATGCTAGGAGGGCGTGTTTGGATTCGTTTATTTCGTTTCGTTGTGCTCTTTACGGGAATGTAGGTGTCGAAAAGGTGAACTTAGGGTTTTGGGTCAAAACATGCGTTTTTCACATTTTTGCCGATTTTTGGAAAACGGGCCATGCTAGGAGGGCGTGCTTGGATTCGTTTTTTTCGTCTCGTTGTGCTCTTTACGGGAATGTAGGTGTCGAAAAGGTGAAGTTAGGGTTTTGGGTCAAAACATGCGTTTTTCACATTTTTGCCGATTTTTGGAAAACCGAAAACGTGAGAATGACGTGTGTGATAGTATTTATTTCGTCTCTTTATTCTCTTTACGTGGATATAGACATGAAAAAGGTAAAAAGCTGGAAACATGGTTTTCTTATGGAAAAGGTGTTTTTTTTGTTCATTTTCGCGTTATTTGGAAAACGAATGAGGCGATTTTTATGATGGGCATGTCGATGTATTTGTGTCGTTGTTCAGTTTACGGGAATGTAGGTATGGAAAACCTGAAATCATGGTTTCCGTCATTTTTTTTTTTCGAGATCGTTGAGGAAAACGGGGAAAAAGTAAGAAACCAGATTTGAAGTCACGTTAGGTTATGCGCTTTGATGTTAATAAAACACTTATGCATTATTACTATTATTATTTGTCTTGACTGGTCAGGGCTCACACGCAGAGAGAGAACTTGCTTAATGCAATGAGAATTGAAAGCATTGAGACTGACCCACGGCGATCCAGACAGACACAGGTCTTATCATCGTACGTGCCTCGCAGCAGAGAGAGATAAGAGGCTGGTGTCATTATACAGTGTGCGGATTTATAATGTGTATGTCATAGCCTAGGTTCATTATGGACTCATCATGCAACGCAAAGTTTGAAACAATGAGTGAGTGTATAACATCATGATAACAGATTGGCATGGGCTCGAACAAAGCGGTTATTGGACATGTAATAAACAAAAGGGTGGGAATAATGAAAGGTCATATGATACATTTTTTTTAATTTTTTTTTTCAAAATAATTAAATAGGGTTTTATTACAAAAAATTATGTTTATTGACCCATGAATTATACGTGGAAGGAAAACCTAACCACTTTACAAAATATTTTGCACCTTTGACTTTAATTACTCGTTCAATGAGATAATCGTTGGGATATAATGTTTTTTGCACTTCTTCATAATAGAATCGTCCCTGAATGGGTTGACCGCTCTGATCTTTTAAGAGATACGTCACTGGTTGACCTAGATTGACTTGGCGAATTTTAAAAATTTCTGTCGACCATTGTGGAGTATACGATTTTGAAAACACACTTCTATGTTTACTAATGCGAACAAAATCTCTAATTTTAAGGCGATGTCGCCTTGGGTCTACCCTTTTTATAGGGTTAAACAGTCTATTGAGTCTGGGTAGGTTCTTGGTGACGAGGCGAGGTTTCATGCCGATGGTGGAATGAATGGTGTTGTTGTAGCGAGACACAAGTTGAGGTAACCAGTCTATCCATCGATAGGAACCATGTATTGTAAACTCTTTCCACATATAACTTTTTAATGTTCGATTGAACCGCTCGACCACACTGGCTTTGAGATTGCTATAGGTGGTATAATGGTGAATATCCTTAGATTTGAGAAAACTGGAGAAATCCTTGTTGAAAAATTCTTTCCCCTGGTCGGTTTGTAACAAGTGAGGTTGACGTTTTGATTGTTCAATAATATGTTGAAAGGCCTTTGTGACTAAGATAACAGTTTTATTTTTTACTGGTTGAACAAAAGCCATTTTGGAATAGACATCAATGACAGTCAACATATAGCGTACACCGTCGTTAACGTTAGAATAAGGTATCATTTCAACCAGGTCTGCCTGCCAAAGTTCATCGATTCCTTTGGAAATGACACGACGACGTTCATAAATGCGTCGGGCTGGTTTATGCAATTCATGAGCAATGCCCACTTTGATGGGGGATGGCTTATATGATAATTTTAGCATCTCGGAGTTGTTGTTCAATGTGGGCGATTTCCGCCTCATGTCCAGTGTGACCAGCTTGTTTTGATGCATGAAGCAAGTATAAGCGCTCTACTAACTGATTGGGATTATTCCAAAAGGTTATATCTAGGTAGGGTTTTAATTTCTTAAACCTTACACCAGAGGCAGAGTGATGTTTTTGCTTACCAAAGATGTTTGCAATGATGGTCTTATATTTTTGGGATATATTGGCATTGACCTGCTGAGAGGATTTATAGTTTCTTTTGTGAGCGTTGGTGTCTAATAAAATGGATTTATATTTAGCAAGGTCCTCGGACGTAAAATCTTGTGTCGAGGGGGTGCGAGAAAATAGCAGCTTTAACAGACCTGGTGTTAATTTATAGTTGATCTTTTTAATGACAGCTTTCGTACGAGCAAATTTAATGGATGAATCCCCAATTTTAAAACTGTCATTCTCATAGCGAACACCATACGTGGTATCTGTCTTTCCAATAAATAGAAGGGTCAAATACGGTTCCAGGGTTGCCCCATAATGTTTGATTAAAATGTTTTTGAGTTGAGCTTTATTTTGAGGGGTTGCCAAGACTTGTGAAAACGGAGACGATGTGGAGGAAGACGGTGTTGCCGCTATGACGGAAGATTTTTGTTTTGTTTTTAGAAACTGTTGAAGGGGTGACGATTTCTTTTTTCTTTCAGGACTAAATACGCTTTCGCTGTCACTTTCACTTTGTTCATCCTCTTCTTTTTCTTTCTTTTCATGTTCTTGATGTTCTTGTTCACTAACATTAGAGGAGGAGGAAGAGGAGGATTTTACCTGTCGTGTGGATTCTGTTTGAGTAAATTTTGAACTTGTTATGGGTTTGGTTTGAGAGGTAGCAGCAGCAGCAGCAGTAGCAACAGAAGCATTAGGTTTAAATCTCATGGGATCAACCGATGATGGAGCATGTTTTATCATGGGTAAAGGATTGACGTTTTTTAAACGTTGCAATTCACGAAATTTATGTCGAATCGTATTTCGTGCCTCAATAATACGCTGCATGATTTGAACATGTTTCTTGTACCCTATGGCGTTCGCCATGGTAAAGGTAAAGACACACTAACAGGAAATGTCCAACCCTGGGTCTTTTTAAACAGAAATAAAATGATCAAAACCCAAGCGATAACGTCCCTCACATCGTTCACTCTGTTTATTTATGACCAAACAGGCATGGGGATGATGGTTCCAACACGAAGCACACAATTGCGTGAAAGCTGTAAAGGACATATCTGGATTCACATGATCTTGAAAAATATGATAGAGATTTCTAGAGTCTTGGCGAAAGAGAACGATGAGATTGGCATTGTCACGAATCAACTGTTTGGGGATTTTGGAATAGGTCTGAGCCAGATAAAAACAATCCACTTGTTTATGGCGTCCCATACTAAAATACTCTTGAATAATGGCCTGTCGTTGAGTGGCAATATCATCAAAAATTATAATGGAATCTGGTTGAATGCGGTCTGGTTGAATGACATCTTGAGGTGAGGTGAATGTAAAATAGCCCATGGCTTCTTTATTTAACGAAGACATAATTTGTTCCAGATACACGTACAGAGGCTGGTACAAGGATTTGGCAAAAATATAAATATTTTGAAATCGTAGGCCATGAGGTGCGGTAATAATGTTCAGCAAAACATTGGTCTTTCCACAACCCGAAGGCCCTACCATAATATATCGAACGGTAGATGGGAATAGGGTGCCATGACGTTTAGGTTCGCACACGGACAGTGATAGCTCTGAAACCAAATCAGAGACGGGCAAAGCATGGGGTTGTTTCATTAATTCCATTGTGTCGATGACTGAGTTTTTTCATGTGTGTATAAGTTTTATATATATAGACAAGCGGTGAGTAGGATAGGTTAGTTAACGTCTATCACCATGGACGTGTTTGGGAGAGCTCGTGTAACTATGGCCACGACCGCCTCTTTGTCAAAACAGTCACGAGAGGTGGCAACAAAAAGCTATGTCGATCGCAAAGTGCAAAGTGTCTATCACATGGCCCCGAGACTAACCGCTGAGGGCTTTTCAGCCAATCATCATCGTATTATTGATGTGCAAGAGCCTCGAGACGAAAATGATGTCTGCACGAAACGTTATGTGACCTATCAAATGAAAAGGCTTTATAAATTTGTCCCATCTGTATTTTTAGTGTACCTGTCAAATCAAAAACTGGACAATGACAGAAACCATTCCCCACCACCACTACCACTGGTGAATGATGATCTTACCTATATGCTTGCTTCCGGTTTAAGTCGTTATCGACTGCATTATGATGGTGTCATTCATATTAAATATGCCATGCCTGATGAGAAACATTTAAAAATACAACTAAACGGTGATAGAGTGTTGGCCCACAACCATCAAAGAGTAAATGTTGGAGATGAATTATCCTTTCATCTTATGCTTACGTTTGAGGAAAAGGAAGCTGGGAAAACGGTGAATGATTTCCCGCTTTATATAGAATTGGAATATACTGCTATGAAATAAGGTTCTCTACGTTAGTTGTTATCGAATGTTTGCTGTGAAAGGTTCACCAAGTAGTAGCATGGTGAAAAAAAGATATGCTATGAACATGAAAAAAACAAATCTCAAAAAGAGAAAAAAGCCAGGTCGGGAACCAAGTCGATCTGCCTCACACCCAGTGTTAAAACGTAAAAAAACTAAAAAAAATCTAAAAAGAGTGGCTATCGAAAAAGCTTTACAAGCGGTGCGATTGTCTACATCTCCGAAATCGCAGCATCATGTATCGATAAAAAGAAAAGGAAGAAAGCAAAAACTTGGACGAGTCATTCCTGTTGCTAAGCGTGGGGGTTTTTTGCCGGCTTTATTTGCAGGGTTGGCAGCTTTGGGGTCCCTTTTGGGTGGTGCCAGCGCTGTAGCGAAAACCATAAAAGCCGTCGAGCAAGGCAAGCAACAACTCAAAGAAAGCGAGCGACACAATAAAACGTTAGAAGCCATTGCGATGGGAGCTAGAAATGGCAATCCTTTAAAGCCAGTCTTTTATCCACAAGGTAGTGGCCTACCGTCTAAGAAAAAAAAATGTCCATCATCGATAAGCGCTTAAGCCAACTGCCTCGTCATGCCATGACCCATGAAGAAGTGGAAAGCTATGCCAAACAACTAAAGATTTCTCATTTTCGAGGTGTATTTATGCGAAATGAATTACCTAAAGCACCGTGGAAAGAAGAACGAGCCATGATGAATTTAGATGATGATGCAGGCCCAGGAACCCATTTTGTAGCCTACGTGAAACAAGGTTCCACAGTATGGTACTTTGACAGTTATGGAAATTTACCACCCCCGATCGAGTTGCTACGTTATTTGGGAAACCGGGTAAAGATATTCTATAATGTGAATCGTCAACAAACCTTTGACAGTCAAGAGTGTGGCCGTTTGAGTTTACATTTTTTATATAAGAGGTCGCGTTAAGCCAACAGTTTCATCATTATGAATGTCAACGCCAAGACCTTTACCGTGCACAGTCGCGGGCCTGAAGTGTCCCTGGATTTTTTCCCTCCCATTGAATTGCATTCCGAACAATCCTATGTGCTAGGATTAATTTCTTTGGAAAGTTACAACAGAATTTACAATATTCAACTGGATATTAATGACAAATTTTATTATGATGATTATATGTTGACACTACCCCCTGGAGGTTATACCATAGACGATGTGCATGAGGCCATTAGCGTGTCGATGATAAAACAATTTGGTGTCAAACCATTTGCGGATGGGACACACAAATTTGAACTTACAGCCAATACAATAACTCATCGCTGTCGTATTTTCTCTACGTTTAACATTGACTTTGAAACACGAGTTCATTCTATTGGTCCTTTATTAGGATTTAAACCAAGAGTGTTGGCAGCTCAGCAACCCCATGAATCAGATTATCCAGTGAAATTCATCGAGGACCATCACATTTCTGTAACTTGCAATATTATTAGACACGTATTTACGAATCAAGAACAAAGCCATTCCCTGTATGATTTTATTGTCACCTCTCCTTGCGGCTATATTATTCGTGAAAACCCTTCAGTGGTTCTCTATCATCCTGTGTGTGTCAGTGATATTAGTAATATTACCTTACGCTTAGTGAATAGAAACCAACAACTGATTGCTTTGGACGCCAACACCCCTGTGACCTACAAGTTGGTTTTAAAGACGCTATGAAATTTATCTATAAAGCAACAACAACGTCAACGCGGTCGGTTAGTTGCCCGCCGTGTATGAAACGGTTGACACGGGTAAACCGACAACGCTTACAACGCCTTGGTTATACGCTACACCCCAATCATGAACAAAGAGCTGTTGCAAGTGTTAAATCCCATACAAGTGGAAGATGGCGTCGTGCGCATTGATATGCATTCCTATCAACCTCAAGCAACAGGACTGAATAACAATGACGAGATGCAATTCATCATTAACAATCAAGATATTTTTACTCTACCTCATGAAAGTGTCCTTCAAATTGAGGGTAAATTGATGAAAGCAGATGGCAGTACGCCCACAACGTCTGCGTTGGCGAATCATGGTTTGGCTTTTCTGTTTTCTGAAGTACGTTATGTGATAAATGATATTGTCATAGATATGACTCGAAATGTGGGCATGACTAGTCTTATGAAATTATATCCATCCTATAGCGAGGAGGAAAGTAAAACGCTTTCTATGGCAGGATGGTGTCCCAACAGTAGCAATAACTGGCTAGTTCATAGCGATGGCACTTTTACAGGCTTCCTACCCTTAAAATTACTCCTTGGCTTTGCCGAAGATCACAAGCGTATTATTTTAAACGCAAGACAAAGTTTGTATCTAGTGAGAGACCGCAGTGATTATAATGCGCTGAAAGGAGCCTCTGACCAAGTGATAGACTCAAAAATTCAACTGCTTCGATTACTATGGAAAGTGCCCCATGTGACGCTATCGGATCGTAAAAAGCTAAGCATGTTAAATTTAGTGCAAAAAGATAAAGCCTTGCCTATCGCCTTTCGAAGTTGGTGTCTGCATGAATACCCCTTGCTACCTACCACTGACACTCATAGTTGGAGTGTCAAATCGGCTCGCTCTACCGAGAGACCCCTCTATGTTATTATTGGTTTTCAAACCAATAGAAAATACCAACAAAGCAAAGATGTCACCTTGTTTGATCACATTCACTTGAGAAATATACGACTATTTTTAAATAATGTTTGCTTTCCCTATGAGGGGTTGGAACTCAATTTTTCAAAAAACAAGTTTGGTCCCCTTTATGACATGTTCGCTAAATTTCAATCGTCTTATTATGAAAAACCGGATTGTCCTATGTTGTCGCCACAAGGGTTTAAAGCAAAAGCACCACTGATTGTTTTCGACTGTTCGTATCTAGAAGAATCTATGAAAATCACCACCATTGATTTAAGGGTAGATTTTGAAACACAAGAAAATGTCCCAGACCATACCAGCGCCTACTGTTTGATTATTCATGCTAGACAAGTGAAATATCATCCTTTGTCCAATTATGTCACCAGCATGTAAGCCATCTGTGGTCGAATGAAAACAAAAAAAAGATCATCATTCATAGGATTAATGATAAGCTTCTGCATGCACAGTATCTGTTGCGCTCTGGCACTGGGCGCACATACGACAACAAAAAACATCATGTGTCCCTCAATAAGCAACAGCAATAACAACGTGACAGACAAACCATGGAATTTAAAATGTGAATTTAATCGTTTGAAAACTTTTAAAGCATGGACAGTTCCCTTTATGGATTGTGGAGAATTGGCTGCGAGCGGATTTTATTACTTAAAACGTGGGGATGTGGTCAAGTGTATTTTTTGCAACATTGAAATTGGAAACTGGGAAATAGGGGATCGACCCTTTAGCGATCATCAGCGATGGAGTCCATCCTGCCCTTACCTCAATCGCTATGATGTGGGCAATATTCCATGGAGTTTGAATTATCCTGTTATTGTACCAGACCCTGCAAAACTAGGAGATACCTGTGGACCGTATGTGCAAACTATTCATTTGAATGCTGTTCCAAATTAAGCCAACAAACTTTTTGTAATAAAAGTGTAAGTTTTTTTTTATATGAATAAAACCTCAAAAAAATATTTAGCTGTTGTTCAATTCATTTGTTCCTTTTTTCCCCTAAAGTCCTTTGACTTTGCCATGTTAAACCATGGCATGGGTTAGTTGTTGATTAGACGTCAATGAGGTAACAAGTAAAAATAAAAAAAAGCATGATGCGTACACTCATTGTGGATTGTCAGGGGTTTAAAATTGCAGACAACAAATTTATATTTAAGGAAGTCGCTTTTATCGATTGTAGTACGTTTTGGGTGTCAAACCCTATTCATTTGGTGTTTAAACCTCCCTATGCTTTCGAGTTGCTTAGTGAAAAAGATAAAAAACAGAGCCAATGGATTGAAAATCATTTGCAGTTAGCATGGAACAAGGGTGATATTTCTTACAAGTATCTTGACATTGTCATGAAAGCCCATTTGTCCTCGGCCAATGTCTTATTTGTTAAAGGGAGTGAAAAACGCCAGTGGCTTGAACCATTTCTACCCTCTCACTGTCAATGTATTGACCTTTTAGATCTGGGTTGTCCATCCCTGCAAACGCTCATGGACACTTGTCCTTGCGACAATATTCAGAATAAAGCCTTAGCGCATGCATGGCAATTGTTTCATTGGCTCACCACGAGTGCATGTTGGGAGTTGTTCAATAAAATGAAAACTGAAAGTGTATCGTCCAATGATAGCAGTGAGACGTGCACACGTGAGGTGATAACATCAACGTTATAGACATGGACGCCACTACAATCGACAAGGCTATTGGAAAATTCTTTGTGTGCAAGAAAAAACTGATTAGCTTTACAGAACATGAATTATTAGCACTACCTAAATCATTTCTTTTTTATGTTGCTGCCAACGCTGTCAAAGAAATTTGGGAAAAGGCGCCTGCCGAGTGGACTAACGACTCTGTATTGAGTGAACTACAACCATGCAGTCATTTTTCCCATCACAAGCAATTAACCATGGCAAAAATACCTTCCATTCGACAGTGTGCCACATGCCAATTAATGAAATTATATCATGGACATAAAACTCAGTGTAAAGACATTGTTACATCATTCCATGGTTGTCATGCGGAAAACAACCACCACCTACCATGCTCGTCAGCAGCCGCCGACAAACAACAACAACAACAACAACAGCAAGAACAAGAAGAAGAAGAACAACAACAACAACAAAAAAAGTGTTTTTCACCGATTGAAACCTCTATGTCCCAGGTGTACTGGCCATGGAATTATTGATAACATTATTAAAAACTTACCATTCGAAGCTCACTTACCTGCTTACAGCTTTTGCGGCCCTGGTACTCGTCTTGAAGATCGTTTGAGGAGAGGGGATATGGGAATCAATGCTTTGGATCATGCATGTCTTAATCACGATAAAGCCTATGAAAACAGTGATCCCACACTAAGACGCATTGCCGACAAAGTCTTGTTAAGCATTGCCAAGCAACGATTAACAGCTTCAGATGCCAGTCTAGCAGAACGAATGGCAGCATTTATAGTGATTGGTGCTATGAAGAGCAAATTACTTTTATCTAGATATGGACTTTAACGTAATGAATTTATTTAAAAAAATGTATAGTATCACTGTTATCATGACAAAAAATAAATAAAAAGACAAGAGTCCATGTTGTGTTTTTTTCCATTATTATTATTCACTCATAGTTTCATTATTATAATTATAAATGACAAACAATAAAAAGGGACAGCAGTGCATCGTTAAAAAATATTACTAATTGTAGTAAATCTATTTTTTCAATCACAAACAATAAAAAAGGACAAAAGTCCATTATTTTAACTAATAGTTTCATAATCATTATTATAAAAAATTATATATATACATGGTAATTGTACTAAACCTATTTTTTTTAAATCACAAACAATCAAAAAAAGGACAAAAGTCCATCATTATTCATCAGCTTCAAATGCCAGTCTAGCAGAACGAATGACAGCATGAAATCTTTTATCTACTCTAGAACCAGGTTTTTTTTTTGTTAAACGCTTATTATTGAATAAAATAACATGTTACTAGAATTTGATCATTATAAATTATAATAAAAATTGCTTAAAAATTGCTATAAATGCTATTTTAAATCACAAACAATAAAAAAGGACAAAAGTCCATTATTTTAACTAATAGTTTCATCATTATTATTATAAAAAATTATATATACATGGTAATTGTACTAAACCTATAAACAAACAAAAAAATCTACCATTAAGCATAAGTTTTGAAAATTTATTTTTATTATTATTTATCATGGTAAACGTTGAGCAACAATTAATAAACGTCAAACTGTTGAACCCAAAAAATAATTTTATTTTATTATAGTTATTAAAGAGTAGGGCATGAATAAACAAAAAAGTTACGGCTAGCGTACAATGATTATTCGTTTTCAATTTTTACAAAACGAACCATGCACCGATTATTTTTTTCACCCTCATAAATTAAATAGACAGGGTGAATACTGGAATTGACATCTTCCATAACATTATCAGGTAGGTTATTAAATCGTGTGGGAAGAAATGTCTCAAAGTCTTGACAAATGCAAAGAGCTCGTTCACCAAATTTGGTTATCAGTTTTTGAATTTTATGTATGCGAAAGGGTGTTTGCGTAGGCAATTCACTCATTTTCTTGCGTGCAAAGCCACAATCTTGACCAATGGCGTTCAAGGCGTCCATGGTTGTCTATAACCAAAGAAAAGAGTGTTACTTTCTAACACTCTCGTTCTTATATTACAACAACAATAACTTTGTACATCAAAGTGTGTTGTTTTTTTTTAATCCTGAGTGTTTATGACCTGAATTTGTAGATAGATAGTATTGGATAAAAATATAATAATAATGTTTGTATCATTTTTTCAGTCAAAACATACATTTGGAAATTATTTAATAGGAAATGTTTTATCAAAATTAAGTGTGTGAATCATTTTCAAGATCTCTCTCTCTTGGAGGTAAATGCATGTCTCTGTTGTGAATGGGAATTAGCCTATCATTCCCTATTCGAATGACTTGTATTCGTTTGCTCTGTTGTTGTGCAAATTCACACAACATTCTGTTAAATAAATAGTATCAACAAATACTAAGAGCAAACATGGAATGCTTTTTTGGTAACCTATAAAAGGCAAAGTTAACACGCTATGCATTTAATAACCATGTCTACATCCAACAAAACAAAGTTCAAAACTACAAATTTAAACCAGTGTGTATGTGTTTATCAACGTGTATACACGATAAACTAAAACAAACAAACAAACAAAATAGCCAAATGTATTCTAAACGTCAAGTATGCATCTGAAAGCCGAATGTAAACAAAAAAAAAAGCGATAATCATTACATCATGTGGCTAGTTTCTAACAAATCTCATTCTATGAGGCGAATATTGATTCATAGGTAAGCCAAGACAAAGTTGGCGAAATGCTTGTTGTCGATATGAAGTGATTGGTTCCTCAGCAGGAAATTTATAAAAATGAAAACAAAACATTTGAGAGGTTATTGGAAAATAAACATTAAACAGGGGTTTTGTACATATTGTACACCAGAAATCTGGAAAATGATCCTCGTCAGCTAATTTAACAATCACTTGATTCATGGTTAAACCGTACCATGCTTTATGAATCACTTGCGTGGATACATTATTTTCAAAGCCAAAATTTAGCATACAGGATTTACAAAAGTGATGCCCTGGATCATAAACTATGTCATCATCCATAATGATGTCATAAAACATGGTATCAATGCGTACTTTCGTGTTTCTATATTCTGAAGGATAGGCCACACGTTGAGGATTATGAGACATCATCGTGGCATATTCATTGAACGTGGTGTGTTTTGTGACGATAAAACGATCTTCATCATGGCTCATGATTGAATCTGAAAAGTAGTCGTTGCCGTTTACTAAGTGAATAAATAAAAATACTATGTACTATATACACTGTCTGTCCCCTAAGTCAATGGCAAAAATAAAATAAAAAATAAGCAAAACACAAATAAATAACCATCTGTCTGTTGACTTCTTTAGGTTAGGTTAGAAAAAAACATGTAACAGGTTAAAGAAACAATTTCTGTTCAGATATTTCAAATATATCACCACTCATAACTCTAGCCATAAAGTGAGAGTTTTGTCCTCCGTAAAAGCAGCAGATTATTATTCTTTTGTTCTTGCATGAGACCTACTAAGCCACACCCTAGTGTGGCCTATTAAGCCGCATGCCTACTGAGGGTGAATGGTCACCTTGCCGAAACATGAGGCCTACTAAGCGACAACAATAGTGAGGGTGGCTACTTGTTTGTTTTTTTCCTAACCTAACCTAAAGAAGTCAACATGTTTTTAATCTAGCCTGTGCACAGTGAACCATGCAAACGTTGATGCATGGCTCTCTTTAAGCGTTGACAGGCAAATAGCACAAGACATACAGTTTATGTACAACTATTTACAGGCATTCACACATCCATGCATACACCCATGCACGCAGGTTAAAAAACAAAAATTATATGATACACTACAATTTTTTATTTTTATTCCGAGGCTCAAGATGGCATCTCGCATTTGATAGCAACCAAACCAAACACTTGCCGTGTTGTACAACAACAATAGCTACAACCACTACTGGTTGTAACCAAATGGGACGGTTGTCATCATATCCTGACACCACTGTCTCTTGTCGTCTAACAAAGCGAGTGTTTGTTTTCGCTGCTTCATTAAAAATAAATCATGATTTTTTGAGAGAATCCTAAACTGACTATGTGCCATGGCTGTGTGGGTCTGAAGGACATGTAAATAATCATCCACACAGAGACGTTTAACCACATGCTGGCTAATCCCTTTGGCTCGCATAGATTCGCATTGATCCACCTGTCGAAAACTATACATTTTCGGAGCGAGACCTACAAACTCAGTCATCATGGTGTCTGAACACTCATCTTTCATTAAACCAATTTCTTTTTTGTTCAGACGGGGGATATCGAACACGTTCTTCTCACTAAACGAGGAAGTGTCAAACCATTTTGGGTTTTGTTTCATAACGACATACGGATCACAGTCATGGATATGGTAAATAAAACTATCCGTGTCTGTATATAACAAGGAAATGGTACCAAATCGCTGTATTGCAAAACCATAATGGAATTTATACATGTGCAATTTTGAAAAATCTAATATGACTTGGCCTAAATAGATAGGCTTATTCATGACCACTTTAGTTTTGGCAAGTTCAATAGTCAGTAGATCATGATCAATAATGTTTAAAGATTTGAAATTTGGTTTTGCAATATATTTTTGAGCCCCCCATCTGCCATGCCATGTATTGACCAATTTAATGTCCCTATACTGCCGTACATTTTCCAAACTCTTGCCATAGATACAATTATTCATGAGTTTAAAAAAATTGATTTGAAATGGCTGAGTGGCACTTTGTCTGTGACTGGTATTTAAATCCATGTATGGTTTCAACCACGGTTTCTGACAAAAAGAAATACCTCTATGGATTTTTTTCAGGGTTAAGCCCTGAGCTAAACATTCTACCAGCATGTCAATATGCAACACATAGTGATTTTTATCATACAAGGTACCCATCAATTTCTTATGATTGCCCTTACTCTCGGGCGGCACCATTTTCTCTATGCAAAAGGGGAAATCACCATGACGCTGTCTGAGATGGGGGGGATAAGCTAAGTCGACATCAAGAACATACCCTACGTCCTGTTGCTTGCTAGCGCTATGCACATTAAAATCTTTAATTTCATCCTCAGACAGCCAGACAAAGTTTCTGTACGGCAGTGGTCGACTCATAGCGTGACCGTATAAATTGTTTACGTCGAAATACATTAGATAGGATTCTGGTTCTTCGGGACAATAATCAGGCATGTAATGATTATTTGCCTTGGCATGTCGCTGATTGAGCGATACGAATCCCCCACGAATCCCTTTTTCCATCATGAGTACCATATCGGGATCCGTCAGTAAATCAAGCTCAATGTGGGTAAATTTGAGGGCGGCGTCCCAACTTAACCCTGGACTGGTATAGTAGTGGGCGGGGTCAAGGCCATAAATCGTGTGACATAGCTGACGAAACGTTTCAAAAACGTCGGTCAACAACAACACGTCTAATTTTAAGTAGTGCATAGCATACTGGCCCATGGTTTCTATGCCAAACACTCGCCAAACATGCTGTGCGTGGGCATAGTCTTCTTCACTGATGGTGCTTTGAGTCAATTGAGAAAAGAATTTTTCTCTTGGCGGCAAAGTCGTTTCTTCAAGCACCTCGTAACTTTCCACATAATCGTATGGAAAATGGCCTTTACGAACACACAATTTAAATTGATTTGTATCCGTAAAGTGGGAATGGGTATGTTTCAACTCATCTTCGCTTAAGCCTTTCACAAGACTATCCAGCGAACTAGACATAAACTTGAATGAGTCGAGAAAGCGAATGCTCATGCTTCCTTTTCTCCATGAAAGTGAGGTAAAGCTCTCATGGTTCTTAGCCAAAATGTTGAATTTGCTCTTATCTACATGAGCAAATTGTTTTACAATAAAGTGAAGGTCATACCGGGAGAAATTGTGTAAGAAGACAGGGAGGAAGCGAGGTGTAGAGTACTTCAAATTGCATTCGTTATGGGCAGCACCTCTAAAATGCCCTGTCCTGTGGCAGTGGTCTCTTACTTTTTTTTCTCCGCCTAAGATTGGCTTTTCACATATGTGGCAGGTGGTGGCTTGATCATATTCTCTTTGCTGTACGTCATTCATCTGAATTGGTACAGGGTTGTTCAAAATAGTTTCTACTTTGCCTGCTAAAGCCGCCATTTGATCAACAAACCACCGCGCACAATCCTGACCTTTATGACTTACATACTCACATTGGGAATTATCATAGTGACAGACAACATAATAGGCTACGGCAAAAGGCTCATGTTTCTGCACTGGATAGGTTGAGCTTGTATGGGGGCTTGGTTCACATCCCTGAATGGGAACAGTAAGGGCCTCAAAATCAGCGTAAACAGTAAATGGTATCATGTCTTGTTTATTAGTGGCCTTAAATTTTAAGACTGCGTCATTTCCTTCGGGCAAGACTAGCTTTACTGCCGTCTGCCCTTCACAGTCTTCCGTATGTCGTTTCAAAAGTTCATTAGTTTGAAAATACTGAAGGCAGCGCTCACAAATGTGTTTTGCACACTTATGGTTAGACACTTGGCTGCTCACCAATTTACTTAAATTCTTTATCCAACAGTAATGGCTTTTATCCCCATCAGACAGGAAAAGCAGGTGAATGTGATGTTGCTTTACCTGTTTGGTGGCATACAAGGGGCCCACAATGTTGGATCCTTCGATGCCATACACCATGAAAGAGAAATTTGGATTATCTTTCTCAAATAAATGAATTTTATCTAGAGGCATGGGAAATGAAACACGCTCGAGATTGAGAGTTTGTTTCATGTGGTTAAACAATTCTTTGTACTGCCCTGGTTTATGACCATTTCTGTCTTGACAGGGTTGCAGACAGCTCACTATACTCCACAAAAAGCAGTAATCATCTTTGTTGCGTATGTTGATCACTGCCTTTCTCGAAGCGATAAAGCTCGGTGTGGCAATATAGCTACTTCCTGCATTCAATGGATTGTATTTACAAATATTGATTTGCAAATAGGCAATGCTATTGAGGGCCAAGCCACTGGGACCCTGTTGCAACTTATCAAATTTAGTGATAAGCGCTTGAATAGCTTTCTCCTGATACCACGTTTCCAAATTATCGGCTATCAGTACTTTCTCCATTTTTGTACAAAGGTTGAAGGTGTGTTTCTCTTCAACATTATTTTTTATCAACGTAAATTCACATAGTAGTTCGAAGTTTATTTTTAAAGCCTGATGCAATCTTAAGCCTTGTTCACATTCACTCAAAAAAATGGGAAAACATAATTCCACAAAATCTTTAGGCGACAGACAGTGATTCGCATTGTAAATTCGGCCTGAGCATACTCGCGTTTTGAAACATTTGGCCAAAGGCTGCCACACTAACACTTCACTCTCTGATATAGACATGATTATAAAATGGACTAATAAACGTGCAACCCTTACCTTAAAATAGGTTAATCCAAAATCTGCAATTCCAAACGACCACACTTATCGATTTTTACTGACTGGCACACACAATCTCGTTCACAGGTAGACAATGGTTGTAGTAATTTGGGCCCCCAGCAGGAAATGATCACCAACAAAGTTGATATAGTTTTAATATCAACGACAAGGTTTATCTTGTTTTTTTGTTTCCAATGATTTATCTGAAAAACAAACCAATACAATCCGTTATTAGTCATGGTTATATACATTAAACATGTGCATTCATTCATTCATTCATTCATTCATTCATAAGACTTACTAAAAACAAAAGGTTTCAAGTGTGCACACATAAATAAGACACTCACTCGAAAATAACAAAGTCATTTACAAAGACTCACCTCTTTTTTAATATCGAAAGCGTCAAGGTAGTTAAAACCTATTCACTCCATATATATCTTCATTCTGAAACAATAATAAATACACGCCATAAGTATATAAATTTCCGTGAAATAAATGACATACATTTAACAACAACAAAAACAATAAAAGTAATGGAACAACATGTACTCACCATATAATGAATTATAATACTTTCAGCAAATGTGCTCTTTGCCGCCACTGTCACTGTCACTGTCACTGTCTCTCTCTGTCTGCTTTCCCAGACTTAATAATGTTGTTTTTAAAAATCTGCAACAAACGAAATCCCCCAAAAATACCATCAGTCACTAACTTACTTTTCATGCCTACACAAAATAACAATAAAACCAATCATGCCATAATTAACAATAATGAACCTACCTCAGTACAAGTATGGCCGCAGTTCACGTAATATTTCACAAAGAGCATAAGGCACTTGCATCCGTCACCTTCAAAGATGAACACGAGAATGATGAGTCTCTCTTACCCTCAGAACATATATGTCTCCTCAACAAGATGCAAAGTTAACACTTTACTTTTTTTTTTTGTTCCTACGAGTAGGATGTCATGGAGCGCACAAGTCAGACCGATTCTCACAAGCTTTTGCAATCTCTGCATGAGTATGTGTGGGAATGCAATGATCAGCTTTTCGACAGAGCTGTATGTCCTTATTGAGATATCGGGTAACACGTCTGGGTCAGATAACAGCCACCTGCATGTGAACAACAGGCTGTTATCTCTCTCTGCTGCGAGGCACGTACGATGATAAGACCTGTGTCTGTCTGGATCGCCGTGGGTCAGTCTCAATGCTTTCAATTCTCATTGCATTAAGCAAGTTCTCTCTCTGCGTGTGAGCCCTGACCAGTCAAGACAAATAATAATAGTAATAATGCATAAGTGTTTTATTAACATCAAAGCGCATAATCTAACGTGACTTCAAATCTGGTTTCTTACTTTTTCCCCGTTTTCCTCAACGATCTCGAAAAAAAAAAAAATGACGGAAACCATGATTTCAGGTTTTCCATACCTACATTCCCGTAAACTGAACAACGACACAAATACATCGACATGCCCATCATAAAAATCGCCTCATTCGTTTTCCAAATAACGCGAAAATGAACAAAAAAAACACCTTTTCCATAAGAAAACCATGTTTCCAGCTTTTTACCTTTTTCATGTCTATATCCACGTAAAGAGAATAAAGAGACGAAATAAATACTATCACACACGTCATTCTCACGTTTTCGGTTTTCCAAAAATCGGCAAAAATGTGAAAAACGCATGTTTTGACCCAAAACCCTAACTTCACCTTTTCGACACCTACATTCCCGTAAAGAGCACGACGAGACGAAATAAACGAATCCAAGCACGCCCTCCTAGCATGGCCCGTTTTCCAAAAATCGGCAAAAATGTGAAAAACGCATGTTTTGACCCAAAACCCTAAGTTCACCTTTTCGACACCTACATTCCCGTAAAGAGCACAACGAGACGAAAAAAACGAATCCAAGCACGCCCTCCTAGCATGGCCCGTTTTCCAAAAATCGGCAAAAATGTGAAAAACGCATGTTTTGACCCAAAACCCTAAGTTCACCTTTTCGACACCTACATTCCCGTAAAGAGCACAACGAAACGAAATAAACGAATCCAAGCACGCCCTCCTAGCATGGCCCGTTTTCCAAAAATCGGCAAAAATGTGAAAAACGCATGTTTTGACCCAAAACCCTAACTTCACCTTTTCGACACCTACATTCCCGTAAAGAGCACAACGAAACGAAATAAACGAATCCAAGCACGCCCTCCTAGCATGACCCGTTTTCCAAAAATCGGCAAAAATGTGAAAAACGCATGTTTTGACCCAAAACCCTAACTTCACCTTTTCGACACCTACATTCCCGTAAAGAGCACAACGAGACGAAAAAAACGAATCCAAGCACGCCCTCCTAGCATGGCCCGTTTTCCAAAAATCGGCAAAAATGTGAAAAACGCATGTTTTGACCCAAAACCCTAACTTCACCTTTTCGACACCTACATTCCCGTAAAGAGCACAACGAGACGAAAAAAACGAATCCAAGCACGCCCTCCTAGCATGGCTCCTTCCATTCCAAGGTCGCAGGGGCTCACAACTTGCTTTTGGAAGCAGCTCCCCCCTTACCACACTACTCAAGGCACCTAGAAAAGAGAAAATCACTCCATATAGCCTTCTTGGATCTAGAAAATGCCTTCGACAGGGTATATGGTATATGCTACGACAGCATGGGTGCCAGAAGCATATGGGTTCAGCTTGACACTATCGCAGCGCAACTACCGCAACCACATCCTTGGACCTTTCTCTATGCTGACGATATCATTGTAGAATGTAGGAACTGGAACAGCTTGTTCAGTGTTGGAAAACTGCACTTGATGCCCTTGGCATGCGGCTCAACATTGGGAAGAGTTAATGGAGTGCCAAGTGAAGGATCTATTCACATTGATCGTCTGTGTTCAAATACTTGGGTACACTAATCTGTTCAGATGGTTCAATACTCCCAGATATCCGAAACAGAGTTGAGCTAGGTCTCTGGAGTCCTTTTTGACCAGAATGTACCACTGTATCTGAAGCCAAAAATTTACAAAACCATTGTTCGACCAGTAGCACTGAATGCTGGCCATCAACGAAGATACATGAACAACAACTGCATGTCATGGAGATGAAGGTGATTCGCTGGACACAGGGACTTACTAGACTGGATCGCATCTGGAATGACAATGTTCGAGCTACATTTGGTGTGGCTCCAATCCCTGAAAAAATGCGGGAGAGCCGTGCACGTTGGTATGGACATATACTGCGTAGCAATCACTCTTCAGTTGCGAGAACTGCACTTGACATCAGTCCAGAAGGCCGACGACCACGAGGGCGACCGAGAAAGCGCTGGATGGATACTATTCGGGAGGACATGCGACTGGTGAATGCCTCAACTAGAGACGCTCAAGATCGATCAGTATGGAAGAAAAAGTGCAGAAAAGCAGACCCTGCAACAAGGCGTGATTAATGCTAGGAAGATGATGAGAAGCATTTGAAATGTGGTGTTACAGGAGAATGATGTAAATCAGATGGGTAGATAGAGTAGATAGAGTAACAAATGAAGAGGTATTAAGACGAGTGCTCGAGGAAAGATGTTTCTGGCGACCGCTAATGAAGAAAAGAAATGGGTTGGTAGAACACATTCTACACTGAAACTAATATATTGCCGTTGAAACTGCTTGTATCTTTCAACTCTACTTTAATTATTTATAAAATATTGCATAGTCTCATGACCACAAACACTACATTATCTTTCGTTAATGAAATTCACATGCACTGCACAAGACAAAAAATAAGTTACATGTAGTCAGCAATAGAACGACTAAATTTGGAGTTAATGCACTGCAGCACTCGCTCATCTCAGTCTACAACGAGGTACCACTTGATCTAGCAAGAATCTCTCGAATTGGGCCATTTCGTGTGAAGTTGAAAAAGTACTACTTGCTGTATGTATAATAATTTACTCTACATGTATAATAACTTACTCTTGTGATACCACATTCTTCCAAATAATCTTTATCTTTTTTCTTTATCAACACTAATTGACTCATAACTTAAAAGCATGCTCATTAGTGTATAGTCTCATTTCTCCAATTATATTATACCGCCTTTTCCTTGGTCATGCATTGTGTCAAAAGCGTCGCTTTGAATACACTTCAATTGCTTATTTGTATACTGTAGCCTACTCTAAATGTATTATAATTTAACATATGTATAGTTAGTCCGTTAAGCCTCCGTGGCTTAGGCGGCAGCACGCTGGCCTCTCACCGCTGGGCCCGTGGTTCAAATCCCGGTCACTCCATGTGAGATCTGTGCTGGACAAAACGGAGGCAGACAGGTTTTTCTCCGGGTACTCCGGTTTTCCCTGTCGAAAATTTCATTCCAGCAACACTCTCCACTATCATTTCATTTCATCTGTCATTCATTTAATCATTGCCCCAGAGGAGTGCGTCAGGCCTCGGCAGCCGGCACAGTTCATATCCTCGCCGCTAGATAGGGGCTTCATTCATTCCATTCCTGACCCGGTCGGAGACTGGAAGCAGGCTGTGGATTTTCATTTTCATAGTTAGTCCGTCATCTATGTAATAAACTATGCACTGTTCCCCACGACAGAGCTCTGCTCTCGGGAATCTTTTTCTAGACAAATAAATAAAATAAATAAAAGACACTTAGGAATAGCAAAGTTAGTTATGGAAGGAAGGGTCGAGGATAAGAACTGTAGGGGTAGACCAAGAATGCTTCGGATGTAGGATATGGTAGCTACGTAGAGATGAGACGATTATCTCAGGACAGGGAGGTATGGAGATATGCATCAAACCAGTCAAAAGACTGATAACTCAAACAACGACTGCTTATTTTATATATGGACCACTTTCTGAAGGGAATAAACTGACAAGGTGGGATTCAATTACGTAGAAACCAGGTAAGAAATCTGGCTTTCACTGATGACTTGCTTCTAATGACAGACTGCGTCGAAAGCTTACAAGCCAACATGCTAGAACTTGAACAGAAATGTAGGGAATATGATATAAAATTCAGCATTTTAAAAATGAAGGTTTTGTTGGTAGGAAAGAAACGTAAGAAAATATAATGTCAGATAGAATGAACTAAATTGGTGCAGGAGAACCATTAGATACTTAGCTGTGCATTTTCTCAGGATAGTAGTATGGGGAAAGATATAGAGTCAAGGTGCAGAAAAGCCAACGCAGTGAATTCTCATTTGGGATCTACAGTATTCTACAAGAAAGAAGTTAGTGTAGCGACGAAACTCTTCCTGCATCGCTCAGTACAGTACCCGTCAAAAGTTTAGGACCACAAAGAAATCATGATATGTCGCCTAAAACCTCAACTTGTGGCACTAGAGATCTGTGATTTGTTTACTGAACTCTTAAATATGATAGAATATATACGTCCTGATTTCGTTCAATTGGGCCAAGTAGTGTAGACGTTATGACCTTTTAAATGTTGGAAGGTCACACCAAAAAAATCACCATTTTCAGGGGTATAATGTAATGTATATTCCAACTGGTTGCAGGTATTGCCACCAATTTTCTATTTTAGATTTAGCAATAGTTGGGCTCAGTGAAGAAATCGCAGAGCTTTAGTGCCAAAAGTTTAGGTGTTAGGTGACATATCATTATTTAGTTATGTGGTCCCAAACTTTTGGCCGGTCCTTTATTTAGACCGATCTTTATGTATGGAAGTGAGGGCTGGGTATATTCAGGATATCTGATACATAAGCTAGAGGTAACTGACATGAGGGTAGCACAAATAATTGCTGGAACAAATAGATGGGAGGGTACTCGTAATGAAGAGATAAAGGCTAAGTTAGAAATGAACACGCTAGATGAAGCTGTTCGTATGAACCGATTCAGATGATGGGGTCATGTGAAGAGAAGGGGGAGGTGAGATTACCTATAAGAGGTTAATGAGTTCGGCTGCAGCGGGTAAGAGAAATAGACCTAGGGAGTGATGGTTAGATTCAGTGTTGAACGATTTCAAAATTAGAGGTGTAGACGCGGAGGAGGCTGCAGTGCTAACTGCTATTAGGTGATCATGAAAACGACTTGTCCACAAACAGGGGCTTGCAGACTAGACTGGATGCTCAAAGGCAAAACAGTCTCAAATGAAAATGTTTGTATTGTAAGATATGTAAATACTGTTAATATGAACATTAGATGTAAGCTGTGCCAGTGAAGCATACGTTGTGTATTTAACAAAGCTCGTATAGAGTATAATCTGAAAATAAAGAGTATTGTAATCGTCATGCTGTATGCACCATTGGGGCAGTGCAAATAACATGAAGAAGAGGGTAATGATGATAAAAGAAAATATAACAATTTCGTCAGAGATACTTTACCTCACACCATAATAATACTAATATCGTATGGCCTCGGGTGCCTGGTGCAAGCTTTGCTATTTGACACCCAGAGGGTAGCTTGCATGTCGAATTTCGTTGTTCCTTGACTATGAAAGTCAAGGAGGTTAGATGTTAGAGATCTAAGCTCCTTGAACACTATAGGACTTTCTAGTAGAGAAATGAGGAACTTTGTGTTGGCGGAAACTCCCGAGATTAATTTTGCCATTATGAACTCGGCCTACTGAATTCAAATGGGTTCTTTGATATGCCAACATTGTATGACATGCGTATACCTCACACCATAAGCCCTTATGTTGATGGTTAACAGGTTGCCTCACAATAATGGCCTGGTCTCATGCAGAGCGTAAGTAGTATTTCTTTCCCTCCCTCCTGGAAATTTTATATAGGCTATATTTTTTTTAAAGTTTCACCAACATAGCTGAAATACTTTTTGTAAGATGATGATTTAAGTTTATTATTATTATTATTATTATTATTATTATTATCCTAAGTTCAGTCGTGAACTTGATGTAGCCATAGGGGAAGTGGAACCACAACCAGAAAATTATGACACCTTTATTTCCGTAGTGAAAAAAATCTCGCGAAAGAACATACCAAGAGGATGCAGAACAGAATATATTCCAGGTCTTTATGATCAGAATATATCTCTTTTGGATAAATACCGCAACTTGTATGATATGGACCCCTTCTCCGAGGATTTCTCTCGGTCAGACACGTGCAGAGAGATGGAATAGCTTGAATTCTAATATCGATAAGAAACAGAATAGTAGACAAGCATGGCGTCTTCTTAAGAATCTCAGTGGAGATCCAACTAGCCCGCTTTTCAACTTGACTCAAGTAACTGCTAATCAGGTAGCACACCAATTGATCTTAAATGGAAAGACTTCAAAGTCTAAGTCAAATACAGAGAAACTTGAACGTTGTATTAAAGAAGAGACTGATTTCTTTAAGGACGTGTTTACAATGGAAGAACTTATGAAAGCAATCGACGATCTGAAATCGAACAAGTCAGCTGGGTTGGATGATCTCAGAGCGGAGCAAATAAAACAATTTGGGCCAGCAACACTGCAATGGTCACTTTCATTGATGAACAACTGCACATCCAGGCTGAAGATTCCTAGGGTATGGAGAAAAGCTCGCATAGTTGCGATCCTAAAACCTGGGAAGACTCCTGATAGCCCGAAGAACTTTCGGCCAGTTTCACTTCTGTGTCACACCTATAAGCTGCTGGAGAGAATGATTCTCAATAGATTGTCTGATTCTATCAATAGCAAACTGATTTCTGAACAGGCAGGCTTTAGACAAGGCAGGTCATGCTGTGGACAAATTCTGAATCTTACTCAGTACATAGAGAATGGCTTTGAGGAATAGTGCATTACTGGTGAAGCCTTCATAGATTTAACTGCTGCTTATGACACTGTTAATCATAACACACTACTTCGTAAGATTTATGAACTGACAAAGGACTACAGGCTCACCTCACTGCTAAGAACTTTCCTTGAGAACAGAAGACGTGTCTCTCCTTGGGAAAAAATAGTCGTTGGCGCCTCCAGAAGTATGGACTACCTCAAGGTAGCGTCTTAGCAACACTGCTTTACAATGTATACACCAATGGCCAGCCCAGAACCGAAGGTACCAGGCAATTTATCTATGCAGATGATACTGCAGTAGCCGTGCAAGGCCCCCGTGTGGGTGCGGGATAGAATACACCCACGGTATGCCCTGACTGTCGTAGGAGGCGACTAATAGGGTCGACATGGCCGAATAACTTGCCAGTTTTTGATTTGTTCAGATCCCCTGTGGATGGGGAGGGCAGAATTCATCCACGGTATCCCCTGCCTGTCGTAAAAGGCGACTTAGAGGGGGCCTTATAAAGGTTGATTTTGGTTTTCTGGTCCCAGCTCTGGTTTGACCAATAGAAACAAACATGCATGCTGTTAGGGGAAGGGCCACCAGCTTGGCCATCTGGCCAGAAAGCCTAGACGGTATGCCCCATCCCGTCAGGTGGGTGCGCCATGTACCCTACAGTAGTATCCGCCTTACAACGAAGGTCCCTGCATGGCCGAATACTGGAGCTGAATAAATCCTGTGCATGCCGAGGGGGAAGTGCCTGTTCGAGGCACTGGGACCCCGGGCAATATCTGCTATGCCAGGTAGGTATTGCCTTGGCTGGGTGGCGCCCACAGTGATAGCCCCCGTTCGGAGTGGGCAGTATTCGGGGAGGATTTCGTCCGGGATGCGTAGTAAACGATCACGGACACCTGTACAGGGTGGCACCCTTAAAAAGCCGTCTCTGGAGTGTAGACCGAATCCCAAGGTGTATACGCCTTGGGATGAGGCATTTAATAAGAAGTTCCCTGTTGACAGGTCTCCTCGCTACCTGGTAGCTACCAGGACAGACGGGGGAGATTTTAAACAGGTAAAATCGATCCTATTTTCAGAGGAAATCGAGGGGAAATATCGCGACCTTAACGGGATTTCCAAGCTCCGGAACGGGCAGCTCCTGCTGCATACCGTTGACCGGCAGCAAACCGAAGCGTTGCTGGAAT
The DNA here is from genome assembly GCA_946902985.2 of Meconema thalassinum. Classification (NCBI taxonomy): domain Eukaryota; kingdom Metazoa; phylum Arthropoda; class Insecta; order Orthoptera; family Tettigoniidae; genus Meconema; species Meconema thalassinum. Next base: position 114,500,085 of record OX336393.1, read on the forward strand.
GCACGCATTTCGGCGAAATTCCCGTTAAGGTTGAGAAGCACGATACGCTAAATGAGGTCCGTGGAGTTATATTCCATCGCGACCTCATTTTAAACAGCGACGCGGAATTGATGCGGGATCTGGGGAAGCGAGGCGTCACCAGGATTAGGCGCATCACCCGGAAAATTGGAAATGATAGCGTCGATACTGGCGCTTTCATTCTTCATTTTGAGGGTGATGTAGTGCCTAGGCAGGTGAAGGTCACGTCGTACCATTGCGACGTTAGACCGTACATCCCTCCACCTATGCGCTGCTACAATTGCCAGAAATTCGGTCATGTTTCTGCCAGGTGCACTGCCAAGGCGGTGTGTAGAGAGTGTGGCAAGGGGACACATGACGGTGTGGGGTGTACGCCTCCCCCGACGTGTCCTAACTGCCAAGGAAGTCACTCTCCGCGGTCGAAGCAGTGCCCTGAGTTCTGCAAGGAAGCAAAGATCCAAGAAATCAGAACATTGGATCGGCTTTCATATCACGACGCTCGAAAGAGATACCGTGATATGACTGCACCCGAATTTCCGGTATCTTTCGCGGCTAAGGTGACGCCACCTATCACCCCTGCCACTTTCGTTCCCCGTGCTGTACCCTCGACGACGAACTACTCTGAGATCGTAAAGTCTCCCCTCGCTGTCCAAGCGAGACCTGTCAGCCCGAAGAAGGTTAAACAACCTTCTTCGGCCATTGTGATAAAGGCGCCGGTTATACCATCTAAACCGGCGCAATCGGAGAAGAAGTCATCTTCCTCTCCGAAACGGTCGGAGAAGAAGTCTTCCCCTGCCAACGAGGCAAAGAAGACTTCTGCGACCGGGGCTGGATCGTCATCCAGCCCATCTGATAAGACAAAGATAGTGGAGAAGAGGGGGACGGTTCGTCGCCGTCTCTCTCGCCCTCCTGCTGACGGGGTGGCTACTGTCTCTGCTGGCCTTTCCGCTCCCACTACCACCAAGGGAGCGAAGCCTGCTGAAGCCAAGCCCGTCCGTATGGAGGAACTCCCCTATAGAAAAGAAAATAGATCGGCGGAGGAGAGGGGAGCGGTTCAGCGCCGTTTCTCTTCCTCTCCTAAAGGCAGGGCTGCTCACGTATCTGCTAGCCATCCCGCTCCCACCACTACCAGTGGAGCGGTGCCAGCAGGAGCGACCTTGTTTTATAAGGACCCGGCGTCTGTGGGGAAGGGACCATCTACTTCCCCAAACACACGTCGGCGCCGATCCAAGAAGAAGTCTCTTCGGGGCGTGTCGGGGACAGACACCCAGTCTTCGGACCGGGAGAAAGTCCCTCGACACCGCTCTCGCTCTTCCCCAAGGGCGAGACCCGTGAGGTCCGACGACGACCGTGCGCAACCCAAGAGAGCGCCCGCTCCATTTTCTTCGTCTTCGGACGGAGATGTGGAGATTGAGGTGTGCTCTCCTGCCCCATCATCTCCAACTAGAGATGGGGAAGGGTGGCAAACGGTCAAGCATAAGTAGAAGACCCACTTCTACTTAAGTCCACACCATGGCACTATTACAATGGAACTGTAATAGCTATTCTGTTCATCTCGCTGAGTTACGACAATTAATATCTTCGTTTTCGGCAACCATTGTCTGTCTTCAGGAATCCAGGTTTCGTCCTGGACATGAGACAACAATGCGTCACTTCAAACTCTTCTCTAAAGACCGGATGTACGGAGCTGTGGCCGCTGGTGGCGTCTGCACTCTCGTCCACTCTAGCCTCTTTAGTGAAGAGGTGCCGTTGCGTACTCAGCTAGAGGCAGTTGCAGTTCGTACTTCGTTGCCAGTAATGGCAACAGTATGTAGCGTGTACATCCCACCTGATTCTCAGCCGGATTACGACCAGCTGGTGGATCTAGTCTCTCAGCTCCCCCCTCCCTTTCTCCTTCTGGGAGATGTTAATGCCCACAACACCATCTGGGGCTCCGCTACCACTAGCGGTAAAGGGAGAGATTTTGAGAGGCTGATCAGGCGGCTGGACCTGTGTCTGTTGAACACAGGGGAGCCTACGCACTTCTCTATTGCACACGGTACTTATTCAAGTATCGATATTACCCTGTGCAGTCGTGCGCTGGTTCCCCTGCTACAGTGGGGTGTACACGATGACCTTTGTAATAGTGACCATTTTCCAATTATCGTTACTCTTCCGAACCAGAGAGCCATCGAGTTACCAAGTCGATGGCTTCTCCGTCGGGCTGATTGGCCAACTTTCACGGCACGTGCGGTGTATGCCGAAGATACCTTTGAGAGTGTCGACGATCATACCATTCACATAACGAATGGTATTTTGACTGCTGCTGAGGAAACAATACCTTCCTCATCCGGCAACTCACGCCGGAAGCTTGTCCCTTGGTGGACAGCCGAGATTGCAGCAGCCATTAAAGATCGTCGACGTGCTTTCAAATGCTATCGGAGGCAAAACACTATGGCCAACCTTATCACCTTCAGAAGGATGCGTGCTAGAGCCCGATATCTGATTCGGGAGAGTAAGAAAACGACGTGGGAAAAGTATGTGTCGTCCATGACGGCGCATACTCCTTCATCTCAAGTGTGGACTAAGCTTCGTCGGATCTCCGGACTCCCGACATCACTATCGATACCCGGAGTGTCCATCAATGGGGACATAATCACGGACCATCTCGCCATTGCCAACAGCATTGGCTCGCACTTCTCCGATGTATCCTGCTCCGGGAGTTACGATCCTACATTTCTGACTCTGAAGCGGGAGGCAGAGACTCACCCCTTGTCCTTTGCCACTGCTGCTTCGGAGTCCTATAATGTACCATTCTCTGAATGGGAACTGCGAAGTGCGCTTTCACTGTGCAGGGATACGGCTCCTGGACCGGATAACATACATAATCAAATGTTAAAACATCTGTGCGAATCCAGTATGAAAGAACTGTTGATCCTCTTCAATCGTATATGGATTGAAGGGGAGTTTCCATCTCAATGGCGAGAGGGGATCGTGATACCGATTCCTAAGGCTGGAAAGGATCCCAAGTTTGTAAGCAGCTATAGGCCCATTTGTTTGACAAATGGCCTATGTAAGCTGCTCGAAAAGATGGTGAACCGTCGACTGGTGTGGTTCTTGGAGGATAAAGGTCTCCTGTCTGAGTACCAATGTGGATTTCGCTCTCATAGGTCCACCACTGACCATCTGGTGCGACTTGAGAGCGCCATACAGGAGGCTTTTTTCCGGAAGCAGCACCTAGTCACGGTTTTCTTTGACCTCGAGAAAGCCTACGACACCACATGGCGCTACGGGATCCTTTCCACCCTTCACAAGTGGGGACTCCGTGGTAACTTACCGACTTTCATTGCGAATTTCATGTCCGTCCGACTCTTCCGTGTAAGGGTCGGTAGGACATTATCGCAGTACTATACCCAAGAAAATGGAGTTCCTCAGGGTTCAGTGCTGAGTGTCACCTTGTTCGCGTTTGCCATTAATGGCATTGTTGCCGCCGCCGGGTCCGCGGTATCGCTGTATGTAGACGATTTAGCTCTGCATTACAGCTCTGGAAGTATGGCAGTCGTGGAACGGCAATTGCAGCTAGCCATCAACCGGGTCGACAGGTGGGCTCACGACCGGGGTTTTCGTTTTTCAGCAGCGAAAACCTCTGTCGTCCATTTTTGTCGGCTACGGAGGCTACATTTACACCCTGAACTACATCTCAGGGATGCTGCGTTGCCGGTGGTTGACACTTATCGCTTCCTGGGGCTCCATTTTGACAGCAAGTTAACGTGGCAGCACCATATACGGCAATTGAAAATGACATGTCTCAGGAAACTGAACATGCTCAGGTTTCTTAGTGGCACTACGTGGGGGGCTGACCGTGCGGTGCTGCTACGGTTCTACCAAGCCCTCGTCCTGTCCCGGCTAGACTATGGTTCTGCGGCATACGGTTCAGCAAGGCCGGCAACCTTGAAAATGCTGGACAGTATCCACCATAGTGGCGTTAGGCTGGCTACCGGTGCCTTCCGGACCAGCCCGATACCCAGCCTATTCGCCGAATCGGGTGTTCCACCTTTAAATTATAGACGCCAACATATGATGTTAGCATATGCTGCCAATGTGCGTCAAATGCAGCAACACCCGACCTATCAAGCTCTCTTCGGTACCCAAAACCACCAGGGGTACGCCAACCGGCCTCGTGCCACTCGGCCGGTTGGTATTAGACTTGATAGCTCGTGTACCGAAATAGGAGTGGCTGTAGGTCCCTGTATGATCCGGACATCTAGCGAGGTGCCTCCGTGGCAAGTCCCGCGTCCGGAAATTCGGTTAGATCTGCACCGAGGTCCTAAGGTGAACACGGATGCCTCCGTTTACCGGAGGCAGTTCCACAGCATAGTTCACCAATTTCCGGACGCTGGCATTCTATACACGGATGGTTCGAAGGTGGACGAGAAGGTGGGTTGTGCTTACGTTATTGATGGTGCAAATACCAAGATCTCTTTGCCTGAGGCCTGTAGTGTGTTTACTGCGGAGCTCGTTGCCATCTATGAAGCTCTGCAGTTTGCACTACAGGATGCTCGAATCCACTTTCTCGTGTGTACCGACTCTTTGAGTTCGTTGCAGTCAATTGCTACATGTTTCCCGCAACACCCCCTAGTGCAGCGAATCCACGACCTACTAGCCGGGCTGTGCCACGCTGACACTCGAATCACCTTTCTGTGGCTTCCAAGCCACATGGGAATTGCGGGAAATGAGTTAGCAGATCAAGCTGCAAAAGAGGCGGTATCACTACCACCTCGACCAATGGAGGTACCCGCTAGAGATATTCGCTCTCAGTTACGCCTACAAGTTCTGGCTTTTTGGGAGAGTCAGTGGCTAGCTGACCCACTGCCCAGTAAACTGAGAGCGATCAAGGGAACTACTCGCGTTTGGCGGAGCTCCTTCCGGGCCCGGAGAGAGTCCGTCATTTTGTGTAGGCTAAGGATAGGTCATACAAGATCCACCCACTCGTACCTAATGAGAAGGGAAGACCCCCCACTTTGTACCTGTGGAGCCGTTTTCACCGTGGCCCACATTTTCACCGAGTGTGTGGATCTTGCTGACTTACGAAGAAACCTTGCTTTGCAGACGACACTCAAACTTATATTAGCCGATGACGCGGTGGCTGCTGATCGCGTTATCCGCTTTATAAGTGAGAGTGGGTTAGGGCCAGCAATCTAAATTTTCCAGTGAACTTTTACTCAACGACTTGTTCGTTTTTGAATGATAATGTTTTGTTTTTTCCGTAATTTTTGTTTATGTTTATATATTTTTTTTATTTTTTATTTAATTGTTTGTTTTTGTTTTATTAATTTTTGGTCTTTTTAAATTTAGATGTCCACCTCAAAATTTTAAATTCAATTCAAAATTTGTATTCTTTAATCTGTGTTAAGAGGGGCAGATGACCTCGTAGTTCCGCCCCTTAAAACAACAATAACTAACTAACTAACTAGCCGTGCAAGGTCGTAGCTTTGCAGAAGTAGAACATTCTTTGTCCTGTGCTTTGGAAGAACTTGGTCCATACTATCGCAGAAATATTTTGAAGGCAAATCCAGCCAAAACGCAAGTCTGTGCTTTCCACTTGCGAAATAAAGAAGCCAAGAGGAAACTGAGCATTTTGCAGGGATGAGCATTTTGCAAGTATTTTGATTCTCAATTGCATTTTGTGGGTGTCTTGAATCTAAATTACATTTTGTAAGTATTTTCAATCTAAATTGCATTTTGTAAGTATTGTCCATCCAAATGAGTAGTGTGTATCTTCCGTGCATTTTGTAAGCATTTTCAATTTTAATTGCATTTTGTGAGCATTTTGAATTTCAATTGCACTTTGTGAGTATTTTGGATCTGAAATGGGAGTTATTTCAATCTGAATTGCATTGTGTATTTTCAATTTCAGCACAGATCTCACATGTGAGAACTACTACTTGAAATTGACCGTCTGCAGTCCTTACCTGAATTACAGACTAATACAGCCATCACAATTAACACCGTTTATCAGACAGATTCTACACACACACACACACACACACACACACACACACACACACACAAAGTACACGGGGTTACATGACCGCGTTGTCGTAGCCCCTAAACTGAGGAACCAACCAACATCTCTGCGGGAGATAGAATTTGGCGTGAAGAAGTAACAGACTGTTAGATAGTTACACATCAGTTCCAAACCTTGCATAAGGACAGTGTGACCACAAGTATTAAATGGACCCCAAATGACAAGAAGGTTAACGTCCCCATAAGGCAATAAAACGTAAAAAATATGCATAGAAAGACGAAAAAAAAGTTAACTAAGCTCCAATTGTAAAATACTTTCTCGCAATAAATGAGGTCCGATCCTTTTACGAAAACCTGCATATTTTCTTCTATGCCCTAGATAGCGGGTTTAAACCCGACCGAAGCCGTCGGATTTTTAAGAGCGTTAAAAATCCCTCAGTATGCCTTCCTTCGGAAGGAAAGTAAAGCCGGCGGTCCCATGTCATAGATTTATGGCATGTTAAAGAACCTTCCACTAATTGCACCTGTGTGGAGCTAAATTGGATAGGTTAAGAATGTAAACAACGCTCTTAGGTTTCTACGTTCGTTGCCAAGAGCCGACTACGGTGGCGTCTAGTAGCTAAGTTGTGAACTTGGCCCAGTAGTCGTTGACGGTGGCGCTTGGTGGCTAAAGTAGGAACTATTTGAAAAATTCTAAGTTGCAGTACTTAAATTAAAAAACAGATAACACACACTAATACAGTCATCACATTTAACACCGGTTATCAGACAGATTTTACACACACCCAAAGTACACGGGGATACATGACAGCGTTGTCGCAGCCCCTAAACTTAAGAACCAACCAACCAACTGCATATTTTGCCTATAATAGCCTATCCCCTAGTTTGCCCGGTGAAATATACCTCCGCCTTCCGGCGTGCCGAGAGGAATTTCTTAATAGATAATACGTGTTTATTTGCGTGGGTGTTTCTTCTTCCTCTTCTTCTCCTTCATCTTCTTCTATATTCATATAATATTTATTTCTTATATATATTCGTCTCTTTCTGTCTTATTCTATTGTGTATCGATGTGTAGATAATGGAATAACGATAATATTCATGATAATAATGATAATATTGAGAGTAATAAAAGAAAAGTAATAGTGTCTTGTATATACGCCATTGTTGGGATCTAGTTTTACTTGTTGCTTGATTGCTACGTGTTTAGATGTCCGTCCCTGTTTGCTCAGGATGGTATATCAGGAATTGTAGGTGTGATTGTTCATAAGTGCATAGGCCTATATCTGTGTTATACAGATAACACACACTAACACAGTCATCACAATTAACACCGGTTGTTGTTGTTTGAGTCTTCAGTCTTTTGACTGGTTTGATGCCTCCCTGTCCTGAGCTAATCGTTTCATCTCCACATAGCTCCGACACCCTACATCCGAGGCAATCTGTTTAACATATTCTAACCTTGGTCTACCCCTACAGTTTTTGTCCTCGACCCTTCCTTCCATAACTAAGCTTGCTATTCCTGGGTGTCTTAGTATGTGTCCTACCAACCTATCTCTTCTCTTCATTAACAGTCGCCAGAAACATCTCTCCTCTCCCACTCGTCTTAATACCTCTTTGTTTGTAACCCTATCTACCCATTTGATCTTCATCATTCTCCTGTAACACCACATTTCAAATGCTTCAATTCTCCTCTTTTCTGCTGCACCAATGGTCCAAGTTTCACTTCCATAGAGCGCCACGCTCCAGACAAAGGCTTTCAAAAATGACTTCCTAATACCTAAATCTATATTCGATGTCAGCAGATTCCTTTTTTGTAGAAATGCTTTCTTTGCCTGAGCCAACCTACTTTTTTATATCCTCTTTGCTTCGTCCATCACTGGTTATTCTGCTTCCTAAGTAACAGAAGTCTCCTACTTCCTTCAGCTTTTCACCTGCCAATTTGATCTCCATAGAGGTTTCAGATTTATTTCGGCTGCATTCCAGTATTTTTGTTTTACATTTATTAATTTTCATCATGAATTCTTTCCGTAAGACGGAGTCCATACCATTCAAAAACTCATTCAAATCCTCAGGCTTGTCGGCCAAGATGACGATGTCATCAACAAATCTCAGAGTTGAAATTATTTCTCCTTGAATCTTCACTCCCACTTTAAATTTTTCTCTAATTTCTTTCATTGCTTGTTCAATGTAAAGATTGAAAAGTATGGGTGATAAGTTGCAGCCTTGCCTTACACCTTTCTGAATACCAGCTTCTCTCTCATGTCCTTCAACTCGAATGACTGCTGTCTGGTTTCTGTACAGATTGTATATCACCCTCCTATCCCTGTACTTTATTCCAATCGATTTCAAAATGTCAAACAATTTAGTCCAATCAACATTATCAAAAGCCTTTTCTAAGTCTACAAAAGCCATGAACGTTCTCTTATCTTTCCTTATTCTACCTTCCAAAATCAGCCTAAGACTTAGTACTGCTTCCCTTGTTCCTACATTTCTCCTGAAACCAAACTGGTCTTCACCCAACTCCGATTCTATCTGGCTTTCAATCCTCTTGTAAATTATTCTAGACAGGATCTTTGAAGCATGAGTAATCAAGCTGATTGTACGGTAATCTTCACATCTGTCAGCTCCCACTTTCTTTGGTATAGGGATGATTACATTCTTCTTGAAATCAGGGGGTACCTCACCTGTCTCATAAATCCTACACACCAAGTGAAATAACCTGATCATACCTTCATCTCCTATGCAGCGTAGCAACTCAATTGGTATATCATCTATGCCTGGTGCTTTGTTCCTGCTTAAGTCTTCCAAAGCTCTATCAAATTCTGATCTCAATATTAAATCTCCTTTCGCATCCTCATCAATTTCCTCCTCCCTTTCCATTACATGATTCTCAATCTCCTTTCCCTTATACAAACTCTCGATGTAATCTTTCCATCTCTCAACCTTTTCTTCCCTATCTGTTAGAGGCTTTCCATTGGTGTCCTTAATATTACAGCACTTAGTCTTCTTTTCCCCAAAAGTATTCTTAATCCTTCGATAAGCTGTATCTACTTTTCCTAATTTCAGACAATTTTCTATACCTGCACATTTCTCTTTCAACCATTCTTCATTCGCTTCCTTGCACTTCTTATTAACCTCATTTCGCAGACGTCTGTATTCTGCTTTCCCCTTTTCATCTCTTACATTCTTGTGTTTCCGCCTTTCATCCATCAATTCTAGTATATCCTGAGTGATCCACGGTTTTTCCCCTATTCTTTCTTTCCTACCAATGTTTTCTTCTGCGGATTTTGTTATTTCATTCTTCAAAAGTGCCCATTCGTCTGCAATTGAAGTTTGTTTAGGGTTTTTCATTAGTCCTTCCTTTATACTCTTCTTGAATCATTCGTTTACATCCTTCTCTTTCAGTCTGTCTATTGCCCACCTTTTTGGCTTTTGACTTTTCTTCAGTTTCTTCAACTTTAATCTGCAATTCATTACAACCAGATTGTGGTCAGAGTTTATGTCAGCACCAGGATATGTTTTACAATCCAAAATCTGGTTTCGAAACCTCTGCTTGACCATAATGAAGTCGATTTGGTAACGCCCTGTATCTCCTGGTCTCATCCATGTGTATATTCTTCTATTGTGGTTATTGAATAAGGTGTTAGCTATGGCCAATTCATGCTCGGTGCAGAATTCTACCAACCTGCTTCCTCGATCATTCCTTTCACCTAATCCGAAATCTCCTACTATCTTCCCTTCTCTCCCTTTTCCTACCACAGCATTCCAATCTCCCATTACTATAACATTTTCATCACCCTTGATATACCTCAGAATTTCGTCTATTTCTTCGTAGACCTTTTCAACATCCTCATCATCAGCTTGACTGGTAGGCATATAGACTTGTACCACTGTGGTGCAGGTAGGTTTAGTATTGATTTTTGCTACAATAATCCGTTCACTATATTGCTCATAATATTTCACCCGCTGTCCAAGTTTCCTACTCAATATGAGTCCAACCCCTGCTTGGCCATTGTTTGATTTAGTGCTAATGACCCTATAGTCGCCTGACCAAAAGTCCTGTTCTTCCTGCCAGCGCATTTCACTAATCCCAACCAAATCCAACCTCAACCTATCCATTTCCCTTTCTAAGTTTTCTAACCTTCCACTTCCTAGCAGACTTCTAACATTCCACGCTCCGATCCGTAGAATGTCAGATTTCCTCTTTGTCACTTCTGTGATGTTAACCCCCTCTCGAGTAGTCCCCACCCAGAGATCCGAACGGGGGACTAGTTTACCTCCGGATTGAAATTTTACAAGGGAGGAGGCCATCATCACATGTAATTATGCATAGAGAGGTGCATATCTTCGGGAATAGCATACGGCTGTAGTTTCCCGTTGCTTTCAGCCGCGCAGCAGGACGCAGTGTAGCCATTATTTGGCTTATATTATCAATATCTTAACCGTCTATAAGACTAGTAAAGAATTGATTTATTCTGAAAGGCTGCTACTCCCTTTCAGAATAAGTAAAGAGCAATTCTACTAACAAAAATACTAACCTTCTACCGTACTAACAATTAAATACCAATATTCTACTAACAAAAGAAAAAAAACAACTAAATTTCCACCAACGACAAATACTACCACTAAAACAGTCTGTCACCAGGCACACTCACATGCACCCTCACACATCACAGTCTACTGAAACAATGAACTATAACTAATAAACAATGCAACTGCTACCAGGCACACTCACACAGCACAGTCTAATAGAACAATGACATATATCTAATAGACAAACTAACTACCTACTTACAACTAAAACTAACTACATACTTACTGTACTGTTATTTGAATTGACAATATTTACAAAATGCAATTTAGATAGTAAATACTTACAAAATGTAATTTAGATTCAAAATAGTCACAAAATGCAAATTAAGGGGGACGTATGCAAAATTGCACTCCAGTAAAAAAAAGTATTTTAACTCCCCGAGTTTTAAATATAATGCTATAGAATTTGACACAGATGATTATCCCCTTATTAACGCTGGTTAAGTCAACAAAAAAAGGTTAAGATTTTCACAAATCGAAACAAGTCACGCGGTTTATAATCGTTCAGAATTGTTAAAAATATTTCTTAAATGTCGAGAGACCAATGGACAAACCATAACCACGGGAAAGTAGACAGATTTGACCATATACCTACATAGGCCTATACATGCAAGAAATGAGTACGGTACTTATCAAAAATAAAGAAATAATAAGCTAATATGTACCCTACTATTCTATTTATCTCCCACTCCTAAATCCTTCTCTGAACACTCATCTTAGAACAGAATGGTCTGCATTTTTGGACTAATGATAAAAATGTAGCCTATAAGAAGAAATTAACATGCTCATCTTTAGCTCCCCGGAAAAACTGGAAAAAACCTTGAGTAAGTATTAATGTTTCTGTTCTTATGCATTTGATATGATGCTTTAAAAATCAATCTAGAAGAGATAATTTAAGTTAACTTCACTACCATAATACTGCTTAAGGGTTAGACTGTTGAGGACTGATGACCAAGATGTCCATAACTTGATGCTTCACAACTTTATGTAAATTGTATTTTCATAAAAGGGCCTTTACTCAGTTTGGATAATTTGCGATACGTGTTAAATGGATGTGTGTGCTGACATTTTGGTGTTAAATTATGTAAGTTGGCAACACCAAATGTGGCGGCAATGTTGGTTTTCTAGTAACTTATTTAAGGTGGCCCGGACAATATCTCACACCCCATTTTTAAATTGGAAATTGCAGGAGAAAGTATTCCTCGCATATATCTCGCATTAATTTCTGATGCCGTCATAAAGATGATCGTAGTAATTTTAGAACACGCCTTGCCCGCGATGTTCTTGTTCGTTTTGGCGGTTATCAGACAGATTCTACACATACCCAAAGTACACGGGGCTACATGACCGCGTTGTCGCAGCCCCTAAACTAAGGAACCAACCAACCAATGAACATTGGTGCATGTGTGTAATATTGACTGAGTAGTTTAGTTAGTCGTTACTCTAAGGGTGGGCTTTGCGAGCTGATCTGTATGTATTATGAATGTATAGTCGTGCGATGTTGTATTGTCTACGTTTTCTGAATATGAATCACGCGTGTTATCTGTGTTTGTAGTTAAAAATTTGCTAGTTCTTATATTTGATTTATGATTGTGTTAAATTATCCTTGCTGAAAAGGGAGTCATGGTGAGAATATGTGTGTTTAGTTTATATCATTGAATCATTGGGTGGGTATTAATGGAGATTGCTGGGGCTGAAAGAGTAGTTACAAGGTGTAGGGGTGTTGCTCTAGTGTGGCGTCTATTAATAACTTAGTCAGTTCGTGATCTGAATGGTAATATTCTGTGTTTGTGCTAGTGTCTGTTGGCGTTGTGTTTTGGAGGGTGAGATGGTAGGGCTGGGAATGTATTGCGGTACTGTGTTTGAGAGGTTCACCTACTGTCGACCAAAATATTATGTGTACTCGAGTTTGAAGATTGTTTAATAGACCTACATAAAATCCAATAACATCATAATTTTCGTCGTTCTATTTTACGTTAGTTCTTGTAGGTTTGGATTTTTTAATTTATATTTTAATATATTTTTTTTATCGCAGTTGGAACACAAAACGTGCCCGTTTTTAAGCGTGTTTCAACCATGCGTCACATTTAGGAATTATTATCTCACAAACCCGTCATCAGATCGAATCCAAATTTTAGCACAATATACATTGGAATGTTGTATAACTGTTTTATTAATTCCAAAATTTTGTGTGTCCAAGAAACAAAGTTATCATCATTTTTGTAAGGTAACTTTTTCTCGGCTCTGGGTCGTCGGAAAATGTAGTTCTTGGTCGCTTTGTAATCCTGATACATTAAAAGTTATGCTGTATGACTGTGAAATACGTAAATTAATTCACTTATTTTATATAGGTTTGTATTTGTACGGGGAATTAAGACATGGTTCACCAGCCAGCCGCTCCGGGAAATGCTGTACAGCGTTGCTGATATGGAGCCCATCACTTCCGAGCGAGGCGCGCAATGACGCGTGATGGAGCCCATCTTGGCAACGCTGTACAGCTTTCACCGGAGCGGCTAACTGGTGAACCATGACTTAATTCCCCGTACAAATACAATCCGATATAAAATGAGTGAATTAATTTACGTATATCACAGTCATATAGCATAATTTCTTGATGTATTAGGATTACAACGCGACCAAGAACTACATTTTCCGACGACCCAGAGCCGAGAAAAAGTTACCTTACAAAAATGATAGCAACGTTCGTTCTTGAACACACAAAATTTTGAAATTAATAATCTAGTTATACAACATTCCAATGTATATTGTGTTAAAATTTGGATTCGATCTGATGCCGGGTTTGTGAGATAAATAAATAAATAAATAAATAGCCTTACAAATCCCGTAAGGGCTATGGCCTCCTGCTTTGCAGGGAATTGCTCAGTTTTAACTCATCAGGTGAGCAAGTCCTGAGGAGCATTCGGGGTTATTCTTTCTGATTGGGCTTTCTATATAGATATGCAGCTGATTAAAGATTAAGTAAATTATATTACGATGTGAGATAATAATTCCTAAATGTGACGCATGGTTGAAACACGCTTAAAAACGGACACGTTTTGTGTTTCAACTGCGATAAAAAATATTAAAATATAAATTAAAAATTCCAAACTTACATGAACTAACGTAAAATAGAACGACGAAAATGATGATGTGATTGGATTTTATGTAGGTCTATTGGTTACTTCACAAACAACCTTCAAACTCGAGTGCACATAATACTTTGGTCGACAGTAGATGCCGATGTCTAATCGTGGAGCTCATGTAGGGTGGTCTGTGATTTTCTTGGTTAGTGGGTTATTCTGTTAGGTAGTTAGCGGGTTAGTTAGTTAGTTAACCAGTTAGTTAATTAGGTAGTTTGTTAGTTAGTTGATTGGGCGATTAGTTGGTTAGTCAGTTAGTTAGCTAGGTGGCGGTAGCCTTATAATCTACTGTTAATTAGTTAGTTAATTAGTTAGTTATATAATTGGTTGGTTATTTAGTTAGTAAGTTAGTTAATGGACAGGTGGTCTCTATTAAATGTCTAGTGTCTAGGGGCGGGGGGGGGGATGTTTCTAGTGATAGGGGATGTTTGAGGGTTGTGTGAGGCTGTGTGTAGCTTTGGTGTGAAGTTGTGAATCTAGAAATTGGTGTTGCTGTGTAGGTTTCGCGTACTAGAGACGGGGATTTGTTTTGGAAGAGGCATCTTTAATGTGCCAGTAAATATGTCATAGATGTGTATTCTGCGCCGGGAGTGGAACTTGCGTTCTTGAGCGTGGCGGGCTGTGTGTGTGTTCGGTTTGATCTGATTGATAACCTGTGTTATTGTGGTGGTAGTATAAGTGTGAGTGGTATTGTCTGGTAACTCGAGTTTTTTGTAATGACTGGATAGTCTGTATGCGTGAGGTTTGTCTGTTAACCTGTGTTCTTGTAATGGCGGTAATAGTGTGAGTGTGCGTGATATTGGTCTATTAACCTGTGTTATTGTAGTGACTTAATTAGTGCGCGTGCGTGCGTTTGGTTTTTTAATATGTGTTATTGTAATGGCTGTAATAGTGTGAGTGACATTTATCTGGTAGCCTGTGTTATTGTGGGGTCTGTATTTGTGTGTTTAATTTGTACCTCTAAGAGTGTAAGGCTTGGAAATATTTGAAGTTATTCTTATTGTCTGTACAAATCTTCATAGTGCTCTTCAGTCGGTCATCGCAATTATTCTCCAATGAATGGGTGGGGTACAAGATATACATATATAAATACACTCCTGGAAGAAATTACATGTGTTAATTATCACTATAAGATGGAGCAATAAAGATTATTATGGAGGTTGTGACCTTACGTATGGGGGTGGGGGGCAATGCCATCGTTCACCTGGAGTATAGGAGTGGAAAAGTCGTGGAAAGCAATTTCCCGGATATTTGAGGTGAGGATTGAATCCGCGTCTTCCCGTTTGCTTACTGAACTGTGTGTGTGAAATCCTAGCCTATAATCTGAATTATGTGTCTTGGTCCGAGTCGCGAGTTGGATCCGGACCTTTGGGGGTTATGCCAAGAATTAAGGGACGTAATTTCACCGCGATAAGCTTAATGATGATAATGATGCGAATAATAACCTAATGATGATACCGAATGAACATTCTCTCTGAAATTCCAAATCGTAATTCTCTCCATCTATTGGTTTGGTTAAATTACGAATGTATAAGCTTTAATTATGGGGGCGAAAGCATTTAGAATGGAGTCACTACGTTTTCCTGGCGGGATAAAATGCAACGTATATTCTTCTTCTTTTGCTTTAGCGTTTGTCCCGCCTCGTGGCAGGGTTTGCTATGTGTATCCGCTCTCTCCACTTGACTCCGTCATGGGCCATGTCCGGATGTAGGTTGACGCTTTTTAGATCCCTGTGCAGTGTATCGGCCCAATGTTGTCTCGGTCGCCCCTTTGGTCTTTTCTCGGTGACCTCTAGTGTGTGGCCCTGTTTTGCAATGGTGTCCGCTTCTGACCGTAGCACATGCCTAAACCATCGCAGACGACCCTAGCGCATTTTGTTGTTGATTGCCGCGATACCAAATCGTTCCCTTATTCTTTCATTGGGGATGTGATCCAACCTAGTAATGCCAGCTGTCCATCTAAGCATCTTGGTCTCCATGACACTTAGCCGACGTTCTGCTTCCTTGCTGGTCGGCCAACATTCAGTACTATAAAGTGCCACGGGACGAATGACAGTGCGGATAATCTTCGATTTTAGGTGGTCTTTCATCTGGCGATCGCACATGACACATATCGTTGTTCGCCACTTCATCCACGCAGCATTAATTCTTACGTTGACTTCCTCGGTCAAAAGACCTTCAGCAGTTATCGTAGAGGCAATATACTTAAATTTTGTCGTTCGAGGCAGATCATCGCCGTCGACTTGGATTGTTCCGATTTCTCCTGCATCTGTTGTCAACGTATATTTAATGTGAAGGGATCGTTTGCCTGTCATGTGTGTTACTGGAGTGTGTGTGTGATAGCTTTTTTATAAGGGTGTGAGAGATTGTACGGGGTTGCAAGATGGTGTTGGATTTCTCTGTTTGTCTAGTATGGCTTTGGTGCTCTTTGTTCAATGTTGAATCCCTGATTAGTGTTGTATATCGGCGAATGTAACTGGGTGTGAAGGGAAGTTGATAATGATTCTTGTCTTGAAGGGGCTGGGGGAAGCTATATCTGGCATTTCGCTAGAGGTTGTACAGTCCAGGTGCTATTCCACCAGTGTATTGAACCTAGGGGGTGTGTGTTCTCTTCGCGAGAGGTATGCGGGATTTATGTTGATGTTTAGAATCTTAGGTGGGGGTGTATTTTAGCTTTGCGAGAGGTTGTTTGAGGATCGAATTGCATTTTATATTGCTCTGGTACTAGGGGGGAGGTAGACATATTGGAGAGAGAGGGGGGGGGGGGAGGCTTGGTAGGTTAACTGGTGTATGGATTTTCCTATGCAAGCGAAAGGTGTTCGAGAACGTGTTGAATCATGTTTATGTGGCTCAACCCCTCCGTTTCCACCAATTGTTCTGCACTCTCTAGATTCTCCCGGGTGGAACACTCGCTCGGCGTGTCAGGGGGATTCACAGCCGGAGATGAGGGTGGCAGGACGATGGGGGGTGTGAGATGGGTGCGTGATGGGATGAGTGAGTGCAGAGGGAACGGATATGGGCTCAGGATGGGACGCTCCACACTGGTGCCATTGGCTTGATCAAGGACGTGCGTACGCGACCTTGCAAAGATTGCTAATTACATGCTGAGTCGGTGAGCTGGCAGGCTGCAGTGTAAGTCTAGTAAGGAGAGCTGGCATTTTGAAAGCGGGGCAATGAAAGAGAGATTCCATAGTTGTAATTTAGAGTATAATGTAACAAAGCAAGGGAGACAGTGTTGTTAAACGTGCGGGGGAGGAAAAGTTGGCACACTTACCCATAGATGTGCTGCTACGGTGATGTCCCTGGTGGTCTCGAAGTCGAGCCTCGTCCGCGATGTGGGAGCTGCCTCCGCCGTCAATTGGTCTTCATCGTCACTGTCCGTGTCCAAACTGTCCCGGGCACGTGGGTTCTTTGCTTATTTGAAGGCTCAATTAGGTCATGAGTTGTCAGCGGTATTTGATTGTATCAGGGAATTGCGGTGAAGTATTTAAATGCTTAATTTTATGATTGTGATTTTTATGGGGTTTGGGCGGTAAGGCCTTATAAGACTGGGTCGTAACGATACGCACCTTATTCACATGACTGAAAACAGACATGGATAATGTGCCCTTTTGGCACGCCTAGGCCTAGAAACTATAGTCAGGGTTACGCTCAGTTCGTAAGGGTATTACTCTAATATGAGGTTCTAGGTTTGAGAGATAGCACACACAATTCCTACTAATCATTTAATTCATGCAAGGCATCCTGATACAAATATTATACGAAATGTGTGCCCAGGAAAATATGAAATATAAAACACCAAAGGAACGAAAAAGACTCGAACAAAAATATGAGACATTTCCCAATGACAAAAACGAAAAACCAACAGTCGGAATTACCAGCTGTTAAAGAAATGTTACGGAAATCAACAATTATCTATTGACAGCTGATCAATATTTAAATTATATGCTGGTATTCTATACACGGATGGTTCGAAGGTGGACGAGAAGGTGGGTTGTGCTTACGTTATTGCTGGTGCAAATACCAAACTCTCTTTGCCTGATACCTGTAGTGTGTTTACTGCGGAGCTAGTTGCCATCTATGAAGCTCTGCAGTTTGTACTACAGGATGCACGAATCCACTTTCTCGTGTGTACCGACTCTTTTAGTTCGGTGCAGTCAATTGCTACATGTTTCCCATAACACCCCTTAGTGCAGCGAATCCACGACCTATTAGCCGGGTTGTACAGCGCTGACACTCGAATCACCTTTCTGTGGCTTCCAAGCCACATGGGAATTGCGGGAAATGAGTTACCGGATCAAGCTGCAAAAGAGGCGGTATCACTACTACCGCGACCAGTGGAGGTACCCGCTAGAGATATGCGCTCCCAGTTACGCCGGCATGTACTGGCATTTTGGGAGAGTCAGTGGTTAGCTGACCTAATGCCCAGTAAACTGAGAGCGATCAAGGGAACTACTCGCGTGTGGCGGAGCTCTATTCGTTCACGGAGGGAGTCCGTCACTTTGTGTAGGCTAAGGAGAGGTCATCCGTGGTGTTGGGGTAGCCTCTCACCCGGAGGCCTCGGGTTCGATTCCCGGCTCCGTCAGAGACTGACGTGAGGGCTGGAACGGGATGCACTCAGCCTCGTGAGGACAATTGAGTAGCTGTCTGATAGTGAGGCTGCGCCCCGGTCACGAAAACCAAGATTAACGGCCTAGGGGATCTGACGTGCTGACAACGCGTCACCTCAATATGTGCAGGCCGTATGGCTGGCCCGCGGTCGCTTGGTAGGCCTAGGCCCTCGTGGGATGTATTGCCAGGGGTTATTATTAATATTATTATTATGAGGATAAGTCATACAAGATCCACCCACTCGTACCTAATGAGAAGGGAAGACTCCCCCACTTAGTACCTGCGGAGCCGTTTTCACCGTGGCCCACATTTTAACCGATTGTGTGGATCTTGCTGACTTACGAATAAACCTTGGTTTGCAGATGACACTCATACTTATATTTGCCGATGACGCGGTGGCTGCTGATCTCGTCATCCGCTTTATAAGTGAGAGTGGGTTAGGGCCAGCAATCTAAACTTTCCAGTGTACATTGACTCAACCACATGCTCGTTTTTGAATGCAGAATTTTTATTTTTCCGTAATTTTTGTTTATATTATAATCATCAGTTTTATTAAATTTTTGTTTGTTTTGTTTTATTAATTTTCGGTCTTTTCAAATGTAGGTGTCCACCTCTAAATTTTAAATTCCATTCCAAAATTGTAGGCCTATACTTTAATCTGTGTTAAGAGGGGCAGATGACCTCGTAGTTCCGCCCCTTAAAACAACAATAACTAACTATAGCTTTCATCAAATGATCAATGTATAGCAGTGGTGAAAGATTACAGCCTTATCTGACTCGTATAACAACATTAAACCAAGAACTCTTCAACCTTCAACTCTTATTAGAGCAGACGCAAGAAAAGCTTGCCGAAACTCAACGATGCGCCGAGACCAATACCAATCGGCGTATTTTAATGCTCATTACGGGGCTCCGATGTGTCGCGCGAATGCTGATCACCGGGCTCACCGCTCACTCTATTCTTCAACAACGCGGCTCGCTCCGAGTCGCGGTCTACAGCCTGCCAAGCCTGGGCAGACGATCCGTTCACAACTGCTGCTAGCGAGATACTGCCACGAAGTGGGAGGGGCGTTGTATGCCACTACCGAGCACACCCGAATCCCCGAACATGGTCGAAGATCTGCGGAGCATTCTTCGGCAAGCTTTTCTTGCGTCTCCTCTATCAAAGTAAATACAGTTACCGGCAGTTAGCTCTGCACTTCCCCTTCCCACTCCCCAGGTATACTACTGCAGCGTAAAACATTTACCACGCTGAGCGTGTCTGTGTCTGATTGTGAGATCCTACTGTCACGGGCGTCAATGTTATTAGAGATGGAAGTATTCTGCACGTTCCCCGCACCGCTCTAAACCCCTCTCCGACCGCTGAGCTCTCAAGGTCAAGTGCATAGCTGAATATCAGTTAATCGTACTTTTGATTGTCTGTAGCAGCCTTCCCTCCATTCGCTAATCCCTTAGGAAGCTTAGCATCTATCCCTTTGGTACTCTATCATTTGTCTTCTCTAGGTCTACAAAACAGAAACACACCTGACTATTCCTCTCGTAGCATTTCTAAGTAACTTGGCGCTTACTGAAATCTCGATACTGACATCCCTGTTGTGGCCTTAAACCTCGCTAGTTTTCATCCATCCTACTCTCAAGGATCGAACTCTCCTTTCTAAAATGCTTGAGTACCCTTTGCCTGGACACAAATCAAAGAAACCCTCTATAATTGTTAATAATATTTCCTGCTTATAATTAATAATAATAATAATAATAATAATAATAATAATAATAATAATAATAATAATAATAATAATAATAATTCATTTCGTATAGGCCATCTATGGTCCGCGTCGTTCCAACTGTCTCCTACAGCCTTTGATGTTTGCCCAATACGCCAGCATTCGTTCTCGGTGGACTTCCTTCCGTTCCTGGGTCCAAATCTTTCCCGTTTACGGCTTCGGTTTTTCTTGGTAACCTTTGTAAGCTTGAAGTTTTCTTTTGAGTGTGGGTGGCGTGCTCCTGAAAGTCAGTTGGAGTAATCCCCACTTCTTTCAGATCTTTACATGGTTCGATGAACCAGGCCCATTTTGTTTTCCTCTCCTGAATGTAAGTTATGTTGCGGTTGGTCAGTCTCGCTGGACTCATTCGTTTCACATGTCCATAAAATGTTATCCTTCTCTTCCGGATTACGTCAATTATCTTCTCCCCATGAGTATTTAGTTCATGTTTATGCCGTCTTCTGTATTCCCCATTGTCTTTTATGGGACCCAGTATCTTTCTCAACATTTTCCTTTCTTTGACCTCCAGTTTTTCGACCAAGCCATTTTTGCTCATCGAGAGGCATTCAGAAGCGTACAAGACCTCCGGACGGATGACACTGCAGTAATGTTTTAGTTTCGCGTTGAAGGATATTGACCTTTTCTTATAGATGCCCTTAGTTAAATGGTAGGCCATTTCTATTTTGCTCATGAGCGATGTGAATTCTTCTTTCTCTGATACATTAGGTATTATAATACCTCACAGGTAGCCTACTTAAACTTTGCAACTCGCTTAATTTTTCCTTGTTCCACAGCAAGGTGTTTGGGCGCCGGTTCTATATTAGTTATGAACATTGTCTTCTCAAAGGAGATCTGGAGTCCTGCCCTCGCTGCTTGTGTACTATGCTGATTAATCTGTTCCGTGGCGGTCTCTAATGAATCAGAAAAGATTGCAAGATCATTGGCAAAGGCTAGACAGTCAATTGTGATGTTCCGGCTTCTGTATCCCGGTCTGACTCCGCTTCCAACTCCTTGTTTATTCAGTTCTTTACGCCACTCACGGATAACCTTCTCGAGGACACAGATGAAGAGTAATGGTGAGAAACCATCTCCTTGCCCTACTCCTGTCTTGATTTCAAAGGTGTCTGATATCTCGCCCCTAAACTTCATCTTCGAGGTGGTGTTGGTCAGCGATTGTTGGATGATCGCTCTGGTTTTGTTGTCCAGGCTAAATTCATTTAGGATTCGGATCAGGGTCTTGCGATTAATAGAATCATAGGCCTTCTTAAAGTCTATGAAGGTCACCACAAATTTAATATTCCTGATCTTCAAATAAGACAGGGGTAGATTTGAGATTTATAATATGTTCAACGCATGATCGCCCTTTCCGGAAACCGGCTTGATATTCTCCCAGTTGTGGATCTAGTTGTTTCTCTGCCGTAGTCAGAAGAGCTGTTGAGAGAATCTTATGGGTTATCAGAAGGAGGGAAATGCCACGGTAGTTATTTACGTCTGTTTTATCTCCTTTCTTTGAAGGGGGCGAATCAAGGCAGAAGTCCAGCCGTTGGGGCGTCTCTCTGTTTCCCAAATTTCGCAGATAATTTACAATAGTTTATCTAGCGTTTTGTCACCAGCATATTTCCAAAGTTCAGCGATTATAGAGTCTTCGCCTGGTGCCTTGTAGTCCTTCAACGATTGAATAATTTGTTTGTTTTCTTCCTTCGTGGGTGGTAATGAATCTGGATGAACTTTCACGACGTTTTCAAAAGTAAAAGTGGACTTTGGAGCTTCGCAGTTGAGAAGTGACGCAAAATATTTCGCTAGAATGTGACAGTTGTCTTTATCATTATGAGCAATTTTACCATTGGTGGTTTTCAAATGTAGGCTTGGCGGGTTATATTTGCTAAGACTGCGTTTAAAGGTTCGATAGAAGTTTCGGATTTTGTTCCTCTCAAAGTCTTGATCAATTTTCACCAGCTGTGTTTTGTCGAATGTACGTTTCACCCTCTGGATGATCTTCGCAGCTTGTTTTCTTTTATCAAGAAAGTTTACCCTGTTAACCTCGTTCTTCTGAGAGTTCCATTGCTGCCATGCGAGCTGTCTTTGATCTACTGCCGAATCACACTCACTGTTCCACCATACATATTTCCTTCCTTTTGAAAGTGAAATTGTCTCCCTTGCTGTATCGACCAGGGCCTCTAGTAGGTGTTCCCAGTTTACGGGAGCCAAGGAATCAAGTTTCTGGGTGAACTGTTGGTTGGACTTCAGCTTTTCGGTGTCAAATCTATCTATCCTTTTCACACGAGTCTTTCTAGAATTTCTTGGAATTAGTTTAACTTTAATCTTTGAAAAATAGTGATCCGAATCAAGTCGGGCACTCCACAGAACTTTTACATTCTGGATCTCTCGTTGTGGTTTCCGGGTGATGGCAACGTGGTCAATTTGAAATTATCCAAGGTTCAGATTTGGAAATGTCCAAGTCTTCTGTTTTCTAGGCAAATACTTGAAAGCAGTTGATTTCAGTACGAGGTTGAACGCCCTACACAGTTCAACGAGCGTCTCTCCATTGCGGTTTGTTCTTTTATGAGCCGGGTAGTTTCCTACAACGCTCTGGAATTTCCTTTCTTTACCAAGCTGGGCATTAAAATCTCCAACCAGCATAATGGAGTGTTTGTCTGTAACTTTAGAGATGATATCTTCTAGTTCTTCCCAGAATTGATCTGTTTTTTTCTGGATCTGTCTTATTTGCCTAGTTGATTGGTGCAGGCGTATTCCTTATTTGCGCTTCGGAATGAAAGAATCGAGACACGACTGTTCGGGGAGTTGAAGTCTGTGATTGAATCCAGAATCTTCTTGTTGGCAACAAATCCTGTGCCTAGATGAGGGATAGTTTTTACCACTCGTTTGCCAGTTTTACTTTTAAAGATCCTGAATCCCTCCGATTCGAAGGCATGCTCATCTGTAAATCTCGTTTCCTGAATCGCCGCAATTAGTATTTTATGTTGGTGTAAGGTTTTAATTTACTGACCTAATTTAATTTAGATTAAAAGTGGCAAATTAGTTTGGGCGCTTTTGTTTAATCTTCCATGGAGTCTCCGATACCTCCAAGCATATTGGTGCAGGCTCCCCCGAGTCCGAAGGCCTGCATGCGTCGTCCAAGGCGACGGTGGATTGGTTACCACATGGGGTAGTAGCTTCGGATGACCCGTTCGCCATGCTTTTGACAGTCAGAAAACTGTAGATTGGGGCAGATGATATTCCGCACCGGCCAAAGTACTACCAAGGTTGTGAGCCTTGTGGAGTCCCCATCACTGATCTGCTCGCCGACCCAGCTTCCCGCTGGGATTGGTTACCCAACCTTCCACTGAATTGCTCAGCTTAACAGGGGGCACCCAGGCGCGGATTCAAGGGGGGGGGGTCACGGGGGCCATGACCCCCCCAAACGGAGACCAATTTTTTTTGCAAACTCGAAAAACGAAAGCACAATAACCAGACAAATAAAACTTGGTGAATTTTAACTGAAAAACAGGTTTTTTTCATTTTATTCAATACTGAAAATATCTTTATTGCAATTATTATGTTCTGTTACAACTGTACATATTTACAACTTCATGCCTGTTATATAAAAACGATTATTTATATAACAAAATCAACTCGTCTATTTTGTTTAGCAAACCTTGTGATTACCGAATCGATGTCTATAGTGATGTCACGATGAATGTGCAGCAATGCACGGATAGGAATTTGGGGCTTTTTTCGCACCAAAAAATTTTGCCGACGTCCAAACTGCAAACTTGGTTGGCAATTTAAGCTGTGACTTTCTCCCTTTGTCTGTACCAACTCGACTTGCCGAAACTGTAACGTACCTTGATACTTTTCTCGAAGCTCGATGTAAAATTCGCAAAACACGCCGTTGCAATTTGTACGAATATTTTTGGTGCGCTAAACGCATCAAATTTCTATCCATGTAGCTTGCAAAAAAATTGGTCTGGTTTTGTACGTTTGGTTATTTTGTGATTGCGTTTTTAGTGATACAATTTTTCTTAACAATTTCGATTCTGTGACCCCCCCCCCCCCCCCAAAGCCAAACTCTAGATCCGCGCCTGGGGGCACCTCTTGTAGGTTACATGCTGGAGTTGGAGTGAAAGAGGCTAGTTGGATTCTCTTGCTGAATCCAATATATAACTGTTGCAGGTGACTAGCAACAACGCATTAATCTCCCATTTGCAGAGTCCTAATACTAATACTATGCATATTTCTATGGTGTCACCGACTTCCTAGGCCAGGATTCGAACCCACAATCTTGGGATCATGAGGCGGACACTCTGCCACTGATCCACCAAGGAAAGGGTTATTATTATTTTTATTAAAAGGGTAACAATAGTATAATGATGCTAATAATATTAATAATAATAATAATAATAATAATAATATTAATGGCCATAATAAAATCAATACAACATTAATAATCATAATAATAATAGCAGCGTGCTAATTATTCTGTATTTAAGAAATTATTCCTCTCCACAGGGTGGCGATATGTTAAAGTTAACAAGAAACAGATGTGAATGTCCACACAAATATCAATAGGAAAAACGGCACAGAAGAAGGAGCATAATGGAAGCAACCTGGCCATTTTTGATAGGTGGAGTAGCAGTTGCCTTAGCTGTAATTGCAGTTGAAGCATTTCGAGAGTGTAGATTAAGGAATTGTTTGAAAAACTGGAAAAGAAATAAAAGATCAAGCACGTGTTCCGGCCTGTACAATTCTGGTATCACATACCAGTGCAATGATGTCCGACCTGAAGAAATATGTCCAGTACAAAGCGTTACCGAAAAACGATCAGCGGTATGTTGTTGCCAACCTCCACAACCCCAGAAGTCCATCTGCCGGGAGTGTCTATCACGTCCTGTTCCTCGACGTTGTGAAATGAAACCTCCTCAATGTTGTGAAATCAGACCTCCTCCACCTTGTGAAAAGAAACGACTAGTTCGCAGTGAATGTAAATCAAGAGGAAGAACCACAAAATCTAAAACATGCTGTTGTGCATTAAAAGGTCACATGAATAGACAGTGAAAATTTCTGGTATCAATAAAAATATATAAATAATTGAAAAATCATCCATCGAGTCTCCTCATTGATCTAGACCAGTTTCTCAACCTTTTGAAGATAATGACACCCTTTAATCAGGACTCATCCCTTCATTGCACTCCTGAGAATATTACTTGAAATATTTGTGTTGGCAATAGGAGATTATTAGCCATATTAATCTTTTGAGGTCTTGCCATGTTAAAATGAGAAAAATAAATTTAATACTTTGCTAGAAACCTTGCCCGCTTTGTCCATTGTTGAAAGCTCTGATGTAATAATGTGTCGGTCAGTTGAGAATTGAAAATGGAAGTTCCTTTATCTGCCAGAGTATAGCTGAGATGAACTTCTTTATAGAGTTAGCTAGACAGTGTATACTTCTTTCATATGAAGACTGAAAGTTGTCGTTTCAAGGGGCCTAATGTCTGGGTTATCGGCCCCTTAATTAAAAATATGAGCTCAAATAATGTGAGACGGAGGGAGAAACTTAAGATTCCTAAAAGAATGTGGAATGCAATTTGGGGGAAAGGGGAAAAGAACATAAAAGTAAGGGAATACATAAAATGTAATCCTTTCAACCAAATCAGGAGTTTCAGAAGATGATAATGAAAGACCAAGGAAAGTCAGACAAAATAAGATGAAAAAATGTAAACAATCAAAAGGAAAGAGTAAGTATAGAAACTGGAAATTGAGAACATTGTTATTTAAAAAGATAGCACCAGTGATTAATAATTGAAACCATCTGGAAGAATTCTGTTTAGTTTTCTCATTTTAACTATGCAAAAGCCCAAAAGAATAATTACGTTAAGTATTCTGAGCTGTAATGAATTTTTTAATTAATGCAGCCAATGCCCATTTCTTTTCTTTTCAGGACGGGTTAGGGAAGGGATTTTGGAAGGATATCGGCCGTGGACCTATTGAAAGGAACCGTCCCGGCATTTGCCTGATGGTGAAAATGGGAAACCGAAAACCATTTTCTGAACGACTGAGGTGGGATTCGAACCCGTGCTCACCCGATGCCAGCGAGGCACGAGGTAGCGCATTAACGCTCTCGGCCACCGCGGTCGGTACCGTACTGTAATGAATTATACGTACGTAATTATATAGACAGTCGCCTCCGTAGCGTAGCGGTCAGCATGGTAAGCTGCCGCCCCGGAGGTCTTGGGTTCGATTCCCGGCTTTGCCACGAAATTTCTAAAGTGGTACGAGGACTGGAACGGGGTCTACTCAGCCTCGGGTGGCCCAAATGAGTAGAGGGGGTTCGATTCCCCCTCAGCCATCCTCGAAGTGGTCTTCCGTGGTTTCCCACGTCGTCTTCGGGCAAATGCCGGGATGGTACCTTCTTCAAGGCCACGGCCGCCTCCTTCCCTCTTCCTTGTCTATCCATCGTAACCATCCCTTACCTTCCCTCATGAGGCCCCTGTTCGCTTTGCAGGTGAGGCCGCCTGGGCGAGGTGCCAATCTCACCTCACCAGTTGTATCCCTTCCGATTCGATGTTCCCAGCTCTAGGACACTGCCCGTAGAGGCGGTAGTGGTGAGTTCCCTCGCTGAGTCCGTGGGTTCCACCAACCTGGAGGGTAAACGCAAAAAAAAAAAAAAAAAAAAAAGACTAATGATGTAAGCGCCTATCAATACAATATATATGGTTATTATTTTTTGTTTATTACGGTATACTTAAGTTTCTGGAAAGCACCCTCATTCAATAGAAATTTTAGAAGCCCTTTTTTCTGTGTTGCGTTTGTAATCAAGTAAATGAATATCTTTTCAGTCGGTTAATTGGATAATATGTTTCATTCGTCAGGTGAACATAATCAGAACCTGTTCCGTTAGGCTTGATTCACACTATCGGTACAGTCACGGTACGGTCACGCTACAGTCACGGTCCGGTCACAGGGCAGCAGTATCCACACTACAACGGGGAAACTCCAGTTTTGATCAGTGAACAGTTGAGATCAGACCCGCGCGCAGGTCACAATGTCTGATGTTTTCTGTACGAAAGAGATAGAAGCTCGAGCCAGCCGGGAAGGCGGTGCGCAGAACACAACGCTACCATTACGTCATGCCTCACTTCCATCCCACCAATCACAGTCAGTCTGTCTTGAGAATCTGAGCTAATGTGTTGTCAGGAATGCCAAGTGTAAAGCAGCGTGAAAGAGACAGGCTCGATGAGCTACGCGACGGTGTTGCCATACTGCAGGAACTCATGGCAGCAGCCTGCGGTGTGGGGCTCGGACATGGTGGACCTGTTGCAACAGTGGACATGTATCTCTTTCTCTCTCTGCGCAAATCCCAGAGAGCCGGCCGCCGTCCGGGCTGACGCGAGCTCCTAGGAATTAACTCGATTGCGATAATCCTTGTTTTAAGGGGCCTAACATCTAGGTTATCGGCCCCTAATAATGGTCTGGGTGATAGCGAAAATGACAATGTAATGGAAACCATAACGAAAATTTAGCTGGACTGAAAATACTTACAAAAGGGAACTCAGATTGAAATGACTAAAAAAATGTAGAGTGGAAAAACTTACAACAGGTAATTTAGAAGGAAAATACTCACGAAAGGAATTTAGATTGAAGAAGTACGCTCAAAATGTAGTTTAGGTTCAAAATACTTACAAAACACAATGTAGATTCGAAATACAGTACTCACAAAATGTAATTTAGAGACACGGGGAGCCAATTCATAAAAACAGGGCGGGAATCTTAATGAGAAAAGGAACTATAATGAAATGAAAAAGAAGGCTGATCCCTAGAAGAAGGAGGGATCAGGAAATATGAGAGAAGGGTCAGTTAAGGCGGGAAAGGAAGAGACTCCCTAGGCCTTGGATACCCTAATACCGTCGGGGTCGGAAGAGAACAATAGTTGACCAAGAGACGTCGACAGGAAATAAGACGGAGAGGAGCCCGGCACAAGTGAGTGGAAGCAATGCCAGACTCAGCTGGGCTCCCTTGGTCACCAACCCTCGTCCCACTGGATGTGAGCCCCTGGGTGGGGGCTGAAAAACGCGTGCTCTGCTTGTTGCTTGCACGTTGCTTGTACGTATGGTATGTTCACACTGCCAGGCTAGTCACGGGACAGTACGGTCACGGTCCGGCCAAATATTCTCTGAATTGATCGTTGCCTGCACGTGCCTGTACTGTGATTGTACTCTCACCGTACCGCGACTGCTGGTGTGTACAGTTCCTATGAAATCAGTTAAATAATATCTGACTGGACTGTGAATGTACCGAGACTGTGCCGTGACCGTACCGATTGTGTGAATCAGGCTTTATGGCCTCGTTTTTAAGTTTGTAGTTATGTGTACAACATGATAGCCTTCAATTATTTAGTTATACAATAAAATGAAATGTGTCAAATTTTCACTTGTTTCCTGTTAGTTTTTAGCACTCCTGTAATTATTGCGTTTGTGCTATTAGTATTAGTTATGTCATAAAGGCATGCGATGATCACCTCGTGTTACAGTGACTATCCCCCCTGTGGATGCGGGATAGAATACACCCACGTTGCGCCTTGCCTGTCGTAGAAGACGACTAATAGGGTCGATAAGACCGCCTGACATGACATACTTTGAAGTCCCCTGTGGATGGGGAGGGCAGAAATCATCCACGATATCCCCTGCCTGTCGTAAAAGGCAACTAATAGGGGTCGCCTTTTTAAAGGTCTTTTTCGATTGGGTACATCTTGGGATGAATAATGTGACAAGTAATATCCCGTGGACAGGTCACGTCGCTACCTGGTAGCTACCAGGACAGAGGGGAGTGATTTTAAACGGGTAAAATCTATCATTTTTAGTGAGGAAATTGAGCGGAAATTTGGAGAACTCAAGGGAATTTCCATGCCCTGGAACGGGCAGCTCCTGCTGCATATCGTTAGCCAACAGCAAACTGAAGCATTGCGTGAATGCACGCAATTCGGAGATATCCCAGTTGAGATCACAAAGCAAATAACGCTGAATGATGTCCATGGGGATATATTCCATCGAGACCTCATTCTAAACAGTGATAAAGAGCTTATGCGGGATATGGAAAGAGAGGCGTTACCAAAATTAGGTGCATCACCCGGAAAATTAGAGAGGATAGTGTCGACACTGGCCCTTTCATTCTCCATTTTGAGGGTGATGTACGTAAAAATGTGAAGGTCACGTCGCAGCATTGCGATGTTCGAGTTTACATCCCTCCACCTATGCGCTGCTATCAATGCCAGAAATTCGGGGATGTTTCCCCCGTGTGCACTTCGAAGACCGTGTGCCGAGTATGTAGCAAGGGGACACATGAGGGTGAGAGGTGTACGCCGCTCCCGATGTGTCCTAGCTGCCAAGGAAGCCACTCTCCATGGTCAAAACAGTGTCCTGAATTCACCAAGGAAGCCACGATCAAGACACATGATAAGCGTTCATATCACGACGCTCACAAGAGGTACCGTGATATGAATGCCCCCAAATTTTGGGTATCGTTTGCAGCCGTAGCGATTCCCTCAATCATCCCTGCCGTTACTATACCTAGTGCAGTACGCTCAAGTACCCCTTATACAGCAGTTTTGAAATCACCCCTCGCTGTACCAGCGAAACCTGTTAGCCAGAAGAAAGTCCCAGGATCTTCCTCGCCCATCGGGACGAAGGTGCTGGCTAAACAATCTAAACCGGCGCCATCGGAGAAGTCCTTTTCTTCTCCGAAACGGTCGGCAAAGAAGTCTTCAACAGCTAAATGAAAAAGAAACTTCCTTGACCGGGGCTGGACCTTCATCCAGCCCGTCTGAATTGGAAAAAATGTAGTGGAGATGAGAGAGACGGTGCGCTGCCTTCTCTCTCGCCCTCCTGCTGACGGGGTGGCTCCTGTCTCTGCGAACACTTCCTTTTCCACGACGATCAAGGGAGAAAAGATGGCAGATGCCAAACCTGTAGGCAAGGAGGAACTCGTGGGAAGATCTGCGGCTAAGGGTAAAAGGCCCCTTCGAGGCGTCTGAGGGGAAGGAAACTCATTCCGACCCCACAAGACGTCGCCGCAAATCCAAGAAAAAGAACGTTCGGGATGTATCTGGGACTGACACCCATTCTTCGCACTGGGAGAGGGTCAACCGACACCGCTCTCACTCTACCCCAAGAGAAAGAGAGGATCCATCGACGCCACTAATGAGAGCGGTCCCTTCATCTTAGGAGATATGGAGATCGAGGTGTGATATACTCCCCCATCATGTGTACCTAGAAATGGGGGTAGGTGGCAAACATTTAAGCGTAAATAGAAGGCCATCTTCTACTTAAGTCCAATATATGGCACTTTTGCAATGGGACTGTGATGGATATTCTCGACATCTCGCTAAGTTATGTCAATTAATCTCTCAGTCTACGGCAACCATTTTCTGTCTTCAGGAATCCAGGGGTCAACCTGGACATGGGATAATAATGCGTCACTTCTAACTCTTCTCTAAAGCCAGGTGGATGGAGCTGTGGCCGTCAGGGGCGTCTGATCTCTTGTCCAATCAACACTCTTTAGCGTAGAGGTGCCGCTGCGTACTCAGCTATGTAGAAGCAGTCGGAGTGTGTACTTCGTTGCCAGTAATGGCAACAGTATGTAACGTGTACGTACTACGAGATTTTCAGCCGGATTACATCAAGTTGGTGGATCTAGTATCTCAGCTTCCCCCACCCCTTTTCCTTCTGGGAGATGTTAATGCCCACAACACCATGTGGGACTCCGCTACAACTAGTGGTAGAGGGAGAAATTTTGAGAGACCTATCAGGCGGCTAGACCAGTGTTTGTTGAACACAGGGGAACCTACGCACTTCCCTGTTGCACATGGCACCATTTCAAGTGTAGACATTACCTTGTGCAGTCGTCCTCTGGTTCCTCTGCTACAGTGGTGTGTAAACGATGACCTTCTTAATAGTGACCATTTCCCGATTATCGTTACTCTTCCGAACAAGAGATACATCGAGTCAACAAGCCGATTGCTACTCCGTCGGGCTGATGGTCCAGAATTCACAGCACGTGCGGTTTTTGCATAAGATACCCTAGAGTTTGTCGATGATCATACCATTCATATAGCGAATGGTATTTTGGCTGCCGTAGAGGAAGCAATACCTTCCTCATCTGGCAACTCCCGTGGGGGGCTTGTCCTTTGGCGAACATACGAGACTGTGGCAGCCATTAGGGATCGTCGACGTGCTTTCAAATGCTATCGGAGGCAAATCACCATGGTCAACCTTATCACCTTCAAAAGGTTGCGTGCTAGAGACTGTTATCTTATTCGGGAGAGTGGACTAAGCTTCGTCAGATCTCCGGACTCCCGACATCATTGACAATACCCGGAGTCTCCATCAACAGAGTCATCATTACGGACCATCTTGCCATTGCCAACAGTATTGGATCGCACTTCTACGATGTATCCTGCTCTGGGAGTTATGATAACTGTATATTTATGACTCTGAAGCGGGAGGAATATTGAAACATCCGTGTGATTCCAATATAAAACTACCGTTGATCCTCTTCAATCGTACGGCGAGATCGGAATGTTGATACCGATTCCCAAGACTGGAAAGGATCTCAAGCTTGTCAGCTGTTCTAAGCCTATTTGTCTGACAAATGACCTATGTAAGCTGCTGGAGAAGATGGTAAATCGTCAATTGGTGTGGTGAGAGAGGCCTCCTGTCTTTGTACCAGTGTGGGTTTCGCTCTCATATGCCCACCACCGACCATCAGGTGCTACTTGAGAGCGCAATACAGGAGACTTCTCTCCGAAAGGAGCACGTAGTCAAGGTTTTCTTTGACCTCGAGAGAGTGTACGACACCACATGGCGCTACGGGATCCTTTCCACCCTTCACTAGAGGGAACTCCGTGGCAATTTACCAATCTTTATTGCGAACTTTATGTCCGTCGGACTCTTCCGTGTAAGAGTCATTAGGACGTTATCGCAATCTTACACTCAAGAAAATGGAGTTCCTCAGGGTTCAGTGCTGAGTGTCATGTTGTTCGCGGTTGCCATTAGCGGCATTGTTGCCGCTGGCGAACCCACGGTAGTTCCATCGCTGTATGTAGACGATTTAGCACTGCATTACAGCTCTGGAAGTATGGCAATCGTGGAACGGCAATTGCAGCTAGCTCTTAACCGGGTCGACAGGTGGGCTCACGGCCGTGGTTTTCGTTTTTCTGCAACGAAAACCCCCGTCGTCCTTTTTGTCGGCTCCGGAAGCTACAATTACACCCTGAATTACACCTTAGGGTTGCTCCGTTGCCAGTGGTTAACACGTATCGCTTCCTGGGGCTCCATTTTTACAACAGGTTTATGTGGCAGCACCATATACGGCAACTAAAAACTGGATGCCTCAGGAAACTGTATGTAAAATAGTGGCTTTAGGCTGGCTACCGGTGCCTTCCGGACCAGCCCGATTTCTAGCCTACTCTCTGAATCGGTCGTTTCACCTCTCAATTATCGACGCCAGCATAATGCTTCTGCCATTGTGCGTCAATTGCCGCATCATCTGAGCTATCAAACTCACTTCTCTATCCAATACCACCAGAGGTACAACAAACAGCCTCGTGCTACCCTGCAGGTTGGTATTAGACTCGATAGCTCGCATAATGAAATATGAGTGGATGTATGTCCCTGTATGATCCAGACACCAAGCGAGGTACCTCCGTGGTTAGTCTCGCATCTGGAAATGAAAATCCACTGCCTGCTTCCAGTCTCCGACCGGGTCAGGAATGGAATGAATGAAGCCCCTATCTAGCGGCGAGGATATGAACTGTGCCGGCTGCCGAGGCCTGACGCACTCCTCTGGGGCAATGATTAAATGAATGACAGATGAAATGAAATAATAGTGGAGAGTGTTGCTGGAATGAAAGTTTGACAGGGAAAACCGGAGTACCCGGAGAAAAACCTGTCTGCCTCCGTTCTGTCCAGCACAGATCTCACTTGGAGTGACCGGGATTTGAACCACGGACTCAGCGGTGAGAGGCCGGCGAGCTGCCGCCTGAGCCACGGAGGCTTCAGTCTCGCATCTGGAAATTCGGTTAAATCTACACCGAGGTCGTAAGGGAAACACGGATGTCTCTGTTTATCGGAGGCATTTCCACAGCATAGTTCATCAATTTCCGGACACTGGTATCCTCTACACGGATGGTTGTAAGGTGGACGAGAAAGTTAGTGATGGTGCAAACACCAAAATCTCTTTGGTTGGTTGGTTCCTTAGTTTAGGGGCTGCGACAACGCGGTCATGTAGCCCCGTGTACTTTGGGTGTGTGTAGAATCTGTCTGATAACCGGTGTTAATGTGATGACTGTATTAGTGTGTGTATCTGTTTTTTAATTCAAGTAGAGACTGCAACTTTGAATTTTCAAATAGTTCCTACTTTTGCCGCCAAACGCCACCGTCAACGACTACTAGGCCTAGTTCAGAACTAGCTACTAGACGCCACCGCAGTCGGCTCTTGGCAACGAACGTAGCAACCTAAGAGCGTTGTTTACATTCTTAACCTATCCAATTTAGTTTCACACAGGTGTAATTAGTGGAAAGATCTTTAACATGCCATAAATCTATGACATGGGACCGCCGGCTTTACTTCCCCTCCGAAGGAAGGCATACTGAGGGATTTTTAACGCTCTTAAAAAATCCGACGGCTTCGGCCGGGTTTGAACCCGCTATCTTGGGCTGCCTGAGGCCATTAGTGTATTTTTTTTGTTACTACGGAGTTCGTTACCATCTATGAAGCTCTGCAGTTTGCACTACAGGATGCACAAATTCACTTTCTTGTGTGTACTGACAATTGCTTCATGTTTACCGCCACACGTCTTTGTGTAACAAATCCATGATCTACAAGCCGAGTTGTGCCGCGCTGACACTCGAGTCACCTTTCTGTGGCTTTCGAGCCACATGGGAATTGCCGGGAACGAGTTAGCGGACCAAGCTGATATAGAGGCCGTATCAGTGCCATCTCGACCAATGGAGGTTCCCTCTAGAAATATTCGCTCTCAGTTTCGCCGACTCGTACTTACATTCTGGGAGAGTTAGTGGCTAGCTGACCCAATGTCCAGTGAACTGAGAGCGATCAAGGTAACTACTCGCGTTAGGTGGATTTCTTTTCGGTCATGGAGGGAGTCAGTCATTTTGTGTTGACTAAGGATAGTTCATGCAAGATCCATTCACTCTTACCTAATGAGAATGTAAGGCCCCCTCACGTTGTGCCTATTGAGCCGTTTGTACCGTGGCCCATATTTTAATCTAGTGTGTGACCTTGCTGATCTTCGAAGAAGCCGTTGGTTGCAGATGGCAGTCGATCTTATTTCAGCCGATGACGTGGTGGCTGATGATCATGTCTTCCGCTTTATAAGTGAGAGTGGGTTAGGGTCAACTATCTAAATATAAAAGTGTGTATTCTCTCAAAGATCTTGTTCTTTTTTGAAATTCCGATTTGTTGAATTTTCCGTATATTTTTGTTTATTATTATAATTAATAATTGGCGACTTTAACGCTCAGCTAGGTAGAGAAAGAAAATACCGTGACATCATCAGTAGGATATAAAGGGCGGTTCTGGCGCAGGGGCTAATGGGCAAGATGGCCGCCGCGCGCAACCAGCCTTATGTTATTCTTATGGAGGGGTCATTCAGAGCTGGCGCAGTGGCTAATGGGCAATATGGCCACTACGCCCCGAGACCGTGAATGACTTCACAGGGAGAGGTTGGCCGTGTAGTTGCTAAATGGAATATTTATTATTATTATTATTATTATTATTAGGTAATTATTAATTGATCATGTGCAATCCAGACCAGCTTTATATTGTCAGCCACTTAGTGTAGTGGCTAGCATTCTTGGCTGTTACTGCTAAGGCCCGGGTTCGATTCCTGGCTCTGACAAGAAATTTAATTTCTGGTCTCACGAGTGGAACGGAGTACACTCAGTCTTGTGAGGCAAAAGTGAGAAAAGGCGGGTTTTAATTCATACCTCTGCCATTCAGCCTAACCCAACTTCATTTAACCTCACCTAACCTAACCTAGCCTAACCTAACCTAACCTAACTTCAAAGTAATAGCAAATATGAGAGCAAATGTGAGAGCACACATAATAAACTAAGTTATAACCTAACCTAACCTAACCTAACCTTACCTAACCTAACCTAACCTAACTTCAAAGTCAGAGCAAATATGAGAGCAAATGTAAGAGCACACATAATAAACTAAGTTATAACCTAACCTAACCTAACTTAACCTAACTTAACCTAAAAGTGCGAGAAAAAAAATGTGAGCAAAAAGTGTGAGCAAAAAAGTAAGAGCAAATGTGAGAGCACAAATAATAAACTTAGTTATAACCTAACCTAACCTAACCTAACCCACAGAAACCTCATTTAAAGATTTTAGATTTTGCATTTTAACATTTTACATTTTAACATTTTAGATTTTAGATTTTTTCATTTTATATTTTTTAGGTTTTACATTTTAAATTTTAGATTTTTTGTATTTTAGTTTTTAGTTTTTTTTAGATTTTACATTTTAAATTTAAGATTTTTTGATTTTAGATTTTACATTTTACATTTTCCGAAAAGAGTAAACTACAAGGTCACATACCTAACCTCACTAAACCTAACTATACCAAACCTAACTTAAGCTAATCCAAAGGCTAATGCACATACACAAAGTATATAAGTGCTCATGCAACTATCCTTATGCTAGTCTTATAGGCTACTGTACAACAAGATCACTACCCCAACCGAGTATTTTTTTCTTTCATTTTGTTGTTTACGCATTTGTCAATTTTCTAATTTCCCATTTTCAGTTTTTTAAATGTTAATATTAAGTTTTACAATTTCATAATATGGAAACATGGAATTTGCATTTTGTTGTTTACACATTAGTCAATTTTCCAATTTTCCATTTTCAGTTTTTTTTAATGACAGTTTTAGGTTTTTCAATTTCATAATATGGAAACATGGATTTTGCATTTTGTTGTTTACACATTTATTAATTTCACAATTTCCCATTTACAGTTTTTAAAATGTCAGTTTAAAGTTTTTCAATATCATGATATAGAAACATGGATTTTCCAATTTGTTGTTGTACATTTGTCAATTTACGAAATTCCCATTTACAGTTTTTAAAATTTCAGTTTAACGCTTTTTCTATTTTGTCAATATGGAAACATGGATTTTCCAATTTGTGTTTTACATGTTCATTTTGCATTAGGAGTGGAGAGAGGTGGGTAGTAATTAAAAATGTACAAGCAGTGTCCATACAATATTTTTTATTTTAAATACATGTACACTATTTACACATAATACATTTTTATATATATATATTCTTTTTTGTTATAAATTGTACAGTTGTTTTTATTTTGTTTTCTATTTATATTTATTTTTTGATTATGATTACTATTTTATTTTATTTTTGTAGTGTTATTGTTTTATTTCCTAAATTGTTTTATGTATTTGCTAGTTGCAGGCAGAAGATTTTGATATTCATAACTTAACTCTTTAAGCATGGTCAATGATTGAGTAATGACCATAGGCATGTGTACCTATACCATCAGCATCAATCACTCTTTTATCATCACTAGGACACAAAGCAATTTTGTTTAGTCTTATAGATGATATGTCATGTTGTTTAGAAGTGATAATGTTCATTGGTATTCTTTTTACATTGTTTTTCATGACACAATCATTATAATCTTGAAAGCTTATACAATTTTTGACAACACCTCTGTTAATACCTTTAATCTTTTTGATTTCTTTACCATTTATGTCTAAAGCGTACATTTTAGCTCTAAGTCCAACAAATGCTTTTATAATTTGTCCACAAGCCTCGTCTTTAAATTTCCCCAACGTTTTCTTGTTTGATGTAGAGTAACATATGTGATTAGTAGGATAATCTGATGTGTCCAGGTGTTCTAGGAAATCCAACTTGTCTTGATATACATCTGGGGTGTTAACCAAATAAATGAACGAGTCGGTATCCATATACATGAGTTTAAGATTGTTCATTCCATAATAGGGTAGCAGGACATCATAGTGGTGGGAATACATTAGAGTTTTTGAAATATCCAGTATACACATTCCAATATATATAGGCTTATTGAATACAATGTTACGTTTAGCCATGTGGAAAGCAGCTAGGTTGGGACCATAAATTGTTCTGTCGATGAATGTTGGTTTAGCTATTAGCTTTTCTGCCTTTTTGCTGTCAGTCACAAGACGTATGTCTATTCTTTTACGGATATTTTCCATTGTTTTCCCAAAAATGGCATTGTTGAATAATTTGTACAGATTTTTCTCAAAATCATTTCTGGCTTGTTTTCGAAGGTTGTTATTAAAATCAACGTATGCCTTTAACCAAGGTCTTTGTTTAAACTTTAACACACGATGAATTTTTATCAATTTTATTCCATGATCTAAAGCCTGTTTTAATGCCATGTAGTGAACAACACATCGCCTTCGATTTCCAAGATGAGGAATTAGTTTTTTCAGAGACGAATCCTTAGGTTGTGTACACTCTGGTAGGAAAGGTAAATCGTTGTGTAGATCATGAAGGTCAGATGGGTAATCAACATCAACGTCTAGAATGTATCCCACAGGATCGTCTTTCTTTAGTTTTTCTAGATCAACAGTATCTGGAGAAACCCACTGAAATCCACGATAAGGAAGGGAGTGGCACATAGCCCACCCGTATTGGTTGTTGGCATCATCATAGGTAATAAACTGCGATGGTTTCTCAGAATCATAGGTTTCCATGTATTTATTGTTAGCTTCAGCATACCGATGAGACACCTGGCATATGCCTCCACGTATTCCAGACTCGATTAAAAGAATCTGATCGTAATCCTGTAGCAATTCCAGTTCAATGCCTGTGTAAAGGAGCATTGCCTCGAAACTTAAACCAGGCGAAGTAAAAAAGTGTGCAGCATCCACTCGGTGTGTTTCTAGTGTTTTGTTTCTAAACGTTTCAAAGCTGTCTGCAAGAAGGAGTACATCTGAAGTCAGGTAGAGGTCACTATATTCCCCTAGAGTTTTAATGTTGAACTGATTCCAGACACTTTTGGCATGTTCATAGTCTTTTTGACTAACATCTTCTTGACTTAATTTGTTAAAGAATGCCTCTTTTGGAGGTAAACACGTTTCACTTAACTTTTCCCATGAGTCAATGTAGTCATAACAAAATACCCCTTTACGAGTCATGAGCATTGCATTTTCTTTTCCAAAGTACTTGTCTGTTTCAGGGTATGATGTTAAGTTGGAAACTAAGTTTTCCAAACTACTCGGCATTAACCGAAACGTATCCACAAATCTAAGCTTAACATTTCCTACATATTTGGTAAAGGAAATGTACTTTTCTTTGGAGTTAGCGATAACATCCACTCTCTCAGTAGTACATCCCAATTGCTTTACAATGAAATTTGCGTCGTAGCCACTCATATTATGTAGAAACACAGGAACGGGGTTTCGTGTTTTACACCTCAAATTACAGTTATTGTGAGCACTTCCACGGTATTCCCCTGTAATATGGCAGTGGTCTCGAACTTTCCAGTCCTGTTGGGTAAATGGTTTTTGACACAAATAACAGGTTTCAGAACATTGGAACTCTGCTTCTTGAGCCTGAGTTAAGGCCTTTGGAACATTTAAGCTGTAAAGTCGATCAATTTCATTAGCTATTGAGATCAAACAGTCCATAAACTTTCCTGCAGCGTCAGGTCCACGATAAATAACAGGTTGGCTTGAAAGATTTGTCTTTATGTGTTCCACAGCAGGTGAGGGTTTAACGTATATACCAAAGCTCATAGGAACATGACTCTGGTATGGCACTGTATAACTTGCTTCAGGATTAGGTAGACATGTTTGATAGGGTAAGAGTATACTTTCAAAATCTGCATAGATAACGTAAGGTATTCTCAGCATTTTTTCAACATTTAAGAATTTGACAATGGGGTTTTTAATAGGCATTTCAACCCTAGCAATGTCATGCTGGACACACAAAGCTCTATGTTCTTTCATTTTTTCCATTCCTTGTTGTTCATATCGATTATCAAAGTGTGTAAAACACCGTTTACACGTATATATTTTATGTTCATGGCGGGTAATCTGATGTCTTACTAGTTTATCAAAATCTTTGATAAAGACGTAGTGGTTCTGGCCGGATGATGAACTTAGCAAAAGGAGGTCGCGATGGTCTTGCAGCTCTTGATCCACAACCTTCAGAGGGAACAATTTCTTGTCTTGTTCCAATCCAAATACATTAATGGATATATCGTTGGCTTTTTCAAATTTGGGAATGTCAGCTAGCGATGTAGGAAACGATATTACAGAAAAATCATACTTGTTTTCCAGGTCCTTGTATTTACTAATGCGATGAGCATCCTTTTTAACCAGTTTTGCTAAAATGGCATACATAAAACACTTTTCATTTTTCAAGTTTTCAGGATTAATGCAGGCTTTTCTTGCTTGTATAGCTGCTGGTAATGGAAATTATGTGCTTCCACGCAAGGGATTGTACTTATTTATTTTCAATCGTACTCCTTCCACTGCTAACAAAGCCCAATTACTGCCTTTTAGCTCAGATTCCTCCATTTCCGTAGTTAACTTTGTAAATTGTGTTTCCAAGAAACTACTTAAGTCCGTTTCCAAAAATAGGGCCTGATTTCGTGTTTTAAAAGCACGATCTGTAATGTCATTGGTAGATATATGAATGAATCTACATTCAGCCACAAGATTAACTTTTATCGACTTGTGCATTGCTAGTTCTTTCTGCATAGCTTGTATTATTTGCTGTTTGGACTCTTTAAGGTATGAATTTAAATCCTTGCACGTATCGCAACGAATGAAATAGGATTTAAGTCGACCTTCAAAAGATGTCTCATATTCAATAAGTCCATTTTTGTCAGGGACCAATGACAGTAGGTAATGTTTTGTAGGCTCTGCTTTTTGTCTTTTAGCTGCCGACACAACATTACAACATTCTTCATGACGACGTCCATTGTAGGCATTGTTGAATGTACTACCACAGGTCTTGCACTCATGAAATTCACCACACGATACTTCATGTCGCTTCCTATGATAGTCTCGAAGAAAAGTCTTTCCACACTCTTTACACATATAGCTAGGAATGGCTTCTTCCATTATGAATGTTGATTTCTGCAA
Organism: Meconema thalassinum; assembly: GCA_946902985.2. Lineage (NCBI taxonomy): Eukaryota > Metazoa > Arthropoda > Insecta > Orthoptera > Tettigoniidae > Meconema > Meconema thalassinum. The sequence continues at coordinate 114,540,386 of OX336393.1, forward strand.
ACAGCTGCTTACTGCGTATCACAGGGCTAGAGGTTGGTCGGTGAGACGGTCTTTCACGATGTGAACACCGTGAGAGGTAGTAGTCAACTGGTGATATTCTTGTTAAGGGTCCACTAATATACCCCTAGTCTAGACCAACAGCTCTTTACAGCGTATGACAAGGCTGTAGACTGGACAGTGAGACGGTCTTTCACGATGTGAACACTGTAACAAGTAGTAGTCAACTGATTATATACTTGCTAAGGGTTCTCTAATAAACAATAGTCAAGACCAACAGCTACTTACTGTGTAGTACAAGGCTGTACAATAGTTGTTTTGACAGTCTTTCACGATGTGGTCACTGTGAGTGGTGGTAGTCAACTGATGATATTCTTGTTAAGGGTCCTCTAATGTACCCCTGGTTAAGGGTAACAGCTGCTCACTGCTTATGACAAGGCTAAAGACTGGTTGCTTCAACGGTCTTTCACAATGTAAACACTGCGACAGGTAGTAGTCAACTGAAAATATTCTTATAGCCTACTCAAGGTTATCAGGTACTCACTGCATATCAAAAGGCTGTACACTCATGTGTTTTTAGGCACTCTTTCTTGCTAAAAGACCCTCTATATTCCCTACACAAGGCTATACATGTTAGTTCTAAACACTTAGTGGTTAATTGTATATTCAATTTTTGTACAAAGCATATACGAGCACGTTTTCACTTGGTAAAACTTTACCAAATAGTCAAATGCGACACGCAAAGTATGTTGCCGCTATATAGCGGTGACTATGAGAACTACTTGACCGACCAGCATGCTACCTATCGCTCCATTTCAACACTCGCTCACTGAACGACCAGCATGCTATCTAGTGGTCGATATCAATACTCCTCAACTACCAGCCTGCTATCTATCGGTCAATATGACAACTCACTCAACTACCAACATGCTACATGGCTTTTTTGGTCAGTTTTTGTTGGCTTTTTTGTTGGCTTTTGTTGGCTTTTGTTGGCTTTTGTATTAGCTCTTTCATATTTGCTCTTGCTTGTGGAGGGGCTTATTATTTGGTCTTGGAAAGTATGTCAGTCCTTTTTTTATGGCTGCAAAATGCTTACAGCCATGTTTGTAAGCAGCAACAACAACAACAACAACACACAAAATTCAAAAAAAAAAAAATCGAAAGTACTCTAAGGTTTATCAATGACTCTCAACTCTTACACTTACCTCTATCCCATGCATAGTCAAAAATTAGTGTATTTTTCAAATTTTTCAAAAAATATTTGGAAAGTAGGCTGTATCATTAATCTAAAAATCCTGTAAAGACATTGTGGTGTTTGAAGCCATATTTTCAGTGTTGCCTTAGTAAACAAGAGTTTAGTGCTTTTCAGTCGGTCAACACGAATGTACCCAAAAGAGATGGGTTATGCCCTAATCCTGAAATAAATTACATGAGATTAATAAAACACTAGGATGACCAGTTTCGATCGTCAAGCGATCATCATCAGATCCAATACACTTAGGCTATAAAATCTATGTTTGAAATACAGGTGAAAATATTTACAATATGTACAATTATTTAGTTGCAGTATTGGTACTGCAACTGTCAGTGTATGCTAAATGCAGTATATATGTTAGGTGAAATGCTATCCGGAGATTGTACTTTAGAGAGATTATATGGTTGTAAACTATGGTTAAACTATAAAATTTTAGGCTAACTACTTATCTGATTGACTTCCGTACTACAGCTATTCGCAGTTTTCGTGCTCACTTGAACTCGCTGTGCGGTCGACTGCGGTGGTTATCTTAACGACTGGGTTTTCCCTGCCTTCCCCCCCTGTCCCTACGTGCTGTGGGGAGTGATCGCGATGTGTTTATGTGAGGTGTTGCCAACCTAGACAAGATGTATGTTATTGAATGAGGTGGATCTACAACTATTAAAGACCGTGGATTAGTCATCGCCACGCGTGGAGCATAACCCATTCGAACTAAGCGTTGACGGTCTTATGAGGACGTCCCGGCACCTTTAATACTGCCTCTAATATGGGCCTTGGTTTATTGCAGAAGAAAAGTACAACGTACACCTGATCCAGATAACATTTACCTATTAAAACCCCCTAATTTCCCCCCTTTTTTATGTACTTTTCTTCTGCAATAAACCAAGGCCCATATTAGAGGCAGTATTAAAGGTGCCGGGACGTCCTCATAAGACCGTCAACGCTTAGTTCGAATGGGTTATGCTCCACGCGTGGCGAGGACTAATCCACGGTCTTTAATAGTTGTAGATCCACCTCATTCAATAACATACATCTTATCTAGGTTGGCAACACCTCACATAAACACATCGCGATCACTCCCCACAGCACGTAGGGACAGGGGGGGAAGGCAGGGAAAAACCAGTCGTTAAGATAACCACCGCAGTCGACCGCACAGCGAGTTCAAGTGAGCACGAAAACTGCGAATAGCTGTAGTACGGAAGACAATCAGATAAGTAGTTAGCCTAAAATTTTATAGTTTAACCATAGTTTACAACCATATAATCTCTCTAAAGTACAATCTCCGGATAGCATTTCACCTAACATATATACTGCATTTAGCATACACTGACAGTTGCAGTACCAATACTGCAACTAAATAATTGTACATATTGTAAATATTTTCACCTGTATTTCAAACATAGATTTTATAGCCTAAGTGTATTGGATCTGATGATGATCGCTTGACGATCGAAACTGGTCATCCTAGTGTTTTAGTAATCTCATGTAATTTATTTCAGGATTAGGGCATAACCCATCTCTTTTGGGCACATTCGTGTTGACCGACTGAAAAGCACTAAACTCTTGCCTGTAAAGACATATGTTAACTCCAACACCTACCTCTATACCACTCTCAGTCCAAAAATAGTGTATTTTTCAAATTTTCCAAAACATATTTCCAAAATGGGTTATATTTCCGAAATTAAAAAGTTTACAAAAATGTTTGTTTGACATAAACGAATGGCCTTTGTCTCCTCTACCGCTGTACCAAGTCCCAGGTCTCCAGGACAAAAAATAAAAATTTGAAAATGGGCTTATATTTCCAAAATTAGGAATTTTACAAAAACGTTTGTCTGACGTAAATCAGTGGTCTTTACACCCTCTACCTGTAAACCAAGTCTCAGGTCTCTAGAACAACAAAAATAAAATTTTGATAATAGGCTATATTTCCAAAATTAGAAATTTTACAAAAACGTTTGTCTGACGTAAATCAATGGTCTTTACCCCCTCTATTCCAACACCAAGTCTCAGGTCTCTAGGTCAACAAAAATAATTTTTTTTAAAATGGGCAATATTTCCAAAATTAGGATTTCTACAAAAAAGTTTGTTTAACATAAATGAAAGGTCCCTACGCCCTCTACCAGTAAACCAAGTTTCAGGTCTGTATGACTAAAATGAAAAAAGTTCAATTGGGAAAGTAGGCGATTTTTCATAAAACCAAACATTCTAAAAAGTGTTCTATGGGCTTAAAATAATAAACCCTATGTCCTATATTTTTTATAATAAAACGTTTTTATTTTTAACATTTTTTGAAAAAAGTTCAATTTTGAAATTTTTATATTTTGGAAACTAAAGAGTTTACTAAAAGCTGTTGTTTGACATAAATGAATGGCCCTGACCTCATCTACCACCAAAATAAATTTCAAATCGCTAGGACAAAAAATAACAGTAGTGGAGTGAGGAGGGTTCTGGATTGAGTTGGAACCCCCCTCACTCCACTACTGTTATTTTTTGTCCTAGCGATTTGAAATTTATTTTGGTGGTAGATGAGGTCAGGGCCATTCATTTATGTCAAACAACATTTTTAGTAAACTCTTTAGTTTCCAAAATATAAAAATTTCAAAATTGAACTTTTTTCAAAAAATGTTAAAAATAAAAACGTTTTATTATAAAAAAATATAGGACATAGGGGTCATTATTTTAAGCCCATAGAACACTTTTTAGAATGTTTGGTTTTATGAAAAATCGCCTACTTTCCCAATTGAACTTTCTTCATTTTAGTCATACAGACCTGAAACTAGGTTTACTGGTAGAGGGCGTAGGGACCTTTCATTTATGTTAAACAAACTTTTTTGTAGAAATCCTAATTTTGGAAATATTGCCCATTTTTAAAAATTTTATTTTTGTTGACCTAGAGACCTGAGACTTGGTGTTGGAATAGAGGGGGTAAAGACCATTGATTTACGTCAGACAAACGTTTTTGTAAAATTTCTAATTTTGAAAATATAGCCTATTATCAAAATTTTATTTTTGTTGTTCTAGAGACCTGAGACTTGGTTTAAAGGTAGAGGGTGTAAAGACCACTGATTTACGTCAGACAAACGCTTTTGTAAAATTCCTAATTTTGGAAATATAAGCCCATTTTCAAATTTTTATTTTTTTGTCCTGGAGACCTGGGACTTGGTACAGCGGTAGAGGAGACAAAGGCCATTCGTTTATGTCAAACAAACATTTTTGTAAACTTTTTAATTTCGGAAATATAACCCATTTTGGAAATATGTTTTGGAAAATTTGAAAAATACACTATTTTTGGACTGAGAGTGGTATAGAGGTAGGTGTTGGAGTTAACATATGTCTTTACAGGATTTTTAGATTAATGATACAGCCTACTTTCCAAATATTTTTTGAAAAATTTGAAAAATACACTAATTTTTGACTATGCATGGGATAGAGGTAAGTGTAAGAGTTGAGAGTCATTGATAAACCTTAGAGTACTTTCGTTTTTTTTTTGGAATTTTGTGTGCTGTTGTTGTTGTTGTTGCTGCTTACAAACATGGCTGTAAGCATTTTGCAGCCATAAAAAAAGGACTGACATACTTTCCAAGACCAAATAATAAGCCCCTCCACAAGCAAGAGCAAATATGAAAGAGCTAATACAAAAGCCAACAAAAGCCAACAAAAGCCAACAAAAAAGCCAACAAAAAACTGACCAAAAAAAGCCATGTAGCATGTTGGTAGTTGAGTGAGTTGTCATATTGACCGATAGATAGCAGGCTGGTAGTTGAGGAGTATTGATATCGACCGCTAGATAGCATGCTGGTCGTTCAGTGAGCGAGTGTTGAGATGGAGCGCTAGGTAGCATGCTGGTCGGTCAAGTAGTTCTCATAGTCACCGCTAGATAGCGGCAACATACTTTGCGTGTCGCATTTGACTATTTGGTAAAGTTTTACCGAGTGAAAACGTGCTCGTATATGCTTTGTACAAAAATTGAATATACAATTAACCACTAAGTGTTTAGAACTAACATGTATAGCCTTGTGTAGGGAATATAGAGGGTCTTTTAGCAAGAAAGAGTGCCTAACACACATGAGTGTACAGCCTTTTGATATGCAGTAAGTACCTGATAACCTTGAGTAGGCTATAAGAATATTTTCAGTTGACTACTACCTGTCGCAGTGTTTACATTGTGAAAGACCGTTGAAGCAACCAGTCTTTAGCCTTGTCATAAGCAGTGAGCAGCTGTTACCCTTAACCAGGGGTACATTAGAGGACCCTTAACAAGAATATCATCAGTTGACTACCACCACTCACAGTGACCACATCGTGAAAGACTGTCAAAACAACTATTGTACAGCCTTGTACTACACAGTAAGTAGCTGTTGGTCTTGACTATTGTATATTAGAGAACCCTTAGCAAGTATATAATCAGTTGACTACTACTTGTTACAGTGTTCACATCGTGAAAGACCGTCTCACTGTCCAGTCTACAGCCTTGTCATACGCTGTAAAGAGCTGTTGGTCTAGACTAGGGGTATATTAGTGGACCCTTAACAAGAATATCACCAGTTGACTACTACCTCTCACGGTGTTCACATCGTGAAAGACCGTCTCACCGACCAACCTCTAGCCCTGTAATACGCAGTAAGCAGCTGTTTGCAGAAATCAACATTCATAATGGAAGAAGCCATTCCTAGCTATATGTGTAAAGAGTGTGGAAAGACTTTTCTTCGAGACTATCATAGGAAGCGACATGAAGTATCGTGTGGTGAATTTCATGAGTGCAAGACCTGTGGTAGTACATTCAACAATGCCTACAATGGACGTCGTCATGAAGAATGTTGTAATGTTGTGTCGGCAGCTAAAAGACAAAAAGCAGAGCCTACAAAACATTACCTACTTTCATTGGTCCCTGACAAAAATGGACTTATTGAATATGAGACATCTTTTGAAGGTCGACTTAAATCCTATTTCATTCGTTGCGATACGTGCAAGGATTTAAATTCATACCTTAAAGAGTCCAAACAGCAAATAATACAAGCTATGCAGAAAGAACTAGCAATGCACAAGTCGATAAAAGTTAATCTTGTGGCTGAATGTAGATTCATTCATACATCTACCAATGACATTACAGATCGTGCTTTTAAAACACGAAATCAGGCCCTATTTTTGGAAACGGACTTAAGTAGTTTCTTGGAAACACAATTTACAAAGTTAACTACGGAAATGGAGGAATCTGAGCTAAAAGGCAGTAATTGGGCTTTGTTAGCAGTGGAAGGAGTACGATTGAAAATAAATAAGTACAATCCCTTGCGTGGAAGCACATATATTCCATTACCAGCAGCTATACAAGCAAGAAAAGCCTGCATTAATCCTGAAAACTTGAAAAATGAAAAGTGTTTTATGTATGCCATTTTAGCAAAACTGGTTAAAAAGGATGCTCATCGCATTAGTAAATACAAGGACCTGGAAAACAAGTATGATTTTTCTGTAATATCGTTTCCTACATCGCTAGCTGACATTCCCAAATTTGAAAAAGCCAACGATATATCCATTAATGTATTTGGATTGGAACAAGACAAGAAATTGTTCCCTCTGAAGGTTGTGGATCAAGAGCTGCAAGACCATCGCGACCTCCTTTTGCTAAGTTCATCATCCGGCCAGAACCACTACGTCTTTATCAAAGATTTTGATAAACTAGTAAGACATCAGATTACCCGCCATGAACATAAAATATATACGTGTAAACGGTGTTTTACACACTTTGATAATCGATATGAACAACAAGGAATGGAAAAAATGAAAGAACATAGAGCTTTGTGTGTCCAGCATGACATTGCTAGGGTTGAAATGCCTATTAAAAACCCCATTGTCAAATTCTTAAATGTTGAAAAAATGCTGAGAATACCTTACGTTATCTATGCAGATTTTGAAAGTATACTCTTACCCTATCAAACATGTCTACCTAATCCTGAAGCAAGTTATACAGTGCCATACCAGAGTCATGTTCCTATGAGCTTTGGTATATACGTTAAACCCTCACCTGCTGTGGAACACATAAAGACAAATCTTTCAAGCCAACCTGTTATTTATCGTGGACCTGACGCTGCAGGAAAGTTTATGGACTGTTTGATCTCAATAGCTAATGAAATTGATCGACTTTACAGCTTAAATGTTCCAAAGGCCTTAACTCAGGCTCAAGAAGCAGAGTTCCAATGTTCTGAAACCTGTTATTTGTGTCAAAAACCATTTACCCAACAGGACTGGAAAGTTCGAGACCACTGCCATATTACAGGGGAATACCGTGGAAGTGCTCACAATAACTGTAATTTGAGGTGTAAAACACGAAACCCCGTTCCTGTGTTTCTACATAATATGAGTGGCTACGACGCAAATTTCATTGTAAAGCAATTGGGATGTACTACTGAGAGAGTGGATGTTATCGCTAACTCCAAAGAAAAGTACATTTCCTTTACCAAATATGTAGGAAATGTTAAGCTTAGATTTGTGGATACGTTTCGGTTAATGCCGAGTAGTTTGGAAAACTTAGTTTCCAACTTAACATCATACCCTGAAACAGACAAGTACTTTGGAAAAGAAAATGCAATGCTCATGACTCGTAAAGGGGTATTTTGTTATGACTACATTGACTCATGGGAAAAGTTAAGTGAAACGTGTTTACCTCCAAAAGAGGCATTCTTTAACAAATTAAGTCAAGAAGATGTTAGTCAAAAAGACTATGAACATGCCAAAAGTGTCTGGAATCAGTTCAACATTAAAACTCTAGGGGAATATAGTGACCTCTACCTAACTTCAGATGTACTCCTTCTTGCAGACAGCTTTGAAACGTTTAGAAACAAAACACTAGAAACACACCGAGTGGATGCTGCACACTTTTTTACTTCGCCTGGTTTAAGTTTCGAGGCAATGCTCCTTTACACAGGCATTGAACTGGAATTGCTACAGGATTACGATCAGATTCTTTTAATCGAGTCTGGAATACGTGGAGGCATATGCCAGGTGTCTCATCGGTATGCTGAAGCTAACAATAAATACATGGAAACCTATGATTCTGAGAAACCATCGCAGTTTATTACCTATGATGATGCCAACAACCAATACGGGTGGGCTATGTGCCACTCCCTTCCTTATCGTGGATTTCAGTGGGTTTCTCCAGATACTGTTGATCTAGAAAAACTAAAGAAAGACGATCCTGTGGGATACATTCTAGACGTTGATGTTGATTACCCATCTGACCTTCATGATCTACACAACGATTTACCTTTCCTACCAGAGTGTACACAACCTAAGGATTCGTCTCTGAAAAAACTAATTCCTCATCTTGGAAATCGAAGGCGATATGTTGTTCACTACATGGCATTAAAACAGGCTTTAGATCATGGAATAAAATTGATAAAAATTCATCGTGTGTTAAAGTTTAAACAAAGACCTTGGTTAAAGGCATACGTTGATTTTAATAACAACCTTCGAAAACAAGCCAGAAATGATTTTGAGAAAAATCTGTACAAATTATTCAACAATGCCATTTTTGGGAAAACAATGGAAAATATCCGTAAAAGAATAGACATACGTCTTGTGACTGACAGCAAAAAGGCAGAAAAGCTAATAGCTAAACCAACATTCATCGACAGAACAATTTATGGTCCCAACCTAGCTGCTTTCCACATGGCTAAACGTAACATTGTATTCAATAAGCCTATATATATTGGAATGTGTATACTGGATATTTCAAAAACTCTAATGTATTCCCACCACTATGATGTCCTGCTACCCTATTATGGAATGAACAATCTTAAACTCATGTATATGGATACCGACTCGTTCATTTATTTGGTTAACACCCCAGATGTATATCAAGACAAGTTGGATTTCCTAGAACACCTGGACACATCAGATTATCCTACTAATCACATATGTTACTCTACATCAAACAAGAAAACGTTGGGGAAATTTAAAGACGAGGCTTGTGGACAAATTATAAAAGCATTTGTTGGACTTAGAGCTGAAATGTACGCTTTAGACATAAATGGTAAAGAAATCAAAAAGATTAAAGGTATTAACAGAGGTGTTGTCAAAAATTGTATAAGCTTTCAAGATTATAATGATTGTGTCATGAAAAACAATGTAAAAAGAATACCAATGAACATTATCACTTCTAAACAACATGACATATCATCTATAAGACTAAACAAAATTGCTTTGTGTCCTAGTGATGATAAAAGAGTGATTGATGCTGATGGTATAGGTACACATGCCTATGGTCATTACTCAATCATTGACCATGCTTAAAGAGTTAAGTTATGAATATCAAAATCTTCTGCCTGCAACTAGCAAATACATAAAACAATTTAGGAAATAAAACAATAACACTACAAAAATAAAATAAAATAGTAATCATAATCAAAAATAAATATAAATAGAAAACAAAATAAAAACAACTGTGCAATTTATAACAAAATAGAATATATATATATAAAAATGTATTATGTGTAAATAGTGTACATGTATTTAAAATAAAAAAATATTGTATGGACACTGCTTGTACATTTTTAATTACTACCCACCTCTCTCCACTCCTAATGCAAAATGAACATGTAAAACACAAATTGGAAAATCCATGTTTCCATATTGACAAAATAGAAAAAGCGTTAAACTGAAATTTTAAAATCTGTAAAGGGGAATTTCGTAAATTGACAAATGTACAACAACAAATTGGAAAATCCATGTTTCTATATCATGATATTGAAAAACTTTAAACTGACATTTTAAAAACTGTAAATGGGAAATTGTGAAATTAATAAATGTGTAAACAACAAAATGCAAAATCCATGTTTCCATATTATGAAATTGAAAAACCTAAAACTGTCATAAAAAAACTGAAAATGGAAAATTGGAAAATTGACTAATGTGTAAACAACAAAATGCAAATTCCATGTTTCCATATTATGAAATTGTAAAACTTAAAATTAACATTAAAAAACTGAAAATGGGAAATTAGAAAATTGACAAATGCGTAAACAACAAAATGAAAGAAAAATACTCGGTTGGGGTAGTGATCTTGTTGTACAGTAGCCTATAAGACTAGCATAAGGATAGTTGCATGAGCACTTATATACTTTGTGTATGTGCATTAGCCTTTGGATTAGCTTAAGTTAGGTTTGGTATAGTTAGGTTTAGTGAGGTTAGGTATGTGACCTTGTAGTTTACTCTTTTCGGAAAATGTAAAATGTAAAATCTAAAATCAAAAAATCTTAAATTTGAAATGTAAAATCTAAAAAAAAAAACTAAGAACTAAAATACAAAAAATCAAAAATTTAAAATGTAAAACCTAAAAAATATAAAATGAAAAAATCTAAAATCTAAAATGTTAAAATGTAAAACGTTAAAATGCAAAATCTAAAATCTTTAAATGAGGTTTCTGTGGGTTAGGTTAGGTTAGGTTAGGTTATAACTAAGTTTATTATTTGTGCTCTCACATTTGCTCTTACTTTTTTGCTCACACTTTTTGCTCACATTTTTTTTCTCGCACTTTTAGGTTAGGTTAGGTTAAGTTAGGTTAAGTTAGGTTAGGTTAGGATATAACTTAGTTTATTATGTGTGCTCTTACATATGCTCTCATATTTGCTCTGACTTTGAAGTTAGGTTAGGTTAGGTTAGGTAAGGTTAGGTTAGGTTAGGTTAGGTTATAACTTAGTTTATTATGTGTGCTCTCACATTTGCTCTCATATTTGCTATTACTTTGAAGTTAGGTTAGGTTAGGTTAGGCTAGGTTAGGTTAGGTGAGGTTAAATGAAGTTGGGTTAGGCTGAATGGCAGAGGTATGAATTAAAACCCGCCTTTTCTCACTTTTGCCTCACAAGACTGAGTGTACTCTGTTCCACTCGTGAGACCAGAAGTTAAATTTCTTGTCAGAACCAGGAATCGAACCCGGGCCTTAGCAGTAACAGCCAAGAATGCTAGCCACTACACTAAGTGGCTGACAATATAAAGCTGGTCTGGATTGCACATGATCAATTAATAATTACCTAATAATAATAATAATAATAATAATAATAATAAATATTCCATTTAGCAACTACACGGCCAACCTCTCCCTGTGAAGTCATTCACGGTCTCAGGGCGTAGTGGCCATATTGCCCATTAGCCACTGCGCCAGCTCTGAATGACCCCTCCATAAGAATAACATAAGGCTGGTTGCGCGCGGCGGCCATCTTGCCCATTAGCCCCTGCGCCAGAACCGCCCTTTATATCCTACTATCATCGGAAAATGGCCAGCACACAATAGAACAAATAAAAATGGAGAGTGACTAGTTGACCTGTGTCGAAACCATAACATAAACTCAAAATCTACATGTCAACCCAACCCCTGGCACTATCCAGCCCATGACGGGCTAAGGCCGACCAAGCGACCGCTGCCCAGCCATTTCGCCTGCAGATATTGGGGTGACGCGTGGTCAGCGCGTCGGGTCCCCTCGGCCGTTAATCTTGGTATTCGTGATCGGGGCGCTGTCTCACTGTCAGACAGCTACTCAATTGTCCTCACGAGGCTGAGTGCACCCCGTTCTAACCCTCACGTCAGTTTTAAAATCCCTGACGAACCCGGGGCCTCCGGGTGAGAGGCAGGCACGCTACCCCAACACCACGGGGCCGGCATGTTTTAAACGAAAACCTCAAAAACTTAAAACATGGAAACACCCTGATTACACTAAGGGAGAATGGCAACTGGATAAACACCACCATAAAGAGATCTATAACGTCAAAGTCCTCCGCGGAATTGACTACGTAGTCAAAATTAAAATTAAACTCACGCCCCAGAAGAGACAACAAAGGAAAACCCCCGAAACTAAACGAACAATAGATCCTATCCAGTTAATCAACAGTGAACAGTACTAAAAAGCAGCTGGAAACATTAAAATAACTGATAAACTCGAAAACTTGGTTCACAACCTACAATGAATAGCAGAAGACCTGGCTCCAATTAAACCGCGGAAAAAATATCAATGGTGGAATAATGAATGTGATGAGATGATTGAAAAACGACACCGAGCGTGGTTATTACACCAATCCCAAAAATCTGAAACATCTTTTCAAAATTTAGTTACACAACGAAAAGAAACAACTAAAACTTTAAGAAGAATAAAACGGCAATATCATACTGACACCCTACAAACAATTGAAGAGGAATTCAAAATTTCACAATCGCGGAATTATTACAAAATCTTTAAACAACATCTGAAAAAATATGAAGCACCTACCTTATTGTTAAAAGATAAAAATGGTAAATTGGCCCACAACAACCAGGATAATGCACAAATTATGGCTAAATATTTTAAGACACTCCTAAACTGTGAAGAACCCATAGAATTTCTCCAATTGGATGTTGACACTCCAATAACAACACCACCGGAGAACATTAACCCGCCCACATTAGAAGACGTTACATAGCACTGAATGAGATGAAGAATTTCAAAGCCCCTGGAGAAGACCGGACTTTTGCAGAGATTTGGAAGTATGCTGGAAATTCGGCAAAAATCGCTCTTCACCAACAACTAGTCAACATCTGGATTACAGGAAAATTCCCTGAACATTGGAGATCAGCTATCATCCATCCACTACATAAAAAAGGGGATAAGACAGACTCTAACAATTACCGAGGGATTTCACTCCTGGATGTTACCTATAATTTTTTTTCTCGAATTCTTCTCAATAGAATTAAAGTACAACTTGAATTAGGAGAATATCAAGGAGGTTTCAGGCCCTGGAGAAGTTGCCCAGATCAAATTATGAGCCTAAAATTGATAATGGATTATAATAGAAAAAGGAATAGAGATATGGTGATAACATTTATCGACTTTAAAAAAGCATATGATTGTATTCATAGAGAATCTTTATTAAAAATTCTAAGACACATGGGATTACACCCCAAATTGACAAATCTCATAAAACTAACTCTTACAGGCACCAAATCAAATGTTAAATTCAGAGGTGAATTCTCTGACCCATTTGAGGTCACAACCGGTTTACGACAGGGTGATGGCTTATCACCATTACTATTTAATTGTGCATTGGAAATGGTAATGCGAGAATGGTCTAAGAAATGCCCTCCAAATATAAAAATAGGGAGAGAAATTCAAACAAACTGTCTTGGTTTTGCAGACGACATGGCATTATTGGCGAAAGAATTAGAGGAAGCCAAAACACAGATATCAGAGCTTCAGACAATTGCAAATAAAATTGGCCTTAAGATAGCATTCGAAAAAACAGAAATCATGCCACAAAAACCAACACCATTAAAGGAAATACAAATTAATGATACAAAAATTAAAATTGTAACACGATTCAAATATCTAGGAGAGCTAATAACAAACAATTTAAATGAGAAAGCGTCAATTCAAATAAGAACCACCAAGTTATCTAGGGCACAAAAATTAACATGGGAAACTTACAAAAAGAAATGCTTATCAATTAATGCAAAAATTAAACATTACAATACAGTCATAAAACCGGAAGCCACATATGCAGCAGAAACATTATTCCATCTAAATGAACATTCTAAAACCGACAGATTACAGAAGATCGAAAGGCGAATTGGAAGAACTTGTATCAATAAAGGATATAAAAAAGATGGGCAATGGCGAATAATACCTAACAATATGGTCTATAACAACCTAGAACCCATTACTGATACCATGCGAAAGAAAAGACTAGAATTCTTTGGGCACATCATGAGAATGCCAGATTCACGTCTTCTAAAACAACTAGTGCAGTACAATCTTGCTTCAAAAAACACAACAACTGGATACCGATGGTTAAAAGAAATCAGAGAAGACTTAAAAGAAATTGGCCTAACAACAGAAGATGCTGCAAATAAGAAAAGTTTAACTACAACACTTAAAAATATGAAGTTTCATTTTCCACTCACAAAGAAGAAAATTCCTACAAGAATATTTTCCGCCGAAGAACGGGCAAGACGATCAATACGCATGAAGAAGTACTGAGAGGACCGCAAGGCTCGTACAGTTCCTACAAGTCGACGAACTAATGGTTGGGTAAAGTGATCCTTTGTGGTCTCAAAAGAAGAAGAAGAAGAAGAATTAATAATTTTATTACTTTTAGGCTTTTTCGTATTTAGGCGCCCATCTCGAAATGTAAATTTATTCCATATTTCTATAATTTAATCCGTGTTAAGAGGGTATATTGTAATTTATTTTAATAGGGTTCCCCACAGTTGTGGTGACAAATGTAATATGTTTAAAACTCCTACTGTTGGTAACCAATCTCCCACAGTGCTGGGCAACAAATCTCTTATATAAAAACAAGTGTCCTGACTGACTGACTCATCATCGGCCAGCCAAAACTATTAAAGCTAGAAACATGAAATTTTGGGAATATGTTCGTTGTAAGTCGAAAACGCCCACTAAGGAAGGGTTTTTGGATATTCAGTTTCTAAAGGGGTGTTAAGGGGGTACACCTGCATTTCATTGAATAACAATATCTCCAGATTGCTTTCATTGGGGGATTTGATACTCGGCATATAAACTCATCATTAAAAATAAGAAGATACGTGTCTGAGGGTTTTTCGATGTGGTGTATATTTTGAGGTGAAAGGGGTGAAAAGTGGGGGTTGAAGGTTTCCTAACCGAGCGTGTATCTCTTAAACGACATAGGCGAGGAGTTTGGATCTCAGAGGAAAAAAATCAGCATAAAAATAACAAAATAGGTGTTTGACCGTTTTTTCATAAATCCAATATAAGGGGCCCATGGGGAGGGGTGAAAATATGGGGAGGGGGGAGGAAACGTAATATGTCTGAGTGTAAAGTTATACATGGCCTATGTTGTAGACAATAACACATTACATCTTTTTTGTGTCTTGCTATTTCATCATACGACGAATACTTAGGGAGTTATTAATGATTTTGTACTTTTTGGCCGGAATTTTCTAAGTCCCAGGAATGGCATAAAAATTGATTCGAATGAAATTTCGAAAAATAGTTTTTTTTAATACTTTTATTATATTTTTCACGTCTTTTAGGGTCCGGAACCAATATGATATTTTGATGGTTTTTTTCGTCCCATGCATTTTTGGTTTCAGGTGATAGAATTATTTTCCACTAGGACCGATGCTTATCTCTTATATAAAAACAAGTGTCCTGACTGACTGACTGACTCATCATCGGCCAGCCAAAACTATTAAAGCTAGAAACATGAAATTTTGGGAATATGTTCGTTGTAAGTCGAAAACGCCCACTAAGGAAGGGTTTTTGGATATTCAGTTTCTAAAGGGGTGTTAAGGGGGTACACCTGCATTTCATTGAATAACAATATGACACGACTATGACGCGAGCGAAGCCGCGGGTACCTGCTAGTGTAATATATTTAAAGCTGGTATCACAGTATTAAGATGATTGTTGGGCACCATGGTCGCAACTTACAGTTGAGAACCAAATAATTGAAAAATAATAATGATTATCTGAGCACACTGAGATCTCCTTCTCCCAGGTCGTGGCGTGACCCTGTCACCAACCTTGAAATACTGGTTAGGGGAGAAAGCGATGACTTATAAGTAGTTATATCTACAAAGAAGGAAACACTAAGCATTTAATAAAAAAGTGGATTTAATATATAAAATAACTAGACGAGAAAAAATATAATTATATTAAAAATTTACTTAAATTTACGGATTTTACGTTAATTTGTGGCGCAGTTGAAGTTAATTTAATTTATTACCAAAGCTTGAATTTACGCGCCAAAGAATAATTAAAAAGAAACTGCGTAATTTTGTCTAATCGCAAACCGTTGATGTTTCTAGTCGACAATGACAGCTCGTAATGTTCAGGCAAGACCAACTACAATACTTAGACCTTAATGCAGGTATCGAAAGGGTGAAAATGGCGTTTGCTGAAGCCCGACATATTGTTTGTTTACATTCGTTGCTGGGATACAATATTAGCTTTGATTAGCTTCGTTTGATGAAGGTTGGGATAAACTATCGCTCATCTGTAATTTTTGGTGTCTTCAGCATGTCTGTAAAGTCTAGTTCGCGTTAATGTACTGCAATCGTGTGTAAATATGTGATAATACGCTAATTATGGACTAGTTCGTTTGTGTGATAATTGTTCAGTCGACCGATGGCATTGTGTCACATACTGCAGATGTTGAAGTACCTATGACTAAAGCATTAATAGAAGTGTCTCAAGATTATACACCGCAATGATTTGCTAGTTAGTGGCAATATAATCATAGCTTAGTACAGTTCAGTAGTGTCGAACTTAAGTGCCGTACGTAAAGGGAAAATGCAATGAGCATCTACGGCTAGACCAAACCGTTGACGTTGAACGTTGGACGCTTAGCAACATGTGTCTCCGTAAATCCTTACCAGTCTACACGCCAAATAATACAGTGAACTTTTTTTTTATTGGTTAAGGAAGATGTTTCCCCTGTGTCAAACAGTGAACTCATTGTTCATTATTCATACTTTTGTGATTCTTACAGCTTGCAAGTTATTTTTAATTATGATGTGTGTAATAAAGTGTTATGAGTACCTTGCCAATTATGTACTTAGCCTATATTGCGAGATGGTGTGCCGCAATAATTCCGTAGGAGGGAAATGGTGCTTGCCTATCTACTTTAGTACTAAATCAACTATTTTCAACGTACAACTATTCCAAACGGTAAAAGCGAATGCTTAATAGGTTAAATGGTAACGTATTATCATGTCCCTTGTGTTTAGTAATCACCATATGTTCTGATATCTACACGACGACTTCTTTGCATGTTTCTATCAACTAATTTGGTGTGATGTTTTACCCGAGATTTTAGACAATTCCATGAGAGGTCTTAATTAAGTTGTATCTCTATGGCGTTGGTTCGATTTTTTCAGGCAACTATTCTCATTCCGATTGTGTACACAAATACTCTGCATGTGCTGGGACAGCACTTATAACTGGGGCACTTTCTTCTCTCCTACTTCGGAATCTGTTTGATTTCTTGCTAATAATATTTATCTATAATTACTGAACTTAAATACAAATCGTGATAACTCGCCAAAAAGCTCCTTATTCAACCACAAAAAGAGTGAGACTATTGTAGCTGCCACTTGGGTGAAGACGAAGATACCTATAATTCACTACATAGATAAATAGATAAATTACATAGATAAATTAAATCAGGTAAGTCTAAATTATTGATGCATATTTCTTCGGAACCCAGTCTTGTCTTGTGATATATGTCATGCTCTTATGTATGTTAAAATAATAATTTACTGGAACTGTGACAATCCCGATGACATGATCTTAGCTATTGGTAGGGCAACCATCGCCGCCATGCTTTTTCTACATTAAGGTCTGAGGATTGTAGTTGGTCTTGGTTCAGGCTTAGAAGGCTGCTGTAGATCATCTTCTTCTTCTTCTTCCAATTTGGAGTCGTGATGTTGATTGAAGATAACGTATATTGAATTTCATTACTGAGCAGAGACGATATTTGTCAACTGCAAGATTGGAAGTGATGAGGTCTAACCTCAATAATCACTCTTATGAGAACGGCCTGATAAACAGCCATTTTCATACGTGTGTTTAGACGGAATATTGTTTAATACACCTGTCCAAATGTTATACGTTTGTCTAATTAGAGATCATAAATATTGCAAGTCCATGAGACTGAATATTTAAGAGTAAACGGATGATTAAGCTTCATAGTCAGAGTAGTAATCTGAAACGTCGAAAAGTAATGGAATAATCTTGAAATCAGCTCTGCAGGTCCTTAAATCAAACTACCAGCCCACCAATTCTTCATTCCTCATCCCTGGCGGGATCTTCTTCTCCAATCAAAATGTTGCCTTTGAAACCATCTCCTACCCTCATATCATGAGTCTTCCCGATCGTCGATTCGCCAATCGTACCCACGTGACGCTTTCCTCTTCCAAGTTCAAAAATACTACATCCGAGGACTAGTATTCGCCTGTCGATTACTCTATTGTGTGAAGTAAGATCACCTTGCTCCCTTAGTCTCGAACAATTTGGCTTCTTCTTAGAATTTCTTGACACATTTTCCTCATATACAGGCCATCTTCGGAATCCCTCCCACTGCTTCTGTTTGAATGAAAATCCACAGCCTGCTTCCAGTCTCCGACCGGGTCAGGAATGGAATGAATGAAGCCCCCATCTAGCGGCGAGGATATGGACTGTGCCGGCTGTCGAGGCCTGACGCACTCCTCTGGGGCAATGATTAAATGAATGACAGATGAAATGAAATGATAGTGGAGAGTGTTGCTGGAATGAAATGTTGACAGGGAAAACCGGAGTACCCGGAGAAAAACCTGTCTGCCTCCGTTCTGTCCAGCACAGATCTCACATGGAGTGACCGGGATTTGAACCACGGACCCAGCGGTGAGAGGCCGGCATGCTGCAGCCTAAGCCACGGAGGCTTCCCACTGCTTCTGTTTACGAGAGCAAATACACCACGCCAAGTCCACTCTTCCTAACTTACGAAATATTGAGCAACCAACCTCTAGATTACTAGTGTCCACAAATTAACATTAGGAATATAATATTATAACTATGAATCGCTATGATTCTTATAATAATTAAATAATATACAAAATACTCGTAAAATGATTAAAGTAGAAGTGTGATAATGATAATAATAATAATAATAATAATAACATTAAATTTGTACATGGCTTGATTAATGCCGATCAAAAATTAATAATAATAATGAATATATATAAAACGTAAATAATTAAATATAGTGGCTGGTCGAATTCTGACCATTACAATATGACCTCGCTGTTCCGTCACATAACACATCAATAACTAACTGCTGTGAATAGTATTATTGGTTGTCACTCCTGAGGTCGAGGTTTTGTTCCTATCTCATCTATCCTGGAAGTTGTTTTCCTGTGTTTTTCTCACTTCTATCTATATAGGTAAGAATCAACATACAAAATACAGGACAAAGTTTCAACTACAACACAAAACACCAGGTAAAACTACTAGTCCTGTCAAATTACCTCTTTTTCTGGCCATAATTTCCAAACTCAGCAATTTTTCTAGGTTTGTCCCGTGTCTTGTGTGGGGTTTCGCCTAGGACACCAAAGTGGCTCATCAGCGGGGTCTTGGTGTCCCCGCCCGGACCCCCACAGTAGTAGCGAACTGCGCGCTACCTCCCTTTATATGCAGTGCAACTGCACCACTTTACTGCGAGAACTAAAAGCTCAAGCAGCCTTAACCTCCCTATGAAGGCTTCCAAAAAGATGGTATATTGGCTTTCACGGCCATTGAATTAATTCAATTTTGAGTTTTGGCTTCTTTGGTGGCCAGACGTTTGGTTATTTCCCTATCTTCTGCTGGAAGCTTGTGACTGGCAATCTCAATGTCTCTGATTAATTGTTTAATGTTGTGGGTCGTGTGGGAGTCCTCTTAGATATTCATAAACTTGTCAATACGGAACCTAAAAATAAATGATTTTTCCAATAATCACAAGGCTAGCCAAGCCAGAAGGTTAAAATTCAAATTCAGAGATCTAAAAATAAAATTGGAAAACATTATCAAAGACATCGATTTCCTAAAAAAAGATTAAAAAACAAAACTTAATTCTTCAACATCTAAAAGGTTATAAAAAAGGGACCTTTAAACCCCTATGAAATCAACATATATATATAAGTGGCTTCGGTGGCGTAGTTGGTAGCATGCTGAGTTTCTATGCCCAAGATCGCGGGTTCAAACCCGGCCGAAGGCGTCGAATTTTTTAAGAACGTTAAAAATCCCTCAGTATGCCTTCCTTAGGGGAAGTAAAGCCGGCGGTCCCATGTCTTAGATTTATGGCATGTTAAAGAACCTTCCACTAATTACACCTGTGTGAAGCTAAATTATATATTTGACTAACGTTCTTAAGTTCCTACGTTCGTCGTCAAGAGCCGACTGTGGTGGCATCTGGTAACTAAGTTCTTAACTAGATGGTCGTTGACGGTGGCGTTTGGCGGCAAAAGTAGGAACTACTTGAAAACATTCAATGTCAGCAGTCCTTACTTGATTTAAAACAGATACACACACTAATACAGTCATCACAATTAACACTGGTTATCAGACAGATTCTACACACACCCAAAGTACACGGGGCTACATGACCGCGTTGTCGCAGCCCCTAAACTGAGGAACCAACCAACCAACCGAAATCAAAATACAGCCTTTGATAAACACTAAAATCATTCAACGGGAAATTCCTTACATAAAGAAAAATAACGTAAGTAATTGTTTGTCATTTCGTTATTTCATCTTTTATCATTGATTCGAGGTTACATGTCAGGTTTTCGATCACGTCCTGAAGCTGTGTGCTTACAGTTGTATTATCCAGAGTTGGAATCTGACATTTCGGCGCCACTAGGCAAAAACAGTTGACGGCTAGATCGCACGCAAGGCTTGTTGCCATGGAAACCATACAGCGCTGCCAATTTGAATGACGCTCTTTGGCCACGTGCTTGTCGTTTGACCAGTCGCTTGTTTGGTTGCTTCCAGAGTGCACACATTGACCTTGCTGCGTTATAATTGTTTTGAATTAATTAGTTAATTACTTTTTCGTGTAGGATTTATACTTATTTATACTTATATTTATAATTCATTAGTGTCCGTTATTTATTTCTATAGTGTTAGTGTCAGTTTAAGCTTAGGTTCGTGTGAATTAGATTAAGGTTAGCTTTATTTTTGTTTGCGAGTGGTGAAGTTTTTAAGGATGACTTCTCGTAGAGGAAGACCGAGGATACATCCAGTTCAGGAATCGTCAAGAACTGGTCGAGGTGTACCTATTCGAAGCCATGGGAGGAAGATGATTATCGCCGCGCGGAATTTTTTTGAAAGGGAGGGAGAAAATATCCGAGTATTGGGCGAACCATTAATTCCATTCAGTCGCGCGCAGGAACGTAGGCCTATATTTTGTAATACATTTGTGTGTTTCTTGTGCCTTGAAACTTATTCTACAGGAGATATAAATTGCTAAATAACACGGAAACAATCACGTGTTGTCGTTTCGCTTTGAACATTTTTGCTCTATGATAGTAGGCTATTCGTAATATTGCTATTGCTATTCATTACAATATTTTAGACCTCTCCTCAATTTGTTGTGCTATTATTTTATTTTACAGTGTGAACCGAACAGTTTTAAGCATTGCTTTGTTTAAGATTTTTGAAAACCATCTGAGTAAAATTGTAATAAATGTAATAACGGTGCTAATGATATTATGAGCATGAGGAAAATAACGGGAGGGTGAAAGTACGCACGTGGTGGCTAGTAGCATGCGTGGCAACGCTGCCTTTAGTTCAACGGTTCTCCGCCGAACTGTCAGATTCCAACTCTGGAAAATACACCTGTAGTTTCGCTGATATTTTATATTCCATTGTCATCTCATTGGCACAGAATTTCTCGCCTTCTCCGCGAGATGTCTATGGTTGTAGGCTCGTTTCATCATGACAAAGCGCCAAGAGATATGAATCTAGATTGATGTCATCAGATGGCAGCACGTGTCGCGTGAAGCTATTATCGTTGGCCTCTCGTGTAATATCTATGCATGATTCCTTAACCTCCTTGCGGGTCTGCATGTTGTCATGTGGTTCTCATTGTAATAAAACATTCTCGAATAACATTCACCGCTTCCTTAATATCCTGTTTAGCCTCTTTCTTTAGATATCTGCCTGCTGCATCCACTATATTCACTATTTTCCCGAGAGCATAGAACATTAACATAGTAAATATTTTCTGTTCACTCACTGTCTCACGCACGCACTTTCATAATCTCAATCACTCCATTCATTCGGATACTCATTCATTCAGCGAGGCAATCAATCACACAGAAGTTTATTTACACAATGCACTTTTTAATGTACGACCGGAATTTCCGAAGAGGCAAGATCTTGGCATCTCCTGACAGTGTGTTCCGTAACCGCGCAGAGCGGCCGTAGAATCCTGTCAGGTAGCCTAGGCATTGCTACGAGCGAAGGGCGGCACGAGAGTTACACCACGTCCACTCCTCCCATGATATTTGTTTGTTTGGTTTGAAGGTAGGTTTATTTATTTATTTATTTATCATATGGCTTTTAGTGCCGGGAGTGTCTGAGGAAATGTTCGGCTCGCCAGAGGCTGTAGCTGCTTCAAGCGGATACCCATAGGGTGAGCTACAAGTTCCGTTCAATTTCAAGTAGTTACAACTGTCGCTACCAGATGTCAATGATATCTAGTGGTGAACGTTGGAACTTTGGTTGGTTGGTTCTTCTTAAGTTTAGGAGCTGCGACAACGCGGTCATGTAGCCCCGTGTACTTTTCTTTGGATGTGTGCAGAATCTGTCTGATAACCAGTGTTAATTGTGATGACTGTATTAGTGTGTGTTATCTGTTTTTTAATTTAAGTACAGACTGCAACTTAGAATTTTTCAAATATTTCCTACTTTTGCCGCCAAGCGCCACCGTCAACGACTAGGCCAAGTTCAGAACTTAGCTACTAGACGCCACCGCAGTCGGCTCTTGGCAACGAACGTAGAAAGCTAAGAGCGATGTTTACATTCTTAACCTATCCAATTTAGCTTCACATAGGTGTAATTAGTGGAAGGTTTTTTAACATGCCATAAATCTATGACATGGGACCGCCGGCTTTACTTCCCCTCCGAAGGAAGGCATACTGAGGGATTTTTAACGCTCTTAAAAAATCCGACGGCTTCGGCCGGGTTTGAACCCGCTATCTTAGGCATAGAAGCTCAGCATGCTACCGACTACGCCACCGAAGCCGCCTATTGGAACTTTGATAGAGCGTTCCAACGAAACCTAACCTAGAAATTTAGCTTTACACAAGTTTAGTCTGTGGAAGGATCTTTTACATGCCATAAATCTATGACATAGGACCGCCGGCTTTACTTCCCCTCTGAAGGAAGGCATATTGAAGGATTTTAACGCTGTTAAAAATCCGACGACTTCGGCCGGGTTTGAACTCGCTATCTTGGGCATAGCAGTTCAGCATGCTACCAACTACGCCACCGAAGCCGCTTAAAGGTAGGTGACCTTGCAGTTTATGTAATTTTGTTCGTTGGTGGAACGGACCACCACTTAGAAACGTGCGTTTCTCATCCTGGTGGCAATACGACTAGACCGAGTCACGATGGCGTTGCCAGATGACGTAAAGTAGAAAGGGTGGAAATTAAACCAATCAGAATAAATCTGTCAAAAAAGTTGACCAATAAAATAAGAAGTACGGTAAAATTAAACCAATAACAATAAATAATACATACAGGAATCGGTCAGGTTATAATTACTTTGAATAATTAAATAATGACAAGTGAACTAGACATTAGGGATCATCTAGAAATGGTAAACAGTTCAGAGTCAACAATATTCGAACCCATTACCTGCAATTTCACCATGTCGTAAATATTGGGCATGGCGTGGGCCGCGTATTTATTCAGTTATTTCAATATGTTACTTGCTAGTCGGGATGAATTGCAAGCAAATAGTGTAATTTAGAATAGGATAATATATTTTGTTGTATATATATTAGGGTAGATGTTGGTTTAAATGTATCCGAAGCATTATTAGGTAAGCGAGCGTATCACATATAGCTATATTTGTTGTTACCTCATGATACTCGTGTTTAGTTTGATAATTATTTGGCTTGAAGATAGATGATATTACAGTTTATGTCATTTTGTTTGTTGAACACAGTTCGACTATTTGAGGTTCTCGTGTACAGTAATGAATCAGAATCGTGGTAGATTTATTTAGATGACCAGTGAGGTTAAGACTTGTATACACTGAGGAGGTTTTTTTTGTCGTGTGGCTTCCTGAGAGGCCGAGTGCAGGTCTTTCTATTCGACGCCCGTGGGCGACCTGCGCGTCGGGATGAGAGATGGAATGGATGAAGATGAATGAAACTGGGCAAGGATGTGGAAGGAGGCGGCCGTGGCCTGTCAGAAGGTACTGTCCCAGCATTTGCCTGGTGTTGAAAATGGGAAACCACGGAAAACCATTTCAAGGACAGCCGACGGTGGGGCTCGAACCCACGCGCCTACCGAGTCAGCAGAGAGCTTGGCCCCATGGCCTAACGCAGCGCTTTAGCCAGCGTAGCCACTACTGTCGGTACTGAGGAGGTTATGCACTGATGTTACCTTTGACGAGAGTGGTCAGTTACTTGGCCAGCTGTTAGTTCAGTCAAGAGACAATCATAGGGTATGGATAGTGATCTCTGTGTGTAATTTTCAACGATGATACTGTGTTCACCATTGAAGTGTTGATGATGATGATGATGATGATAATTGTTGTTTTAAGGGGCCTAACATCTAGGTTATCGGACCCTAATGGTTTGGGTGATTGTGAAGATGAAAATGAAATGCAAACTATAAGTAAAAACTAACTACTAACTTAAGCAAAGCAAGCTTGTAGTTTTACGTGACAGTTAATCACGAGATCATGAGCCACGGGACCTCCTTTTTACGTGGAATCCGAACCACAGGACATGGCATTTTACTTCGAAAAATCTCACATGCTTTGATCGGGAATCGAACCCGATCATCCTTGGTGAGAGGCATACAGCTTGACCGCTGCGCCACCACGCCTACTAACTTATATACTAGAAGAAGAAATGGAAAACAAAGGGAGAATAAGGCAAATAAAGGACAGGAGGAAAAGAAATGCCCTCAACCCTTGAAGAATGCGGATTGAGGGATTTGGAAAGAAGGAGAGCCATGAAAGGCAGATAGGAGAGTGAAAGAGGAGAGGGTCCTCCCCACAGGTAAGGGACAAAAGGGGGAAACCGGACCCAGCTCAGGAATCCCGCGGGGTCGCCAACTCCCGAACTCACCAGCCGTGAGCCCCTGAGGGTGTAGCCATATCAGGGGTGCACCAAAAGTGGTGGGGCTACATACACCCTGCCTCCTTGAGGGCCTTGAGCAGAAGGCAGGAGATAACATGAAAAGAAAAAGAAGGCTGACCCCTCGCAGACGGAGGGTATTAGAAAAGATGAGACAAGGGCCAATTAAGGCGGGAAAGGAAGAGACTCCCTAGGCCTCGGATACCCTAATACCGTCGGGGTCGGAAGAGAACAAGAGTTGACCAAGTAAGGTCGGCAGGAAAGAAGACGGAGAGGAGTCCGGCACAAGTAAGTGGAAGCAATGGCGGACTCAGCTGGGGCCCCGTGGTCGCCAACCCACGTCCCACTAGACGTGAGCCCCTGGGGGCCATTGAAGTGTGTGACAGTGTGTAATTATTTTTCTTCGATAAGCCTAGGAGGCCAATTATTGATAGGAGAGGTTCTGTTCCTCCTACTGGTATGAATTATGAGTATCCTTCGAGAGGTGGCTAGCTGAGTTCCAGTAATGGTAATCTTCGACATGGAGAGGTGAGGAATGACTCCATGATTATTTTCTCGAGATGAGTGATCGGTATTCACTCGTGTATACGGCGACGACAATATGGATTCATACACACTGTTTATTAGGTCAACTGGAGCATTTGACATGGGTATAAATTGTATTGTTATTGTTTTAAGGGGGCGGAACAGCGAGGTCATTTGCCCCTATTTGACATTGGGACACGTTCGGTAGAAACGTGAAGGGGATCACTGATATAGTCGGATTGTCTTAGTTATAGTGTTGTTTTAAGGGGCGGAACAGCGTGGTCATCTGCCCCTAATTGTAGTTCAAAGCATTAGGAACATGATTTAAGGAGAGTTTTACATACAGTACTTGTTTGAGGCTATTTTAGACCTTTTCATCATTTAATTTTTTAATCATCTGGTGCATGTCGAATTCAAAATTTTCTCCGAGTTGTCAGTTTTTACACAAGGCTGACGGTTAATTATTCAGAACTGGACATGCTTTAAATTTTTGTGAACATTTTCAGCTGATTGAGTTTGTTTACCTTTTTGATTTTCGATCTTGACAGATTAGCGAGTTTGAATAATTTTCGTATCCTTTGTTTATAATAATAATAATAATTATTATTATCCTTTGTTTATGTACGTGAGTGCATTCTACTCTGGGGTACGAGTCTAGCACTATTTTGAGCTCATGTGTAGGAATGCTCTGGGCAGATTATTGTTTTATGTCTAATTGTTTATCTCTCCATCCTTTCAATCGACGACAATTAACACAGATCCAACTTCAAGTAGGTGATCATGTGGAATTGAATTTTGAAATAAGTATTCGTCTCATCCTCCCATGCCACGCTAACAAGGAGGCTATTTTCAGTCCAATTTGAATTTATTTTTCAGCAGTTTACTGGCATTTGTGTTGCTTTGATTTAATCTTCGGATTTAATTCTTATTTCTGGATTTTTTTTTAGATCATACATTTCGATGTTATTTTGTTTGTGTATATTTAGCCTGCTTTCGATATTTGGAAAAAATGAATGTACACTTATGAGGTCAACACAGGGTCAAAATTGTGTGTCTGTCTGTGTGTCTGTGAGTGTACTCTGCATGTGTGTGCCCCCCCCCCCCCTATCAATTCAAACATGGGGAAACCGAATTGAACGATATTTGGTCCAGAGCTAGCACTAGCAAATGGCACCTCAGTGTCATGTTTTATATCTTAATGGAAACTTAATGGCGGCCACACAAATGTTCAAAGCTTAAATCAAATTATGACTAACCTAATCATCTGATCTCTACCAAATTTTGCAACATCATAATTTCATGTGGAAAGCGTCTTTTGACCAAACTTCAAGATCATCAGCCCAATAGTTTGAAGATGGCGGCCGTGTGTGTGTGCAAATCGATCCCCCTATCAATTCAAAAACAACGAAACCAAATCGAACCACCTTTGGTACAGAGGTAGCACTAGCAAGGTACACCTCAGTGTCATGTTGTATATCGCCGCCATCATAACACGAAAGAAATGGCGCCCACCCAAATGTTCTGAGCTTAAATCAAATTACGACTTACTATCATCCGATCTCTACCAAATTTTGCAACAATATACCTTAATGTGAGAAGCGTCTTTTGCCCAAACTGTAAAGTCGACAGCCAAATAGTTTCAAGATGGCGGATGTATGAATCATGCATGTATTACAACCAAACTGTAACTTACGATTCAACAAGACCTGGCCTGACCAAATACGATCATCGTACATTGGGAGGCTTAAACTGTCCTCAAGGATGTGACCGGTAAGATATTAGCATTTTAAAATAGAATATGCAACCGCAGTAGTGACTAACAGCTCAGGCTAACCGTGCCATATCATGCTTGTCCGTGCCGTCCCGTTGGGTTAAATGGCCGCTATTGTTTGCTCGTAAATCAATATATTTTCGTAACTTCGTAAGTTTATACCCTTTTAGGAATGCACAGAAAATAATACATATTTAGTATCAAATGGTTTATAGAAACCGCAGAAAACGCTAATGAAATCGTTTATCGCAAGACAAGATATTGTGGAGTTATACTAAACCTGTTGTTAACCATGTATTAGTGTATGGCATGTGTGGCGTGCTTGTAGCGACCTGGACTCAAAGTCTGGGGGTTCGTGGATATAATCCCAGCAGATTCAATGTTTTTTACTTCGTTTTCGTATTTATCGATTTATAACTACTCACACGTTATAATGTCAAGAATATATAGTGTGGTCGCCTCCGTGGTGTAGTGGTCAGCGTGCTTAGTTGCCACCCCGGAGGTCCGAGGTTCGATTCCCGGCTCTGCCACTAAATTTGAAAAGCGGTATAAGGTATGGAACGGGGTCTATTCAGCCTCCGGTGGTCCAAATGAGTATATGGAGTTCGATTCCCACCACAGCCATGCTCGAAGTGGTTTTCCGTGGTTTCCCACTTCGTCTCCACGCAAATGCCGGGATGGTACTGTACCCGTATTACCTACCTTTACCTATTCAAATCCCACGATAGCAGCTGGATCGTAGAACCTGAAAATCCTCGGCTTGAAATACCCCCAGATCCTACCAACAAGTTTTCCTAACGGGTGGCATTAAGAAAGACCACGACTCAAAGAAAAGATCTATCTCAGAGAACACAAGATTTCACCAAATGGAATATCTCAAGAGCGATGGCCTTCCTAACGCGATCTTCCATCACCTCTATAAAGCATCACGCAATACATTTAAAATTGAAAAATATAACATTTCTTCAAAAATGAACACAAGAAATGAAATGGCAATGCCATCATAAAAGAACTGGATAATCCCAAAAAAGAAATGAGGGATTCAAATATCAAAGGTGGCACGTGGTTCAACTAGAACATAATTATGTGCTCACAATTGGACACAAACTCCAATTTCATAAATCATTAGCAGCTGGAATGATCCCATAAAAAGAATGCATTGGATCATCTTCCTCATCATCATCATCATCATCATCATTTCCCCTTGTCCAGCTCCTGCCGGGTCGGGGTATTTATGGCACTTCTCCACTTTCCTCTTTCCTTCCACCATTCTTCTTCCACGATCTTGTCCCAGTCCAGATTTCTTTTTCTTATGCCGTTCATCACTGAATCCATCCACCTTGTTCTAGGTCTTCCTCTTGGTCTCTTACCCTTGCACTTCGCCTCCAGCATCTGTCTTGGGATTCTATTTTCCTCCATCCTCTTTACATGTCCAAACCACCTTAGTTTATTCTTCTCTATTCTCTCATTTAGTTTTCCCATCCCAACTTCCTTCCTAACATCTTCATTCCTCACTCTGTCTTTCCTTGTCTTTCCTATCATACTTCTTAGGAATTTCATTTCACTGGCTTGGATTCTACTCTCTTGCCTGCTTGTCAGGGTCCAAGTCTCAGCTGCATAAGTTAATATGGGTACATAGTACACTTTATACATTACCTCCTTGCTTTTCCTTGGTACTTCCTTATCCCAAACAAGTTTTCTTACACTTTGATAGAATGCATTGCTCTCCTGTACCCTCCTGCCAATCTCCATGTCCAACCTACCAGTTTGCATCAATTCACTTCCTAGGTATTTGAACGTGTCCACAATTTCCAAGCTCTGACTTCCAATTTTCACAGTGCCCTTTCCTTGTCTTTCCCCTCTTGTCATCACCATGGTCTTGCTTTTCTCTATACTGATTTTCAGGCCATACTTCTGAATATTTTCGTTCAGTGCATCTAGTTGTTTTTGCACTTCTTCGGTGTTCCTTCCCCAGACCACAATATCATCTGCAAATAACAGTAACTTCATTTCTTTATGTTCATATGCTTCCTTTGTTTCCTTTACAATTTCATCCATCACCATTATGAACAAGAGAGGTGACAGCACACTCCCCTGTCTTAGTCCAGTCTTGTTCCTAAACCAATCTGTCTTTCCAACTGGGGTCAGTACCCTGCTAACACAGTTGTTGTACATTGCTTGCACCATTTCCAACATTTCTCTTCCCAGTCTCTTCTTAACCATGGTTTCCCATACCTTCTCTCTGGGGACACTATCATATGCCTTTTCTAGATCTATGAAAGTCATGATCAAATCCTCTCCATATTCCCAGTTCTTTTCCATCACCTGCCTCAAGCTAAAGATTGGGTCCACTGTGGATCTTCCACTCCTGAAGCCATACTGTTCCTCTTGCAACTCTCCTTCCACCTTTCTTCTCATTCTTCTTTCTAATATCCTTTCCAGTATTTTTACTATCTGTGATATGAGGGTGATCCCTCTATAGTTATCACACACCTTCTTGTCCCCCTTCTTAAACACTGGTATTATTAGCCCTTTCTTCCAGTCTTCTGGTACACATTTCCATTTCCACACACACTTTAGCAGTCGATACAGCCATTGCATACCAACAGGTCCAGCAGCCTTTATCATTTCTACACTGATTTCATCCACCCCTGTTGCTTTTCCCATCTTCATTTTCTGTACTGCTAATTCCACCTCCAGCATTGTTATATCATCTTCTGTTATAGAGTCGTCAGGTTGTGTCACTTCCATCTCACCAGTACCATTGCTCACATTCAAAAGCTTATCGAAATACTCCTTCCATCGTCCCTTTATCTCTTCTGGGTGTGTTAACAACTCTCCATCTTCCTTTTTCACCAGCTTTGTAGTAACTCTTTCTTTCCTCTTACTTCTTATAAGCCCATACAGCATCCTTTTAATGCCACTTACATCTGTTTCCATTCTTCGTGTAAATTCTTCCCAACTTTTCTTCTTTTCTTCTCCTACCACTTTCTTACACCTCCGTTTGCTGTCGTGATACTTCCTTTTGCTTTCTTCTGTTTGATCTCGGTTCCATTCTTTCCATGCAGACTTCTTTTCTTTCACTGCTTTCCTCACTTCCTCATTCCACCATGGTGTCTCCTTCTCTTTCACTCTTGTTGACGTCCTACCACAAGCACTCTCTGCTGCACCAACAAATGCCTTTTTAAAGTGAGACCATTCCTCTTCTATGTTTTCCACTTCAGTAACTGGGATTTGTTGCTTCAATCTCTCCTGAAAATCTTCCTGTACAGTTTTGTCTTTCAATTTCCATACTTTTATTTTACTTTCTCTGATCTCCTTTAGGTTTTCCAATTTTTCCCATCTAAATTTTGCCACCACAGCTCTATGGTCCCCATCAAATGCTTCTCCTGGTAAAGCTGTCACATCTATCAGCTTTCTGCGATTAGTCCTTTCCAACAGAAAGTAGTCAATTACTGATTTTGTTCTTCTATCGCCCCAACCATATCTCGTAATTTTCCTGCTGTTTTTCTTCAGAAACCATGAATTACCCACTATCAGTCCATTCCTTTCACAAAAGTTTACAAGTTCCTCTCCTTCCCGGTTCTTTTTCCCATATCCATATGGTCCAATGACTTCTTCCTTTCCTTGTCTCTCGTTTCCGACTTGTGCATTCATATCTCCCATGATCACCACTTCTACATCTGAAATTACTCTTTCTACATCCTCCAGGAATACTTCAATATCTTCTTCTCGGTTTCCAGTCTGTGGTGCATACACTTGTATGAAGTCCATCACGTCATTTTTCATCTTCATTCTAATTTTCATTATTCTGTCACTCACACACTCGACCACTTCAACATACTCCTCCAGTTGTTTCGAGGTTATCAGTCCCACGCCATTTTTGGCCTCTTGGCCACCACTCCAGTATAATGTATATCCTTTCCTCAATTTCTTCCTTCCTTTACCTTTCCATTTCACTTCACTCAGTCCCATCAATTCAACATTCTCCCTCTCCATGAAGTCTACCACCTCCTCCACCTTGCCTGTCAGGGTCATGACATTCATGATTCCCACTTTCATTTCGGTTACTGGTCGCCCATTTCTCACAGTTCCCCCAGTACCAAAAGAACTGCGCGTCGCCTGCAGGGTACGCCCTAACCTTTTCCGAATCATTCGAAGTGCCATTTCCATTTTAGGCTATTATTACGATGGGGTCGCCACTCCCAAAGGCATTTTATGAAGCTACTGCCAGCTATTATACAGGCCGCCCCTAACATGGGAAACAGACGCCCTTGCAGCCGCCCCTAACCTGGGAAACAGACGCTGCCGATTGATGCTGTACTCTTACTATTCCCTGAGTACTGGGTTGCCTCTTCCGCAATCTCCACCATTCCGAAGTCCATCTTCTCCGCTGCAGATTCCGTTGAGGTCTTCGCACGTAACCCTGTGCACGGGGCCTATGTTATACCCCATAGGACTGGGTCTTCACCAGAACTTAGCCGGTACTGTAGTTCCATGGTATATTACAGTACCGTTGCCCACCCCCGCGACGTGGACGCGCCTGGCAAGAGTTAGCCATGTAGCCAATTAAAATTGCCTCATGGACCGGGTTAAGGAGCTGTCTAAATCATAATTACATTTATTATCTTAAACATTTTTAATTATCATTATTTCAAATATTATTCGACTCTGCTTAATTATTTATAGAATATTTACATATATTACAAGCTGTAAATTAATCTGATAACACCCTTAAGTGTTTCTCATACTGAGTTGCTTACGACAATCGCATCTGCTTATTATTCTTTCTTTCAATTATTGATTCATTTCTTTCAAATTCAGGTTACTTCCATCGAGCGGTTAAGCTTAAGTAGAATAATTAGTTTTATCCAATACGTAATAAATATTAATCATAATTTACGTAATTGTTCTGGCATCGTTATTCAAAACTTCAATTAGAATATTAATATTCAACTATATCAATGTTGTGTTCAGTATAACATATAATCATCACGTAGGTCTATCCTGATATTAATAAACAGCTGATCATGTCTCCTTGGACATTCTATTATATCCACACTTGGATTTAATTCAACAAACATTTTGTATACGATTTCACTAAATCTTCACATGATTGGCACAGACTGTCTCAATCCTTTACATAAGAAAGCTTCAACAAGCATAATACTCTCCAACAACAATTACAACGAACAATATCTACAGATATGCATAATATATATTGTGACCGTTAGACCGAAGTCCAACGACCACATATGCATTTTTCCAAAAATCAGTCAGCACGAGAATCAAAACATCTCAGGGCGCCATATGGGTGAAAATTACAACAACAAACAAGATCTAAATTGCTTTACTGATTTTCGGCTCGATGCAGCAATAAGGATAGAAGGGAGATTTGGAAATACCACAATTTCTAAAAGAATCTCATTTTATTTATATTTAAAATTGAATCTAAAAGAATGCTGAAATAATATTGTGGATGCATGAAACAGTTTCACACACATTATATACAAGACAGAATTATCAACACATGAAACACTCTTTAATTTGAACAAATGCCAGAATATCAGTCCTGTTGGCATTGTCCAGATATTTTATTTACAAATGTAGGTCATTCAGGGCAAATTCAATCGTCCAACCTGAATCCTACTTGACGAGTATTCACTTGTTGAAATATATCATATTTTAACTAATTCACTTGTTTGTCAAAAATCACTTTTGTTTATATGTTTATTTGTTTAAATGAAAATCTATCTCTTTCCAAGAATCAACATGTGCATTCATAATCGGTACATTAAATATCATAGCAGTGAGTAATCACAAAAATAAGATGTGTAGGACATCTGAGCATCAATTAACTAACAATTGTTTTAACATGATGGGTATGGATTCGAAGAACTTCGATTAGGACAAAAAAATGTATTACATCATCTGTTCTCGATCCGAAAATACATGATTCGTCAAACTCGATATTCAAGGATCGAACCATTAACCAAAACATATCCAAATTTCAATTAAATTACAAAACATTAATTATTTAAGCATTAAGATTTCAAATTATTGAAAATATTCTTCTGATAATTTTCATCAAAATAGTAACAAATACTATCACCCATAAATTATTATTCATCTGAATATGAAAATATTAACTTCTACAAAATTTATGCTTTTATAAGATTTGGAACTTCAATAGGATCACAAATATCCTTGAGATGGTAGTGGCTGTTCATTAAATAACAATGACAATATAATCTTTAGCACCAGCCCATTCTACTAATGTGTCAACAATTACCTGATCACATTGTATTTGACTAACGGCAAGGCATCGTCAAAACTAAAAGTTTATCTGTAATAAATCCGGGTTGACAAGTACTGGGAAAAATATGTAGAACACGAGAAAATCAAATGTGAAATATAACCGTGATGGTTGCATGAAATAACCATTGGGTCATCCATTTCGACGAGAGAGTGATTGGTAATTATATCTTAATTTTTTTACTTCCATATTATTTTATCAGCATATTTTATATAAGCCATCTAACCATCACTATGGTTGATGCTTCACGTAACAACATATCATTCATGCGACTTAATTGCACAATTGGAATGACAAAATTCATCTTTTATAACACACAATATTTCTTCACATATTATTTTTCATATCACACATTATTATTTTAATCAAGCCATCACTTGTTATCCAACTGGAAAACTAGGAAGCTAGTAAGCTCCTCCAATAAGTTTACTACAAATTTCACCATCTTTAAATCGTGTATACTCATGGTCAAAATTTTTGTCATATGACGACGTTACCCAAATAATTTACTATTTATATAATTCAAGAAAACCCTAATTTATACAAGCATCTTATTTCCCATTTTGATAACCTTCCGTGTCTCCACACGATTTGATTTTATAACGCAACTTTCAGATGCTTCAAACATTATTCTGTTACTTCAGAATGTGGGCGTGCGTCTAACCACTAACTTTCGGAAAAAGAAACGATCCGAATATATCAAACTGATAATCCACATAACACGACATGATTATTAGAAGTTATCAAATTATTATTTATTTTTCAGAAAATGAAAATTATTTTATTATCATTAATAAATTATTATATTTTTATTCACTTCCAAACTGGAATTAGCTTAACAAAACAACTCGAGAACAATCAAGCTCGAATTCTTAAATAGGAAAATATCCATTCCGCAAACAAAATAAATATTAAGATCAACAGATCCTACGGTTGATGACCGTGATTAGAAAAATGAAAAATCAAACTAGATGCTCATGATGCTGTCCATAGATTCAATTCAATGAATCAAGGTATCTGAACACAGAAAATGTCCAGACCTAGGCCTCCAATGCCTCGTAGTCTAATTTGCGACAGCAAATTACAAAATAAAAGTTGTGTTGATAGTTCTGTAGAAATGGAGTATTCCAAATAACTAAGCATAAGAATAATTCAAATGTAGCTTACATTTTTGTAGATGTTGACGATGTAAATCTGGTTAGAACCAGATTGTCCCATTCTTCGGTCCCATTTGGACCCGTACCTAAAACCTCGTATCGGCCTCCATTCTACTCGTGGTTGATCTAGCAAGACAAACTGCTAGTTCCTTCGTTGCCTCGAAATATTATTGACTGATAATGTTCATGATGAATGTTTTAATAGCTATGGCTATTTGCGTTAAGGGGACTCGATCTTTGAGATCCATGGTAAGAAAAACCAGATGTAACATTGATGCAACTGTGACACATTCAGTCCAATTTCGATACTCTTACAATCTTGTTGTGCTTTGGTGTAGACCTGATGTTCCTGCCATAATTATTCTATGGCTGGAATTATGCATTCCCCAAACAGCGTTAGACACAGCTGGTCCCAGTCGTCGGCTAAGTCCTAACTTTGGGAAAGGATTTCTCCAGCCCCCTACTCTCCTACCTACCTACTCTCTTTCCAAGCAAGACTGGTATCTAATAAGTACTGATATGATGTCGTGGTTGTTCTTACTGTTACCAAACCACAGACTTGTCTCTGGTGAATTGGAAATAAAATATTCCAAATAATTAAATGTAGTTTTGTAGACTAAGTCTACCATATGTCCTGATGCAGCTGAAATTCACTAAGTGTTGACTGCATGTCGATGCCTATTATTTGAAATAGTTCCATTGAACGTAAAAACGACTAACACTTTTGACCATCACTTGGTCCGAAAATTTTAAAGTATTTGTACAAAGTAACAGCGACCATGCGCCTAAGTTCAAACCGTAGCGTAGTATCAGTAACCATGTACTGCGAAGAAGTGTATCTGCAAAGTGTCAGCGACCATGCGCTATGAAGAAGTGCTTTTGCGAAGTGTCAGCGACCATGCGCTATGAAGAAGTGAATATTGAGTCTGGCCGGGCCCGCAATTTATACTCCACGGAGCTACACGCTGACGTCACAGTGGAGGATATCCTCAATCACAAAACTGCCAATATCTCGGCTTCTGATGATCCGATTTTCTTCCGATATGGTACATCTCCTTTTTCCCGTGCCAGTAAAATGATATGCATTCCATGTTTCCATAAAATTGGGAACTATTTAATCAAAATATAGCCTTGATGATGACGCGGCATGCGTCACTAGCATCTCAGTTGGCTGCATAAAGCTTCAAAATGCTTCCAGAATAAAAGCCGCGCGCTATTCAAACTTGCGCCTGGACTTTAAATATGTGCCTGTGATCTCCAATATGCTCAAGTGGATAAGGGCACAATGTATATATAATCCATAATGCATATATATATATATATATATATATATATATATATATGTGTGTGTGCACCCTTAATCGGTGACCACTAAACCTTTTTAACTGTTTCAATAATCAGAGTATCATTGTACCTAGAATCGTGCTGAGAAAAATAGTTAAAACTGTAGCACGTTACTGAAAGATGTTATTATGAATTTCAGATTAATACCATAAAAGCTTAAAAAGTCTTGCCTCACAATTATACGATACATCATGAGTTACAACTAGATTTATAGACTTGCAAAAAGTCTTCCCTGGGAGTTGCTTTCAAAAACTTGGATGTTCACCAGGATTACTATTATATCGCATAATACTATTGCATTAATAGCGATTCATTAATTTATCTAACGTATTAATTCAATCATCAGCATACCTTCATAATTTCTAACGTCACGCAGTATATGAGGCTCAAAATAGATATAGAGATTGATCAACCAAAAGTCGAGATTGCCCCTAACTCAAATGAACTCGAAAATACTGAACGATGACATCTACACCATGGGTCCAGGCTAACATCTAAGGCTAAACGACTGTTGATCCATTAGGTATGCCAATAAATCTCGCTTCCAAAAAGCCAAGTGCACTCTCAGAATAATTGTGAAAGATCAAAGCCTCTCTAAACCACTGACTTTTAGTAGCAAAAATATATCAAAGTGATACATGTAAATCAATGCTCATCATCCAGAAATGTGTTAACATAAACGTATATGGATATCAAAGTGTATACAAGACACTCGAAAATTCTATCAAAGTTCTGACACTGTTTGTAGTTAACACATTTAACTATTATCTTCACAAAAATACGAGGTTCTTCTCCTAACGGTTAATCTTCACGACAATGAAAATATGCATATAAATTTAGATAAATACAAAAATTACTCAAAACTAATTACCAAAAATTAATATTACATAATGGATGCGCTCGTTATTCGAATCAAAATCCCGGTTGAACAGAAGATCAGTCTCGAAACAGACATCGAACCTGTGCCTTTGCTCAACCATGCTAACGACAAGAAATATGGCAATTATGATTACTTTCAAATGCCCGACTAAGCTACTATAATAAACTAACGTTCCAGTACCTTGCGAAGATTCATGTAGTGGTATGAAAAGGATATATACAGTGTGTCCAGGTAGCCACCAGTCTGTACCAAGACACGGTATGCTCCTTCTCATACATCAGGGCTCGAACCAAGGAACCTCCCACGTTCTCATCGCCCCAAACACGGCTCTGCATCACACTATCGCCTCGCGAAAGTTCTCCGCACTCGGGTAGTCGAACACGATTCTCCCGGATTAAGTTCATCCATTCATTACAACGCACAGGCATTCGTAAGTAACCTCTAATTAATTCCATGTTCATAATGGTTACAATATTACTTCGACTCAAGCTTGAAAAGATTGTAGGCGCAGAAGATGCGTTTTCAAAATGCATGGTAAAAAGTAGTTACACACACGATGTTTCGCTACTGCCTTGCATGTAGTGTTCTAGTCACACTTTAGCCTGACATATAGACGGCTTCGTTAATCATCTTAATCATTCCCTCCGACGTCTCGGACAACATTACGACATACAGAATGAGATAGTTTATTGAATAAAATTACTCGTTATAACAGCCTATGTTCAGAAGGTGAAATCACAGCTGTATTTCGTTGCATACATTGTACGCATGCTGGCCCGTAATGCCGTCTTAAAAACATGTACACTGATTGAAAATATCACTCCGCGTATCATGTAACTGTATATTGTAGTCCACTCGCATGAGTTTTATGGGCTGAACAAAATGATTAAGTTCCCTTTTTTTGCGTTTATAACAGTACACGTGTCGAAGAATTATTCTAAGTCTTTGCGGTTAACACTGAACTTATTATCGGAAAGCGAACGACTTCACATTGCATTCCGCGGGCGGAATGTTCCCGGTTGAATTCACAATAGGATCTCATTTGCTGTCATGCGTGTAGGTTTCAAGAAAACATCATTCTCCCCCACTCCATGCGTCTCAATTCGATGACAATCGCATCAGGTGGAAATATAAGCATTTTATTCCATAAATCTTCTTCAGATTACCAAATATTCGTTTGTATTAGCATTCTGCCATATAAATGTGAATACGGACAAGCACGAAACCTCATAAACGGCTCTTAATATCATTAATCAATATAAATGTTTCTCAGGTGCGTGGTTCGATACAGATTACGTCATGATCGATGAGAGTCATAGAGCTCCAACTTCGCTATTCTTCGGGCATGCTCGGGGACTGGTTCCTGGGACATCGGCTGACCCCCTTCCACTGTATAGTATGGGAGGGCATTATTTCCAACGGCTTCCACCAAGTCGCCCTGCTCAACACGGGTTACTTCCAACTCACACGACGCTCGCCACACAACTGATTTCATAGCGCTCGCTGTGCTCCTACCGGCAATCACAGGGCCATCTGTTGTTGTGAATACACAGATACACCGTCACGACAAAGTACGGTGTGTGAATCAGTCACGTAAAATAAATAAATAGTTGCAATGACTTATGGCCCTACCCTCGTATTTACGGACATAATGATTGCTTCCCTCAACTAAATTATTTCCAGAAAATAAACGATTACTCTTATTATTTTCGTTGTCTCTATAATCTTCACCATAGTTACTTTCCATCTCGATACCGCTGGCATGACTATTGTGCCCGATACCCAACTACAACCAACATTCAATTATACTCCTTGGAAAGGACAAAGAGTTATAACAATACCCATGCATTTAGGAGAAAGTAGGCTATGTTATTTACTGAACATCTTATTATATATTAGTATGATGATGATATACTGTAACATTGTGAAACAGCGTAAAGATCCAAATACTCACATACAATAACCGGCACAAAGAGTATAAAATTAGACTCAAAATCACGTCTCGATTCGGACCCCACAAACTACCTCCATAAATAAAACAGTTCATGTAGAGACTAACATCGCTCGGCGTTGACCGTGTTTTATAAGACATATTTAGGTTTTACTCGCTAACCGTTGGAGATACACGAAAAGTGATAAGGACCTTTCGGATAGAAAATTAAATTGTAAAGCTCGTAGTGTCATCAAACGTTTGCTATTTCTTAGCGTTCTCTTTTTATTTGAAATGGAAATATGAAACCAGTCGCCATTTTTAAATAGTGCAAAATATCGAAATCAAAAGTATCCTATATGTAAACCTGGTAAATCAGCTACATCCATGCAAAATTTCATTTAAATCGGACCATTGGTTCTTGCGTGATTGAGTAACAGACAGACAGACTAACACCATCTCATTTTTATATATTAGTATGATGATGATATACTGTAACATTGTGAAACAGCGTAAAGATCCAAATAATCACATACAATAACCGGCACAAAGAGTATAAAATTAGACTCAAAATCACGTCTCGTTTCGGACCCCACAAACTACCTCTATAAATAAAACAGTTCATGTAGAGACTAACATAGACTAACATCGCTCGGCGTTGACCGTGTTTTATAAGACATATTCAGGTTTTACTCGCTAACCGTTGTAGATACACGAAAAGTGATCAGGACCTTTCGGATAGAAATTAAATTTTAAAGCTCCTAGTGCCATCAAAAGTTTGCTGTTTCTTAGCGTTCTCTTTTTATTTGAAATGGAAATATGAAAATAGTCGCCATTTTTAAAAAGTGCAAAATATCGAAATCAAAAGTATCCTATATGTAAACCTGGTAAATCAGCTACATCCATGCAAAAATTCATTTAAATTGGACCAGTAGTTCTTGCGAGATTGAGTAACAGACAGACAGACAGACAGACAAACACCATCTCATTTTTATATATTACTATGATGATGATATACTGTAACATTGTGAAACAGCGTAAAGATCCAAATACTCACATACAATAATCGGCACAAAGAGTATAAAATTAGACTCAAAATCACGTCTCGTTTCGGACCCCACAATCTACCTCTATAAATAAAACATTTCATGTAGAGACTAACTTCGCTCGGCGTTGGCCGTGTTTTATAAGACATATTTAGGTTTTACTCGCTAATCGTTGGAGATACACGAAAAGTGATAAGGACCTTTCGGATAGAACATTAAATTTTAAAGCTCGTAGTGCCATCAAAAGTTTGCTATTTCTTAGCGTTCTCTTTTTATTTGAAATGGAAATATGAAAATAGTCGCCATTTTTAAATAGTGCAAAATATCGAAATCAAAAGTATCCTATATATAAACCTGGTAAATGGATTTTTAAGAGCGTTAATAATCCCTCAGTATGCCTTCCTTCGGAGGGGAAGTAAAGCCGGTGGTCCCATGTAATAGATTTATGGCATGTTAAGGAACCTTCCACTAATTACACCTGTGTGAAGCTAAATTACATAGATTAAGAATGTAAACAACGCTCTTAGATTCCTACGTTCGTCGCCAAGGAGCCGGCTGCGCTGGCGTCTAGTAGCTAAGTTCTGAACTAGTAGTCGTTGAGGGTGGCAAAAGTAGGAACTATTTGAAAATCCAAAGTCTGCAGTCTTACTTGAATTAAGAAAACAGATAACACACGCTAATACAGTCATCACAAGTAACACCGGTTATCAGACAGATTCTACACACACCCAAAGTACACGGGGCTACATGACCGCGTTGTCGCAGCCCCTAAACTGAGGAACTAACCAACCAACCGATATGGGAACTCCGAGAGCAAATCACTTCGTAGGGTTGTTAGAATAGCTTCCGTAAAATATTCTCAAAGGCCTATGCTATAAGTAGCCCTCATGAGTTAATCCATATGCATACAGTATGTAATCCATATATCACATTTAAGACATTTGATTTTCATTGCATTCCAAGTTCTGGGTATAGGAAATCCACGAGCTAATTTTGCAATTTCCAGTGAATGAACTTCTGAAGTATAGTAAGTTAATCATCATGTAGGGAGACTGTGTCACATATATACAGAGAGCGCAAGAATTTCTTGAAGGCATGGTGACATAGTGCGTAATTTGTGTTTGTACAACGAAGAATGTTTTCAGGACGATTTTTTTTCTTTCGTGTAGCCTCCTGAGAGGCCGAGTGCAGGTCTTTCGAGTTGACGCCCGTGGGCGACCTGCGCGTCGGGATGAGAGATGAGATGAATGGATGAAAGTGGGCAAGGATGTGGAAGGAAGCGGCCGTGGCCTATCAGAATGTACTGTCCCAGCATTGCTTGGTGTTGAAAATGGGAAACCACGGAAAACCATTTCAAGGACAGCCGACGGTGGGGCTCGAACCCACGCGTCTACCGAGTCAGCAGAGAGCTTGGCCCCATGACCTAACGCCGCGCTTTAGCCAGCGTAGCCACTACTGTCGGTTCAGGACGGTGATGTTGATGATGAAGATGGTGATGATGATGGTGATAACGATAAAGACGGTGATTCAGTAGTTAGAAACAAAGGGAATATAATAGCCTAAAGCGGATCTATTGAAAATGAAAATCCACAGCCTGCTTCAAGTCTCCGACCGGGTCAGGAATGGAATGAATGAAGCCCCCATCTAGCGGCGAGGATATGAACTGTGCCGGCTGCCGAGGCCTGACGCACTCCTATGGGGCAATGATTAAATGAATGACAGATGAAATGAAATGATAGTGGAGAGTGTTGCTGGAATGAAATTTTGACAGGGAAAACCGGAGTACCCGGAGAAAAACCTGTCTGCCTCCGTTTTGTCCAGCACAGATCTCACATGGAGTGACCTGGATTTGAACCACGGACCCAGCGGTGTGAGGCCGGCGTGCTGCCGCCTAAGCCACGGAGGCTTCTAAAGCGGATCTATTGAAAACACAAAATGAACTTGTAGGTTGATTGCGAAAATACAGAAACTATCTAATCGCCATATTTCTACGTTTCTTAATTTTTTATTTAAAAAATCAAAATATTAATCATACCACATTAGCAAATAATTTTTATAATCTGTTTAATTTTAGTGATATGCAGTGTAAAAAGTGTTTTTTCTACATGTTAATTTATATTTTGTACAACATGAAAGTTTTCCAATGTTTGATAAACAGGCTGATGAAAGGGAATGCCCGCAACATGTACCTACCTGTATGTATGGAGTTCGACTAATCCAGAAGTAGACATGAAAGGGAGTAGCCTAGCACAAATAGGTGGAAGTAAAGGTTGCTTTTGTGTGAGCCCTCCATGGGCGTAACAGGGACTCTGTATGCTGCAAACACTGTGGAGTGCCTGATACCCTAGCTCACGTTCACAAAACATAATTAAGAAGGGGATTCACTACAAACGTTAGGAATCACCGAAATAGATCTAAGATGAAACTGTAACATTTCAGAAATGTTACGCGATCCACGTTTTCGTGCCTTTCTGATGTTGGAAAAAAAAATTCAAAGGGCATAATAATAGTTATTGGCCATAAGAATGATACAAGATTTATGCTGGACCCCACCACCAGATGTGAAGTAACCATCGGCTTAACAAGACAGGTCGTTTAGAGCAAACTATAGGCTTCAAAGAGAAGTGAAAGCTTGTGGTGCGTTTCGAATAAGTGAGGGGAACATCATCAACACTTATTAAATTTGGGTATGCCTAAGTATAAATGACCTAATTTTGCTATCAATGACTCCTTCTATAATAGGGAATTCGTCAACAATATACTCGGGAACAATAGGCCTATGAGACGTAGTCTATTAGTACCCAATAACATTTTATTGTTAATAGTAATAATAATAATAATAATAATAATAATAAGGTCAAATTCATTGGAGAGATCTCCCAACCTTTTCCCATTAAAACTGGTGTTCGGCAGGGTGATGGACTTTCTCCATTGCTGTTCAACATCGTTCTCGATAAGGTCATCAAAGAATGGGAAAAATAATTAAAAAGTCGCAACATATGGAAACCTGTCGTGTTAGAAAGACAGAAGGATAATATCAATGTTACATGCTTAGCTTTTGCTGATGATTTGGCAATCCTCTCCGGAGATGAACGAACGGCAATTCACCAGATTGAAGTCCTCAAAGAATGTGCTGGGAAAGTAGGGTTGCAAATCTCCTTCACAAAAACTGAATTCATGGCTACAAAACACATTGAAACCCAAACTTTGGTAACAAAATACGGTTCAATCAACATGGTTAATCATTTCAAATACTTAGGTGAAATTATTGAACCTACAGGCACAGAAAGAATAGCACAAAGAACACGTGAACTCAAAATGCGGAAAGCATATGGGAAAACTGCAAACATCTACAATAAAAAATGCATGAGCATTAACACTAAAATTCGACATTACGCGACGGTCATCAAACCCGAAACACTCTACGCCAGTGAAACCTTAAATCTCAATTATAAAGGGGATCTTGAAAACATCAAGAAACCTGAAAGGAAGATCATCCGAAAAATTCTTGGCTCAAGACTTACAGATGAAGGATATCGTTTACAATCGCACAAGATCACAGAAAAATATTTAAATAGTGAGACCGATTTCCGTAAGCGACGCTTGAAATTTTATGGACACATGAGGCTAGATGACAACCGATTAACAAAGAAAATATTGATGTACTCACAAAAATTAGACGACAACGGTTTGGATTAAACAAGTCCAAACTGATCTCAATAACGCCAACATCACACCCACAGATATCGAAGACCGCAAAACTTTCAGACATAAGATCTACACTTGGGAAGCTGCATCAGAAGATAAGCCCAGCAGACCTAGGGGAAAATGGACTGACGAACGTCGAGCTAAACATAGCGACATGATGAAAGAATTCTGGAAGAACAAGAAAAATAACAGCAACAGATCATAACTTGCTTTATGTGATCCTGTACGGGTCGAAACATACTAAATAATAATAATAATAATGTTTGGGAAGCCAGGCTCTGCCTGTCACAAGCCAGGACAAAGC
Source organism: Meconema thalassinum (assembly GCA_946902985.2). Classification (NCBI taxonomy): domain Eukaryota; kingdom Metazoa; phylum Arthropoda; class Insecta; order Orthoptera; family Tettigoniidae; genus Meconema; species Meconema thalassinum. The sequence continues at coordinate 114,584,455 of OX336393.1, forward strand.
GGTGAGTGATAGAGGAGTAACACCTCTTTAAGAAACCGAGGTCCAGCTGACCCGGCTGGTAGTACCTTGTAAGGGTCCCTTGCCAGGGTTACGGTGAAGTCCTCAACGGCATTGATGGTGGTATAGATGATCTATAGAACAGTGTTAATGGCGGACGAGGCGGCCTTGTATCCGGGATTAATAGGATAAAAGGCATCTATACTAGTATTTGGTTAGATGTCAGCTTTACTTAAATCCATGAGCGTCTGTACTGGTATCCAGCGGCGAGTGGTCAGCGTCTGTTAGCTCAGTGAGCTCGGCTGAAAATCTAAGTTCCAAAGGCCTCAACAACCTCTGGTCCTATATGGTCCTGGTATCTGCTAGGCCAAGTACTGAGTACAAGCAAATATGGAATGTGAAAGTCAATACAATCTTACCCCAGGTGGTGCACAATCCACCCGTCAACAGACGGCCACTGAACTTTCGGATTCTGGGGAGTTCAGACGTGCGCAACAGAGAGTATCGGAGATCTCTGGTAGACTTCCCTACAACCAGAAATCATTCCTTGGAACGATAAACATTAATACATTGATCCAAACAGGTAAATTACATGACCTCACGCAGGAAATTGATCGACAAAAAATTCTCATCCTTGCTCTTCAAGAAACACGAATGACAGACAACGACACTATGGACTACGGAAACTACCGCATCTTTAAAAGCAAAACACAACAAAGAGTCACAAGGGGTGCACCAATTTTCGGTATGGCGTTTCTTGTACACAGATCTATTATCACCTCCGTCAGGGAAATTACACCCGTCAATAGTCGGCTCATGACCATGCGCATCAAATGCGCCAACAAAAATTTCACCCTCATCAATGCGCATGCCCCCACCAATGTTGACAATAAGAAGAACCCTGAAACGGTTGAAAAATTCTGGAACAAACTTGAGAACATCATGAGCAAGATTTCCCGCGACGACGTTAAAATCCTCATGGGAGATTTCAATGCTCAACTTGGCAAAGAGAAAATCTATCGAAAAATCGTCGGTAAATATTCAGCACACCAAAACACGAACACTAACGGCACGCGTCTGTTTGACATCTGTCACCAATTCAACCTTAAAATTATGTCCACGCACTTCAGAAAATCACCGCATAAACAGAAAACATGGCGATCTCCGATCCAACATCTCGGTGAGTATCAGATTGATCACGTCGCCATTTCCTACGCCCACTACAGAACCATTCACGACGTTCAAGTCCGACGAGACGCGAATATCGACTCGGATCACTACCTTACAAGAATCAAAGTAAAGTTCACCCCAAAGAGAGTTCACCGTCGCTAACCACATATCCCGAAATTCGATTTAGCTATGATTCAAGAAACAAATATTGTAGAGGAATGGGAAAAGGAACCGGCGAATAACTGGAACGACTTTCGTAGCAAAATTATCGGACAAGCTAAAGCACTGATCCCGCTAAAAAGAAAGACAAAACATCCATGGTGGAATTCTGAGTGTGATCAAGCCATTGCCAATCGCCGAACCGCATTCCAAAAATACAACAGCAGTAGATCACCAGGAACCCTGGGACACTTCCTCGACATCCGCAAACAGACAAACAAGACTATCAGGAAAGTAAAGCGTGATTATATCACTGAGCAACTTAAGTCCATGGAGAATGATTTCAGAAACTCAGATAGTCGGAATTTCTACAGGACCTTCGCGAATAATATTAAGGGTTATGCACCGCCAAATTTAACCTTCAGGAAACAGGATGGAAAACTGGCACTTACTAATCGTGAAAATTGCGATGAACTTGCACGCTACTTTTCTGGGCTCCTTAACTATCCCGAACCACCTGAACGTTTCTTGCATACGACCTCAGAACACGTCAAGCCAGACGCTGATCCACCAACACAAGAAGAAATCACTCGACATATCAAAAAAAAACTCAAGAATGGAAAGACAGCAGGAGAAGACGGAATTGTCGCGGAACTGCTGAAAAATCTTGGACCACGATCACTGCAGGAAATTACACAGATCATCCAAGAAGTCTGGCGAAGTGAAAAACTCCCTGATGATTGGAAATGCGCACTCATTCACCCACTCTACAAAAAAGGAAACAGATTGGATGTGAATAACTATAGAGGGATATCCCTCCTTTCTGTACCTTACAAAGTCTTCTCTGCTTGCCTCCTACAACGCACACAAGAACAGCTCGAGCCTCTCATTGGTGAATACCAGGCAGGGTTCAGACCAAACAGATCAAGTACTGAACAAATTTTCAACCTCAAGTCCACACTGAAACTTCGAGCTTTACGAAATCTCCCAACCATCTGCGTATTCGTCGATTTTCAGAAAGCTTATGACTCTGTCGACCGCCTATCCCTCTTTAATATACTCGAAGAATACACGCTCGACCCGAAAACACGACGCCTCATCCAACAGACCCTATCTGAAACAACTTCCAAAGTCAAGTTCCTTGGTGAAGTATCTGAACCTATCCTCATCGGGACAGGTGTACGGCAGGGTGATGGGCTCTCCCCTCTACTCTTTAATATCGTCCTAGAGAAGGTCATGAAAGAATGGAGAAATGAACTGAGGAGTCGGAATACCTGGAAGCCCGTCATGCTAGGAAGGCAAACGGATAATATCGACGTGACATGCTTCGCTTTCGCGGATGATCTTGCAATCCTCTCCGCAGATGAACGAAAGGCAATTCTTCAGATTGAGGTCTTAAAAGAGTGTGCTGGAAAGGTCGGACTACAAATTTCCTTCACAAAGACCGAGTTTATAACGACAAAACACATTCAAGCACAAAATTTACTCACAGAGTACGGTATGATAAACAGGGTTAATCAATTCAAGTATTTGGGTGAAATTATTGAACCCACAGGTATGGAAAGAGTGGCGCAAAAATCTCGTGAACTTAAATTGCGGAAAGCATACGGAAAAATCGCACATATTTACAACAAGAAATGCATGAGCATCAACACCAAAATTCAACACTACACGACTGTCATCAAACCTGAAACACTTTACGCCAGCGAGACACTAAACCTCAACTACAAAGGGGATCTTGAGAACATCAAGAAGGCTGAGAGAAAAATAATCCGTAAAATATTGGGCCCTAAACTCACAGATGATGGATATCGTCTGCAATCACACACAATCACAGAGAGATACTCGAACATCGAGTCAGATTTCCGCAAGCGACGACTGAGATTCTACGGCCACATTATGAGACTGAATGACGACCGGCTAACAAAGAGAATATTGACTCACTTACGAAAACTTAAAGTGACAACAGTCTGGGTTACCCAAGTCCAAATTGATCTCGAAAGTGCCAACATCATACCAATAGACATAGACGATCGAATGACATTCCGACATAAGATCCACAGTTGGGAAGTCAAACATGAAAATCGACCAAGGAGACCAGGGAAAGGATGGACGGAGGAACGTCGAGTCCGACACAGTGAGATGATGAAGGAGTTCTGGAAGAACAAGAAGAACAGCACCAGAACATAATTTGCTTAATGTGATCCTTAGGGTCTAAACAATGTAAATAAATAATAATAATAGTCTAATAATGATAATAATATGAAGTGAAGAGAAGAACGGCTTTAAGAAACCCTGCCGGAACAGGCTGGCCGCGCGCGCCTGAATTGACGAGTTCCACCATTGACAGGGCTGACAGTGTTAGGCTGGGTCATGCGGCCATAAAAGCACTTGCCTGGCTCGCAGGGTACCACACCATACTATACACAGCTCCCTCGCACACGTAGCTAGCGGCAGGTGGGGGAGAGGCAAGGACATGACGCAACGCGCTTGTGGCTTACTTCTTAGACTCTCCGTAAAGGTGCAGCAGGACAGAACTTGCTACAGGCACTACCTACGCAGAGCCTTGTTACACACACATCGGTTTCAACCGTACCATCTGCATTTACACTAGGATCCGTATGGTTATGATTTAGGAGCCCGGCAACCTTGAAAATGCTGAACGGTATCCACCGTAGTGGCGTTGGGCTGGCTACAGGTGCTTTCCGGACCAGTCTGATACCTTGCCTACTCGTCGAATCGGGTGTTCCACCTATAAATTATAGATGCATTTAGCATATGCTGCCAATGAGCATCAAATGCCGCAACATTCGAACTATCGATCTCTCTTCAGTACCCAATACCACCGAAGGTACGCCGACCAGCCTCGTGCAACTCAGCCTCGATAACTCGTGTACTGAAATAGGATTGGCTGTAGGTCTCTGTATGATCTGGACACCTAGCGAGGTGCCTCCGTGGCAAGTCCCGCGTCTGGAAATTCGGTTAGATCTACACCGAGGTCCTAATGTGAACATGGATGCCTCCGTTTATCGGAGGGAGTTCCACAGCATAGTTCACCAATTTTCGGACGCTGGCATTCTATACACGGATGGTTCGAAGGTGGACGAGAAGGTGGGTTGCGCTTTCGTTATTGATGGTGCAAATACCAAGATCTCTTTGCCTGAGGTCTGTAGTGTTTTTACTGCGGAGCTCGTTGTCATCTATGAAGCTCTACAGTTTGCACTATAAGATGCACGAATCCACATTCTCGTGTGTACGGACTCTTTGTGTTCGTTGCTGTCAATTGCTACGACATGTTTCACGCACACCCCCTCGTGCAGCGAATCCACGACCTATTAGCCGGGTTTTGTCGCGCTGACACTCGAATCACCTTTTTGTGGCTTCCAAGCCACATGGGAATTGTGGGAAATGAGTTAGCGGATCAAGCTGCAAAACAGGCAGTATCACTACCATCTCGACCAATGGAGGTACCCGCTAGAGATATTCGCTCTCAGTTACGCCGACAAGTACTCGCATTTTGGGAGAGTCAGTGGCTTACTGACCCAATGCCCAATAAACTGAGGGCGATCAAGGGAACTTCTTGCGTGTGGCGGAGTTCTTTCCGGTCACGGAGGGAGTCCGTCATTTTGTGTAGGCTAAGGATAGGTCATACAAGATCCACCTACTCGTACCTGATGAGAAGAGAAGACCCCCACTTTGTACCTGTGGAGCCGTTTTCACCGTGGCCCACATTTTAACCGAGTGTGTGGATCTTGCTGACTTACGAAGAAACATTGGTTTGCAGATGACACTCAAACTTATATTAGCTGATGACGCGGTGGCTACTGATCTCGTCATCCCCTTTATAAGTGAGAGTGGGTTAGGGACAGAAATCTAAATTTCAAGTGTACATTGACTCAACGACTTGTTCGTTTTTTGAATGCTGAATTTTCTTTTTCCGTAATTTTTGTTTATGTTTATAATTATTAGTTTTATTTAATTTTTTTGTTTTATGTATTTTCGGTCTTTAAAGTTTAGGTGTCCACCTCTAAATTTTAAATTCCATTCCAAATTTGTGCAATTTAATCTGTGTTAAGAGGGGCAGATGACCTCGTAGTTCCGTCCCTTAAAACAACAATAACTAACATATGCAACATTGCCACATCCCAGATAATTGGCTCCTTTCATATAAGGATTTGAACCTCCTAACCCTGTTCACTATTTCCAAGTGTGCCTCTGCCGAGTGTGCTATTGCAGGGCATGCCATTTAGCTGGCTGGCTGTTCCCAGCGTATACAGTACCTGATCCTGGTCTGTGTGCACCTCCAATTGCATCGTACATGTTCTTCTCTGTGCTCGTTTTACGGGTTCATTCGGGGTACCCTTAATTGAATGAATAGTGGTGCTCATGATTTCTGCTGTCTTCTAGCCCATAACCACACATATCATGATATTATCGTGGATTGGGGAGAGGGACCGAAGTTTTTATCAGAATTGCAACAATTGCACTGGGTTGCAATGGGTAGGAAGGCCTCACAGTATTTTTGGGAGGGGCGCCTAACGATGAAACACGACTAAATCCCCTCTTTTACATAATCAGTGTTCATAGTGTTGGGTAAACGATAGGATGTCAGTTCCCACAACGTTAATATCCGAGAATAATTACAAAACCCCTCTGGTGACCTAGTGCAGGTCTTTTGAGTTGACGCCAGTAAGCAACCTGCACGTCGTGATTAGGATGGAAACCTACCCGTAATGAAGGCTACTGATGAACACAGTGCAAACACCCAACCCGAGTCAGGATAAGTCGCATTGCCCAGATGAAAAGCAAAGCTGGGACCCCCTAGATGGAAGGGAAGCATGCTAACCAGTTGGTCACTAAGCTGGGTATTCTAAAATGACTTGAACAACAGAAAATATTTTCTTGGTTTCATGCATTGGGGTTTGTGATTGATTACCGTAGAAGTTCCTCATGGTATTAGCCAAGCTGATATGGGCCATATTGAAAAATGAAATCGGTAAATAAAAACCTTACATCTCAATATAAGAAAAAACTGGATGCCAGCCTTGTCAATGAAACTATAAAAATATTACACAATATATCTTAGGTGTTACATGCAAGAAGAAAGAAAAGCAAAATCATACTTAAATTTGAACGTCAAAGGAGAAATATGGATTTGGGAGACCTAAAAGGAAATGGATAGACCAAATCAAGGGTGATCTGAAAAACATCGGGCTGCATGGGGAGGGGAGTACTTATAAAGACCAACTATTCATGGACATAAATAAGCGGAGTGAACAGCACCCGGGTGACTGGAGCTGATTAAATAAAACATTTAATGCAGTCAAATGGCCATAGGTTTACATAAATACTATTTATATAAACCTGATTTCGATTGATTCGCAATACCACTGATTGTCCTTTTTGTACAGATTTCCAAGTGGTCATAGTGATCGCATGTATGTCCACACAGTTGACACTTGCATGTAATTGAAAGCTCATGATATGTCTTGTTGTGACAAATTGTGTGATGGAAGCCGTGTACTGCCATTCTTGTATAGACGTGACGCATTTCAAAGTTTTCTTTTGTCCATGCTCGATCAATCATGGCGCCAGATGCAAAAATCTCCGAATGTAGGCCTACGTCTTCTCGATTTTGGATGAGTGTTGCCAATAGGTTCTCTGATGCATTTGTGTTGGGTAGATGTATTTGTGACCTAAGATCTTCTATGAGGAAGGATTCTCTTGCCAGGAGATAAACTAATCTGGATCTTGTTGTCTTTGAAACTCCTATTCCTTTCGTAATGTATACTGCTTTTACTCTTTCTAATGTGGAGAGGTTTTTAATTGAGAGATACGGCCAGATAATTTCTAAACCATACGTCAATATAGGCAGTATTTTTGCTTTAAATGGAGACATTGCTGTCTCTAATCTGAGGGATCTTATATAACTTATTCCATGCGTAGCCATTATTGCATGTGTAGCTTTTTCTATTACATGTTTTGTAAAACACTTAAGTTAGCGGTTGTTTGAAATGTGACTCCTAGATACTTGAAATCTGAAGTAATCTTTAGTTGCAGTCCTTGTATGTAGAATTTTGCTGTTGCAGGAACTTTCCCTCCATTCCGGAATACCATCATTTCTGTTTTTGGAACATTTATTTCAAACTCATGCATATAGCACCATTCTTCTACACATCACGTATTGTTTTTTTTTGTAATATTGTTACGTCTTTTGATGCTATTACTATGTCATCGGCATAGGCGCAAGAAATTATGCCTTCTCTTTGGATTATTGTTAATACTTCTTCCGCAGCAAGAATGAAAAGCAGAGGGCTTAGGGGCTCGACCTGTAGAACTCCGTAGGATACTCCATATGTCAAAATTCCAGCTTGGGTTCAGAAAATATTAACAGAAGTGTATTTAGGCCCTTTGTCAAAACTTGCAAAATAAATAAACTCAAAAGGGGACATCACTCCAAGTCTTAGGACGCCCTGTATGTACAAATCCGACCATGGATTAGCGAGATATTAAGTTAGAGGCCAACACGAGGAGGGATCAATACTTGACGCCGTAGATGCACCATTCTCCCACTACTCACGCAGAAAACTGTCTGTTTGATCCACAGAAATAAGAAGATAGTTAAACACAATAAAATACAAATAAATAAACCCTTTCTGATATTAAACGCGTCACCGGACCCTCAGAGTAATCCTAACATTAATATAAGCCATAATATTATAAGAAAACATAAGATTATCCGAAAAAAAAAACACACACAGAAAATAAACCTAGGTGACATCTTAGAAAATTTAAACTAAGCTGGCTTCCTATACGGTGCTGCTACCCATTGTGAATGCACCGAATTATTAGGTCCTTAGATGACCAAAACTCAATCAAGCGCTAGTGTCGTTGTCTCCAATTCTCGTTGATCAGTGTGCCATTGATGAAAACAGTTACTTACAACATTTTTGCATGTGCTCATTTTCAGTTGCCTACTTCGATGGCTTTTAATGTCCCCTTCAAAATAATGTAGTTGTTAAGAAATTATCCATTAAATCACCGCACAAAATAAATAACACCCGTGAACTAACCCGATGCTTATAGTAAATCAGGTAAACTGTTGAGGAAAGTACCAACACCCCTGGCTTACAGTTCAAAGAATGAACAAGTAAAATTACAACCTCAAATACAACTTGCATGGCATGACGTACAAATATAATTACACATAGACACGTACCTTGCATTAGGAAATCCGGCACGCTACGCGTATAATTCACAGTTGTATGCTAATACTTACACAATACTTACCGTACACTAACTAACCGATGCTGGCCAATAATGGCAGCTTCCAAATCGACAGTCTCTCTCGGTGGTGTTGAAAGTACTCCTACAGCATTGTCAGCACATTTAAGAAACTTTAGGGCACATTACAAGCTATCGATGTAGGGTAATATAACACATTTTCTATTTTTCGCTGACTCATCAGAAAGTTCGTGGTATTTGGAATATAAGGATGCCGGTGCCTAACCCAAGGCCCCCTAAGGTTCCTAATCCGGGCCCCCTATTTTTGTATTATAAAACTAAAATGTGTTTGATTTTGATAAATCAGCTTGCACTTTGCTGCAGCCCTAATGGCGAAAACTAAACTGTTGAGATCATGGTCCTCTGCAGACGTGGCAAAAGCTACTGATGCTCTCCGTAGAAAAAAGATGGGCTTGAAAAATAAGCCAGTAAAGACTCCAACGTGCCTAATAGTTCGAGGTGGCAAAATGTAGAAGAAGAGAGAGATCAAGGGGCATGTGAAGAAGTCGAAGATGTTCAAACAGACCTTAATAAATCATCATCCACTCCAGAGCGTCTCAGAATGCTATTTCGTCAACGTCACTTGGAGCGTATCAAGTCAGCTCGACATCTTTGCAGATTAAACTCTCCAAGCTTAACTTATCAGAGAAAGAAGGAACATCACAGGTAATGGCTTTCGAGACTAGTCCATATCAAGTCATTCCCATACCAAAACTTAAGAAGAGGGCATCTACAAGCGTGTACGGTAGTTCCGCAATCCTAACTTCTTCCCTGTACAAATCCGAATAGCAGGAGGTTAAAGAACGTAGGTAGGCTAAAGGATCTAAGGTCAGTAAACAACCTGCAAACTTAATGTCAGCACGCGGTCGAGGTCGTTCGAGGAAAGAGGGATTTTAAAAACGTCTGGAGTTCAACAAGAAACATCGGGAAGAATCCAGTTCTGGTTCTGATGAAGACTCGAACGACATGTCCTCAGGCTCTTATGAATCGCAAATTCCACGAGGCGTATCTTCCCTCTTTGGTGAAGAACATGCAGAGTGCATGTTTTGCAGGGTTAAATTATCAGAGGAATCTAAAAGTGAACTGTGGGTGATGTATGTAATGTGTTCACACTGAGCTCATGTAGAATGTGCGGGAGCAGAAAATGATGCTTACATACGTGACTTTTGTCACACTTGAATACATAGACTGTGTATGTATCTGTTAAATTTGCTATCTTTGTAAAATTACACACACCTATTTCCCATTAGTTTACTTTATTTTAACCCAATTCTGAATAATTTTTCTGGGGCCCACATTATTAACTCATATTAAAAAATCAACAAAATGTAATGTTTATGAGAAACATGATTTACACCCACAAAAGTTGACCAATGATTTTAAGTAAAATATGACTGTTGGAGAACTAAGTAAGGTATAAAATGCAAATAATTTAATTTAATTTTGGACAGATTTGGAATTTTTAAAATTCTAAAACAAACTAGGGGCTCGGGTTTGGGTACTTTCCTCTATATTTAATCAAATGTACTGTATGTGAAGCTCAATATGTAGGACAAACAGGACATGGTTTCACAGACCGATACAAAGAACATGTCACAGTTTATAAATACGGTAAATTCTCAGCTATTTGTGATCATCTGACCGAATCCGGACACCAATTCACTAACATAAGCAAGGACATGAAAATACTCCATAGACTAGATAAGGGCTCTCTTAAGAGCACATTCGAAGAGACTTCACGCCACTAAAAAACTTCATGAAATTAATTTTTCCGACAGCATTTTGCTTAAGGAGATCAACAACCCAAAAAACTCAGGTAAAGCATAAAAACTATTAAAATTTTCGTGTTATCGTATCCCGTCTGCTTCCTAATTATATCCCCTCTCACCCATCCTTCCTACCTTGGCCCTCCTCTCACCCACCAGCCGTCTCCCTTTTAGTTTGCTTTCAATATTCCATATGCCTTGAGAGGAGTGGAGGTCTTATAATTTGTCACTGCCAGATGACTTTTTTCAGTCGTTTCTTAGTATATTTTTTAACTGCTTATAATATAATTTTTTCCGTGCTTTTTATAATATTTTCTCTGAGTTGAATACCAATAAATGAAGTATTATTGTAACACAACGTGCCAAAGGAGGACGATATCTGTGTTTCTGAAATTTATCCATCAAGATGTGTTAATGTTTTTATTATTCCCTTTGCCTGATGAAGGGGAAATTGATCCCCGAAACATGGAACAGCTAAGTATTTTGTAATATTTTCATATTTGTATTGACAAGGCCGGTATCCTATGTTTTCTTACATTGAGATATATGGTTTGTTTACGAGTACCTTGGAAGTAGCTAAATTTGAGTTTGGGTATGGTAACTTGTATTCACGAGTGATAAAACCAACACATATAGGCTAAGTACCATATTACGTACATGTCACCATTTAAAGTGATGTTTGTCAGAACTAAACCTAAGTGAAAAGATGGAACTCCAGCGTACATTCATGTTGTCTCTTACCACCCACGTGCAATATAACTTGGCCCTTGTAGGTATATACTAAACTCATAGTTAGAGTTCCCATATTGCCAATTAGAAAGCCACCCCTTCATGATATTTCCAACCATAGGATGGCAGGACTATACTAATTGCAGGCAATAAATACATACAGGGTGTATCTTAATTATACCGACAAAAAAATCAGGGACGCTCTGCGTGTTATGTAAAAGACGATGCCACAATCGGATTGGCGGAGAAAATTTTCCCTTCGAGAAAATGAGGTTACTTTTTTACTTCCGGGCGCGCGATTCAAATCGACGAACTCACCGTATTTGCTGAGCGAGAGTGCAAGCCGCTGGCCATTGCTGTGCTTCAGGCAATGGACGGGATGATAGACGGAGACAGAGATATGCTCGTGCGACTGACCCACTCGCTTCTCGGCCCCAGTGGGCAGTGTACAGTTTGTTCTAAACACATTAGCTACTACCTTTGCGGCATAAATTGGTGAGAATGGCTCCGTTTCCGTACACTAACGAAGAAATGGCCGATATTTCCACGTTGTGAGTAAACGAATGCTCGATCGTACAACGGCATCTTTGCGTATGTCAGTTATTGAGACGAACATACGAGAAAATAAACTATCGGGTACATTTCATGACTGGCAAGTGTGTCTTTAATACTGTGTGCCCTTGAAATGTGTGTGCGATTACGGTTGCTTAGTAAACAAATCTGGATATTGCCTGAAAGGGACAAGGACAATTCTGTGCGAGGCGAATGAGGAAACTTGCGCATTCCCGCTTGCATACAGTATCTCTGTCTCCTATTACACTCCCTTTCCTGGCATGAAGCACAGCAATGGCCAGCGGCTTGCACTCTCGCTCAGCAAATACGGCGAGTACGTCGATTTGAATCGCGCGCCCGGAAATAACAAAGTAACCTCATTTTCTCGAAGGGAAAAATTTTCTCCACCAGTCCGATTGTGGCATCGTCTTTTACACAACACGCAGAACGTCCCTGATTTTTTTTGTCGGTATAATTAAGATACTCCCTGTATATGGTAGCTTACATCCATTTGTAGGGCTCCAGCAGAATGATCTATTATCTGTGTCATGTACTAGTTGTATGCCATATGTGGAAGATATTTGAAACGGCGGTTAATATCTACTAATGAAATACATTTTACACAAGCTCATGTATTGAAAATATATCCAGGGTAAAATATGAAAAAGGAAATATTGACTGCTTTGGTTTAGGGTTCAAAATGTAGAGTAGCAAGCATCTTCGCCATTTATTCATCACAGGGATTGCAGCATCAGTTAGTTGATTGATTTAATTAATAATGCTGTTGCTCCCCAACCCTGTCAAAAGCCCTGTTGTCCTAAGAGTGTAACATCTATTTTTGTTTTATTTTACATATTTCATTTTGAGAGTGAAAGAATGGGTCTTTGTCTGAGTGAATTATTCATGTGAGAAGAGGTGAAAACTAATTACAACATGCACATTATTCTGTATTTAAGAAATTATTCCTCTCCACAGGGCGGCAACATGCAAAGTTAACAAGGAACAGATCTGAATGTTCACACAAATACCAATAGAAGCAGGACAGTGAAGAAGCACACAATGGAAGCTTGCTTGCCATTTATTATAGGTGCAGCAACAATCCCTATAGCTTTATTTCTATTCGAAGCATGTCGGGTCTGCAAAAATAAGGCTTTTAGAGGTAGAGAAAGCAGTGGCAAAGCTGTTGATCCATCCTGCTGTGCTAAAGCTAAGGGACAAATGGTCAGGGGCAACCCTGATACAGAAGGCAGTCCAGCACCAGAAGTAGAAGAAATAATGGTTTGCTGTCCAAAGCTTCCTCCACCATGCGTAGAAAATCTAATAACAGTTTGCTGTCCAAAACCTCCACAACGTATAGAAAAACGAATAACAGTTTGCTGTCCAAAACCATCACCACCTATAGAGAAACGAACAATAATTTACTGCCCGGACCCCTGCCCAACACACCCAACACAATCTGGAGATGGATCGACAAGAAGAAGAAGTGGAAAATGCAGATCTAAAACAGTCTCAAGATATTAATGAAAATTTGTGGTATCAATAAATAAATATAAAAATAGAAAAAGTATTCATCAAGTCTACTCATTGTTCTAGACCAATAATTCCCAACTTTTTGAAGCTTGTGGCATCCTTTCACCAGGACTCGACCTTCACTGCACTTCTAGATTATTTCTGAAATATTTGTGTAGGAAATTGAAAGTTATTAGACATACAAATCTTTTGAATTTTTACTGTGTTCAAATGAGAAAACTAAAATACTTCTAGACATTTCGCTTTGTTAATAGTTGAAATTGATTATCGATATATTGGTCTGTTGAGGGTTCTAAAATAGAAGAAGCAGTGGCATATGGTTGTTGTTACAGTTAGCCCAGCTGTAAGACAAACTTTCATATTCACATAAATACAGTTGTTTGGTCTACTTTTCTTTCACCTTTTGCAAAATTGATGAAAATGTAGATTTATGAGACTAATTTGGGGTGATGTGTGCCTGTCCTTTTGTCTGTCCACTATCAACTGCTAAACAGTTCCAGCAACCAGCGCTCTACTACAGAACATCTCAATATCATATTTTAAAATGTCATTACTCCAACTGCTGCAAAAGCAAAATTGAAATTGAAACCCATGGCTTGATATCTCAGAAACCGGTTCCAAATTTGGCAGACACATAGACCAAATGCAGATGAAATTGCAAATCATATATGGCAGTTTATTGATATAACTCTCATGCTGGTAGGTTCAGTGCTTAACTTCATGTACCCATTTTCATATTTGTCCGATTTCATCTCCAAAAATTAACAAGGTTGTCAAAAATGAAATATTGTCGTATTTGCTTGGAAGGGGACTCAAATTTTTTGTAATATCCTTCTGCACATCAAAACGCTGAAGGTCAGACAGGAAAATAAATTTTGATTGCTGTAATGCAGTAAAATGTAATAAAACTCATGAGTGACACAACAGTAATTATTTTTATTTTTCCTAAGTTTAAAGCAATTTTTTCACTCATTCTTGTTAATAATGAACTACTGCAACATTAAACCTGGGTTTTCATGCTGTGCCACCAAAAATGTTTGATCCTACTATATATTGTTTCTCATGAGTGGCATAGAATCAAGTATCATCGTCTTGTCTTTATTTTTGTAACTTCTTTATTGCGTACAACCTAAGTTATTTTTAATGTAGGATGTTGCTCATTCTTCACCATTTCCAAATATACCACTTGGTGTTGGTTTTGAGATTTAAGTTGTACAAAAAAATGGATTTTATAACAGTGTCACTCGTGGGGTTTTAGGAAGGGAGACAAAAAATTGTATTTTTAAATACAAGTTTTTATTATTTTTTATAGAATGTTACTTAAGGTAACATACTTCATTTTATGATTGCAGTCTCAACAAATAATACATTATTATTCTTAACTTAGGTTGCACAATGCTCTTTAAATGTTTTAACTTAAGTTTTACTTTTATTTTAGGAGGTAATTTGACCTCACATGTCGATTCTACTTCTGCGGTACAAGTTGAAGAGCTTTCCTACTGGGAGCCAGAGGTTGGCTTTGATTGGTAGTCTTAGATAATTCACGTGTCATTGTTAGATTCTTTTGCCTCTGAAATTGGTTTTTAATTTCCAATAATGTCGGTTGGTTGGTTCCTCAGTTTAGGAGCTGCGACAACGTGGTCATGTAGCCCTGTGTACTTTGGGTGTGTGTAGAATCTGTCTGATAACCGGTATTAATTGTGATGGCTGTATTAGTGTGTGTTATCTGTTTTTAATTCAAGTAAGGACTGCAGACATTCAATTTTCAAGTAGTTCCTACTTTTGCTACCAAACGCCACAGTCAACGACCAACCAGTTCTGAACTTGGTTACTAGATGCCACCGCAGTCAGCTCCTGGCGACGAACGTTGGAACCTAAGATCGTTAGTCAAATCTAACCTAGGATTTAGCTTCACACAAGTGTAATTGGTGGAATGTTCTTTTACATGGAATAAATCTTATGAAATGGGACCGCTTTACTTCCCCTCCGAAGTAAAGCATACTGAGGGATTTTTAACACTCTTAAAAGAATCCGACGACTTATAGCTTGGTTTTGATGCTCAAGTAGCTGTGTCTTTATCTTGAGTGAACCAATTTCCAACTTGGTTCTCTTTCTGTTCCGTCGTACTGTTTTTTGATGAGGAGGGACTATTGTGGTTGGTGTAAGTAAGTTGACAGCATTGTTTTTGCCTGAAATTTCTGTCTAATCAACCAAAACTGGAACATTGGACTGCTGGTGCTGACTGAAGATCTACTACTGGTCATCTCCGATAGGTCTGATCGTTGCATCCCTGGTCTCAGTGCAGGGCCGTCTCAAACTCTGAGAAGTCGATGGACTAGGCATGGTGCAGGGATGTATTATATTCCTCCTATTCTTATCCCAAACTCTACAATTTCTCCGCACTTTTCTTTGTTTCGTTGGACTCATGTCTGAGATTTTTCGTCGTGGGAATTCCTAAATATCTAAGAAAATAGAAAATAAATAAAATAAAACAGAAAAAGAATGTGTATTGTACGTAGGTTTATGAAACTACCTCCGAAAATGTATTACTTTGTATTATCTTTCCTATTGCAAGCCTTCTTTTACATCTCTCTGCATTGGATAAGGCCTAATGCATTAAAAATGTAATGAGTAGTCATTTTATTCATTAAAAAAGAAAATATACTCATGAGTAACACAGTAGCACATGAGTGACATGTCCGGAATTTTCCTTCAAAGTGTCACTCATGAGTTACAAAAAGTAAGCCTACATTAGACCTACTGAATAATATTTTATACCAGTGAAGTAGGCTATATAAAGATCCACAGTAAGGCCACAAAATGCCACTCATGACAACCTTACAAAACCATTGCCATGTTTTGAAGAGCAAGGCCCACACAGCACATGCCCTTCCACGAAGTCGAAATTAAAAACACCGAAGAGCAAGCTCCCCCTTAAATGAATCAAAATCTTGAACTCCCCGAAACAAATGACTGCAGTGCTGCTACTCAAACTCACTGTCACCCCTGAGGATGTTTTGTGTGAAAACTGGGAGACATTTCATTTTGATCAAAAACCTTTCACAAAATATGTTTAAAAATCTAGGAAAGGCACAGAATAATCTAGATATTGTGATGAATGATAGGTGCGTTGCAGATTTCTATTTTCTTAACCTTGGTCATAAATATAGGTGTTCAAATGTTATACATGTGGGTGGGGACAGTCTCAATCATGAGGTTCTGCCAACTTTGACAAATCGTAAAAAATTAAGTTTTCGTCCAAAATAAGTTCTGAAGTGTGTAAAATGCTCTTCAGCAACCTGACTTTGCCAGGAAAAGTTTATATAAAAAAATGCATTTCTGCTGGGTGAAATATAGTTTAGAAACATGAGAACATGGAATCGGACAAAAATATGAAAATGGCTCACTATAACTTATACACTGATAAATGTATTTCAACCAAATTCTTCTGTGTGTAATGTATACATTAAAATATAAAACTGTGCATATTTTCATAGTCACCAAGATTGACGAATGTTAATATTAATGCTCTCTAGATTTTTGAACCTTAGATACGATATGAATCTATGCATGGAACGAACTTCAAACTTAACACACTCTTAGGCAAAAGTATTATAAGGTAAATTTACAGTAAATAGTCAATTTCAGTGCTACAACACATAACTCTATGCACACGTATATGTTCAGTGTTTAACTCTGTGTAACTTCCAGACTAATTAATGGAAACAAATTTTGTATGTAGGCCTACAATTTATGCATCAAGAAATATAACTATGGTGTGCATATTTTCAGAGTCACCAGGGCTGCCAACTGTTGATTAATGCTCTCAAGAATTTTGTACCCTAGACTCAATCTCAGAATCTATACATGGAACCAACATCAAACTGGACAAAATAAATTTGACGTATTGAGGGCTAATAGGAGCCTAAATGTGTTAACCTTAATTCTACTAGGAATTGATTGTTTCATAATAGAAGTAAAATAGGGTCGATCTGGCCCACTAGTTCCCAACTGGTGGTCCGCGGGACAAGGGAGTCTGGCAGCATATATAAAAATGTTGGCAAAAATGGGGATTTTGAAAGCAATGTGCGTTGAACGAGAAAGATCCGAAATGATCCGGGCCGATAATTAACATCTGTTAAATTAAAATATCTTAAAAGTAATAATTATTATTAGAATATGATCGGCTACAAAGTAATTTTCAAACTATTTAAATGTATTATGAAATAATCAACGACCTATATAATGATATTTGCCACTCGCAGTTGAGAGTAGTTCATTTTTTGATTAGTTGTTTTTGTATTCCTTTCCTAAACATTTTCATAACGAGTAGCCCCTAAAGTAAAAAAAACACTCAAATATCGGCGTCGCGGAGAAGAACCAAAAGAAAACCTCACGTGCTTGGGTCATGAACTATTAGCCCTACTGACTAGGAATTTGCTTTAAAGAATACTTTCAATCTTCTTATCCACCTTGTAACTTGTCCAAAAATTGGCTACGATGGTGAAAATACACTTGCAAAATATTTCGCTTAAAAAGTGTCAGCTAATTCCATCTACTAAAACCTCTGATTTGTGCTTGAAAGCAATACCAGTTTGTGGTGTGTATATTAAGGCTGTGTCCCAAAGCTCAAGTTGTCTGCTATTGACTAGCTGCTAGCTACTACTCACTAGGTACTAAGCACTACGGAGCTTTGGGACATGTGTGCTTGATCACAGCCACCTTCATAGACTTGTGATCTGAAACGTACTGGGCTTACATGCTGGTACCAAACCAACACTCAATATGGCGGTGATCTGCTACTCATTGTAAGCTCTTTGCGCTTTCATGACGAGAGCCGAGTGTTCAAATGTAAGATATCAGCTGTTTTAAAATAACGACACTATTCTTTGGATATCATCATGAATGCACGTGAAAGATCACTTTTTAGCCGAGCTTTAATTATGAAAGAGGAAGTAGACTTGAAAAGGAAGGTCGCCCCTATCCAACAGGAGAATTCTTTCGTTTAGGAACAAAGAGGCCTACTCCGAACACGCACATTTTAAACTTAATTTGTTCAACAACTAGAAATGGTGTCTTTAGCAAGAAGTAAAGTTCAAAATCACCTACCTACCTCGAAAAGATCTCAAATTAAAGAGCATTACACTGGGAACCTGTACTAAAACAGAGAAAAATGTGTATAATTAAAACTTTTATTCAACAATAAATTTATTATAATACAACTAGGCCTACTGCCTGTCAACAATCCTCTCAAGCAAAGAGAGCAGGCGCCCAGTAATTTCCTGGTCCCTAGCATCCTGTTCCTTCAGATATTTAAGGAGAGGGTCTTCATCTGCCTCACTCCTGTACCTCTTCCTTTTCGTTCCTTCAAGGCGCCTGGGGGTATGATGCGCCCTAGTAGGAATGGGCGAGGATGGTCCAGGTGTACATGGTTCGGCTGGTGACTGGGGTAAATAAATGGAAGCGGACAGGGAAGGAGTGACATAACAGAAATCGGGACTGTGAGGAGGAGGAGGAGGAAGAGGATTGGAACATGAGGGTCTTGATGAATCTACTATGAAAGGGGGATTGATGGTGTGGCGTTCCGAAAAAAAATCATCTATTATATTGTAATATGGCCAAGTGGTAGAGGTACGGTGACCATCCTCGCTGCCTGTTCCCATAGGGGGGGAATTAATCGCCCGATACTTTGCAGTGAGATTCGCCCACTTCCTTTCAAGTATCTTTTTTGATATCGGTGGTGACATATTCCCGCCGGCATTCATTTTTTTTTGTACTATTGTGGAGTACCCCACCGACGCAGACCCCCTCTTCCCTGTGAAGAGCTCATGGTGCGCAATCCTTAATTTTATGAAGGACAATGTTGCCTCCTCCGACCCTGAAAAGAAACAAAAATGAAATGAATACGACTTGATAACTAGTCAGTAAAGACTATGTTACACAATTTCACCACATGTCCTTGGTCGGTACGCGAAGCTTTATAAAGAACTGTTAACCCGTAACTGCCACACATACTGTAGGTGCAGGGAACCCGAACAAAATTTATTTTTCATTTTCTGTCTCAGCGGTCGGCAGCCTGTGTATCCCCATTCCCTTCAGTTAGCCTCGAGATGCCATTGCGTTCGGTTAATTACTCTACCCGGTCTGCCATAAATAAGTCATCGGGTCCTCTAAACCCGTCCGTGTCTTAAGCGGAAGTGCAAAGCATTGCTGTGTGGTAAAAGTGACTATGTCCATGTGTCCACATTGCTGCAAGGAATAGGCTCTATTGAATGTTATAGTAGACAATGGCAGAGATTCTGTCACCTTGATTACAAAATAACGGGTCCCCTGCACCCATGTGTGTCTTTAATTAAATATTTTTCATCTGTGGTAGTGACGGGTTAAATAAGTTAAAATAATTTCATCACATACCACCTAGGTCTGTAGGCAAAAGTTAAAGAACTGATAGCATGTATTAAAAAATGTTAAAATTATAGTGTACCAAAGAATATGGGATTGTACTTACATTTAAATTCCGCACCATTTCTGCTTTCCACGGGAAGAGAGTTCTCAGCAGAACAACTGTCCATAATTAACTTCAGAAATTAAATCAAGATCAAGACAGAGCAACACAGCACGTGGGTTGAGGCACGGTTGATGGCAGAGTATAGGCAAAGTCCCAAGCAAAGAGGATTAATAATCAAGTCAAAAAACAAAGATAACCTACATTTTCTATAACTTCCTTGTACAAGTCGGCCAATCTGGCATACACTTTCGTTTACTAGCTACTACAGACTTGATTGCTATGTGCTAAGCACCTTTGGATCACGACTTGTGACGTCACATCCGGAATATTAGTCGACAATCTAGTTTACTACGGCTGAAAATGTGGCTTTGGGACACAGCCTAACTATGCCAGTGCAAACACCTCACTGATTCGTCTATACATGCCAAAGATATGACAGTTTGAGTGACAAGAGTACGACGGCAATTCACTGAGAACTGCTCGTTACCGCGGGAGTGTCACTTGGTCCGATACTCCACAGTCTCGTTCGATATTATTTATTCTCTTTGGTTCACAAGGTAATGTTGCTATCGCTAGTCGCTACCCATGATGCAACGTGTGAGCACATGCATAGTGATGCGATTGAAATGGCGGTGGCTCAAGCATATTTCAAAGCCATCATAACAAGAGAAAAAATCAACCTTATTCTTAAATGTGAACATTAGTTTTTCGTATGCCCGACGACTAGAGAATAGTATTCGAACCGGTAGGAGCGTTTTAGAGAAATAGAGTCAAGTATCCAACGCAAAAATTCTCACTCGGTATCTTTTTGACATTTTCCAACCTGGTAAGAGAGTCTCCGTAATAATAATAATAATAATAATAATAATAATAATAATAATATCGTATGGACTCGGGTGCCGGGTGCAAGCTTTGTTAATTGACACCCAGAGGGTAGCTTGCATGTCGAATTCCGTCGTTCCTTTGAACGCTATGAAAGTCAAGGAGGTTAGATATCTAAACTCCTTGACACTACAGCGCTTTCAAGTAGAGAATGGAGGAACTTTGTGTTGGCGGAAAATCCCGAGATTAATTTTGCCATTGAACACGGCCTACTGAATTCAAATGGGTTCTTTAACATGCCAACAACGTATGACATGAGTGTCGTGATTTTTGTCGCCTTCAAAAATAAAATCACTTACCATGGCCAGGAGCGAACCTGCAATCTTGGGGTTGGTAGTCCGACACTATAACCACTCACCCACCGTGGCAAGCTAGAGTCTCCGTGACTGAATTGATTAAGCGTTGGGCTCATGATTGAAAGCATTGGGGTTCGATACTTGCTAGGGGAAGTAACAGTATTTTAGAATTTGTTTTCGTTATGTTTTAAAGTTTGTGTCCACCGCTTTACCAATATATTACTACAAAAATGATACGACAGAACACAGTTGTATCACAGGGGCACTAGTAATATAGCGAGTGCATGAATTTTCAGTTTCGATTCCGTGAATGTTAGGCTACATAGTGCTTGAATGTGGCATTACATGAAAAAATCTTAATATGTTCAGTTGTACACGTCAAATAGAATTTTCTTTTGCTGAAATAATACCGAAGGATATCATAAGAAGCGAACAAAATCTCCTTCGATATGTTATCAGGATAATATGCTCAATATAGTCTGTTAATGTGATACCGATGAAGTTGAGTGGATTCATCCAATTCGCAGACTCCAGTCAACGGAATAAACAATTTCCATTGAATCCTTACACAATAAACCTCAGTGCCTTCAGGCAGCGCCATATTGCCCAAGCGAGAATGTCGAGAATTATCGTTATCGAGCCCACATTATCGGTAATACCAGTTCCGGAACCAGGATTTCCGTTCTTCATTCTCACCCAACGGGACCGATCCGAACTCAAGAGCTTTTGGCCCGGCTCTACTGTGCAGTCACTTGCCCACTGACCGTCAGTACAGGGCACGGCCGTCGACAACTCAATTGCTCAGTCTCTAGCAGTGAGTCTTGCAGAGTAGTGCGATTCATTTCAATACATTTTGCTGTATTTACTGATATTGCACGATATTATTGTGCGTGTTGGTTTCTACTTTTTCTCGGAAATAAGACAGTGATTATATCATGATCGGATTTACAGCAGTTGATGTAGGCCTAATTAGGGGAAATGGGTACATCATAGGCCAATGCATCGCTTGAAAAAGCCCTCTGTGATTTATTTGAGGTTTCACAGCTAATCGCCAAGGCAAGAAAACCACATACCATACTGAAGTCATGTTTGATTAAAGCAGTCGAACGAGTTTTAGGGTTAGGGGCAGATGACCTCGTAGTTCCGCCACTTAAAACAAAAATAACTAACTAACTAACTGAGTTTTAGGGTTTTAAAGCTTCTAAGCAAATTCAAGATATTTCCCTATCGAACAATACTGTCATAGCATGGATTGATAAAATGTCAGGTTTGTGAAATTAAAGGTCTCCATATTTCAGTAAAATGAAAGTACCAACGTTGCTCAATGCTGCCAGTTGCTATTTTTTGTTTGTATTTGAAGAGATAACACAAGGAATAAAATTGTTATTATCCCAAGAGTTAAAAACAACATCGAAAGGAGACGATGTCATAAAAATCATTTGTGATTACTTTGAGAGACATGGCATTGAGGCTGTCTGGATTTTGTATCCATGAGCCCCTGCTATGATAAGGATCAAGCTTAGCAACGTCGATGAAAAAGAAGAACCCCTCAACAGTGGCGATGCACTGCGTAATTCATCGCTAGGCATCAGGATCAAAAACATTATCGGAAGACTTGTTAAATACATGAATTTCGCCACTAGATGATGAACAGGGACAGATGACCTGGCTGTTCCACCCCTTAAAACAACAATAACTAAGTAACTAATTAACTAAATATGGTGAACGCTGTTAAAATTAGTGCGTTAACCCTTATTATTTTCAAAAAGGTTATGTGTAGCATTAGACTCTGAGCACAAGACACTACTTTTACATACTGAAGTTCGTTGGCTGTCAAAAGGTAATATGTCGGCATGCTTGTCTGAGTTGAGAGAAGAGCTGAAAATATCATTGAGATGAAAATGCAGCCTTTGGAAAAATCGAATGACCTCCGTGTGGGTTGCGGGTTAGATTACACCCACGGTATGCTCTGCCTGTCTTAGGAGGCGACTAATAGGGCCGACAAGACCGACTGACTTAATTTGCAAGACCCCCTGTGGATGGGGAGGACAGAATTCATCCACGGTATCCCCTGCCTGTCTTAAAAGGCGACTAATAGGGGGGCCTTTTCAAAGGTCTTTTTCGACTTCCGGTCCCATTTTTTGTTTGACCCTTAGAAATAAACGTGCATGCTGCCTGGGGAAGGGCAACCAACTTGGCTATCTGGCCAGAATAGCCCAGACAACGAAGCGAAAATAAAAATAATAAATCCAAAGTTTTAAAATTTGGTGAAAATGTTTATAAGGGCTTACTCTTGAACCTGTCAAGAGTCCTGACCAATTAAAGGTCCGCAATCGCCGCCATCTTGGGAAAAGGGTGCGCTTTTATGGAGTTTGGACTGTAACTCTTTATTTATTAACTTTATCGAAACAATTGTAGTGATCAAAATTTGAGAACATTCAATTCTCTACAAAAAAAGGTTATATTCATTTTTTCATAAAATTATATTTTCTACAAAAAAGGTTATATTCATTTTTTCATAAAACTAATATTTTCCGTGTAAATGGACGACAAACTTTATGCAGATCGGGGAATCGCTCTCACTGTAGGTTTCAGCAGCAAAATATGGATTCAGTGGCGCATAACGGTCCTTATAAATCTCTGTGGGAATTCTGCAAACAGAAATTTATATTCGTTACGTAAAAATCAATCATAGTTTTTTTTTTTTCATTTTCCGAATTTTTATTTACTCACTTTATTGTTACGTTTGAGTGCGTCGTTTTTTTGCAGTCTGACTGGTACTGGGGCTATTATCATCGACTACATCAGCATAATCCGATAAATCAATGCTCCCCGCATAGGAAGATCGTCTGGAGCTTTTGGTTGACACTGCCCTTTCTTCATTCGCGTTATCGACCTCGTCTCCGTCTTCATTTTCTTCATCGACTATTTTCGATCCGTTGAAGCAGTCTCCATGACAATTAATGCAAACCGTTGTACAATCAATCCCTGCTTTTCTACACCCACACAACCCTGCACAGACAGTTGTACATTTGCAAAAAATCAGATTTAATAAAGCCTCGGGTGCAATTGAGTCCATTGTTGTAATCGGACTGAAGTATCCTTGGACTAGTTTCCAACCCCACAATTCAGGAGGTAATTCATTTCCCAGCCATTTTTGCACTTGATTGTACACTCGAAAATAATGTTGCTTGGATGCTCCTTCTGTTGGTGGTAGTGAGGCAATGCCGGGCTTGATTTTCTTCACAGATTTCGTGAAACAATAATAATAATAATAATAATAATAATAATAATAATAATAATAATAATAATAATAATAATAATAATAATAATAATATCGTATGGCCTCGGGTGCCGGGTGCAAGCTTTGTAATTTGACACCCAGAGGGTAGCTTGCATGTCGAATTTCTTTGTTCCTTGAATCACTATGAAAGTCAAGGAGGTTAGATATCTAAGCCATTATGAACTCGGCCTACTGAATTCAAATGGGTTCTTTGACTTGCCAACATCGTATGACATGCGCGTCGTTTTTTTTCCGCCTTTCAAAAATCACTTACCACGGCCAGGGGCGAACCTGCAATCTTGGGGTTAGTAGACCGACACGCTATCCACTCACCCACCGTGGCAATGAAACAATGATATCGATGTTTATTCAATGAATTGTCTGTAAAACGTGCACCGTAGATTGCAAGGAAAAACGTTCTCCAGCTTCAGCGATAACGTCGTGTGAAGAATCACGGTTGTTGAAATTTTCAGCGATATCATTTAACTCTTTACTTTTGTTAAATAACTTTACGCACCTAACTTTTCCTTTATTGAAAATCGCTGAAGTAGTGTCGCAGTCACTAATGGCATGCAAGAAAAGAATGCTGTTCGCAAGTCCTGATGATTGTGACTGCTGTGATGAATACACTCTTCTAGCGATTTTTCCCTTTCCCGGTTTGACAAAAACTATATTTTTTCCGATGGAGCCAATGCAACCAGCAAACTAAAAGCTCACCATCTTCGCCAATAATAGCCACACTGTTATGATTGTGCGTAGATTGGTTGTTTGGTGGAATTCTCCGATCTGCTTCAAGTTCGTCGTCCATTTACTCGGTAAATGTTGGTTTTATGAAATAACTGAATTGAAACTTTTTTTGTAGAGAATTAAATGTTCTCAAAATTTGATCACTACATCTTTTTCGATAAATTTAATAAATAAAGAGTTATAGACAAAGAACCATAAAAGTGCACCCTTTTCCAAGATGGCGGCGATTGCGGACCTTTAATTGGTCAGGACATTTGACAGGTTCAATAGTAAGCTCTAATAAACATTGTCACCAAATTTCAAAACTATCGTATTTATTATTTTTATTTACTGAAATTCGGCCTTCGTTGCCTGGGCTAGAAAGCCTAGACGGTATCCCCCATCCCGTCAGGCTGGTGTGCCATGTACCCTTGCAGTAGTATCCGCCTCACAACAGAGGTCCCTGCACGGCCGAATACTTGTGCCGAACATATCACTGTGCATGCCAAGGAGTATGTGCCTGTTCAAGGCACTGGGATCCCGGGCAATACCTGCTAAGCCAAGTAGGTATTGCCTTTGCTGGGTGGCGCCCACAATGATGGCCCTCGTTCGGAGTAGGTAGTATTCGGGGACGATGTTTATGGATGACGCGCAAGCGACCCAAAAACAATACACAGCGTGGCCCCTTTAAAAAGCCGTCTGGTGTGTCAACCGAATCTCAAGGTGTATACGCCTTGGGATGAGGCATTTAATCAAAGATTCGCTGTTGATAAGTCACCTCGCTACCTGGTAGCTGCCAGGACAGACGGGGATGATTTCAAAATGGCGAAATCAATTATCTTTTGCGAGGAAATCGAGGGGAAATTTGGAAATCTTAACGGGAGCAAATCGAAGCGAAATACCCTTTAAGGTCTCAAAACACGAAACGCTGAACTTTCTCGTGTGTACCGACTCTTTGAATTCGTTGCAGTCAATTGCTACATGTTTCCCGCAACACCCCCTAGTGCAGCGAATCCACGACCTACTAGGCGGGTTGTGCAGCGCTGACACTCGAATTACCTTTCTGTGGCTTCCAAGCGTGAAATGAGTTAGCGGATCAAGCTGCAAAAGAGGCGGCATCACTACCACCTCGACCAATGGAGGTACCCGCTAGAGATATTCGCTCTCAGTTACGCCTACAAGTTCTGGCATTTTGGGAGAGTCAGTGGCTAGCTGTCCCACTGCCCAGTAAACTGAGAGCGATCAAGGGAACTACTCGCGTGTGGCGGAGCTCTTTCCGGTCACGGAGAGAGTCCGTCATTTTGTGTAGGCTAAGGACAGCTCATACAAGATCCACCCACTCGTACCTAATGAGAAGGGAAGATCCCCCACTTTGTACCTTTGGAGCCGTTTTCACTGTGGTCCACATTTTAACCGAGTGTGTGGATCTTGCTGACTTACGAAGAAACCTTGGTTTGCAGATGACACTTGCACTAATAATTAGCCGATGACGCGGTGGCTGCTCTTCTCGTCATCCGCTTTACAAGTGAGAGTGGGTTAGGGCCAGCAATCTAAATTTCCAATGAACATTGACTCAACTTGTTCGTTTTTGAATTATGAATTTTTGATTTTCCATATTTTTTGTTATTTTTTAAAATTATTTAACTTTTTGTTTTATTTATTTTCAGTTTTTCAAATTTAGGTGTCCACTTCTAAATTTTAAATTCAATTCCAAATTTGTATTCTTTAATCTGTGTTAAGAGGGGCAGATGACCTTAAAGCAACAATAACTAACTAACTAACTAAAATTGAATGAACCAAAAACAAACGAATAAATCGACTATGCAAGCAGTGATATGAGGTTAGCTCTGAACAATAGCGAAACTCATAGAATTCCTCACCTTGTAAAAAAATTAAAAGAATATGTGCACAAAGGTAACACTGAGTTAAATAATTTAAAAAAAATGCAAACGTCCTTCCCGAACATGAAATTTTAATTGAGACTTTTTATATTATGTAGGTTATACATTATACAAGGTAATGTTGATCTATTACATATTTCGTAATTAATTTTTACTGTACACAAATTAATAGTAATAGTAGTGAGAGTTAACAATAAAAATAGTCTAGTACTGATGGGGAATTTTAATGCTAGGATAGGAAATAGAACTCAGGGGTATGAGAAGGTAATGGGTAAGTGGGTGGGGATAGGGAAGCAAACACCAATGGGAAATTTTTACTGGACTTCAGTGCCAGCATGGGGTTGTCTGTTGCTAACTCATTATCAAAGCATTAGAGGAGATTCACAGAGTAGAGGAAGTTGGTCAGTAATACTGTACCATTACTGACCTTGAATTTCAGTCGTAGATCAGGGGCATTTATGATGAAACAGACGACAAACCTCCTTCGTCCATTTTTGTCGGCTCCGGAGGCTACATTTACACCCTGAACTACATCTCAGGGATGCTGCGTTGCCGTTGGTTAACACTTATCGCTTCCTGGGGCTCCATTATGACAGCAAATTAACGTGGCAGTACCATATACGACAACTAAAACGGCATGTCTCAGGAAACTGAACATGCTCAAGTTTCTTAGTGGCACTACGTGGGGGGCTGACCGTGCGGTGCTGCTACGGTTCTACCGAGCCCTCGTCCTGTCCCGGCTAGACTATGGTTCTGCGGCATACGGTTCAGCAAGGCCGGCAACCTTGAAAATGCTGGACAGTATCCACCATAGTGGTGTTAGGCTGGCTACCGGTGCCTTCCGGACCAGCCCGATACCCAACCTACTCGCCGAATCGGGTGTTCCACCTCTAAATTATAGACGCCAACATAACTTTTAGCATATTTTGCCAATGTGCGTCAAATGCCGCAACATCCGAGCTATCGAGCTCTTTTCAGTACCCAATACAATCAGAGGTGCGCCAACCAGCCTCGCGCCACTCGGACGGTTGGTATTAGACTCGATAGCTCGTGTACTGAAATACGAGAGGCTGTAGGACACTGTATGATCCGGACACCTAGCAAGGTGCCTCCGTGGCAAGTCCCGCGTCTGGAAATTCGGTTAGATCTACACCGAGGTCTTAAGGTGAACACGGATGCCTCAGTTTATCGGAGGCAGTTCCCCGGCATAGTTCACCAATTTCCGGACGCTGGTATTCTATACACGGATTGTTCGAAGGTGGACGAGAAGGTGGGCTGTGCTTACGTTATTGATGGTGCAAATACCAAAATCTCTTTGCCTGAAGCCTGTAGTGTGTTTACTGCGGAGCTCGTTGCCATCTATGAAGCTCTGCGGTTTGCACCACAGGATGCACGAATCCACTTTCTCGTGTGTACCGACTCTTTGAGTTCGTTGCAGACAGTTGCTACATGTTTCCCGCAGCACCCCCTAGTGCAGCGAATCCACGACCTACTAGCCGGGCTGTGCCACGCTGACACTCGAATCACCTTTCTGTGGCTTCCAAGCCACATGGGAATTGCGGGAAATGAGTTAGCTGATCAAGATGCAAAAGAGGCGGTATCACTACCACCTCGACCAATGGAGGTACCCGCTAGAGACAATTGCTCTCAGTTACGCCGACAAGTACTGGCATTTTGGGAGAGTCAGTGGCTAGCTGACCCACTGCCCAGTAAACTGAGAGCGATCAAGGGAACTACTCGCGTGTGGCGGAGCTCCTTCCGGGCCCGGAGAGAGTCCGTCATTTTGTGTAGGCTAAGGATAGGTCATACAAGATCCACCCACTCGTACCTAATGAGAAGGGAAGGACCCCCCCCCCCCCCCCACACACTTTGTACCTGTGGAGCCGTTTTCACCGTGGCCCACATTTTAAACGAGTGTGTGGATCTTGCTGACCTATAAAGAAACCTTGGTTTGCAGATGACACTCCCACTTATATTAGCCGATGACGCGGTGAGAGTGGGTTAGGGACAGAAATCTAAATTTCAAGTGTACATTGACTCAACGACTTGTTCGTTTTTGAATGCTGAATTTTTGTTTCTTTCTGTAATTTCTGTTTATATTATAATTATTACATGTAGGTTTTATTTTGTTTACTATATTTCGGTCTTTTCCAATTTATATGTCCACATCTAAATTTTAAATTCCATTCCAAATTTGTATATTTTAATCTGTGTTAAGAGGGGCAGATGACTTCGTAGTTCCGCCCCTTAAAACAATAACTAACTAACTAACTAACTAACTCCTTAAGACTTACATCATATTGTATTTCAATATAAATAAAGGCCCTAATAAAGAAAGTATGGAATAATTTTTTAACAATTTACAATTTCGATACTTTCGTAACCCATTTCTCATTATCAAACAAGTACTTAGACATATTTAAATATCTCCCTCTCATAACACTAAGATGAAACGTGCAAGACTCTTCGTTCTCCATTCATTCACCTCAATCCAAAACCAAAATATCCTTTAATTTGAAGATCATGTATAAAAACACACATCAGTATGTAAAGAGAAAATCAAAATCCTCTACGCCAATGGTGCATTGATGCTACATCAGTAACAACACATACTCAATAGACGCACTTCAAATGCAGCACATTGATGGTCCAGGTTTAGCCAGTTAGGTCGGCAACCTTGAAAATACTGGGCAGTATCCACCATAGTGGTGTTAGGCTAGCTACTGGTGCCGTCCGGACCAGCCCGATTCCTAGCCTACTTGCCGAATAGGGTGTTCCAACTCTCAATTATAGACGCCAGCATTTATGCTTTTAGCACATGCTGTCAATGCGCGTCGAATGCCGCAACATCTGAGCTATCGAGCACTCTTCAGTGCCAGAGGTACGCCAATCCCGGCCGGTTGGTATCAGACTCGATAGCGCGTGTAATGAATTAGGAATGGCTGTATGTTCCTGTATGATGCGGACACCTAGCGAGGTGCCTGCATGCCAAGTCCCGCGTCCAGAAATTCGGTTAGCTCTATACCAAGATCCTAAGGCATTTCCACCGCATAGTTCACCAATTTCCGTACGCTCACATTTTCTACACGGATGGTTTTAAAGTGGACGAGAAAGTGAGTTGTGCTTACGTTATTGATGGTGCAAATACCAATATCTCTTTGCCTGAGGCCTGTAGTGTCTTTACTGCACAGCTCGTTGCCATCATTGAAACTCTACAGAAATGTTTTTATGTATTCTTTTGTTTTCTTCATTGCACTACAGGATGCACGAATTCTCGTATGTACCGACCTTTGAGTTCGTTGCAGTCAATTGCTACATGTTTCCCGCAACAGCGTGCAGCAAATCCACGATCTACTGACCGGGTTGTGTAGCGCTGACACTGGAATCACCTTTTTGTGGCTTCCAAGCCAAATGGGACTTGCACGAAATGAGTTAATGGATCACTACCACCTCGACCAGTGGATGTACCGCTAGAGATATTCGCTCTCAGTTACGCCGACAAGTATTGGCATTATGGGATAGTCAGTGGCTAGCTGACCCAATGCCCAGTAAACGGAGAGCGATCAAAGGAACTACTAACGTGTGACGGAGCTCTTTCCGGTCGCGAAGGGAGTCAGTTATTTGGTGTAGGCTAAGGAGTAGGGAAGACCCCCCACTTTGTACCTGTAGAGCCGTATTCAACGTGGCCCACATTTTAACCGAGTGTGTGGATCTTGCTGACTTACAAAGTCACCTTGGTTTGCAGATGACGTGGTGGCTACTGACCACGTCGTCCGCATTATAAGTGAGAGCGAGTTAGGGCCAGCAATCTAAATTTTCAATTGATGATTAACTCACAGACTTTGTTCTTTTTTGAATTCTGAATTTTCTTCATCTTCGGACGGAGATGTGGAGATTGAGGTATGCTCTCCTGCCCCGTCATCTCCACCTAGAGATAGGGAAGGGTGGAAAACGGTCAAGCGTAAGTAGAACACCAACTTCTACTTAAGTCCACACTGGCAATATTACAATGGAACTGTATTAGCTATTCTGGTCATCTCGCTGAGTTACGTCAACTAATATTTTCGTTTTCGTCAACCATCGTCTGTCTTCAGGAATCCAGGTTGCCAGTATGTAACGTGTACATCCCGCCTGATTTTCAACTGGATTACAACCAGATGGAGGATCTAGTCTCTCAGATTCCCCCTCATTTTCTCCTTCTGGGAGATATTAATGCCCACAACATCATCTGGGGCTCCGCTACCACTAGCGGTAGATGGAGAGATTTTGAGAGACTGATCAGGCGGCTGGACCTGTGTTTGTTGAGAACATGGGAACCTACGCACTTCTATATTGCACACGGCACTTATTCAAGTGTTGATATCACCTTGTGCAGTCGTGCGCTGGTTCCACTTCTACAGTGGGGTGTACAAGACGACCTTTGTAATAGTGGCCATTTCCCGATTATCTTTACTCTTTCGAACCAGAGAGCCATCGAGTTAACATGTCGATGGCTTCTCCTCGGGCTGATTGGCTAACTTTAGCAGCACGTACGGTTTTTGCCGAAGATATCTTTGAGAGTGTCGATGATCATACTGTTCACATAAAGAATGGTATTTTGGCTGCGGAAGAGGAAACAATTCCTTCCTCATCCGGCAACTCCCGCCGGAAGCTTGTCCCTTGGTGGACAGCCGAGATTGCAGCAGCCATTAAAGATCGTCGACGTGCTTTCAAATGCTATTGGAGGCAAAACATGTTGGCCAACCATATCACCTTCAAAAGGTTGCGTGCTAGAGACCGTTATCTTATTCGGGAGAGTGAGAAAACGACGTGGGAAAAGTATGTGTCGTCTATGACGGCACAAACTCCTTCATCTCAAGTGTGAACTAAGCTTCGTCAGATCTCCGGACTCCCGACAGCATTGACAATACCCGGAGTCTCCATCAACAGAGTCATCAGACCATCTCGCCGTTGCCAACAGTATTTGATCGCACTTCAGTGATGTATCCTCCTCTGGAGTTATGATCCTACATTTGTGACTCTGAAGCTTGAGGCGGAGGCTCATCCCTTGTCCTTTGCCACTACATCTTTTGGAGTCCTACAATGGACCATTCTCTGAATAGGAACTGCGCAGTGCGCTTGCGCTGGGCGGGGATACATCTCCTGGACCTGATAACTTCCATAATGAAATGCTGAAACATCTGTGCGATACCAATTTGAAACAATTGTTGCTCCTCTTCAATCGTATATGGATTGAAAGGGAGTTTCCATCTCAATGGCGAGAGGGGATCGTGATACCGATTCCCAAGATAGGAAAGGATTCCAAGCTCGTCAGAAGCTATAGGCCCATTTGTCTGACAAATGACCTATGTTAGCTGCTGGAGAAGATGGTAAACCGTCAACGGGTGTGGTTCCTGGAAGAGAGAGGTCTCCTGTCTGAGTATCAGTGTAGATTTCGCTCTCATAGATCCACCACCTACCTTCTGGTGTGGCTTGGGAGCGCCATACAGGAGGCATTTCTTCGAAAGCAGCACCTAGTCACGGTTTTCTTTGACCTCGAGCAAACCTACGACACCACTTGGCGCTACGGGATCCTTTCCACCCTTCACGAGTGGGGACTCCGTGGTAATTTACCAAACTTAGTAGCGAACTTTATGTCCGTCCGACTCTTCCGTGTAAGAGTAGGTAGGGCATTATCTCAATATTACACTCAAGAAAATGGAGTTCATCACGGTTCTGTGCTGAGTATCACCTTGTTTGCGATTGCCATAAACGGCATTGTTGCCGCTGCCGGGCCCACGGTAGTTCTATCGCTGTATGTGGACCATTTAGCTCTATATTACAGCTCTGGAAGTATGGCAATCGTGGAGCGGCAATTGCAGCTAGCTATTAACCGTGTCGACAGGTGGACTCACGACCGGGGTTTTCGTTTTTCAGCAGCGAAAACCTCCGTTGTCTATTTTTGTCAGCTCCGGAGGCTACATTTGCTGTTGGTTGACACTTACCGCTTCCTGGGTTCTAACAAGCTCTTGCCGTGTCCCGGCTAGACTATGGTTCTGCGGCATACGGTTCAGCATGGTCGGAAACCTTGAAAATGCTGGACATTATCCACCATAGTGGCGTTAGGCTGGCTACCGGTGCCTTCCGGTACATTACTAGTTGGGTGAGACTGAGCGGTACGATTATGGGGATACAAAAATTCCGCCTAGATACCCTTTAACCATCACGTCTTTAGTAAACTTCTAGCGAGCACCTGGTATGTTGGGTTATTGGCGCGAGGCAGTTAAAGGTCGGCGACACAAGTTGTCTCTGAGAGCCGTTTGTGTAGTGGTTCGATCACAACCTTTTACATTTTTTAAACGACAGATTATGCGCCATTTAACGGACACACAATGCTATACACACCTACCCGATCATATCACAACTCGTATTCCTTCTCTCACGATGTATTCCAGTGATGAGTATGATTAATCCTAAGATTTATACAAGTGTTTCTCACCCAGTAAGGGCTTTATGAGGCTTAGCGGTTTTAAGCGGAAATTTGCGGAGGTGGATGTTGCTCTTTTATGGAGAAACAAGGCAGTCGCAACATTAGTGTCAGAAGCGTTTTTCTGACTGAAATCTACCAACTACTAATTTCCTCCACAACCTTCAACAAATATTGGGGCAAATGGGACACTTGGAAGGGACACACAATGTTAGAGATGTCCTTATAATGTCTGCTCCGACGAACAAAGAGGCTGTTTTGGACGGTGTCCAGAATAATTCTTTACTAGTACATGGACACTTGCCCAACAGTCCAACATCAGCTGGTCATCTGTTATGCAAATACGGTACTGCATTACAATAAATTTCACTCATACCATCTGCTGTTACATCAGCAACTCCACGGACGTGATTTCGACTTTAGAGTAACATTTTATCAATGGGCATTACGCAGTACGACCAATAATGTAGCTTTTCTTGTTGTTTTTGTTGTTAAGAATCCTGTTTTCAATCGAATCACGATTTCACAACAATGGCACGTGAACTGACAAAATATGCACCATTGTAGCACGGAGAATCCCCATTGGGAAAGGCAGAGCGCATTTCAAGGGGAGTGGGGAGTAAATGCCTCGTGTGGGATCTTGGGTGACTATCTAATTAGACCATATTTCGTCGGCAGCTATCTAACGGGAGCACGCTACATTCATTTTCTGTAAAATGAACTCCCGCTGTAGCTGAAGAGCGTGCCACGATGCAAGCAATTGCGAATGTGGTGGCAACGGGACGGGATCAGTAGTCGTCCGGAACCATCTTCATACTACATACTGAACCCTTTATCCTCTGATGGATAAATGATTCGATGTTTTATTTCTACAATTAATTAATATTTCCACCAGCGTCATGAAATAGCCAGACGAAGATGAGGAAATTTCAAGCACTTGTTGGAGACAGTGGGAACATACCTGCAGCAGTTTGACAAAAGGCTAAATACTTTAGGATTGTGAAAAGAAAGAGCATAGCAATGTTTCAGAAGGACAGGTGGTGGCTACCTCAAAATAGAAGGGACGCGTGGTGAGACACGCTTATGGCATGTTCATTGTACTATTCGCGCCTAGAAAAAATATAATGCAGTAACGTGAGTGGCTGATGGTACTACTGGACACTCCTACGAGGCCGAGGTCTGATAAAAACCGCGAACATGTTGAAAAAGTGGAACCAATGAAAGATGAATGCTTACGAACGCGCCAAGTCTAGCTTGGGTACGCGACAGCTAGCATTAACGCGGGAGATCGGCTAGACAACATCTCTACGATCGATTCTAGAATTAATGGGCATATTCTTGACCTGCGCAATTTTACGAGTTCAGTGATATTTGTTTCATTCCTGTACCACTATTATTTTGAGAAATTTTTATATAATTTCCCCCTCTATCGATACCTAGGGCCAGTTCATTTATAGGTGGCGTGAAGAGCCAAGAATTGATTACATTTTGTGCGCCTGAGGACGTAGGTTATTACTACATTGTGTGTGTCGGGAGACACAGGTTATTATTATATTTTGCGCGTCCGAGGACGTAGGCACTTGTACTTTGCGTGTCATGAGGACACAGGTTTTTATTAATACAAATGTGTGTTAAATTCAGTGTGATAGATAGTCACAGTACTATTTTGTAGGGACAGTATCATCGATAATTCGCCAACAGACTGTTCTGGGGTAATAAGTACCTAAAACGGTGAATTTAGTAGTCAGATATCGAGTGTGTAATAATCTATAACTTTTTGCATCAGCACGAGAGATGGCATCGCTTGTCCTGGAAGAAGTTTGGAACTGTCAACACTCCGTCGAGATGTTTGAGATGAGCTAAGCAGCATTAAGTAGGGAGATGGCAGCAGATGTTCGCTGACGGTGACTGGCCGAGGATGAGTACTGAATAATATTCTTATTATCTGACAAGTTAACTTAGGGTATATGGGACATATTTTGTTTGTAAATATCTTGCTTGTGTTGATTAACGTAGTGTATTTAGTTTTGGTCTGACACACCTTTTGCATGGAAACAGCTCGCATAAGTTTTCTTAGTCGTAAGTTCTTGTTTGTTTGTTTTAACTAACGTGGCTATGTGGACAACTGTGTTTGCATATGTGCACGTAATGCGGTTAAGAAACGTCTCTCGGAGATATGTTGTGTTTCAGAAGTAGGACTGAATTAATATAATCATACAGTAGATTGGAGGGTAAATTAATCTTTGTAATGTTTATTATTGATCGGATTCAGTGAGTTTATTGCTGTTGGAGCAATGTGTGTTGTGGCGAAGAGCAGTCAGCTCTCTCGTAGGTTTTAATATTTTTTAAAATAGATTGTGAGCTTCTGATTCAACCGACCTGTGTGAAATGTGTTATGTCATTCCCAGCAGTGTGTGTGTGTGTATTTTGTTGGTCATTACAAGCGGGAATTTCAGCTTAGACTGATTTCTGTCAGCTTGGTGCCAAGTCCATATGGTTGCCTTGCGAGGACATATGTGGCTTTATCGATTAATGTCTTACCATATGTTTATGTGGTTGAGATTTGTTGTTGTTGATTCTACGAGGTAACGGGACAGGTGGTCAAGTTATTTTTACACACTGGAGCTGGACGATGACAGAAGTTGAGGAAGGGGAAAGCTGTTTTCACAAGGCGGGCTGAAAAGATTGCATCAAGATCATTAGTGGAGTGCTTGTTGGCTCCGTAAAATTACTTGAAATACAGAATAAGAACTGATCAATGATAAAAATTGTTTAAATAAATGGGAGTTGCCTACGAATCACTATAATCTCCGAAGCGTTAGCTTAAGGTGCATTTTTGTTCATATAAGGTAATCTCAGCCGGTGAGGCTTTTGTTGTTGTTGGTTTCATTCCATATTTATGTTCCGTATTAGTGACCCGTGCAGTCACGTGCGATGCTGTCTTTTCCTTGTTTGTGTATTGAGCAATTGGCCGTGTTGGCAGCTCATTTGTCAGATGCGTCATCGCACTGAAGGAGGGTCTCGAGGGAGATTCCTGTAAATATTAGATTTTAGATTGTGTGTCAGCATTAATTTTTAAGGGTTTTTATTAGTGTTGTGTCCCATATCCGTAAACGTTGATTTACGAGATGATTGTTCGTAAGCATCGTGGCTGTTACCCGATGTAAACGAACAGTCATCCAAGTACTCATCCTTCGTAGTTAGTCATTACGCGTACATAAAATCCCAATGCAAGTTAGTGGAGCTTGGATCCACATTTTTTTATGAGGGGAAGATCCGTCTGACTCCTCAACGTTGATAGATATTTCTGTCATGGGAAGATTCAGGGAGGAATTATTATTGTTGTTGTTTATATTCATTTCATTTTTGCACAAATAGTCATTAAATTATATATTTATTTTACGTCTTGTCACTTCCTTTCTTAATCATAGTTTTAATCCTATGATCCTTGCCTCAGTAGAGCATGTTGTTTGGCGAACGTAAACATCACACTATGAACTGAGCGCGACCCCTTGATCAAGATTTCTTGCATATAAACATTGCAATACTAAAGGGTTCATAGGAGGTAAACTGGCGCGGCCAAGCGTGGGGCGGTTCACTGTGGTGTTGCGGCGGAGAAATTGCACATGTCAATGTAAGCGTAGTTGGGTTTACAAACTGACGCAACAATGAAGGTGTATTTTTGTTGCCGGTTCGCTGCTGGAACACATTTAGTTGGCGTATTTGAAGAAAACTGACATGCCACAAGTGGAGGCAGATATGACAGTATTTTAATCACCGGAAAGTGATATTTTATTAAAAGTAATTGAGGCGAAGAGGATACCGCCAAGAGTGTGAAATATAAATTAAAATCAGGAGTTTGCAATGTAAAATACGGTTCACGTTTTTGTCTATTGAATTAAAGTAAAAATAATATACGTGATATCGGGCGCCCAATGATTAAAGTTAAAACTAGATTTGTTTAGAAAGTCAAACTCATGAAAATGTTAGGAGGCTGGTAGCCTTAAATGACAATTAATACTTTGTTAATTAGTCAGTGTTAATATCAGATCAGGATAACAATTTAATGACTGAATATGTGTTTGGGTTTAAATTAAATTGAGTAAAATTAGAACCACTCAGGGATGCGATTGACTAGTGGGATTAAATGTAAAAGATAAATGAACTGAGTAGGGTAAAGAAATTAAATGTGCATTGGGATTGTATGTGTGTGTCAGGGGGCATTGCTTTATGCCATTTCCCTAATGTCTCATATAAATTGTATAACATGGCAACAGTAGAACAGATTCAAGAAATCATTGAAAATGCGGCTAGGAGGACACAGGAATTGTTGGACACTAAATTGGCGGAACAGAGTGAATCACTAAACATAAAACTATCTGAACAGAGTGAATCATTAAACACTAAACTATCCGAACAATCTGAACAAATAAACAATAGTATGTTAGAACAAAGTGAAGCATTAAACGCGAAATTATCTGAACAAATAAACAATAGTATGTTAGAACAAAGTGAGTCTATAAACAAATTGTCTGGGCAGAGTGAATCACTAAAAACTAAACTATCCGAACAAAGTGAATCATTGCGGAAACAATTAAACAACAGTAGGATTGAACAAAATGAATATCAAGCGGAACAAGATAGATTATTAAAAAGTGAAATCAATGTCACTATCAATTCGCAGTTAGAGGCGCAGAATGTTAAAAACACGAACCAATTAGCTTCGTTAACCGCAGAGATGAAGGATCACACTAATCAACAGATGGTATTGCTGGCCCTAGATGTTAGTAAAATCAATGAAAAACAATTAGATCAGATTAAGAAAATGGAAATTATATTTGATCAAAAACTTAGCATTCTGGATGAAACGGTGTTAGGTAAATTAGAGCAAATTGAACTAGCATGCACTATGAGTACGAGCGAGGTCAAGATAGCTCAGGATAAGTTGGAAGGACGATTTAAGGAAATGGAAAAAAGCGGCAAGGTCATTCAACAACAATTATCAGCGGTAGATGAAAATATATCCGGCATAATTAAAGATATGGACCGTCTCGAAATACAATCAGCGGAGCAATGAAAAAGCCTAGAAGCGGATCAGGATCAATTAAAGAATACCATCGACGAAAGGCTGAGCCAGATAGAAAGCAATCAGGATGACACTAAGAGCCAGATTGAGGAGAAAGTAAGCACAATTAAGGAGCAAATAAGAAAAGATTGGCGAAAAATAAATATCGATTCTAAAGAGGAAAGATCAACCATCCTTAAGACAGTAGGCGAAAATCATACTCGTATTCAAGCATTAGAACAAGAAATTAAGAGTAAACTTAAAGAACAAACAGACAGGATCATTAAAGCTGAACTGAGGTCGATAGAACAATCCTCGATATTTAAAACGGGAACAATGAAAGATAAGCAGGATGACTCAAATAGCCCTGAGGGGACGAGCACAGCAGGAAGTCAAACTCAGACAGAGAGCCTATTAACGACAAACACGGAGGGGTTTCGCAAGAATATTGAAAGGAGTTCCACGCCACAGGACGGTCATCAGCCCACACAACTTATCCAAGTAATTCGCTCGAACGATTATAAACCGCAGAAGTACACGGAGAATTCAGGGGTGACACCTAAAGCCTTTATTAAAGAAATTGAAGATAATTACAATGACACTGGGGTACCTGAAGCACGTAGGTTAAGGATGATGGAGAGATTTTTATCAGGAAATGTCCTTACATGGTTTTTAAGCTTCAAATATACATTTGGAACTATGGCAGACTTTAAAATCGCGTTTCTGCGCAAGTACTGGTCGCCGGCATTGCAACAGAGTTTAAGAATGGAGCTTTACTCTAGGAAATACCAAACTACCCAGCAAACGAAATACTCAGATTTCTTTAACATGCAAATGTTAAAATTTCGCGACCTTGATTACCCTTTAAATGAAGCGGATCTGGTGATGACTATAGCGCGGCAATTACCAGTCAACGTGCAACAAGTACTAGTCGCAGCGAACGTTAGTACGGTCTTACATGCAGAACAGATATTACGCCAGATAGATGAGACTACATCTCATAATCATTATAGAGGAGGAAGACAACAGGAGTTAGTAATTACGACAGAGGTCATAAAACCAAAACAGGCGAACACTAAAACGCAGGGTACAAATACAAGCACATCCACACCTAGGCGAAACCCGGAAGAGGTAGAAAACAGACCGTACCAGCGTAACGAGAATAACTATAACAATAGGTCATATCAAGGCAACAATAGATATCAACAGAGAGGGTATCAACAATGGCGTGAAAATCGAAGAAATGAGAGGCCTTATGGAAGATACGGTAATTACAATGGGAATCAAAGATGGAAAGGAAGGAGAGATCAAAATCAAGGAGAGGCACGTAATTATCGAAATGACTGGGATGATAGGCACGCTCAATCACAAAATTACCTAGAGGAATTACACGCTAGTCAAGGTGGAGAGCAAGGACAATGGGAGAAAGCCATTGTGAACATGAAGAATCCAGACACACATACTGAGGAAGCTGGGAGTCTACTGAGCCAAGAGGAATGTCAGGGGCGTGGGCGACAAAATGGTGATGGGAGTCGCAACGGAGCTAAAAAAAAATTCTAAATTTGGATAAAGGAGACAGTCTACAAACGCAACAGTCGGAAGTTGAAGATGGATGGATAGTAGCGAACATACAAGAATGGATTGCTTTGCCAGAAGATTGCCTGGAGGAGACGGTGAAACCACGGAACGATGAAATTAGGCAGTTACCCATTATTTACGCGAGGATTGGTGGAATTAATATAAGATGTTTATTGGATACGGGGTCGCAGATCAGTCTGGTATCGGAGGCCTTGGTTCGAGAGTTGGGACGGAGTCAGAATATTCCTGTGATTCCCGTACCACAACTCAAAGTGAGGGGTGTTATTCCTGAACGCACCGTCACTTGTAAACGTCAGGCATACTTAGAGCTGAACATATTGGAACACACTTTCGGGCAACATTCATTATCATGGCAAAGATGAATATCAATATAATTCTTGGTGCAAATTTCATTTGTGACTATCAAGCAGTGATAGATTTGGACAAGAACACAGTCAGTTTTAGAGAGTATGATCAACTGAAGAACGTGGGATTGCATATGGATGAAATCACTACCGGAAGAGATGTACATTCTTGGGCATTAGATGCAATATCGGAAGAGGAGATACGAAAGGCAGAAGATAACATCATAGAAGGAGCTGTTGTGGAACTAGATGAGGAGAGTGAATCCCAGGAGATATGGTCTTTATTAACAGAAGGAGACGACAGTGATGCACAATTTGAAGAGTTACTACAGGAGCGGCTCAATGACATTCAACTTGGGGGTGAACATAGAAAACAATTCGAAGAGATTTTAAGGAAGCACAAAGCAGTATTCGATACAGTACCTGGGAAAATATTAAATTTCAAATATTCAATGCAAGTCGAGGATTGGTCACCTTTCAAAAGTAGATTATACGCAATTCCGGAAAAATATCGTGGTCAAGTCAAGGTCATTATAGATGAGATGTTACAAGCTGGAGTGATAAGGAAGACACCTACACCTTATCTAAATGCGATTTTGGCAGTCACAAAACCAAATGGATCTATTAGACTTTGTTTAGATGCCAGAAATCTCAACATGAGACTCATTTTTCCTGAGTATGACAGAGCGCCAATTATCAGAGACGTACTAAAAGGCTTTAAGAACAAGAGCATTTATTCATCAGTTGATTTGACGTCCAGTTTCCGCCATATTGAATTGGATGAGAAGTCACAGCTTCTAACTGACTTCTTATTCGATAACCAAACGTTTTGCTTCGTCCGAATGCCTTTCGGAGTCAAAATAACGGGCTGTGCTTTAATCCGAACCCTGGATCGGAATCTAACCGAGGAAGTTAAGGAGATGACGATGCGCTACATTGATGACATTCTGCTGGCATCCGACAACATTGAAATTCACATGGAAAATTTAGATAAAGTATTAGGCAACCTTAATGCATCAAATTTCAAAGTAAACCTGAAGAAATCGCATTTCTTCAAGAGCGAGATCTTGTATTTGGGTCACATCATTGACAAGGAGGGAGTGAAGCCAAACCCAGCTAAGATCGAAGCGATAAAGAATTTCCCTACACCAACGAGAGTCAAGCACATTCGGGCTTTCTTAGGCGTAACGGGATTCTTTAAAGAAAACTGTCCAGGTTACACGGAGACTGTAGCTCCAATACAGGAAATGCTAAAAAAGAATAATAAATGGTTGTGGAATGCGGAATGCGAGAAGGCGTTACAAGCAACAAAACAGCTACTGGAAAACTGCATTAAGTTAGGATATCCAGATTTCAAGCACAAATTTATAATCCATGCGGATGCTTCACTAATTGGTATAGGTGCCATGCTCTACCAAGAGGATCCAGCTAACCTGCAACATAAAACATATTTGGCATTTGTCAGCCGAAAATTGCGTAAGCACGAGCGCAATTATACTGTAACGGAACTAGAGCTGTTGGCCATCCTTCATGCGCTTCAACAATGGAAACGAATAATTTATGGATACCCCATTGTTGTCAGGACTGATCACAAAGCACTAACATGCTTGTTTAAGACGTCGATGGCAAGCGAACGTGTGACACGTTGGTCTATATATATTCAGCAGTTTAGCATTGAGATTGAACATTGTCCAGGGAAGATGAACGTGATTCCGGATGCACTCAGCAGGAACCCAGAGCCTGATGTTGAAGAAACAGCGATGGTACAACACTTGGAGATAACACCGAAGGACCGGGAATTCTTGGAGGAGTTACGTGAGATACAGCGAGAACAGGAAGCGGAACCATGGATGATGCTGTTAATTCAATACTTCAGAAAGCAGCTACCTACAGGAACACCTGCATTTCGAGAAGCGAAAGCCAAAGAAGGAAGATATGTTTTTGTCAACAATTTGCTGCACAAATGGGTAGATAATGACCACACCAAGTTACGCATACTAGTACCTGCATCTTTACAGCGAGGATTGACATGGCATACTCACGGAAGTTACGGACACGTCGGAGTAGACAAGTGCGAAGCGACAATAGGAGAGACATTTAAATGGCCACGTATGAGAACAACTATATGTGACGTCATTACGACTTGTGATCCTTGTCAGAGGACAAAGCCCAATAACTATTTAATGAGGCAATATCCTAGACCATTGCTACCTCAGAAACCCTGCGAGCTAGTGGCCCTGGACTGTTTCGGTCCGATCCCGAAAGGTAGGCGAGGTTGCCGTCACTTGCTAGTGTGCATTGATGTGTTTTCTAAGTATGTCGTATTATGCCCCATTCAGAAAACTACATCGAAACAAGTACTCAGTCGTATTCGAAATAGAGTTATTCCAATCCTTGGAAAACCAGAATTTATATTGTCAGACCATGGCAGCTATTTTACAAGCGCCGACAAGAAAGGTATGGAGGACATGGGTATAAAACACGTTTTAAGCAGTATCCGACATGCCCAAGCTAATCCAAGTGAGCGAGCAATAAAATGTGTAACATCATACTTGAGAATCTTCATTCCCAAAGAACATCATAAGTGGGTGGATAAAATTAAGGATGTAGAGACATGTATGAATTCTACCAGGCACGAGTCAACAGGACGGATCCCTATGGTCTTACACAAAAACGAGTATCCAGTGAGAACGTGGAAAAGCATCATTAACTGCCCACAAGATCCCATGATAGCACCTGACCTGCGAATAGAGAGAACGAGAGCCTACATGAGAAAACAAGCAGATCGCAGATTACGGCGATTGAGAAATAAGAGATTTCACCGTGATCTAGAAATCAACCAGCTAGTTTTGGTGAAACGACCCGCTACATCGGATCCAGGGAAGAAGAACTTCAGCAAATTCTGTGAAAAGTTCATAGGACCCTATTCTATTGTAAGAAACCTAGGAAATAATGCATACAGAGTGAAATAGTTAAGCACAGGAACAATGTCGGTCTACAATGCAGCCAATTTAAAAACGCATCGAAGAAGCGAACCATGGGAGCGCCGAAATAATGATGCAGTTTAAATATATGGACGTCCTATATCAACCAAGTGGACGGGGGGCAGTTGAGTACGGCACGTGAAGAAGGAAGTGGAGATGGTGTTGACAAACATTAACGAGACGGGCAGAGTGTTGCCTAAGGCATCAGCGCGTCACGCAAGCAGTTGAGAGGGTGAGGTCCAAGCAGGAAATAAAACGAGTAAATGCCATTCAAGACAGGAGCGGCTAGACCACGTAATAGAAAAGGGGTGTTTCTGAAATAAAACAAATTGGCCTACGGAAGTCTTTTAAAAATTATCGACTTTATCCTAAGTTCGA
Source organism: Meconema thalassinum (assembly GCA_946902985.2). Classification (NCBI taxonomy): domain Eukaryota; kingdom Metazoa; phylum Arthropoda; class Insecta; order Orthoptera; family Tettigoniidae; genus Meconema; species Meconema thalassinum. The sequence goes on from OX336393.1 coordinate 114,628,074, forward strand.
AATTTTGTGAGTGGAGGAGTTGTGAACCCTTTATCCTCTGATGGATAAATGATTCGATGTTTTATTTCTACAATTAATTAATATTTCCACCAGCGTCATGAAATAGCCAGACGAAGATGAGGAAATTTCAAGCACTTGTTGGAGACAGTGGGAACATACCTGCAGCAGTTTGACAAAAGGCTAAATACTTTAGGATTGTGAAAAGAAAGAGCATAGCAATGTTTCAGAAGGACAGGTGGTGGCTACCTCAAAATAGAAGGGACGCGTGGTGAGACACGCTTATGGCATGTTCATTGTACTATTCGCGCCTAGAAAAAATATAATGCAGTAACGTGAGTGGCTGATGGTACTACTGGACACTCCTACGAGGCCGAGGTCTGATAAAAACCGCGAACATGTTGAAAAAGTGGAACCAATGAAAGATGAATGCTTACGAACGCGCCAAGTCTAGCTTGGGTACGCGACAGCTAGCATTAACGCGGGAGATCGGCTAGACAACATCTCTACGATCGATTCTAGAATTAATGGGCATATTCTTGACCTGCGCAATTTTACGAGTTCAGTGATATTTGTTTCATTCCTGTACCACTATTATTTTGAGAAATTTTTATATAATTTCCCCCTCTATCGATACCTAGGGCCAGTTCATTTATAAGTGGCGTGAAGAGCCAAGAATTGATTACATTTTGTGCGTCTGAGGACGTAGGTTATTACTACATTGTGTGTGTCGGGAGACACAGGTTATTATTATATTTTGCGCGTCCGAGGACGTAGGCACTTGTACTTTGCGTGTCATGAGGACACAGGTTTTTATTAATACAAATGTGTGTTAAATTCAGTGTGATAGATAGTCACAGTACTATTTTGTAGGGACAGTATCATCGATAATTCGCCAACAGACTGTTCTGGGGAAATAAGTACCTAAAACGGTGAATTTAGTAGTCAGATATCGAGTGTGTAATAATCTATAACTTTTTGCATCAGCACGAGAGATGACATCGCTTGTCCTGGAAGAAGTTTGGAACTGTCAACACTCCGTCGAGATGTTTGAGATGAGCTAAGCAGCATTAAGTAGGGAGATGGCAGCAGATGTTCGCTGACGGTGACTGGCCGAGGATGATACTGAATAATATTCTTATTATCTGATAAGTTAACTTAGGGTATATGGGACATATTTTGTTTGTAAATATCTTGCTTGTGTTGATTAACGTAGTGTATTTAGTTTTGGTCTGACACACCTTTTGCATGGAAACAGCTCGCATAAGTTTTCTTAGTCGTAAGTTCTTGTTTGTTTGTTTTAACTAACGTGGCTATGTGGACAACTGTGTTTGCATATGTGCACGTAATGCGGTTAAGAAACGTCTCTCGGAGATATGTTGTGTTTCAGAAGTAGGACTGAATTAATATAATCATACAGTAGATTGGAGGGTAAATTAATCTTGGTAATGTTTATTATTGATCAGATTCAGTGAGTTTATTGCCGTTGGAGCAATGTGTGTTGTGGCGAAGAGCAGTCAGCTCTCTCGTAGGTTTTAATATTTTTTAAAATAGATTGTGAGCTTCTGATTCAACCGACCTGTGTGAAATGTGTTATGTCATTCCCAGCAGTGTGTGTGTGTGTATTTTGTTGGTCATTACAAGCGGGAATTTCAGCTTAGACTGATTTCTGTCAGCTTGGTGCCAAGTCCATATGGTTGCCTTGCGAGGACATATGTGGCTATATCGATTAATGTCTTACCATATGTTTATGTGGTTGAGATTTGTTGCTGTTGATTCTACGAGATAACGGGACAGGTGGTCAAGTTATTTTTATACACTGGAGCTGGACGATGACAGAAGTTGAGGAAGGGGAAAGCTGTTTTCACAAGGCGGGCTGAAAAGATTGCATCAAGATCATTAGTGGAGTGCTTGTTGGCTCCGTAAAATTACTTGAAATACAGAATAAGAACTGATCAATGATAAAAATTGTTTAAATAAATGGGAGTTGCCTACGAATCACTATAATCTCCGAAGCGTTAGCTTAAGGTGCATTTTTGTTCATATAAGGTAATCTCAGCCGGTGAGGCTTTTGTTGATGTTGGTTTCATTCCATATTTATGTTCCGTATTAGTGACCCGTGCAGTCACGTGCGATGCTGTCTTTTCCTTGTTTGTGTATTGAGCAATTGGCCGTGTTGGCAGCTCATTTGTCAGATGCGTCATCGCACTGAAGGAGGGTCTCGAGGGAGATTCCTGTAAATATTAGATTTTAGATTGTGTGTCAGCATTAATTTTTAAGGGTTTTTATTAGTGTTGTGTCCCATATCCGTAAACGTTGATTTACGAGATGATTGTTCGTAAGCATCGTGGCTGTTACCCGATGTAAACGATCAGTCATCCAAGTACTCATCCCTCGTAGTTAGTCATTACGCGTACATAAAATCCCAATGCAAGTTAGTGGAGCTTGGATCCACATTTTTTATGAGGGGGAGATCCGTCTGACTCCTCAACGTTGATAGATATTTCTGTCATGGGAAGATTCAGGGAGGAATTATTATTGTTGTTGTTTATATTCATTTCATTTTTGCACAAATAATCATTAAATTATATATTTATTTTACGTCTTGTCACTTCCTTTCTTAATTATAGTTTTAATCCTATGACCCTTGCCTCAGTAGAGCATGTTGTTTGGCGAACGTAAACATCACACTATGAACTGAGCGCGACCCCTTGATCAAGATTTCTTGCATATAAACATTGCAATACTAAAGGGTTCAATACTGTATAAAAAATAATTAACAGGAAGGGGGTGCGTTCACTGGCCTGCCTGATCACCCGATCTCACGCCATTTGGCTTCTTCAGTGGGGTCACTTAAAGGAAAAGGAAGGAAGGAAGCTTGTAGTTTAACGTGACCGTTAATCTCGCGATCATAAGCCACGGGACCTCCGTTTTACGTGGAATCCGAACCACAGGACATGGCATTTCACATCGAAAATCCCACATGCATTGACCGGGAATTGAACCCGGTCCGCCTTGGTGAGAGGCATACAGCTAGACCGCTGAGCCACCACGCCCCGGTCACTTAAAGCAGGTAGTGTATGCACAGGAGCCTGAAGAACCTGGTCACCTTCAGCTAGTGATTACCGAGGCATGCCAAGCTGTCACACCTCACATGTTAAAACATGCAAGTCTGTCTTTACAACGTCATGCTGAAATCTGTATAAACCAACATTCCCATCACTTGCTACACTGCATATTCTGGGTAACCTGTTTCCTAAGTACAGATAATCAAATCGTCGACCAACCTGGCTGTGTACCATCGGATGAAAGCAGTCATTTTCAGGAACAAATAAAAATTCACACGTTGGAACAGGTAATGAACATGTGGCCGTCACTGTAAGCAACATTAAGCGGAAAAATGTACCTGGCTGGGTATCGAACCTGCTACCAGGCAGCTTGGCTGAAACAACAGTAGTGATGCATGATTAGCCAATGTAGCTCCCTGAGAGCCGTGGTGTAAAGCTGGCACGTTTTCAATCTGTTGTTGTTGTTGTTTGCTATGGCTAGCCCGGATTCCAATCCATCAGTTTTCTTGCGTTCCAATAGAGTTGTGTGAGGCTTCCTGAAGTTCTAGCAGTCACATCAAGTTTGTTGCAATGTAGCAGGTGCCTCTTATCCATTTTACTTCCAGGTTCGTGACAATATCTTCAACCTATTCGTTGTCATTATAGATACTTCCTGTCCAAACGTAAGGTAGTATTATTCGGAGCTGTAATCGTTTTAAACATTCATTATAGTTGAGGTCATTGAAATAACTCTGCCACTAATGATTTCTACGACATTCGCGAGCATGAACTCAACTGTATAGTTGTACTAAGGCCACAGAGGAGAACGTATAATGTTTTTAGGATGTCTATGATACACGCGTCAGTTGGGTTGCCTTTCAGTGAAACAACAAGGGGCTGGTGGCCCACTCTGTATGTAGGGCTGGATAAAAATGTAGTGAGATATTATGTTCTTTTTTCACTGAAATGACTTTATTGACAGAGGTACTTACATTTACACACCTACAATATAATCGCCCCCGTTAGTCTGCTTAATGTTCGGAAGGCGTCGTACACCATCTGCGCGTCTATTTCTGTTGATGTCCCATAGTGACCCCTGCTGTTTTACCGGGTCCCTCGCAGTGGTTCCTTCATTTTGCTGAAGAGATCATAGTCACAGGGACTCATATCGGGTGAGTGCGGAGGATGTTCCAGAATCTCCCATTGCCAGCGGCGCAAGAGGTCCTGGACAGCAGCTGCGGTGTGGCATCTTGCGATGTCATGAAGAATGATGGGGTGCTGCTCCATGAAATGTCGCCGCTTTCACCTGAGCGCTGGACGAAGGTGGTTTTGCAGGAACGTGCAGTAGTAGGCAGCGTCTACCGTCAACCATGGCGGTACAGCGTGATGCAGTATCACCCCATTAAAGTCATACGCCACAATGAACATCACTTTCACAGCACTTTGTGTAGCGCGCACTTTCTTTGGACGAGGAGAATCGGGATGCTTCTAGTCAATGGATTGGCGTTTCAAGTTTGGTTCGTACGAGCGACCCCAGGTTTCGTCTATAGTGACGATTCGTCGAAGAAAGTAGTTACGTACCCTTTCGTACTGGGCCAAAAACTCCTGTGCGACTGCAAAGCGGTGCCATTTTTGCACCTCAGAAATTTCATGGGGTATCCAACGCGCTGCAATTTTTTTTCGGTAACCCAGAATGTTGTGAGAATGTAGAGCACCTCTGCTGCTAACTCACGTGCAGTCCATAGGCGATCAACATCCAACAATGAAGCAAGTAGTTGAACTGTATTGTTCTCCACGTGGGGTCGTCCTGTACGGGGGCTATCCTGCACAGCCTCTCTGCCTCCTCGGAACGCTTTAACCAATCGTGTAACTGTGGAGTATGGCAACGCTACATCACCACATGCTTCACGCAGTCCCTGAAAACATTCTTGTGTACTCCGACCTCGTGCCACTTCAATTTTGAGCCAAGAACGTTGCTCTACCTTTGTAAACAAGATGCTAGGGCGCTTGCACTATTGCTATGAAGTTCAACGTTCTAGACTGACTGAATACTGACCCTGCGCGCTGCACACACTAGTCTAACAGTCCTTCCTTTTGTCACCACAAATTGCAGCATTCCAACTCACCGGCTTGCGTTACAGCGATATTCTCATTACTTTATATCCAGCCTTGTTGTGGATATCAGAAGAGTTGAGATGGGATGTTTCACCCGTTAAGATCAAAATATACAAACTAGCTCTACAAAACACTACCAAACCCACAATGCCATCTATAAACGGTCGTTGTCCTACTACACATATAAAAAACACGGAAAAATCCACGTGGTTGTCAGAGCAGTTTGTAGACATTCCGCAATTCAAATAATAATAATAATATCGTATGGGCTCGGGTGCCGGGTGCAAGCTTTGTTATTTGACACCCAAAGGGTAGCTTGCATGTCGAATTTCGTTGTTCCTGGACTATGAAAGTCAAGGAGGTTAGATGTTAGATATCTAAGCTCCTTGAACACTATAGCGCTTTCTAGTAGAAAAATGAGGAACTTTGTGTTGGCGGAAACTCCCGAGATTAATTTTGCCATTATGAACACGGTCTACTGAATTCAAATGGGTTATTTGACATGCCAACATCGTATGACATACGTATTGTATTTTTGCCGCCTTTCAAAAAAAAATTCACTTACCACGGCCAGGAGCGAACATGCAATCTTAGGGTTAGTAGACCGACACGATATCCGCTCACCTACCATATGAGATCTTTCAACACAATATTAGTTGACATTGTTTTTGTATGTTGTAGTTTTATTTACCATCACCTCAGCAGAGTACTCGTAGGTCATCACAGAACACCAAATATAATAGAAGTGAATGCCGCATGGTAAAGCATGGAAACAAGAAACTACTGAAGCACGCCTAGTGGTGTGGCAGCCAACTACCAGAATGGAAATATTAGCTCCCAAATATGTTTTCTTTCTATGTTTTTATTTTATTTAACTGGGTCACTCCAATCCATATTTTATTTAAGGACACATTTCCATTTTTTTTCTTAATCGCACCAACTTGAGACTTTGGACTTGATGCTTTTATTCATAACTGTTCACGCCGATGTCGTATGACTCATATTCTTTCGCGTGAGCAACACCCGCATTTGACAAATAGCCTTCGGTTTACGAATGAAAAGTATGGAGCACGATTATAAGTTTCAGAAATACGACAATATCGTGTTACCCAGGAACAATATATGCTATTGCGAGTAGTTTGAACGTATAAGTGACTTAAATATATCTCAAAATCAGGATAATGAACAGTTACCGTTTCGAGCATGTGGAGCCGCCATGTTATCAACAACACAGAACACCAAATGTAATAACCACTGCCGGCTGGATCGCTTTAAAGCAGCCAGGAGGGATGCGATCCAGCTGGCAGTGGTAACAAGGCCAAATCTACCAATCACAAGGTTGCCTTTTGCTTAGCAGCGCTCGTAGTGGGGTGGCGCTGAAGTACCCAGTGTTGTCAGTTAAGGTCTACGCACACCGGCGCGGGATGCGGGAACGGGAACGGGAGCGGGATTGACACGATACCCGCAGTCGCTGCGAAATCGTCTTTGTATTCTGACCAGCGCGGGAAACAGTTCCGAAATGAATTCGTCTGATGAAGTGCAACATAAGGAAAATATATACCAATTATCGGGAAGCTATCTCGCCTTGCTATTGCTATTAGATTTTTGGCTACTGGGGATTCTTTCTCGACAATTGGCCACAGTTTTCGTGTTGAATTCACAACTGTTGGAGCTATCGTGAGAGAGGTTTGCCAAGCTATCTGCGATACGATGCGATAGTGCAGTTTATATTCAGTTTTAGGGTAGTTCAGTTCGGTTTTCTTTAGGTTAATCACCACGTGACAAATGAACACAGAAACAAAGAGTGATATTATTTAAATTGATGCCAACCAGGTACTTGCAGTTCCTCTCCTATTTCATCCCTGAGCTTACCTTTATTCCTTATATTTCTTAATCTTCATTACTCATGTTATTGATATAAGGCAGGATATTTCCTGACACACTCTATTAACAGTTCCGTCGACATTGCTAAATGGATGCGGGACGCGGGAAAACGCAGCAAGCTGCGTACTCCTGCAGTAACGCAGCAATCCCGCCATCTGTGCGGGATTGTGACGCAGCTGCCTGAGTGGATGCATATCCCGCCAAGTGCGCAAATGTTCGGGACATTCCCGCTCCCGTTCCCGTTCCCGCATCCCGCGCCGGTGTGTGCAGACCTTTATAGTCGTATCGTAGCTTCATCCCCGTGTAGGTCATTACTGCATATTAGTTTACAATTCTAGTTTAGGGCTTATTTGTTAAGTGTATGACAGCAATAATAGCTACACCTTCGTAGATTAAGTTGGTGGAGGGAGACTGTTTGAGGATGGCATCATATTTTCTCTATCATGTAACTTTGTGGATATTAAATTAAATAGTTCTTTTTTCGGGTGCTCAATGCTTTAGTATTCAGTATTAGTTGCCACACTGGCGGCTTCGGTGGCGTAGTTCTATGCCGAAGGTCGTGGGTTCAAACCCAGCCGAAGTCGTCGGATTTTTTAAGAGCGTTAAAAATCCCTCAGTATGCCCTCCTTCCGAGGGGAAGTAAAGCTGGCGGTCCGATGTCCTAGATTTATGGCATAAAAAGAACCTTCCACTAACTACACTTGTGTGAAGCCAAACTTTGTAGGTTAGGTTATTTGATAACGCTATATTAGGCCCAACGTTCGCCACCATGTGCTGGCAGCGATGGCATCTAGTAACCAAGTTCGCAGCTAGGTGTATTGGACGATAGCATTTGGTAGCAAAAGTAGGAATTACTTGAAACATTCATCGTCTGCAGTTCTTACCGGAATTCTACACACACACAAAGTACACGGGACTACATGACCGCGTTGTCGCATCCCCTACGCGAATGAACCAACCAACCATGGAGGAAAGAACGGAAGGAGATGCCTTCGCTGTGCTGCCTAGTGCAAGCTGCTGAAGCCAAACGGCACGCCCACGTTGGGGAGCAAGAAAATGGCTGTTCCTATGCTTAAAGCCGTAAACCACTCCAACTAGTCTTGGATTTTAGTGACATAAAACTGCAATGACAAGTCAAGATTTTTTCTTGGATAGGCAGAATACACTTTGTACTTGGCACAAATAAGCTGCGTTATCGTTTTAAAAGCCAATTTAATTAGAAATATGACAGCACCTTTGCAAGACTAGTTTTGTAAGAAATACGCGGCAAAACGTAATAATACGCTGAAACACTGATTAAATTGAATACAGGTGTATGTAGGTGCAAGTTGTACCAAAGAAGGAACATCTTGGGAACTAATGATGCCGAACTACTTACGGTATTTACACCAAATTGATTTTTACGGTCTTACAGTATTGGTGTTGAGGCATTCATCAGTTTTTAGGCACAGCACAGCCACTTTCACTCATTGTTCGTACACATTTTGATATTCAAGAATACGAACCTTAAAATTAATAAACAGAGCGCTTTATAAAGGACTCATATTTGCACAAAAATACGGTATAGCCTATAGGCTACTTTTTGGTACCGTACGGTACTTTGTTTGTGGGGGTAGAAACTTGGCGATTAGCCTCAAATTGATTCATTACGTAGGCCTACCGTAATTATTGACCGACAGCTGTTTGATAATTTGGGATATGCAGAGAAATGGTTTTTTTTTGATATGTAGGGTAAACATGCTGAGATTAGAGTTGAGGAGTTTTATATAATAAATTTACATTACTGCTCCAGCATGAGTTACGGCGAGAAAAGGCTGGAAAAATATCCTGCAAGGATAACTCAGAAAACACCATGCATAATGCCTCGTGCAAGTCACGGAACACCGAATACAGGATCAGGTTACGCCCACTTCGGTTGCAGCGCTTGGCTTCACTCAAACGAGCTCAGGGCATCTCCTCTTATTCTTTCCTCCATGCAACCAACAAATAGTTGCCACACTCGTAAGTTTTTGCAGTGCTTTTCTTTAGGACAGAGACCGTTTGTCTTTGTGGGATTGGTAGTGTTTTGTAGAGCTATTTGATCTTGTATATTTGGATCTGATAATGCTCGCTTAATGAACCAAACACGTCACCTTAACTCTTCTGTGATCCATAACAAATGAATATATTTAATCACATGTAATTTTTTCAGTTGTTTTTTTCGCATGTCCCAGTAATTGGGATTACATTGTGTTGACCGACTGAAAAGTTGTAATGTATAATTATGAATCATTATTATTAAACAAGTCTTGAACTACTGAGATAAAACATTAAGGATGAATGTACTTTCAGTGTATTCACCACAAGGATTGTTGTTTTGCCTGAACTCCCCATGTTTTATTTAGATACATGTTTCATAGTAATGTTTGGCGGCTTCGGAAGCGTAGTCGGTAGCATGCTGAGCTTCTATGCCCAAGATAGCGGGTTCAAACCCGGCCGAAGCCGTCGGATTTTTAAGAGCGTTAAAAATCCCTCAGCATGCCTTCCTTCGGAGGGGAAGTAAAGCCGGCGGTCCCATGTCATAGATTTATGGTATGTTAAATAACCTTCCACTAATTGCACCTGTGTGAAGCTAAATTGGATAGATTAAGAATGTAAACAACGCTCTTAGGTTTCTACGTTCGTTGCCAAGAGCCGACTGCGGTGCCGTCTAGTAGCTAAGTTCTGAACTTGGCCTAGTAGTCGTTGACGGTGGCGCTTGGCTGCAAAAGTAGGAACTATTTGAAAAATTCTAAGTTGCAGTACTTAAATAAAAAAAAACCAGATAACACACACTAATACAGTCATCACAATTAACACCGGTTATCAGACAGATTCTACACACACCCAAAGTACACGGGGCTACATGACCGCGTTGTCGCAGCCCCTAAACTTAAGAACCAACCAGTGTGGTTGGAATTTCTCATGAAAGCCGGAAAGCAATCCAATGTTAATATGAATAAATACATGTGAAATTTATGGGGGCGTGGTGATGCAGTAGCCAAACTGCTTGTCTCTCACCTAGATGGACCGGGTTCGATTCCCAGCCAATCCATACGAGATTTTCGAAGTGAAATATCATGTCCTGTGTTTCGGATTGTACGTAAAATGGAGGTCCCATGATAAATGTCATGAACAAAGCAAACCTCTTTGGTTGGTTGGTTCCTCAGTTTAGGGGCTGCGACAACGCGGTCATGTAGCCCCGTGTACTTTGGGTGTGTGTGTAGAATCTGTCTGATAACCGGTGTTAATAGCTTGCCACGGTGTGTGAGTGGATATCGTGTCGGTCTACTAACCCCAAGATTGCAGGTTCGCTCCTGGCCGTGGTAAGTGATTTTTGAAAGGCGGCAAAAATACGATACGCATGTCATACGATGTTGGCATGTCAAAGAACCCATTTGAATTCAGTAGGCCGAGTTCATAGTGGCAAAATTAATCTCGGGAGTTTCCGCCAACACAAAGTTCCTCATTTCTCTACTAGAAAGCGCTATAGTGTTCAAGGAGCTTAGATATCTAACATCTAAAGTCAAGGAACAACGAAATTCGACACGCAAGCTACCCTCTGGGTGTCAAATAACAAAGCTTGCACCTGGCACCTGAGGCCATACGATATTATTATTATTATTATTATTATTATTTTCATTACCGGTATTAATTGTGATGACTGTATTAATGTGTGTTATCTGTTTTTAATTCAAGTAGTACGGACTGCAGACGATAATTTCAAGTAGTTCCTACTAAATGTTACCGTCCACGACACCTAGCTGTGGACTTGGCTACTACTGGATGCCATCGCAACTAGCGTCCGTTGACGAACGTTGGAATGCAAGGGTATTAATCAAACCTAACCTACACACGTTTTGTTAGTGGAAGGTTCTTTTAGGCCTGCATGCCATAAATCTATGACCTGGGCCCACCAGCTTCACTTCCCCTCCGAAGGAAGGCATACTGAGGGATTTTTAACTCTCTTTAAAAAAATCGACGATTTCGGCCGGGTTTGACCCCGCGATCTTGGGCATAGAAACTCAGCATGCTATCAACTACGCCACCGAAGCCGCGCCGAACATTTTAACCTCTTAGGCAATCTCTCCTCCCCCATTCTCATCAGATGACCCTACCAATTGAGTCAGCTCATACGAACACCTCCATATAGCGTGTTAATTTCTAACTTAGTTCTTATATCTTCATTATGGGTATCTTCCTGCCATTGATCCCATCTTAGACAAAACAATAACACAAATTCAGACAAATTTTTCACACACGGAAACACGCGGGGCTAAATGACCATTAACCCTGGAACAGTACAGTGGGGCACTCAAAGCCCCAGAGAATTTTCGTTCCCCGATTACGTTATACTGATACGCCTGTTAGCGGCCACCCCCTGTGACTTTTACTTGACTTCGACTGTCTTTCAGTCAATGTGTATACATCTTAGCAGTGACAGCTATTTATACCGAAAGCAGTGTCTCCAGGGCATTGAGTGCTCCAACTGCCCACGATCCAAGGACACCAAGGCCACTGTGGTGTGCTCAGAATGCAAGTGGTTTGTGCGTAAACATCATAGCTTGGTGTTTTGTAGTGAACGTGAGAAGTGAAAATGGTGATTATGATTATGATGACAAAAGAAAGAATATCTACAATAACATTGAAATATTGTTAATATATTAGTTTTCTATTATATTCACACAGTTATTTTCATTTTACAGCACCAATATTTTAACTATTACGTGCTACCAACAGGGTTGATTTCACTCATTTGTAATTGCAGTTATTAGTAATACATTATTTTAATGCATCAGAGTTGTGTTTCTGTCCTGGGGTACTCAATGCCCCAGGATACCATTATTGTTACTGGAGAATGATGGTACTGTTCGAGGGTTAAGCCCAAACCCTCCAAATAAATCAACAACTCATTAAGAAGAGGGAAAGAAAAGTATTTTTAAGTACCTGCATGTTATGGCTGTGCGATTTAGATTATTTCACTAAATCTGCCGCAGGGGTGGGAGGAGACGGCACAATAAAACTAAATAAACAATAAATAATAGCATTTCACACCTGAAAGATTTATGAACCTAAGGTATTTAAAACAATGTAAGTTAATAGCTACAGTACCTTCCTAGGATCAAAAATTAAAGTAGTGTGTTGTTGCCAGATTTAATCGTGTTGAATTATCTCACATATCGTTCCATAATTCAGTGTGGTTAGTACAAAACTTGAACAATTATGTTATAATAGTGTATTTTTGTTTTGTTTTATTGTGCATTTCAATTTGAGGTGCATTCAAAGGAAAAGTTTTTGTTTGAGTGGATTATGAATTATTTTAACTCATGTGAGAAGAGGTGAAAACTAATAATAAGAATAATAACATGCATAATATTCTGTATTTAAGAAATTATTCCTCTCCACAGGGCGGCAACATTTTTAGAGTTGACAAGGAATGCCTCTGACTATCCTCATAAATAACAACAGAAACAGGGCACGATTGAAGAAGCAGAATGGAAGCAGTATTGCCAATATTGTTAGGCGTAATGGGATTTGGCGTGACTGGATTTCTTTATCATGTATTTAAAGAGTGCAAAAAGAGCGATAATACCAAAGTATCCAAACCTTTTGGTCCCATGTGTGCAGAAGATCTGACTCGATATAACTACACTACATATAGATATAAAGAAAATCCAGATGGCAGTACAGAGCCACTTGATGACCAAAGCAGTTCTTACCCATGTCCAACACCTGGTGCTTATCCATGTCCAACACCTGGTGAAAAAGCCATAGAAGAAATATTGGTTTGTGTTCCACCCCCTAAACCACAACCTGTAGAAAAAGTAATAACTGTTCGCTGTCCAAACCCAGCACTGCCCTTTGAAAAACCAACAAAGATTCGCCATCGTTCATCCAACCAATCAACCAATCCAACGAAAACAATAATTTGCTGTCCAAAATCTTATTCACAAAACCAAGGAGTTTCAGAATCTTACCCACCATTTTACGGTAGAGGAGGATCCAACCATTGTAATGCAAACTGTCAGAGGAGAAGACGTTAATGAAAATTTCTGGTATCAATAAAAGAAAATAGAAAAAATCATCCATCAAGTCTTCTCATTGCTCTAGGCCGGCAGTTTCCGAACTTTTGAAGTTTGTGGAACCCTTTCATAGGACTCAAACTTTCATTGCACTCCTAAGAATATTACTGAAATACATGGGTTGATTTTTAGTTTTGGCACCTTAGTTATAACTGGATTAATAACTCACTTAGATGGTTCCAAGTTTCACAGGCCCTCGATGTAGTCCCCTCCGTTGCGTACAACGTGTTCCCAGCAATGCGGAAGTCGTTAGATCCCGTTGGCACTGCCCAATCTATTGATGGTACGAAGATAGCGCTCGGCAGCCTGCTTAACGTCTTCAATGGTACGGAAGCACTCCCCGCGCATTGTCATCTTCATCTTCGGGATGAGATCATAGTCGCAGGGACTGATGTCGGGAGCATATGGGGCGTGATCGAGGACCTCCCAGCCCCAGCGATCCAACAATGCCGACACAACGCCTGCTGTGTGTGCCCTAGCATTGTCATGCAGAACGATGGGCGGTGTAACCATGTGGTGGCGCCGTTTCCTTCTCAGAGCTCCTCGGAGATGGTCTTGCAGAAACGAACAATAGTACGCCGCATTAACGGTTGCCCTCGGGGAACAGTATGGTGAATGATCACACCATCCCAATCATAGGCAAGAATCAACATTGCCTTCACATTGGTGGGGGTTGGTCGAACTGTTTGTTTCCGTGGTGATCCGTGGTGCCGCCACTCGTTCGATTGGCGTTTTAACTGTGGCTCATAAGATCTGGCCCACGTCTCGTCAATGGTTATGATACGCCGTAAGAAGGCCTCTCCTTCGCGCTCATAACGCTGCAAGTGCATACGATAAGCGTCATATCGCAGCCATTTGTGCATGTCGGTTAAGTCATGCGGAACCCATTTGGACGCAATCATCCTCAATTTCAGTAAGTCCTTCAGGATGTGGAGGACAGTTGAATGCGCCAGTCCGGTATCTTGCTCTAATTGACGAATCGTTACGTTCCGATCCACCTCTACTAACGCGGACACCATCTGTACATTGTCATCACTTACTGGTGGGTGACCAGATCGAGGCATGTGCTCCACACGTTCGCGTCCATCTCGAAAGGCTGCAACCCATCTTGCTACCGTTCTGAACGGTAACGCAGCTGCACCGCACGCTTCCTGCAATCCTCGGTGACACTGTTTAGCACTGCGACCCCTAGCACACTGAATTTTTATCCACGTTCTCTGCTCCTGCTTGGACATTGCGACTGTCTTTCGCGAGCGCTGGTCTCACACTACTCATCTAACAGGCGCACGAGCGGTGGTGAGGACGGGCGAGATCATGTGCTCTGAGGGAGGGGATGCAGGGCAGCAACCGTCGGTAAAAGTGGCAGCGCCCAACATTGTTGCAACTTGGCACTGAAGCATTGGTGCCAAAACTAAAAAAACAACCCATGTATTTATGTATTTGTGTATTTTATATTTTATATTAGAATTCTTACCATGTTGAAGTGACAGATCTGAATCAAATACTTCAAGATGTTTCTCTTTGTCAATAGTTGAAAGTGCTGATATAATAATGTGTTAGTTCGTTGTAAATTGAATAAGTTCATTCACCTCTCCTAGATGGCTGAAAGAACTGCTGCATAGAGTTAAGCAGACAGTGTGCCATTTCTGTTGGCATGAGGGTGGAGAGTGTAGTTTGAGCCTAAGTAATCTGAGGAGGAGAAAAGGGGGGATAAAACTCCTGGAAGAAGGAGATTATTCTTTTTGGGATGGGAAGGGAAAAAAGATCATTAAATTAGAGAAATAAATTACAAGTAGCCCTCTCGAACAAATCACGAGTTTCAGAAGTAAAGAACGGTGGACCAAGAGAGGTCAGACAAAATAAAATGTAAATAAATAAAACAAAAACAAACACAATTAACAGCAAAGGAAAAGAATAGGCATGTGTGTACTGGATGTTTCAAATTGATGGCAATTTAAGCATGTTTTAAAGGACGGTCACATGCTAGATAGTGCTTATATTGAGATATCACCTGACATTTACAGTAACTCTAAATATTGATGGAAATACAGTACGAACTTGTGTTTCCTTAAATGGAACATACTATTTATATACTGTAAAACTTAAACATACAAGCTCGATTCCCAGGTACAGTTTGAATGACATTCTTTTCGTGAATAATTTTTGAGTTATTTAACATTGAATTTTGGAGGGATAGATACCGCCTACATAGCATATTGGCTGTCTGTGAATGGATGAACATTGGGAAGGTACACATGCGAGACAGTAAGTGTTTGTGTTCCATACACTCTCAACACATTAAATTCAATATATGATGTTTGATTAGTCAAACATCCTGTTCCAAGCTAAGAGATGCACATTATCGAAAATAACTCTTCACACTGGTCACCAAATAGCAGATATCTTGGATACAATGCGTCATATCCTCTGGAGTGGTAATTTCAGTGACGTGAACAGTATCTTTCTCATATCCGCATAGAAATACATTCAGGGTATTAAGTCTGGAGAGTGTGTGGCAGGAGTGGTAGTCTTGGGGACCTCAGCTCAGCCTTCAACCTTCTGTAAGGGAACACAGTGTTAAGCTTGCTAAACACTCAGTAAGTGGCATATGCTAGACCACTAGAATGTTGGTAGTTGGTACCATACATGAAGTCAATCAGCATAAGACATTTGTTCCAGCAAGACAGGAATCTCTTGACTGAGCGAAGACCAATATAAAGCATTGGTGCATTACCATAGAAGTGGTATCCAAGATTTTGTCACCAGGAATTCCATATAAAACAATGTGTGACCATTTTCTCAGATATTACACATTACATACTCAGATAAGTTTCTCAATTGAACAGCACTGCATGTTATATCAGCTCACGTTCTCCGTCTGTATTAAAAGCCCAAGAGTTGGTTAGGAGAGGGTTTAACATTTCATCAGAATGGCAACAGGAGTGGAACAACACAGCTCCGAAGGAATGGCAGTCACTACTTTGTACCCGACACCCTCCGGCAGGTTTTGATCTGCCACGTAAAACGTGGGTTGCCCGTAACAGGGTACGAACCAATCATGGGCGGTATGGGACATTGCTGTATAAAACCTGCTACACACTATCAGACCAGACCAGACCAGCAGACGTGGACGGGCAAGTTGCTAGGTCGGGGGACGGCTTTGCATACACACCAACATACCAGACCTCAGTTGTGTTGAGTCGTCCGCCCAGTAATAAGTACGATGGTTATGTTATGTGTTGTGACCGATCCAGTCAGGGTCAATTTCCGGCCCCAGATCATTCGAGAAACGACGAGACCGGAAGGTCAGCATGACGTCATGGCGTGATGTAGCGAGGTGTTAGAAACGAACAGTCGAGCCACGGGACAAAGCCTGACGGGTTTTTCGTCATGTGAAACTTGGAATGATGATTCTATAAGGTTGTATATATTTTACCTTTGACAGCAAGGAATTTCAATTTTACATTGTATGCGCACGATGTATGGGAGCGTTATTCATAATTTTGCCATTTTCATCGAGGGATGACGGCGATTGGGAAGAAATGGCCATCGCGATGGTTCACGAGGTAACCGCTAGAGTAGGGGGAATGCTCCAGAAGGTTCCAACCCCTTCCCCCTTTTTCTCAAGAGGAGGCTAACACGGTTCCGGAATGTTCAGTCATACAGTGTGGCCCGGACGAGGAAGTTGATTATGCGACACGGCTAGGACGAGGGAGTAATGCAGTGTGGTCGGACATGTAAGCCACGTGAGCTGAATTTTGCGTCGGGCACTGGATAGTTTTTTATGTGCATGGTAAATGCTCGTCGCCGCATGTTGTAAGAAATCATTCGTGAAGTGCGGTGGAGTTGTGTTTGGGTGAAGTGTCGCCATCGCGATATCCATGTATCAGACACGCTGGCACGCGAAGGAAGAACCAAAACTGATTGACGGAGGTATGTGTAGTTTATGCCAGCGCCGCGATTGGGTTATGCAGAGTGCGTGTAATATCACAGAATTCCTCGCCATTCTTTGTATTATGAAGTTTAATGCACGTGATCCTGGTCAGCTAACGGACATTAAAACGCTGAAGGAATGTACTGTGGCAATAATCTGATAAAATTGTGTGCGCCTAAACATTTGAACATTTGAGCGAAGGCCGGAATAGAAACCTGAATTATAACGCCGACGGGTTACGTCATTTAAAGATGAACTGGCATTTAAGAGGAACGATGTGAGTGTAAGGAAAGGATATATCTGCTTTAAGCTTGCGTTGAGGGTTGCAGGTTGCGTAGGCGAGGCGAACAGTCTAAACATAGAGTGTGGAACGCGAGCAGGTCAAGTTGAATGAACTAAGAACTGGATATTATAGCGTGTGGATGTGAAAGTGTCCCGGTGTAGTGGAATGTAATGTGGTCACACGGCAACGTGAACAGTACGGACGCAGACTCGAATATGTTGGGAATCTACACGGACACTTATACCAAAAATATGTTGCACTAAACCCATAAGGGGCTGCCATGGGATGAATGGTCGCGAGAAAATGGACGCGTGGACATGGGACGAGATAAGAGACGCCGACGCTGTTGGTGGAGAGGTGCAGTCGGGGGCGATCATGATCGTCGCCTGGAGATCGAGAGGTGTTGGGGGCGCATGCTTACACGGGAGCGCCGGGAGACGCTGGTGGAACGACGCTGTACGAATGGCCAGGAAACATCGACGTCTCTTATTCCCGAGGACCAGGATCCATTACGACGCCGGATCCAAAGTAAGACATCTTATTCTCACTCCCGTTCATCGTAAAGAAGAGAATATCCAATTCGAATAGCCATGCCATGAGATGACTTGAGGTCGTGTAACTTAATCCTATTCACATAGTTTAACCCTATTAATAATCATTGATTCTAGATTAAATAAGAGCATCATTTTCGTTTTCCTAAGGTTGTGCAAAGATTCTTTAACTTCGAGTCGTTTTGACTTTTACAATAAACAGCATCAATGTTAGGAGTAAGATAAATAGTTATGCTTTGAAATATAATTAGCCTATATAATGATAATAATACATTTTGGTAATGAGTAACGAGGATACGAGATGTCCATTTTTGATCAAAGATTGTTGACATTGCATTTTTGAGGAATCTTAATTAAAGGTTGATAAATACTGCTATAATTAGTACCGAAAATATAGTTGGTGATAACCACGCATGGCCATGAAACGGAAATATCGTTCGAGATAATTGGGCATGAAAATTAAGAAACAATTTTATTCCTAAAGGGTTTATTATGAATTACAGAAATGTGATAATGAAATAAGACGCTGGATTTGGTTAATAGTTGTCTGGTATGGTATGGTATGGTATCGTACGACTTCGTTGTCCAGATAAGGTTGAATTACTGTGCTAAGTGTGGGTTCGAGGTATGCTATTAAGCGCAATTTTAGTGATGAGATTAATATGGTATTCAGTCAAGTGTGACGAGGTAGATTAATATGGTATTCCGTCAGGTGTGACGAGGCAGATTAATATGGTATTCCGTCAAGTGTGACGAGGCAGATTAATATGGCATTCCGTCAAGTGTGGCGAGGTAGATTAATGTGGTGATATTCAGTTATGTGTAACAAGGTTATTCACGGGGCTATGTATGACCGTGAAAATTGTAATTATAAGGACAGGTTCCTCACTCTAGATGAATGTGCAACATTCCCTCATAGGGTTGAGTGTTGAACAGAGCAATGATGTACTTGAGGGTACGCTCTGCAGTAAGGTTACTCAGAGCCTCACACATAGTAGTTGATTGAATGATTGCGATTAAATGTTTGTCACAAAAATGAAACACACTGAGGTACCCTATTATGAAAGTTGTGAACCATTTCTAGACGTCAGCATATGACATAACTTACTTATGCAAGTGGACATATTAATGAGGATCAAGGTAATTGGGACGGTCATGCCTATAGACCAGATAGAACAATAAGAATTTGCAGTGTAAATATTTGAACACTAGTTGTAAATGTAAATACAATTATATTTATTACGGTTGGTGATTGAATTCCACATTAGGTGACGTCCATTTGATGTTGGGAAAATTTATGATGCGATTTTGTTTGATGCTCATTAGATAGTAAATTTCAGTTCGATACAGGAGGCGTGTCCATCGATGTATAAAGGTAGATTGTCATGATATGATATGTCTAGTTTTTTTTCTGAGCTCATGCCACAGGTGAACTGTGGGATAAGTGGCCAGTGATTTATTATTATTATTATTATTATTATTATTATTATGCGTGTGCTCTAATGAAATAATGGTTGAGTTAATTTTTGCGGGGCAGTCTCCTGGTCGGATTTTTGAGCAGGACACACACGAGTTGGATTAAGTGTTAATTCTTCTGGTTTAGGGACTATGAATTTTTTCTTATTTTCTTTTGGACTTTGTCCCGTCCTAACCTTTGATACTCGTGCGTGTTAGGCAGGTGGTATGTTTTGTTTATCCTTTGGTCAATAAAGGAGCAGTGTGTTTTTACAAAGGACTTTCATTTCTTGTTTGTTAATTTAAGTTAGGGTGTTTGCCTTTGAATATTGGTTCAGTTTATTTTCCATCCCCGACCCGTAAACGACCCGAGATACCTTGTCTCTGGCTCGCTTGAGCATTTCTTTTATTCTTTGTTTGTTTTGAACCAAAATTCACGCCCTAATTTTCTTACCCACTCCCTCGGCCGTTTCTTCCGATGGGGCCGGGATGTTAGCCGGGTGATTGCATGTCCCATTGGAGAAACGAGCACAGTGTATTGTTATTTTGTTGAGTATTTAATAATTTAATAATTGCCAACAAAGTGTTGAAGCCTTCGTGTCTTGCAATTTTATTCGAGTAACTATCACTTCTAACGTCGTAGAAATATATATGCTCCCGATACACTTCTAACATTTGCATGATAGTATCCGCCTCATGATCGCCTACTTCAATATCATCGGCACTCGTGTTGTTTCTATGCTGGGAATATTGAGACATGGCGACATAATCTTGTAATACGACGTAGTGCCTCTCTGTACAACAGTAGAATACGTACTGAAACTGCTGCAGATCGCGAAAGAGTCCGCCAGTCGGCCAGACAGCGCTACACACAACGCAGACCAGACCAGACAGGCGAGGGGCAGTCTGGTGGTCTGAAGGTTTTCCAGCCAGACCGTCAGACATTCTGCGCAGACCGAATTGGTCGGCAGACAAGCCTACACCCTACAGAACTGCCCGCCCATCAGCTTCTTTTTCCGGCCGTCTGCTGGCCTGGTCTTGTCTGATAGTGTGTAGGGGGTTTTAAGTGGTGTATGAAAATGTCGTCTAACTGTGAGTGTGGTGCGCCGAAACAGACCATACGTCACATTGTTACAGAGTGTTTTAACAGGGCATACTTGGGATCGCAGGAAGACTTTGCGCAAGCCTCAACAAAGGCAATAGAGTGACTGGACAATTTGGATTTGAAACTTTAAATGTATCCGGTGCCAAGTTGATTGTTTTATAGATGTGCGTTGTTTGTAATGATGTTATATAGCCTATGTTGTGTACTTTGTCATAAGCTTAGTAATAATAATAACTATTCCTACGTTGTCAAACAGAGCTTCATCATTGAATAAAAACTGCGATTTAAATTAAAGAGCCCGGCGCAAGAACCAGACAGCTCCAAAATATGATTTTTCAGGAGACACAAACAACTGAATAAAGTAACTACCGTACTGTATATGTCGAAAAGGTAAGGGTTATCTACATACACTAGCTAGAAGCAATAGTACGAGGCTCGTTTTTTAAGTAATACCCGTTGCAGCGCTGCGGTCGGCATTCCGTGCAGGTGCGCTGTGTACCTGAATCTATTGGCAAGGCTGAGACGCCATTACGGTAACAGTCGCCCATGTGTGGGTGTGTTGACAAGCTTTTGAAATCGCACCGCCGAGTGTGCGGAATGTGAAGAATATCTTTGAGCCTGATAGAACGGGAAGTGACTCTTAGTTTGAAAAGTGAGAGCTGGGGCCTGTTCCACGAATGAACTTTGCAACTTTTCACCTTGCACTTTGCACTTACCTTGCACTTTGCACTTTTTAAGTTAAGATTTTGTTCCACCATAACTTCTCAGATTTGTCTTGCAAAGTGGAAAGCAAAAAGTTAGGAATCTTTTCAGCCTGTCATGTTCCTCCATTTGTGCAGAAATGCTAAGAGCAAAGGAATGAGGTGAAAAGTTTTCAGATATCTTTGCAAAGAGACGTTTCCCTTTTCAGCTGTTAATGAACAAGTCTCTATACTAGTTTCTCAGCGCGGAATTTGGGTTAGTGTTATACATAAGTTACGACGAGAGCTTTTGTTATCATCAAGTGTGGATAGTGATGAAGAATACAAGAGGACATACAAAGACAGGATGAATTTTCATAACCTCACTTCGACGGAATTTCGTGAGTGTTTTCGTGTTACTTCAATACAAACTGACTATATTCTTGAGATAATTGGCCATTTATTGAAACCTGTAACAAAAAGAAGTCGATCTCTTTCCGAAAAAGAACACATTCTTATATGCTTACATTGGTTAGGAAATGGTGCCCAGCTGCTCGGTGTAGCAGCAATGTATGGGACATCAAAGCCAACTATTTGTAGAGTTGTTACTAAAGTCGTAGATGCTATAGTAAATGTAATATTTCCTAACATAGTACGTCGGCCTGAAAATCCACATTATATAGCTACGGAATTTCTAATAAAGGGTGGCTTTCCTTCTGTGTATGGATGTGTTGACGGTACTCCCGTTAATATTGATGCTCCTACTGAGCACGAAGAGGTTTATGTTGATAGACATGGGAATCATTCTCTCAATATTATGGTGATTAGTGGTGCAGACTTGACCTTCTACAGTGCTAAAGCTAGCTGGCCGGGTAGTGTGCGCGATTCCAGGGTCTTATAAGCACTGCCGCCCTTAGACGTTTTGACTCAGGTTGGAGGCCATTCCGAGGAGCAGTTTTATTGGGTGACAGTGCCTATGGACCAGTGGCGGCGCGTTCTATATGTTCAGTGGTTCAGTGAACCCCCTACAAATATATAACTCTTAGTAAAATGGTTAATCAAGTGCGTATTTCTTTAATAAATATGTAAATTTGCGCTCGGATGGATAATTTTGACATCAGCACTCGGTTGCTCTCCAAAACCAGCGAAAAGGATCAATTTCTGGATCACTGGCGCGCGAAAGATTCAATTTCTGGATCGCTGGCGCTCGGCGGTAGGACGTAAGGAGGGAGCGATGGGCGCGGGGTCGTGTGAGGCAAAGGGGGTAAGCCGACAAAGCTAAAGCTAAACTATCGCTGATGAAAGGACCAGCTCAAGCCAGCACTAGACACGATCTACCTCGAACCACCCCGAAGTTAGCCGATGCAGCCCTGGCCGATGTATTGTCTCTAAGCGTGTGGTTTAAAATTTGCCTGTTATGGTACGTTTTTGAAAGGATTTTAATTTCACGATTTTGCGTCTTAGATATAATTAACCGCAATGAACCAGAATATTTTGGTAACTACGATTTGTATTACATAAATAGGCGTACGTAGCCTATGTTTATGTAATTAATGTAAACTTTTAATTATTTAGAAGTGCTCATAAAGGCAAAATACGTCAAGATTCCAATCTCCTAATCTCTCTGCCTCGATAAACCCTTTCATGAACCCACAGTTTTTCTGTGGACCCCTGTTGAAATTTATCAACAAATTGATCTGGGAATCCTCTTCGAATGTCGTCTTCATGTGCACAGAGAGCAACAGTTCCAAGTCAGACTGTGCTACCGCCACTACATGGGGAGGGAGGGGAAAAGCACCGGTGCCGCACCGAGCACTAAGTGCTCGCGTTGGCGTGGCCTGGCATAGACATATGTGACATAGACCCTTTGGATGAATACTGTGGTGTAGTTCAGGGACGGACAGGCTTTGCACCCTGTGTGTGCCGACTGTGCTGTGCCGTACTCCGCAGCACTCGGACAGACCTCTTTCGGCTGGGCTGCCTGCCCTGACTGCCGGTGCGTTTGACCGAGTCAAGTTGGATCGCCTTCGCACCGGACGTAATGTAAACAAACAACTGTTCTTCCAATGTGTTGAAAATGAATGAAAATCCACAGCCTGCTTCCAGTCTCCGACCGGGTCAGGAATGGAATGAATGAAGCCCCATCTAGCGGCGAGGATATCGACTGTGCCGGCTGCCGAGGCCTGATGCACTCCTCTGGGGCAATGATTAAATGAATGACAGATGAAATGTGTAATGAAATGGAGAGTGTTGCTGGAATGAAATTTTGACAGGGAAAACCGGAGTACCCGGAGAAAAACCTGTCTGCCTCCGTTTTGTCCAGCACAGATCTCACATGGAGTGACCGGGATTTGAACCACGGACCCAGCGGTGAGAGGCCGGCCTGCTGCCGCCTAAGCCACGGAGGCTTTCTTCCATCTACATTTTGTTCGCGTGTTTCTGCTCGTACCGGCACTTGAAGATTACGTGCTTAGCTTTAAAACATTTTCTTGTTGTTGACTGATGTAGTGGCTTTGCGACATCGTGGTCATGTAGCCCCGTGTACTTGGGTGTGTGTATACAATTCATCTGATAAACTGTGTAATTATGGTGGCTGTATTAGTGTGTGTATTGTAACACAGGTTAGGACTGGGAAGGAGGCAACCGTAGCCTTACTTTAGGAGCCATCCCGGCATTTGCCTGGAGTAGAAGTGGGAAACCACGGAAAACTACTTCCAAGATGTCTGAGAAGGGAATCGAACCCACCTCTTCTCAGTTTTGCCTCATGAGGTTGAGTGTACCCAGTTCCAGCCCTCAGACCAGAATTAAATTTCTTGTCAGTGCCGAGATTCAAACCCGGAACTCCAGGGCAACATCCAAGAATGCTAGCCACTACACCACGAGGTGGCCAGAATTAAAACAATTAGAAATATTGATAAGGTGTCATTGGACTCATATTTTATGGCAATGCAATTTTGGTCACATTTTTATTTTCCTTGTGAGACAATCAACCGGAGGCTGTTCCGCAGGTTATCGTCAGACACCAGAACGCATTGCCGTGATTTTGTTAGTTTCAATGCAGAGAAAAACGTTTCACAGACATCCGTTGCTCCAAACATTGAAAATACTTGTGCAGCCTGCCTGTGCAATTTTGGATATTCTTGCTGCGGTAATTTTGATTAGAAATCGGGCAAAATTTTCACAGAGCTAAAAATATCCTTAAGTCTTGTGCTACATTGCAAATTTATAAGCTTCATTTGAAACTCATGCGGAACCTCAGTTACAGAGATCGAAAATGGCTTGACAAACAAATCAAAAACAGGCTGAAGTTTTGCAAGTTCTAGAAATCTGATGAAAACTCTTTCAGCAAGTCCTCAATAACACTCACGTACGGGTCAAAGTCGGCTTCTTCGCGGACGGATTCCAGGTTTGGAAAATGCACTGTATTCCTGATTTCTAATTGGGCTTTCCACAAGTGCAGCTTCATTTTAAAAGCCATAATTTTGTCACAGAAGTCAGTAATCAGGTGATCCTTACCTTGCATTGACACATTTAAATCGTTGAGGTGCCTTGTAATATCGGTCAAGAACGCTAGGTTTACTATCCAATGAGGATCAAAAAGTTTCGGCTCTCCCTTATCAATCATGTCAATGAATAGATTGATGTCCTCTTAAAACAAATAACATGCTCAATACTTCACCTCTGCTGAGCCATCTCACTTCACAATGGTAGGGCACATCACAATATTCGGCATCTACAGACGCTAGAAATTCTTTGAATCGGCGATGA
Source organism: Meconema thalassinum (assembly GCA_946902985.2). NCBI lineage: Eukaryota > Metazoa > Arthropoda > Insecta > Orthoptera > Tettigoniidae > Meconema > Meconema thalassinum. The sequence continues at coordinate 114,652,994 of OX336393.1, forward strand.
TTCAGGCCATGCTGACGAACTAAATTTACAATGTGAACTACCACTTGCATAACGTCACCGAGGTTTACTGCTTTAGCGCAAAGTATCTCCTTGTGAATAAAGCAGTGTATTGGTTACAACTTAGCTTGAAGCCGAGTGATAAAACCTATTTTCGACCCCCACATGGACGGCGCACCGTCAGTTGTTACAGAAAACAAGCCTTGCCGCTGCAAACCCACAGAGTCAATAGCGTCCTCCACAGCCTGAAAAATATCTTCGCCTGTTGTCGTGTCTTTGTGTGGTAATATGTCCAACAAGTCCTCCGTAACTTTAAATTCACTATCGACGCCCCGCACAAAAACAGCCAGTTGCGCTACGTACGTTAAGTCCGTCGATTCATCCAAGGCAATTGAAAATGCAATTAACTTGTCACATCTTTCCATTAATTATTGTCTTTGGACATCCTCAGCTAAGTCAGCAATGCGACGCGCTATTGTGTGACGCGACAGTGAAATATCCTGGAACTGCTGAACTTCCAACGGGCATAGCTGTTCCGCGGCATCAATTAGGCATGGTTTTACAAAATCCTCTTCTGAAAAAGGCTTGGCGTTTTTAGCTATTCGCAAGGAAATCTTGTAACTTGCTCGTAAGGTCGGATTCGAAATTCCAAGTTCCTGTCAATTAAAAACCATACTGTTAAAGGTACGAAATCCATTTCATCACGATGTAATTAAAACAACATACATTTGGAAGAAGACGAGATACTTACGAGTATAGTACCTATTTCTAGAGTTGATTTCAACTCATTAAATTTAAGTTGACACTCTTCGTCCTCGAGATCCCCGCTTCCTGTTTATAAGCAATGGCCGCTCTGTCATTCTGGGGTGATGTGAGTTTGAAATTGCATTCTGTTTTTGGTGTGAGAGGGCTATAATGTCCTGAATTGGGACTCCCCGTAAATAATTAGTGTATATTCTTATGGAACCCTGTTGTGGACAGTGTGGGGCCCATGTTGTCCACTGTATACACATGTATGTTGTGTTTTGTCACCTTCCCCAGTGCGGTGACTTCGGTCGCTCCCGCGTATACCCCGTCCGTATGCATATAATCCCCGAATGCGTATTTATTAGGGAAGAGTGTGTCATTCCCGTCAGCGACGATGAACTTATACTCGTTCCAATGGGACATAATGTACATGACTGTCTTCGTTTGCAGTTCCTTGTGTTTGTCCTCCTCATTGTGTGTTAGGAAACTGACTGCTCTGAACAAACAGTTTCCGTCCCCTTGTACCGCATGCTGTTGTAATTCTGATCGGGGGAGTTTTTCTTGACGTGTGTCTTCGTGTGTTTGAGTAAAGGGAGGCTTTGGTGTGACTGTGTTCTTTTGTATGGACTCTGCGGGGGAGGATCTCCTTGACGTGTGTTTTCTTGTGTTTGCACAAGGGGGGGGGGCTCTTTTTGGGGTGCCTTCTTATGTTTGGATATTTGCGGGGGAGGGTCTTCAACCGATTTTATTGTCGGCTTCCCCTCCCCTTCTAGTAGTTTTTTTATATCTATTTTCCCGTCTTTCCGTGTATCTTGTTTGTCCCGTTGGCGCATAATTTCACCAATTGTCTGCCTGAGGGTGGTATGTTGGTGTAGGTGTTCTACCGTATTGGGGTGCATACTGTTTGGACCCCTCTGCGTGGTCATCTGGATGTGGGTATCGCTCCGGTTCCTGTCTATATCGCATAGGGGCATTATGTTTGTACTGAGGGGTTGCTCTGTCATAGCGAGGGCTGTTCTGGCCATATTGCGGCGAGCTATTCTGCCTGCGATGTGGGGGGTATATGCTTGTCCACGTGGGGGTGAATTGCCACGGTGGGGCTCGTTTCGTCTATATCGTGGGGAATCGTGTGTTTGTCTGACTGGGGGTGGGTTGTCCCGAAGGGGGGCATCCTCTCTGTATTGTAGGGGGCCGTATGCCTGTCTGAGTGGGGGTGGACTACCTCGACGGGGGGTATTCTCTGTGTACTGTGAAGGTTAGTACGCTTGTGTATGCGGGGGTGAGTTCTCCCATGGAGGGTTGGTTTGCCTTTGTTTTTTGTGATTGTAATTTCCCCTGTGACTGTCTTGCCTCTCATTATACTGTGGCCGCCACATGTCACCTTGCTCGTCCCTCCGTACTCTCCCTTGTGTTTGTGTATGGATTGCAGTAATTTCCATCACCTGCATCTGTTGTGTAAGGTCCTGTATCTGTTGATGCAGGTCATTATTGTCCGTCCTGAGGTGGTGATCGATCGCCTTCCCCGTGATTTTATTTCCTGCCTCTATCATTTTGATATATTGCTGCAGGTTTTCTAGCGTTTGGTTTCGCATGGTGCATAATTTATCCACCAATGATGGTTTAAGGCCTTGCATGATTAGGCGAATTTTCTGCTTGTCTGGCATCGCCCTGTCATACTTGCCGCACATCAAGAGCTTGGCGTTGATGTACGCCTGTGCACTTTCTGTGCGTCCCTGAGTTCGTTCTCTGATCCTATCGTACAAGTCCTTCTCGTCCGGAGTGAGATGGAATTCGTGTGTTAGTGATATGCAGAGTTCCTCCCATGTAGTGTTGTTTAAGTTTGCCTCATGGAGCTCAAACCATGTTAGGGCTGATCCCGAGAGGTATGCAGGGAAGAGGCGTCTCTTGTCATTATCCGACCACCCGTTTATTTTGGCTGTCCTATTGAACGTCTTGAGGTACTCTTCGGGATCTCGGTTGTCCCCTGAGTACTTTGTGGGATGGACCATGGGATATTTTGTTTGCATGGCCATGTCCTGTTCGTATGTTTCCTCGTGGCTGTTAAATGAGTCGTGAGGGTTTGCGCTACCTTGACTATTGTTGTGTGATCAAGTGTTTGAGCCTTCGTGATTGTGTGAGAGAGCGTTAATTTCTGATCGTGTGGCGTATGTATGGCTGTCCTGAGAAGTACCGGGTTCGATTCCTGCGGATTGTAATACGTGTTGTGTGTCAAATGGCTCAGTTGCCTCAATATTATCTAGAGATAAATTGTGCTCAATTTGTGCCGTTTGTATGGTACTAAGTGTTTTATTAATATTTTTCTCTAGCGTCTCAGCTATGGCTTTGATATCTGCGACTAGTGTTATATCCTCTGTGTCCCGTGTAGTGTCCTCTAATTGCTGTATGAGTGCGTGCAAGCTATTATACGTCTGCTGCGTATCGATTATCTGCTGTAATGCGCTATGAGGTAGTGTAGGGCTTGGGTCCTCGCTAATGCTACTATCTGAGGATGAATGTCGAGCGGTTTCTCTTTGTACCTGTGCCCTTGTGAGGGGAGGTGCGTGTATTATTGTGTTAGGGTATTTTATTCTAAGTTCTAGGGCCCCGGCTTCAAGTTCGGCGATTAGTCGACCCGCGTTATTCTCGTTGACTAGGTCGGGGTTTTTAACTCTTATTTTAGGGCGTAGTGGTTTGGTATTAGCGGCAAGTGTATGGGCTACGTTCCTAACTGTTCGTCTGACCTTTCCCATACGCTTGGTATTTAGTAAACATTTTCCTAATTCGTCCCTATAGTCAACTCAAGGAAAAAAATCTAATCTTGGGGCTTGGCTTTTGCTTTGCAGTGAGGTATCTCGGTAATCGAACCGCGGAGTTACGTTGTCTGTAGCTCCTTAAAAACGTGGTATCTAGCGCCTCCACCAATCTGTTTAGCCTTACGGGCTTAAACTGTGTACTAGGGGGTGTGGAGCGTGTTGTGGTTTCTGGGGGCGGTTTAGGGGAATGTCCTCTATAGGGGCGTGGAAGGATCAGTTACGTGAATCAAGCGTAACTCGAGGGAGAGCCTCCAGTTGTTCAGAGTGTCTGGTGAGCTCAAGGTTGGGGGTGCTTTAAAGGGGTTGATGGAATAACAGATAACCTGCGGGCGCACGACTGGGACTCAGCGAGTGCGGACAGCGGTGTGTGCGAATGCAGTGTAGAGCAGAACTGCTGACCGGTACTTTGCTACAGGTCGGAGGGCGAATTGCTTACCTAATGCTTACTGATAATTAAATAATACCGGACCCTACTAGGTCAGGGTTGGAGGGTAGGGGGTTATCGTACAATTAACTAAACTAATAGTTTTAATTACTACTTCTGTAGTGAAGTCTAATTACTTCACGGATCAGTTTTAGTGCTATAAACTTCAGTGTATGACCAAGACAATTACAATGTGTTACAAGGGTGAAATGTAAGAATTGTGTGTAGGAGTGTACACTCGTAAGCACAATTACCAGATGGCGTCCGTCGCGGCGTAGACCGGCAAGGGTTCAGTAGTACTCAGCCCAAGATGCTTGGGATGTGTGACCTTTTATAGTTTCAGCTACTGCAAACTGGCATTTCATTGCATAGCTGACCCAGATAATAATGATAATATAATATCGTATGGCCTAGGGTGCCGGGTGCAAGCTTTGTAATTTGACACCCTGAGGGTAGCTTGCATTTCGAATTTCGTTGTTCCTTGAATCACTATGAAAGTCAAGGAGGCTAGATATCTAAACTCCTTGAACACTATAGCGCTTTCTAGTAGAGAAATGAGGAACTTTGTGTTGGCGGAAAGTCCTGAGATTAATTTTGCCATTATGAACACGGCCTACTGAATTCAAATGGGTTCTTTGACATGCCAACATCGTATGACATGCGTGTCGTATTTTTGCCGCCTTTCAAAAATCACTTACCACGGCCAGGAACGAACCTGCAATCTTGGTGTTGGTAGACCGACACGCTATCCACTCACCCACCGTGGCAAGCTAGCTGACCCAGATAGTGTTGGCTGTCAGTGTCGAGCCACTGTGTCGGAATAATAATGGTGTGTTGCTGATGATCCCTCCAGGGTTTAATGATGTATTTTTATAGTGTTGAAGATAGGGAGGGCCTGACAGGTGTAGAGATAGGGGGCAGATAGTGTATTTTTAGGGGGTGCAGCCCTATAAGATCCCTACGGGATTGTGTGGTTTTTACGCCCGGATATCCTTTCCCAATGGTTAGCTCGTGAAAAACATATGGTAAGTAAATACATTTCGTTATATAATAATGTATACATCATTATCCCCATGTACTTGGGTGCACATAAATCATAATATGGGGTTTGCAATAACAAAGTTGTTATATCCGTCTAGTTAGGATATTTCAATATCATGGCTATTAGCCTTGTGTACTTGGGTGTTTTACGTAACGTAGCTGTCTCGTGAACTTTGTGTTTAATATACGGTTAAGGACATCTTAAAATAAATTTAGGAATTTTAATTGAATATTTGCTAATTTACGGTAACCGTGTTTATGTGTGTAGTAATTAGCCAGTACCTGTTGACTAGCATTTACTGTTACACAACGGCGTTTTGGTAAGCTCCAAATGGCTATCCTAATCGTCTCTGGTGCAATGCCTCGTTTTTTGTGTGTAAAAAATCAACATGGTTACTTAGTTTTTATATAGCCCTAAGCATCTGGTGCATATAAACCAAAATGGTGGGCTTCTCTGTAGAACCCTATCCACTGGTCAAAACAAGCATAGTCGCCAAAGTATAAGGTTACAGCTAACTCGTGTCTGGTCATAAAATTCTTATCGCAAGGTCACTCAAGGCCTAAAGAAATTAGTCTTAACGTATAGTATAATCATCTTTCTACCTACATAGCCGTGTGTAATGAATAGTCAATATTAGTTTGGTCTTTTCCCAAAATCTGAAATCTAAATTAAAACACTTAAATCTGAATTCTAAAATCTAAAGTAAATAATTCATAGTAAAGGGAATATAATTCCAAGTAATATAATTCCTTACATGTTTTCTTTAATAATTAGTTATCTTAAAATTCCAGTCAATGACTTTACAGTCTGGTCTTTAGGCTGAATGTAAAATATAAAACATTAAGTCTAAATTCTAAAATCAAAAATCTAAAAATTCATAGTAAAGGGAATGTAATTTTAAGTAATACACACCCTTGTATGTCTTTTTTTTTAATAATTAGTTACCGAAAATTTCAAATCATGACATAATGGTTTGGTCTTTTTGACAAATCTTGGTTGGTCTTTTTGCAAAATATAAAATCAAAAACTAAAATCTAAAATCTAAAATGATAAAAAAAATCGAAAATCATAAAATCTAAAAAATTAAATCGAAAATCTAAAACATCTTACATGCATTAATTTGAATCCTAAATCAGTTTTTTACAATTATAAATTCAACAAATCTTGGGTTCGCAAAGCCATATGACACCTTACGTGTCCAAAACAGATTATTGGTTCATCTCAGGTGGATAACCTTGCAGTTTCGAGTATTTTGAGTAAATTCATGGGCCATGGGAAAGGGAACTTCGCTCCGAGTCATTTAACATCTTTTGTGTCCAAATCTGATCATTGGTTAGCAAGATAATAAAAAGTCGATGACCTTTTAGTTTTGAATATTTTCGATAAGTGAATGAATCATAGGAAAAGAAAGGGGGTCATGTCAACTAATTTGTCACCTCGCATGTCCAAATCCGTTCATCGTTTAGCGAGATATTTAAACGTCGATGACCTTTTAGTTTTGGGTTCGTTGGTTAAATTAGGGGGAAAAGAAAGGAGGGCCATGACAAGTAATTTGTCACCTCGCGTGTCCACATCCGATTATTAGTTTATAAAATCTCAAGGTCGATGACCCTACCGTATTGGGTAATTTGGGTAAATGAGTGGGTCATGAAAAAGGGTATTGGCTATCCTGAATCCTATGATACCTCACGTGTCAAAATCCGATTATTGGTTTATGAAATCTCAGGTCGATGACCTTGCAGTTTTGGGTATTTTGGGTAAATTCATGGGCCATGGGAAAGGGAACTTAGCGCTGAGTCATTTGACCCCTTGTGTTCAAATCTGATCGTTGGTTAGGGAGATATTAAAAAGCCTATGACCTATTAGTTTTAAATAATGTTTTATACATTAATGGGTCAGTCGAAAGGGGTCGTTCGAAAGTGGCCAGTTGAACGGGGCCGTGGCTCCAAGGCCTACAACTTCCGACGTGTCCCTCTTCGTTTATCAGTTTGCGAAATATAGACAAGCGCCGCGTGGGTGCTTTTTGAGCACCCCTCGTGAGTAAGGGTAGGTTAGGTTAGATTAAACTACAACCGCCATCTTGTTAGATTAGGCTAGGTTAAGTCAATAACCATTAGATAATCATTTAAGAAGGGGTAAAACCAAAATTTTCAAAATGTGCCCATTGGCACAATTTGGGTAAATTAATGCGCCAGTCCAAAGGGGCCGTCGACCCAAGGCCTATGACACATGCATTGCGGGTTGCCTATTCAGATTGCGCCTGACGCAGACCCCCCCCCCCCCCCGTTAAGCCCCTACTGTTTCTTCATTGTCCTAGGGTTATAAAACTTGTTTTGGGGGGTAGAGGGGGTAATGAATGTTCTTTGGTTTAAGTCAAACATACAACTTTCTAGGAATTATAGTTTCGAAAATATAGCCTACTTTCCAACCTGCACTTTTTTGGAAAATAAATTAAAAATACCATGTTTTGTTCCAACGATAATAATAATAATAATAATAATAATAATAATAATAATAATAATAATAATATCGTATGGCCTCGGGTGCCTGGTGCAAGCTTCGCTATTTGACACCCAGAGGGTAGCTTGCATGTCGAATTTCGTAGTTCCTTGACTATGAAAGTCAAGGAGGTTAGATGTTAGATATCTAATCTCCTTGAACACAATAGCGCTATCTAGTAGAGAAATGAGGAACTTTGTGCTGGCGGAAACTCCCGAGATTAATTTTGCCATTATGAACTCGGCCTACTGAATTCAAATGGGTTCTTTGACATGCCAACATCGTATGACATGCGTATCGTATTTTTGCCGCCTTTCAAAAATCACTTACCACGGTCAGGGGCGAACCTGCAATCTTGGGGTTTGTTCTAACGATAAAGGACATAGATACCTTTCGTTTAAGCTAACATATGACTTTTAGGGTTTTTAGTTTTGAAAATATAGCCTACTTTCCAAATTGAACCTTTTTGAAAAAAAAAATTACAAATACCTTGATTTGTTGTATAGATAAAGGTTATAGAGACCTTTCGTTTAAGCCGATATACGTTAAGACTTTCTAGGATTTATATTTTTCAAAATATAGTTCACTTTCTACATAATATTTTGGAATTTCGTTAAAATAAATTAATTATTTTGACTGAGAGTTGGATAGAGGTAAGTGTAAGTGTTAGCATATGACTTTATATGATTTTTTTAAGTTTAAACTTATAGTCTATTTTCCGAAGAAATTTTTGTAAAAGTTTGAAAAAATATGTTTAACTAGTATATTGTAGGCCTATTGTTATTGTTTTAAGGGGCGGAACAGCGAGGTCATCTGCCACCCTAATTTTTGACTAGGCGTGGGATAGAGGTAAGAGTATGAGTTTGGGTTTAATGATTAACCTTAAAGTAAACTATACTTTTTGGAATGTTGGTGTGTTGTTGTTGTTGTTGCTTACTTACAAACAGGTAAGGTCAAGTGAGGTTAGCAGGGATTAGATTAGAAAAGGTTTAGTAAATACAGGTCAAGTGTAGTCAGGTTAGGTTAGGTGAGTTGGGATTAGATTAGGTAAAGTTTTTGGGCTACCCTCTTTGACCGATCAATTAAAGATAGTCTGCTCGGCTACTCTCCACCTCCCTTCTCTAGCCATCTTTGCTCGACCGATTAATGATACTCCCTGCTGGGCTACCCTGATAAATAAATAAATAATACTACCCTCACCGTCCCCCGCTAGTCACCACCGTCTTTGGTTGACCGACTAAAGATACTTGCACTCAGCTACCCTCTCGCTATCTTAACTGCTCTACATCGTGTCTGACTACTATCCGCGGTGGCCATCTTGCCCATTAGCCTTAGGCCCAGCTATGACTCTCGCTCCATACGACCAGCATAGGGTTGGTTGCGCTTGGCGGCCATCTTGCCCACTGGCCCCTGTGCTAGGACCGGCTTATTTACCCTACTTCACGAGGCTTAGTGCACCCCGTTCCAGCGCTCACGTCAGTTTCTAAAATCCCTAACGGAGCCGGGAATCGAACCTGGGGCGAGAGACAGGTGCCACGGGGCCGGCTATTATGGAGAATACATTATGTCAATTCTACAATTATTTATTTGGCCTGTTTTTTTTAGAAAACTATGACTAGATAGCACTAGTGGTTTAAATGGATTTGATTATTCTTGATGAAATTAATATACCTATATTTTTGCATACTGTTACTATGAAGGACTAAGTATGTGTACATCTGCCAGAATATTACAAATAATTGTACATGTTGTTCATCCTCTTTTTATGAGATCTTGAGATTGCGTTGTAATTTTGTAAAAATGACCCAATTTACATGTTGTCATAGACAAGGCGTATCAATAAGAATCCTAATAGGAATGGAAGATATTAATGTAGGTCAATACGGAGCCTATTCACATTCATAACCAATATGGTTATGCATCTGCCATTCTAAGAAACACAGACCAATTGAACATACACTCTATTACATGGGGCTGATGACCAATATATCCCAAGCACCTAAAATGAATAAACAAGTTTTTCAAACATCTCAGCCTAGTGCACCATTGGGCTTATTCATCAACATGCTAAGAAGGCACTTCAAGGCAGTTCCAAGGAGATAAAATCTCCACTTTCAAAAAAGTGCCGTCTATCAGTTCAAATTTAAAATAAATTGTTTTCCAAGGAAAACTTTTTTTTACACCTACTGTGAGTTTTTCTTCCTCTCTTTACTCCCATTCAGCAGGGTTAAGATGTGATGAATTTCTGTGTGGTGGGTGATTTAAGGAGTTAATGAGAGATGAAATGAATAAAGATGCATGAAACTGGGCAAGGATTCAGAAGGAAGTGGCCATTGCCTATGAGAAGGTACCGTCCCAGCATTTGGCTGTAGTTGGAAATGGGGAAACTGTGGAGAACCATTTCAATGGTGCCCAACAGTGGCTTTCAAATCCACTCGTCCACAAAGTCTGCGCCTTAACGAGTGTAGTTACTACTCTAGATTGAGAGTATTAATATTTATTCATAAGAATTAATGCTTTTCAAACAAATCAATTGACTTGACTTATTTCCTTTCGCTCCGTGCGTAGCATATGGCATCCAAGAATGATTTCCATCGGGCTCTGTTTGTTGCCAAGTTCTTCACTTCCCTCCAAGTCTTTCCCGCTTTTCTGGCCTCCTACTCTCACCCCGAGTCCTCAAACAAATCAATTTAGTGTTAGCATTTTGCCCCGGTTTATCACTTCACTTTATGTGGCAATAATACTGTTTTGTGCTGCCTAGAATTATCTCGCATAACATTTCATAATTCGTTGAGGCAATCAAACACTTGGGTCACTCGTATCCTAAAAGTGTAGTTAGTTAGTTAGTTAGTTAGTTATTGTTGTTTTAAGGGGTGGAACAGCGAGGTCATCTACCCCTCCTAAGAGTGTACAGTCTATTTTTGTTTTATTTTACATTTCGTTTTGACGTTGAATCAATGGAAAATACTTTTGTCTTAGTGAAATATAAATTATCATGTGAAAAGAGGTGAAACATGCAAATTATTCTGTATTTAAAAAATTATTCCTCTCCACAGGGCGGCAACATGATAAAGTTAACAAGACACACATCTGAATGTCCACAAAAATATCAACAGAAACAGGGCACTGAAGAAGCAGCACAATGGAAGCATTACCAATTTTGTTATGTGCAGCAACAGTTACCATATCTGTATGTATAATTGAAGTATATATTCATGCGTGCGAAAGGAGGAGAAATTCAATGTATGGAACAGTAGGTTTTCCGGGCCATAGCTATCTCAAGTCTACTGGTCCCAATGATCCAAACTTTTGTCGAACAGATTATAACACTTCTACATACAGATATAATGATGCAGGTCATGCAATCAATAAGGAGTCAAAACGTACTAAAACTAAAAGCAATTATTCACATCCTACGGAAGATCGAACAATAATATGCCGTCCAAATGCTTACCAACAATTTGAAGGAATGCAAAAGTGTTATTGCAGTTCAAATCAAAACAAGGGATATAGTTCAAGAAGATGTTAAGAATTTTTGGTACGGTATCAGTAAAAAGTGTACCAAGTGAAAAATCATCCATCGAGTCTCCTCATTGCCCTGGACCCATAGTTCCCAACCTTTGGGAGCTTTTAGCACCGTTTAACCAGGATACAAACCTTCATCAGAAACTATTAAACATAAAAATCTTTTGATTTTTTGTCATGTAAAAATGAGAAAACCAAATTATATACTTTGCTAGGAATCTTGCCTTCTTTGTCATTAGTTGAAAGTATTACGTATTAGTTCATTGAGGGTTAAAAATTGTAGAAGTCCTTTTATCGTTCACTAGAAAATAGATGATAAGTAACCCTCTCAACTAAATCAGGGGGATGAGAAGAAATCAATAGTGGACCAAGGGAAACCAGACAAAATGAATGAAGAAATAAATAAAAACTAAATTCAACAAACACAAGTAACGTTAATACAGAAATTGAAAGAATTAGGGTTAGGTGAGGCAGTCCATTCCAAAACTTGTCTTTTGCATGAAGGAAGAAAATGTGTTCATTGTAACATGGCCTTCTTGCTATAATTCGTCAATATCATGTAAGAAAGCATCAAAACTTGCCATTTTCAATAGACGTCATGGAAGTTAGGGTATTGTTCCATAGCTTGTGTTGTTCATGGAGCTTGCCATTCCATAACTCTCCTTGCAACATCTGCCAATAGAAAGAGGAATTTTCAAATTGTTAACACGTCACACCTAACTTCGGTTTATGTCAGCAATTTTGACTGGTTCCACACATGTATTTTGTGCAGTATATCCTGTTGCAGAAGGAAGAGTAATCCAGACTTCTGGTAAAAGGAGAAAAAGAAGAGAGATATTGTTATATTTTAATAAAAATCAGCTTGTTGTTGTGCTACGAAACTCTAAACACGAGCTCATTTTTATTGCAGACATGGGCCTGACAGTCCTCCATACTACCCACAATATAGTCACAACAGTGTAACATTGAAACGTTGTAAATTGTGGATGATTGGTATGCTACAGCTTTATGGAAATTTTTATGAGAACATTACTACTCAGTCATCGGTTTAGGGAAATTAGCACCGGTAAAGATAGAGTAATTTAGGCCTAAACTGTTGTGTTAATTTCCTGCCTCCTGAATTATTTCCAGGAGGAACTTTGGACCATGCCAAAGTGAAGGACATACAAAGATTGAAAAAAAGATAGCATTTTGGAATGGACTGGGAAAGAAGTGAGTTACTTGCATTTTACAAGTATCTGTTCACCACAATATCTGTAGGAGAAAACAACCTCGTTGGGGAAATTGAAGTTATTTGTGATGGATCACAAGTGGTGACATAAGATTTGGGGGTTGTAATGCTTTTAAATGGATTAAGAACAAAATTATGTTGCAGTGCTCACATCAGTTCTAGGCTATTGTAAATTCAATGTATTAATATAAAGGAAGTATTTTCTCCAGTACTGTGTTTCGATTCATAGGGTGTGAATGTGATGGGCTACACACGAATGTTTAATTAGTGACTAACCATTTTGATAGAAGACGTGTGTTCTGAGTTGTTTTATTATTTTATTTTTTCTATTTTATTTTAATTTTAAACAAGTTGCCCAGGGGAAAATAGTTTTTCTCACATGGTTCCAAAACTCGTCTCATCTCTAAAATACATGTGAGATGAATCAAATATCAACCATAATTAGTTTTCCATTCCTGATTCTATTAATTTTCTGGAATCAACCGAACAACAATATAACCACCTCATTTTCATTTCATTATTCTGCACAGTTTCCAACTATGTTACACATTTTTCCTATTCAACTGGCAATTTTCTGAAGCCATCCTTGAAGAAAGAAGAGAGATATGTGAGGAGTCAGTTAAGTTTATCTACGATGATGGCTTGCACACTTCTGTAGGAAATTCAATAAGGTCGTGTAAGCAGAGATGCTTGTCCTTGGTCGTCTTTGGTGGGACTTGTTTTTCACAACTTCCTGTCCTAACATAAATTGTTTACGCCATTCATACTCTTGCGTCTTCGTCTTTGAAAGGGATTACTCCCCGGACTGTGCACAGGTTTGATACCTTCTTACACGAGAAACGATGTGCTGCGCAATGGGTGATAGTACCTCTTGCACATCCATGGTGTACTGTACCTCTCCGCGCTGTGTGAAGGAATTAAATTCCTCCTTCAGACATCCTCACCAACAGCCTGTCGAAGCCGTATCCACTAGATGTAAATTGCGGTTTATATTTGATTTAGCCACATACTTATATAAGAGATATTCAATTGATTATGGTATATTTAAGCATTTCAATGATTCTCTTGCCTTTGAATGGATATAAATGATTAGAGGAAGGATCATGTCTCCATGTATTTTTTGCCTTTCCTAAAAAATCACTTACGGAGGATAAGGTTAGTTTTGGATTAGACCACTTCGGGTATATTGATAAAATCTACAAGTATTTTCTTCAGTTTTTTTAAATATTTTAATGAGGCAAAATCCCAAAATAATATTATGTCTTGTATTTCAGACTGCAAGAGTCTTAATTAATAGGAGACTAAATTTTCATGGGCTAGCATACACTGTTCATTATTTGAGTTAACTTTTGCTTGATTACTTTCTATATTAGATTGTTCCTTTAAATGTCTGTATTATTACAAGGAAAATAAACTATAGATAGCATTTTACACCTGTAAGATTTAAGAATCTAGGCACCTAGAACAATATTTGAATGACTTTGATTTGCACAGACAATTGAAGTGTTGCCAGATCTTGCGGTCTTACAGGAATATTACTAAATCTCAGCATTTTTTCTAGGTTTATGCCGTGTCTTGTGTGGGGTTTCGCCTAGGAACACCAAGTTGGCCCATCAGCGGACTCTTGGTGTCCCTGCCCACTTCATACCATGCTAAATTGTCATATCGTAAAACATTCCATAATTTATTATGGGTATCATATTTTCATGAAGTTTCCTTTGAACAGATTGAAAATAAAATGTGTGATTGAAAGAAACGTTAAACCTTTCACACATGTAAAACTCAAAATGCAAACTGATCTTTCATGGTCGGAAGCACGGAAGAGGTTAAAATGTATATGGTTAGTAATTCTTATATCTTTTCATTAAAACACCACATTTAATATTGTAAAATGTTTCGTCTGTTGAGTCGATCCATTGAACAAGCCATTTTTCAACTTCTTCGTAATTTTTGGTGTGTTCTTGGTAAAGTGCCTGTGTCATCTATGAAAATACCTAAGTGTTCGTCAGAAGGAGTAAGGCCGGGTGAATATGGAGGGTATGGCAAAAGTTCCCCTACAAGTGTGGAGTTCGTATCTTTGACATATGTTTATAAGCTCTATACACTTACAAAATTTCAGTTTGATTGCTGTCATAGATTAATAGATATTGAGAATCGTCTAAATATTTCGGATCGATTTTTATATATAGGCCCTAGAGTTATGTACTATTACATGAAGATTATTGTGTAGGTGTATTAGGCTATTCACACTTCGATCGCATGATTAATACACAAGAAATAAAAACTTAATTTTAAAATTGTGCACAGCCGCCATCTTGAGGTTATGTGAACAATTGAACTAAATAAGAAGCCAGCGCATTACAATGTGTATAAACATTTATTGTACCATATTTCACTGCGCTCAGATAGTTAACACGCAAGAAAAGTATATTTAAATGTTTCACTTTGCTTGACCGCCATGTTGGTTTTGTACTTTACAGGTTTTTTGAAGTCTCATACCAGAACTTCTAATAGTACCCTTTATCCGCGTAAAAAAATTCCAGGGTGATATCAGTAATAGTTTCGAAGAAACTATATTTCGCACAGCCGCAATCTTGAGATTATGTAAACAATTGAACTAAATTACATGCCAGTGAATTTTAATGTGTATAAACATTTGCTGTACCAAGTTTCATTGCGTTTGGATGGCTAAGTCTCGAGAAAAGTCTATTTAAAAGTTTCAACTTCTCTTTGCCGCCATGTTCGTTTTGTAGTTAACCGAAGTTTGAAAGTCTCATAGGGGAACTTCTAGTAGTGGCCTTTATGATTTCAGAGTGATATCAATAATAGCTTCGGAGATATGGAATGCCGGTGAAATATTTCGCACAGCCGACATGTTGGATTGGTGAGAAGTATTACAATTTGAAGGGCACGGTCGGGTTCGACAGAAATAGTACTATGACCTTACCAAGTTTCATTGAAATCGCTCCCGCCGTTTTGAAGTTATTTGGGGGACACACACGGACACACACACACATACACCGGGCAAAAGGTGATCTCATAAGCCTATTTTTCCTAAATAAAAATTGTCTAAAAACGTCATTGACTGAACAGAACTCGACATACACTGTCATATATATTGTGATGCAACTATTCAGGTTATATTTGTGTTGGCGGAATATCAATTTTAATTTAATAAACACATTTGGTAGCATGACTTAATGCCTTTCAGCTCCGTGGTAAGTTTGACACAGCATAAAGCCATCCAGAATAAATATTTCACATGATATTTTATTGTTGTTTCCTATGGCTAGCCCAGATTCCAATCCATCAGTTTTCTTGTGTTCCAATAGAGTTGTGTGAGGTTTCCTGAAGTTCTAGCAGTCACATCAAGTTTGTTGCAATGTAGCAGGTGCCCCTTATCCATTTTACTACCAGGTTAGTGACAAAGTGTGCATTCTTCGGATCTCAGGATGTTGATTCGTTTCAGATGAGCTGCAAGGCAGTCATGGCCAGTGTTAAGTCTGAAGAAGGCTATTACTTCTCTTCTTGGTGTTAATTTATATTGATCCCATTTAGCATTAATGTCCTTCCATAATTTGGTTTCTGCTGTTTTCTTTGCCATTTCTTCATACCTGTATTTGATAGTATTTTTCAAGATCCTTTTTGCTGACATAAAATCAGTCTGACTGACAGGGTGTTGTAGTGTGGTACCTCTTTTTGCTAATCTGCCTGCCTCTTCATTACCTGCTATTCCAACATGAGAAGGGATCCTCTGAAATGAGATCTGTTTGTGGAGTCTAGCTAAACGAAACAATCCCAAACTAAATGAACACACGTTCATGGAGAGCTCACCCCTCTTCACGCTACTAAAAACACACCCTGACGGAAACAAGACACAACTTAGCGATACAACCAAGCTAGATAAAAAAGGGGAGGGGGGAATTAGGGGGTTTTAATAGGTAAATGTTATCTGGATCAGGTGTGCGATGTACTTTCCTTCTGCAATAAACCAAGGCCCGTATTCGCGACAGTATTAAAGGTGCCGGGACGTCCTCATAAGACCGGGCAGCGCTTAGTTTGAATGGCTTATGGTCCACGCGTGGCGAGGAATGTTCCACGGTCCTTGATAGTTGTAGACCCATCTCAATCAATAACATACATCTTATCTAGGTTGGCAACACCTCACATAAACACATCACACTGACTCCGCACAGCACATATGAACAGGGGAAGAAAAGGGAAAGACCCGTGTCTTTGAGATAACAGTCCCTCGCTGTCGACCACACCTGGAGTTACAGTGAACACGAAAACTGCACGCAGCTCCGGTAAGGAAGACTACCAGATAAGTAGTAACCTGTAATATTACATTTTAACCATAGTTGATTTTTACAACCATATAATCACTCCAAATTACAAACTCCGGATATTTATCACCATTTAGCATTTCACCTAACATCATATATACTGCATTTAGCATACACCGACAGTTGCAGTACCAATACTGCAACTAAATAATTGTACGTATTGTAAATATTTTTCACCTGTATTTCACCTTATTTTCAAACATAGATTTTATAGCCTAAGTGTAATGGATCTGATGATGATCGCTTGACGATCGAAACTGGTCATCCAAGTGTATGTATTAATCGCATGTAATTTATTTCAGGATTAGGGCATGACCCAGCTGTTTTGGGTATACTCGTGTTGACCAACTGAAAAGCACTAAACTCTTGTTTACTAAGGCAACACTGAAAAAATGGCTTCAAAACCCATAATGTTGTAGGCTACAGGTAGAATATAAGTGAAATCATAACTGCTCAGTGCATTACAGATTTTCTAATGCAAGCGTAAAGAAATATGAGTTCAAATATAAACTAGGAAAAAACTTACGGATGTGAAGAGGTGTTTTTTTCTTTTTTAGGGCCTGGCTTCCTTTTCTTGGTACTTAATTGCAATCTCCCCTGGCATTTAGCGGAACGCCCATGAATCGGTTTTGGTGAAGGCTCCATTTTTCAACAAAAACGAAAAAATAACTCCACGTGATGACCGTAATGCTCTCCACCAGCCGCAGCCTACATGTATCTATTCTACCTCCGAAGCGTAGCGGTCAGTATGGTTCACTGCCATCCCGGAGGTCCTGGGTTCGATTCCTGGCTCTGCCACGAAATTTGAAAAGTGTTCTGAGGACTGGAACGGGGTCTACTCAGCCTCGGGTAGTCCAAATGAGTAGCGGGGGTTCGATTCCCGCCTCAGCCATCCTCAAAGTAGTTTTCCGTGGTTTCCCACTTCGTATTCGGGCAAATGCCGGGATGGTACTGTACCCGTATCCACATGGTCTTACCTGTTGATATCCGATGGAAAAACTGGATCGTAGAATCTGGAAGTACCCGGCTGAAATAACCCCAACAATTCTTCCAACAAGGATCAACCTGGGGTAAGGACATCTCAATATAAAGAATGCGATAAGAAAATGGCAGTGGTTAAAGAACAAAAATGAAAAACTATCTCAAAGTGAACTCGAAAACTCTTAAAATTAATCTCGGGCTAAGCATTGGCAAAAGTTGCCAACTGGTTCTCCTAGCACATTCTGTTTCTAATATAAATCACCAAATCATTATAGAATTAAAATTAAATAACCAGTTTATTAACTGAAAACGAAGAATCGTGTATCTACATCCACTAAACAAAAACGTAGATTATTATCCACTGTAGCATATCATAAAATAAATATGCAAGTAGCCTTAAATCTGGCTAGAATATACTGCATGAGATTGCAGTATTAAGTCATGTTCAAATCGTGAACGTTTTATGCATGAGTAATTATATCACAAGTTATTTTACACAAATACCCTAAAAATTTCTTATATTAAATTATTTACAAAGATATACAATTTAATTCGTTTGCCGAATTTCGCCATTATTTTCTATCATTCCATTAACAAGTATTTTAAAAATTTCTTATAAAATAAATATGCAAGTAGCCTTAAATCTGGCTAGAATATACTGCATGAGATTGCAGTATTAAGTCATGTTCAAATCCGTATCCACATGGTCTAACTGTTGATATCCGATGGAAAAACTGGATCGTAGAATCTGGAAGTACCCGGCTGAAATAACCCCCAAAATTCTACCAACGATGTTCGTGACTATCTCACGTTTAACTATACTTCATTATAACATAATTCAGCGATAGCTCAATAGCTCGCACAATACTCAAAAATATCCACCTTAAATTATTTCTGACCATCCATTGATGTCGAAATATACTTCAAAAATGCTTCATTAACACAACTGTTATAATATCCAATACGTTAAGTAGCTCTCAATAGCTGTTAATAATACTCACCTTCTCAAAATTCATGAACTTTTCATACAAACACCTAAATATATCATGGTTCATAATTGACACAAGTATCGAAGTGTTAATCTACTTCCATAAAAACTGTAATAATAACTACGTAATTACATGATCGAATCATTACATTTGTAAATTCCCAAAATGTCATTCTGTTTTATGACGGATTGAGCTTCACAGATGACCTCGTAGTTCCGCCCTTAAAACAACAATAACTAACTAATTATCTCAAATTTAATATTCCACTATTTTGGTTGGTTGGTTCTTAAGTTTAGGGGCTGCGACAACGCGGTCATGTAGCCCCGTGTACCTTGGGTGTAGAATCTGTCTGATAATCAGTGTTAATTGTGATGACTGTATTAGTGAGTGTTATCTGTTTTTTTAATTTAAGTACTGCAACTTAGAATTTTTCAAATAGTTCCTACATTTGCCGCCAAGCGCCACCGTCAACGACTACTAGGCCAAGTTCACAACTCAGCTACTAGACGCCACCGCAGTCGGCTCTTGGCAACGAACTTAGAAACCTAAGAGCGTTGTTTACATTAACCTATCCAATTTAGCTTCACACAGGTGCAATTAGTGGAAGGTTCTTTAACATGCCATAAATCTATGACATGGGACCGCCGGCTTTACTTTCCCTCCGAAGGAAGGCATACTGAGGTATTTTTAACGCTCTTAAAAAATCTGACGGCTTCGGCCGGGTTTGAACCCGCTATCTTGGGTATAGAAGCTCAGCATGCTACCGACTACGCCACCGAAGCCGCCACTCCACTATTTTACAAATTATTTTATGTTTTCCGATCATAGCTCCACACCAAATATATGTGTTATCATTGGCAATCAAATCTAGGTGAACTGTTTTATGCACATATGATATTTTAAATGGTGGGTTTATTTAACTACTAGCTTTCTAGTAACGATGTTCGTGACTATCTCACGTTTAACTATACTTCATTATAACATAATTCAGCGATAGCTCAATAGCTCGCACAATACTCAAAATTCGTAACAAATACGACAATCTCTCCACACATGAGATTTCTAATGTCCACCTTAAATTATTTCTGACCATCCATTGATGACGAAATATACTTCAAAAATACTTCATTAACACAACTGTTATATTATCCAATACGTTAAGTAGCTCTCAATAGCTGTTAATAATACTCACCTTCTCAAAATTCATAAACTTTTAATACAAACACCTAAATATATCATGATTCATAATTGACACAAGTATCAAAGTGTTAATCTACTTCCATAAAAACTGTAATAATAATTACGTAATTACATGATCGAATCATTACATTTGTAAATTCCCAAAATGTCATTCTGTTTTATGACGGATTGAGCGTCACATCTCATTTATACTTCATTTCATTATAATCTCAATATTCACAAATATATCTCACAAGATATTATAAATGTATAACTGTTTAAGAATTAATTCAGATTCGCATAAACAAATTCAAAAATGGGTCCTCCCCTTAAGAAAGTAGAATACAAATAATCCATTAGAATCACACGGAATCAAAACAGGAGTATTCCAAAAAAGAATTATGAAAGTCGAAAACTCAACGAACTGTATCTCAATAAAAATATATATACTGAAAACGTGATTCAAAAAATATTGGCTATAACTGCCTAATTAAAAAACTGCAATTGTTCACTTCAAATATGATGCTAGACTTCAAAGTCTATAACTAGCTTGACGAAAAATATACAGTCATCTTGAATGAAATGCTTTATGGAATGTCGAAAATATTCTGTTTCGTTGCTCAATATTAAACAGAATTAATGCAGAAAAATGTTCATATATTCGTGGTAGGACGTCTTCTTCCTATCTCCTATACTTTTATAATGATATCGTAGTCTTGGTCCTAAATTCTTCTTGAAATATGCTTCTTCTCAACTAATTATAATGCTCAGAATTATTGCTAAAGTTAGAAAAAGTAATGTTGTAAAAATAACACTACATTAAAGATTAACTACTGAAATGACTAAGTAGGTGCATCCTTATTACGATCAAAACCTAAAATAGACCATCGAACAGAAATGACAAAGACGTCTGATCTAACCCTCAAATCCGTTTCCAAGATACTGAATAAAAATTGGTGAAAAAAGGTCATTCTATAGATATGACATGATTCATACCGTCTACAGATAAAAAGATTTCCAGCTACCTTTAGTCGTATTGATGAACGTATAATGTATGTTGGAACATACATCCCTTGTAGAGATCGAACCCTCATCCATAGCGTTGAGTAGTTGAAGTATTGGTCAGGACTGCTCGTACTCGAACCCAACACCCTTCCACTCGAAACAGCTATCCGGAACACAATGTTCATCATACGGAAACTGACTAAGTTCCATTTGTAGAAAAGAGAAAGATTCCACTTCTTCTCTTACTTGAAGATCCATATCGTAGAGGTAAATTATCTCAGTGTCATTATAGAGACTGCCTTCAGTCTCCTTTTAAATAGCCCTCTGCTAATGAATTCCGTTATTCAGCATTGATCATTTCCATATGTTCAACTCTGCTTATGTGCTGCATTCCTATTCAGTGCCTAGCAATTCATTGCTTTCCTCGTATGAAACTGGTACTTTATTCCTGTCATTGCAGTGTTAATATCCATGTTGTAATGTAGAATGACCACAGGATAAATTACAAGAGTTTTCGTGATAGCAATAGTGCTCAGAACAATCTATGCGGAACACGAAGTTCACTCACGTCACTTTCATATTCCACTAAGTCCATACACTGGGTTAAACGGTCGTCCCAAGTGTATGCGCGTGTCTTGCTGGGAAGCAAAGACGTACTGTACCGTCCTGTGCTGTCACAGATCGCACTAAGTAAAAGTGATACTCGAGATAGTTGCTTTGGCCGAGCCAACAAGCAAGTCTGTAAGCAAGTAATTAAGTGTCTCTCTCCGAACCGTGCTACTTCCAGCTGGACTAATCCTACACATAATACAACTCTGACCAGTCGATATATGAATCGAAGTTGGCATAGCATAATTGCGATAAACATCTGATGTCATAATATGAGTGTTAATAATTCCATAAATATCTTCAAATCATTCCTTCTTATGTTTCGATGTAAATCCATGACATCGATCCCCTCAGTAATGGTTAATATTAGTACGTATCAATGCCATGCTTCTAAGGCAGCCATCTTGTGGACTAACTGTACTCCTCCAAATCATAATTATGTTCTGAGATGCGTTGCAACGTTGCCTATCCATTTCCCTAACCGAGCGTCAGCTTGCTATTACTCTTGTCTGCAGGCTGGAATGTTGTCATAAAAATACCAAATATGTTTCTTAATCATGTCATTGTTCCATTACTATACAAAATAATGGCACAGTACCTACTGTAAGGCCACAGCCGCCTCCTTCCCTCTTCCTTGCCTATCCATCCCAATCTTCCTTTCCCTTCCCATCCCTCATGAGGCCTCTGTTCGCTTTGCAGGTTAGACCACTTGGGCGAAGTGCTGATCACACCTCCCCAGTTGTATCCAATCTAACCAAGTGTTCCCAGCTCTAGGACACTGCCTGGAAAGGCGGTAGTGGTGAGTTCCCTCGCTGAGTCCGTGGGAACCACCAACCTGGAGGGTAAAATTTACTAAAAAAAGAATTCTACCAGAAATACTGTCCAAAAAATAAATTGCCGAAAATAGAACACCTAACGGGAATTAAAAAATAATACTGTTGCAGGTAAAGTAAATTAAACAAAAAATAATTAATGAGATCGATGAACTAAAAACAAGAAGTCGTAACGAGCAACTGTTAAAATATCAAAGGATCACTCAGAAATATCCAGACCTTGACAATAATTCAGAACTAACCAGCACAGTCAATCGCAACATTGGACTAGATCCTCGGGAATTCCATACCGTCTGGCAAGATTGTCGCTCTCTCTAATCACTGAGCTCCGCTCCCCTCCCCTCCCACACCCCGCTCTCCATGACCTTGATCTACTGCCGCGCCTTGTTGCAAATACAGTAACACTTTTATTCACAAACTTCCCAAAATACTGGCACAGTACCTACTGTAAGGCCACGGCCGCCTCCTTCCCTCTTCCAGACTATTCTATTCAACCGATTTTGGTTTTCGATGCGGCTTTGGAATCAGTGAGTAAAACTCAACTTTCGTATTACCCGTTTTCTTTCGAATTTTAATCAGATATTTGAAAAACAAACAGCAACTTTTCTGTTTTTGAAATTAAAAAGTAAGCAATGAATTAATATCAATTCTGCTACTAGACAGAGTACATAGCAGTTTTTAGATTGCAGATCGGAGCTCCCCTTCGATACAAAAATAAATAAATTCAGCTTCGCTTGTGCTGCCATCTGTTGAAATATATTCTTACCAAAGTGTCGGGGCATTTAGCCATAAACCCGGCTCAATCTTCCATGAATTTCCGCTTCTGATTGAGGAAACCGAATTCCACAATGCAACTCGCACTTGGCTGGAGAATTAATCGTAGCAGCCATGTTTATGTGCCTGCAACTCAACTCAAAATGCGTAATGATATTGGAAGTGTCAGTGGTTATAGTGGGAGAGATGAGCAGTCACCCTCTGAGCAAATCCGCCTCCAACCACTTGATTGGCTGTATACCAAAACGATCGGAGATTGAAAATCTGCCTTCGTGTTTGTCCCACTGCTTGAAAAACCATCGTTGTTAAAAGTCTGTGGCCTGGGAATACCAGATAAAGGTGTGGCTGTCTTAACAATGCAATTGTTGACAGTGCCCTTTTAGTATCTTCCTCAATGCACAGTAGAAAAGAAGAGGAATTATCTGGGCGTTAGGTCGGGAATGTAGGGGTCATAGTCCAGGTTCTCCAAACCAAGAGTGTCAATTGGCAACTCAAACTAACACTTGGGGCGCTGCGGTCGGTCTGGATAAGTAGGGTAAAAATACTCAATAACACGCGTTTGATATGGAACACTTTTTATTTTTCGGTTATAATCAGTAAATGTGGTCCCTAAAATAATGACAGTGTTATTTTCAATTGTATATATGTATAACTGTGCGATACACGTGATCTAATTTGTGTGTTCCACTGGATTTTATGTGTCAATTGCATATTATCAAGCATCGGTTGTCTGCTGGTATTTGTTTTTGTGCAGTACGAGTCATGGCGCTGTTACGTTTAAAAGCTATATTTGAGTTTGCTTACTGTACCATAGACTCTAGGAATTATTTGCTGCTTGGTAGGGTGGAGGGATGAGCATAACTTGTATTAAAACTCGGGGTGGACAGGAATTGCTTGATTTGGATGGTAGGTATTGTGCCCGTTTGGATCAAGATCCAAATTACCACATTTTGAAAAATACTGAAATCAGATAAGCACGAGAAAATCTATCTCAGGGTCTATCTAGGCAAATAATTGGTCTATCTGGCATCCCTGATTTCGGTAATTCTCAAGTAGGTAAGGAGTGAAATTATTTTTGGAAACACACACTTTCTTAAAATATCTCAATTTATTGATAATTAAAATTGACTTTAACTGGCAAAAATTTCAAAACACAAACAAACAACACAAACATTTAAAAAAATCAACCTTCCTATCATTCACCACTTCGCAAAATTTGATAATCAGAAATGAAAGTCCATCTGATATCAACAAAAAAAAACACATTTTTTTACATATTTACACTAGATAATCACTTTCATTAAACAGACCGAGTGATTCATCCTATTTACATATCTCGTTGCACATTACGAAGATTCGTCGTTCGTTGATGACATTAAAAAAATATTTATACACTTTTCATTTTTCCTCAAATTTTCACAAAAAACACATTATATTTTATTCTGTTGATTCATTGCTAACTCTGTCTTATGAACCTCATATTAAGATTCGGCTTAACAAAGTCGGATGTTAATACGGTCATTATCTTCAAAAACTTTGTTTCAACAATAAACAAAATTTATGAAATTTTCATCAAATTGAAAATTAAATTATATCTCATTTATCTATAAGTCTCTTTGTTCCAAATGAACAATGTTCAAAAATAGGAATTTCATCATTTGAAATTTATTATTCATAATTGACATTTATTTGTTATAATCAACACAATTGTTGCAATTTATTCTCAGTTGATTGCGTTTCTTGCCACAACATCTTCTCACTTAGAAAATCTGTACAATGTTTCACAAAATTTTAAATTATAAAATTCTCTGAATTTATTATTATTATTATTATTATCATTTCTAATTATTTCCATAATTCTCTTAGAATTTTATTTACAACGGGGTTTCACTTTTCATCTAGTGAATATTAACTGCTCATATCAAAAGAAAAAATCTTTTTATCAATACTCAAAGCACAACATATAAATATTTAATTATTTATCTTGTTAATCTTTGCATTTTCCAACTATTTTTTTTCTTAGGCCAGGTTCCTCAAAATCTAAACTCATACTGTTCAAATATTTAGGTATCAGGTTTGGAAAATTGAAGTTGATCCAGACAAAATTTTCCATTTTTGAAACCGACAGATTTAGTGGGATTAGATTAGAAATATGGGGCGGTCTAATACTGCCTTACCCTTCTTTTACAATTCAGAGCCTATATGCTCTCCATAAACATTCACATGACACACACACACACCTGTGTGCGCAAGACAATGGGACTCAAAGCCCTCATGGACGACCCGTCTGGCCTCCTCACCAAACTTAAGTGTTGACAATTATATTCACACACTAAAACAATTATATTTGACTTCATCTATTATATTTTTTATGCACCAAACACTTTTATATATTTTTCTCTTTGTAATATCCTGTATTACCACTCTGCGTTTTTCCCCAATTTTATTTTTATAAGAAAAAATGTATTTATTATGGTCAACATTTCCTGGCCTCCCCTTTTACATAAATTCTGCCCTCGACTTATACATAAACACCTGCCTTATTGTTTTCTTTGATATTGTTTATTGTTTTTTTCTTTTTTTGGAATTTTTTATTGAGCTCAAAATTGATTATATTTCACCTTCATTTACCAATTCATTCTACCTGTTTATAAATTTCAACTTCTATTTCACAAAAAATATCGCATTTAAAACTTTCAATTTAAATAAATTCCTCCACAAGTTATTATTATTATTATCAATGGCAAAAAATATGTGTATTTAATAATGCTTTCCTATTACTTCATAAGGATTATTAATGCCCTGTTTCACTCCTAAACAATTATCTAACTCCTTGTGTATTATTTATAACACTTTATTATTATTATTATTAATGCGGTAATCATTTAACTCTATTTAGTTTTAGTAAATGGTGCTATTACCAAATTATCTTTTACAACGTTAAATAGTGTTTCAATCAATAACATTACGAAATTATTTTATTCACATTTGATATTATTATTATTATTATTATTTTTATCTTTGTTTTATTTTTATGTTTATTTATTTATTTATAAAATTAAATTATTCAAATAATCCAAGATGTAACTTAAATCTGTCATAAGAATTTGCTTAGATTCTTCCTATCCTTTGGAAAAAATTTTATATCTTTCATGTTGAAGAAAACATGAACATGACTGTAGTCTGAACGAAATAGAAAATACGGCAAAATAAATTGTCAGACTTTCATGTCGCTCCATTTGCCATCCTGGACAAATATGATATTCAAAATAAACGGTGATGTTGATTTCTTAAAATGACTGAGTAAAAAGAATTCACAAAATGCTCTACTAAGCTAGTTGATAGCACATGAAATAGCTCTTACTTCATTCTTGCTGTGCTGGCGATGCGTGTCCTTCAGTAAACGCTATACCCATAGCGTCTTCCATGGTCATCTGCAATCCATTTCAACTTCGTTGGTCCCACGTCACACCTATCCTTAATTCGTTTAACTGCGCATGTCGATTATGATGATCGCTCGTTTAAAACAAACACTCCCGTATTCTTCAACACAAGGTAACATTTCGAACTGTAGCAATAGTTCCAAATGAATGAGTTACTCTTGCAATTTCGTTTCTTGGAACAAGTTCCACGTTTGAAAATACTGTTCTGATCGTCCGCTCGCATAGGAACACCTATTAGCAGTTGAGACTGAACCCCAAGTTCACAGTCTGTCCTGTCTAAAGTTTGAAGTGCCTTGTACAGTTTCGCAAATAGAAACAACAAATTATTGTAGGCGACTTCAGTGAATGGTTTATCAAATAACCATCACTTGTAGAGTACTTGTAAGAATATCTGACTATAGAGTCCTCTAATATTCCAAGTCCGTTGTTGAAAATGTCTATCACTTTGAACATATCCCCAGCCCACATGGCTTATTTGGTGGCAAAGTTCCTTCGGCGTGTAGTATGACGTAGTATTCACTGTTGTGAAGCGTAGTGGCGAGTTCCTCCCAAGCAGTTGCTTGCTAGGAATGACTTGACTGTCTTGCAAACCTGGCTCTTTATATAGGTCAGCCAGCAATCTTTCTCGAAAATTCCATTTCCAGATCTCGGCTCCTGGTGTACGGATTCTTCTGCTCAATAGCTTAAAATTCTTCTCTTTTCTGTGCCAGAAAACTGTGCTACTTTTTAAGTCGCTAATCCGTCTCCTTGAGTAAAATTTATAAAAGTTTCAACTCATGACGTAGGCTAGCTTTCACGTCTCGCATCCGCGTCACGCATCCGCGTCACTCCCTCCTTTCTCTATATGCTTCCCTCAACACTCTGCCCTCCGAGCGCGTTATTCAAACATCAATAGTCTTGTTGTCTCTCTGGACTAGCGTTCGTTCGTTACCATCAGCTCGTCATTATGTCACGGACGTTTGCACGATCCGGGGACAGTATTAACCCTACGAAGTCAAATTAGGCCTATATGACTCGTAGTTGAATGGCTTTGATATAGCAGAGCTAGGTGATGGCGGTTGGTAGGGTTATTGGAAATGAACTAGGGAGCGGGGAAGGATACCTGACAGATGAAGCTTGGCTGTCATCGGCTGGTGTAGGCTTGGCTGTCTTGGTACGGCTTGACTCGGCGAGACTGTGCTTGGCTGTCTAGGTGCGGCTTGGCTCGGCGTAAGTGAACAACCCGTCCTGTCTTCAGTGTGTTTAGTGGTGAGTGGTCCAACCCGCTCTTGTTGCCCGTATTTATCTTGTATCGTCACCTTTCGGCTATTGCTATTTGCATCTTTTGGAAAGTGATGAAAACGTATAACCGCAGCCTTCTTATACATCGACTTACAGCCGTAAACTGAGCAATATACTTTGCTTTTACCCATTTTGCACTCTTATCAACGAGTAAAACTTATTACTTATGTATAAACACGAGGAATTTACCACGATATGCTTACCAATACAAGAAACCATATACAAACAATCACCACGTGACAAATGTACCCTACTTGGTAAGTTTCTCATTTTTACCGCTAGATGTCATATCAGATAGCTGGAGTTGCCAATATTATTGATAGTTTCTGCTGGCGTGAGGGTCTCATATTGTGGTGCACTCTCCAGTTGTGCAATCTTTTCTCCATGCTTGTCTTGCTTGCACTACTCCATTGTCCTGTCTGTAACGCAACACTACGCTTACACGGTCCGTACTATGGACGTCGAATGCCACTTAACAAGCAAGGAAGGATGCCTGTGTAAACACATCACATTGACCCACCAGTTCTACGCATTCTCCCGAAATAAAAAGGGGAAACACTATTTCCAACTTTGCAAATGTACTGAAATAAGAATAGGCTTGAACTATACTTTACGTGGCAACAAGGATTCATTGTGGTCAATATAGAAAGCAGTATCTTGTCCATAGAATATTTATGTTAAGTACTTTAAACAATCGTTCTGAACACTTTATACTTTTATCAACAGCAAAGAGTCACTTTGCAAGCATCGTAGATATATTTTTCGTGTGCAGGAAAGAAGCAATGATCCATGTATAGTCATCTGAAATTTCACAGGTAAGAGATAATTTTATATAAAATGTGGTAATAGTCATACATTTCAATGAGATCTATTATTTTTACATGAGTATCACCAATTGCAATAAGAGTATTCTCTTCCCCATAAATTAGTCATAACATAACATTCGAAGTTTCATTATCTGCCTACCAGTACTAAACAAACCCATAATATGTATACCCATTCTTATTTCTGTTTCTACAGGGTTGTGGATAATATCGGATGAATGTTCTAAGTGGTGGATGGTTGTTATGGCTGAATGCCCTTCTAGATGGCCACCTCATGAAAGGAGTTGGAAAGAAGTGGCAATGGCCTATTAGAAGGTACTGTCCCGACATTTGCCTGGAGTCGAAAATGACCATATGGGAAAATTTGTACCCATCCATTTACTACTGTAAGTTTTGAGCAGCCTGGCCATATGCTTTAGCAGATAGCTACCACTAAATTACAGTACACTTTTGCCACATTTTTGTATTTTACGGATGACCCATATTGCTGAGTACTCTTGGTAGTAATAAGTTATAAGCTCAGTCTGGCTCTAAAATCTAGCCTTATTCAGGCTGGTAAACTAGAATGCAAGTTTTGTAATTTATATTATCAGATCTGCAATACCATTTTTGGGCGACTATTGTTTCTTTTGCTATTGTTTTAGATCCCTTATTTGGGGGTGGTAGGATCTAAAAGGAAGAGTTATTGTATTAATTTATAAAGCAGTGGCTAAAAAAGGGTAGCTTCCCGTAGCAGGGTAAGCTGACCAGTGTGAAGTGTTGTTTAGTGTTAAGAGCTAGGGGGCGCTCCTATTAAAGGACGTAGATGTATCCTAGGGGATGGAGTTTGTTGTACAGGTCAATGCGCTAGTCATCCAGCTGACTGACTGGTTATATAACTGAACGTGATAGTGTCAGCTAAACGGCGCGTGCTGCTCTCAGTAGCCGGGCCGCCTCGAGAAATACAAGGACACCTGAGCTGGCACTGTTGTGCTACCGTATGTCACGTCTAACCGTGACGGGAATAAGGAAGGGCGTTGGGATGTAAAGAGGCGTATAAACAGTAAGACTGGTGTGATGTGTTGACCAAGTGTTTATTGGTCTGTGATGCTGGATTATGAGTCCCTTGTAGGGAATGTAATAGTGGTCACAATGTAAAGTACAAGCTGTGGGTAAAGGTTACAAATGTAGGATATCTGAACACGACTGACTCACCTCTGATGACACCAACGTAGCCTCCGGCCGAACCACTGAAAGACTGATAATGGAGAGATCCCTGTGACCTCCTTAGGATTCCTTTTATATTCTTGGGGGCTATGCTGTCAGCATTCTGATAGCATAGCTGCCCCAGTTAATAATGTGTAATAATTGTGCAAGGATTGAGCTGCTTTCTAGAATGGCAAGCTGTCCTTGCGACGTTGATGGATGTTGGTCTGGCTTTATAAGGGTTGCCATTTAGGAGATTTAGATAGATTTAGATAGATGATTGGGGGGATGGTCTCCAAAGGGTGCATACCCCTGGGATACTGTACAAGCCTCCTTCCCTATTTAGTTCGCGTCCCCGCGAACGGGAACGGAACTTGGGGTTGGGATGTTGATGTAGTAGTTCTTGAAGCCCCCTCGTATCTTCTGGTGGTGTCTTCCTCGTCGTTGTCGCGTCGTCGTATAGAATGGGTGATGTCGTGTTGAAATGGAGGTGTGAGATCAGCCCGTGTTCAGAGGGGAGGGTTATGGGATGTACAGATATATGTATAACACTGACATTGACATTGTGAAAATGGAAATTGACATTGAAAAAAAATTGACATTGATAAAAAATTGACATTGAAAAAAAATTGACATTGAAAAAAAAAATTGACATTGCCATTGTTGGCATATTGCGAGTTTCAAAAAAGAAAAAAAACATGGTTTTGATATTTATCCGTTACATAGTTGTGCAGGGAGGAAAAACCCAGCTAGACGAGGAATTGTGCCGTCTGGCTTTATTTTGGGGAAAAAGTGCTCCCTGCTAAGAGAAAGATAGAAGAGAATAAAAAAATGGGTGTTCCAAGGTATAATTTAAGGGAAATATTCAAAGTATTTATTGGTTTGGGCTAAAACGGAACACCCTGACAAATTTGGGCGTTAGTAGAGCAGAAAGGAAAAAACAAAACCGTGTATTCAGTGTTGCCATTATGGCAGTGTTAAATGGCGTGACACATTGTGATTTCACGCGCATAGGCGTACACTTGAGCATTAATTTACATTTAATTTACAGGCATGATATAATATATAAAAAAAATAAGAATCTTACTACTAAACCGGTTTGCTCATGAGCCTGGTACCTTTCATTTCGTAGAACTCTTTACCTGGCCTTTGTATACCATTCGCTGATTCTTTCCTGGCCATTTTCTACTCGGCCGTCTTACCGTAGTTTAGTGGCTAGGCCGCTAATTCTTTTTCCATTGAGCTTATGTACTAGTGGTTTTCCCGCCGTGGGTTGGGAAATTCCACCCTGGCGTCGAAGGTTCGGCCCTTACAATACTTGTGCGGCCCTTAGATGCCGAAGTCACGCCTTATTTGCGTGTCATCTTGTTTTTCGGCGTTCATCGATGCCCAGTATCCCACGGATACTGTGCTTCGGTGGTCGCTACGCTGTCACCTTTAGGAGGTGCAACTGAAATTGACAAAGAGTGTATGTGTCTGTACAAGAGGGAGAGAGTGTGGTATTTCTGTGTTGTGGTATATATTTACAACAGGTTTGTGTACAATCCTCGTCATCTGCAAAACAAAATGCGTTAATGGCCATTTATCTGGAAACATGTACATTCCGTCGCTTCCTTACTTTCCTGCAAATAGAGTGTATTAATACATATAGCAGTTCCATCGCTGCGCATAGCATACAAAATCAATTATGGTGCCACTTAAGTCTAACTTAATCTAGGTTAGCCTATGTTAGTCTAGTTTAGCCTAAGTATTGTCGGGCTTACCTTGGTAACGGATTTTTAGTCACCAAGTGCCGAAATTTTACCTTAATATATATATATAAAAAAATTGCCTTAAATGTAGACTTATTCTGTATTATAATGACTTATCAATGGTTTTCATGGGTTGTCATGAGGTGTCATGAGTTGTCATGAGTTGTCATGGGTTGTCATGAGTTTGCCATGAGTTTGCCATGAGTTGCCATGAGTTTGCCATGAGTTTGCCATGAGTTGTCATGATTTGTCATGATTTGTCATGATTTGTCATGATTTGTCGGACTTACCCTGATGCCGGGTTTGTGGGTCACCAGGCGCCGAGCGGCGTTACTTAACGCTATCTATTCTAATTATGGTCTAATAAAAAAATGCTATTTCTAAGCCGAAAGGGTGGCCTTAATCTACTGCCGAAATGTGCTGTGCCATACCTGTCAACAGCGGTTAATAAATTTGCTTAATCCTAGGTTGCGTGTCAAATGCAACCGCCTTACAGCTAAGATTTTGACCAGGGCGATCGCCTGAGGCAATTTACTTCCTCAGGACACCACCCGCACGATTCCAGAAACACCGGTTGTCTCTAGAATCGCTGGATTCCGCCCCCTTAATTCTAGGTATCGACGCTTATCAACTAGTATTAACCTAGTCGCATGTGTCTTATTGGCTAAATTTGGCCTGGAACGATCACCTGAGGCAATTTACTTCCTCAGGACACCACCCGCACGAGTCCTAGAAACACCGGTTGTCTCTAGGGTCGCTGGATTCCGTTCCCTTAATTCTAGGTGTCGATGTCTATTACTAGTACTAATCTAGTCGCAGGCGGCTTACGGTGCCACTAAGCAAACCGTTTCGCCCGCTGTACTTATCAGTTCTTTACCGTTGCCATTGCGTATGTAGTCGTAGTTGGGCCGCCCACGTAACCCTTATGAGGCGCTCGCAATGCCCCTCTCTTAATGCCCATTGGTTGCCCGATGCATCGCCATTTATGTGGGCATTGGACATTGTTGTCCAATGGCATAATATAATCTTCGCCTTTATCGGCAATCGTGGTCTGCTTTTCGCAGTAATCTTCGCCTGTATCGGCCGCAGTAGTGTGCTTTACGCAGTATAAGAATCTCTTCGCCTTTGTCGGCAATCGTGGTCTGCTTTTCGCAGTAATCTTCGCCTGTATCGGCCGCAGTATTATGTATCTCGCAGTAACATTTCCCTCCAACGCACAGGAGTTTTGCTTCCCGCTATGGAAGCCCTACCTAACTTAAATTTAACTAGAAGTCTAGTCATAATGGGGTCGTCTCTAGGGATAGTTCCAGAGTCCGGCGCTGAGTGAGCTATTTCTCCCGCCATTCTCAGAAAGTCTCCCTGCAGGTCTTGGCTTCGACGACCGTGGCACAAAGTGGGTGTAGCATCCCTTCCTCCCAGGGGCGGTTTATGCGCACCTAGGATTCCAGAGCTTGCCCGGCCAGGCCGCGAATGCTTTGACCTTACGTGGTTCGTCTGTTTGGTCGGGTCAGTGATTTGTTGAGCCAACTGGGGTAAGGGTCCACATCGCCTTCCCCAGCTCTGCTCCAGTGTGGTCCCTCGGACCTTCGGCTTACGCCGTTATCATCAATCAGAGTGTTACAGATTCCTTTACATTTAAAAAAAATATGGGCGTAATCTTTGTAAATGGTTTAATCTCCGTGTAAAATGTAAAATATTTCCAGTGTTGTGGGGTTGTAGATCTTCTAAGTACATAGACTACTTCTGGTCTACCATTGCTATGTCAGCTTTCCAGCAATAATGCTCTCTTTACCTTAATGGAGGTGTTAGTAGGGTCTGTGGCGTCAGGTACCCTGTTATTATGATCTGGGGGTAGTTATTTGTTGAGTGGGCTGAAACAAGGCAGGAAGGGGTTGCGCACCTTTGGGTTCCACGTTAGTGGTGGCCTGGAACCGGTGATGGCGCTGGGATGCTCCTATAGTGAGTGGACTGGGGCAGGTGTCCCCTGGATTGCAATAATATAAAAATTCCATGCAGGTTTGTTATTGATATCCCTGGTGAATGGATGGGATAGTCATGCATGTATCTGGATATGAGGCGTCTGCCTTCATGTACGGATAGGTGTAGGGTGAGGCATAATACCAATATATTCCTGTCATGCGGGAGTGTTTAATTAACAAAGAATGGTTAATATATATAACTATGGCCTCATCTCTCATTTGGAGATGCGCATTATGCTTATTTAATTTTTGCCGACCCACCCCTAATACTCAGGTGGTAGCATCGTGATCCAAGGCGTAGCATGCCTTCTCTTTAGACGCATGAAGTCTATCAACCCCTTGTGTGTACTCTGTAATGTAGTGTAGCTGTTTTGGTCGTGTACATGTGTCTGTGTTGGTTTATGTTGGACGTGGGAAGGTCATGGTAGGGAATTGGGTATTAATCATGGTAGCCTGCTGTAGTATGTCGGTAATCCCTCTGGGATTATCCACCTACGCTTTGTCATCCTCCCTTGGTCCATGTTGGCTTTCTATCCGCGCCTTGGGATAGTAAAGCTTCACGACCTAATCTGGTCTGCCGTTTGTAGTGTAAATGTGGCCAGTGGTCGTAGTGCGCCTGGTCATGTCCTAATCGCCTATAATGATTCCTATGACTTACAATCGAGAAAAGAAGTTATTAGAGGGGAGGTCTTGTTTTCTCAGAGCCCCTGTCTGTGTTCGCCCTTGATTAGTGAGTGCGTGTGTGTGGGCCTATGTTCCGCTACCCCACGCGGACGGTTGGTCTGTTACAGGCTAAGTCGTGATATGTATCGCGTGTATGGGCAGGAGGCGCCCGTGGCCTGTCAACGTTTTGTCCAGTGCCAAGTGCTTTTGCAGTGTTAAAAAAATGTATGTTATTATGATTGCTTTGCGTTTCTAATTTCATTGTCAATGCCGGTAAACAATAGTGTCCTTTCACCAGCGGTATTGCGATATGATGAAGTCTGCCAGTCAGCGGTTTGTATGTGTAATGTCAGGCTGGGATGTTATGTATGTCATCCGCTGGCAAGTGCTTTCCTGCACGTATGCAAGTGTTGTCATTGTCCTAGATTCCTGGCGGAATAATGTAGCAATTCATACTATTTGCTAATGATGTTGTGTGGTCACTATTCCGTAAGGCCTTTGTCTTGCGAGATTTCTATGCCTTTGTGTGGGAAATGTATTTTCCATGTCTGGTGTAATTTGAAATTTTATGCCTGGCTTTTGGCGGGAGGAAATGTGGTATTCCCTGCTTGTGTGGTTGTGTGGGCTAATTTCAGTGTGATTGGAAGCCTGGATAACTGTTTTCTTGGTGTCCGATTTTCGCTGGGATTTGAACCCGTGACTTTATGTCATTCTCTGTGTTCTATGTTTGTGTTGTGTTTCAGGGCTTGAGGCGTCCCCAGTGTGGTTTTTGCTTGTGTTTCGCGTACCAAAAATACCGTTGGATAGTTAGTTTTTGGTACGAGTGTGGTGTGTGGTCATGGGTTCGGACCCGGGGTGCTGTAAAGCCTTGGTGTGACCCTCTCTGTGCCGCATATATTATGGCACATGTTCCCCGTGTATGTGTACTGCGCAAATGAAAGTACGTGATTCTGTGAGGAGTTTGTATATTTTTGAACTCTCCTCGTAGTGTAAATTTGGAAGATATAGGGTCCTTAGATCGGACGTGAATGATGCGTTTGCTCCTGTTCACTAGGAGTTGGCGTAGTTCGTCTGCATCGACCAGCCTTGCCCATTGAGGCGCGTGTTCCTGCTGACGCGATGGTGTTGAATTACGATGTCGTGGGCTTTCTTTTGTTTTACTTGCTTACTCTCATGTTCTCGCCACGCGTGTGTGTGAACTTGATTGCTGTCTGTAGTAATTGCGAGTAGTGCTTCCCGCACTGTAAAAGAAAGAAAACTTGTAGTTTAGCGTGACCGTTATTCTGTGGATCATGAGCCACGGGGTTTCCTTTTTTACGTGGAATCCAAACCACAGGCCATGGCATTTCACTTGGAAAGTCTCACATGCCTTGGCCGCACTGTAAAAGAACCTCCCACTAACTACATTCGTGTCCCCAATTTTGTGTTACTGTATCGTGGGTCAAGTATATTCCTATCCATTGTTCAAAATGTCGTGATACACGAGTGTCTCCGGGCCGCTAGTCGCGTGTTTGGTGACTATTTGCCGGTGAGAAAAAGTCATGTTAGAGGCAGTGTTATGTGTAACGTATGCCTATGTGTTAAATATATATAGTTTAACTTGGCCCCCTTCCTTTCCCGGGCCGAATGCGTGAGGCAAAAAAAATGTGTCATGCCCCGCTCTGAATTAAGAGAGCACTTTGAAAGAAAATAATAGAAAGACTATGCTGTATCTCGTTAGCACCCTGCTTTATGCTGATTAGAGCGGGTTGCCCGATGGCGATAGTCTACCAAAATTGTGTCGTAACCACTATGAAAAAAAATGCTTAAAAATGGTAAGTAGGTCCTGATCGTACTATCCACCTAGTAGGTGACGTTAGCACTATAATAATCTAGTTACGTCTCAGGGGAATCTATCGACACTGTCTAGTACACATTGGGCAGGCGATTGCAAGACGTAATTGATACATTTGTATCCCCGTCACGAGCAAAGCCAGTGCACCATGGGAGTTGAACCTCCCTTCTAAAGCAATTGTAACTCAACAAAATGACAGTGTCTCGCCCCGGTGTGCAATTGGGCTTTTCAGTTGGTTAAAGCACACCTCACCAAATTTTTTTGAAAACTAGTTTGCGATTCTTAATTCTTGCCACGCTTATGGCTTTTGCCCGCTACAAGAGAAACTATCAAACTGTTGAACCGGAACATAGAACATTCAGTCATTTCTACCTAGAAAGACTCGCTTAAGCTCTATGCTGTGACTTGATGTTTAAGCTATGTTCAAAATATCTCTTTCCGGCTTTAAGCCGCGTAGCTCACCTGATGGGCTTCTACTTGGCTTTGGACATTAGAAATTTTACGTTATCCAATTTATGGTGATAACCACTCCGACCAATAATCATTGACGGCCTATGAGTAAGAATGTCAGGGGCCAACAAAAAAACAAGGATTTTGAATCATGCACTTCTAATTTAGCCATGTAGCACTGCATATACATGAAAGAAGGAAGATAGAGAAAAAATGTGCAGTTTATGTTTGTGAGTACTTGTTTGTCTATTATCTTGTTTCCCCCGTGTAAAAGAACCTATGTGTACTATACTATTGGTGCAAGTGATGTCGGAATATATTGTATTCCTGGTGAAAGTCGCTATCCTTTTTCGAGCGTCATTGCTCAGGAAGGTGGATACCGTCGCCCCGTCACTAGGGTGTAAGCCCCTGGGATCCACTGAGGTGCCCCTCTGCTATTTTTCGGAGGAGTTTGTAGCAAAGTACGACCGGGCTTGCTTTCACCGTATCGCTTGACCGTTGGTCTAAGTGTACCTGTGTTCGCGGAACTACTCGCGCTCTGTGCTATTCTAGTAGAGTTTACGGGGGTGTGTGTATTTTCGACTGATCTGTTCTGTGGGGTAGGTGATAACACTTTTCTTAATCCCCGTGTACTGTGTGGTAGTGCCTGGTCAAAATGTGCGTGCGTGTATCGTGCATCCTGAGGGACTAATACCGGTGTTCGCCTTCGTTCTGGCAAACTTGCCCTTTGAACTGGCGGTAAAGGTCGCTTAATGGCTTGTGTCTGCCCTAGCAATGTGGTGGCGTGTAGCCTGACCGCTTTTCGGCCTGTGGCCACGGCAGACTCCTGCCATTGCGTTAGCCTATCTGTGTGGGTGTATGTAGGCTTTATGTACTGTAGGACGGGCTCTACGTCGTCAGCCCATGACGTGGTTACGTCCCGTTGTTTCCCTGTCATATAATGTGTTTCTGAGAGTCCTGGCTTCAACTCCCTCTCGTCCCTGTGTTCCGAGGGGGTTGTTCTAGGCTCTGCCCCTCGGTTTGGCAAAATTGCCTTCCGATCCGGAGCTGAAGGACATGTGTTTGTATAACTTTGTACTTGTAGCCTATTGGAGCCTAACCTGGCCGTCTCCTGGACTGTGGCCATGGTGACCTCCTTCCCATGTGTGGCAGTACATGGCGAGAGGGACATCCTCGCAAATTGTCGAGTTAGCGTATCTACGCTTATGTCCTCTCTCGGCTGGGCTGGTGGCCCTACCATGAACTCAAAAATGGCCTTGTTGGATTGGAGCTCACGGTATTCGTCCCGAATTTGGGTGTACTGCCTATTGAGGCATATGGCCTGTTCAGCGACTTTTGTGCCCTGTGTCCCTATCCGTCTGTGTTCCCTGATGAGTGTCTCCCATTGTTGGAACATAAACTCGTGTCGGCAGTGTAGTTGCCAGTGTGCTTTTATGATTTGTGTGCGGAGGGTGGGGATTTTCGCCCGAATCTTGCGATTCTTAGCGCTGCGGAGTGGCCGGACAAGGGCTCTTATGATCCGCATGTACTGGGCGTGCAGGAGCTGCTGAAACCTTCTGAGGTAGTCCTGCCTAGTTTCAAAAACTCTGTGCCAGGCAATTAATTCCTGGTACTCCCCAATGCTCCTTAGCACAGCTAGGCGGTATAGGGGGGCCATGTTGAATGGAGTGTATGTGAATAAAATAAAAATAAAAAATCTGTGCGTGTTTGACAGTGTATTTTCGTATCTGTTTGATTCTTTCTGGGGCTGGGGGGTTGGTTTAGTAAGAATTTCGCCTGTGTAGCTAGTTTTGGAGCAAAAATGGTGTTTTTTGTCTGGGGATTTTTTTTTCACTATTTGCTTGGCTTTTTGCGGTACGGAAGGGGTCGTTTTAACTACGAGGGCTCGTTGGTTGAGTCCTGTTCTATTGTGCGTAGTACCCCGCCTCCACCAGTGTTTTAGATCCCTTATTTGGGGGTGGTAGGATCTAAAAGGAAGAGTTATTGTATTAATTTATAAAGCAGTGCCTAAAAAAGGGTAGCTTCCCGTAGCAGGGTAAGCTGACCAGTGTGAAGTGTTGTTTAGTGTTAAGAGCTAGGGGGCGCTCCTATTAAAGGACGTAGATGTATCCTAGGGGATGGAGTTTGTTGTACAGGTCAATGCGCTAGTCATCCAGCTGACTGACTGGTTATATAACTGAACGTGATAGTGTCAGCTAAACGGCGCGTGCTGCTCTCAGTAGCCGGGCCGCCTCGAAAAATACAAGGACACCTGAGCTGGCACTGTTGTGCTACCGTATGCCACGTCTAACCGTGACGGGAATAAGGAAGGGCATTGGGATGTAAAGAGGCGTATAAACAGTAAGACTGGTGTGATGTGTTGACCAAGTGTTTATTGGTCTGTGATGCTGGATTATGAGTCCCTTGTAGGGAATGTAATAGTGGTCACAATGTAAAGTACAAGCTGTGGGTAAAGGTTACAAATGTAGGATATCTGAACACGACTGACTCACCTCTGATGACACCAACGTAGCCTCCGGCCGAACCACTGAAAGACTGATAATGGAGAGATCCCTGTGACCTCCTTAGGATTCCTTTTATATTCTTGGGCGCTATGCTGTCAGCATTCTGATAGCATAGCTGCCCCAGTTAATAATGTGTAATAATTGTGCAAGGATTGAGCTGCTTTCTAGAATGGCAAGCTGTCCTTGCGACGTTGATGGATGTTGGTCTGGCTTTATAAGGGTTGCCATTTAGGAGATTTAGATAGATTTAGATAGATGATTGGGGGGATGGTCTCCAAGGGGTGCATACCCCTGGGATACTGTACACTATGTTGTAGATTTTATACTCAACAGAGTAATTACAACAGCAAATTTAAGGGCGGAGTGTTTGCAATATTCTCAATTGGATCAAAGATCATTTTATTGATAAAACAAGACGTAGGGTATGGGAAGGTTCCAGGACAGTTAATTGTAACTCTCCACTCGCTCAACACGAATTTTCCCAATGACTGGGCGGGGCACAACTTAATAAGTACCGTAAGTAAACACTGCTGAGATAAATTACGTGTATTATGATCAGTATTAAAATGGGGTAATTTAGGATTACGCGTTTCGACCGTCAAGCGGTCATCATCATATCCTGATCACTGGGGTTGATGTTTAAATGTATATACAAATATTATGTTTTGGCATAATGTGTCAAATTGATGTTTATATTACGATTCTCTGTTTGAATCGCGTTATATAAAGTTGACAAGCGTTCAAACAACCCAAAATTCACATAAATAAGCAGGCATCAATTCAGTGATAAACAGTATAACGATGTCAACCCAAAACTTTCATGAAGAAATTGAAACGATAAAACAAGTGGCAGCCAAATTCTCGCCCAACATGGGTAACCAGATAATTAGTTAGTTTTTGTTGTTTTAAGGGGCGGAACTACGAGATCATCTGCCCCTACCAGATACTGGCAAAGACTTGGTGCAGAAAGTTGATTCAAAGTTTGGAGAAAATTCAAGGAGTGTTATTTCTAAAATTGCGGCAGGTTGCTTAAATTATTGTCGGAAATTGTGCTCACACTGGCTACCGAAGATGCTGACTGGGATGCATAAAACCAAGCGCGTAGGCAGTGCTTTTACATTCCTTGAGTGGGGCAGTAATGAAGGTGGTGAATTACTAATCCGAATTGTCACTGGCGTTGAAACATGGGTGCTTATTTTTACCGGAACCAAACCAGCAAACCATGGAATGGAGACAGCGAAAATCACCCAAGAAAGTGAAGTTCAAGCAAACAATTTCAGCTCGCAAAATCATGTGCACTGTGTTTGAGGACAGGCAGGGTGTGTTGCTTGTCGACTTTTTCTGGAGCGGGAGACACAATAATTGACGAAACTTAATGTGAGATCTTACGTAAATTCCGTCGTGCAAGCCAAAACAAACATCGTGGAATGCTCAAAAAGGGGATATTTTTTGGATTATGACAATACCTGCCCTCACGCGGATCATTGAACCAGAGACCTTTTCGTTACATTTGGTTGGAAATAATTTGATTATCCTTCATATATCCCTCACCTAGCAGGGTGATACCGAGCTCCGCTAATGAGTTTTCTCCACGGGAGTCAATTAGGAAAATCCTAACAGGGGAAGTTGCCTGAGGCGTGTTTTACTGCCCCCCACTCCAAACTGGACGTGAAGGTAGTAATATTAACGGAATGTGTCAACCTGCGATGATCTTCACTATCTACTCTTGTTATCTCAAACATGTAGTCCATACCACTCATTAGAAATTCTAGGAGTACTATACAAATCAATATGCACATTTTAATTTGTATATTGTAGCTTTGTAAAAATGTTATCATATGAAAGTTATAACCAGCAGTATGAGCATTACAACGATATTCTGCTACAAGGTGCAAAACTGCAGACAAAAGCTTTACTTCCACTGACAGTTCGTGGAGTTAACGTTAAAACTTTGACGGTATGAAAATAATTCATCTTCTTAGTATTTTCATTCAATCAAGACGAAGTACTGGTATAAGAACAAAATTGAATGTAGAAATTTTATGACACATCGTTTAAGTCTTAAGAGAATATACATAACCTTTACCACAAGTCTGCAAATGTGTAAATTGGGGGATCAAAGTGAAACGATCATGGTTGGGGGGAATTGTGCTTAAATGTACCTCCTGTATTAGTCCAATAACTAACCAAAATACTCATTCTACTAATATTTCACATAACAACCGCTTTTTTTTTGATGGGGTGTGAAATTTGTCACCGCGCTGGTAGCCCCACTAAACTACATTTAGTGGCAATATACCTAAATGAAACCTTGTTATTGTCACATTGCATTACATTTCATTTGCATATTCCTTGTTGGTGCACACTGTTTCTTGAAGATACTTAGTTGAGTTTATTCTCGACTTATCCATATATTTTGGCCCATCAATGTCCAAGTATTTCATTCAACCTATAAATCTACTTGGCAAATTGAATTATGATATGAAATAAATCACCCGTTTGGACAGCTAGTTCTACAGAGCTAACCTAGAAGTAGGATCCTCTGGTTTTATTCGAGGTTAGTTAGATGGTTTTATCATTTATAAAACATATTTACGGTTCATAATGTTGAATTTTGGGCTTATGCCGTGTTTTATTATATTAAAATTCGACGCGTTTCGAAAGAAACCTTGTCTTTCTCCGTCAGGAATAATAATTCCAGATTATTCCTGACGAAGAAAGACAATGAATAGTAACACGGGCCGTGAAAGTCTAAATGATAATATATTTACGGTGTTCGACCATCTGGAAACAACATATTGTAACCACAAATATATTTCAACAGGACTCTTTATAAGGTTAGATGACTTCAAAAATTTTACGCATTGTTCCATATCAGTATGCCTGGCTGGAAACAACATCCCATAGCATCCATCAGCGACATCCGTTTCAATATATAATAATAATATCATATGGCCTCGGATGCCGGGTGCAAGCTTTGTTATTTGACACCCAGAGGGTAGCTTGCATGTCGAATTTTGTTGTTTCTTGAAGCACTATGAAAGTCAAGGAGGTTAAATATCTAAGCTCCTTGACACTATAGCGCTTTCTAGTAGAGAAATGGGGAACTTTGTGTTGGCGGAAAATCCCGAGATTAATTTTGTCATTATGAACACGGCCTACTGAATTCAAATGGGTTCTTTGACATGCCAACATCGCATGACATGTCGTAATTTTTGCCGCTTTTCAAAAATCACTTACCCCGGCCAGGAGCGAACCTGCAAGCTTGGGGTTAGTAATCCGACACTATAACCACTCACCCACCGTGGCAAGCAATATATTATTATTGAGCCGTATTGAAGAAATCTAGTCTAATATAGGCCTAATATGGAAAGTTTGGGTTCAACTAGAACGTTTTTCAAGGTTAGAGGACTTTATCAGTCAAAAATTGTTACGCATTTCACCAATTCTTTATACGTGGAAACAAGATCTTTTTGCAATCAACAGGAGATCCGATTCATTATATTGAACCATAATGAAGAAGTATAATGTAGACAATCTATTGAGGTAGATTTATTTTAACTTTAGTCTTGTTTCGTTTATGTATTTTTCTTACTTTCTGTGATCTTTTATTTTATTTAAATTTTAATGTGTATTTTGTAAAGATATCCATTTTCACTTTGGCATTTGTTAACATAGTTTTTAAGATTCTTTTATTATTTCAATCTACGCTGACGATTATCATTGTATACCGAAACATGTACGTATTAATTTAAATATTAAACGTCTTTTAAGTGTTTGACAAGGCGGCTATTA
Organism: Meconema thalassinum; assembly: GCA_946902985.2. Lineage (NCBI taxonomy): Eukaryota > Metazoa > Arthropoda > Insecta > Orthoptera > Tettigoniidae > Meconema > Meconema thalassinum. Next base: position 114,695,697 of record OX336393.1, read on the forward strand.
TAATTTGAGATTAATATAATGAAAACCAAAATGTTAATGTATAGTCTATATCATTTTAAAGCTTATAAAACAGGTTACAACGTGAATACTGAGAGCTCTCCGTTATTTTTTGACGGAGGTTCATGTTTTATTCCCGGCTCTGCCAAGAAATTTAATTCTGGTCTATGGGTTGGAACGGGGTACACTCAGCCTCGAGGAAACACTGAGAAGAGATGGGTTCAATTCCCACCTCAGCCATCCAGGATGTGGTTTTCTGTGGTTTCCCCCACTTCTACTCCAGGCAAATGCTGGAAGGTTCCTAACTTAAGGCCATGGCCACCTCCTTCCCAATCCTCCAGTCTAGTCTGCAAGCCTCTGTTTGTGAACAAGTCACTTCCATGATCTCCTATTAGCAGTTAGCACTGCGGCCTCCTCTGCTTCTACACCTCTACATTGAAATCGTTCAACACTGAATCTAACCATCACCTCCTAGGTCTACCTCTACTTCTCTTACTCTCTACAGCCGAACTCATTAACCTCTTTGGTAATTTCTCCTCCCCCTTTCTCTTCACATGACCCCACCATCTGAGTCGGCTCATACGAACATCTGGCGTGTTTATTTCTAACTTATCCTGTTTCTCTTCATTTACATACAACAATACTTAAATGTTCCGTCTATAAAAATAGTTTCTCTTTTACACAAGTATTTCAAATTTGATGCAGTAGAAAACATAATAATGTTATTCTCTCTGTCTTTTACCAGAAGCATATTTTCTTTTAGTCGGCCCCGTGGTGTTGGGATAGCGCATCTGCCTCTCACCCGGAGGCCCCGGGATCGATTCCCGGCTCCCTCAGCGATTTTAGAAACTGACGTTAGGGCTGGAACGGGGTTCACTCAGCCAATATTAACGGCCGAGGGGACCCGATGCGCTGATCACGCGTCACCCCAATATCTGCAGGCCAAATGGCAGGGCAGCGGTCTCTTGGTAAGCCTAGGCCCTTCACGGGCTGTAGTGCCAGGGGTTATTATTATATTTTCTTCTAAGTTCGATCGAATGTCCATAATGGCTAGAGTATCATGAACTTCTTGCTTATTTTGAGGCAGAGGTGGTAAGTTTCTCAGTCACAATAGTATTTTAAATCCTCTCTATGCCATTTGATAGTAAATTATCAGACAAGTGCTTAGGGGCAGCAAATATATTCTTTCTCATCAACTTCGATGGCCGTTCACATATATTGTCACGTACATTTCTTATTACACTGTTCGAAAGTTACCACCATCTGTAAATAAATGGGCAGAACATTACTTGACACCTCCACTGTTGGCCCCATTTTGACAACTCACACTTATGAAATTTATAGTTTCCTATAATTCTCAATTCTCCAACTCTTTGACTGTACATGGATAACATGTTCGCTGCACTGATTATATCTACAAAAACCCCAGGGGGTCCAGGTGTATGTAGCTGTCAGTCAACTCATGACTTACAAAAATTTCAGGAGAGGTTGCCTACCCCCACTTTCTTCCCAAACCCATTAGCGTGAGATGACATGACTGTTTGGGTTTAACCTAATCAGCGGAGTTCGACCATCCCGACCTAGCACCTAGTGACTACCACTTGTTCTTGCACTTGAAACCGCATTTGGAGGACAGCGCCATGGTGATGATGATGATGACCGATAAACAACTGTGCTTCAGTGGCTGACACATCAATCTGTAGGTGTTTTATGAGGATGGAAATTCAGAAGCTAGGTGCACGATATTACAAGTGCCTTAATAAACATGAAAATTATGTTGAGAATTAGTTTAAGGTACAGGCTTACATGTAAAGATGAGAGTGCTTATAAAATTACATTTTTTGGTATGGTATCAAACCACATTTCGTAATTTATACAACATACGACATCTTTACGTACCGGACGGTAGCAAAGGTAAGAATGTAACTGTCCCCTTGTAGAAGCGTACACGAGACTAATATTCGGGGGGTGCTCAGTCCATGTCGCAAGGTTGGATAATTTGTACTGTTGCTTCTATAGGCACAAGGTAAAGGTAACATAGGGAGAATATAACTACCAAGAAAAGATGACCCAAAATTTAACAGATAAACAACTTTAATACACCGATAAATAGACACCGTAACAACCAAATAACCCAAATGATACCCTTATTTAATCACCAAAAATAAAATCAATCAAACAAACAGTTACATTGAATAAAGTTACAGCTTCCAATGCTGTCCAAACTAAGAAATACGTGGACCAAGTCCTTACTTCTCTCATTCTTGTGGTTTTGCGTGCGACGTTTTATGATAAAGCTTAGCCTAGGACGAGTACGCTTGGTCATATGATATGCCTCCATAGAACAAAGTCGCAGGTTGCATATCCATGAGCGCTTTCACCACACCTTGATATCGGGTTCTACACTAAATGGCTAACAAGTAAATAATAATTAACCAGCTACGCTACCCTTAACTATAATACAAAATACTTCCGAGTGAAGTCTAATAGAAGTGCTAAACGCACACACAAACAAACTGCCTAAAATATAGGTCTTATATACACATATCGTGAACCCTCAGTCGTGGTCATCAGCAGCTAACACATGGGAACAACCGCCTGTCTCCTTGATACAACAAAATTACAAATATCACACAAAATGTGCTTCAAACATGACAACAAAATTAATGAGACAGTAGCTAAACAAGAAAACAAAATAAATATCAACAAATTCCTGAACTGAATTTTTGATATGAAGAACTCCCAAATTTTATCATCCAAGTAGCTTATGATCATACAGGCTTCAAAACTGATCGTTATCTTATATGCACACCGAACACGGCACTAATTGCCTTAGCTATCTTTATCTGGGATCTGAGCTTGTAGTACGGACTCCAGTCGCCCTGTCAAAGTGTCGAAATACCATGCACGTCATGTCTCAAGCCACAGCTTTTGAGAACCGTAGAAATTCAGCATACACCAACTGAAATAAAAACACACAATCGCAGATCCGTCCCCAAAATTGCATCCCGCAACTTAGGACTGTATAACAATTATCAGTAGCCACTCCCTTGAGCGCTCTGATATCGAAGACTCGCAGTACGACAGGTATGTGACCTAGCCACATCCTGCACATTCAATAATACCTTGCCATGGTTCCACATTTCACCTTCATTAAAATGCATCAGATCGCAGACAATACCTCACAGAAAAGTGTTCCAACAACACAATAATTAAGTGTGCTCACAAAATTCAAAATAATTACCACAGAAGCATACGGCTTCTTGCTATAAAAATATGCAATATCGTTTAACATTACAGCCTGTGTAATCCGAAACCGTCACTAATAAAATTCATATTTTCCCCCCAATGCTATAGTTACATTAGCTAACCAAAGCTTTATTTGTTTCAACTATTCAGTTCATTCACGTGTTGTATTTGCCAAAAATACGCACACTGTACACGCGAGTACAATTTAACCTACTGTCCCGCACAAATATTACACAAATATAAACAAATAACCACGATGAGTTCCACATTTAAAATAGTAGCTGGTTACAACAAAACACACAACAAGAAAAATAATACACAAAAATTACAAGACTATATACAAGGATTTCCGATACCAAAGCTAGGCTACATAATGAAATACATCATTTTGTACTCATCCTAAATGGCTTCCTTCAGACTGATGCTTCTCGTCATGACCCCTCCGTGGTTTTTAGCAAGCAACCGTCGTCATCGTAGTTGTTTCCAGCATGGTCTTCCTTCCTCCAGATGTCGTCACCATATCTTCCATCGCTGATGCTGCTTGGATGAAATGTTTATCAGATTACCATAATATTCCTCACACTATTTTTCCTACTTAAATTGCTCGAGTAGACTGCTATATCCGTCTACGAGTCCTATTGAGCAATATAAATCGTCGACTGGCCCTAAATCTTATAGCAGTGTGCTATATCAATAACACTTCACACGCAAAACACGAGATGAATTTGAATACACCTCCTATCAGCCATGATTAAGTTCGAAGTCTAAGTCTTTACTCGTATTTGACATCAAAACTCGCTAAGTCCGTAGACATGGAACATTTTCAAATAACGTAGAACAAAAGTGCGTAGCTGTGCCTTCAAAGTGTGCCTTCAAAATAGAGCCTCTAGTGAACTCTTCACTTCGTATTTATACTTTATCAGCTCGAAAGTGGGGGTGATACTAGGTAAAATATCTATCTTTTAAAGCAGACGTCGTACCGACATGTAACTTGTATCAAAGAACTCGCCTTGGTGCGAACCGTACTCCTCTTGCGTGCGGATCTGATTTCGATCGGTGGATTAATCACAATCGAGTTCCCTCCATAAATCCAGACGATAGCGTGCTTTCAAAGTAGCGGGAATTGTCCGCGTCCCCTTCTCTCATTCGTGGGTTCAAGTTACCACTTTGCGCTTTATTTCAGGGCTCCGCCCCAGTGGGTGTAGACGACAGCGTATTTTTTCTATGGTTCACTGGCCTCTTTCAACTGCTCCCTTGCTCACAAAGACATTTGCAAGGTGATTCATAAGTTTTTCGCGTCAACTCGGTTCTTGATCTCGGTTCTAACGGTAGTCAGGCTATTTCTATGTCTCAGGTTGCATACCACTACGACCCTTCCTTTATTGTTCTGGCCGGATGTGAGGCGCGCCTTGCTTTCCTCAGGTAGACTCTTATTTCAACATACATTTTCCCGCAGTGCCTTCAAATAGTTTCCAACATATAATTTCACATTGAGCAAAAATATGAACACTAATATCATGATAATAATATTCAGGGTTCAGTAACATATTTGGTGTTAAAAGTGGCTGTCGTGTCCCGTAATTCTCATACATCCAGGATCCCCTCTTGTAAATAATAAATAACACATCCAACTTTGAATTAGGCCTACTGATTTTTAAACAGAATAGTTTTTGTGTAGCTGGTCACTTTTGATTGAACACCGGAGAGCTCCCAACAAGTTCAATCTATTACCACATCATTTTCTAATTTCATCATCATCATCATCTTGTACAGTTTCCAGCCCCAGGCTGGGTCTGTTTGGAACATAAGCCTCGCCACTTAGTTCTTTCTTCCCACCACCTCTCCGCTGTCACTCTGGTCCAGTCCTCGCCTCTCTTCTTGACACATTCCTCCACTCCTTTCAGCCATCTATCTCTTGGTCTTCCCCTTGGTCGTTTCTTCTGCATCTGCATCTCATGTATCCACTTGGGAATCTTCTTCTCATCCATTCTCTTTAAGTGTCCATACCACCTCAGTCTTGATGTCTCAATCCTACCTTGCAAGGGCTCCTCTTTCACCATTTCCCTGACCTTTTCATTCCTCACCCTGTCTCTTCTTGTTACTCGGATCCTACTTCGCAGGAACTTCATTTCACCTGCCTGTATTCTGCTTATGTCTCTTTTCTTCATTGTCCACGTTTCTGAAGCATAGGTCAGTATCGGGATATAGTAGCTTCTGTATAACACTTCCTTGCTTTTTGTGGGACATCTTTATTCCACACTAAGCTCCTAATGCTTCTCAGGAATGCTTCTACCTGTCTGCCACGTTCCGTAATCTCTTTGTCATTTCTCGCATTTTCCTCCACTATACTTCCCAAGTACTTGAGACTTTCCACCTTCTTCAGCTGTCCACCTCCAAGTGTTATCCCACTCATTGGTCTGTCCTTTTTCCTGGTTGTTAACAGGATCTCACATTTACTGATGTTGAACTTCCATCCGTACTCTCCCACTGTTTCTTCCCAAGCCTTCAGTTGCTCCTGAATTTCCTCCTCCTTGTTTCCCCAGACCATGAGATCATCTGCAAACACCATTGCTTTCATCTTATCTTCTCCTATCTTTCCTGCTATCCGTGTCATTACCTCGTCCATAACCACAATAAAGAGAAGGGGTGACAGCGCACTACCCTGTTTCAGGCCACTCATTTGTCTGAACCAGTCTGTTCTTTCCCCTCCTACTTTCACACAACTCACACTTCCACAATACATCTCCTTCACTCTGCTTACAGTCTCTTTTTCCACTCCCATGTTTTCCATTGCTTTCCAAACCTTCTCCCTACACACACTATCATAGGCCTTTTCGATGTCCAGGAAGGCCATCAACAGATCCTCTCTAAATTCGTAGTGGTGTTCCTGGAGCTGTCTCACTGAAAATATGAGATCCACTGTTGATCTCCCAGGTCTGAATCCATACTGCTCCTCTCTCAATTTTCTCTCCACTATGGCTCGTATTCTACTTTCTAATATCTTTTCATATATCTTGGCACAGTGAGGTATGAGTGTGACTCCCCTGTAATTTCTGCACTCCTTTCTGCTTCCTTTCTTAAATATTGGGATAATTAATCCTTTCTTCCAATCTTCTGGGGTCTTTTTCTCCTTCCATATCACCCTCATCACACGGTACAGCCACTGTTTCCCAACCTCCCCTGCTGCCTTCACCATTTCAACACTCACTTCATCCACACCTGGTGCCCTTCCTCCTTTCATCTTGTCTATAGCCATTTCCAGTTCTCTCCAAGTCAGGTCCTTTTCCATTCCTGTGTTGTCTTCTCCATCTTCCAATACATTGTCTTCCTCCCTATGACCATTTGGATTCAGCAAATCCTCAAAGTACTCTTTCCACACTGTCTTGAGTGTCTCTTTGTTGTGTACCTCATTTCCGTTTTTGTCCATCATTACCACATCCTCTCGCAGACCTCTTCTCTTACTTTTGACCATCCCATAAAGTACTTTCTTATTTCCTCTGCTGTCTTCCTCCATCATCTCTGTCCACTTTACCATCCACTTCTTCCTCTCCTCTGTGACAATCTTGTTTGCTTCTTTCTTCTTTATCTTATAATCTTCCCTTGCCAGATCAGTTCTTTCCTGGAACCACACTCTGAAAGCCTTGTCCTTCCTTCCCACAGCTTCTTTTACTCTCTCATTCCACCATGGTGTCTCTACACCGCTTTCTGTTGCTTGTTCTTCCACATACTGCCACTGCAGCTTCCACCATTGTGTTTTTGAATTGCTTCCATTCCTCCTCCCCTGTTTTAGGATTGTCTGTTGGCATCCTTTCCCTTATTATCTTCTGGAATTCTTCCTTGACTTCCTTTTCCTTGAGTTTCCATACTTTGATTCTCCTTTCCTGGTACTCTGTCCTCTTGCTATCCTTAACAACTCCCAGGTTCATTACAAGTATTCTGTGGTCGCTATCTAAGGCCTCTGATGGTATTACCTTTATATCTCTGACACTTCTCTTCATTTCCCAGTCGTACAGCATGTAATCTACCAAAGATTTCTTTGTTAAATCACTGCTGTACCACGTTACCTTGTCGCTTTCTTTCTTCCGGAACCAGGAGTTGCCTACCACTAAACCGTTTCTCTTGCAAAAATCCAGCAACTTTCTCCCTTCTTTATTCCTGCTACCCCATCCTTCTGCTCCCAATACATTTTCATATCCTTGCCTTTCACTTTCTACATGTGCTTTCAAATCTCCCATGACAATGATGCTCTGCCCATTCAACTGCTGTTGTAGCTCCTCCTCAAAGTCTTCCTTCTCTTGAGCTGTACATCCAACTTGAGGGGCATATACCTGGGCTATCTCCAGGCTTCTTCCCTTTACAGTTACTCTGATCTTCATGATCCTGTCACTTATTCCCTTTACCTCTTCCTTCATTCCATCTCTCACAACTACTCCTACTCCGCTGCTCCTTCCTTCACTGTTCCCACTCCAGTACAACCGGTACCCTTTCCTCAGTTCTCTGCGACCTTCTCCTTTCCATCTTGTTTCTGCCAAGCCCAGTACATCTAGTTTTCTTCTCTCCATCACATCAACAATCTCCTCCACTTTTCCTGTCAGTGTCTGTATGTTTAATGTCCCAACTCGTAGTCCATTAGCATATCCGGGTCGTCGTCGTTTGCATCCGTCCTTTCCGAGGCCTGTTCCTGGTTTGAAAGCAAATATGATATCCACTACTGGCTTGCTAGGCCTATCGTAGCTTCACCAGAGCCCCGTCAGCCGTCACTTTTCAGGGTTCCCATAGAGCCTTCACAGCTACCGTAGCGGTCCCGGGGCACACAAAGTCCCCACTGTACTTCACCCCTACAGGCAATCCCCTACTTCATGCCGTTGCCCGTCTTCCACCACGTGGAGGAGGGGTTGGACTTGTGGGAGACCATTTTCTAATTTATTTTTCATAATTAGAAAATGTATTTTGGCTAATTTCAGTACTTGAGAAAATGTAATCATACGATGAGCTCCCTTTCAGCCTTACCTTCCACTTCAGCATTTTATGAAAGTGAACACAACAACATGGGCAAATGGACATAAGGAAGTCTACGGTATTGATTTAGTAAGCGTTGCTTTTTAACAACTATGCATTACATTTGCTACAAAGGAAAATATTATAATCAATAAACAGTTTCCTTCTAAATTCCATTTTCCGTGAATCATAGAAACCTTCGCAAAAACTTTGAAATTCTACGAAGAATTAAATAGACTAATTTAGGGATGCAAAGTATCCTAGAAGAATCTCAAAATATCCTCAACCAAACGAACTGTCAATACGTTTAATAGTATGACACATATTACCTCAGCGTATTTATTATCGAAGACTTCACCGTCACATCTGTAGCATAACCTGCAATTTGACACTGAAAATGATTGACGACTGCATTGCGTAGTCCATACTACATTTAATCCAGTATAGGGACATAAAGCATTTTTATGTTACTAGCATTCTCAACAAAACACAAAGAGAAAAATAAATGGACATTTAAATACTTGATACCTTCGAGCATAAATACAGGCCTGTTCAGTGGAATAACTGATAAGGTAAATTATAATAATTTATAATAAATATTTAGTTATTTTTCTTTCATTTTTCGGAGTTAAGAGGAAACGTAAGCCGAAGAAATGCAAGTAGTTAAGTCAAGAATTTTAGGGTTAGTTCACTATGAATTAACTTACCTATGGAAAGAAATGCCCGATCTTTTTTAAGCGTCTCCTTATATCCATACGCGACACAGTAATACATAATTCTGGCTTAGTAATGAATAAAACTGACTTTAAAAAGCCCAATTCTATCATCACGTGTAGTATTTCAGTGTTCCAAACTACCGCCGTTTACTACAGTCAGCTGATCGAGATGTTGCTCTCAGCCACGGCCAACGAGAAATACTGGCCCTGGTGCGCTTTCGTGACGTCAGCAATGTAGTGCTGTTGCACCACTTCCGGTAGGGTTATGTATGACGGTAACATAAACCGTATTGTCTACAAGAAGCTGAAATCACAGAATACTTAACCCATATCATATCAGAAAACACGCTGTAAAAAGCATTGACCCAACACAACCATGGCTTCTGGCAAAACACACATGGTAATTACAACTCAAGTCTTACACTGATCATTCTTATGAAGTCCAATACTTAGCCACAATTTACTTATTTATTCATTACTCTAAGTAGAACCAGTAGATCACTTATCTTTAATCGTTGTAGTTGATCACAAGGTAATACATTTCAGGAGTATGTTATCTTTCCCTGGCGGTTGCTGGTTAATTATGTGCAATTACTTGACGGTTACAAAGCGTTAAGGAAGGTTATGAAAAGCTATGAATAGTGCCGGACAATGTATGCATGTATAACTCTTACAGTTGAACAATATAGCCTACATAAATGTACCGAACGTTTTTGTAATGGAAAGATATTCACGAACAGAATATTCTTTGGTCTTTGTCTTACTGCCGGTGTGGTAGTCATCTTTTCTTCATCATTGAATCTGTATAAATACTGGTCTTCATTTACCACTTGTGTTCATAGACGGTATTGATATGAGTCGTTAGTAGGTGGCGAGTGTATTCCGCAGATCTCTTCTATAAATGCATTAATTTCTGTTCCGCCCCTTAAAACAACAATAACTAAGCAATACTTTCACTGCAAGTTTCTTTGATCTAATTATACCCAAGTTACTGCTCATGCCCACATAAGTCACTCACAACGAGGGTCACAGGCTCTACGACTCAACTTACTGTACTCGTTGCAGCTATTAAAGACACAACAAATCCTTGACTCCTAGTTCGAGTGGATTTTTGTTACGAGTAACTTCAACATGTAAATAGGTTATCTATAGCTGGCGTAGTTTTGTAAACCTATACAGTATAATTTATCGTGCTTGAAAACGCACGGAACATCTAAACTGGGTCCATTTCAAGAAGATTGATATAAAATATCGCATTTCTGCTGCTTATGAATTGCTCTCAACTTAAACGTACAAGCACCATCAAGCACTACATTGCCTACGTCACAAAAGGATTAGGTTTACGCGCCATGGCCTGTCTTTCTCGTTGGCCGTGGCTCTCAGCAATGGGACGTCATCAGCCATCTATTGGATTTATGATCGAAGGTCTAAAAAGGCCCTCAAGGTAATCCCTTGCAACGTCCACCACACGCATCCTAGCGTTGCAGTTGTCGCCGTACACACTCTGCTTTATGTGGCCGTGCGTTGCCGTGCAGTATGATTGCACTGTCCACACGATCCGGACGTTTATCCCGAATGCCACCTGTCGCACCTGGAAGTCCCTGTAATACTCTGCGTTCACTGTTCTGCCATGGGGAACAAACCCCTGACGTCATACGCGGCGATCACCATCAATTTTACGGGGGACGAATTCTGACAGAACTACTACCGCCTTGGTGTTCTGGCATGCCACTGCCCTGTGGACTCACGTTTTGAGTTCCGGTACGTGTGCCCACCGCGATGCTATTTTTTGCGCAGTTGCAGCTCTGTCCGCAATATCCTGTGGTTGGTGCATTTCTCGATGTCACTTTCCCTCTCTAACCCCAGCAGCGTCCATTGTCCGTCATCCTCCAGGAGCTGCTCGATGACGGCGATTGCCACAACATCATATCTGAAGTTCGTCACTATACGACAATAGATCACAGGTTAACATACTTAAACTACATTAATAATAACACAACAACTACAGAAATAAGTTTGACTCGTTACCCAAGTTTTCACAAACTTTTGTAATCTAAATATTGTACTGTATATATACGAGGCCTGTTAGTATCCCACCTTTGGTCGGGGAAGAAACTGGCATACCTGGAGCGTTGGAAAGCTAATCACCCTCGAAGTAGTCTCCTTGGGGCTCCACACACTTCTTCCAGCGATGCCGCCATTATTTGAAGCATTCCGAGAAAGCCTCTTTCGGAATGGAGTTTAGCTCGGCTGTCGCTGCTGCCATAATGTCCTCTCTTGTCTGAATTCGGGTTCATTTCAATGGCCTCTTGAGTTTGGTTGGTGGTTGGTTGGTTCTTAAGTTTAGGGGCTGCGACAACGCGGTCATGTAGCCCCGTGTACTTTGGGTGTGTGTAGAACCTGTCTGATAACCGGTGTTAATTGTGATGACTGTATTAGTGTGTATTATCTGTTTTTTAAATTTAAGTACTGCAACTTAGAATTTTTCAAATAGTTCCTACTTTTGCCGCCAAGCGCCACCGTCAACGACTACTAGGCCAAGTTCAGAACTTAGCTACTAGACGCCACCGCAATCGGCCCTTGGCAACGAATGTAGAAACCTAAGAGCGTTGTTTACATTCTTAACCTATCCAATTTAGCTTCACACAGGTGCAATTAGTGGAAGGTTCTTTAACATGCCATAAATCTATGACATGGGACCGCTGGGTTTACTTCCCCTCCGAAGGAAGGCATACTGAGGGATTTTTAACGCTCTTAAAAAATCCGACGGCTTCGGCCGGGTTTGAACCCACTGTCTTGGACATAGAAGCTCAGCAAGCTACCGACTACGCCACCGAAGCCGCCCCTCTTGAGATTGGGGAACAGCCAGAAGTCGCAGGGGGCCATATCAGGAGAGTAAGGAGCCTGTTGAACCACAGGAGTCTGGTTTCTCGCCAAAGAAGTCTGAATCAAGTGCGAGGAATGTGCTGTAGCATTGTCGTGATGGAGACGCCAATTTCATGTTGGCCACAACTCCGGTCTCTTGCGCCGCACAGCATCTTGTAGGTGACGGAGGGCATCCCTGTAGTACTCTATGGTGATCGTTTGGCCCTGTGGCGCGTACTCGTGCTGTACCACACCGCGGGAGTCAAAGGAAGCAGTCAGCGCATTTGACGGGCCTTGGTGACGAGGAGTGCCTCCACTGTGACGACTCGGATCGGTTTCCGGGTCGTGCCCGTACACCCAGGACTCGTCACCAGTGATTATGGTGCTCCTGAAGTCGGGATCACTGTGGAGTCCAGTATGTCCTGTGAGACTTCAACACGATGTTGTTTTTGCTCCCCTGTCAGCATCTTCGGCACAATTCCGCCGCCACTGTTTTCATGGCCAAATCTTCGGACACAATGGAATGTGCCGAAAACGTGTTGATGCCCACCCCTTCCGCAATTTCTCGGATAGTCACACGACGATCCCGCATCACCACAGCGTTTACTTTGGCAATTAATTACCTGGTCATTTCGATATGTTGATGGCCGGCCGGAGCGTGGCTCGCTCTCCACCAATGTGCGGCCGTCTTTTAATCAGCTGTACCAATCTTTAATCTGTGTGATGCCTACAGCATCGTCAACAAATGCCGCCTGAATCTTCCGAAGGTTTCCACCTGGCTGTCGCATAGTTTCTGGCAAAATTTGATGCAGTAGCGCTGCTCCAGTCGTTCATTTTCTTTGCAATGAAAACGAGAACACTACACTACACTTACCAGCGACAGGCGCTGTCGATATTCACTCATGCGCACGAAGGTTCAATCAAGGACGGCTGATGCAAGCGCGCTTGATTCAAGTCCATCAGGTTTCGCAAATAATAAAAAAAACGAATACTTTCCTAACAAATTAGTATTTGTACATCAGCGTAATACATCAACATCGTACCTTGCCTCTGTGCCTCAGAACCAGACGAACGTAAGTCCAAAAATTACGATTTTCAGGTTATTACATCATTGTATGTAGAATTTGATTCTACATTAAGCCATTACAACTTAAGTCCGGTGAAACATCGCATTTTGTATTGAACCCTTATTGATCTACGATAAATAAGTATTCATAATTTATTATTATTATTACTGCAGCCCAGGCAGTACTTGTGGAAGATGACGAGGATAAAGGCAAGGTAGCGTGTCGCAATGATTGCCACAGAAGTAGCAAGTGGTAGCTATTCTTGAAAACGGCCTGGTAATCTGAGTTCAAGGCCAAATTGTGTAACAACTTGCACCAGAATTGGAATCATAAAGGGATGGTCACGAGTTTCTTGCAACCGACCTACGATTGAATCACCCAATCAGGAGAGACCACGCCGAGACCACGCGATGGATGGCGTCAGTGGTAAAAAGCGCGCGGAAATGATTATCTAAAGAACCGCCGATCAGAATTATCTCCGCATGTGTGCGCTGAGACGTTTGAATTATTTGATGAAGATTGACACTAGTCCCGTGTGTGTGTGATGAAAACTCTGGAAATTTTTTCTTAATTCACCCCACTCTTCATCCCCCTGTCAGTTTCTAATAAATTGATCGACGACACGCTGTTCGATGTCTTTTCGTTTTGGAGCTCTGATGAGCTAACTTCACGCCAGTTTGTGTAAAGATTTTAACGCTCTAATATTATTCGAAGTCATTTTATTTGTGTGCTCTGATGAGCTAACTTCACATCAGTTTGTGTCGCGATTTATAGCTCTAATATATTATTTGAAGTCTAATACTTTGTGGGCTTTGTGAGCTAATTTCACACTAGTGTGCGTGGTGATTTGAAACTTGAATATTATCTTAAAGACAACTATTTTCAGCTCTTAGGGGCAAGACAAGAGTAACATTCTAATTAGCGCTCCAGCCCGAGCGAAGGTCAAGCAGAGCAGTAGAGATTACCGAGCGAGATAGCGACTGTGAGTCAGTCAGACTTTAAAACTTGTATTGTCGAGCCAGTGACGATGGACTCGAAGTTGTATATTTCATGTAAATTTTTATTGTATTTTTCATGTGTGTATCGTGCGTGTGTGAGCGAGATTAGGGAAAGTCTTCGTGATTAATCGCATAGGACTATTTGTGGGCGAATTTAGTAACTCACAAGCGATTATAGCCAGGTCAAATTATAATAACATTGAACTTTTCTTCCAAAGAGACTACATCAAGATGTCCAACGTGTGGTCAGGAGCCGGAGTGATGTCCGACGCTTCTACGAAGACAACGATGGAGTGTTAATTTTCCCGTGGGGAAATGGGCTGAGATGGAGGTCATATGTTCTACAAGCTGAGACGGTGATGTACAACAATTGATTATTCAATTATGTAGTTAGATTGGCGGGGGAACTTTGTAAATAGTTAATTTTAGTCTTTTCTTGTTTTTAGAGTGTTTTTTTTTGTGTACCGACACTAATTGTTTTAAATGTACGTTGGCACGTGGCCAAAGTGTTTGTTGTGTATCTATTTTTCTTTGGAGTCATATTTAATGTGCACGGCGCGTGTACGTGATTTTTGGTTGGTTGGTTCCTTAGTTTAGGGGCTGCGACAACGCGGTCATGTAGCCCCGTGTACTTTGGGTGTGTGTAGAATCTGTCTGATAACCGGTGTTAATTGTGATGACTGTATTAGTGTGTGTATCTGTTTTTTAATTCAAGTAGAGACTGCAACTTTGAATTTTCAAATAGTTCCTACTTTTGCCGCCAAACGCCACCGTCAACGACTACTAGGCCTAGTTCAGAACTAGCTACTAGACGCCACCGCAGTCGGCTCTTGGCAACGAACGTAGCAACCTAAGAGCGTTGTTTACATCCTTAACCTATCCAATTTAGTTTCACACAGGTGTAATTAGTGGAAAGATCTTTAACATGCCATAAATCTATGACATGGGACCGCCGGCTTTACTTCCCCTCCGAAGGAAGGCATACTGAGGGATTTTTAACGCTCTTAAAAAATCCGACGGCTTCGGCCGGGTTTGAACCCGCTATCTTGGGCATAGAAGCTCAGCATGCTACCAACTACGCCACCGAAGCCGCAGACGTGATTTTTATCCATGCAAATGCGAAACCCGTTACATTCGATAAGTGGTGCTTTATTAAAGTTCATATTTTTGATAGGAAAGGGAGGTAATTACTGCAAGATGTTTGCTGAACAGGTTATTATTCATATCAGGGTTGCCGAGTGCAACAATTTAAGATGTAATTGTAGAACACCTTAGTTCTAATTTAATAGATTTTTTTGAGTCCTTTTCAGGTTTATTAGTCACTGGCATTGAACGGAGGCGCCAGCAAGTGGAAAATATTTGTCATTTATTTCAGGGTCTGTCAAACCCATACGTGTGATTCTGTGTGTGTTATTGTGTCAGGTGTGTGTTGATTCTACGTGAAGAGGGGTAGAGGTCCTACCGCCCTCATATTTTTGTTGTTGTATTTTTTATGGAAAGGCAGGGTGCTCCAGGGAGACCGCTGTACCTTGTCCATATTGTTGATTCTTGGATTTCCTAGGGGAAATGCCGGGTCATTTTGTTCTGACACACACACACGTATTATTGTGCTTTGGGGGCACGCTTCTTCGAGATTCGATCCCGGCCTTGGGAGGTCGAGGTCATTGTGACACGTGGGTTGACAGATATGCAGATTTCCACGAATCGCCCTTCTCGCCTGGTGACTTATTTTTGTTAGGCAGTCCTATGTTCCGAGTGGCCCCTTCAAGCTTTCAAGTAGCAAACCTGTTCATTGTGATGGTTATTTTTGAACCATAATTAATTGGGGAGTTCGCCATGTGTGTGACGGATTATTGCATGTTGTATGGATAGAATATTGTGTTAATAATGTAAATGTTGGCTTTGAGCCTAGCGATTTGTTTATGACTCAATTCATGTAATTTAGTATGTGATGCCTGTGTGGCGTAGTGGTAGTGTACTTGTAAAAATGACGGCGGTCATATGTGTATTTCTTTTATTGGTCACGTGTTAACTTACTTGTGTTGATTTGTGTGAGAAGTCCTAATTTTAGGCAGTAATGTTTTTGCTACGGCAGTTTTGATTCCAATTTCAAGCGGAAATTACTGTGTTGTTTATTTTAAGTATAGGAAGTGTCGGTTTAGTTTTAAGTGTTGTATAGTTGTTCCCCGCGTCTGTCTAGCTCTAAGCAATGTGGATTCGTCATTTGAAAGTTTATTCTGATGATGACGAATCATGCATTCGTTTGTACTCATCGTGAAGCATGTAGAACAGCACGCGCGCATACATTGTCACTATTTGTTGATATTTTCTTTGGGACACTTGGTCCAAGTATAATCTCTCCAGAGATTTGGCCTAGTTTTTGGCAAACTTTATTTTATTCAGTGGGAGTCATATGGGAGTTTTGTTTTGTTAATTCTTGTTGTAAATAGCTGATCTGTTTAGTAAATTCATTTGTTTTAACCCTGGCTTCACTTTTGCCTGCATGTTATTTTGTTATATGTTACCCTGCATGTTAATGAAGCACTTTAACAACAACTTACGATATGGACTGTTACACCCCCCGAAACTGAGTCTCATAAGCTTCTTCGCAAGGGTTCATAAAACAAAAATGTCTGCCCAAGTGGGACTGTTGTTGTTGTTGCTTCGCTGATCTCATATTTATTTCGCTGAGAAATAATGCCAGGTCAAGCGGGCAAAGTAAATTCAGTAAATTTTGTTTGACGTAAATCAATGGTCCCTACCCCCTCTACCCGCAAAATAAATTTCAAGTCGCTAGGACTAAAACTGCAGTAGTGGAGTGAGGGGGTTCTAACGAGTGTCATGGCCGCCGCGTGGATTTGACCATTGAGTTTCGTCAAACAATGATTTTTGTAAACTTTCTAGTTTCCAATATATAAAAATTTAAAAATTGAACTTTTTTCAAAAAAAAAATGTAAAAAATAAAAAAGTTTTATTATAAAAATAAAGGACATAGTGGTCATTCTTTTAAGCCCATAGAACACTTTTTAGAATGTTTGGTTTTATGAAAAATCGCCTACTTTCCCAGTTGAACTTTTTTCATTTTTGACGTACAGACCTGGAACTTGGTTTACAGGTAGAGGGGATAGAGACCTTTCATTTATGTTAAACTTTTTTGTAGAATTCCTAGTTTCCAAACTAGTGACCATTTTTTCAAAATTTTATTTTTGTTGACCTAGAGATCTGAGACTTGGTATGGGAATAGAGGGTGTAAAGGCCATTGATTTACGTTAGACAAACGTTTTTGTAGAATTCCTAATTTTGGAAATAAAGCCCATTTTCAAAATTTAATTTTTGTTGACCTAGAGACCTGAGACTTGGTATGGGGATAGAGGGGGTAAAGACCGTTGATTTACGTCAGACAAACGTTTTGTGTAAAATTCCTAATTTTGGAAATATAAGCCCATTTTGAAAATTTTTATTTTTGTTGTCCTAGAGACCTGGGGCTTGGTACGGCGTTAGAGAGGGGTAAAGGCCATTCATTTATGTCAAACAAACTTTTTTGTAAACTTTTTAATTTTGGAAATATAACCCATTTCGGAAATAAGTTTTGGAAAATTTGAAAAATACACTATTTTTGGACTGAGAGTGGTATAGTGGTAGGTGATGGAGTTAACATGTCTTTTTAGGATTTTTAGATTAATGACATAGCCTACTTTCCAAATATTTATTGAAAAATTTGAAAAATACACTATTTTTTGACTAGGCATGGGATAGAGGTAAGGGTAAGAGTTGAGAGTCATTGATAAACCTTAGAGTACTTTGGATTTTTTAGGAATTTTGTGTGTTGTTGTTGTTGCTGCTGCTTACAATCGTGGCTGTAAGCATTATTCAGCCATAAAAAAGGACTGACATACTTTCCAAGACCAAATAAGCCCCCAACAAACAAGAGGAAATATGAAAGAGCTAATACAAAAGCCAACAAAAAAGGCAACAAAAGCCAACAAAAGCCAACAAAAAAAGGCAACAAAAAACTGACAAAAAGGCCATGTAGCATGCTGGTAGTTGAGTGAGTTATTACATTGACCGATAGGTAGCAGGCTGGTAGTTGAGTGAGTATTGATATCGACCGCTAGATAGCATGCTGGTCGTTCAGTGAGCGAGTGTGGAAATGGAGCGCTAGGTAGCATGATGGTCGTTCAAGTAGTTCTCATAGTCACCGCTAGATAGCGGAAACATACTTTGCGTGTCGCATTTGACTATTTGGTAAAGTTTTACCGAGTGAAAACGTGCTCGTATATGCTGTGTATTTAAATTTGTTATACAATTAACCACTAAGTATTTAGAACTAACATGTATAGCCTAGTGTAGGGAATATTGGGGTCCTTAGCAAGAAAGACTGTCTAACACATGAGTGTACAGCCTTTTGATATGCAGTAAGTACCTGATAACCTTGAGTAGGCTATAAGAATATTTCATCTTTCTTCTTAATAGTGAATTCGGAACGAATCTCTGCCCGAATCTCCATCGAGAAACAGCGCATTATATATCATCGTTAAAACTTACTTCAAGAACATCTAGTACATCACGAGCAACATTCTTCAAGCTGGTCTGACGTCATCACCTCACCTGACCTCGAGTCTCGTCAGAGTGACTTCGACCACGTGCTGGAGCCTGGCTGCCATTTTGCTGTCGACAAAATATCATACTACAATCTTCGAGCTCACTTCACTGGTCTTCATCGTTTCTTCGATATCATCGCCTGCAACATTACTTCGCTCAGGCTCTCATCACAGCTTCAGTCGTCACACCAGCCAGGCATACTAGCAACTCCAACTTCACGTTCTACTGCACTGCCAGTGAGCGGGGCTCATACAATACACAGCGTCCGCAGTACCTGGCTACCTTCGTACTGCATTGAAGTGGTTATCGTACCCGACTACCGCTTGTCATAGCAGTATTTTTCAACTTTATTTAAATCTCCGCCGTTGACGTCACCATACGTACTCCATTCACACACTCATACACCCATTCTACACTGTTCGTCTGGAGATATTCTCTCCTGACTTTTTCATACATTCTACCCACTACATTCATCACATTCATTTCACACACTCATACATCCATTCTACACTGTTCGTCTGGAGATATTCTCTCCTGACTTTCTCATACATTCTTCAAGCTGGTCTGACGTCATCACCTCACCCATTTTACACTGTTCGTCTGGAGATATTCTCTCCTGACTTTCTCCTACATTCTACCCACTACATTCATCACATTCATTTCACTCACCCATACATCCATTCTACACTGTTCGTCTGGAGATATTCTCTCCTGACTTTATCATACATTTTACCCACTACATTCATCACATTCATTTCATTGTTAGTCACCGGCTTCGCCCGCTCTTGTAAGGAGTGAACCCCATATCATTCATCACGCCGTTTGCCTCGCTTAGTCACCGGCTTCGCCCGCTACGGTACCCACATCATTCCTCATACATCCCCACGCCTGGCCACCGGCTTCGCCCGCTCCTTTATTCTTTCCATCTTCCATCGTACATACAGTGTGTCACATAGCCACTGGCCTTACCCACTATACCAATAAATACCCACATTCTCCTTCGCCATGGGCAAAGGCAAGGGCAAGACCACTCCACCCACCCCTCCTCCCCCTAAGCAACCACCCACCCGCTCCTCTTCTAGCACCAAAGGTGCCATTCCTAAAACAACAACTTCTATTAACCCGGCTACCTCAACCACCCTGGGGACGCATCCGAACCTCCCACCGCTGGTCCCTAAAACTCCCAGCCGCTCCGAGAAACGCCCAGGGTCCGACACCTCAGACACGGAGGGGGGGGGGGGGGGATCACCGCTCTCGTCAACGGGTCCATGAGGGAATGGACGAATCTCAAACCGCCTCCAGGCGCCATTGTAGCCCGCCGCCCACTACTCCTTTTCTCCCTTCACCCAACGACCCCCGACTCCCCATCACGGGACCCGTACCCAACTTTACCCTCGCTACAGTTGCAACACCATCCCTTCCACCGTCGTTACCTACATACGCCTCCAAGGCCTCCGAGCCACCATATAAACATATCTTCCTGTTCCGTGGTCACACCTTCTCCACAAAGTACCAATTCTCAGACGCACTTCGCCGCATACTTGGGCACTCCAACTTCTCCGCCACTGCAGCCACGAACGGTGTCTACGTGAAAACGAACGACGACGCCACCGCCGCCGTGTTTCATAGCCCGGAAGTGGTGCAGCAACTCGGCCCACAGGTGATCGCGGAACCTCTCCGGGCCAGACAAAATCCCCCTACCCTTCCTCCTCCACAACGCAACCCGCACGTCTCGTGCGTGATTCGAGGCGTCGACCCCGATCTGACCGAGGAGGCGGTCTTGCAAGAACTCCACCTGGAGCAGATCGATGCACGTAAGGCATTTCGGATCAGGAATGCGGACGGTCCCACGTGGATGGTTCGCATTCTCCTGGTGACCCAAGCGGAAGTGGACAGACTTCTAACAAATGGCGTCTACCTCTACCGGTACCACCATCGTGTGGAACCTTCCAAAGCTCCCCCCCCCCCCCCCAGTAGCCTTGCGATGCAACCGCTGTTTGGTTTACAATGACCACAACACCGAGCAATGTCGTGCTTCCCCACGCTGTGGCCACTGCTCCCAGCCATCTCACACCACCAACAAATGTCCCAACACCGCCCTCCCACCTCGCTGCCACCAATGTCACGAGGCGCACCCCACATATTCACACATATGTAAGTCGAAACCCGCTCCCATTCCCAACCGCCCCGAAACAGTTGCACCCATTAAGTCCATAGATTCCCCCACCCCTCATGCGCGATCACAGTTCCCTTCCCCCTCCATAGAAGACCTTATCCGCTTCATGGTGGTATCCATCCATAACATCCTCCCCTACCAACGACCACTCATCCTTACACAATTCCAGATGGCGGCTCAGCAGATATTCGGAGTATGCTTCCAGCCATCATTCTCGGGGCCGTTAGCCCACTTCACCTTCTTCCCCCACCCCCGCGTCACCGCCGTATAACCCCCACATGGCAGCGCAACCGACAAGACAACGACCTCCACGGCATATCTCCATACTCTTTCATAATGTCTGCTCATTTCACGCACGTCGTACCCTACTTAGCCATACTCTCGCCACTCATCACATCGACGTCGCTCTCATGAATGAGACCTTCCTCCGTGGAGTTGACCATGCACTCCTCCCGGGCTACACTCTCCTTCGAGCTGATCGTCCACACAACCTAGGTCGAGGCGGATCCGCCCTAGCTTACCTCCCACGCTATCCCATCAGACACCACATTCCCCCACCCCCCATTCATTTTCCGGAAAGCCTTATCGCCAAGGTCTACTTCCCATCCCGAGTTCTCCATCTCGCCACAATTTACACCCGTCCTCGCCATCCCCTACCTAAAGTTTTCATAGCACACGTGGCCGAAACCTTCCCTCATTTCCTCATAATGGCAGACTTAAACCTCCACGACCACTCGGCCCGGGAACTCCGCAGTCTGGATATATACCTCAACCACATTAACGCCTCGCTGGTTCCCCTCCCTAAGCCCACACGTCCCTCCTCCCAAACTACCCCTGACGCCGTAATAGCGCATAACTCGCTACTCCATTTGGTGCATGTCCCCGTCCTTCCACTCATCGGGGGTGATCATGCCCCAGTTCTTCTGCAGTTCGAAGTTCCCACTCGTAACACCCCAACACACCACCTCGGATGGTACAGAACTTTTGTGCGGCCAACTGGCCGGCCTACCGAAATTACATTTCCGAACAGTTGCAGACCAACACTCAGCCCTTGAGCTCGCAATCCTCAGTGGATGCATACACCAAACATCTCCAAGAAACCTTACAACAGGCGGCACAGCGTCATATTCCCCTTACCCCATACACCCCTTCCCGACCCCCCATCCCCCCTAAGGCCCGACGCCTCCTCGCGCTTTCCCACTCCTATCACGCAACATTTCTCCGCACCAGGGATCGCTGTTTCCTACAAAAGCACCGCCAGACTCTACGACAAGTAAAGTCTTACATCGAGGCCCATAAGAGGCTCACTTGGCATAAGACCTGCTCAAGGCAGAACGGCGTGTCTCCCTCACTCACCAAGTTCTGGCGTCATCTCAACTGCCTCACGGGTAAATCTACTCCTATGTCGTACCCCATCATCTACAACGACACCGCACCACCCGACGATCCTGCCAAGTTGACCATATTTGCTAATAGACTCGCTCGCGTCTTCCGCGATGCACCTCACCCCACATTTACATACGACGAAGACGAATTCATCGCCACAGTGCCCCTTCGCCCACACCTTCAGCCTTCAACCACACATGCCTTCTCGCCGCACCCTCTTGATGTCCCTATCACCGAACTGGACATTTCCATAGCTCTCTCACGCACGACCAATACCGCCCCTGGTCCCGATTCCATTCGCTACCGGCATCTCAAGGAGGCACCTCCATCGCTTCTCACTGCCTTAACTCATCTCTACAATCATCTTCTTCGCACCGGGTTCTACCACACACCCTGGCGCCATGCCACGATGCTTCTCTTTCCTAAACCTGACAAGCCCCTCTCCTCCCCTGATTCTTACCGTCCCATCTGCCTCACCGCTGTCCTCTCGAAAACCTTCGAGAAAATCCTCACCAAACGAATCCACACCCATCTCCGTCACCACCAGCTCCTTCCCCTCTCACAATGTGGCTTCAGACCCCATTTCTCCGCGCAGGATCAACTCCTCCGCCTCTCTGCCATGGTAGCGGAAAACTACAACCGTCCAGCTCCTACTTTATTTATCGCCTTCGACTTCGAGAAAGCATTCGACACGGTCTGGCACGACGCCCTAGTCGTCAAACTACATTACTTCGACCTCCCCCATACCTACATCCGCTTTTTAAACACCTTCCTCCGGAACCGCACCGCAAGCATCACCATCAATGGCCACTACTCCCGCCCAATCCCCTTCGAACAGGGCGTCCCGCAGGGCTCCGTCCTTTCCCCCCTTCTCTACGTCTTATTCGTCGCTGACATCCCCCAACCCTCCCCTCCCATGCAACTTCTACAGTTCGCCGACGACACTGCTATCGTCGCACCGTTTGCCACTGTTCAACATATCAACACCCACGTCCAGCCCTACCTCAATCTCTTCACCTCCTGGTGTGGCAAATGGCATCTGCGCCTGAATTCAGGAAAAACACAGACCATCCTATTCCGCCCACGCAGGCGATCTCTCGCCCCAACCCGCAATCCCGTGAATCTCACTCTTCACCTACATCACCGCCGCTTAGCCCCCACCCCTACCGTACGATACCTCGGCCTCCTTTTCGACCAATTTTTCACCCTCCGCCCCTTCTTTAGAACCAAACTCCCTGTGGCACGAAAGCGGGCGTATCTTCTCCGGTGTCTGGCTGGAACAACCTGGGGGCTGAACGAGAAACTACTGCTCCATACCTACAAAGTACTCATACGCACATTTTTGGTGTACGGCCATCCTGCGTGGGCTGGATTCCCAGACTGCCCCCTTCGACCATTTCTCTCAATGGAACGCCGCCTAGTCCGCGTTGCGATGAGACTTCCATTCACCTACCGCACAGCAGATCTCGTCGACAGAATGCCACTGCCTCCACTAACGACATACGTCGAGTTACTTCAACGCCGATACCTCAAACGGGCGCAGGCAACCAACAACCCCATTGTGTGCCCTCTCCTAACCAAGCCGCTCCGTTCCCCGGTACGTACTAAGCTCGGCATCTACAGCCTCATGGCACTTCTTCCAGCACCCGACTAACAACCTCGTCTCCGATTATTTTTCTTACGAACGCCACTCCACTGGACACTGACGGCAACTTCGCCGGCTTCGAAATAGCGACAACACCCATATTTCTCAACACAATCAATTAATTCAAATAACAAAACAAAAATGAAAAAGAAAAAGAAAAAAACCTTCAACATCCATTCACCGTAAAATTTCACATCGTTCACATCATCACTCCTCATTTACCCATTCAATTCATTCGCTTTCAACCTCCCCCCCCCCCATCTCAACTTGTTAAATCGCCACCATCCTCACATCACCAGCTATGCATTTTTTCTTTCGTTCTTTCTTTCTTTCTTTCTTTCTTTCTTTCTTTCTTTCTTTCTTTCTGCTTTCTTCTTCTTTCTCTCTCGCTCCACAAATACCGCTCTTGCATCTCAACAAACATCATTCATTACTCCCTTCTCATCGACATCATTTAATTTCCTCCAACTACCAGCTATATAATTCTTTCTTCCTGTCTCTTTACTACCGTAACACTCCCCTTCTCATCTCACCGCACATCTTTCAATACTCCCTTCTCATCACCATAAAAAAAAAATTGAAAAAAAAACATCACCTTATGATTTGGACTTAAACACAGCCCCCCTTTTCTTTTTCCCCAATAATCTTAAAATTCATATTAATCTCAGAGCGAGCAATAGAAGTTCCTTCGTCTGCTTGGCAATTGCGGCAGTTGTTTTCCGTGGTTTCCATGTTTTCTT
Organism: Meconema thalassinum; assembly: GCA_946902985.2. Lineage (NCBI taxonomy): Eukaryota > Metazoa > Arthropoda > Insecta > Orthoptera > Tettigoniidae > Meconema > Meconema thalassinum. The sequence continues at coordinate 114,720,136 of OX336393.1, forward strand.
TGTTTCATAAAAATTTCCGACATTTAAAATTATACATACGCACAATGAAGCCGCCACCCTTCTCCTCCACATCCCCCTTCCTGCATCTAACTCTCCCTTCTCAAAACAAAACTTCGCCCCCAGCACCCTTCTCCAAATTTCCCCCGCAATGCCCCAACCAAAATTCTCACACACTTTCTTCCAAATCCTAAAACCAAACCGACCCATCACCAAAATTTTCACCTCTCCTAAACTCACTAACCCGTTGGCCCGAAGAGACGGCGAAACCGTCTAAGGGGGCCCGCCGCCGCAGGAGCAATAGCCATGCGGTGGAATGAAACGACTGCATATATATATAAGAATATTTTCAGTTGACTACTACCTGTCACAGTGTTTACATTGTGAAAGACCGTTGAAACAACCAGTCTTTAGTCTTGTCATATGCAGTGAGCAGCTGTTACCCTTAACTAGGGGTATATTAGATGACCCTTAACAAGAATATCACCAGTTGACTACTACCACTCACAGTGACCACATCGTGAAAGACTGTCAAAACAACTATTGTACAGCCTTGTACTACACAGTAAGTAGCTGTTGGTCTTGGCTATGATATATTAGAGAACCCTTAGCAAGTATATAATCAGTTGACTACTACTTGTTACAGTGTTCACATCGTGAAAGACCGTCTCACTGTCCAGTCTACAGCCTTGTCATACACTGTAAAGAGCTGTTGGTCTAGACTAGGTGTATATTAGAGGACCCTTAACAAGAATATCACCAGTTGACTACTACCTCTCACGGCGTTCACATCGTGAAAGACCGTCTCAATGACCAACCTCTAGCCCTGTGATACGCAGTAAGCAGCTGTTTGCAGAAATCAACATTCTTAATGGAAGAAGCCATTCCTAGCTATATGTGTAAAGAGTGTGGAAAAACTTTTCTTCGAGACTATCATAGGAAGCGACATGAAGTATCGTGTGGAGAATTCCATGAGTGCAAGACCTGTGGTAGTACATTCAACAATGTGTACAACGGACGTCGGCATGAAGAATGTTGTAATGTTGTGTCGGCAGCCAAAAGACAAAAAACTGAGCCTACAAAACATTACCTGCTTTCAATGGTTCCTGACAAAAATGGACTTACTGAATATGAAACGTCTTTTCAAGGTCGACTTAAATCCTATTTCATTCGTTGCGATACGTGCAAGGATTTAAATTCATACCTTAAAGAGTCCAAACAGCAAATAACACAAGCTATGGAGAAAGAACTAGCAATGCACAAGTCGATCAAAGTTAATATTGTGGCTGAATGTAGATTCATTCATACGTCTACGAATGAAATTACAGATCGTGCTTTTAAAACACGAAATCAGGCCCTATTTTTGGAAACAGACTTAAGTAGTTTCTTGGAAACACAATTTACAAAGTTAACTACGGAAATGGAAGAATCTGAGCTAAAAGGTAGTAATTGGGCTTTGTTAGCAGTGGAAGGAGTGCGATTGAAAATAAATAAGTACAATCCCTTGCGTGGTAGCACATATATTCCATTACCAGCAGCTATACAAGCAAGAAAAGCCTGCATTAATCCTGAAAATGTGAAAGATGAAAAGTGTTTTATGTATGCCATTTTAGCAAAACTGGTTAAAAAGGATGCTCAACGCATTAGTAAATACAAGGATCTGGAAAACAAGTATGATTTTTCAGTAATATCATTTCCTACATTACTAGCTGACATTCCCAAATTCGAGAAAACCAACGACATATCCATCAATGTATTTGGACTGGAAGAAGACAGCAAACTGTTTCCTCTAAAGGTTGTGGATCAAGAGTTACAAGACCATCGTGACCTCCTTCTGCTAAGTTCTTCATCCGGCCAGAACCACTACGTCTTTATCAAATATTTTGATAAACTAGTAGGACATCAGATTACCCGCCATGGACATAAGATATATATGTGTAAACGGTGTTTTACTCACTTTGATAATCAATATGGGCAACAAGGAATGGAAAAATTAAAAGAACATAGAGCTTTGTGTGTCCAGCATGACATTGCTAGGGTTGAAATGCCTATTAAAACCCAATTGTGAAATTCGTAAATGTGGAAAAAATGCTTAGAATACCTTACTTTATCTATGCAGATTTTGAAAGTATACTGTTACCCTATCAAACATGTCTACCTAATCCTGAGGCAAGCTATACAGTGCCATACCAGAGTCATGTTCCTATGAGCTTTGGTATATATGTTAAACCCTCACCAGCTGTGGAACACATAAAGACAAACCTTCCGAGCCAACCTATTATTTATCGTGGACCTGACGCTGCAGAAAAGTTTATGGACTGTTTGATCCAGGGCTGGATAACTTAACATAATGGCCTTGAATAACGAATTGTTTGGCGTTACGGTATACATCGCGTAACGTATAACAGAAAGTTTGTTGTAACGTTATTCATACGAAGAACGAATAAACGGATACTGTATATATACCGTTATTTTAAATATTTTATTATCATACCGGATAGCATTTTAGTTATCGCAGGAGACACAAGTAGAATAACGTTATTGGCGTTGTAACACAATCAAATGTACCCCATTCACTCAGATATTTTAAATAACGTTATTGACAAGACCGGATAGCATTGTGTTATGCTGCATGCTTCGCAGGTCGAATAACGTTATTAACTTCGTGTTCTGTTGTATGGGTCCCGGGTTGAATAACGTTATTAGCCTCGTACTAGGATCCAAATTTCAATAACGGTATTCTCCTTCTAGTGTGCGAATAGAAAGTTAACTATAAATGAATTCGGATTCGTAGTGCTGCCAGGTGACAAGCAAGTAGCTCCGTGACCGACTAAAAAGCCTACTTTTCCATAAAATTTAAGATTCAAGCCAACGATTAAGTTAATCTATATACGATGGGCCTATCGAGAATAATGACGAACTTAGGTTGGTAATAATAAACATTTCTATTTCGATTGAAATATGTCTGAAGTAATGTATTCCAATACAGCTCTACAGTTGGCAGCCTTAGTGACTCTGAATATATTCTTAGTTCCATATCTTAAGATACAGAATGCACATACAAAATTTGGTTAAGTCCAATGGATAGTAGGACGTTGCATGCTGTGAAATATTGGATGTATCAGTGCGAGTAAAATCATATTGGCAACAACGTCAAGAATGCGTGCTCAGAATTAATCTGAATTATTACTCTATTTTATAGTGCCAATTTTGGATCAAATCCATGTATTAGTATAGAAGCTACAGGCATTGAAAAATTGGCCCTATCATAGGCTTAGAATTATTTTGGCAGCACTGACGTACATTAGTTACTCCAAATTGATCTAAAATTTCAGCAAATATACATGCGCAAAATTTGGAGACGTTAGCTTGCATACTTTCTGATATATTGGTATTAGGATAAAGAGAATGTGCATTTATTAAGAGTTGGCAGCCCTAATGGCTCTGAAGTATAAGCATGGTCATATCTGTTATAGTACACAACGCACGTACGAAATTTGGTTAAAATCAAATTGATAGTATAGATGTTAGATGTACTTAAACATTGGACTTATCAGCAGGCTTAGAATCATCTTGGCAACACTGTCATATATGGGCTCCTTAAAATGTATCTGGAATGTTATTATCTCTCTGTGTGCTAATTTTGGAAAAGTTCGCATGCATAACGTCTGAGATATCCAACGTAGAGCTTAAAAGTGAATTGTGATTTTTAGCAGTTGGTAGCTCTGAAATCATTTTCAATTATGGCCGTGAGATATTCAGATATAGATATTTCCTTATACCAAATTTGGTTTCGATAACTGCAGCCTTTTAGGAGTTGATAGGGGGAGACACACAAAGAAAGACAGACAGACCGACATTTGCCTGGATCGATGCCATAAGTCTATCTCATCCTCATTAAAAAAAAGTGAAAAGTAAGCTAAAAATAGCACGTAGAATATACGATAGCTAATGTATAACATCCAACCTTAGGTGCTTCTATACTGTGCTGATCAGTACCCGCTGCTTATGGACATATCACATGTGTTGTACCGCAATCATTGGCCATCAGCGTACAGATGTTACAGATCGTAACGTTAAAGCTTGTATACAAGCACAATTCCGGTATAGGCTTGAATAACGTTATTCGTACTGCGCCAGAATTTATTGAAGGTCATTACTCAAGAACTGATCTGGAGATGAACCAAGACCCCAGAAAATAAATGAGAGGATGAAATTTTTTATTTATTAAAAATTTGAGAAATATGGGAAAAACTGTATGGAAATGAGTGAAATACTATAGACCTTATGAATTTATAAAAGGCAAGAAAGTAGGAATGATTTAAAGATGAACATATATTCCATTATATGAATGTGGGAGGTCCATATTACGAGAAACATCACGCCACTTGAAGCGAGAGTTACGTCATGAGAGAGGGGAAGAGACGAAGGTCGAACTGCGGACTGAAGTGAGGAGAGGTGGTGGGAGTTACGTCACACCACGAGAGGGGAGGAAGAGAGACTGGAACTTGAGGACTGCGGAACACAGGACGAGAGAGTTCTTTCCAATTTGAGATTTGAACGAGACAAGACCTCGAGCAGAAACGAGTTTTCTTATAATAGTGCTACAGTTCATAAAAGTTGGAAGCAAGGAAGAGTGCAATTCCAGAACTTACAGTAACTTAGGAGCAAGCTATTCCTATAAAGCAGAACGGAACAGTACAACCATATATTGCAGTGCTTATGCAAAGTTGTTCCACATAGCTTGAAACATTTCGACGAGAAGCTATTCAGTATTTCTACGTGTAAAAGCTTATTTGAACATTGTATTGAAAATGCAAGTTAAAAGTCAGCAACGGGGAGGTCTCAAGTACATTGTAAGAAATATGAATATTACCATGTGCTAAGCAAAAGCATAGGGAAGTAAAGACTACAAGGATGTCAGTTGAATTCCAGATTCACTGACATGAAAGGCGCAACAAAATATCTACGCAAAGCGCAACATCACCGAGCAAAACTCATACTTTTCTACGAGAGTTTTAACACATCTTGAGATACGAAAACGCTTGCATAAACGACAATATACCACCGTGATGTCTATTCTGAAGAAAACCGATGTCTATTCTGAAGAAAACCGATGTCTATTCTGAAGAAACCCGATGTCTATTCTGAAGAGATGGAGATTCGAAGCCGGCCTACTTGCAGTGTACGGAGAAAGGAGAGCTGGCGGAGCTGTTCGCGGCGAGGTCATTCACCAGCTGGCTCAGTCACAAACCGGTCTTCATAGCTGTGGGCGATGCTATGGAACACGACAAGTTTGGTTTGGGAGGAGAGATGCAGGTATTTTCAACAGTCCAGAAGCCAACACACAAGGTAGTGAAGAAATTGTCTTTTATCATGTAGAATTGTAGTTATGTTCTGTGATTATCCAATTGACCAACCGCATATTTTCCAACTGCAGTATTTTTCAACAGCATTTTTCAACTGCATTATTTAAAACGTATAATTTTGTCAAAGTAATTAAACTTGTGTAGTTCTTGTTATAGTGATTTTTCGTATTTTTCTACGGAGTTATTTGCCTTGTTCTTGAAAATTTCAGTCACTTGGACGAAATTTTGGCATGGTGATGCTATTAACACTAAGGTTATATTAAAATAAAATCGTGTAATATTTTTCATATTTGCGTTAGATTTAATTTAATTAAATCTGTTTTATCGCAGCGATGGAATATAAATGAATTGTTCAGAGGAACTTAGAACAAATTGTTTAGAGGAATATAAATGAATTATTTAAAAGAATATAAATGAATTGTTTAAAGGAATATGAAGCAAATTATTTGAAAGAATGTAGAGTGAACTATTTAAAAGGAATAGAACGTTGAACGAAGTAAAGAAGGAGTAAGATTGTAATTGAAGTAAAATGAAGTTTATTGGAGCAAATTTAAGTACAGTATATTTAAGAAGTAACGTCACGAAGTGTAAAGAATATTTCGACAACTCATGATGTTGATTCGAGTGTCAGAAATTTATTATGAACGAAAGTATTACGAAAAGCTTATACACATATGTCTAATGAGATTTAGAGCGTTAAAAAGCATAGATGAATTTGTTAAACAAATATATTCATGGAAAGAAGTCAAACTTATATCTTTTGTTAAGAATATGAATATTTACTGATATTTCTTGAAAAGTTGTAATAAAATGTAAAGCTGAATTTAAACACGTGAAAAAGAAAGTTAACATAGTTAAAACACAGGGTGATCAGAAAGTGAAAGTACAGAGATTTATTGCAGAAATGGAATTATAAGCACGAGGCGAAGTTATATCAGTATAGAGGAGAAATGTTAAAGTAAAGGAAGTATATGTATTGAAGTGGAAGTTTATAGTTGAATTACCGTGCAAATTAAGGAGATGTGAACGTAAAAGGAGTTACGTAATTTTACGAAGGGAGGCTGAGGAGTCTCTAAGTTTTTTTAGTATTGATTGCAATAATTGTGAAGTTATGTGAGCGTATTGAAGGAAGATTCTGTACAGGGTGTTTAAGAGAGAAAGTAATTGTTGTATAATTATGAAAGAGGAGTGTGGAAACGAAGGTTAATGCCGTGCACGTCCAGTATTCACGTTTATCAGAAGATTATTAACTCAGTAAAGAATTTCAGAACTTATTTCAGTATTTCATGATATATAGATAAAGGTAAAAAGGAACAGTGCTTAGCTTAAATGTTTGTCACTTATGTTCAATTGATTATGACGAGTATTTATTACTTTCAACACGATAGTTGCGGTGTATGTTTGGATATTTGATGTTTAAGAAAATTGAGTAGATGAAAGACTTATTGGAGGAAGAATATTTAATCTTCGACGTTATGAAGTGTAAAATTTGAGAGATTCTTAAAGAATGTATATATGCACATAGTTCATGAATAATTATGATTAGATATGGAACTACGGTTCATAGTTGAAGCGGACGTGTATAAAATAGGGCAATACTTAGTAACACGCCGTTTCACATTTTCTAACTATATAAAATGCCACGTGCAAATTTATTTTTGCAGTTATTTTTGTTGAAGTGTCAGGGAGACACAATATTCAGGAAGGAAGCCAGTTTTTATACTTGTTTTATTAGCTTAATAAACGGCTGGCGCTTTTTAGCGACTTAGTCAACTTTTATCTAAGCTGATACCGTTTTCATTGTCGTCATCGTCGAAAATAGTACTACGAGGTATAGATACAGGCGCTCACTATAGATTAGACCTTATCACTCCTCGAGATTAGAGTTTCTCGATTTGCTCTATATGTAAATGATAGTAGAAATTTGTACCTTGTCTAGTAGTACTATTTTCTTTACGAATAATATTTATCCTGTATGTTCCTGAAATTCCCAATTTTACTTAGTAGGCATGGTAAGTTTGTGAGCTGGGTAACTTACATGTCTGCAATCCTTTTTCGAGCTGTGGATATAAGTACTGATGGGTTTCTTCGGGCGCAGTACCTGCATTACGAGTTCTTATTGGCTCAGCTGAAAGAAATCAAAGATGGAGGAAAGTTGTGGATGGAGAGTAATATTAGCAGTTCATTGGCATTATTAATGCAAATCAGTCATTTAGTTGCGTTACGTTGAATACAGGAAAAGGCACTGACTTATTAAACGCATTTCTGTCCGTATTTAAGGTTTAACTGAAATCATTCGATATTTAGCCATATGGATGAAGCTGTGAAACTTCATAGTACGTGAAAAGTGTGCGAGTGCTAAAGCTTTAAATTGGTATCTAATGGGTCCTGGGTTCGATACGCTGTATGGCCAGAATTTTTATTCTTTTTGAATTATTTTGTTGTGTCAACACTACTGTGTGATGTAACTTTTCAACTTCGATTTACTCGCATGATCTAGGGGGGCGATGTTAATAATAGATATTGGTAGGGAAAAATCATTCTATTTTATCATTCGTATTTGTACTTTCCCAATCAAAACCATGAATATTTGTACTATTCGTGAAACTAATATAATTTTCACAGCACTGTTTGTTCCACAGTAAAATAATTATAATAATAATATTAACAATAAAATTAAGTAGTTCCGTGACGATCTAAAGAGCCTAATTTCTTTATATTTAAGATTCATACCAATGATTAATCTACATAGACCTATCTAGAATAATGACGAGATTAAGTTGGTAATACAAACTCTTCTATTTAGGTTGGAATATATCTGAAATAATGTATTCCAATACAGCTGTACAGTTGGCAGCCTTGGTGACTCTGAATATAATCTTAGTTCCATATCTTAAGGTACAGAATGCACATACAAAATTTGGTTGAAGTCCAATGGATAGTATGGACGTTGCTTGCTGTGAAATATTGGATGTATCAGTGCGAGTAAAATCATATTGGTAACAACGTCAAGAATCCGTGCTCAGAATTAATCTGAATTATTCCTATATTTTATAGCGCCAATTTTTGATAAAATCCATTTATTATTATAGAAGTAATATGCATTTAAAAATTGGCCCTATCAACAGGCTTAGATTTATGTTGGCAGCACTGATGTGCATTAGTTACTCCAAAATAATCTAAAATTTCAGCAACTATACGTGCGCAAAATTTAGAGCTGTTGGCTTGCATACTTTCTGATATATTGGTATTAGGATAAAGAGAGTGAGCATTTATTAACAGTTGGCAGCCCTAATGGCTCTCAAGTATAAGCATAGTCATATCTGTTATAGTACACAAACACGTACGAAATTTGGTTATAATCCAATTGATAGTATAGATGTTAGATGTACTTAAACATTGGACTTATCAGCAGGCTTAGAATCATCTTGGCAACACTGTCATATATGGGCTTCTTAAAATGTATCTGGAATGTTATTATCCCTGTGTGTGCTTATTTTGGAAAAGTTCGCATGCATAACGTCTGAGATATCCAACGTAGAGCTTAAAAGTGAATTGTGACTTTTAGCGGTTGGTAGCTCTAAAATCATTTTCAATTATGTCCTTGAGATATTCAGATTTAGATATTTCCTTATACCAAACTTGGTTTCGATAACTGCAGCCTTTTAGGAGTTGATGGGGGAGACACACAAAGAGAGACAGACAGACAGACATTTACCTGGATCGATGCCATAAGTGTATCTCATCCTAATTTTTAGCCTATTTTCGAGTTTTGCAAAAAATGAAAGTAGACTTATGAGATCACTACAGGGCGAAAAAAGTGTGTCTGTCTGTGTGTGTGTATGTGTGTGTGTGAGTCTGTGTGTGTGTGTGTGTGTGTGAGAGAGTGTGTGTACTCTGAATACCTGTCCCCCCCCTATCAATTCGAACACGGTGATACCGAATTGAACGAAATTTGGTACAGAGGTAGCATTAGCAAAGGGCACCTCAGTGTCATACTTTATATCGTCGCCATCTTTACCAAAACAGAATGGCGGCCACTCAAACGTTCAAAACGTAAAATCAAATTACGGCTAAACTAATCATCCGATCTCTACCAAATTTGGTGACAACATACCTTTATATAGGACGCGTCGTTCATCCAACATTCAAGGTCATCGGCCGTACCATTTCAGGATGGTGGCCGTGTGAATTATTCAACCATTTTAATCAATGGCTTAAGACCCACCAATTCCGATTATCTAGCCTAGGGTGGTTTAAGCTATCTTGAAGGTCGTGATCCGTTATTTATTATAATTTAATATTATAATATTATACTGTATGAGTGGCTTAAAAGAGCTGAGCTGTCTGTGTCACACGACAAGATGGCAGCTGTCCTCATGTGCCTGTCTTATATTTCAATAGTTTTAGTATGTTGTATGTGATATACCCTACTGATACAATAATATAAACTTTGTATGAAATTATCTTTAATGAAGATGTACTGCTGTGAAGAAATCGTTTATTTAAAGTCATTATTTGCCAACAGGTTTTATCTAATGTCAGTTAAGAACACCACGATGTTAAATATAGGATTAGCTCTGGGCTAGCGTGTTAGTCTGTCACGCAGTCGACTGGGGATCGAGTACTGCTGCAGTTAACTTTTTTTTCTTGAATTCTTTTACAAATTATGTGCACGAGCTCTTTCCACAGATACTGAATAAGATGTCATTTAGCTCAAAGGAGAGGCTAATGTATACACTCGTTTATTATTAAAATCACGGCCCCAGCATCGCAAATAAACAGAAGACATTAGGAAAAGGAGAATAGAAGAACTAGATACACGTTGTCATTAACCACAGCCTTCTTAATGCCTCTGTACGGTGCTGTCCTCTTGTGGGTTATGTGGGTAATATTGTTCCAAACTTACCGCTGTGTAAATACCTGGCCTCCTGAAGTATGGCAATTTTGTAATACTGGTAGTTCAACTATTAGCCACGATCGCGCTCCGATTACCTTTAAACACTGCCAGCTGGATCACCTCCCTCTTGGCTACTTTGACCTGTCGACTCATTCAACACCCTTAGGCCACTGCCATCGTATTACATTACGATGGCAGTGCATAGGCGTACAACATAAAGATTAATTCACAGATAGGTCGCAGCACCAACCTACTGTGATCGGCGTGGATTTTTAAATGGGAAGATACCCAAAACGGAAGATTCTTAACTTAGCAGGCTGGCTTAATATAGAGATTAACGGACGTGAATGCATTACAATAAGTTAGTAGTTTTGTTATTATTCAATCATCATAAAGTATACAATATTGATTTTGACACTTACTGGCTAATTATCAATATAAAAGAAAACAAACAATACATTGTTGTAGAGGTGATTGTGTTAGGGATGAGGACAAAGAGTCATAAATATACCCATACATTTAGGAGAAAGTAGGCTATATGTTCTTTGCTGAACATCTTGTTTTAAAGTGAAAAATAAGCTAAAAATAGCACGTAGAATATACGATAGCTACTGTATAACATCCAACCTTAGGTGCTTCTATACTGTGCTGATCAGTACCCGCTGCTTATGGACATATCACATGTGTTGTACCGCAATCATTGGCCATCAGCGTACAAATGGTACAGATCGTAACGTTAAAGCTTGTATACAAGCACAATTCCGGTATAGGCTTGAATAACGTTATTCGTGCCCGCATTAGTTGTTCCGATTGGCTCTGCTGCAAGAAATCAAAGATGGAGGAAACTTGTGGATTTAGAGTAATATTCGCAGTTCATTGGCATTACTAATGGAAATCAGTAATTTAGTTCCGTTACGTTGAATACAGGAAAAGGCACTGACTGATTAAACGCATTTCTGTCAGTATTAAAGATTTAACTGAAATCATTCGACATTTAGCCATATGGATGAAGCTGTGAACCTGCAGAGTACGTGAGAAGTGTACGAGTGCTAGAGCCTTACTTGGTATCTAATGGCTCCTGGGTTCGAGATGGTCTATGGTCGGAATTTTTATTCTTTTTGAATTATTTTATTGTGTCAACACTACTGTGTGATGCAACTTTTCAACTTCGATTTACTCGCATGATCTAGGGGGGGCCATGTTAATAATGGATATCGGTAGGGAAAAATCATTCTATTTTATCATTCGAATTTTCACTTTCCCAATCAAAACCATGAATATTTGTACTATTCGTGAAACTAATATAATTTTCACAGCACTGTATACTCCACATTATTTTTTTTAGTCGTTTACCCTCCAGGTTGGTGGAACCCACGGACTCAGCGAGGGAACTCACCACTACCGCATCTACGGGCAGTGTCCTAGAGCTGGGAACATCGAATCGGAAGGGATACAACTGGTGAGGTGGGATTGGCACCTCGCCCAGGTGGCCTCACCTGCAAAGCGAACAGGGGCCTCATGAGGGAAGGTAATGGATGGTTAGGATGGATAGGCAAGGAAGAGGGAAGGAGGCGGCCGTGGCCTTGAAGAAGGTACTGCCCCCGTAAATTGAATTATATTGAGACCACGATGGCTGTATTGGCAAATATGAGTAAAGTTATGAATGTCATAGTTGTGACGTGGATATTCATGACGTAGGCACGGATGACGTAGAATTCATGCAAGTAGGCTGGTTGAGCTGAGATTCTTGGTGACGTCATGATTTTGTTCGAGAAAGATCTTGAGATTTACGACGCAGTCGCAGGAAACAAGGTATCGTGCTAAGGAAGAAGTTACGCTATTGGAGGAGAGACTCGAACCAATGAACGATAGTTTGGAAGGAAGACGGAGATTGCTGAAACTACGATATTTGATTGCTTTTGGCATGCAGATTTGTGGAAATCTATTCTCAGTTATGGCATTGATTTGGAATTTTGAAGAAATTAATTTTGAGTTTTTGAAATTTGAGAATCCGTCAAGTATAGCCAAAGTTAAAACTTCTAGCAATGACGGAGGAACGAACTATGGAAGGGATGGATACTCCCCTTAAGAAGTTGATAAAAGGTCGTGCACAGGAGAGAGGAGCTCTCATATCTCTCATACCGCTCAGATATCTCATATCTGATATTCTGATAACGCATATATATTTCAGATGTCATAGAGTCATTTTCGAGTGAATAAGTGAAGCAAGTTGTCTTTAGCGTGTGGTTAAAGCCCGGCGCATCGAACGAACACGGAGCAGTTCCATTTTACGCTGTTCGAAACTAGGCGAAGTTGAAACGCTCACATTAACGTTTCTACCAGATAAGATATAAAGAGTTAACTTCTGCCTTCATTATAATTCAATTGGGCAGTACAACATTGAGGTGTGTAGAAGATTTGAACAATTTCACAGTTATACTTTAAAAGATATTGGCATTTTAAGGCTGCAGACAAAAGTGATTTTCTCGCCACCTGAGAGGCACTTTTAAATTACCACATTATACACTACGGCTGACACGTATATCGCAACCGTGACATTGGAGCATACGTTTGGTAATACAACGATACATTCTATTATGGAACATTATAGTCTGGCAGTGCTTTCAATGATTATAACAGAAGTGAAGATGGAAGGCTAAGGCTTTAATGCAATTGGGACATACACACATCAAAAAAAGTTTTGCATCACCTCGGTTCCCAGATCTCCGGCATATAGACGTTGACTGTGTATATTGTATCCAAGATACAGTCCCTTTGACTGTTCATAGATGTCACTAAAACTGCTCAAAGATGTAAACAACCATGCATGAGCAGGGCCTATTAGACGGAGGGGGTACGACAGCCGATCAGTTCCAGTCATTCCACCAGGACGAAGGTACGCTGCTCATGTTGTCTGTAGTTCTACCATGCCTAGAAGGTCAATACCGCAGTTCGATCGCGTCCGCATTGTTACTTTGTGTCAAGAAGGGCTCTCAACAAGGGAAGTTTCCAGGCGTCTCAGAGTGAACCAAAGCGATGTTGTTCGGACATGGAGGAGGTACAGAGATACAGGAACTGTCGATGACAGGCCTCGCTCAGGCCGCCCAAGGGCTACTACTGTAGTGGATGACCGCTACTTACGGATTGCCGCTCGGAGGAACCCTGACAGCAATGCCACCATGTTGAATAATGCGTTTCGTTCAGCCACAGGACGTCGTGTTTCAACTCAAACTGTGCGCAATAGGCTGCATGATGCGCAACTTCACTCCCGACGTCCATGGCGAGGTCCAGCTTTGCAACCCCGACACCATGCAGCGCGGTACAGATGGGCCCAACAACATGCTGAATGGACCCCACGGAATTGGCATCACGTTCTCTTCACCGATGAGTGTCGCATATGCCTTCAACCAGACAATCGTCGGAGACGTGTTTGGAGGCACCCTGGTCAGGCTGAACGTCTTAGACACACTGTCCAGCGAGTGCAGCAAGGTGGTGGTTCCCTGATGTTTTGGGGTGGCATTATGTGGGGCCGACGTACGCCACTGGTGGTCATGGAAGGCTCCGAAACGGCTTTACGATACCTGAATGACATCCTCCGACCCATAGTGCAACCATATCGGCAGAATATTGGAGAGGCATTTGTCTTCATGGACGACAATTCTCGACCTCATCGTGCACATCTTGTGAATGCGTTCCTTCAAGATAACGACATCGCTCGACTACAGTGGCCAGCATGTTCGCCAGACATGAACCCTATCGAACATGCCTGGGATATGTTGAAAAGGGCTGTTTATGGACGTCTTGACCCACCAACCACTCTGAGAGATTTACGCCGAATTGTCGTTGAGGAGTGGGACAATTTGGACCAACAGTGTCTTGATGAACTTGTGGATAGTAAGCCACGGCGAATACAGGCATGCAACAATGCAAGAGGACGTGCTACTGGGTATTAGAGGTAGTGGTGTGTACTGCAATCTGGACCACAAATGCTGAAAGTCTAGCTGTATGATGGTACAACATGCAATGTGTGGGTCTCATGAGCAATAAAACGAGCTGAAATGTTGTTTGTGTTGATCTCTATTCCCTTTGTATTTAACGGTTCCGGAACTCTTGGAACCGAGGTGATGCAAAACTTTTTTTGATGTGTGTATATCGATGGAGTGAAGTAACAGCATGGAACTTCGTTAATCGTCATTCTACAAGAGCGAGCATGTAGTGAACATCCAACTACACTCATGCATCGTGAATCCATCGCTGAATTATATCAAATGACAGTGGAACTATTATCATACTCCACGTTTATGAATATTTCTGCGGAAATAACTGCAATAAACTTCATGGCGAATTACGACTGGAACTTCAGGGAACTTTCAAGAGAGGCCAGGGAGGACCCGGCTCACAAAGAAGAATTTTGCCAGAGGGATGTCTTTCGTATACATGGAGCAGTGCAATTTCCGGACGAGGAAGCAGTTCGATTCTCCGAGGACGCTGATTCCAGGTTCGAGGTCGGAGCACATCTTCACGCTGGTGAAATGGAACCAACAGCAGTTTCCTTTGAAAACTTTCCTCTAGAACTTCAATCAACAGATAAGGTAGTCGTGAACGTTTCTTGTATTATTTGAGTCATGTAGCGATATCTGAGCAACCTTTTTTCCTATATTTTCTGTCCTATATTTTGCCCCATTTTCTGGCTTGACATTTCTGTACTCAGTACACTTCGATGATTTATGCCTTTTTCTACGATTTGTTGAGACATTGTTATGTCATTGGCATACTTAAATAATTTTGGATCAGTTGAGACTGATAATTTAGATTCTCTCAGTAATTTGCATATTTTTGTAGTCACGATTTGACTGTAAAGTTAATGATTTGCTATGGCAGATTTGAAGTCAGACAGCGTGTCAATTTATTAAAGTAATTCTATTCAGTAAATTACTTTGACCAATTTTCTGTCATCCTCAAGAAAGAAGAATGATTAAATGATTTTAGAGCGTTAAAATCTAATACGTTATCGACGATCTTTGAAATACTAGTCGTCTTATGAACATGATTGCAACATAGACATTTATCATGGCATTATAGACAATTTTATGAAATATGAACTTCGATTACGATTTATTGAATACATTATAGTAATGAACATTTGATAGGAATTTTTCTCAATTACAGATTGGAACAATAATGTTTGCATTCCACAGTCTAATTGTATTCTATTCGACTATTTGTGCAGTTTAGATGAACTTTGATTGAAGATAGTATTTTTATACTGCGTTACTTTGATGATATTAATCTCAATTTTGATAGACCAGGGAGGAGTGTCTAATCGTATTTGCTATTAAATTTATTTGTGATTGGCAAATTTTTACTTCATATCGATTCATGAATGAAACCCACGAAGGTTGAATAATAACAGTCATTAATACAATTGATGAATATAAGAATTTTTAAAGAGGAACAATGGATGTATAATTGTTAGTTCAGTGGATGTGTAAAAGTCGCTGATGAATAATGCCCTTGAATAATGAAGGAGGTTCCCACAGTAATTAATGAAGTTGATGAATTTATAAGTGGAGGTTTTTGTATGTAGTGTGGAAGATTTTTATGCCATATATATTGAGATATATGATGAATTCTGGGCCTATTTTTGTGCAATTTTGTGCATTTTGAGCGAAGTATTTTCCCGCTGAATGTATTGTCCTGGTTCTTTGAAAGTTATTCATGTGAAGATACTGTTAAAGTTAACAAGAGTGTTAAATAATTTGAGATGAAGATTTTGAATGGAGGTTACCGTCACAAATATTAATAATAATTATTAAACCTTATTAAACCTGAATTTGACATTTAAATATAACTAACCTTCATTGGTCGATTATATCACCACGATTTAAGTAATTATCAACCGGATAAACGTGTGGTTTAATGTATTTCTTGTATAAATAATATAAACAATATTAATATTGTAAATAATTATGTAAATATCTTTGATAATAATTTGAAATGAAAGTGATTAATAGAGGCGTGTATAAAATTTTCAATTGTCGTTTGACATTGTTATAAACAATTTATTATTGTTATAAATAATTAATGAACTTTTGTTATAAACATTTGGAGTTTTGTTATTATACTCTAAACAACGCTAATTAAACAAGTGGTTTGAACAATTAAACATGATTTGGGATTGTTGGAGTAATCCACTGGTGTTTGAATGGAGCATTTAAAACATTTGCGTGATAATATTTCAGTTGAGATGTGGACATTTAACGTGTTTTGAAAGGAGAGCTAAGCTCTGATGTAACTCGCTTATGCTAGGGTTGAACGGACAGGTGAGTCCACTTTGACGATGCAGGTGCATTGCAGCTGGCCCGGACAACTGTATGATAGAGGCCAAGGACGTTTACATAATAGCCTTGTGGCTATAAATAAAATATGAAGTATATAAACACGCAAACCAATTGATATATGTGTCTCGTCCCAAATCCCGGTTCCATTCCAAGTGCATTATTATAATTACGTTATTTTGAGCTTGAGAAAGCTGTATGTATACCAGTCCTACAGGAGGACATGGTTATGTGGTCGATGGCTTCTGATTGCCACGTGGATTTTGTTGTTTTATTTTTGTTAAAATCATTCTTTATGTGAAATAAATTATTGTGCAGTTTAAAGTTTCTCGTCTTCGTTACGGTTCATTTTAAATATCATGGTGGAGGTTATTGTGAGGGCATACTTGAAGTGATCCAGTTGACAACCCAGTCCCCGAGATAAATTTAAAAGGTAAGTAAAGGTAAGTATGAACCCCCGTATATTTTGGTGTGTTCCACAATAATTTCTTGTTAACTACTGTGCTCTAATCTCGATAGTATCTGTCAGTGCCATTTTCATTGATGTAGCTGTGCCGGTGCGTTTGATTATTGGCAATCCGATTGAGGGGGCGGATATCTGACAGCCTACTATCCTGAGATCGGGGACAGTACCATCCCAGCATTTGCCCGAAGACGAAGTGGGAAACCACGGAAAGCCACTTTGAAGATGGCTGAGGTGGGAATCGAACCCCCTCTACTCATTTGAAACACCCGAGGCTGAGTAGACCCCGTTCCAGTCCTCACACCACTTTTCAAATATCGTGGCAGAGCCGGGAATCGAAACCAGGACCTCCGCGGCGGCAGCTAACCATGCTGTCCGCTACGCTACGGAGGCGACTTCAGGAACTATTCGTGCGCAAAAATGTAGAACTGTTGGCTTGCATACTTTCTAATATATTGGTATTAGGATAAAGAGAGTGAGCATTTATTAACAGTTGGCAGCCCTAATGGCTCGCAAGTATAAGCGTAGTCATATCTGTCATAGTACACAAAGCACGTACGAAATTTGGTTAAAATCCAATTGATAGTATAGATGTTAGATCTACTTAATCATTGGACTTATCAGCAGGCTTAGAATCATCTTGGCAACACTGTCATATATGGGCTTCTTAAAATGTATCTGGAATGTTATTATCCCTGTGTGTGCTTATTTTGGAAAAGTTCGCATGCATAACGTCTGAGATATCCAACGTAGAGCTTAAAAGTGAATTGTGATTTTTAGCGGTTGGTAGCTCTAAAATCATTTTCAATTATGTCCTTGAGATATTCAGATTTAGATATTTCCTTATACCAAACTTGGTTTCGATAACTGCAGCCTTTTAGGAGTTGATACAGGGAGACACACAAAGAGAGACAGACAGACAGACAGACATTTGCCTGGATCGATGCCATAAGTCTATCTCATCCTCATTTTTTTAAGCTAAAAATAGCACTTAGAATATACGATAGCTACTGTATAACATCCAACCTTAGGTGCTTCTATACTGTGCTGATCAGTACCCGCTGCTTATGGACATATCACATGTGTTGTACCGCAATCATTGGCCATCAGCGTACAAATGGTACAGACCGTAACGTTAAAGCTTGCATACAAGCACAATTCCGGTATAGGCTAGAATAACGTTATTCGTGCCCGCATTAGTTGTTCCGATTGGCTCTGCTGCAAGAAATCAAAGATGGAGGAAACTTGTGGATTGAGAGTAATATTCGCAGTTCATTGGCATTATTAATGGAAATCAGTAATTTAGTTCCGTTACGTTGAATACAGGAAAAGGCACTGACTGATTAAACTCATTTCTGTCAGTATTTAAGATTTAACTGAAATCATTCGACTTTAGCCATATGGATGAAGCTGTGAACCTGCAGAGCACGTGAGAAGTGTACGAGTGCTAGAGCGCTAACTTGGTATCTGATGGCTCCTGGGTTCGAGACGGTCTATGGTCGGAATTTTTATTCTTTGAATTATTTTGTTGTGTCAACACTACTGTGTGATGCAACTTTTCAACTTCGATTTACTCGCATGATCTAGGGGGGGGGGGGGGGGCATGTTAATAATGGATATTGGTAGGGAAAATCATTCTATTTTATCATTCGAATTTGCACTTTCCAAATCAAAACCATGAGTATTTGTACTATTCGTGAAACTAATATAATTTTCACAGCACTGTTTACTCCACAGTTTTTTTTTTTTTAGTCGTTTACCCTCCAGGTTGGTGGAACCCACGGACTCAGTGAGGGAACTCACCACTACCGCCTCTACGGGCAGTGTCCTAGAGCTGGGAACATCGAATCGGAAGGGATACAACTGGTGAGGTGGGATTGACACCTCGCCCAGGTGGCCTCACCTGCAAAGCGAACAGGGGTCTCATGAGGGAAGATAGGGATGGTGAGGATGGATAGGCAAGGAAGAGGGACGGAGGCGGCCGTGGCCCTGAAGAAGGTACCATCCCGGCATTTTCCCCAAGACGAAGTGGGAAACCACGGAAAACCACTTCGAGGATGGCTGAGGGGGAATCGAATGCCCTCTACTCATTTGGGCCACCCGAGGCTGAGAAGACCCCGTTCCAGTCCTCGTACAACTTTTCAAATTTCGTGGCAGAGCCGGGAATCGAACCCAGGACCTCCGGGGCTGCAGCTAACCATGCTGACCGCTACGCTACGGAGGCAACTCCATGCCAATGATTAAACTATATAGACCTATCTAGAATAATGACGAAATTTAGTTGGTAAATCTAACATTTCTAATTATATTGGAATATACCAGAAGTATTCCAATACAGCACTACAGTTGGCAGCCTGGGTGACTGAATATATCCTTACTTCCATCTCCTAAGGTACAGAATGCACCTACAACATTTGGTTGAAATCCAATGGATAGTATGGACGTGGCATGTTGAAAATATTGGATCTATCAGTGCGTATAAAATCATATTGGCAACAAGGTCATGCACGTGTGATCAGAATTAATCTGAAATAATACTATATTTTAAAGTACCAATTTAGGATAACATCCATTTGTTGGTAGAGACTTTACATGCATTTTCAGCAGGCTTAGAATTATTTTGGCAGCACTGACGTATATTAGTTACTCGAAGTTAATCTGTAATTTTAGGTACCATACGTGTGCAACATTCAGAGCTGTTGACTAGCATACTTTCTGATATATTGGTATTAGGATAAATAAAGAAAATGAGCATTCGTTAGCAGTTGGCAGCCCTGCTGGCTCTGAAGTATAAGCATAGTCGTATATGTTATAGTACCTCAAAACACATACAAAATTTGGTTAAAATCCAATTTATAGTATAGAAGTTAGCTACACTTAAACAATGGACTTATCCGCAGACTTAAAATCATGTTGGCAACACCGTCATATACGCGCTTCTTAAAATATATATTTGGAATGTTATTATCTCTATGTTGACTAATTTTGGAAGAGTTCGCATGCATAACGTCTGATAAATCCAACATAGAGCTCAAAAGTGAATTGTGATTTTTCTGCGCAATTACTAGCCCTGAAGTAATTTTCAAATATGCCGGTGAGATATTCAGATATAGATCTTTACTTATACCAAATTTGGTTTCAATAACTGCAGCCGTCTAGGAGGGATAGACAGACATTTGCCTGGATCGATGTCATAATTCTACTTTTTCCTCATTTTTACAAAATGTGAAAAGCAGGCTAAAATAGTACGTAGAATATACGATGGCTACTGTATAACATCCAACCTTAGGTGCTTCGATACTGTGCTGATCAGTATCCTCTGCTCATGGACATATCACATGTGTTGTACCGCAATCATTGGCCATCAGAGTACAAATGCTACAGATTGTAACGTTAAAGCTTGTATACAGGCACAATTCCGGTATAGGCTTGAATAACGTTATTCGCAGCAGCATTCCGTGTTCCGATTGGCTCAGCTTCAAGAAATCAAACATGGAGGAAAGTTGTGGATTGAGAGTAATATTTGCAGTTTATTGGCATTATTAATCAAAATCAGTCATTAAGATGCGTTACGTTGAATACATGAAGAGGCACTGACTGATAGAACGCATTCCTGTCAGTATTTACGATTTAACTGAAATAATTCGACATTTAGCTATACGCATGAAGTTACCTAACTATAAGCTAGGCTACAAAGTGGAAATTGTACGAGAGCTATAGCTGTAACTTAGTGTCCAATGGTTCTCGGGTTCGAGACGCCCTAGGGCCAATGTTTTTATTCTTTTTGAATTATTATTTTGCATTCACACTACTTTCCTTGTGAGTTTCCAACTACGATTTATTTGCATGCTCTACGGAGATTATGTTAATAATGGATATTGGTAGGGAAAATTATTCTATTCTATCATTCAAACTTGTACTTCCCCATTCAAAACCATGAATATTTGTACTATTCGTGGAAGTATAATAATATTTTCATACCACAATAATAGTCTATGTTTACTCCACAACATAAACAAATAGGCTACATTTGTTATGTCGGTAGGCCGGGTACTGCTGCGTGTCCCCCCGCACTGCACTCCGAGCCCATGGACTGTAGAAGCTCAGCCCGTTCAGTGCCGTTCTCTTCTAATGCGGCCGCTTTCTGGCCCATAGCACTGGACTCACAAAGCACTGGACGGGGTGGGCCGATCAAGTAGACTAACCTTCACCCCGCGTGCACAACCAAATGCTCTCTTTACACTTCTATTCGGAATTTTTAGCAATACTGGTGTCACTGAGTTAATGGTATAGTTCAAACTGGCTAATCTCTATCTGAAATACATCGATAGTTGTTGTTGATTGGTTTAGGGGCTTTGCGACATCATGGTCATGTAGCCCCGTGTATTTGTGTGTGTGTGCATGTGTGTAATTTGTCTGATAACCTGTGTTATCGTGATGGCTCTATTAGTGCGCGCTTTGTAATTCAGATGAGGATTGGAAGGATGCAGCCGTGGCCTTATGTTAGGTACCATCCCGGCATTTGCCTGGAGTAGAAGTTAAATAACAAATCGGAAATTAAGTACTGTATCGAGTTTAACTGAGTTTTTACAAATATTACTGTCGTCAAACGAATTTAGATAACTATTTGAAGTTATTAGACATTGCACAAAACGAAGTTTTAACTTATACATTACGTCGTTCTAAATACTGGTTTTATCTTAAAGGTGTGTCACTATTAGTAAATTGTGCCAATGGTAAGAACAATAATACTACTATTAATAACAAGTAGTTCCGTGACGAACTAAAGAGCCTAATTTTCTTTAAATTTAAGATTCATGCCAATCTATAGAGACCTATCTAAAATAATGACGATATCAAGTTTGTAATACCGTACTAACATTTCTAAGTATTGCATTTTGAAATACGGCTGAAACAGTGTATCCTAATAAAGTAACTAACTACAGTTCTCAGCCCTGGTGACTCTGAAAATATTCATAGTTCCATCTCTTAAGGTATAGAATGCACTTACAAAATTTGGTTGAAGTCTAATGGATAATGGAAGTTACATGCTGTTAGTTATTGGTTGATTAACGGCCACGTAAAACTAAAAGCTTAACTAAACATGTTAAACATCGAGTCCTTGCTTTATACAGTATGAGAAATGTGGCTAAAATTCGTCCATACATTTTTAGCCTACTTTTCACATTTTGCAATAATGAGGAAAAAGTAGACTTATGAGATAGATCCGGGCAAATGTGTGTCTGTCTGTCCTTCTGTCTGTCGGTCTGTCTGTCCATCTGTCTGTCTGCCTGGCTGTGTGTGTGTCCTCCCCTATCAACTCCTAAACGCCTGTAGCAATCGAAACAAATTTTGGTAGGAGCAAAGATATATACCTGAATAACTCAATGCTGTATTTGAAAATGATGTCAGTGCTACCAACTGCTGAAAAATCGGAATTGAAATTTGGGTTGAATTCCAATTGATAGTGTAGAAGTTATATGCATTTAAAAATTGGACCTATTAGCCTGCGTGGATTCATTTTGGCAACACTGCCATGCATGGCCTCCTGGAAATTAAACTCAAATATCATTATCTATATGTGTGCCAATTTTGGAAAAGCTCCCATGCATACCTTCCAAACATTTGAGCTCAAATTCAATTGCGGTTTTTCAGCAGTTGGTAGTACTGACATGATTTTCAAATATGGGCTTGATATATTCAGGTATAGATCGTTACTCATACCAAATTGGGATTCGATTGCTGCAGCCGCTTAGGAGACACGTATAGACAGACAGACAGACAGACAGACAGACAGACCGACAGACATTTGCCCGGAGCGATCTCATAAGTCTACTTTTAGCTCATTTTTGCAAAACGTGAAAAGTAGGTTAACAAGAAGTTCCGTGACTATAATAATAATATCGTATGGCCTCGGTTGCCGGGTGCAAGCTTTGTAATTTGACACCCAGAGGGTAGCTTGCATGTCGAATTTCGTTGTTCCTTGAATGAGTATGAAAGTCAAGGAGGTTAGACATCTAAGCTCCTTGAACACTATAGCGCTTTCTAGTAGAGAAATGAGGAACTTTGTGTTGGCGGAAACTCCCGAGATTAATTTTGCCATTATGAACACGGCCTACTGAATTCAAATGGGTTCTTTGACATGCCAACATCGTATGACATGCGTGTCGTATTTTTGCCACCTTTCAAAAATCACTTACCACGGCCAGGAGCGAACCTGCAATCTTGGGTTTAGTAGACCGTTACGCTATCCACTCACCCACCGTGTCAAGCTAGTTCCGAGACGAACTATTTCTTAAAACTTAAAATTCATGCCAATGATTAATCTATATGGATCTATCTAGAATAATGACGAAATTAAGTTGGTAATATAGAAATTTGAAATTAGTTCGAAATACTTTATTCCTGGCATAATGTAGCCTAATAGAGCACTACAGTTAGCAGCCCTGGTGACTGAATATATTCTTAGTTCCATCTCTTAAGGTACAGAGTATAAAATTTGGTTGAAGTCCAATGGATAGCACAGACGTACATGCAGTTAAATATTGGATCTAACAGCGCGCGTAAAATCATGTTGGCAACAATGTCATGCATGTATTGGTCAGAAATAATCTGAAATAATACGATCTATTGTTCTGCCAAGTTTGAATGAAATCCATTAGTTAGTATTTAAGTTACATGCATTTTAAAATTATACCTATCGGCAGGCTTAGAATCATGTTGGCAGCACTGACGTAAATTAGTTACCCCAAATTAATCTAGAATGCCAGGTACTATACGTGTGCAATGCTTAGAGCTATTGGCTTGCATACTTTCCGATATATTGATATTAGGGTAACAAAAATAGAGACAGCATTTATTAACAGTTGACAGCCCTGGTTGCTCTTAAGAATACGCATAGTCATATCTATTATGGTACACATAGCACATACGAAATTTGGTTGAAATCCAAATGATAGTATAGAAGTTACATGTATTTAAATTTGGACCTCTCAGCAGGCTTAGAGTAATGTTGGTAGCACTGCAAATACATATAGAATGTCAGGTACTACACATGTGTATAGTTTAAAGCTGTCGGCTTGCATACTTCCTGATATATTGGTATTTGAATAAAAGAAATTGAGAACATTTACGTGGACTGTTTTCTTAAGTAAAGGCAGTTTTTTAAGCCGTAGTTAGTGCGCACGCCGCAACAACTGGCATCCTTTGTGAACAAGCAGGCGTCAGTTGCAGCTGTGCAGCTAACCTGTACGCTGAACTGTGCATCTTTACAATGTTCAAGATTATTGATTCGCCCGCCGCGTGTGAGGTACGATCTGAGATACGTCTTTTGAGTGCAAGAAACATGTCGGGTGCAGACATTCATCGTCAGTTCTGTGAGGTGAATGGTGATAACGCAATGACGGATGGTAAAGGTCGAAAATGGGTACGCGAGTTCAAAAGTGGCCGTGAAAATGTCTATGACGATGGACGCTCAGGTGTGTGATCATAGATGACATGGTGATTGCAATTGTCACGAAACTTCACGAGGACCGATTATTCATGATAACCCCTCTATCAATGGATTTTCCTTAAGTGTGAATTCGTGGTTGTCAGAGCAGGCGGCAAACTTTTATGCAGAGGGATTTGAAAACTTAGTTTTAAGGTATGACAAGTGCCTTAATGAACAAGGCAACTATGTAGGAAAATAGAGGAAGGTATGTAAAACCTAACAAGATGTTCAGTAAAAAACATATAGCCTACTTTCTCCTAAATGCATGGGTATTGTTATAACTCTTTGTCCTTTTCAAGGAGTATAATTGAATGTTGGTTGTAGGAGCTTGTTGAAATACAACGTACAATACGGATATTAAACATGAATATGAGGTGCCATTCGCTAGTGTTAACTCTGTAAAAGAACCCATTCAATTCGGTTTCACCGTGTTTGAATTGATATGGGGAATCGATTTGCACACATACATGGCCACTATCTGCAAACTATAAGGCTGATAACCTTATAGTTCAGTCAAAAGATGCTTCCCATACAAAGGTATGTTGTTGCAAAATTTGGTAGAGATCAAATGATTAGGTTGGTCGTAATTTGATTTAAGCTTTTAACATTTGGCTCGCTGCAATTCCGTTTCCGTCAATATGGCGGCGATATAGCACATGACAGTGAGGTGCCCTTTGCTAATGCTACCTCTGTACCAAATTTCGTTCAATTCGGTTTTACCGTGTTTGAATTGATAGGGGGAATCGATTTGCACACATACATGGCCGCCATATGCCAACTATTGGACTGATGATCATGTAGCTTGGTCAAAGAACGCTTCTCACATAAAGGTATATTGTTGCAAAATTTGGTAGAGTTCAAATGATTAGGTTGGTCGTAATTTGATTTAAGTTTTTACATTTGGGTGGCCACCATTACGTTTCCGTCCAGATGGCGGCGATTTAAAATATGATACTGAGGTGCTCTTTGCTTGTGCTACCTCTCTACCCAATTTCGTTTAATTCGGTTTCACCGTGTTTGAAAATTTAGGGGGAATCGAATTTGCACACATACATGGCCGCCATCCGCAAATTATTGGGCTGATGGCCATGTAGTTTGCTCAAAAGGTTCTTCTTAGATAAAGATATAATGTTGAAAAGTTCCTTAGGGATCGGATGATTAGGTTGGGCGTAATTATTTAAGCTTTTGACATTTGGGTGGCCGCCATTACGTTTTCGTCAAGATTGCGGCGATATAAAACATGACACTGAGATGTCCTTTACTAGTGCTAGCTCTGTTCCAAATTTAGTTCAATTCGGTTTCACCGTATTTGAATTGATAGGGGGAATCGATTTGCACACATACATGGCTGCCATCCGTAAAATATTGGGTTAATGATCATGTAGTTTGGCCAAAATATGCGTCCTACATAAAGGTATGTTGTTGCAAAATTTGGTAGAGATCGGATGATTAGGTTAGTCGTAATTTGATTGAAGCTTTGTAAATTTGGGTGGCCGCTATTATGTATCCGTCAAGATGGCGGCGATATAAAACATGACACTGAGGTGCCCTTTGCTAGTTCTACCTCTGTATCAAATTTCGATGAAATCGGTTTCATTGTTTTCGAATTGATAGGGGGGGACAGACATTCAGAGTACACACACACACACTCACACACATATATAATTTTTGGCCCTGTGTAGATCTCATAAGTCTACTTTCATTTTTTGCAAAAATCGAAAGTAGGCTAAAAGTAAATCTCGTTTCAAAATAAAATGTTCGGTTAATTTTACTAAAGAAACGGCCCTTACTTAAAAAGAATACAGTCAGGCTGAAAGACTAGACTTTATATCATTTCAAATGACCCATGCTACAAATGCTACACATGTTAGAAAGGCTAATGAGGGCTTCTCGCTTCGCTCGAAGCCCCAGGACTCTCTCAACAGTCTCCATTACCCATTAACTTAGGCTTCCCGCGCGGGCACCTCTTTAAGGGTCACCCTGTATTTGAATTGAATCTAACATACTGTACACCACGTTAAGTGTCACGCTGTATTTTGCTCTGACATCCTGCACACCTCTTTAGGAGGTATTCTTATCTGGCATCTGGTATATCTATTTAGAAGTCACCCTGTATTCTTGTGTGACATCTTGTACTCCTCTTTAGGAGTCACCCTGTATTCTTGTCTGACATTTTGTACACCTCTTTAGGACTCACCCTGTATTCTCGTCTGAAATCTTGTGCACTTCTTTAGGAGTCACCCTGTATGCTTCCCTGCCATCTTTTACACCTTCTTTAGGAGTCACCCTGTATTCTTATCTGGCATCGTGTACACCTCTTTAGGAGTCACCCTCTATTCTTATCTGGCATCTTGTACACCTCTTTGGGAGTCACCCTGTATTCTTATATGACGTCTTGTATATCTCTATAGGAGTCACTCTGTATTCTTATCTGACGTCTTGTATATCTCTTTAGGAGTCACCCTCTATTCTTATCTGGCATCTTGTACACCTCTTTAGGAGTCACCCCGTATTCTTATATGACGTCTTCTATATCTCTTTAGGAGTCACCCTGTATTCTTATCTGACGTCTTGTACACCTCTTTAGGAGTCACCCTGTATTCCTGACTGACACCATGTACACCTCTTTAGGAGTCACTCTTTATTCTTATCTGGAATCTTGTACACCCCTTTAGGAGCCACCCTGTATTCCTGTCTGACACCGTGTACACCTCTTTAGGAGTCACTCAGGATTCGTATCTGGCATCTTGTACACCTCCTTAGGAGTCACCCTGTATTCTTATCTGGCATCTTGTATATCTCTTTAGGAGTCACCCTGTATTCTTGTGTGACATCTTGTACACCTCTTTAGGAGTCACCCTGTATTCCTGTCTGACACCGTGTACACCTCTTTAGGAGTCACTCAGTATTCGTATCTGGCATCTTGTACACCTCCTTAGGAGTCACCCTGTATTCTTATCTGGCATCTTGTATATCTCTTTAGGAGCCACCCTGTATTCTTGTCTGACATCTTGTACACCTCGTTAAGGGTCACTCTGTATTCTTATACGATATCGTGTACATCTCTTTAGGAGTCACCCTGTATTCCTGTCTGACATCTTGCACACTTCTTTAGGAGTCACCCTGTTTCCCTGTCTGACGTCACGTACTCGCCGTCTCCCAGGAGTAAACTCAGACTCGGTGCATATGCACTGAACAACATTATGACGTCATACACGCCGTAACCGTAACGCATAACGTTAGACCCAAGCATAACGACGAAGTCGACAAGATCATTTGAAATGATAAAAACAGCCCTCTTAAGAATACGCTCAGTCATATCTGTTTATGTACACATAGCACCAACTAAATTTGGTTGAATTCCAATTGACAGTGTGGAAGTTATATGCATTAAAAAATTGGATATATCAGCAGGCTTATAATCATTTTGGCAACACTGCCATGTATGACCTCCTGGAAATTAAACTAAAATAGTATTATCTATACGTGTGCCAATTTTTAAATAGCTACTATTCATACCTTCCAAGATATCCAACATGGAGCTCAAATTTCAATTGCGATTTCCCAGCAGTTGGTAGCACTGACATCATTTTCTAATACGGCACTGAGTTACTCAATTACAGACCTTTACTCCTATGAAATTTCGTTTCGATTGCTGCAGCCTTTTAGGACTTGATAGGAGGGGGGGGGGGGGGGGGGGTGAGACACACAGACAGACAGACAGAAGGACAGACAGACACACATTTTCCCGGATCTATCTCATAAGTCTACTTTTTCCTCATTATTGCAAAATGTGAAAAGTAGGCTAAAAATGTATAGACGAATTTTAGCCACATTTCTCATATAATGCAAGGACTCGGTGTTTAACGTGTTTAGTTAAGCTTTTAGTTTTACGTGGCCGTTAATCAACCAATATCAAACAGCATGTAACTTCCATTATCCATTAGACTTCAACCAAATTTTGTATGTGCATTCTATACCTTAAGCGATGGAACTATGAATATTTTCAGAGTCACCAGGGCTGCCAACTGTAGTAAGTTACTTTATTAGGATACACTGTTTCAGCCGTATTTCAAAATGCAATACTTAGAAATGTTAGTACGGTATTACAAACTTGATGTCGTCATTATTTTCGATAGGTCTCTATAGATTGGCATGAATCTTAAATTTAAAGAAAAGTAGGCTCTTTAGTTCGTCACGGAACTACTTGTTATTAATAGTAGTATTATTGTTCTTACCATTGGCACAATTTACTAATAGTGACACACCTTTAAGATAAAACCAGTATTTAGAACGGCGTAATGTATAAGTTAAAACTTCGTTTTTTGCAATGTCTAATAACTTCAAATAGTTATATAAATTCGTTTGACGACAGTAATATTTGTAAAAACTCGGTTAAACTCGATACAGTACTTAATTTCCGATTTGTTATTTAACTTCTACTCCAGGCAAATGCCGGGATGGTACCTAACATAAGGCCACGGCCGCTTCCTTCCAATCCTCATCTGAATTACAAAGCGCACACTAATAGAGCCATCAGGATAACACAGGTTATCAGACAAATTACACACACGCACACACACACAAATACACGGGGCTACATGACCATGATGTCGCAAAGCCCCTAAACCAATCAACAACAACTATCGATGTATTTCAGATAGAGATTAGCCAGTTTGAACTATACCATTAACTCAG
Source organism: Meconema thalassinum (assembly GCA_946902985.2). Taxonomy (NCBI): domain Eukaryota; kingdom Metazoa; phylum Arthropoda; class Insecta; order Orthoptera; family Tettigoniidae; genus Meconema; species Meconema thalassinum. The sequence goes on from OX336393.1 coordinate 114,749,393, forward strand.
TGACACCAGTATTGCTAAAAATTCTGAATAGAAGTGTAAAGAGAGCATTTGGTTGTGCACGCGGGGTGAAGGTTAGTCTGCCTGATCGGCCCACCCCGTCCAGTGCTTTGTGAGTCCAGTGCTATGGGCCAGAACGCGGCCGCATTAGATGAGAACGGCACTGAACGGGCTGAGCTTCTAAAGTCCATGGGCTCGGAGTGCAGTGCGGGGGGACACGCAGCAGTACCCGGCCTACCGACATAACAAATGTAGCCTATTTGTTTATGTTGTGGAGTAAACATAGACTATTATTGTGGTATGAAAATATTATTATACTTTCACGAATAGTACAAATATTCATGATTTTGAATGGGGAAGTACAAGTTTGAATGATAGAATAGAATAATTTTCCCTACCAATATCCATTATTAACATCATCTCCGTCGATCATGCGAATAAATCGTAGTTAGAAACTCACAAGAAAAGTAGTGTTAATACAACAAAATAATTCAAAAGGAATAAAACTGTTGGCCCTAGAGCGTCTCGAACCCGAGATCCATTAGATACCAAGGTTACAGCTATAGCACTCGTACACTTTTCACTTAGTAGCCTAGCTCATAGTTACGTAACTTCATGCGTATAGCTAAATGTCGAATTATTTCAGTTAAATCGTAAATACTGACAGGAATGCGTTCAATCAGTCAGTGCCCCTTCATGTATTCAACGTAACGCATCTTAATGGCTGATTTGGATTAATAATGCCAATAAACTGCAAATATTACTCTCAATCCACATCTTTCCTCCATGTTTGATTTCTTGCAGCTGAGCCAATCGGAACACGGAATGCTGCTGCGAATAACGTTATTCGAGCCTATACCGGAATTGTGCCTGTATACAAGCTTTAACGTTACAATCTGTACCATTTGTACTCTGATGGCCAATGATTGCGGTACAACACATGTGATATGTCCATGAGCAGAGGATACTGATCAGCACAGTATCGAAGCACCTAAGGTTGGATGTTATACAGTAGCCATCGTATATTCTACGTACTATTTTAGCCTACTTTTCACATTTTGTAAAAATTAGGAAAAAGAATTATGACATCGATCCAGGCAAATGTCTGTCCCTCCTAGACGGCTGCAGTTATTGAAACCAAATTTGGTATAAGTAAAGATCTATATCTGAATATCTCACGGGCATATTTGAAAATTACTTCAGTGCTAGTAATTGCGCTGAAAAATCACAATTCACTTTTGAGCTCTATGGGTGATTTATCAGACGTTATGCATGCGAACTCTTCCAAAATTAGTGAACATAGAGATAATGACATTCCAAATATATATTTTAAGAAGCGCATATATGACAGTGTTGCTAACATGATTTTATGTCTACGGATAAGTCCAATGTTTAAGTGTATCTTACTTCTATACTATCAATTGGATTTTAACCAAATTTCTTATGTGTTTTTGTGTACTATAACAGATATGACTATGCTTATACTTCAGAGCCAGCAGGGCTGCCAACTGCTAACGAATGCTCATTCTCTTTTTTTTTAAATCCTAATACCAATATATCAGAAAGTATGCTAGCCAACAGCTTTGAATGTTGCACACGTATGGTACCTAAAATTTCAGATTAACTTCGAGTAACTAATGTACGTCAGTGCTGCCAACATAATTCTAAGCCTGCTGAAAATGCATGTAAAGTCTATACCAACAAATGGATGTTATCCTAAATTGGCACTTTAAAATGTAGTATTATTTCAGATTAAGTCGCCTCCGTAGCGTAGCGGTCAGCACGGTTAGCTGCCACCCCGGAGGTCCTGGGTTCGATTCCCGGCTCTGCCACGAAATTTGAAAAGTGGTATGAGGAATGGAACGGGGTCTACTCAGCCTCGGGTGTTCCAAATGAGTAGAGGGGGTTCGATTCCCACCTCAGCCATCCTCGAAGTGGTTTTCCGCGGTTTCCCACTTCGTCTTCAGGCTAATGCCAGGATGGTACCTTCTTCAAGGCCACTGCCGCCTCCTTCTCTCTTCCTTGCCTATCCATCCTGACCATCCATTACCTTCCCTCATGAGGCCCCTGTTCGCTTTGCAGGTGAGGCCGCCTGGGCGAGGTGCCAATCACACCTCACTAGTTGTATCCACTCCGATTCGATGTTCCCAGCTCTGGGACACTACCCGTAGAGGCGGTAGTGGTGAGTTCCCTCGCTGAGTCCGTGGGTTCCACCAACCTGGAGGGTAAACGAATAAGAGAAGAGAAGAGATTATTTCAGATTAATTCTGATCACACGTGCATGACCTTGTTGCCAATATGATTTTATACGCACTGATAGATCCAATATTTCACAACATGCAACATTCATACTATCCATTGGATTTCAACCAAATGTTGTACGTGCATTCTGCACCTTAGGAGATGGAACTAAGGATATTGTTACGTGCCACCCCCCTAGTGGCACTTTTGTTAACTGGATTACGGTGGGGTACAAAGCACAACACCAATTACTGCTTAAAGAAATAATTAACTTTATTGTGGCCAGAAAATTACACGAATCAGCAAATACAAGCAATTAGGAGCCTTACTCCAGTTTCGTCAAGTCTCTTCCTTGAGCGCTCTTGGCCCTTCCACTTGTCAACAAACCACAGAAGTTAATCCTGCCGCTAATGAGCCTAGTGGCCTTGACAGAACTACATGCAACTTCTTTCTAATGTGCGCCTACTACAGTACTTACGAGCACTTGCTGCGCGCTGTTCACCAGCTGGGAGAAACAATGTCACTTAATTTCGACACCACAATATCTGACACTCAGTGAAAGCACACTTACTCAGAACACGGCAGTCCCCTGTATGTTCCTCACTTCGCCGCTACACTAGGGGTTTCGCAAGTCTCCACACTTCTGTCGCTCAGAATAAACGCTCACACTAGCTCGTAAAACACAACAACAACTGCTTCACGGGTCACTCTTATATAGCAGGCCGGTGACTCAATAAATGGTTCTAGATCAATGCAGAGTCCACGGCTTCTCGAGGTTTCCACCGCTGGTCCAGTCACGAATCTTCTGGACTATCCCTTTGTCTGTAGTAGCCCTGTTGCATAAGGCGCGCGCAATACAGGAGGCAAGCCACAGCCCAGCCCCTGGGGCAGTTGTGACTCAAGCGGCGAGCGATGACACAAACTCACAGCCGTAACAATATATTCACAGTCACATAGGCTGCCAACTGTAGTGCTGTATTAGAATACTTCAGGTATATTCCAATATAATTAGAAATGCTAGTATAAAGAAATAAATTTCGTCATTATTCTAGATAGGTCTATATAGTTTAATCATTGGCATGAATCTTAAATATAAAGAAAAGTATGCTCTTTAGATCGTCACGAAACTATTTCTCCCTATTGTTAATATTATTATTTATTGTGGAGTAAACATAGACTATTATTGTGGTATGAAAATATTATTATACTTTCACGAATAGTACAAATATTCATGGTTTTGTATGGGGAAGTACAAATTTGAATGATAGAATAGAATAATTTTCCCTACCAATATCCATTATTAACATCATCTCCGTAGATCATGCGAATAAATCGTAGTTGGAAACTCACAAGAAAAGTAGTGTGAATGCAACAAAATAATTCAAAAAGAATAAAAAAATTGGCCCTAGAGCGTCTCGAACCCGAGATCCATTGGACAATAAGTTACAGCTATAGCACTCGTACACTTTTCACTTAGTAGCCTAGCTCATAGTTACGTAACTTCATGCGTATAGCTAAAAATCGAATTATTTCAGTTAAATCGTAATTACTGACAGGAATGCGTTCAATCAGTCAGTGCCTCTTTATGTATTCAACGCAACGCATCTTAATGACTGATTTAGGTTAATAATGCCAATAAACTGCAAATATTACTCTAAATCCACAACTTTCCTCCATGTTTGATTTCTTGCAGCTGAGCCAATCGGGACACGGAATGCTGCTGCGAATAACGTTATTCAAGCCTATACCGGAATTGTGCCTGTATACAAGCTTTAACGTTACAATCTGTACCATTTGTACTCTGATGGCCAATGATTGCGGTACAACACATGTGATATGTCCATAAGCAGAGGGTACTGATCAGCACAGTATCGAAGCACCTAAGGTTGGATGTTTTACAGTAGCTATCGTATATTCTACGTACTATTTTAGCCTACTTTTCACATTTTGTAAAAATGTGGAAAAAATATACTATGACATCGATCCAGTCAAATGTCTGTCTGTCCCTCCTAGACGGCTGCAGTTATTGAAACCAAATTTGGTATAAGTAAAGACCTGTATTTGAATATCTCACGGGCATTTTTGAAAATTATTTCAGTTCTAGTAACTGCTGAAAATTCACAATTCACATTTGAGATCTATGTTGGATTTATCAGACGTTATGCATGCGAACTCTTCCAAAATTAGTACACATAGAGATAATAACATTCCATATATATATATATATATATATATATATATATATATATATATATTTTAAGAAGCACATATATGACAGTGTTGCCAACATGATTTTAAGCCTGCGGGTAAGTCCAATGTTTAAGTGTATCTAACTTCTATACTATCAATTGGATTTTAACCAAATTTCGTATGCGCTTTTGTGTACTATAACAGATATGAGTATGCTTATACTTGAGAGCCAGCAGGGCTGCCAACTGCTAATGAATGGTCATTCTCTTTCTTTATCCTAATAGGAATATATCAGAAAGTATGCTAGCCAACATCTCTGAATGTTACACACATATGGTACCTAAAATTTCAGATTAATTTCTAGTAACTAATGTGCGTCAGTGCTGCCAACATAATTCTAAGCCTGCTGAAAATGCATGTAACTTCTATACCAACAAATGGATGTTATCCAAAATTGGCACTATAAAATATAGTATTATTTCAGATTAATTCTGAGCACACGTGCATGACCTTGTTGCCAATATGATTTTACATACACTGATAGATCCAATATTTCACAACATGCAACGTCCATACTATCCATTGGACTTCAAGAAAGGAAGGAAGGAAGCTTGTAGTTTAACGTGACCGTTAATCTGTAGATCATGAGCCACGGGACCTCCTTTTTACGTGGAATCCGAACCACAGGACATGGCATTTCACTTCGAAAATCTCACATGCATTGACCGGGAATCGAACCCGGACCGCCTTGGTGAGAGGCATACAGCTAGACCGCTGAGCCATCACGCCCCCCCCCCCCCAAATTGGACTTCAACCGAATGTTATATGTGCGTTATGTACCTTAAGAGATGGAACTAAGGATATATTCAGAGTCACCTAGGCTACCAACTGTAGTGCTGTATTAGAATATTTCAGGTATATTCCAACCTAATTAGAAATGTTAGTAGGCCTATTACCTACTAAATTTCGTAATGGGAAAAGGCACCTACTTTATTATTGCAATGTGCTAAAATATTTCATATAACCCTTCTTTGTATACTGTGACTAATCCCACACAACGTCGCTCTTTCTACATCACATTTAGTAACAATAACGTTATGGCCCTCTGTTCGAGCTGTTTCCTTAATAACGTTCTTGACGGAATATACACAATTTCTTGTCGTAAAGATTGGATTTGATTAATAATAAACAAGAAATGGGAATAACATTAATTTGTAGAACTCAATTTTAGCCGTCTTTTTAACAACGTTATCTTCGGTAGCACTCACAATTTTGTTCCTTAAAGATTGGGTAAGACAAATAACGAAAACCGGCGAATAACGTTTTTATGAGAAACTTCCTTTACCCGCCTTTCGAATAACGTTATTGTCAGCAGTTCGTTCAATTTCGTTCTTCGACATCAGGTTGAACTTATAACGAAATGATGCCAATAACGTTATTCAGTTATTCACTATGTGAGCCACCCTCCCAATAACGTTATTGGTAGGGACCGGAATAATAGCGTTCTTCAATTCGGTTACTGAATTTAACGATATTGTGATAGTATATGATAAATACGGTATTCTTGTCGAAACGAGGTAATTCGTTCTGTAACGCATTTACCTAAATGCACTCATGGAGTTTTCCGGTACATTCCCTAATTACGTTACGTTATGGTTACGGTTAAGTTATCTAGCCCTGGTTTGATCTCAATAGCTAATTAAATTGATCGTCTTTACAGCTTAAATGTTCCAAAAGCTTTAACTGAGCATCAAGAAGCAGAGTTCCAATCTTCTGAAACCTGTTATTTGTGTCATAAACCATTTACCAAAGAGGACTGGAAAGTTCGAGACCATTGTCATATTACAGGGGAATACCGTGGAAGTGCTCACAATAACTGTAATTTGAGGTGTAAAACACGTAACCCCGTTCCTGTATTTCTACATAATATGAGTGGCTACGACGCAAATTTCATTGTAAAGCAATTGGGGTGTACTACTGAAAGAGTGGACGTTATCCCTAACTCCAAAGAAAAGTACATCTCTTTCACCAAATATGTTGGAAATGTTAAGCTTCGATTTGTGGACACGTTTCGGTTAATGCCAAGTAGTTTGGAAAACTTAGTTTCCAACTTAACATTATACCCTGAAACAGACAAGTACTTTGGAAAAGAAAATGCAATGCTCATGACTCGTAAAGGGGTATTTTGTTATGACTACATTGACTCATGGGAAAAGTTAAGTGAAACGTGTTTACCTCCAAAAGAGGTATTCTTTAACAAATTAAGTCAAGAAGATGTTAGTCAAGAAGACTATGAACATGCCAAAAATGTGTGGAATCAGTTCAGCATTAAAACTCTAGGGGATTATAGTGACCTCTACCTAACTTCAGATGTACTCCTTCTTGCAGACAGCTTTGAAACGTTTAGAAACAAACCACTAGAAACACACCGAGTGGATGCTGCACACTTTCTCACTTCGCCTGGTTTATGTTTCGAGGCAATGCTTCTTTACACAGGCATTGAACTGGAATTGCTACAGGATTACGATCAGATTCTTTTAATCGAGTCTGGAATACGTGGAGGCATATGCCAGGTGTCTCATCGGTATGCTGAAGCTAACAATAAATACATTGCCCTTTTAAAACCAGGGAAAGACCCGAACTTACCTCAAAGTTACCGTCCAATAGCATTGCTATCTGTGACATTCAAGCTCCTGGAAAGATTGATCCTGAATAGAATAGCGCCAGCGATTGAGGCACTGATCCCAATTGAACAAGCAGGATTCCGACCTGGCCGTGATTGCAGTGACCAAGTTCTTTCCCTGACCACCTTTGTGGAAGCTGGGTTTGAGAAGAAACTGTAGAGTGTATCAGCCTTTCTGGATCTCACAGCAGCATATGATACTGTTTGGAAGGAGGGATTGCTATTGAAATTGATCAAGGCTGTTCCTTGTTTAAAGATTATGAACTTGTTAGACAACATGCTAAGTAACAGATTGTTCCAAGTCTACTCTGAGCAGAACAAAAGCCGATTCCGTAAACTGAATAATGGCCTGCCGCAAGGTTCTGTTCTCTCACCCATTCTTTTTAATCTGTACACCCATGATCTTCCGAAAACAGTAGCCCGCAAGTTCATGTATGCGGACGATATCAACCTCACTGTTCAACATGCTAATTTCGCAGAAGCTGAGGCCGTTCTCACCCAAGACCTCAAAGTCCTGGATGACTTTTTCAAAAAATGGCGCTTACAACCAAATCCTCAGAAAAGTGAGATAACTGCTTTCCATCTGGACAACAGGCATGCAAATTACCATCCTAGAGTCAATTTTAGAGGTAAAGAATTACAGTATAATAGCACCCCTAAATATCTGGGAATGACTTTGGATAGATCTCTGACCTACAAAACCCATCTGTGTAAATCTGCTGCGAAATTGAAGAGCCGCAATAACCTCCTTCAGCGCCTGGCTGGAACATCATGGGGAGCGGATGCCAACACTCTGAGAACAACTGCTCTTGCGCTAATCTATTCTTCAGCCGAGTTTTGCTCTGGGGTATGGCTTAATAGCTGCCACACTCAACGGGTGGATGTTCAGCTCCGACAGAGCATGCGTATTGTATCTGGAACACTACTTCCTACTCCAGTCCAGTGGTTACCAGTGCTGAGTAATATCGCACCTCCTCATATCAGAAGGCAGAAAAATCTGGTTCATCTTTGGTCGAGAGTGCAAAATAACAAGGCCCTCCCAATACATGAAGACATGAAACATCTTGGCCCATCTAGATTGAAATCCCGTAAACCTGCATGGAAAACTGCCTTGGATTTAACAAGCAGAAATTTTAAACCTAATGAAAATTGGCGGGTTGAGTGGACAACATCTACGCCACCAGGCATCGTGAACGTTGAGGATCCTCACATAAAACTTGCTGGCTTCAATCTGCCCAGACATACCTGGACTAGACTCAATCGTATTAGATGTGGCTTGGGAAGATGTGCTTCTGTTCTCCACAAATGGGGTTGGAAAGACTCACCGAATTGCGATTGCGCTGACATTCCACAGACAATGGAGCACTTAGTACTGGAATGTCCTCTCCGAGTTTTTCCAGGAAGTCTGGAGGACCTGCATTCTGCTACAACTGAGGCTGTCAAATGGATCAACGAGTTGGACGTTGATTTATATATTTTTTTTATCTGCTTTATAATTTATATAATTTGTTAGTATTATTGCTGTGTTATATGAATCTGTATTTATGTAGGTGATTGTGTTGTGTTAACATCATACGATAAATAAAAAAATAAATACATGGAAACCTATGATTCTGAGAAACCATCGCAGTGTATTACCTATGATGATGCCAACAACCAATACGGGTGGGCTATGTGTCACTCTCTTCCGTATGGCGGATTTCAGTGGGTTTCTCCAGATACCGTTGATCTAGAAAAACTGAAGAAAGACGATCCTATGGGATACATTCTAGACGTTGATGTTGATTACCCATCTGACCTTCATGATCTACACAACGATTTACCTTTCTTACCAGAGTGTACACAACCTAAAGATTCGTCTCTGAAAAAACTAATTCCTCATCTTGGAAATTGAAGGCGATATGTTGCTCACTACATGGCATTAAAACAGGCTTTAGATCATGGAATAAAATTGATAAAAATTCATCGTGTGTTAAAGTTTAAGCAAAGACCTTGTGGTGTATTCTTGGAATACATGGTATGATAGAGTATATTTTTAATACTCTTTGCTTGTTCATTTCATCTTTTTTCTCAGACACCAACAGTGATCTCCTAGTTTCTCTTTGGTGGTCATGTATCTTATGTCATTTGTGAGTCTGTTCTAGATATATATCTTCCATGACTCACCTAGCGTCATCTAGCAGCGAATCTGTGAAGTTCCTCAATTCTTCCCTGTACAAGAGGACTTCCTTTTCCATATCGCCACCAGATCTCGTCATCTTCGCCAGCTATCATCTCTGTGATCAAGAGAACTTCGTCTACTTTTTCACTCACCATGCTGCGCTAGTATCGTCTGCTATCAACTCTTTGAAGACCATTCATCAAGAAAAACATTTAATTTTCTTATGTTGGTTATGCTTATATGTATTCATTTTGTCTCCTACCCCCACTCTTTTCCCTTTCCTGGTCCCTCGGCGTTTCGCTGAGTGGGTCTCACTTGTACGTCGACCGTCGACTCAGTCAAGGCTCAACTAGAGCCAGCCTCCTGAACTAAAGAGGCATTCTTTAGATTCCACGCCATGTTGGAACTTTAATCGTCAAAGGGAACTTCACCTTCGCCATGCAGCAAAGATAAGTACAGACTTCAGGTTTTAACCTCATCTTCATCGGTTTTACTTCTACATGGTTTTAACTATAATTTTATAGGCAGTGTGAGATTACTATATTTTGGGGAAATATCCTCCTTCGCGGGATTTACCATGTTGGGCTTTTGGCTGTCTAAGCCAACCTTAATAGAAAGTAGCTTTTCTTAACCTAATTAAATGAGAAATCTTCTCACTACGTGGGATATTATCGAATACCCGCTGTCTATAAAATATTTGCTCGTTCCACCGCTGGAATAACTTTGGCCCCATTCTTTAGTCAAGATTGCTCTGGAACCTTCCAGAATCTACCAGTCACGACGTCATGTATTTTCCACTCATATGTGTGAATATTTTCTCAAACTAAAGGATATTCCTTATTATTTAACGCTCAATAGATAACTTTTCTTCCTCCGTTTGGATTTTCTCTGGTGTACTTAATGACAATCTATAACTTTCTCAAGCAATAGACTCTCGCCTACCTAGTGCAACCAGTTTTTTTCACAATTGCAATAACTTTCTTTGCCATAAACTTTGGTGTTACTACAGTGAATTTTTCATCCATCCAACAGACTATAGTGAAAACTAGTGCTTGTTCAACTTTTCTACCGCGTCGCGATCGTCCGATTACCATAAATAAGGCCATGAACATTTATCCTCAATCCCAATTGATCTTTCCTAAATCCTTTACTAACAAACCATAATAATAAAGTTATTACTTTAAGTCTTTTTTCAATGAGGTGTCACTCTATAGAAGTGCCCTCCCCTTTTTCTTATATAACATTAATTAACTTCTGCATAAATACGTGTCTAGCACACGTTTTAAACTTACATTGTTTTTCCCTTCTAATTAGGGAATACAATTCTTTCAACTCATTAGTGAGTTATTTCTAGGTCTCACGAAAGGGAAACTTGCCCTATTTGTCTCGTGATTCCTATTTAACCATAGGAAGTCTAGAACCTTCCTTTTGACTTTCTCTTCAGGTTTCACAGTAAGTGATCTGTCCTAATTTGTATAACTATTATAAAAGTAATTCAGCGTAAATATAAGAAGTTATAGGAACTTCTCTTCCATTCTACCTGTTATCTTTTTTTTTGTCATTTTCGAAGTTGTAACTTTCTCTAAGATAGGTACTTGGGAATTTCTGAAAGTACACATCTTGTACTCGATTTACTGTTTAACTTTAATCACTTTAATTGTCTTTATACCTTTGTACTTTACCTTTTCTATTTTTAAATCTCACGAAGATTTTAGTACATGTAAAGGTTTGAAACCTAAAGAATTGTTAATTGCCTGGAGCAAACTTTAAATTTTAGGAGGTCTGCGACCCCAAATTGTTAACAAAAAATTGAAACTATATACTTGTCAAATTTATTAGACTTTTTTTGCATTGTTAAATACATTCAAACTTTCCTTTTTGATTCATAATTTCTCTAATACAACTGTTAGGCAAGATCCTGTCTTCCCTGACTCTTCCTAGGTTCATGCCCTCGTTAATGCAAATAAATCTCGTGATAGGGTTTTCACCACTCGTTGCATTTGAGCAAGAACTCTTAGTGGTGATCGTGGTAAAGTCTCTCTTAGCTTTAATAGCTAATTCTAACTGGCCAGTAAGGCAAGTACAGCTCGCTACGCCAGCTTACTGCTTGTGGAGATCCTCTCCAAAAACTTAGGGTTGGTTTTCCAAAAGATAAGTGTTTTTTTGCCTAAACTTTTAGCCGGCTTTTTGCTGGGTAAAAGCTTTGCTATTTCCAAATGCAACTATTGGTGCACTCACCAAAATTATTCCCAAACGTATAATTCCTTTATTACCATACTTCTTGGAAACGCTTGGCCGCTTTGTAGTAACTCTACAACTTCGAAAACTGGAAATATCAAAATCAATTCCAATTATTGGCATTCCTCGAATTTTTGGTCCAAAAACGAACTCCTTTGAACAGACATACAATAGGCTTATTACTCTCTGTCTTGCCAGACCATCACCCTTCCCCATAGTAGGCATATGCATGCTTGAGAGGGAATACACTAAAGCCATTCTCTTGCAAACCGCCCAAGTCCCAGCTGCGTTTTCCGTCAGCTTCGACCAGGTCCTTACCCACTTTAGGTATCAGAAAGCGGATTTGCTGTGGCAACCGCCTTTGAGTGCATTTAACGTTAAATTTATAATTTTTGTGGGACTCTCCTCCTATTTCTCTCTCCTTTCTCTCCAGTCCGAAGCCCACCTCCTTTTCTTTATCATCTTCCCTTGGTGGTTAGGTTATTCCTCAGCCTATAATCTACCCAAAATTTTGGTGCCGGAAACCCGGGAGAGTCCATTTGCTATTTTTATTCTTTGCCAAGGGTCATTTGGCAATATTTTGCAAATTATTAATATCTGCTTTGAATCTTTCAGCTATAACTTCATCGTGCAAAGCCTGCGAAGTGGAAAGAGGCCGCTTCTGTCTCCTTTGGGGTGTCCCCTTCTTTCAACTTATTTGCTGCTGCCAGCCTGACAGCATTTCCAAGGTTCCACAGTTTCGTGAGCTATACTTTAATCTACTTACCTTGACATGGCTCCTACTGAAAAGGATAAGGATGAAAAACTTACTTCTAAACGAGCATCCTATAAAGGACAAATTACCCGATTCAGAAAATACATCAAAGAGCTAGATCCTTCAGAAGCTCAATTAGACTTGTTGAAACATCGTGTAAGGGATTTTGAACGTTCATATGAAAATTATTCCAACATCCAAACTGAAATAGAAACTTGTATGCTCAATCAAACCGAAGATCGAGTCGAAGTAGAAAACCAATATTACGAAGGCATAGGTTCTGCTTTCAAAATAATACGCCAACTCGAAGAGGAGCAGAAAAAGGACGCTTCTGTTCTTGGTTCCCTTCACGAACCACAAACTTCTTTTCGCGATGGTACTCACAAACCCAAACCAATTTTACCTAAAATTGATTTACCCCACTTCTCTGGAGACGAATCTACTTGGGATTCTTTCTATGAATTATTTTGTTCTCTTGTTCATGACAATGAAGACATTCAAGTCATATACAAGTTTCATTACTTGAGATCTATCCTTCGAGGTCAAGCTTTGCAGTTAATTGAAGCACTTCCTCTAAGTGCCGAAAATTACCCCATTGCCTTTAACTTATTGAAAGAAAGATATGGAAATTTACGGTTACGTATTCAACGCCATATGAAGGCTCTATTCAACCTACCTGCGTCACAGCATAATGGCGTCACTAGTTTGCGTACTCTCGTTGACACTACACAACTTCACGTCAAAGCTCTGTCCCAATTGGATCAACCCACTGAACACTGGGATACTTTCCTAATACATTTAGTGGTTTCTAAAGTTGATACTGCTACCCTCAAAGCTTGGGAAATTGAACTTTCTAGAGAAGACGATTACTCTTACGAGCATTTAGTCACTTTAATAAATGCCAGATGCCAGCTGTTAACCGCTCTAGCAAATCAAAGTGAACCCTCATCTCCGAGTTCTAAATTTGAATTAATGTCTATCAAACCTAAAAGCGAACGCTTAACGTCTAGTACCCAAAAACCAGGGTCCAGCTCCTCTAAATTTAAGCCAAACACCACTGGTTACCCAACTAGGTCTAGTGAACGCCGTATTGCTAGCTCTCTCGTTTTAAATACTCAAAGCGAACCTCGCAAGAGTTTAAATGAACCATTAAAGTGTATACTTTGCAAAGATTCCCATGCTTTATATCTCTGCAAATCTTTCAAAGAACTGTCAGTGGACGACAGAAGAAAATTAGTTTCTCAAAACAAACATTGCTTCAACTGCCTAGCGCCCACACATTCTGCTTCTAATTGCAAGTCCACAAGACTTTGCTTCCATTGTGAAAAGGCTCATCACACTTTGCTACGTCGCCATGATCAGGCAAGGTCATCGACAGCATCTACTTCTCAGAAAAGTGATAATGCTAACAATTCCAATGCTTCATCGTATATTCAAAATGCCAAGTCCATTCGTAGTGCCAAAGTATTGCTGTCCACTGTCCAAATCGAAGTTCAAGATAACTTTGGCAACTGGGTCCGTGCACGCGGTCTTCTAGATTCAGCGGCAACTCATGATTTTGTGTCTAATTCTTTGATCAGAAAACTAGGCTTACTTGTAAACCCCACTTCTATTAATGTGTCGGGCATTAACAGCTCAAAATCACAAGCTTTACAATTCTAAAAGCTAACCATAAGATATATTTTTCACAGAAACAACTTTCTCAAGCTGAATTGTCTAATTCTCAATAGCATTGGAGAAGACACTCCCAGTCACTCTGTGGATATTTCAGGGTTAAACATTCCCTCGCATTTAAGGCTAGCCGATCCTTTGTTCAACATACAAAATCCTATTGACATACTCTTTAGTGCCAATGTTTTTTGGAATTGCCTCCGTAAACAGGTTCGCAAGTTATCCTCAAACGTGGTCGCCAGAGACACTAATTTTGGATGGATCGTCACCGGTCAACTTCCCCATTATTCTCCCCAACCCCCATCGCAATGTTATTTCTCCAATACTGATCTGGAAGAGTTTTGGAGGCTCGAAAGCGTTGATCCTCCTAACGTGACTTCTTCAGAAAATGAATTCTGTGAGCAACTTTTTTTGAACACCACCACTCGCTCTTCTGATGGTCGGTTCATTGTTCAAATGCCAAGATTACATAATCCCCCTAGACTTATTAACTCTCAACCCAAAGCTCGAAAAGCTCTCTTTGCCATTGAGAGCAAATTCAAGAAAGAACCTCTCGTTAAACAGCAGTACACTGATTTCATGGATGAGTATGAAAGTTTAGATCATATGGAAGTTGTTAACAAATCTGAAGATGAATCACACCCCCCGACTGAAACGGTTTTCTTAAATCATCATCCCGTGTGGAAAAACCCGCTTGTGAAAGATAAAATGCGAGTTGTTTTCAATGGTTCATCACACGACATTAATGGCAACAGCCTTAACGACACTCTTTACTCTGGTCCTGCTATTCAGTCAGATCTATCTGCTATACTTTTAAACTTTCGACTATTTCCCATAGCCGTTATAGCTGATATAAAACAGATGTACCGTCAAGTTTTAATTCAGCCTGAACAACGAGATCTCCAAAGAATCTTGTGGCGCGACGAAATCAGTAAGCCCATTAAGGTATTTCGCTTAAAAACGGTTACTTATGGCTTAAAACCTTCCGCTTTCCTTGCTATCCGATCCCTACACTTGCTAGCCTCTCAAGATGGTCATTTATTTAATTCCAAAGCTTCTGAAGCGCTAACCACGTCATTCTATGTTGACGATTATTTGCAGTCCTTCCCCACTCTGGAGGAAGCTTCTTTTGTGTCTTTAGAACTTCAGGCATTGCTAAGGAATGGAGGTTTCCCACTTCACAAGTGGAATTCCAACTCCTCTGAGTTTCTCGCCCAGTTTCCCATCGAAGACGTAGATCCCTCCTCTGTCGAAATTTGTGGAAAATCCGAATCCATAAAAACTCTTGGAGTTCATTGGTGCACCAGCACTGACACTCTCATCTACAAAGTTTCGCTCGCTGAAGAGCTCCCTAACACGAAACGACAAATTCTCTCTGAAATTGCAAAAATTTTTGATCCGCTTCAATTCCATGCCCCAGTTATCGTTATAGCCAAACTCTTCATGCAAGAGCTGTGGTCGCTCAAATGTGAATGGGATGACACTGTTCCCTTTTCTTTTCTCAACCGATGGCTTTCTTTTCGCAGCAATTTGCTTGATCTTTCCCTTATTGAAATTCCTAGGAATTTAATTAACGCTCATTCTAAAGCATTGTTTTTCCTTCATGTGTTCGCGGACAGTTCCGAAAAAGCTTATGGTTGCTGCGCATATTCGGTTTATCGCGGTTCATTATATGGATCTTCAGTTTCCAACCTTGTTTGTGCCAAATCGAAGGTCGCTCCACTTAAAACAATCACTTTGCCTAGGCATGAATTGTGTGCTGCCCTCATGGCTGCAGAACTTGTTAAGAAATTACGGGAAGTATTAAAAGTCGACTTCTCGCAAATCTATCTCTGGAGCGATTCCATGATCACACTTTCTTGGATCGCCAAAAAACCCTCTCACTGGCAAACTTTTGTTGCAAACAGAGTTTCCAAAATTCAAACTCTTTCTTCGGGATGTCAATGGAGGCATGTGCCCAGCGCTGACAACCCAGCCGACATTATCTCTCGTGGATGTTTACCCTCTCAATTGGCAGCTTCCCAGTTGTACTGGCATGGGCCCTCGTGGTTAATCGAAGACTCTTCTTCTTGGCCTTGTAAACTTCCAGTTACAAACTCCAACTTACTTGAAGAAAAAGTATCTCTATCTACCGCTTCGTGTCTTGTTTCCAACGCTTCTTATCCCTTGCTATCCCGCTATTCTTCCTTTCATAAATTTATTCGAATTGTCGCCTATCTTCTTAGATGGAAATATCTTGTGGTTGACCAACCTCTTCTCCCAAAACCACACCTTACCAATCATGAATTGAATCTCGCTACCATTAAGGTTTTACAACTGACACAGCAAGAAGCCTTTTCTTCTGAATTATCTTTACTTTCTTCTAAAAAGGATCTTCCCAAATCCAGTCGTCTTCGTGCTTTAGCCCCGTTCCTTGATGACAATGGGTTACTTAGGGTAGGTGGTAGGCTCTCTCAATCTTTGCTCTCTGCAGACAAAAAGCATCCCGTTATTTTGCCTTCTAAACACCACGTAACTTCCTTAATTATACGTGATTTTCATTATCGCAATCTGCATGTTGGTACACGCACTCTGCTTTGCCTCCTAAGGGAAAAGTACTGGATTATAAATGGAATTCATGAAGTTTCCTCTGTAATTCACAAGTGCATTCCTTGCTTCAAAGCGAAACCTCAAGTCAATACTCAATTAATGAGCGATCTGCCCTCTTTTCGCTCTTCTCCTATTCGTCCATTTGCTCTAACTGGTGTAGACTATATGGGTCCGTTTCAATATCAACGAAATTCCCCTGAAGCTAAACGCAAATTGTTTGGTAAGCTCTATGTTTCTCTCTTTGTTTGCATGGTTACTGGCGCAATCCATTTGGAACTAGTAACGAATGCCTCTACTTCTTACTTTTTATCAGCTGTCTCTCGCTTCGCTGCTAGGCGTGGTGTTCCTTCAGAGATATTCTCTGATAACGCTTCCACTTTTCAAGGCGCAGCTTCCTTGTGGAAAAAAGCTCTCACATCTTCTCCTGCCATGGAACAGATCTCTAATTTTTCCTATTCAAAGGGTTTCAAATGGCGTTTTATACCTCCCTACGCTCCTCATCACGGTGGTAGGTGGGAATCCTGCGTAAAGTTCACTAAACGTCATTTAATAAAGGTTCTAGGTAATCGCATTCTGACTTATGAAGAATTTAATTCACTCTCTGTTCAGATTGAAGGAGTTGTTAAATCTCGCCCTTTAACTCCGCTTTCCAATGGCCCTGATGACCTGCTTCCACTCACACCTGGTCACTTCCTTATAGGCACTTCTCTTTCTGCCCCTCCTCCCCTTTCCAATTCTTTCAGGGATTCTAATTTGCCTATCGTTTGGCGTAAACTTGAAGCCCTTCGCAATTCTTTCTGGAAGAGGTGGAACTTGGAATATTAAACTTCCTTGCAACGGAGACAGAAGTGGTTTCTTTCCAGTCCCGACATTAAAGTGGGGGACTTGGTCTTGGTTAGGGATGTCTCTCCTCCCCTGGTCTGGATTTCTGGTAGTGTGACCGAGTGTTATCCTGGAAGGGATGGGAGAGTCAGGGTGGCCAAAATCTTGACCACTAATGGTCATATCACAAGACCACTGTCTTCAATTGCTTCATTACCTTTAAATGTTTAATTGTTTTTCCTGCTCTCTGTTGGTGTTTCGCCTCCCAGTATGGTGTATTCTTGGAATACACGGTATGATAGAGTATATTTTTAATACTCTTTGATTGTTCATTTCACCCTTTTTCTCAAACACCAACAGTGATCTCCTAGTTTCTCTTTGCTGGTCATGTCTCTTATGTCATTTGTGAGTCTGTTCTAGATATATATCTTCCATGACTCACCTAGCGTCATCTAGCAGCGAATCTGTGAAGTTCCTCAATTCTTCCCTGTACAAGAGGACTTCCTTTTCCATATCGCCACCAGATCTCGTCATCTTCGCCAGCTATCATCTCTGTGATCAAGAGAACTTCGTCTACTTTTTCACTCACCATGCTGCGCTAGTATCGTCTGCTATCAACTCTTTGAAGACCATTCATCAAGAAAAACATTTAATTTTCTTATGTTGGTTATGCTTATATGTATTCCTTTTCTCTCCTACCCCCACTCTTTTCCCTTTCCTGGTCCCTCGGCGTTTCGCAGAGTGGGTCTCACTTGTACGTCGACCGTCGACTCAGTCAAGGCTCAACTAGAGCCAGCCTCCTGAACTAAAGAGGCATTCTTTAGATTCCACGCCATGTTGGAACTTTAATCGTCAAAGGGAACTTCACCTTCGCCATGCAGCAAAGATAAGTACAGACTTCAGGTTTTAACCTCATCTTCATCGGTTTTACTTCTACATGGTTTTAACTATCATTTTATAGGCAGTGTGAGATTACTATATTTTGGGGAAATATCCTCCTTCGCGGGATTTACCATGTTGGGCTTTTGGCTGTCTAAGCCAACCTTAATAGTGTGACCTTTATGCATCTCTGATAGCATAAAGTCTACATATTATTCCAACAAAATTTAATTCATGTCTCAAAGTCGATGTGAGAATAGAAGTCGCTTGTGAAACTAGAATGACAAAAGGATGGTTCGTACGTGACTTGAAGAAGCTTTCTACCAGCGCGGACAAAGGTAGCAGGAAAGAGAAAATCCACATCTGGACACCAAATGCGCCAGACAACGCGCGGAGGTCGTTACACTACGCGGGTAAATGCAGAAACCTCAACGATCACCTACCAAATAAACCCCGCCCATTTGAAAGGAATTAGAGCAGTAATTAGAATACAGAAACAGGAATTATACCATCGTATAGGGGATTATCCCAGCCTCTCAGAAATATCGTCAAAATTTAAATTGGATTATTCTGTGATTTTTGCCAGAATTAAAATGAAATCAGGGGGTGGTTTTGAAACGACCAATGGCAGTGAGAGACGCTTGACGCGATCAAATCCCGCCGAAATTAAGGGACAATGAAGCAAATTACGGAGCTCATTATATAAGGATCCAACGATCGGATTTGAATAAAAAGGAGTCATTGAGACATTGGAAATGAGGACGTTCTAAGGAGCTAGTTCGCATATTCATGTGAGTGTTATTTTGGAAATAAATTCTGAAACTCCCCTACTCCACGTCCCTTTAAGAGAAATCGTATAAATAATGGATTGAAACACAGCGAAGTTAGTCTACTTTGGGGCATCACGGTAGGCGGAAGCCCGTGCCTCGAGCCCTCAGAAATCAACGTGATTTTTACAAGTTCTATAAGTCTACTTGGGGGCATCACGGTAGGCGGAAGCCCGTGCCTCGAGCCCTCAGAAATCAACGTGATTTTTACAAGTTCTATAAGTTTACTTTGGGGCATCACGGGAGGCGGAAGCCTTGGCCCTGAGCGATCAGAAAGTACAGTGATTTTTACAAGTTCTATAAGTTCTTAATACGCGCTGTAGAGGCGAGAGCCTACGCTTGAGGCATAAGAATAATTAACATTTTTACAAGTTTATAAGTAGGAGCAAGTATACCTCCGAAATTCGAACATCGCTAAGTATTCGCGAGTGCGAAGTAGAACAGTGCATATCATAACAGTATGACGCAGTTGTAATGATAGGTATAGCCGCCCGAGCTATTAACAGCTAGACCAGTATTCTAGGAAGCTATGAACTGTCGGCCGAACTAAATAAGTTGATGATAGCTATATGAGATAGGAGCTTCATGTGCGAAAACCGTGCATTGTGTTAATGGTAATAATTCACAGTGGACCTTTGTTTTGGTGAAATTTTGAGAAAAACCGTGTGTAAATTATCCTCCTATCAAGATGAACCAACTAATGAAGAAGACTGATATCAAGGACCAGAACCGCATCAGGAAATATGAGAGATAAGTAAATATTGTATGGGGCATGTGGGTCATAATGTTTCCCATTATTGGGGTCGGATAAGTTTATCTCGATCATAAGCAGTTATGATAAAAATAGATATTTTAGGCGTACCGGGCATGTTTGTGTAGATTTGTGTGTTTATCAGTAATGAGTATTTTTGTGTGTTTTATAACGTAATAAGTATATGAGCATCAAAGTGTTATTTTAAATATGGTTTTGTTTGGGATGCCATTAATCTTGTTGAATGCACAGTCAAGGGAATATGTGTTTGATAGTGCTTATGCACAATGTGATTGTAAAAGCTAAATGGGGAAGACCGCTCGATATTGTGACGAGACCAGTAAGTGACACTGAAATTATGAGAGTAATAAGTATGGTAAGTGATTATCACGCGAAGGTAAGAATGGCTGGAGGGTATTGTGAGATATATTCAGGTAAGGCTAAGAGTCGATCCTGGGTCGAGCAGAATTAAAGCGGAGGTGATATTCCCGCGTTCTTCGATGATATAATGGTGAGTGAAAATAATAGCGGAGGTGATATTCCCGCATTCTTCGACGATATATAAATGGTAAGTAAAATGATTGAATTCATTATCTGATGAGAGTCCACTTTAGCTCCGTCGGAAAGGTATTGCATTGCTCGAACCCAAGGCAGGTAAAAGGGAGTCTTTAAGAAACAGGTAGAAATATGGTTAGCCGTCTGAATTCTAAAGCAGCCAGGAAGGTTGTGCCGGCCTGCTGGTTATTACGGTGAAAGTGTGTCTGTCACAAGGTCGAGTCTGTCATTGTATTCTATGAAGGGAGGTAGTCCAACTTCCCGGGGTTTCTTTTTGTGTACCGCTTCAGGAAGCGATGTATTCTATTTGTCATTATTTTTGGAGTGCATTCATTATGTTGTTGTTTATTAATAATCACGGCGCACCGGCCGCCGAAGTATTTATTTGTGCTTCATGTATGTTGACTTGTTTATTTTACTATAATTAACGGAGTTATAGCTCTGAGTGAAGTAATTGTCTTAAAGTTATAAAAACACACATGCCCGTAACCTAGAATAAATCTATTGCCTTCATTATCTGACTCTTGTGAGGAAAGATGATGATTGTACGAGTAGACATGTCCGATTTCCCAAAGAACAAGTTTTGCAAGTTATAAAAAATGAGTGCGCAATATTTATTGTGATAGAATGGCTGGTTTATTTAAGCCATAGTTATTTGAATTAAGTCTGTTGACAATAACTCTTGGACTTGAAGCGGTGGACTGCAGTAAAATAGACTATTTTCTATTCCTGGTTTCAGCCAGTGTGAAACATTATTTTGCATTTTTTGATGTTGTTGATTTCAGTAATTTAAGGGAGTTGATTTTTTTGTTTTTATTTGTCTATGGTTGGAAGAAAAGGGAGATGATGTTTTTGTGAAATAAATTATTTTATATTAGGAGTTCTCTGACCTACTGATTTTAAGATAAGCCTCCTGTGATCCTGTGACTATATTCCTAGGATGTTTAGAATAAGTTAGAGCCACCCCGAACAGAGCACTACCCGAGTAAGAGTCGGCATCCTAGAAGAACGCGGAAGGGTATATATGGATTGGTGATAATGATGTAGTTATTCATGTCCATATTAGTTTTATTTTATTAATTAGTGGATCACAGTGATGGAGAGTGTCAGAGAGTAGCTAGCCGGAGCCTACTGAAGTCTATATGCCGCCTTGAGGTCATGTAAACAGATGTAGAGCATCCCCTGTCATATCGCCCTGTAGTGGGGCTTGATGAGCTAGGTAGCATCATGGCGCCCAACGTGGGGATTGATGAGCTAGGTAGCATCATGGCGCCGAACGGTGTGGCCAAATTAACAAGTAATTCAGGGGAAAGTAAAGTCAGGAGTTTGTTTAAAGTAAATAATCGAAAATGCTGAGTTTATTTTGCATAGTTAGATAGAAGCAGCGTTTTCGTGGCGCCCTTATATTTGAATAATTAGTAGCAAACTCCAAATGTATGTTGTAGGACGGCATGAACCGTAAGAGTGATGTCAGTACTTTATTGACAGAGCTGGGAAGTTAAAATTAACGTAGAAGGGTAAACTGAAAGTTTATTCACAAAAGCAAACATCAAATAGGCAGCTCTTCAAGCATATTAAAGTCATTAATGGGATTAACGTAAATTGGGATTAAGCGACTCATTTTATGATTGCAGAAGGTGGGAACGTGAGGCTCCATGCCCCAGTCTTCTCAAATAAGTATTATATTGTGTGATATGGCGTCAGTGGAGGAAATTCGACTTATTATTGAGAGTTCAGTAGCTAGAACAATGGAACAGTTCGAACACTTTAAGAGGGAATGTAGGGAACAGAGTGAATTAAACAATGCACGTATTGCGGAACAAATTGCAGAACAGAGTGAATTAAACAATGCACGTATTGCGGAACAAATTGCAGAACAGAGTGAATTAAACAATGCACGTATTGCGGAACAAATTGCAGAACAGAGTGAATTAAACAATGCACGTATAGCGGAGCAGATAACGGAACACAGTAAGACAAATAATGCACTACTCGCGGAACAAAATACAGTTACTAACACACAGTTAATGGAACAAATTGCAGAACAGGGTAGGCGGAATAATGAAGTATTAAAAGAGGAATTAACGGAACAAATTGCAGAACAGGGTAGGCTGAATAAGGAAGCATTAAAAGAGGAACTGACAGATAAATTAGCAGAGCAAATAGCTAAAATCACGCTTGAGACTACCACACAGTTAGGTCAGATGGAGACGAACTTAAGGCAATCAATAGCGTTCAGTGAAGAAAAGACGGCAGCGAAACTCATACAGCTAGAAGAAATATGTAACGCTAATACAGAAGGGATAAAGATAGAACAATTAGCAATCCAAGCTACCATAAAAGGAGTAGACAACGAGGTTAAGTCTGCGGCAAAACAATTGCACAGCTTAGAAGGAGAGATGATAGAGATTAGAACGGAAATAGACAAGGCAGCTTTGACTTCAGCAGAACGATGGAGCATTCAGGAGAACGAGAATGATGCACTTAAAGAGAGTATCCGTGAAAGCAATGAGATGATAGGAGGCAGGCTCGATCAGCTGGAAAGCGAGAAGAAAGAGGGAAAGAGAAAAGAGGAAAATAGATATGAGGCAATAAGAGTGGAAATAAACAAGACATGCCAACAAATTGGAATTGACGGGAAAGAGGATAGAAAGAAACTCATAGAACAAATGGAAGAAAACCAAAAGAGGATAAAGGAGGTCGAACAGCAGTTACTTGGGAAAATGGAGGTACAAGAACGAAAGATTATTAAGACAGAAATACAGTCTTTGCAACAGCAGGAAATGCTTCTGGAACTAAAAGCCCACAATAGCAGCAAAGGGACAAGCAGTGTGGTTAATCATTTTAACACAAGCCAGACTCAGGTAGAAGGAATGAATGAACTTAGTCCGGGCCGTGCGACCACAGGTAGCGAGAATAATGAAGGGTTTCAAACATTTAGAGGACTTGCTTCAACACCTCAACAGCCGACTGGCAATAATAATAATAACCCAACTACACAGTATGTCCAAATAATTAGAATGCAGGAGGATCGCCCACGAAAATTTAACAATGATGGTTCACAAACGCCGAAAGCTTTTCTAAAAGACTTAGAACACTACCTTACAGACAATAACATTCCTGAGAATAAGAAACTCAGAATAACAGAGAAATTACTTGCGGATAGCGTTCTGACGTGGTTCAGAAGTTTTCGCTACACCTTTGAAGATATGGATACCTTCAAGCATGCATTTTTACGTCGTTACTGGAGCATGTCTATACAACATAATTTAAGGATGGAATTATATAGTAGGAAGTATCATGCGTCACAACCAACACGTTATTCAGAATATTTTTCGGCTCAGCTACTCAGACTGAAGGATATGGATATTTTACCACCGGAGTCAGAACTGGTGATGACAATTGGAAAGCAGCTTCCGTTGCCAGTACAACAGTTTTTAATTGCGGCAAACGTCTCGAGCGCACTGCAAGCAGAGGAGGTGTTACGTCAGTTGGATGAGACGTCATTAAATAATCAAAATAGACACGTCAGAGCGAGTGACAGCGCAGCGCTGGTACACCAAGCCGAGCTAGTCAAAACTAGAGAGCAGAGCACCAACACGAATGTTAGCCATAGGAGCGGGAATAATAACGGAAGGTCAGACTCGCCGAAAGAGGAGCAAAGGAGATATGAACCAAGGAACGAGAGGAACTGGCAGCCACAACAGTACAGGAGAGATGAATGGAGAGGGCGTGGTCGCGAAGGTCCATATCATCATCGCAGATATGATAGAAGAGATAATAGAACGTGGAACCGAGGACGAGATGAGAACCGAGGATATACGGAAGACAGTCGACGGGAATTGCAAAGCAGGCATGAGGCATCACAACGATACCTAGATGAGTTGCATCGCAACCAAGAGACGGAAAAGGACCGCTGGCGAAGGACGATGGAGAATCGCGAGAACCCAGATATGGAAATCACTGGAGCAGAGAGTGAATTAGTGCAACAGCATCGCGAAAGCCAGAATGAGAAGAGGAACACGGGCGCTATTAAGAAAAAAAAATGTATTAGAGGGTGAAGGAGATAGGCTAAATTTCACGCCAGATAAGACACAGTGGTTGATAGCGAACATCGAGGAATGGGTCGCAACTCCTGAGGATTTTAGACGTGAAATTATTCAACCGGAACAACATTGTTTGAGGAAATTACCAGTCATCATTACGAGGATAGAAGGACTAAGAGTAAAAGGATTAGTGGATACAGGGGCACAGCTATGTCTAGTATCAGAGGCATTAATTAAAGCTCTAAGCGAGAAACAGAGAATACCTACGAATCCAGTACAACAGGTCAAAATTAGAGGAGTAATTCCCGAAAAATCAGCTGTATGCAAATTTCAGGTACAACTGGATCTAGAAATATTAGGACACACTTTCTCACACGTATTCATGGTGATGAACAAGATGAATGTAAATTTGATTCTGGGGGCGGATTTCCTATATGAGCACCAAGCAGTGATTGACCTGCGCAACAATGTAATTAAATTCAGAAATATGGAAGGATTATCAGCAGTGGGACTGAACATGAATAACCACGGCTTAGATAGAGACGCTGACATTTGGAAGCTGGGGACCATTCCTGAGGAAGAAGAAGAAGAAAGTAAAGCAGATGAAGAAGACTCGAACACAGGACTCCTGGAGGGAAAGCAAGAATTGGAAGATGAAATGTGGTCCATGGCAGTAGAAGAAGATGGCAACAAAGACAGTTTTGAGGCACTTTTGAAAGAAAAATTAAGAGAGGCAAAGCTAAATGATGATGAAAGAAATTGCTTGGCACAAACGCTATGTAAACACTCAGCAGCATTTAATACACTACCGGGAAAAATATTAAATTTCAAGTACGCTATGCAGGTAGATGACTGGACACCATTTAAGAGCCGACTCTACCCAATTCCAGAAAAGCAGCGTGCAGCAGTTAGAAAAATTATAGGTGAGATGCTTAGAGGGGCCATAATTAAGAAAGCTCCAACCCCATATTTGAACGCCATATTAGCGGTGGCGAAGCCAAATGGTTCAGTGAGGTTGTGTCTCGATGCTCGCACCCTCAATTCCAGATTAATAGATGAAACCGACCGTGCACCACTAATTAAGGATGTATTCAAGAAGTTCCATAAGAAGAAAATATATTCGTCTGTCGACCTTGCGAATAGCTATTGGCACATCGAATTAGAGGAGAAATCACAGCTGTTAACTGGATTTCTATTCGACAATCAGAGTTTCACCTGGTGTCGTTTACCATTTGGAGTTAAGACAGCCGGATCTGCACTAATCCGAGCATTGGATCGAAATTTAACAGAAGAAGTGAAAGACATGACTGTCAGATATGTCGACGATATCTTACTAGCATCAGAGAGCAATGAGGAACACATGCAAAATTTAAGCAAGTTGTTAGAGAACCTAGGAAGGGCAAATTTCAAGATCAATCTAAAAAAAATCACACTTTTTTCAGCACGAAATTTTATATTTAGGACATATTGTTGATGGAGAAGGGATCAGGCCCAATCCAGTGAAAATCGAAGCCATTAAAAATTTTCCTCGACCAACCAGAGTCAAGCACATAAGGATGTTCTTGGGAGCCACCAACTTCTTTCGTGAAAACTGTCCAGGATACACCGAAGTAGTAGCACCATTACAAGAGATGCTAAAAAAGAACAACCGTTGGTTTTGGAACGAAGAGTGTGAGAGGTCATTCACAGCCACGAAGGAATTACTGTCAAATAACATCAAACTGGGTTACCCAGATTTTTCGAAGGGGTTTATAATTCAAGCAGATGCATCTTTAGTGGGCGTCGGAGCAATGCTTTTCCAAGAAGACGCAGAGAGAACAGCAAACCGCTCATACCTAGCATTCATCAGCAGGAAATTAAGAAAACATGAGAAAAGTTATACCATCTCAGAGCTGGAGCTTTTGGCGATCATATACGCGCTTCAACAATGGCGTCGTATTATCTATGGTTTCTCCATAACAATCCGCACTGATCACAAGGCGCTGACTTTCTTATTTAAGACCACCATGGTAAGTGAACGCATCAACAGATGGGCCATTTATGCGCAGCAGTTTGATATACAAATTCAGCACATATCAGGAAAATTGAATGTAATCCCGGATATTTTGAGCGAAATCCAGAAGAAGAGGCACAGCAGGAGGAAATGTTAGTGCAACACATTGAGCTGACAAACGAAGATCAAGATTTCTTACAAGAACTGAAGAGGTTACCGCAGGAACAAGAAAAGGAGCCATGGATGATGCAGATGATTAAATTCCTCAAGAGAGAGATAACACCTGATACCGCAGCATATCGAGAGATTGAAGCTCAAGCGAGAAGTTATTCATACTTCAATAATATGCTCCATAAATTTATAGATGAGGATCATGTCAAGTTACGGATATTGTTACCAGCTTCGTTACAGAGGAAATTAGTGTGGCATACTCATTATACGCTTGGTCACATAGGGTTAGACAAGACACAAGCAACAATAGGTGAAGCTTTCACTTGGCCACGGATGAGGATTACTATACGCGATGTCCTGAAGACATGTGATATCTGCCAGCGCGCAAAACCCAATAACTTCCTCATGAGACAATACCCAAAGCCAATACTGCCACAGAAACCGTTAGAGCTCATTGCTACGGACTGTCTTGGTCCATTGCCAAAAGGACGTAGAGGAGTGCGACATGTCCTTGTATGTGTGGACGTCTTTTCTAAATTTGTTGTTCTATGTGCTATCCAGAAAACAACTTCGAAACAGGTCCTGAGCCGCATCAAGAATCGAGTTATACCTATAATGGGAAAGCCTGAATTTATCCTTTCTGATCATGGAAGTTATTACACATCAGCAGAATTTAAGCGCGGATTAAATGAGCTAGAGCCTCAAGCATGTACTATCTAGCATACGCCATCCACAGGGAAATCCGAGCGAAAGAGTCTTACGTGAGGTCTCAAAGCACATACGCATGTTCATACCTACAGAACATCACCGTTGGGCCGATACATTGAAAAATATTGAGATTTGCATCAATATGACACGTCATGAGTCAACTGGACAAGTACCATACACGTTACACTTGAACCAGCAACCACCGAGATCTTGGACAACAGTACTAGATTGCCCAAGAGATCCGCAGCCAGCACCACAGCTGAGAGTCGAACGGACGATCACCTACATGAGAGAACAAGCTGACAGAAGGCTAAGGAGACTAAAAGGAAAACGCTTTCACAGGGAATTGAACGTCAATGAACTAGTTTTATTGAAGAGGCCACCTATCTCTGATCCAGCAAACAAAGTATTTCATAAATGGTGTTTCCCATACATAGAACCTTATCGATTCATAAGAAATTTGGGGAATAATGCATATAAGATACAGGACGTAAACGGCGGAAGCACATCAGTTGTAAATTGCTCAAACCTCAAATTATATTACAAAAGGGAACCGTTTGATCAACCACGGAATACCGCGGGTGTCAACATTATGGAAATCGAATAAAGATGAGCAAAATGCACGTGGAACGAGGAAGTAGCCAGTCATAAACAGACCTGGTGTTTACAGTGGAAGACCGTGAATTAAGAGGACTGGGCGAGACAGGCGGACAATAGCTAGCTACCTGCACCAGACAGCCAAGACACTAATCTTAGCAAGAATGTGGAGAGGGAGACAAGAATCCTACCAAGGGAATCCCTGCGCGCGACAGCATTGGCGAACCAAATAAACAATATAAGGAGTGACGACGGAACCTTGCAGCATCCGTGAGACGGATCGAGATTGAGAAAAAAATCATACGTTCCATATCGATTTTTTCCTTTGCAGAAGGGTAATGTGACCTTTATGCATCTCTGATAGCATAAAGTCTACATATTATTCCAACAAAATTTAATTCATGTCTCAAAGTCGATGTGAGAATAGAAGTTGCTTGTGAAACTAGAATGACAAAAGGATGGTTCGTACGTGACTTGAAGAAGCTTTCTCCCAGCGCGGACAAAGGTAGCAGGAAAGAGAAAATCCACATCTGGACACCAAATGCGCCAGACAACGCGCGGAGGTCGTTACACAACGCGGGTAAATGCAGAAACCTCAACGATCACCTACCAAATAAACCCCGCCCATTTGAAAGGAATTAGAGCAGTAATTAGAATACAGAAACAGGAATTATACCATCGTATAGGGGATTATCCCAGCCTCTCAGAAATATCGTCAAAATTTAAATTGGATTATTCTGTGATTTTTGCCAGAATTAAAATGAAATCAGGGGGTGGATTTGAAACGACCAATGGCAGTGAGAGACGCTTGACGCGATCAAATCCCGCCGAAATTAAGGGACAATGAAGCAAATTACGGAGCTCATTATATAAGGATCCAACGATCGGATTTGAATAAAAAGGAGTCATTGAGACATTGGAAATGAGGACGTTCTAAGGAGCTAGTTCGCATATTCATGTGAGTGTTATTTTGGAAATAAATTCTGAAACTCCCCTACTCCACGTCCCTTTAAGAGAAATCGTATAAATAATGGATTGAAACACAGCGAAGTTAGTCTACTTTGGGGCATCACGGTAGGCGGAAACCCGTGCCTCGAGCCCTCAGAAATCAACGTGATTTTTACAAGTTCTATAAGTCTACTTTGGGGCATCACGGTAGGCGGAAGCCCGTGCCTCGAGCCCTCAGAAATCAACGTGATTTTTACAAGTTCTATAAGTCTACTTTGGGGCATCACGGGAGGCGGAAGCCTTGGCCCTGAGCGATCAGAAAGTACAGTGATTTTTACAAGTTCTATAAGTTCTTAATACGCGCTGTAGAGGCGAGAGCCTACGCTTGAGGCATAAGAATAATTAACATTTTTACAAGTTTATAAGTAGGAGCAAGTATACCTCCGAAATTCGAACATCGCTAAGTATTCGCGAGTGCGAAGTAGAACAGTGCATATCATAACAGTATGACGCAGTTGTAATGATAGGTATAGCCGCCCGAGCTATTAACAGCTAGACCAGTATTCTAGGAAGCTATGAACTGTCGGCCGAACTAAATAAGTTGATGATAGCTATATGAGATAGGAGCTTCATGTGCGAAAACCGTGCATTGTGTTAATGGTAATAATTCACAGTGGACCTTTGTTTTGGTGAAATTTTGAGAAAAACCGTGTGTAAATTATCCTCCTATCAAGATGAACCAACTAATGAAGACGACTGATATCAAGGACCAGAACCTCATCAGGAAATATGAGAGATAAGTAAATATTGTATGGGGCATGTGGGTCATAATGTTTCCCATTATTGGGGTCGGATAAGTTTATCTCGATCATAAGCAGTTATGATAAAAATAGATATTTTAGGCGTACCGGGCATGTTTGTGTAGATTTGTGTGTTTATCAGTAATGAGTATTTTTGTGTGTTTTATAACGTAATAAGTATATGAGCATCAAAGTGTTATTTTAAATATGGTTTTGTTTGGGATGCCATTAATCTTGTTGAATGCACAGTCAAGGGAATATTTGTTTGATAGTGCTTATGCACAATGTGATTGTAAAAGCTAAATGGGGAAGACCGCTCGATATTGTGACGAGACCAGTAAGTGACACTGAAATTATGAGAGTAATAAGTATGGTAAGTGATTATCACGCGAAGGTAAGAATGGCTGGAGGGTATTGTGAGATATATTCAGGTAAGGCTAAGAGTCGATCCTGGGTCGAGCAGAATTAAAGCGGAGGTGATATTCCCGCGTTCTTCGATGATATAATGGTGAGTGAAAATAATAGCGGAGGTGATATTCCCGCATTCTTCGACGATATATAAATGGTAAGTAAAATGATTGAATTCATTATCTGATGAGAGTCCACTTTAGCTCCGTCGGAAAGGTATTGCATTGCTCGAACCCAAGGCAGGTAAAAGGGAGTCTTTAAGAAACAGGTAGAAATATGGTTAGCCGTCTGAATTCTAAAGCAGCCAGGAAGGTTGTGCCGGCCTGCTGGTTATTACGGTGAAAGTGTGTCTGTCACAAGGTCGAGTCTGTCATTGTATTCTATGAAGGGAGGTAGTCCAACTTCCCGGGGTTTCTTTTTGTGTACCGCTTCAGGAAGCGATGTATTCTATTTGTCATTATTTTTGGAGTGCATTCATTATGTTGTTGTTTATTAATAATCACGGCGCACCGGCCGCCGAAGTATTTATTTGTGCTTCATGTATGTTGACTTGTTTATTTTACTATAATTAACGGAGTTATAGCTCTGAGTGAAGTAATTGTCTTAAAGTTATAAAAACACACATGCCCGTAACCTAGAATAAATCTATTGCCTTCATTATCTGACTCTTGTGAGGAAAGATGATGATTGTACGAGTAGACATGTCCGATTTCCCAAAGAACAAGTTTTGCAAGTTATAAAAAATGAGTGCGCAATATTTATTGTGATAGAATGGCTGGTTTATTTAAGCCATAGTTATTTGAATTAAGTCTGTTGACAATAACTCTTGGACTTGAAGCGGTGGACTGCAGTAAAATAGACTATTTTCTATTCCTGGTTTCAGCCAGTGTGAAACATTATTTTGCATTTTTTGATGTTGTTGATTTCAGTAATTTAAGGGAGTTGATTTTTTTGTTTTTATTTGTCTATGATTGGGAGAAAAGGGAGATGATGTTTTTGTGAAATAAATTATTTTATATTAGGAGTTCTCTGACCTACTGATTTTAAGATAAGCCTCCTGTGATCCTGTGACTATATTCCTAGGATGTTTAGAATAAGTTAGAGCCACCCCGAACAGAGCACTACCCGAGTAAGAGTCGGCATCCTAGAAGAACGCGGAAGGGTATATATGGATTGGTGATAATGATGTAGTTATTCATGTCCATATTAGTTTTATTTTATTAATTAGTGGATCACAGTGATGGAGAGTGTCAGAGAGTAGCTAGCCGGAGCCTACTGAAGTCTATATGCCGCCTTGAGGTCATGTAAACAGATGTAGAGCATCCCCTGTCATATCGCCCTGTAGTGGGGCTTGATGAGCTAGGTAGCATCATGGCGCCCAACGTGGGGATTGATGAGCTAGGTAGCATCATGGCGCCGAACGGTGTGGCCAAATTAACAAGTAATTCAGGGGAAAGTAAAGCCAGGAGTTTGTTTAAAGTAAATAATCGAAAATGCTGAGTTTATTTTGCATAGTTAGATAGAAGCAGCGTTTTCGTGGCGCCCTTATATTTGAATAATTAGTAGCAAACTCCAAATGTATGTTGTAGGACGGCATGAACCGTAAGAGTGATGTCAGTACTTTATTGACAGAACTGGGAAGTTAAAATTAACGTAGAAGGGTAAACTGAAAGTTTATTCACAAAAGCAAACATCAAATAGGCAGCTCTTCAAGCATATTAAAGTCATTAATGGGATTAACGTAAATTGGGATTAAGCGACTCATTTTATGATTGCAGAAGGTGGGAACGTGAGGCTCCATGCCCCAGTCTTCTCAAATAAGTATTATATTGTGTGATATGGCGTCAGTGGAGGAAATTCGACTTATTATTGAGAGTTCAGTAGCTAGAACAATGGAACAGTTCGAACACTTTAAGAGGGAATGTAGGGAACAGAGTGAATTAAACAATGCACGTATTGCGGAAAAAATTGCAGAACAGAGTGAATTAAACAATGCACGTATTGCGGAACAAATTGCAGAACAGAGTGAATTAAACAATGCACGTATTGCGGAACAAATTGCAGAACAGAGTGAATTAAACAATGCACGTATAGCGGAGCAGATAACGGAACACAGTAAGACACATAATGCACTACTCGCGGAACAAAATACAGTTACTAACACACAGTTAATGGAACAAATTGCAGAACAGGGTAGGCGGAATAATGAAGTATTAAAAGAGGAATTAACGGAACAAATTGCAGAACAGGGTAGGCTGAATAAGGAAGCATTAAAAGAGGAACTGACAGATAAATTAGCAGAGCAAATAGCTAAAATCACGCTTGAGACTACCACACAGTTAGGTCAGATGGAGACGAACTTAAGGCAATCAATAGCGTTCAGTGAAGAAAAGACGGCAGCGAAACTCATACAGCTAGAAGAAATATGTAACGCTAATACAGAAGGGATAAAGATAGAACAATTAGCAATCCAAGCTACCATAAAAGGAGTAGACAACGAGGTTAAGTCTGCGGCAAAACAATTGCACAGCTTAGAAGGAGAGATGATAGAGATTAGAACGGAAATAGACAAGGCAGCTTTGACTTCAGCAGAACGATGGAGCATTCAGGAGAACGAGAATGATGCACTTAAAGAGAGTATCCGTGAAAGCAATGAGATGATAGGAGGCAGGCTCGATCAGCTGGAAAGCGAGAAGAAAGAGGGAAAGAGAAAAGAGGAAAATAGATATGAGGCAATAAGAGTGGAAATAAACAAGACATGCCAACAAATTGGAATTGACGGGAAAGAGGATAGAAAGAAACTCATAGAACAAATGGAAGAAAACCAAAAGAGGATAAAGGAGGTCGAACAGCAGTTACTTGGGAAAATGGAGGTACAAGAACGAAAGATTATTAAGACAGAAATACAGTCTTTGCAACAGCAGGAAATGCTTCTGGAACTAAAAGCCCACAATAGCAGCAAAGGGACAAGCAGTGTGGTTAATCATTTTAACACAAGCCAGACTCAGGTAGAAGGAATGAATGAACTTAGTCCGGGCCGTGCGACCACAGGTAGCGAGAATAATGAAGGGTTTCAAACATTTAGAGGACTTGCTTCAACACCTCAACAGCCGACTGGCAATAATAATAATAACCCAACTACACAGTATGTCCAAATAATTAGAATGCAGGAGGATCGCCCACGAAAATTTAACAATGATGGTTCACAAACGCCGAAAGCTTTTCTAAAAGACTTAGAACACTACCTTACAGACAATAACATTCCTGAGAATAAGAAACTCAGAATAACAGAGAAATTACTTGCGGATAGCGTTCTGACGTGGTTCAGAAGTTTTCGCTACACCTTTGAAGATATGGATACCTTCAAGCATGCATTTTTACGTCGTTACTGGAGCATGTCTATACAACATAATTTAAGGATGGAATTATATAGTAGGAAGTATCATGCGTCACAACCAACACGTTATTCAGAATATTTTTCGGCTCAGCTACTCAGACTGAAGGATATGGATATTTTACCACCGGAGTCAGAACTGGTGATGACAATTGGAAAGCAGCTTCCGTTGCCAGTACAACAGTTTTTAATTGCGGCAAACGTCTCGAGCGCACTGCAAGCAGAGGAGGTGTTACGTCAGTTGGATGAGACGTCATTAAATAATCAAAATAGACACGTCAGAGCGAGTGACAGCGCAGCGCTGGTACACCAAGCCGAGCTAGTCAAAACTAGAGAGCAGAGCACCAACACGAATGTTAGCCATAGGAGCGGGAATAATAACGGAAGGTCAGACTCGCCGAAAGAGGAGCAAAGGAGATATGAACCAAGGAACGAGAGGAACTGGCAGCCACAACAGTACAGGAGAGATGAATGGAGAGGGCGTGGTCGCGAAGGTCCATATCATCATCGCAGATATGATAGAAGAGATAATAGAACGTGGAACCGAGGACGAGATGAGAACCGAGGATATACGGAAGACAGTCGACGGGAATTGCAAAGCAGGCATGAGGCATCACAACGATACCTAGATGAGTTGCATCGCAACCAAGAGACGGAAAAGGACCGCTGGCGAAGGACGATGGAGAATCGCGAGAACCCAGATATGGAAATCACTGGAGCAGAGAGTGAATTAGTGCAACAGCATCGCGAAAGCCAGAATGAGAAGAGGAACACGGGGGCTATTAAGAAAAAAAAATGTATTAGAGGGTGAAGGAGATAGGCTAAATTTCACGCCAGATAAGACACAGTGGTTGATAGCGAACATCGAGGAATGGGTCGCAACTCCTGAGGATTTTAGACGTGAAATTATTCAACCGGAACAACATTGTTTGAGGAAATTACCAGTCATCATTACGAGGATAGAAGGACTAAGAGTAAAAGGATTAGTGGATACAGGGGCACAGCTATGTCTAGTATCAGAGGCATTAATTAAAGCTCTAAGCGAGAAACAGAGAATACCTACGAATCCAGTACAACAGGTCAAAATTAGAGGAGTAATTCCCGAAAAATCAGCTGTATGCAAATTTCAGGTACAACTGGATCTAGAAATATTAGGACACACTTTCTCACACGTATTCATGGTGATGAACAAGATGAATGTAAATTTGATTCTGGGGGCGGATTTCCTATATGAGCACCAAGCAGTGATTGACCTGCGCAACAATGTAATTAAATTCAGAAATATGGAAGGATTATCAGCAGTGGGACTGAACATGAATAACCACGGCTTAGATAGAGACGTTGACATTTGGAAGCTGGATACCATTCCTGAGGAAGAAGAAGAAGAAAGTCAAGCAGATGAAGAAGACTCGAACACAGGACTCCTGGAGGGAAAGCAAGAATTGGAAGATGAAATGTGGTCCATGGCAGTAGAAGAAGATGGCAACAAAGACAGTTTTGAGGCACTTTTGAAAGAAAAATTAAGAGAGGCAAAGCTAAATGATGATGAAAGAAATTGCTTGGCACAAACGCTATGTAAACACTCAGCAGCATTTAATACACTACCGGGAAAAATATTAAATTTCAAGTACGCTATGCAGGTAGATGACTGGACACCATTTAAGAGCCGACTCTACCCAATTCCAGAAAAGCAGCGTGCAGCAGTTAGAAAAATT
Organism: Meconema thalassinum; assembly: GCA_946902985.2. Taxonomy (NCBI): domain Eukaryota; kingdom Metazoa; phylum Arthropoda; class Insecta; order Orthoptera; family Tettigoniidae; genus Meconema; species Meconema thalassinum. Next base: position 114,784,531 of record OX336393.1, read on the forward strand.
ATAGGTGAGATGCTTAGAGGGGGCATAATTAAGAAAGCTCCAACCCCATATTTGAACGCCATATTAGCGGTGGCGAAGCCAAATGGTTCAGTGAGGTTGTGTCTCGATGTTCGCACCCTCAATTCCAGATTAATAGATGAAACCGACCGTGCACCACTAATTAAGGATGTACTCAAGAAGTTCCATAAGAAGAAAATATATTCGTCTGTCGACCTTGCGAATAGCTATTGGCACATCGAATTAGAGGAGAAATCACAGCTGTAAACTGGATTTCTATTCGACAATCAGAGTTTCACCTGGTGTCGTTTACCATTTGGAGTTAAGACAGCCGGATCTGCACTAATCCGAGCATTGGATCGAAATTTAACAGAAGAAGTGAAAGACATGACTGTCAGATATGTCGACGATATCTTACTAGCATCAGAGAGCAATGAGGAACACATGCAAAATTTAAGCAAGTTGTTAGAGAACCTAGGAAGGGCAAATTTCAAGATCAATCTAAAAAAATCACACTTTTTTCAGCACGAAATTTTATATTTAGGACATATTGTTGATGGAGAAGGGATCAGGCCTAATCCAGTGAAAATCGAAGCCATTAAAAATTTTCCTCGACCAACCAGAGTCAAGCACATAAGGATGTTCTTGGGAGCCACCAACTTCTTTCGTGAAAACTGTCCAGGATACACCGAAGTAGTAGCACCATTACAAGAGATGCTAAAAAAGAACAACCGTTGGTTTTGGAACGAAGATTGTGAGAGGTCATTCACAGCCACGAAGGAATTACTGTCAAATAACATCAAACTGGGTTACCCAGATTTTTCGAAGGGGTTTATAATTCAAGCAGATGCATCTTTAGTGGGCATCGGAGCAATGCTTTTCCAAGAAGACGCAGAGAGAACAGCAAACCGCTCATACCTAGCATTCATCAGCAGGAAATTAAGAAAACATGAGAAAAGTTATACCATCTCAGAGCTGGAGCTTTTGGCGATCATATACGCGCTTCAACAATGGCGTCGTATTATCTATGGTTTCTCCATAACAATCCGCACTGATCACAAGGCGCTGACTTTCTTATTTAAGACCACCATGGTAAGTGAACGCATCAACAGATGGGCCATTTATGCGCAGCAGTTTGATATACAAATTGAGCACATATCAGGAAAATTGAATGTAATTCCGGATATTTTGAGCCGAAATCCAGAAGAAGAGGCACAGCAGGAGGAAATGTTAGTGCAACACATTGAGCTGACAAACGAAGATCAAGATTTCTTACAAGAACTGAAGAGGTTACCGCAGGAACAAGAAAAGGAGCCATGGATGATGCAGATGATTAAATTCCTCAAGAGAGAGATAACACCTGATACCGCAGCATATCGAGAGATTGAAGCTCAAGCGAGAAGTTATTCATACTTCAATAATATGCTCCATAAATTTATAGATGAGGATCATGTCAAGTTACGGATATTGTTACCAGCTTCGTTACAGAGGAAATTAGTGTGGCATACTCATTATACGCTTGGTCACATAGGGTTAGACAAGACACAAGCAACAATAGGTGAAGCTTTCACTTGGCCACGGATGAGGATTACTATACGCGATGTCCTGAAGACATGTGATATCTGCCAGCGCGCAAAACCCAATAACTTCCTCATGAGACAATACCCAAAGCCAATACTGCCACAGAAACCGTTAGAGCTCATTGCTACGGACTGTCTTGGTCCATTGCCAAAAGGACGTAGAGGAGTGCGACATGTCCTTGTATGTGTGGACGTCTTTTCTAAATTTGTTGTTCTATGTGCTATCCAGAAAACAACTTCGAAACAGGTCCTGAGCCGCATCAAGAATCGAGTTATACCTATAATGGGAAAGCCTGAATTTATCCTTTCTGATCATGGAAGTTATTACACATCAGCAGAATTTAAGCGCGGATTAAATGAGCTAGACATCAAGCATGTACTATCTAGCATACGCCATCCACAGGGAAATCCGAGCGAAAGAGTCTTACGTGAGGTCTCAAAGCACATACGCATGTTCATACCTACAGAACATCACCGTTGGGCCGATACATTGAAAAATATTGAGATTTGCATCAATATGACACGTCATGAGTCAACTGGACAAGTACCATACACGTTACACTTGAACCAGCAACCACCGAGATCTTGGACAACAGTACTAGATTGCCCAAGAGATCCGCAGCCAGCACCACAGCTGAGAGTCGAACGGACGATCACCTACATGAGAGAACAAGCTGACAGAAGGCTAAGGAGACTAAAAGGAAAACGCTTTCACAGGGAATTGAACGTCAATGAACTAGTTTTATTGAAGAGGCCACCTATCTCTGATCCAGCAAACAAAGTATTTCATAAATGGTGTTTCCCATACATAGAACCTTATCGATTCATAAGAAATTTGGGGAATAATGCATATAAGATACAGGACGTAAACGGCGGAAGCACATCAGTTGTAAATTGCTCAAACCTCAAATTATATTACAAAAGGGAACCGTTTGATCAACCACGGAATACCGCGGGTGTCAACATTATGGAAATCGAATAAAGATGAGCAAAATGCACGTGGAACGAGGAAGTAGCCAGTCATAAACAGACCTGGTGTTTACAGTGGAAGACCGTGAATTAAGAGGACTGGGCGAGACAGGCGGACAATAGCTAGCTACCTGCACCAGACAGCCAAGACACTAATCTTAGCAAGAATGTGGAGAGGGAGACAAGAATCCTACCAAGGGAATCCCTGCGCGCGACAGCATTGGCGAACCAAATAAACAATATAAGGAGTGACGACGGAACCTTGCAGCATCCGTGAGACGGATCGAGATTGAGAAAAAAATCATACGTTCCATATCGATTTTTTCCTTTGCAGAAGGGTAATGTGACCTTTATGCATCTCTGATAGCATAAAGTCTACATATTATTCCAACAAAATTTAATTCATGTCTCAAAGTCGATGTGAGAATAGAAGTTGCTTGTGAAACTAGAATGACAAAAGGATGGTTCGTACGTGACTTGAAGAAGCTTTCTCCCAGCGCGGACAAAGGTAGCAGGAAAGAGAAAATCCACATCTGGACACCAAATGCGCCAGACAACGCGCGGAGGTCGTTACACAACGCGGGTAAATGCAGAAACCTCAACGATCACCTACCAAATAAACCCCGCCCATTTGAAAGGAATTAGAGCAGTAATTAGAATACAGAAACAGGAATTATACCATCGTATAGGGGATTATCCCAGCCTCTCAGAAATATCGTCAAAATTTAAATTGGATTATTCTGTGATTTTTGCCAGAATTAAAATGAAATCAGGGGGTGGATTTGAAACGACCAATGGCAGTGAGAGACGCTTGACGCGATCAAATCCCGCCGAAATTAAGGGACAATGAAGCAAATTACGGAGCTCATTATATAAGGATCCAACGATCGGATTTGAATAAAAAGGAGTCATTGAGACATTGGAAATGAGGACGTTCTAAGGAGCTAGTTCGCATATTCATGTGAGTGTTATTTTGGAAATAAATTCTGAAACTCCCCTACTCCACGTCCCTTTAAGAGAAATCGTATAAATAATGGATTGAAACACAGCGAAGTTAGTCTACTTTGGGGCATCACGGTAGGCGGAAACCCGTGCCTCGAGCCCTCAGAAATCAACGTGATTTTTACAAGTTCTATAAGTCTACTTTGGGGCATCACGGTAGGCGGAAGCCCGTGCCTCGAGCCCTCAGAAATCAACGTGATTTTTACAAGTTCTATAAGTCTACTTTGGGGCATCACGGGAGGCGGAAGCCTTGGCCCTGAGCGATCAGAAAGTACAGTGATTTTTACAAGTTCTATAAGTTCTTAATACGCGCTGTAGAGGCGAGAGCCTACGCTTGAGGCATAAGAATAATTAACATTTTTACAAGTTTATAAGTAGGAGCAAGTATACCTCCGAAATTCGAACATCGCTAAGTATTCGCGAGTGCGAAGTAGAACAGTGCATATCATAACAGTATGACGCAGTTGTAATGATAGGTATAGCCGCCCGAGCTATTAACAGCTAGACCAGTATTCTAGGAAGCTATGAACTGTCGGCCGAACTAAATAAGTTGATGATAGCTATATGAGATAGGAGCTTCATGTGCGAAAACCGTGCATTGTGTTAATGGTAATAATTCACAGTGGACCTTTGTTTTGGTGACATTTTGAGAAAAACCGTGTGTAAATTATCCTCCTATCAAGATGAACCAACTAATGAAGAAGACTGATATCAAGGACCAGAACCGCATCAGGAAATATGAGAGATAAGTAAATATTGTATGGGGCATGTGGGTCATAATGTTTCCCATTATTGGGGTCGGATAAGTTTATCTCGATCATAAGCAGTTATGATAAAAATAGATATTTTAGGCGTACCGGGCATGTTTGTGTAGATTTGTGTGTTTATCAGTAATGAGTATTTTTGTGTGTTTTATAACGTAATAAGTATATGAGCATCAAAGTGTTATTTTAAATATGGTTTTGTTTGGGATGCCATTAATCTTGTTGAATGCACAGTCAAGGGAATATTTGTTTGATAGTGCTTATGCACAATGTGATTGTAAAAGCTAAATGGGGAAGACCGCTCGATATTGTGACGAGACCAGTAAGTGACACTGAAATTATGAGAGTAATAAGTATGGTAAGTGATTATCACGCGAAGGTAAGAATGGCTGGAGGGTATTGTGAGATATATTCAGGTAAGGCTAAGAGTCGATCCTGGGTCGAGCAGAATTAAAGCGGAGGTGATATTCCCGCGTTCTTCGATGATATAATGGTGAGTGAAAATAATAGCGGAGGTGATATTCCCGCATTCTTCGACGATATATAAATGGTAAGTAAAATGATTGAATTCATTATCTGATGAGAGTCCACTTTAGCTCCGTCGGAAAGGTATTGCATTGCTCGAACCCAAGGCAGGTAAAAGGGAGTCTTTAAGAAACAGGTAGAAATATGGTTAGCCGTCTGAATTCTAAAGCAGCCAGGAAGGTTGTGCCGGCCTGCTGGTTATTACGGTGAAAGTGTGTCTGTCACAAGGTCGAGTCTGTCATTGTATTCTATGAAGGGAGGTAGTCCAACTTCCCGGGGTTTCTTTTTGTGTACCGCTTCAGGAAGCGATGTATTCTATTTGTCATTATTTTTGGAGTGCATTCATTATGTTGTTGTTTATTAATAATCACGGCGCACCGGCCGCCGAAGTATTTATTTGTGCTTCATGTATGTTGACTTGTTTATTTTACTATAATTAACGGAGTTATAGCTCTGAGTGAAGTAATTGTCTTAAAGTTATAAAAACACACATGCCCGTAACCTAGAATAAATCTATTGCCTTCATTATCTGACTCTTGTGAGGAAAGATGATGATTGTACGAGTAGACATGTCCGATTTCCCAAAGAACAAGTTTTGCAAGTTATAAAAAATGAGTTCGCAATATTTATTGTGATAGAATGGCTGGTTTATTTAAGCCATAGTTATTTGAATTAAGTCTGTTGACAATAACTCTTGGACTTGAAGCGGTGGACTGCAGTAAAATAGACTATTTTCTATTCCTGGTTTCAGCCAGTGTGAAACATTATTTTGCATTTTTTGATGTTGTTGATTTCAGTAATTTAAGGGAGTTGATTTTTTTGTTTTTATTTGTCTATGATTGGGAGAAAAGGGAGATGATGTTTTTGTGAAATAAATTATTTTATATTAGGAGTTCTCTGACCTACTGATTTTAAGATAAGCCTCCTGTGATCCTGTGACTATATTCCTAGGATGTTTAGAATAAGTTAGAGCCACCCCGAACAGAGCACTACCCGAGTAAGAGTCGGCATCCTAGAAGAACGCGGAAGGGTATATATGGATTGGTGATAATGATGTAGTTATTCATGTCCATATTAGTTTTATTTTATTAATTAGTGGATCACAGTGATGGAGAGTGTCAGAGAGTAGCTAGCCGGAGCCTACTGAAGTCTATATGCCGCCTTGAGGTCATGTAAACAGATGTAGAGCATCCCCTGTCATATCGCCCTGTAGTGGGGCTTGATGAGCTAGGTAGCATCATGGCGCCCAACGTGGGGATTGATGAGCTAGGTAGCATCATGGCGCCGAACGGTGTGGCCAAATTAACAAGTAATTCAGGGGAAAGTAAAGCCAGGAGTTTGTTTAAAGTAAATAATCGAAAATGCTGAGTTTATTTTGCATAGTTAGATAGAAGCAGCGTTTTCGTGGCGCCCTTATATTTGAATAATTAGTAGCAAACTCCAAATGTATGTTGTAGGACGGCATGAACCGTAAGAGTGATGTCAGTACTTTATTGACAGAACTGGGAAGTTAAAATTAACGTAGAAGGGTAAACTGAAAGTTTATTCACAAAAGCAAACATCAAATAGGCAGCTCTTCAAGCATATTAAAGTCATTAATGGGATTAACGTAAATTGGGATTAAGCGACTCATTTTATGATTGCAGAAGGTGGGAACGTGAGGCTCCATGCCCCAGTCTTCTCAAATAAGTATTATATTGTGTGATATGGCGTCAGTGGAGGAAATTCGACTTATTATTGAGAGTTCAGTAGCTAGAACAATGGAACAGTTCGAACACTTTAAGAGGGAATGTAGGGAACAGAGTGAATTAAACAATGCACGTATTGCGGAAAAAATTGCAGAACAGAGTGAATTAAACAATGCACGTATTGCGGAACAAATTGCAGAACAGAGTGAATTAAACAATGCACGTATTTCGGAACAAATTGCAGAACAGAGTGAATTAAACAATGCACGTATAGCGGAGCAGATAACGGAACACAGTAAGACACATAATGCACTACTCGCGGAACAAAATACAGTTACTAACACACAGTTAATGGAACAAATTGCAGAACAGGGTAGGCGGAATAATGAAGTATTAAAAGAGGAATTAACGGAACAAATTGCAGAACAGGGTAGGCTGAATAAGGAAGCATTAAAAGAGGAACTGACAGATAAATTAGCAGAGCAAATAGCTAAAATCACGCTTGAGACTACCACACAGTTAGGTCAGATGGAGACGAACTTAAGGCAATCAATAGCGTTCAGTGAAGAAAAGACGGCAGCGAAACTCATACAGCTAGAAGAAATATGTAACGCTAATACAGAAGGGATAAAGATAGAACAATTAGCAATCCAAGCTACCATAAAAGGAGTAGACAACGAGGTTAAGTCTGCGGCAAAACAATTGCACAGCTTAGAAGGAGAGATGATAGAGATTAGAACGGAAATAGACAAGGCAGCTTTGACATCAGCAGAACGATGGAGCATTCAGGAGAACGAGAATGATGCACTTAAAGAGAGTATCCGTGAAAGCAATGAGATGATAGGAGGCAGGCTCGATCAGCTGGAAAGCGAGAAGAAAGAGGGAAAGAGAAAAGAGGAAAATAGATATGAGGCAATAAGAGTGGAAATAAACAAGACATGCCAACAAATTGGAATTGACGGGAAAGAGGATAGAAAGAAACTCATAGAACAAATGGAAGAAAACCAAAAGAGGATAAAGGAGGTCGAACAGCAGTTACTTGGGAAAATGGAGGTACAAGAACGAAAGATTATTAAGACAGAAATACAGTCTTTGCAACAGCAGGAAATGCTTCTGGAACTAAAAGCCCACAATAGCAGCAAAGGGACAAGCAGTGTGGTTAATCATTTTAACACAAGCCAGACTCAGGTAGAAGGAATGAATGAACTTAGTCCGGGCCGTGCGACCACAGGTAGCGAGAATAATGAAGGGTTTCAAACATTTAGAGGACTTGCTTCAACACCTCAACAGCCGACTGGCAATAATAATAATAACCCAACTACACAGTATGTCCAAATAATTAGAATGCAGGAGGATCGCCCACGAAAATTTAACAATGATGGTTCACAAACGCCGAAAGCTTTTCTAAAAGACTTAGAACACTACCTTACAGACAATAACATTCCTGAGAATAAGAAACTCAGAATAACAGAGAAATTACTTGCGGATAGCGTTCTGACGTGGTTCAGAAGTTTTCGCTACACCTTTGAAGATATGGATACCTTCAAGCATGCATTTTTACGTCGTTACTGGAGCATGTCTATACAACATAATTTAAGGATGGAATTATATAGTAGGAAGTATCATGCGTCACAACCAACACGTTATTCAGAATATTTTTCGGCTCAGCTACTCAGACTGAAGGATATGGATATTTTACCACCGGAGTCAGAACTGGTGATGACAATTGGAAAGCAGCTTCCGTTGCCAGTACAACAGTTTTTAATTGCGGCAAACGTCTCGAGCGCACTGCAAGCAGAGGAGGTGTTACGTCAGTTGGATGAGACGTCATTAAATAATCAAAATAGACACGTCAGAGCGAGTGACAGCGCAGCGCTGGTACACCAAGCCGAGCTAGTCAAAACTAGAGAGCAGAGCACCAACACGAATGTTAGCCATAGGAGCGGGAATAATAACGGAAGGTCAGACTCGCCGAAAGAGGAGCAAAGGAGATATGAACCAAGGAACGAGAGGAACTGGCAGCCACAACAGTACAGGAGAGATGAATGGAGAGGGCGTGGTCGCGAAGGTCCATATCATCATCGCAGATATGATAGAAGAGATAATAGAACGTGGAACCGAGGACGAGATGAGAACCGAGGATATACGGAAGACAGTCGACGGGAATTGCAAAGCAGGCATGAGGCATCACAACGATACCTAGATGAGTTGCATCGCAACCAAGAGACGGAAAAGGACCGCTGGCGAAGGACGATGGAGAATCGCGAGAACCCAGATATGGAAATCACTGGAGCAGAGAGTGAATTAGTGCAACAGCATCGCGAAAGCCAGAATGAGAAGAGGAACACGGGGGCTATTAAGAAAAAAAAAATGTATTAGAGGGTGAAGGAGATAGGCTAAATTTCACGCCAGATAAGACACAGTGGTTGATAGCGAACATCGAGGAATGGGTCGCAACTCCTGAGGATTTTAGACGTGAAATTATTCAACCGGAACAACATTGTTTGAGGAAATTACCAGTCATCATTACGAGGATAGAAGGACTAAGAGTAAAAGGATTAGTGGATACAGGGGCACAGCTATGTCTAGTATCAGAGGCATTAATTAAAGCTCTAAGCGAGAAACAGAGAATACCTACGAATCCAGTACAACAGGTCAAAATTAGAGGAGTAATTCCCGAAAAATCAGCTGTATGCAAATTTCAGGTACAACTGGATCTAGAAATATTAGGACACACTTTCTCACACGTATTCATGGTGATGAACAAGATGAATGTAAATTTGATTCTGGGGGCGGATTTCCTATATGAGCACCAAGCAGTGATTGACCTGCGCAACAATGTAATTAAATTCAGAAATATGGAAGGATTATCAGCAGTGGGACTGAACATGAATAACCACGGCTTAGATAGAGACGTTGACATTTGGAAGCTGGATACCATTCCTGAGGAAGAAGAAGAAGAAAGTCAAGCAGATGAAGAAGACTCGAACACAGGACTCCTGGAGGGAAAGCAAGAATTGGAAGATGAAATGTGGTCCATGGCAGTAGAAGAAGATGGCAACAAAGACAGTTTTGAGGCACTTTTGAAAGAAAAATTAAGAGAGGCAAAGCTAAATGATGATGAAAGAAATTGCTTGGCACAAACGCTATGTAAACACTCAGCAGCATTTAATACACTACCGGGAAAAATATTAAATTTCAAGTACGCTATGCAGGTAGATGACTGGACACCATTTAAGAGCCGACTCTACCCAATTCCAGAAAAGCAGCGTGCAGCAGTTAGAAAAATTATAGGTGAGATGCTTAGAGGGGGCATAATTAAGAAAGCTCCAACCCCATATTTGAACGCCATATTAGCGGTGGCGAAGCCAAATGGTTCAGTGAGGTTGTGTCTCGATGTTCGCACCCTCAATTCCAGATTAATAGATGAAACCGACCGTGCACCACTAATTAAGGATGTACTCAAGAAGTTCCATAAGAAGAAAATATATTCGTCTGTCGACCTTGCGAATAGCTATTGGCACATCGAATTAGAGGAGAAATCACAGCTGTAAACTGGATTTCTATTCGACAATCAGAGTTTCACCTGGTGTCGTTTACCATTTGGAGTTAAGACAGCCGGATCTGCACTAATCCGAGCATTGGATCGAAATTTAACAGAAGAAGTGAAAGACATGACTGTCAGATATGTCGACGATATCTTACTAGCATCAGAGAGCAATGAGGAACACATGCAAAATTTAAGCAAGTTGTTAGAGAACCTAGGAAGGGCAAATTTCAAGATCAATCTAAAAAAATCACACTTTTTTCAGCACGAAATTTTATATTTAGGACATATTGTTGATGGAGAAGGGATCAGGCCTAATCCAGTGAAAATCGAAGCCATTAAAAATTTTCCTCGACCAACCAGAGTCAAGCACATAAGGATGTTCTTGGGAGCCACCAACTTCTTTCGTGAAAACTGTCCAGGATACACCGAAGTAGTAGCACCATTACAAGAGATGCTAAAAAAGAACAACCGTTGGTTTTGGAACGAAGAGTGTGAGAGGTCATTCACAGCCACGAAGGAATTACTGTCAAATAACATCAAACTGGGTTACCCAGATTTTTCGAAGGGGTTTATAATTCAAGCAGATGCATCTTTAGTGGGCATCGGAGCAATGCTTTTCCAAGAAGACGCAGAGAGAACAGCAAACCGCTCATACCTAGCATTCATCAGCAGGAAATTAAGAAAACATGAGAAAAGTTATACCATCTCAGAGCTGGAGCTTTTGGCGATCATATACGCGCTTCAACAATGGCGTCGTATTATCTATGGTTTCTCCATAACAATCCGCACTGATCACAAGGCGCTGACTTTCTTATTTAAGACCACCATGGTAAGTGAACGCATCAACAGATGGGCCATTTATGCGCAGCAGTTTGATATACAAATTGAGCACATATCAGGAAAATTGAATGTAATTCCGGATATTTTGAGCCGAAATCCAGAAGAAGAGGCACAGCAGGAGGAAATGTTAGTGCAACACATTGAGCTGACAAACGAAGATCAAGATTTCTTACAAGAACTGAAGAGGTTACCGCAGGAACAAGAAAAGGAGCCATGGATGATGCAGATGATTAAATTCCTCAAGAGAGAGATAACACCTGATACCGCAGCATATCGAGAGATTGAAGCTCAAGCGAGAAGTTATTCATACTTCAATAATATGCTCCATAAATTTATAGATGAGGATCATGAAAGTTACGGATATTGTTACCAGCTTCGTTACAGAGGAAATTAGTGTGGCATACTCATTATACGCTTGGTCACATAGGGTTAGACAAGACACAAGCAACAATAGGTGAAGCTTTCACTTGGCCACGGATGAGGATTACTATACGCGATGTCCTGAAGACATGTGATATCTGCCAGCGCGCAAAACCCAATAACTTCCTCATGAGACAATACCCAAAGCCAATACTGCCACAGAAACCGTTAGAGCTCATTGCTACGGACTGTCTTGGTCCATTGCCAAAAGGACGTAGAGGAGTGCGACATGTCCTTGTATGTGTGGACGTCTTTTCTAAATTTGTTGTTCTATGTGCTATCCAGAAAACAACTTCGAAACAGGTCCTGAGCCGCATCAAGAATCGAGTTATACCTATAATGGGAAAGCCTGAATTTATCCTTTCTGATCATGGAAGTTATTACACATCAGCAGAATTTAAGCGCGGATTAAATGAGCTAGACATCAAGCATGTACTATCTAGCATACGCCATCCACAGGGAAATCCGAGCGAAAGAGTCTTACGTGAGGTCTCAAAGCACATACGCATGTTCATACCTACAGAACATCACCGTTGGGCCGATACATTGAAAAATATTGAGATTTGCATCAATATGACACGTCATGAGTCAACTGGACAAGTACCATACACGTTACACTTGAACCAGCAACCACCGAGATCTTGGACAACAGTACTAGATTGCCCAAGAGATCCGCAGCCAGCACCACAGCTGAGAGTCGAACGGACGATCACCTACATGAGAGAACAAGCTGACAGAAGGCTAAGGAGACTAAAAGGAAAACGCTTTCACAGGGAATTGAACGTCAATGAACTAGTTTTATTGAAGAGGCCACCTATCTCTGATCCAGCAAACAAAGTATTTCATAAATGGTGTTTCCCATACATAGAACCTTATCGATTCATAAGAAATTTGGGGAATAATGCATATAAGATACAGGACGTAAACGGCGGAAGCACATCAGTTGTAAATTGCTCAAACCTCAAATTATATTACAAAAGGGAACCGTTTGATCAACCACGGAATACCGCGGGTGTCAACATTATGGAAATCGAATAAAGATGAGCAAAATGCACGTGGAACGAGGAAGTAGCCAGTCATAAACAGACCTGGTGTTTACAGTGGAAGACCGTGAATTAAGAGGACTGGGCGAGACAGGCGGACAATAGCTAGCTACCTGCACCAGACAGCCAAGACACTAATCTTAGCAAGAATGTGGAGAGGGAGACAAGAATCCTACCAAGGGAATCCCTGCGCGCGACAGCATTGGCGAACCAAATAAACAATATAAGGAGTGACGACGGAACCTTGCAGCATCCGTGAGACGGATCGAGATTGAGAAAAAAATCATACGTTCCATATCGATTTTTTCCTTTGCAGAAGGGTAATGTGACCTTTATGCATCTCTGATAGCATAAAGTCTACATATTATTCCAACAAAATTTAATTCATGTCTCAAAGTCGATGTGAGAATAGAAGTTGCTTGTGAAACTAGAATGACAAAAGGATGGTTCGTACGTGACTTGAAGAAGCTTTCTCCCAGCGCGGACAAAGGTAGCAGGAAAGAGAAAATCCACATCTGGACACCAAATGCGCCAGACAACGCGCGGAGGTCGTTACACAACGCGGGTAAATGCAGAAGCCTCAACGATCACCTACCAAATAAACCCCGCCCATTTGAAAGGAATTAGAGCAGTAATTAGAATACAGAAACAGGAATTATACCATCGTATAGGGGATTATCCCAGCCTCTCAGAAATATCGTCAAAATTTAAATTGGATTATTCTGTGATTTTTGCCAGAATTAAAATGAAATCAGGGGGTGGATTTGAAACGACCAATGGCAGTGAGAGACGCTTGACGCGATCAAATCCCGCCGAAATTAAGGGACAATGAAGCAAATTACGGAGCTCATTATATAAGGATCCAACGATCGGATTTGAATAAAAAGGAGTCATTGAGACATTGGAAATGAGGACGTTCTAAGGAGCTAGTTCGCATATTCATGTGAGTGTTATTTTGGAAATAAATTCTGAAACTCCCCTACTCCACGTCCCTTTAAGAGAAATCGTATAAATAATGGATTGAAACACAGCGAAGTTAGTCTACTTTGGGGCATCACGGTAGGCGGAAACCCGTGCCTCGAGCCCTCAGAAATCAACGTGATTTTTACAAGTTCTATAAGTCTACTTTGGGGCATCACGGTAGGCGGAAGCCCGTGCCTCGAGCCCTCAGAAATCAACGTGATTTTTACAAGTTCTATAAGTCTACTTTGGGGCATCACGGGAGGCGGAAGCCTTGGCCCTGAGCGATCAGAAAGTACAGTGATTTTTACAAGTTCTATAAGTTCTTAATACGCGCTGTAGAGGCGAGAGCCTACGCTTGAGGCATAAGAATAATTAACATTTTTACAAGTTTATAAGTAGGAGCAAGTATACCTCCGAAATTCGAACATCGCTAAGTATTCGCGAGTGCGAAGTAGAACAGTGCATATCATAACAGTATGACGCAGTTGTAATGATAGGTATAGCCGCCCGAGCTATTAACAGCTAGACCAGTATTCTAGGAAGCTATGAACTGTCGGCCGAACTAAATAAGTTGATGATAGCTATATGAGATAGGAGCTTCATGTGCGAAAACCGTGCATTGTGTTAATGGTAATAATTCACAGTGGACCTTTGTTTTGGTGACATTTTGAGAAAAACCGTGTGTAAATTATCCTCCTATCAAGATGAACCAACTAATGAAGAAGACTGATATCAAGGACCAGAACCGCATCAGGAAATATGAGAGATAAGTAAATATTGTATGGGGCATGTGGGTCATAATGTTTCCCATTATTGGGGTCGGATAAGTTTATCTCGATCATAAGCAGTTATGATAAAAATAGATATTTTAGGCGTACCGGGCATGTTTGTGTAGATTTGTGTGTTTATCAGTAATGAGTATTTTTGTGTGTTTTATAACGTAATAAGTATATGAGCATCAAAGTGTTATTTTAAATATGGTTTTGTTTGGGATGCCATTAATCTTGTTGAATGCACAGTCAAGGGAATATTTGTTTGATAGTGCTTATGCACAATGTGATTGTAAAAGCTAAATGGGGAAGACCGCTCGATATTGTGACGAGACCAGTAAGTGACACTGAAATTATGAGAGTAATAAGTATGGTAAGTGATTATCACGCGAAGGTAAGAATGGCTGGAGGGTATTGTGAGATATATTCAGGTAAGGCTAAGAGTCGATCCTGGGTCGAGCAGAATTAAAGCGGAGGTGATATTCCCGCGTTCTTCGATGATATAATGGTGAGTGAAAATAATAGCGGAGGTGATATTCCCGCATTCTTCGACGATATATAAATGGTAAGTAAAATGATTGAATTCATTATCTGATGAGAGTCCACTTTAGCTCCGTCGGAAAGGTATTGCATTGCTCGAACCCAAGGCAGGTAAAAGGGAGTCTTTAAGAAACAGGTAGAAATATGGTTAGCCGTCTGAATTCTAAAGCAGCCAGGAAGGTTGTGCCGGCCTGCTGGTTATTACGGTGAAAGTGTGTCTGTCACAAGGTCGAGTCTGTCATTGTATTCTATGAAGGGAGGTAGTCCAACTTCCCGGGGTTTCTTTTTGTGTACCGCTTCAGGAAGCGATGTATTCTATTTGTCATTATTTTTGGAGTGCATTCATTATGTTGTTGTTTATTAATAATCACGGCGCACCGGCCGCCGAAGTATTTATTTGTGCTTCATGTATGTTGACTTGTTTATTTTACTATAATTAACGGAGTTATAGCTCTGAGTGAAGTAATTGTCTTAAAGTTATAAAAACACACATGCCCGTAACCTAGAATAAATCTATTGCCTTCATTATCTGACTCTTGTGAGGAAAGATGATGATTGTACGAGTAGACATGTCCGATTTCCCAAAGAACAAGTTTTGCTAGTTATAAAAAATGAGTGCGCAATATTTATTGTGATAGAATGGCTGGTTTATTTAAGCCATAGTTATTTGAATTAAGTCTGTTGACAATAACTCTTGGACTTGAAGCGGTGGACTGCAGTAAAATAGACTATTTTCTATTCCTGGTTTCAGCCAGTGTGAAACATTATTTTGCATTTTTTGATGTTGTTGATTTCAGTAATTTAAGGGAGTTGATTTTTTTGTTTTTATTTGTCTATGGTTGGAAGAAAAGGGAGATGATGTTTTTGTGAAATAAATTATTTTATATTAGGAGTTCTCTGACCTACTGATTTTAAGATAAGCCTCCTGTGATCCTGTGACTATATTCCTAGGATGTATAGAATAAGTTAGAGCCACCCCGAACAGAGCACTACCCGAGTAAGAGTCGGCATCCTATAAGAACGCGGAAGGGTATAATAGAAAGTAGCTTTTCTTAACCTAATTAAATGAGAAATCTTCTCACTACGTGGGATATTATCGAATACCCGCTGTCTATAAAATATATTGCTCGTTCCACCGCTGGAATAACTTTGGCCCCATTCTTTAGTCAAGATTGCTCTGGAACCTTCCAGAATCTACCAGTCACGACGTCATGTATTTTCCACTCATATGTGTGAATATTTTCTCAAACTAAAAGATCTTCCTTATTATTTAATGCTCAATAGCTAACTTTTCTTTCTCCGTTTGGATTTTCTCTGGTGTACTTAATGACAATCTATAACTTTCTCAAGCAATAGACTCTCGCCTACCTAGTGCAACCAGATTTTTCACAATTGCAATAACTTTCTTTGCCATAATCTTTGGTGTTACTACAGTGAATTTTTCATCCATCCAACAGACTATAGTGAAAACTAGTGCTTGTTCAACTTTTCTACCGCGTCGCGATCGTCCGATTACCATAAATAAGGCCATGAACATTTATCCTCAATCCCAATTGATCTTTCCTAAACCCTTTACTAACAACCCATAATAATAAAGTTATTACTTTAAGTCTTTTTTCAATGAGGTGTCACTCTATAGAAGTGCCCTCCCCTTTTTCTTATATAACATTAATTAACTTCTGCATAAATACGTGTCTAGCACACGTTTTAAACTTACATTGTTTTTCCCTTCTAATTAGGGAATACAATTCTTTCAACTCATTAGTGAGTTATTTCTAGGTCTCACGAAAGAGAAACTTGCCCTAATTGTCTCGTGATTCCTATTTAACCATAGGAAGTCTAGAACCTTCCTTTTGACTTTCTCTTCAGCTTTCACAGTAAGTAACCTGTCCTAATTTGTATAACTATTATAAAAGTAATTCAGCGTAAATATAAGAAGTTATAGGAACTTCTCTTCCATTCTACCTGTTTTCTTTTTTTGTCATTTTCGAAGTTGTAACTTTCTCTAAGATAGGTACTTGGGAATTTCTGAAAGTACACATTTGTACTCGATTTACTGTTTAACTTTAATCACTTTAATTGTCTTTATACCTTTGTACTTTACCTTTTCTATTTTTAAATCTCACGAAGATTTTAGTACATATAAAGGTTTGAAACCTAAAGAATTGTTAATTGCCTGGAGCAAACTTTAAATTTTAGGAGGTCTGCGACCCCAAATTGTTAACAAAAAATTGAAACTATATACTTGTCAAATTTATTAGACTTTTTTGCATTGTTAAATAAATTCGAACTTTCCTTTTTGATTCATCATTTCTCTAATACAACTGGTAGGCAAGATCCTGTCTTCCCTGACTCTTCCTAGGTTCATGCCCTCGTTAATGCAAATAAATCTCGTGATAGGGTTTTCACCACTCGTTGCATTTGAGCAAGAACTCTTAGTGGTGATCGTGGTAAAGTCTCTCTTAGCTTTAATAGCTAATTCTAACTGGCCAGTAAGGCAAGTACAGCTCGCTACGCCAGCTCCCTGCTTGTGGAGATCCTCTTCAAAAACTTATGGTTGGTTTTCCAAAAGATAAGTGTTTTTTTGCCAAAACTTTTAGTCGGCTTTTTGCTGGGTAAAAGCTTAGCTATTTCCAAATGCAACTATTGGTGCACTCACCAAAATTATTCCCAAACGTATAATTCCTTTATTACCATATTTCTTGGAAACGCTTGGTCGCTTTGTAGTAACTCTACAACTTCGAAAACTGGAAATATCAAAATCAATTCCAATTATTGGCATTCCTCGAATTTTTGGTCCAAAAACGAACTCCTTTGAACAGACATACAATAGGCTTATTACTCTCTGTCTTGCCAGACCATCACCCTTCCCCATAGTAGGCATATGCATGCTTGAGAGGGAATACACTAAAGCCATTCTCTTGCAAACTGCCCAAGTCCCAGCTGCGTTTTCCGTCAGCTTCGACCAGGTCCTTACCCACTTTAGGTATCAGAAAGCGGATTTGCAGTGGCAACCGCCTTTGAGTGCATTTAAAGTTAAATTTATAATTTTTGTGGGACTCTCCTCCTATTTCTCTCTCCTTTCTCTCCAGTCCGAAGCCCACCTCCTTTTCTTTATCATCTTCCCTTGGTGGTTAGGTTATTCCTCAGCCAATAATCTACCCACCTTGGTTTAAGGCCTACGTTGATTTTAATACCAACCTTAGAAAACAAGCCAAAAATGATTTTGAGAAAAATCTGTACAAATTATTCAACAATGCCATTTTTGGAAAAACAATGGAAAATATCCGTAAAAGAATAGACATACGTCTTGTGACTGACAGCAAAAAGGCAGAAAAGCTAATAGCAAAGCCGACATTTATTGACAGAACCATTTATGGTCCTAACCTAGCTGCTTTCCACATGGCTAAACGTAACATTGTATTCAATAAGCCTATATATATTGGAATGTGTATACTGGATATTTCAAAAACTCTCATGTATTCCCACCACTATGATGTCCTGCTACCCTATTATGGAATGAACAATCTTAAACTCATGTATATGGATACCGACTCGTTCATTTATTTGGTTAACACTCAAGATGTATATCAAGACAAGTT
This sequence comes from Meconema thalassinum, assembly GCA_946902985.2. Lineage (NCBI taxonomy): Eukaryota > Metazoa > Arthropoda > Insecta > Orthoptera > Tettigoniidae > Meconema > Meconema thalassinum. The sequence goes on from OX336393.1 coordinate 114,802,784, forward strand.
GGATTTCCTTGAACACCTGGACACATCAGATTATCCTACTAATCACATATGTTACTCTACATCAAACAAGAAAACGTTGGGGGAAATTTAAAGACGAGGCTTGTGGACAAATTATAAAAGCATTTGTTGGACTTAGAGCTAAAATGTACGCTTTAGACATAAATGGTAAAGAAATCAAAAAGATTAAAGGTATTAACAGAGGTGTTGTCAAAAATTGAATAAGCTTTCAAGATTATAAGGATTGTGTCATGAACAACAATGTAAAAAGAATACCAATGAACATTATCGCTTCTAAACAACATGACATATCATCTATAAGACTAAACAAAATTGCTTTGTGTCCTGGTGATGATAAAAGAGTGATTGATGCTGATGGTATAGGTACACATGCCTATGGTCATTACTCAATCATTGACTATGCTTAAAGAGTTAAGTTATGAACATCAAAATCTTCTGCCTGCAACTAGCAAATACATAAAACAAAACAATTTAGGAAAAAAAACAATAGCACTACAAAAATTTAAAGAAACTAGTATTCATAATCAAAAAATAAATAATTTAGAAAACAAAATAAAAACAACTGTACAATTTATAACAAAAAAGAATATATATAAAATGTATTATGTGTAAATTAGTGTACATGTATTTAAAATAAAAAAATATTGTATGGACACTGCTTGTACATTTTTTAATTACTACCCACCTCTCTCCACACCTAATGCATAATGAACATGTAAAACACAAATTGGAAAATCCATGTTTCCATATTTACAAAATAGAAAAAACATTAAACTGAAATTTTAAAAACTGTAAATGGGAATTTGGTAAATTGACAAATGTGTAAACAACAAATTGGGAAATCCATGTTTCTATATCATGAAATTGAAAAACTTTAAGCTGACATTTTAAAAACTGTAAATGGGAAATTGTGAATTGGTAAATGGGTAAACAACAAAATGCAAAATCCATGTTTCCATGTTATGAAATTGAAAAAATTAAAACCGACATAAAAGAAACTGAAAATGGGAAATTGGAAAATTGACAAATGTGTAAACAACAAAATGAAAAAAGAAACCGGTTGGGGTAGTGATCATGTTGTACAGTAGCCTATAAGACTAGCGTAAGGATACTTTGTGTATGTGCATTAGCCTTTGGATTAGCTTAAGTTAGGTTTGGTAAAGTTAGGTTTGGTGAGGTTAGGTATGTGACATTGTTGTTTACTCTTTTCGGAAAATGTAAAATGTAAAATCTAAAAACAAAAAATCTTGAATTTAAAATGCAAAATCAAAAAAAAACTAAAATTTAAAATACAGAAAAATCAAAAATGTAAAATGTAAAATCTAAAAAATGTAAAATGAAAAAATCAAAAATCTAAAATGTTAAAATGTAAAATGTTAAAATGTAAAATCTAATTTCTTTAAATGAGGTTTCTGTGGATTAGGTTAGGTTATAACTAAGTTTATTATTGGGCTCTCTCATTTGCTCTTACTTTTTTGCTCTCCACTATATTTCTCCCCACCATTTTGCTCTCACATTTTGCTCTCACTTTTTTGCTCCCACTTTTTGCTCCCACTTTTTGCTCTCACTTTTTTGCTCCCACTTTTTGCTCTCACTTTTTTGCTCTCACTTTTTTGCTCTCACTTTTCTGCCCCCACATTTTGCTCCCACTTTTAGCTCCCACTTTTTTGCTCCCACCTTTTTGCTCACACTTTTTTGCTCCCACTTTTATGCTCCCACCTTTTTGCTCCCACTTTTTTGCTCCCACTTTTTTGCTCTCACTTTTTGCTCCCACTTTTTTGCTCCCACTTTTTGCTCCCACTTTTTGCTCCCACTTTTTTGCTCCCACTTTTTGCTCACACTTTTTGCTCTTACTTTTTGCTCCCATATTTGCTCTCACTTTGAAGTTAGGTTATGTTAGGTTAGGTTAGGTGATGTTAGGTTAGGTTAGGTGAAGTTAGGTTAGGTTAGGTGTGGTTAGGTTATAACTAAGTTTATTATTTTTGCTCTCACATTTGCTCTCACTTTTTTGCTCACACATTTTGGTCTCACTTTTTTTTGCTCGCACTTTTAAGTTAGGTTAAGTTAGGTTAGGTTAGATTAGGTTATAACTTAGTTTATTATGTGTGCTCTCACATTTGCTCTCATATTTGCTCTGACGTTGAAGTTAGGTTAGGTTAGGTTAAGTTAGGTTAGGTTATAACTTAGTTTTTTATGAGTGCTCTCACATTTGCTCTCATATTTGCTCTGACTTTGAAGTTAGGTTAGGTTAGGTTAGGTGAAGTTGGGTTAGGCAGAATCGTTGAGGTATGAATCAAAAGCCAGCTCCTGTCAGTTTTGCCTCACAAGGCTGAGTGTACCCCGTTCCACTCCTGAGACCAGAAATTAAATTTCTTGGCAGAGCCGGGATTCGAACCTCAGGAATGACCGCCAAGAATGCTTGCCACTACACTACGAAGTGGACAATATAAGGCTGGTCTTGATTGTACACGATCAATCAATAATTACCTAATAATAATAATAATAATAATAATAATAATAATAATAATAATAAATATTCCATTTAGCAACTACACGGCGGACCTCTCTCTGTGACGTCATGCACGGTCTCAGGGCGTGACGACCATCTTGCCCATTAGCCACTGCGCCAGCTCTGACTGACCCCTCCATAAGAATAACATAGGGCTGGTTGCGCGCGGTGGCCATCTTGCCCATTAGCTCCTGCGCCAGCTTCGGCTTATATTACCTACTTAAGCAGACTACGAGACAACAGAGACAAAAATTGAAAACGAGAACCGACTCACTACTGTAGGCAGCGCGCACTTCCGCATAACAAAAAGTAAGCGCGCGGCGCTGTTTCGTCTTTTTTTTTGCTCGTCCGGATAATTGACGTTCCGGTTGTTTGACGTCTGGATAAACGACGTTCTACTGTATATCAATGTTGGCAATAGATTTGTCACGAAGTACACAGTTATGCCATTCTAGAGCTTAATTCACCTTTAGGCTAATTAAACATTGCTCTCCTACTCTACAGAATTGTTGGGATATTCGATGAATATAAAGAAAACTGTCCAAATGCACACTATATTGCCATAACCTCACTTTTTGCCTAGCATGCCGGCTGCCACCCACCCCTCCCCATAGCCCTAAACCACAAATGTTATTGCAATGCAAAGGAGAATGGGTAAGGAAACAAACAAGAGAAGAAATGCACACATTTATTCTCTATATATTTTTATTCGAGAGTAGTCCATATTGCCCACTAGTTTTACACATGGTCAACACCAGGAAGATGAAAATTGCCGTATTGTCCTTACTATCAATATAATTCTTACATCCCGGTGCTTGGCAATTTTTCCTCCCTTGCAGTGGCATGATTGACTCTCAATTCAATTCAAATAAATAATCAAAATACCGAACAAATCAAAACAACCAACAACACCACGAGGAAAATCAATCAAAATAGACTATTCCCGCTTCCGCCATCGGTTTGATGAGAGCGTTCATGAGTGCCAACTACGGAACCTTAGTGCTAGAATTAATTCTTCATTGGTTGGCAGAACATCCAGAGCTGAGCTTTACCGCGACCCACGCGCTCCCTATGATCTGTCATCCCCCTGGTGTGGGGTGGCATCAGTATTGATCGCCGTACGGATCTTATCGTCGTCCATGGTAATCGTACTGCTGCGGGGTACATCGATCAGATACTGCTACAGCATGTGTTGGCTGCTGCATACGGTGTTGGCCCTGAATTCGTACTCATGCACGACAATGCCAGGGTTCATGTAGCGTGCATCACCAGAGCTGTCTTGCGAGAACTGGACATTCAAGAGATGGAATGGCCAGCAGTGAGTCCCGACCTGAATCCCATCGAGCATGTGTGGGATAGGCTTGACAGAAGTGTTCGTGGGCGCCCTTGTCCACCAAAGACGCTCCAAGACCCCGAAGAGGCCCTCATTGAAGAATGGGGCCTGATACCGCAACGTGACCTCCGTCGACTTATACGGAGCCGACTACGTAGGTGCCAAGCTGTGATAAATGCTCATGGAGGACATACAACATACTGAAGCTCTCTAACTGTGATAAAATCCACCCAGGTGTACTGTTTTCACTTTTTTTCCGCCACTAGGTGGACATTTCCGTTTGTATTCTGAAAATGAACGAGAATCCATCGATATTTTTTTGTACACGGCAACTGTAAATAATAAACGCTTAGTTGGTAATGTACCTGGATTTGAGGTATTGTTTTGTGGAGCATGGCATAGTTCAAAAACATGTTCCCCTATTTATTTTGAACTGTGTATTTCAACATTGTATTGCCTATATGACATATTTAACAGGTTTTCTGGTTTTTAATTTCGTGAAATTTATAAATATATCATATTTCAATATTTTAGCGCCTATATGGCATATTTTACCAATTTTAAGGCTTTTCGTGGCCTCTACTGCACCCTTCAATAAAGCATGGTTTTGTCGAGAGTCGTCTACTGGGTCGTGTTCAGTCCTGACTGCGTTACACAGCGAAGTTCGCTTAAAACAACATGCTCTAATGAATAGAAAGGTTCATGACAGAGGCTATACTAGAAATAAAATGAATAACAAGTAGAATAAAATAAATTTAATGACTGAAAATATGTGCATAATAATAATACATAAAAACAAATCCTCCCTGACTTTTACCCCCTTAATAAATAATAATAATAATAATAACACTGAGCGATAGGAACTCGCTCGTCACAACAAGACAATGTGAAAGCAGCTTCACATAAATGATAAAATCATAACATAAGCATTTGAGCGGTAAGAACTCACTCGTCACAACATATGGATACAAGTCCATTTTTCTGGTCAAGAAGTTACATAATGTGTGGTGTACTGTTCGTTAATAAGAAACTGAGTACTGATGCGGGTCCGTTTACAACTGAAACAGACATGTTGCTTACGGAGTGCATCTTTTAAATCACACTACGGCTATGGGACCCACCATTAATGAATACACTACAACTCCTACTGACACATGCAAGATCTAATAATCTAAACAAAATGAAGAATCTCCCTGAGATTCTTACTGGTGCAGGAGCACACGGAATAAAAAAAAGAGCATACCAGAAATAGGCCAAAACCGCTCTCATCAACTTGGGGACATAGCTCCGCGCACCCTAACTTGACACGGGTCAAGAACGCAACAAAATACACACACCAAAAAATTGAACCAACAACAACAAAATACATGCCTAACGACTGAAAAAAACAATGTTTACATTTATATGAAACGCCAGACAAACACAAAGTTCGGTGGCTACCTTACCATTATGGACAACTCCCATTTAATCAAGCAATACTCATTATAACCGATCAGGTTTTGCGAATTTAAAACAACATCATAAATTGCAGTATAAGAAAGCAGATCTGTTACTAATGACAAGACGTTATCTGATTGAGCTCCCCCCAACTTGTATGAGTCACGCTGTCCTACAAATACCTCTCTCTGTCTGGCAAGCTAAGTGCAGTTCCCTCTGGAAACATCAACATATCTCACGCATCCCATGGATGGCGAAACACAAATATATACCACGAGTTCAGCCCCGCGAGGTCATGCACTGGGTTGACGTGGAGCAAGTCAGAATAATCAGCATGATATATTCTCGCTAGCACATCATAAAATCACATACGCACCCATAGCTTGGACAGAATCTCATACACACACACTCTGGGTCGGCTCAAACAGATGAACAACAATACTGCGTCCATAGACACATTAACAAAAACACACAACAGAAACTCGGGTGCAAAGTGCCATCCCGTTCAAATCTGCTGGAAAGCAACTATCGAAAACAATCCTGATCCGTCATAAGATTCTACTCACAAATAATCTTTTACCCTCCAAATTCTATTTTTAATCTCAAAATTAATTCAGTTCCATTTTTTGTTGTAAGGCAAATCTCCGAATAATAATGCTTGACCGCGATTTACGCAAGCGAGATCGGGCATCGGCTGCGCGTCTCGCCCCGTACAGTTAAACCAAATACAATCACAAAATATAAAAATTACGCAACGCTCGGCTAGTCCCATATTTAATGTGTCAGTAAAACAAAACTAATAATCTACATTACCCAGCAAGCAAACAAATATTTACAAACATATCCCATAACACCGTAGCTGACTTAATAAATAAATACATTTATTTGGTACTCAATCCTTTAAAACAGCGCCAGGAATTACGTCTGCAGCCATCTCCTTTAAGATGTTTATCTGGTCATTGACATCTTCAGGCAAATGTCCTGCTGGTTCCCAGATCCATCCTCGTTCTTGGACGTCATCACGTGCTGAATAAAATAAAGTTTTGTCAGATACACACACGATATAATTCCTACTATATTCACCTATCAAGTACTATATTCCTTGTCAGACTATTTGGTGAATTACTTCGATGAACTGGTCCTATCTGGTAGTACTGGGACTACAAATAAATCACTGAAGTTATACTTATGATTTGACGACACTGTTCCAAGTTCACAAACATGAAATCTGCAGAGTAATACGTTCCGTCTTCAGACGAACCAAAATTAGTAATGCTCTTCCGTCCTCAGACGTACAAAATAGTAATCATCCTCGAAGCATCTTGGATCCTTATAAATGACACTGACTAGGGTAGGTGAGGAAGGGGATCTATTAAAAAATATTCCATAATAACTATCAGACTAGCATGCGATCGGTATCATTGAGTTCGTAGCAGTGTGGAGGTTACGATTATGCTGTAGCCGGCGTGAATCGATCGTGGAATTAATCTGTAGATAACTCCCGCGTTAATCTACCCGTGCGCGTTCCCAAGCCGAGTTCCCGCTAAGACAAGGCGTCTTGATACTATTGGCCTAGACTCTTGTATGTCTTTGCGCGTTTTTACACACATTTCTGCCGTTGGGAGCGGTTCACATGATAATAGACCAATTACCTTGGAGCATTCGATTTCTTCCTTGGCACCAACCTTCATAGCAACAAGCCATAGTGTGCGTCCCCAAGCCAACATTCGCGCTAAAAGTTGCACCTGTTCTATGTCTCAAGAATATATACGCATCCTCCTAAAATACCACAGAAGCTTAAACCATTGTGTCCTCTCGGCCACTGATTTCTCAATATATCCCAACACCGTCTGGCTCTCATATCTGTTGTCTGTAGAAATGTATCAAAAGATGATGAATAAATATTAGAATCCTTTATATAGCCTGTGGATAAATGGTTCACAACCCCCCCTGCATGGAAAGAATCGAACATAACAAATAGTCGATTTTTTTACAAATACAGAACATCTGTAATCCATTTCTGCCAATCCTAGAAAAATCTCCCTCTCATCAGTCTGGTCTAGCCGCCAGTGTCGTTGGAGTCACAACACTTCCTCGTGTTTACATCCCGTTTCCTCATCCATTCAGACCTTCCGCAAACCAGCCTGCTTGACTGATCGCCTAAGGCTAGTATCTCCCCTTTCCAGAGCCCTTATCTCACTCGCTCGCTCTCCCGCTGTGTTGTCACCGTCAGAGCTCATTAGTGTCTGACCACTGCAGACTGTTCTCTACTTCCTTGTTCTACTGACGTAATCACTGACCCACGTATAGTTGGATGTGCAAAAACGACGTCCATATATTCAATTTGCAGCATTATTTCTGCGTTCCCAAGGTACGCTAGTATGATACAACTTTAAATTCGCCGCGTTATAGACAGACATTGTACCTGTGAGTTAGCCGAGGTCGTTACGGCATGACTAATGGCAGTCGCTCACATCCGGGAGGCGAGGAGGTTTGAATCCCCCCGCCGGCAACCTTGAAGATGGTCTTCTGTGGTTTCCCATCTTCCTTCCAGGCAAATGCCGGGGTTGGTCCTTAACTATAGGCCACAGCCGCTACCTTCCAACTCCTCGACCCTCCCATCCAACATCCCTCCCCAACGGTACTTGTAGCTCACCCATTGGGTGTCCGTCTCGAAGCAGCTACAGAACTGGCGAGCCGAACATGTCCTCGGACACTCCCGGCACTAGAAAGCCATACGCTAAAAAAAAAATGTACCTGTACTGAATTCTTTCACTCTGTATGCGTTGTTACCAAGATTACGTACAATACAGAAGGGGTCCTCACCATTTCTCCGTGCTGCCATCTTCTTCTTCTCCTCCGTTCTGCTATCATCCTCTTCTTCTCCTCCTTGCTGTCATCTTCTTCTAGTATTGACTCATTTTTCGTATCGCACCGGTGTTTCTCCTCCCTACCGGGCTACGTTCTCTCGTACTCCGTACTGGCAAGCTTCGTTCGTCTTCCTGGCTGGCTTGTATATTTTCTTCCTCTCCAATTTCTTCTTTAAAGGTGTCAGGATTCGACCTCCTATTTATGGCACGTTCCCAATGTTCTTGTTCGTTCCCTCCGTTAGCGTGTAACTCTTCCAGGTAGCGCTGCGATTCGGCGTGCCTGTCATTCCAATCATTTCTATAATTCCGATAGTCCCCCTGGTTCTGATATCTTCTTTCACGCCACTGTCGATTATCATTATTGTTATTCTCATAACGTCTGTAGGGTCCCTCATTTCTCCTATTATTTCTCCATTGTTGGTATCCTCGCTGGTGATACCTATTGTTGCCCTGTATCTGTCTCTCATTGTTATTTTCATGACGCTGGTGTGACCTATTTTCGTCACCCTCCTGACCTCGTCTTGGTGTTGTTGACACACTTGTATTTGTGGCCTGCGACCTGGTGTGTACTTGAGTGGGTTTAACCACCTCCGTTGTGTTTACAAGTTCCAGCTGTCGTCCCCCTCTTTGCTGCAAGTGAGATGTTGTCTCGTCAATCTGACGTAAGATTTGTTCGGCTCGAACCGCTGTGTCCACGTTTGCTGCTACTAACACCTGCTGACATTTACTGGCAACTGCCGTGCAATCGTCATAACCAGATCCGACTCTTCTAAGGGGTGATCCAGATCCCGAAATTTTAACAATTGTAGCTAAAAGAAATCTGAATATTTTGTCTGCTGAGTCGACTGATATTTTCTTGAATAAAGTTCCATTCTGAGACTTTGTTGTAGAGAAGCCGACCAGTACTTTTTAAGGAACGCAATCTTAAAATCATCGATCCCTCCGAAAGTATACTTGAAGCTCAAGAACCACGTAAGTACATTTCCCGAAAGAAATCGTTCCATCAGTCTTAAACGACGCGCGGGCGGGATATTATTATCATTAAAATAGTGATCCATCTCTTTAAGATACGCCTTCGGTGTGACACCAGAATTTTCTGTGAATTTATTAGGTTTAAATTCATTTGATCGAATTACTTGAACGACTTGAGGGTGCTGATAGCCATGTTGAGGGGTAGAGGTCCCTCCAACGTTGTTGTGAAATCCCTCTGTGCTATTCGTTAATGGGCTGCCTGTCAGTCCGTGGCCACTTTCCGCGCTAATTGCCCCCTGGCTCGTTGTGTCAACTCCCTTTTCTTTAGTGTGCTCTGTCTGAAATAACGTGTTCTGTCCTAATGAGCGCAACTCTGCTTTAATGATTCTGTCCGACTGTTCTTTCATTTTATTCTTGATTTCTTCCTCAAGTACTTTAATGCGCGTATGATTTTCACCTACGGTCTTTATAATAGTTAGCCGTTCTTCTTTAGAGTCGCAGCTCATTTTGCGCCAATCCTTTCTGATGCTATCTTTTATCGCTCCTAATTTTTCTTCCATCTGCTGTTTCGTGTCCTGCTGATTCGATTCTATCTTCTCAAGCCTGTCTTCTAGACGTAGATTATTCTCATCTATCGTACTCTTTATATTATCCTGGTCCGATTCTAGGTTTTGCCATCGCTCTGCTGATTGTATTTCTAATTTATCCATATCTTTTATTAGACCCGTAATGCTTTCGTTTACTGCCGACAATTGTCCCTGGATAAATGTAGAATCCTCCTCCATTTTATCAAATCGCTTTTCAAGACCATCCTGTGCCGTTTTAACCTCACTGTTATTTACCGTGCATGCTAATTCTATCTGAGCTAGTTTTGCTAATACAATTTCGTCCAAATCATTTAATTTACGGTTGAACGTATCCTCTAATTTTTGTATCTGACCTAGCTGTTTGCCATTATTCTTACTTATATCAAGCGCGAATTGAACCATCTGCTGTGTAGTGTATTCTTTCATCTCTGCAGATAATGTGGCTAGCTGACTCGTATTTCGACTTTCTTGCGCTTCTAACTGTTTGTTTATATTTTCATTTACTTGCGCTTGTAATGAGTTACCTTGTTCAATTAATTTAATTTCTAATGACTCACTCTGCTCGGCTAATTGTGCATTCTGTTCAGATATCTTAGTGTCTAATTTTTCGCTCTGTTCCGCTAATTGTGATTTTATGGTGTCATTCATTTGAGCCTGGAATGACTCACTCTGTTCAGATAATTTTGCATTCTGTTCAGATAATTGTGCATTCTGTTCAGCTAATTGTGATTTTATAGTGTCATTCATTTGAGCCTGGAATGACTCATTCTGTTCCGCTAATTGTGCATTCTGTTCAGATAATTTACTGTCTAATCTTTCACTTTGTTCTCTTAATAGTTTCTAGGTTCGTGCCGTAGCACTCTCAATAATCGCCTGGATCTCTGCGACCGTCGCCATTTTCACACACAAAAATATATATATCACTGAGAAGACAGGAGGATAGCATGCAAACGTCTCCCTGACACACACATATATAATTCTTGACATACATTTACTTCATTTGACCACATTCAGTTCATTTAAACTTATTCCCTTTACTCCCGCAAATCAATCATCACTGAATGGTTCTAATTTTACTTAATAATTTTTAACCCCGCACATATTCAGTCATAAATTACTATCCAGATCTGATGTTAACACTGACTAATTAACAAAGTATTAATTGTCATTTAAGGCTACCAGCCTCCTAACAAATTCATGAGTTTGACTTTCTAAACAAATCTAATTTTATATTTAATCAATGGGCGCCCGATTTCACGTACATTATTTTACTAATTGCATCAATAAATAAAACGTGAATCGTATTTTAACTTGCAAACTCGTGATTCGACTGTATATTCCATTTTCTTGGCGGTACTTCTCTTCGCCGTATTTACGTTAACAAAATATCACTTCCGGTGATCTCAAACAGTCAAAAACAGCGAAACACCACACGTAGGGTAACAGCTTGTTTATGATTCGCTAGAAAAGCCCAAAACAACGAAACGCTTCACGGTATGACACCAGGTTATCTATGCTGTCTATCCACCGTGTTCTAGTAGTTAACTAGCAACGAACTAGCCCCACTTTTCGCGCCAGCTTGTCTATGCACCCTTCAATAAAGCATGGTTTTGTCGAGAGTCGTCTACGGGGTCGTGTTCAGTCCTGACTGCGTTACACTGCAAAGTTCGCTTAAAACAACATGCTCTAATGAATAGAAAGGTTCATGACAGAGGCTATACTAGAAATAAAATGAATAACAAGTAGAATAAAATAAATTTAATGACTGAAAATATGGGCATAATAATAATAATAATAATAAATAAAAACAAATCCTCCCTGACTTTTACCCCCTTAATAAATAATAATAATAACACTGAGCGGTAGGAACTCGCTCGTCACAACAAGACAATGTGAAAGCAGCTTCACATAAATGATAAAATCATAACATAAGCATTTGAGCGGTAAGAACTCACTCGTCACAACATATGGATACAAGTCCATTTTTCTGGTCAAGAAGTTACATAATATGTAGTGTACTGCTCGTTAATAAGAAACTGAGTACTGATGCGGGTCCGTTTACAACTGAAACAGACATGTTGCTTACGGAGTGCATCTTTTAAATCACACTACGGGTATGGGACCCACCATTAATTAATACACTACAACTACTACTGACACATGCAAGATCTAATAATCTAAACAAAATGAAGAATCTCCCTGAGATTCTTACTGGTGCAGGAGCACACGGAATAAAAAAAGAGCATGCCAGAAATAGGCCAAAAACCGCTCTCATCAACTTGGGGACATAGCTCCGCGCACCCTAACTTGACACGGGTCAAGAACGCAACAAAATAAACACACCAAAAAAAATTGAACCAACAACAACAAAATACATGCCTAACGGCTGAAAAAACAATGTTTACATTTATATGAAACGCCAGACAATCACAAAGTTCGGTGGCTACCTTACCATTATGGACAACTCCCATTTAATCAAGCAATACTCATTATAACCGATCAGGTTTTGTGAATTTAAAACAACATCATAAATTGCAGTATAAGAAAGCAGATCTGTTACTAATGACAAGACGTTATTTGATTGAGCTCTCCCCAACTTGTATGAGTCACGATGTCCTACAAATACCTCTCTCTGTCTGGCAAGCTAAGTGCAGTTCCCTCTGGAAACATCAACATATCTCACGCATCCCATGGATGGCGAGAAACAAATATATACCACGAGTTCAGCCCCGCGAGGTCATGAACTGGGTTGACGTGGAGCAAGTCAGAATAATCAGCATGATATATTCTCGCTAGCACATCATAAAATCACATACGCACCCATAGCTTGGACAGAATCTCATACACACACACTCTGGGTCGGCTCAAACAGATGAACAACAATACTGCGTCCATAGACACATTAACAAAAACACACAACAGAAACTCCGGTGCAAAGTGCCATCCCGTTCAAATCTGCTGGAAAGCAACTATCGAAAACAATCCTGATCCGTCATAAGATTCTACTCACAAATAATCTTTTACCCTCCAAATTCTATTTTTAATCTCAAAATTAATTCAGTTCCATTTTTTGTTGTAAGGCAAATCTCCGAATAATAATGCTTGACCGCGATTTACGCAAGCGAGATCGGGCATCGGCTGCGCGTCTCGCCCCGTACAGTTAAACCAAATACAATCACAAAATATAAAAATTACGCAACGCTCGGCTAGTCCCATGTTTAATGTGTCAGTAAAACAAAACTAATAATCTACATTACCCAGCAAGCAAACAAATATTTACAAACATATCCCATAACACCGTAGCTGACTTAATAAATAAATAAATTTATTTGGTACTCAATCCTTTAAAACAGCGCCAGGAATTACGTCTGCAGCCATCTCCTTTAAGATGTTTATCTGGTCATTGACATCTTCAGGCAAATGTCCTGCTGGTTCCCAGATCCATCCTCGTTCTTGGACGTCATCACGTGCTGAATTAAATAAAGTTTTGTCAGATACACACACGATATAATTCCTACTATATTCACCTATCAAGTACTATATTCCTTGTCAGACTATTTGGTGAATTACTTCGATGAACTGGTCCTATCTGGTAGTACTGGGACTACAAATAAATCACTGAAGTTATACTTATGATTTGACGACACTGTTCCATGTTCACAAACATGAAATCTGCAGAGTAATACGATCCGTCCTCAGACGAACCAAAATTAGTAATGCTCTTCCGTCCTCAGACGTACAAAATAGTAATCATCCTCGAAGCATCTTGGATCCTTATAAATGACACTGACTAGGGTAGGTGAGGAAGGGGATCTATTAAAAAATATTCCATAATAACTATCAGACTAGCATGCGATCGTTATCATTGAGTTCGTAGCAGTGTGGAGGTTACGATTATGCTGTAGCCGGCGTGAATCGATCGTGGAATTAATCTGTAGATAACTCCCGCGTTAATCTACCCGTGCGCGTTCCCAAGCCGAGTTCCCGCTAAGACAAGGCGTCTTGATACTATTGGCCTAGACTCTTGTATGTCTTTGCGCGTTTTTACACACATTTCTGCCGTTGGGAGTGGTTCACATGATAATAGACCAATTACCTTGGAGCATTCGATTTCTTCCTTGGCACCAACCTTCATAGCAACAAGCCATAGTGTGCGTCCCCAAGCCAACATTCGCGCTAAAAGTTGCACCTGTTCTATGTCTCAAGAATATATACGCATCCTCCTAAAATACCACAGAAGCTTAAACCATTGTGTCCTCTCGGCCACTGATTTCTCAATATATCCCAACACCGTCTGGCTCTCATATCTGTTGTCTGTAGAAATGTATCAAAAGATGATGAATAAATATTAGAATCCTTTATATAGCCTGTGGATAAATGGTTCACAACCCCCCCCTGCATGGAAAGAATCGAACATAACAAATAGTCGATTTTTTTACAAATACAGAACATCTGTAATCCATTTCTGCCAATCCTAGAAAAATCTCCCTCTCATCAGTCTGGTCTAGCCGCCAGTGTCGTTGGAGTCACAACACTTCCTCGTGTTTACATCCCGTTTCCTCATCCATTCAGACCTTCCGCAAACCAGCCTGCTTGACTGATCGCCTAAGGCTAGTATCTCCCCTTTCCAGAGCCCTTATCTCACTCGCTCGCTCTCCCGCTGTGTTGTCACCGTCAGAGCTCATTAGTGTCTGACCACTGCAGACTGTTCTCTACTTCCTTGTTCTACTGACGTAATCACTGACCCACGTATAGTTGGATGTGCAAAAACGACGTCCATATATTCAATTTGCAGCATTATTTCTGCGTTCCCAAGGTACGCTAGTATGATACAACTTTAAATTCGCCGCGTTATAGACAGACATTGTACCTGTGAGTTAGCCGAGGTCGTTACGGCATGACTAATGGCAGTCGCTCACATCCGGGAGGCGAGGAGGTTTGAATCCCCCCGCCGGCAACCTTGAAGATGGTCTTCTGTGGTTTCCCATCTTCCTTCCAGGCAAATGCCGGGGTTGGTCCTTAACTATAGGCCACAGCCGCTACCTTCCAACTCCTCGACCCTCCCATCCAACATCCCTCCCCAACGGTACTTGTAGCTCACCCATTGGGTGTCCGTCTCGAAGCAGCTACAGAACTGGCGAGCCGAACATGTCCTCGGACACTCCCGGCACTAGAAAGCCATACGCTAAAAAAAAATGTACCTGTACTGAATTCTTTCACTCTGTATGCGTTGTTACCAAGATTACGTACAATACAGAAGGGGTCCTCACCATTTCTCCGTGCTGCCATCTTCTTCTTCTCCTCCGTTCTGCTATCATCCTCTTCTTCTCCTCCTTGCTGTCATCTTCTTCTAGTATTGACTCATTTTTCGTATCGCACCGGTGTTTCTCCTCCCTACCGGGCTACGTTCTCTCGTACTCCGTACTGGCAAGCTTCGTTCGTCTTCCTGGCTGGCTTGTATATTTTCTTCCTCTCCAATTTCTTCTTTAAAGGTGTCAGGATTCGACCTCCTATTTATGGCACGTTCCCAATGTTCTTGTTCGTTCCCTCCGTTAGCGTGTAACTCTTCCAGGTAGCGCTGCGATTCGGCGTGCCTGTCATTCCAATCATTTCTATAATTCCGATAGTCCCCCTGGTTCTGATATCTTCTTTCACGCCACTGTCGATTATCATTATTGTTATTCTCATAACGTCTGTAGGGTCCCTCATTTCTCCTATTATTTCTCCATTGTTGGTATCCTCGCTGGTGATACCTATTGTTGCCCTGTATCTGTCTCTCATTGTTATTTTCATGACGCTGGTGTGACCTATTTTCGTCACCCTCCTGACCTCGTCTTGGTGTTGTTGACACACTTGTATTTGTGGCCTGCGACCTGGTGTGTACTTGAGTGGGTTTAACCACCTCCGTTGTGTTTACAAGTTCCAGCTGTCGTCCCCCTCTTTGCTGCAAGTGAGATGTTGTCTCGTCAATCTGACGTAAGATTTGTTCGGCTCGAACCGCTGTGTCCACGTTTGCTGCTACTAACACCTGCTGACATTTACTGGCAACTGCCGTGCAATCGTCATAACCAGATCCGACTCTTCTAAGGGGTGATCCAGATCCCGAAATTTTAACAATTGTAGCTAAAAGAAATCTGAATATTTTGTCTGCTGAGTCGACTGATATTTTCTTGAATAAAGTTCCATTCTGAGACTTTGTTGTAGAGAAGCCGACCAGTACTTTTTAAGGAACGCAATCTTAAAATCATCGATCCCTCCGAAAGTATACTTGAAGCTCAAGAACCACGTAAGTACATTTCCCGAAAGAAATCGTTCCATCAGTCTTAAACGACGCGCGGGCGGGATATTATTATCATTAAAATAGTGATCCATCTCTTTAAGATACGCCTTCGGTGTGACACCAGAATTTTCTGTGAATTTATTAGGTTTAAATTCATTTGATCGAATTACTTGAACGACTTGAGGGTGCTGATAGCCATGTTGAGGGGTAGAGGTCCCTCCAACGTTGTTGTGAAATCCCTCTGTGCTATTCGTTAATGGGCTGCCTGTCAGTCCGTGGCCACTTTCCGCGCTAATTGCCCCCTGGCTCGTTGTGTCAACTCCCTTTTCTTTAGTGTGCTCTGTCTGAAATAACGTGTTCTGTCCTAATGAGCGCAACTCTGCTTTAATGATTCTGTCCGACTGTTCTTTCATTTTATTCTTGATTTCTTCCTCAAGTACTTTAATGCGCGTATGATTTTCACCTACGGTCTTTATAATAGTTAGCCGTTCTTCTTTAGAGTCGCAGCTCATTTTGCGCCAATCCTTTCTGATGCTATCTTTTATCGCTCCTAATTTTTCTTCCATCTGCTGTTTCGTGTCCTGCTGATTCGATTCTATCTTCTCAAGCCTGTCTTCTAGACGTAGATTATTCTCATCTATCGTACTCTTTATATTATCCTGGTCCGATTCTAGGTTTTGCCATCGCTCTGCTGATTGTATTTCTAATTTATCCATATCTTTTATTAGACCCGTAATGCTTTCGTTTACTGCCGACAATTGTCCCTGGATAAATGTAGAATCCTCCTCCATTTTATCAAATCGCTTTTCAAGACCATCCTGTGCCGTTTTAACCTCACTGTTATTTACCGTGCATGCTAATTCTATCTGAGCTAGTTTTGCTAATACAATTTCGTCCAAATCATTTAATTTACGGTTGAACGTATCCTCTAATTTTTGTATCTGACCTAGCTGTTTGCCATTATTCTTACTTATATCAAGCGCGAATTGAACCATCTGCTGTGTAGTGTATTCTTTCATCTCTGCAGATAATGTGGCTAGCTGACTCGTATTTCGACTTTCTTGCGCTTCTAACTGTTTGTTTATATTTTCATTTACTTGCGCTTGTAATGAGTTACCTTGTTCAATTAATTTAATTTCTAATGACTCACTCTGCTCGGCTAATTGTGCATTCTGTTCAGATATCTTAGTGTCTAATTTTTCGCTCTGTTCCGCTAATTGTGATTTTATGGTGTCATTCATTTGAGCCTGGAATGACTCACTCTGTTCAGATAATTTTGCATTCTGTTCAGATAATTGTGCATTCTGTTCAGCTAATTGTGATTTTATAGTGTCATTCATTTGAGCCTGGAATGACTCATTCTGTTCCGCTAATTGTGCATTCTGTTCAGATAATTTACTGTCTAATCTTTCACTTTGTTCTCTTAATAGTTTCTAGGTTCGTGCCGTAGCACTCTCAATAATCGCCTGGATCTCTGCGACCGTCGCCATTTTCACACACAAATATATATATATCACTGAGAAGACAGGAGGATAGCATGCAAACGTCTCCCTGACACACACATATATAATTCTTGACATACATTTACTTCATTTGACCACATTCAGTTCATTTAAACTTATTCCCTTTACTCCCGCAAATCAATCATCACTGAATGGTTCTAATTTTACTTAATAATTTTTAACCCCGCACATATTCAGTCATAAATTACTATCCAGATCTGATGTTAACACTGACTAATTAACAAAGTATTAATTGTCATTTAAGGCTACCAGCCTCCTAACATATTCATGAGTTTGACTTTCTAAACAAATCTAATTTTATATTTAATCAATGGGCGCCCGATTTCACGTACATTATTTTACTAATTACATCAATAAATAAAACGTGAATCGTATTTTAACTTGCAAACTCGTGATTCGACTGTATATTCCATTTTCTTGGCGGTACTTCTCTTCGCCGTATTTACGTTAACAAAATATCACTTCCGGTGATCTCAAACAGTCAAAAACAGCGAAACACCACACGTAGGGTAACAGCTTGTTTATGATTCGCTAGAAAAGCCCAAAACAACGAAACGCTTCACGGTATGACACCAGGTTATCTATGCTGTCTATCCACCGTGTTCTAGTAGTTAACTAGCAACGAACTAGCCCCACTTTTCGCGCCAGCTTGTCTATGCACCCTTCAATAAAGCATGGTTTTGTCGAGAGTCGTCTACGGGGTCGTGTTCAGTCCTGACTGCGTTACACTGCAAAGTTCGCTTAAAACAACATGCTCTAATGAATAGAAAGGTTCATGACAGAGGCTATACTAGAAATAAAATGAATAACAAGTAGAATAAAATAAATTTAATGACTGAAAATATGGGCATAATAATAATAATAATAATAAATAAAAACAAATCCTCCCTGACTTTTACCCCCTTAATAAATAATAATAATAACACTGAGCGGTAGGAACTCGCTCGTCACAACAAGACAATGTGAAAGCAGCTTCACATAAATGATAAAATCATAACATAAGCATTTGAGCGGTAAGAACTCACTCGTCACAACATATGGATACAAGTCCATTTTTCTGGTCAAGAAGTTACATAATATGTAGTGTACTGCTCGTTAATAAGAAACTGAGTACTGATGCGGGTCCGTTTACAACTGAAACAGACATGTTGCTTACGGAGTGCATCTTTTAAATCACACTACGGGTATGGGACCCACCATTAATTAATACACTACAACTACTACTGACACATGCAAGATCTAATAATCTAAACAAAATGAAGAATCTCCCTGAGATTCTTACTGGTGCAGGAGCACACGGAATAAAAAAAGAGCATGCCAGAAATAGGCCAAAAACCGCTCTCATCAACTTAGGGACATAGCTCCGCGCACCCTAACTTGACACGGGTCAAGAACGCAACAAAATAAACACACCAAAAAAATTGAACCAACAACAACAAAATACATGCCTAACGGCTGAAAAAACAATGTTTACATTTATATGAAACGCCAGACAATCACAAAGTTCGGTGGCTACCTTACCATTATGGACAACTCCCATTTAATCAAGCAATACTCATTATAACCGATCAGGTTTTGTGAATTTAAAACAACATCATAAATTGCAGTATAAGAAAGCAGATCTGTTACTAATGACAAGACGTTATCTGATTGAGCTCTCCCCAACTTGTATGAGTCACGATGTCCTACAAATACCTCTCTCTGTCTGGCAAGCTAAGTGCAGTTCCCTCTGGAAACATCAACATATCTCACGCATCCCATGGATGGCGAGAAACAAATATATACCACGAGTTCAGCCCCGCGAGGTCATGAACTGGGTTGACGTGGAGCAAGTCAGAATAATCACCATGATATATTCTCGCTAGCACATCATAAAATCACATACGCACCCATAGCTTGGACAGAATCTCATACACACACACTCTGGGTCGGCTCAAACAGATGAACAACAATACTGCGTCCATAGACACATTAACAAAAACACACAACAGAAACTCCGGTGCAAAGTGCCATCCCGTTCAAATCTGCTGGAAAGCAACTATCGAAAACAATCCTGATCCGTCATAAGATTCTACTCACAAATAATCTTTTACCCTCCAAATTCTATTTTTAATCTCAAAATTAATTCAGTTCCATTTTTTGTTGTAAGGCAAATCTCCGAATAATAATGCTTGACCGCGATTTACGCAAGCGAGATCGGGCATCGGCTGCGCGTCTCGCCCCGTACAGTTAAACCAAATACAATCACAAAATATAAAAATTACGCAACGCTCGGCTAGTCCCATGTTTAATGTGTCAGTAAAACAAAACTAATAATCTACATTACCCAGCAAGCAAACAAATATTTACAAACATATCCCATAACACCGTAGCTGACTTAATAAATAAATAAATTTATTTGGTACTCAATCCTTTAAAACAGCGCCAGGAATTACGTCTGCAGCCATCTCCTTTAAGATGTTTATCTGGTCATTGACATCTTCAGGCAAATGTCCTGCTGGTTCCCAGATCCATCCTCGTTCTTGGACGTCATCACGTGCTGAATTAAATAAAGTTTTGTCAGATACACACACGATATAATTCCTACTATATTCACCTATCAAGTACTATATTCCTTGTCAGACTATTTGGTGAATTACTTCGATGAACTGGTCCTATCTGGTAGTACTGGGACTACAAATAAATCACTGAAGTTATACTTATGATTTGACGACACTGTTCCATGTTCACAAACATGAAATCTGCAGAGTAATACGATCCGTCCTCAGACGAACCAAAATTAGTAATGCTCTTCCGTCCTCAGACGTACAAAATAGTAATCATCCTCGAAGCATCTTGGATCCTTATAAATGACACTGACTAGGGTAGGTGTGGAAGGGGATCTATTAAAAAATATTCCATAATAACTATCAGACTAGCATGCGATCGGTATCATTGAGTTCGTAGCAGTGTGGAGGTTACGATTATGCTGTAGCCGGCGTGAATCGATCGTGGAATTAATCTGTAGATAACTCCCGCGTTAATCTACCCGTGCGCGTTCCCAAGCCGAGTTCCCGCTAAGACAAGGCGTCTTGATACTATTGGCCTAGACTCTTGTATGTCTTTGCGCGTTTTTACACACATTTCTGCCGAAGGGAGTGGTTCACATGATAATAGACCAATTACCTTGTAGCATTCGATTTCTTCCTTGGCGCCAACCTTCATAGCAACAAGCCATAGTGTGCGTCCCCAAGCCAACATTCGCGCTAAAAGTTGCACCTGTTATATGTCTCAAGAATATATACGCATCCTCCTAAAATACCACAGGAGCTTAAACCATTGTGTCCTCTCGGCCACTGATTTCTCAATATATCCCAACACCGTCTGGCTCTCATATCTGTTGTCTGTAGAAATGTATCAAAAGATGATGAATAAATATTAGAATCCTTTATATAGCCTGTGCATAAAGGGTTCACTACAAAGAACTTTTTCTTAATCTCCTTCAATTGTTTAGATCAACAGCATCTAATATGCTACTTCCTCCTGCGTCAGTGTTAACTCGTTGGGGGAACGTGGCTGTTGTATTATGCTAAGCACATAGCATATAGTCCTAGAGATTGTTAATTCATTAGACTAGAATGGTGCTGCATCAATAGAAACAGTTCAAAATATTTTGTCAGGTATGGAATTGTAAGGGAATCTTGTTTTCATACCTACCACTTTTTTCCTTCTTACCAGGAGCCTTAACGTCACTGGGATCTGTAGGATCTCCCTTAAATGAATCACCAGCAAAGTAAGTTCTGTTCCTGGTAGTATAGGACAAACAATGAAACAGAGAGTGAATTATGGAATTTAGAAAACTCCTGGTTATAAACAGATCTGCGAGGTTCGAGGCGTTCTCGATGTATAACAGTCTGTCACGCCAAAAGACTCGACTCTCTGTGTGGCAGTTAACATCGTTTAAATATGCCCTTAATAACCTCCTCTTACGTGTAGAAAGGTTTTTCACGTTAAACAGTGTTAAGCGAGACAACAGACGAAGTTTTTCAACTGAAATTTTGTGCAAAGTGATGGTTGTGAACTGCAATTCATCAGTCAACATTGGCAACGGGACCACTTCTGCTTCAACCTCAAGGGAATAATGTAAGCTTATTAATTTAATACTAACGCGTCTTTACTGCTAATGGACATTAATTCTTTAAATTTAATGGTGCATATTTATGGGCATATTTTCAGATTTTTAAGAGCATTTTTGCATGCATATTTCCTGAATATTTTGGGCACGAGATTCCGGGCCCTAATCAGAACGATTAGATGAGGCGATAAATGCATATGCAAAGGAATAGTTAGGGAAACAAGCTATTTGAGAAGGATGCACTATGTGCCTATTCTGAACAAACAAGGGCCTGAGGCAGGCAGTATTATAGGGTCCTACACCACTCAAGCATATATGCACTTTTGTCTACGCTGTGGCAAGTGACTTATGGTTGGTTCCTAAGTTTAGGGACTGCGACAACGCGGTCATGTAGTCCCGTCTACTTTGGGTGTGGGTAGAATCCGTCTGATAACCGGTGTTAATTGTGATGACTGGATTAGTGTGTATTCTCTGTTTTTTTAATTCAAGTAAGGACTGCAGACTTTTGAATTTTTCAAATAGTTCTTACTTTTGCCGCCAAACGCCACCATCAACGACTACTGCATTAATTAGGCGAGCTGTATAAAGTATAGCAAAAGCATATTTCTTAATATGTGTATAGTTCTAAATTTCAACTCTAGTGATCCAGATCTGATGATGACAGCGTGACGGTCGAAACGCGTAATCCTGTCCTTTTATCAGTGAATAATATTAATACATATTTTTTTTAGGATAGCGTATACAGCCTACAGTACGTATATATATAGGCCTATATAGTTGTCCCGAGGGGCAGATGACCTCGTAGTTCCTCCCCTTAAAACAACAACAACTAACTATAGTTGTCCCGCCTAATGTAATTAGATAAAAGTGTGTTGGCCGACTGAAAGATATAAATTGATAGTTTGTACAGGCAGCACTGAGACACTGGCTTCAAAACTTCATAGACCTTGATGGAATCCACACGTTACGCAACAAGCTAAGTTTAGCACACCATAGAACAAGCAACGGGGCCATCTCCTGAAAGTGTAAGTAGAACTCATCTGCTCACAAGTGTCAACGCCCCCCTTGCTGGAATTATACAGCCAATCATTTGAGGTAGCGTGTAATCTTTCAACAGCGACTACCTCTGGTGGATATTAGAAAAGAGAATTTCGACCTTGTTCATTTTTGGCACGTACGAGAGAAGACACAGTTCCTGATCAAATGCGAACACAGAGCTTCCTTTGGGATCTGAGTCATTTTCGGAGTGTCCCCATCATAGTCAATTTCTGTTGATCCAACATCCTATTGGAAAATGGAACTGAAGAGAACCAGTTGTCTACTTTATGTTCCGGTTGGGCTCCGATATAAAAATCGGCAAGTGGCTTTTCGTGTGTTTCAAGGGATTTTCCAGCATACGGTATGGCATTTTTAACTCATAAGCAGTTCGCAAATCACTCATCACTTTCAAACCATACTTGGCAGGTTTGTTGCGTGTGTGCATTCGGAAAGGACACTTTCCTCGAAATGCCAACAGCTGCTCATCAATCGTACAAAGAGGCCCAGGCATTTAGAAATCTTTGCCTTTAACTATGAAAGCTTTCCATAAGTCCCGAAACGGTGCCAGTGAATCCGTCTCCCTCCTTTCTTGCCTTATATCCTAGTCATCAAAACGAAGATTGTTTTATCAGAAAAGTAATTTGTCTTCTGACATGGCATTTCTTGTGGTGCGCAGACCTCTCATTGCATGCCAAGGTAGCTCAGTAGAACTAGGATTGCTTTTTTGAGCGCCAAAGTATATCAGCAAGCCAATTAGTGCCTTTATCTCGTTATGAGAAGTATCTCGGTTATATATCTGTTCAACGTCATATTTAACTCGCTGGGTAGTTATTTCGTTGTAAAGTGTATTTTACTATAGTTTCCATCATGTTAGAATCAATGAACCGCTCGAAAGCTTCGAGTGCAGTTTTTACAGACTTAGAAGGACCCTTAGGACATGGTCTATTGAATAAAAATGTTGCGTCTTGTTATGAAAGCCGGATCGCCTAAATCCATATAGCCGCGGTAGTTTTTTTTTTGAGATCTCGGGAACTAAGCGTCGTCCAGGGTTAAAACCTATACCAATCGAATCGGGGTCGAAAAATGTCTGTCTGTGCAGTACGTTTTTGCGTTAAGCACAGTACAGGTCGCAATTTTCAAGATATCGAACTGAAATTTGGTACAGTGAAAGGGTTAGGGCCTGTGAGGAATCCTATTGTTGGGCGTTAAAATCGGTGCTGGTCCAGACCTTTTTTTAGGGCCCTGAATTTCATCCTTTTTTTCTTCGAATTGTTATATCTTAGAAACGGTCGGCCCTATTGAAAGAAGTTAAATCTACAAGTGTAAGATCTCAGTGATTAGCAACTACTTTACCCCTTATGATTTTTTGATATCTCTCACCGTTTTCTTTTTTGGGGCCCTGAATATCATCCTTTTTTTTCGAAACGTGTGAGTGGGATAACACTTGGGGGTGGACAGCTGAAGAAGGTGGAAAGTCTCAAGTACTTGGGAAGTATAGTGGAGGAAAATGGGAGAAATGACAAAGAGATTACGGAACGTGGCAGACAGGCAGAAGCATTTCTGAGAAGCATTAGGAGCTTAGTGTGGAATAAAGATGTCCCACAAAAAAGCAAGGAAGTGTTATACAGAAGCTACTATAACCCGATACTGACCTATGCATCAGAAACGTGGATAATGAAGAAATGAGACATACGCAGAATACAGTCAAGTGAAATGAAGTTCCTACGAAGTAGGATCGGAGTAACAAGAAGAGACAGGTTGAGGAATGAAAAGGTCAGGGAAATGGTGAAAGATGAGCCCTTGCAGGTTAGGATTGAGTCATCAAGACTGTTTTTTTTAAGCGTATGGCTTTTAGTGCCGGGAGTGTCCGAGGACATGTTCGGCTCGCCAGTTTTGTAGCTGCTTCGAGACGGGGACACCCAATGGGTGAGCTACAAGTACCGTTGGGGAGGGAAGGAGGGAAGTTGGAATTTAAGGACGAGGAGTTGGAAGGTAGCGGCTGTGGCCTATAGTTAGGGACCAACCCCGGCATTTGCCTGGAAGGAAGATGGGAAACCACAGAAGACCATCTTCAAGGTTGCCGGCGGGGGGATTCGAACCTCCTCGCCTCCCGGATGTGAGCGACTGCCATCAGTCATGCCGTAACCACCACGGCTAACTCACCCGGTACTGAGGTGGTATGGACACTTAAAGAGAATGGAAGAGAAGAAGATTCCCAAGAGGATACATGAGAATGATGCAGATGCAGAAGAAACGACCAAGGGGAAGACCAAGAGATAGATGGCTAAAAGGAGTGGAGGAATGTATCAAGAAGAGTGGCGAGGACTGGACTAGAGTGACAGCGGAGAGGTGGTGGGAAGAAAGGACTAAGTGGCGAGGCTTATGTTCCAAACAGACCCAGCCTGGGCTGGAAACTATACAAGATGATGATGATGATGATATCTCGGAAACGGTCGGTCATATCGAAAAAGTTAAGTCTAAAGGTGTAAGATCTAAGTGATTAGCACTTTTTTACCCCGTATAATTTTTTGATATATCTCACCGTTTTTCTTTTCTGGGGCCCTGAATTTCATCCTTTTTCTTCGAATCGTAATATCTTGGAAGTGGTCAGTCATATCGAAAAACTCTAAATATACATGTTTAAGATCTCGGTGATTGGCATCTTTTTTTAACCCCTTATCATGTTTTGATATCTCTCACCGTTTTCTATTTTTGGGGCCCTGAATTTCATTCCTTTTTTTTTCGAATCGTCATATCTCGGAAACGGTCTGTCCTATCGAAAAAGTTAAATCTACAGGTGTAAGATCTCAGTAATTAGCAACTTTTCTACCCCTTATGTTATTTTGATATCTCCCACCGTTTTGATGTTATTAAATGTTTTTTTTTTGTTTAAAAAAAATGAGGCCCAAATGTATATAAAAATTTGTTAAAATTCAACGGTTGGTCTAATTGAATTCTACGGAACATTCTCTATAATAAACCGTTCTCACCTTTTCAATAAGATAAATAATGCTCGAAATACAAGAAGGTCCCAAAATGCAGATTTTTCAAAATCACCATGTAGTTCGAAAACAAAGAGGGCCGCGATGATTACGATTGCACCATCGTTTGTTTCACAAAGAAGTGGCACGGAATTGCGAAAACCGTTTTGCACTATCTTGATTCGTTTCCGAGATACCCGCTAAAGTTGCAGTCTGTACTTAAATTAAAAAACAGATAACACACAATAATACAGTCATCACAATTAACACCGGTTATCAGACAGATTCTACACACACCCAAAGTACACGGGGCTACATGACCGCGTTGTGGCAGCCCCTAAACTTAAGAACCAACCAACCAGAATCTTGCACGCCACAAATTGGTTCGGGATAGTTGTGAAGTCCCGACAAGAGCTTCTGTTGTTCTGAGGAAGCTTTTCCTAGATTTTAGTCGGGGTTTTGCAGGTCGATGTTCAAACAGGGGATGGGCTTCAGAAAGTACTGCCCTTTTTTTCCCTCTCATCTTTCGCCGCTACCTCTCGGTGGATGTCAGGGGGTGCGATACCAGCAAGGGTGTACAGCGTGTCCAGCGAAGTGGGCTTGGGGCACCCAGTAATAATACAAGTATCGTTAAGTGCAACATCTACCACTTGGGCATGACTGGATTTGCACCATACTGGGCTTGCGTATTCCCCGGTGGAGTAACATAATGCAAGAGAAGAAATTCTCACAGCACTAGGATGTGCTCCCCATGTTGTGCCTGTTAACTTCCTTATGATGTTGTTTCTGGCTGCCACTTTTTGCTTGGTGTTCAAACAGTGCTTCCTGTAAGTGAGAGCGCGGTCAAGGGTAATTTCTATTTTGGAAACTAACAATTCTCTAGCGTGGATCCTTCCCAGTTAATTTTGAGGGTTCTAGCGCCTGTCTGTTTTTAAGGTGGAAAGCACAAGTCTGTGATTTACTGGGATTTGGTCTCAATTGGTTCTCCCTATAGTAAGCAGACAATTCTATTAATGCTTTGGACAACTTCTGTTCTACATTATCAAAACAGTCAGCTTGGGCAGTGATGGCACAGTCATCTGCGTAGATGAAACTCTGTGTTCCCTCTGGTAATGGCTGATCATTAGTATGGATATTAAACAACGCAGGAGTAAGCACCCTTCCCTGGGGTAATCCATTTTTCTGCGATCTCCATATGCTTCTTTTCCCCCTGAAATTCAACAAAGAACCTTCTGTTTTCAAGTAGATTCCTCAAGAAACAGGTTAGTTGTTAATTTTTGGTGGCATCATACAGTTTCATAAGAAGCCCTCTGTGATTAACTGTGTCATAAGCCGCAGTAAGATCTATAAATACAGCTCCTGTGATCTCCTTCCTTTCAAAACCATCTTCGATATGCTGTGTTAATTTCATCACTTGAGATGTGCAACTCTTCCCCGATCGGAATCCAGCCCTCTGTGGTATAAAGTTTGTCTCCAGTTTCTCCATTAGTCTATGTAGGATGAGTCTTTCAAGGACTTTATACAGATGACATAAGAGAGATATAGGGCGGTAACTTTTTGGATAATTCTGCTCCTTGCCTGGCTTGCGAATAGCTATAACTTTGGCTTTCCTCCATAGCTTAGGAATCTTACAAGACTGGACACATTTGTTCATAAGCTCCCTTAGCCAGGACGTTGTTATCGGTCCAAAATTCTTAATCTGTTTCACTCTTGTATCATCGAGTCCAGCAGCTTTGCCATTTTTGCATTTACCCAGGACAAGTTCTAGCTCAGCCTGAGTAAAGGGTTGTAGCAAAATATTGGTTTCATGGTTAGGTTGTCTCACAAGTGCCTTCCTACCAGGCCTGGTTGTGTAAGGTGTTTTCCCATTTTGTATGAACTGTTGAGCTATTTAATCAGCTCGGACATGCACATGCGTATTCGCCTGTGAGGGGTCATTACTGTGCCCTTAATATCGTTCCCTTATTAATGTCTCATATATTTTATTTCTACTTGAAAATCTAGCTCAAGTTATGAGCAGAAGTTGGTCTTATTTCACAAGATACAGGGCTGAGTTGAGACAGTGTGTCGTTACCGATTCTGAGAAGACAGGAGGAAAGTCTATATTTAAATATCCAGGCATCCGCTTAAACGACAGGTGCAAGGTGAGGTATAGCGTACCCAAGCCATGACGCATGAAGGCAGTATTTTTCGTGTTCTATCGCTGTATGACAAGGAGGAATGCAGAGTTTGAAAGAGAAGAAGATAGAATTCAACCACGCCTATGGGCGGAGATTCGCATCTTCAGCGTCAGACGCTCTGGAGCTTCAACCAATCTGAGAAGAGGACGCCGATCTTTGGCGCGAAAGTGATTCGCGCGGCAAACTGGTATTGCGGATCTGAACGAGCAAATTTTGTGCACGCTACGATATTCGCGACATGCTGATTGCCACGAGCAAAATGAGGGGTTAAACATGTTTCTAGGACCATTATTTCGATTTATTACGGAGCGATATTCCCCTTCTCCAAGTTTTTAGTGCTTTGTGTATAAATAGTGAGCCGAGTGAATGAAACGATGTTACTTCTATGATTGAGTTCATGCTACACGTTTTGAACCAGTCACTTCTTGGGTAGACGCCTTTCTACTGATTCTGAACCAGACACTTCTCTGGTAGATTTTGTACTTAAACTTTGCGCATCAGTGTGATGCCTGATATAGGAACTTGTATTAATTTCTAGTTGTGTGCGAAGCAACTAATGTTTGCATTCAATTCTGTGAATGTAGGTGGTTATCACGCCACTAATTACGGAAAGTCTTCGATCTGCTGTAGGACTTTTCGGTGAATTTAGTACCCGAATTCAGCAGTAGTTAGCAGAAATATTTCGTGTGATAATAATAATAATTTTTCTACAACAAGAAATGGCTCCATTGAAGGAAGGAATGATGCCATGTGATACCTTGCGAGGTTGATCAAACCCAGGATCTATCTCAGTGATGCATGGCATTGCCTGGCATATAGCTGGAGGATTTTGGGTCCATTGCAAAAATAAATTATGATTATAGAAATTTTTCAGAACCATAACTGAGCTAACATGATTACATTTAATTCATTAGTTAATTAATTACAATTTAGAAATTTTGAAGCAATGCTTATTCACAATTTGTTGGTTGGTTGGTTCCTTAGTTTAGGGGCTGCGACAACGCGGTCATGTAGCCCCGTGTACTTTGGGTGTGTGTAGAATCTGTCTGATAACCGGTGTTAATTGTGATGACTGTATTAGTGTGTGTATCTGTTTTTTTAATTCAAGAAAGAACTGCAACTTTGAATTTTTCGAATAGTTCCTACTTTTGCCGCCAAACACCACCGTCAACGACTACTAGGCCTAGTTCAGAACTTAGCTACTAGTCGCCACGCAGTCGGCTCTTGGCAACGAACGTAGCTACCTAAGAGCGTTGTTTACATTCTTAATCTATACAATTTAGTTTAACACATGTGTAATTAGTGGAAAGTTCTTTAACATGCCATAAATCTATGACATGGGACCGCCGGATTTACTTCCCCTCCGAAGGGAGGCGTACTGAGGGATTTTTAACGCTCTTAAAAAATCCGACGGCTTCGGCCGGGTTTGAACCCGCTATCTTGGGCATAGAAGTTTAGCATGCTACCAACTACGCCACCGAAGCCGCCTATTTACAATTTGTGTGAAGACTTTGAGTGTTACCATGGCAACAATTAAGAATAATTGATCGCAAATTGCAACATTACCATGGGGCACTCAACACTATGTGAGACAAAATGAAGGAATGGAACCTTGATACTGGGGGAGCTTGCGTGACGTGAAGGGTCATTGCCTATTCCTCGAGAACTTAAGGGGGTCACGGCGATGATCTTCGGAAGTAGATGCCGGATTGAGTAAACCGATTTTATTGTAGGACTAGCAGTAGTACCCGGCTTCGCCCGGTGGAATGTTGATAATGTCTCCAAGTATCCTTAGAAATCGAATGGACTTAAAATCTAGGTCATTTGTCCCCAAAGACAAGGAGGGCGTAATATCTAGGTCATTTGCCCTTTTGATAAGTATGATAATGAAAAC
Organism: Meconema thalassinum; assembly: GCA_946902985.2. Lineage (NCBI taxonomy): Eukaryota > Metazoa > Arthropoda > Insecta > Orthoptera > Tettigoniidae > Meconema > Meconema thalassinum. The sequence continues at coordinate 114,832,520 of OX336393.1, forward strand.
TACTGTTGAATTGCCACGTCAAACTTACAAACTACCGTAATAGAAATACATATTTCAAAATTCACAGGCGAGGAAGACTTATTGTGCGTGGTGATCAATTGTGTAATGGGCGTAACATCTAGGTCATTTTCCCTTATGATGAGGATGATAAGGGAAACTACTACCTGTATGGAATTGACACTTCAACTTATAATGTACACAATGTACTGTAATAAAAATAAATATTTTAAAAATCACAGTCGAGAAAGACTTTATGCGGCGGTGATTAGTGGTATGATGCGCGTAACATCTAGGTCATTTGCACTTAAGATGATAATAATAAGGTAATTAAAATGACTACTGAACGAACATGGTGTAATTTTAAAACTGATATAGGTAGTTCAGATGTCTATCTTCGATGTCTTCCAAAGTCTCAACCTTATTTTCTGGCCTAGGCCTGTACTCGATGCGTCTAGTGAAAGAGCTTATGGCGTACTGCTCGGCAAAGAATATGGGTCCAAGCTGCATGAACCTGAGATGATCGCAGATGATGATGAAATATGATGACACACGTTCGGGGTTCCCCACCGTATTTAGATTGGCCGGGGAATCACTCACTCTTTCGCAACACCACAGTGGCTTGAGCATCAGCATCAGCATAGACAGCAGATAACACGGCGGGCACTGGAAAGTCCTCTCATGTCACCTCGCGATGAATCAGCAAGCTATTCTCACAACTGCCCCCCCCCAGGGTCTCACAACTTGTGGGACGTGGGTTGGCGACCACGGGACCCCAGCTGAGTCTGGCATCGCTTCTACTTCCTGGTGCTGGGCTCCTTTCAGTTCTCTTTCCTGTCGGTCTCCCTTCGTCAACTCTTGTTCTCTTCCGACCCCGACTGTATTAGGGTATCCGAGGGCTAGGGAGTCTTTCAATTTCCCGCCTTAATTGGCCGTTGTCTCATCTTTCCTGATGCCCTCATTCTTTGAGGGGTCTGCCTTCTTTTCCTTTTCATAATATCTCCTGTCTTCTGCTCAAGGCCCTCAAAGAGGCAGGGTGTGTGTAGCCCCACCACTTCTGGTGCACCCTCAAGGGCTCATGGCTGGTGAGTTAGGAAGCTGGCAACCCCGAGGGATTCCTGAGCTAAATGCAGGGAATAGAGTGGTACGTCAGTAATTTCGAGTGGACAGTGTTACTCATCGGGTTCCAAAGGGTAAGTATGTCAAATTTGGGTCAAATGAAACGGTGTAGATTTGTGCCAAACGGCCTAAAAGCAGGGGTTGGAGTGGCCTCTCCGCAATTTCAAGCATACAGTGCTAGTCGCAGTGTTCCAAAGGGTAAATACACAAATTTTGGTTGAGATCGGTGAAACGGTGTTGATTTGGGCCAAAGGGCCTAAATGCAGGGAATGGAGTGGTCTGTCCGCAATTTCAAGCAGGCAGTATTACTCGCAGGGTACCAAAGGGTAAGTATCCGAATGTTATTTCTGATCGGTGAAACGGTGTAGATTTGTGCCAAAGGACCTAAATGCAGGGAATGGGGTGGTCTGTCCGAAATTGTAAGTAGACAGTGTTACTCGCAGGATTCCAAAGGGTAAGTATACAAATTTTGTTCCAGATAGGTGAAACGGTGTAGATTTGTGAAAAAGGGTCTAAATGCAGGGAGTGGGGTGGTCTGTCTGAAATTTTAAGTGGTTATTGTTACTCGCAAAGTTCCAAAGGGTAAGTATAGAAATTTTGGTTCAGATCGGTGAAACAGGGTAGATTTGTGCCAAAGGGCCTAAATGCAGGGAGTGGGGTGGTCTGTCCGAAATTTTAAGTGGACAGTGTTACTCGCATGGTTCCAAAGGGTAAATATACAAATTTTGGTTGAGATCGGTCAAACGGTGTAGATTTGGGCCAAAGGGCCTAAATGCAGGGAATGGAGTGGTCTGTCCGCAATTTCAAGCAGACAGTGTTACTCGCAGGATTCCAAAGGGTACGTATATAAATTTTGGTTCAGATCGGTGAAACGGTGTAAATTTGTGACAAAGGGCCTAAATGCAGGGAATGGAGTGGTCTGTCCGCAATTTCAAGCAGATAGTGTTACTCGCAGGGTACCAAAGTGTGGGAATACGAATTTTGGTTCTGATCGGTGAAACGCAGTAGATTTGGACCAAAGGGCCTAAATGCAGGGAATGGGGTGGTCTGTCCGAAATTTTAAGTGAACAGTGTTGCCCGCAGGGTTCCATAGGGTAAGTATACAAATTTTGGTTCAGATCGGTGAAACGGTGTAGATTTTAGCAAATGGGCCTAAATGCAGGGAATGGAGTGGTCTGTCCGAAATTTAAAGTTGACAGGGTTACCCGCAAGGTTCCAAAGGGTAAGTATACAAATTTTGGTTCAGATCGGTGGAACGGTGTAGATTTGTATACATAACAGACAAACAGACAAACAGACAGACAAACTTTGTGCTTTATATATATAGATTGAGGAAGAGAGTTGGATCATTTTTCTTGTCCACAAGATAAATAATTTCTGTATACTGCAGTAACTGAATTATGGATGTTTTTTGAGAGATTTTTTTTTGAGGTTTCGATACATGCAGTCTTTATAGGTGAATTAAAGGTATTGCCACGTAACAGTGAGGTTATAGTGAATGTTGTGTTGGCAGCAAGCACTAGAGTGTAGTGCAGTATCTTTGCCATAGTCTTAGATATCAGTGAAGTTCAGTGTCAAAAACAATATGGTGTGTACCGTGTGAATTGTGAACCTTTCCACAACAAATAATAAAATATGCATTCTAGAGGAGTCTATGTGATTTATTAAGAAGTGAACCTAACATTTTATGGCGACCGTGACAGGACTCATTCATAGTAAAAGGCTCCCGTGAAGAAAGAAGATGGAAAGACTCGCTAAAGAAAGAACCGTAAAGCGGCGGTTATTTACGCGCTCACACAATCAACTAATGGCGTTGTTAGATGATGATCAAACTGAAACGGAAAAAGTGCAAGTGCAACTTGAAATCCTTCAAGAAAAGTATGATGATATCTCTAATTTAGATGGATTAATATTTCAACAGATGATAGACGACGAGTGTGAGGATGACGAAATAGAAACGGAATGTGAATCAGCTGATGATTACAAACACAAATTCCTTAGCTGTAGAACAAAAGCAACACGTTTTATGAATCCCGTTGTTTCCATTACCCCTCCACAAAGTGTAGTGAATGACAATGTTTGTGATAAAAAGAAATATAGACTTCCAAGAATAGAATTTAAGAAATTTTCTGGTGAAATAATTGATTGGTTATATTTTTGGAGCCAGTTCCGTAAAATTCACGAGGATGAGGACATTGGGAAGGAAGATAAATTCCAATATTTAATTCAGGCTATGACAGAAGGTTCCAGAGCATATGAATTAGTTACTAGTTTTCCACCCACTGCCGAGAATTATGACAAAGCTATAGAGAGTCTTCAAGCTCGATTTGGTAGAGAGGACTTGCAGGTGGAAGTTTATGTTCGTGAATTGCTCAAACTAGTATTGACGAATGCAGTCAATTCCAAAGAAAGGCCAACACTGAGTAGCTTGTATGATAAATTAGAGTCACATCTCAGATCGCTGGAAAGTTTAGGCGTTACTACAGAAAAATGTACTGCAATGCTGTATTCCCTAATTGAATCATCTTTGCCAGAAGACCTATTAAGAGCATGGCAGAGGAATACTTCCTTCAGGTGTGATTCCGTATCCAAAGATCGTTTGCAGCAGCTCATGGCTTTTCTTCAAAATGAAGTAGTAAGTGAAGAAAGAATTTCATTGGCTATGAAAGGGTTTAGTATTAGCACATCCCAAGGATCTAAGATTAAGGGAGACAAGAAACCAAGGGATGTTATTGAACCAAATATACCTACTGCTTCTGCTTTGTTTGCTGATGTTTCTAAGAGACAGGAGTGTGTTTTTTGTCTTAAACCTCATTCGAGCCCAGAGTGCATTAAATCTCAAAAAATGACTGTAGGGGAGAAAAGGAAAATCTTAACTGATAAACACTGTTGCTTCAATTGTTTAAAGAAGGGCCATGCAAGTAGAGCTTGTAAATCGATTGTCAGGTGCATTGTTTGTGGTGGTAAACATGTGGTAATAATGTGTTATAAGCTCCGTGACAAAGAAAATGAAAGTGTGTCCAAACAGAATTACGAAGGAGACAGGAATTTGGTTCTCCAGGATGGCAATAATGTGGATAAGGCTTTAGCTAATGTATCTTGTTCTCCTGAGGTGTACTTGCAAACCCTGGCAGTTGTCGTTAAAGGAAAGGGTAAACAAAAAACTGTACGAGCTGTCATTGATACTGGGTCTACTAAATCCTACATTGCACGTGACCTAGCCGAAGAAATGGGGTATCAGTCAATCAGGAAGGAAACGTTAATACATTCCTTGTTTGGTGGAGTACGTTCTCGAGAAGCAAAACACGACTGTTACAGAATAAGTTTAAAGCGATTGGAGGGAAACTATTCCAAGGAGCTGGAAGTTTTAAGCCAAGAGATAATTTGTGAAGATGTCCCATATATTAAGAATGGTTCTTGGAGTGACGAGATAAGGGATCTGAAAATATGTTTAACTGATGTACGAGAGAGAGGGCCTGTGCAGATTCTGATTGGGGCCGATAAGGCGGGTGAACTGCTCACTGGGAGGAAACATCAACTAAAATGTGGCCTAGTTTTGGTGGAGACTTCCCTAGGGTGGACACTAATGGGAAAAGTAATAGGTAACAAGGCCCAAAGGGATTCGGCATCATTATTAGTGTCATCATTGTTTTCCCAACATACAAGAATTTCTGATCTCTGGGACTTAGAAATTCTTGGAATTACTGACCCTGTTGTGAAAGAATCTATCGTCGAGAGGAATGAGCGTGTTAGAAATAACTTCCTTGAGACTGCACGACTAAATGAAGATAACAGATATGAAGTGTGTCTGCCTTGGAGTGAACAACATCCACCTCTCCCTGACAACAGAGAAATTGCTCAGCACAGATTAGAAATCACTACAAAGAAACTACAAGCTGAACAACATTATCAGGAGTATGATAATGTCTTACGAAGTTGGTTGGAGCAAGGAATCATCGAGAGGGTACCTGAAGAAGAACTGAAGAATAGTGGACACTATCTACCTCACCGACCTGTCTTCAAAGAAAACAGCACCACCAAGATCAGGCCTGTTTTTGATGCCTCGGTGAAGCAGAGAAACGCTCCATCTCTGAACGAATGTATTGAAAAAGGGCCTAACTTCATAGAGTTGATCCCTAGTTCGCTACTGAAGTTCAGAGAAAATGAGATCGGTGTGACGGCTGATGTAGAAAAAGCATTTCTTCAAATAAGTGTCAATCCTAGAGACCGTGATTTTCTGAGATTCCTTTGGTGGGAGGAGGAATGTACAGGGAAGGTAGAAGTGTTCCGTCACAATAGAGTTGTCTTTGGACTTGCATGTTCTCCGTTCCTATTGTCGGCAACCATCAAACTCCACTTGAACGAGTTGAAGAGACAAACAGTCGATAATAGTTCCTACTCAACTTCAACAATAGAAAGATTGGAAGAATGTTTTTATGTGGATAACTGTGCTATTAGTGTTAACAACAGAAATGACCTTCATTCATTCATGCGAGAGGCAAGCATAATAATGGATAAGGCATCTTTCAATCTCCGAGGGTGGGAGTATTCTCAGGATGGTACAGCTGAAAATCTTACTCATGTGCTAGGGCTCATTTGGAATAAAGGAGAAGATACCATTGAACTGAATCTAACTCATGTTAACGATTTCAAATATGATGTAATCACCAAAAGAGCTATACTAGGAGCTGCACATAAGGTGTTTGACCCTATTGGCTTCTCATGTCCGGTATTTCTCTGTCCAAAATTAATCTTGCAAGAACTATGGGCCACTGACTTGGGTTGGGACACCAGAGTAGACGAAACAACAAAGAGAAGATTCATGAAGTGGTTGGCAGAACTACCTCAGCTGTCTGAGATTAAGATTCCTAGATGTTTGATCGGTAGTGTCCAGTCGGTTGAAGATATATCTCTTCACGTGTTCTGCGACGCCAGTCAAACTGTGTATGCTGCAGTTATATTCTTGCGAATACAAAGGTTTTACAATGTAGAGCTACGATTTGTACAAGCCAAGACAAGAGTGGCACCCAAGAAGAGTATCACCATACCACGCCTGGAATTATTAGCAGCTACAATAGGGGTTCGACTAGTGACGTCAGTACTGCCAACATTAACTGCAAAAGAAATCTTTACTTATTATTGGAGTGACTCGTCGACTGTGTTGTCCTGGATCAAGTTAGACGAACCTTGGGGGACCTTCGTTTGGAACAGAGTGCAAGAAATTCGAAGACTGTCCAGAATAGAACAGTGGCGTCATGTTCCAGGAACCATGAATCCGGCTGACCTGGCATCAAGGGGATGTAGCACAAAACAGTTACTTCAACAGAGATGGTGGGAAGGGCCAAAATGGCTAAAACAATCCACTACACAATGGCCTAGCCCCGAAATTTCAACAAACGATGATGAAGTCTTCCAGGAAAGAAAAAAGGAAGTCAACACTATGACGGTGTTAGAAGACAAGTCCAATACCCAAGAATGGCACCTTGACTATTTCTCAAGTTTCCGTAGAACAGTTCGTATGATAGGATGGATCTTGAGGTTTCTGTATAATTGTCGACAGAAAAATAATAGAAGAACTACCGAACTATCCATTGAAGAAACCACAGAAGCAGAAAAAGTCGTGATGAAGTTCATACAAAAGGAGTGTTTTGTTGGTGAAAAGGATGAAAGATTCAACTCACTATGTGTTTTCATGGATGATGAGGGAGTGATGAGACTGAAAACAAAAATTATATCACGCAAAGATGATTATGCTTTCCGTTGTCCTGCTATCCTTCCTGCGAAGCATACAGCAGTTCACGCTCTCATTAGGGAGAAGCACAAAGACTTATGTCATGCTGGAACCCAGATTCTGCTCAGTGGGCTCAGACAGAAATATTGGATCCTTGGAGGAAGGAGAACGGTGAAGGGTGCAATTAAAACATGTGTTGTCTGCAGGAGGTACCATGGAAAACATCTTGAAGCAGAACAAACTCATCTCCCCATAGACAGAGTAAGAGAAGCCTCAATTTTTGAAATAACAGGGGTCGACTTTGCCGGGCCTCTGATTTTGAAAGGTGGAGAGAAAGCCTGGGTCTGTCTGTTCACGTGTGCGGTTTTTCGTGCAGTACACCTGGAGTTAGTAACATCTTTGGCTACTGCAACATTCCTCGAAGCTTTTCGGCGCTTCGTGTCCAGACGTGGAAGGCCAATGATTGTCTATAGTGACAATGGGACAAACTTTCAAGGCACCTGCAATATGTTGGAGACAATTCAGTGGGATAAAATTGCTGAATATAGTTCTGTACACCAAATAAAATGGAAATTCAATCCTCCCACTGCAGCATGGTGGGGAGGATGGTGGGAGAGGCTGATTGGTGTCCTCAAACAAATGCTCAGGAAAGTTCTGGGAAGGTCATGTCTGTCGTACCAAGAAATGATGACTGTTCTGTGTGACATTGAAGCTGTCATGAATTCACGACCACTTACTTACCTGTCCAATGATGGAGAAGACTTGATGGCTATCACCCCTACAATGTTTCTACAGGAAGTCAAGGAGATTGGAATGCCCGATATCGACATGATCGAGGACATAAAACTTGACAGAAGATTCAGGTACAGACAGAAAGTAAAGGAAACATTAAGGGTAAGATTCAGGAATGAATATCTTGGACAGCTAATACAGAAGAACCACATTAGGAAAAGTCATCACAAACCCTGTGTAGGTGAAGTAGTACTGGTAGCCAGTGACAACACGAAGAGACTAGACTGGCCGCTGGCAAGAGTGACGGAGGTCATCCCTGGCAAAGGTGGTGTCGTGAGAGTTGTTCGCTTGGCGACTACAAAAGGAGAGCTACTGAGGCCAGTACAGAGGGTGTATCCACTTGAAGTGACATCTGGAGAAGATCATGCTTTAAGACTGCAAGTTGAGCGGAATGAAAATGAGAAGAAGGAGAAAAATCCAAAGACTGTTAAACCATCTACTAATACTTCTGATCTCATCAAAACCGGTAGTGGGAGAGTGGTGGTTAAACCAAAGAGATATTTTGAGTGACTTATTTATTTCTGTGCTCATTTATTTTGTGAAAATATATGTGTTATGTTATTTTATTGTTTTGTTGAGTTGTTTCCACAACTCAAGGTGGCAGAATGTTGTGTTGGCAGCAAGCACTAGAGTGTAGTGCAGTATCTTTGCCATAGTCTTAGATATCAGTGAAGTTCAGTGTCAAAAACAATATGGTGTGTACCGTGTGAATTGTGAACCTTTCCACAACAAATAATAAAATATGCATTCTAGAGGAGTCTATGTGATTTATTAAGAAGTGAACCTAACAGTGAAGTTCTTTTGTGGAATTGAGGTGTTATTTGCAAGTGTGAAAATTCATATAGTGATCTACATTCGTTTACCAAGATTTTAAGAGAATCGTAGTCAAACGAAGACATTATTTAAAGTAATGAGAATTTGTGCTTTTGAGAATATGTGACGTCAAGGATTTTAGCGTATTATTGCTAAAGAAAATGTAATAGGATTTGTGAATGCATTAGAATGATTGATCCTCATAACGGAATATAGGCAGTGTTTTAATACAGATCCAGATGAAGCTATTTACTGAATTGTTAAGATCGTTTTGGAAATATAAGTCTGATAATTACTCATTTAACTTAATTGAGATTCATTGATTGTAGGAGTTATTTGATCTAATTATTAACTCATGTTAATTAGAGGAAATTCATCCGACATTCTACAGCACAGAAGCCATGGTAATCCGTGCGTGGACAAAGGAAAACGTCGAAATCAGACACGACATCACTAGGTTGGCAGTCCATGGATTCCACCACCTGATGTGCAAGAACACAAACTTCCACGAACCAAATATAGACTGTGAATGTAGGCTGTGTGAAACGGCATGTGATCGTTATCACATCGAAATATGCACAAAAAGGACAAGCTCATTAACTGAATATGCAAACATGTAAAATTTCAATTTCATCTTGGCTATTTGGCCGCAATAAAGATTTATTAGAGGATGCTATTGGCAATGACAAAGAAATGAAACCACGATACTACGAATTTTTACACATGTGACATGATTATTTGATTGAATGTACTGGGCCTATAAATTAGAAAGGACTGTGAAACATTAGTCTTCGTGAAGTGTGGATCTTCCACAATATTGTAGATGTGTGCTTTATTATGAATGCATTTAGAGCATGTTAAGAATGATTTATTTGTACACAGGACACATTGTATAGTGCGATTTAAATATTTAACCTCTGCTTAACCCGGCGTTGGTGCCGTGGTGAGTTATTCCCTCACTTCTCGAAATGAAGTGTGCGCAGCTCCTCTCCCCTCTAGGTATTCCTCGGCAAATCCCTTTTCTTCCGTGAAGGATGTTCAGTTTGAGTCAGCCGTTCATTGTACATGAGTTTTTTTGGTCTTTGTATGCCGTACCCTCGGTGGGAGATTTTCTCAGCATGCGACCACTAGTGTTACTAATTTATTACAACACGATAATGTATATCCAGTGTATTGTTTTGATTGTTAGGGTGTTCTTTCATTAGTGAGTTATTGCGTTGTGAACATTTTGTAGCTATTCAATGGCTGATCCACAAGAACAGCGAATGGATGGACGAAGTGGAACAGGAACTACAGCAGGTAAGAAATAAGGTTGGTGAACATGATTTGGCAGAATTTTGTGTTCTTTATGACAAAAGAAATGGAAAAACAGTAAAATAAACAATAAGCAGAACCGATTTTAGCACTTAGTTTTGTATCGGAATGACATCACAAATCTCATACTACCCCCGTGTGGGTGCGGGATAGAATACACCCACGGTATGCCCTGCCTGTCGTAGGAGGCGACTAATAGGGTCGACATGGCCGAATAACTTGCCAGTTTTTGATTTGTTCAGATCCCCTGTGGATGGGGAGGGCAGAATTCATCCACGGTATCCCCTGCCTGTCGTAAAAGGCGACTTAGAGGGGGCCTTATAAAGGTCGATTTTGGTTTTCTGGTCCCAGCTCTGGTTTGACCAATAGAAACAAACATGCATGCTGTTAGGGGAAGGGCCACCAGCTTGGCCATCTGGCCAGAAAGCCTAGACGGTATGCCCCATCCCGTCAGGTGGGTGCGCCATGTACCCTACAGTAGTATCCGCCTTACAACGAAGGTCCCTGCATGGCCGAATACTGGAGCTGAATAAATCCTGTGCATGCCGAGGGGGAAGTGCCTGTTCGAGGCACTGGGACCCCGGGCAATATCTGCTATGCCAGGTAGGTATTGCCTTGGCTGGGTGGCGCCCACAGTGATAGCCCCCGTTCGGAGTGGGCAGTATTCGGGGAGGATTTCGTCCGGGATGCGTAGTAAAGGATCACGGACACCTGTACAGGGTGGCACCCTTAAAAAGCCGTCTCTGGAGTGTAGACCGAATCCCAAGGTGTATACGCCTTGGGATGAGGCATTTAATAAGAAGTTCCCTGTTGACAGGTCTCCTCGCTACCTGGTAGCTACCAGGACAGACGGGGGAGATTTTAAACAGGTAAAATCGATCCTATTTTCAGAGGAAATCGAGGGGAAATATCGCGACCTTAACGGGATTTCCAAGCTCCGGAACGGGCAGCTCCTGCTGCATACCGTTGACCGGCAGCAAACCGAAGCGTTGCTGGAATGCACGCATTTCGGCGAAATTCCCGTTAAGGTTGAGAAGCACGATACGCTAAATGAGGTCCGTGGAGTTATATTCCATCGCGACCTCATTTTAAACAGCGACGCGGAATTGATGCGGGATCTGGGGAAGCGAGGCGTCACCAGGATTAGGCGCATCACCCGGAAAATTGGAAATGATAGCGTCGATACTGGCGCTTTCATTCTTCATTTTGAGGGTGATGTAGTGCCTAGGCAGGTGAAGGTCACGTCGTACCATTGCGACGTTAGACCGTACATCCCTCCACCTATGCGCTGCTACAATTGCCAGAAATTCGGTCATGTTTCTGCCAGATGCACTGCCAAGGCGGTGTGTAGAGAGTGTGGCAAGGGGACACATGACGGTGTGGGGTGTACGCCTCCACCGACGTGTCCTAACTGCCAAGGAAGTCACTCTCCGCGGTCGAAGCAGTGCCCTGAGTTCTGCAAGGAAGCAAAGATCCAAGAAATCAGAACATTGGATCGGCTTTCATATCACGACGCTCGAAAGAGATACCGTGATATGACTGCACCCGAATTTCCGGTATCTTTCGCGGCTAAGGTGACGCCACCTATCACCCCTGCCACTTTCGTTCCCCGTGCTGTACCCTCGACGACGAACTTCTCTGAGATCGTAAAGTCTCCCCTCGCTGTCCAAGCGAGACCTGTCAGCCCGAAGAAGGTTAAACAACCTTCTTCGGCCATTGTGAAAAAGGCGCCGGTTATACCATCTAAACCGGCGCAATCGGAGAAGAAGTCATCTTCTTCTCCGAAACGGTCGGAGAAGAAGTCTTCCCCTGCCAACGAGGCAAAGAAGACTTCTGCGACCGGGGCTGGATCGTCATCCAGCCCATCTGATAAGACAAAGATAGTGGAGAAGAGGGAGACGGTTCGTCGCCGTCTCTCTCGCCCTCCTGCTGACGGGGTGGCTACTGTCTCTGCTGGCCTTTCCGCTCCCACTACCACCAAGGGAGCGAAGCCTGCTGAAGCCAAGCCCGTCCGTATGGAGGAACTCCCCTATAGAAAAGAAAATAGATCGGCGGAGGAGAGGGGAGCGGTTCAGCGCCGTTTCTCTTCCTCTCCTAAAGGCAGGGCTGCTCACGTATCTGCTAGACATCCCGCTCCCACCACTACCAGTGGAGCGGCGCCAGCAGGAGCGACCTTGTTTTATAAGGACCCGGCGTCTGTGGGGAAGGGACCATCTACTTCCCCAAACACACGTCGGCGCCGATCCAAGAAGAAGTCTCTTCGGGGCGTGTCGGGGACAGACACCCAGTCTTCGGACCGGGAGAAAGTCCCTCGACACCGCTCTCGCTCTTCCCCAAGGGCGAGACCCGTGAGGTCCGACGACGACCGTGCGCAACCCAAGAGAGCGCCCGCTCCATTTTCTTCGTCTTCGGACGGAGATGTGGAGATTGAGGTGTGCTCTCCTGCCCCATCATCTCCAACTAGAGATGGGGAAGGGTGGCAAACGGTCAAGCATAAGTAGAAGACCCACTTCTACTTAAGTCCACACCATGGCACTATTACAATGGAACTGTAATAGCTATTCTGTTCATCTCGCTGAGTTACGACAATTAACATCTTCGTTTTCGGCAACCATTGTCTGTCTTCAGGAATCCAGGTTTCGTCCTGGGCATGAGACAACAATGCGTCACTTCAAACTCTTCTCTAAAGACCGGATGGACGGAGCTGTGGCCGCTGGTGGCGTCTGCACTCTCGTCCACTCTAGCCTCTTTAGTGAAGAGGTGCCGTTGCGTACTCAGCTAGAGGCAGTTGCAGTTCGTACTTCGTTGCCAGTAATGGCAACAGTATGTAACGTGTACATCCCACCTGATTCTCAGCCGGATTACGACCAGCTGGTGGATCTAGTCTCTCAGCTCCCCCCTCCTTTTCTCCTTCTGGGAGATGTTAATGCCCACAACACCATCTGGGGCTCCGCTACCACTAGCGGTAAAGGGAGAGATTTTGAGAGGCTGATCAGGCGGCTGGACCTGTGTCTGTTGAACACAGGGGAGCCTACGCACTTCTCTATTGCACACGGTACTTATTCAAGTATCGATATTACCCTGTGCAGTCGTGCGCTGGTTCCCCTGCTACAGTGGGGTGTACACGATGACCTTTGTAATAGTGACCATTTTCCAATTATCGTTACTCTTCCGAACCAGAGAGCCATCGAGTTACCAAGTCGATGGCTTCTCCGTCGGGCTGATTGGCCAACTTTCACGGCACGTGCGGTGTTTGCCGAAGATACCTTTGAGAGTGTCGACGATCATACCATTCACATAACGAATGGTATTTTGACTGCTGCTGAGGAAACAATACCTTCCTCATCCGGCAACTCACGCCGGAAGCTTGTCCCTTGGTGGACAGCCGAGATTGCAGCAGCCATTAAAGATCGTCGACGTGCTTTCAAATGCTATCGGAGGCAAAACACTATGGCCAACCTTATCACCTTCAGAAGGATGCGTGCTAGAGCCCGATATCTGATTCGGGAGAGTAAGAAAACGACGTGGGAAAAGTATGTGTCGTCCATGACGGCGCATACTCCTTCATCTCAAGTGTGGACTAAGCTTCGTCGGATCTCCGGACTCCCGACATCACTATCGATACCCGGAGTGTCCATCAATGGGGACATCATCACGGACCATCTCGCCATTGCCAACAGCATTGGCTCGCACTTCTCCGATGTATCCTGCTCCGGGAGTTACGATCCTACATTTCTGACTCTGAAGCGGGAGGCAGAGACTCACCCCTTGTCCTTTGCCACTGCTGCTTCGGAGTCCTATAATGTACCATTCTCTGAATGGGAACTGCGAAGTGCGCTTGCACTGTGCAGGGATACGGCTCCTGGACCGGATAACATACATAATCAAATGTTAAAACATCTGTGCGAATCCAGTATGAAAGAACTGTTGATCCTCTTCAATCGTATATGGATTGAAGGGGAGTTTCCATCTCAATGGCGAGAGGGGATCGTGATACCGATTCCTAAGGCTGGAAAGGATCCCAAGTTTGTAAGCAGCTATAGGCCCATTTGTTTGACAAATGGCCTATGTAAGCTGCTCGAAAAGATGGTGAACCGTCGACTGGTGTGGTTCTTGGAGGATAAAGGTCTCCTGTCTGAGTACCAATGTGGATTTCGCTCTCATAGGTCCACCACTGACCATCTGGTGCGACTTGAGAGCGCCATACAGGAGGCTTTTTTCCGGAAGCAGCACCTAGTCACGGTTTTCTTTGACCTCGAGAAAGCCTACGACACCACATGGCGCTACGGGATCCTTTCCACCCTTCACAAGTGGGGACTCCGTGGTAACTTACCGACTTTCATTGCGAATTTCATGTCCGTCCGACTCTTCCGTGTAAGGGTCGGTAGGACATTATCGCAGTACTATACCCAAGAAAATGGAGTTCCTCAGGGTTCAGTGCTGAGTGTCACCTTGTTCGCGATTGCCATTAATGGCATTGTTGCCGCCGCCGGGTCCGCGGTAGTTCCATCGCTGTATGTAGACGATTTAGCTCTGCATTACAGCTCTGGAAGTATGGCAGTCGTGGAACGGCAATTGCAGCTAGCCATCAACCGGGTCGACAGGTGGGCTCACGACCGGGGTTTTCGTTTTTCAGCAGCGAAAACCTCCGTCGTCCATTTTTGTCGGCTACGGAGGCTACATTTACACCCTGAACTACATCTCAGGGATGCTGCGTTGCCGGTGGTTGACACTTATCGCTTCCTGGGGCTCCATTTTGACAGCAAGTTAACGTGGCAGCACCATATACGGCAATTGAAAATGACATGTCTCAGGAAACTGAACATGCTCAGGTTTCTTAGTGGCACTACGTGGGGGGCTGACCGTGCGGTGCTGCTACGGTTCTACCAAGCCCTCGTCCTGTCCCGGCTAGACTATGGTTCTGCGGCATACGGTTCAGCAAGACCGGCAACCTTGAAAATGCTGGACAGTATCCACCATAGTGGCGTTAGGCTGGCTACCGGTGCCTTCCGGACCAGCCCGATACCCAGCCTACTCGCCGAATCGGGTGTTCCACCTTTAAATTATAGACGCCAACATATGCTGTTAGCATATGCTGCCAATGTGCGTCAAATGCCGCAACACCCGACCTATCAAGCTCTCTTCGGTACCCAAAACCACCAGGGGTACGCCAACCGGCCTCGTGCCACTCGGCCGGTTGGTATTAGACTTGATAGCTCGTGTACCGAAATAGGAGTGGCTGTAGGTCCCTGTATGATCCGGACATCTAGCGAGGTGCCTCCGTGGCAAGTCCCGCGTCCGGAAATTCGGTTAGATCTGCACCGAGGTCCTAAGGTGAACACGGATGCCTCCGTTTACCGGAGGCAGTTCCACAGCATAGTTCACCAATTTCCGGACGCTGGCATTCTATTCACGGATGGTTCGAAGGTGGACGAGAAGGTGGGTTGTGCTTACGTTATTGATGGTGCAAATACCAAGATCTCTTTGCCTGAGGCCTGTAGTGTGTTTACTGCGGAGCTCGTTGCCATCTATGAAGCTCTGCAGTTTGCACTACAGGATGCTCGAATCCACTTTCTCGTGTGTACCGACTCTTTGAGTTCGTTGCAGTCAATTGCTACATGTTTCCCGCAACACCCCCTAGTGCAGCGAATCCACGACCTACTAGCCGGGCTGTGCCACGCTGACACTCGAATCACCTTTCTGTGGCTTCCAAGCCACATGGGAATTGCGGGAAATGAGTTAGCAGATCAAGCTGCAAAAGAGGCGGTATCATTACCACCTCGACCAATGGAGGTACCCGCTAGAGATATTCGCTCTCAGTTACGCCTACAAGTTCTGGCTTTTTGGGAGAGTCAGTGGCTAGCTGACCCACTGCCCAGTAAACTGAGAGCGATCAAGGGAACTACTCGCGTTTGGCGGAGCTCCTTCCGGGCCCGGAGAGAGTCCGTCATTTTGTGTAGGCTAAGGATAGGTCATACAAGATCCACCCACTCGTACCTAATGAGAAGGGAAGACCCCCCACTTTGTACCTGTGGAGCCGTTTTCACCGTGGCCCACATTTTCACCGAGTGTGTGGATCTTGCTGACTTACGAAGAAACCTTGGTTTGCAGACGACACTCAAACTTATATTAGCCGATGACGCGGTGGCTGCTGATCGCGTTATCCGCTTTATAAGTGAGAGTGGGTTAGGGCCAGCAATCTAAATTTTCCAGTGAACTTTGACTCAACGACTTGTTCGTTTTTGAATGATAATGTTTTTGTTTTTTCCGTAATTTTTATTTATGTTTATAATTTTTTTTTTTTTATTTATTTAATTGTTTGTTTTTGTTTTATTAATTTTTGGTCTTTTTAAATTTAGATGTCCACCTCAAAATTTTAAATTCAATTCAAAATTTGTATTCTTTAATCTGTGTTAAGAGGGGCAGATGACCTCGTAGTTCCGCCCCTTAAAACAACAATAACTAACTAATAACTAACTAATCTCATACTAGAATATTATGCTGGAAACTAACACTGTACATAATTGGTGAACTATTTGAGTTCATATTACGTGATAAGGCACGTGTCAGTGACACTTCCATATCATTAACGGATGCATTTAAGGAAGCAAACTACTTATATTAAGAACAAAGTTCCAAATGGTTCCGCCTCGTCAATACTGTTTATTAAAATTTCGTGATACAATCACCTGTCTTTTAACACATGGTACATGTTTCGACGTCTAATACTTATTGACATCTTCATCAGCCTATTTTATTTGGGCAGCACTTAAAACATTCCCTTTATATACTGGATGTAGTTAAAAATTGTACATGAAAACACACATAGATGACTAAAAGTATGCACTGTAACACATTAAAAAGTTGTTAAAACATTTTCTTATGTTAAAAGCTCAATAAAATCCTCCAACACAAACAATAATATTTTATTCAATACTAATAAATTGAAGCATACGAACAAATTCAGTAAATCAGGTGTGTATATGTTGAAATGTGCAAAATGCGACGCTAGTTATTGTGGACAAACAGGTAGAGCATTTATGACAAGATATAGTGAGCATTTCAATGCCATTAAATACAGTAAATTTTCCGCCATGGCAAATCATATGAAAGATACCAAACATGGGTTCACAGACATTAACAACGATATGAGAATCTTACATCGAGCAAATAAAGGAACTACAATGAACATCTTAGAAGAAATTGAAATCGATTTAGCCCAAAGGACCGCCCCCCTAACGAATCTTAATGAGATTCATTTCGAAAACAACGTACTCTATGAAACGTTAATCCATTACAGAACAAAATATAAACCACCATAGAAATAAATCCACAACCGTTGATCCATGTTACCTTCCCCTAAACCTACTCCATACCCCCCCCCCCTCCCCCTCCCCACTCCTAACCAAAACACTCCTGAACTCTCACCCCTCTCCTCTTCCACCCCTATTGTCTTGCTTGTTGATTCCATGTTGACACACCGTTTCAGTACAGCACAGTCTCCGTCCGACTCAGCACGGCTCTGTTAGCTCATTGCCACATTACATCGTAAGTCTTTACATAACATTTAGGGTTTTTAAAGTTTTATTTTATCCACCACTTCATTCTCTCATACATAGTTTCATTTCTTTCCAGTTGGGAATGGTCACCCCTTGCTTGGACTTTTGAAGCTAACATTAGAAATAAACCAAGAAAGACTGCCAAGCCCGGCTGAGGATTTTATTGAGTTTTTAACATAAGAAAATGTTTTAACAACTTTTTAATGTGTTACAGTGTATACTTTTAGTCATCTATGTGTGTTTTCATGTACAATTTTTAACTACATCCAGTATATAAAGAGAATGTTTTAAGTGCTGCCCAAATAAAATAGGCTGATGAAGACGTCAATAAGTGTTAGACGTCGAAACATGTACCATGTGTTAAAAGACAGGTGATTGTATCACGAAATTTTAATAAACAGTATTGACGAGGCGGAACCATTTGGAACTTTGTTCTTAATATAATTCAGTCAATACGGAAAGAATGTGCGACTCTCAGAGTCAAAAAGAGCAAACTACTTATCACAAAAATATAAAAATTACTGGGTGAGGGAAACCCTCAGACACGACCATTTATATGCCAACAACCACGCGACCACCGCCGGGTTATATGGGATAGGTTGCCCAGGGATTCAAGTGCAGTGAATTCCTGAGGTGACAAATGAACTTTTAGTTTCTGTCCTGTGAAATTAAAATAGGCACGAGATGACTGTTGCTTCATAATTTAAGTTCGCAATACCGTCAGTGTCGGAGGCAGGATTCTTTCTGATTTTTACTTTAATAGTTCTGCAAAATCAGGTGGAAATACAGTAAAAATCGGAAGTTTTTTTTAAAATCTTATATTCGACGCTTGTATATTTTCTTCTTCGTTTCTTTGTAGCTTTTCTTGTAATTCTCTGGATTCTCCAGAAGTGTGTGTTTTTTATGAAATCTAGTTTAAAGATGCCCATTCTACCCAATCTCGATACGATCCCAGAGATACTTTGCCTCGTTCCTACTGAGCAAATTTTGATTTATTTTACCAAACAAGACTTGACGCACACATGTTTCTTTCCTTGATATTCGCTTACTCCTTCTGGGACAACATGCAATACAAATTTTAGCCGGGTCATTGCTTATTCTTCCCGGAATCCGGTACCACCTGGCGATCCAAAGTGGAACTTCGCTAACTTTCATTTACTCAGCTTGCCCAGAAGAATGACCTTGGGGAAATTAATATTCGCAATTATTTCAATACACAGATGACAGAATCAAACAAATTTGGGCTCAATGGTTAATGCGTGCATTGAGTTGTGTCTCGAGCCAACAAACGTCATCGCAGCACAATTACTTGTCGTTGTTTATTGAGAGGTGTACATGTTCCTGGCTACTGGACCCTTCTTCAACCTACACTCAACAGATCACTTTCAATTAATTCTTATAAATTAACTTTTTATTTACAAATGCACACGAATTGTGCAAATTATAAAACGATACAATAACTTGTGTATTTATCAGTTTGTGCAGATTTGGATTTTTCATGCTTTGTGCTGTTAATCACACTGTAGCGTTCATATGTTTTGGTCACAGAATTTGCAGATGCACATCGGGTTGGGTTCGTGGAAGCATTTAATCTTACACATGAAGTGGTGGTAGCCATGCACCGCTAGTGGATTGAAAAAATGTTGTAAGTCTTGGTTCGCTTCTATCCAGGCTCTATTTGTCATGGCCTCTGTTGAGTGGAATTCCATCCAAATATCTTCTCTTTTTAGGGTTGGATCTTCTACCGTCTTGACCTCTTCCAGGTGTCCCTAGGTGGCAGAAAGAACTTGTGTCTCAAATCCAGGAAAGGCTCTCTAGCACGTTCGTATACCAGCCTTGAGCGGGCGTATTTAGTAACTCCAACCACCGCCTTCAGAAATCTTGCTTTGATCTTCTCAAGTGTTAGGAAATCTCCAACATTTAGTTTGTCTCATACTACCTCAATCGCTTAAGTGTATTGGTAAGATTTTAGCGTCAAACAGTACCTGTTCCACCCCTTAAAACAACAACAACACCCTTGTATGACTCAGCAGAAATAATGTTATAGCCGGCCAGAAGTCGTACTGTCGAGCGGATGTGCGTTGATAATGCACGCTGACGAACAATAAGAGTCGCATCGCAGGAAATATACCGTACCTTTGATTCGTCACTACGTGTGAGGGAGTGACTACTCATAGGGGCAAATGTTGAGAATAAACGAGCACAGGATAACGATCACCACTTGCATCACACACCATTGCAATGGCACAATGTTGATAGCCTGAGGCCACGGTCGTCTCCTACCTGAAGAGAAAAAGGTTTCAACTTTGATCACTATTTCTGTCATACATTTAATTCTACTGACGATGTACACAATAACGTTAAGGCCACGGTTGTCTCCTCCCGCACAAAGCATCGCAATAGCGTACGTGAAGACGTGTATTCGCCGTCACCTTATCTTTTTGTCGCTGTTTGTCGCGAATTGTGTTTTCTATAAGCTTGGCCTCCAGTTCGAGGTCCGTATACTGTCTAACGCTTTATTTCCTGACGAATACTCCCTTGAGTACGTCTATTTTGCCTTCGAACCGCTGCTCTCCTAGATTCTTTCTTAGTAGAATTTCTTAACTTGCCTTGCGCAATAACTGTTCGTGTTGTCCCTTCTGGGATCTATTGTCTATTTGTCGTATTTACTAGACGTAACGTAGCTTCTGATTCGAGTCCCTATGACTTCTATAACTTGGCTTCGAACTAATGTCTCTCTGAATTATAGTTCTCTGATGACTGCCGTTACTGAACTTAACGTAGCGTGGTTCTTTCTCAAGTCCGTAGACTAATGTTTTAACTCGACATGACTCCTCAGAGTCTCAAGATCGAACTGTTGACTGTTAACGTGGCGTCTCGCAAGACTGTAGCGTAACGTAGCGTCTGCCTCTTCCGAGGTTCTCGATGAACTCGGTTGTGTAGCGTGACCTCCCCTTCGAGGTTCCGGATGAACGTTATAACGTCTGACGTGACCTCCCCTTCGAGGTCCTGAGACGAACTGACTTTGGCTTTGCTCGAAGCCCTTATATCTAATCTGATACATAACGTAGAGTCTCAATGACTTCTTGAGCTCGATTTTTGGTCCCATGCTCCAATTTCCTTCCTAAATTATTTATAGGTGTAAAATATCCTAGATGTAAAATTCCCCCTTGGCGAATTAAATTTTGATCGTTCATTAATTTTTAATTAATAAAAAACGTTCTTATTCTCATTCAGGGGCCGGTTGGTTCACTTCATCCTTCCACGAGTCGATCCGCTGGCTTCCCCTATGATGTCATTTTCATCAGCAGTTTTTCTCCCGGCATATAATATTATAAATTTAAAATACTCTGAAAAATATCGCTCCCTGGAAGATTCAATAATCTGGCTTTAGATTTTTAACTTAGTGGCTGGCAAAATTGCTCTCAATCAATTTCTGACTCTAAGCCGGGGGATTTCCCTTCTTCTGTGCTCAATTAATTGCGGGATTGCATTATATGGGGCCACCTACGAGTGGTGTAATCGCCATTAATTTTAAGAAATAGTCCCCTTATGCTTGACACTTATTTTGTCATAAATACTGCCAAACTTGCTGTGCGCGAAGAATGTTACGTGATCTTTGCCTCACTAAAATCTCCCCTTCAAGAGCGCGTTTAATAGCTGTCAAGTTAATGTGTATTTATAATGCTCTCCCCATTTCTAATATAACATCTGCACTTTCGTAACATGGCTCCAGAGTCCACTCTCTGTACAAATTCTTTCTTTAGCTGGCTATGACTGCCTTCCTTTTTACCAAATAATCCTGTGTTCGACTTGTTCGTATCTCTGATTGGGTACAATACATCATCTTGGGGTGGCGAAGTACTGGGTTTTTATTATTGTAACCCAGAGTTAGTTAGTTATTGAGGTTTCAAGGGGTGGAACTACGAGATCATCTGCCCCTTAACCCAGAAGTTACACACCTATGTCAATACTAACTTGAAAACAAATTATGGTTGGTTCCTCAGTTTAGGGGCTGCGACAACGCGGTCATTTAGCCCCGTGTACTTTGGGTGGTGTAGAATCTGATAACCGGTGTTAATTGATATGGCTGTATTAGTGTGTGTTATCTGTAATTCAGGTAAGGACTGCAGACTATCAATTTCTAGTAGCTCTTACTTTTGCTACCAAATGCTACCTCAACGACACCTAGCCGCGAACTTGGCTACTAGATGCCACTGCAACTGGATACTGGCGGCGAACGTTGGAACTTAATAGAACGTTAATCAAATCTAACCTATAAATTGAGCATCACACAATTGTAGTTAGTGGAAGGTATTTTTACATGCCATAAATCTTTGACATGGGCTCGCCGGCTGTATTTCCCCTGCGAAGGAAGGCATACTGAGGGGGTTTGAACCCGCGATCTTGGGCATAGAAGCTCAGCATGCTACCAACTACGCCACCGAAGACGCCATGAAACTAAATGACATACACTAGTTTCGGCTAACTTGCAACCATCCTCGGTTACAATTAAAATTGTAAATATTAAACTAAGAGCATCAATACAATCTAAACATTAACAAGCTATAAATAAAAAAAATCATCTCGGCACGCCGGAATGTGGAGGTAGATTTCACCGAGCAAACTACGGGATAGGCGAAAATAGCAGAATATGCAGGTTTTCGTAGAAGGGTCAGACCTCATTTATTGCGAGAAAGTATTTTACAATTGGAGCTTAATTAACTTTGTTTTTCGTCTTTTTATGCATATTTTTAACATTTTATTGTGTTATGGGGACGGTAACCTTCTCGTCATTTGGGGTCCATTTTTATACTTGTGGTCATACTGTCCTTATGCAAGGTTTCGACACTGATGTGTAACTATCTAATGGTCTGTTACTTCTTCACGCAAAATTTTATCTCCCGCAGAGATGTTGGTTGGTTCCTCAGTTTAGGGGTTGCGACAACGCGGTCATGTAGCCCCGTGTACTTTGGGTGTGTGTAGAATCTGTCTGATAAACGGTGTTAATTGTAATGGCTGTATTAGTCTGTAATTCAGGTAAGGACTGCAGACGGTCAATTTCAAGTAGTAGTTCCTAATTTTGCTACCAAGTACTACCGTCAACGACATCTAGCTGTGAACTTGGCTACTAGATGCCACCGCAACCAGCGACTCACAACCAATGTTGGAACTTCCCCTCCGAAGGAAAGCATACTGAGGGATTTTTAGCGCTCTTAGAAAATCCAACGACTTCGGCCAGCTTTGAACCCGCGACCTTGGGCATAGAAGTTCAGCATGCTACCAGTTACGTCACCGAAGCCGCTTCCCGCAGAGTCAGATGGAAAACTGAATGTGATCTCGTGCAATGGCGTTGTCATGGCAATCTCTGATGGCTCATCCCTTATCAATTTACTAGCGTTGTAATAGCAACCTCTAATGGCTCTTGACATTTTCTTCTCATTCCGAAATAATTTTGCTCATCTCTTGGCGTAATGGTGGGTCATATCAAATGTTCTTTCAGAGAAAAGTTTTAGGTAATTATTAGGGGAATATTGTCCATTTTGTAAGGTTTTAATATTGTGTCTATTAAGTGAGATATGATTAATGTTTCCCAAAAACCCACTTTTTCCCGCCCGTTTGGTCAATGGTTGGTGCTATCAAAAAACTTTTCAAACATACATTTTTGGCCCTTATCTGACACATAGAATGAACTTTGAATGGATTCGATATTTCACATATTAACAGAGTAATAGCAATATTGCACTTTTTTGAAGAAAAATACCCCCATTTTCACCTCCTTCGACCGATGTTGCCCATTAACGAACTCGACCGAGGTTTTATAGGGATACATATTATGTAAAAAATTCAAAGTGATTGGTGCAAAATTGCAGTAGTTATCGTGTCCACAAGAGATATATACATACATATATACTGTGCCCGTTAGATAAGAGTTTCGGGGAGCCAAAGGTCCTAAGTGGCCCTTCCGAGACCCTCGTCCAATGAACAAATAAGTAGGATGGGGAGAAATGTATTCTTAGACTGGGTAAGCACGAAAAACTGCACTCGGGGGGTGTCGGGTATGAGAGATGATTAAACCAACAATCCAGAGGAATACAAACACACAAAAACATAAATAAAGAGGCCAGGTTTACATTTGAATCACACTGAATTTATTCATAAAATGACAGACCCCTAGCCTACTTCAGAGAGATGAAAATCGGCTAATCCGAAGTAATCTGCCCTATTATGAATCTACTTATCTCCAATCAAAATAATCTAAGTTAAGCCTCTCGAAGACCTACTATAAAGACTCAAAAACCAAATGAGCAAAGCTAAGAGAATGACACGTAACAGTTCCCTGTCCAATTATTCGGAGATTGCAATAATATCAATAGCACAGGCACGAATCTACAGCAAGGAAAAATATTTACTTGTTTACAATGTAAGGATGTCATTACATTCAAAGCATAATAGGAATAATGACCATGCTATGATGGTGTCATCTCCAACATTTACATTTACTAATCTGAGCTAACCCTGTTTGAGTTTTAATTGCAAAGATATAAACGAGATGCGTTTATTCCAAAATTTAATGGAAACACAAAGCTATGCATATTCTTTTCCTGACATGATAAAGAAACTTACTAATTACAACACAACTGAATAACAAACAGAATCCTCTTATATCTTTGCACAACCGGCGCCACTGCCTGCCTGCGCACATTTTTACTGTTTGTGACAAATGGTCATAAGTGTAGAGGAGGAAAAATTAAGTTGGCAACTGCTATGACGTTACGTCACGACTCTCGTTGCAATGTCAAGTTAACGACCGTAGTTTTCACACGTCCTTAACTGACCGCCGTCTGGAAATTGGGAATAATCAGCAATTGTATCAAAGATGTCGAATAAAGCAATAGCTAAGCGTCGGTCAAGAAAAGGAATTATAATTTTAGATCATCTGCCTAGTAGTTTATTTACTTCACATTTAAGTGGAAAAATCCTATCACATTATTATTATTATAATTATTATCACATTTTTATTCCTATCAATGTCTCTGTTTAATGGCCAATAAACTCGGTTAGAGTAATCATTAGTGTGTGAAAAGACCGTCTAATGTTACCTAAAACATCATGTGAAACTCCGTTCACTTCAATAGTAATGCACCCTTAAGTGCTTCTCAATAACACGAGGCCCGTCGGCCATTGGCTTTACTGACAAGACAAAAGTCGTTCATGCTGCACCGTTACTAGATGATTTCCAACAAAAAGGAAATAAATAAATTGTTTAAGACAAAATCAAAAAGGGAAATTAAATTTAAATAATTGATCAAAGCTCCCAGAGGCGTGTTAGTCGTAACTTCGCTGCAGTGCGAAGCCAAGACTGACGTCGAACGAAAGGTATACTAGGAACTTAAATATAAGAAATGAAAACACAAAGGAGCAAAATTACTTAAAATATAGAAATGTATTAAAATAAAAGAAGGAACGTGTACACGAATAAACAAAACAAGGACAAAAATAAAACATGAGAAAAGTAAAACAAAATGAATCTATAAATAAATTTATATTACAATAACCACTAATTGAAAACACGATTCAATGACAAAAGTTAAAAAGTTAAATCAG
This sequence comes from Meconema thalassinum, assembly GCA_946902985.2. Classification (NCBI taxonomy): domain Eukaryota; kingdom Metazoa; phylum Arthropoda; class Insecta; order Orthoptera; family Tettigoniidae; genus Meconema; species Meconema thalassinum. The sequence continues at coordinate 114,857,453 of OX336393.1, forward strand.
AAACTAAATAAATCGAAGTAAATTTGCGGAATTGAATAAAAGAACGACTAGTTACCGAGATCACAAGAACTGGACTCCCAGCATAAAAACAGAACTACGGCGTTTATGATATTGTGAAATCATGGGGGGAAGGGGGGCGGTAAAGGGGTGGGGAGTGGAGGTTTGCGTATGTAAGAAACGGGGGGTGGGGGATGACACTGAATTACGTAATACAGCGAAGTCTGAGGAAGCAAAACAAAATTATCAAATAAAGGACAAGAAAATTACACAGAATTACGTGACATTACTGGGGCACAAAATTAAAGTAAAAATCAATCAATTAAGAAAATATGCTTTGTAGGAAAATAGGCTCACGTAGAGGTAGCAATGTCGAATCACAACGACATACGAAGAAACAAAAGGAAGGACTGCGGCGCATGGACCGTAACTAACACATAGACCATTGCTCTCATACATTTTCATAAACGAATGAGACTCAGCTCCGTTACTTCAATGATACCTTTTCCCAAAAATAACAAGCTCTGACGCCACAATCCAAATGGAGGTTGTTTCAAAGAACACCGAACTGGATGGTGACGCAATACAGAGCCTAAATAAGCCTCGATGAAAAATAGCATATATTTGAGACCGGAGAGATTTAGGTAAAAATAAAATCGTTTACATGAAAGGGAGGGAAGACAAATAAACACAGAGACTTCGCTAAATTAACGTAAACGAAAGCGAAAGGACTTGGGTTCACAGGAATTATATCAGATCATCATAAGAAAGAAAAATAATATAAGTAAAACAAATGGAGACACAAAATGAAAAATGGAGAAACAGAAATTTAAAATAACTTCATGTTAGATAAATCCAGTGACTGAATCGTACTTACATTTAGTTGCATATGATGCGAGCAAGAGCTCGTCGTCACACGTGTGGTGTACATCACTGCAGAAATTGGAAGAAGGAAGCCTTCCCTTAAAGGGCGTAGTAACGCGCCCGTAAAAATAAGTCGTAATACGACCAATACCCCCTCTCCGTATATATGGAGGGGTGGGGACTCAATAGCAAAAGCAAAGCTTGACAAAAGTTATGCTTCGGCCAATGAGTAAATTCTACGTACATACATGTTTATGTAGAGGTGAAATATTTCACCACATGTTGAAGTATTACAGGGAAAATACAATGTTTGATCGCAGTAAGAGTGACTGAGAAACGTATGTCACAATAATATGACATAAAAGAATGATGATGATAATAATAATGAACCAGATAAAAACGGTTCAATGCCATTAGCAAAAATCTGTGCCAAAAAGCGTACATCTCAAGTACGGGTAATCTGTTCCTACCATCGTAGTGTTCCTTATATGACAATAACAAATTACGGTCACCTAAATTATGCAGACGTCCATAGATTTGGACTAAAAATTCAATGGACTGTGTAATCAGCTGTTCATTCATAATATCATTTAAAGTATGGTAAATAGCACTTGGCCGACTGCTTTTATACCTTCAAACAGTGACAATTACACTCTAAATATGCTATGCTTTAATTACAGGGGAGCATGAATACTATTTTGTGGTCCCTCTTCGAACCAATGATATCTTACTCGGCTCAACATTTTATTCTGATTATGAAATCGGCAGTCGCCATAGTCAACTTAATAAGAATGCGAAAACAAAAGAGCTCTCCACTCACATCTGCAGTCTCGTGTTACAAACAAGTTCTCAGATGTTCTGACAGCATCAACCACTGCCTTCTAAATTACATCGGCCAGCGTGCTATTCACGTTATGTGGAAAATAACTGAAGTTCTGCTCTCACTGGCTTTGACCTTGATAAACACATGTTCGATCATTGATATAACAACTTCAGGAATGCCATTCCTAACATTATCACACTACTGTACAACGTAACGTGGTCTGATTTATATAATATTGCTTCAAAACGTATTTACACAAAATGGTGACACACGCGTTTTCCTCCAGGCTTGTGCAAACGATACGAATATGACCAGCTCCTAACAAATACTTACATAACTAAATTAAATCATATTGCCTGCCTATAAAGAATGTGCAAGAGTAGGACCTTTAATACTATACCAGACCCAAAACAACTGTGAACATGGGATCGCCCAGTAGCGTGCGTCCAGCTGAGCACTGTTGCCACAGTGAGACTTGCGGAGTTGACACAGCTCTACGCTCGCAGTATACACACGACCTTTCCCCGGAACACAAGGCGCTCCGAATGTAAGTGCATGTACGAGCTGGCTGGGGGACCTAATCCTACGAATATCTATCCGCACAACGGATTGCACACAATGTGATATGAGGCAGATATAAGATGCCACACAAACGTTATTCGTGAAAGTGACCACCTCCTGGTGTAGCGACCAGCATTCTTGGCTTTCGCCCAAGCTATTTAATTTTAGTCTGAAGGCTGGAACAGGGTTCGCTCAACCTCGCGAGGCAAAACTGGGAAGATGTGGGTTAGATTCCTACTTCAGCCATCCTGAAAGTCGATTCTCATTTCTACTCCAGGCAAATGCCGGGATGGTTCCTAACTTAAGGCCACGGTCACCTCCTTACCAATTCTCACCAGAATAATAATAATAATAATAATACACACACTCTAATACAGACACCACAGTAACCCAGATTTTCAGACAAGTACACGGGGCTAATGTACCAATATGTCTAAGCCCCTCAAATGAAACAACAATTACAACGTTATTATATCACATGACGTAATCTACACCCCAAGCCATTCTGAGTAACATTGCTTGTTAGCCCTTTATAAGGTAATAGAAACAGAGAAAACAATTTGTTGGGATAAGTTTTTGTTTATTGGAGACCACCTTGTGGTGTACTGGCTAGCACATTGCTGTCCATTCTTGGCTGTCACCGCGGAGTCCCGGGTACGATTCCCAAGAAATGTAATTCTGGTCTGAGGGCTGGAACAGGGTACACTCAGCCTCGTGATGCAAACCTGGAAATATGTGGGTTGGATTCCTACCTCAGCCAGCATGGAAGCGTTTTTTCTGTGGATTCGCACTTCTACTCCAGGCAAATGCCGGGATGGTACCTAACGTAAGGCCACGGCTGCTTCCTACGCAAATCCTTCCTCAATTACAAATATACACACTAGTACAGACATCGCAGTGTCACAATTTATCAGATAAATTCCACACACACCCAAATACATGGGGCTGCATGACCACGATGTCACACATCCCCTACAACAATCATCATCAACATCAACAACAACTCTTGCTGTCACCCATGATGTCCAGATTCGATTCACGGCTCAATCAAGACATCTACTTCTGGTCTCAGGGTTAGCACCGGGTACTCTATGCATGGTGAGGTAAGACTGTGAAGAGGTGAGTTTTATTCGACTCAATTAAAAATATATATTGCCGACTCCACAACAACACAGGTTATCAGATTTTGTGTTTTCACGTACTTCTGTATTCGAAAGATTCTTTAAAAGGTAAAATTATATTTCTTGCCTGGCTGTGTAAAACTGTTCGACTGCCACTCGGCTTGCTACGGAACATTGTTATGAGTTCTAAACTTCAGCTCACAGCACTAACTTCTATAAGCTCCACTACTGAATTGATACAGCCATGCTGTCACTCTTAGTTATCTTTCCCAGCGAAACTAAATATTTCAACACCTAACCATTCTTCGCTCTAATTATCCCTTCAGTTCAAGGGCAGATGATATCTCCCGAACGGCTGGTCGTATCGTCACGGGGTTTGCACAGTCAGCTTCAGAATGTTTAGCTCTGTAACATAGGTTCATCTAAATAATTGGATATTTAATGATTTTCGTGCGCGGAGAGAAATAGAGATTTCGTACGGCACAGCGAGCCCAGAGTAGGCAGTTAACTGGGCAACGCCGCGCTATGCAATTGGCTGGCGCGGGTGAGCGCGTGAATCTGGCTCCTCCCTCATGTTCACAGTTGTTTTGGGCCTGGTATAATCCACCTGTACGTCCGATCGTACATAAAAATGTGAGTGCCTGTAGACTCACTTACATGACTTCAAGTTCTCGTTCGAGCCTCGCCTGGGATTAAAGTGGCGGGTTATACAGTTCAAGTTGTAAGCCATCTCATCAGGTATTATAAGCGGGCCTTATCCTCCACTCTCTCCAACCATTTTAGGAGTTGTTCCATCTCGACTTCCATAGTAAGTTGGTGAACTGGTATCACGTGGTGCGGGTTCGACTGGCTGTCGACATCATGATGAATAATGCGTTGTTCTCACTGAATTTACAATTAATATTGTCGATTTAAAATTTCAGTGGCTCTGCACTGTAGCGGTGATTTAGCAAGAATGACCATTTATACCGCTCACAGAATCCATAATTACCATTTCTGTGATAATGAGCACACTCAAAACTAAGGCGCATTTTACACACGTGATCGTACAGTATCTTTACAATCCACCTTCACAAAAATAAATAAGCTTACCGTTCACTTTTCAATACTTCTTAATTCACGTTTTATACAATCCGACACGAAGAATAGCTATCAATTTATAAATTCTCAGTGTACTCGTGCGGCCATGTGCTCGCATCAATGTCCTGGGTTCTAGTACAAAATGACCTAATTATAGTTGGTAAAACGTTGAAAATAACACTTGTCAGTTCTCAATAATAATCGTGCGTCACACAGATGACAATTCCACACTTTATCAATATTTTACCAACTTCAGATGAGTTCAAATGTGATGTCCGCGTTTTGATATTGGACCGTGTATGAAACACGTCATTTCAAGACGACGCTTGATACAAGAAGCATGTCGGTAGACGACGGAAGTTCAGTCAGCGCGTGACCAATTATTTATTCTTCGCATATCTACGAAGTTATACCTTTACTTTGCAACATTCCATAAATTCACAATAAATCCATATAGTCCAAATAACATAAAATACTTCTAATAAATCCTTCCTTTAGGGTTACACAGAAATGTAAATTCGATTTAATTCGCCTGACAATTTATATCAAACGTGAGCTGCTTCCAAAGAGAAAATACAGCTTCTCGGAAGTTCCTGGTGATTATGGAATCGTAAATTAACATGAGCTAATTATTCTCGAATTGAAGAGGCGACATCGGGCTCAATACATACATAAATTATATATAAACGTTTGAGCAGACGGTGGTTTTGGGGTCTAGGGGATGTGAAACGCGAAGATATGTCGAAATTTTCTGGAAATCGAATCATGATACTGCACTCGAAATTATGTGCAGCAAAGAGAAAGTAACTGACCGAGATTCGAACGGAGAGCCAGAGAAAAGAATGTGTATACATTTTTTCGAGATTTGAACTATTTCTACGCATAGGAAGGCTCGTTGTGGGAGGCCATGATAGGACGCAGTTTGCGATCTGGTGCAACATATTTGTTTTTATAATTGGTTTTTATGCTGTTTTATAGGGATCATTAAGTCTATTCAATGATCATTAATGTTTTTCTAGCGTGTGCGCATATTTTCTTCAGGATTGGTGATATCTTTTTAGATTATTTTAATCAATTTGTGGAATGTACTGCGATGTCTTGGATAGCTGCCATGTTGTTGATGAATCGTTGATTGGATATTTTCTTTTGTAGTTCCTTGCTTCAATAGGGTCATGCCTTGAAATTCCAAAGCCGCATAACGTCGTTGATGGAGAACACTCGGGCCTACACCGCCTTCTATGTAATGCCCAAGACAACCCGCACCTTTATGTGAGGTGTCCGATCTTTACACTTGACAATCAATCAATCAAACAATAACCATTTTAGGTTATGTAGCTGGTGATTCCTACCTTTGTATTATCTTTTGTATTGATAGAACATTTTATATGAAGCTTTTTTTAAATATATATCCTTTATTATTAAGTCCCACCGAGTGACTCCCGGTATAAGGAGTCCCCTTCTACCAAGTGCCAACGGTCTCCTCAGAGAGCGGATGAGCGGGTAGAGGTCCAGGGCTCTCTCAAGCCCTTGGGGCAGGAAACTTCCCCTAAAGGCGGATGAGCCACTAGTTGGCCAACGGCATAGGATGAAGAAGGCAAAGGGAAACCACTTCATTAAAGATCTATTAGGATATCCCAAATATCAGCAGCTCAAGATGATGTTAGCTTCTACAGTAAATTTTTCCGGATTTAAAATAATCCCCCACTCGGATCTCCGGAGGGGGACAGATAAAGAAGCCAATTTAAGAAATAAGCAGAGAAGGATCGGTACCTGGAATGTACGGACCTTACTCCAGACTGGAAAGTTAAAGAACTTGATCATGGAGATGGAAAGGATGGATTTACATGTATTGGGTATAGCAGAAATGAGATGGCCATATGCAGGAGACTTTTGGAGTGGAAATTATAGGATAATTCATTCTGGTACTGCAAATAATAAACCAGGATATGGTGGAGTAGGCATTATATTGCATAAAGAACTAAGAAACAGAGTAAAGGGATTCGTGCAATATAATGAACGATTAATTTTAGTACGGATTGAAACTAAACCAAAGGATACTGTGATAGTCCAAGTTTATATGCCGACAATTCAAGAGGTTGATGAAGAGGTAGAGAAATGTTATGAAGATCTAAGTGAACTTATATCTAAAATAAAGGGGAAGAAAACCTTATTTTACTTGGTGACTGGAATGCAATTGTCGGAGAAGGAACTGAAGGAAATGTTGTTGGTAAATACGGATTGGGGAGAAGAAATGAGAGCGGCGAGAGACTTGTAGAGTTTTGTATACAGCATAAATTAGTTGTAACGAATACTATATTCCAACACCATCCAAGGAGGAGATACACTTGGAAAGCTCCTGGAGACCTAAGAAGGGCCCAAATAGACTACATATTAGTAAAGGAAAGATTTAAGAACCAGGTGAAAGATGGTAGAAGTTACCCTGGAGCTGATCTCGACAGCGACCATAACCCAGTCGTCATACGCTGTGAATTAAAGTTCAAAAGATTAAAGAAGAAAGAAAATAAACATTGGGATATTTCTAAGCTTAAAGATGAGTCCACTCAAATACTCTATATGGATGAAACAAACAATAACATAAGAGACATTGAAGAACACTTGGCAGTAGAAGAGAAGTGGATCAAAATAAAGAAGAGAATTTTAGACTCAACAGAAACTGTTTTAGGAAAAAAAGAAAAAGAAAATAGGAAAGAGTGGATAAGTCAAGAAGTTGTGGATATGATAAAGGAAAGAAGACAGTATAAAACCTCAAATGATGAGAATGAAAAGCAAAAATACAAGACCTTAAGAAACAAGATAAATAAGAGGGCAAAACAAGACAAGGAATAGCATTTAATGGAAATCTGTGCAGGCATAAATAACAACATGAAATCTGGACAAATAAATATGGCCTATAAAGATATTAAAAGGTTCTTTGAAACAAGGAAGCCAAAAACAATGAGCATTGAGGACAAAGATGGGAAGTTAATATATGATGACGAAATGATAGTGAAAAGATGGAAAGAATATTTGGAACAACTATACAGTGGAAACTGTGTTAACTTGCCCATTGAGATAGAAGATGAAATAACAGAGGAAGACTTGGGGGCGCCTATTATGGAGGAAGAGTTTGAGAAAGCGTTGCAGGACCTCAAAGGAAAGAAAGCTCTTGGAGTTGATAACATACCAGGAGAACTATTGAAACAATCAGGTGACAAGTTAAAAAAGGAACTGTACAACTTAATATGTACTATTTACAAAACTGGAGAATTGCCTGAAGACTTTGTGAAATGCATAATAGTACCTATACCTAAAAAATCAAATGCAAGGTCATGTAAACAATACAGAACATTGAGTCTGGTGTGTCATGCATCAAAAATTGTCACCAGAATTATTATGAAGAGAATAGAAAAACAAATCGATGAAAACCTATCTGATGATCAATTTGGTTTTAGGAAAGGAGTAGGAACAAGAGAAGCAATCTTAGCATTGAGGCAAGTGATAGAGAAGCAGATGAAAAAAGGCAAACCTACTTTCTTAGCGTTCGTCGACCTTGAAAAGGCGTTTGACAATGTGAACTGGAATGTTCTATTCAGCATTCTTCATCAAACAGGTATCAACTTTAGAGACAGAAGACTCATCTACAATATCTATAAGCAAGAAATTGGAATAGTTCGTTGTGGTAGCAAGGAAGAAACAGCACACATCAGAAAGGGTGTACGGCAGGGTTGTTCCCTTTCCCCATACCTATTCAATATATATGTACAAAAGGCGATCGACCAAGTAAGAGAAAAAATTGCCACAGGAGTGAATATTCATGGAGAAAAAGTAGACATGATAAGGTTTGCTGATGACATAGCGCTAATTGCAGAAAGTGAAGAAGACTTACAAAAGATCCTGAGCAAGATGGACAAAATAATGGAGGAAGAATTTAATATGAGAATAAATACAAATAAAACAAAAATTTTGGTCTGCAGTAGACATGGAGAAAACCAGACATCAATAGAGTTAAGAAATGAAAAGATACAAGAAGTGAATGAGTTTTCTTATCTGGGAAGTAAAATAACGAATGATGGAAGAAGCAGCAGAGAGATATTAAGTAGGATTGCCCAAGCCAAGAACGCTTTCTATAAAAAGAAGAACCTATTTACTGCAAGGAACATAAGTCTTGATGTGAGGAAACAAATGTTGAAGACCTATGTATGGAGCGTCGCGCTATATGGCAGCGAATCTTGGACAATAGGAGAGAGAGAGAGAGAGAGGAAAAGACTACTAGCATTTGAAACCTGGTGCTATAGAAGGATTATAAAAATCAGTTGGAAAGAAATGGTCACAAACGAGGAAGTCTTTAGAAGAGTGGGAGAGAGAAGATGCTTCCTTAAATATTTAAAAAGAAGAAGGAATCACCTCGTGGGCCACATACTGCGACACAATGGACTGATTAAGCTTATAATCGAGGGAACAGTAGACGGCAAGAATTGTAGAGGAAGACCCAGACTGGAGTACATGAGTCAAATACTGAAAGATATGGGTTATGGCTCATACTGTGAACTGAAGAGGAAGACTGAGAGACGGGAAGAATGGCGAGCTGCTGCCAACCAGCCTCACGGCTGTTAACCAGAGAGAGAGAGAGAGGAAGGCAGATTATGTGCAAGGAAGCAATTTGTAAAATTTTAGCCTGAAGAAAGATTGTTATTTGGAGAAGAAATGGAAATTTTATAGTCTGGAATATTTTAACCAAGGGAGTGTGACCAGAACAGCGACCAGGAAAGTGCACAGTTTTGTGAAATTAACAGAGACAAACCATTTTTGGTTCGCGAGTCGACTTGGCAAGGAGACTTGGAGGTCAGACACGCGCCGAGAATCCTTAGGTGGGGATGGCTAGTGGACAACAAATTTGATAACATGGAAGCAGCCAATCACAATGAAGGAAGATTACGAGGGATTATATAATTTTTAAAATTATTATTTTAATATTATAATGGGTTGGAGTATATCAAATTTACAAGGAAGGAAGAAGGAATTTAATTGGCAAAACAGAAATTAAATTAGATGACTGTGAGAGAAGATATGAGCAAATAAGTGAGTTTATAGACTAGCGAGAGGATAGCGCACCAAATTTGAGAGGGAAACTGAACTCAGGAGGCTAGCAGAAGATAAGGAACGAGGTTCTTATCACTCAAGTACTCAACGAGGTAGCACGTATGGAAAATCGCTCTACAATTTGTATGCAATGGCAACTAAGAAAAGTAATAGACTTCAGAAGGAAGAACTACAATGTTAACAAGGAACTACAGAGTAAATGAATAAATATTGGAAACAAGAAGAAATATAGAAAGAATTTACGGAACTTATCTACAGAAATTTATAAAGAAGTGAAAAAGACACGCGTTCAGATACTCTATAAATTTTTACTAGTCCATTAGTGAAACTTTAGTCTGACATACGACAACGCAGAAGAAAACAATTTTAATATACTACAACATCTTAGAAAAACATCTACTTCATTCTAATAAGATGTCTTCAAGATTAGGTCAGAGGGGACAAGTAACAACTAGCAACTTTAGTGAACGGAGGATGATGTTCTAAGTTCAACATGACGGGAGATTAAATCTACACTAACAAGCGAAGTCCAGCGATGATCATAGCGATTCAACAATGGAACTTAACTGCAACAAAATCCGCAGTACGCTTGGAATCCATAATCAGTCTACTACAACGAAAGGAAAGTCACCCAAGGAGGTGATTAGTCATCGTAAGCATAATCACTACCTACAATTAACATCAAGAGCTTCGAGAGAGCAGCCGAATGAAGAGTTTGTCCAGACAGAAGCGTATGCAGAATCTTGGTCATCCGACCGTGAAACAAGAAGATGCGAACGCGAGCGGGGGTCATTAGCAGCAGACATGGACACAGGCTGGCGCAGATCAGCTGTAAACCGGTCTAGGCAGCAATCTCACCTGCACGCGGGACAGAGCGGAGAGGAACGTGAAGAATGCAGTCGCGAACTAGACGGCGCGTGGCGCATTCTTAGCGCACGTGGGGAGATTCCTCAGCTACCCAGGTCCTCAAAATCTGTTTCAAGCGTTCCAGACTCAAGGTAGAACAGTGATTTTTAACACCTATGTAGTTAGCACTTGTTATGGGTTATTCCAGTGTTTGACCAACATCTGATTATTTTATTCCTAGTTCATGTTATTGTTGTTGCTATAAATTTTGAAATTTTTCTACAAGTCAACGAATTTCGTTTGTGACGTATTTTTCAAACGTTTATTGTTAATATTTTCACGTTAATTAATTTTTCACTCTAGTAAACTAACTTTTTTAGAATTTTTATTCATGTAATTTATAACGGTGAGTGAAGTAATTTCGTTAACGCGGTACAACAAATGAAAGTAAGTCTCAATGAGTTATAACAAGCGAAACTTTGTCATAATTGCAATGAGAGATACAGAAGGGATATTGTTATCCAAAGTACAGCTAATTCGTTGGAGGATCGAAATGAAATGTTAATGGAAACGTTAACTATTGTCAGGAGTGTTCAACAATGGCGTTGGAGACACTCAACTATAAGTAAAAGAATACTGTAAAACCCAGAATTTTATTTTGACAGTATAAACAGTATGCGTTATTTTAAAGCATATCTGATGAGTAAAAGAAGGAGAAATGTGATATTACAGATCAATCTTTTGTCATAAAGAAGTCTTGAAAGACTACAGTAAAGATATTTCATATAAGATGAAATCAAGAACGTGAGGTAAAGTATATTTTTATTGAGTAACGAACACGAGCAGACTTATATTCACATAGAAGCTATAAATTGTAACAGAGAAGTATAATTAAAGTAAAGGAAGGAAGTATGGCATATTTATGTGAGTCAAAATGTAGAGAAGTACTACGAAAGTACTGTTGTGTGGAACGAATAAGTAAAGTATAGCACGGAGTTTTATAATCGATAGTATTGATGTTTGCGGAGGTAGTTGTATCCATGAAAGGTATTACAGTAGTAATATTTAGTCGGGATACTGATTCTCTTACTTTGCCGAAAGTATTTGTGATGGTTTTAGAAATTTGAGAACGTGCTAAGTAAGAAATATATGCGAAGAGTTATTTTTGAAAGAAGTGTAGTAAATACACGTAAATGGTATTCACAGAAAGTGTGAGATAAAGAAATTACAATGAGAAAATATGGAAATACAATATGTCAGAAAAGTAAGTTGGAAAATGAAGTTGTGAGGAATTGCAAGTGTGAGTAATGAGGGTTTAATGCCACGCACATGTATAAAATTGTATATAGCTATCTGAAATTCTTGCGTCGTAGTTCTTAATATTTATAACAGTTATTGGAAACCGGAAATGTAAATAAGTGAAGTAGTAATGAACTTCACTGTTTGATACACATGTTCACATGGACGTAACGATATATATATATTCATGATAAAACTAAAGTGTTGTGTGAGATAAAGAGTAGAAGAGTGGAATGAACTTTTTAAATAAAGCAGGAAGAAAATCGTGCAGGACGCGATGTTGTATATAATTAAAGGTGTAAATAATAATTATCATAATATTTTTTTTCTAAACATGATTAGTAGATTTGTCGCTATAATGCGGTATAAATTAATACGATGTATTATGTAGGGAGAACGTTTGTAAATTACTATAGCGTTTGAAGTAGATTATTTGGAGATTAGACACACGGTGTTTAAGTTTTTTTTATCTTTCTAAGAAAGAGCATTCGTAGTGAAGATAAGTTTTGGAGCAGGGAGACTTATTAAAAGTCGCATCTATGTCTAGTGGAGACATAAGGTTTTGAATATTCCCGAAGGGAATATGATGTAGTTTCCATTTGAGCGGATGAATTATCAATAAATGATAAAAATGGTCCGGTTAGCTCAAACAATGCCAGCGTTTCGCCCCAGTGTGCCGTTGGGCTCGTCAGTTGGTACAGACACACCTACCAATACGCGTGGCTAGCACATACTGAGAAGGCCATGCAAGACACAAAATACAAGCATTATTGACGTCACGAGCATGGCAATGTGCTACGGGAGTAAAACTCCCTTTCATAAAAACAAAAGCCTTACCTTGGCAATCCAAATAAGGTTTTGAATGTTCCCGAAGGGAATATGATGTAGTTTCCATTTGAGCGGATGAATTATCAATAAATGATAAAAATGGTCCGGTTAGCTCAAACAATGCCAGCGTTTCGCCCCAGTGTGCCGTTGGGCTCGTCAGTTGGTACAGACACACCTACCAATACGCGTGGCTAGCACATACTGAGAAGGCCATGCAAGACACAAAATACAAGCAGTATTGACGTCACGAGCATGCCAATGTGCTACGGGAGTAAAACTCCCTATCATAAAAACAAAAGCCTTACCTTGGCAATCCAAATAAGGTTTTGAATATTCCCGAAGGGAATATGATGTAGTTTCCATTTGAGCGGATGAATTATCAATAAATGATAAAAAATGGTCCGGTTAGCTCAAACAATGCCAGCGTTTCGCCCCAGTGTGCCGTTGGGCTCGTCAGTTGGTACAGACACACCTACCAATACGCGTGGCTAGCACATACTGAGAAGGCCATGCAAGACAAAAAATACAAGCAGTATTGACGTCACGAGCATGGCAATGTGCTACGGGAGTAAAACTCCCTTTCATAAAAACAAAAGCCTTACCTTGGCAATCCAAATAAGGTTTTGAATATTCCCGAAGGGAATATGATGTAGTTTCCATTTGAGCGGTATGAATTATCAATAAATGATAAAAATGGTCCGGTTAGCTCAAACAATGCCAGCGTTTCGCCCCAGTGTGCCTTTGGGCTCGTCAGTTGGTACAGACACACCTACCAATACGCGTGGCTAGCACATACTGAGAAGGCCATGCAAGACACAAAATACAAGCAGTATTGACGTCACGATCATGCCAATGTGCTACGGGAGTAAAACTCCCTTTCATAAAAATAAAAGCCTTACCTTGGCAATCCAAATAAGGTTTTGAATATTCCCGAAGGGAATATGATGTAGTTTCCATTTGAGCGGATGAATTATCAATAAATGATAAAAATGGTCCGGTTAGCTCAAACAATGCCAGCGTTTCGCCCCAGTGTGCCGCTGGGCTCGTCAGTTGGTACAGACACACCTACCAATCATTTATTGATAATTCATCCGCTCAAATGGAAACTACATCATATTCCCTTCGGGAATATTCAAAACTTTATTTGGATTGCCAAGGTAAGGCTTTTGTTTTTATGAAAGGGAGTTTTACTCCCGTAGCACATTGCCATGCTCGTGACGTCAATACTGCTTGTATTTTGTGTCTTGCATGGCCTTCTCAGTATGTGCTAGCCACGCGTATTGGTAGGTGTGTCTGTACCAACTGACGAGCCCAACGGTAACTGGGGCGAAACGCTGGCATTGTTTGAGTTAACCGGACCATTTTTATCATTTATTGATAATTCATCCGCTCAAATGGAAACTACATCATATTCCCTTCGGGAATATTCAAAACCTTATTTGGATTGCCAAGGTAAGGCTTTTGTTTTTATGAAAGGGAGTTTTACTCCCGTAGCCCATTGGCATGCTCGTGACGTCAATACTGCTTGTATTTTGTGTCTTGCATGGCCTTCTCAGTATGTGCTAGCCACGCGTATTGGTAGGTGTGTCTGTACCAACTGACGAGCCCAACGGCACACTGGGGCGAAACGCTGGCATTGTTTGAGCTAACCGGACCATTTTTAACATTTATTGATAATTCATCCGCTCAAATGGAAACTACATCATATTCCCTTCCGGAATATTCAAAACCTTATTTGGATTGCCAAGGTAAGGCTTTTGTTTTTATGAAAGGGAGTTTTACTCCCGTAGCACATTGGCATGCTCGTGACGTCAATACTGCTTGTATTTTGTGTCTTGCATGGCCTTCTCAGTATGTGCTAGCCACGCGTATTGGTAGGTGTGTCTGTACCAACTGACGAGCCCAACGGCACACTGGGGCGAAACGCTGGCATTGTTTGAGCTAACCGGACCATTTTTATCATTTATTGATAGTGGAGACATATAATTTTTATGTGAGTGTTTATTTTATTTTTATTCAGATTTTAGGGGCATATTATGTATTGTCCTAGTTGAATAAATTGCAGGCACATTTTAGTTTGCCTGTTTCGTTTTTATAAGACCTGTTTTTCATTCAATGCTGAATTACGCTATAACGATACTACTAGGTCGATGCAGGCAGGTTTTTTTCGACATAACTATACCTTATCTACCCCGAGAGCTGAGTTGCTCAGTGTGCTCAATTTTGTTTTTAGGCTGTTCTGTGTGCAACTAGTTAATAGTATGGTTTGATATGCGTTATGTGTGTCAAGGGTTCCCTAGTCATCAGTCCGGTGGGAATATGTTGATTTCTTAGCCGGGTATTGACATCCCTACGATCCTTTTTCCATCTGCGCGGATTCTGGACGTTGACTTTGAGGAATTCGGACGCAGTACCCATTGCAATAGTTAGCTTTCAAATGAAATCTACCTACATTAAGCACTAAAATAAAATAAAATATGCACTAAAACAGTTAGTATCCGTTGAATAACCTTCCAAATATCGACTGAAATCTGCTTAATATAATACAAAGTACCGTCTATCTCGATACCACAGTATTTGAAGAATGGTTATGATCACGGTAAAAATAAATTGTATATATTTTTTAAATTAGATCTGTTAGGCCTACATTGGAATATTTAATGAAAATTTGGAACTTGTGTTGTATACGTTGCCCGCCGCCATTAAAATCCGACAAATTTTCTATAGAAATGGCCAATATCACTAGTATACAGGAGTTGAATTTTTTGTCGATAGAGTGTGTTATTGACTTTTTTCAGTAATGCCAACATTATCGCTTGGCACTTGTTTTGGCGCCAGTGCGAAACATGGAATCCTTGCGGTCTGTCGTGTCGCGCTTTCAAGCAAGATTGAAAAACGAGGTTTCATTACCAAATATCAGTGCTGATCGAGTTGTGGGGCGTGAAGGTATCGGCAATAGTATATTTTTCATAGCCCTTACTTCTAACAAGGGCATTTTCTAGTTTTCTTACGGGAATCTGGCTTAATCAAAACTGCCATGCGGTGTGAGTGCGGTGCAGAAATGCACACCAGGAATCGTGATGACTTACGTGACGGAATTACATGGACTTGCAACAGCAATAAGTCAGAATGCCGTAAAACCAAATCCATTCGACACGGATCGTGGTTCAGTAAAAGTAAGTTGACACTGGACGAAATATTGCTGTTGACAGTGGAAATCGCCAACAAAATATCAACCGGTACGATCACCGAGAATTATGGGTTTGCCAGCCATACCATCGCCGACTGGAAACAGTTCAGTTTTGAGGTGATCTGCGGCCATGTGGAAAGGAACAGTGAACAGGTGGGAGGGCCTGGGAAAACCGTCGAAATCGACGAGAGCATATTTGGGAAGCGCAAGAACAACAAGGGGCACCCTGTGGAGGGCCAATGGGTGTTTGGTGGAATTGGGCGGGAATCCGGTCGGTGCTTCCTTGTTGCCGTGGAAGATAGAGCAGCACCAACACTGACTGCTATAATCAAGGAGTGGATTTTGCCCAGAACGACCATCATTTCGGACTGTTGGAAGGCGTACTCGAAATTGGATGAAGAAGGATTCCAACACCTGACTGTCAACCATTCCTACAATTTTGTGGACCCCAACACCCAAGCCCACACCAACACCATTGAATCCACCTGGCGACATGTAAAAGACACACTCCCTGCATATCAGAGAAGCAAGTCGCAGTTCGTTTTTTATTTGGCTGATTACATGTTTCGCCAGCAGTGCAAACGTGATGATGAGTGTGTCCCTAACAAACTGTTGGAAATAGTGCGCTCAATAACGTGGTGAATACCCAACCCAACCTAACCTAACCTACCCTCACCAAACCCAACACAACCCAACCTAACCTAACCTAACCTAAGCTATCCTAAACCTAACGTTACGTTACCTACGATGTTTCGTCCACCCCAGACCCTCTTGCTTGTATTGCAATCAGTAATTTTCGTCCAGACAGTCATAGTGCAATTCTCGTCAATCTGAATTTCGTCCAGTGCAATCAGTAATTTTCGTCCAGACAGTCATAGTGCAATTCTCGTCAATCTTAATTTTCGTCATCAGTAATTTCGTCCAGACAGTCATAGAGCAATTTCGTCAATCTTAATTTTCGTCATCAGTAATTTCGTCCAGACAGTCAATGTGAATTTCCGTCAATGTGAATTTCGTGCAGGCAGTCATAGTGCAATTTTCGTCAATGTGAATTTCGTCCAGACAGTCATAGTGCAATTTTCGTCAATCTGAATTTCCGTCAATGTGAATATCGTCCAGACAGTCATAGTGCAATTTTCATCTATTCGCCAAACCTCGCAACAGGGGAGTTTGGTGAAGTGAAGTTGGCAGCATTGCGTAATCCAACATGGCGCACACTATTTTGCTAAGTATGTATGTATGTATTCTTTATTGTCAGACAGATAGACTCCACTAGTGACAATATAATAATTAACAATAAAATTTACAATTATAAACGAAACAAAAACAGCAAACACGTACAAAAATAGAAATACACTAATCTATTAAAAATCAGCAACCACAACCATACAGACACGCACTCAAACATCCTATCTCAAGCATTCATTCATGCAATCCCTTTGTACAAGAAACATTACAATAATTATTACAGAAAAAATACTATCAACAGTAAACGGAAAAAGGCAAAAACTTAAAATAAAAGATAAGAAGAAAAAGTTCAGAAACTGGGGAAAGTAATACAAGAGCGACATTCAAGGATCTAGATAACAGCAAACAAAAAATATATTACTTCAGTCACTAGTACATTCAATCAAAAAATCAATCAACCATTCATTCAACCACATGTTCAATCAATCAACGCAAATAGAAATTAACACAATATGCATACACTAGTTTACAGGCCACTTGAGATATTTCCCATAACAGTTGATAGAGAGTCGAAGTGAATATCAGTAGCACTTTTACTCTCCATCAAGCTGTATGTTGACTGCAACCGGATCAGACATGAATTTTTGTGCACATTAATTCTCGACCTGACCCCATCGAACGTGTAATTACGTCTGGTTGTTCTCTGAGGGACGTGAAAACCCAAGTCAGCTAGCAACTGATTAGAGTCAATTCCGCCATTTACCAGCTTCCAAAGGAATCTCACGTCACCCACTGTGCGCCGACTGCTAAGTGGAGGAAGACCGTACACGTTAGAATAACTCTCATACTCAGCTCTATGGTACGGTCGTCCACCCCTGTAACAGAGCCATTTAATAAATCTCTTTTGCACACGTTCGATGGCGTCAATTTTATTACTGTGAAAGGGATTGCAGATCACACTACAGTATTCTAATTTAGGCCGAATGAGTGACTTAAATAATTTGGATAGAGTTATGTCCGAAAAATAATTTAAACAATTTCTTTTAAAAAATCCCAGGATCCGGAAACTTTCACGACATATTTTTGAAATATGTTCATCAAACGAGAAATTATTAGTGATTGTCACCCCTAGATCCTTAATGGTTGACTCTACCTAGCGTTTCATTTTTAATACAATAATTAAACCCGGGTAGGAGGTTACGTTTCAATGAAACTGATAAAACTTTACACTTTTCAGGATTCAGTTTCAGTTTCCATGTTTCACAGCATTCACCGAGTTGGTGTAGGTCTTGTTGCAACAACTCACAGTCATTTATAGTACTGATGGGCATATACAGTTTAAGATCGTCAGCGTACAACAGGCACCTAGAATTATGAATTATGCGAGGGATATCATTTACAAAAAGTATAAAGAGCAGAGGGCCCAATACAGAACCCTGAGGGACACCGGAAGTAACGTTAACAGATTTAGACTTATTATTATTAATTACAACTGATTGGGTTCTATTTGAGAGGTAGCTTGTGAAGAAACGTAAAAGATTACCAGTTATACCAAAGTTTGAAAGTTTATGAAGCAGTAGGTTGTGATGTACGCTGTCGAAAGCCCTAGAGAAATCAGTATAGATAACATCAGCACTACCACGGTTATTCATAAAGGTGGATACATCATGAGTGAAGACTGCTAGGTTGGTAGCAGTGGATCGCCTAGGAAGGAAGCCGTGCTGAAGTTCAGTGATGAATGGTGACACGTGAGCGTACACTTCGTCCCGAACAATTGATTCAAAAACTCGCGCGAAAATAGACATTAGTGATACTGGCCTGTAATTTACTACCTTCTGCCTGGAGCCTTTCTTTAACACTTGGGTGATATGAACTGATTTCCAGTAATCCGGAAACACTCCTTCACTGATGGCTTGGTTGAATAGAATGTAAAGTGGACGAGATAGCTGGTGGCATAAAGATTTAATTATTTCTATAGGAATGGCATCAGGACCGGGAGACTTGCCAGAGGATAGATTATGTAATTTATTCTTGATGCAGTCTTCGGAAATATGGAAGTAAGAAATGCTGTCGTTACTGGAGGGTGGCAGATCAGGTAATGGTGTAGGTATAGAATTTACAGGAAGGAATAAGGTTTCGAAATAATCAGAAAGCAGCTCACAGGCAGAGTTTGCATCAGTACTGGTACGTCCGTCGTACTCGAGCGAGACTGGTAATCTGGTGTTCCTAGATCTCTGCTTAATGAAGGACCATAGTCTGTTCGGATTAGTTTTAACACTGGAGTCTATATCTTCCAGGTAGGCGTCATCCTTTTGGCGTTGAATTTCTTTGAATTCGAGTCTCCTGACCACAAATTCAATTCTATGGCATTCCAAAGAAGAGCGTTTCCATTGACGATGAGCCCTATTTTTCGAGTGTAGCGCGCTGATTACATCTGCATCAAACCAAGGTGGATAACGGTAGGGATTAACCTTCACACGAGGAACTGCTTCTCGAACTGCGGACATCAAGAGATCATAAAATATCTCACAATTCTCATTAATGTCGTTCCTGATATCAAGGAGGGACCAAGGGCAATAATCCAGCAGAAGTTTCAGGTGGTTCATGTCTGCTTTCTTCCAGTTAAAAATTTCGCTGCGAGGTGGTTTTTGAAATAAACTAGTGTCGTGAAAATCAATGTTCCATATTAGAGCACCATGGTCGGATGGAATCCACCCCGGTTTTTCTAACTCTACAGACTGAGAGATTTTAGGAATATTAGTAAACAGTAGATCGAGGTAGTTTTGTCCGCGCGTGAGATGTGGATTCAATTGATGCAGAGAGAATTCCTAAATTATCTCGCAGAAGATAGAGTTCACTGCACTTTCAGTTAGTTTTAAAGGTATTTTTACGTGCCACCCCCTAGTGGCACCTTTGTTAACTGGATTACGGTGGGTAGGAAGCACAACACCAATTACTGCTTAAAGAAATAATTAACTTTATTGCGGCCAGAAGGATACAGCACTCTTCAGTAAATACAAGCAATTATTACCTTACTCCAGTTTCCTTACGGCGAGAACACTTCCCCTTTCACTTGTCAACAGACCACAGTTAATCCTCTTCGCTAATGAGCCCGGTCCCGTACGCTAGCTGGAAATAGCTGCACCCAGCCTGTCACCGTACCACACACTGTTTCACAATGTAGCACAATCACTTCTGTCGCACTGGAAATAAACACACTCGCTCAAGACACAGTTCCTCTGTAGGAGTCTCACTTCCCCGCTCCACTAGGGGTTTCGCAAGTCACCACACATCTGTCGCTCAGGATAATCGCTCACACTAGCTCGTAAAACACAACAACAACCACTGCTTGACAGGTCGCACTTATATAGCAGGCCGGTGACTCAATAAATGCTTCTAGATCCATCCAGGGTTCACGGCTTCTCGAGGTTTCCATCGCTGGTCCAGTCACGAATATTCTGGACTATCCCTTTGTCCTAGTAGCCCTGTTGCATAAGGCGCACGCAATACAGGAGGCAGGCCACAGCCCAGCCCTGGGGCAGTTGTGACTCATGCGGCGAGCGATGACACAAACTCACAGCCGTAACACCACCCCCTTCCTAAAAAGGCTGATCGTCCCGATCAATCATTGGTCCGTCTGTGTCCCTCCGTAGGCTGCCAGGCGATCTCGGTGCACGATCTTCATCTTCGCCCTCGGGCTCCGCTGGATCCTGTAGACGACATCGTTGATCCGTTTCACGACTCGGTACGGGCCCTCCCAGGACTTCTGCAGTTTGGGTGACAGGCCTTTCTTCCGTAATGGGTTGAAGAGCCAGACCAGGTCGTCCTCGTGGAATCCGTCTGCTGGTCGTATCGGGTCTTCATTCGGTCGGTCTCGATCCGCAGTTTTCTCCTCGCGAATGCGTGTTCGTCCTCCAGTTGGTCGACCAGTTCTTGACAATACTGGCTTACCGGGATCGGATCATTCCCAGGTCGGCCGAAGGCAAGATCGACAGGTAGACGGAGCTCCCTCCCAAACATGGTCCGGGCTGGTGTGCACCCGGTGGCTTCATGCACGGCAGCGCGGTAGGCCAGGAGAAATAGTGGAAGATGCTTGTCCCAATCCCTCTGGTGCTCGCTGACGACTATTCGGAGATGGTTCTCGATGGTGCGATTGAATCGCTCTACCATCCCGTCGGACTGAGGGTGTAGCGGCGTTGTCCTTGTCTTCCGGATTCCCAGCAGCTGGCATAGGTTCTGGAACACCTGCGACTCGAAGTTCCTCCCTTGGTCGGAGTGCAGCTCCAGGGGTACTCCGTACCGGCTGACGAATTCCTTCACCAGGGTCTGCAATCGTCGCGGCTTCTTGGTTAGGGAGCGCATACGCCTCCGGCAATTTGGTAAAGTAGTCGCTGACGACTAATATGTAGCGGTTCCCTGCCTCGCTTAACGGGAATGGCCCAGCAACATCGATGGCCACTCTCTCAATGGGGCCGACCACGTTGTAGGTCTTCAGTGGACCCCGTCGTCTTCGTCCTGGGCCCTTGCTGGCTGCGCAATCGTGGCACCTCGCGCAGTAGTTCTCCACGTCTGTTCGGCATCCGATCCAGTAGAACCGCTCTCTCAGCTTCTCCAGGGTCTTCTTTATCCCTAGGTGTCCACCAGATGATCCTCCACGAACTTCCTTCAGGACTTCCTCCGTCATACCTTTGGAACGACGACTTGTTCCCGAGATGCCTTCCCATCGGTGCTCTCCCAGGTACGGCAGATGAGGCCACCCCTTACAATCAGCGAGTCCCACTGTGCCCAGTAGGACTTAAACTTCGGGCTGCAGTCACTCACAATGTTCCACCCGGGTCTGGGGACACAGGCCCTCTTCCATTCGGCTATCAGTCCCAGGTCATCATCTTCTGCTTGTGCCCGCGTGAAAGATTCGCGGCTCCAGTTCCCTTGAAGTTCCGCAGTAGTCCGTCGGTAGAGTATCCCGGTGTTCTCCTCCCTTCGGGCACAGAAGGTGCAGTCTTCGGGGCACGGTCTTCGTGAAAGGGGGTCAGCGTTAGAATGCAGTTGGCCTTTCCTGTGCTGAATCTCAAAGTTGTACTGTTGAAGCCTCTCTAACCACCGCGCGAGTTGACCCTCGGGCTGCTTGAAGTTCAGAAGCCACCGCAGGGATGCATGGTCGGTCCTGATGAGAAATTCTTGCCCGTGCAGGTACTTGTGGAAGTGTTCAATGGTCTTCACGATGGCGAGCAGCTCCTGCCTGGTGACGCAGTAGTTCCTTTCTGGCTTTGACAAGGCCTTGCTGAAGTAGGCCACTACTCTCTCCTCGCCGTCCACTACTTGCGACAGGATTCCCCCTATGCCAAAGTCGCTGGCATCGGTATCGACGATGAACCTTGTTCCAGGTCTGGGGTAGGCCAGAATAGGCGCGGTGCACAGAGCCTGCTTGAGTTGTTCGAAGGAACTGTGGCATTCTGCTGTCCACGTGAAGAGTTGGTCCTTCTCAGTCAGTCGATGTAAAGGTTTGGCGATGTCGGCGAATCCTCTCACGAAGCGACGGTAATAAGTGCAGAGTCCCAGGAAGCTTCGTAGTTGGGACTTGTCCTTCGGAACTGGCCACTCCCTCACAGCTGCGGTCTTCTCTGGGTCGGTGCGCACCCCTTCCTCGGAGACGATATGCCCAAGGTACTGGACCCGCATCTGGAAGAGCTGACACTTCTTGGGGCTCAACTTCAGCTGGGCAGCCCGTAGCTTCAACAAGATCTCATTCAGGTTGCTGTAGTGCTCCTCGAAGCTCCTCCCCAGAACGATGACGTCGTCTAGGTATAACCAGGCAGGTTTTCCAGTGCAGTCACCTCAGAATGGACTCCATTAGCCTTTCGAAGGTCGCAGGGGCGTTGCACAGACCGAATGGCATGATGGTGAACTGCCAGAGCCCGCTGCCCACAGAGAACGCCGTTTTCTCGCTGTCCTTAGGGTGGACTTCCACCTGCCAGTAGCCACTCTTCAAATCCAAGGTGGAGAACCACCTTGATCCTGATATAGAATTCCAGCGTGTCGTCGATCTGGGGTAGAGGGTAGCTGTCCTTCTTCGTGGCGTCGTTCACCCGCCTGTAGTCCACGCAGAACCAGGTGGAACCGTCCTTCTTCTTCACAAGCACGACCGGAGAACTCCAAGGACTATGTGATGGCTCGATCACCCCTTGCTCCTTCATCTCTTCTACCATCCGGTCGACTTCGGCTTGCTTGGCGAGCGGGACTCGTCGGAATGGGGCCCTAATCGGTGCGCTGTCCCGAACGTCGATTCTGTGCTGGACCAAGCTTGTCCTGCCGAAGTCTTTCCTCCCCACGGAGAAGACGTCCTGGAATTCGCGTAGCAGGTCCTGAAGTTGGCGTGATTGTTCCTCGTCTAAATGGTCCTGGGATCCTTGGTACAGCTTCTGTAGTTCTTCTGGAAGTGTGCGTCTTCTTCGGTTGTCCGTCTGCAGGTGTCCGTCTGTCGTATCTGTGATGCGGGCAATCCAGGTAACGGGCTCGCAGACTCCTAGGTTGGTGTCCCGGTGAACCGTAATGTCGTAGTCGTTCAGGTTGGACAGGCGGACGTACGGCCGAGATGTCGTGTTGATGAATGTCTTGGCAACTAGCAATTCTTTTGTCTGGATGTCCTCATATTTTGGCTCGATGACAGCCGCCAGTCCCTCAGCAGTTCCGTCGACAATTACGGCAGCGCTGACCTCCGTCCTGGCGGGAACGATGACGTCTTCTCTCAACCTTACTCGTCGTGCGGTGATGGACTCGTGCGCAGGTTGCAAAGCAAGTTCCTCACCTCCGAAATGCAGAGTGTTGGTACTCAGATCCAAGATGATGTTGTTCTGGTCCAGGAAGTCCAGTCCGTTGATCACTTCATTTGATACGTCAGCCACAAGCACTGGATGCTTTATCGCCCGTCGACCAATGACGAACTCCAGTGATGCTTCGCCATGTACCGGTGCGGTCTCTCCGGTCGCGGTTATTAGCTGGAGGTTCCTTTGTGTGGGTTGCACTCTCCACTTCGGGATCACGGTGGGACTGACGATGGTTCTCGATGCTCCCGTGTCGATTAGCATGGGCCAGCTCTCTTCGTTGACGACTCCGTCGACCATCAGGCTGCTATTATCCCTCCGTAACTGCGTCACACGAACTTGGACTGCCGGGGCTTGACGACTGTCACAAGCCAACCTTTGCCCCCCAAGGCTGGCTGATACTTGCTTTCCTGGGCCGCGCGGTTTCCCTACGACTGACTGTCCCGACGGAAACCCTTGGCGGCGGCGATCACCGCAGTCCTTGCTCAGGTGGCCTCTCTTACGGCAGGTCCAGCAGGTCGGTAGTCCTCTTCCGGGCCGCCTCTCCGGATGTTCTTCGGCTACGTTTTTGTTGGTGGTACTGCGACTCTTGAAGAACCGGCCTAGCGCCTCCATCAGTTCATCGGCCAGGGGCTTGGTCTTGTTGGTTTTTGCTGGTTCGTCGACGTCCACTTGACGCACCCGCGCGTGCATTCTAGATGCCTGTTTTGCCGTCTCGAACTCAAGTGCGTGGCTCAGCGCAACTGCCAGGGTCTTATTGCGCGCGAGACCCAGCGCCTGTTGAGTGTCCGAGTCCTGTATCCCGTCGGTGAAAGTCTGCGTCGCTATCTGCTCCAGAAAGTCGGCCGGCGCCTTTGGGTAGGCGAGCCTTACGAGGCGTGCGATGTCCATCTCGAACTCCTGCAGGGTTTCCGCGTTCTTTTGTACCCGGGTCCGGAGCTGCATCTGATAGGCCTGCTGAAGATGGCTATCTCCATATCGGGACTCCATATGGGCGATCAGGGAAGCGTAGTCCTGGGATCCAGTCGGGATGGCCTGAAGGACGTTAAGGGCGTCACCTCTCAGCGCTACAATGAGAGCTGTAGCCTTTTCTGTGTTGTTCCAGTTATTTATGGAACAGGCCGCCTCGAACTGACGTAAGTAGGTGCTCCACGGGACCTTTCCGTCGAAGGTTGGGGGCGTCACTCTGCTATGTCCCGTTCCTGATATTCCCGGTGTAACGGTGGGCGGGCGTTGGCGCAGCTCGGCAACTTCCTCTCGTAGAGCGTTGAATTTCTCCTCCACCCCCGTCAGTGGGCGTTGGCGCAGCTCGACAACTTCCTTTTGTAAGGCGTTGAATTTCTCCTCCACCCTCATCAGCGGGCGTTGGCACAGCTCGGCAACTTCCACTTGTAAGGCGTTGAATTTCTCCTCCACCCCCATCAGCGGTCGTTGGCACAGCTCGGCAACTTCCACTTGCAAGGCGTTGAATTTCTCCTCCACCCCCGTCAGTGGGCGTTGGCGCAGCTCGGCAACTTCCTTTTGTAAGACGTTGAATTTCTCCTCCACCCCCATCAGCGGGCGTTGGCGCAGCTCGGCAACTTCCACTTGTAAGGCGTCGAACTTCTTTTCCACTGCCGTGACTTCCTCACGCAGACCCAGTTCTAATTTCTTCAGGTCCTGTGTCAACTTATTCTGACCGTCTTCCATCTTCTTCTGGCCGTCCTCTATCCTCTTCAGGTCCTCCGCTAGCTTATTTTGACCGTCTTCCATCTTCTTCTGGCCGTCTTCTAGTTTGGCAGTTAGGTCCTCGGCTAACTTCTTCTGACCGTCTTCTAGTTTGGCAGTTAGGTCCTCGGCTAACTTCTTCTGGCCGTCCTCCATCTTCTTCTGGCCGTCCTCCATCTTCTTCAGGTCCTCCGCTAACTTATTTTGACCGTCTTCCATCTTCTTCTGGCCGTCTTCCAGCTTCTTCTGGTCGTCTTCTAATTTGGCAGTTAGCTCCTTGGTTAAATTCTTCTGGCCGTCCTCCATCTTGGTTTCCATGCCATTTAACTTTTCTAGCAATGCTGCCAATTTCTCCTCCATTTTAGTTGTTTGTCTTGTAAAGGGCATGCACTCAGAGGAAAATTAGAGAAAATGACCTGCTCGGGTTTTGAAACCAGGACCGTCAGGTGTTTTGCTTTCGTAATCCGGCTTCTGACACCAGTTGTTACGTGCCACCCCCTAGTGCCACCTTTGTTAACTGGATTACTGTGGGTAGGAAGCACAACACCAATTACTGCTTAAAGAAATAATTAACTTTATTGCGGCCAGAAGGATACAGCACTCTTCAGTAAATACAAGCAATTATTACCTTACTCCAGTTTCCTTACGGCGAGAACACTTCCCCTTTCACTTGTCAACAGACCACAGTTAATCCTCTTCGCTAATGAGTCCGGTCCCGTACGCTAGCTGGAAATAGCTGCACCCAGCCTGTCACCGTACCACACACTGTTTCACAATGTAGCACAATCACTTCTGTCGCACTGGAAATAAACACACTCGCTCAAGACACAGTTCCTCTGTAGGAGTCTCACTTCCCCGCTCCACTAGGGGTTTCGCAAGTCACCACACATCTGTCGCTCAGGATAATCGCTCACACTAGCTCGTAAAACACAACAACAACCACTGCTTGACAGGTCGCACATATATAGCAGGCCGGTGACTCAATAAATGCTTCTAGATCCATCCAGGGTTCACGGCTTCTCGAGGTTTCCATCGCTGGTCCAGTCACGAATATTCTGGACTATCCCTTTGTCCTAGTAGCCCTGTTGCATAAGGCGCACGCAATACAGGAGGCAGGCCACAGCCCAGCCCTGGGGCTGTTGTGACTCATGCGGCGAGCGATGACACAAACTCACAGCCGTAACAGTATGAGAGAAGGCCCTTCCTGCTGTCCCCATGAGATGTCCGGCATGTTGAAATCCCCACACAATATAACTGTATCCTTGTCCTTCAACTGGGCGTGCACCCTGCTGTGAGGGGTATGTAGCTGCTCCAGGCGGTTTAAGGAGGCAGGCGGGGGTAGGTACACACAGCCCACGAACACACTAGACCTTCCTTGGATTTCCAACCAACCAATCTCGCATTCACTTTCTAAGTCCGCTCTTCTCCTAGCACGCAACTGAGACTGCGTAGCAATGACAACACCACCCCCACGCCCAGGCCTGTCTCTTCTAAATATGTCATGAGTCCTAGAAAAGGCGAGTTCTGAGTCAAGAAAACTGTCAAAAATCCAAGACTCATTTAAGGCTATTATTGACATATTATTAAAATCACTGCTGCTCAAATCTACTTTGTCCAGCTTGTTGGCCACGCTCTGAGTGTTCTGAAAGTATATGGTCATAGAACTGTTCGAACCCGGACCAGGATTAATTTCAACATCACCTGACAGTAGAAGAAGCATGAAGACTGTGGTCACCGTTGATGTTGATGTGACCGTACCTCTCCTAGTTAAAGGGCTGGCTCCTTTTAGCAGCATGGCAGGCGACTATCCAGCAGCAGAGAAACAACAAAAATTAAAACTCCGATTGGAGCACTTCCAGTTTACTGAAGCTTCATAATTCTTTTCACAAATCATGGACACCCTCACATCACTACCACTCACAAGAAAAGAACTAGTTACGTGAAAGAATAACATGAGAAAACAGCACAAAACAGGAGACCGAAACACACGCACTTCACTCACCGACGCCAGTTTATGACTTGAAAGTTTATGTTGACAATTTCCTTATTTTGGACTTGATTTCGCGGTGTTGGTTAGTGGGAAATGGCTTTAATAACGTGGCAGAGTAATTAGAAACCATTTTCAGAGCGCCTCTTAGTAAAATAACGCACTCTCGAACCGGGCAACGTATACTACAGGAGAGCCGAAAATTTAAAAGAAATTAAAAATATTGCCTATAAAAACCTTGAAGTTCAAAACTAATACAAAATCTGCTTCTGTAAAATGTTCTTCAATGTGTTATTTATCTGAAATTAAGTTAAAAATGACTAATTTGAATATCATGCAAAAGATTCACTATTGATGCAAAGCTTTTGATGTTGTTGTATAAATCATTAAATCATTCTGCACCAAATCGTAATGGATATAGGTTTCTCAATTGAAGACATCCGTCTGTCTTCATCCAATACAAATGGTCAGTTTGATTATGGTAATTTTTACCTATAAGCCTCCGTAGAAAGATTGACCAAATTGAGAAATGTGGCTATGGAGAACGCTTGTCCAATTTGTGACGTCATACTATGTTACAGAACAAGATTTACCTCGTCGCATGAGCGTTGTGGGCATGCGCGGTTACCCATTTCATGGCATCCCCAGCCATAAGTCTACATGACGACCCCCTTTTTGTTTATTTCATGGATTATTAAAACTCGAGGTAGTACCCCGCCCCTTGAGGCTCCCGTTTTGTTTATTCCATGGACCAACATTTATCAATCTCGCGCTAGTATCCCACACGAGGCTCCATGACCACTCAATGGATAATTCCATGCACCATTAAGCGTTAGAAAGTATTTTAAGACCTCTTTTTATCTGTTTCATTGGTAGATATTGTGACCGTATGGAATATCACCCGAGGAACGAACCGTGGACTTTCGTGCAACGCGAGATCATTAATTAGTGAGTGGTATTTCTGAGCTGCTGGACGACATTGACTGGTGAGGGGCGACTAAAATAATGACGAAATTTAGTTGGTAATACTGGCATTCATGGTTTGTTCTAAATATACCTGAAATATTCTAGCCTAATTGAGTACCGTACTTTAAAATACTTTCCGTTCATGGATTCCGAGATACTGAGAGTCTACGGCTCTTGAATGTTGATCCCATTCGCTAGCATAGAATTATGCTGCTACCACTAACCTTGGCGATTTACTCTAAATAACTTATATCTAAAAGATCTTTGACTTACAGTTTCCTAAATTTGAAGTGTCTGGCAATCCTATGATAATCTATACAAAAATAATTCTGTATTGAAATATATTTCATATTCTGTCCCACAGGGTGGCAACATTTCGAAGTTATCAAGAAAATGTGTTGTTAGAAACAGTAACAATATTCTTGACACTGATGGCAGGGGCAGCATCCATCATGCTAAGTGCATTTCTCATTTTTGACGTCGGCGGACACTGCTTATCCTTTCGCTCTGCACCTCGCCCTGCACCTATCGTGGTACCTGTAGGAGTCAGTGCTGATTTTTTTTGGAAATGTCTGGTATCAAACATACAAACCCTAGACCGGGCTCATGTTCATGTCGAAGAAGAAGATCATGCCTGTCGTTTTGATATTAATACCATAAGTAATATGCCTCCACTCCAGATGGCTACAACTTGTGAGATATGAATTGGCACCATGGGATTCCAACCGAGCCTGTGTGGCTTCCACTTTCATCTTTGTTGTTAACCTAATTTGGTCAACTCTTGTTTTATTCCAAGCCTGGTGGTGTTATTAGAGGAATTTTTAAATCAAGGAATGTTTTGCAATGAAAACTGAACTGCCAAATAAAGATATATAACTTAATATATATATATTTAATCAGATTCAACCTGATTCACATAATTTCTGTATTTATTTACAAATTTGTCATGACATATGACAAGCTCTTGTATTTGCTGTCTGTGACAAAGCCATTCCTGTACTACCATTTTCACTTCATTTAGGGGCAGATGACGTCGCTCTTCTGCCCCTTTAAACAACAATCATTATCATCATCATCATCATCATCATCATCATCAATGCTCCAACACTTGTCGTTAGTTAGTTAGTTAGTTAGTTAGTTATTGTTGTTTTAAGGGGCGGAACTACGAGGTCATCTGCCCCAACACTTGTCGTTGAGGAACAGGAAGAGGTGGTGGGCGCTAGGTGCAAGGTCAGGCCTATAAATAGGATGATCTAATTGATCAATTGCAATTTGTGCTAGGCATTGACGAGTGGTGTACCGGCCGCGGTGGCCGAGAGCGCTAACGTGCTACCTCGTGTCTCGTTGGCATCGGGAGAGCGTGGGTTCGAATCCCACCTCGGCCGTCCTGAAAATGGTTTTCGTGGTTTCCCATTTTCACTACCAGGCAAATGCCGGGACGGTTCCTTTCAATAGGTCCACGGCCGATTTCCTTCCATAATCCCTTCCCTGACCCGTGCTGAAAAGAAAATACATGGCCATTGGCTGCATTAATAAAATTATAAAAAATTGTAAAATTATATTGACGAGCGGTATGAGGTCTTGTAAGATAAGACCATATGCAGCTGAGTTTATTAATGTCCCTTGTTGCACTAACGAAACACTTGCGTGTTGCGACTGTCTGTTGGAATTTCACTTTAAATCTACTGCAGTGGTGTATCATGACATTTCAAGCGCACATAAAGGAGGCAATAGCAAAAATAGAGCGGGATATAGAACTTGATCTTGACACTGCTCAATATGTTATATTAAATCCAGTAAAAGGAAGTAATTGAGCAAAAGTAATTGGATTACAGAAATGATTACTTTTTTACCGTATTAACTTGTAATTGTTATTGTTTGGAAAATGTACTCTGCTAGGGAAGTTCCAAAAGTAATAATAATAATGTTATTGGTTTTACGTCCTTTTAACTACTGTGGCTTTTAGAGACGCCGGGGTGCCGGAATTTTGCCCCGAAGGGGATCTTTAACGTGCCAGTAAATATACAGACACGGCTGCCTCGCATTTGTGCACCCTTAAATGCCAGCTGACTGCGCCAGGATACGTTCGTCATTTTATAGCACAAGCCGATGGTACACCAGGTGACACAAACAATCGCCATAAGAATACAAGCCCGTGGCTGGTTCAACGACGGAAGGAGCGTCAGCGGAGCGGGAATGACGTATGCGCAGAGCGCCGACGGAAAGAGAGGAGCAGCAGACTGGCGCGGCGTGCCAGATATCATTCAAGTACAACTCACGATGGCAGACAGACATGTATTACACTTTCACGAATTGATTGCCGGCGGTCGAGATGGGAACTATTCTCTGTTTACTTGGGTCACACGTTAAAAATCCTTCGGAGGGAAAGCCGGGGTCCCATGTCATAGATTTATGGCATGTTAAAGAACCTTCCACTAATTGCACCTGTGTGAAGCTAAATTGGATAGGTTAAGAAACAAGGCTCTTAGGTCTCTACGTTCGTTGCCAAGAGCCGACTGCGGTGGCGTCTAGTAGCTAAGTTCTGAACTTGGCCTAGTAGTCGTTGACGGTGGTGCTTGGCGGCAAAAGTAGGAAATATTTGAAAAATTCTAAGTTGCAGTGCTTAAATAAAAAAAAAACAGATAACACACACTATTACAGTCATCACAATTAACACCGGTGATCAGACAGATTCTACACACACCCAAAGTACACGGAGCTACATGACCGCGTTGTTGCAGCCCCTAAACTTAAGAACCAACCAGCGTCACTCTGCTTCGTTGACAGGTACAGTTGCGCGAGTAGGATATGACTCAGCTCCAGTAGATGTCCATGGTGACATGAGCTCCTGTAACATTTATCTGCGCTTCTAAGACAGGTAGCGCGCGCAATGCTGCTGGACTTATGTGCAGACTGCACTCTGTCATCACTGTGTTCTTCTCTTCCCCCCGCGGGTCTCCTGCTACAATAATCAACAAACGGTGGCGCAGCCATGCTCAGTGGCAATCAAATCTTAAATGGATAATACTGACAACGTGGTCGGCAATGGAAGTGCGTGCTGTTATCCGGTATGAATGGGCACGTGGGACTACTGTCGACCAAAATATTATGTGTACTCGAGTTTGTAGTTTGTTTATGAAGTAACCAATAGACCTACATAAAATCCAATAACATCATCATTTTCGTCGTTCTATTTTACGTTAGTTCATGTAGGTTTGTAATTTTAATTTATATTTTAATATTTTTTATCGCAGTTGGAACACAAAAAGTGCCCGTTTTTAAGCGTGTTTCAACCATGCGTCACATTTAAGAATTATTATCTCAAAAACCCGTCATCACATAGAATCCAAACTTTACCACAATATACATTGGAATGTTTTATATCTGGTTTATTATTTTCAAAATTGTGTGTGTCCAAGAAACAAAGTTGTTATCATTTTTGTAAGGTAACTTTTTCTCGGCTCGGGGTGGTTGGAAAATGTAGTCCTTGGTCGCGTTATAATCCTTATACATTAAACATTATGCTGTATGACTGCAAACTACGTAAATTAATTCAATTATTTTATATCGGTTTGTATTTGTACGGGGAAATAAAACATGGTTCACCAGCTACCCGCTCCGGGAAATGCTGTACAGCGTTGCAGAGATGGAGCCCATCACTTCCGAGCGAGGCGTGCCATGACGCGTGATAGGCTCCATCTTGGCAACGCTGTACAGCTTTCCCCGGAGCGGCTAGCTGGTGAACCATGTCTTATTTCCCCGTACAAATACAATCCGATATAAAATAATTGAATTAATTTACGTATTCCACAGTCATACAGCATAACCTTTTGATGTATAAGGATTACAACGCGACCAAGAACTACATTTTCCAACGACCCCAAGCCAAGAAAAAGTTACCTCACAAAAATGATAACAACTTTGCTTCTTGTTCACACAAAATTTTAAAATTAATAAACCAGTTATAAAACATTCCAATGTATATTGTGTTAAAATTTGGATTCGATCTGATGACGGGTTTGTGAGATAATAATTCTTAAATGTGACGCATGGTTGAAACACGCTTAAAAACAGGCACTTTTTGTGTTCCAACTGCGATAAAAAATATTAAAATATAAATTAAAAATTCCAAACCTACATGAACTAACGTAAAATAGAACGATGAACACGATTATGTGATTGTATTTTATGTAGGTCTATTGGTTACTTCACAAACAACCTTCAAACTCGAGTGCACATAATATTTTGGTCGACAGTTGTGTGTCAGTCATCCATGAACGCCTACAGGGGGCCTGTTTCATAAAGCTCTTACACTAATATTATTAGCAATACAATAATAATATTAACTAATATTATTAGTTTTCTGTTTCATAAATTTATTAGCTAATAATATTAGTTATTAGTTTATGACTCCAAAATATTAGTGAAAGTTTCTAATAATATTAGCTGACTGTTTCATAAACAAGGAAGACTATTATTATAATCTAATATTATTAGCCTTATTTCCACAAGTGTGTTTAGTCTAATAATTTATATTATTGGTGAGAATATGCCTCCCGTGAACTGAATTTTTATTTAGCCAAATAAGATTATGTTACAGTAATTTGAGAAATACATTTTAAACCTGTAGACTTGTAACTCTTGAGAAGAAACTCACGTTAAATTGTTGATACACCGGTATTTTATAATATCATTGGCACAAATATTAATATATTGCAAAAGGGAGTGTTTTACAGATATTGTAGTTTATAATACGGAACTCATTTTATTCGAGGTTTTGTAGCTTCCATCAGCAATAGCCTAAATAAAGAATACAATATGGATCAACTAGATTAATAGACGCGACACCGCTCTTAACTTTAAATTCTTTATAAACCTGCGGGTAAAGGCAATGTGCACAGCAGTAGCTCATGAAAGGCTTGCCCAGTTCTCGGACCTCTTGATTCACAGACCAACACGTAATTTCATGTGGATTCTGTTAAAATGAGTTTAGCAGATGTACTACTTCCTTTTAATACCCTCATTACAAAGTGCAGGGATTTGTAAGCTTTAGAAACTACACATCCTATATGACTACTCCATTTCATATCATTTCTTACGTGAACGCCCAAACATTTGCAAGAATCTTCTTCTACAAGTGTTCCGAGCCAATGTTATATTGAAAATCTTGCCTTCGCACTTTCCCTATTTTTATTAGACTACATTTTCATGTGTTTATTTTCATTTTATTTTCAATCGCCCACTTATAGACCAGGTTCAGGTCATCTTGAAGTACTGCATTGCCTTGTGAGTCATGTATCTTTCGATATATTACACATCATCCGCAAACAATCGATAGTCACTGCGAATCCCATTTGGTAAGTCATTTATAAACGCCAAAAATAACAAAGTTCCGATTACGCTGCCCTGAGGTATACCCGACCTTACGGTAATTTCATCCGAGAATCGGCCTTCAACTTTCACTTTCTGGGAACGACCCGTCAAAAATTCTTGGATCCATAAAATTACTCTTCTATCAATCTTCGTCGAAGCTAATTTATGGAGTAGCATGTCATGCGGCACGACATCAAATGCCTTCGCAAAATCTATAACTACGGCATCGACTGAAACTCCATCGTCTAACGATTCGCTAATATTTTGAAAAAGTGATAGCATCTGACTCTCGCATGAGTAACCTTTCCGAAATCCATGTTGCCTATCATTAAACCATGATAATTTTTCCCACTGTTCCCTCAAGTAGTCGCAAATGAGATGCTCCATCTGTTTACAAACGATGGACGTAAGACTAACCGGCCTGTAGTTGCCCAATTCAAGTCTGCTCCCTCCCTTAAATATTTGGACTACCGTAGCTCTTTTCCAGTCATCCGGGATTTGCGCATTATTTATGGACACATTAAACATCACCTCTAAGTATCGTGCCACGGCCCTACCTCCTAGTTTAAGTACTTCACTAACAATATTATCAGGACCCTTCGATATATTGTAACGTAATTTTTGTATTAGCTTTACAATTGCTGACTGGTTTATTTGGAGAAGTGGAGCCCCTGATTCACCGTTAAGGTCCAACACACAGCTATTGGATTTATTGAACACACTACCATAAAAGACATTTAATTCATTAGCAATGGCCTGCTTCTCAGTAATTAATTTACCGTCACCGGACATTATCATCGACAAATTATTTGAATTTCCCTTTCTTCTCCTAACATAACTGTACATTTTTTTCCACCCATCGCCTCCCGAACCAAGTAAACCTTGCATATAATTGTCATGAGCAGCCCTCTTTTTTAAGACGAGCTCTCTTGATAAGGACTTAAATTTCAACATATACTTGTCACTATCATGTCTTTTATTGTATAATTTCCTAATTTTCCGTTTAAGACTCCTGATTTCCCGTGTGTAATACTCAGGATCTGGGTTTTGTTTCAGTAATTTAAATGGAACAAATTTATCAATAGCGCTATTTAAAATTTTCAAAAAGTTAGTCTACAGGATAGTAATGTGATTTCCTTCCGATGCCCATCCTACAAATAGCTCATTCAAATACCCCTGAAATTTGCCCTGATCCGCTCTGCGATACTGAAATATGATCTTATTTGCTACATCAGAGTCTAATTTTTTAATGTCACCGTATCTAATATTTAATTCAACCCCAGAATGGTCACTAATTCCTGGTACTTTCAGACAGTTAATATACAGCTCTACAGGCCTTACGAGATAAACATCTAAGGTATTATTGCCTCTAGTTGGGAAGTCAACTACTTGGGAAAATCCCCCCTCCCTTAAGAATTTGTTTGCAGCGCTCTGAGCTTGACCACAGCTAGTTGACTCACCAGACCAGTCTACTTTGGGGAGGTTTAAATCTCCGGCAATTATTATGCTCTTTTTCATAGCATTACCCGTACAAGTTTTATCATACAGTGTGTCGAGAAGCGAAAAGTTATCTTTCGGAATTTATTCACTTTATCCGAAATTTGTACACATAACATTTCATGATCCGTATCAGCCCACTTTAAGAAACTAGCTATATTTTTGCGCACACAAATAAATAGCCCACCACCTCGCTTACCCCGATCCCTTCTGTACATTTCGTAGGTCCCTTGAATTATTTCATTACTATTTATGTCCTCATATAACCAAGATTCAGTAGCAATGACAATGTCCGGAGAATACGTCTCTACAAGATTCCAAAATTCAATTAATTTATTTCCTAAACTCTGACAATTAACCTGCAGTAATCTTAGAGTCTTACCTCCGCAGCTAATATCCCGAAGTAGCTCGTTCTGCTTCCGTCGGCTGGCAACCTCTGGACCTGCTCTTCCTCACAATGGCCGGCACGAACCGATGACCCTGTCATGTAGGCTCCCTAGGTTGAAAGCGCCCCGTCGATTTAAATGCAGCCCGTCTCGGGCGAAGTCACGGCGACCAATCCAGCAGTCAGCATCTACGTACACTAATCCCAGTTGTGCACATACCCAGTCCATACGGTCGTTTACAGTCTTAACTCGCCTTAACGGAACATCTCCCCGCCGAACAATGCCACTCATTATAATTTTCGCATTTCTAAACTTGCTTTTAGCTTTTCTGTCTAGTTCGTAGAGCTCCCCCATGATGTAATCAGCTGTAGCCCTCTTCTTCAAATCGTTCGTCCCAACATGGAGCAACAACACTTTAACTTTGTCACAGTCCTCTACATTTGCTTCTTCCACTTGTTGGGCAAGCTGGTCAATTTTAATCCCCGGATAACATCGCACTTTCGCACAAGGCTTCATAACGTAACAGAATTGTCAAAAATAACGAATTAATTTTTGTTACGTTACTGCTTCCGTACCCAAAACAAATGGTATATGAATAACGTTTTTAGTGCGGCAACGAAATAAGGGGTTATAATTTTCCCTGGTTTGTACTATTAACGTTATAACCAGCAGAGGAAAATATTCCGTTAATTTCAAATGCGCTGCCGTTAATAACGTTATAAGTCTAGTAACGGTATGACAGCGATTATGACCCGCTGCGCGCCATCAATAACGCTATTCAAGCAGAGTGATCGATTCGGTTATTTCAAAATGCAAAACTACTAATAACGTTATAAGCCTAGTAACGGTATACGAGAGATTTTTACCAGTTATACGCTATCAATAACGTTATTCTGGGCAGAAAAAATAATTCCGTTATTTAGAAATGTGAACCCACCAATAACGTTATACGCTTTGTACGGTATACGAGCGATATTTACGAGCTTTGCGCTGTCAATAACGTTATTCATAGCAGATAAATAATTCCGTTATTTAGAAATGCGAACCCACCAATAACGTTATAAGTCTAGTAACGGTATACGAGCGAATTTTACCAGCTATACGCTATCGATAACGTTATTGAGGGCAGAAAAAATAATTCCGTTATTTTGAAATGCGAACCTACCAACAACGTTATAAATCTAGTAACGGTATACCGGCGATTTTTACCAGCTATGCCATATCAGTAACGTTATTCTAAGCGGAGAAATTGATTCCGTTATTTCAGAAAAGATTCTCGTCAATAACGTTATGGAAGTATCTATTAGCCCGCTACCCGGACAAGCATGGAAGGTGACCGTGAACTGACGATGCTGGGCCATATGTAATTCCAGGCCAATTATTTATTCAAACATAGGATAACAAGCAGACCCGTGCGAGAGATCTCGTATGTTCATAACCCACACATTCTCCAATAGGTTTATAATGAGAGACTTAAGGAGAAAGGTTATGTTTTTATTTCAACCGAATGATTATAGAACACTAACTTATTTACAACAGGATAAAGGAAAGACCTCAGAATGTTAATATGACATGAAACAGGCGTCACAGCGACCCGTGGACAGCAATTATGAAGCGTATTTTCCTAAAGGAACAGTGTTTGGAAATCGCACACTTCGTACAATTTTTTTAAAATCATTTGTTAAGAAATTATAGATATTTATGAAATTATAGTGAAATAAGTCATCGCTAATGTCTATTCTCTTTCATTTGAATGCTCATTTGTCACAATCGGTCACTTGTGAGCGCCGCAGGAGGGATCTATACTACTGAAATAATATATAATATGATGATTACTTCTCGAAATATCAATAATAATCAACATAGTGATTTCAATCTGAGCGCGTGCCCCATCAGACAGGGCAAGGCACCTTGCTCGTTTCGATCGCGGTCAAACTGTAGCCTACGTTAGAAACATGTTTCCTAAAATCAATACGATGGATCCTATTGATTCGAAATATTTCTTGTTGCTTCATATAGGGGTTTGAACATAACCTATTGTTCATCAGTCCCATGTAGTTGAGGTGTTTATGAAATTTGTTTGATAAACGTTGTTATTTTTTGAGTTGGCCATGGCCTTGACTTAGGAACTATCCACGTATTTCCCTGGAGTAGAAGTGGGAAACCACGGAAAAACACTCTAAGATGACTAAGATGGGAATCGAACTCACCTTCTCGCAGTGTTGCCATATAAGACAGAGTTTACCTATACACCAAACTTTCACTCCTTTGTGACCAATAAGAGTATTTATTTCCTAAATGAAACCTCCCATTCTTGCTTTTCGTTTACTTGTTTGTCTATTTTCATTTAGTAGTGATAGGAGCCAATATTCAGTGATGGTTATTTCTAATGAAGAAAGATATTCAGTCGGTCAACACGAATTTCGTCTTGACCGAATGAAAAGCCTTCTTTATTATTTTCATTTATGAAAAAATAGGCTTATGACATCACATTAAGTCCGTGTGTGTGTGTGTGTCCCCCCCCCCTAATAAAACATAAACGGCTGGAGCGATTTCAATGAAACTCGGTAACGTTATAATACTATTTTGTCCGACCCCGACCGTGATCTTCAAATTTTATTACAGCTCACCAATCCAACATGGCGACTGTGCGAAACATTTCACTGGCATTCCATATCTCCGAAACTATTACAGATATCACCCTGACATTTTGTATGGTGATAATATGAACTACTAGATGGGATTCTCAAAATTCATGTTAAGTAAGAAACGAACATGGGGGCCAAGTGAAGTTAATACATTAAAATAGTTTTTTTTTTTTTTTTTTGCGATTAAACCATCCGAGCGCCGTCAAATGGTATAGCAAATGTTATACACCTTGTAATGCACTGACATCTTATTCAGCTCAACTGTTTACATAACCTCAAGATGGTGCCTGTGTGAAATTTAAAAATTAAGTTTGAATTTCTTGTGCCATAATCATGCGATCGTAGCCAACGTTTGAACAATGCACCTACCGTACGCAATAATCGTCATCTAATAGTGCATAGCTCTATGGTCTACAAAGTATATAAAAATCCAACATGACGACCATCCGAAATATTTAGAAGATTCTCAATGTCAACTAATTCATGACAGCAATCGAACTGAATTGTTTTCATAGCCACAAGATGGCGGCTGTGCGAAATTTTAAAATCTCGTATTTAGCCTATTTCCATTTATGAAAAAATATGCTTATGAGATCACCTTTAGTCCGTGTGTGTGCACCAGGGCCGTGCAATGGGCAAGGCGAAGCAGTGCAGCAAGAAATTTAGTACTCGTGCCGGTGAAGCGCAGCCCTATCCTGCCCATTTCTGAGCAGTGCAGCACATCACACTAGCACCATGCTACTAGCACTGCAGCGCTTAGTCGCACAAGCACTGTCCATTTGACGGGGTGCTGCAGTACGTTTAGTACTGAACGGAGAGCCTGGACACTAGGCGCACTAGAGCCAACATTCCGTCATATGCGTGTGGTCTGCCGTGCTCATGACGTATTTTGTGCATGGGGAGCACAGAATTATAATAGTGGGAAATTCTCACACTAAAGAAACACACCGAAGACGTATAAAACATGATATTTGGAAGTACATGAACCAGTTCTGCAACAAGGATACAGGAAGTTGCATACTTTTTGGGTTAGTTATTGTTGTTTTAAGGGGCGGAACTACAGCAGGTGCGGCGAGATATAACCATCCTAAAAATGGAATCAAGCCTATTGGTAATCATGCATGTGACAGTTTCAGGGGCCGGTATGGTATCAGGAGAGTTAAAATACATTTTTTAAATTTGTTGACATAATACCACAAACAAGCCGAGGTAGTACACACGCTAACGTGCATGGTCAGACTACACCGAACTCGAAATACCACACACAGCCATTTCATACCTTACCTCATTAATTTCGTTGGAAACTGTCTAACCACATCCCCTACCTCATAGCAACCGAAATAATTACGGGTAGAACAAAAAAAACTACATTAGGACTATAAAGCAACAGTCTATTTCAATAACAAGATTCTGAATTCACCAACTGATTAGATTGATGCTGTTCAGGGATACGTTAATTCGAGAAACGTGTGTTAGTAAATTTATCAGGTTTTTAAACTGAACAATATTCCGTCGCAATCTGAGGTAATTTATGTCTTTTATTCGTATTTTCAACATCGCCTGAAACAATAACTCATGGAATTTACCTACACATAAGATATACGGCAAAATAAGCAAGTTGACATGAAATCCTTCTAACTTTTGAAGTTTTTTGGACAATTTTCATTATTTCAACAGTATGGAGACCAAGAGTGCTATTCATTGTAAAACAATTTTGCCCTGAAAATTACAAAATATGTTGTCTGACTTTCTACTAGCTTGTCGGTATTTCTTTCGGTTGTTTGTTGGTTTTTGGAACTATTCGGCTCTAGGGATTTTTTTTATTCGTGTCAGAAGCAAACAAAATACTGGATTACACTAAAATTACATACATATTTACAAACAAAAAAAAAAGAGAAATAAACCATACAACACACAATGTCTTTTCAAACCACGGTCAACCAAAAATGTGCAACCTGTATAGCATTGGAAGTTGCTAGTAAAAGATCTTCTGCTGTACAAGTGGCAGGGCACAGCGGACAATTCAGTAGATGCTCCATGGTATGGGGCATACCGCAGTCGCAGTTGGTGGAGTCGACGGGGAAGTGCCATTTCTGCAAGTTATCCTTAGATCTTCCAACAGCAGAACGGAGACGATTAAGTGCCCTCCACACGATCCATTTCTGATCATGTCCAGGTGGGAGGCTTTCCGAAGGGTGATCCCATAGAGAGTTATTCCCAAGCCGAGAAGTCCACAATTGTTTTCTAGCTGTAGCTGGTGTAGTTAGCAAGACTGCAGTGGTGTTGAGGAAACTTCTCCTGGACTTCAACCTACGGGTGGCTGGTACATAACCGTACAACGGATGGGAAAACTGATTAACCTGTTTAGCTCTCTCTTCATTGGCTGCTACCTCACGACGTATATCCGGTGGAGCTATCCCTGCAAGCTGGTAAAGTTTTGCAAGAGGTGTAGGCTTCAAACAACCTGTAATAAGCCTACATGTTTCATTAAGCGCCTTGTTAACATTATTTGCATGGGTGGATTTGTACCACACTGGACATGCATATTCTGCAACACTGTAACATGTTGCAAGCGCTGTCGTTCTCAAGGTTGATGGTTGAGAGCCCCAGGTGCTACCAGTGATCTTACGTAGGATGTTATTCCTAGCTTCCACCTTTAGTCTGGTATTCCGGCAATGCTGTTTGTAGGTCAGAGTACGATCGAGGGTAACTCCCAGATATTTTGGATGAGGAGTGTTAACTAAGCGTGTTCCTTGCCAAGAGACGTTAAGTTCACGACGAGCCTGCTTGTGCTTCAGATGAAATGCACACAACTGAGTTTTTGATGGATTTGGACGAAGTTGATTATCATAGTAATAGACATCCAACTCAGTCAATGCTTGTGTTAAATGAGCTTCAACATCTTCGAAGGATTTCCCCTGACAAGCTAATGCTAGATCGTCGGCATAAAGAAAACTTCTAGTGTTCCTTGGAAGTGGTTGGTCGTTAGTGTAGACGTTAAACAACATTGGTGATAGAACACTACCTTGAGGTAAGCCATTTCTTTGACGTCTCCATCGACTGCGCTGTCCTTGGAATTCCACATAAAATCTCCTGTTTTGAAGGAAACTTTCAATAAGTTTTGTGAAACTGTAATCCTTCGTGATTCCATAAATCTTCTGTAACAAAGCACGATGATTGACAGTGTCATAGGCAGCGGTCAAATCGATAAAAGCTACTCCCGTGATATTCCGTGTTTCAAAGCCATCCTCAATGAATTGAGTGAGGTTAAGGATCTGGGATGTACAACTTTTCCCTGGTCTGAAGCCTGCTTGTTGTTGTATGAGAGCAGGCTCTACGACATGAACTAGGCGGTTCAGTAACATTCGTTCAAAGATTTTAAGCAGGAGACACAACAAGGATATTGGCCTGTAGTTTTGAGGTTCAGTTGACATTTTACCAGGTTTCAGAATCGGTATGACTCTGTATGGCTCTAGGGTTATGGTATGCGAACCGTCTCTCTAACTTATAAGGGGCTATGTAATGCCAAAAATACGAAGAAATGTGTACTATTATAGTTCGTGCAGAAATTACATGGCATCGTGCAATAGATTGCGCTGACAATGAATGAGATCACCTTGTGGTGTAGCGGCTAACATTCTTAGCTGTCGCCCCCGTGGTCCGGGTTTGATTCCTTGTCTTGCCAAGAAATTTAATTTAGGTTTGAGGTACTGAAATGGTATCGATGATACGTAAGTCATCAAAGGGGTGTACATTTCGACGACTTGCACCAGGTCAGTGGGCACGTGTTTGCCTTTTTCTACATTCTTATTCTGCAATTCGAACATTCATATGGGAACTCTGAGAGAAAATCCCATCGTAGAGTTGTTAGAATAGCTTCCGTAAAATATTCTAAAAGGCGAATGCTACAAGTAGCCGTCGTGAGTTAATCCAATATTTATATGTAATCCACACATCGTATTTAAGACCATTTGATTTTCATAGCATTCTATATTCTGGGCACAGGAAAACCTCGAAGCTAATTTCGCAATTTTCAGTGAATGAACATCCAAAGTATAGTAATCATCATGTAGACTGTGCCACATATATACAGAGAGTGCAAGAGTTACTTGAAGGCATGGTGACATGGTGCGTAATTTGTGTTCGTACAACGAATGAGGTTGACATTACGGTGATGATGATGAAGATGGAGGTACGTTGAAGAAGGTGATTTACTAGTTAGGAACCAAAGGAATACTTGAGACTTAAGGCTGAAGCGGATGTATGAAAAAACAAAATGAACTTGCTTTCGAAAGTGTCTAATCACCATATTTTGTGGAGAACAACTTGTCCAGAAGTACACATGAAAGGAAGTAGACAAGCACAAATAGGTGGAGGCAAAGGTTGCTCTTGTGTGGGACTGTATGCTGCAATCACTGCGGAGTGTCTGATAACCTAGCTCACGTTCAAACACCATAATTAAGAAGGGGTTTCACTACAAACTTAGGCATCACCGAGATAGATCTAAGATGATTACAGAAATGTTACGTGATCCATGTTTTCGTGTCTTCCTCGTGTTAGAAGTAAATGTAAAATAGAATAATAATTGTTATTGGCCGTAAGAAGGATAAAAGATTTATGCTGGACCCCACCATCAGAAGTGAACCATCGGCAGAACAAGACAGATCGTTTAGAGCAGGGGTTCTCAAACTTTTTTGTCGTGCCCCCTTCTGAAACATGAAATAAGTAGCGACCCCCGCCCCATCCCCCCTCTCCCTATTCTCATTTCCTTTCTTAGCACTTCTCATAGGCTACTTCCAACAAACAAAAAAAAGGTCACACGAGATCTACTGTGCATGCTACTGCCTAATTAGGATTTCAACTACCAGTTACATTAATAATAATAATAATAATAATAATAATAATAACACACAATTCATTATTCTTAGAGCACATCAAAGTACAACAACGTTTGGTAAAAAAAAAGTCATGCTTATGTATTACTTTTGCTTTTAAAAATAAAAACAACTGCTGCACGTGCAGTTATTGGAATTGACCAAATTTTGTTTGTTTCACTAATTAGCTCTTTAGCTGTGACCCCTGTGTTCAGTAATGCTTTTCATATGTCAACGCTCGTGACTTATAAATGACAATGATGATGATGATCGTGTGGCCTCCGGAGAGGCCGAGTGCAGGACTTTCTAGTTGACGCCCGTGGCCGACCTGCGCGTCGTAATGAGGATGATGTGATGATGAAGACGGCACATACATCCAGTCCCCGAGCCACAGGAA
This sequence comes from Meconema thalassinum, assembly GCA_946902985.2. NCBI lineage: Eukaryota > Metazoa > Arthropoda > Insecta > Orthoptera > Tettigoniidae > Meconema > Meconema thalassinum. The sequence goes on from OX336393.1 coordinate 114,901,006, forward strand.
TTAACTCCAGGAGATTAAAATCCCCGATGGCTCGGCCGGGAATCGAACCCGGGGCACTTTGGGCCAAAGCCTAGCACGCTAACCATTTAGCCACGGAGCCGGACATAAATGACAATAGAAATAATATATACAATTTTCAACATTTCACTGTGAATTTGAAGAATGTTCTGTTAAAACTCTTCACCCATGAAAAAGTAAAACAGGAGAATAAAAGTGTACATGGATCAGAGTTCGGTAATTCTCAGACATTTACGAAGTTAGTGTGATGTGTGAGATTTAATTTGAGATGAAAGTTAATCCAGTCTTGGTTGGATGTTTGAAACAGCAACCGCAGATTCCCTTCCAGCTGCAGCCGAGACCGATGCTTCGTCTTAACGGATGCCATTGCGGAAAATATTGACTCACACAAGTAAGTTGAAGCGATGGGTCCACTGCATTTCTTGAAAAAAAAAATGGGTTATTCATTCCGAATCTGCACCCAAACATTTTCAAGAGACTTCGACTTAAATTCTTTTAGAAGTATTCTGTCACTTGAGAGTTCTATTAGTTCCTCCTGTTCTGCCGTTGAAAAGTGGGCTGTTACATTCGTTTCAAACGGACTGCGAATCCAGTTATTCTCAGTTGAATGTTGTGGAAATCTACCCTCGAATTTTTCACGAAGGTTTTGGAGGTGTTCTACGACAATTCCACTAATTTGACAAATATCTAACTCATTTTCTTCCAGGAATTCATTCAGACAATGAAACATCTCACAGTTACCTTTGTCCATCTGGGCTTTCCAAAGTTCAAGTTTTCTCTTAAAAGCAAGCACTTTGTCACTTAGAATGAAAATATTACTATTTCGTCCTTGAAGTGACACGTTAAGTTCATTAAGTTTCTCAAATACGTCAGCCAAGTAGCACAGTATTAGAAGCCATTTCTCATCCTGAAACAGGGCTGCGAGTGTAGGACTGCTGTCCAATAGGAAAATACGAAGTTCGTTCTTCAACTCGACCGCGAGACAACCAACATTCCTCCGTATGCAATAGAAGCGAATCATGTGTGGTTCCCATCTCCTTGCAAATAATTGAAAATAACCGACTTTTTAAAGCTCTTGCTTTCACAAAATTTACAACACTAATTACATCGTTCAGCACTTTATTGACTTCAGGTTGTAGTACTTTTGAAGCCAATGCCTCCCTGTGTATCATGCAATGTGTGAATTTTACAGAATTATTAACAGCACTCACTGTATCTCTGAAATCCTTTTTAGTCCCAGTAAATGACGACGCCCCATCAGTACATATACCAACACAATTTGTCCATGAGAGATTGTTGTCAATAAAAAAGGAATTCACATGAGAAAAAATATCTTCGCCTGTAGTCCGCCCTTCCAGATCGTTACAAAATAGAAAATCCTCGTGCATTTCATTTTCATGACAGTAGCGTACAAAAACAAGAAGCTGGGCACTGTTTACGATATCAGTACAGTCATCAAGTTGCAGGGCAAATTTTGGGCTATCATGAAGACGTGGTAGCAATTGATTTTTTATGTCAGAGGCTATTACATCAATACGACGAGTTACTGTATCATTTGACAGCAGTATCGACTTCAAACACTCATCAAACTTTTCTCCTTGCATGATCGCGCACATTTTCACGGCTGCAGGAAAAAGTAATTTCTCACCAATAATATGTGGTGATTTGGATTTTGCAATTAAATAGGATACCTCCAAGGATGCTCTTAGCGCTTTCTTAGGAACTGTTGCGCGGTTTTCGAGGAATCTAACATTTCCTTTTAGTTGTTGCTCGTGGCGCTTAAAAAAATGCTAAAGGTTTACTTACACAGTCTGGATGTTTAGTCTGCAAGTGTCTCTTAAGTTTCACAGGCTTCAAACTGTCTTTTGATAAAATCTCCAAACAAATAACGCATTGAGGTTGTTCGTGATTTTTATTTGAAAGAATGCTGGTAAAGCCTAATGTCAGATAATCGTCTTGATATTAACGCACTTTCCCTTTGTGTGTAGAATTAATAATCATGTTGGGAGCTGAAGTAGACGCGGAAGAACAATGGACTTCGTTTAAATTTGAACCTTGTTCTTTTTCCGAAGGAGGGCAAGCACTATCACTTTCATGGGGTATATTTTTACCACTTCTAATAAGCCACTTATCCATGGGTAATGGCGTCACCCGTATCAGTTTATTGTAAAGTTGCTAACCACGCACTAGAATTCACCTGTTCACTCACTGTCTTTGAACTGACTGTAAAGGCCTAGCTGAATTCAAATCGGCAATGGCAGAAATAGAAGAATCCATTCTTGGAATCCATTCTTGAAAGGAAGTGGCGGTCATATTGTCAAGCGGCTTATTGTCATTAAGTGTTTGGTAAGGAGATGTCACTGCGGGTGGCGAGTGAAAGAGAGCTGTGTGGGAAATGTTACTCGCCACCTTTTCTCAGAATTCATGCTGGCAGGATATACTGGTCAGTTCTTGTGAAATAAGATGGCAAAGGTACGAGTTTATTATTCTTGAAATGTCTTGGGAGCTACCTGCCTATGATAGGTTCATGAATATGAGGATAGTAATGTTTGTTACAGAATATGAAATATACATATTTCAATCAATGCCGGCGCCCCCATTATAACTCTCTGCGCCCCCCTGGGGAAGCGTGCCCCCCACTTTGAGAATCCCTGGTTTAGAGTTAATGATAGGCTTCAAAGATAATCGAAAGCTTGTGGTATGTTTCGAATAAGGGAAAGAAACAACATCAACATATTTTAATAACTTATCGTGTTTGGGTATGCCTAACTTATGTATACAGTAAATAGCATCATTAGCCTACTTTCAATTTTTGCAAAAAATGAAAGTAGATTTATGAGATCACTACAGGGCCAAATAAATGTGTGTCTGTCTGTGTGTGTATGAGTGTGGCTACTCTGAATGTCTGCCTCCCCCCCCCCCCCCCCCTATCAATTCGAACACGGTGAAACCGAATTGAACGAAATTTGGTATAGAGGGAGAACAAGCAAAGGTCACCTCAGTGTCATGTTTTATATCGTCGCAATCTTGACGGAAACATAATGGCGGCCACCCAAATGTTCAAAGCTTAAATCAAATTACGACTAACCTAATCATCGGATATCTACCAAATTTCGCAACTACATATAGTCGTATGGCGAGCGTCTTTTGACCAAACTAAAAGGTCATCAGTCCAATAGTTTTCAGATGGCGGCCATGTATGTGTGCAAATCGATTACCCTTATCAATTCAAATACGGTGAAACCGAATTGAACGAACTGTGGTGCAGAGGTAGCACTAGCAAAGGGCACCTCAGTGACATGTTTTATATCGCCGCCATCTTGACGAAAACGTAATGGCGACCACCGAAATTTTAAAGTCTTAAATCAAATTACGACCAACCTTATCTTCTGATCTCTACCAGATTTAGCAACATTATACCTTTATGTATGAAAAATCTTTTGACTTAACTCCAAGGTCATATGCCCTATACATTGCGGATGGCGGCCATTTATGTGTGCAAATCGATTCCCCCTATCTATTCGAACACGGTGAAACCGAATTGAACAAAATTTGGTACTGAGGTAGCACTAGCAAAGGGCACCTCAGTGTCTTGTTTTATATTGCCGCCATCTTGACGGAAACGTAATTGTGGCCACCCAAATGTTCAAAGCTTAAATCAAATTACGACTAACCTGATCATCCGATATCTACCAAATTTTGCAACTACTTACAGTCATATGGCGATTGTCTTCTGACCAAACTACAAGGTCATCAGCCCAATAGTTTTCAGTTGGCGGCCATGTATGTGTGCAAATCGATTACCCTTATCAATTCAAACACCATCTTGACGGAAACGTAATGGTGGCCACCCAAATGTAAAAAGCTAAAATCCAATTAAGACCAACCTAATCATCTGGTCTCTAGCACTTTTTGCAACATCATGCCTTTAAGTGAGAAGCGTTCTTTGACCAAGCTACAAGGTCATCAGTCCAATAGTTTGTATATGGTGGCCATGTATGTGTACAAATCGATTCCCCCTATCAATTCAAACACGGTAAAACCCAGGGGCCGATAGCCTAGATGTTAGGCCCCTTAAAACAACAATTATCATCATCATCATCAACGGTAAAACCGAATTGAACGAAATTTGGTCCAGAGGTAGCACTAGCAAAGGCACCTCAGTGCCATGTTTTATATCGCCGCCATTTTGACGGAAACGTAATTGTGGCCAGCCAAATATTAAAAGCTTAAATCAAATTACGACCAACCTAATCATTTGATGTCTACTAAATTTTGCAACAACATACCTTTTTGAGGGAAGCATCTTTTGACTGAACTACAAGGTCTTCAGCCCAATAGTTTGCAGATAGCGGCCATGTATGTGTGCAAATCGATTCCCCATATCTATTCTAACACGGTGAAACCGAATTGAATGTTTTTTTTTACAGAGGTAGCAATAGCAAAGGGCACCTCATATTCATGTTTAATATCCGTATAGCACGTTGTATTTCAACAAGTTACTACAACCAACATTCAATTATACCCCTTGATAAGGACAAAGAGTTATAACAATACCCATACTTTTAGGAGAAAGTAGGCTATATGTTCTTTACTGAACATCTTGTTCTGCTATCAAACGAATCCATTCAATAATAGATAATTGATCTACAATGTACTCGGGAATAGTATGAGACGTAGTCTATTGGTATCCAATAACATTTTATTGCTAATAATAATAATAATAATAATAATAATATGAAGAGAAGAACGGCTTCGAGAAATCCAGCTGCGATAGGTTGGCCACGCGCCCCTGAAATGACGAGTTCCAGCGTAGACAGTGCTGACAGTGTGCGCCTGGGTCATATGTCCCTAAAAGCAATTGCCTGGCTTGCAAGGTACCACGACATACTATACACAGTTCACTCAGCTAGCGGCAGACGGGGAGAGTTGGTTGGTTGGTTGGTTCCTTAGTTTAGGGGTCAACGCGGTCATGTAGCCCCGTGTACTTTGGGTGTGTGTAGAATTTGTCTGATAACCGGTGTTAATTGTGATGACTGTATTAGTGTGTGTATCTGTTTTTTTAATTCAAGTAGGGACTGCAACTTTGAATTTTCAAATAGTTCCTACTTTTGCCGCCAAACGCCACCGTCAACGACTACTAGGCCTAGTTCAGAACTAGCTACTAGACGCCACCGCAGTCGGCTCTTGGCAACGAACGTAGCAACCTAAGAGCGTTGTTTACATTCTTAACCTATCCAATTTAGTTTCACACAGGTGTAATTAGTGGAAAGATCTTTAACATGCCATAAATCTATGACATGGGACCGCCGGCTTTACTTCCCCTCCGAAGGAAGGCATACTGAGGGATTTTTAACGCTCTTAAAAAATCCGACGGCTTCGGGGAGAGTCAAGGACACAGATTACCTACTGACATGACATGACGTCACGCGCTTGTGGCTTACTTCTTAGACTGTCCGTAAGGGTGCAACAGGATAGAACATACTACAGGCACTACCTACGCAGGGCCTTGGTGTGCACCCCCCCCCCCTTCCCCAAGGTTGAATCACCCAATCAGGAGAGACCACGCCGAGACCACGCGATGTGTAGCGTCAGTGGTAAAAAGCGCACGGAATTGATTATCTAAAGAACCGCCGATCAGAATTATCTCCGCACGAGTGCGCTGAGACGTTTGAATTATTTGATGAAGATTGACACTAGTCCCGTGTGTGTGAGATGAAAACTCTGGAAAATTTTTCTTAATTTACCCCACTCTTCATCCCCCTGTCAGTTTCTAATAAATTGATCGACGAGACGCTGTTCGATGTCATTCGTTTTGGAGCTCTGATGAGCTAACTTCACGCCAGTTTGCGTAGAGATTTTAACGCTCTAATATTATTCGAAGTCATTTTATTTGTGAGCTCTGATGAGCTAACTTCGCGTCAGTTTGTGTCATGATTTTAACGCTTTAATATTATTTGAAGTCTAATACTTTGTGAGCTCTGTGAGCTAATTTCACGCCAGTTTGCGTGGTGATTTAAAACTTGAATATCATCTTAAAGACAACTACTTCAGCTCTTAGGGGCAAGACTTGAGTAACATTCTAATTAGCGCTCCAGCCCGAGCGAAGGTCAAGAAGAGCAGTAGAGATTACCGACGAAGATAACGACTGTAAGTCAGTCAGACATTAAAACTTGTATTGTCGAGCCAGTGACGATGGACTCGAAGTGTATATTTCATGTAGATTTTTATTGTATTTTTTTATGTGTGTATCGTGCGTGTGTGAGCAAGAGTAGGGAAAGTCTTCGTGATTAATCGCATAGGACTATTTGTGGGCGAATTTAGTAACTCACAAGCGATTATAGCCAGGTCAAATTATAATAACATTGAACTTTTCTTCCAAAGAGACTACACCAAGATGTCCGACGTGTGGTCAGGAGCCGGAGTGATGTCCGACGCTTCTACGAAGACAACGATGGAGTGTTAATTTTCCCGTGGGGAAATGGGCTGAGATGGAGGTCATATGTTCTACAAGCTGAGGCGGTGATGTACAACAATTATTCAATTATGTAGTTAGATTGGCGGGGGAACTTTGTAAATAGTTAATTTTAGTCTTTTCTTGTTTTAGAATGTTTTCCTTGTACCGACACTAAATGTTTTAAATGTACGTTGGCGCGTGGCCAAAGTGTTTGTTGTGTATTTATTTTTCTTTGGAGTCATATTTAATGTACACGGCGCGTGTACGTGATTTTTATCCATGCAAATGCGAAACCCGTTACATTCGATAAGTGGTGCTTTATTAAAGTTCATATTTTTGATAGGAAAGGGAGGTAATTACTGTAAGATGTTTGCTGAACAGGTTATTATTCATATTAGGGTTGCCGAGCGCAACAATTTAAGATGTAATTGTAGAACACCTTAGTTCTAATTTGATAGATTTTTTTTGAGTCCTTTTCAGGTTTATTAGTCACGGCGTAGAACGGAGGCGCCAGCAAGTGGAAAATATGTATGTCATTTTATTTCAGGGTCTGTCAAACCCATACGTGTGATTCTGTGTGTGTTATTGTGTCAGGTGTGTGTGTTGATTCTACGTGAAGAGGGGTAGAGGTCCTACCGCCCTCATATTTTTGTTGTTGTTGTATTTTGATGGAAAGGCAGGGTGCTCCAGGGAGACCGCTGTACCTTGTCCATATGCTGATTCTTGGATTTCCTAGGGGAAATGCCGGGATATTTTGTTCTGACACACACACACGTATTATTGTGCTTTGGGGCACGCTTCTTCGAGACTGGGTCCCGTGCCTTGGGAGGTCGAGGTTATTGTGACACGTGGGTTGACAAATATGCAGATTTCCACGAATCGCCCGTCTTGCCTGGTGACTTATTTTTGTTAGGCAGTCCTATGTTCCGACTGGCCCCTATAAGCTTTCACGTAGCAAACCTGTTCTTTGTGATGCTTATTTTGAACCATAATTAATTGGGGAGTTCGCCATGTGTGTGACGGATTATTGCATGTTGTATGGATAGAATATTGTGTTAATAATGTAAATGTTGGCTTTGAGGCTAATGATTTGTTTATGACTCAATTCATGTAATTTAGTGTGTGACGCCCGTGTGGTGTAGTGGTAGTGTACTTGTAAAAATGACGGCGGTCATATGTGTATTTCTTTTATTGGTCACATGTTAACTTACTTGTGTTGATTTGTGTGAGAAGTCCTAATTTTTAGGCAGTAATATTTTTTTGCTACGGCAGTTTTGATTCCAATTTCATGCGGAAATTATTGTGTTGTTTATTTTAAGTATAGGAAGTGTCGGTTTAGTTTTTAGTGTTGTATAGTTGTTCCCCGCGTCTGTCTAGCTCTAAGCAATGTGGATTCGTCGTCTGAAAGTTTATTCTGGATGATGACGAATCATGCATTCTATTGTACTCATCGTGAAGCATGTAGAACAGCACACGCGCATACATTGTCACTTTTGTTGATTTTTCTTTGGGACACTTGGTCCGTGTATTAATCTCTCCTGAGATTTGGCCTAGTTTTGGCATATTTAAATTATTCAGTGGGAGTCATATGGGAGTTTTGTTTTGTTAATTCTTGTTGTAAATAACTGATTTGTTATTAAATTCATTTGTTTTAACCCTGGCTTCACTTTTTCCTGCATGTTATTTTGTTATATGGGGGACAAAGACTGTTCGCGTCCGTAGCATTCCTTAAGCTACACGTGTCCCCTGGGTGGTGCTAAAGAACGGTCACTCCGTGGGAAACATCTACACCAAGGAGTTTAGGCAGCCAGACAATCCCAGTGATCTCCTGGCTCAAAATATTGCTTGATGTCACAAAACGTGAATACAAATAGCCCTTCTCAGGGTTTTCCAGCTAAGGCATAAGAAGATCGAAATGTCAAGTACTACAAAAAATCCTATTACAAAATGAAATCCAATATTTGTATACCGATTTGTGTAGATAGTTGTAACAGCTGGAATTTGTGTCAAACTCATGTATGTGATAATTTAATGTTTTAATGTGCCATACGCTAAATAAATAAATAAAATAAATAAATTTGTTATATGTTACCCTGCATGTTAATGAAGCGCTTTAACAACAACTTACAATATGGACTGTTACACCCCCCCCCCCCCCCGAAACTGAGTCTCATAAGCTTCTTTGCAAAGGTTCAATATGATATGGATATTGCGACCTTTTACTGCGCAGCTTCATCCCAAGGGTTTCAAATTTGGTCGTGAAGGATGGATGCGTTTAGTTTCCAATACCCGTGTCCATATATAGGTGGTCGTGACGTAGTTAAATATCGAAAATACAGTGCGTGATGGTCACTGAAAGATACTGGCACTACTGTGGAACTATGCTGGCTATCTCTCATTCCTCGTGCTCAATATGCCCTGTCTATTCTAGATGCTGATCCGGCACGATAGAAAGTAAATTGGACGTCAGTTCCATGTTTAAGTTCCCACACATCATGGAGGTTAAATCCGTCTACGAGACTTTTGAGACTGCGGCAGTTGTTGAAAGCGCCGGTTTGATCTTGAGGGCTTAAAACACAGTTAAAATCGCCTGCTATTATGATAGTATTAATAAGGGCCTGGAGAAAGTATCCGATGTCATTTTCAAATAAATGTTCTCTTGACAGACGACCTTGTGATCTAGAAGGGGCGTAGATATTAACAATTAATGTGTCCTCACATTGCCGAGCAATTATTCTGCCACTCGGGTGTAACTCCACTTCCGAAACAATTAACCCTGACCTGTAAACGACAGCTGTACCTTGGAGAGATGGGTCAACATTTGCTATATATTCGTACCCACTCATCATTTACTCCCTGAAGCAATAACATGTCAATATCATAAGTCCTGAAAAGAATCCTGAAGTAGAAAACGTGTCGTCAAACTTATGATGCAATTTATATTTAATGTGGCAAAACAACGCAAGACACTCATATGCAAGAACAAAAGGATGAAGATGACATGCATCAGTATGTTTGAGTGCATTTAAACGACGATGAGCAATTATTTGAGGGGATCATTGGAGTGATGTTTTACTGGTGTGCACTTCCAGTGATTTACGGCGACTACCTGATGCGCTTCGTGTTTGTGTGTAATATGATTTAACTTCATCCCTCGCAGTGTTTTTGTTGACAGTTTTTATGTGAAGAGCATGGGTGTCCTTAATGTTGGCTTTATCGGTGACCTTGGGTTTAGCTCCTGTTTGTGGAGGTAGGGCACTTCCACTGACGTCCGTGACTTTGTTTTCACTGACACTGATTGCAGCATCAGAGGTGGATGTAAACTCTGCCCCCAATGTAGTAGATAGGGTTTCCTGAACTATGTGCTTTGCTCGTGAAGTAATTAGGAGCGAACGGTATCGTTAGCTGGAGGGTGCTTCGAATGTACTGAGACTGTTGGGAAGCCGATTACTTGTGAGTTTTCTCGTTCTTCTTGTATGGCATCCTGAAATGCCATGTCTTCCGACCACGTAAATTGGGTATTGGGTACGTCAGTAGTGACAGGTTCGTTAAGGCTAAATGTCCCGACATTTTGGTAAGAAAATATTTCAACAGATGGCAGCACAAACGAAGCTGAATTTATTTATTATTTTATTCTCGAAGGGGAGCTCCGATCTGAGATTTGAAAACTGCTATGTACTCTGTCGAGTAGCAGAATTGAGATTAAATCATCGCTAAATTTTTAATTTCAAAAGCAGAAAAAATGCTGTTTTTATTTTAAATATCTGATTACAATTTAAAAAAAAAGCGGGTAATAAGAAAGTGACCATAAACTAATAGATGTAATGTTTTCCATGAGTATTATTTACATATTACTGTATACACATTGTACTCCGCCCACTTATTGGGCAAATTAGTGTTGACTGACTGAAGAGCTACAACTGACAGTTTGTATTGTAATGGGAGTTCTTCACTTATCTTGAATGTCTGGCCGCACTGCACATTCGTCTTCTTGTTCGCTATGGAACACGTAGAGGTGGCTACATGTTGCCCCATTGTACACTAAGTACTGCGTTATGAACGTCAGGAAGGGCCAGCCACGAGTACGAGGTGCAGTCAACGACGATGGTGATGTTGATGCCATAGCATTGACTTTCTCCTACACTGGAGTGATGACCATTGTATGACTCACGTTGCTGTTGCAGCCCAGCAGATTGTGCAGGCGGTGTACGGCAAGACTGCTACTACTGTCAACGTCAGGACTTGGAACATCGCACCGAACATAATTTAACTTTCGAAACGAATACATTTTAATTTCAACAACGAAATGAAATGTTCCATGCATTTTAAATTCACGTCGGAGGGTGAAACTAAATACCGTTTGGGAATTTTATTTCACACCGGGTGCGAATTTTATTTCGCGCAGGGAGCGAAATTAAAAGTCTGTAACCGAGTTTTATTTCGCGCCGGGGGCGAAATTCAAAGTCTCTAACGAATTTTATTTCGCACCGGAAGCGAAATTCAAAGTCTGTAATTAATTTTATTTTGCGCCGCGAGCAAAATTAAAAGTCTGTAATGAATTGTATTTCGTGCCGGGAGTGAAATTAAGAGACTGCAACGAATTTTATTTCGCACCGGAAGCGAAATTAAAAGTCTGTATCGAATTTTATTTTGCGCCGCGAGTGAAATTAAAAGTCTGTAATAAATTGTATTTCGCGCCGGGAGCGAAATTAAAAGATTTTAACGATTCTTTTTTCGCGCAGGGAGTGAAATTTTATTCAATTGCACAATGTAATTTCGCGTTGCTATTAAGTTTCGCGTTGATTTCGCTACGTCATTTCGCTTCGAATTACGTTTCGTTTTGATTTAATTTCCCGCCGACAATCATTATCATTTCGCTCCCGAGTATCGCGCTCACGGCGAAATTCAAATATATTCACCCCCACAGCCATGCATTTCGTTTCGCATGCCAGCTCTGATTCAAGGGCATACCACTAAATCCCAAGGGGGATTGCGACTAAGTACTGTACCAAGGAAAGGAAGACAGGCCCTAGAAAATACCTCTACACACACATGAGATTTTTTCCCCTAGTTTATATTTGAAATTATATATTTCTTTACGCTTGCATTAGAGAATCTGTAAAGTACTGAGCAGTTTTGTTTTCACTTATATTTTATCTGTACAAGTTGGATGACTAATCGTCACACCACAATCTGCAAGCTACATGGCTGAACAGTGGATGGTTGGTAGGCCTAGGCCCTTCAACGGCTGTCGCGCCACGGGTTTAGTCTTTTTTAAAACTTCTAATATTTAAGAGTAAGAGTACAAGATCACGAACTATTCAGTAACAACTTTTTTTCAGAGAAGCAAGTTTAATTCAAATGGAAACAATGCGTTGTGTGGAAAAGTAAGACGTAGCCATTGTGAAAATGGAAAATTGGTCTCCGTAAATACTGACGTCAGTCAAGAGCCATGTTCTCTAGGTGCAAGCGTCCTGCATAAATATCCACTTCCTTTGTACGCCACTGAAAACGAAGAGAAGTCCCAGCAGAGCTTGTGCATTGGCTTATTGAACGAAAGAAAAGGTAAGGAACTGAAACAATATTTCTTACAGCAGATGTTTATTGCCATTCAGAAATTCCTTCTTATTTTATGATTTTCTTCCTAAGAAACTGTCATCAGTCAAACATCTCTCATTGACTAGTTCAACACCTGTCAATCAACCTACCATTGTGGTTGCACCTGAAGTTCAGTTGTGTCTTGTGTTTCCCAGGGTTTTCCACACTCCCTCCGGGTAAATGCTGAGATAGTACCTTACTTGAAGACTCAGGGCACCTGCCCCATCCCTGACTCGAATACAGTAACACACATAGTCAACTACACGGGACTGATGACCAAGATGTCCCAAGCCCCTACAATGTATTATTATCAACAAGAAAAACAACAAGAATGTTTGAGGAAGTAAGAAAGGTATATCTACAAACACATTGTGTCAACGTTACATGAGTGTGACATTACTATAATTTTATTTCTCAGATATGGTTTCGCGCCTAGGCACTTGTACATGTAACTCGCCGAACTACAATATTCGTCAACTCGGCGTGTTCATCATTTTCCCTTTTCAAAACAATTCCCAAACTAATGCTGATGATTCCATTCACCCGATTTTATTTATGAAAAATGCATTGGAATCAGGAAATAAATCCTCGTTTTCGTATTACCAGATTTTTTTCATATTTTAAGCAGAAATATAAAAAACTGCTAGTAACATTGTTGTTTTTTAATTTTTGGAAAATGCATTGAATTAACTAATTTCTATTGCACTCTAGTATACATAGTGGTTTTTACTTAAAAAAGAAAATGTCTCACTTTGGTGCTGCTACGTGGTGTCAGAATTACAAACTAAAAATCGGGACATTTAGCCTTAATAGTATCTGGCTGCTCCACAGACTGCTGTGTTGGCTGGCTGGTGTGTCCCTTCCCCGTGATGTCCGATCGTGACGTCGCAGTTCCCTCTTCATTGCTATGTAAAGTAGTCAGGGATGTTTCAGCTACGTTATCTGATGATTGAGTTACTTCCGCAATGCTATATGTGTTTGTAGAATGGGGCCTGTTATGAAGTGCTTCTGATATGGTTGGATATTCAGGGGAAAGTACTGCAGTTTACATGTCCGTTGTGTTGCTTAGCTTACTTTTCCCATCAGATTCACCCAGCACCGTCCTGTAGGTTTGTTGTCTGACATGAAGTACCAGCCGATTCCTTCTGTTCGGACAGTCTATTTGTAAGTGGGAGGTTTCTTTACAATAAAAGCAATAATACTTAGCCTGTCCTTCATATGTTAACAGAACTTTATAATCATTGACCGTCAATGGGGTATTTAAGTTCAATTGTTACAATACGTATGCCATTACTTACAGCAGATAATTCTTATACTGTACTTCTTTCTAGCACTCGTTCCGTATGTCCTTGACAACTCTATACGTAGAAAGCACGTGGGAGAGCCTTACGCTGTTGACTTCGGGAGGTAGATTAAACAGACACGCACACGTTTTGTCAAAGAGTCTGCAGCAGTGATAGTTATCTTTGTGGTGTTACCGCTAGCTAGCCGGAAGGATTTCACACCTTCATGTCGAGATAATATGTTTTCATAAAGTAAGGTGGACACTAATGTAATGTACACTGAATTTTCCCCGTTGCCTAGTTGATTCGCTAGTACTTGATCTCTATTAAGCTTCAGGTCGTTTGCTACCCACCTAGGCCTATGTATTTCAAGTGGTGTCGGTCTGTTGTTCCTTTCTTCAAAAGCGCATTTAATAGTGTTTTTCCGGACATTCGCCATTTTCACTAGTTCAACAAGACGTTCCGCGACTCGCATAAATATGTATTTGAAAATGGGACAATGACACGCAATGCAAATTTGGTTATTACAGGATACACTGCAAGACAGTTTACCCAAACGTCACCCAGTCCTAATATTTTAGCTTTGATTCACACTTCAGATCTATGGCTTCTTCTTGAAGCTGTGCTCGCAGAGCTTCAATGTCAATGGCAAACGAATTTCTTGTTAACATCCAGGACCATTCTTCCGCCGAGATATCAGGGAAGTAGAAGTTGAATTCTTGTGCCAGGGAATCCAAATGTGACTGAATTTGCACCTAAGTTTATTACGATCACGTTCATTTTTCGGCAAAATTTCATTAAGGCGGTGAAAGGATGAGAAGTTGTTCAACTGAAGCCGGCGTTTCCATAACACTGTATTTATTTTCAGGAATGCATAATATTGGAATTTTTGCCTTGGAGCTTTAAGTTCAAACTGTTCAAAGCTTTAAAGAAATCACAAAGATATGCCAACAAGACGATAAAATTGGTATGATTTTGCTCCTTACAACACAGCAGATTCCTCATTTCACCTCCAACCTCGCGGCACCGCACAGGTTTGTGCCGACAGTTGGCAATTACCAGTGCTTTTGAACGATTGACTTGGTGCGTCAATCACTTGGAGAGATTCTAAAAATGTTTATTTTACAAAATTGTAATATTCGAGTTAAAAAACTTAATTCAGAAAGCACTTCACGCCCCCCTTGATAAAGCCCCACGCCCCCCTAGGGGGGCCTACTTTTCTTAAACTTTAAGATTCATGCCAATGATTAATCTATATGGAACTATCTAAGTTAATGACGAAATTAAGTTGGTAATATCAAAATTTCTAATTAGTTCGAAATATACCTGGCATAATGTAGCCTAATAGAGCACTACAGTTGGCAGCCCTGGTGACTTAATATATTCTTTGTTCCATCTCTTAAGGTACAGAAAACAAAATTTGGTTGAAGTTCAATGGATAACATGGACGTTACATGCAGTTAGATATTGGATCTATCAGCGCGCGTGAAATCATGTTGGCAGCAATATCATGCATGTGTTGGTCAGAAATAATTTGAAATATTATGATCCATTGTTGTGCCAATTTTGGATGGAATCCGTTTGTTTGTATAGAAGTTACATGCATTTTAGAATTAAAACTATCATCAGGCTTACAATCATGTTAGCAGCATTGACATATATTAGTTACTCCAAATTAATCTAGAATGTCAGGTACTATTCGTGTGCAAAGTTTAGAGTTTTTGGCTTGCATACTTTCTGATATATTGATATTAGGGTAATAAAATAGAGACAGCAATTATCAATAGTTGGCAGCTCTGGTTGCTCTTAAGAATACTCATAGTCATATCTGTTTATGTACGCATAGTACATACGAAATTTGGTTGGAATACAATTGATAGTATAGAGGTTACATGTATTTAAAAATTGGTCCTATTAGTAGGCTTAGAATCATGTTGGTAGCACTGACGTATATTCGTTACTCTAAATTGATCTAGAATGTTAGGTACTATACGTGTGCATAGTTTAAAGGTGTCGTCTTGCATACTTTCTGATATATTAGTATTTTGATAGAAACACAGAGAGAGCATTTATTAATAGTTGGCAGCCCTGGTGACTCTTAAGAATACGCTCAGTCATATCTGCTTATGTACACATAGTACATACGAAATTTGGTTGAAATCCAATTGATAATGTAGAAGTTATATGAATTTAAAAATTTGACCTATCAGCAGGCTTAGAATCATTTTGGGAACATTGTCATGTATGGCCTCCTGAAAATTAAACTGAAATATTATTATCTATATATGTGCCAATTTTGGAACAGCTCCCATGCATACCTTCCAAGATATGCAACATGGAGCTCAAATTTCAATTGTGGTTTTTCAGCAGTTGGTAGCATTGACATCATTTTGATATACATGGACTTGAGATATTCAGGTATAGATCTTTACTCATACCAACTTTGGTTTTGATTACTTCAGCCGTTTAGGAGTTGATAGGGGGGGGGGGCATACACAGACAGACAGACAGAAGGACAGACTGACAGACAGACATTTGCCCAGATCGATCTCATAAGTCTACTTTTTCCTCATTTTTGCAAAATGTGAAAAGTAGGCTAAAAATACAATACCCTATCACGGTAAGCACTTCCGAGTATTTATTAACCTCGCGGCTAAACTCAGAACCTAACACGACGTAGGTCGCTAAGTGATACTTCCACTATTTCTACTCTATGGAGTTCTCCAAAGCAAAATGTATCAAAATGGTGCCATTCTCAATCGATGATGCCGTTTGTAATATATAAAAGATACCCGAATAACGTTATTAGCCCGAATAACCGTATTGAGGGAATATTTTTCGAGAGATGTATTCAAATAACGTTATTGCAAGTGAGCACTACCATTTCGTTCCTACGATAACCGATATCCGAATAACGTTATTAGTCCGAATAACGATATTGGGGGAATAATTTTCGAGAGATGTATTCATATAACGTTATTTCTAGTGAGCACTACCATTTCGTTCCTGCGATAACCGATATCCGAATAACGTTATTAGTCCGAATAACGGTATTGGGGGAATATTTTTGGAGAGATCTATTCAAATAACGTTATTTATAGTGAGCACTACCATTTCGTTCCTGAGGTAACCAATATCCGAATAACGTTATTAGTCCTAATAACGGTATTGGGGGAATATTTTTCGAGATATGTATTTCGATAACGTTATTTCAGGCGGGCACTACCTTTTCGTTCCTGCGTTAACCGATATTCGAATAACGTTATCAGTCCAAATAACAATATTAGGAGATTTTTTTCGAGATATGTATTCCGATAACGTTATTTCAGGCGGGCACTAGTATTTTGTTTCTGAGATAACCGATATCCGAAGAACGTTATTAGTCCGAATAACGGTATTAGGAGATATTTTTCGAGAGACTTATTCAAATAACGTTATTTCTGTCGGACAATACTATTTCGTTTCTACGATAACCAATATCAGAATAACGTTATAAGGACCAATAACGTTACCATGCGATACCAATGACGTCCGAATATGAAACGTAACGACCACAATGTGACCAAGACCCATTTTGTTATATAATCCACCCAAACAACGATTTTCGTTATGTTAAGTTATGAAGCCTTGCATTCTCCAAAGGTACATAAAAGACACCCTGTATAAGGTGCGTTCAAAAAGTAACGAGCCGGAGGCATAATTACAGAAACCAGTACCTGTATGTTAGAAGTATTGGCCCTGGCTCTTGAGGCACTCGTCCCACTGAGACACGAGGCGGTGAATGGCTGTCTCATAAAATTCCCTGGGCTGCGATGTGAACCAGTTCCGCACGTACAGCTGGACGTCGGCGTCCGAGGTGAATCGTTGGCCCCGCAGAGCCCTTTTCAGGGGACCAAACATGGCGTAATCACAGGGAGAGAGGTCTGGAAGGTATGGAGGGTGGCCGAGAACCTCCCATTTGAATTTCTGCTGGAGTGCCGCGACTGTGTTGGCCGTATGAGGTCGTGCATTGTCGTGGAGCAGAATGACCCCACGGGTGAGATTGCCTGGTCGTTTTGTTTTGATCGCTTGGCGAAGGGTGGTCCAGGTTTGCGAGTAACGCTGGGCATTCACTGTTGTCTCGTGCGGCATGAAGTGTATCAGAAGGGTGGACCCTGGATGCTTCCACTGGAGGCTTTGTCGTTTGGATTCTGGTTCGAAGTGATGACACCATGACTCATCTCCAGCCACCACTCGTGCCAGGAACCCATTCCCTTCCCTCGCATAGCGCTGCAGATGACCAAGACAGTGGGCCAATCGACATGCTTCCTGGTGTGGTTGAAGACTGTGGGGCACCCTTTGGGCACACACTTTGCGCAAGTGCAGTCGTTCCTTCATAGACCAGTCAAATTAGGATTTTTTGCTGCATTAAATCATGTAGTTCCAAATTTTTCTGGAATGTGTAGAGGGAGGTCCCCTGAACAACGCTTAATAAAGTCCCGTCGATTTCAGGTGCTGCGGGGGGCAGGAGGGGGGCTCGAAGGCCCCCCTTTTTCGTTTTTGGCGCATAACTTTCAAACGGTGCATCTTAGAGAAATGTTTATGCTTTCTTAACTGAAAGGTAATTAAATGCCCTACAAAATAGTATATTCATTTTCACACCTGTGTGTCGCCTTCTTCGAGATATGAGCTGGTGAACATGGAAAATTTGCAGAAAAATATGTAGCGCCTCACGTTTCTCGTCAAACTTGCCCTTCCAATCCGTTTGCCTTCCATTTTACAGGAAAGTCGTGAGGAAGGAAGTTGTAGAGCACGAAGTTGCCTTCATGAATATATATACGTATGCTAATTTATCTTTATATCTTTAAACGTTATAGCGTTTTGACGTTTCGGGGTCGGTTTCGAGATTTCGCTAGTAAACTGCTCATTATTTTACTTATGGTTTCAACCGCTTTAACTCTCTGTAACTCAATAACAAAGGAGAAACTGTTCCGCCTAGTCAATACATTTATTTACAACAAGTTATAAACTTGTTATTATATGGTACATGTTTCGGGGCCTCTAGTACTGGTCCCTTCTTCAGCCATAAATTAAGTTGCAAAATCCAACATAATTGAAGATATCATAAAAAAACATAAAATGATGAGTAAATGGATGAAATGAGGTGAAAAAGAACATATTAATCATGAGAAATAGCGTGAGTGCGCATCAGTAAAAAGTAATACCAATGGTAGTGCTAGTTTCTTGAGAATACACTTATATAGCACTGTTCTAATGTTTGCGCTTGTGGAAATCCCTTCACTTGGGATGTATGGTCTGTTGTTTACAATGCTGTTGACTGAAACTTGCTGTTCAAGCTGGGGCTTCTGAGCTTATAGTCTTGTATTAGAGGGAAAAACACCGATTGTCATGTAATGAAATACATCACCATGATGA
This sequence comes from Meconema thalassinum, assembly GCA_946902985.2. Lineage (NCBI taxonomy): Eukaryota > Metazoa > Arthropoda > Insecta > Orthoptera > Tettigoniidae > Meconema > Meconema thalassinum. The sequence goes on from OX336393.1 coordinate 114,919,777, forward strand.
GGAGACGTCCAAGCATGGAAAAAACATACTTTACTTAGACCAACTAAAACAATTTTCTTTCAGAGCACAAACTCTGTAACTCGTTATTTATTGATTATGTAAACATAAATGGTATTTATTACCCATATAAATAATGATATATACCTAGAATGTATAAATATATATGAACGCAGTGGCGTACATATGATTGTTTTGGGGGAGCCCAATATTTCGGAATACAATTTCGTTTTTATGGGAATGAAAACATGATCAAAATCTAATAGTTTGCAGTCCAGCCCATCGGAGTATACCGGAATATATATGTTCTGAAGAGTTCGTTATTTTTCGTTGTATATATTCTTTAAAAATAAGTTATAAATGCCTCTTTTATAGTTAACGCCACTGTTACCCTCTTATAATAAAAATAAATTTACTTGCTGGACGAAACTTCAGCGATGCTTTTGGTTTCGTTAGGATACCGCTCGAAACATTTGATTATGGTTGCTTTACTTCTCCCAAAAATGGCAGAAGTGGTATCACATCCAGTGAAGCCATGGATAAATAGAATGTACTGGTAGAATGGCAAGGTCTGAAGTTGTTGGGGGGAGTACAGTCTGTCTTCTTGTTGCCTCGTCCAGGCTTCATGAAAAGGACATTCGTGTCTCGTGGTGTGAGTGCCACGAGTAAGACGAGCAGGTCTACGTCCTCGCCAATTACCACCACAGTCAAATGAGGGGTATTTTGTAATCCATACCTGACAATGCTGCAGTCAGCGTCTGCTTTGGCTATAGTGAACTGTATACCTTTTGCATCCAAGGCCTTCGCTAACATACTAATCAGCTTGATTTTGTTTCTTTCGTTGGAAAGGAAGTTTTCCTGCTGAACAGAAGCCACCATGTTCTCATCGACGTCTATATCCACTGATGTTTTACTTGATGCTCTCCGACGTTGTCGCCTCTTTTCGTGGGACTCGTGTCTTCGTATCCATCAAACACAACAGCAGAGTTGTGGCCGTAATGGTTGATAACGTAGGACACATATTGATCGCAGATGGAGGCGAACTTAGTGTTGTTGTTCCACTTTACTCTATGAAGAAGAAAGCCGCCATCGATTACCGTGAAACAGTTCTTCAGGTCGATTATTTGACTGAGGAAAAGCATCGTAGAGAGTGGACTTTTTGGTTTTCCTCATCATCCCTTCATCACAAAGCGTCACGGGATATGGGGCTAACTCACACTTCAACAGCTCCTCTACATCCCCTTCAGTTCTCTTGTTTAGAATGGTTCTCTGGAAAATCATTAAAGCCTCGACCACCACTACTTCGTTGTCCAGTTTGATAGTGTTGCTCATAGCAGCCAAAGGGACTGCTGCGTTCTTCTTACACAGCCTAATTTCTGAAAAGTTCATTCCAACAAAAGTCCCCATTGTACCGGTTCCGATTTTCAATGCTTGGTAACAGTTGATGTTGCTGGTCCCTATTAAACCGGTTGAAAGGGACATCAAAGAATCACGTACAGCAAAAGGCGGGTGATTAGTCAACCACTGTGCAAGCTTTCTTCTGTCTTGAGGGTCCAACCAGCCTTCGGACTGACAACAACAGAGAGTATATTATACTAGTTATATGGGTTAAATACGATTTGTTTGCATAATGAAAATAAATAACGTGATACAGAGTGTTAAAGTCCTTGAAAACGGAAGTAAAATAATGAGCAGTTTACTAGCGAAATCACGAAACCGACCCCGATATGTCAAAACGCGCTAACGTTTAAAGATATAAAGATAAATTACAATAAGTATATATATTCTTGAAAGCAACTTCGTGCTCTACAACTTCCTTCCTCACGACTTTCCTGTAAAATGGAAGGCAAACGGATTGGAAGGGCAAGTTTGACGAGAAACGTGAGGCGCTGCATATTTTTCTGCAAATTTTCCATGTTCACTAGCTCATATCTCAAAGAAGGTAACACACAGGTGTGAAAATGAATATACCATTTTGTAGGGTATTTAATTACCTTTCAGTTAGGAAAGTATAAAAATTTCTGTAAGATGCACCATTTGAAAGTTATGCGCCAAAAACCAAAAAGGGGGCCTTCGAGCCCCCCTCCTGCCCCCCGCAGCACCTGAAATCGACGGGACTTTATTAGGCGTTGTTCAGGGAACCTCCCTCTACACATTCCTAAAAAATTTGGAACTACATGATTTAATGCAGCAAAACCATCATTTTTGGTCTAATTTGACTGGACTATCATGATGGTGTGCACACTTACGACGCTCAATCCGACCACGGCGGCTATGGCGTTCACTGTCACTCGGCGGTCCTGGGTAATGAGTGCATCAACCAGCTGGACGTTGTCATCGGTAATGCAAGGGGTTTGCCCAGACGGCATCATCGGCTAACGACACCCGTCCTTCCCTGAAGCGCTTGTGCCACGCCTTGACCCCTGCAAGGGGCATGCAGTGTCCGCCGTACACTTGTGACATTTGGCGATGAATGTCCGTTCCCCCTACTCCTTCCCCTGTCAGAAACCGAACAACACCCCTTTGCTCTTCGTTTGACGCCTCCATGTCACTGTTTGCAATGCGACTGGCAGCGTTGGACGATTGATGCATGCTGCTGCTCGCTTTGTATCGTCACGTGACGTGCACGTGTGCCCTCTAGCGACGGACTGTGACCTTCCACGCTCTGGTCGCAACCACACCTCGTTACACACGCCGCGATTAGGCGATGTCGTCACCGGTTTGCGCATTCCAACCTCCGGCTCGTTACTTTTTGAACGCACTTTATAATTCATGTAATTTATTTCAGGCAATAGGAAATTAATTGTAACTCCCCGTTCAAAGTAAATGGGTACACCCGTGTTGACCGACTGGGAAACTTCTAATAATTTAATCGATTATTTCGGAAATGGCTTCTAATATTTGAATGAAAGTCCACAGCCTGCTTCCAGTCTCCGACGGGGCAGGAATGGAATGAATGAAGCCCCCATCTAGCGGCGAGGATATGAACTGTGCCGGCTGCCGAGGCCTGACGCACTCCTCTGGGGCAATGATTAAATGAATGACAGATGAAATTAAATGATAGTGGAGAGTGTTGCTGGAATGAAATGTTGACAGGGAAAACCGGAGTAGGCTACCCAGAGAAAAAACCTGTCTGCCTCCGTTTTGTCCAGCACAGATCTCACATGGAGTGACCGGGGCAGGTCTAAGGAATCGAACCTCGGACGAGAGGTTGGCAAGCGACGTAACCCCAAGGGCATAGAATGATTTTCCTGTCATGAGCGTGGACACATTAGCAGAGACTGTAAGTCTCGCCCGTTTCGCTCCTACCATCAGGAAGTCGATCCCAGGATCACCCAATCGAGCGAGAGATCTCGGCGAAGGCTGCCTCACGGGATCCCCAGAGAAAGTAAGCATGGGAGACCCAGTGCTAGCGGCCGGAGCTCGAACCTGGGACGTCACACACGAGGAAAACGATCTCACGAATGAACTAGTATGCGTAGGTACAATAGAAGATATAACAGGATATATAGTTATAGACACGGGCGAACAGATTTAGGATTTACAAAACGGAGTTAGTAGAACGCAGTTGAACAAGCATACTAATTTGCAAATTAAGGGAATCTGAGGAGTTCTATTTAAGGTTTACAGTGAACAAAGTGTTCTAGTAAACGTAGGTAGCAAACTTCTTCAGCAAATTAGAATTAAACCTTAAGGAACTAATTTAATAAAACTAATGAGAAATGATATTATGTAAAATATGAAGAAAGCTTCAGAGGACAAGAAAGGATAAAGTAAGAAATGAAATTAATCGTGCAGAAGCAGGTATTAACACCACTGTAATGGAGACCTTACAGAGGTCTCGTCTGAGGTGGTATGGACATATCTAACGGATGAAAGAAGAACAAAGGGCAACGGCCTACTTCAATCTAAACATCAAAGGAAGAAGATGTGTTGGAATACCTAAAAGGATATGGATAGACCAGATTAAGGGTGACTTGGCAGACAAAGGGCTGAATTGGGAGAGCACTCAAGAAGACCAACTATTCATGGATAGAAATGGAGAGGACTTGTTCACAGCACCCGGGTGACTGGAGCTGTTTAAGATGATGATGATGATGATGATGATGATGAAATGAAGAAACTGGAAAAACAGTGAATAAGAACTCGCTCGATTGTGTGATCCTGAGATCGACTTCCTGATGGTAGGAGCGAATCGGGCGAGACTTACAGTCCTGCTAATGTGTCCACGCTCATGACACGAAAAGCATCATATGCCCTTGGGGTTACGTCGCTTGCCAACCTCTCGTCCGAGGTTCGATTCCGTGGACCTGCAGTCCGGGGATCGATGACCTGGTAAAATGTAAAATAATAGAATCAGCTTGAAATAAAATAAAATAAAATGTATATCATTACAAATAATTTGGTTAAAACGGCTCCAATAACAAGTTTGAAAAGGCATCTTCAGAGTATTTTGAAAATTATATTCAAATATTTAGAACCTTTATTTAAGCAAATTATTTGTAAGGATATCGATTTTTATTTTATTTTATTTTATTTACGGTACCTGCTTCCTTCCTATTTGCCCACTTTCTTTCATTTTCGTTCTTTGAATCTCTCATTACCTTCTCTCATGAGGTTTGCATCGGCCGCTTCGGTGGCGTAGTTGGTAGCATGCTGAGCTTCTATGCCCAAGATGCGGGTTCAAAACCCGGCCGAAGCCGTTGGATTTTTAAGAGCGTTAAAATCCCTCAGTATGCCTTCCTTTGGAGGGGAAGTGACGCCGGTTGGCCCATGGCATAGATTTATGGCAGGTATAAGAATCTTCCATTAACTACAATTGTGTGAAGCTAAATTTGTTGGTTAGATTGATTAACGCTGTATTAAGTTCAAACGTTCGCCGCCACGTGCCGGTTGTGGTAGCATCTGGTAGCCTAGTTCGCAGCTAGGTGTCGTTAACGGTAGCTTTCGGTAGCAGCCATCACAATTAACACAGGTTATCAGACAGATAATAATAATAATGTCAAACAACAACAAACAAAGAAAGTCAACCCCTGGCACTATACAGCCCATGAAGGGCCTAGGCCGACCAAGAGACTGCTGCCCAGCCATTTGGCCTGCAGATATTGGGATGACGCGTGATCAGCCCATCGGGTCCCCTCGGCCGTTAATCTTGGTTTTCGTGATCGGGGCGCTGCCTCACTGTCAGACAGCTACTCAATTGTCCTCACGAGGCTGAGTGCACCCCGTTCAAACCCTTACGTCAGTTTTAAAATCCCTGGAGTGAGAGGCAGGCACGCTACCCCAACACCACGGGGCCGGCTATAATAATCATATATATTATTTCAGTAGCATGCATCCCTCCTGCGGCGCTCACAAGCGACCGATCGTGACAAATGAGCATTCAAATGAAAGAGAATAGACATTAGCAGTGACGAATTGCACTATAATTTCATAAATATCTAGAATTTCTTTAAAAAATGACTTTAAAAATTGTACGAAGTGTGCGATTTGCAAACACCATTGATATCGGAAAATACGCTCCATAATTGCTGTCCACGGGCCGCTGTGACGCCTGTTTCATGTCATATTAACATTCTGAGGTATTTCCTTTATCCTGAAATGTAAATAGTGTTCTATAATCATTCGGTTGAAATAAAAGCATAACCTTTCTCCTTAAGTGTCTCATTATAAACCTATTGGGGAAAGTGTGGTTTAAGAACTTGCGAGATATATCGCACGGGACCGCTAGTATCAATAATATCATTAGTATCAGACAGATTCTACACGCACCTAAAGTACACGGGGCTACATGACCGCGTTGTCGCAGCCCCAAAACTGAGGAACCAACCAACCGAGGTTTACATCAGGAAAGACATACGGCTGTAAAATCCATCTGCTACATAAAAAATCCATTGTATCTTATCTCTGTCCCTGTAGAAATTGGAATAATTAGGGGTACACATTAGCCAGCCTCCGTGGCTTAGGCGGCAGCACGCCGGCCTCTCACCGCTGGGTCCGTGGTTCAAATCCCGGTCACTCCATGTGAGATCTGTGCTGGACAAAACGGAGGCAGACTGGTTTTTCTCCGGGTACTCCGGTTTTCCCTGTCAAAATTTCATTCCAGCAACACTCTCCACTATCATTTCATTTCATCTGTCATTCATTTAATCATTGCCCCAGAGGAGTGCGTCAGGCCTCGGCAGCCGGCACAGATCATATCCTCGCCGCTAGATGGGGGCTTCATACATTCCATTCCTGACCCGGTCGGAGACTGGAAGCAGGCTGTGGATTTTCATTTCAGGGGTACACATTACAATAAGAGAAAATTAAGTCAAAGGTCAAAATTTATAAAGCGTGTTTAATGTCTTAAGCATCTACCGACAGTAGTGGCTACGCTGGCTAACGCGCAGCATTAGGTCATGGGGCCAAGCTCTCTGCTGACTCGGTAGACGCGTAGGTTCGAGCCCCACCGTCAGCCGTCCTTGAAATGGTTTTCCGTGGTTTCCCATTTTCAACACCAGGCAAATGCTGGGACGGTACCTACTGACAGGCCACGGCCGCTACCTTCCACATCCTTGCCCAGTTTCATTCACCATCATTCATTTCATCTCTCATTAACTCCTCTCATGAGGTTGGCGTCAGGAAGGGCATGCGGCCGTAAAAACCATCGCCACAAGGACTTCCATCGCATCTCATCCCCGACCCCGTTGGGAAAACGGGAATAATACGAGGTAGACATACATACAATGTCTTAAGCATCTGCCATCATTCCTGACCATAACATTGTTGCAAATGAGCCCAAACGAAACCCTTAATACAGCCAACTCGTGCTTTTGAAGGACAGTGTGATCATCAGTCCCGTGTTAATATTATGGTCTGTCTGATTTTCTCATTGTAGTGCTTAGCAGGTGTATTATTCAGGAAAGGATTTTGAAATTGTCACTATGTCATCAATTACTAAGCATATGCTTGTATAGTTTGTGGGAGGAGTTTCTTTGAACACTTCAAGATGTAACTAAAATTTCCCATGGTCCAGATTCAAACTTTTCCATTTCTCTTTTCGAGTTGTCTCAGGATTCGTGTTTTTCGCTTATACACTACACATTGACATGATATGGACCATGTTGCTAAATTGTTGAATCCGCATTGACTAAGTAATAATAATATTTACTAGACACAAATAAGCCTTCTTCTTCTTCTTCTTCTTCTTCTTCTTCTTCTTCTTCTTCTTCTTCTTCTTCTTTCGTCGTTATGCCCATTCAAAGGGCGCGTTTGAACTTGTTAGTTGGCCTGGTGCTTTTCGCCTTCTTATCCTCCCAAAATTTCTTCATGAATGCACTGTGTTGCATCTTGCGTTCTGTCGGCCACTTCCTACCAGTTTTCTTTATGGGTTTCTCCCTAAATTTATGGTTGACTACATTTGTCCCAAAAGCTCCACGATTGTCTATGATGTCGTCTGTGATATTCATTTCTTGGAGGTCCGCCTTAGTTTCTTCTAGCCATTTTGTCTCGACCTTCTTTGAGTTGATTACTTTGAATAATCTCTTGGTTAGTCTGTCGCTGTTCATTCTGTAGATATGGCCATAGAAATTTAGGCATCGCTTCCGTATGGCATCAGTGACCCTGTCAGTGAAGGAGTCGAGGTCCGCTGTTCTCCTCTTAATCCACATTCCATTTTCTCTCGTGGGGCCATAAACTTTTCGGAGAATTTTCCGTTTATGTTTTTCAATGTCTGCTATTTTAGAGTGGCCACCCAGGAATACGGTTTCTGAGCCTTGCTAATATACAGAAACTCAATTAATACGGTAGTGTTTGTGCCGTTTTTAAAACGACACTTGTACGCTCCTATCTTCAAGGCTCCGTGTTTGTCATTCTCTGCCAGTGATAGAGATTTTAGTTTGCTGGTTCACAGCAGAGAGCGCGGCATTAATTAGAAGGTAAGATATTGGTTGACTCAATGTGTGTTGTGCGCTGCCGCTAGATGGCGTTGGTGTTATTGTCGAAGTCCGGACAGCTGTTTTGGAGCTTGAAAAAAGTATTATAAAGTTGTAAATTAGCGTCGACCAAAGTATTATGTGTACTCGAGTTTGAAGGTTGTTTGTTAAGTAACTAATAGATGTACATAAAATCCAATACCATCAACATTTTCGTCGTTCTATTCTACCTTAGTTCATGTAGGTTTGGATTTTTTAATTTATATTTTAATATTTTTTATCGCAGTTGGAACACAAAAAGTGCACGTTTTTAAGCGTGTTTCAACCATGCGTCACATTTAAGAATTATTATCTCAAAAGCCCGTCATCAGATCGAATCCAAATTTTAACACAATATCATTGGAATTTTGTATAACTGGTTTATTAATTTCACAATTGTGTGTGTCCAAGAAACAAAGTTGTTATCATTGTTGTAAGGTAACTTTTTCTCGGCTCGGGGTGGTTGGAAAATGTAGTTCTTGGTTGCGTTGTAATCGGTATACATCAAAAAGTTATGCTGTATGACTGTGAACTGCGTAAATTAATTCACTTATTTTATATCGGTTTGTATTTCTACGGGGAAATAACACATGTTTCACCTGCTAGCCGCTCCGGCAAACGCTGTACAGCGTTGCTGAGACGGAGCCCATCACTTACCCATTGCCACATTCTCTACCAGGTAATACAGATAACTCCTTCGCTAAGAAGCAAAAGCAAAGTATCGAGGAAATTGGATCTCACCAAATTGCAAACAATTAGGGTCTCAGACATACATGATACCATAATTGCAGGAAACATTGATAAAGCACTATGGAATTTAGATAATTCCATGCGGAATTCTGCGCTTTCAGTTGGAAAAAAGACCCAGGAAAGCCAAGCCATGGTTTAATGAAGAATGCTTTCAAATAAGGAAACGCTTTGAGAAAGCAGAAAACGGAAACAACACTGAAAACATATGCAGATCTACGGAAACACTATAAGATCATCATCAAAAAGGCTAAGAAAGTATTTTTAGAAAAGAAGGAGATAATACTAATTGAAGAAATTGAACAGGATCCCTTCAGAGCACTGAAACCCATGCAACCGAAATTTCCCAAGGACATACCAATTGAAACATGGGAACAACACCTTGGTCACGTTTTGCAAGAAAAAGACACTAGACCAGATACTGACCCTCACATAAGTGTTTTCGATCCCATCACAGTAGAGGAACTTTCACTTGCAATAAAAAGCAGTAAAGATAGAAAGGCATGTGGGCCAGACTCGATTTATAATGAACATCTTAAAGAAGCCGCACCGATGCTCAGGAACGTGGACCGATCTTATGAACGAATGCTTACGTCAGGGAAGGATACCAGACTCATGGAGACGATCCAGAATAAAAATGCTATATAAAGGAAAAGGCGACTCCAGTGATCCTAATGCATATAGATGCATTGCATTGGAAGATACTCTCTTCAAACTTTTGATGAAAATACTTACAACAAGACTGACACAACTGATAGACGATAAAATTCCGGAAGAGCAGTTTGGCTTCCGCAAGCGAGATCGTCACTGCAAGCTGTCAATTACTTGCTCGACATAATACAGGACACTTTAAGGCTTCCAAAACAGAAAGTATATGCAGTCTTCATAGACTTCTCTAAGGCCTTCGACCGCGTTAATAGAAGCATACTAGTAAAGAAACTCATCGAAATGATTGGTCTGGAGCACCACTACATCATCAGATTGATTAAGGATATTCTACATAACAACCAGGTAGAAATAGATAACGGAATAACTATAACTAATCCTACCGATCAAACAATGGGAGTACTTCAGGGTGACCCTCTAAGTCCTCTTCTATTTAATGTCGCGACTGCAGATGTGGTATGTCTCTTACGTTCCCAGAAAGTCAAAATCATCGTATATGCCGATGATATGGTTCTGACCTCGTCGTCAAGAGAAGAGCTACAAGACAGCTTGAATCAACTAGCAATATGGGCCCAAAACAACGTTCTTGAACTAAATCTTCAGAAAACTGTAGCAATGATATTCAGAAAGGGCGGAAGAACTGCCAAAGATGACATTCTTTACCTCAGAGATAAACCTTTGCTTCAAACCAGTCATTACAAATATCTAGGAATTACTTTGCAAATACAAGGGAAATTATTTACACGTCACATCAAAGATAAAATGATCTGTGCTGTCAGATCAATTACCGACATTAGTCATCTCAGGGATATGTCTCTGCAATCGGCACTGAGACTCTTTAAAGCAAACGTTACACCAATTGCAACGTATGGATTGGATATAATATGGGTTAATTTAAGCAAAAATAACCTGAAAGACTTAGAGAAAGTGAAAGCCTTACTCTTAAAAAGACTGCTTTGTTTGTCAAAATTCACCCCATCGAGACTGGCGTAAGAACTAGCGGGGGAACCTTTCTTTATAGAAGAACTCCGACTGGTTCACCAACTACCATCCACAAGACAGAACAACGATTTGCTACAAGAACTACTTGCAAAAAAGAAGGAGATCCCAATTGATTTCTACTCCACGACGGCCATGACGTCAACAGAATGGAAGGGCACTGCCTATGAGTTGAGACATACAGTGACCCGATTCGCGGTGCACGGTTTTCACCACAGGATTTGTGAGACTGAGGTGTTCCATGTGCCCACGCCAGAGTGCATTTGTAAATTGTGTCAAAAGGCATGCGATACTTACCACGCTCTCGTGTGTACTAAAAGGTTGTCATCGCTTACAGAATGTTGTAAATAATTAATGTAATGCACATTGTGCGCACTTATCCTTAATAATAATTATTTGGAAATGTCGTTTGCCCTAAGCTATTCTGTTGTTGTTCTTGATCTTCTGTTGACCGAGCCATAAGGTCTACGCACACCGGCGCGGGAACGGGAACGGGAGCGGGATTGACACGATACCCGCAGTCGCTGCGAAATCGTCTTTGTATTCTGACCAGCGCGGGAAACAGTTCCGAAATGAATTCGTCTGATGAAGTGCAACATAAGGAAAATATATACCAATTATCGGGAAGCTATCTCGCCTTGCTATTGCTATTAGATTTTTGGCTACTGGGGATTCTTTCTCGACAATTGGCCACAGTTTTCGTGTTGGATTCACAACTGTTGGAGCTATCGTGAGAGAGGTTTGCCAAGCTATCTGCGATACGATGCGATAGTGCAGTTTATATTTAGTTTTAGGGTGGTTCAGTTCGGTTTTCTTTAGGTTAATCACCACGTGACAAATGAACACAGAAACAAAGAGTGATATTATTTAAATTGATGCTAACCAGGTACTTGCAGTTCCTTTCCTATTTCGTCCCTGAGCTTATCTTTTATTCCTTATATTTCTTAATCTTCATTACTCATGTTATTGATATAAGGCAGGATATTTCCTGACGCACTCTATTAACAGTTCCGTCGCCATTGCTAAATGGATGCGGGACGCGGGAAAACGCAGCAAGCTGCGTACTTCTGCAGTAACGCAGCAATCCCGCCATCTGTGCGGGAATGTGACGCAGCTGTCTGAGTGGATGCATATCCCGCCAAGTGCGCAAATGTTCGCGACATTCCCGCTCCCGCCCCCGTTCCCGCATCCCGCGCCGGTGTGCGCAGACCTTTCAGTAGTAGTCGATCAGCTGTTAGATGTGACATGAGAAGATCGTGGGGAGCCATCTTGAAGAAATGTCGTAATGAATTTAGCTCCGTATCTTTTATATTTAATAAGTGGAATACTTGGATATGAAATTCCCTATTAAAACAAAATTATTAATCTGGGTATTTGGAGAATACTTAAATTGTCAGTACGTATGGTTAGTGACAACCACGATATTTGATTCAGATGAGAAGTTTCTTGGTACAATTGAGGGGTAGGCGATTCGTGTACTTGAAGTTAAGTACAGAAAATACGTACGGTCACCTGAAAAAAGACTTTCCTTTGAATAGAAGTTCTATTGATGTTTGCAAAGGATGTTATAGCTATGTGCTAAAGCTGTTGACATTAGTATTACCTAAATCCTGTCTGGATTTAGTATCGGAAAGGTGTTCCTTCAGGTTAGTGTAACTTCCATGTCTTGTTTATTTAATGTTTATGTGTCAATATATATTAGTTTGTTAAAATGTACTCAAAGATTATAATACAAGTAAGATCATGCCAGAGTCCCTGCGTATTCTTTCTAGATCTTAAGTACAATAGCACGGCCTAAACGAGTGCCTCTGGGGTAGTAGAGCTAGATGGGTCCGATCGTTCCAAGGGGGGCGGTTCACTGTTTAAGTACATATTTTGAACCGACCTGATTGTGTTCTGTCTCTACAAGCTGCTCTACCAGCCTTTAACTAAATAAGGAATCCGCAATGTTACTCTACAATCTCTATGTAGAATCAAAATTACTGTATATCACAATTGAATAAAACAAAAATTGATTTAAGCTACCACTGATTTAAGGGGGGAGGGGGGGGGGGGATGGATAGCCTGAAAGGGGAAATTGTCGAACGGGAAGGATATACGAGTACATTGAATTTTTCTCAACAAACCATGGTCTAAATTAGGCAGTGTTGTAGAGTCCATATCCCGTCTTTAAGACCGGTTGGCAGCTCTCCCTTATCTGTGGCAGGAGAGGAGATTGGTCTACAATAGACTGATAATATCCAGAACTATTTGGCGTACATCAACATTAGTTTACACGGCCTATTTCACATCCATCTAGTCACATAAGATATGTATACAGGGTCTTTCATATAAAGTAAGAACGGCAAGCAGCAGTTTTGTTATTCGTTGCTGCGGTGGCCTTAGCCGAGCTTGTGGTGCGCCATGGCCCCCTGCTGTACTATTGAAAGCGCGCGCATAGCACATACGAGGGCTTTTTTTTAAAGTTCCGATGGACTGTTTAAGAATAACAGATTGATATACCAAACTGATTTTACTACTAAATGTTTGCTTGTTTTATTTTTATGTCTCAACATAATCGCCAAAACGATTGAAACATTTGTCGTATCGTTACACCTGCTTTCCAATGCCCTCGGCAAAGAATTCCGCCGCCACTGAGGCGTGTACGTCTGGACAGTCTCCTGAAGCGTTTCCTTTTTGGCGAGGCGTTGTTACCCAACCATACCTTCAATTCTCGAAAAAGGTGAAAATCATTCAGTGCTGGTTTGGACTAAATGGCAGATGGTCCAAAACTTCACACTTGAATTCTTTGTAAAAGTCTATCGTAATTGGCACAGTGTGGTCGTTAATGATTTTATACAGTCCATCAGAACTTGAAAAACAGAAAACAGCCCTCGTATATACTATGCGTGCGCTTTCAATAGCACAGCAGGGGGCCATGGCGCGCCACAAGCTCGGCCAAGGTGACTGCAGCAGCGAATAACAAATATGCCGCTTGGCGTTCTTACTTTATATGAAAGACCCAGTATTTTCTCTCTGTTTCCTTTCTCCAAACCTTGTTCCCCTCTCCTGTGCCTATGCCTTACATAGAGTAGGTTGCCCTAAGATGTATTTCTTACTTTGTAATTGTTTCTTTAATGTGATATAAATATAAGTTTCCGGGAGGGCGCCAATTCATAGATAGAATAGTCTACTATGAATGAATATTCTTTTAATACAGACACGAGAACTCATTCATCTCAGGAATGGTGTGTTTATAACACCAACCAGGACACTACAGTAAACAAGGCAGCTTAATATTATACTGCAACATAACAACAAAACATTGGAATGCTACTTACTATTTTGTGGTATTATGGGATGTATATTTAAATGGTTCCTGTAATGTAGTCACAATGATATAATTTCCAAGTTATATCATTAATCTTTATATCCTTTATTAATTTTTACTGCCGTGGAAGAGCTATAGATGAAGCCGTAATACTATAACTAATACGACGTATTAAATAAGACAGATGAAACAAGTATCTTCTCCTTCGCGTTTTTTTATACAAAAACATTTCTTTTATAATCTGGAATAACCTCCAATCACTTTATATTTCTCAAAGTTCAACTCTCATTGTCTAAACTCATCTCTGCTATCGTCAGAGTTGACACTCTCTTTTCACTAGTTCAAGTTTCCTCCACTCAAGCGCACCAACGCCACCTCCAAAGAACACTAAGCATTTTTATATGAACGAATCACGGCCTATGTGATCTCAGTAAACGTTACAATCGCCCCCAGAAAGACTGACAACTATGTCATATTGAAGGTCTTTCTGATACACATACAACACAAAAAAATACATAAGAGCGTGATACACGGAGATCTGGACTTCCCTCTTCTTCATGTGATTATACTATCATCTTGTCCAAATCAAGCTGCACAACACACCATCTTCCAACCGTTATCCGCCTCTTCAACCAATTCTGTAGTCTCCTCTCCATACCTCAAGCTCACCCTGATTAACTTGAAATGTTCTTGAAGAAAAACATCCACAATTGGATATCAAGATACCAAATCACCATCTCCACCTCCTCTGCCGCTAGCACAAGGTGGCTTAGTCGTAACTACCACATTTTCCTAAGCATGGTACACACTGAGAAGGTTATTGCAAAACTGGTTATAGGTCGGCCGTTCATTTTTGTAGTGAATATATATATATATATTGGTACTATATCCTCTGATATTGGTTCAGCATCCATTTTTAGGCGATCCATGGTTCTTTGCAGTAGATCACACGATACAATTCCCAATTGCTTATAGCTGATTGTGAACATTGCTCCATCAAAAGCTTGTCAAATCTGTCCACTTTAGAATGCAGTGTAGGACATTCCTTGAAGTATTCTGTACAAAGTTCCAACTTTAATTCGATGACTTAGAAAACTTGGAAATTATATTTTAATTGTTCAGAATTACTACACAAAATCAAGTAAAAAAAGCTGCAATAATATGAATGGACAAAAGGTTAAATAGAAGATAACGAAAAATATCCACAGCATAACTCAAAATTAAGAAAGATACTAGGTAACACACACAATGAAAAACATATATATTACAGCATACAAACGAATACATATACATTGTGCAACTGTATCAAAAATTAAGAAAATAGACATATACTGTATATGTCTCCAATACTGAATTCATAACTAGAACAACAAATAGCGGCACGCGCCCCCAACACATTAATTTTACGTCCAGATAAAAAATGATCTTGACAACTTCCTATAACCAAATCTAAGTAATATTCTTCCATTTCTTCTTTGTCTCTTAATTCAGTGTCTCTATGGATTTTCTTCTCAGCTTTAACTTCCAACGTAACTCTTTTCTTGACATCAAATTTATCAACATTGCCAATACATTTAGGCTCATTATCATCATCATCATCATCATTAGATTCATTACAGCATTGGGCTGTATGTCTTGTCCATGCTCTAATACAGCGAACTCCTACTGCTCTTCTAGACCTATCTGTATCATTTATTCTAAAATGAGACGTATCCCCAGTACCATTTTCATCATTATCACGCCTACAATATCCATCCCCTCTATTTCCATTAAAGCGTCCTCCTCTGCTGTGTCGGCGGCGACCTCTACGTCTACCTCCACCACTTTTCTTTCTTCTTTGCCTATAATGGCCTATCCCACGTCTACCTCTACAACCTTTCTTTCTACCAAAAAATCTAGCGCTTATACATGACTTTACACATCCACTGTCCAACAAGACAAACACTTGTACCCCCGACACGTATAACTCTACCACAGGACTCATATCTACGACCTTAGGCTCCACTGTCTCTTCAATAAACTCTCGTAGTAAGTCACTTCTAATATCCAGGTCATATGCATCAGATTTCAGCGTACTGATAGTAAAACTATCAGACTGTAAACCTGACCTTACATCACAGTCTGATTCTCGTTTAAATTACTAGTACTAGGCCTTACCCCATCTCTATTTAGTCGCTCGTTAATCTGACCACCTTGATCTTCCTCTCTAGATCTACCAGAACTTCCTGAATTGTTCCTCTGATTGTAAGAATGGTGCCCATTGTTGCTTATACCCGTATTATTATCTTGGTTATTATCATTGTATCCTGTATTTCCGTGATACTGCCTTTGATAATTCTGGTGTCTATTTCTTCCTTGATGTTGACCTACATTGTTCTGTACATGAGCACCATGTTGTCTCCCATTCTGGTACAACTGCGGTCTATTATCTACATTCCGATTATTCACATTCTGTCTTAATTGTATCTCATGAGAATCTCCTAAATCATCAAACATACTTAATAATCTTTCTAACTCCTGAATAGTTGATATCCGTTGCATGCATGCAGCCTCCCTTATCCGATACGGAAAATGCTTCAATAGTAATCTTACTATATCCGCATCCTGTGTCAATCCATCTAGATATTTACAAATTATTACCTGATTCAGAAAATATTCCGTCATTTTAATGTTACCTCCAGGCTGGTACATACCAAAAATGATCCCCTCACGTTTCTGAGATTGTATTACATTGTTCCAATATTTCTCACAAAATTTAGCCTTAAAATCATTAAAATCAACTAACGTTCCTTTATACACTGCAAACCAGCTTCTCGTCTCCCCCACAAATGCCTGATCTAATATCTCCACTACCATATTCCACTCAATCTGTCCTTCGATTAACCTTTCCTTGAATTTATTTTCTACTATAGCTATGAATTCCATAGGACATCCCTGCTCGTTAGAGAACTTAACTAGTTCATTTTCCTTAATCCCACCTCCTGATACAATTACTCTACCCTGTATTCCCTCCTGCCTTATCTGCTTTCTTAACATAGTCTCAATTTCTGCCATCTTTTTATCCGCCACTTTTTCTACTATTTCCACTCTTTCTTTCAAATTATTCTCTTTTTCTATTAATTCATTTCTTAATATCTTTTGTTTTTCCTGAATCTCCTGATAAGTTTCTGCATTTATCAAATGACTTTCTTCTACTTTCTTATGAAATTCTGACTGCACTCTTTCTATCTCTTCTCCCAATTCTATTCTTACTTGCCTAGTTTCCATCTGTACTATTTTCTTAAGATTCTCTCCTTGATTGACTAACTTTTCCTGAATTTTCCCTTCCACTTCTACAAACTTCAGATCTACTTTCTCTATAATATTTTCAGCCTTTCGTTCTAACACATCCTTAATTTCACATCTGATCTCCTGTTTCACCTCCTGAATACTCTCCTGCAGAGTCCCATACTTCCTATTTAATTCCTCATTTTCCTTGACCACATTGTCTAACCTTTGATGAATTTCCTTATTATTTTTATCTATCGTCTCTCTCATCTTCTGATTTTGCCTACTTATTTCATCTCTCATATCCTGATTTTGCCTACTTATTTCCTCTCGCATCTCCTGATTTTGCCTACTTATTTCCTGATTTTGCCTACTTATTTCCTCTCGCATCTCCTGATTTTGCCTACTTATTTCCTCTCGCATCTCCTGATTTTGCCTACTTATTTCCTGATTTTGCCTACTTATTTCCTCTCGCATCTCCTGATTATCTTTCTTACTTTCATCAAATCTTTCACTCAGCATTCTCATGATCGCAGCTAATGAATCTTCCGAAATTCCTTTCTCTTTACTAGTATTCGGGTTACTCTCTGACATCATAGTATTATCATCTACGCTCTCTTCACTATCAAGACCACTTCTTAGCTTCATATCTTTCTCCGACATACTGAATTACACTTCTAAACACAAGCCCCAAAATCACTCGCACAATATATAAGCATTCCTACCCCTACACTGATGTGTCCTGGTTCTCGTGCCCTACGTTGAGGTGTCATTTGTAATTGTTTCTTTAATGTGATATAAATATAAGTTTCCGGGAGGGCGCCAATTCATAGATAGAATAGTCTACTATGAATGAATATTCTTTTAATACAGACACGAGAACTCATTCATCTCAGGAATGGTGTGTTTATAACACCAACCAGGACACTACAGTAAACAAGGCAGCTTAATATTATACTGCAACATAACAACAAAACATTGGAATGCTACTTACTATTTTGTGGTATTATGGGATGTATATTTAAATGGTTCCTGTAATGTAGTCACAATGATATAATTTCCAAGTTATATCATTAATCTTTATATCCTTTATTAATTTTTACTGCCGTGGAAGAGCTATAGATGAAGCCGTAATACTATAACTAATACGACGTATTAAATAAGACAGATGAAACAAGTATCTTCTCCTTCGCGTTTTTTTTATACAAAAACATTTCTTTTATAATCTGGAATAACCTCCAATCACTTTATATTTCTCAAAGTTCAACTCTCATTGTCTAAACTCATCTCTGCTATCGTCAGAGTTGACACTCTCTTTTCACTAGTTCAAGTTTCCTCCACTCAAGCGCACCAACGCCACCTCCAAAGAACACTAAGCATTTTTATATGAACGAATCACGGCCTATGTGGTCTCAGTAAACGTTACAACTTTTAGAGTAGCCTATTGTTTCAATGTTGCCTTGATAACCTGTATTGCTTTGAATGAAACTTGGTGGGGTTTCAATATAATGTTAGTTGTCAGTCGAGAATGTTGAAGACCATTGGCCTACATTAGCCTAAGAATAACCAAATTTGTGTTTAAGAGATCATTCCTCTTCACAGGTTTGAAAGTTAACGAGGAATGATCGTGTTGGTGGAAGAAATTTGACTGTGCATTACAATTGGGACATATTTTAAATATGGCAGTGGGATTTGTACTTATGGTAGCACTGGCAGCTAGTGCATCTATATATTTGCTTCAAGTGTGCAGAGGAGACCTTCCAGTACCAATATCTAAACCAGAACTGCCAAAGAAGTGTGAAGTTATTGAATCAGAATCAGAAGATGGATCCTTTGACAGCATATACCGTATCTCTCTCTATCCATGCCCATCCCATGAAGAAAAGAAATATATTTCTTGTAAAAGTATTAGTAGTTGTAGACGATTGTGAACTAGTCAAGTGTCAATAAAGAAAACTTAAAATCCATTTATACAACATTCCTCCAATACATTGAATCGATGATCAATAATGTGACTGATGGCAAATCCACTCATGTCACTTTGGCATGCCATGGTGACTCCTCGTGTCACATTGACAATGACAGAGCTCTGACAGCCAAAGGTTCCAGGTTCGATTCATGGTCTTGATATGATATTCTAACTATTAACTGAAAGCATCTTTTGTCAATGAATCTCTGTTGGTTGACTTCACATTGATTGGTTTCAAAACGAATTTCAATTGTATATGTCTAAGACTTCGGTGTGCTGGTGAAATCATAATTGGGTAAACTATGAAAAAATATTAGACCTATATAAGGTCCAAGGATAAAGATGCTGAGCATCATGAGGGATTCGTATCAACATAATGTTGCTACAAACAATCAAAAGTATTTATAATATTATAACCAGGCGGCAACCTTTGGGTGTGGCAAACCCATCGTACAAATAGCCTAAAAATATGATAGGGCGCAAGTCGAGGCTTCGGATGGAGGTCCTTGATTCACGTCCCGACCCGGATCACTGGAACTGGAAAATGAAGAAGATAATTAGGCCGCAGTGAAATTTGATAGTAGGATGAGTTCTTGGTAGCTGTCACAGGAGTGACACAAGGCTGTAATATTTCACTGTTGCTGTTTATTTTACATATGGACCATTACTTGCTGAAGGGCGTAAGCTGGGTGGTATTTAGTTAGGTAGAAACCAGTAAGCAGTTCACCTTATGCTGACGACCTGGTTGTAATGAGAGACTCTGTCAAAAGCTTACAAGCTAACATGTTAAAACTTGAGAGGCTTCGGATGGAGGTCCTTGATTCACGTCCCGACCCAGAACACTGGAACTGGAAAATGAAGAAGATAATTAGGCCGCAGTGAAATTTGATAGTAGGATGAGTTCTTGGTAGCTGTCACAGGAGTGACACAAGGCTGTAATATTTTACTGTTGCTGTTTATTTTACATATGGACCATTACTTGCTGAAGGGCGTAAGCTGGGTGGTATTTAGTTAGGTGGAAACCAGTAAGCAGTTCACCTTATGCTGACGACCTGGTTGTAATGAGAGACTCTGTCGAAAGCTTACAGGCTAACATGTTAAAACTTGAGAACAGAAATGTAGGGAATATGTATGAAAATCAGTATTTCAAAACAGCTACCGCATAGACATGTTGTTTGTTCTGGTTGTTCAGTGCGGAATGTTTGGGATGTTGATGAGTTGTATAAAAGGGCCCAAAATGTATATGCAGTTGTTGTTACATTGTATTAGTGTTAACGCAAGAGAGCTTCTGAATTTACATGACTTGTGATCTTCAGACATGGAATCTCCTTTTTACGTAGAATTGAAGCCGTTGTAAGTGATTTGACCTTTATGATCCCACGTGCATTAGCCTTAAATGTTGAGATGATCGTCGTGTTATCAAGCCTCACAATCTTCACTGACACAGTTTTAGTTGCACCAACTTCCAAATATGTGTTAATGAAATACTTAATCGCTAAACCAGCACTCGAAGATTTTATGAATAAGGAGCGTTTGCGTAAATAAAAATTGTAAGGTTATCCATTTCGTTTTATGAATAATTGTTACACTAGTTTTTAGAATTAGATAGAAGCAATTTGGCTGATGAAGACCTCAATGAAAGGATGGAGACATCAATGAAAGGTTGAAACATGTAGCCTACCAATGATTGAATAGACATTCAAAAATTTGTATAGATGTTCCTAATTTTGTATTGATGATCGTTATAGCTTAAAAGTTATCAGTGAGTTAGATGTTCTTTGAGTCTCCAGTCTTTTGACTGGTTTGATGCAGCTCTCCAGGCCTCCCTAATCGTTTCATCTCTACATAGCTACCACACCCTACATCCAAGGCAATCCGTTTAACATATTATAACCTTGGTCTACCCCTACAGTTCTTGTCCTCGACCCTTACTTCCATAACTACGCTTGCTATTCTTGGGTGTCTTAGTATGTGTCATACCAACCTATCTCTTCTCTTCATTAGCAGTCACAGCGGCTTCGGTGGCGTAGTCGGTAGCATGCTGAACTGCTATGCCCAAGATAGCGGGTTCAAACCCGGCCGAAGTCGTCGGATTTTTTAAGAGCGTTAAAAGTCCTTCAGTATGCCTTCCTTTGGAGGGGAAGTAAAGCCGGCGGTCCCATGTCATAGATTTATGGCATGTAAAAGATCCTTTCACAGACTAAACTTGTGTAAAGCAAAATTTGTTAGGTTGGATTTCGTCAGAACGCTCTATCAAAGTTCCAACGTTCGCCACTAGGTATCATTGATATCTGGTGGCGAAAGTTGGAACTACTTGAAATTGAACGGAACTTGTAGCTCACCCTTTAGGGTGTCCGCTGGAAGCAGCTACAGACTCAGGCGAGCCGAACATGTCCTCGGACACTCCCGGCACTAAAAGCCATACGATAAATAAATAATTAGCAGTCACCAGAAACATCTCTCCTCTCCCACTCGTCTTAATATCTCTTCGTTCGTAACCCTATCTACCCATCTGATCTTCATCATTCTCCTGTAACACCACATATCAAACGCTTCAATTCTCCTCTTTTCTGCTGCTCCAATAGTCCAAGTTTCACTTCCATAGAGTGCCACGCTCCAGACAAAGGCTTTCAAAAATGACTTCCTAATACCTAAATCTATATTCGATGTCAACAGATTCCTTTTCTGTAGAAATGCTTTCCTTGCCTGAGCCAATCTACTTTTTATATCCTCTTTGCTTCGCCCATCACTGGTTATTTTGCTTCCTAAGTAACAGAAGTCTCCTACTTTCTTCAGCTTTTCACCGGCCAATTTGATGTCCATAGAGGTTTCTGATTTTTTTTTCCGGCTGCATTCCAATATTTTTGTTTTACATTTATTAATTTTCATCATGAATTCTTTCCTCAAGACGGAGTCCATACCATTCAAAAACTCATTCAAATCCTCAGGCGTGTCGGCCAAGATGACTATGTCATCGGCAAATCTCAGAGTTGAAATTATTTCTCCTTGAATCTTCACTCCCACTTTAAATTTTTCTCCAATTTCCTTCATAGTTAAGAAACAAGTAAATAAGATGTCAGGTAGGAGGAACTAATTTGGAGCAGGTGGAGTAACAAGTTGTGTATTCTCTTTTTAGGATGGTAGTATAATAATAATACCACGAACCTACTACGTTGTCGTAGCAGGGGGAGAGTTGATACTCCCACGTGGCGCGTCCCAGGTGGCGGATAGGGGGGTCCTCACTGGCTTGCCAGCTGACTTGAGGGAAATAAAATACCTCTCGCGGACCAAACACTCTGTAAACAGCTGCAGAACATCGAGTGGCACCTCTCGATCTCAACAATCGAGTAGCAACCATGTGATCATTTCGTGTGATCACCCCAACATTTCACTTTCATCTTGTGAACCTGGCATGATGGATCGTATTGGATCACAGCAACTACCCCAGGCCCCGGACTTATACAGTTCGGGTTCTCCCGATCATCGGATTCTAGGGGATCGGGAGCATCATGCTGAGAAGAGTCGGAGCTTCTCAAAATCTCTTCGCCCGAAGAAAAAGAACTTCATCGGAACAGTCAATGTGAACACTTTGCTCAAAACTGGGAAACTTAAACAGTTAATTGACACCTTGAATACATTTCGTATTCAAATTGCAGCCATTCAGGAAACACGTTTCCAAGACGAAAACCATTTTGATTCAGAAAACTTTAGGATATATAAGAGGAAACCAGCCATAAAAATTGGAGATAATTTATCACAATTCGGAACAGCGTTTTTTGTAAGAAAAACAATAGCCAGTTCAGTACTCAACTTTACTTCTCCATCCGAAAGGATCTCCGTTCTCTCAATAAAATCAAGCAACAAGGCATACTCATTGATTAATGCCCACGCTCCCATAAACAATGACAATAAGAAAAACCCTCAGAAAGTAGAAGACTTTTGGGAACTCCTTGAGGAAACCATCAGCAAAATTCTTAAACATCATGTGAAAATTTACTCGGTGACTTTAACGCACAGGTTGGTAGAGAAAAGAAGTATAGATCCATAGTTGGTCATCATCCAGCACATTGGAGAACAAATCAGAATGGTGAGCATCTGATAAATTGCTGTAAATCCTTTAATTTGAAGCTCATGTCTACATATTTCCCCAGGTCTCCACACAAGAAGAAAACATGGAAATCACCAAATCCAGCACTAGGAGAATTCCAAATTGATCATGTAGCAGTGTCCAAACAGAACATATGTGAAATCCTAAATGTTAGAGTGAGCAGGGGAGTGATTGACTCTGATCACTACTTAAGCCAAATCAAAGTGAAATTCCAGCCTAATAGATCCAAACCAAAAACTAAGAGATTACTAAGAGTGGATCCGGAGCACCTCAAGCAGAACGCCAAAGAATTTCTTCAGGCCATAAAAGAGCAAAATCCCAAAGACTGGAGGGTCTTAGGAAATTCAATTCTGACATCAGCACAGAAGTTAGGGCAGCACCCAAGGAAACGGAAACACAGATGGTGGAACACAACCTGTGATAAAGCAATTGAAGACAGAATTAAAGCCTGGAATAAATGGAACGGACATCAGACAACTGAACGATGGGAATTATTCCTTAAGATCCAGAAATCAACAGCTAAGGTCATCCGCAGGGAGAAGCGGACATACGACAGGAATAAACTCATACAGATAGAACAGGATTTCCTAAAAAACAACACCAGAAATTTCTATAAGACCTTCCGTGAGAGTCTGTCTAGTTATCAACCACCTAGCATATGCTTTAGTAGACCAGATGGCTCACTAGAAACAAACACAGAGGAAAACTGCAAGATCTTAGCAGATTACTTCCTAGACCTACTTAATTGTGAACCACCGAAAGAAAAAATGCACTTTGAAAAGCCTGCACCGAATCCAGATTCAAACAGCAGAAATCATTCAATCTCTTAAAAATAACAAAGCACCAGGAGAAGACGGTATTACCGCTGAAATGTTGTAAATCGGAGGGGAAGAGGTCACCAGAAGAATCCACGCAATTTTAAAAGCAATTTGGGAAACAGAAGTGATCCCACAGGACTGGAAGTGCGCGTTAATACATCCATTGCACAAGAGAGGTAACAAAACTGATCCAAACAACTATTGAGGTTTATCCCTATTATCTGTGGCCTATAAAATCCTCTCTAAAGCTCTTCTGAATAGACTAGAGAAACAAACAGACCATTTTATTGGTGAATATCAAGCGGGTTTTAGGAAAGGGCGTTCATGTGCTGAACAGATATCGAATCTGAAGATGATTTTGAAGATCCTCAGATCCAACCCCACAATTGTCACCTTTGTGGACCTAAAGAAAGCATATGATTCCGTGGACAGGCAGACCCTGTTTGAGACGCTAGAAGAACTTCAAGTGGACAGGAAGACCAGAGAACTGATTCGTCAGACTCTCACCAATACAACATCGAAGGTGAAGTTTCTTGGGGAAATTTCTGACTCTTTTGAAGTACGAACAGGTGTTCGCCAAGGAGACGGACTTTGACGCCTTCTATTTAACATGGTTCTAGATAAAGTCATCAGAGAGTGGGAAAAGAATATCAAAGGCGTTAGCATAGGAACTGCTGGAAACAAAATCAATGTGAAATGCTTGGCTTTCGCAGATGACTTAGCGATTAACACTAGGAACAAAGAAGAAACTAAGCATGCTATTGAGACATTATACAGAATAGCATCACAAGCAGGCCGTCAAATATCATTTGAAAAAAACAAGTACATGCAAAATTTTCAGCAAAAGAACAAGAAAGAAAAAATAGAAACAGCGTATACCTTGGAGAAATAATTCTTCCTTCAGGATTGGACAGTTTTGCTAACACAGAAAGAGCCTCAAAACTTCATAGAGCATTCAGACTAACATGGGATCACTATAATAAAAGAGTAATGTCACATAATGCAAAACTGAAACACTACAAAACAGTTGTACTACCGGAAGCTCTATATGCTTCAGAAACCATAGCTTTAGGAGGTCATTCTAAAATTGCAAATATAGAAAAGCAAGAACGTAAAATTCTTAGAAAAATATTCGGCCCCACACAAGAAAACGGAATTTGGATTAAAAGACGAAATTCAGATCTATACCGTCACACAGATAGTTTCAGCAACACTGTACGAAGAAGACGTTTAACATTTTCTGGACACCTCTTCAGGATGGACGATTATAGACTTACAAAAAGGTTATTCAATGTAATAAATTCTCAGAAGTCAAGGATAGCCTGGCTGGATGAATCGAGAGAGGACCTGCAAGAGTTGAACATCGGAGAAAATATTCTGAGAAACCGCAAAGTCTTCAGGACCGCAGTAACAAAGGACAAGTTTAGGGTGAAAACTAGTGGCAGGACTGGAACCAAGTGGACAGAAGAACGGAAGAAGCAGCACAGTGACTTCATGAAGAGATTTTGGGAAGATAGGAAGGCGAATATCATCAAGCCGAAAAACAAGTTCTAGCGCGCTATATTCGGTAATGGGAAAAACGCAAAAAGAAGAAATAATAGTAAAGATAATAATATCGTAAGGCCTCGGTGCCGGGTGCAAGCTTTGTTATTTGACACCCAAAGGGTAGCTTGCATGTCGAATTTCGTTGTTCCTTGAAGCACTATGAAAGTCAAGGAGGTTAGATATTGTTACGAATGCTCGACAGTTTCGTCGCCCGCGCGTGACTCAGCCCCCCCCCCCCCCCCAGGCTATCCCTGACTGAGTGTTACCAGCGCCTTACGCAACGGGGCTGCAAGAACTAGACCCCCGTCTCGAAGGTTCGTGGCCCGCCCAGTATCGGAAATCTCGAGAAAGTGTGAACCCTGGTCTACTCTAGAAACATCTATTGAGTCATCAGCCCCGCTATATAAAAGCGACCTGGCCAGCGAGGGACGGACTGTGTCTTTGAGGAGTGTGTGTTTATGCCTGTGTGACAGAGGTGTTACGGTGACGTGTGAATTGCGAAACAGTGTGTAGTACGGTATTCAGGAACAGTGAGTGACAGACTGTGGCTGGAGACGGGTCTACCTAATTAGTGAAGGATTAACTGAATAAGGAAGTGAAAGGGTGAGTGTCCTCCATAAGGGAGCAAACACGAAGAAAGACAGCTAATTGTTTCCATTTGCTTATTGTGTGGTGTAACTTTCTAGACCTGCAATAAAGCTATATTTGTAAACTTGTCCTGCACTTTTACCCACTGTAATCCAATTAACGAACGTGCTACTAGGGGTAACACGTAGCAATATCTAAGTTCCTTGAACACTATAGCGCTTTCTAGTAGAGAAATAAGGAACTTTGTGTTTGCGGAATTTCCCGAGATTAATTTTTCCATTATGAACCCGGCCTACTGAATTCAAATGGGTTCTTTGACATGCCAACATCGTATGACATTGTGTCGCAATTATTGCCGCCTTTCAAAAATCACTTACCACGGCCAGGAGCGAACTTGCAAGCTTGGAGTTAGTAGACCGACACGTTCATCACTCACCCACCGTGGCAAGCGGTAGTATAATGAAAGATAGAGTCAAGGTGCAAGAAAGCCAAAGAAGCGAGTTCTCAGTATGATCTACATCATTCTGAAAGAAAGAAGTTGGTCTCTCTATTCAGGATTTAGACTGACCTTGTTGAGAGATTGACGGATTCAGGATATTCAGGGTAGTATGACGATTGATTTCATTTTGATTTGATTTATTTATTTCCACGGCTTCATTTAGAGTTTAAGAGCTCCTTTATAGTAGCGCCCTACATACAATACGATTAGGTCTTGTAAAAATAAAACATTTCATTTACATTAACAATATAAATAACAATAGTATATCAATGATAGTAACAAAATAGTACATTATGCAACGATCCTATAATGGCTATAATTAAGACACGAGTATCTTTATAAGACGAGCGTATGCGAGTTTTATAATTTCCATACGAGTGTCTTAATTACCATTATAGGCGAGTTGCATACGACTGTTTATGTTCGACGATAATTATAACTTTATTATATGTTTTAACATAAATATTCATAAATATCTGTGGGATTCAGTTAATTCAGTTATTAGTGAACAAGGCGCGGCTTTGGTGACTGAACAGAGCGCATGCGTGGTCAAGGCACTCCGGAAGCAGAGACCATTCACTTTGCTTGACAACACAGAAATATGTTGGATTTTGAGCGCATGCGCGAAGGTATCCTCATCTAATTGGCCACACGACTGTTTCTTGAGTTCTGATTGGTGGGAGAAACTGTTTCATAATGAAAAATAGTGTTATAATGAGCCTCATTATGATACAGTTTTCCGACACATAATGTTTACATTTCGACATCGTCGAACATAAAGTCAGTAATAATACAATAATAATAATAATAATAATAATAATAATAATAATAATAATGGAAAAATTATATACAAAAGAGTGCATACAGGCACAGTATTAGCCTGAAAAACAAACACCGTATACAAGAAAAGATATTAACGTAGGTAGGGGAGAAGGGGGCAATATGGAAAGGCTAGCATTTCATGAAAAAAAATTTCGTTAGACATGCTTTTTCAGAAATAAAGAGTGTATTTTAAGGGTTTATAATTACAGTACTACATAAATGTCAACTATGGATTAAATTCGTTTGTTCTACTTGAGAGCAATCTGCCTATTTACAAATATTGAGATCAGAATTTGATAGAGCTTTGGAAGACTTAAGCAGGAACAAAGCACCAGGCATAGATGATATTCCGATTGAGTTGCTATGCTGCATAGGAGATGAAGGTCTGATCAGGTTATTTCACTTGGTGTGTAGGATTTATGAGACAGGTGTGGTACCCCCTGATTTCAAGAAGAATGTAATCATCCCTATACCAAAGAAAGTGGGAGCTGACAGATGTGAAGATTACCGTACAATCAGCTTGATTACTCATGCTTCAAAGATCCTGTCTAGAATAATTTACAAGAGGATTGAAAGCCAGATAGAAACGGAGTTGGGTGAAGACCAGTTTGGTTTCAGGAGAAATGTAGGAACAAGGGAAGCTGTACTAAGTCTTAGGCTGATTTTGGAAGGTAGAATAAGGAAAGATAAGAGAACGTTCATGGCTTTTGTAGACTTAGAAAAGGCTTTTGATAACGTTGATTGGACTAAATTGTTTGACATTTTGAAATCTATTGGAATAAAGTACAGGGATAGGAGGGTGATATACAATCTGTACAGAAACCAGACAGCAGTCATTCGAGTTGAAGGACATGAGAGAGAAGCTGGTATTCAGAAAGGTGTAAGGCAAGGCTGCAACTTATCACCCATACTTTTCAATCTTTACATTGAACAAGCAATGAAGGAAATTAGAGAAAAATTTATTTTTGTATCGTCATGTGACGTGCACGCGTGCCCTCTAGCGACGGGCTGTGACCTTCCACGCTCTGGTCGGAACCATACCTCGTTACACACGCCACGATTAGCCGATGTCGTCACCGGTTTGCGCATTACAGCCTCCGGCTCGTTACTTTTTGAACGCACCTTATATTTGTTACTTATAAAGTACGTTTAAACAAATAAGCAGGACGATAGCCCCTGTCAGGACTGTGTTACGTCCAGCCCGCATAACAGGAAAGCCGGGCGGGTGGTATATCCACATAAGGCGCTCACAAGTAACCTATAATAATGTTATTGGTTTTACGTCCCTTTTAACTACTGAGGCTTTTAGAGACGCCGGGGTGCTGGAATTTTGCCAGTAAATCTACTGACATGGCTCCCTCGTATTTGCTCACCCTCAAATGCCAACTGACAGCGCCAGGATTCGATCCTGCAACCTTGGGAACAGCAGGTGAGAATGTTACCGCGGCACCTCGTAGCCAATTCACAAGTAACCGATCGTAACAAATGAGCATTCAAAGGAAACATAACTGCCCGCAGCAGTGACGAATTGCAATCTGATTTCATAACGACAATTTTTTTAATCAGTGCGATAAACAAATATACAAGACGATAGCCCCTGCCAGAATTGTGTCGCGTGGAACCCGCATACCAATACAGTCGGGCGGGTGGTTTATACACAAGCTAGAGTTCTCGCGTGGGTCCGCTAGTTTACCTAACAGTCATTACAATTATGGGCTTTGTCAAGGTTAAAAGCATAAAATTAAAATTTCATTCAAATTAAGACAAGCACTAACTATATACGATACTGTACGTGGATCAAGCTGTTTACATATTCCAACCTTGGCCTACCCCTACAGTTCTTGTCTTCGATCCATTTTTTTAATTTATTTAATATAGTTACAACCCGTGTTTCACCTACAGGTATATCACGGGATAATTACAGTTTTAAATGCAAAATTAACATGAATAATATTATTGAAGTGAGTGGAAGTTTTTTTTATAAATTCTGTTATTTCGACAGTATTCCAGTGGTGTTTCATAATGGTATGCAGTGGTAATGATCGTGGTACAGTTGGTCGTTCTCCCGAGTACGTGGTGCATTCAGTCAACAGGTGACGAGCCGTCTGTTGAAATTTTTCCTGGCTGCTGCAAATTGGTGAATCAATAATGTTCATTTTATGAAGATAGGATTTGAAGCGACCATGATTTGTGATAAACTGGGTGGTTATGAAGTTGGGCCAGAGAGATGAGGAAAGTCTGTGTGGTATATTAGGAAAGAATAATTTTGTATGTAAGGAGTCTTCTGAATTGGTATATATGGAGTTCCATATATTTGTATAATGCTCAGTTAGTACTTTTTTGCCTGGTTTAGGGGTGGTGATCTATAATCTATTGCAGTTCTATGGCTGGAAGCAATCCTGGCGAGATAAGTCAGTTCTCTCATTCCCCCAGAGTCCTGTGTGTCCTTTAACCCATTGAAAAGTAATCTTGTTCAACTTGTTGAGGGCATTAATTTTGTCTCTTATTTCAGTGTCGAGAGGAAGGGTATTTTTCCTGTTAGCTATAGCAAAGATTGCAGCTCTTGAGTCCACAAGAATAGCATAATTTAAAGTGCAATTATTCTGTAGTTCAATCCAACCCTACCGTCCATAACTAACTTAGCTATTTTTGGGTGTCTGAGTATGTGTCCTACTAACCAATCTCTTCTCTTCATTAGTAGTCGCCAGAAACATCTCTCCTCTCCCACTCGACTTAATATCTCTTCATTTGTAACCCTATCTACCCATCTGATCTTCACAATTCTCCTGTAACACCACATTTCAAACGCTTCAATTCTCCTCTTTTTTGCTGCACCAACAGTCCAAGTTTCACTTCCATAGAGTGCCGCACTCCAGACAAAGGCCTTAAAAAATGACTTCCTAATACTTAAATCTATATTTGATGTCAACAGATTCCTTTTCTGTAGAAATACTTTCCTTGCCTGAGCCAACCTACTTTTTATATCCTCCTTGCTTCGTCCATCACTGGTCATTTTGCTTGCTAAGTAACAAAAGTCAGTCACCTCTAATAATTTAGGGAAAATAGGTAACATGTTTCAGAACGTGTAGTTTTTATGTAAGCGGAGCGTGATGGCTTAGTGGTTTCGCTGGTCGTCTTTGGCTCTGATGGCCGGGCTTTGAATCCCAGTGACAGTGGAGTGGACATTTCACCTGAAAAGTCGTATGGTGTCAGGAAGGGCATCTGGCGTTAAATACAAGAGCCAGGTTGGCGTCGGTGCCCCCCAAACAAATCGGGATAAGCCGCAGACAGTTCGCATTTAGGGCAGCATGATGGCACAGTGGTTTAGCTGCTTGTCTTTCACATGGATGTCTTGAGTTCAAATTCCGGTGACAGAGGGATGGAATTTTTACCTGAAAAGTCACAGGAAGTTCATCCAGCTTTAAATACCCTATCAAAGCCGAAATGGGCCAGGATGGCTTTGGCGACCCCAAAGAATCGGGATAGGGCGAAGAAAGCTTTATGTTAAATTCCTGAATATTGGAAACTACCTCGTGACTAAACTCAGGTCAACTCAGGAGAATTATCGACGAAATTAAATAAATAAAAATCTCTTTCTAATGTCGGTAACATTTTCCATTAAGATATGTTGCATGGGTATTGCCAAGGGTCTGTAAAGAAAATGATTTTTATTCAGAATAAATATCCGACATACTGTAACTCCATGGCCAAGTGGCATAGGGTAGTTTCACCAATCAGCAATCCAAATATCGAATCCTGTCACTGACAGAGCCCATAGGCCTACTGATGAGATATTTCTCAGGGTTTCATCCCTGATGAATGCTGAGATTATGTCTTACCCACACTACTCCACATGACATTGCCAGACATAGTTCCGACACACATATGTAGTCTACTAGATATCCTTAGACTAACAACAACATAAATTGCACACCGTGTCCATCCCTCCGTTCCTGGATTCTAGCTACGCCCCTGTCTGGAATATAAAAGTCCAGGGTATGTATGATTTTCAATAAAATTTTAATGTATTGTATTACAATTTTAAATACAATGTCAGTAGGGGGATGGTATGGGTTCTACTTCACTTCAGAACATACATGTCGTTACTACTAAGCCTCAGCCATGTAATATTTGTCGAACGCATGGTCCGATTTTGACAAATGAGGTCTCATTGGACTCGAGCTGACGTCCTCTTTCCTATGGATCACTCGATATATTTTTGAAAAAAAAAAAATTCGTTTTCGAAAATAGGTAATAGTTTGAAAACCAAACATGATAGAACGTTGTGCCATTGCTCAAACGAATGGTCTTTATCACCTTTATTTTCTGTAATAAAACATTTTTTATTTTTTATGTTTTTTTGAAAACACTCGAATTTTGAAAATCCTATATTTTGGAAACTGTGAATTATACAAAAAAGTTTATTTGACCTAAATCAATGTTCCCTACCCCCTCTACCCCCAAAATAAATTTCAAGTCTCTAGGATAAAAACCTGACAGTAGTGGGGTAGTGAAAGAGCTGCGACACTTAGGAAATTGTGAGCCCCTGCGACCTTGGAATGGAAGGAGTCTTGCTAGGAGGGCGTGCTTGGATACGTTTTGTTCGTCTCGTTGCGCTCTTTACGGGAATGTAGATGTCGAAAGGGTGAACATTTGGAAACATGTTTTTTTTGGGGGGGGGGGGGTAAAACCGTGATTTTAAACTTTTTGCTATATCTCGCAAACCAATCATGCAAGAGGCGTGTACGACGGGTCCAAGGACTCGGGGTGACATTCTCTTTGCTATGGACCACTCGTTATAATTTAAAAAAATATTGTAAACTCGATTTTGGGGTAAACACGTGTTTTTGTGATTTTTGTCGATATCTCACGAACCAATAACGCTAGAGACGTGTACGAGGTGTCCTAGCACTCGGGTTAACGCCCCCTTTCAAATGTGGCAGATATTTTTGAAAAAAGTTGAAAAAACTTTTTATTTTTCTTTACCTGTTTATAATGTGCATGAAGCGTGGTGGTTGAGAGAGACGATACTGCTGGGTGTGTGTGTGTTTCAACGAACCTGTCGCTAACCACAAGGACCATGCTTAATAGAACAATTGCTATTTCGGCGGGTCGGTGTATGACAGAGCGAGGGTTCGTTTTCTGATATTTTACCTTTAACGTGTAAACGGTGATGAGAACTTGGTTCTATGTTGGTCGAAGCGAGTACAGAAAACAAACTTGCAGACGTGCAGGAGGTGAATGTCATTTGAGCTTATTGGAAGGCGTTGATCTGACTTGACAACAGGTGCAATGGAAAAGTGACAATGACGCTTGAAGGTGAAATAATCTGACCATCGTGGTGGCAGGGAAGAGTGAATGCATGCATACACGTGTGAGATGATATGTACGCTAAACAAGTTACATCCTGTTTGCTTCGTAGGTGACAAAATGCAAGTTCAGGTGAAATTTGATCCGGCACAGGTGTTTGCCTGGGACGTTAGCTGTCCACGTGCCTGATAACAGAATGTTCAAAGCGTGGGAATCGCTGAATCAGTAAAAAGTATGATGCAACTTGTGGGAATGATGTCACAACCAATAGATAGGCAAGAGCTGCGAACAGCAGTGGTGGGTGGTGAAGGGAGGGAGAGGGGGAGGGGTAATGTATGTGAGAACACAGGTGGAAAGAGAAAGAAATATGTGGAGCTGAGGACTGTACACATAGAGCTATAGAGGGTGTACAACATGTGTGAATAATTAAAAATTGCACAGGTTCACACAACATGTAATTTATTGATCCAAGAATTAAACGTAGAGTTAAACCCTAACCATTTTACATAGAGTTTATTTCCTTTTTGTTTCAACACTTTTTCCACAAGATAATGCTTAGGAAATGCAGTTTTCTGAAGTTCATGGAGATAAAATCTACCTTTTATGGGTTGATGGTTGAGGTCCTCGAGTAAATAGGTGACTGGACTGTCCAAGTTGACTCGACGAATTCGAAATAGTTCAGTCCCCCACTGTGGCGTGTAGCCCTTATTGAAGGCAGACTTAAATTTGCTCACACGAACAAAATCCCCAATTTTCAGTCGGTGACGTTTAGAATCGGCTGTTTTTATGGGGTTAAACAGTTTATCCAATCGCTGAATATTTTTAGTCACGAGGCGTGGCTTGGTCCCAATCGTTCTATGTTTGGTGTCATTGTAACGTGATACTAGCTCTGGCAACATGTCCAACCAGCGATACGTGCCCTGAGCGGTAAACGCTTTCCACATATGGGTTTTCAATGTTCGGTTGAACCGCTCAACCACACTGGCTTTGAGGTTGCTGTACGTGGTGTAATGGTGAATATCCTTAGATTTGAGAAAACTGGAGCAATCCTTGTTGAAAAATTCTTTCCCCTGGTCAGTTTGTAGCAGCTGAGGTTGACGTTTGGAGTGTTGAATAATATGTTGAAAGGCCTTGGTAACTAGTGGACCAGACTTGCGACGCACAGGTTCAACAAAGGCCATTTTGGAATAGACATCAATGACGGTCAACATATAGCGTACACCGTTGTTAACGCTAGCATAGGGTATCATTTCAACCAAGTCAGCCTGCCAAAGTTCATCTACACCTCGTGAAATCACCTTGAGTCGCGGATAGTGAAGCCTAGCTGGGCGATGCAACTCGTGAGCAATGCCCATTTTAATGGGAGAGGGCTTAAACAATAATTTTGGCATTTCGAAGTTCTTGTTCAATTTCTTGAATTTCCCAATCGTGACCGGTATGGCCAGCTTGACGTGAGGCATGCAACAACTGTAGCCGCTGGACGAGCTTATTTGGATTGTGCCAGTAGGTAATATCCACAAGGGGTTTTAATGGTTTAAATGTCACTCCCAAAGCGGATTCTTTACGACTAGTACTTTGACTGGTGGGAAACATTTTTGCAATGATGGTTTTATATTTTTGAGATATATTGGCATTCACTTGTTGCGTGGGATCATACTGTCTTTTGTGGGCATGGGTATCCAATAAAATGGATTTATATTTGTCAAGATCCTCTGACGTATAATCATGGGAAGAGGGGGTCCGAGAAAAGAGCAGCTTTAACTGTCCTGGAGTTAATTTATAGTTGATGTTTTTAATGACAGCTTTAGTACGAGCAAATTTAATGGATGAATCGCCAATTTTAAAACTATCATCCTCATAGCGAACACCATACGTGGTATCTGTGTTTCCAATAAATAGATCAGTGAAATAGGGTTCCAATGTTGATCCATAATATTTTATTAAAATGGTTTTCAGTTGAGCTTTATATTGAGGGGTGGCCAAGAGTTGTGAAAACGGAGACGCTCTGGAAGGGCAAGGTGTTTCGACCATGGCCAAGGATTTCGTTTTTTCTCAAAAACTCTGCAAGGGGTGCGGCCTTTTTTTGAGGCGTAAACACTTGTTCCTCGTTATCCTCAACTTCGCTAACACTAGTCAAATCTTCCTGTTCCTTTTCCTCTTCCTCAGGGTCCTCGTGCAGCGTCTGCGTGGCTTGTGAAACGGTGGGTAGCGTTTCAGATGGCTTGAAAGAGGGTTTCAACATGGCTTTTAGTGGAGGTGCTAAATGTTGCTGAATAAACAAAGCATGATTTGCACGTGATTGTTTCAATTGACGAAACTTTTGGCGAATAGTATTTTTTGCTCTAATAATATGCTTTTTCAATTGACTCTCTGCTAACGCCATGGTGTCTTGACAAATAACTTGACGGGGAATGAGACAGGACCTTAAATAGCAATAAAATGGTCAAACCCTAAGCGATACCGTCCTTGGTTGAGTTCACTTTGTTTGTCAATCACTAAACAGGCATGACGTTGAGTGTTCCAGCACTTTGCACACAATTCAGTAAACATTTGAAAGGTCATATCCGGATTCACATGTTCATTATAAATGTGACGACTGTTCCTCTCGTCCTGGCGAAATAAAACAATGACATTGGCATTGTCACGAATCAACTGTTTGGACATTTTTGAATACGTTTGTCCAAGATAGAAGCAATCGATATGTTTGTGTCGACCCATGCTGAAATAGCTTTGAATGATGCCTTGACGTTCAGTGGATACATCATCGAAAATCATGAGTGAATCTGGCTTTACCTCATCCGGTGAAATCACATTTTCTTGCATGGAAAATGTAAAATAACCCATATTCTCTTTTTGTAATCCAGACATGACTTGATCCAGAAACACGTAGAGGGGTTGGTAGAGAGATTTTGCAAAAATATAAATATTTTGAAAACGCAAACCATTGGGCGCCGTAATGAGCGTTAGCAAAAGATTTGTCTTTCCACAGCCGGAAGGCCCCACAGTGATGCAGCGAATGGAAGATGGAAACAGTGAACCATGGCGTTGTTCACGTGATGTGGGACAGAGATGGGAAACCATGTCCCCCACGGGGAATGACTCTTGCTGCTTAATAATCTTCATTTCAACTAAGGCTTAGACAGGCTAGCAGGCTGTCTATATACAGGACACCGAACCTTGTCATAGAAACAGTAGACTGGTACTACTGGTTGACGATGGATGTCTTGGGACGTGCGTTGATGGCCAAAGCTAGGCCTGTCCCCATACATGATCCTAAACAAGAAACAGATCCTGCTAATAAACACTATGTGGATAGGTCAGTAGTGCCACGCACAAAACAGGGAGATTATGACTTTAAGGGAAAGCGGTTAACCCATGTAAAACATCCTCAAGTGTCTACAGACGTTACTACGAAAAAGTATGTGGATAACAAAGTGTATGAGTTTTATGACAAAGTGCCCCAGCTTACGGTGAATGGCTATAGCGCTAATCACCATCGGATTATTCACGTGGAAGACCCACAAGACGAAGACGATGTTTGTACCAAGCGTTACATGACCTATGAAATGAAAAGGCTTTATAAATTTATCCCATCTGTATTTTTAGTGTATCTGACAAATGAAAAACCTGTGAATGACAGAAACCATTTACCGCTAGTCCATGATCAGCACTTGACCTATGTGCTTGCTTCGGGTTTAAGCCACTATCGATTACACTATGATGGAACCATTCACATCAAATATGCCATACCTGATGAGAACAATTTACAAATAAAGATAAATGGTCATAGGATGTTGATCCATAACCATGAAATGGTCAATGCAGGTGACGAATTATCCTTTCATCTCATGTTGACATGGGATGAAAAGCAAGCGGGAAAAACCATAAACGATTTCCCACTTTATGTGGAATTGGAATATACAGCCATGAAATAACCATCTGACGTTAGTTGTGATTTAAACTTTCTTGTGAAAGGTTGTTGGTTATTATCATCATGGTGAAACAAAGGTATGCGGTGAGAAAGACTAAAAAAGACTTTGTCCTTGGCAGAGCCTGGGCTTAAGACATTCGTGGACAAGCCCTTGCGAAAGAAAAAAAAGAAAAAATAATGTATTGACCATAAGGAAAGCCTTTCGAGCAGCACAGAGACATGTTATTCCAAAACGTCGGCGACAGGTTTCAAACCAAGGGCGAGTGATTCCCGTCCCCAAACGAGCGGGATTTTTACCTGCATTATTTGCCGGTTTGGCTGCTCTGGGCTCACTTTTGGGCGGTGCCAGTGCAGTGGCGAAAACCATTAAAGCCGCGCAGCAGGGCAAGCAACAACTCAAAGAAAGTCAGCGACACAATGAAACGATGGAAGCGATTGCCATGGGGGCTAGAAATGCCAATTTAAAGCCAGCCTTTTATCAACAAGGATTTGGGATTTCACCGTTTCGAAGTATTAAAAAATATTTTTTTTTACCTCAGCCATAGCAAGACATGCCCTGACGCATCAACAAGTGGAAAGCTATGCTAAATAACTAAATCTTTCTCATTTTCGAGGTGTGTTTATGCGAAACCAATTACCCCCACGACCCTGGAAACAGGAATGTGCTGTTGTCAATTTGGATGATCACCGAGGACCAGGAACGCATTATGTAGCTTATGTCAAAGAGGGATCCATTGTATGGTACTTTGACAGTTTTGGGAATTTGCCTCCGCCCATGGAACTAGTGACCTATTTTGGAAACAGGATCAAGAAATATTATAATGTGAAACGAGAGCAAACGTTTAACAGCCAACAGTGTGGACGTTTGTGTTTATTTTTTTTATATAAGACGCAGCATTAGCAAAAACGCCACCAGTATGTCGCCAGAAAGTAAAACGTTTACACTGCATGGACGTGGACCTGAAGTCAGCCTAGACTTTTACCCTCCTATCGAATTGAGTGAAAAACCCTATGGTTTAGGACTCGTTTCTCTTGAAACGTACAATCGAATATACAACATACGTGAAAATGTGAACAACAAGTTTTACTATGATGATTCTGTGCTCACTCTGAACTCTGGTGGATACACGATCGATGATATTTATGAACACATTTATGTGGTGTTGATCAATCAATATGGTTTAAAGTCATTTCTCGATGGAACGCGCAAGTTTGAACTTGTAGGAAATACCAACACTCATCGCTGCAGTATTTTCTCCACATTCAACATTGACTTTAAAGCACGCCCCGATTCCATTGGCCCATTACTAGGATTTAAACCACGTGAGTTAAAGCCCAACAAAAAACATGATTCGGACCATGAAGTGAAATTCATTGAGGACCATCATGTGTCAGTGACGTGTAATATTATTAGCCAAGTGTACACCAATCAAGAACCATCGCATTCGCTTTATGACTTTATTGTGACATCGCCCAATGGGTATATTATTCGTGAAAACCCTCCAGTGGTGCTTTTTCATTCTGTGGCTGTCGATAGTATTAGTAATATAACATTAAGACTGATCAATAGAGTTCAACAACTCATTGATCTAGATTCCACCACACCAGTGACTTACAAGTTGGTGCTAAAGCCACAATGAAGTTTGTGTATAAAGCAACAACACCGTCTAGGAATGGTGTTAGTTGTTTGCCACGTGAATACACGTGGCAAGACAAGCAGATTTTACAGCATTTGGGTTACCACGTCAACCCTCATAATGAATTCTATCCTAGAGATAGCGAACCCCATCGAGGAGCAACCAGGAGTGGTAAGAATTGATCTCCATTCCTATCAAGCTCAAACACCTGGACTCAATAACAATGATGACATTCAATTTGTTGTCAACAACCAAGATATTTACACCCTACCGCATGAAAGTGTCATTCAGATTGAAGGTCGGCTCACCAAAGCCGATGGCTCTACACCCACCACATCCAAGTTGGCCAACCATGGTTTGGTCTTTCTGTTTTCTGAAGTGCGGTATGTCATTAACGATATCGTGGTGGATAGCACTCGAAATGTGGGCATTTCCAGTGTCATGAAACTATACCCCTCTTATAGTGAGGAAGAAGGTAAAACATTTTGCATGGCAGGTTGGTGTCCTGACTCGACCAATGACTGGATGGTACACACCGATGGGACCTTTACTGGATATTTACCTCTTAAACTGATTTTAGGCTTTGCCGAAGATCACCAACGCATTGTGGTCAACGCAAGGCAAGTGCTTTATCTAGTGAGAGACAGGGGTGATAATAATGCACTCAAGGGAGCCGACAATGCCCCCATCGATTCGAAAATTCAACTACAACGCTTGCTATGGAAAGTGCCCCATGTGACCCTTGATGATAGCAAAAAACTGGACATACTCAAAATGGTAAAGAGAGATATGCCTCTACCCATGGAATTTAGAAGCTGGGCACTCCATGAGTATCCGCTATTGCCCACCACCAACACACACAGTTGGTCTGTAAAAACAGCTCGCTATACAGAGAGACCTCTCTACCTGATCGTGGGTTTTCAAACGATTCGCAAGTATCAACAAACCAAAGATGCCACGCAATTTGATCACCTGCAATTGAGAAATGCACGTCTTTTCCTCAACGGAGCCGTGTTTCCCTATGAAGGACTGGATTTGGATTTTTCAAAAAATAAGTTTGGCCCCCTGTACGACTTGTTTTCTAAATTTCGATGGTCGTATTATCAAAAAGAGAACGGCCCCATGCTGCTACCCCAAGCTTTTAAGGCAAGAGCGCCACTGATTGTCTTTGACTGTTCATACCTGGAAGAGTCTGTCAAGCCATCCGATATCGATATTCGACTAGATTTTGAAACGCATGACAATGTACCAGCCAATACGACGGCCTACTGTTTGATTATTCATCACAAACAAGTCAACTATTATCCACTATCCAACCAAGTGACGAGTGTATAAATAACAGGTCAACCCACGTCAAGCTGCTCAGTCATGTCTTGCTTTAAAGCCTCAAGAGACGTTACATCCATGAATTTAAACTCTGAGGAACAACGTTTCAAGACTTTTGCCACTTGGCCGGTGCCTTTCATAAACCCTCAAGCCTTGGCGGCCGCTGGATTCTACTATTTAAAAACAAGAGATGAAGTGAAATGTGCCTTTTGTCCCATCATCATAGACCAATGGCAGGAGGGCGATGAGCCCATGCAGGAACATCAGCGCTGGTCACCCACCTGCCCATACCTGTGCAGAATGGAAGTGGGAAATATACCCTGTCATTCAAGCTATCCTTCACTTGTGTCCCTGAGTGATGAAAAACAAGTTACGATACGTGTGGACCGTATGGTGTCCATGGTGCTTCGGTTAGCAGCTCAGCATCAAAAACGCCTAGTTTAGAGACATTGGGGCATCATCGGTGTTATGGACGTTACAAACACAAGAGACTATATTGTTGTATCAGTTGGTATCATCCTCGTCCTTATCCAAAAATAAGAGAAGCCTGTAAGACGTGTTATGATAATAAAATGATGTAATTCTTAAATTCTTATTTTTGCATGTCCCTCTGTCCTACCCTAACCTCAATTTGAAACTAGCATGGCAGGTAAGTCCATGACATGATCACACTTTAGTGGTCGATCGTCAGTCAGTCGTCAGTTGAACTTGGTCCAGGCAAGCGTCAACATGTTGCGCACACTCATTGTGGATTGTCAAGGGTTTAAAATTGGTGACAACAAATTTATATTTAAACAAGTGGCCATTATCGATTGTACCACGTTTTGATATCGCAAGCTACGCATTTGATATTTAAACCACCCCATGCTTTTGATTTGTTGTGTGAAAAAGACCGTAAACAAACCCAGTGGATTGAAAATCATAGGCAACTAGACTGGAATCAGGGAACCATTTCCTATAAATATTTGGACGTGGTCATGAAAGCACACTTGTCCTCGGCCAATGTGGTATTTGTGAAAGGTAATGAAAAACGTCAATGGTTGCAACCATTTTTGGCGTCTTACTGCCAATGTATCGACCTCATGGAGTTGGGCTGCCCCTCCCTGCAAACGCTCATGGATACTTGTTCCTGTGTCAACATTACCCATACAGCCCTATCGCATGCGTGGCATCTCTTTCATTGGTTAACCATCCATGCCTGCTGGGAGTTGTTGAACAAAATTATGACTCAAGATTTACCTGTGAATGACGCCAGTGAGATTTCTACAAGCGACGTGTAAACATGTACAGCACGTGATAGCATGGAGAAAGGCAATGCTACGGACAAAGCCATCGGCAAGTTCTTTGTGTGCAAAAAGAAACTAGACAGTTTTACCAAAGAGGAAATCTTGGCGCTCCCCAAGTCGTTCATTTATTATGTGGCAGCCAACGCAGTGAAAGAAATCTGGCAAAATGTACCAGAATCATGGACTCAAGACCCTGTGTTGAGTGAATTGCAACCCTGTACGGATTACGATCACCATAAGCAAGTGGCCATGGCAAAAATACCGTCTATGCGTCAGTGTGCGACTTGCCAGCTAGTGAAACTGTATCACGGTCATAAAAGTCCATGTAAAGACTTTGTTGAATCATTCCACGGGTGTCACGGCGAGAAAAATCAACAGCAACAACAAACACAAACATCGTCCACAGAGGAGGAGGAAGACCAAACCTTTTTACCATCGATGGAAAAGGATATGCCAGACCTGTACTGGCAATGGCGTCATTGACAAAGTGATTCAATACTTACCTTTCGAAATCCATCTTCCAGGTTATCGTTTTTGCGGCCCTGGAACTCGTCTCGAAAAACGTTTACAACGTGGTGATGTACCCATTAATCTTTTGGATCAAGCATGCAAGGATCATGACCTTTCTTATCGCCATAATCATCCTGGTTTAAGACATGTGGCAGATAAATTGTTATTGAAGAAAGCTAAACAACGTTTCACATCCAGTGATGCCTCAGTGGGTGAAAGGATGGCAGCCTTGATTGTCATGTGTGCTATGAAAGGAAAGTTGATGATGCATGGACATAAACATTGAGGAGTGAGGAATTGGGATGTGTTTGTATTCTATTTTTCATTTGTCAATCCCCTTATGGTTATGAAATAAAAACCAAAGGTTTGCCAGAGCACAATGTTTTGTGTTTTTATTATTTTTAAAAATCATGATGTTGATGGCTGATTTCTCATTTTTACATTTCACACATTGCCATTTGCAATTTACAGTTTTTGAAAAAGTTCGTTTTAAGTTTTGCGTTTTTGATGATATGGATTTTTCCATTTTGCTGATGACACTTTTTAAACAATGTCCGTTTGAAGTTTTTTGAATTTTCAAATTTCACATATGGCCATTTCCAGTTTTTAAAAATGTCCGTTTGAAGTTTTGCGTTTTTTTTGGTGATATGGAAACATGGAATTTCCATTTTGCTGTTTTCACATTTTTCCATTTGGTGTATGTCGAAAGTTGAGATTTGACAATGATGTTGATGCAAGTGCTTGACCATGGCGATGCTGCAATGTGTTTATGGGTGCTTGTAGAAACGTCGAGGTCTACGACTACTGCAGGTAAGACTGTTTTTACAAAAATAATGTCCATTGTCTGCCCCCATTTCAAAGAAAACTAAACCATTGAAAACAAAATGAGTATATAAGTGACCATTTACCCCCCTCCCCACCCTACCTCACCGTGTTTGCTCTGGTCAACCATACACACCATCTTTCTCTCTCCACTCATACATTCACACCTGCCTTTGGGAACAAACACAACCACTTTATTTATTCCCAAAAGCACATTCTCGACATGCACACTCATCCCAAAAGAACTTTTTTTAGTTTACCATTTTACCATTTCAAAAAAAAAAGAAAAAAAGCTACTAAAAATCTTACTTATTTCATATTTACAAAAAAAACTCAACTTTGTACAGCGTTAAAATAATCACACTATTTACCAATCAAAAAATTTAAAAAAATCAGGTTGCATAGAACTGTTTTAAAGAGCAAATGGTCCAAGTGGGTTGCCACTATTTACAAAATCTACTATTTACAATGGCAGAAACCAATATTTACAAAATACTTAATCTACAAGTTACATAAAGCTATGTCTCTTAAACGATTAAACAATGAACTCACACCTCCTCCTCGTTGCGATCATAACCCCAGGGCAGGCTGGTGAGCAGATCATCAGCCCACACACGTTTGTTATCCATGGAGGCGAGGGTGCGTTTTCTCTGTTCCACAAGATACAAATGATGGTTGCTGGATTGTATCCTGCACTGTGTATGAGACATAGCTTTGCCAGTGCGTAACACCACTAGATAGTCATCAACACGTAGCGATTTTACCACTGCTCTACCTACACCTTTTGCTCTTTTGGCTTCCTTACAGTCGAGTGTGCGATAAGCATACATTTTTGAAGCCAAACCTACGAATTCCGTCATAATGGAATCACAGCATTCATCTTTTAAAACTCCCATTTCCTTCTTGTTTTTATGGGCAGCTGAAACACGTTGTCAGCACTATAGCAAGAGGTGTCGAACCAGTCACTATGTTGCCTCATGGCGTCATAGGGGTTGCAGTGGCGAATGTGGTAAATGAATGAGTCCGTGTCCATATACAAAAGAGAGACGTCCTCAAAATGGCGTTTCGCAAACTCATAGTGGAATCGATACATGACCGATTTAGAAAAGTCTAAAATGACTTGACCCAAGTAAATGGGCTTATCCATGGTCACGCTGGTCTTACTCATTTCAATAGTAGCAAAATCCTCATCGATAATTTTGATCGATTTGAAAATTGGCTTGGCAATGTACCGCCGGGCACCCCACTGCCTCTCCCAGACATTCACCAATTTAATGTCACGGTATTTGCGGACATTCTCCATAGACTTGCCATAGATGCAGTTGTTCATTAATTTAAAAAATTAATTTCAAACTGCTGTGTTGCCATTTGTCGGTGCTCTGTGTTGAGTCGCATGTATGGCTCAAGCCATGCTTTTTGAGCAAAAGAAATACCCCTGTGGATTTTCTTTAACACCAAGCCTTGGGCGAGGCATTGCACCAACATTTGGATATGTAGCACATACCGATTTTTGTTGTAAAGTGTGCCCATGAGTTTTTCAATTTTCACTTTACTGTCAGGGGGAACCATTTGCTCAAGGCAGAATGGGAAATCGGTATGTTCATCATACAAGGATGAGGGATATTCAATATCCACTTCTAACACATATCCACGGCCTGTTTCTTGGCTAGCCTTGATCACATCAAATTCTGACACTTGTTTCTCTGTCAGCCAAGCAAACTTCTCATAGGGCAAAGGCTGACTCATGGCGTAACCGTACAAATTATTCACGGCATAGTACATTAAGTACGATTCTGGTTTGTCTGGTGAATAATCAGGCATGTAGACATTGTTCGCTTCGGCATGGCGCTGGTTAAGTGACACAAAACCGCCACGAATGCCCTTTTCAAAAAATAGAACCATGTCTACGTCAGTGAGTAAATCCAATTCCACTTGAGTGTATTTTAAAGCGGCATCAAACGAGAGTCCAGGACTCGTATAACAGTGAGCCGGGTCAAGACCGTAAATGTGTTGACACAAGTTACGGAATTTT
Source organism: Meconema thalassinum (assembly GCA_946902985.2). NCBI lineage: Eukaryota > Metazoa > Arthropoda > Insecta > Orthoptera > Tettigoniidae > Meconema > Meconema thalassinum. The sequence continues at coordinate 114,963,921 of OX336393.1, forward strand.
TCAAACACATCGGTGAGCAGCAATACATCCAGTTTTAGGTAATGCAAAGCATATTCACTTAGCGTCTTCATGCCAATCACTCGCCAAACTTGACATGCATGTGCATAGTCTTCATCGGAAACGGTACTGCGTGTTAGTTTCGAGTAAAATTTCTCTTGTAGTGGGAGTTTTCTTTGCTTTAACACATCCCAGCTGTTGCAGAAATCATACGGGAATATACCTTTCCGAATGCACACTTGAAATTGCTCAGGATCATTAAAATGCATTCTAGTATTTTTTAATTCCTCCTCATTCAAGCCATTCACAAGGCTGTCTAGCGAGGATGCCATAAACTTAAAGGAATCCAAAAATCGAATGCTAAAGTCGCCCAACCTCCATGTCAGGGCTGTAAAACGCTCATGGTTTTGGGGAATAATGGTAAACGAGCCCTTGTTGACATGACCCAATTCACGAATCAAAAACTGAATGTCATAATTTGCCAGATTGTGGAAAAAGACACTAATGAAACGAGGAGCTGAAACGTTCAAGTTGCATTTACTATGCGCAGCTCCACGAAACTCTCCCGTAAAGTGCGAGTGGTCTCTGACTTTTTCCTCTCCACTTAATATAGGCTTTTCGCAAATATGGCATGTCATGGCATGCTCATACTGCTGCTGCTGTTCTGGAGATAGGCTCATGGGTACTGGGTGGTCCAGTAATTTCTGTACATCATGAGCCAACTTGACAAGTTCATCTAAGAACCATTTGGCACAATCTGGCCCCTCACGGTATTTGTAAACGGATTGCGTGGGGTCATAGGCACACACCACATTAAATCCAATGGCAAAGGGTTCATGTTTTTGAATGGGTGTGGTTGAGCTAATGGTGGGATCTGGTTCACATCCCGCTATGGGTGTAGTGAGAGCTTCGAAATCTGCGTATACCACATAGGGAACAGTGTCACGCTTATGAATGTCCTTAAACTTTAACACAGCCTTGTCCCCTTGTGGCAATATCAATCTCACCGCTTCCTGAGAAACGCAATCTACCGTATGACGTTCCAAAAGCGTAAGAGTGGTAAAATATTGCAAGCAACGGTCACAAATATGTTTTTTACATTTATATTTGGACATTTGACTGCTTAGCAATCTACTCAAGCTTTTAATGAGGCAATAGTGATTCACCTCTCCTACAGATAAATATAAAAGATGAATGTGATGTCGTTTCGGTTCTTTTGTGGCATAAAGAGGACCCACAATCTCATCACCATCAAGGCCATACACCATGAACGAAAAGTCCTGGTTGTCTTGTTCAAACCTATGGATCTCGGTTAAGTCCATAGGGAACGTCACTCGAGTTAAATTTAAAGTTAGTTTCAATTCATCAAACTTGGCCTTGTACTTTCCTGGCCGAGAACCATTATAGTCTTGTGCTGGCTGCAAATACGCGGCCACAGCCCACAGGAAACATTCATTGTCATGATTCTTTATATTCTTTTGATATAGCTAGACCCAGCATTCAACGGGTTGAAATGACAAATGTTGATTTGCAAATGATGAATTTTGTCTAAGGCAAGGCCACTCGGTCCTTGTTGCAGTTTATCAAATTTTGATAGCAAGGCATTCACCACATGGCTTTGATACCACTCGTTCAGATTATCGGCTATCAAAAGCTCTTGCATTTTACTGCAAATATAAAATGTCTCATTATGCTCTACGTCCTTCTTTTTATATATGAAATCGCACACCAGTTCTGTATTCACCTTTAAAGCCGTATGCAACCTTTGCGCTGTACAAATTTCAATTTAAAAAATTTCAAAACAAGATTCTAAAAATTCTTTGGGAATCAAACTTTTTCTAACATTGACCACACGACCAGAGCACACACGCGATTTGAAACAAGACTCAAGGGGTTCCCAAGTTAACGTATCCGCAGCAGTAAAATACATTATTTTGAAAGAACACTCTCGCCTGAGTTTTCAGCTGTAGACTGCTTGACAATGGTTCCACTCTAAAGCCACTTGGTTTTCAACTGTATTTGCTATAGCAGTGAACCCTTTTTTTTTCAAATATCTAAAAAGAAATAAAATAAACCACCATAAGTATATCCATTCCATATAGTTTATGCATTTCATAAACAAAACAAAATCAAACAGGTTATATATTAATAAAACAAATCTCACCTTGACGTGTAATGCTTTGCTTTATTCCCGTCTCGTGGGCTAGTGTGGAAATGGTTTCCTTTTCTAGCTGTATGTCTTTCTCTTTCTTTAATATATTTCCCACTGACTCACGACAGGTAGGCTATACACGTTATCTGCAAACAAATAAATAAATAAAATCATTAATTACCTAATCAATAAATAATTGCATGTATTTATATAGAAATCAATAAATATATAAATGAATAAATATATACCTACCCCACAACAAGGTTAAGTATTTTCCACCAACACCAAAACTGTTAAACAAGACCAGGGGTTTCATGCAACGCAGTGTGTTCAAAGGTAGTCACCTAAGTGAGAGTGGAAATGATAACGACATGTCTTTATATATATGTTACATTTTCCCACGCTTTGAACATCCTGTTATCGGTCACGTGGACAGCTAACGTCCCAGGCAAACACCTGTGCCGGATCAAATTTCACCTGAACTTGCATTTTGTCACGTACGAAGCAAACAGGATGTAACTTGTTTAGTGTACATGTCATCTCACACGTGTATGCATGCATTCGCTCTTCCCTGCCACCACGATGGTCAGATTATTTCACCTTCAAGCGTCATTGTCACTTTTCCATTGCACCTGTTGTCAAGTCAGATCAACGCCTTCCAATAAGCTCAAATGACATTCACCTCCTGCACGTCTGCAAGTTTGTTTTCTGTACTCGCTTCGACCAACATAGAACCAAGTTCTCATCACCGTTTACACGTTAAAGGTAAAATATCAGAAAACGAACCCTCGCTCTGTCATACACCGACCCGCCGAAATAGCGATTGTTCTATTAAGCATGGTCCTTGTAGTTAGCGACAGATTCGTTGAAACACACACACACACCCAGCAGTATCGTCTCTCTCAACCACCACGCTTCATGAGCATTATAAACAGGTAAAGAAAAAGAAAAAGTTTCTTCAACATGTATGGCGTTAGGCCCTTTGTGAATTATTTTTTGGAAAAAATACCTGCCACATTTGAAAGGGGGCGTTAGCCCGAGTGCTAGGACACCTCGTACACGTCTCTAGCGTTATTGGTTCTTGAGATATCGGCAAAAATCTCAAAAAGACACGTGTTTACCCCAAAATCGAGTTTCCAATATTTTTTTTAAATTATAACGAGTGGTCCATAGCAAAAAGAATGTCACCCCGAGTCCTTGGACCCGTCGTACACGCCTCTAGCATGATTGGTTCGCGAGATATAGCAAAAAGTTTAAAATCACGGTTTTACCCCAAAAAAACATGTTTCCAAATTTTCACCCTTTCGACACCTACATTCCCGTAAAGAGCGTAACGAGACGAAAAAAAAACGAATCCAAGCACGCCCTCCTAGCAAGACTCCTTCCATTCCAAGGTCGCAGGGACTCACAACTTCCTAAGTGTCGCAGCTCTGTCACTACCCCACTACTGTCAGGTTTTTATCCTAGAGACTTGAAATTTATTTTGGGGGTAGAGAGGGTAGGGAGCATTGATTTACGTCAAATAAACTTTTTTGTATAATTTACAGTTTCCTAAATATAGGATTTTCAAAATTCGAGTGTTTTCAAAAAAAAAACATAAAAAATGTTTTATTACAAAAAATAAAGGTGATAAAGACCATTCGTTTGAGCAATGGCACAACGTTCTATCATGTTTGGTTTTCAAACTATTACCTATTTTCGAAAACGAATTTTTTTTTTCAAAAATATAACGAGTGGTCCATAGGAAAGAGGACGTCAGCTCGAGTCCAATGAGACCTCATTTGTCAAAATCGGACCATGCGTTCGACAAGTATTACATGGCTGAGGCTTAGTAGTAACGGCATGTATGTTCTGAAGTGAAGTAGAACCCCTACCATCCCCCTACTAATGTCTGTTAAGGACACCACGTACTCTTGCATGATGAAAAAATCGATTTTTTGATTTTGGTGCCATAAAATTCTTCATTCTTTTCTGAATCCAAATATAATGTATATATAGTTTGTTGGGGTTTTGATGTCTACAACTACCTTAAATTCGTTTTTTTAAATTAGCGTCCCATGCTGTGAATAATACACTTTTAACTTTGCCAGCTGTTTTCCGTTAATACTCATTTTTCATGTTTAGGTACCAATAACTAGGAAACCATTCAAGACAGAGGGCTAATTTTTTACATTAACTTGCCTAATGTAGTACTTGAATTTTAACCTATTTTCACTTCCAAAACATAGTGGGCATGGATTGGGAAGAGAAAAATTGATACATATTTTTGAATAAATTTAAAAAGAAAGAGTTCGGATTTTTTTCTTGCATTCTCTCCCAATAATACTGAATCAAAGTGGTTACTCATCTGCCATGATCCATTCCAAGTATGTGAACAAAATTTGAGAATATTTGATTGAAAAACAACTGAGAAATGTGTACCTGAAGCAACTTATACAACATTTTTTTGAAAATATATCTGTCCAAATTTGTATTCATTTCACACATACTATAAAAGCAACGAAGCACTACATGGTCAAAAACAGCTCAAAATATACCGCTTCTTATACAGTATGTTACAAGAATCATAGCTGTACCTTTAGCATAAACCCAGAAAATACTTATTAAAGTGATGCCACAAAAATATACTTTTTCATCGTGTAAGAGTACGTGTTGACCTTAAGGGGTCAGCTCATAGGTTGGGTGTGTGTAGAAACACTATAAAGAGCCACACTAAGCAAGCGGAGGTAGTTTGTTATAGCCTTCCTCATCGAGTCAGTACAGCTGCACTGACCCTATGAGTAGCACCTTTACAGCAACCTCAGGCACTGACTTTGACAACAAGATAGGCATACACACAATTATTAGGTAGGAAAAGTAGGAACAGGCAGGTGAGATGAGGAAGAACAAGGATATGGACAACCTCCACTGTTGGACACACCCTGGACTTCAATCTTCAATGCTACAGTATACCACTTGGTCTCCTCAGCAAACCGTTTTCTGTCGCAAAACAAAATCTTCGGACGAGGATCGTGAAACTGGAAGACACAGGGAAAGTAAAGAAATAGCAACAGAAGGAGCAAAATAGGGCTCATCGGACAAAGATGGAAGATGAAAGGAACCACATTAGGTTATATAAATCTACACAAGGTGACCCTCCTAAGAGACGACTCCCAGGTGGTGACTGCCGAAAAGTGCTTTTTTTTTCAGAAGCATTTAAAGAATGTGAGTCATTATGAAAATAGTAAAATTTGGATGTGGAATTAATTAATTATGAACTTGTAACATTTTTCAGTATCATACAATTAAATGCAAAGATTTGTGTGTATTATTTTATTTTTTGAACGACGAGAAGGAAAGCATTTTTGAGAAACAATATACAAGACTTCCTTTACAAATTTTAAAACTTAAGCAGTATGTCATATCTGAAGACGAAAGAGCGGCAAGATCGACTCGATTGAAGAAATTCTGGGAGGGAAGAAAGATGTTGAAGAAATAAGTTATATTGTGGAAGACTTCATATGTATTTGGTTGGATTTAAGTGCTCCAACGTGGGCGTTAACTCTACAAATAACATATACATCAACGGAAAAACTCCAGAAAGCATACAAACTTACATGGTCACATTATAATAAGAAAAGCATATCAAGACAGGCCAAACACTACAAAACAGTTGTATTACTAGAAGCATTGTATGCGTCAGAAACGACCACAATTGGTGCATCTGGCATCATAGAAACAGAAAAAATTGAACGTAAAATTCTGAGAAAAATATTTGGAGCAGTACACAGAGATGGGATATGGATGAAAAGACCTACCAAAGAGCTATATGAAGGCACAGACAGACTCACAGATATCATTAGAAAACACAGACTAACTTTCTACGGGCACATACAGAGAATGAACAGTAAACGAGTTACAAAGAAAATCTTTGATTGAGTAAACAGTTCAAGAAGGAAAACAAATTGGTATCATGAAATAGAAGACGATTTAAGGCAATTAGGGATCAACAAGCAAATGATAGAAGATAGAGAAAAATTCAGAAACAAAATTAAGAACGCCAGATTTTTAGTAAGTGAAAGAAAGAAGATAGGAACATTGTGGAAGGAACAAAGGAAACAGGAACACAGTCAAAGGATGAAGAGATTTTGGGAAGAGATGAAGAAGAAGAAGAAGAAGAAGAAGAAGAAGAAGGGAAAGAAGTGAAAATTGTGACATCATGAAATATTTAAGTTCAAAAATGGCAAAAATGATGTAATAATAATAATAATAAATATATAGTTTACGCCCACATTGGAAAACTTAAATCAGGCGGCTTCGGTGGCGTAGTTGGTAGCATGCTGAGTTTCTATGCCCAAGATAGCGGGTTCAAACCCGGCCGAAGCCGTCGGATTTTTTAAGAGCGTTAAAAATCCCTCAGTATGCCTTCCTTCGGAGGGGACGTAAAGCCGGCGGTCCCATGTTATAGATTTATGGCATGTTAAAGAACTTTCCACTAATTACACCTGTGTGAAACTAAATTGTATAAGTTAAGAATGTAAACAACGCTCTTAGGTTTCTATGTTCGTTGCCAAGAGCAGACTGCGGTGGCGTCTAGTAGCTGAGTTCTGAACTAAGCCTAGTAGTCGTTGGCGGTGGCGTTTGGCGGCAAAAGTAGGAACTATTTGAAAAATTCTAATTTGCAGTCTGCACTTAAATTAAAAAACAGATACACACACTAATACAGCCATCACAATTAACACCGGTTATCAGACAGATTCTAGACACACCCAAAATACACGGGGCTACATGACCGCGTTGTCGCAGCCCCTAAATTTAAGAACCAACCAACCAACCAAACTTAAATGAAAGCAAAAATAAAGGGTGTAAGGGTGCACAAAATACAGGACGCATTCCTCACACGTAGACGAAGAAACTATGTTATATGAACATGGGTCCGGAAACGCTTCGTTTCCATGTTATATCACATTGTCTCCAACGCATAAATCATGAAAAACACACAAGAACAGAACGTTCGAATCATGCACAGTTGGTTACATCTGGTTACGTTGTCATTACCGTAGGTGCACCGCCAGTGTTTTGTTTACTATGGCCGTGTTGCCATGCGACTTACGGTAACATCAACTGTTCTTGTGATCAGTACGACCTTGGTGATGGAGCACACCCTATGTTAGTGTTAATGTCCGTCAGCTTCTAAATAACAGATTCGGTGACAGATGGATTGGTAGAGGTGGACCAATTGCCTGGCCTCCACGCTCTCTGGACCTCAACCCACTGGACTTTTTTTTGGGGGGGGGGGGACATTTGAAAGCTCTTGTGTACCGAACCCCTGTACCAGATGTTCAGAGTCTGCGTGCCCGTTTTATGGAAGGCTGCGAATCCATACGCAATACTCCAGGGATACATCAGCGCTTCCGAGATTCACAACGACGTGGAAGGCGGGTTGATGTATGCATCAATGCGCATGGAGGGCACATTGAACATCTACTGTGACAAAGGGTGGCGTAGATGGTAGCATGCTGAGCTTCTATGCCCAAGATTGCGGGTTCAAATCCGGCCGAAGTCGTCTTCCTTCGGAGGGGAAGTAAAGCCGGCGGTCCCATGTCATAGATTTATGGCATGTTAAAGATCATTCCACTAATTACACCTGTGTGAAGCTAAATTGTATAGGTTAAGAATGTAAACAACGCTCTTAGGTTCCTACGTTCGTTGCCAAGAGCCGACTGCGGTGGTGTCTGATAGCTAAGTTCTGCACTAGTCGTCGTCGACGGTGGCGTTTGGCAGTAAAAGTAGAAACTATTTGAAAAAATTCAAAAGTCTGCAGTTCTTACTTGAATTAAATAACAGATAACACACGCTAATACAGTCATCACAATTAACACCGGTTATCAGACAGATTCTACACACACCCAAAGTACACGGGGCTACATGACCGCGTTGTCGCAGCCCCTAAACTTAAGAACCAACCAACCAACCTACTGTGACAAAGAGCTGCATGTGGTATGTTCTTGTGTGTTTTTCATGATTTATGCGTTGGAGACAATGTGATATAACATGGAAACGAAGCGTTTCCGGACCCATGTTCATATAACATAATGTCTTCGTCTACGTGTGAGGAATGCGTCCTGTATTTTGTGCCGTACCTTTTTGTTACACCCTGTATTTAAGTCATCTAGGGAATTTAGTTGTCATCGTTGTTCACCTCTCCCAAAACTTTTTCATCCTGGCTCGATCTGGCTGCCCTTTCTTCATCAGATATGACAATATTAAGGTTTTCGTTGCTTAGTTTTTAATGTAAGTCTTATATGTTTGTTCTTCAAAATCTTTGTACTTCGTATGGCCTGAAACAAGGAAGTGCACTGTCACCGTTACTTTTCATTGTGGTGATGGATGACATAATGACCCGAGTGGCACAAGTAATTGGGGAAGGAAAGATGAAAGCAATGGTGTTTGCAGATGATTTGATGATTTGGGGAAACAAGGAGGAGGAGGTACAGGAACAGTTGGACGTGTGGGAAGGAATAATACAAGGATATGGGATGAAATTTAGCATAAATAAGAGTGGGATGGTGATCACAACAAGGAAGAAGGAAAGAACCACAACGGGAATAACAATTGGTGGGGAACAGCTGAAGAAAGTGGAGAGTTTCAATTATCTGGGAAGCCTGATATAAGATAATGGAAGAAACGATAGAGAAATAAATGAGCGGGGGAGGCAGGCAGAAGCATTTCGGAGGAGTGTGATAAGCATCTTATGGAGCAAGGATGACCCTCAGAACAGCAAAAAGATCATTTATCGGACGTACTATATCCCTATCCTGACGTATGCCTCGGAGACCTGGGTTATGAAAGGAAGGGAGAAGAGCAAAATACAGGCCAGTGAGATGAGGTTCTTGAGAAGCAGTATTCGAGCTACAAAGATGGACAGAATAAGAAATGAGAGTACCAGAGAATTAATGAAGGAGGAACCATTACAGGATGGTATAGAGAAATCTAGACTTAGATGGTATGGACATGTAAAACGAATGGAGGAGAAGAGGATACCCAGGAGAGTACACGAGACGAAGTGGGAAGGAAAGAGACCGAGAGGAATACCGAGAGGCAGGTGGCTGAAGGGGGTGGAAGGAAGCGTGAAGAAGAGAGGAGAAGACTGGACAAGGGTGGAGGCTGAGAGATGGTGGGAAGACAGAAGACGTTGGAGAGGCTTGTGCTCCAAACAGACCCGCCCAGTGGCTGGAAACTGTGCAAGATGATGATGATGGATGATCTTCTCTATTTGTTGCATTGTAATATTCAACTCCACTAAATCACTTTGAACTTCATTGAACCAACTATTTTTAGTTTTAACTTTCCAAAAGTATTTAAATAATTGTTTTAATAGTCTATTGCTATTTAATCTCGATACATAATAGGAAAAGGCAATACCAAGCTCCAGACGTAAAAATCACATGATAACGTTTAGTAGGAACACCCTATATATGTGTAGACATAAAATGCACTTGATGACTCTTATGAGGGACACCCAGTATACGAAAATACCAAGATGAAGACTTAAAATGCTGCACTTGATGACTCTTAGGAGGGACACCCTGTATAGGAAAATGCCCAGATGTACACCTAAAATGCACTTGACGAATCTTAGGAGGGACAGCCTATTATAGGAGCATACCCAGTTGTAGACTTTGAAAATACACTTGATGACTCTTAGGAGGCTGGGGCAATGACCTCGTAGTTCCTTCCCTTAAAACACCAATAACTAACTCTTACGAGGGACACCTTTTGTAGGAAAATATCAAGATGTGGACTTAAAATGCAGCACTTGATGACTGTTAGGAGGGACACTCAGTATAGGAAAATACCAAGATTTACACTTAAAATGCACTTGATGACTCTTAGAAGGGACACTCAGTATAGGAAAATACCAAGATGTAGACTTAAAATACTGCACTTGATGACTCTTAGAAGGGACACTCAGTATAGGAAAATACCAAGATTTACACTTAAAATACTGCACTTGATGACACTTAGAAGGGACACTCAGTATAGTAAAATACCAAGATTTACACTTAAAATGCTGCACTTGATGACTCTTATAAGGGACACTCAGTATAGGAAAATACCAAGATTTACACTTAAAATGCACTTGATGACTCTTATAAGGGACACTCAGTATAGGAAAATACCAAGATTTACACTTAAAATGCTGCACTTGATGACTCTTAGAAGGGACACTCAGTATAGGAAAATACCAAGATTTACACTTAAAATGCACTTGATGACTCTTAGAAGGGACACTCAGTATAGGAAAATACCAAGATTTACACTTAAAATGCACTTGATGACTCTTAGGAAGGACACTCAGTATAGGAAAATACCAAGATGTAGACTTAAAATACTGCACTTGATGACTCTTAGAAGGGGCACTCAGTATAGGAAAATACCAAGATTTACACTTAAAATGCACTTGATGACTCTTAGAAGGGACACTCAGTATAGGAAAATGCCAAGATGTAGACTTAAAATGCTGCACTTGATGACTCTTAGAAGGGACACTCAGTATAGGAAAATACCAAGATGTAGGCTTAAAATACTGCACTTGATGACTCTTAGAAGGGACACTCAGTATAGGTGGGTGAGTGGATAGCGTGTCGGTCTACTAACCCCAAGATTGCAGGTTCGCCCCTGGCCGTGATAAGTGATATTTGAAAGGCGGCAAAAATACGATACGCATGTCATACGATGTTGGCATGTCAAAGAACCCATTTGAATTCAGTAGGCCGAGTTCATAATGGCAAAATTAATCTCGGGAGTTTCCGCCAACACAAAGTTCCTCATTTCTCTACTAGAAAGCGCTATAATGTTCAAGGAGCTTAGATATCTATTATCTAACCTCCTTGACTTTCATAGTGATTCAAGGAACAACGAAATTCGACATGCCAGCTACCCTCCGGGTGTCAAATTACAAAGCTTGCACCAGGCACCCGAGGCCATGCGATATTATTGTTATATATTTTAGGAAAATACCAAGATTTACACTTAAAATGCACTTGATGACTCTTAGGAAGGACACTCAGTATAGGAAAATACCAAGATGTAGACTTAAAATGCTGCACTTGATGACTCTTAGAAGGGACACTCAGTATAGGAAAATACCAAGATTTATGCTTAAAATGCACTTGATGACTCTTAGAAAGGACACTCAGTATAGGAAAATGCCAAGATGTAGACTTAAAATGCTGCACTTGATGACTCTTAGGATGGCCACACAGTATAGGAATATACCAAAATTTAGACTTAAAGTGCTGCACTTGATGACTCTTCCAGTATAGGAATATACCAAGATGTAGATATAAGATCTATCATTGGACAGGAAAATGGTGAAAGGATTTGTGTTGACCGACTGGAAAGCTTTCTTGCATAGAACTAGGCAACACTGAAAAATGACTTCAATAAAAGGCTAAATACAAGGTCGGGGCGGATAGAGCAGGCACGTTTTCAAAAACAAACAATGCAAGAAGCATTTCATGTAACAATTGGAAAAACAACGTTTTTAGGGTATTTCGACCCCGCTGAATACGAATCTGCCTGTTGCCAGGGCGAAATTTGGACCGGAAGTCCGGTATCCAAGATGGCGGCCAAGATGGTCGTCAAAACTCTGTTGCCCTATATCTCTCTTGTCTGTTGGCTTAAAATATTTATTTAAACGCCGGGTTAGTGGTTTTCTCGGATTCTTATCATATTCACATGCTCAGAAATTACTTACCTTAAGTTTGGAGTGCACGGGATCCAAGATGGCGCCCAAGATGGTCGCCGAAACCTTGTTATGTTTACGTGTTCTTGTATTTGGAGTGCAAGGGAAATTAAATACAGAAATACAAACAGTAGAACTACCCCCAAAGCTCATAGAGTGGATTGATGGTGCGAATACTCGACTTATCTTTGAATACAGAGGAGAGGGTTCTTGTCTTTTTTTATAGTTGACGTACCCATGTTTCTATCATTCCTTTCGTATCCAATGATATCTACTTCTTGGTAGTTTCTGATATAGATACTTTTTGTATTTACGTTATTTTGCTTTCCCCAGGAACAAGGAAATAGATGTTTAGAAGAACAGAAGACACTATGGGTATAATATCAACCATGATGTTGGGAGTTCTGGCAACAACAATAGTAACATATGTGTTTGACGTGGTGCTAAGAGAACATGGGCCTTTATTACTATTGTTCTCTGCCAATGAAAGCAACAAATGCAATGTAAGCAACGAATGCAAAGAAAGCAACGAATACAATGAACATCTTGAAAGAAATACGTATCGGTCCACGGGACCCCCTGATTGCAGGTTTTTGTATACGAAATGTCCCCCCCCAAAAATGTACTTCACCCTGTCATAAATAAACAATTGGGAAGAGAAATGTTATTATCCTATTATTATATTATCATTATTCATAGAAATAACTTTAGAGAATATCTCCACTTGCATCAGTCATTAGTCATAACTATACATTGGAAGTGTATATAAATGCATATTTTTATAGAGGCGTATTTAACATATTTTGACATATCTTTGAATTTCATACTCTTTACTTGGGAAATATATGGAATAATAATAATTTATTATGATAGTGGAAGTACTTCGATTCTCTTGAAATAAGAAAAAGTGTGCATTGAAGGTGTCATGTTGCTGAAAGGTCTTAAAAAAGATTAATGGCGAGCATACATTAACACACATGTTGCAATGTTTAAATGATACAGCTACAGAATATGGAATGAAAATCAATTTTAAGAAGACCTAGATTCTGGTGATAGGTAAGCATCAACACCAACTAAATATATCCATAAATAAAGAACCAGTACAACAGGTCAGTCGATTTAAATACCTTGGTCAGATCTTCACAGAAGACCTACGATGTGAAGTTGAAATCAGGAGCCGTATAGCCATGGCCAATCAGGCATTTCGTGAAAAGCATTCTCTAATTTGTCAACGCTCGATGTCCCTCAGCCTTATAAAACAACTGGTTAAGACCTACATATGGCCAGTTGCAATGTACAGCAGTGAGACCTGGGCAATGAATAGAGGTGACATTAAACGACTAGAAGCGTTTGAGATGTGGTGTTGGCGCCGAATGGACAAGATCAGCTGGGTAGAGAAAATGACCAACATAACGGTGCTGGATCGAATAAAAGGAAAAAACGGCAAATGATCCGCCAGATACATAGAAGGAGATCCACCTGGCTTGACCACAGGATACGACATGGTGGGCTGATGATCGATATACTAGAAGGCAAAATACCTGGAAAACGCCCTCGCGGGAGGCCACGGAACACTTTCATGAGATCTTTCCTAGATAGCTCTGGCCTACGAAGTTACGAAGTGGTCAAAAGGACAGCACAAGACTGAACAACGTGGAAAAGACTCATTGTAGGGGCAGACCAGTCACTTGACTGAAAAACATGATGATGATGAGCAGTGGTGGTTCCATAGGCAGTGGCACCACCCCTTAAAGCTGACATCAAAGCTGCTATTAAATCTTTGCACTTTTATTTTTTACACTACATGTGAATTTCACATAGTTTGCCAGATCAAACAGTCAGTAAAACACTGCTGTGCAAAACTTAAGAACGAACTGTCTCTGCCAGTAGCAAAGCTCTTTGAACCTCAAACCTTACATAGGAAGACCTGCTACTACCATTACAGGTTAAGGTGGCCATTGTCATTATAAAGGAATATTCGATGTGACGAACAAAAATGCCACTTGTATACAGAGACAATGCATTACACGTAAGTCCTTGGGAACCATTATGTCCCCTGGACATCACAAAAGAAGAGACATGGTTCTTATAAAGGTGTGTGATTACCACGGATAGCGATGCATGCTCTGCAACGTGTTCCCATGCTGGCCACAAGATTGGTAAGGAGTTCTTGATATGTTATATGTTGATATGATATGTTATCTCGTCCTTACGTTATGCACAGCAGTGTCTGACCCAATCTCAGAACCAGACTAACGTAAGTCACATTATGCCAACTTTTCAGGAGAGCATAAAAACTGTATAAAATGAACTCTATGTCTGACTTGAATTAGCCAGCAAAAAACTATTGACATTATTAAAGTTGTATATACTGAGCCCGTCAGAGGAGCTGCCAGGATAGCCAACAACCGCAATGACTTCCCTAACATCTCATCCGCCGGACCTAACTGCCGGGAGGATCAGGTGAACTTCCTAATAGGCCAAGCGGCACGAGAAACTGTAGTCCACGGGGATCGAGGTACATGGTGACGAAGGTCATAGACTGCCTAAGGAAAGGTTCACCTTAAAAAACAAGACTGAGAAAAGAAACATCCAGACTTATGTAAAACACCGTGAAAATTTATTATAAATTTCACAAACCCCCTAGCCTAGTTCGGAGGGTTTCTATCGGCTAATCCGCAAGCTAATAAATAATCAAAAATAAAGAGCAGGTCCATACCTGAGAAGTTACAGTAAACCCTCGCGAAAGATCTGTCTCACAATAATAAAGCAACAACAGCAACACTAGGAAAATGGTACGACGCAAAGCCCTAGGTCAAGTTACAAGATCAAGCTAATATCAGAATTTACATTTAACAGGGTAGCAAAACAAATCTAAGTTAGGATGATACCATCTCCACATTTACATTTAACGTTAATTCATCTAGCTAAGTCCTATCAATTAATAACAAAATTTACGGCGGTGACGTCCGTAATATCAAACAATTACATTCAAAGCTAAGTGATCAGCCATAGAAAAAAAACATCTAAGTATTCTTAGGAACTAAGTGCTAATCAGCACACAAAAGGGAAACATAGAGGATTCGTACACTTTTACATCATAAATAAATAAGAGACAACAGTTTTATTCAAATGCCTGCCTGCACTTTGGTTTACTGTTTGTAAGCCATAGTCATCTAATGTGTGTAATTACGGTGACGACTGCGTAGTGAAGACTACGTCTAACATCGTATGGCCTGCGCTCCACCAGCTACGAACTCAAGGTTCGAGCAAGCTTCAGTCGCAACAAAAAAAGTGTCAGCTGTTCTCAAGTCATTTCCTCCAGGAAATACCTTCATTAGCACGGCTATGTCAGCAGGTTCCAAATGCAAATGAAAAAGGTTAAATAGAAAGGATTCGTTAGTTAGCTTTTGTTTACCAAAATTATGCGTTTTATTATTAAGATGTCGGTTTAGGTTATCGTTGGTTTATGGCGAATAATACTGACAAGCCTGGGCACGGAGCGTCTCCCCTGAGATCATCTCAGCCAAAAAGCCTCGACCCAAAAGTCGGAATACAATCAACGAGCAATAACAACTCGGACACACAATAACACAAGTTACCAGCGGCGCACAGTTCGCGTTCAATAACTCTGGGATGGGCCTGCACAATCAGTTACCCTCCCTAAATATCTGGTCCACGGGAACAATCCCGGACATGGTACACAAAAATACCTTCATACATGAACATACCTCCCTAGCGGGGCTAGCCTACAACGTACTATAGAAACCTGACATAACTGTACTCATCAAAACAACGGTACACGCAACAGCGTTTAACTAACAAATGACAATCTACAAAACATGTGATCAGATACAAGAATGGACACTGGGTTCCATGAGCTATAATTGCAATGAAAGGGAAAGTGAATGCTAAAAGCATTCTGTCCTATGTTAATATCAGTCCGTCTCACTCATAAGCATGCGCTCTCACACGAGCGCTGGGTCACAAACCTGTTCGTGTCGCCGCAGGCTACAAGATTCCTGCGCTGAATGACACAACACACTAACTAGGCCGGCAATTTAAGCAAGATAATAACTGTACAACTGGCCTCACAATAATACCTTTACCATATGTTATAAACCTCGAAGAACATGTGCATAAAAAGCACGCTATAAATCCGAATACAATCATATAACTCTGTCTTTCACAACAAAGACGTTTAAAAGGTAGCAATGTCACTAATTGCTGGAGCTCTCTGTCCTCAAAGATAAAATGCTCTTCAGTAGTTGCTTGTATAAACATCAAATAAATCACGTGTCATCACATCTGACACTAACAAAATAATAATTGTGGCGCAAATTCCACACTCTGCTGGATCTGCTTAATGATACGCTGGGAACTAGGCTCGATGCTAGACAACAACGAAACATCCCTTTTACTTATAAGGTCTACACCTGACCTAGATGGCATCCGAGCTCATCTCAAATGAAATATAATGCAATTACAAAACTGGTAATTACAGTCGATTACCCAAATGATACGACTACTCTAACGAAGTCAGGGGTGTAACATAGACTGGCTGCAAAAAGTGCAGTTAAAGAAACATGACCATGGCATCAGATTGCCATAACTAAAGTCTGCAAAGACTTGAAAATCACCCCAGATAGGGTTAAACAAAGTAGCCTCAAAATGACTACAGTCACGTTTAGCAATAGACAGAAATTGGCGTCCTACGACGTCCATCAAGCTGCACCAGGGTTGACCAAAATATCTAACCCAAGGGTGACTCACTATCACTGTAATAAATGACATCTAATTAGACTAATTACATTCCCTACCTATGAAATGGCTGTCACTAAGTTCGGTTGGTTCACAAACTATACTAAACTAACTATACCACCAGAAACTAGAACAAGGAAGGGGTGTACAAAACTCACGATATGAAGGAGCCCACACTTAGCTCTCTGTCCAACGACAAGGGTTGAACAAACGCGCCTCTGGCTTTCAGGATTGGCATCGTCCTCATCAGAACTTCCATCTGGGCTCTCCCAAAGACCAGGGTTCGGTCTGTCCCTGTAGTTGACCTCGTGAATGGACTGGACATGCATAGGAAAGGCATCCTCGGTTCCTTCCTCCTCGTTCAATGTTCTAGAAGTTCCACAATCATGCTGGTCCCATCCGAGACATCTCCCTCATACCATAGTGGTATTAGCCCATGGTCTCGGCCTCGAACATGGTGTGGAAAATGTTGACCACGTGGGCGGTAGAATAAGACATGTAGTAGTTCATTATTTTCACTTGAAAATCACAGTGTTCGTCGTAAATATCACAGGCCTTAAATACAACTGGTAACACAGCCTCTACACTTTGCAGATGCAAATGATAAATGGCCATGCACTGTTCTGCGGTTCCACACGTGTACAGACGCTACTTTTTCTATCACGTGGCATCCATGAAATGGTCGTCGTTTTATTATAAATAAATTCACCGTAGCAATTCACGTATAATGTACTTTTATAATCACACTTGTTCAAAGTAATAATGACACATTTACCTGTATATTTTCGCACCAGGCTCTCGACCCTCCACAAACACGTGGGTGTAAAAATGTGGTGCTACAATAATGTCGTAAATTTCACAATACTTGCCAAATAATTCACTATATAATTCGTGTTGATCACTGCACATCAACAACAGTGATTCGTAGTGTATTCGTGCTCGATGGCACCCGATAATGATTTCCACGCTGAAAAGCGGACTGTTTGCCACGTCTAATGCGACGAATATAATTACATGCCTACACAGGGCGGATTCTCCAGACGTTATGCAAGGAACTGCGTTCCTCGTGGAAGCAAGTCGTCAAAACTAAGTCGTTGAGCGACTACTTACATTCCTGTTTGCGTATCTGCAATGATATTACCTTACCTTAAAGTGAAAAAAAAAATCTCCAAAGTGTTTTAATAATACTGAATGACGAAATGGAATATTCTGAGTCTCGTAGAAAGATAAAATTGATTAATAAGACCTCAGATAAATAATTAGCAGACTTCACCAAAGTCAAAAGTGCGATTCTCCGCTACTTCAAAGAGTATTGTATGAGCTCTCAGCTTCTCGTAGCTTTCTGGGCGTGTTCAAAGGTACTACATCCCATCATAAATGTGCTGTCATGAAAAATATCACATGAACCTTAGCTCAGCGGGTTCAATACTTAACCCCTTTATTGATATTTCCTTTAGAATTAACGCAATATTCAGTCAGGACATCTTGTTCATAAATGAAAATAGGTTAAAAATACATGATGATGGAGGTGATTGTTTTAGGGCGAGGACAAAGAATCATAAGTATACCCATGCATCTAGGAGAAAGTAGGCTATATGACCTTCGCTGAACATCTTGTTGCTTGATAACTCAACATTGTCAGGAATAGGCTGACTGTAGGTGTTGCAATATAGGATGCTTGTCTGCACAGGAGTGTGTTTTTAGCTCTATTTCTTTACCCTACAAGATGAAGGACGGTTTGCCTATTTTACATACTACAAGGGGAAAGCAGAATACAGACGTCTGAGAAATGAGGTTAACAAGAAGTGCAAGGAAGCGAAAGAAGAATGGTTGAAAGAGAAATGTGCAGGTATAGAAAATTGTCTGAAATTAGGAAAAGTAGACACAGCTTATCGAAGGATTAAGAATACTTTTGGGGAAAAGAAGACTAAGTGCTGTAATATTAAGGATACAAATGGAAAGCCTCTAACAGATAGGGAAGAAAAGGTTGAGAGATGGAAAGCTTACATAGAGAGTTTGTATAAGGGAAAGGAGATTGAGAATCATGTAATGGAAAGGGAGGAGGAAATTGATGAGGATGCGAAAGGAGATTTAATATTGAGATCAGAATTTGATAGAGCTTTGGAAGACTTAAGCAGGAACAAAGCACCAGGCATAGATGATATACCGATTGAGTTGCTACGCTGCATAGGAGATGAAGGTCTGATCAGGTTATTTCACTTGGTGTGTAGGATTTATGAGACAGGTGAGGTACCCCCTGATTTCAAGAAGAATGTGATCATCCCTATACCAAAGAAAATGGGAGCTGACAGATGTGAAGATTACCGTACAATCAGCTTGATTACTCATGCTTCAAAGATCCTGTCTAGAATAATTTACAAGAGGATTGAAAGCCAGATAGTAACGGAGTTGGGTGAAGACCAGTTTGGTTTCAGGAGAAATGTAGGAACAAGGGAAGCTGTACTAAGTCTTAGGCTGATTTTAGAAGGTAGAATAAGGAAAGATAAGAGAACGTTCATGGCTTTTGTAGACTTAGAAAAGGCTTTTGATAACGTTGATTGGACTAAATTGTTTGACATTTTGAAATCAATTGGAATAAAGTACAGGGATAGGAGGGTGATATACAATCTGTACAGAAACCAGACAGCAGTCATTCGAGTTGAAGGACATGAGAGAGAAGCCGGTATTCAGAAAGGTGTAAGGCAAGGCTGCAACTTATCACCCATACTTTTCAATCTTTACATTGAACAAGCAATGAAGGAAATTAGAGAAAAATTTAAAGTGGGAGTGAAGATTCAAGGAGAAATAATTTCAACTCTGAGATTTGCTGATGACATCGTCATCTTGGCCGACAAGCCTGAGGATTTGAATGAGTTTTTGAATGGTATGGACTCCGTCTTACGGAAAGAATTCATGATGAAAATAAATAAATGTAAAACAAAGATACTGGAATGCAGCCGAAATAAATCAGAAACCTCTATGGAGATCAAATTGGCAGGTGAAAAGCTGAAGGAAGTAGGAGACTTCTGTTACTTAGGAAGCAGAATAACCAGTGATGGACGAAGCAAAGAGGATATTAAAAGTAGGTTGGCTCAGGCAAAGAAAGCATTTCTACAAAAAAGGAATCTGCTGACATCGAATATAGATTTAGGTATTAGGAAGTCATTTCTGAAAGCCTTTGTCTGGAGCGTGGCGCTCTATGGAAGTGAAACTTGGACTATTGGTGCAGCAGAAAAGAGGAGAATTGAAGCATTTGAAATGTGGTGTTACAGGAGAATGATGAAGATCAGATGGGTAGATAGGGTTACAAACAAAGAGGTATTAAGACGAGTGGGAGAGGAGAGATGTTTCTGGCGACTGCTAATGAAGAGAAGAGATAGGTTGGTAGGACACATACTAAGACACCCAGGAATAGCAAGCTTAGTTATGGAAGGAAGGGTCGAGGACAAAAACTGTAGGGGTAGACCAAGGTTAGAATATGTTAAACAGATTGCCTCTGATGTAGGGTGTCGGAGCTATGTAGAGATGAAACGATTAGCTCAGGACAGGGAGGCATGGAGAGCTGCATCAAACCAGTCAAAAGACTGAAGACTCAAACAACAACAAGTCTGAGAAAATAAATCACAACTTCATTTTATTTTAACAAAACTTCTGGCTCTGATGTGTTTGTTATTTTCCTTCTTCCCAGCCTCACGTGGAAATTGAGGACAATGTCGTATGTATCTCGACTACAGGGTCTTTCATATAAAGTAAGAACGGCAAGCGGCAGTTTGTTATTCGTATGTTCTATGCGTGCGCTTGCAATAGTACAGCAGGGTGCATGGCGCGCCACAAGCTCGGCCAAGGCCACCGCAGCAGCGAATAACAAAACTGCCGCTTGCCGTTCTTACTTTATTTGAAATACCCTGTGTACACCCAGGATGCCCCGAGGTCCACCTCGTGCTCGCATTGTTCTCAAATTTCACATATGTGCATGGTACCAAGTGGCTTGCCATGGCGAACACCAGTACGGACACAGTATACACTATAATATCTTTATATTGCAGATTAATTTTGAGCAACACGTGCATATTATATTTATTAGTGTTGCGAAAGTAATTCTGGGGGCATGGTGGTGGTGGTGCAATGGTCAAGCTGCATTCCTCTCACCAAGGCGGACCGGTTCGATTCCCGGTCAATGCATGTGAGATTTTCGAAGTAAAATATCACGTCCTGTGGTTCGGATTCGACGTAAAACTGGAGGTGCCGTGGCTCATGATTATGAGATTAACGGTCAAGTAAAACTGTAAGCTCCTCCTTCAATATAATTCTACGTATGTGTTGCTGAGCTTTTATGCCCAAGATCATGGGTTCAAACTCGGTTTAAGTCGTTGGATTTTTAAGAGCGTAAAAAATCCCTCAGTATGCCTTCCTTCGGAGGGGAAGTAAAGCTGGTGGGCCCATGGCATATATTTATGGCATGTAAAAGAACCATCCACTAACTCCAATTGTGTGAAGCTAAATGTGTTGGTTACATTTGATTAACGCTCTATTAAGTTCCAACATTCACTGCTAGGTGCTGGTTGCGGGGGCATCAATTAGCTAAGTTCACAGCTAGGTGTCGTTGGCGGTAGCGCCTGTTTCTCACCCAGAGGCCCCGGGTTCGATTCCCGGTTCCGTCAGGGATTTTAGAAACTGACATATGAGTGCTGGAAAGGGGTGCACTCAGCCTCGTGAGACAAGTAGCTGACAGTGAGGCAGCGTCCCGGTCACGAAAACCAGCTTAACGGCCGAGGGAACCCGATGTGCTGACCACACGTCACTCCACAATCTTCAGACCTAATGGCTGCTCAGTGGTCGCTTGGTAAGCCTAGGCTGTGTTGCCACGGGATTTTTAACATGTTATATGGGTAGAATTTCAAACACGGGATTTCTAAATGGTCCAGTAGGTGTATTTCTCTCTTAATTCCCGGAGCTGGCAGATTAGGTTTAGAAGACCTGATTCCGAGAAATAGCTTCTGTAGGGATGTCTCATTGAGTAAGATGTCACCCCAGCCGTTACATTTATCTGTGAGCAATTAGTAATCGAGGACACTGTCTTGACGTGTCGCGTTACAGCCAGTGCATTGAACATAATGGTCACACTAGGAGCACTGCAGTGAAGTCCATCATGCCTAAAAGAAGTGCGGCTCCAGTTATAAGTCCCTCGGAACAAATTGGCCCGTGAGTTAGAAACTGAAGCTGGCCACCGGGCCTACCTCAACTTCAATGACAGCTTGCAATGCAGAAGAGGGTTGGGAAGGGGCGAGAGGGGGCGAAGGAAGAACGGCTGCTTCTTGTGACAGATTTATAACTGGAGGTACAGTCAGCTAGTTGTTCCCAACAAGCTACTTACTTACCAGCCACATAAAAGAAGTGAGGACTATCACAAAGATATGAGCAGTGAATATTATATTCGTTGGTTAAAGAAAAGTTGATCCCTAATTTGGAACGCAACTCAGTGCTTGGTATTGACAACGCATCGTACCACAACACGCAGAAAGAATGGTTGAT
Organism: Meconema thalassinum; assembly: GCA_946902985.2. Classification (NCBI taxonomy): domain Eukaryota; kingdom Metazoa; phylum Arthropoda; class Insecta; order Orthoptera; family Tettigoniidae; genus Meconema; species Meconema thalassinum. The sequence goes on from OX336393.1 coordinate 114,986,093, forward strand.
TATTAACAGTACAGTGCTGAACTATATAGTCATAACATTTTCGTTACTATATTATTCCATTACACGTATTAGTGTCATTTAATTATTCTAACCACCTAATACAGTTTGTAACGAGTGAAATAAATAATGGTTGCTATCGTGTGAGTGAGTGAGTGAGTGAGTGAGTGACAGTTGCTGCGTAAACAGAGTGTACTTCTGATGACTGACGGGTGACGCAGCGGACAGCACCCAGCAGGCTGAGAAAAGCAGACTCTCTCTTCAGCTTCTTACTAGACTTTCACAAGGGTCAATTAGTTCTGAGGCAGTTATAGACAGTGTCCTCTTTCTTACGGTGTTACTTAGTTCTTGGTTCTCTTTTTAGTAAAAGCGAGTGAGAAGTGCGTCCCGAGTCTATGCTACTACCGGTACCATACTGAATGAATATTGAAAGGTTAAATGTAGGAGTTGTAGCTCTATCAGTTTGTATCGTTAACTGTGTCTGCTGTATTATCGCATTTATGTTAGTAATACTCCAATAGGCCTACTTGCTATATATCCCTAAAAAAGCATTTTCCCATTTTTAGGTTGTATTCAGTTAGATTTTAGGTCATATTTGCTTGCATATTTTGTACTTTTCCAGGTTTTAAACTTCCGAACCCTAGTTATTAAATATTGGAAATTAAACAACATTTATTAAATTGGTAATCCTCCCTATATTATTCTGCTAAGGTCCCATTCCGGTTTTGTACCGAAATGAAGGTCCTGTTAACACCAACCTACACATATGAGGTACCTACAGGTTCCGCATATCCCCATGTGTGCCCGAAACGCACTCACTTCCTCTTTAAATGCCTCACAATTAAATAAATACCTTAAAAACTTACATTTACAATGGGAGCACCGTAACCTGGCGAGCCTGCCACTAGAGCGCAGGGCAGCGCGGCGGCAGCGCAGCGTACTGCTAGGCGAGCCTGCCGCTAGAGCCCAAGGCAGCGCGGCGGCGGCGGCAGCCATCTGGCGGGAGCGCTGCGTACTGCTAGCTACAAAGAGGTGCTGTGACAAGTACAAATCACTGTTCTACATAATTCTTTGTGTTCTTCTTATGTACATATGCCGTTTAACAACAATAAATACATTTCTTCAATATTTAAAACTTCGTTCTCCCACATTCTTCCCTACTACTCCATAAACCTACATTCACGTTGTGAAAGCTCGCACGGGCCCACTAGTATGAAAATATTTTTGTAAGTCTTTTTAGGAGGCTATGACTAGTTGTACATAATGTAAATCTAAGAATAAAATGCATTCTGTTTCTTGTGCCTTGACTGGAATACGAGTGTTTTTAGTTAGAGGGTAAACCTGAATTGTGAACAGTAAAATAACAAGCAATATCAAGTTTAACTACTCTAACATTAAACTTCATAATCCACCATTTATGAGAGTTCCTACAGGAGGTACAAGGTCAGAGACGTCATAAATCCCAGATGGAGCTAATAAAACATTAACATCGATTACTCAGGAAACAGATGTGCGATTAGCTCAAAACTTGGTAAATTAAGTGCATTACATACAGATATTGCTGGCAATTGTAATAAGATTATCATCTGAATATTCCACACAGCTACCATCTTGAAAATGTAAGTAATTGAAATGGATGTACCAAGTGCCAGTATGTAGATTTACGTATTCGTCTTTTTCTGCAACGCAAACAAGTTCTGTGACTCCATACTTTAAAGATGGATGCAATTGGAGAATTACAACAAAACTTAGAAAATGAATTAGTCATAAGAATATCAAACTGATTTTATGTGCAACTGCCATCTTGAAAATGTAACACTTTAATATCGCTAGCCTACAGTATATAGCAGTTTATTTATTTATTTATTTATTTATTATTTGTCGTATGGCTTTTAGTGCCGTGAGTGTCCGAGGACATGTTTGGCTCGCCAGAGGCTGAATCTGCTTCTAGCAGACACCCATAGGGTGAGCTACAAGTTTCATTCATTTTTCAAGTAGTTCCAACTTTCGCTACATACCACAGTGGTAGACATCCACAGTATAAGGAACAAAATCAGTAGATTTATATAGGCCTAATCAAGATATCTCTATGAAAATTAGTGCAATGTGGCACAATCCTTGCATATAGATGGCCGCCTTATGAGTGTGCTGTCTGGTTGGTTGGTTCCATTAGTTTAGGGGCTGCGGCAACGTGGTCATGTAGCCCCGTGTACTTTGGGTGTGTGTAGAATTTGTCTGATAACCGGTGTTAATTGTGATTGCTGTATTAGTGTGTGTTATCTGTGATTCTGGTAGAAGGACTGCATACGATCAATTTTTCAAATAGTTCCTACTTTTGCTACCAAATGCTACCGTCCACGACACCTAGCTGTGAACTTGGCTACTAGATGCCATCGCAGCCAGCCCCTGGTGGCAAAAGTTGGAACTAATATAACGTTATCAAACTAACCTACAAATTTTAGCTTCCACAAGTGTAGTTAGTACAAGGTTCTTTTTCATTCCATAAATAGCATGCCACAGTGGGTGAGTGGATAGCGTGTCAGTCTACTAACCCCAAGATTGCAGGTTCGCTCCTGGCCGTGGTAAGTGAATTTTAAAAGGCGGCAAAAATACGACACGCATGTCATACGATGTTGGCATGTCAAAGAACCCATTTGAATTCAGTAGGCCGTGTTCATAATGGCAAAATTAATCTCGGGAGTTTCCGCCAACACAAAGTTCCTCATTTCTCTACTAGAAAGCGCTATAGTGTTCAAGGAGCTTAGATGATTATCTAACCTCCTTGACTTTCATAGTGATTCAAGGAACAACGAAAGGGGCAGATGACCTCGTAGTTCCGCCCCTTAAAACAACAATAACTAACTAACTAAGGAACAACGAAATTCGACATGCAAGCTACCCTCTGGGTGTCAAATTACAAAGCTTGCACCCGGCATCCGAGGCCATACGATATTATTATTATTATTCCATAAATCTCTAACATGGACCCGCCGGCTTTATTTCCCCTCCGAAGAAGGGCATACTGAGGGATTTTTAACGCTCTTAAAAAATCCGACGACTTTGGCCGGGTTTGAACCCGCGTAGAAGCTCAGCATGCTACCTTCTACGCCAGTGGGCTGTCTGTATAAGATATAGGATACACAGCTGAACACCATATTCCTATGAAGTTGCACTGCGTGAAAAGGGCAAACAGATATATTTTCCTTACTGGACATTTGGTTTTCTAGATGAGAAAGTAAAATAAGTACTGCAGGAGCCTATGAATTAGTAACACTGTGCTGATAATATCTACTCAGTTTCTTATGAATTACATTGCCCTTAATTTTCAACTTGAATCTCTGCTATCTGGAGAGGCATACTGAGCCACTCAGCCACACAGTTCTCACCACTGGGTTCATTTACGTCTTACATGGACAGTGACTTTCTGAATGTCACGAGCAAGACCGAGACCAGAGCCATTGGTGCACTAAAGTTAGAACCTGATTTCTTTTAATGATAGTAATCCCTTGTCATAGATTAATGGCATGTTAAAGAACCTTCCACTAATTACACCTGTGTGAAGCTACAGTACGGCTCTGAGCTCGTGATCCCTGCAAGGAATGTGCCCGCACCACCAGCGGCACGTCAGCGGACAGCCTGACAGGGGCTACTACTACTAAGGGTACAGGAAACTCAGACTTTCACGACCGGCGTTGAAATAGGAATGTCTGTTTCGCGGGCTTATAGGCCGTGTTCTAAGGACATTTTGTCGTCCGGACGTTCAGCATGTTCACAGGTTACATTAAGCGAGGTAAAACAAGTAAACAGAAGATATATAAATAGTCAACAACCCACACATAGAGGCTACCATAGCAACGGCGTACCACATAAAAGTAATGCATCAAGGACAGGGCTGCTCTTCTGTTGCATCTTCTCGTCTACGACGGTCAATGAGGGCAGGCTTGAGGGGATTAAAGACTGGAAGCCAAGCTCTGTCCACACGGTCTGCTTCCTCCTTAAGATTGAAGCTGTTAGTATGCTTCAGGATTTCAATGGCCTCCCTTTGTAGCCTTGCATGATAAGACACCGTGGTGGACAGAACTTCGGTGTCTCCATATCTTATGTCGTGACCTGCGAGTAGGGAGTGTGCTGCAACATTTACTTACCAGATGAAGGTGTTCACAGTGGAGTTGCTAGTTCAAACTCACATCCAGATTGAGCTTCACTGGAAACCGTGTAGTCAGAAGAACTAGAAACATCACTATCATTCGAATCACTGCCGCTGTATATTGGCACAATACCACCTGCGCGTCCAATGCTTTCATAACAGCATTCGGAAACGTTTCCTTGTCTCGCACTCAGCAGCGCTCTCTCTCACACACTCACTCCACTCTACTTTCACTCCCTCAACCCCCCACCCGCCAGGGATCATGAGCTGGGAGCCGTACTGTAATGTATAGGTTAAACATTTGAATAACGCTCTTACGTTCCAACGTTCGTCGCCAGGAGCCGACTGCGGTGTCATCTGGTAACCTAGTTCTGAACTAGTAGTCGTTGACGGTGGCGTTTGGCGGCAAAAGTCGGAACTACTTGAAAAAATTCAATATCTGCAGTCCTTACTTGAATTGAAAACAGATAACACACACTAATACAGGCATCACAATTAACACCGGTTATCAGAGAGATTCTACACATACCCAAAGAACACATGGCTACTTGACCGCGTTGTCGCAGCCCCTAAACTAAGGAAGCAACCAACCAACCAATGATAGTAATGACTAGGGCTCGGATGTTGATGCCGTAAAAAAGTTTAAAAAATCCACTTAAAACTTTCAAAAATGACTGTAATAAATGACCTAAAAATTCGAAAAATCTATATATATAAAAATCAATGTTACGTGATAGTTTGTCTGTCTGTCTGTGGGTATGTCACCTATGCGTTCATATACCATTCGTCCGATTGCGATGAAACTTGGGTGAGATGTTGAGTACACTCCAAGGAAGGTTTCTGACTTAGTAAATCCATTTTACAATAGGTAGCGCACGCGTAGATTCAACAAATGAGCGACGATGCGCGAAGCATTTCAACAAAGTCCCGTATGTGTTCATATACCATTCGTCCGATAGCGATGAAACTTGGGTGAGATGTTGTGTACACTTACGTGAAGGTTTCAAAATTAGTGAATACTTTTCACAGTAGATAGCGCACGAGTAGATTCAACAAATGAGCGACGACACGCAAAGCGTTTCAAAAAAGTCCCGTATGCATTCATATACCATTCGTCCGATAGCTATGAAACTTGCGTAAAATGTTGTGTACACTGCAGGGAAATTTTCTGGCTTAGTACATCCACTTTACAATAGGCAGCGCACGAGTAGATTCAACAAATGAGCCACGACGCGCGAAGCATTTCAACAAAGTCACGTTTGCGTTCATATACCATTCGTCCGATAGCGATGAAACTGGGCTGAGATTTTGTGTGCACTCCAGGGAAGGTTTCTAGCTTAGTAAATCCCTTTAAAAATAGGTAGAGCACGAGTAGAATCAACAAATGAGCAACGACGCGCGAAGCGTTTCAAACAAGTCCCATATAATTTCATATACCATTCATCCGATAGCGATGAAACTTGGGTGAGATGTTGTGTACACTCCAGGGAAGGTTTCTGGCTTAGTACATACATTTTACAATAGGTAGCGCACCAGTAGATTCAACAAATGAGCGATGACACGCGAAGCGTTTCAACAAAGTCCCGTATAAAGTCATATACCATTCGTCTGATAGTGATAAATGTTTGGTGAATTGTTGTGTACACTCCAGGAAAGGTTTCTGGCTAAGTAAATCCATTTTACAATACGAAGCGCACGTTTATATTCAACAAATGAGTGACTACGCGCGAAGCGTTTCGACAACGTCCCGTATACGTTCACATACCATTCATCCGATTGCGATGAAACTTGGGTGAGATGTTGTGTACACTCCAGGGAAGGTTTCTGGCTGAGTACATCCATATTACAATATGTAGCGCAAGAGTAGAATCAACAAATGAGCGACGACACGCGAAGCGTTTCAACCAAGTCCCGTATGCATTAATGTACCATTCGACGGAGCTATGAAACTTGGGTGAGATGTTGTGTACACGTCATGGAAAATTTCTGCCTTAGTAAATCCACTATACAATATGCAGCGCACAAGTTGATTCAACAAATGAGGGACGACGCGCGAAGCGTTTCAACAAAGTCCCGTATACGTGCATATACCATTCATCCGATTGCGATGAATCATTGATGAGTTATTGTGTACACGCCAGGGAAGGGTTTCGACTTAGTAAATCCATTTCACAATAGGTAGCGTACGAGTAGATTCAACAAATGAGTGACAGCGATGAAACTTTTGAAAGTTGTTGTGCACGCTCCCACGAATGGTTCTAAATTAGAAAATCCATTTTACGATAGCTTACAGGCAGTTAACATGTTGTGTATCCAAAAACACTTCAAGAAACAGAATTTCAACGCCAACACTTTCTTTGATTGGCATTGCAACGCATGCCGGGTACAGCTTGTGCACTATAAAATGGAGAAAATGATCTTATAATAATAAACTCACCAATATTTAAAAAATTCGAAAAATACAGTATATAATGGAGAATCAAAATAGATTTCTAGCACATAACAAAAGGTTTATGTTTACTTTAGTCTGAGTTGCACTGAACTACGAATGCCATTCTGATGTTGTCAAATGTAAGTGATCTGCGGTTATCAGCCAACAAGTATTTTTATATCTCGAAATGCTGCGTTTAACACCAACTGTTGTGATCGGAGCGTACTTGAAGTGAGGAAGGTCGTTTTCTGCTAAAACCTACTCAATTCCATCCATGCAGTAATTTTTCACCAGAAGAAATGTCTGAGATTTTGCAGAATGTTTTATACCCGGTGTTTTTGCCCAGCACTTGTTTCAGTTTTGATGAAATACCCGCAGCAATTTCGCCACGATTGTTGCTAGGACTAGTTTCCACCCGGTTGATTAAGGAAATGGAATCAATATTTCAATATTTTAAATTATCTTGTATCAGCTACTTGCTTCTTTTTCTTACCTCTGAGACACGTAACTACATCATATAAAGCTGTGGCATGACTAAATTGAAAAAAAAAATGACCTCAAAAGGCCAATTTCTCTAAAATAAGACCAAAAAATCTACCAAACATAAAAAATGCTCTTAAAATGGAAAAATAGGGGGAAAAATGCAAAACGATGCAAATTAAAAATGACATATTTGAAGACGGAGTGGCCCATCCGGAGTTTCTATGTAATTCAGCATTGTTTTAGGCAGCTCAGTAAAAAGATGAGATGTTATCAACATCCGGGCCCTAATAATGACTATCCATCTGAGACTTGGAAATAAGCCTGGCTGTGGTAAGAGCCATGGTGGATGAGCGGGCCTGCCTGTACAGCAGAAGATTTGGACAGTCTCATTTTCAAATCTGAGTGAGTTATCTCAAGTCATTGCTATCGTTAAAGAAATTAATAACATAGATAACAATTCTGTATTTATTTATTTATTTATTTATCATATACTATTTTCCACAGGGGCACGAAACAAGAAACAGAGGAGCCACCATGGATGTACTATCCACCTTCATATTTGGAGCAGCGGCAGCAACAATAGGTACATATCTGATTGTTGAATGGCGAAAAGTTACTAAAGATTGCGGCTGTTGCGACTGCTTAGAGGCCACACAACCAGAAAATATGACTACTATTGACTTGAATAGCATCTTGGAATGTCAAAGACTATGTAAAAAGCCACGCTGCTCAGACATTTGTGAGATATTTGATAAACCTCTGGGATGCTCCTCACAGGTATGCCTAGACCTCACGGATACACAATTTCACCCCGGGGATAACAATTCGAACCTTAAATTGGACCGAATATGTATCTTCACCCAGAGGGAATGTGATAGATTTTGTGAGTTAAAGGAAAACTTCAGACTACCTGTATTAAGCCCATCACCGAGGCATTGTAAACAAGAACGTGAATGCACCTTCAAAATATGTGGTGAATGTTCCGGTAATAGGCATCGCAAACAAAAACCTGAATGCTACACCTTCGAACAATGTAGTGAATGTCCCGGTAATTGTAATAATGTAAGGCATGTAGGACTCTGGAGACGCAAACCACTTAAGGTTCCACCCACGCACTGTGTTATTTAACAACTACATAGGATTATTATAACTGTAAGAAACACAATGTGTTTGAAAAATATTCTGGATGTAATAAAAAAAACGTGAGGAGAGAAAAACCATCTGTGATGTATTGTTATTTCTAGTAAATGTACCCAGCTAGCATCTGTTTGAGGAAATGGCTCTGGTACATCAAGTAATACAAGATAAATGACAAGTGAATAAAGTAATCACTGAAGAGTGCGATGCCATTGGTGTAGCGAAGGACTAAGAAGATGAGAGGGTTCTGCTGTGCTTGAAATGCCTGACTTCCCATTAACCCTACAGGCAAATGCCTCGATGTTACTTTCTAAACCCCTACTTCCTTCTAACTCTTTGCCCAGTTCCACTCATCTTCATTTACTCCATTCCTCATAAACTCCTCTGATGAGGTTGGCATTAGAAAGGGCATCTGTCACCGCCCCTCATTCTCTGCACCAGAAACAGGAATACTGTACTACTTAGGTATAATCTATACTAATATAATAAAGCTGAAGAGTTTGTTTGTGTGTTTAAACGCGCTAATCTCGGGAACTACCGGTCGGATTCGAAAAATTATTTTTGTATATGATAGCCAGATTCAAGAGGAATAGTTTAAGCTATGTAGCATTAGGATACACCACTCAGGTAACCTTAAAGATTGATGTTTATTCAGTTAGTCGGAAGAACAAGCGCTCCCGAACAGCTTCAATAATACCTAAGTCAATTGTTGCCTGGCAATGCGGACTGCATCACGTCGCCCCTACCAGTGTTCTGGTGCAAAATTGCGAGCTGCTTATAAATTGCAGTCATGGGGAGTAATTAGTGCAAAAATATTTCTTAGGCTCCTTAAAACAGTTATCATCATGACAATAGTAGGCTATGTCTCTGTATAACGGCGACGGTGTTGGTGCAGTATACTGAGGTATACTGAGCTGCAATAAGCGTTGGTGCTTTCAAATTTACTTTCATTTATTCCGATCCTTATCCTTGAGCGCTCCAGTTATGTAGTAGTATTCATTATCATCCATAAAACAAATAAATCCACCGGGCGAAGCCGGGCACTACTGCTAGTAATAAATAATGTTATTGGTTTTACGCCCCTTTTAACTACTGAGGCTTTTCGATACACCACCGCGCTGCGCCGGTGTGCCAGAATTTTGCTCCGAAGAGGATCTTTAACGTGCCAGTAAATATACTGACATGGTTGCCTCGCATTTACGCGCCTTTAAAAGCCAACTGACTGTCAGGATTCGATCCTGCGAACTTGGGAACAGCAGGTGATAACGTTATCGCAGCACCTCGCAGCCAGTCACAGGAATAATAAGGGTTAAGGCAGGCGTGGATCTAGAATTTGGCTTGGGGGGGTCACAGAATCGAAATTGTTAAGAAAAATGGTATCACTAACAACGCAATCACAAAATAAACAAACGTACAAAGCCAGACCATTTTTTTTGCTAGCTACATGGAAAGAAATTTGATGCGTTTAGCGCACCAAAAATATTCGTACAAATTGCAACGACGTGTTTTGCGACTTTTACATCGAGCTTCGAGAAAAGTATCAAGGTACGTTACTGTTTCGGCAAGTCAAGTTGGTACCGACAAAGGGAGAAAGTCACAGCTTAAATTGCCAACCAAGCTTGCAGTTTGGACGTCGGCAAAATTTTTTGGTGCGAAAAAAGACCCAAATTCATATCCGTGCATTGCTGCACATTCATCGTGACATCTCTATACACATCTATTCGGTAATCACAAGGTTTGCTAAACAAAATAGACGAGTTGATTTTGTTATATAAATAATCGTTTTTATATAACAGGTATGAAGTTGTAAATATGTACAGTTGTAACAGAACATAATAATTGCAATAAAGATATTTTTATTATTGAATAAAATGAAAAACCTGTTTTTCAGTTAAAATTCGTTAAATTTTATTTGTCTGGTTATTGTGTTTTCGTTTTTTGAGTGTGCAAAAAAATTTGGTCTCCGTTGGGGGGGGGGGGGGGTCATGACCCCGTGGCCCCCTCCCCCCCCCCCCCCCTTGAATCCGCGCCTGGGTTAAGGCTTGGTGTCTCAGAACCGACGCATGCGAGGCCGACGTTGTGTACTTTCGTCGCAATGACGCTGCGAGGCTCGTGGTTTCCCACGCTGCGAAGTGGATCAGTTGCCGAGCACATGTCTTGTCCAATAGATCTCGCAACCTGTGTGTTAGCCTTGGAAGTAGAGGTGGATGATGAAGAGGAAATTATCCTGCGTTGTTTTGGCGGAGAAGGCAGTGATGTCATTTAAACTTCCAGCTTCAGGGCGATCATTTTCCACACGGCGTCTTTCACGGCGTTGTTTTTGTAGCTCTTGTGTTGTAAATTATACAAGATTGGGTGCATTCGCACTTCTTCCATTAGTTTCTCGTCCATTTCGTCCGTAAAGTTAATCTTGTTGCTCATAACAGTGGAAATATAGGCTAAGCAGGCCCCGGGCTAAGGTGAGAGACGCCCTGGCCAAATGGTCTACTGGCGCCCTTTTTCTCATTTATGTGTTAGAAAAATTGCATAATAGTTTTTCTTTTTTACAAACAACTACGTTACTAATATTGTATCACAGGAAATAATAAGAAAAGTAAGTCTTTCATTCAATTTTGTAGCCATTTATTGATACATTAATCACACTAAAAACCAAGATTACAAATTCAAAAGTACAATATACAGAAACATTTCAAATCAAAGTTTTTTTTTTTCGGATTTTAACTTTGCAAATTTATTTATGATGTCAGAAAAGTCTGTGCTAAGGGTTACGTATTTTTCACAACACAATAACAACAGACAATTTAGTTTGCTGTCTGAAAGAGTTGATCTTTTCACATTCTTTAGCCGAGTCAAAACAGAAAATCCTCTTGTAAATCCGTGAGCATTGCCAACAGCGTCAACCGTGCATCACTGCCTACAGTTTTGCCAACACAAGTATTCTTTAGAGATAATACTGATTATATTATAATATAATCATGATTAAACATAAATACTACGAATTTATGTGATATTTAATATTACTTTTATTTTATATTCACGTAAATTATAGCAACTTTATCCTACTTTTTAAAGATTTCCATGTCATACTTATTTTTAATGTTGAGATTGTTGGGTCAAACGTTTTCTGCGTTCAGCGTCACCTAAATTTCGGCGCCCCCTAAAATTTGGCGCCCTGGGCAAATGCCCAGTATGCCCGTTTATAGCCCGGGGCCTGAGGCTAAGGACAGAAACACTGTCGCCTACCACTGCTATCGCCTCGCACAAATCTGGCGGGACGAATCAGTGCGGGGTGACGCTGCGAGGTCTCACTGCGAAGTTGCGCAGACTGCGCACCGCGCAACGTGACAAACCACTGCCATAAGCTCGTGTAGTCTGGACTGGATGCGAGATTGCAGATTCTAGTTCATTGTTAGCAATAGGAGGAATAAGGCTTCCTTATTGGCTTTCACAAGGAATCGTTGGTTGTGGTTAGTAAACGCCGTGAACCAATCAGATACCATTCTAGTAATTATGACTATTTTTGTATAAGGGGCAGAGCAGCGAGGTCATCCGTCTCCCGTTCTGGTAAGGAAACCAGGGGACTAAAGAGATTTTAAATATCCATAATAATTTTCAAATCAAAAGCCTCGCCAAACATGTTAAATAAGTGCGTGATTCTGATCTTAAGATAGAAGTAGGTTCGAGTGCCACCGTTGACCCTCTTAGAAGTGGGTCTTCTTGGTCTCACATTTTGTATTCAGAAAAATAGTAGGATATCCCCTTCCAGAAATCTATGGCTGCTTTTATCCGAACTTAAGTCACAGATTAATTTCTCAGACAGAAAGTTTAATACACTGATGACCACGGTGTCCCAAGCCTTTAAAACCTGGCTTATTATTCCAGAAAACACATAATTGAGTGTACACTGGCAAGCTTCAATTGTGGCCTAATGTTTTTATTACAACACGTTCTTCCAACATTAATTACTGGTGGAATATTCTTACTAACAACGCATTGCGTACATTATGATTAAGTTTAACTACGTAACAATACCAAATTCTTACACTTTCAATGAACTGCAGCAGCAAGCAGCCTTGCAACCACCGCGCAACTGATTTTGGCCACCATCTTCCCTTACAACAGCCAATCAGAGAACCATAACTATGCTAAAACTGAGCTAGAATTTGCAATCTCGCGGACTGGATATGTGTGATGCCCCGCGCCTCGCATGCATCGGTTCTGAGAAACCACGCCTTTATGTGTAAAACAAAAATGATGGACTGCAGCCGTTAGAAATAAAAAACCCTTATTGACACCTCAGCCCATGAAGGACCCTGGCCAGGAGTAACGTGTAGTCAGTGCGCCGGGTCCCCTCTGTCGTTAATCTTGGTTTCCGGGACCGGGGCGCTACTTCAATTGTTAGTTATTGTTAGCGAGGTCATCTGCGAAAAGTGTCCTCACGAGGGTGTAGAGTGCAATACGTTCCAGACCTCACATCAGTTTCTAAAATACCTGACGGAGCCGGGAATCGAACTCAGGGCCTCTGGGTGCGAAGCGGGTGCGCTACCCCCAACACCACGAGGCCGGCAAAAAGAAAAAGAAGTTCAAGAATTCTGTTATTTGGGGCACAGGCAAGGAAAACCTTTCTACAGAAAACGAATCTGCTTACATCAAATACAGATTTAGGCATTAGAAATTCATTTTTGAAAGCCCTTGTCTGGAACATGTCGTTCTATGGAAGTGAAATTTGAACTGTTGAGGAGAATAGTAGCATATGACTGCTTAGGCTCTCACGGTCGACGTTAATAACTAGGCCTACTGTTTATACAGCGTGTTCCGATTCAACACGGAACTGTAAGATGGGTTGCCTACCCACCCGCAATTGGCTTGAAATCTGCTCGCAGCGCGCTAGCGCCGAGGCAGAGTTCGATTTCACTGATTGCCGCCTTCTTATGCAGCATTGCAAAGCATTTTGCTCTTACAAAATATATTTACACAGGTTTCATAATAAGTTTGAACGATTTTTGTTTCAGAACTTGTTATTTTACGCTTCTGTTAATGGCTTTTGCAGAGCATTTCTATGAAATAAAATTTTACTCTACAACATAGTGAAATCGAACTCTGCCTCGTCGCTAGCGCGCTGCGAGCAGATTTCAAGCCAATTGCGGGTGGGTAGGCAACCCATCTTACAGTTCCGTGTTGAATCGGAACACGCTGTACAAACAGTAGGCCTAGTTATTAACGTCGACCGTGAGAGCCTAAGCAGTCATATGCTACTATTCTCCTCAACAGTTCAAGTTTCACTTCCATACAACGACATGTTCCAGACAAAGGCTTTCAAAAATGACTTTATAATGCCTAAATCTGTATTTGATGTAAGCAGATTCGTTTTCTGTAGAAAGGTTTTCCTTGCCTGTGCCCCAAATAGCAGAAATCTTGAACTTCTTTTTCTTTTTGCCGGCCTCGTGGTGTTGGGGGTAGCGCACCTGCTTCGCACCCAGAGGCCCTGAGTTAAATTTCCGGCTCCGTCAGGTATTTTAGAAACTGATGTGAGGTGATTATAGACATTACTATGGAGTTCATGTAGGGGTTGTAAATTGCCACCCTGAAGTAGTCTTCGGGTGACAAGCTTTGGACATTAAATCTATGTTTCTGCTTTTCAGCCAATCTTGGGACTTTGACATCCACATCAAGTTCCTCGCAATCTTTCTTCCCTGCATCAAAAATATCCTTGAATTCTTCATTCCTTTCTCTGTGTTTCTGGAAATTGGCTAGAAGGTTAGTGTTGATTTATCTGTATAGGCCTACTGAAAATAGGTTCATGTCGACGTACTGGAGTTTGTTGACAACAGGTTCTAAATATGAAGAATATCTTGAAATAATATGCAGACAAACAATAAATGATGTTGACGATGTTGCACAGTATAGCACGTCTTCTGGTATCTTGATTGCTTCCATCGTCATTTGCAAGATGATGGAGACTGTCTTTGATCGTCATAAGGTTTCCTTTGAACACTCTTATTGATGTATATTTGTGGAACCACCTCGTTTCACAGAACATTGGAATGTTGGGTATTAATTTCCTGCGTAATAAACTTTCTCTAAAGAACTTGATCACTTCTTTTATTGTTCCGACTGTATTACGAATTTCCTGAACATTGTTCAGGTCATTAATTACTAAGTTAAGTCTGTGAGAAGCGCAATGGAAATAGGCAGCTGTGGGGTTCTTTTCTCTTATCCTAGCCAGCACTCCAGTTTCATGACCTGCCATTGTTGAACAGACATCAAACCCCAAACCAATTAATTTATTCATATTTAGTCATAAACGTTCAACAAAATGTTAAGATGGATGAAGAAATCCCTTCAGCATCTAATGTAGTGTTTTAGATCCCTTATTTGGGGGTGGATCTAAAAGGGAGAGTTGCTGTACTAATTTATGAGGTTGTGCCTAAAGAAGGGTAGCTCCCCTTGACAGGGCAAGCTGACCAGTGTAGTGTGTTGTGGTGTGCTAGGAACTAGGGGGCGTTCCTATAAATAATGTGGTAGTATTTGAGGGGATGGGACCCACTGCAAAGGGTCGCTGTACTAGTCGCTCAGCTGACTGCTTGTTATGTAATCGACTCTGCTCGTATCAGCCGGGTGGCACGCGCTTCACTTGAGCACGCGAGCCGCTGTGAGGAATACAATGACGTCTGAGTTGGCGTTATTACTACGGTGTGTCACGTCTGACTGTGACGGGAGTAAGGAAGGGCGTTGGGATGTAAAGAGGCGTATAACAGTAATGCTAGTGTAGAGTGTGGACCAAGTGTTTTATTGGTCTGTGATATTCTTTGTGTGAGTCCCTTGTAGGGAATGAAATTATGTTTATAATGTGATACAAGTTGTGGGTTGCAGGTTACATAAATAGGAACTCTGAACACGATTGACTGACTCACCTCGGTTGACACCAGCGTAGCTTCGGCCGTCTTGATGGAGCACTGACAATGGAGAGAGAGTTTGACCTCATTAGGACGTCTTCTTATACCTTCAGACGCCCTCCTGTCAGCAATGTATTGGCCCAGTTAGTACTATGTCGCTGAGTGTAATGATTACGTAAGGCTTGAGCTGCTTTATGGAGTAGCAAGCTGTCCTTACAGTATTAATGGATGTTGCCCCGGCTTTCCAAGGGTTGCCATTTTAGGGGGATTTAGCCAGATGTTGGGGGGATGGTCTCCAAGGGGTGCATACCCCTGGGATGCTGTACAAGAGTCTTCCTTCATTTGTTCGCGTCCTCGCGAACGGGAACGGAACTGGAAGTTGGGATGTTGACGTAGTGGTCCTGGAAAACCCTCTCGTATCTCCTGGTGGCGTCGTATCGAAGTGTGGGTGTGAGGTGAGCCCGTGTTCAGAGGGGAGGGTTATGGGATTTACATATATATGTATACATTGACATTGTGAAAAAAAAAACAAAAAAAATTGACATTTGCGAAAGATTTGATTAACATTGGGAAAAAATTGACATTTTGAGAAAAATTGAACATTAAAATAAATTCGATATGTAAAAAAAAATTGCCCTTGCTTTTGCTGGCATATTGCTAGTTTAAAAAAAAACATGGTTTCTGATGGTGACGTGTCACATATTTGTGCAGGGAGGAAAAACCCAGGGCCGAACGGATGATTGCTTCGCCCGCCCCATCTTAGGGAAAAAATGCTCCCTGCAATAAGAAAGGTAGAAGAAAATAGAAAAATGGGTGTTCCAGGGTATAATTTAAGGGAAATATTCAAAAGTATTTATTTGTGTGGGAAAAACGGAACACCCTGACAAATGGGGAAGTTAGAAGAAGGAAAAATGAAAGAAAACAAATCATACACATGATGGACATTGGCATTTTGGTGAACAAACAAAAATATATCTGGTGACGATGCCTGTGAAAAAAAAATGGCGAGGTTTAGAAAAAAAACATATTAGTACTGGTTGAAGCTGGTCTTTTACTGAAAAAAAAAAACATGATTAATGTTACTTAGCTGCAAGGCCGGGCTTACCCTATACGGTGCCGTAATGCCGTAAATAATATATAGTTGGTCTTACCTCGGTAGCGGAATTGTGGTTACCGGGTGCCGATATATTCCACTTTGATTATTCCTATCTTAATCTAGTATTGTCGGGCTTACCTCGGTAACGGATTTATAGTCACCGAGTGCCGATATATTCTACGGTGATCTATATATATTAAAAAAATGCCTTAAATGTAGGTTTATGTTACCTTATGTCTTACCTTACTTATTTAACTTATTGATAAAATTACTTAACTGTAAAACTATTCTGTATTTACATGCCGAGTGGACCTTATTCTAAAGCCGAAATGTGCTGTGCTATTATTAGCAACAGCTGTCAGTAAATTTGCTTACATCTAAGTGACCTTAACATGGCACTATGACTTAAGTACTAAGATTTAGATGGAGGCTGGCCGCTTGATTTC
Organism: Meconema thalassinum; assembly: GCA_946902985.2. NCBI lineage: Eukaryota > Metazoa > Arthropoda > Insecta > Orthoptera > Tettigoniidae > Meconema > Meconema thalassinum. Next base: position 115,002,726 of record OX336393.1, read on the forward strand.
TCTCGCGGGGGCGCCCTTGTAGTACATTGTCGGGACCGGACCCCAACAATGCCTCGTAGTCCCCTCCGTTTTAATACTATTGTCGACATCTATTCTAGGTCTTAATACTAGTACTAACCTATTCGCAGGCGCCTTACGGTGCCACTAAGCTAACCGTTTCGCCCGCTGTAACTTTCGTGTTCATAACCGTGTGCTGTTCCTATTTGACGTAGGTGAGCCGCCCACTTGGCTCCTGTGAGGGGCGCGCAATGCCCCTCTCTGAATGCCCTCTGGTTGCCCGTTGCGTCGCCATTTATGTGGGCATTGGACAGTGTGGTCCAATGGCATAATATCCTCCGGGAAGAAAGCGTCCGGGGAGTCCTCTTCGCCTGTGTCGGCCGCAATATTTGTATTCATGTGTCCTCCGGGAAGTGAGCGTCCGGGGAGTCCTCTTCGCCTTAATCGGCATTGCTGGGTTGGCCCACTGAACCCTTTTGAGTGCCCGCTATGCTACTCATTTAAGAACTCTGGCGACCCGTTGTCGTCCATTTACGTGGGCGCAGGACCGAATGAGCGCGTACATTCCATATATATATATTCATATTTCATTCTGCATTATTGATTACCGTCGTGGTCTTCACCTTCACCTCGCGGGGTAAGGACTTGTCGGATCTAGGATTGGTCCTGCTGAACCCTTGGATCCTGCTTCACTCCTGACGAATAGGAGTCTGACTCCCCGCCATGGAAGTCCTACTTACGTAAATTTAACTAACAGTCTAGTCATAATATGGTCGTCTCTAGGGATAGCTCCCGAGGCCGGCGCGGAGTGAGCTATTTCTCCCGCCATTCTCAGAAAGTCTCCCTGCAGGTCTTGGCTTCGACGACCGTGGCTCAAAGTGGGTTTAGCATCCCTTCCTCCCAGGGGCGGTTTATGCGCACCTAGGATTCCAGAGCTTGCCCGACCAGGCCGCGAATGCTTTGACCTTACGTGGTTCGTCTATTTGGTCTAGTCGTCAGTAATTTGATGAGCCAACTGGGGTAAGGGTCCACATCGCCTTCCCCAGCTCTGCTCCAGTGTGGTCCCTCCTGACCTTCGGCTTACACCGTTGTCAACCATCAGTTCGTATCAGATTCCTTTGTAAGAGAGAAAAAAAATGTGCCGTAACCTGTGTGAATGGTTCAACCTCTGTGTAAAATGTGAAATATTTCCAGTGTAGCGGGGTTGCAGATCTTCTAAGTACATAGGCTACTTCTGGCCTACCATCGCTATGTCAGCTTTCCAGAAATAATGCTTTCTTTACCTTAATGGAGGTGTTAGTAGGGTCTGTAATGTCAGGTACCCTGTTATTAGGATTTGGGGGTAGTTATTTGTTGAGTGGGCTTAAAGCATGGTAGGAAGGGTTTGCGCACCTTTGGGTTCCACGTTAGTGGTGGCCTAGAACCGGTGGTGGCACTGGGATGCTTCTATAGTGAGTGGAGTGGGGAGGTAATTCCCGGGATTGCAAAAATACGAAATTTCATGCAGGTTTGATATTAAAATCCCTGGTAATTGGATGGGATACTCATGCATGAGTCTGGATATGAAGTTTCTGCCTTCATGTACGGATAGGTGTAGGATGGGGCATAATACCATATGTTCCTTTCATGCGGGAGAGCTTAAGTACTAAAGCATGGTTAATATGTATCTATGGCCTCCTCCCTCATTTGGAGAGGCGCATTATGCTTCTTTTAATGTTTGCTGAGCCACCTCTAATACTCAGGCGGTGCAACGGGGCTCAAGGCGTAGCTTGCCTGCTCTTTAAACGCATGAAGTCCATCAACCCCAGTGTGTATTTTGTAATGTAGTGTAGCTGTTTATGGTCGTGTAGATGTGTTTGCGTTGTTTATGTCAGGCTTGAGAAGGTTATGGGAAGGGAGTAAGGTGGTACGCTGGTAGCCTGTTCTCCTGTCGTCCTCCCTTGGTCCATGTTGGCTTTCTATCCGCGCCTTGGGATAGTAGGGCTGCATGACCTAATCTGGTCGGCCATTTGCAGTGTAGATGTGGCCAGTGGTCGTAACGCGACTGGTCATGTGCTAGTCATCTGTAATGATTTATTTGGGGAATAGAATCGCGAAAAGAAGTTATTAAGGGGAGGTCCTGTTTCCTCAAAGTCCCTATGTTCGCTCCTAATTGGTGAGTGCGTGTGTGTGTGTTTGTGACTACGTTCCGCTACACCACGCGGACGGTTGGTCTGTTATGAGGCTAAGTCCTAATATGTATCACCTTTGTGGGCAGAAGGCGCCCGTGGCTTGCCAACGTGCCCTTGCGACCGTGCCCTATAGGCCCAAGATAAGTTTCGCTGTGTCACGTCTTGTCCATTGCCAAATGATTTTGCAGTGTGGAGAAAAAAAAATGTATGGCCTTATAATTGTTATGTATGTGTAATTTCATGGTCACGGGCTATACGCAATAGTGTCTCGTCACCGCAGTATTGCAGTGTGAATAGTCTGCAGTCAGCAATTGGTATGTGCAATTCTGCAAGTATGCAAGTGTGGTCATTGTTTTGGATTCCTAGCCTAATGTAGCAATTCGCCCTAGTTAGGTAATGACGTCGTGTGGCCATTGTTCTCTAAGACCTGTGTCTTGCGAAATTTTCCTACCTGTGTTCGTGAAATGTATTCCTCTATGCCTGGTGTAATTCGAAATTTTATGTCTGGTTTTTGGTGGGAGGAAATGTAGTATTCCCTGTTCATGCACTTGTATGGGCCAATTTCAGTATGATTGGACGCCTGAATAGCTGTTCTCCTTTGCGTCTAAATTTTCACTGGAACTCAGACCCGTGACCTTATGTCATTCTCTGTGTTTTATGTTTGCGTTGTGTGACAGGGCTTGGGGCTTTCCCAGTGTGGTCGTTGCTTGTGTTCCGTGTACCAAAAATACCATTGGATAGTTAGTTTTTGGTACGCGTGTGGTGTGTGGTCATGGGTTCGAATCCGGTTGTCTGTAAAGACTTGGTGTGATCATTTCCGTGCCGCTTATAATATGGCACGTTTCCGTGGCTGTGCGATACGCATATGAAAGCATACATCCCTGTGTAGAGTTTGTACGTTTTTGAATTCCCCTCGTAGTGTAATTTTGGAAGATATAGGGTCTCTAAATCGGGCGTGAATGATGTGTTGATTTCTGTCCAGTAGGCTTTGGCTCGCTTGTCTGCGTCGAGCAGTCTTGCTCATTGAGGAGTATGTTACAGCTGATACGACGGTGTTGAATTACGATGTTTTGTGCTTTCATTTGTTTCATGCTCTGCCCACGTCCTAGTTTTCTGCACGTGTGTGTGTGTGAACCTGATTGCTGCCTATAATGATTGCTAGCAGTGCCTCTCTCGCTGTAGAAAAAAAAAACTTTGTGGTTTAATATGACCGTTGATTTGTAGCTCATGCGCCAGGGGATTTCCGTTTTACTTGGAATCCAAACCACAGGCCATGGCATTTCATTTCGGAAATCCCATATGCGTTGTACGCGAGTGTGTCTGGTCCGCTAGTCGCGTATTTGGTGACCAGATGCCAGAGGCGATTGTATTGTTTTTCGTTTATGACCCGCTGTTAGTGGGACTGTCCCAATTAGTCTTAGCTGTCCCATTATCCTTATTCTAGGACTGGATATCTACTCAACCTTATATTCCTGGTATTCAGAAGGTTGCGGGTTTGGAGACCGCCTTTTACCCAGAGTAATTGTTTCCGGCACCATGAAGGTTGTGTCTCCGGGTCAGTTCTGGTGAGTGTTAGGATCGTATCCCGGCGCGGTCAGTGGGCTATTTCTTGGCCCTCTTTTCACGCCTGCCCGTGGGATTACTTCCTTTCCTTTTGGCAGTATTTCCGCCTTTACGTGTACCTATGTCTAAAAATTATGTCGTGAACACCATAAAAAATGTTAAAAAATAAAAATGTGCTTGGGACCTGAGTGTAATATTTACCATTTTGGTAACGTGAGTACTACCGTAATCTGGTTACGTCTCAGGGGAATCTACCGACACTGTCTAGTACACATTAGGAAGGCCATTGCAAGACGTAATTGCTATACCTGTATCCACGTCACGAGCAAAGCCAGTGCACTATGGGAGTGAAACCTGCCCTTCAAAGTAATTGTAACTCACCAAAATGACAGTGTCTCGTCTCGATGTGCAATTGGGCTTTTCAGTTGGCTAAAGCACATCTCACCAAATTTTTGAAGTTAGTTTGAGATTCTTAATTCCTGCCACACTTACGGCTTTCGCCCGCAACAGGAGAATCTATCAAACTGTGGAACCCTAACATAGAACGTTTAGTCATTTCTACTTAGAAAGACTCACTTAAGCTTTATGCTGTGATTTTATGCTTAAGTTGTGTTCAAAATATCTCTTTTCGGCCTGAAGCCTGCTTGGCTTCCACTTGGCTTAGCATATTAGAGACTTTACGTTATGGCGTTAATCACTTCGCTCAATAACCATTGATGGCCTGAGAGAAAAATGCCATGGTTCCGAAAAAAAAAACAAGAAGGATTTAGAATTGTTCCTTCTACTTTGGCTATATTGCACTGTATATACATAAAATAAGAAAGAAAAATATGCGATTTCATGTTGATTATGTACTTGTTGGACCATTTTCCTATCGCCCCCGTGTGAAAGAACTTATGTGGCCTATAATTTTGGTGTTAGCGATGTTAGTTTATTTCTGTGGCCCTGGTGGAAGTCGTTATCCTCTTTCGAGCTTCAGTGCTCCGAAAGGTGAAGGGTTTTGCCCTGTTATTAGATTATAGGCCTTTGAAATCCACTGGGGTGTTCCTTTGCTACCTTCCGGCGGAATTTCTAGCAAAGTAAGCTTAGGCCTCCTTCCACCGTAGCGCGTGTCTATAGGTTTAAATGTACCTGTATTCGAGGGCCTAATTGTGCTTGACGCTGCCCTAGTAGATTTTACGGGAGTGTGGATATATTTGACTGCGTGGTTTTGTGGGGTAGGTGAGAACACCTTTCCTAATCCCCGTGTACTGTGTGGTAATGCCCGGTCAAAATGTTCGTGCGTATATCGTGCACCCTGAGGGCCTAATACCGGTGTTCGCCTTTGTTCTGGCAAATTTGCCCTTTGAACTGGCGGTAAAGGTCGCTTAATGGCTTGTGTCCGGCCTAGCAATGTGGTGGCGTGTAGTCTGACCGTTTTTCGGCCTGTGGCCACGGCCGACTCCTGCCAATGTGTTAGCCTATCTGTGTACGTGTATGTAGGCTTTATATACTGTAGGGCGGGCTCTATGTCGTCTGCCCATGACGTGGTTACGTCCCGTTGTCCCTCTGTTATATCATGTGTATTTAATGGCCCTAGCTTCGATTCCCTCTCGTCCTTTTGTTCCGAGGGGATTGTTCTAGGCTCTGCCCCTCGGTTTGGCAAAATCGCCTCCCGATCCGGGGCTGAGGGACGTGTGTTTGTGTTAGGTTTATTTTGTAGTAAGTTGGAGCCTAACCTGGCCGTCTTCTTGACTGTGGCCACGGTGAACTCCTTCCATTCTGTGGCAGTACGTGGCGAGAGGGACATCCTCGCAAATTGTCGAGTCAGCGTATCCACGCTTATGTCCTCTCTCGGGTGGGCTGATGGCCCTACCATGAACTCAAAAATGGCCTTATTGGCTTGTAGCTCACGGTATTTGTCCCAAATTTGGGTGTACTGCCTTATTGCGGCATATGGCCTGTTCAGCGACTTTGGTGTCCTGAGTCCCTATCCGTCTGTGTTCCGTGATGAGTGTTTCCCATTGTTGGAACATAAACTCGTGTCGACAGTGTAGTTGCCAGTGTGCTTTTATGATTTGTGTGCGGAGGGTGGGGATTTTCGCCCGAATCTTGCGATTTTTAGCACTGCGGAGTGGCCGGACAAGGGCTCTTATGATCCGCATGTACTGGGCGTGCAGGAGCTGCTGAAACCTTCTGAGGTAGTCCTGCCTAGTTTCAAAACTCTGTGCCAGGCAATTAATTCCTGGTACTCCCCAATGCTCCTTAGCACAGCTAGGCGGTATAGGGGGGCCATGTTGAATGGAGTGTATGTGAAAAAAATAATAAAAAAAAAATCTGTGCGTGTTTTGACAGTGTATTCTTATATTTCTCTGATTCTGTATGGGGCTGGGGGGTTGGTTTGTTAAGAATTTCCCCTGTGTAGCTAGTTTGGAGCACTCAAAAAAAAAATGGTGCTTTTTGTCTGGGGGAAAAATTTTCTCACTATTTGCTTGGCTTTTTGCGGTACGGAAGGGGTCGTTTTAACTACGAGGGCTCGTTGATTGAGTCCCTTTTCTCTATGCGTAGTACCCCGCCTCCACCAGTGTTTTAGATCCCTTATTTGGGGGTGGATCTAAAAGGGAGAGTTGCTGTACTAATTTATGAGGTTGTGCCTAAAGAAGGGTAGCTCCCCTTGACAGGGCAAGCTGACCAGTGTAGTGTGTTGTGGTGTGCTAGGAACTAGGGGGCGTTCCTATAAATAATGTGGTAGTATTTGAGGGGATGGGACCCACTGCAAAGGGTCGCTGTACTAGTCGCTCAGCTGACTGCTTGTTATGTAATCGACTCTGCTCGTATCAGCCGGGTGGCACGCGCTTCACTTGAGCACGCGAGCCGCTGTGAGGAATACAATGACGTCTGAGTTGGCGTTATTACTACGGTGTGTCACGTCTGACTGTGACGGGAGTAAGGAAGGGCGTTGGGATGTAAAGAGGCGTATAACAGTAATGCTAGTGTAGAGTGTGGACCAAGTGTTTTATTGGTCTGTGATATTCTTTGTGTGAGTCCCTTGTAGGGAATGAAATTATGTTTATAATGTGATACAAGTTGTGGGTTGCAGGTTACATAAATAGGAACTCTGAACACGATTGACTGACTCACCTCGGTTGACACCAGCGTAGCTTCGGCCGTCTTGATGGAGCACTGACAATGGAGAGAGAGTTTGACCTCATTAGGACGTCTTCTTATACCTTCAGACGCCCTCCTGTCAGCAATGTATTGGCCCAGTTAGTACTATGTCGCTGAGTGTAATGATTACGTAAGGCTTGAGCTGCTTTATGGAGTAGCAAGCTGTCCTTACAGTATTAATGGATGTTGCCCCGGCTTTCCAAGGGTTGCCATTTTAGGGGGATTTAGCCAGATGTTGGGGGGATGGTCTCCAAGGGGTGCATACCCCTGGGATGCTGTACAGTAGCCAGCTCTGTAAATCCCAAAACCTCTCCTTTTACTGTAAAATGTTATTTCTCGTCTAGAAATATTGTTTTTTTTACCACTAATATCAGCCGTTTCATCGGCCAATAATGAAAATGCAGGTGATCTATTTACCTCATCAACTATCTCTTGCTGTAACACAGACCCACATGCACTTATTAAATCGTTATGGACTCTGTGTGATGTGTACTTTGCTTTACCACTATGGTTTTGTAAGTGATCCTCCTACACTTACTCTGAACAACAGTAAATCTTCAAAATTTCCTTCTTTTGATTTTCCCCCTTATGGAAATATCATGAGTAGCACAAAAAAATAAAATGCGACAATTGATTTAAGTTTTTTCCTATTGGTATTTACAAGTTCTGTAATCCCACTGTCCAATTTCTCGGTGGTGATTTTCTTTTTCATTTCAATCGAATCACAAAATCTTTTGGCCTTGCTCGTAGGTTCTAAATACCAACTACTCTTTTCATGTCCTCGAGCATCTTCATGAAAATGTTTGTAGTCTCGGTGAGCTTTTATTACAAAAGAACCAAATGTGCCTCTTTTTAAAACTGGTTTGTAAAAAGTACAATGCTTGCAAAGCCCTCCCTTCAACTTGGCCGAGTATACTAACCATGAGTATGAGTCAAGCCAAGTTTTTTGAAAATGCCTTTTTATGGTCTTGTTTTCATCGATGTCCTTCTTGAAATCATGCGGCGAATTTCGAGCACGTAGGTTGGTTAATAATTCATCTGTCTGTTACTGACTTCATCTGACACTGCATGGTTTATGTATTCTCCCAAATCAAAACTGTGATTAACGGATAATGAATATTGATCATCTGACTTACTGAGAGTAAAAACTGAAGTTTTTGGTTTGCTGACGTCATCCTTCTTACAATTAGTAATAATATCACTGGGCGAAGTTACTGAAGACTGACACGCTGTAAATACATCAGGCTTTCGACGGAAACAGCCGAAGTTGATGGCTGGTTAAAGTCCAAATCAGAAGAAATTGTTTTGGCACGCACTCATGAAGGTATTGGATCTGGAGCTTTTGATAAATCGGGGAGATTTATTTTCTGTGCAGCAGAAACATCGTTTTTTTTTTTTTTTTTTTTTTTTTTTTTTTTTTTTTTTTCAAAATAAATTCAGACGTCCATTTCTGAAATAACGCAAATGAATAAAGAATTGGCAATTGTCGTCACCACGATCACTGCCAGGCTGCTTCCTCTCCGAAATCCCTTTATATAGAGCCTCTTGCAGTCAGTCTGTCAGTCATAAAAGTATTCTTAACATATTTTCCTTGAATCTCAAAGACATTTTAGATCTGGTTTCAATCAGTTCGTGGAAATAGAGATTATCCTATGAATACGTTTCAAATGTTTCCATTGTTATTTGTCACGAGATCTATCCGAGACTTAAAGATACAATTATTTCTCTACTACTACAGACTATTTTATAACAGGCCTAAGTGGAAAATGCGAGCAGCCTTTAAGTTACTATAGTACATTATAAGTTCTGTTTGCATTCTTACTCAAGATTTTAATAATTTTATGTCTTACCTGAAAGTTATAAATATTCTGTTCCGTAACACGAGAAGCGACGGAATAAACAGACATCGAACAGTAGGCTCACACTATATATTGAAGAAACTAAATTTTACTCGTTACGACTCTTCACACAAGCACATCACAGGACTATTGACACCTAACAGTGACACGTCGACACCTGAAATCCTGTTGTGTTGTGAGGACGCGTGGGCTTCTGGGTAGAATGTGGGAGAAGGGATGACGCGTCAAGTCAAGGTCACACGCATAAGAGTGACGCTATGTCTCTATAGGTTGAGGCCAAGTTTGCGACTTTGTAGCGTGTCAGAGACGCTCGGTTTGGGTTTTTCCCACTGGCGACATTTCTCACTGGCCAAGCTAGAGCGACTGTCGCCGACTTCCACGGCCTCCTATTTTAAATATCACTGCGGGTCTAGTGTCATAGTGCGGTATTCGAGGAGGTTATGGTCGAATGCAAGGTATTCTTTGCTTCGCAACTATCCTTTTATGTACTGGGGAAGGCCACGTCATAGCATGAGGGGGCCATGCCAGAAACATGAGTTTTGTTTTCTTTGACGTTAACGCACTGTAAAAGAACCTGTACAATGTTCTATTATTTTGCTTGAAATGGCCTTCTCTACAAATGCTGGTGTTCATAAATGAGCTAAAGAAACATGTGCTATGCTTTGCTATTTCTTTTTCTTCTCTTAATAAAATTAAACAGCAATATCTCCTCCCCACAAGAATTAACTGAACACGTTAAACAGAGAGTCTTTGCTTTATTGAAGACAATATAACGCGAGATCTTGTTGCTTTACATGGTGTATGTGGCTCAAATTCATCAATACCTTTTTTTAATCGAATTTGGCCAACTATGGACTGCAAGCAACTCAAGACTTCTTGGCTTTCTTTATCTTCTCTTCCCAGAACTTCTTCATCCTGTCACTTTTTTGTTTTCTCTCCTCCTCGGAAATGATCCGTTTGGGCCTCCTGCTTGGTGGTTTCTCTTGAAATGATTTTACTCCGTCAACTCGACTGCGGAACTCTCTTCTATCGTAGGCCATCGGTGGAGTAATTCCAACTTCCGCTGCATCCCTCTTCACCTCATCTACACATTTAGATGTAACCTTTAGCCCCATGATGTAGCTGAAGATCCTTTCGGTCAGCCTGCCTTCATCCATTCGTAGTAAATGTCCGTAGAACTTTAGCCACCGCTTCTTCATTACGTCTGTGATCTTTTCAGTACACTTGTAAAGTTCTTCATTTTTCCTCTTCTTCCGTGTCCCATCAGTAGTCTTCAGTGGTCCAAGTATTTTTCTCAGAATCTTCCTTTCTCACTTTTCTAGGACTTGAAATTCTCCCTTTTTACTTAAAATAAGACACTGTGAAGCGTACAATCCTTCAGGTTGTTCTACCGATTTGTAGTGTCTGATTTTGGCCTTGTCTGATAAAGCTTGTTTGTTGTATTTATTCTGGGTTAGTTTGTAGGCCAGGTCCAGTTTTCTGGTTCTTCCTTTGATTGATTCCTTATCCAGTCCGTGGGTTGGATCCATTCCCCCAGGTATTTAAACTTCTCTGTCCTCTTAATCTTCCCATGATTTACTTCCATATATTTCTCATTTTGGTGTCTGCACTCCATATATTCCGTTTATTCATAGGAGATTTGAAGACCTGTTCTTCGAGCTATTTCATGAAGATTGTCAAGCATCTTTCGAGCATCTTCTCGGGTGTTGGCTAAGAGAGCAAGGTCATCAGCGAAAGCTAAACATTTGACTTCAAGATTCTGTTTTCCCCTCCCCAGGTGTATTCCTACAATTCCTCTTATATTCAAATCCTCTTCCCAAGTTCTCATTACTTTTTCCAAGACGAAGTTGAAGAGAATTGGAGATAATCCAGCTTCATCACTGAACGCGCCCTGGAAGCAGCGCGGCATGTCATGAGAAAGGGATGATTTCTTGACTCTGGACATTCACCCTAGATATTTTTCTGAGCACACATTATTCTACTTCTTGATTGTAAAAGTCTCAGAACTTTCCTCATCGTCATTCAGCATCAGATAAACATTATTATGTTTCTAAATTTATTTTTGGTAAAGGTAATTTACGCCGTAGATAGGCGGATGGAAGTCAATAGACTGCCAACGACTCAAGTATCCGCTTGGACACAGTAGGACGAGCCCATACTCGCTGACAACCAATTTTGTAGCCGTCCAAGTAAGACGTGCTGTGTAGACCGTCCGTGGGCCGAAGAACTTACAAGTCCACCCATCTGGTGATAAAAATCTACAACCATCGAGTATTATTTGATACGGTATTTGTGAAGTGATTGTGAAACCAACAGTATTGGCAATTTGTAAGTCCATTGTGAAAATTGTGGAAAATTGTGATAGATTTCCGACATAATTTTTTTGGTCACGTGGAACACAACCTTTCGACACGAGGGCCAATATAAAATCGAAGTCCACGAGGGACGTGCAATATTGTGAAAGTACAGGGTCCGGCAGCATAACTTCCTTTTTTAAAAAACGTAATAAATCCCATTGTATGGATCAGAAAACTTTTATTTTTATACAATGTAGGTGCATGCATAAAGTTTTGTTTCACTTAGTTTTGAAGATCAAATCACGTAGGTGACGTCCCCCATTCTCCATACACTGATAAAACCGTTTTCTGGCGTTCGTCATGACTCTTGCCAGCAAATCAGGCGATATATTGATAAATTCTTCCTGGATGTTGGTCTTCAAATCTTGTAGGGTCCTTGGACGGTTCACATAAGCACGGGATTAAAAAAACATAGAAAAAAATCACAAGGGGTCAAATCGGGAGAGCGGGGCCTGCCACTCCAAATCGCCCCTAAGTGAGATGAGGTGCTCCGGGAAGTGTTCCCTCAATATAGCCATCGTTGCTCTTGAAGTGTGTGCCGTTGCACCGCCTTGTTGTAACCAAATGTCCCCTAAGTCCCACTCATCCACACGTAGGAAAAGAATATCCTATGTTTACATACCGGTCCGAATTCACTGTAACTGTGACTGAGATTTCATCAAAGAACCAGGGACTAATAATTCCAGCTGAGGACAGTGCACACCACACAGTGACTTTAGGTGAATGCAAAAGGCCTTTGGTGCAGTTCTCGAGGATTGGTGGAAGCCCAGTAGCGCATATTTTGTTTGGTAACGGATCCACACAAATGAAAATGGGTTTCATCACTAAAAAAGAAAACAGCATCCTCAGGAACGACTTCGAGAAGAACCTCACACGCGTTCCGCCGACAATTGAAGTCACGTTCACAGAGTTCCTGCGCACTTGCCTTCTTGTACGGATGGAAATGAACATCTGCATAAAGAATTCTCCTCACAGACCGATCGGAAAGTCCAAGGGCACACGCATGTTTGCGTACAGAACGCCTTGGTGATCGCAACACTCAAGCTCTCACTGCCTTAATGTTCTCAGGTGATCGAATAGGCCGAGGGACTCCAGTTCTTCGCCCTGTCACACTTCCAGTTCGTCTGAACGTAGTGAATCTAGTAGCAATTGACTTCCGGCCCGGGACGGCAGCCAACGGGGCCAAATTAAAACGCCTCCGAAAGGCGCACTGGGTTGCGATCACAGAACATCCCCTCGAAAAGTAGGCCTCAACGGCAAAAGCACGCTCCTCCCTATTCCAACGCATAATGGCTATTAAACTGTGTCGGGACAAAACTTTATAGAACCACCGCACGAAAGAGACCACTAGCGCTCCACTACGACATCAAACGACTGAATGGCGCGCATTTAAAAAAAGGAAATTATGCTGCCGGACCCTGTATTAGTAATTAACGATCATCGTGTGTAAAAGGGCACACCACAGTTCTAAAGTGTATTACAACTCAAAGTGTAATCAATTTTGACACTGGATTATCACGATCCAGAAATATAAGGCGGTTCTGGGGCAAAGGCTAATGGGCAAGATGGCCGCCGCGCGCAACTGCCATTTGTTATTCTTATAGAGGGGTCAGTCATAGCTGGGGCAGGGGCTAATGGGCAAGAAGGCCGCCACGCCCAGAGACCGTGGGTGAAGTCACAGGGAGAGGTCGGCCGTGTAATTGCTAAATGGAATATTTATTATTATTATTATTATTATTATTATTATTATTATTATTATTAGGTAATTATTGATTGATCATGTACAATCAAGACCAGCCTTACATTGTACACCTCGTGGTGTAGCGGCTAGTAATCTTGAATGACACTTCGGAGACCCGGGTTCGATTCCTGGCTCTGTCAAGAAATTTAATTCTGGGCTGAGGGCTGGAACGGAGTACACTCATTCTTGTGAGGCAAAAAACTGAGAGGAGCCGGGTTTGATTCCTACCTCAGTCATTCTGGACGTAGTTTTTTGTGGTTTCCCACTTTAACTCCAGGCAAATGGCAAGATGTACCGTAACTGAAGGACATGCCAGCCTCCTTTCCAATCCTCATTGGAAATTACAAATACACACACTAATACAACCATTACAATAACACAGGTTTTCAGACAACCCCTAAAGAATCAACAACAACAACAACAACAACTGATATTCATGAAACACCTCTTGGTGTAGTGGCTAGCATTCTTGGCTGTCACTGCTTAGGCATGGGTTCGATTCCTGGCTCTGCTAAGAAAGTTTATTTTGATCTGAGGACTGGAATGGGGTACACTCACCCTCGTGAGGCAAAACTGGGAAGAGGTGGGCGTGATTCCTACCTCAGCCATTCTAAGAGTGTTTTCAGTGGTTTCCCACTCATACACTCTAGGCAAATGCTAGGATATATCTTAAGTTAAGGCCACGACCACCTCCTTTCCAATCCTTATCTGAATTACAAATACACACACTAATACAGCCATTACAATAACACAGGTTATCACACAAAACACACACCCCAAGTACAGTATACAGGGCTACATGACCATGATATCACAAAACCCCTAAAAAATTAACAACAACAACATCAACAACAACAACTGATATTCATGAAACATCTCTTGGTGTAGTGGCTAGCATTCTTGACTGTCACTGCTTAGGCATGGGTTCGATTCCTGGCTCTGCTAAGAAATTTAATTTTGGTCTGAGGACTGGAATGGGGTACACTCAGCCTCGTGAGGCAAAACTGGGAAGAGGTGGGCTTGATTCCTACCTCAGCCATTCTAAGAGTGTTTTCTGTGGTTTCCCACTCTTACACTCTTAAGCAAATGCCGGGATGGTACCTTACTTAAGGCTACAGCTGCTTGCTAGCCAAAACCTAACTCTATTACAAATACATACAGTAGTACAGACATTACAGTGCCACAAGTTATTAGACAGCTTTTACATACACTCAAGTTCATAGGGTTACAAACGAAGAGGTATTAAGACTAGTGGGAGAGAAGAGATGATTCTGGCGACTGTTAATAAAGAGAAGAGCTAGGTTGGTAGGACACATACTAAGACACCCCAGGAATAGCAAGCTTAGTTATGGAAGGAAGGTTTGAGGAAAAGAACTGTAGACATAGACCAAGATTAAAATATGTTCAATAGATTACCTTGGATGTAGGTATGGTAGCTATATAGGGATGAAATGATTATCTCAGGACAGAGAGCCATGGAGAACTACATTAATCAGTCAAAAGACTCAAGATTCAAAACTACAATATAGAATTTGGTATTACTTACCTCAGTACCTAGTGCATTCGTTTTGTTGATTATCTTAAGATGTTTTCAAATTTCTAACCACACGCTACTCATGAACGATTTGTCACTATCGTATTTATTTCCTTTTCAACTACAAGTGACTGACACTTAAGACACTTATAATTATAAACCCAACTATACGTGGCTGATGACCATAAAGTAGCAACATTTTCCATACACTTTGAACAATATATCCCAACGTTTAACCACACGGGGGCTCTTGACCAAGGTGCCCCATATGTACTATACACTTAAAATACACTAGTTAATAATTGTATTATTTCTTAGCCAAGCCTATAACGAACAACACTGCTCAGTGCAGAGGTCTGGCGCAGTGAGTGGAAATATGTTGTCAGCAGAATATGAATCTTGTTTGATAAGACATAACACTCACACGTGGAGGATAGCAGCTACTGCATCGCAACTCTCTGTAACTTACATTGTCGTTATTGAAGGCTGGTCTTGGTGTAGTGGTTAGCATTTTTGGCTGTCACCTATGAAGTCAGGGTTTTGATTCTTGGCTCTGCTGACAAATTTAATTCAGGTCTGAGGGTTGCAACGGGTACACTCAGCCTTGTGAGGCAAAACTGAGAAGATGTGGGTTCGATTTTTACCTCAGCCATTTTAGAAGTGGTATTACATTTTATTTTTATTTTACTTTTAGAGCATAATGTTTTACTTTTTGACCAGCTAAAAGCAGGGATGGTTTGTAACTTATAGCCAAGGCAGCCTCTTTTCACATTCCTAACCTTAATTGACAAATACATAACTTACTACAAACACTACAATAACACAGGTTATGGCAACGATTTTAAATTTAAGATGAATTAATAACACATACTTGTATTAGGATTCTGTCTATTACCGCATTTTTACTATAAGCCTTTTATTCTTAACACTTATTTTTTTAGACCCGAACCTTTTTTAATGTGAGCCCTAATGATATTTTTTGAATTTTTATAACTACTTACGGTACCCAATTGTTAATTACCAAGTCATGCTAAAGCCTTATTTGTTAAATTTAACTGTTACTACGGACACTATAATAACGCAGGCTACTTGACTTGCATTTAAATATCATGTATTAACATTCAAATGTATACAACCTTATAAACTATACTGATTTACAAAAAAAATCAACAAAAAAATCAACCCCTGGCACTATCCAGCCCATGACGGGCTAAGGCCGACCAAGCGACCGCTGCCCAGCCATTTGGCCTGCAGATATTGGGGTGACGCGTGATCAGCGCGTCGGGTCCCCTCGGCCGTTAATCTTGGTATTCGTGATCGGGGCGCTGTCTCACTGTCAGACAGCTACTCAATTGTCCTCACGAGGCTGAGTGCACCCCGTTCCAACCCTCACGTCAATTTTAAAATCCCTGACGGAGCCGGGGATCGAACCCGGGGCCTCCGGGTGAGAGGCAGGCGCGCTACCCCAACACCACGGGGCCGGCACAACTGATTTACACTAAACCTAAACAGGAAATAGGATGTTCTTTTTCTTTATATTTTCATATTGCACACACATTGCAATTTGTCAATTTCCAATTTACAGGTTTTTTAAAATGTCAGTTAAACGTTTTTGAATTTTGTCAATATGGAAACATGGATTTTCCAATTTGGTTGTTTACATGGCGTTACCAAATAGACTTTATTATGGTCAAGCACAGATTTAAAAACCAGATTTTGTATTGTAAAACATATCCCGGTGCTGACATAAACTCTGAAGAATTGCTGAGATTTAATTGAGATCAGAATTGGACAGAGCATTGGAAGACTCAAGCAAGAACATAGCACTAGACATAGATGATATACCGATTGAGTTGCTACGCTGCATAGGAGATCAGGTTATATCACTTGGTGTGTAGGATTTATGAGACAGGTGAGGTATCCTCTGATTTCAAAAAGAATGTTATCATTCCTATACCGAAGAAAATGGGAGCTGACTGATGGGAAGTTTACCGTACAATCAGCTTAATTACTCATGCTTTAAAGATCCTGTCTAGAATAATTTACAAGGGGATGGAATGCCAGATAGAAACGGAGTTGGGTGAAGACCAGTTTGGTACCAGGAGAAATTTAGGAACAAGGGAAGCTGTACTAAGTCTCAGGATGATTTTGTAAGGTAGAATAAGGAAAGATAAGAGAACGTTCATGGCATTTGTAGACTTAGAAAAGGCTTTTGATAACGTTGATTGGACTAAATTGTTTGGCGTTTTGAAAATGATTGGAATAAAGTACAGGGATACGAGGGTGATCTACAATACAGAAACCAGACAGCAGTCATTCGAGCTGAAGGACATGAGAGAGAAGCTGGTATTCAGAAAGGTGTAAGGCAAGGCTGCAACTTATCACCAATACTTTTCAATCTTTACATTGAGCAAGCAATGAAGGAAATTGGAGAAACGTTTAATGTGGGGAGTGAAGATTAAAGGAGAAATAATTTCAACTCTGAGATTTGCCGATGACATAGTCATCTTAGCCGAAACGCCTGAGGATTTGAATGAGTTTTTTAATGGAATGAACTCAGTCTTGAGGAAAGAACTCATGATGAACATAAATAAATATAAAACAAAAATATTGGAATGCAGCCGAAATAAATCAGAAACTTCTATGGACATCAAATTGGCAGGTGAAAAACTAAAGGAAGTAGGAGACTTCTGTTACTTAGAAAGCAAAATAACCAGTGATGGACAAAGCAAAGAGGATATAAATAGGTTAGCTCAGGGAAGGAAAGTATTTCTACAGAAAAGAATCTGTTGACATTGAATATAGATTTAGGTATAAGGAAGTCATTTTTGAAGTCCTTTGTCTGGAGCGTGGCACTCTATGGAAGTGAAACTTGGACTATTGGTGCAGCAGAAAAGATGAGAATTGAAGCATTTGAAATGTGGTGTTACAGGAGAATGATGAAGATCAGATGGGTAGATAGGGTTACAAACGAAGAGGTATTAAGACTAGGGGAGAGGAGAGATGTTTCTGGCGACTGTTAATGAAGATAAGTGATAGGTTGGAGGACACATACTAAGACACCCAGGAATAGCAAGCTTAGTTATGGAAGGAAGGGTCAAGGGCAAGAACTGTAGGGGTAGGCCAAGTTTAGAATATATTAATCAGATTGCCTCAGATGTAGGGTGTGTTAGCTATGTAGAGATGAAACGATTAGCTCAGGACAGGGAGGCATGGAGTGCTGCATTATACCAGTCAAAAGACTAAACACTCAAACAACAACATGTTTTTGATTTAATCAATGTCGAAAGTTCATAATTGCGAAATACGATTTTTTTCATTACATATAACAAGATTGTATACCTTATGCCAAAGCAAATGTATTTACATTCAAATGTATATAACCTCATAAACTACACTAATTTTCACTTAACCTAATCAGGAAATAGTTTTTTTCTTTTCATTTTCATATTTCACACACATTAGAATTTGCCAATTTCCAATTTACAGTTTAAAAATGTCAGTTTATCATTTTTGAATTTTCTCAATATTGAAACATGGATTTTCCAATTTGTTGTCAATTACACAATTTCCCATTTACATTTTTTAAAATTCAGTTTAAAGTTTTTCGATTTTTGTCAATTATGGAAACATGGATTTCCCAATTTTGTGTTTTAGATGTTTTTCATTTTTAGTCCAAGTACAAAGTTCATATTTGCATTAGGAGTGGGAGGTGGGTAGTAATTAAAAATGTATAAGCAGTGTCCATACAATATTTCTTTATTAATTTAAATGCATTTACAATATTTACACATCATACATTTGTTATAAATTGTACAGTTGGTTTTATTTTATTTTATTTTCTATTTTGATTTACTTTTAAGTATGAATACCATTTTTTCCCCCTTGCATGTTATATTTTAAAAGAAACAAAGCTTGTTGTAGATCTTTTTTCCATGGTGAACAATAGGCATGAAAACGTCATTATCAACATTATCATTATCATCATTATCAAAAGCAGCATTATTATCATCATCTTTATCACTATCATTTTAATCAGCATGCTCATTCTCAACATCACTAGAACTGTCCAATTCCTCTTGTTCCTCTTTCACAGGGTACTCGTGTAAAGTCTGTGATGCTTTTGATAGTGTTAAGGTTTTCTTGAACGTTGAACTATCTTGAGCAGCAATATTATTTTCTCGAACTTGCTTTTTAGCATTTTCATGATTGCTTGTAAACAGTAACCGTGGTTCGTTTGGAGCACTACATTGATGATCACTGACACTTAAAACCTTTCCATTTTTACTTTTTAGGTCACCGTGACACCCTTTTGACCTCTCTTTTGAGCATCGCCAGAATATTATTCCATACACATTCTGGCGATTATAGTTATAAGAGTAGCCTTGATAGAGTGCACGTTGGCTACCTTTGTTGGTTGTAGTAAGTTCCATAGTAGTAACTGGCCTGTTAGTATGATGTTCACACTACAAAGGTCACAACTGTTCTGGTAATGGAGTGACGATATTCTTGCTAAGGGCCTCTAATATATCCTAGTCAAGACCTACAGCTACTTACTGACATGACAAAGCTGTACAATGATGAGTGAGAGACGGTATTTCACGATGTGATCACTGTAAGAGGTAGAAGTCAATTGACAATAGTTTTCCTAAGAGTCCTCTCATATAGCCTAGTTAAGGCTAACAAATGCTTATTTGTTGGCTTTTTTGTTTGGCTTTTATGTTGGCTAAAAAGCCATGTTGGCTTTTTATGTTGGCATTTTATGTTGGCTTTTTGTATTGGCTATTTGTTGGCTTTTTATGTTGGCTTTTTGTATTGGCTCCATTTGTAGGCTTTTGTATTGGCTCTCTCATATTTGGTCTTGGAACGTATCTCAGCGAAGCATTATGCTATGATAAAAGGGCTGAGATAGTTTCCAAGACCAAATATGAGAGAGCCAATACAAAAAGCCAACATAAATGGCCAACAAATAGCCAATACAAAAAAACAATAAAAAAAGCCAACTTAAAAAGCCAATACAAAAAGCCAACATAAAAAGCCAACATAAAAAGCCAACAAATAAGCATTTGTTAGCCTTAACTAGGCTATATAATAGGAATCTTAGCAAAACTATTGTCAGTTGACTTCTACCTCTTACAGTGATTCACATCGTGAAATACCGTCTCTCACTCATCATTGTACAGCTTTGTCATACGCAGTAAGTAGCGGTAGGTCTTGACTAGGATATATTAGAGGCCTATAGCAAAAATATTGTCACTCCATTACCAGAACAGTTGTGACCTTTGTAGTGTGAACATCATACTAACAGGTCAGTTACTACTATGGAACTTACTACAACCAACAAAGGTAGCCAACGTGCACTCTATCAAGGCTACTCTTATAACTATAATCGCCAGAATGTGTATGGAATAATATTCTGGCGATGCTCAAAAGAGAGGTCAAAAGGGTGTCACGGTGACCTAAAAAGTAAAAATGGAAAGGTTTTAAGTGTCAGTGATCATCAATGTAGTGCTCCAAACGGACCACGGTTACTGTTTACAAGCAATCATGAAAATGCTAAAAAGCAAGTTCGAGAAAATAATATCGCTGCTCAAGATAGTTCAACGTTCAAGAAAACCTTAACACTATCAAAAGCATCACAGACTCTACACGAGTACCCTGTGAAAGAGGAACAAGAGGAATTGGACAGTTCTAGTGATGTTGAGAATGAGCATGCTGATTAAAATGATAGTGATAAAGATGATGATAATAATGCTGCTTATGATAATGATGATAATGATAATGTTGATAATGACGTTTTCATACCTATTGTTCACCATGGAAAAAAGATCTACAACAAGCTTTGTTTCTTTTAAACTATAACATGCAAGGGGGAAAAAATGGTATTCATACTTCAAAGTAAATCAAAATAGAAAAAAGAAAAAAAAAACAACTGTACAATTTATAACAAATGTATGATGTGTAAATATTGTAAATGTATTTAAATTAATAAAGAAATATTGTATGGACACTGCTTATACATTTTTAATTACTACCCACCTCCCACTCCTAATGCAAATATGAACTTTGTACATGGACTAAAAATGAAAAACATCTAAAACACAAAATTGGAAAATCCATGTTTCCATATTGACAAAAATCGAAAAACTTTAAACTGACATTTTAAAAACTGTAAATGGAAAATTGTGAAATTGACAACAAATTTGAAAATCCATGTTTCCATATTGAGAAAATTCAAAAATGATAAACTGACTTTTTTTAAACTGAAAATTGGAAATTGGCAAATTCTAATGTGTGTGAAATATGAAAATGAAAAGAAAAAAAAACTATTTCCTGATTAGGTTAAGTGAAAATTAGTGTAGTTTAGGAGGTTATATACATTTGAATGTAAATACATTTGCTTTGGCATAAGGTATACAATCTTGTTATATGTAATGAAAAAAATCGTGTTTCGCAATTATGAACTTTCGACATTGATTAAATCAAAAACATGTTGTTGTTTGAGTCTTTAGTCTTTTGACTGGTATAATGCAGCACTCCATGCCTCCCTGTCCAGAGCTAATCGTTTCATCTCTACATAGCTACCACACCCTACATCTGAGGCAATCTGATTAACATATTCTAAACTTGGCCTACCCCTACAGTTCTTGCCCTTGACCCTTCCTTCCATAACTAAGCTTGCTATTCCTGGGTGTCTTAGTATGTGTCCTCCAACCTATCTCTTCTCTTCATTAACAGTCGCCAGAAACATCTCTCCTCTCCCCTAGTCTTAATACCTCTTCGTTTGTAACCCTATCTACCCATCTGATCTTCATCATTCTCCTGTAACACCACATTTCAAATGCTTCAATTCTCTTCCTTTCTGCTGCACCAATAGTCCAAGTTTCACTTCCATAGAGTGCCACGCTCCAGACAAAGGACTTCAAAAATGACTTCCTTATACCTAAATCTATATTCAATGTCAACAGATTCCTTTTCTGTAGAAATGCTTTCCTTCCCTGAGCTAACCTACACACATCAAAAAAAGTTTTGCATCACCTCGGTTCCCAGATCTCCGGCATATAGACGTTGACTGTGTATATTGTATCAAAGATACAGTCCCTTTGACTGTTCATAGATGTCACTAAAACTGCTCAAAGATGTAAACAACCATGCATGAGCAGGGCCTATTAGACGGAGGGGGTACGACAGCCGATCAGTTCCAGTCATTCCACCAGGACGAAGGTACGCTGCTCATGTTGTCTGTAGTTCTACCATGCCTAGAAGGTCAATACCGCAGTTCGATCGCGTCCGCATTGTTACTTTGTGTCAAGAAGGGCTCTCAACAAGGGAAGTTTCCAGGCGTCTCAGAGTGAACCAAAGCGATGTTGTTCGGACATGGAGGAGGTACAGAGATACAGGAACTGTCGTTGACAGGCCTCGCTCAGGCCGCCCAAGGGCTACTACTGTAGTGGATGACCGCTACTTACGGATTGCCGCTCGGAGGAACCCTGACAGCAATGCCACCATGTTGAATAATGCGTTTCGTTCAGCCACAGGACGTCGTGTTTCAACTCAAACTGTGCGCAATAGGCTGCATGATGCGCAACTTCACTCCCGACGTCCATGGCGAGGTCCAGCTTTGCAACCCCGACACCATGCAGCGCGGTACAGATGGGCCCAACAACATGCTGAATGGACCCCACAGAATTGGCATCACGTTCTCTTCACCGATGAGTGTCGCATATGCCTTCAACCAGACAATCGTCGGAGACGTGTTTGGAGGCACCCTGGTCAGGCTGAACGTCTTAGACACACTGTCCAGCGAGTGCAGCAAGGTGGTGGTTCCCTGATGTTTTGGGGTGGCATTATGTGGGGCCGACGTACGCCACTGGTGGTCATGGAAGGCTCCGAAACGGCTTTACGATACCTGAATGACATCCTCCGACCCATAGTGCACCCATATCGGCAGAATATTGGAGAGGGATTTGTCTTCATGGACGACAATTCTCGACCTCATCGTGCACATCTTGTGAATGCGTTCCTTCAAGATAACGACATCGCTCGACTACAGTGGCCAGCATGTTCGCCAGACATGAACCCTATCGAACATGCCTGGGATATGTTGAAAAGGGCTGTTTATGGACGTCTTGACCCACCAACCACTCTGAGAGATTTACGCCGAATTGTCGTTGAGGAGTGGGACAATTTGGACCAACAGTGTCTTGATGAACTTGTGGATAGTATGCCACGACGAATACAGGCATGCATCAATGCAAGAGGACGTGCTACTGGGTATTAGAGGTAGTGGTGTATACTGCAATCTGGACCACAAATGCTGAAAGTCTAGCTGTATGATGGTACAACATGCAATGTGTGGGTCTCATGAGCAATAAAACGAGCTGAAATGTTGTTTGTGTTGATTTCTATTCCCTTTGTATTTAAAGGTTCCGGAACTCTTGGAACCGAGGTGATGCAAAACATTTTTTGATGTGTGTATTTATATCCTCTTTGCTTTGTCCATCACTGGTTATTTTGCTTTCTAAGTAACATAAGTCTCCTACTTCCTTTAGTTTGTCACCTGCCAATTTGATGTCCATAGAAGTTTCTGATTTATTTCGGCTGCATTCCAATATATTTGTTTTACATTTATTAATTTTCATCATGAGTTCTTTCCTCAAGACTGAGTTCATACCATTCAAAAACTCATTCAAATCCTCAGGCTTTTCGGCCAAGATGACTATGTCATCGGCAAATCTCAGAGTTGAAATTATTTCTCCTTGAATCTTCACTCCCCACATCAAACTTTTCTCCAATTTCCTTCATTGCTTGCTCAATGTAAAGATTGAAAAGTATTGGTGATAAGTTGCAGCCTTGCCTTACACCTTTCTGAATACCAGCTTCTCTCTCATGTCCTTCAGCTCGAATGACTGCATTCTGGTTTCTTTATAGATTGTAGATCACCCTCCTATCCCTGTACTTTATTCCAATCGTTTTCAAAATGCCAATCAATATAGTCCAATCAACGTTATCAAAAGCCTTTTCTAAGTCTACAAATGCCATGAATGTTCTCTTATCTTTCCTTATTCTACCTTCCAAAATCAGCCTGAGACTTAGTACAGCTTCCCTTGTTCCTAAATTTCTCCTGGTACCGAACTGGTCTTCACCCAACTCCGTTTCTATCTGGCATTCCATCCCCTTGTAAATTATTCTAGACAGGATCTTTAAAGCATGAGTAATTAAGCTGATTGTACGGTAAACTTCCCATCAGTCAGCTCCCATTTTCTTCGGTATAGGAATGATAACATTCTTTTTGAAATCAGAGGATACCTCACCTGTCTCATAAATCCTACACACCAAGTGATATAACCTGATCTCCTATGCAGCGTAGCAACTCAATCGGTATATCATCTATGTCTAGTGCTATGTTCTTGCTTGAGTCTTCCAATGCTCTGTCCAATTCTGATCTCAATTAAATCTCAGCAATTCTTCAGAGTTTATGTCAGCACCGGGATATGTTTTACAATACAAAATCTGGTTTTTAAATCTGTGCTTGACCATAATAAAGTCTATTTGGTAACGCCATGTAAACAACCAAATTGGAAAATCCATGTTTCCATATTGACAAAATTCAAAAACGTTTAACTGACATTTTAAAAAACCTGTAAATTGGAAATTGACAAATTGCAATGTGTGTGCAATATGAAAATATAAAGAAAAAGAACATCCTATTTCCTGTTTAGGTTTAGTGTAAATCAGTTGTGCCGGCCCCGTGGTGTTGGGGTAGCGCGCCTGCCTCTCACCCGGAGGCCCCGGGTTCGATCCCCGGCTCCGTCAGGGATTTTAAAATTGCCGTGAGGGTTGGAACGGGGTGCACTCAGCCTCGTGAGGACAATTGAGTAGCTGTCTGACAGTGAGACAGCGCCGCGATCACGAATACCAAGATTAACGGCCGAGGGGACCCGACGCGCTGATCATGCGTCACCCCAATATCTGCAGGCCAAATGGCTGGGCAGCGGTCGCTTGGTCGGCCTTAGCCCATCATGGGCTGGATAGTGCCAGGGGTTGATTTTTTTGTTGATTTTTTTTGTAAATCAGTATAGTTTATAAGGTTGTATACATTTGAATGTTAATACATGATATTTAAATGCATGTCAAGTAGCCTGTGTTATTATAGTGTCCGTAGTAACAGTTAAATTTAACAAATATGGCTTTAGCATGACTTGGTAATTAACAATTGGGTACCGTAAGTAGTTATAAAAATTCAAAAAATATCATTAGGGCTCACATTAAAAAAGGTTCGGGTCTAAAAAAATAAGTGTTAAGCATAAAAGGCTTATAGTAAAAATGCGGTAATAGACAGAATCCTAATACAAGTATGTGTTATTAATTCATCTTAAATTTAAAATCGTTGCCATAACCTGTGTTATTGTAGTGTTTGTAGTAAGTTATGTATTTGTCAATTAAGGGTAGGAATGTGAAAAGAGGCTGCCTTGGCTATAAGTTACAAACCATCCCTGCTTTTAGCTGGTCAAAAAGTAAAACATTATGCTCTAAAAGTAAAATAAAAATAAAATGTAATACCACTTCTAAAATGGCTGAGGTAAAAATCGAACCCACATCTTCTCAGTTATGCCTCTCAAGGCTGAGTGTACCCGTTGCAGCCCTCAGACCTGAATTAAATTTGTCAGCAGAGCCAAGAATCAAAACCCTGACTTCATAGGTGACAGCCAAAAATGCTAACCACTACACCAAGACCAGCCTTCAATAACGACAATGTAAGTTACAGAGAGTTGCGATACAGTAGCTGCTATCTTCCATGTGTGAGTGTTATGTCTTATCAAACAAGATTCATATTCTGCTGACAACATATTTCCACTCACTGCGCCAGACCTCTGCACTGAGCAGTGTTGTTCGTTATAGGCTTGGCTAAGAAATAATACAATTATTAACTAGTGTATTTTAAGTGTATAGTACATTTGGGGCACCTTGGTCAAGAGCCCCCGTGTGGTTAAACGTTGGGATATATTGTTCAAAGTGTATGGAGAAATTTGCAACTTTATGGTCATCAGCCACGTATAGTTGGGTTTATAATTATAAGTGTCTTAAGTGTCAGTCCCTTGTAGTTGAAAACGAAATAAATACGGTAGTGACAAATCGTTCATGAGTAGCTTGTGGTTAGAAATTTGAAAACAACATAAAATAACCAACAAAAGAATGCACTAGGTACTGAGGTAAGTAATACCAAATTCTATATTGTAGATTTGAATCTTGAGTCTTTTGACTGATTAATGTAGTTCTCCATGGCTCTCTGTCCTGAGTTAATCATTTCATCCCTATATAGCTACGATACCTACATCCAAGGCAATCTATTTAACTTATTTTAATCTGGGGCCGATAACCTCGATGTTAGGCCCCTTAAAACAACAATTATCATCATCATCATCATCATCATTATTTTAATCTTGGTCTATGTCTACAGTTCTTGTCCTCAAACCTTCCTTCCATAACTAAGCTTGCTATTCCTGGGGTGTCTTAGTAAGTGTCCTACCAACCTATCTCTTCTCTTTATTAACAGTCGCCAGAAACATCTCTTATCTCCCACTAGCCTTAATACCTCTTCGTTTGTAACCCTATGAACTTGAGTGTATGTAAAAGCAGTCTAATAACTTGTGTCACTGTAATGTCTGTACTACTGTATGTATTTGTAATAGAGTTAGGTTTTGTGTAGCAAGCAGCTGTAGCCTTAAGTAAGGTACCATCCCGGCATTTGCTTAAGAGTGTAAGAGTGGGAAACCACAGAAAACACTCTTAGAATGGCTGAGGTAGGAATCAAGCCCACCTCTTCCCAGTTTTGCCTCACGAGGCTGAGTGTACCCCATTCCAGTCCTCAGACCAAAATTAAATTTCTTAGCAGAGCCAGGAATCGAACCCATGCCTAAGCAGAGACAGTCAAGAATGCTAGCCACTACACCAAGAGATGTTTCATGAATATCAGTTGTTGTTGTTGATGTTGTTGTTGTTGTTGTTGTTGTTGTTGATTCTTTAGGGGTTTTGTGATATCATGGTCATGTAGCCCTGTATAATATACTTGGGGTGTGGGTTGTGTGATAACCTGTGTTATTGTAATGGCTGTAATAGTGTGTGTATTTGTAATTCAGTTAAGGTTTGGAAAGGAGGTGGTCGTGGCCTTAACTTAATATATATCCTAGCATTTGCCTAGAGTGTATGAGTGGGAAACCACAGAAAACACTCTTAGAATGGCTGAGGTAGGAATCAAGCCCACCTCTTCCCAGTTTTGCCTCACGAGGCTCAGTGTACCCCATTCCAGTCCTCAGACTAAAATTAAATTTCTTAGCAGAGCCAGGAATCGAACCCATGCCTAAGCTGTGACAGTCAAGAATGCTAGCCACTACACCAAGAGGTGTTTCATGAATATCAGTTGTTGTTGTTGATCCTTTAGGGGTTTTGTGATAATATGGTCATGTAGCCCTGTATACTATACTTGGGGTGTGTGTGTTGTCTGATAACCTGTGTTATTGTAATGGCTGTATTAGTAATTCAGATAAGGTTTGGAAAGGAGGTGGTCGTGGCCTTAACTTAATATGTATCCTAGCATTTGCCTATAGTGTAAGAGTGGGAAACCACAGAAAACACTCTTAGAATGGCTGAGGTAGGAATCAAGCCCACCTCTTCCCAGTTTTGCCTCACGAGGCTGAGTGTACCCCATTCCAGTCCTCAGACCAAAATTAAATTTCTTAGCAGAGCCAGGAATCGAACCCATGCCTAAGCAGTGACAGTCAAGAATGCTAGCCACTACACCAAGAGGTGTTTCATGAATATCAGTTGTTGTTGTTGTTGTTGTTGTTGTTGTTGTTGTTGTTGTTATTGTTGTTGTTGTTGTTGATGTTGTTGTTGTTGTTGTTGTTGATTCTTTAGGGGTTTTGTGATATCATGGTCATGTAGCCCTGTATAATGTACTTGGGGGTGTGTGTTGTGTGATAACCTGTGTTATTGTAATGGCTGTAATAGTGTGTGTATTTGTAATTCAGATAAGGTTTGGAAAGGAGGTGGTCGTGGCCTTAACTTAATATATATCCTAGCATTTGCCTATAGTGTAAGAGTGGGAAACCACAGAAAACACTCTTAGAATGGCTGAGGTAGGAATCAAGCCCACCTCTTCCCAGTTTTGCCTCACGAGGCTCAGTGTACCCCATTCCAGTCCTCAGACCAAAATTAAATTTCTTAGCAGAGCCAGGAATCGAACCCATGCCTAAGCAGTGACAGTCAAGAATGCTAGCCACTACACCAAGAGGTGTTTCATGAATATCAGTTGTTGTTGTTGTTGTTGATTCTTTAGGGGTTTTGTGATATCATGGTCATGTAGCCCTGTATACTGTACTTGCGGGTGTGAGTGTTGTCTGATAACCTGTGTTATTGTAATGGCTGTATTAGTGTGTGTATTTGTAATTTCCAGTTAGGATTGGAAAGGAGGCTGTCATGGCCTTCAGTTACGGTACCTTTGCCATTTGCCTGGAGTTAAAGTGGGAAACCACAAAAAACTACGTCCAGAATGACTGTGGTAGGAATCAAACCCTGCTCCTCTCAGTTTTTTGCCTCACAAGAATGAGTGTACCCCGTTCCAGCCCTCATCCCAGAATTAAATTTCTTGACAGGGCCAGGAATCGAACCCGGGTTTCCGCAGTGTCATTCAAGATTACCTGCCGCTACACAACGAGGTGTACAATATAAGGCTGGTCTTGATTGTACATGATCAATCAATAATTACCTAACAATAATAATAATAATAAGAAGAAGAAGAGGAAGAAGAAGGAGAAAAACGGTCAACGGTCTCAAAGGCGGAAGAAGAATTTCATTTCTCAACGGCTGAGAGGGCGGAAGAACCTAGTGGAGTCAACCACGAAAACAAATCATTTCAGACTAACAATCTGATCTTACTTTGGAATATTATTTCTACCCTTGAAACACACAATTTCAATTGCAGAATGGAAAAGCCGCTGAAAGAAAGCACTACCCCAGGTGGCAGCTCGGAAGAGAAATCCACCATTGCGTTATGCAATGCATCGGGACCTAGGGTTCTGGGGAGTCCCAACATCTGCAATAGGGATGAGTCGGAGCATCCTTGGAACCCTTCCAGACTTAAGTTTAAACATAAGTTTTTTGCAGGTACTTTGAATGTTAATTCTTTACTGAAGGTGGGTAAACAGAAGGAATTAGAACTGCTTTTAGATAGAAACGAAATTCAAATTTTAGCAGTACAAGAGACAAGATATTTCGATGAGAATGTGACAGAAACGAAAGATTATAGAATCTTTAAAGGTAAACCTGCGATTAAAATTATGAAAGTAATGCCACTCTTGGGAACAGCCTTTTATGTCCATAAACGTCTATTAGCCAATGCAACTGAATTCAAATCACGCTCAGAAAGGATGTGTCTTTTGACAATGACATGCAAAAATAAAATATATACTTTTGTTAATTGTCATGCGCCAATAAACGAAGACAACAAGAAGAACCCAAATAAAGTAGAGGAATTCTGGGACCTCCTAGATGATGAAATATCTATAATTCCAAAATCAAATGTGGTGATATTACTTGGAGATTTCAATGCCCAAATAGGAAGAGAGAGGATTCATAGACCAATAGCGGGAGAATATGCTGCACACCAAAGAACAAACAGAAATGGGATGAGATTAATTACTATTTGTAAAAACTTTCAACTTAAGTTAATGTCAACTTTCTTCAAGGAATTGCCAAGAAAAGCTAAAACATGGATTTCTCCAAATCCAATACTAGGTGAATTTCAACTGGATCATGTAGCTATATCCAAAAGAAACATGAAAGAAATTATGAATGTCATGGTTATAAGAAGCAGAGAATTTGACTCTGATCACTATTTGTCTAAAATTAAACTCAAATTCTTACCCAACAGAAACCACAGAAGAGGGGACAGAGTAAATAAATATAACACAAATAGACTTCAAATTACACAAGAAACATTGGAAAAATTTCAGGAAGAAATAAAAGTAACTCATCATGGGAAGTGGCAAGATTTATCTAAAGAAATAACCAACGCAGCTCAGAAGACGTTTGGGCTAGCCAAACCTAAGAAGGAACCTTGGTGGAATCAAATATGTGAGGATACGTTACAAGAGAGAACAAAACAATGGAAAAAGTGGAAATGCTCTGGAAAGACGGAACATTATGGCCAATTCAAACAGCAAAGGAAAGACACTGCTAGAATAATAAGGGGAGTTAAAAGATCATTCGAAAAATCACAACTTACTGACCTGCAAGACAGCTTTGTTAAAAATAACTCTCGAAACTTCTATCAGACTTTTAAGAGTCAATTAAAGGGGTATCAAGCGCCTAGCATATGCTTTAAAGTTGAAAATGGTAGACTTGGCCTAAGCAATGTTGAGAACTGTGAAATACTTGCGAAGCACTTTGATAAACTTTTAAACTGCCCTGAACCAGATCATAAGCTGGAATTCTCACAAGCAACAGAAAATCTGGAAGAAGATATACCACCCAATGCTGAAGAAATTAAAGAAGCAATTAAGAATCTAAAAAATAATAAAGCTAGCGGAGAGGACTCTATAACAGCTGAACTTTTGAAATAGTCTCAATCAAAAATCATTGAAGAGCTGCAGTTAATCTTTGAAGATATTTGGAGAACAGAGAGGATTCCAGAGGAATGGAAAGTGGCTCTAATACACCCATTACATAAAAAAGGGGACAAACAAAACGTTGATAACTATAGAGGCATCTCTCTTCTTTAAATTGCATACAAGGTATTTTCAAAAATATTGCTGAATAGAGTAGAAACATCACTTGACAAGCAACTGGGCGAGTATCAAGCTGGATTTCGAAAAGGTAGATCTTGTTCAGAACAAATATTTAACTTAAAATCCATAATTCGCCATAGAATACTGAATTCAAAGGACATAGTTGTGACTTTTGTAGATTTTAAAAATGCCTTTGACTCGGTTGATAGAGAAACCATAGATAAAACAATTCGTGAATTTGGAGTGAAAACTAAATTGGCAAACCTAATACGTGAAACCCTTACTGACACGATTTCAAAAGTAAAATTTATGGGTGAGATATCAAAATCTATTAAGATAAATACAGGTGTACGGCAGGGAGATGGTTTATCACCCCTTCTGTTCAACTGTGTTTTAGAGAAAATTGTAAGAATTTGGAATTTAAAGCTAAAATAACATAACATTTCGCCAGTAACTTTGGGGAGAAGAAACAGAGGCATTGAAATAAGTTGCCTAGCATTTGCAGACGATTTCGCTATATTGTCAGAAAACCTAACAAGTGCAACAACACAAATCAATCTCTTGGAAGAAATAGCCAACAAAACAGGTTTGAGAATCTCCGTAGAAAAAACTAAATTTATTACAAACATCAAGAACGCTTCAAAATATTTGGCAACAGATATTGGCCCAGTGGAAAAAGTAAAGAAATTCAAATATCTGGGAGAAATAATTCAAGAAAATGGTTTAGAAAAATCTTCGGCAGAAGAAAGGGTACACAAGATGGAAAGAGCATGGTGTCACTAAAAATTTTTATAACAAAAAGTGCTTATCTAAAAGTCTTAAAATAAGGCACTACACTGCAGCGGTGAAACCGGAATGCCTATACGCAAGTGAATGTCTGGTACTAAACTATAGATTAGATAAAC
The DNA here is from genome assembly GCA_946902985.2 of Meconema thalassinum. Classification (NCBI taxonomy): domain Eukaryota; kingdom Metazoa; phylum Arthropoda; class Insecta; order Orthoptera; family Tettigoniidae; genus Meconema; species Meconema thalassinum. The sequence continues at coordinate 115,033,788 of OX336393.1, forward strand.
TTGAAGTACTAGAAAGGAGAATCATGAGGAAAATTTTAGGCCCAGTGAAAACAGCAGAAGTATGGAAATTAAGATCTAGTGATGAAATATACAGGAACATAGAAAATGTAACAGAAACGATAAGAAAAAGGAGATTGCAATTTTTTGGACATATTTACAGAATGGATGATTCCAGATTAACCAAAAGGATATTCAAATACCTTTGGGAGAAAAGGGCAACAACTAGCTGGATTCAAGAAGTAAAGAAAGATTTAGAAAGAAATAATATAAGTGAAGAATAAACGGTGAACAGAGAGATCTTTAGAAAAAGTGTATTAAGTATGAAAGGATTCCAAGGAAGATTGCCAAAGAAACCTGGTGCGAAGTGGTCCGAGGACAGAAAGAAGCAGCATAGTGAACGGATGAAGGAGTACTGGAGGGAACGGAAGAGAAAACAACAAAGTGTGAAGAATTGAAATTGGCACGTGGTCCCTAGCAGGCCTCATCGGAAAGAAGAAGAAATATTCCATTTAGCAACTACACGGCCGACCTCTCCCTGTGACGTCTCCCACGGTCTCTGGGCGTGGCGGCCATCTTGCCCATTAGCCCCTGCCCCAGCTATGACTGTTCCCTGCATAAGAATAACAATTGGCAGTTGCGCGCGGCGGCCATCTTGCCCATTGGCCCCTGCCCAAAACCGCCTTATATTTTCTACACACCACAGTTCTAAAGTGTATTGCAACTCAATTTTGACACAGGATTATCACGATCCAGAGTGATTTGCTATCGTAAAATCTGTGAGCATAACACCGCATGTGTTACATAGCATCTGTGAACACAGACAGTGAAGGCCATTTAATAATAAGTCTGCAATATTATTGTGTAAGATCAGTGAGAATTCTGATCAATTGCCACGATTCGATAATCATAAACTCTGTGAAATCACGTGTGCAATCTCTGATAAGATGTGTTATCACTACATGAGCCACATGTGCATCTTTCTACAAGTACTGTCCGTGTGTGACATTGAGTAGACTTCTACAATGTGAGGGGAATATCTGAAGAAGAGGAACTTCGTCATGGCAGGAGGAGGACCTCACAACCACGAGGGACAATGAGCTAGGACGCCTATCAACCCGAAAGCTGACCGCAGGGAGGAGATGTTGTACGTGTACCAGACACGTGGACGCAGTAGGAGACTGGAAGGGAGGATGCTTGATCCAAGAAGCCTGGTTTGGAAACACCATTGGAACCGTCCAAGTCTTTGTAACCCCTCAATTATGATGAAATCGAGATGAGGCGTAATGTACTGTAAGTCTGCATCTTCTCACTTGTGCGGTTTTTTTTCGGTGGTAGATAGAATGTAGAATAGTTGACCGAACCTGTGATAACCAGCTTAGGTACGATTTCTAGTTAGCATTTTGCTATTTTTCTTTTTCAGTGTGAGTTAGTCACCGTTTGGTGCATTCTGTTATATGTCAGTAGGACGTAATGTCCAAACCACTTGCTAGACACGACCACATATCATTTGATCTGTCTTGATCAACCCTTAGTGTGGGTTTGATTTTAGGAAGGATGGACAGCCATTCTTTGGTTCATTTTTTTGCTGTAACCCCTTCTAAGATTACTTCCAAGGTACGCCACTGCTTGTTTAAGATGGCCCTATCGTTTGATGACCGACTGATGTCATCCCATTTATTTGAATTTATGTTATTTACAGTTAATGTGAAGCTTTGAAGCCACATTCAGTTCTAGAAAGAAAGTACAGGGATTTTATTTAAAATATGCCTGAAGAGCATCTAACCCTGATAATCTCCGTATCATTTTAGACATCTTAGCAGTTGTAAGATTGTCGTCATTGTTATATTTTATTTGTGTGAAGTCTAGAACACGCAACGTTTTGTATTTAAGAAATGTAAATATTAGCCGAGTGACATTTCTTTGTCAACTCAGAGCACTCCAGTGAGAGTGGGATTTCTTTGTGAAAGTGTTACTTGGAATTTTAAGACATAACTTATCATTGTACACCGTATTTTTACGTGGTACATTTTCTTCAAGTGTTTATTTGTTATAAGTTATTATGTTTGAGCCAGCATGATCCACAATACGAACTTAATTGAGTGAATTCTAGCCTGCAAAATGTGTTATCAGTTGCCGGACGCAACTATGAAGCTAACGTGATTTGTCAAGCACCAGTGAGAACGGGTTTCAATTACCCAGAGTACACTACGCTCTCTTTTGTGAGACAACTTTGTTACCTTTAGACCGATACTAGTGCATCGTATTTACCGTTTGGAGAATTGATTCATTATTTGGGTCAAGGCCAGCGACCATGTTGTAGGAATCAGATGTTTTTGCTGACGTCATGTAGACGAGCATGTTACCTGTTTTGATCGGTATGGGAGAGCGACTTTGTACTGACACCAGTTGAGAGTGTGTAATTTTTATAGGAAGCTGGATGTTGTCTATTATTTGTTGGTGACGAAGACACCCTGTTTGAGGCTATTGGTGTTATATTTTGAGTGCATGGAATGCACTGTCGTACAAAGTTCATTCTGCGACCATTCTTTCCGGGACTAGCCCGAGACTGCATCAGGAGAGCTGTGCGCCCCTGACAGTTATATTTTGTAGCCGAGTCTTGTCAACTCGTGTTATTGTGCCGACTATAGAGTCGATGTTTTGCAAGTGATTGATCTTACAGAAGACTTCACTTTGTTTAGCCTAGGTGTCCTGGAATCATCAGCCAATCGTCATAAACCAACGACAAATCTAAACTACGCTCCTAATAATAATAAATGCATAATTATTATAAACAAATGCTAAATAACGATGACAGTGAACTTAAACTTGATTTCTCATCGTTGTGCCAGCTGCTTGATTCCATTTGGATGCTTTCCATTTCCATCGGGAAATGACTTTAGACATTGTGCACTACTTTGAGACGACGGAGCAGCGTACGAACCAGTAGTTCATACCTGGTGGCGCACGATGCTCATGCGACCTAAGACGTGATTTTCATCACGCAGTTGCCGCCATAAATGACACAATTAGATGATCATTGAATACAAAGAGTATTCAAACGTGCAGGCAGGGTTTAATAACAGATCATGTGAATGCTGTGTTTTATTTATTTCTTGAAGTGTTAATACTACATGTTAACCCATTGTACCCTTATTTTTAAGGAGTGAACTTAATCATTTTTGTTTTCTGGTTATCATGTAGCTCTTTATGAAATGTTTGTTCTTACGGTAGTCATTCGCCGTAAATGCTTGTTATAATGTTAGGACAGCTAGATTCAGTAAATCGTAACTGTAAATTCGGGAGTGGTACCATCATAAATTTCATCTGCTTATTGTTTGATAACTTAGCTTCTGTTTTTCATAGTAATCCATTTCATCTGTGTAGGGTCTACTTTTCGTGCCACTACCCTAGCTTTGTTGTTGTTGTTTTCTTTGTGTGATAGATCTTTCGCGAGAGTTTTAAATTTCAAACAGTATAGGATTCTTGACCCTTTATTTTCTTTTCTTTTTTATTAGCTTGCGGGAATAGCCCGAAACAAACCCTCCGAACTAGGATAGGTGTTTGTGATTCTTTTAATAAATTTTACACAAGTTTACTTAAGTCTGGATGTTGTTATTTTGTAGTTTAAGTGTTTCTGCGGTGTACTTCTTGTTAGTTATGTTATTGTTGTTTTAAGGGGCGGAACTACGAGGTCATCTGCCCCTCTTAACACAGATTAAAGAATACAAATTTTGAATTGAATTTAAAATTTTGAGGTGGACATCTAAATTTAAAAAGACCAAAAATTAATAAAACAAAAACAAACAATTAAATAAAAAAAATAAAAATAAAAATTATAAACATAAACAAAAATTACGGAAAAAACAAAACATTATCATTCAAAAACGAACAAGTCGTTGAGTCAAAGTTCACTGGAAAATTTAGATTGCTGGCCCTAACCCACTCTCACTTATAAAGCGGATAACGCGATCAGCAGCCACCGCGTCATCGGCTAATATAAGTTTGAGTGTCGTCTGCAAACCAAGGTTTCTTCGTAAGTCAGCAAGATCCACACACTCGGTGAAAATGTGGGCCACGGTGAATACGGCTCCACAGGTACAAAGTGGGGGGTCTTCCCTTCTCATTAGGTACGAGTGGGTGGATCTTGTATGACCTATCCTTAGCCTACACAAAATGACGGACTCTCTCCGGGCCCGGAAGGAGCTCCGCCAAACGCAAGTAGTTCCCTTGATCGCTCTCAGTTTACTGGGCAGTGGGTCAGCTAGCCACTGACTCTCCCAAAAAGCCAGAACTTGTAGGCGTAACTGAGAGCGAATATCTCTAGCGGGTACCTCCATTGGTCGAGGTGGTAGTGATACCGCCTCTTTTGCAGCTTGATCCGCTAACTCATTTCCCGCAATTCCCATGTGGCTTGGAAGCCACAGAAAGGTGATTCGAGTGTCAGCGTGGCACAGCCCGGCTAGTAGGTCATGGATTCGCTGCACTAGGGGGTGTTGCGGGAAACATGTAGCAATTGACTGCAACGAACTCAAAGAGTCGGTACACACGAGAAAGTGGATTCGTGCATCCTGTAGTGCAAACTGCAGAGCTTCATAGATGGCAACGAGCTCCGCAGTAAACACACTACAGGCCTCAGGCAAAGAGATCTTGGTATTTGCACCATCAATAACGTAAGCACAACCCACCTTCTCGTCCACCTTCGAACCATCCGTGTATAGAATGCCAGCGTCCGGAAATTGGTGAACTATGCTGTGGAACTGCCTCCGGTAAACGGAGGCATCCGTGTTCACCTTAGGACCTCGGTGCAGATCTAACCGAATTTCCGGACGCGGGACTTGCCACGGAGGCACCTCGCTAGATGTCCGGATCATACAGGGACCTACAGCCACTCCTATTTCGGTACACGAGCTATCAAGTCTAATACCAACCGGCCGAGTGGCACGAGGCCGGTTGGCGTACCCCTGGTGGTTTTGGGTACCGAAGAGGGCTTGATAGGTCGGATGTTGCGGCATTTGACGCACATTGGCAGCATATGCTAACAGCATATGTTGGCGTCTATAATTTAAAGGTGGAACACCCGATTCGGCGAGTAGGCTGGGTATCGGGCTGGTCCGGAAGGCACCGGTAGCCAGCCTAACGCCACTATGGTGGATACTGTCCAGCATTTTCAAGGTTGCCGGCCTTGCTGAACCGTATGCCGCAGAACCATAGTCTAGCCGGGACAGGACGAGGGCTTGGTAGAACCGTAGCAGCACCGCACGGTCAGCCCCCCACGTAGTGCCACTAAGAAACCTGAGCATGTTCAGTTTCCTGAGACATGTCATTTTCAATTGCCGTATATGGTGCTGCCACGTTAACTTGCTGTCAAAATGGAGCCCCAGGAAGCGATAAGTGTCAACCAACGGCAACGCAGCATCCCTGAGATGTAGTTCAGGGTGTAAATGTAGCCTCCGTAGCCGACAAAAATGGACGACGGAGGTTTTCGCTGCTGAAAAACGAAAACCCCGGTCGTGAGCCCACCTGTCGACCCGGTTGATGGCTAGCTGCAATTGCCGTTCCACGACTGCCATACTTCCAGAGCTGTAATGCAGAGCTAAATCGTCTACATACAGCGATGGAACTACCGCGGACCCGGCGGCGGCAACAATGCCATTAATGGCAATCGCGAACAAGGTGACACTCAGCACTGAACCCTGAGGAACTCCATTTTCTTGGGTATAGTACTGCGATAATGTCCTACCGACCCTTACACGGAAGAGTCGGACGGACATGAAATTCGCAATGAAAGTCGGTAAGTTACCACGGAGTCCCCACTTGTGAAGGGTGGAAAGGATCCCGTAGCGCCATGTGGTGTCGTAGGCTTTCTCGAGGTCAAAGAAAACCGTGACTAGGTGCTGCTTCCGGAAAAAAGCCTCCTGTATGGCGCTCTCAAGTCGCACCAGATGGTCAGTGGTGGACCTATGAGAGCGAAATCCACATTGGTACTCAGACAGGAGACCTTTATCCTCCAAGAACCACACCAGTCGACGGTTCACCATCTTTTCGAGCAGCTTACATAGGCCATTTGTCAAACAAATGGGCCTATAGCTGCTTACAAACTTGGGATCCTTTCCAGCCTTAGGAATCGGTATCACGATCCCCTCTCGCCATTGAGATGGAAACTCCCCTTCAATCCATATACGATTGAAGAGGATCAACAGTTCTTTCATACTGGATTCGCACAGATGTTTTAACATTTGATTATGTATGTTATCCGGTCCAGGAGCCGTATCCCTGCACAGTGCAAGCGCACTTCGCAGTTCCCATTCAGAGAATGGTACATTATAGGACTCCGAAGCAGCAGTGGCAAAGGACAAGGGGTGAGTCTCTGCCTCCCGCTTCAGAGTCAGAAATGTAGGATCGTAACTCCCGGAGCAGGATACATCGGAGAAGTGCGAGCCAATGCTGTTGGCAATGGCGAGATGGTCCGTGATGATGTCCCCATTGATGGACACTCCGGGTATCGATAGTGATGTCGGGAGTCCGGAGATCCGACGAAGCTTAGTCCACACTTGAGATGAAGGAGTATGCGCCGTCATGGACGACACATACTTTTCCCACGTCGTTTTCTTACTCTCCCGAATCAGATATCGGGCTCTAGCACGCATCCTTCTGAAGGTGATAAGGTTGGCCATAGTGTTTTGCCTCCGATAGCATTTGAAAGCACGTCGACGATCTTTAATGGCTGCTGCAATCTCGGCTGTCCACCAAGGGACAAGCTTCCGGCGTGAGTTGCCGGATGAGGAAGGTATTGTTTCCTCAGCAGCAGCCAAAATACCATTCGTTATGTGAATGGTATGATCGTCGACACTCTCAAAGGTATCTTCGGCAAACACCGCACGTGCCGTGAAAGTTGGCCAATCAGCCCGACGGAGAAGCCATCGACTTGGTAACTCGATGGCTCTCTGGTTCGGAAGAGTAACGATAATTGGAAAATGGTCACTATTACAAAGGTCATCGTGTACACCCCACTGTAGCAGGGGAACCAGCGCACGACTGCACAGGGTAATATCGATACTTGAATAAGTACCGTGTGCAATAGAGAAGTGCGTAGGCTCCCCTGTGTTCAACAGACACAGGTCCAGCCGCCTGATCAGCCTCTCAAAATCTCTCCCTTTACCGCTAGTGGTAGCGGAGCCCCAGATGGTGTTGTGGGCATTAACATCTCCCAGAAGGAGAAAAGGAGGGGGGAGCTGAGAGACTAGATCCACCAGCTGGTCGTAATCCGGCTGAGAATCAGGTGGGATGTACACGTTACATACTGTTGCCATTACTGGCAACGAAGTACGAACTGCAACTGCCTCTAGCTGAGTACGCAACGGCACCTCTTCACTAAAGAGGCTAGAGTGGACGAGAGTGCAGACGCCACCAGCGGCCACAGCTCCGTCCATCCGGTCTTTAGAGAAGAGTTTGAAGTGACGCATTGTTGTCTCATGTCCAGGACGAAACCTGGATTCCTGAAGACAGACAATGGTTGCCGAAAACGAAGATATTAATTGTCGTAACTCAGCGAGATGAACAGAATAGCTATTACAGTTCCATTGTAATAGTGCCATGGTGTGGACTTAAAAGTAGAAGTGGGTCTTCTACTTATGCTTGACCGTTTGCCACCCTTCCCCATCTCTAGTTGGAGATGATGGGGCAGGAGAGCACACCTCAATCTCCACATCTCCGTCCGAAGACGAAGAAAATGGAGCGGGCGCTCTCTTGGGTTGCGCACGGTCGTCGTCGGACCTCACGGGTCTCGCCCTTGGGGAAGAGCGAGAGTGGTGTCGAGGGACTTTCTCCCGGTCCGAAGACTGGGTGTCTGTCCCCGACACGCCCCGAAGAGACTTCTTCTTGGATCGGCGCCGACGTGTGTTTGGGGAAGTAGATGGTCCCTTCCCCACAGACGCCGGGTCCTTATAAAACAAGGTCGCTCCTGCTGGCACCGCTCCACTGGTAGTGGTGGGAGCGGGATGGCTAGCAGATACGTGAGCAGCCCTGCCTTTAGGAGAGGAAGAGAAACGGCGCTGAACCGCTCCCCTCTCCTCCGCCGATCTATTTTCTTTTCTATAGGGGAGTTCCTCCATACGGACGGGCTTGGCTTCAGCAGGCTTCGCTCCCTTGGTGGTAGTGGGAGCGGAAAGGCCAGCAGAGACAGTAGCCACCCCGTCAGCAGGAGGGCGAGAGAGACGGCGACGAACCGTCCCCCTCTTCTCCACTATCTTTGTCTTATCAGATGGGCTGGATGACGATCCAGCCCCGGTCGCAGAAGTCTTCTTTGCCTCGTTGGCAGGGGAAGACTTCTTCTCCGACCGTTTCGGAGAGGAAGATGACTTCTTCTCCGATTGCGCCGGTTTAGATGGTATAACCGGCGCCTTTATCACAATGGCCGAAGAAGGTTGTTTAACCTTCTTCGGGCTGACAGGTCTCGCTTGGACAGCGAGGGGAGACTTTACGATCTCAGAGTAGTTCGTCGTCGAGGGTACAGCACGGGGAACGAAAGTGGCAGGGGTGATAGGTGGCGTCACCTTAGCCGCGAAAGATACCGGAAATTCGGGTGCAGTCATATCACGGTATCTCTTTCGAGCGTCGTGATATGAAAGCCGATCCAATGTTATGATTTCTTGGATCTTTGCTTCCTTGCAGAACTCAGGGCACTGCTTCGACCGCGGAGAGTGACTTCCTTGGCAGTTAGGACACGTCGGGGGAGGCGTACACCCCACACCGTCATGTGTCCCCTTGCCACACTCTCTACACACCGCCTTGGCAGTGCACCTGGCAGAAACATGACCGAATTTCTGGCAATTGTAGCAGCGCATAGGTGGAGGGATGTACGGTCTAACGTCGCAATGGTACGACGTGACCTTCACCTGCCTAGGCACTACATCACCCTCAAAATGAAGAATGAAAGCGCCAGTATCGACGCTATCATTTCCAATTTTCCGGGTGATGCGCCTAATCCTGGTGACGCCTCGCTTCCCCAGATCCCGCATCAATTCCGCGTCGCTGTTTAAAATGAGGTCGCGATGGAATATAACTCCACGGACCTCATTTAGCGTATCGTGCTTCTCAACCTTAACGGGAATTTCGCCGAAATGCGTGCATTCCAGCAACGCTTCGGTTTGCTGCCGGTCAACGGTATGCAGCAGGAGCTGCCCGTTCCTGAGCTTGGAAATCCCGTTAAGGTCGCGATATTTTCCCTCGATTTCCTCTGAAAATAGGATCGATTTTACCTGTTTAAAATCTCCCCCGTCTGTCCTGGTAGCTACCAGGTAGCGAGGAGACCTGTCAACAGGGAACTTCTTATTAAATGCCTCATCCCAAGGCGTATACACCTTGGGATTCGGTCTACACTCCAGAGACGGCTTTTTAAGGGTGCCACCCTGTACAGGTGTCCGTGATCGTTTACTACGCATCCCGGACGAAATCCTCCCCGAATACTGCCCACTCCGAACGGGGGCTATCACTGTGGGCGCCACCCAGCCAAGGCAATACCTACCTGGCATAGCAGATATTGCCCGGGGTCCCAGTGCCTCGAACAGGCACTTCCCCCTCGGCATGCACAGGATTTATTCAGCTCCAGTATTCGGCCATGCAGGGACCTTCGTTGTAAGGCGGATACTACTGTAGGGTACATGGCGCACCCACCTGACGGGATGGGGCATACCGTCTAGGCTTTCTGGCCAGATGGCCAAGCTGGTGGCCCTTCCCCTAACAGCATGCATGTTTGTTTCTATTGGTCAAACCAGAGCTGGGACCAGAAAACCAAAATCGACCTTTATAAGGCCCCCTCTAAGTCGCCTTTTACGACAGGCAGGGCATACCGTGGATGAATTCTGCCCTCCCCATCCACAGGGGATCTGAACAAATCAAAAACTGGCAAGTTATTCGGCCATGTCGACCCTATTAGTCGCCTCCTACGACAGGCAGGGCATACCGTGGGTGTATTCTATCCCGCACCCACACGGGGGGTGTACTTCTTGGGTTGTTATTGACACATACCATGTCTGCCCAGATCGCCCCGTGATCTTGCGTCTCGTGCGCACTGACCTATAAGAAGTACATCCAATGCTCTTCGGCTTATGTGTCCGGACGATGAGTTGCCTGGGAAGTCATTTCGGTTAGTGACGACCCTGACGGCTCGTCTGATGGGCTCAATACCAAGGATGACATCTTCAGTGATATCGGCCACTATCACTCGGTGGTTGATCTTCTTGCTGCCCAGTCCGATGTTGACGTTGATTTCGCCGTAAGTGTTTGCCGGCTCACCCATCGCTGTCTTCAGTACAACTCTCGTCGGCTGGAGGGCTCCTTTAATAGTGCCTTTCCTCACGATCGTGATAGTAGCCCCAGTATCAAGGAGCATGTCACGTTCCATACCATTGATGGTTCCATCCACGAAGAAACTCTGTGTCCGACGCATTAGGGAGATAACCTGCACATGCTTTTTATGGGCCGTAGGGCTATTCCTCGATGCTCGCCCCTCAGCACCGGCCCAATTTAGTTTTCCTGGTTCTTGGTTTCATTCTGGCAGCGGTTTCTCACATGACCTAACTCACCACAGTTCCAGCAGCGTATCTCTCTTCTCCAACGCGGACTGACGTTGCTCGGCAGAAGTTTCGAGACGATCCGTTCAACCTTCTCGTCCAGGGACTCTTTCCCGACGATGCATCGTAGCCGTGCGTTCGCCCTTGACGTCTGCGTGGCAGCCTCGAACTCCAATGCACTAGCCAACGCGTTCACTAGCGTCTGAGGATGAGCAAGACGGAGGTCTCGTTGCAGTTCCGGGTCATTCATGCCCATGAGGAAGGTTCCCACAGACAGCCGCTCGACGAAATCATTCGGGGCAGAAGGGTATGCCACCCGAAAAAGACGCGCGATATCCGCTTCGAATTCCTGCAGTGTCTCCGCTTTTCTGTTGTCTGTTAATGAGCTGGCTACGATAGACTTGCTGTAGATGTTTGTCTCCATACCTCATATCCAATCTTGCCACCAGGGATGTGTAATCCTTTTGCTCGTTGTCTGGAATGGTCTGTAGATTGTTCAAAGCGTCTCCTCGGAGAGCAGTTACCAGACTAACGGCTTTATCTGCTTCTTTCCATCTGTTAGCAGTAGCTGCGGCCTCGAACTGCTTCAGGTACGTGGACCATAGACCTTTCCCGTCATACGTGGGTGGCTTTATATGGACGCTCCTAACATTGGCTCCGGTTGTTGGTATAATTCCGTTGGTACCTGTTTCCATGATCTTCTGGAGTGATTCAAATTTTTCTTCGATGGCGGTAATTCTTAACTGGACGTCCTTTTCAACTTTCACAAGTTCCTCTCTGAACGCCCTAGAATTTTCGTGAATTCTTTCTTTTAACTTGTTTTCCAACCACTGGTGCATCTCCACAATCCTTCCTTCGATTAACCGTTAAGTTTCAGTTTGGTTTATGGAAATTTGACTTATCTTTTCTTCTAGCAGTCTGGAGCTTTCAGCTTGGTTCTTCATCATCTCGGCAAGTTCCTACATGCTTATGGCTCTTTCGAACAGGGAGGCCTCCGGATCCTTACCTTTAGCCTCCAAGGCCGAGTGAAGTCGCATTTGCAAAGCGGCCTTGTTTCCAGTAGTGTCTAGATCGCGTTTTTCCAGCTCCTGTTTCAGTTCTATAACCTTCATTTCACTTAATTTTACTCTCACAGTAGCCATAATCCCAAGAACGAAAATAGTTACAAGTTTCAAAAATGAAAGTCACACTCACAGCCAATTTCTATCCCGCTTGTGACGCCAATAGTTACGTTCCGTGGGTAAAATTATAAATTAATTTTATCTCTTCCTAAGGGCCGGTTGTTCCATCTCCATTTATACGTCTCTCCTTTTATACGTCATGCAAACTCCGGTTGTGTAACAGCCTGTTGGTTACTAACCGTGAGTTGGTATTTTGCATGTTGCACCAGCTATTTAAAACTAGTTTTGTCTAACAAACCACCGCACCTTATAGTAGGCCATGATCGAGAATGTTTTCAGCTGTTGGCAAGAGAAACTCTATCATCTGATCAGTAAAAGTAAGGTAAAACAAAGGAGTAAAGTATACTATAATGATCGCTTATTTATTCTATGACGTAAATATACCGACAAAGAAGATACACGAAACAACATTTTAGATAATTTTGTCATCAATTTGACGAACTTCGAACGGGAATTTCAAAATGGACAAATCTGTGTAGTCTATACGTGATTCAAATGCCGATACTGATCACCATGGCCACTACACTATAGCCAATGTTCGCACCTAATTGAAATCCGAGAGTATGAGGCAAAATACTCCCAGTTCCAACTATCATAATAAGATTAAAACTTATCGTGAAAAAATCGAACCCAGGCCGAGAAGAACACTATCATACTTACTGCTAGACCATGACAGTAATCTTTTTAGCCTCGAATACAAATGCTCAAAAACAATTAGGTTATAAAATATGTATGTACACGAAAATGCGTTTTGGAAGCATTCATTTGGAGTATGGCACTCCCTGAAATAAACTCAGTCTTGGTGCAGACCTTTGAAAGCAATACCCACAAGCGACCCGTATTGTAAAATCATTGATGCGGCTTCGGTGGCGTAGTTGGTAGCTTGCTGAGCTTCTATGCCCGAGTTTGCGGGTTCAAACCCGGCCGAAGTCGTCGGATATTTTTAAGAGCGTTAAAAATCCCTCAGTATGCCTTCCTTCGGAGGGGAAATAAAGCCGGCGGGCCCATCTCATAGGTTTTGGCATGCAAAAGAATCCTCCACTAACTACATTTATGTGAAGCTCAATTTCTAGGTGAAATTTGATTAGCGCTCAATTAGATTCCAACGTTCATCGCCAGGTGCTGGTTGCGGGGCATCTAGTAGCCACATTTGCAGCTAGGTGTCGTTGACGATAGCAAAAACAAAAACTACTTGAAATGCATCCTCTGCAGTTTTACCTGAATTACAGATACACTCACTAATACAATCATCACAATTAACACCGGTTATCACACATATTCTACACACACCCTAAGTACACGGGGCTACATGACCGCGTTGTCGCAGCCCCTAAACTGAGCAACTAACCAACCCAAATATTTGAGCCCACCGGCTTGGTTCATGTCTTCAAATTTAACATAACTTGGGAGACTTCCATCTTTACAATACTGTTCCAGTACCACACCAGAATGAGAGTGGAATTAATTTTTATTTAAAATTTAATAAACAAAGTAACTTGCTAATTTGAGTCCTTAACAACTTCAAAATATGTAGTGTCCATTCTATAATTTTCTTGTGGAGCCACCGTTTGTTGCCGTGTGGAATTTTGATGCCTCTGGCAATATTTTTTGAAAACCCCTGCTATCTTGACAGGTATGAGAGTATTTCTCAACCCTGCAATAACACAGGGCACTGATTAAAAATACCAGTGGCTTCAGTACTAAGGATATGGTGTATTTCTGCCTTATATGGAAGTTGTTATTGCAGACAAGACACAATAACAGTAAGCACACTACCAACACTCTTTAGATCATTTCCATCACCATAAAAATATGGAATGAACTTGATGGGTATTGATGACTTAAATACAAAACTCATTTCACTATTTAAGTTCTAAACATTTTTGACCCACCCTACTGTACATAGAGAAATATCCACAAAACCAAACGTGATTAACAACTCCATTAAAATTACAATAGTATGACTTACCTCATCATTACTCAGATTCTTGTATTTGTTCTATGAGAGGACATAAATTTTAAAAGTTCACAAGAAAATATAAATGTCAGAAGGCCGGCATCAATAATACCTCATTTTTGCATATGGATATCAGGAAGAAATAAAGGAATACCCGAGTGGAAATTGATTGTTTTACCCTTTTTAGCAAGCACTCATAACAACAAAAAACAATTTTTCTGGGAAACAATAATTCTATTCATTTCTATAGTAAATTTACAACACTCATCATAAGATGTTCAGTTGCACATTTGCATTCAATAGGAAAATGCATAGGGAAGATGCTCCCTACATTTTAACGAAGTGTATAAATTTGCTGTTCAATGAAGAAACATTAGAAAAATGTTCAATCTCCTATTAGCCAATGTTGATATGGCTGTTGACCTTATTATCAGATTTATAGGGGAAAGTGGAGCAGGTTAATTACTGACAAGTGATTATTTGAGTTAAGAAACAAAATATTTTACCATTTGAAAGCAAATTAGTGTATAAATTAATAGTTTGGTTTATTTTTATGTTTAACCACGGCCGACTGAATGCGCTCATGTAGTGTTAGTTTTGTGATTATCAGAGACAGTTATTATAATTATGAAACCGCATTGTTCAACCTCGAGAATAACGTCCAGCAGGAGTTTATGTAAGTCCCGTCCTGACAGCTGCTTCGTGAAAAAGAAGGCACACGGTATCTGATAATTTGTCGAAAGATCTCTTAGCACAAAACACAACACACGATTAGCTGCTACTTGTTCCCCTCCCGTCCAAACTAAAAACACTTATAGTGGGCGATGTATCGAAGATAGAGATATGCTCTCGCGGACTTTTTTGTAGAATTTCTCACGCTGAACAATTCTTACACTCATAATATAATGATATTTTTAACGGTTCGCCCAGCGTAAGCTTAAAAAGCGCACGGACGCCAGGCTATTTTTTCGACCTTTTCACTGAAATCGTTACTGCTTGGCTCCCTTTGGTCATAAATAAATTTTTTTCTACACAAATCTTCCTCGAGATCACCTTTACAGAATGGTGAAAGCAGCATTAAAATCCATCCAGTGGTTCTTGAGATTACACATTTAATATACGTACTGTACAGCTGATTTCTTATCGCGCCTATAATGGGAGGGGAGTGCGCTCTACCGGCAACGAGTAGAAACTTTCCAATTACATGTTATACATGGGTTCTGACTGGGAATGTCAAGGCCGGTATAGAGCGCAGCTCGTATTCAGTCGGCCGTGGTTTAACTTATATTTGGTTCCTATCCACTAGGCATAACTCTGTGTTAAAAGAATGTATGTCCTTGACGTCCACCCCTCAAAACAGCCAACACCAGTGAGTTATGCACTTAATATTCGAATCTAGATCACAAAGCAAAATAAATGTATTTCTTCAGCTTTCTCTAGGTCTTGTGAAAGAAACACGAGATGTCAAACTTGAACATGAGATATTTGGGTTTACCACCAGATAGCAATAATCCAATGGTGGTTCTGAAACAAAACACAAATTATTAGACAGGAGAAAGAGAAGCTAGGGGCAGGTAACACTTACTTATAGTTAAGCGGTTCACTCTAGTAACAAGAAGGCAATAAAATCTGATGGCATGCATAAGGAAAATTAGCTATAAATGACTTCTGAAGCAGTAGTGTACATAGTGATACAGAATTCACTTAGTGGCTGCAGCAGTCAGAGTGGTTGTAGTAGTAACAGGGTGAGCCAAACAGCCTGGCAAAATGTCTTGGCAAGGAGACATTCTAAATAGATTAGACGTGGCATAACTTTTAACTAAGGTTCGGCTTAAATAAACCAAATCTCACATCCGTACTATCAATTGCCTGATTTTGCTACCCTAGGCCTATTCCCCCACCGTGTAACTACAACATATTTTCAATGGAATAACTGTTTCTATGTGCAAATAGATGGAGAAGCTATGGGTAGTCCTATAAGTCCGCTCTACAGAACGCTATAAAAGAGAGGCCACAACTTGGTTCCGTTTCGTAGACGATAAATCCCTGACATAGAAACTCAGAAAAGTAGCTCTGGCAGAATTCCTCGGTCTTCAAGCATAATTCACGACAATACTCAATAGGGATAACCTGAACTAGCACCAACAGATAGCGCACAGGTATTATGTGGGATCATTTTGCTCTTTAGTTCAAATAACATTAGCAAATAACATACAATAGGCTGTTACACACGCTTAAGAATGAACATTTATTGTATTCTTACGTGCCACCCCCCTAGTGGCACTTTTGTTAACTGGATTACGGTGGGTAGGAAGCACAACACCAATTACTTCTTTAAAGAAATAATTAACTTTATTGCGGCCAGAAAATTACACTACTCATCAGCAAACACATGCAATTGGAACCTTACTCCAGTTTCCTCAAGTCTCTTCCTTGAGCGCTCTTCGCCCTTTCACTTGTCAACAAACCACAGATTTTAAACCGTCTTAATGAGTCCGGTGGCCTTGACAGAAGCTACCTGCACCTCTTCCTCGTGTACACCAACCACAGTTACTTACGGTAATCCGCTACCCGCTGTTTCGCTGTCCACAAGCTGGGGAAACAATGTCACTGGATTTCGTAACTCGCACGGCACTTCGTCACCACACTTCTGTCGCACTCGCTCATAAAACACAACAACAACCCCTGCTTGACAGGTCGCACTTATATAGCAGGCCGGTGACTCAATAAATGCTTCTAGATCCATCCAGGGTTCACGGCTTCTCGAGGTTTCCATCGCTGGTCCAGTCACGAATATTCTGGACTATCCCTTTGTCCTAGTAGCCCTGTTGCATAAGGCGCACGCAATACAGGAGGCAGGGCACAGCCCAGCCCTGGGGCAGTTGTGACTCATGCGGCGAGCGATGACACAAACTCACAGCCGTAACACCACCCCCTTCCTAAAAAGACTGATCGTCCCGATCAATCATTAGTCCGTCTGTGTCCCTCCGTAGGCTGCCAGGCGATCTCGATGCACGATCTTCATCTTCGCCCTCGGGCTCCGCTGGATCCTGTAGACGACATCGTTGATCCGTTTCACGACTCGGTACGGGCCCTCCCAGGACTTCTGAAGTTTGGGTGACAGGCCTTTCTTCCGTAATGGGTTGAAGAGCCAGACCAGGTCGTCCTCGTGGAATCCGCCGGCATCCGTCTGCTGGTCGTATCGGGTCTTCATTCGGTCGGTCTCGATCCGCAGTTTCCTCCTCGCGAACGCGTGCACGTCCTCCAGTTGGTCGACCAGTTCTTGACAATACTGGCTTACCGGGATCGGATCATTCCCAGGTCGGCCAAAGGCAAGATCGACAGGTAGACGGAGCTCCCTCCCAAACATGGCCCGGGCTGGTGTGCACCCGGTGGCTTCATGCATGGCGGCGCGGTAGGCCAGGAGAAATAGTGGAAGATGTTTGTCCCAATCCCTCTGGTGCTCGCTGACGACTATTCGGAGATGGTTCTCGATGGTGCGATTGAATCGCTCTACCATCCCGTCGGACTGAGGGTGTAGCGGCGTTGTCCTTGTCTTCCGGATTCCCAGCAGCTGGCATAGGTTCTGGAACACCTGCGACTCGAAGTTCCTCCCTTGGTCGGAGTGCAGCTCCAGGGGTACTCCGTACCGGCTGACGAATTCCTTCACCAGGGTCTCTGCAATCGTCGCGGCTTCTTGGTTAGGGAGCGCATACGCCTCCGGCCATTTGCTAAAGTAGTCGCTGACGACTAATATGTAGCAGTTCCCTGCCTCGCTTAACGGGAATGGCCCAGCAACATCGATGGCCACTCTCTCCATGGGGCCGCCCACGTTGTAGGTCTTCAGTGGACCCCGCCGTCTTCGTCCTGGGCCTTTGCTGGCAGCGCAATCGTGGCACCTCGCGCAGTGGTTCTCCACGTCGGTTCGGCATCCGATCCAGTAGAACCGCTCTCTCAGCTTCTCCAGGGTCTTCTTTATCCCTAGGTGTCCACCAGATGATCCTCCATGAACTTCCTTCAGGACTTCCTCCGTCATAGCCTTTGGAACGACGACTTGTTCCCGAGATGTCTTCCCGTCGGTGCTCTCCCAGGTACGGCAGATGAGGCCATCCCTCACAACCAGCGAGTCCCACTGCGCCCAGTAGGACTTAAACTTGGGGCTGCAGTCACTCACAATGTTCCACCCGGGTCTGGGGACACAGGCCCTCTTCCATTCGGCTATCAGTCCCAGGTCATTATCTTCTGCTTGTGCCCGCATGAAAGATTCGCGGCTCCAGCTCCCTTGAAGTTCCACGGTAGTCCATCGGCACTGTATCCCGGTGTTCTCCTCCCTTCGGGCACAGAAGGTGCAGTCTTCGGGGCACGGTCTTCGTGACAGGGCGTCGGCGTTAGAATGCAGTTGGCCTTTCCTGTGATGAATCTCAAAGTTGTACTGTTGAAGGCTCTCTAACCACCGAGCGAGTTGACCCTCGGGCTGCTTGAAGTTCAGGAGCCACCGCAGGGATGCATGGTCGGTCCTGATGAGAAATTCTTGCCCGTACAGGTACTTGTGGAAGTGTTCAACGGTCTTCACGATGGCAAGCAGCTCCTTCCTGGTGACACAGTAGTTCCTTTCTGGCTTTGACAAGGCCTTGCTGAACTAGGCCACTACTCTCTCCTCGCCGTCCACTACTTGCGACAGGATTCCCCCTATGCCAAAGTCACTGGCATCGGTATCGACGATGAACCTTGTTCCAGGTCTGGGGTAGGCCAGAATAGGTGCGGTGCACAGAGCCTGCTTGAGTTGTTCGAAGGCACCGTGGCATTCTGCTGTCCACGTGAAGAGTTGGTCCTTCTCAGTCAGTCGATGCAGTGGTTTAGCGATGTCGGCAAATCCTCTCACGAAGCGACGGTAATAGGTGCAGAGTCCCAGGAAGCTTCGTAGTTGGGATTTGTCCTTCGGAACTGGCCACTCCCTCACAGCTGCGGTCTTCTCTGGGTCGGTGCGCACCCCCTCCTCGGAGACGATATGCCCAAGGTACTGGACCTGCTTCTGGAAGAGCTGACACTTCTTGGGGCTGAACTTCAGCTGGGCAGCCTGTAGCTTCATCAAGATCTCTTTCAGGTTGCTGTAGTGCTCCTCGAAGCTTTTTCCCAGAACGATGACGTCGTCTAGGTAGACCAGGCAGGTCTTCCAGTCTAGTCCCCTCAGAATGGACTCCATTAGCCTTTCGAAGGTCGCAGGGGCGTTGCACAGACCAAATGGCATGACGGTGAACTGCCAGAGCCCACTGCCCACAGAGAACGCCGTTTACTCGCGGTCCTTAGGGTGGACCTCCACCTGCCAGTAGCCACTCTTCAAATCCAAGGTGGAGAACCATCTCGACCCTGATATGGTGTCCAGGGTGTCGTCGATCCGGGGTAGAGGGTAGCTGTCCTTCTTCGTGACGTCATTCACCCGCCTGTAATCCACGCAGAACCTGGTGGAACCGTCCTTCTTCTTCACTAGCACGACCGGAGAACTCCAAGGACTATGTGATGGCTCGATCACCCCTTGCTCCTTCATCTCTTCTACCATCCGGTCGACTTCGGCTTGCTTGGCGAGCGGGACACGTCGGAATGGGGCCCTAATCGGTGCGCTGTCCCCAACGTCGATTCTGTGCTGAACCAAGCTTGTCCTCCCGAAGTCTTTGCTCCCCACGGAGAAGACGTCCTGGAATTCGCGTAGCATGTTCTGAAGTTGGCGTGATTGTTCCTCGTCTAAATGGTCCTGGGATCCTTGGTACAGCTTCTGTAGTTCTTCTGGCAGTGTGCGTCTTCTTCGGTTGTCCGTCTGCAGGTGTCCGTCTGTCGTATCTGTGACGCGGGCAATCCAGGTAACGGGCTCGCAGACTCCTAGGTTGGTGTCCCGGTGAACCGTAACGTCGCAGTCGTTCAGGTTGGACAGGCGGACGTACGGCCGAGACGTCGTGTTGATGAGAGTCTTGGCAACTAGCAATCCTTTTGTCTGGATGTCCTCATAGTTTGGCTCGATGACAGCCGCCACTCCCTCAGCTGTTCCGTCGACAATTACGGCGGCGCTGACCTCCGTCCTGGCAGGAACGATGACGTCCTCTCTCAGCCTTACTCGTCGTGCGGTAACGGCCTCGTGTGCTGGTTGCAAAGCAAGTTCCTCACCTCCGAAGTGCAGAGTGTTGGTACTCAAGTCCAAGATGATGTTGTTCTGGTCCATGAAGTCCAGTCCGATGATCACTTCGTTTGATACGTCAGCCACAAGCACTGGATGCTTTATCGCCCGTCGACCAATGACGAACTCCAGTGATGCTTCGCCATGCACCGGTGCGGTCTCCCCGGTCGCGGTTATTAGCTGGAGGTTCCTTTGTGTGGGTTGCACTCTCCACTTCGGGATCACGGTGGGACTGACGATGGTCCTCGATGCTCCCGTGTCGATTAGCATGGGCCAGCTCTCTCCGTTGACGACTCCGTCGACCATCAGGCTGCTATTGTCCCTCCGTAACTTCGTCACACGAACCTGGACTGCTGGGGCTTGACGACTGTCACAAGCCAACCTTTGCCCCCCAAGGCTGGCTAATACTCGTTTCCCTGGGTCGCGCGGTTTTCAGACGACTGATTTCCCGTCGGATACCCTCGGCGGCGGTGATCACCGCAGTCCTTGCTCAGGTGGCCTTTCTTACCGCAGGTCCAGCAGGTCGGTAGTCCTCTTCCGGGCCGCCTCTCCGGTTGCCTTCCGGCTGTGTCGTTGCTGGTGGTGCCGCGACTATCGAAGAAACGGCTTAGCGCCTCCATTAATTCGTTGGCCAGGGGCTTGTTCTCGTTGGCTTTTACTGGTTCGTCGACGTCCACTTGACGCACCCGCGCGTGCATTCTGGATGCCTGTTTTGCCGTCTCGAACTCAAGTGCGTGGCTCAGCGCATCTGTCAGGGTCTTATTGCGCGCGAGTCGCAGCGCCTGTTGAGTGTCCGAGTCCCGTAGCCCGTCGGTGAAAGTCTGCATCGCTATCTGCTCCTGAAAGTCGGCCGGCGCTGTTGGGTAGGCGAGCCTTACGAGACGTGCGATGTCCATCTCGAACTCCTGCAGGGTTTCCGCGTTCTTTTGTACCCGGGTCCGGAGCTGCATCTGGTAGGCCTGCTGAAGATGGCTATCTCCATATCGGGACTCCATATGGGCGATCAGTGAAGCGTAGTCCTGGGATCCAGTCGGGATGGCCTGAAGGACGTTAAGGGCGTCACCTCTCAGCGCTACAATGAGAGCTGTAGCCTTTTCTGTGTTGTTCCAGTTATTTATGGAACAGGCCGCCTCGAACTGACGTAAGTAGGTGCTCCACGGGACCTTTCCGTCGAAGGTTGGGGGCGTCACTCTGCTCTGGCCCGTTCCTGATGTCCCCGGTGTACCTGTGGGCGGGCGTCGGCGCAGCTCGGCAACTTCCTCTTGAAGAGCGTTGAATTTCTCTTCCACCCCCGTGAGTGGGCGTTGGCGCAGTTCGGCAACTTCCTCTTGTAGGGCTTTGACTCTCTCATCCACCCCGGTCGGCGGGCGTCGGCGCAGCTCGGCGACTTCCTCTTGTAGGGCTTTGAATCTATCTTCAATCCCTGTCGGCGGGTGTCGGCGCAGCTCAGCAAATTCCTTTTGTAGAGCGTTGAATCTCTCTTCCACCCCCGTCAGCGGGCGTCGGCGTAGCTCGGCAACTTCCTTTTGTAAGGCGTTGAATTTCTCCTCCACCCCCATCATCGGGCGTTGGCGCAGCTCGGCAACTTCCACTTGTAAGGCGTCGAACTCCCTTTCCTCTGCCGTGACTTCCTCATGCAGACCCAGTTCTAATTTCTTCAGGTCCTGTGTCAACTTATTTTGACCGTCTTCCATCTTCTTCTGGCCGTCCTCTATCCTCTTCAGGTCCTCCGCTAGCTTATTTTGACCGTCTTCCATCTTCTTCTGGCCGTCTTCTAGTTTGGCAGTTAGGTCCTCGGCTAACTTCTTCTGGCCGTCTTCTAGTTTGGTAGTTAGCTCCTTGGTTAAATTCTTCTGGCCGTCTTCTATGCCATTTAACTTTTCTAGCAATGCTGCCAATTGCGCCTCCATTTTAGTTGTTTGCCTTGTAAAGGGCATGCACTCACAGGAAAATTAGAGAAAATGACCTGCTCAGGTTTTGAAACCAGGACCGTCAGGTGTTGTGCTTGAGTTCGTAATCCGGCTTCTGACACCAGTTCTTACGTGCCACCCCCCTAGTGGCACTTTTGTTAACTGGATTACGGTGGGTAGGAAGCACAACACCAATTACTGCTTTAAAGAAATAATTAACTTTATTGCAGGCAGAAAATTACACTACTCATCAGCAAACACATGCAATTGGAACCTTACTCCAGTTTCCTCAAGTCTCTTCCTTGAGCGCTCTTCGCCCTTTCACTTGTCAACAAACCACAGAATTTAAACCGTCTTAATGAGTCCGGTGGCCTTGACAGAAGCTACCTGCACCTCTTCCTCGTGTACACCAACCACAGTTACTTACGGTAATCCGCTACCCGCTGTTTCGCTGTCCACAAGCTGGGGAAACAATGTCACTGGATTTCGTAACTCGCACGGCACTTCGTCGCCACACTTCTGTCGCACTCGCTCATAAAACACAACAACAACCCCTGCTTAACAGGTCGCACTTATATAGCAGGCCGGTGACTCAATAAATGCTTCTAGATCCATCCAGGGTTCACGGCTTCTCGAAGTTTCCATCGCTGGTCCAGTCACGAATATTCTGGACTATCCCTTTGTCCTAGTAGCCCTGTTGCATAAGGCGCACGCAATACAGGAGGCAGGGCACAGCCCAGCCCTGGGGCAGTTGTGACTCATGCGGCGAGCGATGACACAAACTCACAGCCGTAACAGTATTATCAACTTTTTATTCTTCAAATACGATGCGTATAGAATGCCAATGGAAGGCAAATAAATGAAGTCCCACATGGAACAGACATGACAGCTGTCGAAAAAGTTTCACATTAGATATCCCTATTCACCATGAAACTGGAAACGAACCGTTGCAGTCCATGTCATAAATATCTTTGAATCTGTTGGTTTTAGAGTCTTAAAATGTAGTTTTCGGTGTCC
The DNA here is from genome assembly GCA_946902985.2 of Meconema thalassinum. Classification (NCBI taxonomy): domain Eukaryota; kingdom Metazoa; phylum Arthropoda; class Insecta; order Orthoptera; family Tettigoniidae; genus Meconema; species Meconema thalassinum. The sequence continues at coordinate 115,056,590 of OX336393.1, forward strand.
CGTAGGGACATACCGAGTACTGTTTCTTGCATCGAGGGGAGTAAAATGAGCTTTTTCCGGTCTTTCATAACGTGTTGGTAATCAGGAACCAAGACCACAATATGTCCCACAAGGTATATTGGAAGCCTACCCTCATAGCCATATTTACACAACGATCCAACCACCACCCCAGTCACAACAGAGGAATTATCAAAACGCTCAGATACAAAGCAAAACGCCTATCGCAAGAATACAACCTATGACTGGCTATGTGGCCTAGCAGTACCGTTCTTGCCTGCTGTGCTCAAGGTTGCGTGATTGAATCCAGACGCAGGTGCGGTAGTTTGCATTTGAGGGTACGAAAATGCGAGGGAGGCTTGTCAGTAGATTTACTGGCACATTAAAGATCCCCTTCAAGGCAAAATTCCAGCACCCCGACATCTCTAAAAGATGCAGTGGCTAAGAGGAACGTAAAACCAAAATGATTTTTATTAAAATAAACTACAGGGGGGAAATAGAAGTAATTTATTTTAGGGGCGACATCGCGGTCATATAGCCCCGTGTATTTGTATGTATGGAATTTGTATGATAACTTGTGCTATTGTGAATGCTGCATTACTGTGTGTATTTGTAAATTGGGGATAAGAATGGTACGGAGGTGGCCGTAGCCATAAGTCAGGAACCATACCAGCATTTGCCTGGAGTAGAAGTGGGGAATCCACCGAAAACCACTTCCAGGATGGCTGATTGTACACCGTTGCGGCCCTCACACAAACACAAACCTAACCTGGTGCTTACGCCCCACACCCCCTTGCATGTAGCACAAGCTGTAATTTCATCCAGGGAGTGATGTGACCTAGCAGCGGGCAATGTGTTATAGACATTGGAGGAGTAAACTATATCATTTCCAGATCTATTTTGAATCATTACAGAAGGTATTTATGGCTAATTTCAGTAGCCTACTTAAGAAAATGTTATCGTGGGTTCTTGTCTCTTTCACTGTTACTTATAAATCAGTCACTTATGCAAGAATAATACCCTCCTTCATACAGAAATGCCCTGTATTTTTTAAACAATTTCTAAGTTACAGTATGCATATCTCAACATTATAACATTTGGTTCCCTGTAAATCAACATATCCTTTCATAAACTGAATGCTGCCTGGGAATTTGTTAATCATGAAGCAGACTATTCCTACATAATAGGGTCAGATGTCTTCGTAGTTCCGCCAGTTAAAACAACAATAACGACTACTACTTCCTACATAACCTCTCAACGATATAATTGTCTTTCCATAACACTCAATGGTTTGTTAATTGTTTTCATGCCCTGCATATATGTATATATATGTGTAATTTATTTCTGAGGAGGGCATGTGTTAAGTATTCCATTGGTAAAATTAAATTATACTCGTGTAGCTCATTGAACTGGTGCTAGTCTTTGAAACTGACATCAATTGGGTGACTTCAGATTTAATAGAGCTACTGAAACGACAACATTCACCTCCCTTTCAATACCGTAACGGGGAAACACTTGACTGAATAATGAAAGTTATTTTCAACAACATCAGGGCATGTTTCTAGTTAACTTTCAAAGCACATGTGAACCTACATAGCCTACATTACCAACACAACTTTGGGCATAGGCCAACATCATTATAAACATTAACTTACTGATTAATTTCACATACTCATTACACGCTGTTTCACGCAGTACAGACAAGACAAACTTACCTAGGCCTAATAGCACAGAATTATCTCCGTCATCCGAGGCACAGTACCGTATCATCACAATCACGAAACTGGAAATAAAATGGGTTGGACAACATCAATCGTACTGTATTACTTACGGTGTTAACACCAGTAGTCAAGCCTAACATTTACGGTATCAGGATTAAAATGAAGCTTACCTGCTATATACGAATACAGTAGGGTACCGGTATCTATCATTAGAATTAGAGCTGATTTATTATCCAGGCCCTTCAATAGACATCAACCCTTCACTCGTACCAAACAAACCAAAACAAGCAAGGCGGCACAGGACGAATCATTCTCACCTCAATTTGTCATTCAATTAATATCAGCACATTCAGTCGACATACATTCCACTCACATGTTGTTACCATTATGCTTTACCAGAAAACAATAGTTTCCATGTACTACTCTCGTCAATTCTTTTAAAAGGCGGGTGATTGTAAGGGAGTAGTCTGAGGTTTCTGTTCGCGAGACGACATGTTGGATTATGAAAATCTCCTTTTATCGGCTAACAGAAGTCGCCCGGGGTCTTAGAGCATAAATACAATAGAGGGCGCATTGCCACACGCGCCTGTGCTGTGACGTGAAACCAACATCTCGATCAGCTGACTGAAGGGTAATGGCTCAAGACCGACTACAATTGGCTAATGGCGAATGCTAAGCAACGTCATGGAATACAAAAGGAGCTCCATATTGGATAATTCTATTGGCAACTCCAGCTATCTGATATGACATCTAGCGGTAAAAATGAGAAACTTACCAAGTAGGGTACATTTGTCACGTGGTGACTGTATGTATACGGTTTCTTGTATTGGTGAACAGATCGTGGTAAATTCTTCGTGTTTATACATAAGTTATAAGTTTTACTCGTTGATAAGAGTGCAAAATGAGTAAAAGGAAAGTATATTGCTCAGTTTACGGCTGTAAGTCGATGTACACGAGGGCTGCGGTTATACGTTTTCATCACATTCCAAAAGATGCAAATAGCAATAGCCGAAAGGTGACTATACCAAATAAATACGGGCAACAAGAGCGGGTTGGACCACTCACCACTACACTCACTGACGACAGGACGGGTTGTTCACTTACGCCTAGCCAAGCCGCACCTAGACAGCCAAGCACAGTCTCGCCGAGCCAAGCCGTACCAAGACAGCCGAGGGAAGACAGCCAAGCTCAAGGATCATGTACACTTCATCAGTCAGGTATCCTCCGCTCCCTAGTTCATTTCCAATAACCCTGCCAACCGCCATCACCTCGCTCTGCGATATCCAAGCCATTCCACTACGAGTCATATAGGCCTAATTTTGACTTCGCAGGGTTAATACCTACCATCCAAATCAAGCAATTCCTGTCTACCCCGAATTTTAATACAAGTTAAACTCATCCCTTCGCCCTACCAAGCAACAAATAATTTCTAGAGTCTATGGTACAGTGAGCAAACTCAAATATAGCTTTTAAACGTAACAGCGCCATGACCCGAACTGCACAAAAACAAATACCAGCAGACAACCGATACTTGATAATATGCAATTGACACATAAAATCCAGTGGAGCACACAAATTAGATCACGTGTATCGCACATTTATACATATATACAATTGAAAATAACACTGTCATTATTTTAGGGACAACATATACTGATTATAACCGAAACATAAAAAGTGTTCCATATCAAACGCATGTTATTGAGTATTTTTACCCTACTTATCCAGACCGACCGCAGCGCCCCAAGTGTTAGTTTGAGTTGCCAGCAGTTCCCTTCAGTCAGCTGATCGAGATGTGGGTTTCAATAATGTGACGTCATCAGCCATCTATTGAATTTATGGTCTAAGCCCGGGGTGTTATTTTACCAGACGGTTAGGAGCATAACAACAAGAGTTTGCCAGGCCATGACAACAACAAGAGATGGAGCAACGGTTTTTAGGGGGATAACAGGAGATTTGCCCAAGCGGAGTTTGCATGACGTATAAAAGGAGATGGAACAACCGACCCTAAATCTGATATTTATTCACCACACATCCTAATACAATCGCTACATTCATGTCTTCACAGAGTCTCTACAATCACAAAACCACCACAGCCGACTCGACCCGTCTCTTCTCTTCTTCTTCCACTGCCTTGACAATCTCGTCTTTTGTGATTTCATAAATAGTTTCCTAACCCCCACCGCATAACGCGCCGCTTAATGCCTGTATAGACACGTAGCAGTATTTTTGGAAGAACTGGAGCATAGCGTCTCTTGAAAGTAGAAGGCGCGAAGCTTATAACTTATCAACGAACGAACGGATCAGACTCCGCAATAGATATTTGGAATTAGCATAAAATTACGAGTCAGATGAGACTACAATGAAAATTATGGGTAATCAGAAACGAAAAATCGGCTCCAGGATAAAGAGAGCGGGAACTACTTCGCTCGAAAGATTTAAATAGACAGATTGCCGCCCCCAACACACAAGTCTTACAGCCTTGGATAGGCAAGGTCCCAATGGACGCCACGCGTAGATAAGTTAAAGTGAAATAATACAGTGTGAATGGTATTCGAATAAATTGTAACAAGTACAGACGTTATACTACAGTACCGTAATACAGATATGTCACAGCATCCGAAAGGAACAGTTCATGACATCGCCGTTCGAGTGGAAGTCACATACGAAATAGGCTAAGTTGAAGTGAACTTGATAGTGTGAACAATACCGCCGAGATATTTAATAAACATAAAAGGTTAAAAATGCAGAAGTTCGAGCGAGTAGATAATGGTATTTGATGCGACGCTCATCATGCCATTAACTATTGAGCTGAGTAGTGAAATACCGGTCTTCACCAATAGCCTAAGGAATTGTAAAAATTGTCGAGATAGGAGAGGTGGAGAAGTACAAATAATTAGGAGAGAATATTATAGAAACAGTTTTGAGCAGAGTCCTACATTGAGGAACAGTCAGCCAGGGAAGCAGATACTTTCTAATTCATGCCGATAGGAGATAGGAGTGAACATCGCGGATCGCACCGAATTCTACGGATGAGATCAATTTGAAGTAACCCAAGAAGGCAGTGCAAAGTGAAATTGTGAAAGTGATGGTGTGAGGCACAAAGGAAATGATGTGTCATGTGTAAATAAATATAAAAGCGTAATGAAATGCGTGAAATATGTTAGAATTAAGTGAAGTGTATAAACCAGTGTTAAATTGTGTATTATCTGAGCAAGTGTTAAAAATGTATGAAGATGGAATGGGGTGATTACTAAATCATCGTCAGGTGGGCGAAATGGTAGTCTGGAGGGAAGGTGTCAGCAATGTAAGTACCATGATTGTGTTGCATCAAGCCATCAAGACGTAAATATCAAGTGTAAAAATGTAACAACAGGGGACCCGATGTTAGAGGAAATTGTGATTATGTGAAAATTGTATCAGCAAACGGGACTGACCCAGTGTAGAAAGTAATGAAACGTAAATTAAGTTAGTGTTGGATTAAATAAGTGATTTGTGTTGAGCCGGAAGATAATCATACAATTTTTTGTTGTTATGAAATAAAAAGTTATAAAATACCACAAGGAAGCCGTGAAAACCAATATAGCATCCTTTTGTAAGCCTTCATAGGGAGCTTAAGGCTGCTTGAGCTTTTAATTCTCACAGTAAAGAGGTGCAGTTGCACAAAGGGAGGTAGCGCGCATTTCCCTACTCCTGTGGGAGTCCGGGCAGGGACACCAAGAGCCCGCTGCAGTGGCGGCTCGTAGATCAAATATCAGGTGAAGAGCCAAACTCCTAATTTCATCAGTGCATGATGTTTGCGTTTGTGAATATTGACATCCTTTTCCTATTTTAATGCTAAAATATCTACTAAAAGCCTAACACTTAAAACCAAACCAAACATAAGTTATCGCACTAAAAAGTCAAACTCGCTTATTTGTATAGCTTAAATGAATCCTCCGTTCTCTAAGGTTGGCAATCTTATCTATGATGTCCTCATAGAAGGTTTTCAATCAATTTCAACTACAATTCACGATTTATGGAGATAGCCAATGATGTAATTCTGGAGTCAGATATTGTGTTACATGCAAAAGTATTGAATCTTTTCAAACAAGAGAAACTGCGTTGTACTGATGCACTTGTAGAAGGTATTGCCAGTACCCAATTAAGGTCGCCACGTACTCTTACACGATGAAAAAGTCTATTTTTGTGGCATCACTTTATTAAGTATTTTCTGGATTTATGCTAAAGGTACAGCTATGATTCTTGTCACATATAAGAAGCGGTATATTCTGAGCTGTTTATGACCATGTAGTGCTACTTTGCTTTTATAGGATGTGTGAAATGAATACAAATTTGGACAGATACATTTTCAAAAAAATGTTGTATAATTTGCTTCAGGTACACATTTCTCAGTTGTTCTTCAATCAAATATTCTCAAATTCTGTTCACACACTTGGAATGGATTATGGCAGATGAGTACCGGTAACCACTTTGTTTCATTATTATTGGGACAGAATGCAAGAAAAAAGAATCCGAACTCTTTCTTTTTAAATTTATTCAAAAATATGTATTAATTTTTCTCTTCCCAATCCATGCCTACTACGTTTTGGAAGTGCAAATAGGTTAATATTCAAGTACTCCATTAGGCAAGTTAATATAAAAAAATTAGCCCTCTATCTTAAATGGTTTCAGATTTATTGGTACCTAAACATGGAAAATGAGTATTAACGGAAAACAGCTGGCAAAGTTAAAAGTGAATTATTCAGAGCATGGGACGCTAATTTAAAAAAAAAAAAAACGAATTTAAGGTAGTTGTAGACATAAAAAAAAACACAAACTATATATATTTGGATTCAGAAAAGAATGAAGAATTTTATGGCGCCAAAATCAAAAAATCGATATTTTCATCATGCAAGAGTACGTGGTGTCCTTAAGCAAAAGTTTGTAAGTCTCTTCTATTCACGGAGTTCTTGATGTATTTCTCCCGACTATTTTTACGATGTAGGATTCATGAGCATAAAAGAGTGACAGTTAATTTCTTAAATGTGGGGTAGGCCTATTGTTGATTATGTTTGTTATACAGCTCAAATTTTTCGGAATCTATAAGACTTATTTAAGAATTGTAATTTATCACAGCCATGCGTTAGCATAGAAAAAAGCGGAACATTATTAAGAAAAAAATGAAAATTCACAGCCTGCTTCTAGTCTCCGATCGGGTCAGGAATGGAATGAATGAAGCCCCCCCCCCATCTAGCAGCGAGGATATGAACTGTGCCGGCTGCCGAGGCCTGACGCACTCCTCTGGGGCAATGATGAAATGAATGACAAATGAAATGATAGTGGAGAGTGTTGCTGGAATTAAATTTTTGACAGGGAAAACCGGAGTACCCGGAGAAAAACCTGTCTGCCTCCGTTTTGTCCAGCACAGATCTCACATGGAGTGACCGGGATTTGAACCACGGACCCAGCGGTGAGAGGCCGGCGTGCTGCCGCCTAAGCCACGGAGGCTCTAACATTATTAAGTCAGTCCTTAATATGATCTCTGATGTACTCTGATGTTGCATCAGTTATTTCCAGAGAACACACTTTGAATTTTATTTTAATAATTTTGAGGTTCTAAGGACTTTTTAGATATCAGTATCTTCAATAATTCCTTAAAGCGCACACGGTTTAAAGAGGTCTTGTCATGTCCTCTAGAAGACGATGATGATGATGATGATAATTGTTGCTTTAAGAGGCCTAACATCTAGGTTATCGGCCCTCCTCTCTAGAAGAGAGTTCCTGTAACAACTCTAATCACAAGTCCCAGGATCTGCCTATTTAAAGTCACATTCACATTACATTTAAGTGCACTTAGTCTTGCATTTTCCCGTAAAGTGTCGGCTATCGTGCTTGTGTGCGTGTTCTAAGTGGTAACTGGTTCTTTAAATGTTGCTCACTGTCTTTGTGTTTGTCCAACCCGCGCGTAATGTTTTGGAAATTTGTTACTGTTACTGTATAGTAAGCAAGGCCAACAGAACAGTTCTATAACTACTGCACAACTATGTGAACTGTTCGAACCAAGATCCCTTGCGATGAAGGCTATAGGACTTTCCGGTTTTATTTCTTTAGTGCACAGTTCTATTAATTTCTTTGGCCGCCCACAAATTAATAAATTAATTAATAAATCCCTTTTTGTCTTCATCTTTCCACCTACTGAAGGGAATTTCTAATAAAATTAGTAAAGTGTCTTTCACTGCAAACATTATACACTAAAAGCCATCAACCTTCATCAACAACAGGGTAGATAACGTTATAAATACATACTATTCATTGGGAAAGTAAATAAAAGCCTCAATATAAAAGAAAAAGAAGCCTGTTGCAATGTAAACTTTCATCAACTGAACTAGACGATATTGCCTTGCCGACACAGGAACATCTTCACTCGTCTGTCTAACGGCAGGTAATGACGTCACAACTGACGTCAGGTTACCATGGCAACGAGACGATGTAGCTGACATAAACAAGACACTTCGTCTCCTGCTTCCTTCCAAGTTACGGCAGTACAATCTAGCGACAGGGAGTACAACTGCTACAAGGACGTCATGCTGCCTTGCTTGCGCACCATCTAGCGACGGAGTGTAGAAATAACAGTACACTAAGTGAAAAAGTAGCCCAAGACAATGACAACATTTTTATTTAAATAAGAAAAAATAATGTTTATTTAATTTAAGAGATGGCATGTGAAGAGGCTCTTCACTCTCTTCACCTGAATAGCCGCTACTGGCCCGCTGATGATCCAGCTTGGTGTCCTAGGCAAAACCCCACACAAGGCACGGCACAAACATAGAAGAATTGCTGAGTTTTAATTCACTGTGCGTGAAAGCCAATATACCATCTTTTAGGAAGCCTTCATAGGGGAGGTTATGTCTCCTTGAGCTTTTAGTTCTCGCAGTAGAGAGGCGCACGTGCGCCTTATAAAAAGGGAGGCAGCGCGCAGTTCGCTACCCCTGTGGGGGTCCGGGCGGGGTACCAAGAGCCCGCTGATAGGCCAGCTTCGTGTCCTAGGCGAAACCCCACACAAGACACGGCACAAACCTAGAAAATATGCTGAGTTTTAATTCACTGTCCGTGAAAGCCAATATAAGGTCAGTTGGGGTATCTGGGCCATGGTTTTACAATGTGGGTGTGTGGGTTATAACTTTGTACTTGCCTGGGAACCACCAATAAATTATATTAATATCAAAAATATTTCTTTATCATTTCAAATGATCTTGTCGACTTCGTCGTTATGCTTGGGTCCAACGTTATACGTTACGGAGACGGAGACGGGAGTGACGTCATGCAGCCGCACGGGAAGCGAGTGCGCGACGTCATGCAGCCACGCGGGAAGCAGAAGCTACTAATGGTTATTGGAGTCAGTTGAACGAGTCCTGGGGCGTCGAGCAAACTGGGTCCTTGAGCGAAGCGAACACAAGAATACAGGGTGACTTCTAAAGAGATATACAATATGCCATATAAGAATACATGGTGCCTCCTAAAAGGTGTGCAGGATGTCAGAGCAAAATAGAGTACAAGATGCCAGATAACTATACAGGGTGACTCCTAAAGAGATATACAAGATGCCAGATAAGAATACAAGGTGACTCTTAAAGAGGTGTACAAAATGGCAGAGAAGAATACAGGGTGACTCCTAAAGAGGTGCACAAGATGTCAGACAAGAATACAGGGTGCCTCCTAAAGAGGTGTGCAGGATGTCAGAGCAAAATACAGTACAAGATGCCAGATAAGAATACAGGGTGACTCATAAAGACATATACAAGATGGCAATTAAGAATGCAAGGTGACTCTTAAAGAGGTATACAAGATGGCAGAGAAGAATACAGGGTGACCCCTAAAGAGGTGCACAAGATGTCAGACAAGATTACATGGTGACTCCTAAAGAGGTGTACAAGATGTTACACAGGAATACAGGGCGACTCCTAAAGAGATATACAAGATGCCAGATAAGAATACAAGGTGACTCTTAGAGAGGTGTACAAGATGGCAGAGAAGAATACAGCGTAACTCCTAAAGAGGTGCACAAGATGTCAGACAAGAATACAGGGTGACTTCTAAAGCGGTGTACACGATGTCACACAAGAATACAGGGTGACTTCTAAAGAGATATACAAGATTCCAGATAAGAATACAGGGTGCATCCTAGAGAGGTGTGGGTAGATTATTGGCTGAGGAATAACCCACCCACCAAGGGAAGATGATTAAGAAAAGGAAGTAGATTTTGGATTGGAGAAAAAGGATAGAAAGATAGGAGGAGAGTCCCACAAAATTAATAAGTTTAACTTTAAACACACTTAAAGGTGGTTGCCGCCGAAAATCCGCTCTCGGATACCTAAAATGAGTAAGGACTTGGTCTAAGCAGACGGGGAACACAGATAGTACTTGGGCGGTTTGCAAGAGAGTGGCTTTCGTATAATCCCTCTCAAGCATATATAAAACTACTATGGGGAAGAGTGATGGTCTGGCAAGACTGAGAGTAACAAATTTACTGTAAGTCTGCTCAAAGAAATTCGTTTTTGCAAAATAATTCGAAAAATGCCAATGATTTAACTCGGGTTTGGTATTTTCAATTTCCAAAATTATGGAGTTCCTGTAAAGGCGACCAAGTGTCTCTAAGAAGGAAAATGATAAAAGATTATGCCTTATAGAGTAATTTTGGTAAATGAACAAATGGTTGCATTGGAAAATGGCTAAGCTTTTACTCAGCGAGGAGCCGGCTAGAAGTTTAGACAAAAAGAAACACTTATCTTTTAGAAAACTGACCATAAGTTTTCGGAGAGGGTCTCCACAAGCAGGTAGCTGGCTTAGCGAGCTTTACTTGCCTTACTGGCCAATTAGAATTAGCTATTAAAGCTAAAAGGAACTTTAGTGAGATGAAAATTAAGAGTTCTTGCTCAAATGCAACAAATGGTGAAAGCCTTATTAATGATTTTAATGGCATTGAGTAGGGAGAGCCAAGGAAGACAGGATTTTGCCTAAACTTTGTATTAGAAAATGAAAAAGCGAAAAGAAACGCTTCATTTATTTAACAATTCAAAGAAGTTTGAGGAAATTAACAATTATGTAATATAAATTTGACAAACATAGTTCATTTAAACTTTTTTAAGAAATGGGGTCGCAGACCTCCTCACATTAAACGATTGCTCCAGGCAATTGACAATTTATGAGGTTTAAAACCTTACATGTTTCTAAAATCTTTATAAGATTTAAACAAATAACCAATGAAGTAATTAAAGTTGGAACGTTAATTGGAGTACAAAGAGTGTACCTTAAGAAATTCCTGAGAGAATATTCTAGAAAGAGTGAAAACTTTTAAAATAACAATAAGAAAAACATGAAGAATAAGATAGAAGTTCCTACAACTTCTTATATTTATACAGAATTAACGTTGGTTATTATGCAAATAAGGGCAGGTCACTTACTGTGAAACCTGAAGAAAGTTAAAAGGAAGGTTCTAGACTTCCCAAGTTTGAGTAGGAGTCACTAGCCAAATGGGACAGTTTCCATTTCGTGAAACCTGAACATGACTCGCTCAAGAGTTTAAAGAATTGTTTTCCCTGATTATAGGAAAGGAACAATGTGAATTTGAATCGTGTGTCACACACGTAATTATACAGAATTTAATTAATGTTAAACTAGCAAAGTTGGAAGGGCACTTCGTGAGTGACACCTTATAGAAAAGTTACAATTTTATTAATATGGGTTGTTAGTAGAAGGTTGAGGAAAGATCATTGGGATATAGGATCAATGTTCATGGCCGTATTTAATGTAAACGGTCGATCGCGACGCGGTAGAAACGTGGAACAAGCACTGGTTATTTATTTATTTATTTATTTATTTATTTATTTATTGCCACAACAGGGCAGTGCCCCAATTACAGTAGCAAACAATTAAACAATTGTTTACACACAGATAATACTTGAAAATACATTAAGATACAAGATAAAAATACATTAGAATACAAAATAAAAATTGTTAATTGAAAATTAAAACTTAAATAAAAAAAATGTTAACAAGGAATATACACAAGTTCAAGTCGCAATAACAGTAAATGAAGCATGATTTTAATATTTGGTCACATAATGTAAAACTAGATTCATATCTTAAGGTACTAATACAATAGCAATGGAAGATGGTAAAGTGAAATCTAAATTTAATATCTTAGTTATAATGAATCATTAGACATCTAAAACTACGTGTAATTGCCTTCTATAATTTAGCAAGGACATTCCAAAATCTAAATTGTAGTCAGCTGAGAGCCTGTTGTAAGTACAGCACATTTTCAATATCGGTGAATTTTTATGGAAATTTGTATTCGATTTTTTAACTATTAGGAGTTCTCGTTTTCGGAGACATTTCTTTCTCACATTGAAATTTATTTGCTCTAAAGTTTCACTCGTGTCTGAGATACCATTGATAATTTTATACAAATATATCTGCTGAGCAATAAGCCTGCGTGTTGAAAGTTTAGTCATTTGGAATTCTGACAACAAGTTAGGGTAAGGAATTCTACAACGGATGGCTGATACAGAGTACTTCTTGTAATATAGGAAGCGTAACAGTTTCTTTTGCAGCCTTTCTATGTTTTTTATATGTGACTCGTACATTGGAGACCAGACTACCGAATTAAACTCCAGTTTACTTCTCACATATGCATTGAAGAGCGTAATGATTGTCTTTGCATTCGTCAATTCCTTGGAATTTCTAAAAATAAAGCCCAGACTTCTAAGTGCATCATTCACTACCTTATCAATATGATATTTGAAACTCAAATCATGATTTATATACAACCCTAGATCCTTGACCGTATTCAGTCTAGTTAAAAGATTTCCATCCATTCTGTAGCTCGATTCAAAGCATTGTCTTTTCCGACTGAAGATGATGAAATTACATTTTTTTATATTAAACAATAAGTCACTGTCTAGGCTCCATTTGTGAATGTTATCTATATCATTTTGCAATTTCTGGACATCCTGCTCATTTTTAATAACTCTGTACACTTTTAGATCATCAGCATATAGGATACATTTTGATTCTTTAATAGAAATGGGAAGATCATTTATAAAAATCACAAAAAATAACGGACCCAAATTTGAGCCTTGCGGCACGCCAGACTTAGCAATGTAGGTGTAGGAATTAGCTTCACTATAGGACACATACTGTTTTCTGTTTGATAAGTAAGATGCCACTAATTCTAACATTTGATTCGAGAATCCTAAGGCTGATAATTTCCGTAATAATATACCATGATTAATATTGTCAAAGGCTTTTGAAAAATCAGTGTAGATGGCATCAACTTGATATCGTGAATCTAATGCATTCGAGACAAACTGTACAAAGTTACATAGATTTGTAGTTGTAGATCGGTTTGGAACGAAGCCATGTTGAAAATTACTTATATATGGCTTTACATGATTGAGAATTCTATAATAAATAATTTGTTCGAAAACCTTGGCAGGTACAGAGATGATCGTTATTTGTCTGTAATTCTCAATTTGAGAGGAGTCACCGGATTTGAATATGGGACATGCTCTGGATAATTTCCATATTGCTGGAAATGTGCTATTTCTTAGAATGAGATTGAACAAGAGAAACAGTGGATATTTTATGACATCAACACAGGCCTTTATAATATATTGAGGTATATTATCCGGACCACTGCACTTTTTATGCTTCAATTTCTTGATGGCAGTTTCAACTTCTTTTATGGTTATGGCTTTTATGAATAATGAATGAGAGGTGATAGTTGGGATCATTGTTGTATGTTCATCGAGTGCATAAGATGTTGTTTTACCTTCATATACAGCTTTAAAAAAATCTGCAAATCCATCTGAAATTTCCTTATTCGTTTTTAACAAGTTTTGGCCAAGTTTCATCTGTTGATAATCCGCCCTAGTTTTTACCTTTCTATTTTTAATATAATTCCAGAATTGTTTGGGATCTTCCTGCATTAAATTTTCAGAGTCATTTATATATTTCTTATATTCAGTGTCAATCAAAGCCTTGGTTATCTTTCTTAATCTGATAAAATTTTCCTTGTGGAATGAAGATGATTTCATTTTCTTTCTATGATATTCCTTCAATTTCAAATTTTTGATAATATCTAAATTAAACCAACTAGGGTATGAACGTTTTTTATGCGTTTTTATGAAAGGTACAGTGTCATTAAATACTGCATAAATTTTGTCATAGAAATACTCAACTGCCCTATCAATGTCATGAAATGTATCAAGATATTCCCAGTTAGTTTCATTCAATAACCTATACATTTTATTGAAATCTGCTCGTTTAAAATTATAAATCATAGTAGAAGTGGCCTTACTAGAACCAATACGTACATTAGTTAGACTTAGCTCAATAGACAATGCGGGATGGTGGTTATCCTCTCCTACTAAGGGGACGCATCCCCTACTGACCGACACGATCTTGGGTAAGTTAGTGAGTACCAAGTCTAGAGTTCTGGAATTTATGTTCTGGATATCATTTAGAGAATGTAGGTTATGTAGTGACATAAAATTGAATAAGGCTCTTTCTTGGGAATCACCATTCAGAAGATCTTGATTAGCACCCCTCACTGTGGGAATATTAAAGTCACCTGCGATTATAATATTGCTACCAATAACATTGTAATGTTCCCCTAGATTAATATAAAATTTATTATAAGTATCAAGACAAGAATTTGGTGGAAAATAAACATTAAAAATATAATAAGCCTTATTATTCATCAGCACTCTAATACCTAACGCTTCATAATTTCCATGCTCAGAGTAAATTTCATTATAATTTATATCATGTCTCACTGCAATTAAAACTCCACCGCCTCCTTTCCCTACTCTGTCTTGCCTAATGACGTTGTAGTAGTCGTCAAACAGCTCCGCGTTGTATACTGATTCCGAAAGCCAAGTCTCTGTCACGAGCACGACATCGTGCCTATTACTCAATATGCTCGTATAGAAATTATGTGCTTTTGTGTTCAAACCCCTAACATTTTGGTAATAAATTGAAAGAAACTGACTAGAATTATTCATTTTTACATTAGGCCTAAGTTGTTCACGTCATCAATGCATTTCAGTTCATGTACAAATCTATCTCCTTCTCTTTTCCTCAGTTTAATGGCACCAGAGTTATCTATCCACAGGAACGCATAGCCTCTTTCACGTTTGACTTTTCTAGCTAGGCTAAACACCTGCCTTCTGAGTGGTGTCAAACTCTGGTTAACATAAATGGGGTTGTTAACAGTATAACCTAGATGTGTTGTATTTAGGTTGCGTTTTACTTTCCGTTTCTGGATGAATGTTTCCTTATCTGCTCGCCTGACGAATTTCACAACTACGCCCGCCGGGGTGTTTTGTTGATTTTGTGGAGATTTCTTCAAGCGGTGGCAGATATCAATCTTGTCAGCATCAATTGCGACATCTAGTGCTTGTCCAACTCTCCTAACTAGTTCGTAGGTATCCTCGTTAGGTGTCTCTGGGAGTCCAAAAATCTCTACCGTATTTCTTCTTCCGTACTGATTGAGATCTTCGACTTCCCGCTGCGTGTCTTTCAGTTGCCTTCTCAGTGCTGACGTTTCTTCCTTCAAAGCGTCCATTTGGTTCATACAAGCCCTGATTTGCTCACTCTGATCCTTAATCAGTCTACTATTTTCATCCAATTTTTCATGGGTCAGGTCTAAAGACTTACCAAGGTCCTTTTCGGTCTGAGAATTTCTTTCCTTTATGTTGGCAATATCTCTTTTCATTTCCACAATGTCAGATTTGATGCTCATTATCAGTTCAAACAGTTCCCGCATGGACGGCAGTGATCTTGTACCTGTTAATTGCTGCTCCACACCGTCAGGTGTCAGCACCACACAGTCACAACATCGCCAGTCACGCACATTGACTTTCGAATGTTTAAAATCACTTTCATTTAATTTCACACACTTCACATGAAACCAAAACTGACATTCACTACATTGGATTTTTGATGCATCCTGCTTCGTAACTGGTTTATTGCATGCCTTGCAAACACCCATTATTGCGAATATCGAGAGGTGAAGGTCAGAGAGTATGATGCACTCCTTCAAGTTCTTAAGTTGGCAGTACTACAATAAGCCCAAACAGTTCTTTATTTTCTGCAATCTAATCTCATATAAAAACGTTCAGTTTCTTTAATCAGCTCAATTTAACAACAAAACAATATTGAACTTGAAGTTGCTATTACTTACTGCGCACGTCAATCGAGTCTGTATTCATTCAACGTATTATTTCACTTTATTAGCATAATTTTCACGGAGCACACCTACACACGACATCACTGACCCGCTACTTGCAGAAGCGACTCACTAGACAATGGTTGGCAATCAGCCAGAGTTGAGATAAGAGAAACTTGCTTTGAACTTTGGCAATCGTACAGGAAATAAACAGTGACTTGACCTTACTCGGGCTTGTATACAAACAAGTTTGAAAAACAAGCAGTTCAAAGTACACAAACAACACTAGTTGAATCAGCTGTAACTTAAAGCAGATATTCAGGTTGGACGGTATGCAGTCAATCGTAACTTGGACGTGAAAAACCAATTTAAAGCCATAAGAAATAAAGTAAGAAATCAATTTCGCATAATTTTGAGGATCACGGAATCCAACAATTTTTTAGAGAAAAAAGCTTGATTCTTCCGAAAAAGGAAGTGAAGCCGGGACATTGAGAAGGAGGTTATGCATAAGAATAGTTATTCTAGATGTTAGAAAATTCAGATTTTCAAGCGGTTTCATAAGCGACTTCCAATTGTGAGGAAGGAGGGAGGAGCCGACCGTGGCCATCCTTCTAAATAGCGAAAGAAGTGAAACATGGCTTACAGCGAAGTGATGGAGACTGATAGCCATGGTTTTACACAAGGGGAAGATAGTTTTCGAGAAAGAGTTTAAGCAATTACCTGCTATAAAAAATGACATGAGAAGGTAAACGAAATAACACAAAGCAAGGCGAACTTGAATTGCCATCTTGTGCGGGAAGAAGGAAAAACCATTTAAACAACTTACAGAGGTAGCGTAGTTGTTCACGATAAGACATCGTTTCGGCAAGTGTTTTTCAAAAATATTGAGATCTGAAACATGAGCGTTCTCTTTTTCAGAAATGGGATTTATGTCAGCTGTAACGAAATGACATTGCGCTTTGGTTTGAACACTGGTATGTTTGATTTCACCAGTAATAACCCAACCAAAATCGGTGTCTCTGGCGACCACGGTTGATGATAACTTGCGTGTTTGTTTGCGAATGCACTTCCAAAAAACATTGGCACTGAAAAGTACATCAATGGGACCTTGAGCATTAAACTGAGGATCAGCTAACCTTAAGTGCGAAGGAATCTTTAAACTGGAAGTATTAATAGCGCTGCTAGGAGTGTCTTTGCCAATACTGGTAAGAATGAGACAGTTTAAATTAAGGTTGGTGTTTCTTTGGCAAACGTCTCTAATTTTCAATTTTGAAGACTGCAAGACTTGAGTTTTCAAATTGTCAATGCCGGTCACACTGATAGAAGTAGGCGATGACGAAAGACCTAGTTTTTTAATCAACGATTGCGAAACAAAGTTGTGCGTTGAAGCGGAATCGAGAAGACCACGGGTTCGAACCCAATTTCCAAATTTATCTTGGATTTCGAATTGTACAGTGGTCAAAAGGGCTTGCGCACTGTGAGAAGTTTCGGCGTTAGAAATGCAGGAAGAAGCATTAGTTTGTTCGGAGCTGCTCTGCATGGAGCTTGAAGAGGCAGGTACTGATGACCTCGATTTATCATGAACGTGCAATAAAGAATGATGCGGTTTTTTGCAATGAAAACAGAGATTGGATGACGTACAGTTTGAAGAAGAATGCTTAGGTGACAAGCAATTGAAACAATGTTTGCTATTGAAGACAAACTTCCTTCGATCTTCGACAGACAATTCTTTAAAGGATTTGCACGAATACAATGTGTGAAGCTTTTTACAGAGCGTGCATTTTAAAGATTTGTTAAGCGGCCTGATATGTTCTCTTGAATGATTGAACGAAGAACGGGTTTGCTTGTTCTCGACAGATGGGGGCTGATGTCCCTTTGAAGAAGCAAGTTTTTTTTCAAAAATGTGAGACTGATGATTCGTTTCGACCTTTTCGCACTGAAATGCGAGTGCTGCAAGAACTTGGCATCGGCTGTTAAGAAACGAGATTAAGTGTTCGAAGGAAAATTCTTCCTTGCGAGCGAGTTCAATTTCCCAAGCCTTTAAAGTTGAAAAATCGAATCTTGATGTAGCCAGATGAATGAGTATGGTGTCCCATGTTTGGACAGGCTGCTTAAGTTGGTATAATGCTCTGACATTCAACTGTATAGAGTCTAAGAGGTCTCTTAAAGAGGTGACGTCATTAGGTTTGACGGCTGGCAAGTTGAAGAGACAGCGTATGTGGCGAGCTACACTCAAACGTAAATTGCCATATCTCTCTTTAAGGAGATTAAAGGCGATGTGGTAGTTGTCTGCGCTTAAAGGCAGTGACTCCACCAAGGCTAAGGCCGCACATTCCAAAGACGTACGGAGGAAGTAGAATTTATGAATGTCAGGAATCTCAGTATTTTCATGAATTAGGGAGCAGTAAAGTTCATAAAAAGAATACCATTCACCTTCCTGGCCTGAGAAGTGCGGTAGGCTTATCTTAGGAAGTAACGGTTTCGGTTTGTTCTTGTGAACTGAAGCGGGTGTGAACTGGGTCGGATTGATGACCCTAGTGTCCGGTTCTGAGATATTGCGGATCAGTTGGTGGGCCTTTGCAATCCCTTCAAAGTACAAGGGTTCGACCTCGTCCCGATCCGATTGAAGTTCTGGGCAAGCGGATTCAATCTCGGTTTGAATTTGATCATAATAATCATAAGACCGTTCGTACAACTTAAGGCGTTGTGTTAGGATGTCTAAATCACACTCGGCGGGATTTAACTTGTTGATAAAATTTCTGAATCTAGTGAGTTGCCCTTTATAGGAAGAACGTCTAGCAATGAGAGTTTCATCTTTTTCAGTAGGAGCCATGACAAGATAAATAAATTTAAATACAACTCACGAAACTGTAGAACCTTGGAGATGCTGTCAAGTTTGCAGCAGCGAATGGGTAGAAAGAACAGGACACACCAAAGGAGACAGGAGCGGCCTCTTTCCCGTTCACAGGCTTTGCATGATGTAGATATAGCTGAAAAATCCAAAGCAGATATTAATAATTTGCAAAATATTGCCAAACAGAAAAATGACTAATGGACTCTCCCGGGTTTCTGGGACCAATATTTGGGTAGATTATTGGCTGAGGAATAACCCACCCACCAAGGGAAGATGATTAAGAAAAGGAAGTAGATTTTGGATTGGAGAAAAAGGATAGAAAGATAGGAGGAGAGTCCCACAAAATTAATAAGTTTAACTTTAAACACACTTAAAGGTGGTTGCCGCCGAAAATCCGCTCTCGGATACCTAAAATGAGTAAGGACTTGGTCTAAGCAGACGGGGAACACAGATAGTACTTGGGCGGTTTGCAAGAGAGTGGCTTTCGTATAATCCCTCTCAAGCATATATAAAACTACTATGGGGAAGAGTGATGGTCTGGCAAGACTGAGAGTAACAAATTTACTGTAAGTCTGCTCAAAGAAATTCGTTTTTGCAAAATAATTCGAAAAATGCCAATGATTTAACTCGGGTTTGGTATTTTCAATTTCCAAAATTATGGAGTTCCTGTAAAGGCGACCAAGTGTCTCTAAGAAGGAAAATGATAAAAGATTATGCCTTATAGAGTAATTTTGGTAAATGAACAAATGGTTGCATTGGAAAATGGCTAAGCTTTTACTCAGCGAGGAGCCGGCTAGAAGTTTAGACAAAAAGAAACACTTATCTTTTAGAAAACTGACCATAAGTTTTCGGAGAGGGTCTCCACAAGCAGGTAGCTGGCTTAGCGAGCTTTACATGCCTTACTGGCCAATTAGAATTAGCTATTAAAGCTAAAAGGAACTTTAGTGAGATGAAAATTAAGAGTTCTTGCTCAAATGCAACAAATGGTGAAAGCCTTATTAATGATTTTAATGGCATTGAGTAGGGAGAGCCAAGGAAGACAGGATTTTGCCTAAACTTTGTATTAGAAAATGAAAAAGCGAAAAGAAACGCTTCATTTATTTAACAATTCAAAGAAGTTTGAGGAAATTAACAATTATGTAATATAAATTTGACAAACATAGTTCATTTAAACTTTTTTAAGAAATGGGGTCGCAGACCTCCTCACATTAAACGATTGCTCCAGGCAATTGACAATTTATGAGGTTTAAAACCTTACATGTTTCTAAAATCTTTATAAGATTTAAACAAATAACCAATGAAGTAATTAAAGTTGGAACGTTAATTGGAGTACAAAGAGTGTACCTTAAGAAATTCCTGAGAGAATATTCCAGAAAGAGTGAAAACTTTTAAAATAACAATAAGAAAAACATGAAGAATAAGATAGAAGTTCCTACAACTTCTTATATTTATACAGAATTAACGTTGGTTATTATGCAAATAAGGGCAGGTCACTTACTATGAAACCTGAAGAAAGTTAAAAGGAAGGTTCTAGACTTCCCAAGTTTGAGTAGGAGTCACTAGCCAAATGGGACAGTTTCCATTTCGTGAAACCTGAACATGACTCGCTCAAGAGTTTAAAGAATTGTTTTCCCTGATTATAGGAAAGGAACAATGTGAATTTGAATCGTGTGTCACACACGTAATTATACAGAATTTAATTAATGTTAAACTAGCAAAGTTGGAAGGGCACTTCGTGAGTGACACCTTATAGAAAAGTTACAATTTTATTAATATGGGTTGTTAGTAGAAGGTTGAGGAAAGATCATTGGGATATAGGATCAATGTTCATGGCCGTATTTAATGTAAACGGTCGATCGCGACGCGGTAGAAACGTGGAACAAGCACTGGTTATTTATTTATTTATTTATTTATTTATTTATTGCCACAACAGGGCAGTGCCCCAATTACAGTAGCAAACAATTAAACAATTGTTTACACACAGATAATACTTGAAAATACATTAAGATACAAGATAAAAATACATTAGAATACAAAATAAAAATTGTTAATTGAAAATTAAAACTTAAATAAAAAAAATGTTAACAAGGAATATACACAAGTTCAAGTCGCAATAACAGTAAATGAAGCATGATTTTAATATTTGGTCACATAATGTAAAACTAGATTCATATCTTAAGGTACTAATACAATAGCAATGGAAGATGGTAAAGTGAAATCTAAATTTAATATCTTAGTTATAATGAATCATTAGACATCTAAAACTACGTGTAATTGCCTTCTATAATTTAGCAAGGACATTCCAAAATCTAAATTGTAGTCAGCTGAGAGCCTGTTGTAAGTACAGCACATTTTCAATATCGGTGAATTTTTATGGAAATTTGTATTCGATTTTTTAACTATTAGGAGTTCTCGTTTTCGGAGACATTTCTTTCTCACATTGAAATTTATTTGCTCTAAAGTTTCACTCGTGTCTGAGATACCATTGATAATTTTATACAAATATATCTGCTGAGCAATAAGCCTGCGTGTTGAAAGTTTAGTCATTTGGAATTCTGACAACAAGTTAGGGTAAGGAATTCTACAACGGATGGCTGATACAGAGTACTTCTTGTAATATAGGAAGCGTAACAGTTTCTTTTGCAGCCTTTCTATGTTTTTTATATGTGACTCGTACATTGGAGACCAGACTACCGAATTAAACTCCAGTTTACTTCTCACATATGCATTGAAGAGCGTAATGATTGTCTTTGCATTCGTCAATTCCTTGGAATTTCTAAAAATAAAGCCCAGACTTCTAAGTGCATCATTCACTACCTTATCAATATGATATTTGAAACTCAAATCATGATTTATATACAACCCTAGATCCTTGACCGTATTCAGTCTAGTTAAAAGATTTCCATCCATTCTGTAGCTCGATTCAAAGCATTGTCTTTTCCGACTGAAGATGATGAAATTACATTTTTTTATATTAAACAATAAGTCACTGTCTAGGCTCCATTTGTGAATGTTATCTATATCATTTTGCAATTTCTGGACATCCTGCTCATTTTTAATAACTCTGTACACTTTTAGATCATCAGCATATAGGATACATTTTGATTCTTTAATAGAAATGGGAAGATCATTTATAAAAATCACAAAAAATAACGGACCCAAATTTGAGCCTTGCGGCACGCCAGACTTAGCAATGTAGGTGTAGGAATTAGCTTCACTATAGGACACATACTGTTTTCTGTTTGATAAGTAAGATGCCACTAATTCTAACATTTGATTCGAGAATCCTAAGGCTGATAATTTCCGTAATAATATACCATGATTAATATTGTCAAAGGCTTTTGAAAAATCAGTGTAGATGGCATCAACTTGATATCGTGAATCTAATGCATTCGAGACAAACTGTACAAAGTTACATAGATTTGTAGTTGTAGATCGGTTTGGAACGAAGCCATGTTGAAAATTACTTATATATGGCTTTACATGATTGAGAATTCTATAATAAATAATTTGTTCGAAAACCTTGGCAGGTACAGAGATGATCGTTATTTGTCTGTAATTCTCAATTTGAGAGGAGTCACCGGATTTGAATATGGGACATGCTCTGGATAATTTCCATATTGCTGGAAATGTGCTATTTCTTAGAATGAGATTGAACAAGAGAAACAGTGGATATTTTATGACATCAACACAGGCCTTTATAATATATTGAGGTATATTATCCGGACCACTGCACTTTTTATGCTTCAATTTCTTGATGGCAGTTTCAACTTCTTTTATGGTTATGGCTTTTATGAATAATGAATGAGAGGTGATAGTTGGGATCATTGTTGTATGTTCATCGAGTGCATAAGATGTTGTTTTACCTTCATATACAGCTTTAAAAAAATCTGCAAATCCATCTGAAATTTCCTTATTCGTTTTTAACAAGTTTTGGCCAAGTTTCATCTGTTGATAATCCGCCCTAGTTTTTACCTTTCTATTTTTAATATAATTCCAGAATTGTTTGGGATCTTCCTGCATTAAATTTTCAGAGTCATTTATATATTTCTTATATTCAGTGTCAATCAAAGCCTTGGTTATCTTTCTTAATCTGATAAAATTTTCCTTGTGGAATGAAGATGATTTCATTTTCTTTCTATGATATTCCTTCAATTTCAAATTTTTGATAATATCTAAATTAAACCAACTAGGGTATGAACGTTTTTTATGCGTTTTTATGAAAGGTACAGTGTCATTAAATACTGCATAAATTTTGTCATAGAAATACTCAACTGCCCTATCAATGTCATGAAATGTATCAAGATATTCCCAGTTAGTTTCATTCAATAACCTATACATTTTATTGAAATCTGCTCGTTTAAAATTATAAATCATAGTAGAAGTGGCCTTACTAGAACCAATACGTACATTAGTTAGACTTAGCTCAATAGACAATGCGGGATGGTGGTTATCCTCTCCTACTAAGGGGACGCATCCCCTACTGACCGACACGATCTTGGGTAAGTTAGTGAGTACCAAGTCTAGAGTTCTGGAATTTATGTTCTGGATATCATTTAGAGAATGTAGGTTATGTAGTGACATAAAATTGAATAAGGCTCTTTCTTGGGAATCACCATTCAGAAGATCTTGATTAGCACCCCTCACTGTGGGAATATTAAAGTCACCTGCGATTATAATATTGCTACCAATAACATTGTAATGTTCCCCTAGATTAATATAAAATTTATTATAAGTATCAAGACAAGAATTTGGTGGAAAATAAACATTAAAAATATAATAAGCCTTATTATTCATCAGCACTCTAATACCTAACGCTTCATAATTTCCATGCTCAGAGTAAATTTCATTATAATTTATATCATGTCTCACTGCAATTAAAACTCCACCGCCTCCTTTCCCTACTCTGTCTTGCCTAATGACGTTGTAGTAGTCGTCAAACAGCTCCGCGTTGTATACTGATTCCGAAAGCCAAGTCTCTGTCACGAGCACGACATCGTGCCTATTACTCAATATGCTCGTATAGAAATTATGTGCTTTTGTGTTCAAACCCCTAACATTTTGGTAATAAATTGAAAGAAACTGACTAGAATTATTCATTTTTACATTAGGCCTAAGTTGTTCACGTCATCAATGCATTTCAGTTCATGTACAAATCTATCTCCTTCTCTTTTCCTCAGTTTAATGGCACCAGAGTTATCTATCCACAGGAACGCATAGCCTCTTTCACGTTTGACTTTTCTAGCTAGGCTAAACACCTGCCTTCTGAGTGGTGTCAAACTCTGGTTAACATAAATGGGGTTGTTAACAGTATAACCTAGATGTGTTGTATTTAGGTTGCGTTTTACTTTCCGTTTCTGGATGAATGTTTCCTTATCTGCTCGCCTGACGAATTTCACAACTACGCCCGCCGGGGTGTTTTGTTGATTTTGTGGAGATTTCTTCAAGCGGTGGCAGATATCAATCTTGTCAGCATCAATTGCGACATCTAGTGCTTGTCCAACTCTCCTAACTAGTTCGTAGGTATCCTCGTTAGGTGTCTCTGGGAGTCCAAAAATCTCTACCGTATTTCTTCTTCCGTACTGATTGAGATCTTCGACTTCCCGCTGCGTGTCTTTCAGTTGCCTTCTCAGTGCTGACGTTTCTTCCTTCAAAGCGTCCATTTGGTTCATACAAGCCCTGATTTGCTCACTCTGATCCTTAATCAGTCTACTATTTTCATCCAATTTTTCATGGGTCAGGTCTAAAGACTTACCAAGGTCCTTTTCGGTCTGAGAATTTCTTTCCTTTATGTTGGCAATATCTCTTTTCATTTCCACAATGTCAGATTTGATGCTCATTATCAGTTCAAACAGTTCCCGCATGGACGGCAGTGATCTTGTACCTGTTAATTGCTGCTCCACACCGTCAGGTGTCAGCACCACACAGTCACAACATCGCCAGTCACGCACATTGACTTTCGAATGTTTAAAATCACTTTCATTTAATTTCACACACTTCACATGAAACCAAAACTGACATTCACTACATTGGATTTTTGATGCATCCTGCTTCGTAACTGGTTTATTGCATGCCTTGCAAACACCCATTATTGCGAATATCGAGAGGTGAAGGTCAGAGAGTATGATGCACTCCTTCAAGTTCTTAAGTTGGCAGTACTACAATAAGCCCAAACAGTTCTTTATTTTCTGCAATCTAATCTCATATAAAAACGTTCAGTTTCTTTAATCAGCTCAATTTAACAACAAAACAATATTGAACTTGAAGTTGCTATTACTTACTGCGCACGTCAATCGAGTCTGTATTCATTCAACGTATTATTTCACTTTATTAGCATAATTTTCACGGAGCACACCTACACACGACCTCACTGACCCGCTACTTGCAGAAGCGACTCACTAGACAATGGTTGGCAATCAGCCAGAGTTGAGATAAGAGAAACTTGCTTTGAACTTTGGCAATCGTACAGGAAATAAACAGTGACTTGACCTTACTCGGGCTTGTATACAAACAAGTTTGAAAAACAAGCAGTTCAAAGTACACAAACAACACTAGTTGAATCAGCTGTAACTTAAAGCAGATATTCAGGTTGGACGGTATGCAGTCAATCGTAACTTGGACGTGAAAAACCAATTTAAAGCCATAAGAAATAAAGTAAGAAATCAATTTCGCATAATTTTGAGGATCACGGAATCCAACAATTTTTTAGAGAAAAAAGCTTGATTCTTCCGAAAAAGGAAGTGAAGCCGGGACATTGAGAAGGAGGTTATGCATAAGAATAGTTATTCTAGATGTTAGAAAATTCAGATTTTCAAGCGGTTTCATAAGCGACTTCCAATTGTGAGGAAGGAGGGAGGAGCCGACCGTGGCCATCCTTCTAAATAGCGAAAGAAGTGAAACATGGCTTACAGCGAAGTGATGGAGACTGATAGCCATGGTTTTACACAAGGGGAAGATAGTTTTCGAGAAAGAGTTTAAGCAATTACCTGCTATAAAAAATGACATGAGAAGGTAAACGAAATAACACAAAGCAAGGCGAACTTGAATTGCCATCTTGTGCGGGAAGAAGGAAAAACCATTTAAACAACTTACAGAGGTAGCGTAGTTGTTCACGATAAGACATCGTTTCGGCAAGTGTTTTTCAAAAATATTGAGATCTGAAACATGAGCGTTCTCTTTTTCAGAAATGGGATTTATGTCAGCTGTAACGAAATGACATTGCGCTTTGGTTTGAACACTGGTATGTTTGATTTCACCAGTAATAACCCAACCAAAATCGGTGTCTCTGGCGACCACGGTTGATGATAACTTGCGTGTTTGTTTGCGAATGCACTTCCAAAAAACATTGGCACTGAAAAGTACATCAATGGGACCTTGAGCATTAAACTGAGGATCAGCTAACCTTAAGTGCGAAGGAATCTTTAAACTGGAAGTATTAATAGCGCTGCTAGGAGTGTCTTTGCCAATACTGGTAAGAATGAGACAGTTTAAATTAAGGTTGG
Source organism: Meconema thalassinum (assembly GCA_946902985.2). Lineage (NCBI taxonomy): Eukaryota > Metazoa > Arthropoda > Insecta > Orthoptera > Tettigoniidae > Meconema > Meconema thalassinum. Next base: position 115,082,879 of record OX336393.1, read on the forward strand.
TGTTTCTTTGGCAAACGTCTCTAATTTTCAATTTTGAAGACTGCAAGACTTGAGTTTTCAAATTGTCAATGCCGGTCACACTGATAGAAGTAGGCGATGACGAAAGACCTAGTTTTTTAATCAACGATTGCGAAACAAAGTTGTGCGTTGAAGCGGAATCGAGAAGACCACGGGTTCGAACCCAATTTCCAAATTTATCTTGGATTTCGAATTGTACAGTGGTCAAAAGGGCTTGCGCACTGTGAGAAGTTTCGGCGTTAGAAATGCAGGAAGAAGCATTAGTTTGTTCGGAGCTGCTCTGCATGGAGCTTGAAGAGGCAGGTACTGATGACCTCGATTTATCATGAACGTGCAATAAAGAATGATGCGGTTTTTTGCAATGAAAACAGAGATTGGATGACGTACAGTTTGAAGAAGAATGCTTAGGTGACAAGCAATTGAAACAATGTTTGCTATTGAAGACAAACTTCCTTCGATCTTCGACAGACAATTCTTTAAAGGATTTGCACGAATACAATGTGTGAAGCTTTTTACAGAGCGTGCATTTTAAAGATTTGTTAAGCGGCCTGATATGTTCTCTTGAATGATTGAACGAAGAACGGGTTTGCTTGTTCTCGACAGATGGGGGCTGATGTCCCTTTGAAGAAGCAAGTTTTTTTTCAAAAATGTGAGACTGATGATTCGTTTCGACCTTTTCGCACTGAAATGCGAGTGCTGCAAGAACTTGGCATCGGCTGTTAAGAAACGAGATTAAGTGTTCGAAGGAAAATTCTTCCTTGCGAGCGAGTTCAATTTCCCAAGCCTTTAAAGTTGAAAAATCGAATCTTGATGTAGCCAGATGAATGAGTATGGTGTCCCATGTTTGGACAGGCTGCTTAAGTTGGTATAATGCTCTGACATTCAACTGTATAGAGTCTAAGAGGTCTCTTAAAGAGGTGACGTCATTAGGTTTGACGGCTGGCAAGTTGAAGAGACAGCGTATGTGGCGAGCTACACTCAAACGTAAATTGCCATATCTCTCTTTAAGGAGATTAAAGGCGATGTGGTAGTTGTCTGCGCTTAAAGGCAGTGACTCCACCAAGGCTAAGGCCGCACATTCCAAAGACGTACGGAGGAAGTAGAATTTATGAATGTCAGGAATCTCAGTATTTTCATGAATTAGGGAGCAGTAAAGTTCATAAAAAGAATACCATTCACCTTCCTGGCCTGAGAAGTGCGGTAGGCTTATCTTAGGAAGTAACGGTTTCGGTTTGTTCTTGTGAACTGAAGCGGGTGTGAACTGGGTCGGATTGATGACCCTAGTGTCCGGTTCTGAGATATTGCGGATCAGTTGGTGGGCCTTTGCAATCCCTTCAAAGTACAAGGGTTCGACCTCGTCCCGATCCGATTGAAGTTCTGGGCAAGCGGATTCAATCTCGGTTTGAATTTGATCATAATAATCATAAGACCGTTCGTACAACTTAAGGCGTTGTGTTAGGATGTCTAAATCACACTCGGCGGGATTTAACTTGTTGATAAAATTTCTGAATCTAGTGAGTTGCCCTTTATAGGAAGAACGTCTAGCAATGAGAGTTTCATCTTTTTCAGTAGGAGCCATGACAAGATAAATAAATTTAAATACAACTCACGAAACTGTAGAACCTTGGAGATGCTGTCAAGTTTGCAGCAGCGAATGGGTAGAAAGAACAGGACACACCAAAGGAGACAGGAGCGGCCTCTTTCCCGTTCACAGGCTTTGCATGATGTAGATATAGCTGAAAAATCCAAAGCAGATATTAATAATTTGCAAAATATTGCCAAACAGAAAAATGACTAATGGACTCTCCCGGGTTTCTGGGACCAATATTTGGGTAGATTATTGGCTGAGGAATAACCCACCCACCAAGGGAAGATGATTAAGAAAAGGAAGTAGATTTTGGATTGGAGAAAAAGGATAGAAAGATAGGAGGAGAGTCCCACAAAATTAATAAGTTTAACTTTAAACACACTTAAAGGTGGTTGCCGCCGAAAATCCGCTCTCGGATACCTAAAATGAGTAAGGACTTGGTCTAAGCAGACGGGGAACACAGATAGTACTTGGGCGGTTTGCAAGAGAGTGGCTTTCGTATAATCCCTCTCAAGCATATATAAAACTACTATGGGGAAGAGTGATGGTCTGGCAAGACTGAGAGTAACAAATTTACTGTAAGTCTGCTCAAAGAAATTCGTTTTTGCAAAATAATTCGAAAAATGCCAATGATTTAACTCGGGTTTGGTATTTTCAATTTCCAAAATTATGGAGTTCCTGTAAAGGCGACCAAGTGTCTCTAAGAAGGAAAATGATAAAAGATTATGCCTTATAGAGTAATTTTGGTAAATGAACAAATGGTTGCATTGGAAAATGGCTAAGCTTTTACTCAGCGAGGAGCCGGCTAGAAGTTTAGACAAAAAGAAACACTTATCTTTTAGAAAACTGACCATAAGTTTTCGGAGAGGGTCTCCACAAGCAGGTAGCTGGCTTAGCGAGCTTTACATGCCTTACTGGCCAATTAGAATTAGCTATTAAAGCTAAAAGGAACTTTAGTGAGATGAAAATTAAGAGTTCTTGCTCAAATGCAACAAATGGTGAAAGCCTTATTAATGATTTTAATGGCATTGAGTAGGGAGAGCCAAGGAAGACAGGATTTTGCCTAAACTTTGTATTAGAAAATGAAAAAGCGAAAAGAAACGCTTCATTTATTTAACAATTCAAAGAAGTTTGAGGAAATTAACAATTATGTAATATAAATTTGACAAACATAGTTCATTTAAACTTTTTTAAGAAATGGGGTCGCAGACCTCCTCACATTAAACGATTGCTCCAGGCAATTGACAATTTATGAGGTTTAAAACCTTACATGTTTCTAAAATCTTTATAAGATTTAAACAAATAACCAATGAAGTAATTAAAGTTGGAACGTTAATTGGAGTACAAAGAGTGTACCTTAAGAAATTCCTGAGAGAATATTCCAGAAAGAGTGAAAACTTTTAAAATAACAATAAGAAAAACATGAAGAATAAGATAGAAGTTCCTACAACTTCTTATATTTATACAGAATTAACGTTGGTTATTATGCAAATAAGGGCAGGTCACTTACTATGAAACCTGAAGAAAGTTAAAAGGAAGGTTCTAGACTTCCCAAGTTTGAGTAGGAGTCACTAGCCAAATGGGACAGTTTCCATTTCGTGAAACCTGAACATGACTCGCTCAAGAGTTTAAAGAATTGTTTTCCCTGATTATAGGAAAGGAACAATGTGAATTTGAATCGTGTGTCACACACGTAATTATACAGAATTTAATTAATGTTAAACTAGCAAAGTTGGAAGGGCACTTCGTGAGTGACACCTTATAGAAAAGTTACAATTTTATTAATATGGGTTGTTAGTAGAAGGTTGAGGAAAGATCATTGGGATATAGGATCAATGTTCATGGCCGTATTTAATGTAAACGGACGATCGCGACGCGGTAGAAACGTGGAGCAAGCACTGGTTATCACTGTAGTCTATAAAGATGGATGCAAAGTTCACTATAGAAACACTTAAGTCTATGAGAAAGAAAATTATTGCAATTATGGAAATAACTGATTGCACTATATAGGTGAGAGTCTATTTCTTGAGAAAGTTGTGAGTTACAATTAAATGTGCCATAGAACATTCCAGCGGTTCCAGCGGTGGAAGAAAGTTAGCTATTGAGCTTTTAATTCAGGAATGAGATTCTTCAATTTTAAATAGCATACTCACAAGTGAGTGAAAATTTCAACGGCAGGACTTGTAGTTGAAATACCGAATCTAGAAGGTTCCAGAACGACCTTAGTAGAAAAATAGGGTTGAGAAAATCCAACGGAGGAACTAGCTTGGTGAATTATAGACAGCGGGTATTAGGTAATATCCCACGTAGTGAGAGGATTTCTCATTTGAATAGCTTAAGAAAAGCTCTTTTTTAGTAAGATTAGCTTATACGAGCAAAAGCTCAACATGGCAAATCCCACGAAGAATGATTTTTGCCCCAAAATAAATAATTTCACACTGTCTATAAAAGTATCGTTAAAAGCACGTGGAAGTTAAAACCATGAAGATGAGGTTAAAACTTTTAAGATGGTACTTATCTTGATTTCATGTTGAAGGCGAAGTTTCCTTTGATGACAAGTACCTTGCCAACATGGCGTAGAAGAGAGTGTGCCTCTCGGTTTGAGGAGACTAGCTCGAGAGGAACTTTAACTGACCGAGTCAACTGCCGATTGCGAAGTGAGACCTGCTCAACGGAGCACGGAGGGTCCAAGGAAGGGAAAAAGAGTGGGGGGTAGGAAACAAAAGGAGAACATATAAACATAACCAACTTATCAAAAATAAATGTTCTTCTTGATGAATGGTCTTCAAGGAGTTGATAGTAGGCGATGCTAGCGCAGCATGGTGAGTAAAGAAGTAGACGTAGTCCTCTTGCTCAAGGAGAAAATAGCTGGCGATGGTAACAGGATCTGGTGGCCAAATGGATAAGTAAGTCCTCTAGCACCAGGAAGAATTGAGGAGCTTCAGAGATTCGCTGCGAGATGACGCTAGGTGGGTCACAGAAGGTATATATCTAGAACAGACTCATGAAAAGCATAAGAGACAGGAACCAAAGAGGAAATAGAAGATCACTGTTGGTGTTTGACAAAGAGGAAGGAAGAAATGCACATGCAAGGAGCAATAAAAATTATCTCTCAGGTACCGTGTATTCCAAGAATACACCAAGGTGTGCAGGATGTCAGAGCAAATTACAGGGTGACACTTAACGAGGTGTACAGTATGTTAGATTCAATTAAAATACAGGGTGACCCTTAGAGAGGTTTGCGAGATATCAGATTCAAATAATGGGTGACTCTTAAAGAGTTGTAAAAGATGTCAGACTCAAATACAGGGTGACCCTTAAAGAGGTGCCCGCGCGGGAAGCCTAAGTTAATGGGTAATGGAGTCTGTTGAAAGTGTCCTGGGGCTTCGGGCGAAGCGAGAAGCCCTCCTGAGCCTTTCTAACATGTGTAGCATTCGTAGCATGCGTCATTTGAAATGATATAACGTCTAGTCTTTCAGACTGATTGTATTTTTTTAAAATTTATAATTCAATATGTAGTCTTGGGCCTTGGTTTCATACAAACTATTGTTATTTTAATTGGGGGTAATTTGGCCTGTTGGCAAACATGTAAACCCCATAAAAAATTACATCGAGTCATGCACGATGTAAGAGAACTCCGACATTAACATTGGGGCTGAAAATAAGTCACATTTTGGAACCACACAAATTATATTAAGTAACAAGAGGTAAAATACAGATGCCGTAGGAAGAATAAGTAGTTAATAAAATCTCAATAAATGTTCGATAAGTCACTCAAATCATCAGTAAAGCTGATCATATCTTTTAATCTAGCAGAGCTGCTTTTAAGGGGCTTTGACAGTTTTCTAACTGCATCTTTTTTGGCAACATAGGAGTCTTCTTCTGTTTCCATAAACTTCATTGTTTGAAAATGACGTTTGAAATACATGACATCATATCCATCGTCCGAATGGTTTGTCACTTTTGCAATGTACAACCGGACATTTTGTTTTGATTTCCCATCAACTTTAACAACACAATATTCCCCCACTTGTATTGTGTTCACATCATGTTCATCTATTTCTTCGTCAGAAGAACACATAAAATCCAAATCGTCATCACTGTCACGTATGGATAATTGATCACTTTCTTCACTTGTCTCACGAGTCATCAGTATTAATATGTTTCTTCTTTTTTCTGGCATCGATCTTAGAAATGGTTCACCTTTTCCATCTGTTTCTTCTTTTCTTTTGCTGCCTGGTTGAGTTTCTTCCTGTTTGCTTCCTCCAGTTTTTCTTTGATTTCATTTTCTTTCTTTGCCAGATAGCCTTTGGATGTAATAATCTCACAATTAGTCACAAGTCTCTTATGCTTTTTTATCAACTGTTTCATGTGTTTTTCCTTTCTTAACCATGTCCAATAAGAGTTCTTCAACACTCTTGCGACATAAGGTGCTGCCTACTCCCAGTGGGCTTGCAACTGTTGATGTACTAGGTTGCTCATCTGAGGGAACGGCTACTTCTGGTGACACAGCATTAGGGTTTGGGCGATATTTTTTATACCTCTCCAGGTCAGTTGTCTTAAATACTGAAGTTGGGATTGCTTCTTTGTTGACCCACTGAACTTCCAAATCATAAATTCCTGTTGTCTTAAATCCATTGATAATATTTGTTCTGGGCACGTCTTGGACAAGTCTGGTTAGAAGTGAGACAAATTCCTGTTTAGGGATTTTTTTTCGTGGATTTGCTCTTTGACATTTACACAATTCACTGTCCCATTTGGTCTTGAGGCCACATCCAAAGGTTGTAAAAGGTGTGTGGTATGGGGTGGTAGCTTCATAATTGTGACTTGATTTTCCTGGGCTAATCTAATCACTTGAGTAGAAATATGACCATCATAGATTAACAGTACTGGCCTTTCTTCTCCTATAGGGTCGATAACCTAGATGTTAGGTCCCTTAAAACAATTATCATCATCATCTTCACCTATATTTGGTAAAAACACATTACGAAACCAATTGAAAAATAATGTGGTTTCCATCCATCCCCGTGAAACGTTTATGGCTACCCCTAACTGTTGGGTGAGAAATGTAACTGATTACCTTTGCCTAAGCTATGTTGTTTTAATGGGCGCCAAGACCTCAACGCAATGTTGAAATCTAAATTTGTATTTAACAACGTCTAGCTCTGGCAGAACACATTCAAGACTCTATTCACTCAGATCGTGGTATGATTTGATCATTAACCCAACAAACAATTGTATCAGGAGAAGGAATTGGTCTATATCTAATGCTACCTACTGAAAGCAAAGATTGCATTGTAAAAGAAATGAATTTATTATATAAAACAAGAATAGCAAAATTAATAATAATAATAATAATACGTTTAAAATTTAAATTGGAGCGTTGCGATTTTAATATTACCGATAGAAAATTACGTGAAAACGGAGTCTGATAAATTATTGATTTTACTCTTATTCCCAAGCTATGAAGTTACTGAAATATGAAATAAAAAACCAAGAGAAATGAGAGATTGCGTATTTCTGCGTCATTAGCGCTTACCACTGGAAATGCCTGAAGCCTTTCCCTCGTACTGGATGATGCTGTGAGCTTCCCACAGTCTCCTGGATGTCGTCATCTTCGTCGATGTTTGATGATATTCTGGTAGATTAGATAATTCTCTGGTCCGTACATCGGACCCAAACACTCGTACAACCACACTGGTTAAGTTTTACAAAAGTTAGTCGTCCACTCCACGGAACATCGGAGCGACTCCCGCGTCCAACCGTACTGCTTTCGTCTTACACAGAATCTCCTCGTTCCACGGCGCGTCGAACGATATATGCACCTGACGGCTCCCCCACTCTTCAGTCCCAACTAGCTTACGTTGTCTCCACTGATTGGCTGCAACCCATGTGCTACTTCCCCTTCTCTGGCTCATTACACTCCGCGGGAGGGAGAAGTCGATTTCCGTTCCGTATATTCGCCTTTTCTTGACGATGCGAGCCCGCTTGCGTAATACTTCCCGACAGGATTAAGCTTGTATTTGAATTCCCAGTGAGTCACGTCTCTCAAATACCCTAACTGACAAAACTCCGTAAAATTCCGTAATCAGATACTTTTTTTTAAGATATCTTCGTTCGTAATAATTTGCTTGATAGCGTTTTCTAAGACATAGAAAACCTATCTGTATGCTTATAATTTTTATAAAATGCTCCGAAAATATCTTAATAATAATTATAATAAATTAATAATAATAATAAATTAACATGAAAAATTCTCTTGGCTGAACAATTTGCCGCGTAAATAAATATAGAATGGCTTCCTACTGACTTATGCCAGTTGCATAAAAAACCCTCGAAAAACACGTTACATATTCGCCTCGGATCATCGGATGATTTACCGTGACGACGGTCCATTATCCGATTATCCCAGACACGTTAATAATCCCCATCCAAAATACATATTACATAAATGAAATCTCCCTAAATTACAGATATATACACTCATAATTTTTCTTCACGCACTTTGCTTCAAAGTTTGTTGTCACTATGGATTGCACTTTGCAACCAGTCCAATGTTTCTCATATAAAATAGTGTTCCACGGATATTTCCGCCTCTCAAATTCCTCTATGTTGGAGAAATATACATAATTAATGTGTGAGCACTATGTATTTATGATGTCATATCACACGCATTGAAGGTGTTCTGATATATTTATATCACCATAGAACTTCCTAATTTCACTGGAGGTCCCTTCCTTATGGTGAAATTTAATCTCACTTATCACTGAGCACACGATCACACTATTGTGGCAGCGCCTCGTGACCATAATACATGATCTCTCTTTATAAAAGATGATTAAATTAATATTTACTTCTGAAAAAAAAAACAGTAAATGTGCATTACATATAACACCAAATATTTCTGTGCCGTAATCGCCCTGTCTTGTTAAGTTCCCGTAGACCATATTCTACTTAATACTAGTTCTCAACACAGATCAATTCTTCTCACACAAATAATACCTTTGTACAAATTATCTTAAATTACACACTTACAAATCTTACATGGCGAGGCCGTAAACAGAAATCACGTGTGCTGATATGTATGAGTTTCATGAAGGACTGTCTCGCATTCTGATGGCCCATCTTTTGCCTCGTGGACGCCTTAAGCAAAAATACCCTGTTCAAGCGCTCACCCATCTCTTGGAGGCAAATGGGAATTCACCAGCGCTACCAAATTCTGGCCTTGGTGTATCGAGACATTTTAGTGCTCAAGAACATCCGACAATCCCGTCATATTTCCCTGTACCTTAAAAACTCTCATTTACTTACATACTACCCCCCTGTGCGACTTCTGATACGCCTGCCTTGAAGACCAGATCTTCCACGCACCAGACACCACACTTACTCATTTGATAGGCTGGCTCGCCAGCTAAACACACTCACTTTATGACACATATTTTCGTAGACTATGTATATTATACGTTCCGTATAATCTGTTTCCCTCACTATTCTCCAGCACATATGCTGTTTTCCCAATACGTTTGGAAACTATAAATGTTTCTGTGTCACCTGCTTCCAACCTTGCAAGTGGCTCCCTTAAATGAACGTCATCACGTTGCTCGACCTAGCATATTTCTCAGTGTCTGTAACGATGCCCTGTTGCTACTGTCCACACATGCTAACCCTACCTTCCTATGGTGTCACCTCTACTCGACACTCTATGACCTAAAAATGTCACTTCTGACTGACAGAATGACGACTTAGACAGCTTCAAAGTGAACCCTTCCTGATCTAACTTCTGAAAAACTATATCTAAATGACGTAGATGCTCCTCAAAACTGCGTGAACTAATTACCATATCATCTATGTAAATGGTTACAAACTCTCCTGTGTCATCCCCTAATGCGATGTTTAAAGCCCTAATTAAAGCTGCTGAACTACTCTTTAACCCATAAGGTGTTCTACAAAATTGATAAAGGTTATATTTATGACTAAAAGCTGTAAATGGTCTATCTTCGTACATAAGTGGCACTTGCCAAAAACTGGAACTCAAATCTACACAAGTGAAATACTTCTTCCCCTGAAATGTTTGCATTAATTCTTCTATTGACATAGATTTCAGCTGATCTGAACTAATTCTACTGTTAACCAAACGAGCGTCTAAACAAATACGAACTGTGCCGTCGGTTTTGGGTACCGTGATCAAAGAATTAACATACGGACTGTTAGAGTGCTCAATAATCCCATCTTCAAGCATCTGATTAATTTGTGCCTCAACTGCACTTTGATGAGCGAAAGGTACAGGATATCTATGTCCTGTGAATACTGACCTATAAATAACGTTCAATGAATGTGTATAGCAATTGGCCATACCAATGCGATCCTCAAAAACTCTCCTATTACACAATAACACATCATAGAGCCGAACACATTGTTCCACCTCTATATTACCCTGAAATGCAGCATCACGTAACGAGTCCTTTAGACTACCGTTCGTAATCACACTACCCACAAAACATGGAGAACCCCGCTCTACGGCTGGCGATATCTCATTTAAAGTACAAATCACACCTACAATACTACTCCTCTGAATATGGTCATTGAACGCTACTTCTACTTCAGAATCTCCCCATTTAAATTTCAAACTCCCTACATCATAACATAAGTTACCAGACACTCTACTTAGCCACTCTGAACCCAAGATAACACTGAATACTAAATTTGGAATTACAAGGCAAATCTGCTTCTCTACATGATTATTAATTTTAATGTCTACTAAAACTTGCTTAGAAATTACTTTAGACCTCTTCCCAACAGCTGTGATAACAAAAGTGCTTTTAATTGGCTTCTCCTCAAAATTTACTCCAGTTCCTTTCATTTTATCATAAAATGCACTACTTATGCAACTCTTCATACAACCACTATCAATTAAAACATCTGTGTACGCCTCGGACACGTTAAATTTAACTATGGGGCTCTTACTAGCCACTTCCTGAATAATACCTTCATCATCTAGTTCATGTAATAATTCATTTCTTACATTTAGGTCATAGGGTTCCTGTATAATTGTATGGACAGGGCATGCTACAGACTGAGATTCTGACCTTACTTCGCAGCCTGGTTCGCGTATAAAGAACCGCTACAGCTGGTCGTAGTACTAGTTACTACTGCACTGGTCTGGTTGTTCTGAGTTGTGTTGTCATTATTTTGGCTGTATATTACTACCACTAGGCTGTCCTCTTCCTTGACCCCTATTCTGGTTGTAATTATTGTCATTATAATTTCTTCCTTGATTTCCCCTGAAATCATTGTTTCTCCCTTGATTTCCCCTGTAATCATTGTTCCTCCCTTGATTTCCCCTGAAATCATTGTTCCTCCCTTGATACTGATTACCATAGCCATTTCCTCTGTTCTGATTTAGCTGATTATTATTATTTCTATTTTGAGCGTTGGCCCCTTCGCCACCGTTCCCTTGAACTTCCTGATGCCTGGCTTCATTAGGTCTATTATTATTATTACCCTGGTTCCGATTGAAATTGTCCTCATAACCCCCTCTCCCTAGTGCATCAAATGTGCTTAACAAATTTTCTACTTGTGATATTGTCTTTACATTCTGGATACAAGCAGCCTCCTTGATCCTATAGGGAAAGTGCCTAAGTAGCAACCTTACCACATCACTTTCCTCCTTCAACCCATCCAGATATTTACACACTAATACCTGCCCTAAAAAGTATTCGGTCATGGTGGAGCTTCCTTTAGGGTTATATTTACCACACACTACTCCCTCACGATGCTGCGACTGAATAACCTCATTCCAGAACTTTTCAAAGAATTTCATTTTAAAATCATTAATATCAGTAAACTTGTCTCTGTAGACAGCAAACCAATTCCTCGTTTCCCCCACAAACACTTGTTCTAAAATTTCAACTACCTGGCACCACTCAATACTACCATTTTCCAACCTCTCCCCGAATTTATTTTCTATAGTGTTCATGAACTCCATTGGGCACCCCTGTCGTTTGCTGAACTTTCCCAGTTCTACCTCCCTGTGTGTGCTATTCACAAAAACTGGCCTATTCTGACTATTTTCTTGCCTGATCCTAGCTTTTAATTTTAACTCTAATTCTGCGATTTTCTCCTCAGCCTTCCTCTCAATACTGTTTACTGTTAATTTAATGTTTCCTTCTGATTCTTCTACTTTATCATATAGCTTTGCTTGTTTCTCCTCAATCTTGCTAATGCTCTCTCTATTACTCTCTCTTAAATCATTTACTTCTGCAACTATTTGTGAGTGGACTTTCTCAATTCTACCCCCCAGCTGTTCCTTAACCTCTTTAGTAGCTACCTGAATTTTGTCAATTTCTCCCCCCAATTGCTTTTTGACCTGCTGTGTTTCCAGTTGCACTAGTTCTTTTAAATTTTCAGCCTGTGTACTGATTCTAATTTCCAACTCCTCCTGTACTTTTCCTAATTTTCTGTCTACATCTACAATAACCTCTTTAGCCTTTTCTTCCATCACCCCCCCTGATCTCACCTCTAATCAGTTCGAATTTGTCACTCATTTCCCTACTGTTTTGTTCTAATTTAGCATTTAAAGTTTCAGTACTCTCTCTATTTTCCTTACTGTTTTGTTCTAATCTGGCGTTTAAAGTTTCATTACCCTCTCTATTTTCCCTACTGTTTTGTTCTAATTTAGCGTTGGTTTGTTCCAGTTTAGCATTTAAAGCGTCTGTACTTTCTTTATTTTCCCTACTGTTTTGTTCTAATCTTGCATTATTCTGTTCTAACTTTGCGTTTAAGGCATCACTACTAACTTTGTTCTGATACATAAACTCGAGAAGTAAAGTTTTTAATTCTGGTTGGCCGCCTACACTCCCTGTTTCAGTATCGGGATTTACCTCCGCTACCCCGGTACTACCATCACTCGACATACTGCTCGTATCATCACTCTCCCGTTGATGACCACTACGTAACCTCATCTGTCTTTCTTTCTCATCCCCCATAATGATATACACTGATACAGACAAATAACCCCCAAAATACAGGCACAGAAATATATACCCTTCTCCTTCCACAAATGTTATTAGGTTTTCAGCCCCAAGTTGTCGGCGACAAATGAAACAGCTTTGCTAGCCCACACTGTTGGGAGATAAATGTAATTGTTTACCTTTGCCTAAGCTATGTTGTTTTAATGGGCGCCAAGACCTCAACGCAATGTTGAAATCTAAATTTGTATTTAACAACGTCTAGCTCTGGCAGAACACATTCAAGACTCTATTCACTCAGATCGTGGTATGATTTGATCATTAACCCAACAAACAATTGTATCAGGAGAAGGAATTGGTCTATATCTAATGCTACCTACTGAAAGCAAAGATTGCATTGTAAAAGAAATGAATTTATTATATAAAACAAGAATAGCAAAATTAATAATAATAAGTTTAAAATTTAAATTGGAGCGTTGCGATTTTAATATTACCGATAGAAAATTACGTGAAAACGGAGTCTGATAAATTATTGATTTTACTCTTATTCCCAAGCTATGAAGTTACTGAAATATGAAATAAAAAACCAAGAGAAATGAGAGATTGCGTATTTCTGCGTCATTAGCGCTTACCACTGGAAATGCCCGAAGCCTTTCCCTCGTACTGGATGATGCTGTGAGCTTCCCACAGTCTCCTGGATGTCGTCATCTTCGTCGATGTTTGATGATATTCTGGTAGATTAGATAATTCTATGGTCCGTACATCGGACCCAAACACTCGTACAACCACACTGGTTAAGTTTTACAAAAGTTAGTCGTCCACTCCACGGAACATCGGAGCGACTCCCGCGTCCAACCGTACTGCTTTCGTCTTACACAGAATCTCCTCGTTCCACGGCGCGTCGAACGATATATGCACCTGTCGGCTCCCCCACTCTTCAGTCCCAACTAGCTTACGTCGTCTCCACTGATTGGCTGCACCCCATGTGCTACTTCCCCTTCTCTGGCTCATTACACTCCGCGGGAGGGAGAAGTCGATTTCCGTTCCGTATATTCGCCTTTTCTTGACGATGCGAGCCCGCTTGCGTAATACTTCCCGACTGGATTAAGCTTGTATTTGAATTCCCAGTGAGTCACGTCTCTCAAATACCCTAACTGACAAAACTCCGTAAAATTCCGTAATCAGATAATTTTCTATGATATCGTCGTTCGTAATAAATTGCTTGATAGTGTTTTCTAAGACATAGGAAACCTATCTGTATGCTTATAATTTTTATAAAATGCTCCGAAAATATCTTAATAATAATTATAATAAATTAATAATAATAATAAATTAACATGAAAAATTCTCTTGGCTGAACAATTTGCCGCGTAAATAAATATAGAATGGCTTCCTCTGACTCATGCCAGTTGCATAAAAACCCCTCGAAAAACACGTTACACCCGTAAACTTACTGAAACCGCAGTTTGTGATGTAGCATCTTGATTAATCCAATTCTCCATGACTTATTTCCCTTTAAATACAATCAATAGTGGAAGCATTTGTCCTGCTGCATAACAGCACTGATGTGTTTTCACGCCCAGATGTACTCGTTTTGCGCTTGCTTTTTGCACCAATGGCTCCAACAACTCTGGACGGATCAAGACAGAAAGAGGTCTCGTCACAATTGAAGATTTTTTCTGGTTTTCCGTCAAGATTAAGCTCTTTTAAACTTTTTTCCAAAACTTCAAAGAAGTTGTACACTACCCACGGGTTGATTTGATCGCACCGTACATGTTCAATGCTTCGTGCTTTCTTGATTGACAAGCGATGCCTACTTCTAAAAGCAATAAACCAATTTACACCTGGCCTCTGGTCTTTGAATCTGCATATAATGTTGTTTTGCCCGATGTAAAGTTGAACAAGATCCAAAACTTCGTGCCGAGATAAGCCAAACCCATTTTTATCCATTACTATCAAACAGTTCACTATCTCTTCCTTTTCAGCAGCAGACAAGGACGATTCAACACCTCCACTGCCCTTACCATTTCTGGAAGTGAATCCTTTACCACGTTTGCCTAGAATGCGGTGTCTTAGCGTACACCTAGGAATATTGTAGAATGTGGCTGCACCCCTGATGGTCCTATTGCCATTCCTAATATCATCGATGGCTTTTTCCAAGTTCTCATCTGAGTCACTTACGCCAGCTCCTCTCTGAGTTTTTCTGATGTATGTTCTCACCATTTTCTAGGGAGGGGGGGGGGGGAATTAATTTAACATAGTAAATCACAAGGGAAATATAAACAAAATAACTTCAGTAATGAATCAAAAATAATAATAATAATGATGGTAATTAATGTGCTTGGGGTAACTGGAACATGCTGGGGTCCGGGTGGACCCAGATACCCCAAGCATCTGGCCCACTTACCCCATTTTTTAAAGATTTTGGTGGTAACTGTGCCACCCACTCTAGCTCATAACCCAAAAGCGAACACTTGCTAGCAGTAACTCCTCAATATTCTATTATGTTTCTAATTTATGCTATAGTAACTATAATGTTGCTAATACTTACAGTGAACCTGTAGATAATTCACAAACTCAAGATGACACCACGTTGTTATGGAAACCATTCGTTAAAAAAATCACAAAATTCTTACATGCAAGCCACAGCACGGAGAGACTTGAGGCAGGTTGCTGAAAGGAGACGCCATTGTCCTTCAGTGCTGCCAACCGTTTGAAGTTATATTCTCCTCACAAGTTTTATGAAAAAAAAAACATGGCCCAGTTACCCCCTGGGTCCAGATACCCCTACTCACCTTACCATCTTTTTGGAAGCCTTCATAGGGAGGTTATGGCTGGTTGAACTTTTAGGTCTCGCAGTAAGATTCATAAAAAGGGAGGTAGCGCGAAGTTCGCTACTCCTGTGTGGGTCCGGGTGGGGACACCAAGAGTCCGCTGATGAGCCAGCATGGTGTCCTAGGCGAAACCCCACACAAGACACGGCACAAACCTAAAAAAAATGCTGAGTTTTAATTCACTACCCGTGAAAGCCAATATACCATCTTTTTGGAAGCCTTCATAGAGAGGTTATGGCTGCTTGAGCGTTTAGTTCTCGCAGTAAAGAGGTGCAGGTGCACTTCATAAAAAGGGAGGTCCCGGTAGCGAGCAGTTCGCTATTCCTGTGGGGGTCCAGGCGGGGACACCAAGACTCCACTGATGAGCCAGCTTGGTGTCCTAGGCGAAACCCCACACAAGACTCGGCACAAACCTTGGAAAATTCCTGAGTTTTAATTCACTGGCCGTGAAAGGCCATCTTTTTGGAAGCCTTCATAGGGAGGTTATGGCTGTTTGAGCTTTTAGTTCTCGCAGTACAGAGGTGCAGTTGCGCCTTATAAAAAGGGAGGAAGTGCGCATTTCCCTACTCCTGTGGAGATCCGGGCGGGGACACCAAGAGTCCGCTGATGATCCAGCTTGGTGTCCTAGGCGAAACCGCACACAAGATACGGCACAAACCTAGGAAAATTGGTGAGTTTTAGTTCACTGGCCATGAAAGGCAATATACCATCTTTTTGGAAGCATTCATAGGGAGGTTATGGCTGCTTGAGCTTTTAGTTCTTGCAGTAAAGAAGCGCAGGTGCGCTTCATAAAATAGGAGGTAGCGTGCAGTTCGCTCCTTCTGTGGGGGTCCGGGCGGGGACACCAAGACTCCGCTGATGAGCCAGCTTGGTGTCCTAGGTGAAACCCCACACAAGACGCGGCACGAAACTTTGAAAATTGCTGAGTTTTAATTCACTGACCATGAATGGCCATCTTTTTGGAAGCCTTCTTAGGGAGTTATGGCTGTTTGAGCTTTTGGTTCTCGCAGTAAATAGGTGCAGGTGCTCTTCATAAAAAGGGAGGTAGCGCGCAGTTCGCTACTCCTGTGGGGGTCCGGACGGGGACAGCAAGAGCCCGCTGATGAGCCAGCTTGGTATCCTAGGCGAAACCCCACACAAGACATGGCACAAACCTAGAAGAATTGCTGAGTTTTAATTTCTCACTTATTTTCCGGTCTACTCTCGTAGTTTATATCAGAATATGCTTGGCATTTTATCATAAATCTGTATTATTATGTTAGATTTTATGTTTCCTTTTTCTTGTGGATATGTATTATGGGCTAGTTTCTTAGCACCTCCTACCCATACCCGATACCCCCGAGATAATACTCTTGTGCTGGGACTAGTCCAAATACATGTCTGGTATTTCTGAATGGTTTGTTTGCATTGGGTGCATTGGTGGCTGTTTTTGGCATTCTGTCCCCATGGTATCCCGGAACGAACGGGCTCAACATATATTTGTTTTGGACTACAGAAGAGCTACAGAACATACTTAACAGTGGATCTCTCCCTCCAATTTCTTTTACAGTAGATATGTAGCTACATCTTCTGGAGAGGTATGTTGGCTGAGTTTCGCTACATATAGCCATGAGCCTTTTGCTGCAGTTATCAGTCTTGTGACTTGTTAATTTGCATCCGTTCAATACTGTTTTACATGAGTGCATTATACATATCCATTGAACCTAAAATGTATTTACGTACTTTACTGTTGTACACAAAACAAGGAAATATCGGAGATGGACGTATAATAAGAGAGAAGCTCAGACAACAATGGCCAAAAGGCAGCGGCGGCTACACCTTATGTGCAGAGGTGCTGCAGCATATAGTTTTATTTGAAAATTAATTTATTCAATAATATCTAAAATGGTAATCTTTTCAATGTTCAGCCTAGTCAGTACTTTATGATGATGATGATGATGATGATAATTGTTGTTTTAAGGGGCCTAACATCTAGGTTATCGGCCCCTAATGGTTTGGGTTATCGTGAAGATGAAAATGAAATGTAAACTATAACTAAAACCAACTACTAACTTATATATTAGAAGAAGAAATGAAAAACAAAAGGAGAATAAGGCAAATAAAGGATAGGAGGAAAAGAATTGCCCTCAACCCTCGAAGAATGCGGATTGAGGGTGTAGCAATATCCAGGGTGCACCAGAAGTAGTGGGGCTACATACACCCTGCCTGGGCCAATTAAGGCGGGAAAGGAAGAGACTCCCTAGGCCTTGGATACCCTAATACCGTCGGGGTCGGAAGAGAACTTTGGAAAAACGAGAGAACAAGAGTTGACCAAGTGAGGTCGACAGGAAAGAAGACGGAGAAGAGCCCGGCACAAGTAAGTGGAAGCAATGCCGGACTCAGCTGGGGCCCCATGGTCGCCAACCCACGTCCCACAAGATGTGAGCCCCTGGGGGAGTCAATACTTTAATATTGTTAAAATTCACAAATAGGGGTACATGTTTCGGGGCCTACATTGGTCCCTTCTTCAGCCCATGTTTTTGTACTTGGGACACATCATTGAAAATAACATCGAATTCTCAAAACACAATAAAAACATGATGAACGTAATTATGAACAATTAAGAAATTAATTAAAATCCAATAAGCAGCATGCAAATGTTTGTCGGCACTCAGATACACATATTAATAGACATATTTAGATCCTGTGTCACAAGGAAAATGTTAACTTAACACTAGAAGCACCATGTGGGTGCAAAATCATGGATTAACGTTGGATATTCAATGTCTGTAATTCCACTTTCCAGTAGCGTTCATTGTGAGGCATGAGTTATGCTTTCTTTTGTACAATCTTGCAAAAATCTTCTTACAAATAATGTGGTGGATGAAAATTAGTACAAGCATTTGATGGGTATTGTGGTGGTTCTTCTACATGATGATGATAATTGTTGATTTAAGGGGCCTAACATCTAGGTTATCGGCCCCTTCTACATATCGAATGGGTCATTGACGGTCTCTCTTGGAAAATTATCTATAATTATTTACAATCAAATACAGTGCATTATAAAAGATGTCAGTAAAATTATTGGAAATAAAATATCAATTCCCCTCACAACGAGGTATCTAGTCGTGTGCTCCATTCTACGTCCGGCACTGGTTTTGTAGATCGCAGCCCAGCGAGAATTTCTACGTTTATTGCCAGCAAACATGAACTCTACTTTTTGCGCATGTGTGCCCACCTTTTCCGTTGTGCTGTTGTGACAACAGCCAAGACCACAGGCCAAGACGTCACATATATTCTTCGTTCGAGCATAACGCGGCAGATTGGTCACATAAAATGAGAACATAGCAGGTGGCTCCTTCTAGACTCTGCGGCAGCAATTTAGAGGGAATCGCTCAAAGCAAACGGTGGAAAAAATAGAGGAATACATCAGCTGTTCCCGCCAGAAGATATTTTATTAATTCTACAGAACAGGAGAACAAGCCTTTTGGTAACTTTCAACAAGGTATATTACTGAAAATATAGTATTTATGAATGACAAATCTTTCTCGGGGTTGTTGGGAGTCGTTTCACATTCTCAATTGCCACTGCTGCACCGGAAATAATTACGTTTAACGTAAATAAAGCATTATTGGTCATGTCCATTTGAACAAGGTCGGCCATTTTACAATCACACCGGACACTACGTCATACCCACGTGACACGTTGCCAACATGCAAAATGAAATAAAAGGCAAAACCATCGGCCTGGATAAAGATTATTGATGCGCGACTTCCCCCACTGTGCATGACAAAAACCAGGGGTGTTATCTATTAGCCAACGCGGCCCACAGGGCCATGCTATCAATCCTCCATTGGTCTGGACGAAAATATTGGTCTAGTCAAACCCATTGGTACCGAATGCGTGGGGTTGGCATTATGGACTCCTTCACAAACATTCACAAAGATGGCCGTCAGAGCAACAATTTCAGCTATAAAAGTCGTGCTCCTTTTAGGGCGGGATGGTGGGTCCACGGCAGCGGACGAGTGAACATCTATTACTATGTCATCTCCAGATACCATTACTACAGTTGTTTTGGCCAATTTCATTACTTACAATTTGTTAAACACATGTTCTCCTGTTCTGTAGCACCACCGATATTTTAATACTCCCAACTTACCTATCCTAAAGCCACATTTTGTAAATCGATGAACTCTAGTTTATTCAGTATGGAAACATCAGTGAAGAGCCTCTTGAGTGTTAATGAGTGAGTGTTTCTAAACACAGTATATTTATTTTTTGGAGGAGGGATGGGTTTTATTATACTGCACACAACTGATTATGCACCAGCCGCCACTGCCAAAAGGATAACAACCTAGACTAGGGAAATAAGAAATACAGGTGAGATGGAACAGACACCAACAGTGGGAACAGAAGAGAATGCACCAGATGCTACGGAAGTTGAGGAAAACAACGATGAAACACCTCTCCAAAATCCACAAGAAAAGGAATAAAACTAAGAGAGGAGGGAAATAGAAGGTAGGAACAACGCAACCAAACTAAATTGACAGATGTAGCCCAAAGGCGCCGAGCGCAAAGGGAGCATCCCACCCCAACCCAAGCAGAAATCGTACACAGAAATGAATATGTGAAAGGTTCCAGGCAAGGAGTCACAAGACTGATAACTGCAGAAAGAGGTGCATGGCTATATGTAGCAAAACTCAGCCAAGATACCCCTCCAGAAGATGTAGCTACATATCTTAAAGAAATTGGAGGGAGTGATCCACTGTGGCCTAGTGAACTAAACAATTGCCAGCAGGGTTTTTAAATATAGAATCAAATCTTCTCGAAAGAAAGGACCATTTTATCATATTTTGTGTTAAAAAAGGTTTTTAAAGTCGGCATACCCATTGATAAATGTGAATTAGTCAACGACACCTTCTGCCCCCACGGATGTGTACTTTCGGCGGCCATAGAAATACAAAGATCCATGCCATTAGAGAAACAAGAAAATAACGTGAAGACTATGAGCCTTTGATCATGAGATTTTCTGAACTCTTTTGGCATCTGTACTCTCACAGAGACTATGGTGAAAGAAGATTCAATATCTGACGTCCCTAACTTTTACTACTTCCATGCATTAAGTTAGTTAATTATCACAATTAAATGGGGCAATTCGTAATAGTTAACTAATTCATGTAATTTCTTCCAGGAGTGTATTTACAAATTATCTTGTACTCCCCCCCCCCCCCCCCCCCCATTCATTGGGCACAATCGTGTTGACCGACTGGAAAGCTACAAATGACAATTTTGTATAAGCAACACTGAAAGAATGGCTTCAAATTTCTTCAAATTAAAGATGAATCGTATGCAAAGGGTTCAGTGTCCATTGAAGTTTCATTGTTTGCTGCTCTGTAGCATCAACAAGAGTTCTATCACAATAATCAAGAGCGCCTGTGCAAGTTTGACCTTTAAGTCTATCGGCGATATGTCCCTCTGCCTCTTCAGAAGGTGGAGTGTTGCATACATCTGTTTGCAAACATTTTGTACATGTTCCGACCAGTTTAGAGTTTCGGACAAAGTCACACCAAGATTTCTCATTTTCTTACTATACGGAATGGAGTTGCCGTTTGTATTTATGGGTGGAATTTCATATTCATTTAATTTCAATAGCAGTTTTTGGGAGCCAATGATGATTGCCTACGTTTTTAAGTGATTTAGAAGGAGGTTTGCTGTAGGTAATATGGCCACCTGGCTGCAATAAAGGCTATTAAATAAGTGCTTTATGCCATACAGTCATATCCACTAATACAGTTATACAGCATCATTAAACATGTGCGCACCAGTAAACAAGGCAAACTAAGCCGGCTGTGACTAGCGAAGATCGCGGGCGTACGCACCCGGTTCAGCCGGCGGCAGGCGCGCACTTTCACACTTTCAGCAATATCAAATTTATTTTGAAATCCGCCCTTTCAATACAATTAAAATCTTGTTTTACAGATACATGTTTCGAGATGTTCCCTTCTTCAGTCTACATGAGTGACTTAAAAGTACATTTTCATACTATTAAAAGAATCGAAAAAAAACATGAAGAAAAACATACAATCTTATATACATTCTACTGTACTGTACTAAATCCTTCAAAAAAATGCTAACGTTTCCATACATACATAAAAAATATTGGTACATTAAAAACATATATCATAAAAAAACACTGGATGACATTAGTATGGGTGGCTCTAAAATGCCCTTGTGTGAAACATGCACTGTATTTTTTTTATCTGTTAGGAGCACTATGTCCTTAACTTTAATATTAAAAGTGGGGAATATTGTTTATGATTAGAATTCTTGATGATGTATGTCGGATTAACTCTTTTTTCTGTGAATGGGGCTTGTTGTTATACATATGTAGTATATCCATTCATCTTAAATGCTGAATTTCCAAGAAAGAACGTCTCTGGTTTGACGTGTTTCATATTTGTACTGGCCCATTCCATAGCAACAATAGGGTGGATAGTAGAGATTACTTTCCAATTGCGTAAATTCGGTTGTGCCAATATTTAGTGTATGGATGATGAATTTATAGTCTTGAAAAAAACTGAAGAAAAAACTATATAAGGATTGTTATTTCCCAAACAAATTCAATAATGTGTACTTACAGTGCTCATAGCCGATGCTGAAAATGTCCTCCCTCTCTCGTAACACACACCTGACATCTTCTGATGAATGGACAACAATCTCATCTAATTTTTGTTGTCTGTTAACTTATTTATTATTTGGCCTCACGAGACTGAGTTTACCCCGTCTTGTCTTGTTTCAGAACAAGATTTTCTGCTTTTCATATATGAATTATGGATATACACATGTTCACGCAATGTGAATTGGTGTCTAGGCATGAAACAAACACAGTAATCACAATACTCACTAAACGTGCAACACTAACGTCGTAAGCTTTGCAAATACACGCCCGTATGTGTGAACTAACGATATCAGTCAGCGGAGCGCGCCAACTGCCGGCTCAACCGGGTGCAAGTGGCCGTGATCTGCGCTAGGCACAGCCGGCTTAGCTTGCCGTGTTTACTGGCGCGCACTTGTTTAATGACCCTGTACATATTACGTCAAGTGAGCAGGATATATGACGTTGCTTGACGATTGAAACTAGTTATCCAATTTAGCCCTCCCTTTATGTGAGAAAAGCTTCTGCTACAGTGGAACGTGGTTGATTCGAACTTCTATAATTCGAAATTTCTTTAATTCGAATTGTTCTCTTGGTCCCTAGCATTTTATATACAATCAATGCAAAAAAAATCGTGGTTAATTCGAATTATATTTTGGATAATTCGAAGTATTTGCGGGTAAAAAGCTGATCGGAAGCCAAACAGTTGGGTCAAGAATTCCCGAAAAACGACGTATCATTGGCATGCGGCCCCTAATCGATTGTTTTCTATTTTCCGTTCCTTAAAATAATTGTTAGATTCTTTTGTGATGGCCGAGAGACTTAATTGTAGGAAACAGGTAAAAATCTCAAACATTTTTGAAAAACAGTAGATTTCTCTAAGACTTAACTAAATTGCTGGATTACTACTGTCGTTAAATAGGTGAATAGTACATTTTGGTTTTATTTTATCATTTGAAACTTTTGAGGTTATTCACGATACAGTCATTATTAGGGCTCGGATTTTTATGTAAATAAATATAAGCTTATAAGCATTTTTTCTATAAATACATAAATTCCTGCTTTTCACTTTATTATCACATAAAAAGACACAATATTTACATTTTTTAAAATCAGTATGCTAGATCTTTCAGTTTATTGCATTTTTGTTCTGTGTTACTGTGATTACTGTGAGCTATCTAATCTTCATGCAGAGCGTATGTCAGCTTGCAAACTGTGTTATTCTTAACTTGTCGCCCCGTGCTACTCACTGTGGAAGCGGGGGATTTCCTTGCCCATAGCCATATTGCATCACGTGCTAGACCTCCCCCTCCCCCCAGCCACCTGGAACCAGTGTCACTCGCATGCAGTTCATTTCTGGCACTGGGAAGTGTAAGTCAGTTCTACGATGTCCAAAGTAAAAGCAACTACAAGTTATCGTCTGCAGCAATATGTTGCAGAATTTAAAGATAATTTTACTTCTGATAGGGGCGTTCTGTTCTGCCGACCATGCGGGAAAGCAATCAAGGCTGAACAGCGATCTCAAGTTACACAACACCTCGAGGGCAAGAAACATATTGCCACAGTTTCGCGCTTTCAGAAGAAGTGTTTCGCGATAAACGTCGGTCATTTGTGATGGACAACCTGAAGATCTATCTCGTTGTGTATTGTAATGCTTCAGCAGTCAGTGCGACATAGCATAAATTACATTCGTGAGTATTGCATATTGTTTATATTCACATTAATAAACTAAATTATAATAAAATATTTTTACTTTTTTGTCACATATTTCAGGTATTTTTAATACATAAAAAATAAATATTTTCCCGATTTTTAGCACCTAAAAATCCGAGCCCTAGTCATTATACAGTACCGTTGTCTGTTAATCTGCTTTGTTGAACGTAAATCATTATGTAAACGCAATACTTTGTACGAGTATATAAGCACTTTACTTATTAAAAACCTATGTAACAGTATTATTTTTAATAAAGGTTCTTGGATGAAAACTTAAAATTTGAATATTTTCTCTACCCTTTTCAAAGAACTCTCTTAATTCGAATTCCTGGATAATTCGCATTTTTTTACTGGTCCCTTGAGGTTTGAATTATCCAAGTTCCACTGTATTTCAATATAAGTCATTAATATTGTTAAAAAGAAACCTTTCATGAGTAAATGATCATTTGTTGTATATTGTTCCACAGATCACGTGCATTTACAAGCGATTAGGACCTGAACAAAAGGAAGTGGCGTTATGGGAGAACTATTCGTTTCAATTCTCATAGTACTAGGTGTCAGTGTGGGACTGAGTGTGTACTATGAGGTTGCTAAGAAGATAAGGAAACCACCACAACCTCCACCCCCAATATGCATCAGGCTATGTGACAAAGATTGTCCACAATCTGAATGTGGAGATGCAACTGTCACATTATTTTTCAAAAAGTACCAGAAGAAATGTTGAATTTGAAAAAAAAAAAAATGTTGTATGAAAATTGTAAAAATTTAAAACGTATTGAGAAATTCTGAAATAAATAATAATTATTATTACTTGACCCTCAGAACATTGTCTGCAATAGTACTGATTACAGGATATCAGAGCTTAATCGTGCGCAGCGCAGGGAACATCAGCAAGTATGGAGATCGAAGGTTCGGTAGCTGCTTTTCCAAGTTATCCACACTCCACACTCACTTCAGGTAAATGCTGGGATATTACCTTAAATCAAGTCCCGGGGCACGTACCCCATCCTTGTCAATAATACAGCTACACGGCAAGTTCAACACACACCCAAGTAAATAGGGCTAATGATCACAACATAATCACCACACTTAAACTCGTATTTTCACTAGTCCATGAATTTTCTAACTATTCCGGATGCTGCTTTCTGTATTAACTTGTTTTAGTTTATATCTACATCAAGATGTTTGAACCCATGCAGTAGGCTTCTTGGTACAACGACAGAACATTGCTTCCTTACAGGTTCCACTACCTATATTTAAAGCCCTGCACGGATGGAGATGAAGTTTTTAGGAACTATGATTCAGAAGACAAGGAGGGACAAAATAAAAAATGATGAGATATGCCATCTTGTTCAAGTAGAACAATCTCTTAATGAAGCCAGGCTGAAATGGTTTGGTCATCTCAAAAGAATGGGCACACAAATAACAGCTAGAGTGTGGTCAGAGAAAGAATTGAAAGGCAAGAGACCAAGAGGTCGACCAAGGAAGAGATGGATCAACCAGGTTAGAAATGATCTTGCAGGTAGAGGTTTGGATTTGCAGCAGGTCGTGGAGGGGCCGACATTCCTGGAGAGTACTAAATGGAGAGCACCCGGGAAACTGGAGCCGGTTCATGATGATGACGGATCCGGATATCCGCAAAATGTTTCGCCATGCGGATATTGTTTGCATGGCTGTGCGGATAAGCTACGAATACTGTTTGGAGTAAATTTGCGGATAGTTTTTAGAATACAATCCAAACTTGTTGAATATCATTACATAGACCTTGGCATACATAGCCCAAGGGTCGACTTTATTTAGTTAGTCCATCAAAAACTGGAACGCTTTCACCTGCAGAAACTCCGTTCCATTATGCACATCAAATGGGATGACTATATAACGAATGCTGCGGTTCTGGAGAGAGCAGAGATGAAGAGCATAGTGGCCATCATCATTAGTCACCGGCTTAGATGGATCGGTCATGTCCAACGCATGAATGACGACAGACTCCCACGGAAAATCCTGTACAGCGAGCTCAGTACGGGCAAGAGACCTCTAGGAGCACCTCGGGAGCGTTACAAAGATCTGCTTAAACAAACCTTGAGGAGAGTAGCCATTGATCCTGATAATTGGCATACTCTTGCGGAAGATCGCGCACGTTGGCGTGCAGCCACCTCAGCTGCGGTTTCACATTTTAAAGAAGAACGCCGAAGGCAGGAAATGGAAACTCGTCAGACGAGAAAGCTGCGCCAGATATTGCCACGTCCTCCACCTTCTAACATCTGCATTGTGTGCGACCGTATGTTCTATGCCAGAATTGGTCTGTTAAGTCACCAGCGACATCACCATCGAGTGAATACAAATTAATTTGATTTAATGTTCAATCTCCGTCAATCAATATATTAAATAAGTGCTACACCGCACTAGTTGTGGGACATGTTTCGAACCTTAAAAACGGTCCTTCATCAGCCACAAATGGAAGCCATTAAAACATTACATGTAAAAAACACTGAACAAAGTAAAAGAACATCATGCATGTACACATAGTCACTCATAAAACACAATACAGTCCAGAACAAATTAAATATAATACACATTAAAACTTTAAAATCTTATTATATAGTTCATGAAACCCTGTCCATCTTTGTTCCATGATTTATGATTTATTAAATCCTGTCCACTTCAAGAGCTCCTCGCTTGGCGTGGCACACAATGAGACGTTGTTCTTACAGTCAAAAGGTGTCATTATTTGGACGAAACAAACACTCAAACATTCCCATTTGAGCGGCTTGCGAATGAGAACTTAATTTCCAGAAAACCCTCTGTGGACAAGAAGAAAATAAAATAAAAATGAATGAACGCGCAACTGATCAACAACAAGATTCGCCGCGGGAAGAAGCAATCTTACCTTACAAGTGCTTGCAACAGCCTGCTGGCTAAGGGCCAGGCGATGAACTGAATACTATGTCAGGTCAGCCGAGGTCGCAGAGAGGAAGGAGGGGCGGGAACTCACTGCCGAATGATGGGTGGGGAAGCACATGGGAAGGGAGGAAAAGGAACAAAGGGGGGTGGGGTGGGGTATAATCCCGCCTACCGCTTGTAACTATGGAGGTTTTTTTAAACGTTTGTTGCTGGCGACATAATTTGTCAAAGATTCATATAAAATATTGCTGTCATAATTAATTTCATTTAAATTGTGTGATGGATTAATTCTTAAAGCCAGATCTATTTCCATCTGTTCCAAGATGTTAAGCTTGGTTCCTTTACTGCAAAAATGTAGAATTTCCATATCGTTTTCAATTTTGGAAAAATTATGGTTATGTTCTAACATATGACTATTAATGGTCGAAAACTTTTTATGTCTAGCGGCGTTAAAATGCTCGTAGTATCTTACGTTGAAGCTACGTCCGGTTTGACCGATGTAGTCTGAAGGACAATCTTTACATTTGATTCTATAGATGCCTGATTTCTGAAATTTATCCTGTTTATTAATGGAGCTAGAATTAAACAAATGATTCCTGGTGGTGTTAGCTGTACTGTATGCTATTTTTAACTCATATTTCTTTAATATATTAGTGATGTTATGGGTCAGTTGGTTTATGTACGTAAACGTAGCATAATAACTGTATTTTTCTACAGGCTTCAGTTTGGTGGGAGGTTTGTTTTTTTTATTTTCCGTAACATAGAATCAACATATTGCTTACTGAAACCGTTGGCCCTCGCTATTTGTTGTATGGTGGAAAACTCAATATTCCGATCTTGTTCTGATAGTGGTATGGAAATTCTACATTTTTGCAGTAAAGGAACCAAGCTTAACGTCTTGGAACAGATGGAAATAGATCTGGCTTTAAGAATTAATCCAACACAATTTAAATGAAATTAATTATGACAGCAATATTTTATATGAATCTTTGACAAATTATGTCGCCAGCAACAAACGTTTAAAAAAACCTCCATAGTTACAAGCGGTAGGCGGGATTATACCCCACCCCACCCCCATTTGTTCCTTTTCCTCCCTTCCCATGTGCTTCCCCACCCATCATTCGGCAGTGAGTTCCCGCCCCTCCATCCTCTCTGCGACCTCGGCTGACCTGACATAGTATTCAGTTCATCGCCTGGCCCTTAGCCAGCAGGCTGTGGCAAGCGTTTGGAAGGTAAGATTACTTCTTCCCGCGGCGAATCTTGTTGTTGATCAGTTGCGCGTTCATTCATTTTTATTTTATTTTCTTCTTGTCCACAGAGGGTTTTCTGGAAATTAAGTTCTCATTCGCAAGTCGCTCAAATGGGAATGTTTGAGTGTTTGTTTCGTCCAAATAATGACACCTTTTGACTGTAAGAACAACGTCTCATTGTGTGCCACGCCAAGCGAGGAGCTCTTGAAGTGGACAGGATTTAATAAATCATAAATCATGGAACAAAAATGGACAGGGTTTCATGAACTATATAATAAGTTTTTAAAGTTTTAATGTGTATTATATTTAATTTGTTCTGGACTGTATTGTGTTTTATGAGTGACTATGTGTACATGCATGATGTTCTTTTACTTTGTTCAGTGTTTTTTACATGTAATGTTTTAACGGCTTCCATTTGTGGCTGATGAAGGACCGTTTTTAAGGTTCGAAACATGTCCCACAACTAGTGCGGTGTAGCACTTATTTAATGTATTGATTGACGGAGATTGAACATTAAATCAAATTAAGTTAGTACTTTGTCAATACGGACCAAAATGACACCAAATATTCCCAAGTCGAATACAAATTAGTAATGCAGGAAAGAAACATACACTCGGATACGGGTATTGGCCAACGACGACGTTGTTTTTAGGGGCGGAACTACGAGGTCATCTGCCTCTAAGGGTCGACTTTCTCCTCAGAACCAAATGTGTTGCTGTAATATTTTATCTAATTGAAAATATTATTGTAATGCCAGAAGATTCGGATAACAAACGTGCAGATGCGGATAAAGGTCATGCGGATGCGGATAACAGTCGTGCGGATACCAATAACAAATTGTTTATCCGCGCAGGGCTCTACTTTTATCTTATATTATTTTGGAGATTGTTTCGTTATGCCTTACCTTCAAGTTGTTGCAATTGGGAACTGTCACATTGATCAGGACGACTTTCTTAACCTGCTTATTGATGACTACAAATTCTGGACTGTTATGACACTGTCCATTGACTCGTCCCAGTAAGGAAGACAATTTCAATTTCCGTGATGCACTCTGGGAGTTACTGATAGTATGAAAAGTTATGCTGCTCCAGAAGCTGAAATTTATCAGCCAGTTTGTGGTAAAAGGTTTTAACCACTGCATCAGACCTTCATTTGCATTTTCTTGCCCAGCAACATTGTACATCTAGGAGTCATATGTTGGATAATCTCTGATGATGATAATATTAAGAATTGGGCTAACGTGGTCATTTTGATGTCATTTTAAACATCTTATTTAAAACAGTCTTTATTACCCCTTAACAAATCTTACATTCCATCACCTATTATGAAATTCTTTTTGCACCCTATAATTAGTCCACCAGTTGCTATTCCATTAAAAGTAACTTGTCAGAATTAATCAAAATATGATCTCTAATTAGGAATGGCTTTGCCACCAGTTTTCACGCAGTCTAATGGTAAATCCTCATGGTTGGTTGAGTTTTTAATGGCAGTTTGTGCTTTCCTTGCAGTTTTGTTTCTTTCATCAAAATAACTTATTTAAATAAGTACTGAGTGTTGCAGAAATATGACCATTAATAAATATGATGTATGAAGCAATATCACCTTATTGTTCAGCAATAAATTTGGAGCTCTTAGCTGAATAAATAATGTTTACAGTACATTACTTGCCGACCGCGATTATAAAATCCTACTATTTTCTTACACACCAATCCAGTCAAAGTCGTCTAAAGAAACAATCAAAACTACTAAACTCTCAAACCTCAGGCTAACTCAATGGGGAAGTAATTTACCCAAAAGGAAAGTCTATCTTACACGAGGGCTGGTTGTTTCTCAAATTCTGATGGGCAATAAAAAATACACATTGACATAATATTGTTGTTTGAGTCTTCGGTCTTTTGACTGTTTTGATGCAGCACCCCATGCATCCCTGTCCGGAGCTAATCATTTCATCTCTACATAACTACCACACCTTACAGTTCTTGTCCTCGACCCTTCCTTCCATAATTAAGTTTGCTATTCCCACTCGTCTTAATACCTCTTCATTTGTTACCCTATCTACCCATCTGATCTTCATCGTTCTCCTGTAACACTACATTTCAAACGCTTCAATTAATTCTCCTCTTTTCTGCTGCTCCAACCGTCCAAGTTTCACTTCCATAGAGTGCCACGCTCCAGACAAATTGAAACTTATATGGTGCACCATAAAGAGAGATTGAAACATTTTACGCCTAATATGAGTTATGTCAAGAGTCTTATGAACTAGGCCTATATACACTTTCAATGGATGCCTCACGGTGGTCTTTAGATGTTATTGAAGACACAAATGTATGGTACCGGTTCGGTACGACAGCAACAGTTCAGAATACCTTTGTTGGAATCAGCAGTAGGAACACTTAATTACTCAATACTTCACCAGCAATATAACGATAATAAAACCAATGAAGTCACTGCGCTGAAATCATACCTTGCCAAATATGACGCTTAACATCATAACTTCAACAGTTGCAATGGCAGAGATTGGCCTCTAATCCGTCTTGTTAGAGCAACAATTAATAACAAAACTTCTTAAATTGGCAAACAGCAAGAGGGAATTTTAAGTGCTACACAAAATAAAAGTATTCTTGTATCGTTTCTCTGACATATCGGCTGATGAAGGGGCCAAAACTATTAATTAGGCCTCGAAACATGTCCCATTAATGACCACACAGTGATCTTAATTAATAAAAGTATTGATCAGGCAGAACCTTTAACCTGTTTATACTAATTAGTTTGTCAATACGGAACCAGAATGAGCCTTTTAAGTTCTAGAATTACCCCATTACTTCGAAAGTGTAAATTGATATTATCAAATACCCTGGGGGGGGGGGGGGTGCTGCAGCGCTGCAGCACCCCTTCACCAGCCTCCACTGGTTACTTAACACATGAGCCAATGAGCTATGTCGTTATACAGCAATATAAATACAACATCTTGCTATATACAAAAAGATTTTTGACCAGTGTATTTCAATCTTAATTGGATATTACACAAATAAACATTGATTTGTCTTAGATATAAGCTGAAGAAGACTAAATTGAAGAGTCGAAACATGTACTTTAATTCAATATATGTTTCATGAATTTTGGTGACAAGTGTATTATTAATTTCAAGAGTAAACTGTAAGCCAATATGAGAAATATCTTGCATCGCCTATCATAGTAAATGTTATTGCTTTTTGAAAAGTTTGTACTTATTTTTCATCATAATCGCCAAAACAACTGAGGCATTTGTTGTACCGTGACACCAGTTTTGTGATGCCCTCTGCAAAGAAGTCTGCTGCCATCACCAAGCTAACATCACATCTGAATATAATTTGAAGATTCCTTAAAGATTGTTGTTGTTGATTAATTTTTAGGGGGTTAGGGTTTCTTGGTCATCAACCCCATGTGCTTGGGTATGTGTTCAATTTGTCTGATAATCTGTGTTTCTATGGCAACTAGTAATGTGACTTAGGGTTTGGGAATGGGGTACGTTGCCCAGGACTTGAAATATGGTATCTTGGCATTTGCTTGGAAGGAAAGCCACACTCAAAATAGCCACTGTCCCTTGCCGGATTCAAACCTCCGATCTCTGGACTGTCTGAAGATTACCATCACAGCTACGGCACCGTGCGCGGCTACATCGCGATTTATTTGTGAAACTAGTAAGTCATTCTATCTCAATTCATGAAAAGAGTTTGAACTATAACAGGTTGGCAAGAAAGCGACCAAACAGCCACGCTAGTATGTATGTATGGTCAGGATGAAGTTGCAGTGTACCTGCAGCACAATGATCACCACATTTTCAAAGTTATCTGCGTCTGGAATCTTCTCCCCACAGTCTACATCCCGTCATGAGTTGTTACCACTCTCGAGCTCCTACTTCAGGAAGGAGCCCAGTTTATTCCCAAAGACATCGAGATCATCACACCAGGAAGGATGACTATCTTCCCAGAGTGTTCTGAGATAAGTAACCTTATAAATAATAGAATTCAAGTGCATGCTATATTTTTATTAATGATGTGTTTTTCCAACTGTATACACATGCATACTATTCATACACAAGTGTTCAGTAATAGTTTTCCGTAGCATCCCATTCATATTCCAGCTTGCTGGAAGAGTCTAGCTCATTCATCCTCCAGATGGCATCCAGCTTCATTTCACATCTTACTGTCAATGTAATAGGTTGTCTCTGCGGAAATGTCACCGGCATTGCAAGTTTTGACAGTAAGAAAGAAACTAGCAATTCTTTTTTTTTTTAGATCGTAGGCTTTCGCGGCCGGTGTCTAGTTTAACATCTTGGCTTACAGGATTGAGCCGCGTCGCATTGCTGACATTGCAGCAGCCTTAATCATGGGTAGGTTCGAGTTGGTGTCCGTACTCAAACTAACGGTTATTGCCAGTCAGATGTGCTTGCTTGCCCTGCATTGTCGTCACGCTGCTCGCTGATTGGTCCCCGCCCCTGGCAGTCGCGCGCTAGGAGAACTTTCCAAATGTTGCTAAGTTTGAAACCATCTTCGCGATTGAAATTATTGGGATGCTTCACGACCTCTATTGCCTCTCTAATTAACCTGTTTTGATATCCGGGAATTTTAGCAACAGTTTCGGCCTTATCAAATTCGATGGCGTGTCTCGTGACGTCAGCATGTTCAGCTATTGCAGATCTGTAGTTCATCAGTTTCGTGTCTCGAATGTGCTCTGAAATCCTAATGGAAACGCGTCTTTTTGTTTGCCCTATGTAAACCTGTCCACAGGAGCAAGGCACTTCGTAAACTCCTGCATCCCGGTTTGGCAGCTTTATCTCGTTTGATTTACGCACCACTTGCATCAGTTTGTTTATAGGATGCATCACAGTTGTCACATCGTGTTTTTTAAGCAGCCTGGTGATTCTATCTGTCAACCCCTGTACGTACGGCAGAAAGGCTTTATGGTAGGGCCTATCTCGTGCCTACCCATGGTTAAGGCTGCTGCAAAGTCAGCCGAAACGTCGGGAAATAATAACCGATATGCGACGCGGCTCAATCCTGTAAGCCAAGATGTTAAGCAATTCTTTAAAATTAAAACTTACAATTTCCGCCTAGAAATAGAAGAGCTCATAGCAATTATAAAATTCGTCACTAGTAACAACGTGTTTACCTTTAATGGGAAAATCTATAAGCAATTAGAAGGTCTCGCTATGGGATCCCCTCTTTCAGGCATTATGGCCAACATAGGCTATATCTGGACCACATGGAGCAGGAAAAAATTATTAATAAAATCAAAGGCATTGAGTTCTGGGGCAGGTATGTGGACGATGTTTTCCTAATCATAAACAACCAAATACAAGAGATAGATCAGGTAATGGACATTTTGAATAGCATCGATAATAACATTAAATTTACTTTAGAGTCAGAAGAGATAACAAAATTAATTATTTAGACTTAACGGTTATTAAAAAAGATAACCGGTTACAGTACAACATTTACAGGAAGCCTTCACAGACAAACGTGATCAAACGTCAGGATTCTAACCACCCGGGCAACCACAAAAATGCGACTTTTATAAGCCTCATAACAGAGCCTTAAGACTTCCATTGTCGGATAATGATTTTAAAGAAGAAATAAAAATAATACATCAAATAGCCAAAGTCAATGGATATAGTCGCAAATATGTCAATAATTTGTTTCATAAATTGAAAAACAAACCTGTCACTAAATTAACAAAAGATAATTCCGCCAAGAAAAATCTAGCCACTTTAACCTTTATAGATCGAAGTATTTATACAGTAACTAATGTATTAAAGAAATACAATATAAATGTAGCCTACAAAACCAATAACTCAAATTTAAAACATTCTTCAATTCTAGTAAAGTCAACGTCACGAATAAACATACGAAATCTGGTGTTTATGAGCTCAATTGTAACCAGTGCAATGCAACATACACAGGCCAAACCGGAAGAAGCTTCCGTATTCGTTATAATGAACATATTTCTGCCATTAAACACAGAAAATTTTCAGCAATGGCGACACATATGGAGGAATCCGGTCATAAGTTCACGACCATAGACAATGACATGAACATCTTACATTACGTCAATAAGGGCAGCTTGATGAATGTCTTAGAAGCAATTCACATAAATACATCTCAGAGATCAAATTGTTCTAATAATTTGAATGACATTAATTATGAGACAAACATATTATTCGATATGATAGCAGATCATTTAAATATCAAAACGCATAAACCGCCATAGGTCACAATGCCTATCTTTTCTTTCAATAAGCCCCATCCTCCCCCCCCCCCCCCCCCCATTCTCCAACCACTAACTCATCTAAACCGCTTTGCCCATTCTCGACCGCCCCCCCCCCCCCCCCCCCCTTCAAGCCGAGCAGTTTGTTTACTCCTTAATACACGTCAGGCACACGCACTCAGTATTATTAAGTTGCTCTAGCCGAGCGGAGCTTGACCTCCACTTGTCGCCGCGGGGCTGTTTTCGTCTGACTTCGGTAAGTTTTTACGTTTTCTTAAATTCATACGACCAAATTTCTTCTTTCTTGTTCTAGTAAGTTGGGCTATAAGTAAGATGCATTGTTATTAACTCGCACCGTTTGTCTTCTTCAGGATTCAAATGTAGCTACACGCCAACCAATCTTCTCTGACTTTTCCGTAAGTTTTATGCAATCCGTTTTCGAGCCGTCTTACGTAATTGTTTTTTCCTTACATTCAGTACTAATTATGTCAATCATTTCAGATACCGTATGGCAGAAGACTATCTTAAACCATAAAAGACAAGTTGCCAAATGCATAAAATTTTAAAACAAGAATTTGTAACATGTAGCTATTGACGTCCAACCCATCTTCAGCCACAAAAAACAGTACAAGATATACAGCAAGTTCTTACAGCACGCCACTCATAGACTTCAAAATATGTGCCCAGTGTTTCACAGCGTCAAATTACATTTTATTTAGATGAAGAACAAGTGAAACATGTTCCTGAAGACAGTAAAACATGCATGTTATTTTTAGATTTTAGACTCTTAGATGTTTTTACAGTGTTTTATCTATTTATTGTGTGTGTGCAGTTTGTGTTTATCGATGTTTTTGTGATTTGATGGGCTCCATGTGTGATTTTATGGGCTGAAGAAGGGTCCAGAAAGATTGGGACCTGAAACATGTACCCTTGAAATATTTTATAAAAAAAGTATAGTGCTGACTAGGCGGAAATTGTAATTTATAATTTTAATGATTACTGTCAATATGGAACCTGAAATGTATAATATCTCTAATAAGCAATTCTTTGTTGGTGTTGTTAGAAGAGAAAACAAGTGTGGATTATGCGATCGGTTGAATTACTATGATGCCAAACTGCTTACTAGGGGCAGATGACCTTACTGTTTTCCCCTTAAAACATCATTAAATTGTTTGGTGGCATTGATAATTGTGACTAAGAAAACTGCTTAAGAATAATAATGTCATCATTTAATTTGTTGTTTAATAAACTATCAAATAATAATAATAATAATAATATTGGCTTTATGACCTTTTAACTACTGAGGCTTTTAGAAACACCGCGGTGCTGGAATTTTGCCCCAAAGGGGATCATTATCATGCCAGTAAATCTACTGACATGGCTCCCTCGCATTTGCACACCCTCAAATGCCAGCTGACTGCGCCAGGATTCGATCATGCAACCTTGGGAACAGCAGATGAGAATTCTACCTCTGAGCCATGCAGCCAGCTAAACTAGCAAAGCAAAGCACCTTAATGTGTGTAAGTATTTCAGTAGAACAATGTTTAATCATTACTTTACATTTTTGGCAACTAGAAAAAATGATGAAGACTTGAAATTCAGCTGCAAAATGTCACTCACTGCAGATAATACCAGAAACATGCAAAGCAATTTTCGAGGTTCTTCATGACGAATATATAAAGGTAATGAATTATTATAACTTGTTTCTAGCAGTTGAATGTCACAAATGCATAATCATCCATGGTAAAACATGCTTTTCCCTCACTTCCTAAGTACCAACCAATTATAAGGGGCAGTCAAATGAAAACGAGACAGATGGACAAAAAGTAAGTACACTGTGTTATGTTTCAAAAGTACTCGCCATAACTTTTAATACATTTATACCACTGTGGGACAAGACGGTCAATGCCTTCTGGGAAAAATGTTTGTGGTTGCTTCCGGAACAAAGATTGTACCCAGGCGTGCACTTCTGCATCCGAAGCAAATCGACGGCCACGAATGTCCTTCTTCAGGGCACAGCAGACATTCGGGCAAGGATTCCACTTCCTGGCGCACCTTCCGCAGTCAAAAACCACACTAGACCTCGCTGTTCCTCTCTCCCGGCCTCCATAGTGACATCGGACACACACACGAATCTCTGACCTCACGTCGAGCACGTCTGACAGATAAATGGCACAGTGGTGAACGTTCATGCAGGTCCTCTCTGATTCCCGATAGAGGGCACTACTATACACACACCAACCAGTGTTGTCATCGTCCGCGCCATGCTCATTATATCGTCTGCCTCATTTTCATTTGACTGACCCTTATACTTCTTCATACTCTTGCACATGTGGCTGGATGCTACACTGGCCACTTCCCATCAGGATGGAGGGCAAATGGTGGGGGAAGCTCGCTGGATGTTGTACCAACAGCAATGCGATACACAGACCAGAAAGCTGGGTATTGTACTGACAGCAATGCCATGCACAGACCAGAAAGCTGGGTATTGTACTGACAGCATTGCCATGCACAGACCAGAAAGCTGGATGTAGTACCGACAGCAATGCGATGCACAGACCAGAAAGCTGGATGTTGTACTGACAGCAATGCGATACACAGACCAGAAAGCTGGGTATTGTACTGACAGAAATGCCATGCACAGACCAGAAAGCTGGATGTTGTACTGACAGTAATGCGATACACAGACCAGAAAGCTGGATGTAGCACTGATAGCAATGCGATACACAGACCAGAAAGCTGGGTATTGTACTGACAGCAATGCCATGCACAGACCAGAAAGCTGGATGTTGTACTGACAGCAATGCGATACACAGACAAGAAAGCTGGATGTTGTACTGACAGCAATGCAATACACAGACCAGAAAGCTGGATGTAGTACCGAGAGCAATGCGATACACAGACCAGAAAGCTGGATGTTGTGCTGACAGCAATACATAGACCAGAAAGCTGTATGTTGTACTGACAGCAATGCGATACACAGACCAAAAAGCTGGATGTTGTACTGACAGCAATGCATAGACCAGAAAGTTGTATGTTGTACTGACAGCAATACATAGACCAGAAAGCTGGATGTTGTACCGACAGCAATACATAGACCAGAAAGCTGTATGTTGTACTGATAGCAATGCGATGCACAGACCATAAAGCTGGATGTTGTACTGACAGCAATACATAGACCAGAAAGCTGGATGTTGTACTGACAGCAATACATAGACCAGAAAGCTGGATGTTGTACCGACAGCAATACATACACCAGAAAGCTGTATGTTGTACTGATAGCAATGCGATGCACAGACCAGAAAGCTGGATGTTGTACCGACAGCAATACATAGACCAGAAAGTTGTATGTTGTACTGATAGCAATGCGATACACAAACCAGAAAGATGTATGTTGTACTGACAGCAATGCGATGCACCGACCAGAAAGCTGGATGTTGTACTGATAGCAATGCGATACACAGACCAGAAAGCTCTATGTTGTACTGATAGCAATGTGATGCACAGACAGGAAAGCTGGATGTTGTACCGACAGCAATACATAGACCAGAAAGCTGTATGTTGTACTGATAGCAATGCGATACACAAACCAGAAAGATGTATGTTGTACTGACAGCAATGCGATGCACAGACCAGAAAGCTGGATGTTGTACTGATAGCAATGCGATACACAGACCAGAAAGCTGGATGTTGTACCGACAGCAATGCGATGCACAGACCAGAAAGCTGGATGATGTACCGACAGCACTGCGATACACAAACCAGAAAGCTGGATGTTGTACCGACAGCAATGCGATACACAGACCAGAAAGCTGGATGTTGTACTGATAGCAATGCAATGCACAGACCAGAAAGCTGGATGTAGTACCGACAGCAATGCAATGCACAGACCAGAAAGCTGGATGTTGTACTGACAGCAATGCGATGCACAGACCAGAAAGCTGGATGTTGTACCGACAGCAATGCGATACACAAACCAGAAAGCTGGATGTTGTACCGACAGCAATGCGATACACAAACCAGAAAGCTGGATGTTGTACCAACAGCAATGCGATACACAAACCAGAAAGCTGGATGTTGTACCAACAGCAATGCGATACACAAACCAGAAAGCTGGATGTTGTACCGACAGCAATGCGATGCACAAACCAGAAAGCTGGATGTTGCACCGACAGCAATGCGATACACAAACCAGAAAGCTGGATGTTGTACCGACAGCAATGCGATACACAAACCACAAAGCTGGATGTTGTACCGACAGCAATACGATACACAAACCAGAAAGCTGGATGTTGTACCGACAGCAATGCGATGCACAGACCAGAAAGCTGGATGTTGTACCGACAGCAATGCGATGCACAGACCAGAAAGCTGGATGTAGTACTGACAGCAATGCAATGCACAGACCGGAAAGCTGGATGTAGTACCGACAGCAATGCCATGCACAGACCAGAAAGCTGGATGTTGTACCGACAGCAATGCGATACACAGACCAGAAAGCTGGATGTTGTACCGACAGCAATGCCATGCACAGACCAGAAAGCTGGATGTTGTACCGACAGCAATGCGATGCACAGACCAGAAAGCTGGATGTTGTACTGATAGCAATGCAATGCACAGACCAGAAAGCTGGATGTAGTACCGACAGCAATGCAATGCACAGACCAGAAAGCTGGATGTTGTACTGACAGCAATGCAATGCACAGACCAGAAAGCTGGATGTTGTACTGACAGCAATGCGATGCACAGACCAGAAAGCTGGATGTAGTACTGAGAGCAATGCAATGCACAGACCAGAAAGCTGGATGTTGTACTGACAGCAATGCAATGCACAGACCTGAAAGCTGGATGTAGTACTGACAGCAATGCAATACACAGACCAGAAAGCTGGATGTTGTACCGACAGCAATGCAATACACAGACCAGAAAGCTGGATGTTGTACTGACAGCAATGCGATACACAGACCAGAAAGCCGGATGTTGTACTGATAGCAATGCGATACACAAACCAGAAAGCTGGATGTTGTACCGACAGCAATGCGATGCACAGACCAGAAAGCTGGATGTAGTACTGACAGCAATGCAATGCACAGACCAGAAAGCTGGATGTTGTACTGACAGCAATGCGATGCACAGACCAGAAAGCTGGATGTTGTACCGACAGCAATGCGATACACAGACCAGAAAGCTAGATGTTGTACTGACAGCAATGCGATGCACAGACCAGAAAGCTGGATGTTGTACCGACAGCAATGCGATGCACAGACCAGAAAGCTGGATGTAGTACTGACAGCAATGCAATGCACAGACCAGAAAGCTGGATGTAGTACTGACAGCACTGCGATGCACAGACCAGAAAGCTGGATGTTGTATCGACAGCAATGCGATACACAGACCAGAAAGCTGGATGTTGTACCGACAGCAATGCGATGCACAGACCAGAAAGCTGGATGTAGTACTGACAGCAATGCAATGCACAGACCAGAAAGCTGGATGTAGTACTGACAGCAATGCGAAGCACAGACCAGAAAGCTGGATGTTGTATCGACAGCAATGCGATACACAGACTAGAAAGCTGGATGTTGTACCGACAGCAATGCAATGCACAGACCAGAAAGCTGGATGTAGTACTGACAGCAATGCAATGCACAGACCAGAAAGCTGGATGTTGTACTGACAGAAATGCAATGCACGGACCAGAAAGCTGGATGTTGTACTGACAGCAATGCAATGCACAGACCAGAAAGCTGGATGTAGTACTGACAGCAATGCAATACAAAGACCAGAAAGCTGGATGTTGTACCGACAGCAATGCAATGCACAGACCAGAAAGCTGGATGTAGTACTGACAGCAATGCAATACACAGACCAGAAAGCTGGATGTTGTACTGACAGCAATGCAATGCACAGACAAGAAAGCTGGATGTAGTACTGACTGCAATGAAATGCACAGACCAGAAAGCTGGATATTGTACCAACAGCAAAGCAATGCACAGACCAGAAAGCTGGATGTTGTACCGACAGCAATGCGATACACAGACCAGAAAGCTGGATGTTGTACCAACAGCAATGCGATACACAGACAAGAAAGCTGGATGTTGTACCGACAGCAATGCAATGCACAGACCAGAAAGCTGGATGTTGTACCGACAGCAATGCGATACACAGACAAGAAAGCTGGATGTTGTACCAACAGCAATGCGATACACAGACCAGAAAGCTGGATGATGTACTGACAGCAATGCAATGCACAGACCAGAAAGCTGGATGTTGTACCGACAGCAATGCGATACACAGACAAGAAAGCTGGATGTTGTACCGACAGCAATGCGATACACAGACCAGAAAGCTGGATGTTGTACCAACAGCAATGCGATACACAGACAAGAAAGCTGGATGTTGTACCGACAACAATGCAATGCACAGACCAGAAAGCTGGATGTTGTACCGACAGCAATACATAGACCAGAAAGCTGTATGTTGTACCGACAGCAATGCAATGCACAGACCTGAAAGCTGGATGTAGTACCAACAGCAATGCGATACACAGACAAGAAAGCTGGATGTTGTACCAACAGCAAAGCGATGCACAGACCAGAAAGCTGAATGTTGTACTGACAGCAATGAGATGCACAGACCAGAAAGCTGGATGTTGTACTGACAGCAATACATAGACCAGAAAGCTGTATGTTGTACCGACAGCAATGCGATACACAGACCGGAAAGTTGGATGTTGTACCGACAGCAATGCGTTACACAGACCAGAAAGCTGGATGCAGTACCGACAGCAATGCGATACATACACCAGAAATCTGTATGTTGTACCAACAGCAATGCGATGCACAGACCAGAAAGCTGGATGTTGTTCCGACAGCAATGCGATACACAGACCAGAAAGCTGGATGTAGTACCGACAGCAATGCGATACACAGACCAGAAAGCTGGATGTTGTACCAACAGCAATGCGATACACAGACCAGAAAGCTGGATGTTGTACTGACAGCAATGCCATGCACAGACCAGAAAGCTGGATGTTGTACTGACAGCAATGCGATGCACAGACCAGAAAGCTGGATGTTGTACCGACAGCAATGCGATACACAGACCAGAAAGCTAGATGTTGTACTGACAGCAATGCGATGCACAGACCAGAAAGCTGGATGTGGTACCGACAGCAATGCGATGCACAGACCAGAAAGCTGGATGTAGTACTGACAGCAATGCAATGCACAGACCAGAAAGCTGGATGTAGTACTGACAGCACTGCGATGCACAGACCAGAAAGCTGGATGTTGAATCGACAGCAATGCGATACACAGACCAGAAAGCTGGATGTTGTACCGACAGCAATGCGATGCACAGACCAGAAAGCTGGATGTAGTACTGACAGCAATGCAATGCACAGACCAGAAAGCTGGATGTAGTACTGACAGCAATGCGAAGCACAGACCAGAAAGCTGGATGTTGTATCGACAGCAATGCGATACACAGACCAGAAAGCTGGATGTTGTACCGACAGCAATGCAATGCACAGACCAGAAAGCTGGATGTAGTACTGACAGCAATGCAATGCACAGACCAGAAAGCTGGATGTTGTACTGACAGCAATGCAATGCACGGACCAGAAAGCTGGATGTTGTACTGACAGCAATGCAATGCACAGACCAGAAAGCTGGATGTAGTACTGACAGCAATGAAATACACAGACCAGAAAGCTGGATGTTGTACCGACAGCAATGCAATGCACAGACCAGAAAGCTGGATGTAGTACTGACAGCAATGCAATACACAGACCAGAAAGCTGGATGTTGTACTGACAGCAATGCAATGCACAGACCAGAAAGCTGGATTAGTACTGACTGCAATGAAATGCACAGACCAGAAAGCTGGATGTTGTACCAACAGCAAAGCAATGCACAGACCAGAAAGCTGGATGTTGTACCGACAGCAATGCGATACACAGACCAGAAAGCTGGATGTTGTACCAACAGCAATGCGATACACAGACAAGAAAGCTGGATGTTGTACCGACAGCAATGCAATGCACAGACCAGAGAGCTGGATGTTGTACCGACAGCAATGCGATACACAGACAAGAAAGCTGGATGCTGTACCAACAGCAATGCGATACACAGACCAGAAAGCTGGATGTTGTACTGACAGCAATGCAATGCACAGACCAGAAAGCTGGATATTGTACCGACAGCAATGCGATACACAGACAAGAAAGCTGGATGTTGTACCGACAGCAATGCGATACACAGACCAGAAAGCTGGATGTTGTACCAACAGCAATGCGATACACAGACAAGAAAGCTGGATGTTGTACCGACAGCAATGCGATGCACAGACCAGAAAGCTGGATGTTGTACCAACAGCAATGCGATACACAGACAAGAAAGCTGGATGTAGTACCGACAGCAATGCAATGCACAGACCTGAAAGCTGGATGTAGTACCGACAGCAATGCGATACACAGACAAGAAAGCTGGATGTAGTACCGACAGCAATGCGATACACAGACAAGAAAGCTGGATGTTGTACCAACAGCAAAGCGATGCACAGACCAGAAAGCTGGATGTTGTACTGACAGCAATGCGATACACAGACGAGAAAGCTGGATGTTGTACCAACAGCAATGCCATACACTGACCAGAAAGCTGGACTTGTACCGACAGCAATACATAGACCAGAAAGCTGTATGTTGTACCGACAGCAATGCAATGCACAGACCTGAAAGCTGGATGTAGTACCAACAGCAATGCGATACACAGACAAGAAAGCTGGATGTTGTACCAACAGCAAAGCGATGCACAGACCAGAAAGCTGGATGTTGTACTGACAGCAATGAGATGCACAGACCAGAAAGCTGGATGTTGTACTGACAGCAATACATAGACCAGAAAGCTGTATGTTGTACCGACAGCAATGCGATACACAGACCAGAAAGTTGGATGTTGTACCGACAGCAATGCGATACACAGACCAGAAAGCTGGATGCAGTACCGACAGCAATGCGATACATAGACCAGAAATCTGTATGTTGTACCAACAGCAATGCGATGCACAGACCAGAAAGCAGGATGTTGTTCCGACAGCAATGCGATACACAGACCAGAAAGCTGGATGTAGTACCGACAGCAATGCGATACACAGACCAGAAAGCTGGATGTTGTACCAACAGCAATGCGATACACAGGCCAGAAAGCTGGATGTTGTACTGACAGCAATGCCATGCACAGACCAGAAAGCTGGATGTTGTACCGACAGCAATGCGATGCACAGACCAGAAAGCTGGATGTTGTACCAACAGCAATGCGATACACAGACCAGAAAGCTGGATGTTGTACCGACAGCATTGCCATGCACAGACCAGAAAGCTGGATGTTGTACCGACAGCAATGTGATGCACAGACCAGAAAGCTGGATGTTGTACCGACAGCAATGCGATGCACAGACCAGAAAGCTGGATGTTATACCGACAGCAATGCGATGCACAGACCAGAAAGCTGGATGTAGTACCGACAGCAATGCGATGCACAGACCAGAAAGCTGGATGTTGTACCGACAGCAATGCCATGCACAGACCAGAAAGCTGGATGTTGTACCGACAGCAATGCGATACACTGACCAGAAAGCTGGATGTTGTACCGACAGCAATGCCATGCACAGACCAGAAAGCTGGATGTTGTACCGACAGCAATGCCATGCACAGACCAGAAAGCTGGATGTTGTACCGACAGCAATGCGATGCACAGACCAGAAAGCTGGATGTAGTACCGACAGCAATGCGATGCACAGACCAGAAAACTAGATGTAGTACCGACAGCAATGCGATGCATAGACCAGAAAGCTGGATGTTGTACCGACAGCAATGCCATGCACAGACCAGATAGCTGGATGTTGTACCGACAGCAATGCCATGCACAGACCAGAAAGCTGGATGTTTTACCGACAGCAATGCCATGCACAGACCAGAAAGCTGGATGTTGTACCGACAGCAATGCCATGCTCAGACCAGAAAGCTGGATGTTGTACCGACAGCAATGCCATGCACAGACCAGAAAGCTGGATGTTGTACCGACAGCAATGCCATGCACAGACCAGAAAGCCGGATGTTGTACCGACAGCAATGCCATGCACAGACCAGAAAGCTGGATGTTGTACTGACAGCAATGCCATGCACAGACCAGAAAGCTGGATGTTGTACCAACAGCAGAGCGATGCACAGACCAGAAAGCTGGATGTTGTACCGACAGCAATGCAATACACAGACCAGAAAGCTGGATGTTGTACTGACAGCAATGCCATGCACAGACCAGAAAGCTGGATGTAGTATTGATAGCAATGCGATACACAGACAAGAAAGCTGGATGTTGTACCGACAGCAATGCGATACACAGACCAG
This sequence comes from Meconema thalassinum, assembly GCA_946902985.2. Classification (NCBI taxonomy): domain Eukaryota; kingdom Metazoa; phylum Arthropoda; class Insecta; order Orthoptera; family Tettigoniidae; genus Meconema; species Meconema thalassinum. The sequence goes on from OX336393.1 coordinate 115,127,438, forward strand.
AAAGCTGGATGTAGTACCGACAGCATTGCGATACACAGACAAGAAAGCTGGATGTTGTACCAACAGCAAAGCGATGCACAGACCAGAAAGCTGGATGTAGTACCGACAGCAATGCGATACACAGGCCAGAAAGCTGGATGTTTTACCGACAGCAATGCCATGCACAGACCAGAAAGCTGGATGTTGTACCAACAGCAAAGAGATGCACAGACCAGAAAGCTGGATGTAGTACCGACAGCAATGCGATACACAGACCAGAAAGTTGGATGTTGTACCGACAGCAATGCGATACACAGACCAGAAAGCTGGATGTTGTACCGACAACAATGCAATGCACAGACCAGAAAGCTGGATGTTGTACCGACAGCATTGCGATACACAGACCAGAAAGCTGGATGTTGTACCGACAGCAATGCCATGCACAGACCAGAACGCTTGATGTTGTACCGACAGCAATGCGATACACAAACCAGAAAGCTGGATGTTGTACCGACAGCAATGCGATGCACAGACCAGAAAGCTGGATGTTGTACCGACAGCAATGCGATACACAAACCAGAAAGCTGGAGTGTGAATGGGAAACTTATTGTATTTGCTATAATCCATGGAAACATCCAATAATCGTTTTGCCCTTCGCCTGAGGAAGACAAAGCCATGGAAACAGTATAAATGGTCTGAAGTAAACTAGGGTAGAATTTATTTTAAAATTTATAGTTCAATGATTCAGGTACTTGATTTTGAAATTATTTTCATTCCCATTAAGATCCAAGGTCATGAAAGCCTGGTTGGCATTTATAAAGTGGAGAGGGGGGAATGTGTTCCACTAGCCTGATGCAGGTCTTTGACACTAAAACATCTACTACAAAATTGATTTTCAGTTGGTCAACATGAATGTGCCCAATTTAATAGGGTGGGGGAATAACACTTTAACCACCCTTCTCCCTGAAAAGAATGGTTACAGTACATGAATTGTTTGTACATTTACTATACACTCGAGCGACACCGGAGAAGTGAATAAATAATTCAGGTAGTAGGGTGGTTAAAGTGTTATTCCCTCACCCAATGTAACCCTAAGAAACCAAAACTTTGAAAAATGTACAAACGTAGTTGGTAACATGGCATGGTTCCCTTCATTCTAAAGACTGGAGCAGCATATGCCTCTCAGTAGCGTCAGCTGAAGCAATGCTATTGACAATGTCACTTCACTTGTGTAATTTACTGGCTTTAAAGACTTGGTTGTCAGTATTACGAATAGTGATGGGTTTATTTTTTTTAACAGTCTTCATATTAAACTTTTAAATGCATACTAGTGTTGTTTTGTTGGATTCTATAGTGAGCTTAGGAAAGCTTATGGATTGGAATCCGGGCTAGCCATAGGAAACAACATAGTGAGCTTAGGCTTTACCTGTGTGCTAATTTATAAAAACTGGTCTTCTTGAGTGCAAATTCATTTTCCTGCTACAGAAGATGAATGGTGCTATGTTACACTTTGACTCTAACTTAACTTGATGAAATAAATACGGTAAATAGAGAACTAGACCATGAAGACATTAGTGAGGAAGGATACCATACTACCTTGATGTGGATAATAGAGAGAGTACAGATGATAGTGATAAGGACTCAGCAGGCGCGGTTTCAGGGAGGGGGGGGACACGGGGGTCATGATCCCCCCCCCCCCCAGTCAAATAAAACTTAACGAATTTTAACTGAAAAACAGGTTTTTTTTTCATTTTATTCAATACTGAAAATATATTTTTTGCAATTATTATGTTCTGTTACAACTGTATATATTTACAATTTCATACCTGTTATATAAAAACGATTATTTATATAACAAAATCAACTCTTCTATTTTGTTTAGCGAACCTTGTGATTACCGATGTGATTACCGAATCGATGTTTATAGTGACGTCACGATGAATGTGCAGCAATGCACGGATAGGAATTTGGGGCTTTTTTCGCACCAAAAAATTTTGCCGATGTCCAAACTGCAAGCTTGGTTGGCAATTTAAGCTGTGACTTTCTCCCTTTGTCGGTACCAACTTGACTTGCCGAAACTGTAACGTACCTTGATACTTTTCTCGTAGCTCGATGTAAAAGTCGCAAAACACGCCGTTGCAATTTGTACGAATATTTTTGGTGCGCATTAATTTCTATCCATGTAGCTTGAAAAAAAATTGGTCTGATTTTGTACGTTTGTTTATTTTGTGATTGTGTTTTTAGTGATACCATTTTTCTTAACAATTTCGATTCTCTGACCCACCCCCCAAAGCCAAACTCTAGATCCGCGCCTGGGACTCAGAATTTGAGGCAGGAAGTGAGGACAGCGAGGGACCAAATATCGACCGTGGAAGAAAGTGGGTACGAGTTCAACCACCAGATTCAGCACTTCCTACACATCAAGTAAGTGATCGCTCCGATAACTGTTTGGATGACAAAATAATTTTTCCAAAGAAGTTGGTTCCTTAGTTTAAGAGCTGCGACAACGCGGTCATGTAGCTTTCCCAAAGAAGTAGTCAATCAGGAAAATAAACAGACATGTTTGGTCCACAAAACCCAAAAATTGAAAAGGTCGCACCGCATGTTGTATGTATTCGTCCAGGTGTTGTTGGGAATGCCATAAATGCAACTACTGAGATGAAAAAAATGATTTAACAGTACTCGATCTGTTTGACACTTTTCTTAGTGAGATCAAGTATAAATCAGTTGTGAGTGCTGACTGTTTTGAGTTAAGTTTGAATTGTCTTAGATTCAATCACTTGGGCACTCGAAATGAGCAATAAAACCAGCAATTTGGCTGCAATTAGAGATGTTTGGGATATCTTTGTTGAAAACTTCCAGCATCATTACAAACCAGGATCTTTGTAACTGTGGATGAACAGTCGTATTTCGTGGCAAATGCCCCTTTGGAATATATATTGCTAATATATACACTATCCCTTGAAAATCAATGTGACCTGTGATGTAGCAACAAATTAAACGATGCAATGCTATTCATTACGCTGTGAAAATGATGGAAACATTTGGTTTGCCTCCAGGTGAATATTTTGTAAAAGAGTTGACAAAACCTATCCATAGCTCTAACAGAAACATTACCATGGATAACTGGTTCACGAGTGTTCACTTAGCCAAGGAACTTCTCTAACCACTGTTCAATCTCACACTTCTATTGGCAATTTGTACCAACAAATGAGATATTTCTCCTGAATTGCTTCATACTAAAGCTAGAAAACTGGGAACAACAACACTTTACTTTCATCTTCTTCCTCGCCTTTTCTCGTTACACGGGGTCGGCTTTCTTAATCCTGAGGTGCCAATTGTTTCGTTGTAAAGCATCGTCAGCAGATAGACCCAATACCCTCACGTCCCTTTGGACATATACAATTTTCATAAGAAAATATGCATTGTCCGTTGAGCCATAATATATTTAAACACAAATAGTGCTAAATGTTCCGGCATAACTCAACAAGATGACAGTGTTTCGCCCCGGTGTGCTATTGGGCTCTTCAGTTGGTTAAAGCACACCTCACCAAGACACTGTCTAGTGCACACTGGGAAGGCCATTGCAAGACGTATTTGATACATGTGTATCTGCGTCACGAGCAAGCCAGTGCACTATGGGAGTCGAAACTCCATTCCAAAGCAATAACCTTACCTTGGCATTGAATATACAATCTTCATAAGAAAATATGCATTGTCCGTGCACTGGCTTGCTCGTGACGCGGATACACATGTATCAAATACGTCTTGCAATGGCCTTCCCAGTGTGCACTAGACAGTGTCTTGGTGAGGTGTGCTTTAACCAACTGAAGAGCCCAATAGCACACCGGGGCGAAACACTGTCATCTTGTTGAGTTATGCCGGAACATTTAGCACTATTTGTGTTTAAATCCCTTTGGACATTCGTCATCCATGTTGTTTGAGGTCTGACGCTCCCTCTCTTTTGTGTAGCCATGGAAAGGCACTTCTTCACTACATGATTTTCTGGTCTTTGCATAACATGTCCATACCACCTTAGCCTGGACTCTAAAAGGCACTACAACAATGCTTTACTTTGATTGTAAAAAAAACTCTTGTTTGATACAAACCTAAAAAACGGAATAGTATTGCTATTATCAACAATCCATGAGAATATGGACCTGGATGAGACCTTCAAGAAACCTGAGATGATACTGACATACTGTATATAATGAAATAAATGGTATGATTGACACCTTGGGTCAGATGTCTAGGAAAGTATCTTCTTGTAGGAAAGCCATATGTCTATTATATGGTATACTGAATATTGTTGTCCTTCCATGTTTAGGGATGGGGGATATGGGGACACACTTGAGGATAGGGGATGAGGGATTCAATTGTGTGACTAGTGTTTCCTAGACGGGAGCTGGAGTCGAGTGCGTGACTTGTGACGGGCGTACAATGCAGTTTAGCTGGTCAGCATTATACTCACAGTGCAAGACTGCCTCCGCAAGTGCTCGGGACAATGTACGGGCAAGAAATTAAACAGAATTGTTCATTAGTGTAATGATTTATGTAAATCCATGATAGGGGAAGTTTCAGGGGCTGTGGAGTTTGGATTAAAGGATTAGAACACTATACTTAGTTGCTGGAGGTTGGTAGCAGTCGGGTATCCCGCCGCCTTCCGTTCTGCGGTCCTGGCTTCAAAGGTCGAGTCGGTTCATCTGCACTGGGGGTGGCACACCCAACTTCACCCTCTGTCCGTCTGACCCTCTTCTGCTTTTGATCGTCTCTCTCTACTTGTTGATAGTTTCCCCTTTTTAATGTCTCGTGTTATAATAGAATCCGCTGAGTATTTGTCGTAGTTTACATAATACATTCACAAGCGTTTTGTGTGTTTGTACTTGTGTGGCAAAGATAGCATCACCAGTTGAGTCCTCACGTAGACCTGGCTGCTCGATTCTTACAATATTACATTATTTGTCAATGCTACATCATTTACAGTATTAATAAATTCGCCAAACATAAAAACTGTGTGTCAAGGGAAGGCTTGATGAAATCACTAAGCCATGACATGACAGTAGCACAAATACACACTGGGAATCCTTTCCAAGCAACAGCAACCACACCATCTGCAACGAAGGAAGATTTGCTCATTGTGCCCTTTGATCGAATGGAGGATTATTAAAAAATTTTGTAAACACTGCTCAAGAGCTATTTATGCAGATCAATGGGCCAATACAATACAAGATAAAGAAATAATGGCTTGAAGTATATTGTTAGTAAAATTACATCATAGGAATAATTTCGCATTGCGTCTATTATACAGTCAAAATATGTAAAGAAAACGTGTCCTCTTATCAGTAAAACCTGTGAGTAGTAAAATTTGCAACGAAACATTTTTCCACCTTAAATGTAGCCTACTAGCGTTAATTGGGCATTCGTATTGACCGATTAAAAAGCAATTCTGTTAACAGATTACAAAAGCAGCACTTAAAATTGATTCTAAAATTTCCATATTTGGTTTTCTGGCCCACTCGAATCCCACATATGAAGGCAGCCTGGCGTTGTCTGTTAACAAGCAAAGCTTTGACAAGCAAAACTACCACACTTGGTAACTCGCCCACTCATCTCCCAAATGTCTTGTCTGTTAACAAGCTAAGCTACCACACTTACTTGAGCATTGTCTTTTTGTTTCTCTCTCGTTCTGTTTTTAAAGAGAGAGAAAATGTTTGTTCTGGTAATTGAACATGGGGCTGGCTCGGAATGTCACCTACAGGCTGGTAAATTTAGCATTCGTACATTGCCTACTTGGTAGGCGTATGCAGTGCTTGATCTGTAAGAAAAGAGGTACCGATACTGTGGGCTACCGGGTGGTGGTGGGGGTGCGGCTTTATGGAAAATTGAAATACAGTAAAACTCTGTTAAGAAGTTTTTCAAGGGACCATTAAAAAAAAACTTCTTAACAGGGAAACTTCTTAAAAGGGTAGTGGCCTGAAATGCATGTGAAACGCACACATTTTTGTTGTTTGTCAAAAAAAAAAAAAAAAGTCAACCCCTGGCACTATCCAGCCCATGACGGGCTAAGGCCGACCAAGCGACCGCTGCCCAGCCATTTGGCCTGCAGATATTGGGGTGACGCGTGATCAGCGCGTCGGGTCCCCTCGGCCGTTAATCTTGGTATTCGTGATCGGGGCGCTGTCTCACTGTCAGACAGCTACTCAATTGTCCTCACGAGGCTGAGTGCACCCCGTTCCAACCCTCACGTCAGTTTTAAAATCCCTGACGGAGCCGGGGATCGAACCCGGGGCCTCCGAGTGAGAGGCAGGCGTGCTACCCCTACACCACGGGGCCGGCTTTTGTTGTTTGTGAAGGATCCTATAATATACTGCACATAGGCCTATATAAAAGTCAGAAAAAGAGAAGCCCCAATATTAAAATCTGACTATCAGACCAGAGATTAAGAGAAATTAATTGGCATAATCCTCACAATTCACATTAATAGAATTAATTTCAATAACTGTTAGAGCACACACCATATATTCCAGCAAACTACAATTATAGACACATTTTAGAATGTAAATAAACAACAACTAAGACTGAATTGAAAACATTTTTTTGTCCCTTTTTTCTCCCTTCAAAACCAAAGATTTATCCGGAACAACCTGATAAAAAAAAGTCCGAATTCGTCAACATTAAAAACATCACAATGTTTGTAATTACTGATTTTTGCCGGCAGCAGTGTTTCCTTCCACGCTTCCGTTTCCTCTGTACTTACACTCGCAGCTTCACCACTAATAGTCTTGTAAACTATGTCAGCCCGATTTTTAAAGCGATCCAGCCACCGATTCGATGTAGTAAAAGGCACTTGTAATCGACACGCGATTTCTTCGGCTTTCTCCTTCACGATAATCCCGCTCAAAGGAATGTTTAAACTTCGCTGCTGTTTAAACCACACGAGCAGAGCTTGTTCAACGTCTTGGTATTTCGTGCTTTAAATCTTCTTGCAGCTTGCCGAAGTATTCCCGGCAGAAGCCAAGATCCCTTCTTTCTTTGCTATGATGCCGTTCAAAGTAGACGGCGGCATTCCGAGCTCCTTCGCAAGAGCAACACGTGAAAGAGTAGAAGACACTACTTTTCTTATAATGTCCACTTTATCTTTAATAGAAAGTGCCTATCTTTTGATGCCTTTCATCTGAGAACCATTCATTTTCACAATGATTTGAAAACTTTACTTCACTGACAACGCAATTCTCGTAATCTCAATAATGTTATGCTACGTCTGGCAATGCTTGGCTAACAAGTTAGATCACACAGAACAGCGATAAAAGCCACGAACAAAGAATATAGGAGGCCACAAATGAAAGCATCATGCTGTATATTGTAGTCGGTCTTGGGCGGGTGTCGTCATTCAGCCTTGAAATGCTCGCCTGGTCAGTGACCCGCGAACACTCGGAACGGCTGTATTCTTTCATTCGGAACACCGGGCCCGGACAGAGACCCGCGAACACTCTGAACTCTTGTATTCTTTCATTCGGAACACCGGATGTATCTTCCGCGGAGATTGGCGAGTTTTGATTCTAAGTCAGTTGTCTCTCAGTGAACGTCTTATGCTCTAAGGGAATACAAAATCCGAACTATTTAACCGGGAAAACCTCTTATGCACAAACACTATATACGGGAAAAATATACATGTATCTTATGGGACGAATCACGGGACCGAGAATATCGGACGTCTTAAGCGGAAAAACGTTTTATGCGGGAACTTCTTAACCGAGTTTTACTGTATAGAGTTCTGAAAACGATATTTTTTCGCTTTTCTGAACACCTTTAAAAATTAATCAGTGGACAAAATAGCAATCTAATTTTGATTGCAATTTTAAATTAAATTGAGACTGCTGTAGCAAGATTTTTCTTACCATAGGCTACCATTCAAACAAGGTACATTACGGTATTCCAATTTCATTTTTTATGTGATTTAAAAAAATTAAATACATTCGGTTTGAAAATACACACATGTTCACCAACAATCTTTTATTTCTTGTTTTTATAAGTTTGTCTTTACAGTTTTCTGAAATAATTATTTATCATAAAATGTACTGTACTAAAACATGTTTTACCGCACAGTTTATAAAATTGTCCAAAGTTTAGAATAGTTTTCGTTGTATGTGCCTCCTCTCCCTCGCTCTCTCTCTTTCGCCCTGCTGTTAGTATCCAGAGCGGAGTGCCGTCCCCGAAGCAGCCAAGATTCCACGTACTTTGAAGTACAGTCCAGTCAAAGACAAAGTTAACCTTGGCTTACAACTAAAGTTCCACAGTTCTAAAAATTATGTTATATATTTGGCTTCCCCCCGATCAGAGGTTTCGGTACGGCGTACCGGTGCGTACCGTCACAAATCTAGCCCTGGGCGTATGTGTCAAAACATACCAAATTTTCCTATAATTGTTTAGCATCAATATCATTACTCCACACAACACAACATTTGAAACGAATTTTAATAAATGGTTCATGCATTAAAAACTGTAGGCCTAATCACATGGCTCCTTAATTGTAAATACAGTATATTCTCCTCTCCTCGGCTTGGTTGATGAATTCCTATTCTTTATTTCTAATATGTGTTCAAAGGTGTAAAGGAAACTGGATTTGTTAATTAAAACAATCCACTTCATTTGCAGAATTGACTCATTGGTACTGTACTTGGTACACCAGACAACTGAATAATTTCTTCTTCTCTTACGGCCTCATTGGACCACTTCAGTCAATCATTTCTTGGTCCTCGTCTTCAGTAAGTTTTCTTTCCGAGTTGCCCAGTGGCTTTTCATTCGCTCTGAGCTTCTCAGGCATTCCTCATCTGTAAATACCCTTTTTACTATTTTTGGTTGAAATCTTAGTTTTCAAATTTTTTTTTCGCAAGTCATCCAAGGTTATTTCTATTTCTTTCATATCTTCTCTAATTTCCTTAATCCATCCTACTGATTATTCCAATAATAATTTAATAATTTATAAATATATTTTTGTCTAAAATCAAGAAGCTGTGAACAATGGCTATGTACCTGTTTAAGGGCGTGTGGTAGACCCATCTTCCGTGATTTGGTTTGATCTTTTTAAACAGAGACAGAACAGGAAGGGAAATGGAGAGATTTTCTATTTCGCTTTAATGCAACACTATGGGCCAACTCTCCAGGCCCTTGAAGAGAAAGGAAGATCCTTTCATAGCACGGAAAAAATTGCATGCAATATACCTCACTGTTGCAGTACACCGTACGGGAACTTAAGCTATGGATGAGTTATGTATACTGAATTCTTTTAAAATTCCACTTATTTTAAGTAGAATATCTGTAATTTAAAGAAATTTTTAAAGACATTAATTAAATAAATTTTGTGCAATACTGCCCAGGATGGGCGGGGCCCTTAATGATGTACCACCTTTGCTGTTTTGTAAAGTGAAGATTTTGTGATCGTTATGTCTATCATGCTGATGATTTTTGGACCAATATACACCGCTCATCCATGTAGTATACTGTAGTAATGATTATGTAGGCTAATACATAATTACAGTAAAATTGTTAGAATCTAAGAAGTGATTATCCGGGCTGTTAGGCCGTGGTCCAGTAGGGCTGTTGTTTCCCGACGTTTCAGCGAAGACTGCGTTCGCCATTCTCAAGGGTCTTCTCTTTCCGATGGTCAGAGGTCTCTACCTCATTCTCAAGGGTCTTCTCTTTCCGATGGTCAGAGGTCTCTACCTCTACCTCTGACCATCGGAAAGAGAAGACCCTTGAGAATGGCGAACGCAGTCTTTGCTGAAACGTCGGGAAACAACAGCCCTACTGGACCACGGCCTAACAGCCCGGATAATCACTTCTTAGATTCTAACGCCGGCCGTGAAAGCCTAAGTTTGAGTAAAATTGTTGCTTTAAAACCTTTTTGCGTACTGCTAAGTACCAAATACAAAGTTCTGCAGCATGAGAAATGTGAAAATGCTAATTTTTCTAGCGTTGAGGTGAGTGTTTTAGCCCCACATTCCATTACGTATGTTCTGATCTTAGAATTATAGTGCTTTCTAATTAGGATTCTATAAAATATGTCATCCATTTCCAGTTAGTCTAAGAATGGGGGAGCGGAACTTTTGTGAGTATTTTGAATTTCTATTGCATTTTGTATTTTCAACCTAAGCTGCTTTTTGCAAGTATTTTCAATCTAAATTGCATTTTGTAGGGTGCGCATTTTGCAAGTATTTTGATTCTCGATTGCATTTTGTGGGTATTTTGAATCTAAATTACATTTTGTAAGTATTTTCAATCTAAATTGCATTTTGTAAGTGTTGTCCATCCAATTGAGTAGTTTGAATCTACCGGGCATTTTGTAAGCCTTTTCAATTTCAATTGCATTTTGTAAGTATTTTGAATTTGAATTGCACTTTGTGAGTATTTCGAATCTGATCCGGCCTTTTTCAATCTAAATTGCATTGTGTATTTTCAATTTCAATTGCATTTTGTAAGTTTTTTTAAACCTCAATCGCATTTTGTACGTATTTTCAATCTCATTTGCATTTTGTAAGTATTTTGAATTTCACTTGCATTTTGTAAGTATTTCGACTGTACATTGCATTTTGTATGTATTTTGAACTTTACCTAAATTTTGTGTGTATTTTTCAATCTATTCCTTTTGTGAGTATTTTCGTTCTAAATTCCCTTTTGTAAGTATTACTGCTCTCCATTTTGTGAGTAGTTTCAATTTGAGTTCCTTTTTGTAAGTATTTTCCTTCTCACTTGATTTTCGTTCTGGTTTCCACTTCATTGTCATTTTTGCTATCACCCAGACCATTAGGGGCTGATAACCTAGAAGTTAGGCCCCTTAAAACAACAATTATCATCATCATCATCATCAGTCTAAGAATGGGAGAAACACTGTTGGAAGCAATCTGTTGGATTCTCTTTCCACAGTGCATATGGCAGTCATATTGTCTACGACATCCATTCTACCTGTTCAGAAGAAGAAAAAGACTTTGGACTTTAAAAGGTGCTTACCAGTGCCTCTCCCTCTCAGGTAAGCAATCACACTTTGTAAATGGAGCAGATAACCTTGCTGTTTGTCCCTTAAAACAACAATAACAATATAACAATTTCTGAACTTCTCTCGTCGTTCAGTTGTACATATAATATTATAGTGATCATAAACTTTTTTTTTACTTCCGAATTGAGCCACTATGGACTATGAGTTAACAATCAATATCATTTTCTGGGTCTTGCTCTTGTTCGTCTGCCAGCTTTGATATCGTGCAGTATCTCCTGAGTCCATCACTCAGTGCCTTCTTGCGACCTTCTCAAAGAGGTCCCCTCTGTTTTGTGGGTTCTACCCATACCTTAAAACCCCAGTAGTTTTGGATACTTTGTCTAAATTGATTCCTGTTCAGACTGACTGACAGCTTCCCTGTGACAGTTGGGGTTCATCAAGGCTCAGCTCTGTCTCCCCTGCTCTTTGTTATCGTCATGAATTCCATAACGCGAGACCTGCAGAAGTGTGTCCCATGGACATTGCTATACGCTGATGATGTGATGCTTGCGGCAGACTCCAGGAAGGATCTTGAAACTCAAATGCAGTCATGGCATGATCGTCTGCATGGATTTGGTCTTTGTTTGAACATTCACAAGACTGGATACCTCGAAACGATTAAACCCCTGGAACTATGGGTATTAATGGAGCTCCTCTTACCAAGGTAAATACATTCCGATACCTAGACTCACGATTGAATGGCGACAGCTCAGTGAATGAAGATGTGCGAGCACGAATCAATGCGACTTGGTTGCGATTCAGAGATGTCACCGGTGTTCTTTGTGATAAAAAGATTCCTATCCGCCTAAAATCAAAGATATACCACACAATGGTGAGACCAGTTGCATTATATGGTACCGAGTGTTGGCCAGAACCTAGGAGTGCTGAGCACTTACTTCATGTCATGGAAATGCGGATGCTGCGAAGATCTTTAGACATTTCTCTGCTCGACCATATCCCCAACACAACGATTCGACATACAGCTGGCGTGGCTCCAATCAATGAGAAAATGCAGGAATGGAGACTCCGTTGGTATGGGCACGTTGTCCGTGCACCACAAAGTTCAGTCATCGGCTCGGCCTACCATCTAACGGTCGACGGCCAGAGACAGCGTGGGAGACCAAAATTGCGGTGGCTCGACACTATTAACGCAGATTTACGATCAAGAAACTTGAAATTGCGCGAAGTATTAGATCGCAAGAAATGGCGTGCATTGATCCAAAAAGCGGACCCCGTTCCTACGGGATGACGCTAAGATGAAGAAGAAGAAGATTCCTGTTTAGAATGTTGTCCTCCAGAATACTGATTTCTGTAAGATCTTTATTATATTCTTGGAACCATCCCAATTGTTTAGCCTTAGGTTTCACGAAATACCAAACTTTCTTTGTCAGTCGATCATCGGACATTCTGAAGATGTGCCCATAGTATAACAAACTTTGCATTTTCATTGTTGACATGACTGGTTCTATATTTCGGTATAACTTTTCATTTGATTTCAAACAAATGTGTCCGTCAACCCATCTGTTGTCTAAAATTTTTCCCAATATCCTGCGTTCTCTTTTGACTAACTGGTCGACTAGTCCCCGTCTGTTCATAGTCCAAGTCTCCGAAGCATATAATCCTTCAGGTTTGACAACCGTGCTGTAGTGTGTTAACTTGGCTCCAATGCTTAGCGACTTCTTATTATAATGCTTTTTAGTCAGGTGATATGCTCTGTCTAATTTCCAGATTCTAAGATTATTGCTTCCTGTTCTAGTCTCAAATTAATCTCTAAGCCATTTTTTCAATTATTTCATCTAGGTATCTAAATTTCTTCACACGTTTAATCTTCCCTTGGTTTGTGATCATCCATTCTGGTTCATCGCTGGTGTTTGTTATCTATTTTGTCTTCATAAACTTAATTGCCACAAAAATGAAGTATTTTATTTTCAGCATCATTGGCCTCTTCATTGTCTATTAGGGGGTGTTGTTGTACAGTGGTCAAGCTGTTTGCATCTCACCAAAGTGGACGGCTTCGATTCTCAGTTATTGCATGTGAGACATACATAAATAGAAATTATTATACTAGCACTGGTGAGCCTCCGTGGCTTAGGCGGCAGCACGCCGGCCTCTCACCGCTGGGTCCGTGGTTCAAATCCCGGTCACTCCATGTGAGATCTGTGCTGGACAAAACGGAGGCAGACAGGTTTTTCTCCGGGTACTCCGGTTTTCCCTGTCAAAATTTCATTCCAGCAACACTCTCCACTATCATTTCATTTCATCTGTCATTCATTTAATCATTGCCCCAGAGGAGTGCGTCAGGCCTCGGCAGCCGGCACAGTTCATATCCTCGCCGCTAGATGGGGGCTTCATTCATTCCATTCCTGACCCGGTCGGAGACTGGAAGCAGGCTGTGGATTTTCATTTTTTCATACTAGCACTGGTATTAAAACTCAGCAATTTTTTATAGGTTTATGCCATGTCTTTTGTGGCGTTTCGCCTAGGAAACACCAAGCTGGCTCATCAGTGGGCTCATAGCTTGCCACGGTGGGTGAGTGGTTAACGAGTCGGCTACTAACCCCAAGCTTGAAGGTTCACTCCTGGCCGTGGTAAGTGATTTTTGAATGGCGGCAAAAATTACGACACCATGTCATACGATGTTGGCATGTAAAAGAACCCATTTGAATTCAGTAGGCCGTGTTCATAATGGCAAAATTAATCTCGGGAGTTTCCGCCAACACAAAGTTCCTCATTTCTCTACTAGAAAGCGCTATAGTGTTCAAGGAGCTTAGATATCTAACCTCCTTGACTTTCATAGTGCTTCAGGGAACAACGAAATTCGACATGCAAGCTATCCTTTGGGTGTCAAATAACAAAGCTTGCACCCGGTAGCCGAGGCCATAGGATATTATTATTATTATTATTATTATTATTATTATTATTATAGTGGGCTCATGGTATCCGTGCCCAGACCCCCACAGGAGTAGCGAACTATGCGCTACCCACCTTCTTATGAAGCACACCTGCACTTCTTTACTGCGAGAGCTAAACGCTCAAGCAGCCTTCCACCTTCCACCACCGGCTGTGAGAGCCAATCTTTTTGGAAGCATTCATATGGTGGTGAAAGGCTGCTTGAGCTTTTAGCTCTCGCAGTAAAGAAGTGCAGGTGCGCTTCATAAGAAGGTGGGTAGCGCATAGTTCGCTACTCCTGTGGGGGACTGGGCACGGACACCAAGAGCCCGCTGAAGAGCCAGCTTGGAGTTCCTAGGCGAAACGCCACACAAGACACACCATAAACCCAGAAAATATTGCCGAGTTTTAATTCACTGGCCGTGGAAGCAAATATACCTTACCACCCTTTTAGCACTGGTATGTTTACAGGATAACTTGGTATTGGCCAATGTCGGAGGTACTCCTGATCCTGTTGGTCCTGATCCTGGCTGGAGCCACAGGATTTCTAATAACTGATGGCTGTGACAAGAACAGAATAAATGAATTGAAGTCATCTTATAAACGAGGTGTTAGAAGAGGCAAAAATCGATTATGATAAGATGGGTAAGAAGAACATGGAATATACTGGGATTTCTGTAATATATAGCAGGGTTGGGAAAGTTACACTTAGTGCAAAGTAACACAATGGTACTTTTATATGATTTTTGAATTGTAAAAATATAGTTATTTTATTTATCTTGTATTTTAGAATGTGACATCATTGTGTGTTTGCCAAAGCTCACAAGTTACTGTAGTTCGCTTGATTTGAATGGATTCCAGCAATATGGAGAGAATGAAAGATGTCCTAGGTTCTACTCGTATTCCCAGATCTGCCAGTTGGGCAGCCTCTGGAGATTAGGGTTGTGTCCTACTCTAAGCCATTTAGATTTGCATGGTTTCCCAAAGGAAATTCAAGCCTCTAGTTGCAAGCACACACATGAACATGATCACTACAATAATTCAGGTTATCAGACAAATTCCACACACCCAATCAAGTGTCCAAGAAGTCGAAAGCCTTAAATATTACAACATTGGCTCGCTTTGTTTAAAGGTTATTCACCACTGTTCTGCTCTGTCCAGAGTTCACTCTGGCTCTTACATGCATCCAGAATAATCCCCAAATCTTGAAAAAGTAACAAGCATTTTCGTTACTTCACTGCTGATAAAAGTAGCGGTGTTATAGTTACTTAATTGAATTAGTAACGTTGTTAACTCCCATTACCACAAAGTTCCAACATTCACCACTAGGTGTTAGTGACATCTGGTAGCGAAAGTTGAGATTACTTGAAATTGAATGGAACTCGTATAAGGTGCGTTCAAAAAGTAACGAGCCGGAGGCTATAATGCCCAAACTGGTGACGACATCAGCTAATCGTGGCGTGTGTATCGAAGTGTGGTTCCGACCAGAGCGTGGAAGGTCACAGCCCGTCGCTAGAGGGCACGCGTGCACGTCACGTGACGATACAAAGCGAGCAGCAGCATGCATCAATCGTCCAACCAAGACCAAGACCAAGACAGTAGGCCATTCGACATGCTTCCTAGTGTGGTTGAAGACTGTGGGGCACCCATTGGGCACACACTTTCCGCAAGTGCAGTCGTTCCTTCATGATGGTGTACACACTTCCAATGCTCAATCCGACCACGGCGGCTATGGCGTTCACTGGCTCTCGGCGGTCCTGGGTAATGAGTGCATCAACCAGCTGGACGTTGTCATCGGTAATGCAGGGGGGTGCTCCAGACCGGGCATCATCGGCTAACGACACCCGTCCTTCCCTGAAGCGCTTGTGCCACGCCTTGACCCTTGCAAGGGACATGCAGTGTTCGCCATACACTTGTGACATTCGGCGATGAATGTCCGTTCCCCCTACTCCTTTCACTGTCAGAAACCGAACAACACCTCTTTGCTCTTCGTTTGACGCCTCCATGTCACTGTTTGCAAAGCGACTGGCAGCGATGGACGATTGATGCATGCTGCTGCTCAGTTTGTATCGTCACGTGATGTGCACGCGGGCCCTCTAGCGACGGGCTGTGACCTTCCACGCTCTGGTCGGAACCACACCTCGTTACACACGCCACGATTAGCTGATGTCGTCACCGGTTTGCGCATTACAGCCTCCGGCTCGTTACTTTTTCAACGCACCTTATAGATCACCCCATGGGTGTCCGCTTGAAGCAGCTACTGCCTTTGGCGAGCCGAACATGTCCTCGGACACTCCCGCCACTAAAAGCCATACGCTAAATAAATAAATAACCGCAGAAAGTAATGGTTACTAGTACAGTGAAACCCCTCAAATCCGAACCCCGGAAATCCGAAATCCCGGGTAATCCGAACGAGTTTTCTTCGACAATTTTAAGTTTGAAAAACAAATGCAAAACAGAGAAACGTATTTATTTAGTCATAAAACAATTACATATTCTACATTATAACCTTATTTTTCAATAATTAGTTGAAAAATTAACAAAGAAGTAGAGTTAGCATACGTAACACAGTGTACTGTAAATGTGCCTGCATACTTATCTCATCCTGGATTGAAAATCGGAAATGTTGGTTATTGTAATTTCTCAGGTTAATCACTTTGCAAGAACAATGAAATAACAATAGAAACACACAAAATATCACTTAATCTTTCACTTGAAATCAGTTATCTTCAATTGTCGAAGTGACAAAAACCTTCCCGCAGAGGCAATTGCGCATGAACATGACATCGTGTTGTTCTATGAAGCGCAATGCGATGTCCAGAGCAGATGCAGCCTCAGTATAAGTCACATTGTCTGTCCAAGTTTCTTCTTCCTCATTGTCAATAGCTACATTGCTGTCATGTTGACTCACTATTTCATGTTCGGTGCATTCTTCATTGACATCAACTGTCGTCCACTACTCTAGACAACCTTCTCCAGCATCCTCACAACCTGCTAAAGGGATATTTTTTGGCTAATCCGAACAAATTGAAATCCGAACTGACTACAGCCCCAATTAGTTCGGATTTGAGAGGTTTCACTGTAGTTACCTGTGCAGATGTGATTCCCTGAGGTGGAAGTTACATTTTTGAAGGACGGAAAAAATCCATAGCACTTATAGATGTATAATGTGTGGTATAGCGTATAGGGTAGCTGGATGCAAGAAGGTCAGGAGTACACCATTATTGGTGTCACAGTTCAAGTTAGAAATCTTCACTTCATGCGCAAAGGACATGAATTATTAACTCGTACCTTTTTTGCAATGACTATTATCGAGAGGTGTTTATTTGAATGGAGCTTCTGATGATTTAGTTTGCGGGTTCTCAGCTGAAGGTTTACACACAGCAATTTTATTTATTTACCGTATGGCTTTTAGTGCCGGGAGTGTCCGAGGACATGCTCGGCTTGCTAGAGGCTGTAGCTGATTCAAGTGGACACCCATAGGGTGAGCTACATCAAGTAGTTCCAACTTTTGCTACCAGATATCACTGATACCTGATGGTGAACATTGGAACTTTGATAGAGCGTTTCAACAAAATTTAACCTAGAAATTTAGCTTCACACCCGGGCAACTGGAGTTGGTTCAGGATGATGATGATGATGACAAGTTTAGTCTGTGGAAGGATCTTTTACATGCCCCTCCGAAGAAAGGCATAGGCCTACTGAATGATTTTAACGCTCTTAAAAATCCGACGACGTCGGCTGGGTTTAAACCCTCTATCTTGGGCACAGCAGTTCAGCATACTACCAACTACACCACTGAAGCCGCTTACACACAGCAATAATTAATACTGTAGCTTTGAGTTGGACATCAGAAAAATCATTCCAATTACTGGAATATATGAAAAATTACCTGAAATTATAAATACTGTAGTTCTTTTTTCGATGCTTAATGTCTTAACATTTATCAATAATACAGTAATGATCACCACACTTACTAAGTTACCTGACAGGTTTTCTTGTATTTTTCCTTTTGGAGGGCAGAGACTGTTTGTGGGTTGTATAGATTTGAAGCCACATTTCCAGTGTTGCCTGTACAAAACTGTTAATTTGTAGCTCTTCAGTCGGTCAACACGATTGTGCCCAATGAATGGGCGGGGTAAAAGATATAAATATGTAACGACACTCCTGAAAAAAAAATACATGTATCAATTAGATTATTTTCAGTGAACACATTAAGGCTTCAGCAAATATATTACTTCCATCCATAACGAATCTTATAAACCTATGCTTGTTACTAGGAGACATCCCGAAAGTGTGGAAAACCTCCACATTAAAGGTTTTATACAAAGGAAAGGGTAACATACTTGATCCAAACTCCTACAGAGGAATCGCTCTGGAGAATACTTTGTTAAAGATACTCACCAAGCTAATAACCACTCGACTGACGGAAGAAATCGAAACCAAACTTCCAGGAGAGCAATTCGGATTTAGAAGAGGTAGAAGTACACTGCAAGCAATAAGAAATCTACTGGACGATATACAAAATACCCTACGACTACCAAGGGGTAAATTTCACACTGTGTTCATCGATTTTTCCAAGGCCTTTGATAATCTTAAAAGAGACATTATATCGTCGAAGCTTGATTCCCTTGTAGAGGACAAGGCTCTCACTATTCTGATTCACAACATGTTAAGAAATAATACTGTCATCATTTCAGACAATGTAACTTCATCGAGGGAGATCACGCAGACAAATGGCGTTCTACAGAGTGACCCTCTTAGCCTTTATTGTTTAACGTAGCTATGTATGATGTGGTTCAAGCGATAAAATATGTGTCAAACGATGTAACCATGTATTTGTATGCTGACAATATGGTTCTAAGATCGCACGATGTTCAAGAGCTACAAAAGGCATTGGATGCATTTGAGAAGTGGACAGATACAAACGAATTGCAAGTGAACATTGAAAAGACTGATTACATGATTTTCAGGAAGGGAGGGCGAGTATCTTCAAGTGACAAAGTGACTTATAAAGCGGAGACATTACACAATGTAAACAGTTTTAAATATCTAGGCTTGACGATACAAACGACAGTAAACTCCTTTAGGCTTCATAGTAGGCTACGTGCTGCGGCAGCTGTGAAAGCAATATTTGACATCATGAATTTAAATAGATTATCTCTTAAGACGGCCATGATCTTGTTTCACGTAAAAATAATTCCTATTTTAACATATGGCCTGGAAATCATTTTGGATAAGCTAACGAAGAATGACCTACACACTTTAGAAAAAATCAAAGCCCGTTATTTAAAGACAACTCTCTGTGTATCGAGATTTACTAGATCAAGACTGGTTTATGAACTTGGAAAGGAGCCTTTTTTAATTGAAGATTTGAGATTCAAGATCGCTCTACCTTATACAGACAATTGGAAGAAACTCTTGGACGAAAGATTGGCCAAAAGGAATGACATTTGTATTGACTTCTACTCGATTGAAGCAATGACGAATAGGACTTGGACCAATACTAACCTGGATCTCCGACATTTTGTCAATGCTATGGCACTTCATGGATACCACCATAAACTCTGCAAAATTAAGTTCTTTCATGAACCTGACGATAGTTGTGTGTGTGTGCACTGTGTGTGCACTGTGTGATTCGACTTGTACTTGTTACCATGTTGTGGAATGCACAAAGCGAAATAGGCCTATAATTGACTTATTTTTACATGAAATGTAATATCTTCATATACACAATTTGTGGGCCTTATTAAATTAATTAATTAATTAGATTGAGACCACAAACATAGTCAACATAGCCAACAAAGAAATAGAAAGGGTTAAATCGGCAACATACTTAGGTATCACACTAGATAGTACACTAACCTGGGAAAATCATGTAGAAAATGTAAAACATAAAATCAGCCCTTTAATTGGTATTATTTTCAGATTAAGATATAGCTGTCTTACTAGCCAACAATTGAAAAATATATACTTTGCTCTGATACATTCACATCTAATGTACATGAATTTCATATGCGGATATTGTAAGAAGGAGCTGATAAAAGAACTTGAGATACTCCAGAAACGTGCTATAAAATCTATCTTTGGATTTCCTTGGCTCACACCCTCAAATGAATTATACTCAAGAACTAAAATTATACCACTGCAAAAACAAATAGCTATGTCAGCAACAGTATTTGTATACAAATTAAAAAACAAACTGATACACACACATCCATTTTACCCATGCAAATGACATTCATCATTATGCAACAAGAGGAGTAAATCAAATATTCACCAGCCATTCCCAATCCATTAAATTTGGAACTAAAGGAATTATGTTCTCTATAATAAAAGAATACAACTCGCTACCATTAGGCATAAGGGAAAGTTTCTCTATAAAAACATTTAAGAGGAAAACAAAAGACTTCCTATTAAGGAATGAATAGCCAATGTACAATAGCCTTCAGCAATGCAATGTATCATACCGTATTATCTCTGTAAAGTTAGTCACTAGCAATCTAAGTTACTATTAAACTAAACAATAATGTTACAAAAATTATATAGGGTAACTGTGCCTAAGGTCAGCCAGCCCCCAGTAGTCAGCCATGTCGTGATATATTTCCCTGTAATACATTTGTTTGGAACCTAACTGTCAATTAATCCTAGTCCCAGTACTCAGCCGCCCTTGATTCAAATATTCAGACTAATGCTGCCCCCTACCGCGACTATTTGAAACTTCCAAGAAGAGACTTAGTTAGCTGCCTATCAGCAACATGGCAGTTGAAGAGCATGTGCAGTTTTTGAACTAACTGCAGCCCATCGATTGAGAGGTCACTATTATGCTTTATTTTATCACAAATCAATCAATTATGGTTGAAATACAATAACAAAGGATGAATTTGAAGTTTTTTCATGAAGCTGTTGTGTTTCTATAGTTCCTAACCTACAATTTTGGGAGGCTGACTATAGGGACAGTGGAAGCATCAAAATCCAGTGCTCGGCCTAGGAGGCTGAGTACTGGTGTTTGGGCTCATTCAAGATATTGTTCCATGATGTTCATTGGTTGGAAATCGGAACTGGCCCTTTTCTATAGTGTGAAGGATATGTGCATGCCACTCAATAATACCAATAGTCAGCCGCATATTAAAATAACGGCTGACTACTGGTGTGATGTTAACCAGTAGTCAGCCATGATATTTCCTTCCGGCTAATTTCCTTTTTATTATATCATGATCTCTTTCTGCATTAAATAACTGTACTTTTGCTTACAGGATCTGTAGCACGTGCCTTTTATAAATATAAATATAAAGATGCTCCCACACAAGCACTTCAGGAAATCCGAGAAAATGGAATGCTAATTAGAGAAGCGAGAGCAGGAAGTTTGGTATGCCAAGATGGACTCTACAAGTCCGTCTTCATAATAGAGTTGCATAGGGACCACGAAAAATGGGGCCTTGCACAATTCTGACTGAATTAGAGGAATTGAAGATAGTGAAATGGCCTGAGGGTTGGTTTTTGGGGAGGTTTGACAGTGGGTGGATGAAGAGTGACATCTTCTTTGAATACACTATTAATTGTGTAGACTAGTGGTTAGTTGACAATCTAATCCCAAAACCCAATTTGTTAATTGTTGATGGCCACCGAACACATCTCACGATGGAATTAAGTAGGAAATGTTCAGAGAGAAACATCATTCTCTACTGTTTACCACCGAACACAACGCACATCGTGCAGCCAGCAGATGTTAGTGTCTTTAAACAACTCAAATCGGAATGGAAAAAGACAACTCGAGAGTGGCAGAATGATCCTAAGAATGTCAATACCCTTCTGACGAAGTCAAACTTCTGCCCACTTCTATTCACGATCCTAAAACTCGAAAGTCTCCCCACTTCAATTCAAAATGGATTCAGAAAATGTGGACTGTATCCATTTAATCATAGTGCTGTGAAATACTCTAAATGTATTCAGAATCAATTGGAAAGCTTGGCTGACACAAACCCAACCCCAGAAAATGTGCTACAACGTGAACATTTCAACATAGCTAAGAAAGTTACTCAGGAGTTGAGGAATGAATTAATTTCAAAAGGACAAGATGTTGATTCTTGAAACTGTTAACACAGTAATGGAAAAATTTACAGCTGTGAGGCCGGCCACAGTGTTAGACAGTCAAATTGAAATTGATGGAGAGTTGCTTGATTTTGATATTGAACTGGGGGTATATGAAGTCCAGGGCACTTCTCTCATCAATTCTTGCCCTGTCCCAGATCGCCCCCTGTCTACCCCTGGCCCATCAAGTTCAGTAACTTTGTCAGGTAATAACTTGGCTGTCGCATCTCAAGAAACACACACTTCATTTTTCGCCCTTCCTGAGGAAGTTTCAACTTCTATTACAGCAGAAAATTCTGATTGTGGGAACCCTGATTCATCTCCTTCCTTGCAGGTGTTTCAACTTCTATTACATCAGAAAATTCTGATTGTGGGAACCCTGATTCATCTCCTTCCTTGCAGGTGTCACCTTTCTCGCCATCAGGTACCACACCTACCTCATTAACTGCTAAAAGATCCCTATTCGATAGTGATTTGTATTTTCCATCTCCTATTCCGAAGTCCACAAAAGCGAAGCAGAAGAAGGCATTAGAAAGTCGGGAGAATGCACCAAAGACACCTCCCAAGGCAATTTCATCAATTGCATGGAGAGAATGGTATTCAAGGAAGGAATGGCAAAATTAAGAGAAAGAAGAAACTTTGCTCAAGAAAAGAGAGGATAGGAAGAAAATGGCAGGAGAAAGAAGATTAAATGAAACAAAAAAGAAAAGGAACAGAGTTAAGCGAGGGAAACTGTCTGAAACACAAAATAGAGACTCTAGTGATGCTGGTGTTATTAAGTGTACAGAATGTCAAGAAGAACTGGTTAGTGACGTTGAAGATGACCATCTAAAATATGTTGGTTGTGACAACTGCCCAAACTAGTTCCATTTAAAATGCACTAAATTCCATGGTTTGTCATTTGACTCTGTATATGAATCACCATTCCAGTGTAAAAATTGTTAAAACATAGGCTAAGAACAATAGGCTAGGATACTTTTTTGGAACCATTCCATGCCTGAAATTTACAGGTGTGACTGTTTTATTGTATTATTGTAGAAATGGGTTAATTGTTCTTTTAGTATTAATTTTTTCCAAGATTAAAAATATATTCAAAACACTTAAATTTTCAAATTACTAAACTTAAATCTCCAGAACAAACACTGGCTGACTACTAGGACTAGAAAGGCTGACTACTGAAAATTAATGGCTGAGTACTAGAAAAAGTGTCAAGTATATTTATAGCAGTTACGAACAGTATTCATTTTGAAATGATGCTGAAAAAAAGTACATAACAGAAAAAATAATTAATCATTCTACCACCCAGTTACACATCTACCTTAATGTGCGTAGGCAATGGCGTTCTGTAGTAGGAATAACCCACAAGTTTTGTTACCTGGCTGACTACTGGCGCATTTACCCTATATGCCATGCTGTAACTATGTTACTTGATTGTCCCTAACACGAGCTCAGGCTCATTGGGACCTATGTAAATAAATAAATAAGATTATCACAAATAATGGGGCAATTTAGGATTACGCGTTTCGACCCTCAAGTAGTCATCATAAGTTCCTGATTATTAGGGCTCGGATGTTTAAGTGCTAAAAATCTGGAAAATATTTATTTTTTATGTATTGAAAATACCTGAAATATGTGACAAAAAGTCATCATCTTCCTTCCAAGTATTGGGCCAAATGTCCCGTTACGGTCTTGCACTTTCCCTCCATCTCTTCATCGGACGTCCTATCGATCTATTTCCCCGTGGCTGGTAGCGAAGGATCTCCTTTGGAAATCTTCCAGGTTCCATCCTTTGGATATGATGCTTCCAGTTCTCTTGGTAGTCACAAATGTATGCAGTTATTGGTTTCACTTTTAGTTCCTTCAGAACATCCTCGTTTCTCTTATGATCCCATTTAGTATAGCCTGCTGTTCGGCGCATAAAGGTCATTTCGCGTGCTGTGAGTCTGGAGATGTCCTGACATCTTATTGTCCATGCCTCGCTGCCATAGCATAGGGTTGGTCTGGCTAATGTGTTATACAAACGTAAGCTTGTATGTCTTTGGACAAGAGATGGCTTCATGACGTGATTGATGATTCCTGTTGTTCTGGTATAATTAGTTATTTTTGCAGTTATGTCTCGTTCTTCTTGAAATGATAAATTATATCCTAAATACTTGAATTCGTTAACTCTTTCTAAATTTTTACCATCCAGACAAATTTTCTGGGGATAGGGTCCTTACCCTTAAAGGCCATTACTTTAGTCTTTTCAGTAGAAATGCACATGCTGAATTTTGATGCCACTTTCTGGAGGTTGAAAACTGACCACTGCAGATCATCTTCAGAAGCTGCTACCAATGCAATGACAAAAAGTAAAAATATTTAATAATAATTTAACCCACAAACCTGGGCCCAGTGTTTGGGAAGCCAGGCTCTGCCTGTCACAAGTCAGGACAAAGGGCGAGTGATAGAGGAGTAACACCTCTTTAAAAAACCTTGGTCCAGCTGGCCCGGCTGGTAGTACCTCGTAAGAGCCCCAACCAGGGTTACGGTGAAGATGGTCAATGGTTTCTGAAAGCGGATGAGGACATTTATGTCCCAACGGTGGATAAAGCGGAGGAACCATCTTCTGAGCGCAGCGTCTGTTCTTCAGTGAAGCGGCTGCAAAAGGCGTCTGTACTCCAGAGGAGCGGCCTATTACCAAGCTCCGGGGCTTACAACCTCGGTTCGATTACTGGGAAGGACTGATCCGACCCACCTTTTAATTAACAACCAAGCATCATGGAAAGTCGTCAGAATGAAGACACTACCCCAGGTGGTAACTGTTCACAGGAATCCACCGCTCCTAGGAGCGCAAGCAGGCCTTCGGATTCTGGGGAGCCTGCACCTATATGCTTAGGAAAGGAGCCTAACAATGGACACAGAAAACTTAAAACCAAACAGAAATACTACTTTGGGATGCTGAACGTAAACTCATTGCTCCAGGTTGGTAAGCACAAAGAACTGACAAAGATGATGGATGACCACAACATATCGGTCTTGGCTTTGCAAGAAACACGATACCAGGACGAAGATACAATGGATATAGAAGGATATAGGATCTATAAAGGTATGAGAGCAGTGAAGATAGGCAAGAATTTGCCGATGTTTGGAACGGCTTTTGCAGTAAGTAAGAAGGTTACGAACTCAGTAGTGAATTTCTCTAATCCTTCAGAGAGATTGTCTCTTCTCACTCTTCGCTGTGGAAACAAAGGGTACACTCTGATCAATGTCCATGCATTATCAATGAGGACAATAGGCGCAATCCTGAGAAAGTAGACCAGTTTTGGGACCTTCTTGAAGAACAAATTAAGAAAATACCTAACATGAACAACAAAATATTACTGGGTGAATTTAACTCCCAATTGGGAACGGAAGCACAATTCAGATCAACAGTAGGAAGATAACAGCTCACAAGATGACTAAAAAAAATGGAATAAGACTTGTTGAATTATGTCGGGCATTTGATCTTCAGGTAATGTCGACTTTCTATAAACATAAACCAAGCAAACAGAAGACTTGGAATTCGCCGGGTAACTTAAATGGTGAGAAACAGATTGACCATGTTGCAATCTCTAGAAGAGCAATAAAAGAGATTATGAACGTAAAAGTGCAGAGGGGTGCAAGGTTTGACTCTGATCACTACCTTTCCAAGGTAAAGATGAATTTCATTCCTCTCAGGAAGACTCCGAATACTGGAAATAGAACTCGGAGATTTGATGTGTCAAAACTTAAAATCAGTCAGGAAGTTAAGGAGCAGTATCATCAGAACTTGACCTATGACTCTAAGAATTGGACTGACATCGCTTATAAGATCCAGCAGGCAGCTACCGCCACAATTCTGGCAGCTCCTAAACGAAAACATCAGTGGTGGAACAAAACCTGTGATAATGCACTGGCTCAGAGAACAGATGCATGGAGAAAATGGAATTCGACCAAGGGTCAGGAAGATTTTGATGCATTCCGTGATGTGAGGAAAGTTGCAGATGGAACAGATCGATCAGAATTTCCGTAAGAACAACGTTAGGGACTTTTATCAAACCTTTAAATCTAATCTGAAAGGTCATCAAGCCCCTAGTCTGTGCTTTAGAGTTGATACAGGAAAGCTAGGTATGAACGACAGGGAAAATTGCGACATTTTGGCTCAGTATTTCAACAAGTTGCTCAACTGTGATGAGCCATCGCTAAAACTATCCAACTCCCTTCCCATTCAAGGTCTGCCCAATTCTCAGCCACCTTGTAAGAAGGAAATTAAGCTGATCATAGACAGTCCGAAAGATAATAAAGCAGCTGGGGAAGATTCCATAGTGGCGGAACTACTGAAGCTAGCGAATGAGGATACTCTG
Organism: Meconema thalassinum; assembly: GCA_946902985.2. Classification (NCBI taxonomy): domain Eukaryota; kingdom Metazoa; phylum Arthropoda; class Insecta; order Orthoptera; family Tettigoniidae; genus Meconema; species Meconema thalassinum. The sequence continues at coordinate 115,153,790 of OX336393.1, forward strand.
GACATATTAGTCTGCCTCTTCCAGGAGATTTGGAGAACGGGTACTATACCAGTTGAATGGCAAGAAAACTGGGGGGTTTGAATATGTGGTCGTATTCGTGGATTTCAAAAAAGCATACGATTCGATTGATCGAGAGTCATTATTGAATGTTCTGGAAGAGTTTGGGGTGGAAAATTTATCCAGAAATTTGATTAAACAGACTCTCACCAACACAATATCTAAGGTAAAATTCAAGAATGAAATCTCAGAGCCCTTCGAGATAAAAAACTGGGGTCAGACAAGGAGATGGACTTTCTCCACTTCTTTTCAATTGTATCATAGAAAAGGTAATTCGAGAATGGAGAAAATCACTGAACAAAGAAGAAGGAAATGAAGATCAGTTTCGATTAGGCCCTAAACACAAAGGAGTGTATATTGACTGTCTGTCGTTCGCAGACGACGTAGCCATATTTGCAAACAACACCAGTTCAGCAATCAGGAAGATTGCTGAATCAGCTCTGAAAGAAACAGCAGAGAAAGTAGAACTACAAATTTCATTTGAGAAAACGAAATATATGACTAACATCCGTGAAGGTCCAGTGGTTGTTCACCAACCATGGTAAGATTCGAAGAGTCAAGAGGTTTAAATACCTTGGTGAAGTAATCCAAGAGAATGGGCTAGAACAAGAGGCGACCAATATCCGCATCCTGAAACTAGAGCGAGCATTCCAACTGACTAAAAACATCTACAATAAGAAGATGCTAAGTATCGGAGCCAAACTAAGGCACTACAGCACTGTTGTCAAACCAGAAGGTTTATATGCTTCGGAGACCCTGTGTATGAATCGGACAGGACAAGTCAATCAGCTACTTAAAAGAGAACGCAGACTACTACGGAAGATCTTGGGCAACAGATGGGTTGACGGACAGGTTCGACTGGTATCAATTAAAGAAGTATACAGAATGATGGAACCGATAACAACAGCAATTAGAAAACGAAGATTGCTGTTTTATGGACACATTTTCCGTATGAATAATGACCGGCCGACAAAGAAAATCTGGAATGTTCTTAAACCGAAGATCTATGGTTCCAAGAGTGTGAGAAAGATATGAGACAGGTGGGCATTACGGAGGATAAAATCAAAGACAGGAATAGTTTCAGAAGGATGGTGAAAAGCTATCAGTGTTTTATGGTGGAGACAGAACCCAGAGGACGAAGAGGCCCTTTGACAGAGGAGCAGAAGAACAAACTGATAGATGGGCTCAAGAGATACTGGCAAGATGTCAAAGCCGGCAAACGAACAAGACGCAGACACTGACATGAGAGTGGTTGTTAACACGCAGTCCATAGAGGCTCAAGTCGACAGTAAAAAAAGAAGAAAAAAAATTAGTTTATTAATGTGAATATAAACAATATGCAGTACTCATGAATGCAATTTATTTTATGTCTCACTGATTGCTGAAGCATTACAATTCACAACAAAATACATCTTCAGGTTGTCCATCACAAATGACCGACGATTATCGCGAAACACTTACTCTGAAGGCGCGAAAATGCGGCAATATGTTTCTTGCCCTTGAGGTGTTGTGTAACTTGAGATTGCTGTTCAGCCTTGATTGCTTTCCCAAATGGTTGGCAGAACAGAACACCCCCATCAGAAGTAAAATTATCTTTAAATTCTGCAACAGATGATAACTTGTAGTTGTTTTTACTTTAGGCATGGTAGAACTGCCTTACACTTCACAGTGCCAGAAATGAACTGCATGTGAGTGCCACTGGTTCCAGGTAGCTGGAGGAGGGGGAGGTCTCGCACAAGGAAGTCCCCGGCTTCCACAGTGAGTGGCACGGGACAACAAGTTAAGAATTACACAATTGCAAGCTGAACGCTCTGCATGAAGATTAGATAGCTCACAGGTTCTTCCCCTTTGAAGTAACACAGAACAAAAATGCAATAAACTGAAAGATCTAGCATACTGATTTTAAAAAATGTAAATATTATATCTTTTTTGTGCTAATAAGTGAAAAGCAGAAATGTATGTATTTATAGAAAAAATGCTTAAAATATATATTTACATAAATAAATATTTACTGTATTTACCTAAAAATCCGAGCCCTACTGATCACTGTGTTAAGGTTAAAGTTTACACTATAAATAATAAATTTAAGTTGCTACTACAGTATTATAGTAGTTCGTCTTGGTTGTGTTTTCAACGGTGAATCCCGTTTTTGTCTTGACGGTTTATTTTATGAATTGCGTAATAAAAATGATTAAAAAATGTATACACATGTGTGTACAAATAAAAACAATATAGTTGTAAGTCAGTAAACAAACTATATGCACTGTACTTACTCGACTTGTGAATTTTCACAATGTTGACTTGTCGCGTGGCCTCTCACTAGCCAACTGATGAGATACGGATCCGAGCTACGTTAAGTGTGCGTGACGTCATGTGCGACCTCTGTTATCTGAACTTTTTAATTGAGACTGTGAATTGAATGTTTTTGTGACTGAACTGATAGACTGAGGTTGGAATGACAATTTTCAAAAAGGTGTATGTTACGGTTTCTGGGAAACTTTCATACTATCACAGGCCAAGTTACATCGTCTGCCACAGCATAAGAAATGTCTCATATGGGCTAACACCAAGTCTAATAGACGATTATAGGTTCCATGCGATACTACATATATTCAGGTCTAGGTTTGTATGAAAAATAAACACATAGTGCATCCTTTGCCATCTCTTGATGAATGCAGTACATTTGCATTTGTCTGTTGGCACAGGTTAGAGTAAATGTGGCTTTTCACCGATATCTCAGTCTCACTCATAGCTGTGGTTATATGCTGCGAAAGGTTCTACTCATAGGGTTAGTACTGCTGTTCTGACTCAGTGAGGAAAGCAATGTCAAACTGCCTCACTCCTCATCTTGCCTAGTACGCCTCAATATAGCGTTGCCTTGGGCTTTTGTGGGTATCTGCCCACATAACATAACGGCGGTTCTTTTTGAGGATCCAATCAGCTTTCGGGCTGACTACCTAACAGACAGATTTTTTAAATTTTTATTTCAGATTTGCTGTTCCATTATTTCTGATAATCTAATTAATACATGTAATTTTTCCCAGGAGTGTCATTACATACGAGGGTAATTCCAAAAGTAAGGTCCGATACGCCGTAAACATTTGAAAGCGGAGCCAAGGGCAAAACACGCATGCACGCCGACTCCTGGCATGCCTTGCGCGGCAAAAGCCGCCAGTAGCGTTGTTACTGTTGCTGTGTGCTGTTGATAGTGTCAGTTCACAATGTTTAAGACAATTAATCAGCCCGCCGATTGTGAAGTAAGGGCAGGGATACGGTTTCTGTCTGCAAGAAACATTTCTGCGGCAGAAATTCATCAGCAGATTACTGAAGTGTACGGTCCTAACATAATGAGTGACAGTAAAGTGCACAAGTGGGTGCGAGCCTTTAATGAAGGACGGGAAAATGTGCACGATGAACCCCGCTCTGGCAGACCATCAGTGATTTCAGACGAATTGGTTCATGCGGTTGACGACAAAATTCGTGAAGATCGACGATTCACTATTTCAGGGACAACGATCAATAAAGCCGCCTACTGCGCTACCCTGACTAAACTTCGACGTGCAATCCAGAATAAGCGACGTGGTCTTTTGTCGTCTGGAGTGTTGTTGTTGCAAGACAATGCCAAACCCCATACTGCGAATGACACGCAAACTCTAATCAGGAAATTTGGATGGGAACAGAAGGACCACTCACCGTACAGTCCGGACTTGGCGTCAAGTGATTTCCACCTGTTCCGCTACCTAAAGGAGTTTCTTGGCGGCAAGCGCTTTGACAAAGATGATGAAGTGAAAGAAGCTGTTAAAGACTGGTTAGCTTTGCAGGCGGCCGAGTTCTACGACTTAGGCATTCAAAAGCTTGTGGAACGATGTGACAAATGTGTAAATAAGTATGGAAATTATGTAGAAAAATAGAGAAAGACGTAAGGAATGTCAATAAAACAATTGTTTTGGAAACCATTTTTTTAAACTGGACCTTAGTTTTGGAATAGCCCTCGTATTTATATCTTGTACTCCGCCCATTCATTGGGCACAATAGTGTTGACCGACTGAAGAGCTACAAATTAACTGTTTGTGGGTGTCACTAGGTTTGGTACTGTTTTGTAGAGCTATTTGTCTTGCATATTTGGATGTGATGATGCTCGCTTGACGAGTGAAACATGTCATCCCTTAGTTTTCTTCTTCTTCTTCTTCTTCTTCAATAGCCTGTAACAATATTGTTCAGTCCCTTTATGAGGGTTGGCTGAACTGGGGGATGAGGGTGTGTGGAGAGAGTGGCGTTTAATTAGGGTAAGTTCTACTGGAGGAGTGGAAACTCCAAACGAGTGTTGGAAAATGTGGTAGAGGATCGAATGGAGCTCTACGTTATAAAGGGTTGAAAACCAATGGGGTGTGCTTCAAGGCGAGAGCTAACAGCCTACAGAGTGAGTACGGCGATCAGTAATACAACAAGTATCTGCTGATCGTGCACCACCGCGGTTTGCGTGCGTGCGACCAAGAAGTCAAGGCTACTGACAATGAAAGTGTTATTAGCGCTGGCACAGCGGTTTTGGGAACAATGCACTGACGGGCTGAGGTGTAGGTAGGGAAATGAGCAGTAAAAACAGTGTGGATAAACAATGATTGCAACTGGATTGTGTAAATGGTGGTCACTTATTTATTGGACCCAAGTATAATGTAGATCTCCCTCGATTCAGGGCTAGTGTGACAAAGTGTTAATGGTACAATCAAATTGGGGGTGGCGAGAGGAAGGAAATGAAACTTGTGTGTGGAATCTGAGAATCACACTTACCTGAGACACGATGTCAGTTGGCAATTGGACAGAGTCTCCGACGTAACAGATACCTTCCCCTTGGGAGGTGCTCCTTTTAAACATTTCCGAAGTGCTGACTCTGCCGTGTTGCTGCATAGCTGTTTTGGTAGCAGCTTCTGTGTATATTTGATGTGTTTGTCCAGCTTGGGCAAGAGCCATTACGTAACTCAACCAGCTTGGTGTAATTAGAAGTGTGTTGTGTTTGCTGTTGCTTCCAGCTTGGAGGTGTTTAAGGGGTGAAAATGGTGTTGGGGTGTGGGATAGATGGTTTAATAAATGTAGCTGTTGAAGGAGTATTTGTAGACGTGGGTGTATCCTGTAGATAGCTGTAGATTATGCAAATATGTCTCTTAAGGGCGCTAAGACCTTAGGGACCTTAACAATTTATATATATCTTAATCACATGTAATTTTATTTCTGGTTGTTTTTCGCATATTCCAGTAATTGGAATAATCTTTGTGCTGACCGACTTATTTATTTCTCGTGTCGGAAACATACAAATGTACAGTTGCTATACAGGTAGGCCTACATAAAAGGGTAAAACTGTCTAATTATATAACACGTGCCCAATACTGAGCAACATCCAAGGCGCTCGGAGTGGCTAGCAGGAGTGCTTCCTCTGCACAAGATGAAGGGCACAGAGGGCAATGAAGCATGTGTTTTGTGGTTTGTTCTTGTCCACATTCGCAAGACGTGTCACATGAAATGAGGTCCCATCTCCTCAGATTGTCTCGGGATTTTCCAACTCCTGATCGCAACCTGTTCAGGGACTTCCACACCAACCAGCTTTTGTTGTGTCCGCGTTGTAGTTCTTCAGCTACTGGCATCCAACCGCAGGGGTGAGAGGTCGTCTTCTTCCACAAATCCAGCCTTGCCTTCTCTGGTGAGACGGTAAGCATCTCAGATGTCCTCAGGAAGCTCTTTCGGGACCTCAGCCGTTGCTGAGGAGGATTATATCCATGCAGTGGGTGGGCGTTGTTCTCTTCCACTCTCAGCCTCTCCCGGTTGGCAGCCACCTCTCTGCATACACAACGCGGTACTATTCCAGCCAGGTAGTAGAGCTTATCTGTTGGGGTAGGCTTTAAGCAACCTGTTATCAAGCTGTAGATTGTTAATATGGCAACACTGAAAAATGGCTTCAAAGCTATCTTTGCACAGCAATAATCCATTGTCATTGTGGTTGATGGATTACAGTTAAAAGAGCCAAAGTATTATTGTTGGATTTGGAGGAAATGGTATCACTTGAAGTGCAATTAAAATATTTCCGCCAGAGAGCACCATGTTGTGACAGGGTTAGCAGTGCCATCTAACGAGACTTAAGGGAAGTATTCAGTTTGAAATCCGACCATTCTTTGTCTGGTTGTTTCCAAATAGCCCTCAAGTTCAATTTTACTCTCGGATCATGTTGCAGGTGAGGTCTCTGGGTGGAGGTAAATTGCGGTTATATTGTAGGGCACAATCTCGAATAGGCCTCCTCTGATCGGGTCTCAATAGGATGGGGAGCAGGTTAAATTAGAATTACGAAACTAAGTAAGACAATACATTTAAATAGAAAGTTAAAAATGCATTGGTTCATAAAATAACAGAATAGGACCTATCTATTCATCAACATGAAATATATTCCGTACTACCGCCCCTTCCTCCTTCCCCTGAATAATTTTCCCCATTAAAAAACGTGAATGTTTGGTTGGTTCTTGAATTTAGGGGCTGCGACGTCGCGGTCATGTAGCCCCGTGTACTTTGGGTGTGTGTAGAATCTGTCTGATAACCGGTGTAAATTGTGATGACTGTATTAGTGTGTAACGTGAATGCTTGTCGAATGCATTAAATGCATGAAACCAACATTTGCCACTACACATTGAGCTAAGCTGGTCAGTGGTCATAAATAAATAATAAATAATAATAAATAATAATAATAAATAATAATAATAATAAATAATAATAATAATAAATAATAATAATAATAAATAATAATAATAATAATAAATAATTACACCAAACTACCTTCAGGGTTTTGCTCATTTGCAGCCTTCCCCAACCACAACAGCACAAGCTGTGACTGGAAAAAATGTACTAGAAATTCAGTTAAATACAAAATAAATATTAATCGTAATTGTAAAGCAAAAGGATGGAATATGTGAATAGGAATGGAGATGCAATTTCACCTCGGAAAATTATAATTGACAATTATTTCTGTGAACATTGAGGGTCTGTCAACATGTAAAGAAGAACTTTTACGTGATTTCTGTCAAAAAAAAATGTAATTGTGATATTCTGTGCATACAGGAAACTCATAGGGACATAAACCACCGATGTCCTAAATGAAATTGGTAGCTGAGCGAAAATGCTATCTTCACTAAGCCAGATTACAGGATCATAGCACGTCCATCACAGAGGAAAATGATGCAGAGATCATCGCGGTGGAATTGAGCATCTCGATTATATTTACCATTTACAAACCTCTAAAAGTAAACCACCTGATAATCTGAACTCAAAGAAAGTGTCCTTCTTCATTGGTGATTTTAATAGTCACAGTAATGCATACTCACAGGATGATGAGAATGGAGAAGCCGTTATTAATTGGGCAGAATCACATCTTCTGTCCCTTATTCATGATAACCTCCTTCTTTTAACAGTGGAAAGTGGAAGCGAGGATATAACCCAGAACTCATTTTTGTAAGTGAAAGGATTGCTCATCAATGTGTGAAATCTTTTTGCCTTCCGATTCCCAACACACAGCATCACCCAATAACGTGCCAATTATTTGGAGGAAAAGCAGAGTTATAGCAGTCCTCCAACTAGGGAAAGATCCACATAACCCTAAAAATTATAGACCCATCTCACTGCTTTGTCACTTATTTAAGATCTTCAAATGAATGATCCTAGCAAGACTTATGGAGATAGTTGAACCACTTTTGATCTCCGAGCAAGCTGGCTTTCGAAGAGGGAAGAATTGTACATCGCAATTCCTTCACTTGACACAATATATTGAGCAGTCTTGATCGATCTAACTGTTGCTTATGATACAGTCAACCACCAAGTCCTGTTCAGTAAACTCTACAGGATGACTAAGGATAATAAGTTGATTGAAATTACTCAATGTCTTTTTCAAGACTGACGATTCTTTGTAGACTTCCAAGGGCAACGTAGTCGATGGAAGAACCTGCTCATCGGCGAATGAAGTTTAGGAGTAGTTTACTGCATACAACTGAATGCCTGAAGAAACCACCTCAAACATCAAGAGTATATGCCTCGAGATCTAAAAGCCTTCATCTTGATGGGTGGGTAGACCCATCTGAAAGTCTTCCAGCAGGGCACGAAGAGACATGGACTATATGGAAGAGTCTCAATAGGTTATGGTCCGGGGTTGGTAGATCCGGGACCAACATTAAGAAGTGGGGACTACCTTGTGAGTCGACCTGTTGTGATTGTTGTGAAAAACAAACCATGCCCACCTCCTCAACTGCAGCATCTGGTCTCTTCAGTGCTCCATGGATGATCGAGTAAAGGCTACACCCAACGGCCGAGACATTGCAAAATATTGGTCCAACGTTGTTTAGTGAAATATTTGTCTTTTTGATAGTACTGCTACCTTTTTTTATTTATTGATTTATATATGTTTCCGGACACGAGTAAATAAAACCTCGGAAAACAGAACGAGAATAGTGTCTGTGGATTGATGTTTTCACCTGAGTATTGGGAATTTTTCGAGCATCTACTAGAATGCAAGCTACTGAGGTATGAGTGATGCTGAGTAATGGCACTCCGGGCATAGCTAGTGGCTATGGATGCTGTGAAAGGTTCTACTCATAAGGTCAGTGCTGTTTTTCTGACTTTGTGAGGAAAGCAATGGCAAACTACCTCCCTCCTCACCTTGCCTCATTATAGTGTTGCCCTGGGTTTTGTGGGTTTCTACCACATAACCTATGATGGCGCTCTTTGAGGATCCAACCAACCTCCGGGACGACTACCTAACAGACCTAACAGACAGACGCAAGAATGGCCAAGAGTAAAAGATGAAGATGATGCCCACGAATACTAACGTGGTTTATTGTGCTGTGCTTTCAATATTATCCTTGACATTGATCACACCTATAGGATACTAACAGCGATGTGTAATTCTTCATTCCTGTATATTAAATGACTTTTATAATGAAAATCTTGAATGAATGTCTTTCAAACCATAGCTTTCATTTATTTGTTATGAATAGGCGTTCGTTGCAAAAAGAGCATGGCCCATTTTTTTTAATACAAAAAGAAAATCAATCATGAGAATAATATAGACATTATTGCAGCCAATGGCCAAAGAACATATAAATACTAACATAATAAGTTACATTAATAATAAAGTTAAAATTGCGTGCAATGTGCAGTGGTATAACTATTATTCATCCAAGCAGAACTGTGTTCGAGTCTTTCTCCTGTCTGGACACTTCAGCTCATGATATCGTTCACAGAAATTGTTGCATCGCTTACACCCGCATTCTGAGCACGGTGTGTGATACGATTTAGTCAAGCATAGGCGGTGATGGAAACCGTGTACTGCTAATCGGGTCACCAGGTGATGCAGCTCGTAGTTTGCTTGTGTCCAATCCTGTGTCATCATAGCATCTGTAGCGTAGAACTCGCTCCATATATCTTCTTTCATCCGCTGCAGCTCAGCAAGCGCTTGCGTGTAGCCGGCACTAGATGGCAGGAGCATCTTCATTCGAAGTTCTTCAATTAGGAACGGCTCTCCAGACAGCTCGTATACTGAGCGAGTCTGGTTGTTTTAGATACCCCCAATATTCTTTAAAAAAATACGCTTTAACTTTCTCCAGTGTATATAGATTGTTTCTGGTAAGATCAGGCCAGATAATTTCTATACCGTAAGTTAGTACTGGTAGTATTTTCACTTTGAATAGTTTCATAGCCGTTTCGAAGCTTAGTGTTTGTAAGTTTCTTATATCTTTAATTGCAATTATTGCTTTGGCAGCTCTTTCTGTTATATGTTTGGTGAAACACTTGCCACTAGGTTGTAATGTAACACCTAAATATTTCAAGTCATTTACTATTTTACGTGTAGAGTTATTTATAGTGATTTGTACTCCGGACGGTATTTTGCCCCTGTTTCTAAAGACCATCATTTCTGTTTTTGTTTGATTTATATAGAAACTGTTTTCTTGACACCATTTAACCATAACATCGATCGCCTCTTGCAATATGTGCGAGTTACTAGAGCTAACTGCTATGTCGTCAGCGTAGGCATAAATGTAAATATCCTTTCTGTCTTGGGTGATTCTTATTAATTCCTCAGTTGTATGAATAATAATGGGCTCATAGTGTCCCCTTGGAGTACACCATTAGTCTGTAGAATTGTATCTGATGTGGAAAGGCCATCCGATATTCGTATGGTGCTGTAGGCGAGTATAGATATAATAATTTCAATCCAGATATTATCAATTCCTAGGGTATTCTCCAGCTTCGATATTATTAGTCCTCTGTCCAGTAGATCGAAAGCCTTCGTGAAGTCTAAGAATATAGTATAGAATTTTTCTTTCTTTTTAAGTGAATCTTTGATGTTATGTAATAGTAATTCTACAGCCATTAGCGTAGATCTGTTGTTTCTAAATCCGAATTGAGCATCGGGGAGTGATTTGTCGATAGGTTCCTTCAGTCTTTGTGATATTATAAGGTGCGTTCAAAAAGTAACGAGCCGGTGGCTGTAACGCGCAAACCGGTGACGACATCGGCTAATCGTGGCGTGTGTAACGAGGTGTGGTTCCGACCAGAGCGTGGAAGGTCACAGCCCGTCGCTAGAGGGCTCACGTGCACGTCACGTGACGATACAAAGCGAGCAGCAGCATGGATCAATCGTCCAACCAAGACCAAGACAGTAGGCCATTCGCCATGCTTCCTGGTGTGGTTGAAGACTGTGGGGCACCCATAGGGCACACACTTTCCGCAAGTGCAGTCGTTCCTTCATGATGGTGTGCACACTTCCGACGCTCAATCCGACCACAGCGGCTATGGCGTTCACTGTCACTCGGCGGTCCTGGCTAATGAGTGCATCAACCAGCTGGACATTGTCATCGGTAATGCAGGGGGGTGCCCCAGACCAGGCATCATCGGCTAACGACACCCGTCCTTCCCTGAAGCGCTTGTGCCACGCCTTGACCCTTGCAAGGGACATGCAGTGTTTGCCGTACACTTGTGACATTCGGCGATGAATGTCCGTTCCCCCTACTCCTTCCGCTGTCAGAAACCGAACAACACCTCTTTGCTCTTCGTTTGACGCCTCCATGTCACCGTTTGCAATGCGACTGGCAGCGTTCCTTATGTATAATCTGATAAATATTGTAATAACCATACTCGTAGAATGTAAAATGAGCTAATGCTCCGATTATTTGAACGACGATCAGCCATGTTGGCTAGCTAACATACAATAAACAATGAAGGCTCTTGCTGCCAACCCAAACATGTAAATGTACCTTGGAGAGAAAACAAAGAATAAACATAGAGAGTAAACAAAGAATAAACAGCTTGCTTAGTGTGAATATGTGATTGTTGTTAAATGGTCAGGTTAGAGTGGATTGTATACTTAGCTGCTTGAGTTGGACGCGGTCCGGATGCGAGTAGTAGACCTCATCACTGCCTGCACTGAACTAAAATTTATACTAACTAATAAATTAGATAACGCAAATATTCTCTGTTACATATTCGTTGATGTCTCAATAATCATAGATATTTAAATAAGAATGATTAAGCAGAATGTTAACACAGAGTGATATTTTTCCCTTCTCCAGTAAACGTTAACTTTCTCATGACCTTGAAATGACCAATTCAAAAGTTGGTTGGTTCTTAAGTTTAGGGGCTGCGTCAACGCGGTCATGTAGCCCCGTGTACTTTGGGTGTGTGTGGAATCTGTCTGATAACCGGTGATAATTGTGAGCACTGTATTAGTGTGTGGATCTGTTTTAATTCAAGTAAGGACTGCAGACGATCAATTTTCAAGTAGTTCCTACTTTTGCCGCCAAACGCCACCGTCAACAACTACTAGTTCAGAACTTAGCTACCAGACGTCACCGCAGTCGGCTCTTGGCAACGAACGTAGGAACCTAAGAGCGTTGTTAACATTCTTAACCTATACAATTTAGCTTCACACAGGTGTAATTAGTGGAAGGTTCTTTAACATGACATAAATCTATGACATGTGACCGTTGGCTTTACTTCCCCTCCGAAGGAAGGCATACTGAGGGATTTTTAACGCTCTTAAAAAATCCGACGACTTCGGTATTTGTCGCATGTTTTCTTACATAAAGTACACAAGCAGTCATTGTTCGGTTTATGATATTTTATGTTTCTAGATTTTGTAATGGAAGCCGTGTACGGCGAGTCTTGTTACCACATGTCTTAGCTCTAGATTTGGCTGAATCCATCGTCTGTCGGTCATTGAATCAGTGACGTAAAAATCTAATGATATGTGTTGCCGCTTCAGGCGTCTCAGTTCAAGCACCTTCTCCATTTGTGGTGTAGATGGCAGATGAATTTGGAATCGGAGATCTTCAATATAGAAGGGCTCCGTTGATAGTTCATAGACTAACCTAGTGTCCTCTTGAGGAATCTTGCTTTCACTTTTTCTATTATATTGAGCTCTTGTGTGGATAACGTTTCCTATAGTAGCTCTAAGAGACAGTGGGAGTAATGTTGGCATGGAAAAGAGTCATGGCAGTTCTTAAAGAGAGTTTTGTTATGTTCTCCAAATCATGTATTCCTTTTATAGCCGCTGCTGCTCTTTTCTTTATGTGATGTCTGAAGGAGTGACATGTTGTCTACAAGGTGATGCCAAGATATGTATATAGTTTTTAACAATAATTATACAACCGCCTTAATCAATACATAAACGAAAAGAATTATTATTAGAGTTGCTCCTGGTACATGTTTCAGGGATTAATCAGCAACATTTTTTATCCCCTTCATCAGCCAATAGTAAAGCATAAAGAAAATTATGAAGTAGCATGACACTTAAATATAAATGGTTATTAAAACTAATATGGTGCATCATATAAGTAGATTGTAGTATAGAGTAAAATGAAATAGTAACTAGTTGCCATGTCTTTTTTAGCCTATTTTCATTTATGAAAAAATAGGCTTATGAGATCACCTTTTGTCCGTGTATGTGTCCTCCTAATAACTTCTAAACGTCTAGCACCATTTCGGCCGACCCCGAACGTGCCCATACGTCTCATCAATCTAACATGGCAGCTGTGCGAAATATTTCTCCGGCATTCTATATCTCCAAAACTATTTACGATATCACCCTGACATTTTGTACGGTGATAAAGGACACTACTAGAAGTTCACCTATGAGACTTTCAAAAACCTCTTAAGAACAAAACTTTTAAATAGACTTTACTCACGATTTAACCATCCAATCGCAATGAAACTTGGTACAGCAAATGCTTATACACATTGTAATGCACTGGCATCTAATTTCGTCCAATTGTTTACATAACCTCAAGATAACAGCAGTGCAAAATATTTCACCAGCATTCTATATCTCGAAACTATTACTGATATCACCGTGTAATTTTGTACGGTGATAAAGGGTACTACCACAAGTTCATCTATGTAACTTTCATAAACCTGTAAAATACAAAACAAACATGGCGGGCAGGCAAAGTTGAAACATTTGAATAGACTTTTCTCGCGATTTAACCATTTGAGCGCAGTGAAATATGGTACAGTACACATACACATTGTAATGCACTGGTATCTAATTTAGTTCAATTGTTTACATAACCTCAAGATGGCGGCTGTGCGAAATTTTAAAATTAAGTTCTTGTGCCGTAATAATGTTTTAGAAGTGAAAGTTTGAATAATGAACCTACGCAATAATTTTCATTTAATGGTACATAACGCTATGGCCTACATAAATAAAAATGCAACATGGTGACCATCCGAAATATTTAGATGGTTCTCAATATCTATTAATCTATGATAGCAATCAAACTGAAATTTTGTATGTGATAGAGGCTATGAACATAAGTTCACCGATGGGACTTTCAATAACCTGGTGAGCACAAATTCAACATGGCGGCGACGAGAAATATAAATATTTAAATGGACGTTTCTCGTGATTTAACCATCCGAGTGCAGTGAAACTTTGTATGGTAAATGCTTATACAAATGTTAATCCACTGGCATCTAATTTATTTCAATTGTTTTCATAACCACAAGATAGTAGCTGTGTGAAATTTTAAAATCTTGTTTTTATTTCTTGTGTCCTAATCATGCGATTGAAGTTGATGGCTACACCTACACAATAATCTTCATGCAATCTCTATATATATTGAACCCTTATTGATTTGCCGATCAATAAGTCTTCATGATTTTTATTATTATTATTACTGATATCCAGGCAGTTTATGTTGGAGATTGCTACGGAAGGCAGGTAGTGTGTCGCAACGCTTGCAACAGAGGTAGCGTGGTAGTTATTCCTGGGGATGACCAGCTAAGCCCAGTTCAAGGACAAATTCAGAGTGAACGTGCATCCAATTTGGCGTCATTATGGGCGTGCCAGAGGTGAATTTCCAACCGATTCACGATTGAATCAGCGAATCAGAAGAGAGGACGCCTGGACCACGTGGCGAGGTGCGTGCCTTAAAAAGGACGCTGAAAACACGTGTATGAAGAACGGCCGATACGATAGGATTCCGCATGAGTGCATTGAGACGTTTAAATAAAAAGAAGAAGTTTGATACTAGTCCCAAGTCTGTGAGTTAAAAACTACAGATTATTTTCTCAGATTGCCCCCACTCCATTCCATTCTGCCAGTTTCTAATAAATTGATCGGTGATGAGTAGTTTGGGACACAACTTTATCGAGCTCTGAGGAGCGTAGTTCACGCCGGTTTGAGACACAATTTTATCAGGCTCTGGTGATCATACTTCACGTCAGTCTGAACGAACATTTTATTGTGCTCTTGGGAGAAGAGTTCATGCCTAGCGGAGGGGAGATCTCTAGTTGAGATAAGCGCTACTCGGAATACGTAATTTGAGAGACTGTTAAATGCCAGCTGCGTGGCTGACGTAAGACTGTAATATTTTTCTGTAATATTTTTGTGTTATATTTTTTTTGTGATGTATCTGTGCGTGTGAAGTAAGCAAATGCTTAGATAGGGCCAGTTCAACGTGGAGTAATCGCCCAGGACTCTTGAGTGAACGTCAGTAGCTCATAGCGATTCTAGCTAGGTAGAATTTTAATTTTGAACATTTCTTTTCAAGAAGCCACGCCAAGATGTCTACAGCAAGGTCGATTGGTGGAATGATGTGCTACGCCTCTACCAGAATGTCGACGATGACGGAGTAGATTTCCCGTGGGGGAATGCACTGGGATAGAGGTTGATTTTCTGCAAGCTGGACGGTGATGTACAAACCATTGATTTATTCAATATGTAGCTAGATTAGACGCGGGAACGTTGTAAATAATTTATTCATGGTTTTTCTTGTGTATTTAGATTTCGTGCGCCGACACTGTTATCTTTTAAATGTACGTTGGCACGTGGCCAAATGTTTGTTTGATTGTATATGTTTCTTATGAGTCATTATTAGTATGCACGGCGCGTGCATTTGGATTTTATTCATGCGAATGCTGAGTTCGTCATGGTCGATAAATGGTGCTGTATTCAAATTCATTTTAAGTAGGAGAAGGGAGTAAAAGTTGTTAGATGTTTTACGAACAGGTTTTTATTCATACTAGGGTTGCCGAGCGTAACACGTTAAGATGTCACTGTAGGACACCTTAGTTCTATATTTTTGAGTTTTTTTTATATCCCTTTTCAGGATCTTCAGTCACGGACTAGACTGGGAACGCAAGTCGGTGGAACTATTTATGTCTTTTATTTCAGGTTTCTGTCAAACCCATACATCTGATTCTGGTGTGTGTATTGTGTCCTTTGGGTATTTGATTCTTCGTGATGAGGGGTAGAATGTGTCTACTGCCCTCAAATTTTGATGGTATTTCATGGAAAGGCAGAGCGCTCTTGGAGGCTACTGTACCTTGTCCTGTGCTGATTCTTGGATTTCCTTGGGAAATGCTAAGATATTTTTATTTGACACACACACGTATATTATGTGCTATTGGGAGCACGCTTCTTCGAGACTCGAGCCATTGCTACGGCAGGTCGAGGTATGTTCACACGTGGGTTGACAGATGTGCAGATTCCACCTTGCGCCCGTCTATGTCTAGTGATTCATCGTTTAGGCAGTCCAGCTGACCGACTGACCCCTGTAAGCTATCTGTAGCAAACCTGTTCTTTTAATGATCGTTGGATCATAATATTAATTGGGGAGTTCGCCATGTCCGTTACGAATTACCGCATATCGTATGAAATGAAATATTTGTTTTATGATGTAAATGTTGGCTTTGAGCCTAGTGATTTCTGTGACTCATTTCATTTGCTTATAGGTTAGATTGTTGTTTGTTGTGACACCCTTGGGTGTATTTCGTATTTTCATGTAAAAATGGCAAGCGGCCATGTGTGTGTTTTTCTTGGTTGGTCACGTGTTGACTTACTTGTGTTGATTTAAAAAGTCCTAATTTTAGGCGTTAGTGTGGATTGCTACGGCAATTCTTTGATTCCAATTTCATGCGGAAATTATTTTGTCTTATTCAGAGTAGGAAGTGTCGGATTTAGTTTAATTAGTGTGTAGTTGGTTCCTCGTGTCTGTCTAGCTCTAAGACAATGCAGATTCGTCCCCTGAAGGTTTACTGGATGGTAACGGATCTCGCATTATATTGTACACATCGTACCGCATGTAGAAAAGCCGCACACGCACATGTCATTGTAGTGATTTGGGACATTTGGTCCGGATGTTTCCGATCTCTCCTGAGATCAGGCCTAGTTTGGTATTTTTATTAATTCAAGAGGGTGTCATTTGGGAATCCTTGTGTTTTTGCTATAAATAGTGTAAATTTGTTGATCTGTTTATTAAATTCATATGTTTTAATCCTGGTATTCACTTTTTCCTGCATGTTATTTTGTTATATGTTACCCTGCATGTTATAAGAAGTGCTTAACAACAACTTTACGAAATGGACTGTTACACCCCCCGAAATTGAGTCTCATCTGCTTCTTTGCAAGGGTTCAATATATATAAATGAAAGTTTGTCTGTTTTTTCTGAATTTCTACGGAAATTTGCGTTATTTACGCGTTTCAGACTGTTTTATGACGGATGCGCGCGAAAATAATTTTTTTTGTCCGTCTGTCTTCTGTTTGTCTGTCTGTGGACAAAGTGGTTGTTCCCTTATAACTCGAGAACGGCTGGGTGGATCAACGTAAAATTTGGCACAGATATCCTTCAGAGGCACGACACTAATCATTGATGTAACTCTTCTCTGTACCTCTCATAAAAGGGGGCTACCCCTTAAAATACTTGCTGAAATAGGCGTAGAAGGGCGAGACAAAGCTCATTTTCAGCCCCTCAATGTGAGAAAGGTAGGGCCCCCGAAAACCACATTTTAAGGTCCTAAAACCAACAGTTTTTGAGATATTTCCAGAAAACTAATTTCATTTAATACAATAATTAAAGAAAGCAAGTGAAGGAATACTGGGCCAACAGGAAGGCTAGAAAGTGTTAATTTCGCGTGGTCCTAAGCGACCCATTCGCGAAGAAGAAGAAGAAGAAGAAGAAGAAGAAGAAAGAAAGAAAGAAAGAAAGAAAGAAAGAAAGAAAGAAAGAAAGAAAGAAAGAAAGAAAGAAAGAAAGCTGGTAACCATGGCAACAGAAACTCATAGGTCTATCTATTGCTTTAAGACGCAGTACAATTACATTTATTACATCACTGAGAAGATTGCAAACGGCTATAAGGTTATAACGGAAACAAATTAAGCTGTAAAATTCATCAATGTCATATAATGCGCTTAAGGGAGTCAAAGGGGTACTCTAGATTTTTTTCACGCGATTTACACGGGCGGGTGTGGTACGGAAGGTCTATTATATCCCTATCCCTATATTGTTATATTATTATTATCATTATTATGATTATACTACGGTCTACAACGACAAGACAAAGCTTATTTTCAGCCCCTTGGTGTCAGAAACAAAACTCGGTGCCCCTAAATAGCCGTAAAGGGTCCCCGAAAGCTACTTTTATCATTTCAAATGATCTTGTCGACTTCGTCGTTATGGTTGGGGTCCATCGTTATGCATTACGGACACGGACACGGACACGGTGACGGTGACGGACGTGACGTCATGCAGCCGCGCGGGAAGTGACGTCATGCAGCTGCGCAGGAACGTGAAGTCATGCTAACGCGGGGAGCGAGAACCAGACGCTAATGATTATTGGAGTCTGTTGAAAGAGGCCTGGCGTCGAGCGACCTTTTAAAAATCAGAAACTCACTCCACAAATCTGTAAATCAGTATTCTTCCCTTATTTCAGATACACTATTCATTAAACAAACTATATGGCATAGTCATGACCCCTTCATGGAGTAGGCTGTTGTCTAAATCTGGACACTCATACTACATCCTTACACTAATTCAAATTTACGGCCAAATGATCCTTCTGACAGGGAGGCAAACGTTTCCGCCGGCTTTCCTGGGATGATGGGCCACAAAACCGCTATCAAAAAGTACACAATTTACGCTTTATTCAACCAAACACATCTCTAATACAAGTACAAGAAACACATTTCTTCCCGTGACCCTTAAAGAGGTGCCCGCGCGGGAAGCCTAAGTTAATGGGTAATGCAGTCTGTTGAAAGAGTCCTGGGGCTTCGAGCAAAGCGAGAAGCCCTCCTGAGCCTTTCTAACATGTGTAGCATTTGTAGCATGCGTCACTTGAAATGATACAACGTCTAGTCTTTCAGACTGACTGTGATTTTTTAAGGCTCTAATACCAACAGTTTCTGAGATATTCCCAGAAAACTAATTTCATTTAATAAACTGATGAAGGAATGCAAGCCAGTAATCATGACAACAGTATCTCAAAAGGTGACATCCAACTTTCCATCTATTTTTGCAAGAAGTAAAGCCACTCCATTTATTAAATTTCTGTGAATGTTTGCAAATGGCTATAAGGTTATTACGGAATCAACTAAAACTGTAAAATTCATCAATACGCTTAAGGGGGTCAAGGGGTACCCTACATTTTTTTCAGACGACTTAAATGTGCGTTATGTCGTACAGAAGGTCTATTATATCTCCAAACAGAAACATTATTTTCAAAAATTCCTGAACTGAAATAGTTCTTTTTTTTTTCCTTTTAGGAATTTGGGCCATTGGAGGCTAAAAACCTGAATGTTCGTGCACCACAAGCCTTTATAATTTATTAAAGGGGTCTTCCTCTGGATGGGGACTTGACACAACAGTGAAGGTCAGTTTTATTTGACGTGTATTTCGTTTCGTCTACGAGGTTTTCAATTTTATTTTCACGTCAGGAAGTACACGTTAGGTATATTTAGTTTCAGAGCATATTTTAACTAATCATTTTTCTTTGTCGACAAACAGGTTCCATTGCATCAGTAGCTCAATTGATTACGTCTGGTTATTAATATCGAAGACCGTTCGAAGAATGGGTACTTCTGCTAGTAGTATATAACTCTAAGACCTACATGTATAGAAATCCAACCTGACGACCATCCGAAATATTTAGACGATTCTCAATATCTACAAATCTATTACAGCATTCAAAATGAAATTTTGTATGTTGATAGAGGCAATTAATAAAAGTAATTAGGATATACTGTGTGAAAATAGGCTGTATAGTTCTTCATGGAACTACTTGTTAGAAGATTGATTATTGCATGAAGGGTGGATCTCCCCTTCCTAAATCCGAATTGCAAGTTGATGAAAGTTAATTGGTAAGAATATTTCTCTCCATACAAAGTGTAAGGAAACGGCGACGAAAAGTATGAGGTTGGTGTCCACCGCATTCCCCCTCTAATACAGCCCTGGATGTCCACTAATAAACATATTTCACTCCGTGTCCTTAATGGTTTAAATCTTTTCAGTGATTTTGAGGTGCTAGGATACCAAGAGTTTGCTCAGTAGGGTATAATAAATGAACCAGCAAATCTACTGACACAAGGGTGTAGCAAATAATTCATTAAATGTAGTCTGACTAAGTCAGGATCGAACCCGCTATGTTGGGTTTTGAATGGCTAAAACAAACTGTCACACCATCTGATATTTTGTTAACATTCATTCATGTGTGATGGCAGTTTGGTTTAGTCTTGACTGAACTGTATGTACAGACATATTTCTATTGTAACAACTCATCCATTAACTAATTTGATTTCTGATTAATCTGCAGGATGATCAAGAGCAGACCCACGTCATGGATGGAACACTGATATTGCTTGTGATCGCAGTTTTAGCGGCAACCGTTTTAGCCAAACACTTTGGTGAAGAATGCAGAGACTTAACAGAAAGAAACACGTATTTAAACATATTTAAGGCAAAGTTAGCACGACTAGAATTAATCGACTCATATCCAAAAGTAAAGAAGAAGAAAAGATTCAGAATAAAGAAGAAAAAAGAGAAATGTCATGGAAAAAGATAAGAAGAAAGGATGCCGGAAAAAGACAAGAAAAGTAAAAGAAGAAATGATATGTTACAAGTGAACAACCTGTATTGTAACCACCTATTTTTGTTATTACTGTGTGTGCACGTCAATTCTCAATGGTTCTATCTACACATAGAGAACGAAATATCTTACATTGAACAGCATTAGAACCAAAGATTCTGAAGGGCTTAAAGAATCATGAGAATAGTAAATTTATACCAAAGTAACTGATTTTTTAGTATTCATAAAAGTTATTTTAAGGAAAAGTAACTGAAAATGTGTTCCAGGTGTATAAACTTACATCATGAAATAGTCCACATGCAAGGACCGTCAGAAAAAAACTAATTTATAAATCTCCCAATATGTCAGCTCCAACCAGAAATTAAGTTTCTCTCAATATACAAGGACCTTCCCTCAATTCCGTTTCCCTATTTTATAAATCACTCAATATGCGAGCATCATACAGTTATTACTTTTCCTACTATGCGAGGACCACCCAGAAATTAAGTTTCCCTTTTTCTTAAATCTATTAATATGCCAGGACCTTCCAGAAATAAAGTTTCCCTATTTTCTTAAATCTATTAATATGCAAGGACCTCCCAGAAATAAAGTTTCCCTATTTTCTTAAATCTATTAATATGCAAGGACCTTCCAGAAATTAAGATTCCCTATTTTCTTAAATCTATTAATATGCAAAGACCACCCAGAAATAAAGTTTCCCTATTTTTTAGTAACTCCCAATATGCAAGGATAATGCATACATTCTTCTTCTTCTTAATTTCCCGGTTCCAGTGATCTGGGTCGGGGTGTGAATCAAGGACCTCCATATTTTTCTGTCTCTCACCCCTCTCGTCCCTCTTCCAGTACATTCTCCACTTTCACTCCTCTTTTTTCAATGCTTTTCCTCACTGTATCCATCCACCTCATCCTCGGCCTTCCCCTTTGGCGCTTTCCCGTGACTTTATCAGTAAATAATCGCTTCAGGACTTTGTCTTCTCCCATTCGCATCATTGTCCATACCATTTTAGCTTAGTGATCTCGATCTTGTCTTGTAACTTCTCCCTAATTTCCTTGTTTCTCATTTTGTTTCTGCGGGTCTCTCCAATTATACCTCTAAGGAACTTCATCTCCGCTGCCTGGATTCTACTTTCCTCCCGTTCAGTCGTTGTCCACGTGCCTGCTGCATACGTCAATATAGGTGTGTAATATGTTGAATACAAGATTCCTTTACACTTGTTGGGAACTTGTCAGTTCAACACCAGACTCCTCACACTCTGGTAAAACCCCTTTGCTTGTTGGATCGTCCTACCAAGTTCCTCACTTATCCTCCCATCATCTGTTAAGACACTCCCTAAGTATTTGAAGCTTTTCACAACTTGTAATAGTTTTCCATCGACTGCAATATTCCCCCTACCATCTCGCATATTTCTTGTCATCAGCATCTTCTTCTCTTCTTCTACGCGATCAGGCCCAGTGGACCGCGCGCTGCTACAAGTTTCCTTCTCCATCGTCTCCTATCTATAGCTGCCATCCACCAACTGTCCACACGTATTGCTGCCTGTTGCGGATCTTCATGGAGTCCATCACTCCACCGCTTCCTTGGTCTCCCTGGTGGTCTTCTTCCCGTGGGGATGATATCCAGTAGCTTCCGTGGCCATCGGTGGTCTTCCATCTGGGCTACATGTCCAGCCCAGTGCAGTCTTCTGGTTTTGATGGTTCCAGCTATGTTGGCATCATGGTACAGGTCTTCTACTTCATGATTGTGTCTAATCCTCCATTCACCCGTGTGTACATCCCTCACCAGTCCGAAGATCTTCTGAAGAACTTTTCTCTCAGAAACGAGTAGTTTATGAAATTGATTATAACAAGTTGCAAAGTTTCCGCCTAATCAACACACATTTAATTTTAAGTTAGCGTCTCATGGGTACATGTTTCGGAATTTATGTCAATTCCTTCTTCAGCCCTTTACATTAATATTAGGAAACACCATTACACAGACCAAATTGACCTCGTCCATGTCGAAACATATAATACACTGATATTAAAACACTATAAAAACTATTACAAAATTAAAACATGACAAACTTATGAACAATTAAAACATTCTTGCTGTTTACAGCCACTTAAATATATAATCGCTATTATGAACATTCTTGTTTAGTGTGCGATGGTTAAAATGCACAATCATAAATCACTTGTGTGTCAAGAAAAACAATGAGCATTTTGTTAGTGTCCATGACCCAATAGCTTGCAATATTGGTGGGTAAAATGATGACGAAGTGGAAACTTTGATTCCAGCACTTTGTTTGAAAGTGCGCTGGCATGTGGCTATAGATGTGAAATCAGGGACAACTCGTTCAACTAATTGACTTGAAATTTGCATTGACCCATTAAGTGGATGTGCTATCTTGTACTAACAGCTCCACGGATCTGAAATGAAATCGTTCGGTGGTTGAAATTTTGGACCCTATTTAACAAAAAACTAATCTTAATTACAGCCCTGAAAAATTGGACTTACGTGAGAACGATTTGAAATGCAATGCACCTATGTCATGATATGGTGCTGGGTGATCGGCTCATACACATGAAGAGAAATTTTGAGA
Source organism: Meconema thalassinum (assembly GCA_946902985.2). NCBI lineage: Eukaryota > Metazoa > Arthropoda > Insecta > Orthoptera > Tettigoniidae > Meconema > Meconema thalassinum. The sequence goes on from OX336393.1 coordinate 115,176,812, forward strand.
AAGATTAAGAAAATTATTATTTTATATAAAATTGAAGAGTTGCGTGGAGCCAATTATGTTTGATTAATTACCGACGTGAATGCTAGTGCAATGTTTACTTTCTTTCATGTGGGATGTCATCCACAGTTTCACCAGCTTAGAAAACGATGTTAATATAATGCATTACGTGTCCAAAGGCAGTGTGATGAATATTTTGGAAAACATACACATCAACGTGTTCCAAAGGTCCACTGCACACAAAAATTTGAATGAAATCAATTTTGATACCAATGTATTGTTCGATACAATAGCAGACCACCTCATTTCCAAAAAATTAAAATCTCCAGAGACAACAATAAGGTCATTGACATCGGTATTCCCGCCCCGCCCCGAGGCGCGCCGGTTATTTCCACTCGGCGCAGTTCCACCCCTCCTCTTCCCCACCGCCCACCTGCTCTCCTCGATCTCGCCAGGCAGCAGCTGACTCTGCTCGCAGTACAAGTAGATCAGTTGTATACACACCGGACCACAAGCAGCAGGCACTTGACCTACCTATATCGCATTCACGTCGGTAAGTTAATCAAACATAATTTGCTCCACGCAACTCTTCAATTTTATATAAATTAATAATTTTCTTAATCTTTCTCAAAATTTCTCTTCAGGTGTATGAGCCGATCACCCAGCACCATATCATGACATAGGTGCATTGCATTTCAAATCGTTCTCACGTAAGTCCAATTTTTCAGGGCTATAATTAAGATTAATTATTTGTTAAATAGGGTCCAAAATGGCAACCACCGAACGATTTCATTTCAGGTCCGTGGAGCTGTTAGTACAAGATAGCACATCCACTTAATGGGTCAATGCAAATTTCAAGTCAATTAGTTGAACGAGTTGTCCCTGATTTCACATCTATAGTCACATGCCAGCACACTTTCAAACAAAGTGCTGGAATCAAAGTTTCCACTTCGTCATCATTTTACCCACCAATATTGCAAGCTATTGGGTCATGGACACTAACAAAATGCTCATTGTTTTTCTTGACACACAAGTGATTTATGACTGTGCATTTTAACCATCGCACACTAAACAAGAATGTTCATAATAGCGATTATATATTTAAGTGGCTGTAAACAGCAAGAATGTTTTAATTGTTCATAAGTTTGTCATTTTTGGTTTCAAATATTCCCGAAGGTGAAATGATGTTATTTTCCATTTGAGCGGATGTAATATCAAATAATATGATAAAATGGTCCTTTTAGCTCAAATTATAATTGCCAGCGTTTCGCCCCAGTGGCAATTATAATTTGAGCTAACCGGACCATTCTATCATATTATTTGATATTACATCCGCTCAAATGGAAAATAACATTATTTCTCCTTCGGGAATATTTGAAACCAAATTGGATTACCAAGGTAAGGTTCATTGTTTTGTGAAAGGGAGTTTGACTCCCGTAGCACATTGGCATTACTCGTGACATCAATACTACATGTATTTCGTGTCTTGTAATGGCCTTCTCAGTATGTGCTAGCTACGCGTCTTGGTGAGGTGTACCGTACCAACTGACGAGCCCAATGGTACACTGGGGCGAAACGCTGGCAATTATAATTTGAGCTAACCGGACCATTTTATCATATTGTTTGATAAGTTTGTCATGTTTTAATTTTTTAAAAGTTTTTATAGTGTTTTAATATCAGTGTTTTATATGTTTCGACATGGACGAGGTCAATTTGGTCTGTGTAATGGTGTTTCCTAATATTAATGTAAAGGGCTGAAGAAGGAATTGACATAAATTCCGAAACATGTACCCATGAGACGCTAACTTAAAATTAAATGTGTGTTGATTAGGCGGAAGCTTTGCGACTTGTTATATTCAATTCTAAACGTCAACACGGAACCTGCAATGGATTCTTCTTCGAATAAATATAGTTTATGAAAGTCCTGTTTTTGGATACTCCATGTCTCACAGCCATATAGTACAACGGGTTGGATCAGAGTTTTATACAGACGAATTTTGAACAGTCTGGAGAGACATGTGGACCGAAGAAGCTGTGTTAAGCTGTAGAGAGTTCAGTTTGCTGCTTGGATCCTGGCGTTGATTTCTGCCTCACATGATGAGTTCTCCGTGAAAAGCGATATTAGGTACTTAAATTCATGGACCCTCTTGTAGGACTGGTCCCCTACCTGGAGTGACTGTAGTTGCCCAAAAACGTGGCCTTGCCCGCGAGTCATATTGAGGTACTCCGTCTTGTTTTCATTCATGATTAGCCCAAATTTGTTGGCAGCTGCCTTGACTGCTCTGGTCATTTGCCTCAACTCTTCCTGAGAGCTGGAGAGTAAACTGATATCATCTGCATAGGCAAGGTATGCTAGGTTCTTCCCTTCGACTTGGATTCCTTCAGAATTCTCTCGAAAGGTATCACGTATGATCTTCTCCGAGGCAAAATTGAACAGTGTAGGGAGATAAACCGTCTCCTTGCCTGAGACCCGTCAAAATTTCAAAATCCTCCGTCACTCGATTTCCCATTTTTATCTTGCCGTGTGTTTCGCTCAGGCAGATCGCTACCAAGTTGATTGTTTTCTCGGCCATTCCAAACTCTCTTAGGCAACTGAGTAGGCTCTTTCGGTGTATGCAATCATAGGCCTTCTTGAAATCTACGAATAACATGTGGTGTTTTTGCCATATTTGTCATCACCATCGTCTGCATAAATTAAGTTTGTCTAATTCCTAATCTCCTACAATGCAAGGACCATCAAGAAACTACGTTACTAGATTTTTTAAAATTTCCCAATATGCAAGGACCATCCATATTTTACGATTCCTCAGTGAATTTATTTCCAAATTTGCGAGGACCATCCAATTATTACATTTGGATATTTCTTTAAATCCCTCAATATGCAAGGAAAATCAAGAAATTAAGTTTCCCTAATTTTTAAATCTCCCAATATTCGAGAACCATCCAGAAACCAGGCGCGGATTCAAGGGGGGAGTCACGGGGGTCATGACCCCCCAAACGGAGACCAATTTTTTTTTGCAAACTCAAAAAACGAAAACACAATAACCAGACAAATAAAACTTAACGAATTTTAACTGAAAAACAGGGGTTTTTTTTTCATTTTATTCAATACTGAAAATATCTTTATTGCAATTATTATGTTCTGTTACAACTGTACATATTTACAACTTCATACCTGTTATATAAAAACGATTATTTATATAACAAAATCAACTCGTCTATTTTGTTTAGCAAACCTTGTGATTACTGAATAGATGTCTACAGTGAAGTCACGATGAATGTGCAGCAATGCACGGATAGGAATTTGGGGCCTTTTTCGCACCAAAAAATTTTGCCGACGTCCAAACTGCAAGCTTGGTTGGCAATTTAAGCTGTGACTTTCTCCCTTTGTCGGTACCAACTTGACTTGCCGAAACTGTAACGTACCTTGATACTTTTCTCGAAGCTTGATGTAAAAGTCGCAAAACATGCCGTTGCAATTTGTATGAATAGTTTTGGTGCGCTAAACGCATGAAATTTCTATCCATGAAGCTTGCAAAAAAATTGGTCTGGTTTTGTACGTTTGGTTATTTTGTGATTGCGTTTTTAGTGATATCATTTTTCTTAACAATTTTGATTCTCTGACCCCCCACCCCCAAGCCAAACTCTAGGATCCGCGCCTGCCAGAAACTACGTTTTCGTTTCTTTTCAAACTTGCAATATGAAAGGACCATCAGATTGTCGTGATAGAAGCCATTTTTCAGTGTTGTCTAATTCTATTAAAGAAAGCTTTTAGTTATTTGTACATAAAAGCGTGTTAGTTTGTAGGGCATATGAATACTTGTTTCCCGCCTAATGTAATTGCGCATAATTTGTGTTGACCGACTGGAAAGCTTTCTGTAAATAATAATAAAAGGACCATCAAGAAATTAAGTTTTCCTTTCTTTTCAATCTCCCAATATGCGAGGACAATTAACACGTCATCACACGCCCCCTCTCTTTTACACGGGAGCACGCCCTACGGCAATTTGCTCACATACGTAATAAATTGTAGCAATAATTTTAAAGTGAAAAATACAATCCTAAAACTTTAAAATCATCTTCAGAAACAAAATTAACTTGCCATAAAATGCAATTTAGAACTTTATATCATTACAAGCTGACCCGGCAGACGTTGTCCTGCCAATCAAAGAAAGTGTTGTAACTTTGTTTCTTGAAGTGCTTTTGGATACACAATATTTTTTTCAATTTCTGTTAACTGCCTCTTTACTATTGTGAATTGAATTAAGTAATTTAGAAACATTCGTTTGAGCGTGCACAACAACTCTCTAAAGTTTCATCGCAAACGGATAAATGTCATTTAACGCATACGGGATTTAGTTTAAATGATTCGTGCGCTGTCACTCATTTGTTGAATCTACTCGTGCTCTACCAACTGTGAAATGGATTTACTAAGTTAGAAAGCTTCACGTAAGTGTGCACAACAACTCTTCAAAGTTTCATCGCAATCGATGAATAGTATATGAACGCATACAGGATTTTGTTGGAACGCTTCGCGCGTCATCACTCATTTGTTACATCTACTCGTGCGCTACCAATATTGTAAAATGGATTTACCAAGTTGAACACCTTCCCTGGCGTGTACACAACAACTCATCAAAGTTTCATCGGAATCGGATGAATGACATATGAACGCATAAGTGATTTTCTTTAAACGATTCGCGTGCTGTCACTCATTTGTTGAATCTACTTATGCGCTACCTATTGTAAAATAGATTTACTAAGCCTAAAACCTTCTCTGGCGTGTGCTCAATGATTCACCAAGGTTTGATTGCAATCGGATGAATGATATATGACCGCATACGGGACATTGTGGAAACGATTCGCGCGCCGTCGCTCATTTGTTGAATCTACTCGTGCGCTACTTATTAAAAACTGGATATACTAAGACAGAAATTTTTCCTGGAGGGTACACAACAATTCACCAACGTTTCATCGCAATAGGTTAAATGGTATATGGACGCATACGGTACTTTGTTGAAATGATTCGCGTGCCGTCACACATTTGTTGAATCTACTCGTGCGCTACCTATTGTAAAATGGATTTATTAAGCCAGAAACCTTCCGTAGGGTGTACACAACATCTCACCCAAGTTTCATCGTAATCGGACGAATGGTATTTGAACGCATACGGGACCTTATTGAAACGCTTCGTGCGTCGTCGCTCATTTGTTGAATCTACTCGTGCGAAACCTCCTGTGAAATGGATTTACTAAGTTAGAAACCCTCACGTAAGTGTACACAACATCTCACCCAAGTTTCATCACTATCGGACGAATGGTATTTGAACGCATACGGGACTTCGTTGAAACGCTTCGCACGTCGCCGCTCATTTGTTGAATCTACTCGTGCGCAACCTCCTGTGAAATGGATTACTAAGTTAGAAGCCTTCACTTAAATGTACACAACAACTCATCAGAGTTTCATCTCAATCTATGAAGGGAATATAAACTTATACGGGATTTTGTTGAAACGCTTCGCGCGTCGTCACTCATTTGTTGAATATAGTCGTGCGCTACCTAATGTGAAATTGATTTACTAAGCCAGAAGCCTTCCCTGGAGTGTACACAACATCTCACCCAAGTTTCATCGCTATCGGACGAATGGTATTTGAACGCATATGGGACCTTTTTGAAACGCTTCGCGCGTCGTCGCTCATTTGTTGAATCTATTCGTGCGCTATCTATTGTAAAATGGATTTACTAAGCCAAACACCTTCCCTGGAGCTCACTCAACATATCACCCAAGTTTCATGGCAATCGGATGAATGGTATATGAACGCATACGGGACTTTGAAACGCTCTAAAGTGCAGAGACAAACAGTAGAATTCGACATCACTGCCACCTTTGGTATAAAACACAACTTTTCGCCAAGGGCGGAGTCTGTAGGTAATCTGTGGGCGGAGTGTATGTAATGGCGGTAGTTGCACAGGTTGCGACCAGGTGGCTCTATCGTGCAGAGACAAACCGTCCAAAGACATCAGCTTTCACGAAGGCCAAGGCTAGTGGTTTCCATGACGACTGTTTTTGACTGTATATTGTGGTTCTAAAATCGTGTGTAAAGTGTGGTTCTAAAATTGTGTTCATTCCACCTACCGGATCAATTGTGAATCTAAACCATACATGGACCCACCCTAATATACATACCAAATTCCATCAAAATCGGTTCAGTCGTTTAGGAGGAGTTCAGTCACATACACACGTGTCGAAGAATTATATATATAATAAAGATAAGTACTATGAAGTATTTTACAAACGCGAGAGCACGCTATGTTAGCAAACTGCCGCAATTCCAAGGTTGTGATGCGACATCAAAGCACGCCCCATTAGCAAATTGCCGCAAAGTATATAATTGGTCATTTTCAAATAAATTCCATTATTTTAACACAAGCCCTTTGTCATTACACGATAAGTACCGGTATTACAACTAACAAATGACTTACTTCAGGATATAGAGTAATGAAATGCAAATTCAAGCGAACGACACTGATGGTGAGGTTCATGCTGAGGGCCTACTGAGACGTTCAGTGCCTCTTCATTGGATGGTGGGGGATGTTGATCGACACCGTCTTCACACGGCTGCAATATTAATTCTGAAACATTCTCCTCTGAGTCACTATCAACGTGCTTTTAAATGACTCTTACATCAACGTCACTCTAATCAGAATAATTGTTTCACCTAATTCACTTGAATGACATTCTGGAACACTGTCTACTAAATCTCTCACTGTCGCTTGTTATACTTCGTACGGTTCCATTTCCAGTTATAGCACAAACAAGAAAACACAAATATTACAACTCTTTCATATTAAATATACGCGAGAACATGCCCGTTAGCAATATGCTCTCGTAGGTTTGAAAATTATTGTACGTGATCGCACGCGCGTTAGCAAATTGCTCACACAATGTGACACCACCATCATAGGTGTGAACTGACATCGACAGCACTCAGTGACAACCCGGTTTAGGCCACAGTCGTTATACATAGATGTGGGGTGATGAATACCTGACTGCCCTCTACTTCCTGGAAACAAATAGGGAAAATATTTGCATTATTGTTCAAACGCGGCAATGGCCATAGCAGGGTATTTTAATTGAACGCCTGCAAGCTTCCCATCAACTTCAATTTCAAGTACACACATCAAAAAAAGTTTTGCATCACCTCGGTTCCAAGAGTTCCGGAACCTTTAAATACAAAGGGAATAGAGATCAACACAAACAACATTTCAGCTCGTTTTATTGCTCATGAGACCCACACATTGCATGTTGTACCATCATACAGCTAGACTTTCAGCATTTGTGGTCCAGATTGCAGTACACACCACTACCTCTAATACCCAGTAGCACGTCCTCGTGCATTGATGCATGCCTGTATTCGTCGTGGCATACTATCCACAAGTTCATCAAGACACTGTTGGTCCAAATTGTCCCACTCCTCAACGACAATTCGGCGTAAATCTCTTAGAGTGGTTGGTGGGTCAAGACGTCCATAAACAGCCCTTTTCAACATATCGCAGGCATGTTCGATAGGGTTCATGTCTGGCGAACATGCTGGCCACTGTAGTCGAGCGATTTCGTTATCTTGAAGGAACGCATTCACAAGATGTGCACGATGAGGTCGAGAATTGTCGTCCATGAAGACAAATGCCTCTCCAATATTCTGCCGATATGGGTGCACTATGGGTCGGAGGATGTCATTCAGGTATCGTAAAGCCGTTTCGGAGCCTTCCATGACCACCAGTGGCGTACGTCGGCCCCACATAATGCCACCCCAAAACATCAGGGAACCACCACCTTGCTGCACTCGCTGGACAGTGTGTTTAAGACGTTCAGCCTGACCACGGTGCCTCCAAACACGTCTCCGACGATTGTCTGGTTGAAGGCATATGCGACACTCATCGGTGAAGAGAACGTGATGCCAATTCTGTGGGGTCCATTCAGCATGTTGTTGGGCCCATCTGTACCGCGCTGCATGGTGTCGGGGTTGCAAAGCTGGACCTCGCCATGGACGTCGGGAGTGAAGTTGCGCATCATGCAGCCTATTGCGCACAGTTTGAGTTGAAACACGACGTCCTGTGGCTGAACGAAACGCATTATTCAACATGGTGGCATTGCTGTCAGGGTTCCTCCGAGCGGCAATCCGTAAGTAGCGGTCATCCACTACAGTAGTAGCCCTTGGGCGGCCTGAGCGAGGCCTGTCATCGACAGTTCCTGTATCTCTGTACCTCCTCCATGTCCGAACAACATCGCTTTGGTTCACTCTGAGACGCCTGGAAACTTCCCTTGTTGAGAGCCCTTCTTGACACAAAGTAACAATGCGGACGCGATCGAACTGCGGTATTGACCTTCTAGGCATGGTAGAACTACAGACAACATGAGCAGCGTACCTTCGTCCTGGTGGAATGACTGGAACTGATCGGCTGTCGTACCCCCTCCGTCTAATAGGCCCTGCTCATGCATGGTTGTTTACATCTGTGAGCAGTTTTAGTGACATCTATGAACAGTCAAAGGGACTGTATCTTTGATACAATATACACAGTCAACGTCTATATGCCGGAGATCTGGGAACCGAGGTGATGCAAAACTTTTTTTGATGTGTGTAGTTCCAACTTTGGCTACCAGAGATGCCACTGTCACTGACACCTAGAGGCGAATGTTGGAACTTGATAGAGCGTTTCTAACTAAATAAACTTCAAATTTAGCTACACACTACCAATTGTAGTGGTAGGTTCTTTTACATGTCATAAGTCTATGACATGGACCTGCTTGCTTTACTTCCCCCATACTCCTCTCTCTTCATCCTAGCATTGTTCCCAATTATTTTTTGGGGTCCGCCACTCTGCACTTCGCTCCCCATTTGTTGCTGTTTGCTGCATCTATAGGACGAAGAACTACGATGCGCATATCGTCATGTAGGGTATCTATCGAATGCCTTTTTGGTCGTCCCGGAGGCCCTTGTCCATCAGGCTCGAGAGCAAGTGACTTCCATACAATGGACTCTGTATTTGCTCGGGCTACATGCCCGTACTAACGCAACCGAGTCTCCCTCATTTTGGCTGGAATAGGGGCAATTCCAAGAATATTGCGGACGTCTTAGTTCTTAATATGATCCAGCCGTGTAATCCCCTAGGACCATCGTAGCATCCGCATCTCCATTGAGTGCAAGGCCTGTTCATGTTTCTTTATATTAGGCCAGCATTCGGCTCCATATTGTACCCGTTCGTCCTGGGGATGCGATGACCCATTTGCTATTACATCGCATTCCTGGATTTCCAGGACAGAGCGGAGTTAAATGAACATCAAGTCAAATAAGGAATGTGTCGGAAATTCAGTTGAAATATCACAAAAGCAGAGGGTAACACGAGATAAAGTATCTCCAGGGTCGTTACGGGATTTAATTTAAAAAAATACAAATAGAAATGGGCGCCACCAACTGAATCCCTAGCAAACCACATCCTTCCTGGTTAAGCCTTAATTAAGACAAGGAAAGAAATAGGAAAATCACATCATCATCAGATCACAACTAAGATAAAAACAAATTTATTCAACTTTGATAGTCAGACAGACATATTAAACACTCATCCTACCTAAGAGCATGGTCGAGTGCCAACGTTAAATTGTCATTGTCCAGAAAATCGAACCATCTCTATTCTACTCAAAGTGTATTTTATCCACATAAAATAGGAAAAAATTTCTAAAGTTCACTTGGGTTCTCAGGATCACCGTAGCACTATGTCTATGCGTCACTGACATTCGTGATACCTGAGACCTAACTTCTCTTTAAATTAAAATCATGAATGTGGATGTAAAAATTAATGAATCTGTCTAAACACACATATTCTAATCACATATTTTAAACATCAAATAATTTATGGCTTGCATGGCATTATTCAAATGCTGAATATATTAGTAAATTGCTCCTAGAAATCGAATAATTAATTTACACTATTTACACTGTCATTAATAATTGCTTGTTTGTGAATCACAGAAAATCCACTACTCATTGGTTATAATCATCATCATCATCAAAATTAAATATTTCTCACATTAGTTCTCATCTCAAAATTCAATGTATTCATGTCAGAATAATTAACTCATTATCATCAAATCATTTAAATGAATATTATAATCATCAATTCTTTATACTCTCTAATTATTCACACACTCTCATTTCATCATCTCCTTCAGATTAAATCATCTTAAATCATCAATATAAATTGTTTAATTCATCAATTCAAATTGCAATTCTTCAAATCATTCAAATCATATCTCTCAATTAAATTTATTTAAATCCATTTAAATTTATTAATCATCAGCTTCTTTAATTAATTATCACCTTCTAATTCAGTTATTCATCATCTATTTAATCATCTATTAATTTATTTAAATCAGCTTATTTATTCAATCTTTAATTCATCCATTTATTTAATTCATTGATTTATTCCAAAATTTAATTTATCAATTTATTTAAATTTTATTCTTCTGGTTATTTAGATTTTTATTATTTCATCTAGTCCTTCAGATTTTTATTTCATTAGGTCAGATCATTAATATGCTTAAACTTCAGATTATTATTTCATTAATTATTATTATCAGAAAATCTTGTATTATCAACATTATTTATTTGTTTAATTTCCTAACAAATTGTTTAATATGGGTTATAGAACGTTGTCTTACAGTTTTATCACTTCCAAGTTATATCTCGTATATAATTATCATGCCAAAAAATATTATTGCCTTCACAAAATCACGTTGGATCTCACTATCCAAAACTTCATCATCTACTCTCACTTTATCAAATACCATATTTGAATATCATAATTATTCCACATAACACTATAAATATTCAGCGCACAGCATGAATCTCAAAAATTATGCTAGACTGGGTTCGACAACCTCATGTCTGCCTCAAAATACATTAGCAATATTGCAACTTCCACTTGGCAACTTCCACAAAATGCCTATCACAAACTTCACTTAACCACGTTGCATGATCTACAAAAATATATAACTGGCTTCAAATTATCAACGCACACAATCTCCAATAACTGTAATTAATCTGATCACATCTAGACAACTTCTTAAACAATTAGGAAAAATATTACCTCAGTAATCGAAATCCAATTCAAGATCTGCTTTCAAATAGCATAAATTCTCTTAAAATTCTCATAATTCACTTCACAGAAAAACACCAATGTGTTATAATCTCTCACATCAAAATATGTAATACTGATCTGCCTTAAAATAAATCTGACCATTAATGATTCATCTTACAAGATTCAATTACTTTAAATCCCTCTCAAAGGTATCATACTCAATCATAAAAAAGTATCAACTGTATCAGCTGTTAAATGAAAGTACTCTCAAAAGAGTATAGCAACAAAACATTGGATTGGCAAACAAGAATTACAAAATGTAACCCTGCTGACATTTATTTTTAATTTATTTAACAAAATTCGACTGATATGTGACCAGTAGTTTCTTGTTTGATCCTCTTACAATCTCAAGTACACTCGGATGATAAAAATGAGTTCCTCAATGGCAAGTCAGGTGAGTACCACCACGCAATCGTATAATATGAAAGGCCTTGCCCCGTAGACTATCATGATAATGCCCTGAGCGATGTGTCAGGTGTGTACCACCACGCAATCGCCTAAAGCGAAAGGCCCCATCTCGTCGTCTAATGAGTGAATGTACCAGATTGGAATCAACAAGTCTCTAATTGTCACATAAAAGCGATATTCATTCACTTGAGTGAATAAAATCTTAATATCTCCAAACAATCCAATGGAAAAAATCCCTACTGATGAATAATACACACTCGCTAGTATGCAATGAACTGACGAAGTAATTTAAATAATCCAATTGCAGATCCCGAGTTCGAAATACTCGCCACAAAAAAATAACTATCCAAGAAAAACTATCCTTACTGGAAAATGTCTAAAAAAAACAAACATCTGCTTAATAAAGCCAACCAATGGTGAGAACTTCGTATAATGGTGCCTGCCATATCATATGGTAACGCCATATTCTAGCAAAATTGGAGCAAATAATGTCTAAGCCATGTCAAAATAATTGTAGAACTCCTACTAGAAATATATACAAGTATGCCCAGAGTTCATGAAAAAATCATATCAGAAAGTCATAACTCTTACAGTACCTTCTCATATCAGCTGTTAATATATTTCAAAGATCGTCGATTATCCTTGTGTGCAATAAATTTCTCGAAAGATCGACGGAAATATCGTATCACCCACCAGAATAACGATTGCCTTCATATCCCAAGTGAATCAGCTGTTGGACATCCTCTTCTTCAGGAACCGAATCCATTTGCTCTGTGGTGCCATCACGTCTCCGTCTTCGCTTACTCCGACATGATGAACTGCATGTTATCCATCACGGATACTGTCCAAATTCTTCCGTAAAAGTTCATAAACGTAGCGTACCCCAAACTCTTCTTATATGTTACGCCACTGTCCCATACAATGTTCGGTTTGCTTATGATAAAAGCAGGCGCGGCTGGTGATTAAAGGCTCTTAGGCGGGGCCTCTCTTGAAAGATTCTATAAATATACATACCGTATTTAATTGAGGAATTTATAATTTATATTGATTGGAAACATTTTATAAATTTCACTCAATTCATTCAGTCACGAGTCAATATATTTGGAACTGTTGATAAAGAATGTTTTTCAGATGGATAGTAGAGCCGTTAGGCTGCGCCTTAGATGCCCTATTCCTTCCTATGTAACAGGGACGGGAGGCGTGGTTATGAAAGCTCCATTCGTTTCAATAGTATCGCTGAAGGCTCAGGCGACTAAAGCCTAAGCCAGGCTTGCCAACGACGAAAAGATGTTCTTATTCTGTGGAATGCATCCAAAGTTGTTCAAGGAGACTGAAACCACTCTCATGAAAGTTTATACTATCCCTCTTTCACTCTCCGAAGGATTAATAATTGACAAGTTACCAGAAACAGTTAGATATGGCTAATAAGTGATAATCACTATTGAGAACTCAAATGGTATCCCTTAAAGTCTAATAACTAAAATATTTCCGCCAGATAGCACCATGAGGTGGCAAGGGGTAACAGAACCATCTACCGAGACTTAAGGGAAGTATTCTGTTTAAAATATGCCACCGCCCATGCTGCGTATTCGTAAACAAGTATTCGCGCGTTACAATCTTTGGTGTAACTTAATTAGTTCATTAATTATGTTGTTTGTCAGTGGCAAGTCTTAATTTGCGTGTTATGGGCTACAGTTAGGATTGCCATTGCATTTCTTAATTCAAGGTCGTCAAACGTTGTAATAAATAATACACATATGTATTAAATAAGCAAGCCTCCGTGGCCTAGGCGGCAGCACTCCGGCCTCTCACCGCTGGGTCCGTGGTTCAAATCCCGGTCACTCCATGTGAGATCTGTGCTGGACAAAACGGAGGCAGACAGGTTTTTCTCCGGGTACTCCGGTTTTCCCTGTCAAAATTTCATTCCAGCAACACTCACCCCTATCATTTCATTTCATCTGTCATTCATTTCATCATTGCCCCCGAGGAGTGCGTCAGGCCTCGGCAGGCGGCACAGTCCATATCCTCGCCGCTAGATGGGGGAGGGCTTCATTTATTCCATTCCTGACCCGGTCGGAGACTGGAAGCAGGCAGTGGATTTTCATTTTCATGTATTAAACAAGCATTGCATAATCAAATACACTTATCATAAAGGCCTATGGCACCAGCAGCTTACAAATGCTTTTCATTTGAACGAACCTTTGCAAACATCTTTTATTTGTAAGTACCGGTTCCTTCTGATAAAATTCACTACAATTTTCGTCATAATTGTAATATGTGAACAATTCTTGTTCTATCAAACTAACGGAGTTTCTGTTTGTATAATCACTCCAATTGTTATTCATGACAGAAAACTCTCTCCGTAAATGCATTGGAGGGGAAAATGCTGAGTATTAACTTCATAAGGACTATGATACTCCTTAATTTTGTTGCCCCTAATAAATCTAAAACATGTATCCATCTATCTAACACAGACATAGAAATCATTTTCTCTTTGAAACTTGCACCTGTATCACCAGAAAACAAGCTAGATATTACAATCAATTCTGAAGCGGGACGTTTGAAAATTGGTGCAAAATTGAATATATTATCAAATTAACCAAAAAAAAAACAAAAAAAAAACAACGGAATATTTGGCGTTCCGTTAAAGATTAAAACAGAACGCGGAACAAAACAAGAAACAACGGAATTGTTCCTGGTAAAACGGCAACCCCAGCTACAGTAGTGGTAAGTGTACAAGACAATGAATTCAGTTAGTAGCGTATCGGGCAAAAATCTCGACCATGAAACTACTGTCGACCAAAATATTATGTGCACTCGAGTTTGAAGGTTGTTTGTGAAGTAACCAATAGACCTACATAAAATCCAATCACATAATCATTTTCATCGTTCTATTTTACGTTAGTTCATGTAGGTATGGAATTTTTAATTTATATTTTAATATTTTTTATCGCAGTTGAAACACAAAAAGTGCCCGTTTTTAAGCGTGTTTCAACCATGCGTCACATTTAAGAATTATTATCTCACAAACCCGTCATCAGATCGAATCCAAATTTTAACACAATATACATTGGAATGTTGTATAACTGGTTTATTAATTTTAATTTTTTTGTGTTCAAGAACGAAAGTTATCATTTTTGTAAGGTAACTAGGTAAGTACATTCACTTTAATTAGGGGGAAAAATGCTTCATAAAATAACATAATGGTGCCAAACTGTTTGTCAACAAGAAGTCTGTTCCGAGCTCCCCCACCTTTCACCGTGAAATTAAAAATCCTGCTGCCGTGTATGTGGGTGTCGTATAATGCGTTATACCAGCATTTTGCCACTACGTGCAGAGCCTTCCCCAGTTTCAACACCACGAGCCGCGGTTGGATAAAAGTCAATCTCCACAGCGGCTGAATCTCACTTGCCGAAAATAATTTTATTTATAAAAGTGTATAAGTTTCTGAAACACCCTGTAGCTGTGTTCGCAATTGAAATTTCATAAAAGTTCATGAAAAACTACTATATGAATGCACGTGCCAATGTTCCTTAAGTGCATATACTCGTAACAGTTCGTTTGCCTAAAAGCATTAATGTTGGCTTGACCCCATGGTCGCTTTAAATATTCCGTTATGAAATGCTTAATTTGATAAGCCGTAATGTCATTGGAATATATCTAAGTTCATTTGAAGTTCACAATAGCAGTATATAATAACTATCTGCCTGCACAATTCGACTACTGAATACAAGTCCAAGCTCATAAAGTTGTTACAAAATGTCGAAATGAAGTTCAGCTTCTTGCACGTAGCCTGCTGATAAAATGTCGGAACCAGCACGCTCTGCTCTATTGCACTGTTCTAGAATGATCGACGCTTAAAGCTGGCCTCGCCATACCGCTTCGCTGTGCTGTCCTGCGTTACAAAATGCAGCTCGAAATAAAGTTCTCAATCTTGTTATAATGCTGCTTATTCCTTAACATTTGAAAAAGCATTGCTGCCTTGCATAGCTGTAACTACGATGTTGGAAATACTTCTGTACTAACACCGGCTCTTCTTTCGCTTACACGGCCTGTACAGCTTGCCTCGCTAACCGGTCCTCGCACCGCCTACCGTGCTTCTCTTGCCTTGACTCACTGACCTACTTTCCGTTCTCCCAGCTTATGCTGCTATCAGCTCCGCTTGTTGAAGTAATACTGTCGCTTTCACTCCACGCAACAAGTGCTGTACACTGCTCGACTTGCCGTTCTCTCTGCGGAACATGTGTTGTACTCGGCCCTGCTGGCTGAACTGATACTGCTGTCTCTAGACTGCGTTGATGAGCTCCTACTCGGCGCTGTCACGTGATGTTCCCCTACCGTCTGCGGTCATGCGTCACAAGTATAATCTCGACCACCATCATCTCGGCTATTAAGTTATACAATAACTAAAGGAGTTATCTGCCTTTCTTCAAGTTATCACCATATATATTGCTTGACATTTCTTCTCTTCTGAGATGATATAATATTATGTTCCATATAGATCTTGATAATACGTCAATATTCCTCCCATAATTCCATCTGCTTGACTGGTAGTGCCACCTTCATCCTTGGCCTTCTACGTCATTTACTAACATTCTTCTCGACTCGATCTGAGCGCTATCTTTACAACCTTTCCCATAAATTTCAACTACGGCTCAATGTCAGCTGGCGTAGCCGATAGCCTCAACTAGGTATCGGGTACATCTCTCCCGTACATCTCCTTTTTTATCAGGCTTGAAAAAAAATACTCTCAGGCATTCTATACACAACATATGTACACGATAGCTCTACAATCATCCTCTTACTCAGCATAATGATACTTTCTAATGCAAGCTGCGTTAAAAGTCCCCACAACTTCATTAGTATCCATTCTGACAATCTTGTAGCTGTTATTTCGGTATGTTTCATCAATTCTGAATGGACCAGCGTACAATGGCGCAAATTTATGGTAGATCATCAGTTGATGATTCGATGTGACTGGCTTCCTAATCAGCACCTCGTCATTTTCTTGAAATGGCTCATGAAACCTCCTTCCTGCGTGTCTCCTGGTTCTCTTCTCCGCCTGTCTTCTGAGTCTTTCTCCTGCCATCTCGACTCTTCTTTCTTGTGTAGGTTCAGGATCTACTGGTGCCTTCACGATTCGGTCCCATGGTCTATCAGGTTTCAACCCATGATGAAGTATCATCCAAATAACCGGTTTGACAAGCTTGGGTGGGATCACAACTCTTAAGTTTAGTATGATCCTGATCGATATATTGGCATATAACACCTCCCATAATGTGATACTTTCTAGCTTCTATCTCCGTTCTTCTAAAATCTGGATCAGCGTTGTCCATCCTGCGTGTTAAAAAACGGTAAATCCCTCGCGAAGGTGCATATCTCTTCTGAGTTTGCGCTAACATCTTCAACTTTTCCAGAGTTCCCTGGTCCTCTTGAACTAGATTTATATGGTTGACAATCACCTCTTCACAAGGGTTTCTGCTCAACACATCCGCTAACAGATTTAATTTCCCAGGTCTATGCACAACAGTTGGGTTAAATTGTTGTAAGAACAGAGCCCATCTGGTGATGCGGTCACTTCCTAAGTCTGTCTTCATAATAAATTGGAGGGCTTTATGATCTGTGATCACCGTTATGTCATGCCCAAACAACACCTTCTTCCACGTCTTAAGAGCATGAACCACTGCTAATGCCTCTAACTCGGTTGCATAGTAATTCTTTTCACAATTCCTGAGCTTGCGACTGGTGAAAGCTAAATATCTGTGTTTGTTGGTATCGTCCAACTGATATAAGATACCACTGATGCCTATTTTGGATGCGTCTGTCTCCACAAAAAATCTTCTAGTAAAATCTGGGTATTCAAGTTTAACATTCTGGATCAACATGTTTTTAGCTGCCAAAAACGCTTGATTGCATCTATCGTCCCATTTCCATCGATTTCCCTTTCTTAGCAAATCCTGCAGAGGTGCCATCGTTTCAGTATATTCAGGACAATGTGTTGAAAAGAACTGACCCATTCCTATAAACTGCCGTACTTCATTAAGCTTTCTTGGGGTTGGAAACTCCGAAATAGCCATGATACTCTTTGGATTGGGCCTATAACCATCTCCATCGATTCTATGTCCAAGAAATTCGATTTCTTCATAAAAGAACTGACATTTGTTGAAATTCACCTTGAAGTTCGTCCTCCGGAGATCTTCAAAAAGCATTCTAAGGTGCCTGATATGCTCTTCAGCTGTTTCAGATGCTATAATCAGGTCATCAATATAGCTCACCACATGCTCCTTAACTGCATCTGATAAATTCTCATCTAGTGCTCGGATCATCACCGGACCACTATTCTTTACTCCAAAAGGTAACCGATTAAATACATATGTTTTATGATCAAATAAGAATCCTGTATATTGTTTTCAGTCTTCTGCTAGCTCTATATGATAATAAGAACTAGTCAGATCAATAGTAGAAAAGAAACTTTTTCCTCTGAATCTGCGCAACAATTCACGAATAACAGGTGGCCTGTCGTGTTCAGGAAGAACTCTTTCATTAAGGGCTCTAGCATCTAGGCATATCCTCAGCTTACCATTAGGTTTCTTGACAACAGCCAAAGGATTCAAATAAGCAGTCGGCATCTTCTTGATAATTCCATCTTTCTCCATATCGCTTATCATTGTACTGACTTCCTCCTTCCATTTATCCGGTATGGGATATCAATTCTTGTGGTATGGTTTGTCATCCATCAACTTGATGCTGTAAGTAAAATTCTCTATGAGCCCTGGATTATCATTGAATATGTCCTCATATTCTGAAATTGCTTGATCAAACTGCTCCTTAATTTCTGGATTTATTTTACTCTTCGTGTTAGTTTTATCCTCTATAGACCTTTCAATGCTGCATATTATCTCATCCAACATATTCTCTCTAAAGAATGTCATCTCGGATTCCTGATTTTCTATGACCCCTTCTTGAAAGTACATGCGCCTACTCTGCATATCTATGATCAGGCCACTCTCACTTAAGAAATCCACTCCTAGGATCATATCGAAATGTAGTTGACCCACAACTAGGAACATCTGTTCAAAATATCTGGTTCCAATCCCAACATCTAAAAGTACCTGACTTTTACATTTCATGCTTTTGTCTGGGATCACCCCTTGAATCTTGCTAACAACCGTTGGCAACATCGTAATCTCTCCTGACAATTTCAATTCATCCAGGCAGCCTATGGATATCAAGCTCACCATAGCCCCCGTATCCACTAATGTCTTTATTTCCTTTCCCATGACTTCCACACTGATGACTGGCAATTCATGTCTATTCCCTCGATGGACTACGTCTTCCTCTTCAATTAAATCCTCGTCTTTGACCTGATACGTTTCAACAATGATGATTGATTCCCAATGATTAGTATTCTGATTCGATGTTAATTTGTCGTTTTTTTCCCTTCACCACTCGTGCTTGCTCGATTGACATCTCTAATTATCTTTTCGGGTGGTGCAGTAGGCTGTCTACTCTCTTGCCTTGATCTCCCTTATTCTTGATTATCCTGTCTTTCATTTTGATCATTTCTTCTACTATCCTGCCTATTGTTCTGATTAGACTGCTGATTTTGGTTCCAGTTGTATCTACCTCGATATCTATTATTGTATCTGTTCCTATTTTGGTATCTGGAATTCTGATCATAGTTCCTGTATCTACTGTTTCTGGTATCTTGATCATATGGCCTCTCATATGGTCCTCGATATCGATCATTCCCACGAACGTTGTAAATATTTCCTCTATTCCCTTCGTTCCTTCTGTTTCCCCAGGAATCTCTTCTATCCGTCTGTGCTGCGTTATCGACAACTACCGCATTCACTTCTTGCGTGTTTCGATTATCGTTCCTTGCAGTTCTGGGTGTAATCTGAGCGCTTGTATAATCTAATCGGCGTAAGATATCGTCATAGTGCTCAAGTTTGTTCGCTCCCGATGCTATGAGTGATCGTTGTACCTCAATTGGCAACTGTCTTGCTATAGCTTGCAAAAGTTCTTCTTCTGGCTATGGAGGAATCAAAAATTGTAATTTAGCCAATTTCGAAGTAAAGTAATTTGCATAATGCGTCGGATGTGACGTAGAGTAACGTTTCGAGTACATTTCTGCTCTTACGTTCAGCTGATCCTCTGCACTCCAAAATCTCCTTAAAAATGCTATGGCAAATTGTTCCATGTTCGCAAAGTTACTCCTGAATGCGCGAAACCAAGTTAACGCTGGCCCGTCTAAGGCGCGTTCGACTACCCTTAGTTCTCTCTCCTTGGCTACTCTATGTTCCGCCATGTAATCGCGAATATCTCTCAGAAATTCGACTGGTGTGACACCTGTGTTCCCTGAAAACTTCCTTGGTTTATCGTCCAAATTTCTGATTATGGTCACCGGACCTGAGTATCGTTCACTCATACTAAACGTACTTCTATTCGGATTCGAATTATCTTGAGGGGTTGAACTAGTCCTTTCGAAAGTAACATTCTGTTGCGTTTGACTGTCTTCTCCCACGCTAACCTCTTGATTGTTCATACTGCGATCTATCGGTGTCTGATTTATCGATACTTCCCCCGTTGTAACACCTTGACTTGTGAAACTATTTATTATAGACTCTAGTTTAGTTATCCTATCTTCTGTTCGTTTTTCTACTGTCTTGACCTTAGTCTCCAAATTATCTAACGACATAACATTCTGCGCTCTGTTACTCTCTTCTAAATCGTTCTTCAATTTGTCTATCTTATCTTCGCATGTTGTTTTTACTGACGCGACTTGTTCCTTTAACTGATCAACATCTGTCCTAAACTGAGCTGAATCTATCTTCATCGCTTCCTTATTCTCAGTAAATCTCGCTTCTAAGTTCGCCATACCTGCGATTAATTTCTCATCCAACCCTGCACGTTTTTCTTTTGCTTCGGCATCGACCTCACTATACCGTTCTTCCACTATTGCACCGACTCTATTTTTGAATAAAGCTAAGTTTTCATTAACCTTTTGCTCTATGTCATCATCAATTTTCCTAATGTCTATCTGCAATTGGTTTTCTAAGGATTTCAAGTTAAAATTAACCTCTCCTAAGACTTCCACTTTAACGGTCCCAATTACTGACTTTAAACTTTTGTTTTCATTACCTAGATTCATTTCTAGACCTTTGATTTTAGATTCGAAAGATACTTCGGTAGACCACTCTTGTATTTTGCCTACATCTGCCACTAAACCATCAATGTCGAATCTTAATTTCGATACATCTGATTTAATATCTTTCTGTATAGACATAACATCTGTTCTCAAATTAAGAATATTTTCTTCTTCTCTATTTTCTAAATCAATAATATTTTTTCTTAACATTTGCACATTTTTCTCTCCTTTCATTTCTACTGCTTTTATATCTAATTGTAAAGCCTTGAATATTTCATCATTCTTTAACGTTAATCTATTCTCTAAACTAGTTAAATTGTTTTTCAACTCTGTGTTAGTTTCTTCACTACGAGCTTGTAATCTAGTTTCTAATAATTTAAAACTGTCCTTTAAGTTAGCTTCACTAGCTTTCAAATTATTTTCATTGCTAGCCTGTAATGATTTCAATTCATCTTTACTATTTGACTGTAACCTAGTCTCTAATGACTTTAAATTATCTTCATTACTAGTCTGTAATAACTTCAAGTTTTCCCTACATCTAGCTTCCGAATCATTTATCTGCTCTTTAACTTCTGCTTCCATTTTAGAAATAGTTACTGCAATACTAGGCATGCCACTCTGTAACTCTCCTAACACCTTAGCTAAATCTTCCGGTAACATAATTATATCTTTCAATAAACGTTTTATTCAGAGACGTTAGATAACAACACATCACAATGTATCAATTCCTGATTTCACTTGGGTATAAGAAAAATGACTTATAACTAAACATGATATAACACTAATATGATTAACATGATCACTGGAATGGGCATACAAGTATATTGTCTGACCAAGTTTAATAAATTTTATAAGACCATTAAAATGAAATTGAGATCAATCTCTTCGTAATCCAAATCTGATGTGATTCCATAGAATAAACAAAATCGAATCCCCACGGATGGGTAACGCCAATTCTCCCTCTCTCTCTCTCTGTACCCGTTCGTCCTGGGGATGCGATGACCCATCTGCTATTACATCGCATTCCTGGATTTCCAGGACAGAGCGGAGTTAAATGAACATCAAGTCAAATAAGGAATGTGTCGGAAATTCAGTTGAAATATCACAAAAGCAGAGGGTAACACGAGATAAAGTATCTCCAGGGTCGTTACGGGATTTAATAAAAAAAATACAAATAGAAATGGGCGCCACCAACTGAATCCCTAGCAAACCACATCCTTCCTGGTTAAGCCTTAATTAAGACAAGGAAAGAAATAGGAAAATCACATCATCATCAGATCACAACTAAGATAAAAACAAATTTATTCAACTTTGATAGTCAGACAGACATATTAAACACTCATCCTACCTAAGAGCATGGTCGAGTGCCAACGTTAAATTGTCATTGTCCAGAAAATCGAACCATCTCTATTCTACTCAAAGTGTATTTTATCCGCATAAAATAGGAAAAAATTTCTAAAGTTCACTTGGGTTCTCAGGATCACCGTAGCACTATGTCCATGCGTCACTGACATTCGTGATACCTGAGACCTAACTTCTCTTTAAATTAACATCATGAATGTGGATGTAAAAATTAATGAATCTGTCTAAACACACATATTCTAATCACATATTTTAAACATCAAATAATTTATGGCTTGCATGGCATTATTCAAATGCTGAATATATTAGTAAATTGCTCCTAGAAATCGAATAATTAATTTACACTATTTACACTGTCATTAATAATTGCTTGTTTGTGAATCACAGAAAATCCACTACTCATTGGTTATAATCATCATCATCATCAAAATTAAATATTTCTCACATTAGTTCTCATCTCAAAATTCAATGTATTCATGTCAGAATAATTAACTCATTATCATCGAATCATTTAAATGAATATTATAATCATCAATTCTTTATACTCTCTAATTATTCACACACTTTCATTTCATCATCTCCTTCAGATTAAATCATCTTAAATCATCAAAATAAATTGTTTAATTCATCAACTCAAATTGCAATTCTTCAAATCATTCAAATCATATCTCTCAATTAAATTTATTTAAATCCATTTAAATTTATTAATCATCAGCTTCTTTAATTAATTATCACCTTCTAATTCAGTTATTCATCATCTATTTAATCATCTATTAATTTATTTAAATCAGCTTATTTATTCAATCTTTAATTCATCCATTTATTTAATTCATTGATTTATTCCAAAATTTAATTTATCAATTTATTTAAATTTTATTCTTCTGGTTATTTAGATTTTTATTATTTCATCTAGTCCTTCAGATTTTTATTTCATTAGGTCAGATCATTAATATGCTTAAACTTCAGATTATTATTTCATTAATTATTATCAGAAAATCTTGTATTATCAACATTATTTATTTGTTTAATTTCCTAACAAATTGTTTAATATGGGTTATAGAACGTTGTCTTACAGTTTTATCACTTCCAAGTTATATCTCGTATATAATTATCATGCCAAAAAAATATTATTGCCTTCACAAAATCACGTTGGATCTCACTATCCAAAACTTCATCATCTACTCTCACTTTATCAAATACCATATTTGAATATCATAATTATTCCACATAACACTATAAATATTCAGCGCACAGCATGAATCTCAAAAATTATGCTAGACTGGGTTCGACAACCTCATGTCTGCCTCAAAATACATTAGCAATATTGCAACTTCCACTTGGCAACTTCCACAAAATGCCAATCACAAACTTCACTTAACCACGTTGCATGATCTACAAAAATATATAACTGGCTTCAAATTATCAACGCACACAATCTCCAATAACTGTAATTAATCTGATCACATCTAGACAACTTCTTAAACAATTAGGAAAAATATTACCTCAGTAATCGAAATCCAATTCAAGATCTGCTTTCAAATAGCATAAATTCTCTTAAAATTCTCATAATTCACTTCACAGAAAAACACCAATGTGTTATAATCTCTCACATCAAAATATGTAATACTGATCTGCCTTAAAATAAATCTGACCATTAATGATTCATCTTACAAGATTCAATTACTTTAAATCCCTCTCAAAGGTATCAAACTCAATCATAAAAATGTATCAACTGTATCAGCTGTTAAATGAAAGTACTCTCAAAAGAGTATAGCGACAAAACATTGGATTGGCAAACAAGAATTACAAAATGTAACCCTGCTGACATTTATTTTTAATTTATTTAACAAAATTCGACTGATATGTGACTAGTAGTTTCTTGTTTGATCCTCTTACAATCTCAAGTACACTCGGATGATAAAAATGAGTTCCTCAATGGCAAGTCAGGTGAGTACCACCACGCAATCGTATAATACGCAAGGCCTTGCCCCGTAGACTATCATGATAATGCCCTGAGCGATGGGTCAGGTGTGTACCACCACGCAATCGCCTAAAGCGAAAGGCCCCATCTCGTCGTCTAATGAGTGAATGTACCAGATTGGAATCAACAAGTCTCTAGTTGTCACATAAAAGCGATATTCATTCACTTGAGTGAATAAAATCTTAATATCTCCAAACAATCCAATGGAAAAAATCCCTACTGATGAATAATACACACTCGCTAGTATGCAATGAACTGACGAAGTAATTTAAATAATCCAATTGCAGATCCCGAGTTCGAAATACTCGCCACAAAAAATAACTATCCAAGAAAAACTATCCTTACTGGAAAATGTCTAATAAAAACAAACATCTGCTTAATAAAGCCAACCAATGGTGAGAACTTCGTATAATGGTGCCTGCCATATCATATGGTAACGCCATATTCTAGCAAAATTGGAGCAAATAATGTCTAAGCCATGTCAAAATAATTGTAGAACTCCTACTAGAAATATATACAAGTATGCCCAGTGTTCATGAAAAAATCATATCAGAAAGTCATAACTCTTACAGTACCTTCTCATATCAGCTGTTAATATATTTCAAAGATCGTCGATTATCCTTGTGTGCAATAAATTTCTCGAAAGATCGACGGAAATATCGTATCACCCACCAGAATAACGATTGCCTTCATATCCCAAGTGAATCAGCTGTTGGACATCCTCTTCTTCAGGAACCGAATCCATTTGCTCTGTGGTGCCATCACGTCTCCGTCTTCGCTTACTCCGACATGATGAACTGCATGTTATCCATCACGGATACTGTCCAAATTCTTCCGTAAAAGTTCATAAACGTAGCGTACCCCATACTCTTCTTATATGTTACGCCACTGTCCCATACAATGTTCGGTTTGCTTATGATAAAAGTCAATCTCCACAGCGGCTGAATCTCACTTGCCGAAAATAATTTTATTTATAAAAGTGTATAAGTTTCTGAAACACCCTGTAGCTGTGTTCGCAATTGAAATTTCATAAAAGTTCATGAAAAACTACTATATTAATGCACGTGCCAATGTTCCTTAAGTGCATATACTCGTAACAGTTCGTTTGCCTAAAAGCATTAATGTTGGCTTGACCCCATGGTCGCTTTAAATATTCCGTTATGAAATGCATAATTTGATAAGCCGTAATGTCATTGGAATATATCTAAGTTCATTTGAAGTTCACAATAGCAGTATATAATAACTATCTGCCTGCACAATTCGACTACTGAATACAAGTCCAAGCTCATAAAGTTGTTACAAAATGTCGAAATGAAGTTCAGCTTCTTGCACGTAGCCTGCTGATAAAATGTCGGAATCAGCACGCTCTGCTCTATTGCACTGTTCTAGAATGATCGACGCTTAAAGCTGGCCTCGCCATACCGCTTCGCTGTGCTGTCCTGCGTTACAAAATGCAGCTCGAAATAAAGTTCTCAATCTTGTTATAATGCTGCTTATTCCTTAACATTTGAAAAAGCATTGCTGCCTCGCATAGCTGTAACTACGATGTTGGAAATACTACTGTTCTAACACCGGCTCTTCTTTCGCTTACACGGCCTGTACAGCTTGCCTCGCTAACCGGTCGTCGCACCGCCTACCGTGCTTCCCTTGCCTTGACTCACTGACCTACTTTCCGTTCTCCCAGCTTATGCTGCTATCAGCTCCGCTTGTTGAAGTAATACTGTCGCTTTCACTCCACGCAACAAGTGCTGTACACTGCTCGACTTGCCGTTCTCTCTGCGGAACATGTGTTGTACTCGGCCCTGCTGGCTGAACTGATACTGCTGTCTCTAGACTGCGTTGATGAGCTCCTACTCGGCGCTGTCACGTGATGTTCCCCTACCTTCTGCGGTCATGCGTCACAAGTATAATCTCGACCACCATCATCTCGGCTATTAAGTTATACAATAACTTAAGGAGTTATCTGCCTTTCTTCAAGTTATCACCATATATATTGCTTGACATTTCTTCTCTTCTGAGATGATATAATATTATGTTCCATATAGATCTTGATAATACTTCAATATTCCTCCCATAATTCCATCTGCTTGACTGGTAGTGCCACCTTCATCCTTGGCCTTCTACGTCATTTCCTAACATTTTTCTCGACTCGATCTGAGCGCTATCTTTACAACCTTTCCCATAAATTTCAACTACGGCTCAATGTCAGCTGGCGTAGCCGATAACCTCAACTAGGTATTGGGTACAATACAAAGCAACAGGGCGGACGACTGTTTGATAGTTCTTAGTTTTGAGGTGCGAAGGGATCTTGCGGTCACAGAGAACGCCTGTGACATGGAGCCACTTCATCCTCGCAGCATTCACTCTTGTACGGGCATCCAAGACTGTGTCACCATCAGGTCTCACGACGGAGCCAAGGTATCGGAGATGAGAAGCCTTTGGTAGTGGGGTGCCATCTACTATGGTGGTCCCATCTGTCAGGAAACGACATTCAAGGTACTCAGTCTTAGTAAGGTTGAGCCTTAGTCCAAATTCACAGTACCTCGCATTCCAGAGGTTGACCAAGTGTTCTAGATCATTACGGGTCACGCTTGCAAGCAGTGTAACCATTCTGGTTACAAAGCTCAGATCAAAATGTTAGGTTATGAAAATGACTACTCTCTGCTGGTGAGCTATTGTACAGGTATTTCAGGCCTTAGCATTTGAGATAGAAATTCCTTGCTATAGTTCATCAGTAAAGGAGAAGGGGGCCTTGCCAGTGAGGCGTATTTTCTATGTTCTTTTTACGATGGTGTTTTTTAAATTGTTTATTCTTGGACTTGGTTTTATGTGGAAGGATTGGACGAGATTCTTGGCTTATGGGTTGAGTGTTGAATGAATAGAATAAATGGAGAATAATGTTTTTTAAAAGTATCCCTTATGTAATACATTTCAAAAGATTGTCATGAAGCATCATACGCCAAATAAATAAATAAATAATTGTGATAAAAACAACCATGACCCCGAATAATGAACAGTTACAAATGGCGCCCAACGTGGGGATCGTAAAAGGGAATAAATTAAATATGATCAGTAGGCCAGAGTGTAAGTACAGTGATATGAAGTTAAGAAAAGTGGTTAAATTTGTTGTGATAGTAGTAGATGATGTTAAGATTAAAGATGATTATGAATTGTTGGTAGAAGCACGAACAAGAGAATGAAGTTAAAATATGACGCTACAACGTGAGGTACGGATGGAGAAAATGGAGTATAGTTTGATCGACATGCTACTGAATGAAATAGGAGAGATTTAGAAGCAAGGAGAATAATGTTTTTAAAAGTATCCCTTATTGTAATAAAAACAACCAGGAAATAGTAGAGATTAAGAAGCAGTTAGGATTTATAAGTTAGGAGTTGGAAACCTGGAAAGTGGCTGTAGAGGAGGAGGAAGTGAAGGATAAGATAAAAGAGGAGAAAGTGAATGAGATAACTGAGATTAAGGAACAAGAAAATTATCAGGGAACTGGGGGGCGTGTAGAAGATGGTAATGGAGAGGAAGAAGAAATGAAAGATGGACAAGACATTGAGGAGGAGATGTGTGAAGCACGTGATAGTAGGGGGCGTAAGGAAGAAAATGGACAAGAGAGAGAAAAAGGTGAAGGAGGACATCAAATGGAGGAGGAGAATAAAACTGAGGACAAGGAAGAAGATGAGATAGAGGACAAGGTAGAAGAGAACGGAGAAACGGATAACGGGGAAGGTGAAATGGAAGAAAGTAAGAAATTAGGTGAAATGGAAGAACAAGGTGAAGAAGGGGGATGTCAATTGGAGAAGGAGTATAAAACTGAGGACAGGGAAGAAGATGAGATAGAGGGCAAGGTAGAAGAAAAGGAGAAACGTATAACAGAGAAGGTGAAATGGAAGAAAGTAGGTGAGATGGAAGAAACCGAAGAAGAGAAAGGAGAAGCAGATGAGGTTGGTCATGAGGAGGACAGTAGCAGTCAAGAAAAAGAGATTAAAGATGAGGGTGAATGTGCAGGAGTGAATCATGAAGAAGACATACTAGAAGAAGATAAGGTGAAGAAGAAACGGTGGGAGGAGAGAAAGGAACTGATGATAATAATAATAATAATGTTATTGGTTTGACGTCCCTTTTAACTACACTGGCTTTTAGAGACGCCGGGGTGCCGGAATTTTTCCCCGAAGGGGATCTTTAACGTGCCAGTAAATCTACTGACACGGCTCCCTCGCATTTGCGCACCCTCAAATGCCAGCTGACTGCGCCAGGTTTTGAACCTGCAACCTTGGGCTCAGCAAGCGAGAACGTTACCCCTGAGCCACGCAGCCAGGCTGGAACTGATGATGATGATAATTGTTGTTTTAAGGGGCCTAACATCGAGGTTATCGGCCCCTAATGAAATGAAATGGCGTGAAATGAAAGGATGTAGATAAAAACAACTCACTGCCATGGATGAAACGAAAATGGTGTTTATAAAACAGACAGTGAGCCCCAAAAAGTATGCCTTATTTGAATAAAAAGAATAAAAGGCGGATGGTAAAAGAGGACAAAACAAATAAGGCATAGTGAACAATAAAATAGATGAACACAATAAAAAACAAGAAGTTCCGTGAAAAACTATACAGCCTACTTTTCATGCCAATGATTATTCTACAGTATATGAACCTATCTAGAATAATGACGAAATTAAGTTGGTAATATCGAAATATCTAATTAGTTCAAAATATACTTGGTATAATGTAGCCTAATAGAGCACTACAGTTGGCAGCCCTGGTGACTGAATATATTCTTAGTTCCACCTCTTAAAGTACAGAATACAAAATTTGGTTGAAGTCCAATGGACGTTACATGCAGTTAGACATTGGATCTATCAGCACGCGTAAAAGCACGTTGGCAACTATGTCATGCGTGTGCTGGTCAGAAATAGCCTAATCTGAAATATTATGATATCTTGTTGTGGCAATTTTGGACGAAATCCATATTTTGCGCACTATAATGTAGAGCGAAGTCGTCTACATATAGCGACGGTACCACTGCTGGACCAGCAGCAGCGACTATACCGTTTATGGCAATCGCAAATAATGTTACGCTAAGCACCGATCCCTGTGGGACTCCGTTTTCCTGTATATGATATTGCGAATATGTCCCCCCTATTCGGACACGGAACAGGCGAAGGGACAGAAAATTCGCAATAAAAACCGGCAAGTTACCTCGGAATTTCCATTGATACAGGGTAGAGAGGATGCCGTAACGCCAAGTGGTGTCATAGGCCTTCTCGAGGTCAAGGAAAACAGCGACTAGGTGCTGTCTCCGGAGAAAAGCGTCCTGTATGGCGGTCTCCAGGCGTACCAGATGGTCGTTGGTACACCGAGACGCCCTGAAACCACACTGGTATTCAGACAGGAGTCCCCGTTTCTCCAGGACCCACACCAGGCGCCGATTGACCATCCTCTCAAAGAGCTTGCACAGACCGTTAGTGAGACAAATAGGTCTGTAACTCCCTGTCAAATTGGGATCCTTATCGGGCTTCAGGATAGGTATAAATGATACCTTCCTGCCATTGCGCTGGAAGCACACCTTCCAACCAGATTCGGTTAAACACCCTGAGCAAATAACGAATGCTCTCATCGTTACGGTGCTTAAGCATCTGGTTGTGAATATTATCCGGGCCGGGAGACGTGTCCCTGCAGAGCGCCAGCGCTCCGCGGAGTTCCCACTCCGTAAAGGGCACGTTGTACTCCTCCGAATCGCGGGAAGCAAAACTAAGCTGGAAACGTTCCGCTTCGCGCTTCAGGGCCATGAAAGCAGGGTCATAGTTATCGGAACCGGATATATCCGCAAAATACGAGGCGAGATGGTTTGCAACGCGATAAGGATCTGTAACCAGTTCATTATCAATGGAAATTCCCGGTACAGTAGAAGATGTCTGAATTCCCGAAATGCGTCGTAGTTTAGTCCACACTTGAGAGGAGGGGGTATGTGCCGTAATAGAAGACACATACCGTTCCCAGGATTGTTTCTTACTCTGGCGAATAAGAATCCGTGCCTTGGCACGAAATTTCTTGAACACCACCAAATTGGCCATGGTTGGACGCCGACGGTAGTGCTTATGAGCTCGACGACGGTCTCTTATTGCCGCTGCAATATCCTCTGGCCACCAAGGGACGAGTTTGCGACGAGGAGTCCCAGAAAAGGATGGAATGGACTCTTCGACGGCAGCAAGAAGCACATCGGTGATGTGCTGTACCTCGTCATCGACGCTCCGGCAACCAAGATCAACGAACACAGCTCGTTCTTGAAACGAGGGCCAATTTGCCCGCTTAAGAACCCAACGACTGGGGAACTCCACGGGCGTCTGGTTCAGAAGGGTAAGAATGATCGGGAAATGGTCACTTTCACAGAGGTCGTCGTGTACATACCAACCAAATAGGGGGACCAGCGCACGGCTACACACACTCAAGTCAATGTGTGAGTACGTGCCGTGCGCTAAGCTAAAATGTGTAGCTTCCCCTGTATTTAATAGAGATAAATCCAACCCTTGAATTAAGCCCTCCACGTCCCTTCCTCTGGGGCAGGAAGATGGTGATCCCCATTGGGGTTGATGAGAGTTGAAATCACCCACAAGTAGGAAAGGGACTGGAAGTTGATCAACAAGATCAGAGACATCATTAATATCAAGGAGCTGGTTCGGTGGAAGGTATACGTTACAAACAGTTGTCATTGCAGGCAAGGACACGCGAACTGCAATAGCTTCCAGAGGAGTGGCGAGTGGAAACTCCTCACTATAGCAGTCAGAGCGAACGAAGGTACAAACGCCCCCCGGAAGCCCGGGCGGCGTCTTGTCGCTCTCTAGAGTATAGTCGGAAACCTCTCAGATCAGTCTCGTGATCAGGTCTGAGGTTTGTTTCCTGTAGGCAGACTATACTCGCTGCGTATTGGGCAATAAGCTGACGGAGCTCTGTCAAATGCCTGTCATAACTGTTACAATTCCACTGTAACAGTGCCATTGTGTGAACTTATAGACTAGGGAATAAGTTGGAGCAGCAAGCTACAACTTATCCTCTGGAGGAACATCAGCCACTACGTCGTCTATAATCTCCATGTCCTCAGGCGAGGTCATGGAGTGAATCGACTCGGTGGAAGATTTCCTAGACGCAGTTCGGTGGCGGGGGGATCTCCGTGGGGAGCGCGCAGATCTGGGGACTGAAACGTCCCCAGGCGCAGAAGCATCCGCAGGGGGTGGGGCGGATGGCTTCCCCTTTTCTGGAGAAAGGGAATGCGTAGTGCGGGGTCCCTTCTTACCCGCCTCTTTAAGATATATAGACGGGTCAGGAGCCGAATTCCTGACCCTGGTCGACGATGCCGCCTCCACCGGCATCGGCGCGGCTTTCGCCGACCGTTTGGGTGGGGAGGAAGTCGCCGAGTGGGGAGTAAGTCTTCAACTTCCTCCCCTGCTGTGCGGGCGGAGCAGCCTTCGCTCGCACAGCCTTCTTTCTGGCCGAAGGTGGAGTTGAAGTCATAGGTGCTGGTTTCGGAACAGGAAACTCAGTTGCAGGTTTCACAGCTGATGTAGCCGGGACCAAATTTGGTATTATGGCTCTATAATCAATCGTAGGAGAAGGTGAAATCGTGGTATGGTACTTCTTGCGGGCCTCCAGGTAGGTGAGACCATCCAGGGTTTTGATCTCCTGGATTTTCTTCTCACTCAGGAAGACAGGGCAGTTCCTGTCCCGAGGAGAATGAAATCCAGGGCAATTAGTGCACTGATAAGGTGTTGTGCACTCTTCCGCTTCGTGCGGTACCCTACCGCATGTTCCGTAGATTTCGGGGCTCGAGCATCGGGATAACATGTGCCCGAACTTCTGGCACTTATAACACCTCATTGGTGGAGGGATATAAGGCCGTACGTCACAACGGTAACTTGTAACCTTGACTTTCTCCGGGAGCACCGAAAGCTCAAAGGAAATAATGAAAGCACCAGTATCCACGATTTGACCATTGACCTTGCTCGTAATGCGCCGGACATCAATCACGTGACGGTGCTGCATATCCTCCTTGAGCTCCTCGTCAGTGTTCAGAATCAGGTCCCGGTGGAAAATAACTCCTCGGACCAGATTCAGGGACGTGTGCTTTTCCACTTTGACGGGAATTTCGCCAAAGTGGTCACATTGCAAAAGTTGTTCAACTTGCTCACCAGTCCTAGTCTTGAGCAACAAGCTACCGTTCCTCATCTTTTGTACTTTCTCAAGCTCACCATAGACACCTTCTATGTGGCGAGAAAACAGAATACTCTTTACCAGCTTGAAATCACCCCCATCTGTTCTGGTAGCGACCAGAAACTTGCGGGTGTTAGCACCCAGATTTTCACGCACAGATTGTTCCCAGGGGGTTGATCCCCGTAGGGAATCAAATGTTAAAGACTTGGGTGTAGGACCACCCTGTTTGGGGATTTTTCTTTTTGAACCCATGGCCAGATCATCCTCCCCGAATGCCACCGACATCCGATCACGGGCCGTCACAGTTGGCGCTATCCAGCCAGGGCAAGGCCCGCATAGCTTGGAAGGCATTGCCCGGGGGTCCGTTGTTTTACAATGCCGTATCGGCATGTACCCCTTGGCAAATACTGGATTTTACAGCTCAGACATTCGGCTGTGCGGGGACCTGCGTAGTCAGGCGGATACTACTGCACGGGTACGTGGCACACCCACCTGTCGGCGCGGCCAAGACCGGAACAGGCTTTAGAGCGCAGTCGCAAGCGTAAGTGGCCCATCGCCTAACAGCACGCACATATAGAAATTTTGGTTGCCAGACCCTGAATGCAGTAACGGAAAGAAGTGCGATATAACCTAATGAGAGTTATAACGCACGGGTGTATGTCTTTTAGAGCTGACTGTCAAACCCTCGAAAGGGGACCGTTCCGAGAAGCCCTTTTAGTCGCCTTTTACGACTGGCAGGGATTACCGTGGATGTATTCACTTCCTCCCACCCACTGGGGGTCCAATTCACAAAACAACGCGGAGTCCTTAAAGTATAGCCAAGGTCGCCCCTTTTAGTCGCCTCTTACCACAGGCAGGGGATACCGTGGGTGTATTCTAAACCCCCCACCCACAGGGGGGGAGAGCGAGAAAGGAACTGTTGAGCAAGATGAGACAGACAAAAAAGAAGAGAAGGAATATATGGAAAGGAAGAAGAGAGAAGTGGTTGAGAATGAAGACAAAGAGGACCTGGAGAATAGATAAAAGGATGAGTTGGAAAGCAAAGAAACGGAGTAGGAAGAAGATGAGATGTCAGGTAAAGGAAGATAAGAGAGTGAAGGATCAGAAGAAGAAGAAGAAGAAGAAGGAGAAAATGAGGAAGGGAAGGAGACAGGAACGGTGGAGATGGAAAATGAGGAGTACAAGGTACGGAATTATATGGCGGATGAAGAAAAAGACTAGATGGAAGGCAGAGGAGGAAAGAGGAATGGAGAAGAAGGAGAAACAGATGAATGGGAAGAACGAAAATTGGAAGAATGAGGAAGAAGATGGTATTACTGAGAATGAAGATGGATAAGAGAGGTTTGGAAGACAGGAGACGGGGTGGCAGGAGGCATCATAGAAGACGACGAGGTGGAAGGCGTAGGAGACACAAGAGTTGCAGACGACGGCGAAGACGTAGAGGCAGGAGGAGAAGTGGGAGGACGAAGATGCTGATGGTTCTTCAGACGACGATGAATGGGAGGACGAAGATGATGATGGTTCTTCAGACGACAATGAATGGGAGGACGAGGATGATGGTAATAACGGAGTGGTCTGTTAGATGCGAATATGTATTTCATTCTGATTATAATATTGTTGTCGGATCCAATGATGGAAGAGGAGTGTTTAATAGACTTGATGAAATAGTTTTGGGCTACTACATCTGAAGAAAATATTTATGTTGGTGATTCTGGTGAACTTAGAACAATAAATGGCGATGATAGTGCTTATGGATCTTCTGAAGAAGATAATAGTTGATTTTGTTTATTTTGTGTGAGATATTTTCTGATAGCGTATGTCCAATGTGTATTAATTCTTAATTTATGTATTTCTTTAATGTATGTGATCCACACGTGAGATTCACGTGAGAATCACATAGAGGGGCGATTGTAACCATTCTGGTTACATAGCTCAGATCAAAATGTTAGGTTATGAAAGTGACTACTCTTTGCTGGTGAGCTATTGTACAGGTATTTCAGGCCTTAGCATTTGAGATAGACATTCCTTGCAATAGTTCATCAGTAAAGGAGAAGGGGGCCTTGTCAGTGAGGTGTACTTTCTATGTTCTTTTTACGATGGTGTTTTTTAAATTGTTTATTCTTGGACTTGGTTTTATGTGGAAGGATTGGACGAGATTCTTGGCTTATGGGTTGATTGTTGAATGAATAGTATAAATGAGTCGTCTAGTATCAAAACCGGCCAAGTCACTGAAGGCATATTTTTCAGTATGGATGAAAAACCTCTAGAGACAAAGCAATGGTGGTCACAAAAGATTTTATTGCATAATTATGTCCGCTATGGTTTAATATTTAAGTTCTGCTATTTTGAGAAATCTGATTCATAATGAACCCATCTTTTTTGCTAATATTAATTTTGACTTAGCCGTTTTTGTTGCAATTTGGTATAATTTTAGTCTTCTTTTGTAAAACTTTTCTTTTTAAATTCCAAAATCCAATGAAAAATGTCAATTAAATTAAAATAAATTGGCATTGTAATTACCTGTTATTAGAGGTTTTAAAGCGGCATTGAAATGTAACGCTCGTTTAAATGTAACTCAACTGATTTATTTAACACAAACTCTGACATAAACTCTGACCACAATCTGGTTGTAATGAAATGCAGATTAAAGTTGAAGAAACTGAAGAAAAGTCAAAAGCCAAAAAGGTGGGCAATAGACGGACTGAAAATAAAGGATGTAAACGAAAGATTCAAGAAGAGTATAACGGAAGGACTAATGAAAAATCCTAAACGGACTTCAATTGCAGACGAATGGGCACTTTTGAAGAATGAAATAACAAAATCCGCAGAAGAAAACATTGGTAGGAAAGAAAGAATAGGTAGAAAACCATGGATCACTCAGGATATACTAGAATTGATGGATGAAAGGCGGAAACACAAGAATCTAAGAGATGAAAAGGGGAAAGCAGAATACAGACGTCTGAGAAATGAGGTTAACAAGAAGTACAAGGAAGCGAAAGAAGAATGGTTGAAAGAGAAATGTGCAGGTATAGAAAACTGTCTGAAATTAGGAAGAGTAGACACAGCTTATCGAAGGATTAAGAATACTTTTGGGGAAAAGAAGACCAAGTGCTGTAATATTAAGGACACAAATGGAAAGCCTCTAACAGATAGGGAAGAAAAGGTTGAGAGATGGAAAACTTACATAGAGTGCTTGTATAAGGGAAAGGAGATTGAGAATCATGTAATGGAAAGGGAGGAGGAAATTGATGAGGATGCAAAAGGAGATTTAATATTGAGATCAGAATTTGACAGAGCATTAGAGGACTTAGGCAGGAACAAAGCACCAGGCATAGATGATATACCGATTGAGTTGCTACGCTGCATAGGAGATGAAGGTCTGATCAGGTTATTTCACTTGGTGTGTAGGATTTATGAGACAGGTGAGGTACCCCCTGATTTCAAGAAGAATGTTATCATCCCCATACCAAAGAAAGTGGGAGCTGACAGATGTGAAGATTACCGTACAATCAGCTTGATTACTCATGCTTCAAAGATCCTGTCTAGAAGAATTTACAAGAGGATTGAAAGCCAGATAGAAACGGAGCTGGGTGAAGACCAGTTTGGTTTCAGGAGAAATGTAGGAACAAGGGAAGCTGTACTAAGTCTTAGGCTGATTTTGGAAGGTAGAATAAGGAAAGGTAAGAGAACGTTCATGGCATTTGTAGACTTAGAAAAGGCTTTTGATAACGTTGATTGGACTAAATTGTTTGACATTTTGAAATCTATTGGAATAAAGTACAGGGATAGGAGGGTGATATACAATCTATACAGAAACCAGACAGCAGTCATTCGAGCTGAAGGACATGAGAGAGAAGCTGGTATTCAGAAAGGTGTAAGGCAAGGCTGCAACTTATCACCCATACTTTTCAATCTTTACATTGAACAAGCAATGAAGGAAATTGGAGAAAAATTTAAAGTGGGAGTGAAGATTCAAGGAGAAATAATTTCAACTCTGAGATTTGCTGATGACATCGTCATCTTGGCCGACACGCCTGAGGATTTGAATCAGTTTTTGAAAGGTATGGACTCCGTCTTACAGAATGAATACATGATGAAAATTAATAAATGTAAAACAAAAATACTGGAATGCAGCCGAAATAAATCAGAAACTTCTATGGAGATCAAATTGGCAGGTGAAAAGCTGAAGGAAGTTGGAGACTTCGGTTACTTAGGAAGCAGAATAACCAGTGATGGACGAAGCAAAGAGGATATAAAAAGTAGGTTGGCTCAGGCAAGGAAAGCCTTCCTACAAAAAAGGAATCTGTTGACATCGAATATAGATTTAGGTATTATGAAGTCATTTTTGAAAGCCTTTGTCTGGAGCGTGGCGCTCTATGGAAGTGAAACTTGGACTATTGGTGCAGCAGAAAAGAGGAGAATTGAAGCATTTGAAATGTGGTGTTACAGGAGAATGATGAAGATCAGATGGGTAGATAGGGTTACAAACGAAGAGGTATTAAGGCGAGTGGGAGAGGAGAGATGTTTCTGGCGACTGCTAATGAAGAGAAGAGATAGGTTGGTAGGACACATACTAAGACACCCAGGAATAGCAAGCTTAGTTATGGAAGGAAGGGTCGAGGACAAGAACTGTAGGGGTAGACCAAGGTTAGAATATGTTAAACAGATTGCCTCGGATGTAGGGTGTGGTAGCTATGTAGAGATGAAACGATTAGCTAAGGACAGGGAGGCATGGAGAGCTGCATCAAACCAGTCAAAAGACTGAAGACTCAAACAACAACAAATACATGAACTGTTTAAATGCGTTGTGCCGTGAACAGATCATAAAACGGACTGTTTAAAAGTTAGTTGAGGGCGCTAGTTGCGCCTATCGATCAGGATGGAGGTCGATACCGGCAGGTGCCGATCTTCACCAACACTTCCCCTCGACCAACAGCCGGAGTCATCCTGGTGCATGTGGTCTCAAGCCAAGGCTTTGAGCACATTTCTCGTGCTTGGGCCTTGACAATCCTTTTGTCAATATGTCGGCAGGCATCTCATCCATTGGAGTTTACTCCACCGAAACCACCTTTTTGGCCACGGCATCTCGGACGAAATGGTGCCTGATGTCGATGTGCTTCGTCCGTGAATGAAACATAGGAATCGACGTCAGCTTCTGCGCACCTACATTGTCGTTCTTCACTGGGACAACATCTATCGGTTTTCCGAAGTCTTTCAGGAGTTTCCTCGTGTGTAGAGCTTCCTTGGTTGCTTCTGTCAAGGCCATGTATTCGGCCTCCGTCGACGACAGGGCCACAGTAGGCTGCTTCCTGGACTCCCAACTCACTGCAGCGCCGCCTAGTGTGAACGCGTATCCGGTGTACGATTTTCGATCCACCAGGCAGTTTCCCCAGTCAGCGTCCACGTACATCACCGCTGGACCGCTGGATTAGGAGTACATGAGGCCGAGATCACGTGTGTTAGCGAGGTATCGCAAGACACGTTTTGCAGCCTTCCAGTGCTGCTGTCCGTGACAGTCGTTGAACTGAGAGAGAGAACTGACTGCATGGGATATGTCCAGCCTCGTTCCCACTGACAGGTATATTAGAGCTCCTATCAAATGTCGGTAGGGTACGCTCTCCGCTTGTTCGCCAGGGTTCACGTCTTCCTTCTGCAGCTTCGTACCTGGATCAAAGGGAGTGCTGACAGGCCTGCACTCTGCCATTCCGAATCTCTCCAGGACCTCGTCTATGTATCCTTTCTGGCTGAGTTGGCGCTCCTCTCGAACTCCAGCCCCAGACAATACCGCACGTCCCCCAAGTCCTTGATCTCGAACTTGGCATTCAGAAAGTCTCTCACCACGTCGATCTTCTTGTCGTCTCGAGTCATGATCATCATGTCGTCGACATAGATGATTATATAAATCCTATCTTTGACCGGTCCGATGTGGTACATGGATGGATCTGCATCCGAGCGAGTCGCCTTGAGATTTTTCATCTCTTCCTCGAGACGGTGATACCAAGCGCGTCCTGCCTGTCGCAGTCCGTACAACGCTTTGTTTAGTGAGCACACCATGTCACGATTGGTCAACTTCTCCAGCATCTCATCTGAGGTCTTTCGCACAGTCTCGTCAACCGACTCGTCTTGAACGGTATGGGCAAGAACGTCCTTGAAGTCGTGCGGGGCCTCCATGAAGATTTGCTCCTCGACTTCTCCGTTCAAGTACGCCGTCTTGACGTCTAGCTGTCGGATCTTTAGATTATCTTGTACAGCTAACGCCACCGCAGTCCTTATTGTGCTCAGCCTTGCGACTGGAGCAAACGTGTCGTGAAACTCTATTCCTGGTCTCTGCGTGAAACCCCTCGCTACCACGCGCGCCTTCCGCTTGCTGATAGTGCGGTCAGGGTTAAACTTATTCCGGAGAACGAATCTGCTTCCTATCACACGTTGCCCCTTGGGACGGTCGACCAGCTTCCACGTATTGTTCCGAATCAGTGAAACTGCTTCTTCTGACATTGCTTCGATCCACACAGGTGAGTCATCTCCGGAGATAGCCTGGGTCACTGGGATTTCAGCGACGTTAGCCGCTTCCCCTGGTCGATCACCGTAGTCCTTGCGGGGTCGCCCAGATTTTCCAGTTCTAATCAAACGAGGCCGTCCGCCTCTTCTACTAGATGATGCCGCTTGTTGCTCATCGGATTGGATCTCCGGTTCAACAAAGTAATCGTCGGCAGGAAAGCCTATGAAGCCATCGGGGAATTCCCATTCAGCAACATCAGGTTGGTTTTCTGCCAGAACTTCGTCTCTCGACACCAGCTCGAACTCCAGTGCATGGATTGGATCCTCTGGTTCAATGCGTACTTTGTCCGGAGGGTCACGCGGGAACAGATCATCGACTGATTTCTTAGGCGCGGTCATCTCCTCACGAAAAACAACTTCTCTCGTGATCTCGATCTTCTTCGTTTCAGGAATCCAGATGCGGTAAGCCTTCGACTGCTCCGAATATCCAACAAAATATCCCTCTTTTGAGCGAGGGCTAAACTCCCCCTTGTTTGGGGTCTTGTCCAGGCAGAACACCTTGCTCCCAAAGTCCTTGAAATAGTGTGCAGTCGGAGTTCTGTCGAACCAGCGCTCAAATGGAGTCTACCCGTTTAGCTTTTTGGTTGGACATCGGTTCCTCAGATAATTTGCGGTGTTGATCGCCTCCGCCCAGAATGTCATCGGTAGGCCAGATTGCAGGAGTAAACATCGTGCTGCCTCTTCAAGGGTCCGATTTTTCCTCTCGGCCACACCATTTTTTTCAGGCGTATATGGTGTTGTGAGACGGCGCTCGATCCCCTCGAGCGCCGTCAAGAACTCGTCAAATTCCCTGTTGACATATTCACGTCCATTGTCGGACTGTACGCACTTTATTTTCAGACCGTGCTGCTTCTCGTCGAAAGCCTTGTACTCTAGGAACATTTGCAACGCCTCGCACTTCGTCTTCATAAACCGTACCTCTGTCCATCTCGAGTAGTCCTCCGTAAATGTGATCATGTACTTGGATCCACCGTTCGACACAACACCCACAGGGCCACAAACGTCTGTGTGAACAATATCGAGCTTACCGGTCACACGATTTGACTCTTTCGGGAAAGGTATTCGAGTCATTTTGCATTTCGTGCAAATGTCACACGTTAGATCTCCACATCTCCCTTTTAGTTGCACACCTCGAATGGATCCGCTCTTCACTGCCGTATCGAGATCACGAAAGTTGACGTGACCCATCCTTCGATGCCACAGCTGCGCCACATTCTCGTCGCGCTTGTCTTCTGACACTGCGTTTCGACATTTTTCCAGTGTGGTGCCCTGTACGTAGTACAGATTGTCCTTGCGCTTTGCAACTAACCTCGTCAGTCCATTCTGGTCGAAAACTTCCGCCTTCTCTTTGCCAAAAACAACCGAGCAACCACGGTCTGTCATCTTCGAGACTGATAAGAGATTAGTGCGGATCTCAGGAACCTGCAAAATCTCATTGAGAGTAACGTTGCAAGTTTTACCGTCTACACTTGTTGCAATTTTTGCAGTTCCTCGGGCCTTTATCACTGCTGTTGCGCTGCTCGCTAACTTCAGCTTGCCAGTCTCGCCCTTGTCCATCTCTGTAAACACAGTCGCATCACCGCACAGATGAGACGTGCACCCACTGTCGAGACACCACAGGTTTTCGACGCTGCTCGTCGCGATCTGGCACGTATCAGGTTCCTCAACTGATAAGAGTGACGCGTCCGACAGCTGATTTTTGTTGACCTTAACATTGCAGTCCACTGCCTTATGTCCCTTGATTCCGCACTTCGAGCATTTGAACGGCAACGATTTGTCCTTGTCACTCTTACCACCGGAGTAGCCGTGGTTTTTGTTTTGAGGCTTCGACTGTGGTTTCCTTGAAGGACCTTTCTTCTTCACGTACATGGCGCCTTGATTTTCCATCGGTGTTGACGAGGCAACTCTGGCATCGTGTTCTTCGATTATCTTCGTACGTAGATTCTCAGGCTTCGGTAGATCGTCCCGGCTCTCGATGGCAATTCTGAAATTTTCAAAACTTGCCGGCAAACTGTACAGCATCATGATGGTAAGTTGGTCTGGGTTAATAACTAGGTCCATGTCAGCCAACTTGTCGACACAGTCAAAGTAGTTGTTGAGGTGCTCACGGATGTCGCCACCTTCAGTCATCTTTTGCAAGATTAGACTCTTCAACAACGTGGCCTTGCGAGCCGGCCCCTTCGACTGAAACGTAGACTCAAGTTTCTGCCATATCTCGCTTGATGACCTGCAGTTCTTCATCAACTTGAGCTGGCTTGGTCCGATGGATAGGATTAGGTCTGACATGGCCTTTTCATCCCTAGTCGTCCACTCGGTCACTTGGGCTGCATTGTCCTCACCCGGCTCGGGTTTGACGATGTGGCGGTTGACATAACCCCACGCGTCATTCTTTATCAGAATGGCGCGCATTTCCATTTTCCAGGTGTCGTAATTATTGCGCCCTAAGGCCTCGATGCGCACTACACCGTTTGAATTCATTGTCTCACTTCAATCGGAACACTCACGATTGTTCACAATAAATTTGCTGTGCCGCGTGTTATTGTTTGAAACACTTACAACCGGCCATACACTTTGCGTCGCGTGCTATTGTCCGGAACACTCGCAAATAGGCCTACGGAATTTCGTGTCGTGCTCGTTTGTACACAACTCGCACGTTAAACACGTTTTCTCGCGTCACGTGTTATAGTACAAAACACTCGCAATAAGCCAAAATTCGCGTCGCGTGTTATTGTCCAAACACTCGCGATTGGCTTTTTTACTGTTCACTCACGATCAAGCACACAGTATTCGAGAAGACTGCGTTTGTTCCTTCTCGCTTTGTCGATGTCCAGAAGTTTCTCGAGAGAGCAAGATGTCTGCCGATTCGACGCGTTCTTCTCTTTGTGTGTCCGCTTGATCCCGCTGTTTCCAGTTTTCAGTTAATATAAATCTGAGCCAATCGTTCTGGGTCCATAACCTATTAGAGGTTTTAAAGTGGCAATGAAATGTAACGCTCGTTTAAATGTAACTCAACTGATTTATTTAACACAAAATACACGAACTGTTTAAATGCGTTGTGCCGTGAACAGATCATAAAACGAACTGTTTAAAAGTTAGTTGAGGGCGCTAGTTGCGCCTATCGATCAGGATGGAGGTCGATACCGGCAGGTGCCGATCTCTCCAACACCTGTCTTTATTGCAATAAAAACGAAAGCATTCTGCTTAAATTGGATAGTAGGCCTAATATATGAAGATGAACATCAGAAAGCTGAGGAGAATACAAAATAGGCATTATATCATTAAAAGTTAGTAGTTCACTTAGATCTTGAACATAGTAAAAGAAAATGAGTCACTTATTAAAATAGGAACAATACACACGTTACACTACACAACAAGATGATCAGTAAAGAACATATAGCCTACTTTCTCCTAAATGTATGAGTATAGTTATAACTCGTTATTATCAAAGAGTATAATAGAACTATTCTTTGTTGAAGACCTTAGAAACGATTTACCTCTACCAAACGCCACAACCTAGATAAAAACTGCTACCATCATTGAAGAAAGAAAGAAAGATAAGAAGTATATCAAGAATGTTATGGATCTGGAGACATAATCGACCGGACTGGCTGCGTGGCTCAGCGGTAACGTTCTCGCTTGCTGGGCCCTAGGTTGCAGGTTCGTATCCTGGCGCAGTCAGCTGGCATTTGAGGGTGCACAAATGCGAGGGAGCCGTGTCAGTACATTTACTGGCACGTTAAAGATCCCCTTCGGGCCAAAATTCCGGCACCCCGGTGTCTCTAAATGCAGCAGTAGTTAAATGGGATGTAAAACCAATAACATTATTATTATTATTATTATTATTATTATTACATATACGACCTGCCGTGGGCAACATCCAACTTTGAGTTGAGGCATGTCTTTACACGTCTGGTTGTGCATGGCTTTCACAACCCTAATTGAATTAACAAATCTTTCCATGACCCTACAGAGACGTGTGTATACAAACTATGTGGATATTTTCGATTGCTATTTGCCTGAAATAAAAGTAGTAATTAATAACCTGAACTAACACCAACGGCTTGAATTCAGTTACTATGTGAAATCGTTTTGTTCTTTACTTCAAATAACATTTTCAAGTAACGCAAAATAGGCTGTTACAAACCCTTTAAAATAAAAAGTAAAAATGTATCGTAGTATCATCTTGTCATTCTTCAAATTCGATGCGCATAGAATGCCAATGGTGTAGTAATCAATGGAGCCCCACGTAAACTAGTCGTGACATCTAGTGGTGAAATATCGAACAATATAATCCTAACAGAGCGAGTGCATTCTAGCGGCCAGAAGAAGAAACTTTTCAATAAAATCTGGAAGTTACTCTGCAGTTACCTTTTTGGCAGCTAGATGTCTCCGAGTAAATCTGCTGGCGAATTATGTTTTAATTAAATATATATTTTACACCATAATATGCACAATATAACGCTTAATTTTAAAACATCAGAGTCATTACAAAACAATAAACATATAACATTTCAAGCAAAAATCCTAGCTCTGATCGGGTTTGAACCATAGGCATTTGAGCGATAGACTAACGCTCTACCACTGAGCTAATTGTGTCAACGAATATCGTTCTATATAAAATGACTTACATAGAACTTGTTAGCAAATAATGATTTACACTAAACGATTTCATCACTGGAGTATATTATTTATATATAAAGCATTTCATACAAAGTTTATTTATTTTGTATCAGTACGCTATATTGCATGCAATACTCAAATTAGTGAAATATAAGTCAGGCACAAGATATCCGCTGCCATCTTGTCTTATTACTGAATCAGCTCCGCTTTTTAAAATCACGTCTGCACTATAGTATTAAAAAATAAACTTTTAATTTCGAACGTGCCTCTTCCTTTAGAACAGTTAAAACGATTCTCGGCTCGATAATCGGAACTGGTGGGTCCCATGATATGGATTATAAAGTTTGCATAATTCGCACGGCCGCCATCCTGAAATGGTATGGCGGACGACCTTGTAGTTTGGTCACAAGACGCATCCTATACGAAGGTATGTTGTTACTAAATTTGGTAGAGATCGGATGATTTGGTTAGTCGTTATTTGATTTTACGTTTTGAACGTTTGAGTGGCCGCCATTCAGTTTTAGTAAAGATGGCGGCGATATAAAACATGACACTGAGGTGTCCTTTGCTAGTGCTACCTTTGTACCAAATTTCGTTCAATTCGCATTCACCGTGTTCGAATTGATAGGGGGGGACAGACATTCAGAGTACACACACTCGCACACACAGACGCACACACACACACACACACACACACACACACACACACAGAGACTCACACACACACATACACACACACAGACAGACACACTTTTTTCGCCCTGTGTTGATCTCATAAATCTGTACTTTCATTTTTTGCAAAAATCGAAAGTAGGCTAATAATGACAAAATACGAGCACACAGGATATACAATTGCTTTCACGCCAATGCAGTAAGAAGCCCGCGAATACGGAAGTCAGTGTTGCAAACGAACAAAATATAAATTATTATGACTTCGAAGAGTATACAATACAAGGAACAATGTTGCCTACTGATATTATCACATTCTTGCATAATCTAACAACGCAAGATTCCAAACAATAATGCTGCGACATAAAGATTGCTACTCGTTCTTTGACATGGTCGGTTATGAAAGCACTA
This sequence comes from Meconema thalassinum, assembly GCA_946902985.2. Classification (NCBI taxonomy): domain Eukaryota; kingdom Metazoa; phylum Arthropoda; class Insecta; order Orthoptera; family Tettigoniidae; genus Meconema; species Meconema thalassinum. Next base: position 115,221,378 of record OX336393.1, read on the forward strand.
TATAAATTACAAAGGAAAAATATGTATTGTCCGTTGAGCCATTATATAAGCTTATTTAAACACAAATTGTGCTAAATGTTCCGGCATAACTCAACAAAATGACAGCGTTTCGCCCCGGTGTGCCATTGGGCTCTTCAGTTGGTTAAAGCACACCTCACCAAGACACTGTCTAGTACTCACTGGGAAGGCCATTGCAAGACGTATTTATAGATAGATAGATAGATAGATAGATAGATTTTATTAATTCCATTTGATCAAATACATGTATACAATACATTTTTGATATAGGACACGTCAGAATTTACATCGATAAAATAAAAGTACTAATAGGTATATACCATAATACTAATATTATAACTATTTATAACTTATTATAATAACAGATCATAAGAGATACAATCTTATTGGACATCTATTTACACCTTACTCTATTATCATAATATGAAAACTTAATTCTATAAATACAACAACTTACAGCTAGTTAGCCTATTACAATTAAAATAGAAAAGTAAAATATAATTATAGATTTCATCGCTCCTATACACTACGGAGTAAAAACAATGGCACTGCAGATAAGCTTTCAACATTCTATCAAAGATTTTTATTTTTGGGGCAAGTTTTATATACTGGGGTAGTTTATTGTATAATTTAACTCCTGTGTGAAAAGTTCTTTTTTGATATATGCTTGTGTGTGTGTGAAATATGAATGTTTTGATTTTGTCTTGTGTTATGCCTATGAACATCATTGTTTGTTTTAAGAAAAACATCCTTATTTATTAAATTCTAAAAAAAACCATAATACTTTCAAAGATATATATGCAGGGCAGTGGGAGAATGTTTAAATCTTTAAACAGAGGTCTACATGATTCTCTAGTGTTTACATTTGCCATAATTCTAATCGCCCTCTTTTGTATCCTAAACGTGCTTAGTACATCTGGCGACATACCCCAAAATATGACCCCATATGAATGGAAATAAGCAAAATAAGTATTTCTTAATGTGTGCAGGCTAGTGCAGGATTTCAAAATAAGTAACGCAAAGCACATCGAGTTCAGTTTAGTATTCAGATATTGTACATGTTTATTCCATTTCAAGTCATGTTGTATAGTGTGGAAATTTAGACATACTGTTTTTTTTATAGTTTATCATGAGGCGATTATCTTGTGACCATTTGGTTAACTCTCCTGTTGGTGTATTCTTTGAATACACGGTACGAGAGAATAAAGTCTATTGCTCTTTGCATGTTCATTTCTTCCTTCCTCTTTGCCAAACACCAACAGTGATCTTCTGTTTTCTCCTTGTTGGGCAAATCTCTTATGTCTTCATAAGTATGTTTCAGATATATAACTTCTGTGACCCACCTAGCGTCATCTCGCAGCGAATCTCTGAAGCTCCTCAATTCTTCCTGGTGCTAGAGGACTTACTTATCCATTTGGCTACCAGATCTTGTTACCATCGTCAGCTATTTTCTCTTGGAGCAAGAGGACTACGTCCACTTCTTTACTCACCATGCTGCGCTAGTATCAACTGTGATCAACTCTTAGAAGACCAGCTCAGCAAGAGAAGATAAATGTTTTATTTTTAAGTTGGCAATGTTTATATGTTCTCCTTTTGTCTCCTACCCCCCACTCTTTCCCCTCTTTCTTGGACCCTCCGTGCTCCGTTGAGCTGCTCTCACTTCTTAGTCTGCAGTTGACTCGTTCAGTCAAAGCTCCGCTCGAGCTTGCCTCCTCAACCCAAGAGGCTCACCCTCTTCTACGCCATGTTGGCTAAGTAATCTTCAACAGAAACTTCGACTTCAACATGAAATCAAGATAAGTACCATTTTAAAGGTTTTAACCTCATCTTCATGGTTTTAACTTCCACGTGCTTTTAATTATAATTTATAGACAGTGTGAAATCATTTACTTTGGGGCAATAATCATTCTTCGTGGGATTTGCCATGTTGAGCTTTTGCTTGTATAAGCCAACATTACTAAAAAAGAGCTTTTCTTAAGCTATTTAAACGAGAAACCCTCTCGCTACGTGGGATATTATCTAATACCCGCTGTCTATAATTATAAAGCTAATTCCTCCGTTGGATTTTCTCAACCCCATTTTCTGCTAAGGTCGTTCTGGAACCTTCGAGATCTTGTTCTCTATCTGCGAGTCTTGCCGTCAAGTATTGTTCACGCACTTGTGAAAATGCTAGTTAAAATGAGGAATCTTCCTTATAAATTTTTGCAATAGCTAACTTTCCTCCACCGCTGGAACCTCTAGAACATTCTATGGCGCATTTAATTGTAAATCACAACTTTTTCAAGAAATAGACTTTCATCTATATAGTGCAATCAGTTATTTCCATAATTGCAATAACTTTTTTTCTCATAAACTTCAGTGTTTCTATAGTGAACTTTGCATCCATCTTCATAGACTACAGTGATAAACAGTGCTTGCTCCACGTTTCTACCGCGTCGCGATCGTCCGGTTATATTAAATACGGCCATGAACATTGATCCTATATCCCAATGATCTTTCCTCAACCTTCTACTAACAACCATTATTAATAAAATTGAAACTTTTCTATAAGGTGTCACCCACGAGGTGCCCTTCCAACTTTGCTAGTTTAACATTAATTAAATTCTGCATAATTGCTTGTGTGACACAAGTTTTAAATTCACGTTGTTCTTTTCCCATAATCAGGGAAAACAATTCTTTAAACTCTTGAGCGAGTCATGTTCAGGTTTCACGAAATGGAAACTGTCCCATTTGGCGAGTGATTCCTGCTCAAACTTGGGAAGTCCAGAACTTTCCCTTTCACTTTCTTCAGGTTTCACAGTAAGTGACCTGCCCTATTTGTATAATTCTCATATATTAATTCTGTATAAATATAAGAAGTTGTAGGAACTTCTATCTTATTTTTCATGTTGTTATTATTGTTATTTTCAAAGTTGTCACTTTCTCTAGAACATTCTCTCCTGAATTTCTTAAGGTGCACTTTTGTACTCCAATTCACGTTTAAGCTTTAATTATTTCATTGTTCATTTGTTTAAATCTTATAAAGATTTTAGAAACATGTAAGGTTTGAAACCTTGTAAATTGTCAATTGCCTGGAGCAACCGTTTAATGTTGGGAGGTCTGCGACCCCAAATTGTTAACTACATAGAGAATATTTATTTGTTAAAAAGATTAATTAATCCTGCATTGTTAAATAAATTAAATATTTGTTTTTGGATTCATCATTTCTCTGATACTACAGTTAGGCAGGATCCTGGCCTTCCTAGCTCTTCCTAGGTTTATGCCCTCGTTCATATACAATAAATCGTTTGCTCTCAGTCTTGTCAGACCATCACCCTTCCCTATAGTACTTTTATTCGTGCTTGGAAGGAAACACACTAAAGCCTCTCTCTGGCAAACTGCCCAAGCCTTGGCTGCGGTTCCCGTTAGCCTCGACCAAGCTCGTACCTACTTTAGGTATCCGAGAGTTAATTTTCAGTGGCAACTGCCTCTAAAGGTATTTAAAGTTGAACTCATTAATTTTGTGGGACTCTCCTCCCATTTTCTATCCTTTTTCTCCAATCCCAAATCTACTTCCTTCTCTCAATCATATTCCCTTGGTGGGTGGGTTATTCCTCAGCCTATAATCTACCCACCTGTAACGGAGTCAGCAGACTGCTGTATGACCTGTTTAGTTTCACCTTTTATTACGAGTGTTGTATCGTCCGCAAACAAAATTTCCTTATGTGAATGAACGTTCTGTGTTATATCATTGATATATAGAAGAAAGAGTAGTGGGCCCAAAACCGATCCCTGGGGTACTCCAAATTTAATAATTCCCTCATTGGACAATGTTTCATTAAGTAATTTGGTTCCATCATCCTTGTGTCTCAAGCTTACTATTTGTTTACGCCTTGTTAAGTAAGACTCTATCCATTTATTAGCTAGACCTCTAATACCATATTGATTTAGTTTTGTGAGGAGGATTCTATGGTCAACAACATCAAATGCTTTCGATAAATCCAAGAATAGGCCAGTTACATGTTCCTTATTGTCAATTAATTTCAGTATACTATTAATACATTCATAAATTGCTGTCTGTGTAGATTTTTCCGTTCTGAATCAATGTTGTGAGTTTGATAATATTTTATTTTTTTCTATAAAACTTATCAGTCTCTTATACATGATTTTTTCCACAATTTTTGCAATACCAGTTGGTAAGGTAATAGGATGACAGTTATCTAATTCATCTTTTGAACCGTTTTTGTGCACTGGAATTACTTTTGATAACTTCAAAATATCCGGGTAAGTTCCTGAGAGAATTGAACTGTTTATTAAGTGTGTAAGTGGATTTATTATATTTTCTGCACATTTCCTTAAAATTGCATCAGGGATGCCATCAACGCCAGCACAGAATTTATTTTTTAGCTCTTTTAAAACTATTCTTACCTCTTCACTTGTGACATGATTTATAAATAAAGAATCACTACATATATTTATTTTATTATTAGAATTTAGTGTATTTACCTATGATTTATTTAATAATTTTTGTGGAATTTCCAGAAAATAGTCATTAAAAGTGTTTGCTATTTCCTCTGGACTATTAATCACTTTATTATTTCTGGTCAGTGTAATGTTCTTTTGTATTTTAGCAGATTTTCCAGTTTCTTTCTTTATCACGGACCACATAGCCCTGTTTTTATTAGATGATTGGGAAATAAAATTATCATTATGCATTTTCTTTGCTAGTCTTATTACCTTATTTAATATGCTAGTGTATTTTTTTTTGTAGTATAAATTGAATTCAGGTGTTGTGTGGTATTGTTTATATAATTTGTGTAGAAATTTCTTTCTTTGACATGAATTTATAATCCCTGTTGTTATCCAATTGCTAGTTTTGTTATTTTGAACAGTTCTTTGTCTAAAGGGGAATGCTGTTTCAAAATAGTGTTTTAGGGTACTGTTAAATGCATTAAATTTATCATTTACATTTTCTAGTTTATACATTTCTGACCATGTTTCCTTATTTAATAAGTCATTGAAATATGTAACATTTGTTTCAGTGAATGACCTGCACTTTGATTTTACTCCATTATCATTATTATTTTTGTTGTTTCGGGTATCCACGTCACGAGCAAAGCCAGTGCACTATGGGAGTCGAAACTCCACTCCAAAGCAATTATAACCTTACCTTGGCATTGAATATATAAATTTCAAAAGAAAAATATGTATTGTCCGTTGAGCCATTATATATTTAAACACAAATTGTGCTAAATGTTCTGGCATAACTCAACAAAATGACAGTGTTTCGCCCCATTAATTCCCGAATAATGAACAGTTACAGCATGACATCATCGGCGTACAGTATTGTCCATGGTGGTTGTCTCAGCAAATCGGCAGTCACTGTATCCATACATAGGATAAACAAGAGAGGAGATAGTGCAGATCCCTGGTGAACCCCAACTCGAATATCGAACGGTTTGTTGAGGCCAGCAGCACTGCGTACAGAGCTAGTTGTATGACTGTAGAGGAGTTGGACCCAACACACATAAGCTTCTGGTACGCGATGAGATTGAAGGAAATACCATATAAGCTGACGTGGAAACCGGTTGAATACTTTCTCCAGATCCAGGAAAGCCATGTTGATTGTCCTTCTTTTCTCCATATATCGGTACTTTTCTATCAGAAGCCGCATTGCATGGATAGCATCAGTTATTCCGCGACCTTTCATGAACCCACACTGGTTAGGTGAGATGGTAGCAATGCTACATAAGCGAGTGTCAATCACACGTTCTAGAATCTTCATTATGTGGCACAGGAGACGAATAGGACAGTAATTGGCACAGATAGTTACATCGCCCTTGCCTTTCCATATTGGTACTGTGGCACTAGTTTGCCAAGCAGACGAGATCTGGTGGCTCGCAAGGCATTTGTTAAAGAGCTCTGCTAGGAACTCTGCACAGGCATGACCCAACTGCTTCCATAGCTCTGCAGGAATATCATCAGGGCCTGTTGCCTTGCCATTTTTCATGGATCATGGTATTGACCTCAGCAGGTGTGATAGGTGGAACTGCACCCTGTACAGGTTCGGCTGATGGAATCGGTTGGTGCGGGAACTCTTCATTACAGATAGCATTGAAGTGTTCATGCCATCGTTGAAGGATCTCTGTTGGTATTGTTAGAAGATGCCCGTGCTTATCCTTGATATGCATGACATGTCTTATGTCAACTGTGGCACGATGAAGAGAACTGGCTAGTTTGTAAATATTATTGACCCCAGTAGATTCTTCTAATTGTTCATACAATGTATTTAGTTGCTTGGATTTAGCAAGTGCAACAGCGTGTTTTGCATCGGATTTGATCTGACGGTTCTTGTTCTAAACCACTTTTTGGAAAGCAGTTTTCTTAGATTTCACAGCTCGTTGCATGTCTTCATTCCACCATCAAGTCCGTTTATCAACAAATTGTCGTCATACCCATTAATTCCTTTGCCTTTGCCTGGATGTTTGAAGTGAATTAATTCCAAGTTAGTTGATCAATGTTGTCAGGAAGAGGACCAATAGAATCTAGAAGTTGCAATTCATGGCCAGGTAGTTTCCACCACTTTATATGTTGGTGATAGGTCGTGAAGGAGCACGAAGAGTAATATGAAAATCTAAGATCAAGGAGCGAATCCACGACCTACTAGCCGGGCTGTGCCACGCTGACACTCGAATCACCTTTCTGTGGCTTCCAAGCCACATGGGAATTGTGGGAAATGAGTTAGCTGATCAAGCTGCAAAAGAGGCGGTATCACTACCACCTCGACCAATGGAGGTATCTGCTAGAGTTATTCGCTCTCAGTTACGCCTACAAGTTCTGGCTTTTTGGGAGAGTCAGTGGCTAGCTGACCCACTGCCCAGTAAACTGAGAGCGATCAAGGGAACTACTCGCGTGTGGCGGAGCTCTTTCCGGTCATGGAGAGAGTCCGTCATATTGTGTAGGCTAAGGATAAGTCATACAAGATCCACCCACTCGTATCTGATGAGAAGGGAAGACCCCCCCCCCCACTTTGTACCTGTGGAGCCGTTTTCACCGTGTCCCAAATTTTCACCGAGTGTGTGGATCTTGCTGACTTACGAAGAAACCTTGGTTTGCAGACGACACTCAAACTTATATTAGCCGATGACGCGGTGGCTGCTGATCGCGTTATCCCCTTTATAAGTGAGAGTGGGTTAGGGCCAGCAATCTAAATTTTCCAGTGTAAATTGACTCAACGACTTGTTCGTTTTTGAATGATAATGTTTTGTTTTTTCCTTAATTTTTGTTTAATTTTATAATTTTTATTTTTTTTGTTTTATTAATTTTTGGTCTTTTTAAATTTAGGCGTCCACCTCAAAATTTTAAATTCAATTCCAAATTTGTATTCTTTAATCTGTGTTAAGAGGGGCAGATGACCTCGTAGTTCCGCCCCTTAAAACAACAATAACTAACTAACTAACTAACTAACTAGGGCTTATGTTGGGGAGCAACATTTTCTGAAGGAATTACCTTGGAGTCCTTCACCAATTTCAGATCTCTTCTACGCATCAAAAATGAATGAAAATCCACAGCCTGCTTCCAGTCTCCGACCGGGTCAGGAATGGAATGAATGAAGCCCCCATCAAGCGGTGAGGATATGAACTGTGCCGGCTGCCGAGGCCTGACGCACTCCTCTGGGGCAATGATTAAATGAATGACAGATGAAATGAAATGATAGTGGAGAGTGTTGCTGGAATGGAATTTTGACAGGGAAAACCAGAGTACCCGGAGAAAAACCTGTCTGCCTCCATTTTGTCCAGCACAGATCTCACATGGAGTGACCGGGATTTGAACCACGGACCCAGCGGTGAGAGGCCGGCGTGCTGCCGCCTAAGCCACGGAGGCTTTTATTCTACGCACCAACCAGTAATCAATTTGAGTTTGATGGGCACCACAGTTGTATGTGATGAGATGTGATAACCGTTTCTGTTCACCACCACTAGGTCACAAGCCTCGGCACACTCTAAGGTACGCACACCAGCTGCATTTCGCGTCCCATGACCACAAAAACCATGTACGCATTCAAGACCATCACGTGATCTACCAACATGACAATTGAGATCTCCACCAATAAGCAAAGACTCGCTAGGATCAACTGAATGTATTAATGCTGTAATCTTTCAATTCTTGCCACAAGATGGCTTCACCCAGAGAAGCCATTTGTAACTTTGAAGATACAAAAATTAAATAAAAATGAATATTCTGCCTCATAAATGGCCTTTCTTTAAAATTTAAACAAACTGACATAATTAGTACTGTAATTGAACAAATCCACCTTATCGAAACTCTTCTCATCTCCGGGCGTGTGCAGATATTCTGAAAGGACTGGCTCGTACATAGGCCTTACCAAAACCTCCTATAAATTAATAAAGATGAAGGAAGGTTTACATGCATCTAACTAAAAAGAAACTATCCAATTTAAATTTACTTTATATTCTGAAGCTGCATCATGCAAGAAATTGATTAATATAAGAAAAAGAGTGACACACAAGAAATGCAATTAAAACTATATAATATAATAATATAATAATAATAATAATAATAATAATAATATTTAGGCCTTTAAAGATTTATTATTTGTTTTCACATTACCGGTAATGCCGTCGTCTGCCGTATATTTCTAGTTTCGTCACCACTTTGAAGCTGGTCAGCCATGCCATTATGGTTTACCGCCATGAAGGTCTTCTTCAACTTAGCACAGTTATTAGGCCTACTGTCATTGTGGCATAACAGCCAGAACCCAATCACCTGGTGCCCTCCATACTAAAACAAATCGGAGTCTTCAAGCTTTTTTCTTTCCGTATAAACACGAAGCACTCAGCTCACGACAGACACGCACCAGTCATCTCAATGTCCAGAGAGACAATCCCTTCCGCAGTGCATCCAGTAGCTTGCTACCACACATCTGAAACCCACAGCTCCTTCCAGGAAGTCTTATTGTCATACGCCTGCTTGTCCATTCCACTCCTAGCAAGGCCCCCTGGCTGCTTCCTCCTCACCCTCCCCGGGGTAAGCGAGCATACCTGCTCGAGACAATAGTGTCCATAAATGCTGCCTCCTGTACGTGTGACCAAAACATGAACCTGACTCCTGGTTCAGTGGTCCGAACAATATTAATAAACTTTCTTAGACAACATATGATTAGAGCTAGCTTCAGAATCTTGTCAAAAGTGACCTAAAATACATTGAATAATTAATAATAAAAAGCATTCGTATATGATAATAGTAATAATAATAATAATGACACTGCGTCTACTGCAGACGTGTCCAATGCAATTGAACACGTTGCCAACACGATAACATGATATAAAGAAATAATAAACCCACTAGCCTACATTAAAACTGTCATGGGGGACTCATAAAATATAGGTTACAGAACGCCCCCTTGCTTTTCATTCATTTGGTCCTATACCATAGAATAAAAAGCAATCCTTTTAGGCATGACTTCCCTTCCAAAATCCTAACTCCTTCCTCCCACAAATATATACACAATCAACAGGGCTACTAGGATATGTACATCCTCAGATTGGAAATATTGTAAATCCCTAGCACCCTGCCGTCCTTTGTAAGGAGCTCGTACGCACAGGCCCCTAATTTCCGTGCAATTTCATACGGTCCTTCATACAAATGAAAAAATTTACTCACCAATTTCTGGTCTGCGGACGAGACATGAGGCACCCTCAAAAGCACAAGGTCACCTACATCTAACTTATCTCCTGCCCGCTTCCCTTGCTGCTTCTGCCGTTTCTTACTGGCCTTACATAAATATTCCCCAGCTAACCTGATACTTAAATCTCTGGGTACGGCCTCCCCTGTCCTCAAACCCAAAATCATGGCAAGTTCGCTGACAGGCTTCCTGCCCAGCTGGACTTCTATGGGAGTGCGACCCGTGCTCTCGTGTTTAGTTACATTGAGCCAACGCTCAACGTCCTCAAGCATCGAAAACCAGGCATTATGTCGCTCACTCACATAAGTCCTAAACATGCGCCCTAGTTCTCTCATTACTCTCTCAGACATGTTTCCTTGGGGATACCTAATAGAGGAATACGTACACTGTATTCCCAGTTCACTCAACTTGGTCCTCCATATCTTCGAGGTGAACTGAGAACCGTGGTCTGAGAGTATTCGGAGTGGCTTACCAAACTCCGGAACATATTTCCCCAGTATGCAATTTACACAACCCCTCCCCGTGGCCTGTCTTAGAGGATAGAGCTTAACATACTTGGAAAAGGCATCAACAACGACAAACACATATTGGTAGCCATACTGAGACTTCACCAACGGCCCATAGAGGTCAACACACACCAACTCACCTGGTTTCTGAGTTAAAACAGCCTGCCTTGGCCCTTCTAAATACCTTGTGGGGTGCTTGCACTTCTGACACAACTCACATGTTGCTAGGGTTTTTCTGACTTCCCTGCCCATGTTTTTCCAGAAGAAGTTCTCCTGAATAGCACCCAACACCTTCTCTGCACCATAGTGGCCTAACTCCTTATGATAAAACCAGATAATATCATACCTCAAAGACTTAGGAACCCACACGCACCATCTCTCGCCAAAGCATTTCCTAGTTAGCAAGTCGTTAAAAAGCCTGAATTCCTTATTACCCCTCTTAGCAATGCTCATATGTTCCATTTCCTCGAGTTCCCGATAAATGTCCAGAATCTCCTCGTCCTTGCATTGTTCCTCTCTCATTTTACCCAACTTTAACCTCTCCCCGTCCCTATCTGAAATCCTAGTTACACAGACCAAAATTCCTTCCTCTCTCCTAGCTTCAACTCCCTCCCCAGCAATTTCCGGGTGGCGACTCACAAAATCCGCGAATGCGTTTTCTGACCCTTTTACGTGAAATATAACAAAATCGTACTCTTGGATCGCCAATATCCACCTAGAAAGCCGGTTCGAGGTTATCCTACATGTCCTAAGAAACGTAAGTGCGTTATGGTCTGTATAGATTAGGAATTTCCGGCCAAGCACATAGGTCCGGAACTTACCCAGCGAATATACAATGGCTAGCAATTCCTTCTCACTAGTAGTGTATCTTTTCTCCGCGGAATTTAGTCCTCTACTAGCGAGTGACACGATGCCTAGATTACCATCCCCATCCTTTTGACAAAGCACCCCTGCTAAACCTAAGTCGCTAGCATCTGTCATCACTATATACTGACTATCCTGCCCGGGGTACCTAAGTGTGACAGCATCCCTAAAACCCTCTTTAAGTTTGATGAATGCCTCATCGTGTTCCTTTTCCCAAATCCACTTAGAATTCTGTTTAAGTAACCCGCTAAATGGCCCGCACAGCTGCGAATACCGCAGTACAAACCTCCTGAAATAATTACATACCCCCAGAAAAGAGCGAAATTGTTTGACGTTACGTGGTGTCCGAGTGTTGATTATGTTGTCTAATTTCGACCCCTCTGGCGTAACCCCCTGTGGTGTAATGGTGTGGCCTAAAAACGTGATCTGTTGTGCACAAAAGGTCGCCTTCTTAAGTTTCACTGTGAACCCGGCCCGATGCAACTTCCCCAAAACGATTCTAAGGTGTTCCATGTGTTCATCGATGTAACTGGCTGTGAAATCCCCTGTGTCGTGTCCCAGAGCGATGTTAAGTGCGCGAATGAGCCCAGCTGACGATGTTTTCATACCAAAAGGAATCCGTGTAAATTGTAACAGCTGGTTTTTGTAACAAAAAGCCGTGAATTGCCTATCCTCCTTCCGTAAGGGTACCTGCCAAAAACTAGCACTCAAATCTAATGTGGACAGCCATTCTTTACCCCCAAATCTCTGAACTAAATCCTCAGTAGTTTCCGGTCGCTGATGATCCGGCGCAATGCGCTTATTAGCTTGTCTTGCATCCAAACATAGCCTAACTGACCCATCCTTCTTAATCACTACTACCAACGGATTGACATACTGGCTCCTACTGAATTCGATCACCTCATCGTCTAGCATCTGCGAAATGACATCATCTACTGCTTTGACATGGGCGTGTGGTATCGGGTATCTAACACCATTAAAACTAGACCTATCGGTGATCTCGAAACTATGCTCGTACACATGTGTCCTACCAGGTTTGTCAGAGAACACCTCACTGTGGTCTCTCAAGACCTCTAACAACTGAGCCTTCTGCTCTACCTCCAACATGGTATCTTCCACAACACTTGAAAATTCGCCTTCACGCTCCTCTTCCACTACCATACTACAACTTTTAACATCCTCTGATACCATGTCGCTACTAACCTCACTGACTTCTTCCTCTTCATTTAAAACCTGGACACACACTGATATACTCACAAAGGTTCCCGAGTCCACCTGATAACTCAGACTAATCGTATCAAAATTCTCACCCCACTTGAATCTCACCTTAGATTCGCCATAATCAAGTTTACACATCTGACTGCTTAGCCAATCCGCACCCAATATGACAGGATACACTAAATTCGCGACCACTAGAAAACTCTGACGACCACATTTCTCATCAATGTACATAGGTGTGACAACCTGTCTACGCACTCTCTGTGACTTAGTCCCAACAGCAGACAATATAAATATATTGGACACAGGAATCTCCTCTATGGCTTCTCCTTTACTCTTAACCTCATCATAAAAGCCTGCCTTAATGCAAGAACACATGCTCCCTGAGTCCAATAAGGCATCGACGACTTGACCCCATATCTTCACCTTAATCACAGGACTGATCAACGTAGGCTCACATCTCTCCTGTGTAATCTCAACCTGGTCATCTAACAATTCCTTTCTAACATCAAGGTCGTATTCTATCTTCTTCAACACATGAACTGGAATACTGGGATGGGACCCTCTATCTGACCATCTTAAAGAGCCCTGTTCCCGTTTAAATCACTCGGCTGAGCTGGCTCTCTCTCTCTTCTTCACGCCCCCTATTCTCTAACTGCCTTTGTTCCCCAGGTCCCCGATTTTCTGCCTGCCTCTGTTCTCCGCGCCCCCTATTCCGAAAATTCCCTTGGTCACCCCTATCCCTATTTACAAAATTTCCTCTATCATTCCTCACAAAGTTACCTGGCCTATCAATATTCCTACGCTCATAATGCCTATTCCCTTCCTCCTGATACCCTGGATCGTAATTTCCTTCCCTTCCCTGTTCTTGCCTTTTGCCTCCCATTCTACCCAAAGTATCAAACCTTTCTAACACACGTTCCATGTCCTTAATCGTATTTACATCCTGCATGACTACGGCCATCTTCACCTCATCAGAAAAATGACGGGCCATACGCCTAACAATATCACCTTCAGAAGAACTAGTGTCTAAATTCTGACTGATAAGGACATGTGTGAGGAAATACTCCGTCATGCTCACCCCCTGATTCGCCTGATACCTCCCAAAAGAAATCTTGTCTCTTTCTCTTCCTTTAGTCTGTTCGTTCCAGAACTTTCCCTCAAACTTCTGCCTAAAATCTTCTAACCCCTGAAAACCTCCCCTAAAAACTTGATACCAAGATTTAGCCTCCCCCACAAAAGCTAATGATATGATTTCCTCAACAATATCCCAGTCTAAAGTCCCATCTTCTAACCCTTTCGAAAACCTCTTCTGAACAACTTTAACAAACTCCATAGGGTTAAACTGCCTTCCACTAAATTTAGGCAAGTCCGATTCCCTATAGAAGTTACTATGTCCTACAGAGTGATTACAATTTTCCTTATTTGACTTGGCCTGATTCAGCTCTCTTCTTAATTTCAAATTTTCGCTCTCATTAAAGGATTTCAGTTCACTAATCTCCTTTTTTACGCTCTTATCTACCATCGTTACTCTGGCTGAAGAAACCGCTAGCTCCTGTTCGAAAGACACCTGCTTATTTCTAATCTCAGTTATATCCTTCATTTCTTCCTCTACAACTATCAACCTCTCACTAACTTCTTTCGTAACAATGGCTACCTCATTACTCACCTCGCCTATCTGCTTATCAACAGTATCCATAATGCCCTGCCTCTGTAAGCTTATCTTCTCCTCAACTTGCTCGAATCTTTTATCTACCATCTCAATTCTACTAGCAATTTCCTGACGAATTTCCTTATAGCCTTTACTCATACTCTCTACAATCTTATTAATTTTGCTCTCTAAATCCGTACTTTGAATGTCTATCTTAGTACTAAATTCACTGCTTTGATTATTAATTTGAGTACATAAATCATTACTCTGAATATCCATTTTAGTACTTAAATCACTTAGTTTACTACTGAATTTAGACATCATCTGCTCCATTAACTTGATCATCTGTGAGTTTTCCCCCAGCCCTACATTTTTCTCCTCACTATTCTCTCCCATTCCTAACTCCTTGCTAGTTGCAACATCATCTTTCTCGGCCCCCTCACGTCCCTCCAACGTACCAGAAATCACATCCTTATCTGCCATTTTACTAAGAACTACTCTCGAATTTGTGGAATCTGACCGCTTATTGGTCTGCCTGTTTGACTGACTCCTGCCTCTTCTAGAATGACCAAGAGTGCTTCTGTCAACACTTCTAGATCTCAACTTTAATAAATCAGGCTCACTCTTATTACTTAGCATACCCTCCAAAATCACTGAACATATATACCCTTCCTAAAATACCCGATCAGATTTCACAAATTACCTGTGCGTACTGCCATACTATGCACCAGCCAGCCTTATTCACACTCCATAGTTGGGCGCCATTTGTAATCTTTCAATTCTTGCCACAAGATGGCTTCACCCAGAGAAGCCATTTGTAACTTTGAAGATACAAAAATTAAATAAAAATGAATATTCTGCCTCATAAATGGCCTTTCTTTAAAATTTAAACAAACTGACATAATTAGTACTGTAATTGAACAAATCCACCTTATCGAAACTCTTCTCATCTCCGGGCGTGTGCAGATATTCTGAAAGGACTGGCTCGTACATAGGCCTTACCAAAACCTCCTATAAATTAATAAAGATGAAGGAAGGTTTACATGCATCTAACTAAAAAGAAACTATCCAATTTAAATT
Organism: Meconema thalassinum; assembly: GCA_946902985.2. NCBI lineage: Eukaryota > Metazoa > Arthropoda > Insecta > Orthoptera > Tettigoniidae > Meconema > Meconema thalassinum. Next base: position 115,236,400 of record OX336393.1, read on the forward strand.
TACTTTATATTCTGAAGCTGCATCATGCAAGAAATTGATTAATATAAGAAAAAGAGTGACACACAAGAAATGCAATTAAAACTATATAATATAATAATATAATAATAATAATAATAATAATAATATTTAGGCCTTTAAAGATTTATTATTTGTTTTCACATTACCGGTAATGCCGTCGTCTGCCGTATATTTCTAGTTTCGTCACCACTTTGAAGCTGGTCAGCCATGCCATTATGGTTTACCGCCATGAAGGTCTTCTTCAACTTAGCACAGTTATTAGGCCTACTGTCATTGTGGCATAACAGCCAGAACCCAATCACCTGGTGCCCTCCATACTAAAACAAATCGGAGTCTTCAAGCTTTTTTCTTTCCGTATAAACACGAAGCACTCAGCTCACGACAGACACGCACCAGTCATCTCAATGTCCAGAGAGACAATCCCTTCCGCAGTGCATCCAGTAGCTTGCTACCACACGTCTGAAACCCACAGCTCCTTCCAGGAAGTCTTATTGTCATACGCCTGCTTGTCCATTCCACTCCTAGCAAGGCCCCCTGGCTGCTTCCTCCTCACCCTCCCCGGGGTAAGCGAGCATACCTGCTCGAGACAATAGTGTCCATAAATGCTGCCTCCTGTACGTGTGACCAAAACATGAACCTGACTCCTGGTTCAGTGGTCCGAACAATATTAATAAACTTTCTTAGACAACATATGATTAGAGCTAGCTTCAGAATCTTGTCAAAAGTGACCTAAAATACATTGAATAATTAATAATAAAAAGCATTCGTATATGATAATAGTAATAATAATAATAATGACACTGCGTCTACTGCAGACGTGTCCAATGCAATTGAACACGTTGCCAACACGATAACATGATATAAAGAAATAATAAACCCACTAGCCTACATTAAAACTGTCATGGGGGACTCATAAAATATAGGTTACAATGCCTCAAGATCACCCCAGAATGTGTCTTGTTCTTCTGCATGGCACCCAGTCTGTGGTGCATAGCATGAGACGATATGGAGTGATATTGCGTCGGTAATTATCCGGACACTCATCAGGCGATCAGATATATGGTTTACTCTGGTGACACTATTCCGTAGCCGGTCACAGATGGCAATTGCCACACCATTTCGGTCTGATATTTTGCCATAATAGAAGAGCTTGTAACCATCACCAATATCACGCGCCTTTCCACTGTTTCCTGGATATAGGCTACATCAATTTTGTGTACGTGGAGCGATTCAGCCAACTCACGATTGCGCCCAGTTGATGTCCCAACGTTGATTGCCGCAAATCTAGTAAGCGAGCCTTGATTCCTTAGCCTGGCCTGGTCTTGGGTTGGTAGCCCTCGTCCATTTCCCACCCCGATCAGGCGGTGTCGGTGCGCGTCGCCTGCTGGGAACGTCCTAGCCTGGATACTACAATTTACTTGGTGCACCATGATACGACATTTAAATTTTGGCCGACTTGTCGCTGAGTCTGACGCCTAACATTTTAAAGCTACTGCCAGCATATAAATTCGGCCACCCCTAACATGGAGTACAGACGCCATTCGTAGAAAGTATATTTCCCTTATTCCTTAATCTTCCGATATGCAAAGATTATCCCAAATTATGCTTCCCTATTTTGAAATCTCCCAATATGCAAGGGCCATTATAATAGTACGTTTCCCTTATTCCTTAATCTCCCAATATGCGAAGATTATCCCAAATTAAGCTTTCCTATTTTCAAATCTCCCAATAAGCAAGGACCATTAAGAAAGTAAATTTCCCTTATTCCTTAATCTCCCAATATGCAAGGATTAACCCAAATTAAGCTTCCCTATTTTCAAATCTCCCAATAAGCAAGGCCCATTAAGAAAGTACGTTTCCCTTAAAACTCAGCAATTCTTCTAGGTTTGTGCCGTGTCTTGTGTGGGGTTTCGCCTAGGACACCAAGCTGGCTCATCGGCGGGCTCTTGGTGTCCCCGCCCGGACCCCCTCAGGAGTAACGAACTGCGCGCTACCTCCCTTTATATAGAGTGCAACTGCACTACTTGACTGCGAGAACTAAAGCTCAAGCAGCCTGAGCCTCCCTTATTCCTTTATTCCTTAATCTCCCAATATACAAAGATTATCCTAAATTAAGCTTCCCTATTTTCAAATCTCCCAATAAACAAGGGCCATTAAGAAAGTACGTTTCCCTTATTCCTTAATCTCCCAATATGCGAAGATTATCCCAAATTCATCTTCCCTATTTTCAAATCTCCCAATAAACAAGGACCATTAAGAAAGTACCTTTCCCTTATTCCTTAATCTCCCAATATGCAAAGATTATCCCAAATTAAGCTTCCCTATTTCCAAATCTCCCAATAAGCAAGGGCCATTAATAAATTACGATTCTCTGTTTCAGATTTTTTTATCACCCAAAGTTAGAGGTTCTTCTAGAAATTACGTTTCCCTTTTTTTAATGTGTGAAGATCATCCAAAAATGATGTTTCTCTTCCAATATGCAAAGACCTTCCAAAATTACATATCTTGAATTTTGTCATATCCCAATATGCGAGGACCTTTCAGAAATTACATTTCCCATTATATTTAATCTCTTAATATGGGGGGACTATCCAGGAATATTAGTTTATTTTTTTAAAATCTTCTAATATGCTGGTTGGCTGAGTGGCTCAGCGGTAACATTCTCGCCTGCTGATCCCAAGATAGCGGGATCTAGTCCCGGCGCAGTCAGTTGGCATTTGAGGGTGCTGAAATGTGAGGGAGCCGTGTCAGTAGATTTACTGGCAGGATAAAGATCCCCTTCGGGGCAAAAAATTCCGGCACCCCAGTGTCTCTAAAAGCCGCAGTAGTTAAGAAGGACGTGAAACCCATAACACTATTATCATCCAAATATGCAAGGTCCATTCGAAATTATGTTTGGCGGGGTCAATCAAGAAATTATGTTTCCATAATTTTTCAAGTCTCCCAATATGGGAGGACCATCCAGAAATTAAATTTTTCTAATTCATATACCGGTATCTCCCAATATGCGAAGATCATCCATAAATTATATTCCCAAAATTTTTAAAATCGCCTAATATACTGTACAAGGACAATCCAGAAATTACGTTTCCCCAGTTTTAGCCTATTTTATGAAAAAAAAAAGGCTTAGGGCCGGTTTCACAAGTTCTGATTAACGAACTAAGGGTGGTTTAAACTATCAAGGATGTGTCCCATTGCACCAGACCATAAGCGATGGCTTAAAGTGAACTTAGATCGAGCGGCCGTGCTCGGTGGCTTAAGGAATGAGGATGGCTTGAGCCGTTCACACATACGCCAAAATGGCGGCTGGCCCATATCTCAGTAGGACGAGGGTGTTTTTACATAGTGTAGTAACCAAAACAGTGGCTGCTGGTGCATTTTCGTTCTAGGTGTTGCACTATTTGAGCGAGGGGGGCGATGTTGTTAAAAGACGGATCAGAGATGCATGTGATACACTAGTGTGGTTAACTGGTGTAGCTCATTCGTCACGAATGTCGCAGTCCTCACATTCCACATAATAAAGTTCTCCCGTTCTTTCCTTTCACTCAATCGCTTATCCAGGATTTCTTTACTGGTGGGAGCTCAACCCATATATAACCCAGAATGCAACGATTACAGAAAACTCAGACTGAGTTTTTTTAAAATCCATATTACAATCAAATACTGTACTTCAGTAACAAAGGAACAAAGATCTAAAGGATGCAAGTGATTCCTGATGACCAAGTACAAAATTACTTCAGTTAAATAATTCAAAATGAAGTATAATTTCGAAAAAAGTAATTCACTACAAGACATTTAAAATGTCATCCGCCTTAGTGATCACTTGGCACAGCCAGGGATTTAAATCGGGTCGCCTACATCCCTAGTGAATATGACATTCTTTGATCTTTGATGATTATTATTAATATTTTTTGAATAGTATGTTAGCTCATCCACTAAAAACTGTGGCACTACAACCCATTAAGGGCATTGACATCCCAAGCGATGGCTGCTCAGTCATTTGATTGCCTCTCTGATCAGACAGCAGCTCAATTGCCCTCACGAGACTGAGTGCACCCCAGTCCAGCCCTCACGTCAGTTTCTAAAATCCTTGATGGAACCGAGAATCGAGCCTGGGGCCTCTGGGCGAGAGGCAGGTACGCCACCCTTACACCCTGATCCCATTCACTGCTCGTCAATTTATCAGTCACCTTATCCGTTGTGTATTTCCTCGCATAATCGTCGCACCCCACTTTTCAAACACTAAAATAGGTTTATACAATGTCATCGCATAAACGTCGCATAGCATTTTCGTATTTGTGCGCCAGTCAGTTGCACATGCTGCCGCGACTTTGTCAGAAGAAAAATATCTAGTCTTTATGCTTGCGGGCTATGAACTGTGACGCGAGCGGCAAGCTTCGTCACTTAGCACATTCCGCGAGCTTATAATCTGGTGTAATCTTGTCAAGGAGAAAGTAATCTTGTCTTTATGCCTGCGAACTATGAACTGTGACGCGAGCGGCCAGCTTCGTCACTTAGCTCATTCCGCAAGCTTATAATCTGGTGTGATCTTGCCAGGTGAAAGTAATCTCGTCTTGATGCCTGCGGGCTATGAACTGTGACGCGAGCGGCCAGCTTTGTCACTTAGCACATTCCGCGAGCTTAAGAGCTGGTGTTATCTTGTCAGGAGAAAGTAATCTCGTCTTTATGCTTGGGGACTATGAGCAGTGATGTGAGTGGCAAGCTTCATCACTTAGCACATTCCGCGAGCTTATAATCTGGTGTGATCTTGTCAGGAGAAAGTAATTTTGTCTTTATGCCTGTGGGCTATGAACTGTGACGCGAGCGGCCAGCTTCGTCACTTAGCACATTCCGCGAGCTTATAATCTGGTGTGATCTTGTCAGGAGAAAGTAATCTCGTCTTGATGCCTGCGGGCTATGATAAGTATGAACAGTATTTTCAAGATTAATTGGAGGATTATCCATTTCGCAAGGTCCGTATTGACGTGTACAATGACAATTTAATGGGTTAAGGGGGGGTCTCCACCCAATCAATACAAATTTGATTGGGCGGAGACCCCCCCCCCCCCTTAACCCATTAAATTGTCACAGTATTTTCAAACCGATACAATTCGGCCATTATTTCCTCAGAAACGTTATGGCGCGTCACAAAATGTTTGCTAGTCAATAGAGCATTGACAGCATCATTAAAACCCACTGTATTATGCTGCGGCTCTTCAGTATCATCGTCAATAATACGGTCTTCGCTCAGATCTCGTTGTGAGTCTTCAACTACCTCCGAGAAAGTCATGGCTTCTGCAGTGACGAGGTTGGCGTCAACATTTACGTAGTCATCGAATGATGCCTCCTCTTCCAGTTTCCTCCATTCGCAATCATTATCAGGAACATCATCATCAATAATATCACCAGTACAACTACCGGTAACTCCAAATCCAGCTTTTGGAAACAGTTTCGAATTGTAAGTGCTGAGACACGGTGCCTTGCTGCTGCGATGTAATGCATTGACTACCAGAATAAAATAAAATAGTGTAAATTTATCGATTTTAATTTGTCTGAAGATGCAAGATTATCATAACAGAATCAATCGCGTAATTTTAATGGTTTGACAAGAAGTCCCGAAAAAGAACACGAATAAAAATTATAAAAGAGGAAATAAATACAGTACTAGAAATCTTACCCGTCACAAGTTGATTTTCATTTCGTCTACACATCTGATCGCGAGTTGCACCAGCATCTTACGATAATGCAACTTGCCTTGAACTTCACCCAGCAAAAGAAACACGTCCATAGCTTTGTGAACACCTAAGTTATTTCTATAAGTTGCGTATCACTCCGAGATCTAGCGGCTGCAGCTCGCTTGGCAGTTCGCTGGTAAACATTCCACAGTCACGTTCCTCAAATAGGAAGTAATCGGATGATGAGCTGGGCATCGGTCCACGAATAATAAGATCTTACGACCTTTCGCTCCCATTTTGGCGTCTACACTTCGAAGCCAGGCTTCAAAAACTTTCGTCGTGACCCAAGATTTATTGTTATTGGTGTATTTTGTAAGGAGCGTAGCAACGTTTTAAAACTACGCGGCTTTGAAAATTTGCCGATTGTCAGTGGAGGCAGCTTTTCAGATCCGTCACTGTTGGCGCACACCAGTACTGTTACACGTTGTTTGCTTTGTTTTCCACCGTGACAGTTTTCCCCTTTCATTGCCATTGTTCGATCAGGCATTAAATTCAGTTCTTTCAAACGGTTTTCTTTCCAATCTTGTACAGTCTCTGCATCAACACTCCTGCACTCCCCACACACATTGTGACTACTGATGCCGTGCCTAGCCTTAAATTTGTGTAGCCAGCCTGATGAAGCACTAAAATCTACACCAAGTCTGACTGCCAGTTCACTTGCCTTTTCGCAAAGCATTGGAACCAATTGGAATGCCTTCTGCCCTATGTTGCCTGAACCACTGTAACAAACAATCTTCCAAACATTCGTATTTTCCGCCCTGAATGCGAGATCACTTTTTTTTTGTAGAAACACCTAAAACACATGCGCCTTCTTCAATTTCCGCTGCCTTAGCTATAATTGTGTTTAAGGTGGACGGAGCAATCCCCAATTTCTTAGCGATTTCAGTGCGTTTCATGTTGCCACTTTCCTTCACTACATTCAAAATGTGTAATTTTTCAGCAATCGTAATGCACTTCCTCTTCCTTTCAGCCATGTTCACTGCACTCGAGGTTAACCACAACTAGAGCACCGAACAAGGCATAACAATGACTGAAGCAAGTGGTGTTGTATTTCGCAACACACGCAACTACGGCTGAACATAGCTTCAAGGTCGCTTGGGAATATTTGGTGTCATTTTGGTCCGTATTGACAAAGTACTAATTTGATTTAATGTTCAATCTCCGTCAATCAATACATTAAAAAAGTGCTACACCGCACTAGTTGTGGGACATGTTTCGAACCTTAAAAACGGTCCTTCATCAGCCACAAATGGAAGCCATTAAAACATTACATATAAAAAACACTGAACAAAGTAAAAGAACATCATGCATGTACACATAGTCACTCATAAAATACAATACAGTTCAGAACAAATTAAATATAATACACATTAAAATTTTTAAAATCTTATTATATAGTTCATGAAACACTGTCCATCTTTGTTTCATAATTTATGAATTATTAAATCTTGTCCACTTCAAGAGTTCCTCGCTTGGCATGGCCCACAAAGAGATGTTGTTCTTACAGTCAAAGGGTGTCATTATTGGACGAAACCAACACTCAAACATTCCCATTTGAGCGGCTTGCAAATGAGAATTTAATTTCCAGAAAACCCTCTGTGGACAAGAAGAAAATAAAATAAAATGAAAATGAATGAACGCGCAACTGATCAACAACAAGATTCGCCGCGGGAAGAAGTAATCTTACCTTCCAAGCGCTTGCCACAGCCTGCTGGCTAAGGGCCAGGCGATGAACTGAATACTATGCCAGGTCAACCAAGGTCGCAAAGGGGATGGAGGGGCGGGATCTCGCTGCCGAATGATGGGTGGGGAAGCACATGGGAAAGGGAGGAAACGAAAACAGGGGGGGGGAGGGGGGCATATAATCCCGCCTACCGCTTGTAACTATGGAGGTTTTTTCAAACGTTTTTTGCTGGCGACATAATTTGTCAAAGATTCATATAAAATATTGCTGTCATGGTTAATTTCATTTAAATTGTGTGACGGATTAATTCTTAAGGCCAAATCTATTTCCATCTGTTCCAAGATGTTAAGCTTGGTTCCTTTACTGCAAAAATGTAAAATTTCCATATCGTTTTCAATTTTGGAAAAATAATGACACCCTTTTGACTGTAAGAACAACATCTCTTTGTTGGCCATGCCAAGCGAGGAACTCTTGAAGTGGACAAGATTTAATAATTCATAAATTATGAAACAAAGATGGACAGTGTTTCATGAACTATATAATAAGATTTTAAAAATTTTAATGTGTATTATATTTAATTTGTTCTGAACTGTATTGTGTTTTATGAGTGACTATGTGTACATGCATGATGTTCTTTTACTTTGTTCAGTGTTTTTTATATGTAATGTTTTAATGGCTTCCATTTGTGGCTGATGAAGGACCGTTTTTAAGGTTCGAAACATGTCCCACAACTAGTGCGGCGTAGCACTTTTTTAATGTATTGATTGACGGAGATTGAACATTAAATCAAATTAGTACTTTGTCAATACGGACCAAAATGACACCAAATATTCCCAAGTCTAATACGGCTAGTCAAGCTAAGAGGTATAAATACAAACACCTACGTATCAAATTAGCCTACATTATCAAAGACATTGATTTTCTTAAGAGATGCAGATTGCATAACTTAGTCCCTCGGCATTTAAAGACATTCCAAAAGAAAAAGTTTAATAACAATTTCGAGGAAAGAACGCAGCAGATGATCAATAGGAAGATTTTGCAGAGAGAAATAAAATTTATGTACATAAAGAAAAACCAAGTTAACAATAGTCTTTACCAAATTCATTTAGAAGCAGCAAATTGCACAGAGAAGAAAGAATGGGACTCCTTCCTCACCAACATGGAGGAGGCTGTCTCATTTCATATCAATAGGAAAGTCAGCACTATAAATAGGAAATTGGATCAATTAAAACAACTGATAGGTACAGCGATTAGCGAAGATCCCGTCACCCCGATCCACAAATTCCAGAAACCCGTGGAGAACCTGTCCAGTGTCGAGTTTAACGATGGGGAGATGGAAATACTAGAGAAAGGTTTTAAACACAATTGGCAATCCTCCTATAATAATAAACAAAATTTAACAACATTAATAGCTGAATCGGAAACGGCAATCCATAAACTTCCTTTAGACAAGAGGAACGAGGTCAGATACATTCTCAACAAGAAAGTAAATAAAATAATTAAACAGGATAAGAAACTACCCCATATAAATAGCGACATTATCAATCTCAAAAAGAAAATTGCTCAGGAAAATCTAATAGTCACGAAAGCAGATAAAGGTAACAGTATTGTCATCATTAATAAAACGGATTATATCGAAAAGACTGATTCGTTTCTGAATGGTAAAAATTTCGGCGTCATCAATAAAGATCCAACAGGGCTTACACAAAGGAGGCTTAAACAGCTCCTAAAGAAAACCGTTTTAATATTGGATGATCACCAAATTAGTAAATTAATTAACATGAACCCAAGTTGGCCAACCCTCAGGTCTTTGCCAAAAACGCATAAGGATAACATACCCATTAGACCCATTGTAAATTTCAGGGGGAGCCCAGTGTACAAGTTGTCGCTGTTTTTGCAAAAATTTTTAAAGAAACATTATAAATTCTCAGCTAATAATGCCCCCAGGAATTCTGTTCAATTTTGCGAATTAACAAAAGGATTAGATTTAAAAGAATCGGAAACATTACACACCGCGGATATCAGTGACATGTACACTAGCCTAATATCCCGGTGGAACACACGTTGAGCATAAGAGAAAATAATTTAAAAAGTCACAGCAGACTTTCCCATGACGAGATTAAAGAATTCATCGATTTATTAAAATTTACCGTTCAAAATAATTGTTTTACATTTAATCAAAAAATTTTCAAGCAAGTTGAAGGTTTGGCCATGGGATCCCCACTTTCCGGAATACTGGCCAATATTTACATTGACCATTTGGAGAACAACAACATAAGTAAAATAAAGGGCATTAGCTACTGGGCTAGATATGTAGATGATATATTCCTAATAATAGATAATAAAGTCAGCAATATTAGTAGCGTCACAGCAGAACTCAACCAGATTGACAACAGCATTAAGTTTACCACAGCTTCTGAAATTAAGCAAGCCGTCAATTTTCTGGATCTGACTGTCATCAGAGATAACACTAAACTGCGTTATAAAATCTACAGAAAACCTTCTCAAACATTTTCCACCATCAGAAATGACTCGAACCATCCAGCTAGTCATACAAGAGCCGCATTCAGAGCATACATTAATAGAGCTCTCAGTATACCACTATCAGAACAAGATCGGAATAATGAGATTTCCACCATACAACAAATAGCGAGGGCCAATGGTTTCAGTAAGCAATATGTTGATTCGATGTTAAGGAAAATAAAAAACAAACCTCCCACCAAACTGAAGCCTGTAGAAAAAGACAGTTCTTATGCTACGTTTTGCACCGCCCTATTGAAATAAACATATTCTTGGCGTGCCTCCTAGCTGCATCACTGGAACCAACTAGAAAAGAAAGGAGTACGCAGTGGAAATGGATGTTAATTTCTGACCTGTGCTGGGCCCGTATTTGCAGGCCAGATGTGCCGAGCGACTCCAGACTCCGTGAAGGTGGTCCCACGGAGTCTGGAGTCGCTCGGCACATCTGGCCTGCAAATACGGGCCCAGCACAGGTCAGAAATTAACATCCATTTCCACTGCGTACTCCTTTCTTTTCTAGTTGGTTCCAGTGATGCAGCTAGGAGGCACGCCAAGAATATGTTTATTTCAATAGGGCGGTGCAGATGGTAGCAGAGCGTGGTTAAGTCTCCTGGTCGCTTAGCCATATCCATTGGATTTTAATATTTCGCTGCATATTTTTCAATGTTGTTTTTATTCTGTTTCATATTCCCTATTGCATACTATGCAAACAAATATTGAGAGTCAATGTGAACTTCCAAGGAGTATGGACCATAAAAATAACAAACTGTAAGGAGAGTGCAATGAGTTGGACCCTATCAACGAACCCCAGCATTGGTAATGTACTAACCAACCCTACTTCTTGTTTCGTACTCATTTCAGGCGCAGGACGGAGGCAAGACATTTGTAGTTATTGTTTTGAATTGTAGCTAGCAGTACTTCTGTAGTTTAGCCATGTATTCTCTCCCAGGTTGTAACGTGAAGAAGGAGCTCATCCAGTCTGACGATGATCTGCTATCGTTTGAAAGTGTCTGTGGGAAAGACACTAATCCATTGACTGAGGTGAAAGGCCATCGCAAGGGAGGCGTAGCCAATATAGTGTCCAAGTGGGGAATTTCATTTTCTGGTGAACTGGGAGTTTCGTCTGTATTTGAGTTCTTAGACAGGGTCAGTGAACTCTGCCATTGTTATGACCTCGAACCAGACGACATTGTTGTCTGCCTACCGTTATTGTTGAGTGGCTTAGCTTTAAAATGGTATCGACTTACCAACAGATCTTTCATCTCGTGGGTTGATTTCTGTAAGTCAATAAAGGAGCGGTTTACGACTTATGATTTTGAACATGACTTGAAGGCTGAAATTCATCGCCGTACCCAGGGTTTGGAAGAGCCTGTAGACGATTTTGTTACTGGGCTAATGACTTTAATAAGTAGGTTGTCGCAGCCCCTTCCCCTTATTGAAACTGTTGATATTGTGTATAGAAATCTAGCACCTGAGTACAAGTCTTTCATACGCCGGTCCAGTGTGTATAGTGTGGCTGACATTGTTGATCAAGGACGTGAATGCGAGTTCAATCGGCGCCTGCGCAAGTCATATGTACCCCCACCCCTCCCCTCTGACAGTTTGTTTCCAGAGACTGCATGCGCGGAATCCCAGATTCAGAGGACTGCGCACCCATCTTCATTATCTCGTCAGGAGGACCGGGCAGTTAACCGTCCCCACTCGCATATTGTAGGGAGTATTCCCAATGCTACTTCTTCTGCGAATCCCGCTCCTCAGGATCAACAGTTACCTCGAAACCTGAACATGTATAACCGTATAAAATGTTGGAATTGTGATCGTTTGGGGCATCATTTTAATTCCTGCCGTGCGCCCTCTCGTGTGTTTTGTCACACATGTGGTCTTCGTGACGTGACGCACACAGCCTGTCCTAGATGTGCTTCGCGTCAGGGAAACGAGCATGGGTCCCCGGTTTAGACCCGCCGGAGTGGCCATGCAATGAAGTTCGCCGGGAAATGAACATTTCCACGACTGGAAACTTCTGTCCTTGGGTCCCTGTAAGTGTTAAGAAATTGTCGATACCCGCTTTACTGGATTCTGGTGCTTCACGTTCATTTATTCAGCGCTCCATCGCGGAACAGCTTCCTGTTACTCAGATTTGTCCACAAGATGGGGGTTTGAAATTTTATTCTGCGGTGAAGTCATCTATTTCTGTTTCTAGCGTTGTAACATGTCATATTAAGATATGTGGTTATTCTTGGGATTGGAACTTCCATGTGGTGGATGACTTATCTACGCCTATGATCTTAGGTTCTGATTTTATGCACAAAGCAGGGTTGAGGCTTGATTTTTCGGATCATTCCTTCAGTTTTTTGTTTAAATCCAAGGAGCGGTTTCATTTTAATACTTGTGAAGCGAGTGTTCCTTGTAATTTTTCTGGTATCTCTGCTGTTCTAATCCCTCCTACTTTATTCACGAGTCAACGTGACGCTTTATCTGATTTGGTGAATGAATTTCCAGATGTTCTCACGTCGGAACTGGGTTCCGCTATCGGCTACGAGTGTCATATTGATTTGACTGATGAGGTTCCAGTTAGGTCGGCGCCATTTTCTTGCTCTCCACCCAAACTCATTGCCATGAGAGAATATATTCATGATCTTAAGGCACGCGGTGTTGTGAGCCCTTCTAAGTCTTCTTATGGTAGTCCAGCATTCCTGGTGCCTAAGAAAGAGGGTACTTTTCGTTTAGTAGTTGATTATCGTCGACTCAATTCTAAGGTGGTGTTCGACAACTTTCCCCTTCCAACTCTGGAGAGCGCTTTTCAGCATTTTCACGGGGCGAAGTACTATTCCGTCCTAGATTTGAATTGTGCATATTATCAAATTCCTCTCGATCCCGAGAGCCGTAAGGTAACTGCATTCTCCACTCTGTTCGGCCTTTTTGAGTTCAATAAGTTACCCATGGGCATTTCTATCGGCGGACAAGTATTGAGTAGGGTTTTGGACGAGTTATTTGGAGATTTAAAGTATTCATCTGTGTTTAACTATCTAGATGACCTCGTGATTTACAGTCAGTCTTTTGAGGATCATCTGATCCATTTACGTGAAGTCCTATGTCGTCTTCGCAGAGCCGGACTCACTGTTAACCCGGACAAAATCTCTTTGGCTTCGAAGCAAATCAAATTTTTAGGTCACATTCTTTCGGATGTGGGCATAGAAGTGAACCCTGAGCGTGTGCAATGTATCCAAGAGTTCCCTACTCCCACGAATGTGAAAGCAGTCCGACGTTTTTTGGGAATGGCAGGCTTTTACAGTAGGTTCATTAAGGGCTTTTCGGACATTTCAGCGCCCCTGAATTATTTGAAGAAGAAGAATGTACGATTCGTGTGGGGCCCCGACCAGTGTCTCGCCTTTGAGAAATTGAAAGAATGTCTTTCTTCTGCTCCCGTCCTTCGAACTCCGGATTTTGGGAAAGATTTTATGTTACATTGTGATGCGAGTGATGTCGCAGTTTCTTGTGTGCTTAGTCAGCAGGTGAATGGTAATTTGGCACCCATCGCTTTTGCCAGTCGGATGCTTAATGATTGCGAACGCCGGTATTCCACTTTCGAGAAAGAAAGTCTGGCTGTCGTATTCGGCTGTGAACGTTTCATATCTTTTCTAGAACATCGGCATTTCATAGTGTATACCGACAATGAAGCTCTGTCCTGGATGCGCTCGCATGTCAAAAAATTGGGACGTATAAATCGTTGGATTCTTCGTCTATCCTCTTTCAGCTTTGACATCATTCACGTCAGAGGCAGTGAAAATGTTGTAGCGGATTGTTTGTCACGCATGTTTGAGGAACCTCCTCCCATTGTTGAGATCCCCGAGCCAGTGAATCTTCTCCAACACATTCCATGGTCTTTTACTGACATCCGTACGTACCAAGCAGATGACCAATTTTGTGTCACATTGCGTGAAAAAATTCTCGGGAAAGATCCTGGTGTATCTGAGTTTTCATTGCGCAATGATGTTATAGTGCATACCGCTCCTCGATCTTCGAAATGTAGGATTTTCGTGCCAGAGAATATACGAAGTATGCTCTTGGCGTATTTCCATGAATCCTGTTTTGGATTACATTTAGGTATGACGAAGACTTTCCATAAAATCTCTCAGGAATTCTTCTGGCCTCATTTGAAAGCGGATGCTTTTGCTTTCGTCCGAAAATGTGTTACGTGTCAACGTTCTAAGCCAGCAAAGAATTCTCGCATTGGACTTCACCACGCTGACACGATGTCATATCCTAATGAGCGCCTCTTTATAGATTATTTTGGTCCCCTAGTTAGGTCATCTTCTGGTCATAAAGCTATACTTACTGTCGTTGATGGATTTTCAAAATTTGTATGGTTATTTCCTGTCAGGGAAATCACGACACGTACCACTGTTAGGCTTTTGACCAATCATATTTTTGGTGTTTTTGGTCCTCCAAAGTTTTTAGTGTCCGATAACGCGAGCGTTTTCCGGTCCAAGTCTTTTAGATCAATGTGTTTTTCTTGGGGAATTGATCATGTCTTTTTGGCACCCTACCACCCTCAGCCAAATCACGTTGAAAGGTTTCATCGTAACTTGAAGGCTTGCTTGAGTGCGTTCCACAACGCAGATCAGTCACGTTGGGACGCAAATCTTCAGTTTTTCTCCTTAGGATTTAACACTGCTCTTCATGAAGCGACGAATTCTACCCCTTCGGAATTGTTTTTAGGAAGGCGTATTGTTGATCCACTTCAGCTTCAGTGGAAAATAGATTATCTGGCTGCGCCATCCCGCCGTACCTCAGTCAAAGAAAAATGGGAAGTTGCTGTACGGCATCTGAAAAGGTCACGAGATCGCGTGGCGTCTCGCTATAACAAGGGTAGGCAACCTGTTTGTTTTCAGGTGAATGACGACGTGCTAGTGCGCCTGCACCCACAGAGTTCGGCCAAGAATAAGGAGTCAGCAAAGCTAATGCTTCGCTGGAGCACGCCCAAAACTATCACTAGATTTTTAACACCTGTCACTGTTGAATTGATCTCCAAGGAGAATCCCACCGACGTATCCAGAGCTCACATATCTCAATTGAAACCATTTATTGTGTAACCTTCTTATTTGCTGTGATTAATGTTGTCCTTTTTCTGCGTAGGTTAGCCAATCATAATTTGCTTATGTTATCCAAGGAAGCTAGTATTCATATGGCGTCTCCTTGACCTGCCTATTATTGAACCAATTTTGACCGAGGCAGAGTCAAGTACAAATTTACGAAAGAAAGAAAATAATACAAGAAGAAATAGGCCTACATACTCTGTGTAACTTAATATTTATTGTAAAAATATGTATTTTTGCGAATTCGGCCAGTAGAGAATTTATATTCTATAAATAATGGACACATTATATCGCTTCTTTGTTATTTTAATACGTCACTTTCATGATGGGTATAAGGAGAATGGCAGACTTCGGCGTCAAAGGGCGAAAGTCTTTTGTTTATGATTTTCGTCCGTGTCTCTATCTACTTTTCTTGTCATTGTAACGCTCAGGCGAACCGTAATACCATTATGACAAGCCCAGGGATCGTCAAAGGAACGCGCGCCTTTGGGGACCCCGAAGGAGTTCTGTCCTGATATTGCGATCGCCGAAGCGATCTGATTATTTTTATATATTACTTCATTTTATAACTGTATTCTTTCTGATATGGCTCAATTGCTTAAGTGATTGTTATATCGATCACCCTCCCCCCTCATATTTTGTGTACTGTTATAGTTGTTGACAAACCACCTGTGTGATAAGGATGTTGTGTATTTTGGAACACTTGGGACATGATTGATTTCAAAGCGGTGGTGCTTAGTGATGTAAAAAGAAAAATCTTTTATTATTATAAATAATTTTTCTTTTGGGGGGTGGTGTGGATCCTGAGCCATGTTTAACATCTCTCATTTCTTTATTTTCTTTGGCGGCCGTCCCGGTAGACTCAGACGCCATGTGAGATGCTTTCTGTTCGGACGTGCCTTGAGGCTCTCCGCCTTATTATTTAAAATGTAATGTTTTTCCTTTTAATTTAACATTGTTATTATGCCGAAGCCGTCCATTTACTCATGTAAGTAATACATCTAACCTTGTGTCCACTATGCTCATTTCCTAAATTTAACCTTTCTTTTTGATCTTGGTCGTGTGCTTGGATTTGCTGTGGAACCAATCGTAATGGCGGTCTCCTGTTTTATTTTGTTTGAGTCTTCGTTTAACCTTTTATTTGTGCCGTGAAATATATCTGCGAGTGATTTTGTGAGTGTATGTTTTTCTTGCTGCCAGGTGCATTGATGCTGTTTTGATTGGGCATATCTTCGAATGGGTCTCCCGTGGTTTGTGGACGTTGGCGTTTCGACCATTCTCCCAACACGAGGCTTGACACCATATATTTTAGCCCTTATGTTTTCCCTTCATTCCATGCTTCGGGCAACTGGATCACGGCGGTAACTTTAAGTAGGCCTTACCGTATTCAGCTCGAACTCGGAACGTAAGTTGGGGACCATATAGGTTTAGCATGTTTTGCTAGACTACCTACAAGCACGAGTTGCTTTGTGTTTTATTACTGCATCGACGGCTGGCATTTTGTGTGTTTGATTGCGTGCATGTATCATGATATATTTCACGGACACCTGACGTCATTTGTTTCTTCTTATAGTATCTTTGGTTTTGCTTTTCTTTTCTCTGGGGACTGCCAGCTCGATCGCATCCCCATTGCTCGCCACAGCCTCTGCGACACGCACACAGCCTCTTGTTTTATCTTTGCTATGCTTGTTATTTGTGGTCGTCATGACAACCATCCATCTCTAGGCAGAGAAGTGATTGTTGTTGACCAGCGACCGGGTCGATTGCCTCTTGATCTTTTACTTCCTCCCTTTTTACATCGTTTTCACCGAAGTGAGCACAGGTATGAATTTAATTTGTTAACGTTATTTACTATCGTAAGTTATTTATTGTTATTTATATTTATCTTCCCCGTTTGAAAGTGACTTTATTTGACCCCTAGGTGAAGGGTATTCTTTTTTGTGTGTGTTATTCTGGCTGGGTTTCTTTGTGTGTTCGGTTTCAATTCATTAAATTTCCATTTCTTTACCCATGTGTCTTATTTAGTAGTGTTTGGCGATCGGGCTGCTCGCTCTCTCTCTCTCTCTCTCTTCAAACCTAGGCCTAACTTATTCTAGCTTTCTAGCACCAGGAGGGTATTCCTACCACTCGTCGTGGGACCACCTTCACGGAGTCTGGAGTCGCTCGGCACATCTGGCCTGCAAGTACGGGCCCAGCACAGGTCAGAAATTAACATCCATTTCCACTGCGTACTCCTTTCTTTTCTAGTTGGTTCCAGTGATGCAGCTAGGAGGCACGCCAAGAATATGTTTATTTCAATAGGGCGGTGCAGATGAACCACGCTCTGCTACCATCTGCACCGCCCTATTGAAATAAAAATTTTCTTGGCGTGCCTCCTAGCTGCATCACTGGAACCAACTAGAAAAGAAAGGAGTACGCAGTGGAAATGGATGTTAATTTCTGACCTGTGCTGGGCCCGTACTTGCAGGCCAGATGTGCCGAGCGACTCCAGACTCCGTGAAGGTGGTCCCACGACGAGTGGTAGGAATACCCTCCTGGTGCTAGAAAGCTAGAATAAGTTAGGCCTAGGTTTGAAGAGAGAGAGAGAGAGAGCGAGCAGCCCGATCGCCAAACACTACTAAATAAGACACATGGGTAAAGAAATGGAAATTTAATGAATTGAAACCGAACACACAAAGAAACCCAGCCAGAATAACACACACAAAAAAGAATACCCTTCACCTAGGGGTCAAATAAAGTCACTTTCAAACGGGGAAGATAAATATAAATAACAATAAATAACTTACGATAGTAAATAACGTTAACAAATTAAATTCATACCTGTGCTCACTTCGGTGAAAACGATGTAAAAAGGGAGGAAGTAAAAGATCAAGAGGCAATCGACCCGGTCGCTGGTCAACAACAATCACTTCTCTGCCTAGAGATGGATGGTTGTCATGACGACCACAAATAACAAGCATAGCAAAGATAAAACAAGAGGCTGTGTGCGTGTCGCAGAGGCTGTGGCGAGCAATGGGGATGCGATCGAGCTGGCAGTCCCCAGAGAAAAGAAAAGCAAAACCAAAGATACTATAAGAAGAAACAAATGACGTCAGGTGTCCGTGAAATATATCATGATACATGCACGCAATCAAACACACAAAATGCCAGCCGTCGATGCAGTAATAAAACACAAAGCAACTCGTGCTTGTAGGTAGTCTAGCAAAACATGCTAAACCTATATGGTCCCCAACTTACGTTCCGAGTTCGAGCTGAATACGGTAAGGCCTACTTAAAGTTACCGCCGTGATCCAGTTGCCCGAAGCATGGAATGAAGGGAAAACATAAGGGCTAAAATATATGGTGTCATGCCTCGTGTTGGGAGAATGGTCGAAACGCCAACGTCCACAAACCACGGGAGACCCATTCGAAGATATGCCCAATCAAAACAGCATCAATGCACCTGGCAGCAAGAAAAACATACACTCACAAAATCACTCGCAGATATATTTCACGGCACAAATAAAAGGTTAAACGAAGACTCAAACAAAATAAAACAGGAGACCGCCATTACGATTGGTTCCACAGCAAATCCAAGCACACGACCAAGATCAAAAAGAAAGGTTAAATTTAGGAAATGAGCATAGTGGACACAAGGTTAGATGTATTACTTACATGAGTAAATGGAAGGCTTCGGCATAATAACAATGTTAAATTAAAAGGAAAAACATTACATTTTAAATAATAAGGCGGAGAGCCTCAAGGCACGTCCGAACAGAAAGCATCTCACATGGCGTCTGAGTCTACCGGGACGGCCGCCAAAGAAAATAAAGAAATGAGAGATGTTAAACATGGCTCAGTTTACGTACATAAACCAACTGACCCATAACATCACTAATATATTAAAGAAATATGGGTTAAAAATAGCATACAGTACAGCTAACACCACCAAGAATCATTTGTTTAATTCTAGCTCCATTAATAAACAGGATAAATTTCAGAAATCAGGCATCTATAGAATCAAATGTAAAGATTGTCCTTCAGACTACATCGGTCAAACCGGACATAGCTTCAACGTAAGATACTACGAGCATTTTAACGCCGCTAGACATAAAAAAAATTTCGGCCATTAATAGTCACATGTTAGAACTTAACCATAATTTTTCCAAAATTGAAAACGATATGGAAATTTTACATTTTTGCAGTAAAGGAACCAAGCTTAACATCTTGGAACAGATGGAAATAGATTTGGCCTTAAGAATTAATCCGTCACACAATTTAAATGAAATTAACTATGACAGCAATATTTTATATAAATCTTTGACAAATTATGTCACCAGCAAAAAACGTTTGAAAAAACCTCCATAGTTACAAGCGGTAGGCGGGATTATACGCCCCCCCCCCCCCGTTTCCGTTTCCTCCCTTTCCCATGTGCTTCCCCACCCATCATTCGGCAGCGAGATCCCGCCCCTCCATCCCCTTTGCGACCTTGGTTGACCTGGCATAGTATTCAGTTCATCGCCTGGCCCTTAGCCAGCAGGCTGTGGCAAGCGCTTGGAAGGTAAGATTACTTCTTCCCGCGGCGAATCTTGTTGTTGATCAGTTGCGCGTTCATTCATTTTCATTTTATTTTATTTTCTTCTTGTCCACAGAGGGTTTTCTGAAATTAAATTCTCATTTGCAAGCCGCTCAAATGGGAATGTTTGAGTGTTGGTTTCGTCCAATAATGACACCCTTTGACTGTAAGAACAACATCTCTTTGTGGGCCATGCCAAGCGAGGAACTCTTGAAGTGGACAAGATTTAATAATTCATAAATTATGAAACAAAGATGGACAGTGTTTCATGAACTATATAATAAGATTTTAAAAATTTTAATGTGTATTATATTTAATTTGTTCTGAACTGTATTGTGTTTTATGAGTGACTATGTGTACATGCATGATGTTCTTTTACTTTGTTCAGTGTTTTTTATATGTAATGTTTTAATGGCTTCCATTTGTGGCTGATGAAGGACCGTTTTTAAGGTTCGAAACATGTCCCACAACTAGTGCGGAGTAGCACTTTTTTAATGTATTGATTGACGGAGATTGAACATTAAATCAAATTCAAGGTCGCTCTCGCCACCACATAGCCCCGCGCGAGGGATGGTTTCCGAGAAACATACAGTGCGTGTTATAAGTTTCTGGCTTCAATATTTTTAGAGATTTAAGTAGGGAAACCGTTGTAAACGTATAAACGACGCATTTTTCTCTCGGGGACATAAGATATGATCTTATAAGCGTGAAAAACGAATAAATGTAAAACATATATCGGAAATAAATTAACATGGAAAGTATAGGGATTTTACCGGGACCAAGAAAAAAATTGTATAAGTGTAGAAAACGTATAAGTGTCAAACGTATAAAAGAAGTTTTACTGTATTTGTCAACAAAACGTAGCATGTGATCTTACGTGTTTATACAACTTAAGGCCCTGACCCTGTGTTGCCAATTCTACAGCATGGCTTGAGAATAATTGACAACGATGGTTGAGTGGTTAATGTTGCCGACTCCTATCAGGTGGGCCTGGGTTCAATTTCCAGTCAGGAGGAATGTTTTTACTTGATGTTTATTATCTTAATTGTTTTATAATTATTCATTTGTTTTAATATGAAGCATACATAGTGTACATTTTGCAATGGAAATTAAATACCGTACTGTATACACGTATAAAACCATATACTTTCAACGTGCTGCCACGAGATTTCCTTCGCTGTCCTAGAATCACAGTAACGTTTACTACAGACATCATGGCTTCCATTAGTATTTGGTTCATACATGGTTCCGTATTGATAGTCTTATTAATTACAGTAAAGATGAGGAAAAATCCACCTGATCAATACATATATTTATATCAAAACACTGTTACATTAGACCCTGTTAATGATACATGTTTCGGTCCCTTCTTCAGCCATAAATAAGGACGTAAAGTCCAGCATCATTAAAAGACGACATATTACACATTAAAAAGAGAAATGAATAGATGAAATGAGGCGAAACTAAAATGACCAGGTCAATTGTGAAAAAATGTGATATGGCGTGTGAAACACATGAAAAAATATACCCTAAGAAAAAGCACATTAAGACTAACACACATGAGAAAAACACTTTAAAACATAAGGGCACAACAAGTGCGTATCAAAAAATGAAAACCCATTGCTTGTGGACTTTTGAACAAAGTTCATATGATTAAGCGTGAGAATAATCACTTCACTCATTGGTATGGACTGTTGTTTACGATGTAAATAAAAACTGTTGACTAAGCTTGCTGGTGAACTAGGGGCCTTTAAGCCTATAGCCTCATATTTTGAAGGAAACACTGATTTTGATAGATCCCGATACATCGCCATGATGAGCCGATAGCAAAGCTATGAATAGTCAGC
This sequence comes from Meconema thalassinum, assembly GCA_946902985.2. Classification (NCBI taxonomy): domain Eukaryota; kingdom Metazoa; phylum Arthropoda; class Insecta; order Orthoptera; family Tettigoniidae; genus Meconema; species Meconema thalassinum. The sequence continues at coordinate 115,257,855 of OX336393.1, forward strand.
GTAGATAGTGAAGACGTGGGCTGAAATCACCTGAACATTCAAAGTGGCCTCATTTGATAGATAAACCCAATGAGAGGTGAAGTTCGCATCTTAGGGAAGACAGCACAAAAGGTCAGCCTTGGAAGGAAGGGACGAAAAATAGTATAAGTTTCTAAAAAAAATTGAGAAAATATACACAAAGTGGGTGTGAACCTTTTAAGGTAAAAATGTATTGGTAAATACTCAAAAAAGAAAAGAATTGACAAACAACAGTGTAAGTCAAAAAACAATAGAGAGGGAATGGGGAAGACAAAATAAAAACTTATGTGAGAAGAAAACACGCACATAATATGTCCGATGCAGGCCCAACAATTATCTGGCAAGTCTGAAGTAGGAGCCTTGAGTGCAGCGCGTGACTAGGTCGAGTGTCAGCAGTGTGAAGGGGAAGGAGGAGGATCTGGAGGGAGGGGGAAGGAGCTAAAGTGTTGGTGAAGCAGGGATAGGGAGGAGGGTAAGGGGGATGGGACAGGCGACGGGAAGAGAAAATGATGATGAAGTCTGTTCATGTGTCGAACAAGATGTTTGTGTCAAAATATATTTCATTTGGGTTAGGGGGGTTGGCAATTTTCTGAGCGGTGTTACTTTCAATGGATTCCAAGATGCTCATTAATACACCCTTATTGGCGTGGTGTAGAATTTTTAGATCGTTGTTGATATCGGTGAAGTTATGATTCATATGGGAAACCATGGCTGAAAATCTCTTGTATTTCGTGGCGTTAACACGCTCGAGAAATCTTTTATTAAAATTTCTACCAGTTTGTCCAATATGGTAATCAGTGCTGCAGTCGTTGCAGCTCAGCTTATAAATGCCTGAATTACTGAATTTATCTTTGCTATTATTATTATTATTACATCATTGTTGCCCTTATGGACAGTGTTTGAACTTAAGTATCTCATGATGTCACAATTTTCACTTCTTTCCCTTCTTCTCTTCCCAAAATCTCTTCATCCTTTGACTGTGCTCCTGTTTCCTTTGTTCCGTCCACAATGTTCCTATCTTCTTCCTTTCACTTACTAAAAATTTGGCGTTCTTAATTTTGTTTCTGAATTTTTTTCTGTCTTCTATCATTTGCTTGTTGATCCCTAATTGCTTTAAATCGTCTTCTATTTCATGATACCAATTTGTTTTCCTTTTTGAACTGTTTACTACATCAAAGATTTTCTTTGTAAGTCGTTTATTGTTCATTCTCTGTATGTGCCCGTAGAAAGTTAGTCTGCGTTTTCTAATGATATCTGTGAGTCTATCTGTGTGTTCATATAGCTCTTTGGTAGGTCTTTTCATCCATATCCCATCTCTGTGTACTGCTCCAAATATTTTTCTCAGAATTTTACGTTCAATTTTTTCTGTTTCTGTGATGCCAGATGCTCCAATTGTGGTCGTTTCTGACGCATACAATGCTTCCGGTAATACAACTGTTTTGTAGTGTCTAAGTTTGGCCTGTCTTGATATGCTTTTCTTATTATAATGTGACCATGTAAGTTTGTATGCTTTCTGGAGTTTTTCAGTTCGTTCTATGTTAGACATCTTGTTTGATCCTCCTATTTGTATATATTCTCCTAAGTACTTAAATTTTTCAACTCTTTGTATGGATCCATATATGGTATGCATGGTTTGTACATTGTTGGTGTGTCGTTCCATGTATTGGGTCTTCTCATAAGATATCTGTAAACCTGTTTTAGCAGCTATTTCATGTAATCGTTCCAGTGCTTCCTTTGCCTCCTGTGTGTTATTGCTGAGTAAGGCTACGTCATCTGCAAATGCTAGACATTTTATGATTGTTTTTGTTTCACGGGTTCTTCCTAGCTGTATTCCTTTAACTTGTTCCTCCCACTGCTTTACAATTTTGTCTAAAACCATGTTGAACAAGATTGGTGAGAGGCCGTCTCCTTGTTTGACACCTGTGCGTATATGAAAGGGTTCTGAAATTTCACCCATGAACTTAACTTTAGAGGTGGTGTCCGAGAGCGTTAGTTGTATAAGTGCCCTGTTTTTTTTGTCAATGCCATATTCTTCCAGTACTGCAAAGAGCGTTTGTCTATCAATGCTGTCGTATGCTTTTTTAAAGTCCACAAAGGTAACTACAGTGTTTTTTGTCTGTCTGACTTTCAGTAGTGTTCTCAAGTTCCAGATCTGTTCGATGCATGATCTCCCTTTTCTGAAGCCTGCCTGGTATTCTCCTATTTGTGGATCTGCTTGTGGTTCTAGTCTGTTCAATAACACTTTAGAGAATATTTTGTAAGCGACTGGCACTAGAGAAATCCCTCTGTAATTATTTGGATCTGACTTATCACCCTTTTTATGTAATGGGTGGATCAATGCACATTTCCATTCCTCTGGCATTTTCTCTGTGATCCAAATGTCTGTGATGATCTTATGAATTGTTTTGTTGATGTTTTTATCTTGAAGCTTCCATACTTCAGCAATAATGCCATCTTCTCCTGCCGCTCTGTTATTTTTCATTTGTTGTATGATCTCCTCTATTGTAGGTGGAGTAGAATCGGGATTGGATGTGGTTTTTTGGAAGGTCAATTTCTCCGTGGGTTCTGTACAATTGAGAAGATTATTAAAGTATTGCTTGAGAATTGTACAGTTTTCTTTCGTGTTCGTTTCCAGGGACCCATCTGTTCTTCGAAAGCAGAGGCTAGGAGGCTGATAACCCCTAATATTTTCTTTGAATGTTCTGTAAAAATTTCTTGTGTTATTTCTCTTAAAATCTTCTTCAATTTCTTTTGGCCTGTTGTTGTCGTACGCTCGTTTTTCTCTTCTGATTTCCTTTGATGATTGTTTTTGAACTTCGTGAAATTCCTTCCATGTTTCGGATGTTCTGTTACTGCTGAACTTCATCCATGCCTGTGTTCTTCTCTCAGTGGCTTGATCACAAATTACGTTCCACCACCTATGTTTTCGTTTTCTAGGAGGTTGTGCCCAACGCATTGCCTTTTGAACTGTGGTCGCAAGATCTGTCCAAGTGTCTGTTGGATGCCTATTAATTTCTTCAATGATTTTGTCCCTGTTTATCTTCAAATATTCTGGATCAGGCTTCACTATTTTGTTTTTTGTTGTCTTTTTCTGTCTTGGGATTGGTCTAATCTTGACTTGTAACAAATAATGGTCAGACTCGAAGAACCCTTTACGCGTTCTGACATTTAAAATTTCCTGCGTATTTTTGTTAGAAATGGCCACATGATCAATCTGGAATTCTCCCCATACGGTGTTGGGTGCTTTCCATGTTGTAAGTTTTCGTCTTGGCTTTTGAAATTGTGTCGACATAATTTTGAGGTTAAAATTTTGACAATATTTTATGAAGTGTTCCCCATTTTTGTTTGTGCGATAGTGTGCTGAATGAGGGCCTGTGATTTTTCTGTATTTTCTCTCCTTACCTAATTGCGCGTTAAAGTCTCCCATTAAAATTTTAACATGCCTTTCTGGTATGTTGTTTGTTACTTCTTCCATGTCTTCCCAGAAGTCTTCAACTTCTTGTGGTTTCTTTCTATTATGCTCATTTGTAGGTGCATGTGCATTGATAATCGTGTAACCTTTATTACCTGATTTGAAGGAGAGTGTGGAGATCCTTTCTGATATGGAATTAAAGTCAATAATGTTATCCATGACTGATTTGTGTACTGCAAATCCTGTTCCAAACAATGATGGTGTACCTCTTCTGACAGCAGGTTTACCTTTATAAATCCTATAATTTTCTGTGTTGAAATGATTTTCATCTTGAAAACGAGTCTCTTGAATCGCAAGAATTTTTATTTGAAATTTTTCTAACATGTCTGTGAGTTGTTTTAGTTTTCCAAGTTTGAAGAGTGTATTAACATTGAGAGTGCCAATGTAGTGTTTGTGTAGAGATTTTGAGAAGCTCCGACTCTTCTCCTCATGATGTTCCTGGTCCCCCAGAATCCGATGACCAGGAAAGTCCAGCACGGTGACTGGGGCCTGGGGTAGCGGATTTCTTTCCTTTTGTTCCATCATGATTACTTCAAGTTGAAGGTGGTTGTAGCGATCTTAAAGAGAGATCACGATGATTGCTGACTTGATTGTTGAGATCAAGACATATTTCACAGCCGCACCAACTAGGTGAACAGACGCTGACCAATAATCGCTGGATACCAGAACAGACACTATTGGATTTTGTGTGTTTGGTCCGCGAGAGCTATTTTATTTCGCTCAAGTCCGCCGGCAAGCCGGTGAGGACCCCCCTATCCGCCACCTGGGACGCGCCACGTTGGAGTATCACCTCTCCGCCTGCTACGACAACGTAGTAGGTTTGCTATTAATAATATGTGAATTAAAAAATAAGTTTTGGTTAGTATGGTTGGTTTTGTATGCTACCTTCATATTAAGTTTTTTGAAGATGTTAGTGATGCTATGTCTCCCACAAGTCCAACCCCTCCTCCACGTGGTGGGAGACGGGCAACGGCATGAAGTAGGGGATTGCCTGTAGGGGTGAAGTACAGTGGGGACTTTGTGTGCCCCGGGACCGCTACGTTAGCTGTGAAGGCTCTATGGGAATCCTGAAAAGTGACGGCTGACGGGGCTCTGGTGAAGCTACGATAGGCCTAGCAAGCCAGTAGTGGATATCATATTTGCTTTCAAACCAGGAACAGGCCTCGGAAAGGACGGATGCAAACGACGACGACCCGGATATGCTAATGGACTACGAGTTGGGACATTAAACATACAGACACTGACAGGAAAAGTGGAGGAGATTGTAAATGTGATGGAAAGAAGAAAACTGGATGTACTGGGTGATCACTTTCGTGATGTTTATAGTGCGTTTTTCTTTTGTGCCGCATTTGTCAGTTAAATGCTTTTGAGACCACCGAACGAAAACATATGTACTTATTCATTTCTGTTAACATTATAATGTTTATTACTAGTGTTTAATCTCTCTCTATATATATATCTAAGACTCTTACCTCAGCGTGTTAATAGGTCATGCGCCTCCAGCTTACGATCGCATACTGAAAAGGGTGTCGACTTGCTTGCTGCCTTCCTGTATGACTGACGTCACAGCTTGCCCTGGCCAATCATCGCCCGCCAGCTTGGCTTCCAGACGTTTCCATGATGTTATTATTTAAGTGGCGGCGTTTTGCTCTCCATCAGCATTCCTTCTTCAAACCTTCTACGGTCTTCTTCAACTAGCGAGAGGCATTCGTGCCTTCCGCCCTTCTCCGGGGCCTTCTAAACTTCAGGCCTAATCTGCATTTATGAGTGAAACTACCAGGAAACGCAACAGCAGAGAGCTTCAGCACTGAGAAAGTGCATTCTACGTTTTTACTCCAAACCGCAAGAAGCTGCATCAAATCGCAGTTCTAAATGCCATGTTATTTGGCATTCAAGAAATAGCATCAAAACCTAACGATGTTAGCCAATGTACAGCGCTGGTCGCCCTGGCGAAGTTATTTTCCTGATGCTGGACATTTCAAATTCTACTACCAAAAAATCTAGTGTTGGCCACGGCAGTCTCCGTCAGCATGCTTCTAGTCATCGCCACTAAAGATAAGTTTGTGCCTTTTTTATTATTATCTTAATCATCTTCGTTTTAAGTGTTTGCTAGCAAGTGCAAGAATATTAAATTTGTGTGTGCATCAAGCAGAATGAACTTTTGAGTAATAGCCCATGGCTGGGCCAACCTAATTAAAATTAATGAACATTTGAAACTGCCCCAGGCGGGCCAGCATAACTAATTTTTTAATTAAGGCTTTATTAATGTGTTTGCAAGTTTCACCCTAAAAATAAAAGTATTGTATTTACTCTCAATGTTCAGTCTAGTATTGAAAGAACCAGGCCGCATTTCCTTAGCCCAATCCTTTCAGTCTAATCTTCTCTCAAGGAAGTTATTTTGTCCAGGCCTTAAGCCTGATGCTGTCCTCCCGTTTATGTTGATGAATCTGGGCTGTTCTCCACATAACCATTTTGGTGCCTATAACCGGGATGCTTGTAAACATTCTGTTTAACCAAATCTTCAAATTTCTTAATGTTGGAACTAATTCAAAATTTAAATGCCATACTGAACATTGAGTGTGTTAATATTTTAAAAATTGTGTTTTCTAATCTACTTCGAAAGTTTCAGCTCGAGTGTATATGGTTGGCACTGAGAAGGGAGACAAACAGCAGGCCCGTATTTCACCGCAGGGGAAGCCGCACTCTCTTTTCTGGCAGACTGTCAACTTCTTCCGAAGCAAGGTGTACCAGCTCACAGTATAGTCGTGAGTACACAACAAACTTTCATAATGCCGATTGACGAGAAACTCATTAATGCCAGAGCTTCTGTCAAAGGCAAGTTAACGCGTTTTCGCACTTTTCTAGATGAGCTCCCGGAAAAAGAACGTAATAGTGACATAATTTCTCAAAGACTGAAAGGTTATGAACAGGCCTTTGAAAAATATGATGAGATCCAAAGTAATATTGAGACCAAGGATCCCGATCAGCAAAGTGACCGTTGTGAGGTTGAAAATCTATATTATAAGGGGTTCGCAGACGCGAAGCAGCTTTTAAGAAGTTTAACATTGCAGGAAAAGCAGGAGAAAATTCCTTCAGAATCTTCTTCTTTTCCTTCCCGTGTTATATTACCGAAAATAGAATTACCTAAATTTACCGGAGATGAAGCTACATGGGAACCATTTTTTGAATTATTCAATTCATTGATTCACGAAAACGATTCTCTTCCTTCAATACAGAAGTTTCATTATTTGCGTTTGTCCTTGCAAGGCAACGCACTTAAACTCATCCAAGAGCTTACGTTGACAAATGAAAATTATGAAGTAGCTTTGGCACTTCTCAGAGATCGGTTTGGGAACACTCGTTTAAAAACTCAACGTCACATACAGGGTTTATTCAATTTACCTATTGTTCAAGCTGATAATCTTGCCTCGCTTCGTAATCTGATCGATGCTGCGGAACTTCATATTCGTGCGCTTGCAAATTTGGACCAACCAGTTGACCATTGGGATCTATTTTTGATTCATCTTATTTCTGTTAAATTAGACACTAAAACTTTAAAAGATTGGGAAGCAGCTCTGTCGCAACATTCATTGTGTACCTATGAAGCTATTATTAAATTCTTAAAGGCGAAATGCCAAATTCTCTCTGCTGTAGCCAGTCAAAAGAGTAGCGCTACCTTCAAACCTCCCTCTAATAGTAAGGACATCAGCCCCACTCAGAGAGTACTAAGGTCACATGTCTTTTCTACCAATATTCGGTCTTCCAATCAAGCACAAGCTTGTGTTTTGTGTCAACAACCACATAACTTGTACCAATGCGCTCAATTCAAATCTTTATCTGTGGATGAAAGACGCAAATTAATTACCACCCACAAGCACTGCTTTAATTGCCTATCAGCGACACATATGATAAGCAATTGTCGTTCTGAACGGTTATGTTTTCACTGTAAAGCAAAGCATCATACTCTCCTGCATAGGCATGAAAGATCGCGGTCATCAGCAACCAATAGTTCATCCGCTAAATCTCATTCTGAGACTTTGCCGAATAACGCTCAGTCTTTTACTCAAAGCTCTGTTTCGTTCAGTAAAACCCAAGTTTTATTGTCCACTGTCCAAATTCTAGTGAAGAATGTTCACGGAAAATGGGTTTCTGTAAGGGGATTGTTAGATAATGCTGCAACTAACAATTTTATCAGTGAATCGCTAGTTCGCAAGTTAGGTCTACAAATATGCCCTACTTCTATAGAAGTTACAGGAATTAATGGTTCCAAATCGCAATCTCTGAGTTATGCTAAAGTGGATGTAAAAGATTCCAATAATCTTGGCATTCATTTAAATTTAGATTTTTTAATTATAAATTCCATAGGTAATGACACCCCCATTACTTCTTTTCAAGTCCAGGGTTGGAATATTCCGCATCATTTGCAACTTGCAGATCCGAATTTCAACAGAGCTTCATCTGTAGAAATTCTTTTAAGTGCCAGCATTTTTTGGCAATGTTTACATCCGGAAAAGGTTAAAGTTGCCCGTGATGTTTTCTTTCGTAGAACTGATTTTGGTTGGATTGCCACTGGGCAAATATACCGCAACCCCGTTCAACAAAAATCTCATTGTTATTTTGTTGGTGCTGATTTAAATCAAGAATTAATTAAGTTCTGGGACATTGAGGATATTCAAGTCACCTCACCTCATTCTCTCAATAATGAGATCTGTGAAACACACTACGTAGAAACCACTGTTCGCACTACTGAAGGCAGATTCGTGGTTACTCTTCCTCGCATTTTTAACCCCCCTGTTATTACAGAATCACATTCCAGAGCTCTCAAAGCTTTATTCGCAATTGAAAATCGCTTTAAAAAAGATGCTCTCTTAAAAACTCAGTATACTTCCTTCATGGAAGAATACGAATCAGCGAATCACATGGAAGTCGTTGCAAAATCTGAAGAAATTAGTAATCCTCCTAAAGAAATAGTATATCTTAATCATCATCCGGTTTGGAAAAATTCTTCCACCCGAGAACAGATAAGAGTGGTTTTTAATGGGTCATCTCCAGATGCTAATGGTGTTTCTCTCAATGACACTCTGCATTCTGGACCCGCTATTCAGACAGATCTTACTTCAGTTTTACTTAACTTTCGTCTATTCCCCATTGCTGTCCTTGCTGACATCAAGCAAATGTATAGGCAAATTCTAGTAAATTCAGAACAACGTGATTTGCAAAGAATTTTGTGGCGAGACGACAATGCAAAACCTATAAAAATATTTCGTTTAAGAACAGTGACATACGGTCTTAAGCCGTCTGCCTTTCTCGCAATACGATCTCTTCACATGTTGGCCGAACAAGATGGTCATCTTTTTCATCCTCTAGCTTCTGAAGTTTTGAAAACTGCATTTTATGTAGATGATTTTCTGTATTCTTTTCCTAGTATCTCTGACGCACTTCTTGTTTGTGAAGATTTAAACTCTCTTCTTTCCGGTGGTGGGTTTACCCTTCATAAGTGGAACTCGAACTCAACCGAATTTTTATCTAACTTTTCACAAGTAACTCCTGTTGACAAATGTGTTGCGCTTCCTACTGAGGAATCAGCTATTAAAACCTTGGGTGTTTTTTGGTCTCCTTCTTCAGATACCTTTTGCTATCAGGTACACTTATCTGAGTTTCACCCTCAAACGAAAAGGCAATTATTATCAGAAATAGCAAAAGTTTTTGATCCCTTGCAGTACATTGCTCCGGTGGTTATTACTGCAAAAATTTTCTTGCAAAAACTTTGGTTATTGAAAATTGGTTGGGATGAGGAGGTACCCTCCCCCCTTTTGGATGAGTGGTTGAAATACCGCAAGAGTTTGTTAGATCTTTCTCAAATTTCTATTCCCCGCACTTTAATTTCGGACCTTTCATGTCAGTATTTCGATTTGCACGTATTTGCAGATAGTTCTGAAAAGGCATACGGTTGCTGCGCCTATTTAGTAGGCCGCTCTTCCAATACTTTACCCGGATTTTCCAATTTAATTTGCGCAAAATCAAAGGGAGCCCCACTCAAATCCATATCTTTGCCTAGATTGGAATTATGTTCTGCTGTAATGGCTGTGGAATTAGCCAGCAAATTAAAAATCAGTTTAAATTTGAAATTTTCGACCACATGGTTTTGGAGTGATTCTTCCATCGTGTTAGCTTGGCTTTCAAAACCTTCTTCGCATTGGACCACTTTTGTGGCTAATCGCGTTTCTAAAATACAAGAGTTGTCTCATTTTGACCAATGGAATCATGTTCCGGGAAAAGAAAACCCCGCTGATATAATTTCACGTGGCTGCTTGCCCAAGAAATTAATTTCTCTTAAATTATACTGGAATGGTCCGGCGTGGCTCAGTCAGGATTTCTCTTGTTGGCCTCGTTCATCTAATCCACTCGCAGAAGATGTTCCTGATGCTCGCATTGTTACCGCTTCCCTTTTTCTAACTTCTATTGCTACTAGTCTGTTTCAGCGTTACTCTTCATTTAATAAATTAATTCGTGTGGTAGCATATTTATTTCGATGGAAATTTCTTGTTCTTGATGAGCCTGTGAAACCGCAACCCTTTCTCACTAAAATGGAATTGGAATTTGCTACTCGTAGAATCTTGTTTCTCATGCAACAAGAAGTATTCTTTCTTGAGTATCAGACGCTTTTAAGCAAAAAAGCTTTACCAAAGTCTAGTAGGCTGTTACCTCTCACCCCTTTTTTGGACCAAGATGGATTAATAAGAGTGGGGGGTAGGCTAGAATATTCTAGTTACTCAGATGAGAAAAAACATCCCATTATTCTCCCTTCTAGACATCCTATTACTACTCTTATCGTAAAGAAATTTCATTATCAGAATTTGCACGCTGGCACCCGCACTTTGCTTTGTTTAATTCGCGAGAAATATTGGCTCATTAACGGTGTTCATGAAGTTTCTTCTGTTATTCGGAAATGTATACCTTGTTTCAAATCTAAGCCCCCGCCAATCACGCAAATTATGGGAAACTTGCCATATTTTCGTTCCGAACCTAGTAAGCCTTTCGCCCTAACGGGTATCGATTATGCCGGTCCTTATGTCTATCAAGTTAATTCCCCTTTATCTAAGCGAAAGTTGTTAGGTAAACTTTATATTTCTTTATTTGTGTGCATGGTGACAGGAGCCATTCACCTTGAGTTGGTTACAAGTGCTTCTACTCCTTATTTTATAGCAGCCTTTTCTAGATTTGCCGCTAGAAGGGGTGTTCCTTCTGAGGTTTTCTCAGATAACGCAAAAATTTTTGTTAGTACTTTTGATCTTTGGAAAACTGCGCTTACCTCCCCTTCTGCTAAGGAACAGTTTTCTAATTTTTCGCATGCTAAGGGATTCAAATGGCATTTCACTCCCCCATACGCCCCCCATCATGGTGGTCGTTGGGAATCTTGCATAAAGCTCACGAAGAGACAGCTGAAGAAAACCCTTGGTTCAGCCATCCTTTCCTATGAGGAATTCAATTCTTTAATTATTCAGGTTGAGGGTATTGTAAATTCTAGGCCGCTCACGCCTTTGTCTAATGATCCTAAGGATCTTCTTCCCTTAACACCTGGTCATTTTTTAATAGGCTGTTCTTTAGCTTCTACGCCTCCTTTGCTGAGTCGACGCTGTGATCTCAGGTTGCCTATTTTCTGGAGGAAGTTAGACTCTTTGCGAAACTCCTTTTGGCGCCGTTGGAAGCTGGAGTATCTCGGCTCACTTAACAGAAGAGAGAAGTGGCGGCTTTCCCAGCCTGATGTGCGAGTGGGAGATATGGTTCTTTTGCGAGATCCAAGTCCCCCTCTCGTATGGAATATTGGTAGGGTAACTCACTGCCATTTGGGTCGGGATAATCATGTGAGAGTTGTAGATGTTCTCACTAGTAAGGGTGTCTATACTAGACCAATTTCTATGGTTGCTATCTTGCCTGTTGAGGCTTAGTGTCATCTTCTTTATTGTTGTTCACGTTTTTGTAACTGATTCTTTGATTGTTTTCTTTCGGGGGTCTCGGAGCATGATCACTTTCGTGATGTTTATAGTGCGTTTTTCTTTTGTGCCGCATTTGTCAGTTAAATGCTTTTGAGACCACCGAACGAAAACATATGTACTTATTCATTTCTGTTAACATTATAATGTTTATTACTAGTGTTTAATCTCTCTCTATATATATATCTAAGACTCTTACCTCAGCGTGTTAATAGGTCATGCGCCACCAGCTTACGATCGCATACTGAAAAGGGTGTCGACTTGCTTGCTGCCTTCCTGTATGACTGACGTCACAGCTTGCCCTGGCCAATCATCGCCCGCCAGCTTGGCTTCCAGACGTTTCCATGATGTTATTATTTAAGTGGCGGCGTTTTGCTCTCCATCAGCATTCCTTCTTCAAACCTTCTACGGTCTTCTTCAACTAGCGAGAGGCATTCGTGCCTTCCGCCCTTCTCCGGGGCCTTCTAAACTTCAGGCCTAATCTGCATTTATGAGTGAAACTACCAGGAAACGCAACAGCAGAGAGCTTCAGCACTGAGAAAGTGCATTCTACGTTTTTACTCCAAACCGCAAGAAGCTGCATCAAATCGCAGTTCTAAATGCCATGTTATTTGGCATTCAAGAAATAGCATCAAAACCTAACGATGTTAGCCAATGTACAGCGCTGGTCGCCCTGGCGAAGTTATTTTCCTGATGCTGGACATTTCAAATTCTACTACCAAAAAATCTAGTGTTGGCCACGGCAGTCTCCGTCAGCATGCTTCTAGTCATCGCCACTAAAGATAAGTTTGTGCCTTTTTTATTATTATCTTAATCATCTTCGTTTTAAGTGTTTGCTAGCAAGTGCAAGAATATTAAATTTGTGTGTGCATCAAGCAGAATGAACTTTTGAGTAATAGCCCATGGCTGGGCCAACCTAATTAAAATTAATGAACATTTGAAACTGCCCCAGGCGGGCCAGCATAACTAATTTTTTAATTAAGGCTTTATTAATGTGTTTGCAAGTTTCACCCTAAAAATAAAAGTATTGTATTTACTCTCAATGTTCAGTCTAGTATTGAAAGAACCAGGCCGCATTTCCTTAGCCCAATCCTTTCAGTCTAATCTTCTCTCAAGGAAGTTATTTTGTCCAGGCCTTAAGCCTGATGCTGTCCTCCCGTTTATGTTGATGAATCTGGGCTGTTCTCCACATAACCACTGGGCTTGGCAGAAACAAGATGGAAAGGAGAAGGTCGCAGAGAACTGAGGAAAGGGTACCGGTTGTACTGGAGTGGGAACAGTGAAGGAAGGAGCAGCGGAGTAGGAGTAGTTGTGAGAGATGGAACGAAGGAAGAGGTAAAGGGAATAAGTGACAGGATCATGAAGATCAGAGTAACTGTAAAGGGAAGAAGCCTGGAGATAGCCCAGGTATATGCCCCTCAAGTTGGATGTACAGCTCAAGAGAAGGAAGATTTTGAGGAGGAGCTACAACAGCAGTTGAATGGTCAGAGCATCATTGTCATGGGAGATTTGAATGCACATGTAGGAAGTGAAAGGCAAGGATATGAAAATGTATTGGGAGCAGAAGGATGGGGTAGCAGGAATGAAGAAGGGAGAAAGTTGCTGGATTTTTGCAAGAGAAACGGTTTAGTGGTAGGCAACTCCTGGTTCCGGAAGAAAGAAAGCCACAAGGTAACGTGGTACAGCAGTGATTTAACAAAGAAATCTTTGGTAGATTACATGCTGTACGACTGGGAAATGAAGAGAAGTGTCAGAGACATAAAGGTAATACCATCAGAGGCCTTAGATAGCGACCACAGAATACTTGTAATGAACCTGGGAGTTGTTAAGGATAGCAAGAGGACAGAGTACCAGAAAAGGAGAATCAAAGTATGGAAACTCAAGGAAAAGGAAGTCAAGGAAGAATTCCAGAAGATAATAAGGGAAAGGATGCCAACAGACAATCCTAAAACAGGGGAAGAGGAATGGAAGCAATTCAAAAACACAATGGTGGAAGCTGCAGTGGCAGTATGTGGAAGAACAAGCAACAGAAAGCAGTGTAAAAAGACACCATGGTGGAATGAGAGAGTAAAAGAAGCTGTGGGAAGGAAGAACAAGGCTTTCAGAGTGTGGTTCCAGGAAAGAACTGATCTGGCAAGGGAAGATTATAAGATAAAGATGAAAGAAGCAATCAAGATTGTCGCAGAGGAGAGGAAGAAGTGGATGGTAAAGTGGACAGAGATGATGGAGGAAGACAGCAGAGGAAATAAGAAAGTACTTTATGGGATGGTCAAAAGTAAGAGAAGAGGTCTGCGAGAGAATGTGGTAATGATGGACAAAAACGGAAATGAGGTACACAACAAAGAGACACTCAAGACAGTGTGGAAAGAGTACTTTGAGGATTTGCTGAATCCAAATGGTCATAGGGAGGAAGACAATGTATTGGAAGATGGAGAAGACAACACAGGAATGGAAAAGGACCTGACTTGGAGAGAAATGGAAATGGCTATAGACAAGATGAAAGGAGGAAGGGCACCAGGTGTGGATGAAGTGAGTGTTGAAATGGTGAAGGCAGCAGGGGAGGTTGGGAAACAGTGGCTGTACCGTGTGATGAGGGTGATATGGAAGGAGAAAAAGACCCCAGAAGATTGGAAGAAAGGATTAATTGTTCCAATATTTAAGAAAGGAAGCAGAAAGGAGTGCAGAAATTACAGGGGAGTCACACGCATATCTTACTGTGCCAAGATATATGAAAAGATATTAGAAAGTAGAATACGAGGCAAAGTGGAGAGAAAATTGAGAGAGGAGCAGTATGGATTCAGACCTGGGAGATCAACAGTGGATCTCATATTTTCAGTGAGACAGCTCCAGGAACATCACTACGAATTTGGAGAGGATCTGTTGATGGCCTTCCTGGACATCGAAAAGGCCTATGATAGTGTGTGTAGGGAGAAAGTTTGGAAAGCAATGGAAAACAAGGGAGTGGAAAAAGAGACTGTAGGCAGAGTGAAGGAGATGTATTGTGGAAGTGGGAGTTGTGTGAAAGTTGGAGGGGAAAGAACAGACTGGTTCAGACAAATGAGTGGCCTGAAACAGGGTAGTGCGCTGTCACCCCTTCTCTTTATTGTGGTTATGGACGAGGTAATGACACGGATAGCAGGAAAGATAGGAGAAGATAAGATGAAAGCAATGGTGTTTGCAGATGATCTCATGGTCTGGGGAAACAAGGAGGAGGAAATTCAGGAGCAACTGAAGGCTTGGGAAGAAACAGTGGGAGAGTACGGATGGAAGTTCAACATCAGTAAATGTGTTAACGACCAGGAAAAAGGACAGACCAATGAGTGGGATAACACTTGGAGGTGGACAGCTGAAGAAGGTGGAAAGTCTCAAGTACTTGGGAAGTATAGTGGGGGAAAATGGGAGAAATGACAAAGAGATTACGGAACGTGGCAGACAGGCAGAAGCATTCCTGACTAGCATTAGGAGCTTAGTGTGGAATAAAGATGTCCCACAAAAAAGCAAGGAAGTGTTATACAGAAGCTACTATATCCAGATACTGACCTATGCTTCAGAAACGTGGACAATGATGAAAAGAGACATAAGCAGAATACAGGCAGGTGAAATGAAGTTCCTGCGAAGTAGGATCCGAGTAACAAGAAGAGACAGGGTGAGGAATGCAAAGGTCAGGGAAATGGTGAAAGAGGAGCCCTTGCAAGGTAGGATTGAGACATCAAGACTGAGGTGGTATGGACACTTAAAGAGAATGGATGAGAAGAAGATTCCCAAGAGGATACATGAGATGCAGATGCAGAAGAAACGACCAAGGGGAAGACCAAGAGATAGATGGCTGAAAGGAGTGGAGGAATGTGTCAAGAAGAGAGGCGAGGACTGGACCAGAGTGACAGCGGAGAGGTGGTGGGAAGAATGGACCAAGTGGCGAGGCTTATGTTCCAAACAGACCCAGCCTGGGGCGGGAAACTGTACAAGATGATGATGATGAGTGATGCTATACGTGAGATTACTAAAGTAAGTAAAGATTGCGTATGACGATTTTTCTATTTTGTCCGGTAAGATGTGGGTGGTTGGTTCATTTTTAGCCTACTTTCGATTTTTGCAAAAAATGAAAGTAGACTTATGAGATCACTACAGGGCCAAAAATTGTGTGTCTGTCTGTGTATGTGAGTCTGTGTGTGTGTGTGTGTGTACTGTGAATGTCTGTCCCCCCCCCTATCAATTCGAACACGGTGAAACCGAATTGAACGAAATTTGGTACAGAGGTAGCACTAGTAAAGGACACCTCAGTGTCATACTTTATATCGCCGCCATCTTTACCAAAACAGAATGGCGGCCACTCAAATGTTCAAAACGTAAAATCAAATTACGTCTAAACTAATCATCCGATCTCTACCAAATTTGGTGACAACATACCTTTATTTAGAACGCGTCTTTCACCCAAAATTCAAGGTCATCGGCCATGCCATTTCAGGATGGCGGCCGTGTGAATTATGCAACCATTTTAATCAATAGCTTAAGACCCACCAATTCCGATTATCGAGCCTAGGGGGGTTTAAGCTATCCTGAAGGTCGTGATCCGTTATTTATTATAATTTAATATTATAATATTATACAGTATGAGTGGCTTAAAAGAGCTGAGCCGTTTGTGTCACACGACAAGATGGCAGCTGTCCTCATGTGCCTGTCTTATATTTCAGTAGTTTTAGTATGTTGTATGTGATATACCGTACTGATACAATAATATAAACTTTGCATGAAATGATCTTTAATGAAGATGTACTGCAGTGAAGAAATCGTTTATTTAAAGTCATTATTTGCCAACAGTTTGTATCTAATATGTCAGTTAAGAACACCTGACGTCATGGATAGGGTTAGCTCTGGGCTAGCGTGTTAGTCTGACACGCAGTTGACTGGGGATCGAGTACTGCTACAGTTAGTTTTTTTTTCTTGAATTCTTTTACAAATGATGTGCACGAGCTTTTTCCACAGATACTGAATAAAATGTCATTTAGCTCAAAGGAGAGGATAAAGTATATTAATAAAATCACAGTCCCAGCATCGCACATAAACAGAAGACATTAGGAAAAGGAGAATAGAAGAACTAGATACACGTTGTCATTAACCACAGCCTTCTTAATGCCTCTGTACGGTGCTGTCCTCTTGTGGGTTATGTGGGTAATATTGTTCCAAACATAACGCTGTGTAAATGCCTGAGCTGGCCTCCTGAAGTATGGCAATTTTGTAATACTGGTAGTTCAACTATTAGCCACGATCGCGCTCCGAATACCTTTAAACACTGCCAGCTGGATCGCCTCCCTCTTGGCTACTTTAAACTGCCTACTCATTCAACACCCATAGAACACTGCCATCGTAGTACATTACGATGGCAGTGCATAGGCGTACAAGATAAAGATTAATTCACTGATAGGTCGCAGCACCAACCTACTACGATTGGGGCGGAAGATTCTTAATTTTGCAGGCTGGCTTAATAGAGAGATTAACGGACGTGAATGCATTACAATAAGTTAGTAGTTTTGTTATTCTCTCTCTTTTCTTAGTCGTTTACCCTCCAGGTTGGTGGAACCCACGGACTTAGCGAGGGAACTCACCACTACCGCCTCTACGGGCAGTGTCCTAGAGCTGGGAACATCTAATCGGAGTGGATACAACTGGTGAGGTGTTATTCAATCATCATAAAGTATATAATATTGATTTTGACACTTACTGGCTTATTATCAATATAAAAGAAAACAAACAATACATTGTGGTAGAGGTGATTGTGTTAGGGATGAGGACAAAGAGTCATAAAGATACCCATACATTTAGGAGAAAGTAGGCTATATGTTCTTTGCTGAACATCTTGTTAATCTTCTTGATAATGTTGTTCACGTAATGACTAAACCCATTGATTCTGGCAATTTGATGAATAATTTTTATTTCCATATCAAAATCCTGTTTGGATAGGGGTAAACTTAGAGCTCTGTTAATAAAGCTTATGAAAGTTGCTTTTTTATGGCATCCCGGGTGATTTGAATCATGTCTAATGTTGGTGTGCGTTTGAGTCTGTTTTCTGAAGATTTTATAATGCAACTTTTTGATGACGGTGGTGTCTAAAAAATTGATCGAGTTGTTGACAGCTGATTCTAGGATACATTTAAAGTTGGAATCTATACTGTTTAAATGGTTGAAAATTTTATCAAATTTTTGGACGTTATCATTGACAATGACGAACACGTCATCAACGTATCTGCCCCAGAATTCTACACCTTTTATTCTATTCACTATTTCGGTGTATTCCAAATGGTCCACAAAAAGTTAGCAATTATGCCCGATAGAGGAGATCCCATTGCCAGACCTCCTTTCTGCTTACAGATAACGTTATCGAATGTGAAACAATTGTTGCTTAAGATATAGTCTAGGATAACCATAAATTCGTCAATTTCGACTTTTGATAGTTTGCTGTTATCTGCCAGGTTTTTCTTTATAATATTTTTTGTGAACTAGCAGACACAAGTTCATCAACCACACTTTCCCCAATAGGTTTTGCAAATCGAACACTTCTTACAAAAAATTATATTTAAGAAATTAGAACGCACTTTGTCACTGATAATATCATTTGTGTGCTGTAACACTCACCGGTTATTCGATATTTATGAAATTATACAATTTGAGTACTCATTCCTTTGATTTACTGTTTCTGAAATCCATGCAAAATGATAAAAGAAAGACCTCGTAATGTTAAAACGACATGAAACGGGCATCACAGCCACCAAAATTTGAAGTGGACAGAAATTATGGAGCGTATTTTCATACATCAACAGTATCTGCAAATCGCACACTTCATACATTTTCATAAGTCATTTTTTAAAGAAATTATTGATATTTATGGAATTAGAGTGCAATTTGTCACTGCTAATGTCTATTCTCTTTCATTTGAATGCTCATTTTTACGATCGGTCGCTTGTGAGTGCCGCAGGAGGGATCTGCACTACTGAAATAATATATATGATTGTACTGGGATATTCGAATACATATCTTTTATATCGACACTATGAAGTGAATGTTCATTAGCTAAGTTCAAAACCGAAGTCTCAATGCAGAAATCTAAGGTATTAGCAAAATGTTTTGGCCTTGAAGACATAGTGACTGCTTAAAAATTTTTGAGCGAACTGTGCTGTTTTGTACATTGGGCTGTTTCTAAAATTTACTATGGGTCTGATGGGGATACAGTGGAATCTCGTTAGCACGTTCTCGGTTACGACGTTTTCCCGTTTAGTGCGATGATTTTCTCAAGTCCCAGTCCCAATTCTACAAAATACATGTTGATATATCCCCTTAATACGTTCTCTATTCCCGCTTACGACGATCAAATTTCCGTTGTACTATTTGTAAGCGAACCGGATTTTATTCTTATTTCATTATAAAATTCGGTTTCTAAAAAACACGACGCGATATTGCCTCATATTCTCTGATAGTTATTGACAGTGTAGATGATTTCATTGTGTTTGACGGCGTAGTAGTGGCTATAGCTATGACGCAACACAGGTGACATGTCTCTCTCCCGCTGTCCTTTCTCAAGTCCCTATCCTACTAAATTCATGTTGATATATCCCCTTAATACGTTCTCTATTCCCGCTTACAATGATCAAATTTCCGTTGAACTATTTGTTAGTGAACCGTATTTTATTCTTATTTCATTATACAATTCGGCTTCTGGAAAACACGACGCGATATTGCTTCATATTCTCTGATAGGTATTGACAGTGTAGATGATTTTATTGTGTTTGACGGCGTTGAAGTGGCTATAGCTATGACGCAACACAGGTGACGTGTCTCTCTCCTGCTGCCCTTCACCCCCTTCCCTTTGTTTATTTTTCACGTAGGCGCTTTATTGTCTTAGTGTTCCGCACTATTGTCTTCTAGTTCTTAGTGTTCACACGTCCAGTTATGACCTACTTTATTGTGTGTTTCATAATGGATAAGAAGAAAGTACGGCAGATAACTAATGATGAGAAGATAAAATACATTCGAGACGTGGACTGCAATCCTCACATGAAGCGTGTGGATATAGTACGAAAGTGGAACATTCCTCCATCTACACTGAACAAAGGAAGGAAGGAAATCGAACGTGCATATGAAGAAGGGGTGAGGGGCAAAAGGAAACGTGTGCGAGAGGGACAGTTTCCTGAACTAGAAAGCGCTTTATTGAAGTAGTTCAAGCAAGCCCGTGCTTCAAACATATGCGTGCGCGGTCGCCGGCAACAGAGCCGTCACTGGCGGAGCGAGAGAATGTTCTTGCTGATCAAATATAAAGAAAGACCCTGTATTATATGTGTTTGGAAGCGGCTGGGGAACATTTTCAGCATCTACTGTAAATCATGGCCAGTAAAACTGCATGGTAGGCTACTGATTTTAAGCACCGTATTCTGCTGTAGGCCTACATATGCGTGCGCGGTCGCCAGCAACTGAGTCGTCAATGGCGGGGCGCGAGAATGTCCTTGCTAAGCAAAAATAAAGACCCTGTATTATACTATAGTGTAGAGGTAGAGTAATTCATTTTTGTTATTTATTCCGTGTAAGTTACTGATAACCTATGTTTATGTCGTGACTGTAGTAGTGCATACAATCACTTACTAAGGTCGGCGATTTAACGTCCATATATACGCCGCGTTCTTCCTTACGTTGTAAATGCAGTATGGTGTTTTTCGGTAGTATGTTTTCCCGCATATGACGTCCAAATTTTTCAGTCCCTTGAAAAACGTACTAACGAGATTCCACTGTAATGTCTTTGTGAATTTTGGGTTATGAGCACAGAGTAGGAAGTCCAGGGTTCATGGTAAAAAGGCGACTTGCTTGTTTCTCATCTAATAAAAATATAGTGTTTTTAATAATGTTCTTGAGTTTCTTTTTGTACAGTTGCAGTGGGGTCTTTCTTCATCATCATCATTTCCCCTCGTCCAGCTCCTGCAGGGTCGGGGTGTTTATGGCACTTCTCCACCTTCCTCTTTCTTTCCATCATTCCTCTTCCACGAAATTGTACCAGTCCAAATTTCTTTTTCTTATGCTGTTCTTCACTGAATCAATCCACCTTGTTCTAGGTCTTCCTCTTGCTCACTTACCCTTGCACTTTACCTCCAGCATCTGTCTTGGTATTCTATTTTCCTCCATCCTCTTTACATGTCCAAACCACCTTAATTTATTCTTCTCAATTCTCTGTTTCTTAACTACTTCAAAATTAGAATTATGATTTTTACAATAATACACAGTCAAGTTTAGATTGGACGGAAGGGGGATTTGTGATTCATGCACCTTGCCATTCTTAAATTACATCTGACAAGAATTAGTTGCACATGCTATCTCCAAGATAATACCGTATTTCCTCACATAATCGTCGCACATTTTTAGCCTAAAATTCGTGGAAAAAACAGGGCGCGACGATTATGCGATGAATATTTAAGTTCAAAGAAGAAAACCACAATTTTTATAATATACTGTATCATTATTTGCTGCAAGCTTGTGTGCTTTCTTATTATTATTTGCTTATGTAACCACAGGTTTCACTTTCATCAAGATCGTATAATTCTTGTATTTTCTAATTTTGGACACCAATGCGTAATATCACGCACGGGTCTCTGTTGCGATGTTTTCACGGAGGTAGCTGATGCTAGACTCTGCTAGACTGGCATGAGGTGTCGCTATCCTGAGATTCCTCCAATAGTAGTCGGGCCTACTTTAACGTTGGCGAACTGGGACTAGCAGCGCTTCGTACGGCAGCTTATTGAATCTCGTCATTCCGAGGCCAACTCACGGAAGCAATAGGTCTACATAAGTTTCACTCCCCTGGAGTTGAGTTGAGCATGATCGTTGTTTATCGTGCCTTTAGCGTAGTGTGAGTCATAGCCTGTAGTTAGAGAGACGGGCAATTTTCTTCTGACAAGGTCACGACAAGTTACAAGCTCGCGACAAGTTACAAGCTCGCGGAATGTGCTGACGTTAGGGGCAGATGACCTCGTAGTTCTGCCCCTTAAAACAACAATAACTAACTAATGTGCTGACAAAGTTGGCCACTCGCGTCGCGGTTCATAGCCTGCAGGCATAAAGATGAGATTACTTTCTTCTGACAAGATCACGCCAGATTATAAGCTCATGGAATGTGCTAAGTTACAATGCTGGCCGCTTGCGTCACGGTTCATAGCCCGCAGGCTTAAGGACGAGATAACTTTCTTCTGACAAAGTCGTGGCAGCATGTGCAACTGACTGGCGCACAAATACGAATATGCTATGCGATGATTATGGGATGAAATTTTATAAACCCATATCAGTGTTTGAAAAGTGGGGTGCGACGATTATGCGAGGAAATACGGTATAACTAATAGTCCAGTAAGCGATTTTAACCCATCACGCCGAGACTGAAAAAGGATATAGGCTGTAGTTCAGTGAAATTGAAAAAAATACTGAGCAACAAATAATTTCTCGATTGTCACAAGAGAGAGAGAGAGAAGGAAAGAATTCACGAAGGCAAAGGGAGTCATCCCCAAAGTTCCTATGACACAGGGAAGAAATGTTCAAGATTTATGGTCCGATAAAGAGAATTCTGCTATGAATTATGATTCTCCATAAATTATATAAATGATGCTTCAGTTTCCGAGCGAAGCCGGGGTTGCCAGTAAAGGATAAAGAGTAGAAAGGGAAGTATTGGTATGAAAAGTTTTTTACTAATCATGGGAGACAAATTAAAAATACTGAAACAATCTTTTCTTGTAGGAAAACAGTCAATTTATTGGTGCTTTTTATAAGTTAAATTAATCAGGACAAAATACATATTTACACAATAACAATTTTCATATTGTCATAAAATACCCCCACTGCAGGGAAAAAATTTTGCTCCTAACTGTGAAAATTTTAAGACTAATTTCCCAATAAGTTGTTAACAGAACTGTACAGGGGGCTTGAGATGTTAAAACTGTGGATTCATTTCTGAACAGTTCTGAAAACAGCAAAGGGTAGTCTCTAATGTGGGAGATGTACCTCAGCATAAGGAGGTATTATTTCAAAATTACATTTGTACAGTACAACTGTTCCAGACAGAAGAAAAATATCAGTCTTGTGAAGCTACCTATTTTGCATAGCAAATATCAACTCTACATTTGACTCAATTGCAATTACATGTTTCCAAGTCAATATATTGTGGGTGTTGGCTGTATTGGCTTCATTATTGCTTCCATGCCAAGATGTTGAGCTGCAGGCATGGTTATGAATGTCCCATTATCTACTACTTCTACAAATTTAATTATCACAACAAATTTAATTATCACACTAATAATGATTCTGTCATTATTTCTTTTTTGCTGCAGCAACTTGTTTCATCCTGTTCAATGCACTTCCAGCCTTGAACCACTCAATCTGTTGCTCGTTCAGGGTGTGGTTAAGCATGAAAGACTCCACTTTACCATCGGCATGCTTTATCTCGCATTTGACAGGCTGCAATGAAACAAGCAATGAAAAACCATTAATGATCATTCATCTTTATATAAGACAGTTACATCAAAATCAGAAACACGAACCTATCGAAGAAGAAAAGAATCCTATACACATGTTTTTTGTTTATTATCAGGGGGGTTGGCAAATCTTGATCATCAGTCCCATGTACTAAGGTGTATTGAATTTTTCTGATACCTGTGTTTCTGAGGTAATGTAGGGTCCTGAATTGGGGTAGATGCCCCAGAACTTGAAAGAAGATACCAATCCACTATTTGTTTGGAAGAAGTGTGGAAAACTCCAAGGAGAAAGCACTCAGGATTGCCGCTGTCAGCACCAGGATCATCATCTGGGTATCCTTCCAGCGGCCCGGGTAGGATTTTTATGGACAATATGCCTCCATCGGTTCCTGTCATTATAGAGTTCCTCTCCTTCCACATCCTGCAGTGTTGTTCCTTTATCGATAAGGTTTGCATTTACATGGTCTAGCCACCTCCTTCTTGGACGTCCAACAGATCTCCTTCCAGGTAAGATTGATTGGATTATTATCCAGGTATTGCCATTTCCAAGTACTGTCTGAGGATTCTATTCTTCTCCATCCTCTGCACATGCCCAAACCATTTCAACCGTGCAATGTGTAGTCTTTCTTCCATCATACAGGTCACTTGCATGTCATTCGTAATGCACTCATTTCTAATTCTGTCTCTTCTTGTTTTTTGCAAAGCACCATGATATGAACTACTATCTTTTGGTTTACTGCTGCTTCCCATAGAATTAATAAATTTAAAGCGCACAACTGAGCTGCGGTGTGCCATATGCAGAGGTGCCAACCTTTGAAGTGGGTTATCAGTAATCCCTTATATTGAACCCCCCTTCCTCACACAAAAAAAAAAGTTAAATCCAAAGCATGCTCCACCCTTCTCGATAATGACACCACCTTTTCCCTACCCGGAAGCAACCTATAGTAAAGAACATCATATCACACAATAAAATTTGCACATTGCCTGCTAGTTTTGTGGTAAGAAAAATTCCTTGTAGCTTGTTTTCCACCCAGTAGCTGCTTTTCCGTGAAAGTTTTCTTGTAATATACTTCCCCCGGTCATGACATGCTCGTCTTCTGTATCATAAGCGATTCCAGTGTAGATGTGCTTAATGTAGGTCTGAATTTTGTCTGATTTTTTCTAACACTGAAAATTCATTCTGTGGGAGAGTTAGTGTGAGGTACAGCTAATATTGCAAATACCATATTACTTAAGGTTTTATACTTCAACTGTCCACTTTCGTTTTTAAGCTCAGCAATTCTATGTCCTTGTCAAATACATTCAGGGAAAGTATCTCACTGAAAAACAGCAAATTCCTCTTCAAATTTGTCATGTTCACGTTCCTTGACCAAACTTGCGAATCATTGAACAAAATACTCAAGAGATGAATGAATAGGAAACCTTCAAAGAGAAATATCGAGATGTTACAAGAACGGCGCTGGTCTCAGCCGTTTGACGAGATTCTCGTATTTTTCACGATAGAACACGCACAAATCGTGATTTACATAATTGGTGCTATGTTTAGTCAACCGACGAGATTTCCAGTGTCCTTGAATAGGGCACGGGAAAATTTAGCATAATTACGCAATCGGCGCTGCTTGCTGTACGTTTTACAAGAATTCAGTTTTTCTCGTCATCAAATGCGGAGAAATATCGCGATGTATTGCAATCGCTGCCGCTTTCGGCTGTTATACGACAATCACAATGTCCTTGCGGTTGGTCACTGAGAACACGATAATATGCAATCAGCGCCGCACCCGGCCGTTCAGCGATTGTCTGCCTGCCAGAATGGCTGAGGCAAGCTCGAGGTTGGGCATGGTTAAAATCCACGAGCAGTTATGGACATGTTGTATGGTCGGCGCCGTGATTCCCGCTGTCCCAATGCTGTTGTTGGGAGTTCACGGTGGATCACAAGGAGAAATGAGTATCGCGATGAAACGTAGATTGTCCTTTTTAAGTGGGTTGACGCACTTCTCGCTCCCCGTACGCTTTTAAGTATACGGTCATGGGAAAAGTGGCAAGTAGGTTTCGGGAAGTTTCGTGATGGGTGCCGAATCACCTTTGACAGGATTCCCGCAGTCCTCGTGGTCACAAGTTCGCGATTGGGCTCGGGATTTATGATTTTACGCAACGGTCCGTTTGACGAGATTGCCGCAAGCAAGTCGTGCGGTCAGCCGACCGTCTTCAGCATGTGAGTTCGGAGGATGAACGTTCGAAGTAGGTATCGAATCTTATGAATTATTCTGAGAGAATTGCATGAATAATACAAGAGGGCACATTTTCCTTCGAATTCGAATTATACATGTTATACAAGTTTTCGAGGTAACCGGTTAGATTATCCGACGGAACCAAAGTTTCGAGGGAGAAATCGACATAACGAAATTTCGAATTAATCATACTGGATGTCGCAAATTTTCGAAACAGATTTTTAAAATTGATATATATTGAAACTTTTTCGCGGTTTGTTATTCGAAACTGTATCATTTTGCAAGATTGCGACATTAAATTATTTCGCTTTATTTCTGGACTTCAATATGAGATAGTTTCCAAATTTAGAGGTCAATAACAGAAATGACAGGTTTCTGTCGAGTTTTGGAAGTTTTTGCGAATAAACGTCTCGCGGAAAGTCAGGTTTCCTAATAATACAGAAAAATATTTCACACAAAACTAAAAACTCTTCTAGATGACGAAAATATACGTTGAACCGATGTATACCACTCAAGGTAACCTCAGTATGCATTTCCTTAAGGGCGGGCACGGGGAAATATAGCTTACGCGATCGGTGCCGATTGCGTGAAACTTGCTCCATCGTAATCTGTGAGCCTAGCGGCACGAGTTTAAATGATTTAAACCGACCTAGGCGAAATTTTGTTACCTCCAACTATCCAGACATAAAGATTAGCTACTTTACGTTACTTTCATTACCTGTTTGTAAAATTAGCTACTTTTTCGTTACTTTTCGTTACCGGTAGACACCCTGTAACTTTCCTCTCTTTTCTTTTCATAGAAATGTGGTTTTTTTTCGTGATAATGTCACTTTTCCGTAATATTATCCCCTTTGACCGTAATGCCGTAATCATGAGGTGAAAGCCGTAATAATTACGGACAACCCGTAATAGTTGGCACCTCTGCATATGCAAGTATGGTCAAGTTCCGACTGATCACAAGTAAGAGGTACCGGTACTATGGGAACTGTGAATG
This sequence comes from Meconema thalassinum, assembly GCA_946902985.2. NCBI lineage: Eukaryota > Metazoa > Arthropoda > Insecta > Orthoptera > Tettigoniidae > Meconema > Meconema thalassinum. The sequence goes on from OX336393.1 coordinate 115,284,053, forward strand.
AAGAAAATTGGCAATGCTGTCTGTACTCAAATGAATCCAGTTGTAACCGATCATCCAGGCTACTGTGAAATATGTAGTGGAGTGTTTACAAAGATCATACCGCTAAGCCAGCAAAATACATTGTAACTACGTAAACTCATTAGTATTTAATGAATTTTGTTTCAAACCATAGTAATCATCATCATCCTTTCACGTATTAGTCCGAGAAGAACTGCTACGGTCTATAGAAAGGATTTGCATTTTTTAGCCATCTTTTCCTGGGGCAACCTAGAGATCTCTTACCACCGGGACAGTAGTTGAGGACTGTTTATGGGATCCTGCTTCGGTCCATCCTGTTGAGGTGTCCTAGTTAATTTCCCTGGTATTCATGGATGTATTCCAATACAGGTCTGCTGTTAAGACCATTCAGCACTTCCTGTTTCATTAGTGATCCCACTTAGTGACTCCTGCTGTTCATCGCATATATTTCATTTAGGTGGTAGTTATGAGTCTCTCACCACATTTCCTCAGGATCCACACTTCACCACCATAGCAAAGTACTGGTGTTGCTAAGGATTTGTAGATTCTTGTTCGGGTTTGTTTCTGAACTAATGAGGGTCTAAAAACTTTATTGTTGGTTCCTCAACATCTGTTGAATTTAAAGATTTTCTAGAGTATGTCCATTTCTTCAAGGAAAGATGGTTTGTAACCAAGGTATTTAAAATGGCTTACTCTTTCCAAAATGTTATTATCCAAGCAGAACTTACTTCTTACTGGTTCCGTGCCACAGAAGGCAAGACATTCAAACCATAGTAAGAAAAAAAAAAAAAACAGTGGAGCTGCTGTTCACATCAGTTCAGACCACCCGAAGTGTGAAAACACAAAACATGTTGTGAATACTTTTGTACAAGGTTTCAATGCAATCCTTCGTGTGAGGAAGTTTTTTTTCTTGTGAAATAAACATTATTACCTGGCAAACAATGTCCTGTATTTTGAAATACCGGTACTATTTAAATTGAAATAACTGTTTCCCGAAGGATTCAGGATATTCTTTACTCCTAATGAGAGTTATTTAAATGTAAGTGCATAGAGAAGGTAAACATGTCAATTCTTAACTTAAAAATCGATGAAAGTTGTTGGCAAACAATGTTGTTATTAAACCAGTTAAGCTCAGACCACATCCACTGGATTATTCTCTGTGGCAGATGCCCAAAAACGGAACTGCAATATAGTGGTATTGGCTGATCTTTGGTTCTATTCCATTATTCTTCTGGTATCTTAATAGTTACAGTGAATATAAATCAATCAATGGACATATTTATTCATTATTGCATTTTGCTGTTTGCAAACTGTAGTTGAAACTGAAAATCTGAAATGATCAATGTGCAGCGAGGCACTTGTGACCTGTGTTGAGTCAGATTTTTGTTGATTTCCCAAATGGATTAAATGATTTGCCATGGCTTGTTGTTAGGTAAGGTAGAGACATCTTGGGAGAACCTTTCATGTTTATTTTCATAGAAGTACTTTGACTGTTTTAAAACAGGGTGCTGTTTGTTTGGTTTGAAGTTTGATACTTTCCTGGCACACAGGTTAGCTGTTTCATAACCATTTACCCCTAATGTGAGGAAACCCATTGGAAAGCTACTGTCTCTCACACTTCTCTTACTATCCGAGTTGTCGCTTGCTTGATGTGACTGAATGGCAAGTTTGGAATCCACAAGCAAGACAGCTTTTATCAAAACCAGTGGTCTAGGTTGGAGTAGTTGTAATGCTTGGCCATTGCCTTAATTTCTCCACTGAAACAGGTTTTGTGGCTAACAGAGTGGCTTGAGGTATCAAACACATTCAGATTAACATTTATTTATTTATCGTATGGCTTTTAGTGCCGGGAGTGTCCGAGGATATGTTCGGCTCGTCTGAGTCTGTAGCTGCTTCCAACAGACACCTCTAGGGTGAGCTACAAGTTCCGTTCAATTTCAAGTAGTTCCAACTTTCGCCACCAGATATCAATGATACCTAGTGGTGAATGTTGGAACTTTGATAGAGCGTTCCCACAAAATCTAACCTAAAAATTTAGCTTCACACAAGTTTAGTCTGTGGAAGGATCTTTTACATATCATAAATCTATGACATGGTACCGCCGGCTTTACTTCCCCTCCGAAGGAAGGCATACTGAAGGATTTTTAAGGCTCTTAAAAAATCCGACGACTTCGGCCGGGTTTGAGCCCGCCATCTTGGGCACAGTAGTTCAGCATGCTACCAACTAAGCCACCGAAGCCGCCTCAGATTAACATATAACAACTTAACACACTCGCAGGCAATTACAGCGTATTAAGTGTTTATATGAGGACCGCCCAGAAATTAAGCTTCCCTATTTTTTTTTTAAATTCTTATAAAGTTAACTTATTTAGCTGGGTAATATGAGCATTCATAGGTCATAGGTAATATTCGCACTATTTTGGATCCATATTGACTTGCAGTATGTTAGTTATTGTTTTAAGGGGCGGAACTACGAGGTCATCTGTCCCCACAGTATGTTATATCTATAAAATATAGTAAATAATATTTCAGCCAATCAATACTTTTCTTGTTAGTTAACACATTGCTGACCGGATGCCTGGACATGTCACATCCCCTGTGGACCGGACATTTTGCTACTGAGAATATTCCAGTGCACTAGATTATAAAAAAAGTGCATAATTGTGGAAATAACCTAGATACAGTAGAACCTCGATGCATCGTTCCCGGAACTGTCGTTTTCCCGTATCATCATCATCATCTTGAGCAGTTTCCAACCGCTGGTCGGGTCTGCTTGGAACATAAGCCTCTCCATCGTTTCCTGTCCATCCACCATCTCTCGTCATTTACTGTGTCCCAGCACACTCCTCTTTCCTCCACACTCTTCTTAACTCCTTTTGTCCATCTGTCCCTTGGTCTTCCCCTTGGCCTCCTTCCCGTCATTTCCATTCCAAACATCTTCTTCAGTATCCTCTCCTCTTCCATCCTCCTCACATGTCCATACCATTGTAGCCTAGATCGCTCTATTCTCTTTTGCAATGGTTCCTCTCTTACCATCTCCCTGACTCTCATTCCTTACTCTGTCCATTCTTGTCACTCCTACCCTACTCCTCTGGAACTTCCATCTCCACTGCTCGTATTTTATTCTTGTCCCTTTCCTTCATCACCCATGTTTCTGAACCATATGTCAAAATTGGCACAAAGTAGGTCTTGTAGATGATTCCTTTACATTTTTGTGGTACATCTTTATTCCATATCATCCCCCTAACACTCTTGAAAAATCCATCTGCGCACCTTCCCCTCTCATTTATTTCCATCCTATTGCCTCCCTTTTCTTCAATTATGCTTCCCAAGTACTTGAAGCATTCTACTTTCTGCAACTGCTGTCCTCTAAGTGTTATGCCCATATCCAGTCTGTTCTTCTTCTTCCTCGTTGTGATGACCACTTCACTCTTTTGTGCTGAGAACTTCATCCCATATGATAACACTACCTTCTCCCACTCATCTAATTGCTCTTGTACTTCTTCCTCATCCTCTCCCCATACAAGAAGGTCATCAGCAAACAACATTGCCTTCATTTTCCTTTCCCCAATGCTATTTACCACTTTTCGTATGATTTCATCCATCACCACTATAAATAACAGGGGTGAGAGGGCACTTCCCTGTTTCAGACCACTCTCCAGTTGAAACCATTCCGTTCTCTCTCTTCCCACCTTTACACAGCTTTTGCTTCCCTCGTACATTGCTTTCACTCTTGCCACTGTCTCCTTGTTCACTGCTTTTGCTCTCATTGCTTCCCATACCTTGTTTCTATTAATACTATCATATGCTTTCTCAATATCCAAGAAGGTCATCACCAGATCTTTCCCATATTCATAATGGTGTTCTTGTAGCTGTCTTACTGCAAAGATGAGGTCAACTGTTGACCTTCCTGGCCTGAATCCATACTGTTCTTCCCTCAGCCCATCTTCAACTTCTGTCCGAATTCTTCTCTCCAGTACCTTCTCAAATATTTTGGCGCAGTGGCACATGAGTGTAATTCCCCTGTAGTTCTTGCATTCCTTCCTACTTCCCTTTTTAAATATGGTTATTATTATCCCTCTTTTCCAGTCCTCTGGTATTTTCTTCTCCCTCCATATCACTTTCATTACTCGAAAGAGCCACTGTGTTCCTATCACCCCTGCTGCTCTCACCATCTCCACACTCACTTCGTCTATTCCCGGTGCCTTTCCCCCTTTCATCTTCTTTAATGCTTCCTCCACTTCTTTCCATGTCAATTCCTTCTCTGAAATGTCTTGGTCACTGTCTGTTTCTTCCTCCACAATGTCCACTACGCTGGTTTTAGTTGGATTTAGGAGTTCCTTGAAGTATTCTCTCCAGATAACCTATACTTCTTCCATATTTTCGACCTCTTTTCCATTCCTGTCCACCATTCTGACATTTTCCCCTGTATCTCTTCTCTTTGCCTTTATCATTCCATACAACACTTTCTTACTGCCATCACAGTCCTCCTCCATCATTTCTGTCCATTTCTCCAGCCATTTCTTTTTCTCTTCCTTCACTACTTCTCCTGCTTCTTTCTTCCGCTCTTGTTCTGTCTGTCCTCAGTTGGAACCATTTCCTGAATGCTTCATTTTTCTTTTTCACTGCTTCCTTAGTTCTGGGGTTCCACCATGGTGTTTCCTTCCACCTTTTCTTTCCACTAGTTCTGCCACACACGACTTCCGCTGCTTCTACCAACACGTCCTTGAACCTATTCCATTCTTCTTCACCTGTTTTCGGATCATCCTTCGGTAATTTGTTCCTCACTAATATCTGGAACTTCTCCTTATTTCCATCCTCCTTCAGCTTCCATGTCCTTATTCTTCTTTCTTGGTTCTCAGTTCTCCTCTTTTCCTTCAGTCCTCTCACCTTGGCGACCAGCAGACGGTGGTCACTGTCCAGGGCTTCTGAAGGTATTACCCTTATATCCGTGATACTCTTCTTTGTCTTCTTCCCGCATAGAATATAGTCCACCACTGATTTCCTAGTCAAATCCCTGCTGTACCAAGTAATTTTATGGCTCTCTCTCTTCTTGTACCATGTGTTTCCAACCATTAGCCCATTTATCTTGCACAGTTCCAACAATCTCTCTCCTTCCTTATTCCTGTTTCCCCATCCTTCACCACCAATCACTTCCTCAAAACCTCTTCTATCAGTTCCGACATGGGCATTTAGGTCTCCCATGACTATCAGGTCTCTCCCCACTAACTGCTTCTGCAACTCCTCTTCAAACTCGTCCTTCTCGCCTTCTGTGCATCCCACCTGTGGTGCATAGACTTGCAGAATGTCCAGGTTTCTACCTTTCACAGTGATTCTGGCTCTAATTATTCTATCACTTACCCTCTTTACTTCCTCCCTCAGCCCTTCTCTCACCACCATTCCCACTCCATTTCTCTTCCCCTCCTCATTTCCTATCCAGTATAGCTGCAAGCCATTTCTCAGTTCTTTTCTTCCTTCCCCTCTCCATCTGGTCTCTGCCAGTCCGAGTACATCCAGTTTTCTCCTCTCCATCATATCCACAACCTACTCCACTCTTCCCGTCAATGAAGTTATATTCAAAGTTCCGATTCGTAGTCCATTTCCATAGCCAGGTCTGCTTCCTTTAGATCTGTCCTTTCCGAGGCCCGTTCCCGTTTTAAAAGCAGTTTCATATCCACTACTGGCTTGCTAGGCCTAACGTAGCTTCACCATAACCCTGGCGAGGGGCCTGTTTTTGGTCCGCGAGAGGTATTTTATTTCCCTCAAACCCTCCGGACAAGTCCGGCGAGCCCACCTATCCGCCACCTGGGACGCGCCCGATAGTGGAACAGGCAAACCCCCACGGGTTTTCCCGTATGTCATCATCATCATCTTGCACAGTTTCCAGCCACTGGCCGGGTCTGTTTGGAACACAAGCCTCTCCAACGTCTTCTGTCTTCCCACCATCTCTCAGCCTCCACCCTTGTCCAGTCTTCTCCTCTCTTCTTCACGCTTTCTTCCACCCCCTTCAGCCACCTGTCTCTCGGTCTTCCCCTCGGTCTCTTTCCTTCCCACTTCGTCTCATGTACTCTCCTGGGTATCCTCTTCTCCTCCATTCGTTTTACATGTCCATACCATCTAAGTCTAGATTTCTCTATACCATCCTGTAATGGTTCCTCCTTCATTAATTCTCTGGTCCTCTCATTTCTTATTCTGTCCATCTTTGTAGCTCCAATACTGCTTCTCAAGAACCTCATCTCACTGGCCTGTATTTTGCTCCTCTCCCTTCCTTTCATAACCCAGGTCTCCGAGGCATACGTCAGGATAGGGACATAGTACGTCCGATATATGATCTTTTTGCTGTTCTGAGGGACATCCTTGCTCCATAACATGCTTCTCACACTCCTCCGAAATGCTTCTGCCTGCCTCCCCCGCTCATTTATTTCTCTATCGTTTCTTCCATTATCTTGTATCAGGCTTCCCAGATACTTAAAACTCTCCACTTTCTTCAGCTGTTCCCCACCAATTGTTATTCCCGTTGTGGTTCTTTCCTTCTTCCTTGTTGTGATCACCATCTCACTCTTATTTATGCCAAATTTCATCCCATATCCTTGGATTACTCCTTCCCACACGTCCAACTGTTCCTGTACCTCCTCCTCCTTGTTTCCCCAAATCATCAAATCATCTGCAAACACCATTGCTTTCATCTTTCCGTCCCCAATTACTTGTGCCACTCGGGTCATTATGTCATCCATCACCACAATGAAAAGTAACGGTGACAGTGCACTTCCTTGTTTCAGGCCGTTTCTTTGTTCCAACCAGTCAGATCTCTCTCCTCCCACTTTCACACAGCTCACGCTTCCCTTGTACATCTCCTTTATCCTCTTTATAGTCCATTTCTCTACTCCTCTATCCTCCAGGGACTTCCATACTTTGTTTCTGCATACACTGTCATATGCTTTCTCAATGTCCAGGAAGGCCATCAGTAGATCTGTTCCATATTCATAGTGCTGTTCTTGTAACTGCCTTACAGCAAAAATCAAATCCACTGTGGACCTTCCTGCTCTGAAGCCATGTTGTTCTTCCCTCATCCCTCCTTCTATCCTTGTCCTAATTCTCTTTTCCAAAACTTTCTCGAAGATCTTTGCACAATGACTCATCAGTGTTATTCCCCGATAGTTTCTGCAATCTGTTCTACTACCTTTCTTGAAGATCGGGACAATGATTCCTTTTTTCCAGTCCTCTGGGGTCTTCCTTTCCTTCCATGCTGTCCTCATCACTCGGTACAGCCACTGTATCCCCACCTCTCCTGCTGCTCTCACCATCTCCACACTCAACTCATCCACACCCGGTGCCTTCCCTCCTTTCATCTTGTTCACTGCATCTTCCACTTCTTTCCATGTTAAGTCCTTTTCTGTTTGCAGTTCATCTTCCTCTTCCCCGATTTCTTCCTCCTCACCATCTTTTCCATTTGGGTTCAGAAGTTCTTCAAAATATTCTTTCCACATTTTCTTCAGTTCTTCCCTATTTTCTATCTCTTGTCCCCTTTTGTTCACCATTCTAACATAATCCGTAGGATCCTTCCGCCTCTTATCTTTCACCATCCCATACAGGACCTTTTTTGTACCTTCACTATCCTCCTCCATCATCTTTGTCCACTCTTCCATCCACTTCCTTCTCTCCTCAGCCACCACTCTCTTCGCCTCCTTCTTTCTTTCCTGGTACTCTTCCCTTGTCTCTACCGTCCTATTTTGATACCACCTCCTAAAGGCTCTATTCTTTTCCCTTACTATATCTTTTGTCTTCTCATTCCACCATGGTGTTTCCTTCCACCTCTTCTTACTACTTGTCCTCCCACATACTGCTTCTGCTGCACCCACTAGTGTCTTCTTAAATCTAGCCCATTCCTCTTCCACCCCTCTTTCTTCATCTGTTGGAATTCCTTCCTTTACCATTTTGAGGTACTCGACCCTTCTATCCCCTTCTTTCAGTTTCCATATCCTTATACGTCTTTCCTGGTTCTCAGTCCCTTTCTTCTCCTTACTCCCTCTCAGGTTCATTACCAGTAATCGATGGTCGCTATCCAGGTTCTCCGATGGTATAACCTTGATGTCCGTGATGTTCTTATTTAGTTCTTTCTCATACAGTATATAGTCGACCACCGACTTCCTGGTCAAGTCATCACTGTACCATGTGATTGTGTGGCTCTCTCTTTTCTTAAACCAGGAGTTCCCAACTAGCAGGCTGTTCCTCTGGCAGAAGTCCAACAGTCTCTTTCCTTCCTCATTTCTTCCACCCCAACCCTCTGGTCCTAGAACACTCTCATAACCTTGTCTTTCTCTTCCTACATGGGCATTGAGGTCCCCCATAACAATCATATTTCTTCCTACCAGCTGCTTCTGCAATTCCTCTTCAAACTCCTCCTTCTCTTCAGAAGCGCAGCCTACTTGTGGAGCATATACTTGCACTATTTCTACGGTCTCTCCCCTCAGTGCTACTTTCACTTTCATCATCCTATCACTTATTCTCCTCACTTCTTTCCCGTATGTATCGTTCAATTTATTTAGTCCCGAAATTTTTCCATATAAACTAATGTTAAATTTCCCCGCATTGTAACGTTATTAATGCCCCATGTTGGTAGCAACAAGTGTAACTGTTTACCTTTGTCTAAGCTATGTTGTTTTAATGGGCGCCAAGACCTCAATGCAATGCTGAAATCTAAATTTGTATTTAACAACGTCTAGCTCTGGTAGAACACCTTCAAGAATCTATTCACTCAGATCGTGGTATGATTTGATCATTAACCCAACAAACAATTGTATCAGGAGAAGGAATTGGTCTATATCTAATGCTACCTACTGAAAGTAAAGATTGCATTGTAAAAGAATTGAATTTATTATATAAAACAAGTATAGCAAAATTAATAATAATAATAAGTTTAAAATTTAAATTGGAGCGTTGCGATTTTAATATTACCGATAGAAAATTACGTGAAAACGGAGTCTGATAAATTATTGATTTTACTCTTATTCCCAAGCTATGAAGTTACTGAAATAGGAAATATAAAACAAAGAGAAATGAGAGATTGCATATTTCTGCGTCATTCGCGCTTACCACTGGAAATGGCCGAAGCCTTTCCCTCGTACTGGATGATGCTGTGTGCTTCCCACAGTCTCCTGGACGTCGTCATCTTTGTCGATATATGATGATATTCTGGTAGATTAGATAATTCTATGGTCCGTACATCGGACCCAAACACTCGTACAACCACACTGGTTAAGTTTTACAAAAGTTAGTCCTCCAATCCACGGAACATCGGAGCGACTCCCGCGTGCAACTGTACTCGTTAAGTTCTATATAGATAGTCCTCGTTCCACGGCGCGCTGAACGATATATGCACACCTCCGCATTCCCTCTCTTCAGCCGACTTCCAGCTTACGTGGTCTCCACTGATTGGCTGCTCCCTACGCGCTAGATCCCCACTCCGGCTCACTACACTCGGCGGGAGGCTGAAGTCGTTTTCCGTTCCATACATCCGCCTTTTCGTTAAGCTGCAACGCAGGATTGCGTCATGCTTCCCGACAAGATTAAGCCTGTACTTGAATTCCCAGTGACTCATGTCTCTCAATATACCCTAACTGACGAAACTCCGTAAAATTCCGTAATCACATAATTTTCTATGACATTGTCGTTCGTAATAATTTGCTTGATAGCGTTTTCTAAGAAATAGAAAACCTATCTGTATGCTTATAATTTTTATAAAATGCTCCGAAAAATATCTTAATAATAATTATAATAAATTAATAATAATAATAAATTAACATGAAAAATTCTCTTGGCTGAACAATTTGCCGCATAAATAAATATAGAATGGCTTCCTACTGACTTATGCCAGTGGCATAAAAACCCCTCGAAAAACACGTTACAGCATCTATCGTTCCTCGAACTATCGTTTTTTCGCATGGATCGTCAAAAAATCACCAGTCCTTGGCCACAATTTTTCCGCATTGATCGTTTATGAGAAAATATATGCAAACGTTATTTTGAATTGGAAGCGGCATAGAATAGCGGATCTGTTACGCGAGAATGTACGAGGTACGAACGATTAGGAGTTCCTAGGCTTGAGCAAGGTTCAAGTAGGCTGGACTGCAGTGTATTACAGCTGAAATGCAGTCAATCGGTGCTGAGGAACTTCAGAACGTAAATTACAATTTCATAAAGAGGTGTCAGGGATGCGTAGCAGTGAATGGCGAACATTTTCAGCACCAGCTGTGAACTACAGGCTACTCAATGACTGAGTGCCACGCGAGCTACGCATTACGGAAAAGTGCCGGCGGGAGACAGGCTCGCAACGCGGGCGGGCGGGCTAGCGAGGGTCCCCGTTAAGAAGTGAAAAACAAGAAATAATATTACGATTGTTTAACTATAATCAGCAATAAGTAACAAAACAACTACAAGAGAAATGCACCCAGATACAACAAAACAAAGAAAATTGAGTCACTTTACGAAGTAGTCTGTTATCTTGACTTGTTTTTTGTTGCCGCGGCCACGGCGTGAACAGTATTTTCAAACCGATATAATTCGGCCATTATTTCCTCAGAAATGTTGAGGCGCGTCACAAAATGTTTGATAGTCCTTAGAGCATTGACAGTATCATTAAAATCCACTGTATTATGCTGGGGCTCTTCGTCATCGTCATTAATAAGATACCGTAGTGTAGGCCTAAATTAATTTATGGATTTTCATTTGTCTGAAGACGTAAGATTATTATAACACAGAATCAATCGTGTATTTTTAATGGGTTGACGAGAAGTCCTAAAAAAACACGAATAAAAATTATAAAAGCGGAAATAATAAAATGTTTAATATATCGGTGATTGTAAAACACTTCCGCTTTCTTTCGCTCATCTTAACGCAAGCTTCAGATGCTGTCTGTGTTCTTTGGCTGCTTCCTGTTATTTTGAGAGGTCAACAACACTTTGGCTAACACAAATAGCGCTCGCTTATTACGCAAGCTGTTCTTCCTTGTTGCGACACTGACAAGCGAGTGTCGCCGAGACCACCGGTGTCACTCAAGGCCATCGTAACACAAATAATAGCATGCGGTGCATCCTTCGGAGCGGAAGTACAGGCTGTACCAAAAGTTTGCATTCAACCATACATACTTTCTCAGAACACGCAACGTATAAATGACGCTTTATATTGCAAGGGACTTAAAATATGATTGTATTAGCGTGAAAAACGTATATCGGAACTAAATTAACATGGAAAGTATAGGAATTTTGCAGGGACCATGAAAAAACATTTTTTTACTAAAATTTTTTATGTTACCCGCTATTATCGTTTTCCCACATCCATTGTCATTTTCCCCCTCCCCCTTGAAAAACGATGCATCGAGGTTCTACTGTATTACCTTTCTAGTTCATATGAGTATACACATACCCCTATTAGTGCTCAAGGGGGTGATGTATTTGGAAACATGACACAATTTGCAGTGGCGGCTTACAGAAAGAGCAGATGTAGTATATTTGAGGTTATATTGGTCAACAATCAAAGTACGGTATGTACTTTGGTTGTTATTACGTCGCCTAGAGACCTATCACTCTCTCATTCAGTTTCCACTAATTCACTATAACTTTTGCCATTTGAACGATAATATAAACGATAAATCTTATCATCTGATTATACAAGTCCTCCATCTTGTCATTAGTTGAACCAACAGAAGGAAGTTCGATGTTTCGAAACATAATCAAAGAATAAAAGAAGACCACGAATAGACGGAAGATGGCACATATACATCTACAAATATCATTCTCAATGTGCCAGACCGAAATAGTTCAATACAGGGTCAAGAGATGTCGCAGGATGACCGAAAACAATGACTTGTATAAAACCGAGATTTCTCGGGGCCCGTCATCTACCGCTGGCGAGCGTACTACGAGATTTCTCGGGGCCCGTCTTCCATGTGTTAACAGAACATGTGTCGGTGATGCCAACTCGCCTTCCTCAACTGATTTTATTAATAAGCATTTATACAATGAACCTTTTCTTGCTTTGATTTTGTTTAGTTTAGCACTCAATAATTTACAAAAAAATAAAATAAGCACTCTACACAGAATCATAGGCTACAGTACAGGACAATATTATGTTTGTTGATTAAAAGCTAACTCTTATCGGCTGGTATGTCAAAGATTTGTTGTCTGAAACCTGCTTGTTCCTCTACAAGCAAATTTTGATTTTCAAAGTACCAGTTGAGATTGGCTAAAATAATTCATTTTGGATTTTTGCTGGTATGGAGATGTCAATAAACCTGCAAAACCTTAAAAAGATGTGTGAATTTACCAGATTTTAGTCTAAAAACTGTTTTTTTTTTTGGATGTATCAGGGAGGATATCATTGAGGCTCCAAAGTTTGTTATTTATCAGGAGTATAGTATCTTTGGAGCTTTTGGTCTTGGGCTATGAATTCATTTAGAGAAAATACTGTTGGTTCCAAATTTCCATTGGATGAGATTTGTGCAGCTACTGATTAGAGGTCTCAAAAACTTAGCTGCTGTACTGTCCCAAGGGGCAATCATTTCAAATAAGGGTCGACTCATTCCATAACATTTTTTATGTTCTATCAGAACATGTTTATATAGAGTAAGTAGTTATTGTTGTTTTAAGGGTGGAACAGCAAGGTCATCTGCCCCTCAGATAAAATTACACAAATTTAGATTAATAAGTTTGCTTAGTCTTATTTCCTATTATTAAAAGTACTGACGTCATGGTCACATTGTGTAGAAAATAACTGAAACAGTGAGGATTGTATTAAAAAGTTAATTCAGGTTGCTTTACCTTGCCAGGGGCCAGATCCTTGAGCCCAAGAAGTGAGATCTTGTCTGTAGGTTGGATTTTATCGTAATCAGATGGATTTGCAAATGTCAAAGGCAATAGACCCTGTTTCTTAAGATTTGTCTCATGGATTCTCGCAAACGACTTCACAATGATGGCACGACCTCCCAGGTGACGAGGTTCCAAGGCAGCGTGCTCCCTGCTGCTGCCCTCACCTGAAGCAGAGATGAAGTATAATGAAAACAGTGAGCATACACAACAATTGTCATATACAAACAAACTCATGAACACGACAAGTCTGTACATTAATTATTTTGTCAATTTTATTCATAGTTATCTGTTGAAGGTGAAATAATAATGATCAAAATTCTAAGCATCAATGTATTTCTCTTGTTCCACAAAACCGAGGATTGTGACCTCTAAGGAATCTATGATGCAGTTTTCTCCACCATTTTAGAATTGTGCCAGTTGCACTGCCTGAATGAGGGATGTTCCAGTTATTTGCTTGATAGTGTCGGTCCAGTGTGTGGGAGCTTATCCACAATCTCTCTTCCCTGGAAAAATTTCCAGGATAAGTTTCTGTGCTCCTTCTCTAAGTTGTGCAATGTGGCCTAAGATTTATACGAGGGCAGGTCAAAAAATTAGTTGCACTTCCCAGTTATGGCCATTTATTACACCACCTATACAACAGCAACACGCCTGTAACGACATACAATGTAACATCACTTTTCCACATAGTTTCCAAGAGACTCCAAACATTTCTGCGAACGCACAACCAACTAGTCGATGCCGGATACATAGAAAGTTCCTCCAGCGTTCTGCAGCCACACGGAGACAGCGGCCTTCACCTCCTCATCGGTCTGGAAACGTCGTCCACCGAGCTCCGTTTTGAGCTTACCGAACAGATGAAAGTCGCATGGCACTAGGTCGGGACTGTAGAGTGGATTTTGCCAGACCTCCCACTTGAAACGCTGCAGCAGTTCGCTCGTTTGGCGGGCCTTGTGAGGTGTTGCGTTAGCGTGCACAAAATCACTAGGAGTATTCGACGTCATATTGGTCCGTAACGACATATAATCCTATTTGACTGATAAAAATTTTTCCGTCTATTCAATACAAAAATGTTATTAATGAAATTATATTATTTCAAGTGCCCTCACAAACATAATAAAACACACACCAAAAATACAAAGTTCATAGTGGGCTGGTCAAAATGATAGTCAACAGAATGTACATGACACAGCTCCGTTTGTTGCGTGTGTGGGGAAATCAGAACGAAGTAACATCAACTTTTTATTGAAGAACATTAGCTGGTTCCATTATATTAAGTTGTTAATTTTACTATAGGATGCTAAGTTTTATTATATGTCAATTTTTAATGCATGTTGTTTATTGTACTTGTTTATGAACTTTGTATTTTTGGTGTGTGTTTTATTATGTTTGTGAGGGCACTTGGCTGATGAGCTGATTGAGAGCTCTAAACATGTCCCAATAATGAAATAATATAATTTCAATAATAAAATTTTTGTATTGAAAAGACGGAAATTTTTTTATCCGTCAAATAGCAACAGAATCACACCGGCGCTCATTTTCCCCCGGCACTTCTCTTTAATCGTGCAATTCTTCCTTTTGGTCCATAGGAATCTGATTGCCGCACGCACCTCATATTTGGAGTGAACATCCAGTCGACGCGCCATTGCATTTGGCTGCTATTCACACCATAAAAGACTAGATACCACAGCGACCTGCCTAACAGACGTGTGGGCAGTGTCTGCCCCTTTCTCAGCTGTGCCCACGTTTGCGGCACACAGCATGTTCGTCATTTCGCTCATATTGGCCTGTATTGACGCAAATTGAATACAGTAAAGTTACTATTTATTCTGCCCTATTCAATACAATTGTATACAATTCAACGGTTGTTGAATGAGATTTTGAAGGTTGGTGAGAAACGAATTTTATTGGATGCCAAATCTTGATTTGGGTTTTGAGGACTGGGATGAAAAATCGATTAAAATGTTTGGTTGGTGAGAAACGAATTGTAACGAAAATGGTAAAATGGCTTGTTGCTTGAGTTATGACACGGTTGTTGAATGAGATTTTGAAGGTTGGTGAGAAACGAATTTTATTGGATGCCAAATCTTGATTTGGGTTTATGAGGACTGGAATGAAAAATCGATTAAAATGTTTGGTTGGTGAGAAACGAATTGTAACGAAAATGTATACAATTGTATACAATTGTATTGAATAGGGCAGAATAAATAGTAACTTTACTGTATTCACACAGCATGTTAGTGCAACTAACTTTTTGATCCACCTTCGTAGAATTACGTCTGTACATATTGTTGACAACCATGTCTCTGTGTACAGCACCTTCAAAATAAGACTCTCTGGTATGGAGTCCTGTTCAAAGAATGCGAAGCATCCTTCTTCAGCACCATATTTCAAAGACATAAATCTACTTTAGCTCTGAACAATAACAAAAGAGTCCATGACTCAGCAATGCACAAGAAGAAAATGGATAATAATGTCTGAAGGTCTAAAAGTGACAATAGGAAGAATAGCATACTTACAATTTAAAATATAAAAATGATTAGCAAATTCTGCACATTTAGTTTAATTTTTAACTGTATATTTATAAAATTACCATAGTTTTCATCTCCTACAGCAACCCATCGAACACCCTTGGCCTTATAATGCCGGGCAACATCAGGGACAGTTCCCCACTCTCCAGTCAGCTGATTCTTGATCTTATTCATCTCGTTGTTTTCAGAATTGGTAGCTCTAAAATTAGAAGGAAAAATCCTCAAACTGATGCGAATAATAATAATAATAATAATAATAATAACAACAACACAGTTATCCCCCTTAGCATTTACCTAGGGATCGAACATTGTGTATCTTATTCAATTTACAGGCAGCACGATTCACAATGACGCATACTTGAAGAAATATCTCATTCTACAAATATTCGTGCCTTAACATGCAATCCCTGCAAAGTAATATCTGTCTAAATCTGAAATCCTGAGATTTGATGCTGCTTTATAGAAATATTTTATAGCCTACTACTGTTGTGGTAATTGTCACATACCTAGCTTTCAGGAGTTTTGTAGAGATGTGAGTTAGAATAAGAATACCGGTACCTTTTGCAGCATTAAAATAGTCTTTTTTAAGGTTCTAGAGATGATAGTGTTCAAACTTTGGCATCATTTGTCTCTAAACTAGATATGTGCTTTTCCTGTACCATGTATGCAAGCATTGTGGTGTTTGAAGCCATATTTTCAGTGTTGCCTTAGTAAACAAGAGTTTAGTGCTTTTCAGTCGGTCAACACGAATGTACCCAAAAGAGATGGGTTATGCCCTAATCCTGAAATAAATAACATGAGATTAATAAAACACTAGGATGACCAGTTTCGATCGTCAAGCGATCATCATCAGATCACTACACTTAGGCTACAAAATCTATGTTTGAAATACAGGTGAAAATATTTACAATATGTACAATTATTTAGTTGCAGTATTGGTACTGCAACTGTCAGTGTATGCTAAATGCAGTATATATGTTAGGTGAAATGCTAAATGGTGATAGCTATCCGTAGATTGTACTTTAGAGAGATTATATGGTTGTAAACTATGGTTAAACTATAAAATTTTAGGCTAACTACTTATCTGATTGTCTTCCGTATAACAGCTACTCGCAGTTTTCGTGCTCACTGGAACTCACTATGCGGTAGACTGCGGTGGTTATCTTAACGACTGGTTTTTCCCTGCTTTCTCCCCCCTGCTCCTACGTGCTGTGGGGAGTGATAGCGATGTGTTTATGTGAGGTTTTGCCAACCTAGATAAGATGTATGTTATTGAATGAGGTGGGTCTACAATTATTAAAGACCGTGGATTAGCCCTCGCCACGCGTGGAGCATAACCCATTCGAACTAAGCGTTGACGGTCTTATGAGGACGTCCCGGCACCTTTAATACTGCCGCGAATATGGGCCTTGGTTTATTGCAGAAGAAAAGTACATCGTACACCTGATCCAGATAACATTTACCTATTAATAACCCCCTAATTTCCCCCCTTTTTTATCTAGCTTGGCTGTGTCGCTAAATTGTGTTTTGTTTCCGACAGGGTGTGTTTTTTAGTAGCGTGAAGAGGGGTGAGCTCTCCATGAACGTGTGTTCATTTAGATTGTTGGGATTGTTTCGTTTGGCTAGGTGTATCTCGATTGCTTCCTTTATGTCAAGAGCTCTACCTTTCGATTCGTGATGGATTATTTTAAGGTCCGACTCTATGTTGGTAAAGCTGTGCCCTGCGTCACACATATGTTCGCACACGGCTGAATGTGTTCCGTATCTTATCGCATTCCTATGTTCATTATAACGTGTGTCTACTCGCCTTCCACTCTGCCCGATGTAATTAGCTTGACAATCGGTGTCTTGGCACGTTATAGAATATACCCCTGACCTTGAATATGGGCCACGTTTATTTAGATTACTATTTAGGAGGTGCCTAGCGGTTGTGTTTTTCGTCGTGAAACAAAACACAATTTAGCGACACAGCCAAGCTAGATAAAAAAGGGGGGAAATTAGGGGGTTATTAATAGGTAAATGTTATCTGGATCAGGTGTACGATGTACTTTTCTTCTGCAATAAACCAAGGCCCATATTCGCGGCAGTATTAAAGGTGCCGGGACGTCCTCATAAGACCGTCAACGCTTAGTTCGAAAGGGTTATGCTCCACGCGTGGCGAGGGCTAATCCACGGTCTTTAATAATTGTAGACCCACCTCATTCAATAACATACATTTTATCTAGGTTGGCAACACCTCACATAAACACATCGCTATCACTCCCCACAGCACGTAGGAGCAGGGGGGAGAAAGCAGGGAAAAACCAGTCGTTAAGATAACCACTGCAGTCTACCGCATAGTGAGTTCCAGTGAGCACGAAAACTGCGAGTAGCTGTTATACGGAAGACAATCAGATAGGTAGTTAGCCTAAAATTTTATAGTTTAACCATAGTTTACAACCATATAATCCCTCTAAAGTACAATCTACGGATAGCTATCACCATTTAGCATTTCACCTAACATATATACTGCATTTAGCATACACTGACAGTTGCAGTACTAATACTGTAACTAAATAATTGTACATATTGTAAATATTTTCACCTGTATTTCAAACATAGATTTTGTAGCCTAAGTGTAATGGATCTGATGATGATCGCTTGACGATCGAAACTGGTCATCCTAGTGTTTTATTAATCTCATGTAATTTATTTCAAGATTAGGGCATAACCCATCTCTTTTGGGTACATTCGTGTTGACCGACTGAAAAGCACTAAACTCTTATGTATGCAAGCACTAAACTTTATAGAAGGCAGTAAGTTAGTAGTGTTGACCACATCCTACATAGCTTGGTGACTTATAAATGACTCTGAACCAGAAACTGAGTAAGTTTGTTTGTTGGGATTATTAGAGTCTATACAGTGATATGTTTAGTCCTTGTCAGATGGCAGAAACCTTTGACTGAATGATTCACTCATGGTTGGTTATCAGGCAAGTTATCAACACGAGCCTAACGGAGCTCTAAGTGCATATTATTATTACTACTTATATTGCACCGTTACTTTTCATTGTGGTGATGGATGACATAATGAGCCGAGTGGCACAAGTAATTGGGGAAGGAGAGATGAAAGCAATGGTGTTTGCAGATGATTTGGGGAAACAAGGAGGAGGAGGAGGTACAGGAACAGTTGGACGTGTGGGAAGGAATAATACAAGGGTATGGGATGAAATTTAGCATAAATAAGAGTGAGATGGTGATCACAACAAGGAAGAAGGAAAGAACCACAACGGGAATAACAATTGGTGGGGAACAGCTGAAGCAAGTGGAAAGTTTCAAGTATCTGGGAAGCCTGATACAAGATAATGGAAGAAACGATAGAGAAATAAAAGAGCGGGGGAGACAGGCAGAAGCATTCCGGAGGAGTGTAAGAAGCATGTTATGGAGCAAGGATGTGCCTCAGAACAGCAAAAAGATCATTTATCGGACGTACTATGTCCCTATCCTGACATATGCCTCGGAGACCTGGGTTATGAAAGGAAGGGAGAAGAGCAAAATACAGGCCAGTGAGATGAGGTTCTTGAGAAGCAGTATTGGAGCTACAAAGAAGGACAGAATAAGAAATGAGAGGACCAGAGAATTAATGAAGGAGGAACCATTACAGGATGGTATAGAGAAATCTAGACTTAGATGGTATGGACATGTAAAACGAATGGATGAGAAGAGGATACCCAGGAGGATACACGAGACGAAGTGGGAAGGAAAGAGACTGAGAGACAGGTGGCTGAAGGGGGTGGAAGAAAGCGTGAAGAAGAGAGGAGAAGACTGGACAAGGGTGGAGGCTGAGAGATGGTGGGAAGTCAGAAGACGTTGGAGAGGCTTGTGTTCCAAACAGACCCGGCCAGTGGCTGGAAACTGTGCAAGATGATGATGATGATGATGATTGCACGTCTACCAAGAGAATCAAGAGTTAGGTCGCCGGTGGTTTGTTGTTAGTTTCACTTGAGGGGCTTGAACATCATGGTTGTTCAACCCTGTGTATTTGGCCAAGTGTGAAATTTTATCTGCCAACTTGTGTCATTGTAATGGCTGTATTAGTGTGTGTATTTGTAATTCAGGTGAAGATTAGGAAGGAGGCAGCCATGGTCTTATTTTAGGAACCATCCCAGCATTTGCCTAAAGTAGAAAACCACTTCTAGGATGGCTGAGGTAGGAATCGAACCCACCTCCACTCAGTTTTGCATTATGAGGCTGAGTGTATCCCGTTCCAGCCTTCAGACCAGAATTAAATCTTGGCAGACCCGGGAATCAAACTCAGACCTCCAGGGCGACAGCCAAGACTGCTAGCCGCTACACCAGATGGTGGGGTCAGTAGGTCACCAGTAAAAAGGATTGTGAAGTAATGACAGACGAATGCCCTGAAAAGGAAGAGCTGTACCAAACTATGTAGGCTATATAAAATTGGGGTCTTTCCTAAGTACATATAAAAAGCAAACCCCCCCTCCCTCCACGACTCGATGTTGCAAATGGAAACTTGGTGTACACAATCTTACCCAATGAACATATTGTTGGAGATATTGTCCAGATGTCCTCTGTACTTCAGCCAAGGGCCAGCAGCAGATATGTGGTCAGTTGTACACTTTCCTTTGACCTAATAACACAAAGAATTACATAGTAATTTTCTTGTTTGGCATAAATACAGGAAAACAATGTATAGTTTTTTCTTTTTGTTTACAATACTGTACTATCATAATGCAGAATATATGGTAAAAAGCCTTCATTAATGAATCCATTTTTATATATAATGTACTTCCTACATTAGGGAATGATATGTTAGGTCACAGAAAAAAATAGTAGTAAATTAAATAAGTTTTACTGTAGATCTGCTTTCAGCAAAAATCACTTCATATGAATGAACAATCAAAACACCTATTTTAACATACAATCACATAAGTTCAATGCAAGTTCTAATATACATCGATCACCCAAGAGCTTCTTAGAACGTTCTGAAGCACACAAACAGTAAAGTATGATCAGTGCTTCTAAATATACCAAACATAAATCAAGTGAACCTTAATCATTCAGTGCTATGGTTTTCAGATCAAGTGAGTCCCCTGAGCCAGGTTTTATAAAGGAAAAGCACCTTTTAAATTAACCTTTATTATGAGATAATACTACTTAAAGAAATGCAACGAAATACAGTCAAGCATTAATAATAATGTACTGAGCTTCTCCTTATAGCCTCGATGCACTTGAGATCATGGCAATTCCTGAAGCATTTTCACCCTAGTCATCAGCATTGTGAGAGCAAGAACGCACACATCTCTACTGTCGATCAACCCACACCTGTAGCCTTAATTTGGAGAAAGTGGAAAATTTTGAATGATCTGTCTGATCAATGGTTGTTTCCACTATAACCTGCACAAGAAAAGGCAACTTCCAGAGAATTATTGTGACGACTATCACTAATGTCGTGAATTTTGTGAATAATAAAGAAGAATATACCTGCCTGGTTGGCAGGCCGTGGCCGACACGATATACCATAAACTTACTGCTCTTACTTTAAAAGGAATAAATAAAAATGGGCTTGTTTAGTACCCTCTGGTGGTTCTTTATTTCTTCTTAGCAGGAGGCGACATTTTTTCCACGTTGGATTAGTCACTTCCACTACACACTTTGCTGAAGTAAAATATCACTAGCAGCAGCAGCATCAAAAACCTAGTCTTCAGAATCACTATTTATCAAGAAACATAGTTCTTCATTGGGAAGGCATATTGGGACAAAGATACTTGCAAGATAACACTCGCAAAAGACTGTGAAACTACAAAGTTTCCCTTATGAAGAAGGGAAAAGTAGAACATCTGTACAACTGAACCTCTTTGATCATAAATGTGCAAATTCAAACCATGACAACTTTTCCTGTACATGTACAGGTACACCAAAAGTGAGCAATGCACCAAAATGTAAATTTACGGGTTTGACCTCTTATGCATGGTATCACAACACGCAGATATACGCGAATGGCACTATACTAGAGCCATCCTTACTTCCAACGTCACGGCTACACTCTTACCAGTCAATCACAGGCAGACATTCAAATTGATATATCGAGATAAATAGAGTTTCGCTGATGATGTTGCCAGCTAACTTCTCGCATTCACATATTGTTGTCAGCTGTTTGCATTGTGCTCTGTTCGTTTCATTGGCGGTCTTTGTGTATTCTCGTTTATTTTTCTTATGATATTATTCTAGTCTGTTGTTATTTAATAGCTCAGTATTTGTTAGTCGTTTGACATAGTGTAGTATAATTACATGTAGTTGTAGGATAGCTTTAGGTTAGTGAGTGTTGGTGTTATTTCTGTCATGCATGTGTGCAATAGTGTGCATTATTACGACAAAAGAGCTTGCTTGTTCTGGACGGTTATCACGGCCATACAATAGACGCTGTGAAGAAATTCATTAAGGATGGGAAAACTGACATAGCAATCATTCCGGGTGGGATGACGTCTATGCTACAGCCACTATCACGAGAAAGCCAAGCGCCAAGAGAGGAAAGGCCTTAGGACAAGGGACTCCACTAAGGAGTCATACCCAGGAAATGATTATTAATGTGCGAGAGTACTTTGAGATGGAGAAAGACAATGGGGAAAAACTATTACTTGTTGCCCAGGCAGTACAGAGAACAGCTGATGCTACTAAGGTTCATAGAAGCACAGTAATAGGAATTGGGAAAGAGAAATTCCATGCAGAGGAACAGGCAGCCGGACCATCTAAACTAGAAACGCCAGGCAAGAAGAGAAATAGGCCTAAAACAGTGACTGATTTGGATGCTTTCCAACAAGATGCTATTCGCAGTCATATTTATGCTTATTACCGCAGAAAAGAGCATCCGACAATTGAGAAATTACTCCGTTCTCTTGGCAATAGCGATCTTTTTCATGGAGGGAAATCTTCACTGAAAAAAGTAGTGAAGGATCTGGGATTCCGATATAAAAAGGTTAACGGGCGGAGAATACTAATGGAAAGAAGTGAAATTATAATGTGGCGGTGCAGATTTTTGAGGGAGATTAAGCAAGAAAACTTTGATTCTATAGTGTGGCTGGATGAAACGTGGGTCAACGCTTCTCATTGCCGTGGAAAAGCCGGGACAGATGATTCCATGGAAGGTACATTGGCAGTGCCTGTTGGGAAAGCGGGGAGAATTATTGTAATTCATGCTGGTATGTCACAAGGTTTCGTGCTGAATTCTCTTCATGTGTTCCGATCCACGAAAACTGGTGATTATCATGAGGAGATGAACAGTACCCCATTCCAGAAATGGTTCGAAGAAATGCTGAACAACTTGCCTGAGAAGAGCACAATTGTTATGGACAATGCCCCATATCATAGTGTCATTCACGACAAAGCTCCAACAATGGCAGCAAGAAAGAATGTGCTCATTGAGTGGCTGACGAGCCACAACATTCCTTTACGTGACGACATGAAGAAAGGGGAGCTCATGAAATTGAACAAGCCACAGTTTCCAGTGTATGAGGTGGACGAAATTGCTAGGTGACACGGACATAAAGCAATCCGACTTCCCCCATATAACTGTCATTTCAATGCCATCGAGCTTATTTGGGCCCAGGTGAAAAATTATGTCGCCGTTAATAACAAACTCTTCACGGTTTCAGAAGTAGAAAGACTTCTTTCACAGGCTGTTGACAATGTTGGGGCGGAAGATTGGGAGGGAGTCGTGAGACACACGAAAGGAGTCATTAATGAAGCTTGGGAGAATGAAGATATTATTGTTGAAGACGTGGAAAGATTTGAAATTTCTTTGGGGTCTAGTGATAAGTGATAGTTCAACAGACGGCAATAGTGACTCTGAAATGAGTGGTGTGTGCCCTTTATAGGCTCCGGACGTGAGGCGGCAATGGTTGAGAAATTTATTTGTTACAATTTTGCTCTGCTTCCTTATTAACTGCAGTATGAGTGTGATTTCTGTTACTATGTACTTATTCACGAGTATGATGATGTGTGTAAACATGTCTGTTCACATTAAGAGTGTTTAGTTAATTTTATGGCTATAATCATATACGTCAGCTGATTCGCGTTAGTGAACTGGCAACACCGTATCGCCAGCTGGTGAACTGTCAAGACGGAAGTAACAATGGCGGCACTATAATTGAGTTAATGATATGAGTGGCATTTCAAAGCTAACCGGAAAAGTCTGCTAAATTTTATATATTGCACCAACTTTAAATGAAAGAGTTACCGTATATATTCGATTTTTAAACAAATTCGGACGTGAAATATTGGGGTGCGGGTCTTATCTGAGTCATCCAAATTTTAAAGATTTAAATTGCCCGCCATGCGCGATATCCGCTAGATGGTGCTAGCCTTCTTCCGGCTATCACTTTGTTTTACCGTAAGCACGCGGCGTTATGGAGTCTCGCGCACGTTTTCCGAGTGGACACATGAATTCTACGAAGCGTTTGCGGTCGTTTACTGTGAGTGAGAAGCTGAAAGTTGTGAGGGAAGCTGAAATTATTGGAAATCGTGCCGCTGGTAGGAAATATGATATTGACGAGTCATGTATTCGCGATTGGAGAAAGAAAAAAAATGTGTTGCTAACAAGTAGTGATGCTCGTAGAGCTATCCACGGACTAAGTGTACAGTTTCCGGAAATTGAAAAACAGCTTTATAAATACATAACAGATAGGCGGGTATTGGGAAATGTGGTGTCGACCGAAATGTGTCAATTAAAGGCATTACAGATCGCAAAGGAACTTTCTACGGTAGGGTTTAAAGCAAGCCGAGGATGGATCAAAAATTTGTAGAAAAGAAATGGGTTGAGCATTCGAAGGCGTACCTCAATTTCACAGCGTCTTCCCGGTGCCTATGAAGAAAAGTTACTTTCCTTTCAGCGTCACATAATTCAGTTGCGGAAGGAAAATTCATATTTGCTTTCCCAAATTGGTGATGCAGATCAGATGCCAGTCTACTTTGAAATGCCACTGGACAGTACTGTGAATGTTAAGGGATCTAAAAGTGTGACTATCAGAACAGGTGGTAATGAGAAACAACGGTGCACGGTAATGTTGTGTATACTCGCTGATGGAACCAAACTTCCGCTGTATGTTGTTTTCAAGCGAAAGACGCTTCCAAAAAATATACCCGCTGGTGCTATCGTCAGAACTCTGGTTGGATGGACAGTTCACTAGTGGAAGACTGGTTAAAGTGTGTCTGGCAACGTCACCCTGGTGCATTATTACGACGAAAGAGCTTGCTTGTTCTGGACAGTTATCGCGGCCATACAATAGACGCTGTGAAGAAATTCATTAAGGATGGGAAAACTGACCTAGCAATCATTCCGGGTGGGATGACGTCTACGCTACAGCCACTGGATGTCTGCATGAACCGACCGTTCAAGGTAGCCTAGAAACAGCTGTATACGGAGTGGATGGCGGCTGATAAGCACACACTGACTCCAACTGGTCGTATTTAGCGCCCGGAAGTTCAGCTGCTCTGTTCGTGGATTGTGACGGCATGGAATAGTATCACTGGAGATCTCATACGGAAGAGCTTCAAGAAATGTAGTATTTCCAATGCTATGGATGGCAGTGATGACGACATTTTGTGGGAAAGTGATGGTGAAAAAAGTTCTGAAGTTGGTACTTCTGATGACGATGAGAAGTGTTTGTGTGCTTTTATATATTGGTATTTTTAATCGTTTGATGTGTTATTTTAGGACGACTTCAAAACTGTTGGAAACTATTTTGTAGAAATGCTTTTCTGTTTATTTAGTAAAGATTGTAAATAGTTTTGAGTAAACTTTTTTTAAATTTTGTTCTTCAAAATAAGTGTGCGGGTCTTATTCAGGGGCGGGTCGTATTCGAATATATACGGTAGTTTACAATAACTTTTCATTGTCAACTTCCTGGGTTTATCTTTTATACTTATATATTTTTTATAACCCAATCTATTCTAATATACAGTAAACCCTCGATTCAACAGACTTTGGGGACAGAATTAGACCAACCAAGATTTTTCTTTTGAAGTTCCGCATGTTCACAATGAAACGGAAGTCTTATCTGCTGCACGTGGGTCGCAAAATTCTTCTTATTTAAAAAGTACAGTAAATGCTAATTTCAGTAAAACATCGTTAATCAGTGGCCGACATGATATAAACATAACCTTACTGCTCTTACTGTGAAAGGAATAAATAAAACCGCATAGAAAATAGCTTTATCGGCCATAATCGTGGATGTAAGAACAACATACTTTTGAAATAGAACACCTCTAATCGATCATTCCATGGACAATACAATCATTCGATAATTCACAAACATCGGTTATTGGTAGATACGGGAAAATCACAATTGCGATAAATGCGAATTTTACTTTTTTTTCCTTTTATCAACTACCTGGTAACTAATATGACTATGTATACCCAAAATTTGCGAAACTGAATGTGCGACAAAGTGCGATAACTAAGGGCTTTTACGAATTATTCCCATAAATGCGATAAATGCGAAAAGTGCCGAATTTACCGATTAATGTTGAATATTATGTTTTATTACATTTTCGCGCCTCTCAAGTACGTATCGTGATATGAATAGACGAGTTCCCAGCAATGAAAATATCGGCTATATACTCGATATTTACGAGTAATAATCGATATGTACGAACATCGATTATTGTCGTGGAAACAATCGATTACGGTAAAAATTAATTTGAAAATGGTGCTGTTACTATTGCCGCATAATATCCACTGTTTATCGCCAGTAAAACGATGATTGTGGAGAAATTATTTCATAGTTTCAGTTGGTTGTGCTAATAAAAGGAATATTCCAATTGTTTGTGCCGATTCTTTTTAAAAATTAGAGCAATAAGGTTATGCTTATATAGGTTTATATCGCGCCGGCCCTCATTTCTTGCATTTGAAATGAAAATGAAAACTCTCAGGTACGTATCGTGATATGAATAGACAATTTTTGTTAGGCGTTCTCTTTGCTTTGGGAAATGTTGTATAATGTGATGAAAGTATTCTCTACTATGTGTGAGTTATAGGTTATGTTACATGTCGTCCGGCGATTTCTCCGTGAATTCGGATACTGTTTTACAGATTGTCAGTCAAGAGTCGCAGTGTGGTCAGGAAATAATGAGGGAGTCAACATACATTTTATTATTTAGTTAATTATCCATTGTGTGATATTTACACAAAGTTAAGTAAATGTATGATTCACATTATTACTTCCGTTTCAATGAGGGCCATGGATGAGGGGCATTGAATTTCTATTTGCCGGTGGTTTAATGGTCAAATGGCACTTCTTGAATCCTACCTCATAAGATAAGTTATTAAAAGAAATGAATGGAACTTGGCAAGGAGTTAGTAGGAAAACCACACAAAAGGATTTCATAGACATCCTCAGAATTTGAACAAATTCGTCCATCGAGTCCAGGACAGCCTGGTATTGTCGTCATTCCACCTGCCACACAGTAAACTTCGTAAGACAAGCA
Organism: Meconema thalassinum; assembly: GCA_946902985.2. Taxonomy (NCBI): domain Eukaryota; kingdom Metazoa; phylum Arthropoda; class Insecta; order Orthoptera; family Tettigoniidae; genus Meconema; species Meconema thalassinum. The sequence continues at coordinate 115,310,945 of OX336393.1, forward strand.
TTGTTGCCTGACCACAGCTCGATTTATTCTAACAATTGGCACCTTGGTACCAGTGAACTAATACAACTCTCCGCCGGCCCTCAATATTTGAGTTGCTGCACAACACCTGATATTGTTGATTGCATGATGAGAACATGACCTTTGGATCTTTTGAGCATAGCTTAGGTACCCCCGGCTCACATCATACAACCAACCGACAGCACTTGAATTCAATCTTGCCAATTAGCCAGGCTGATGCCTTTATTTTCAGAGATCTCACATTTCTGAAAAATGTATGATGTCAAGTTTCTACATTTCTGTAATACTGATATTAGGATTTTAATACTTCTAACACTCCCTTAGTAAAAATAAAAACCACACACACAACAGGAGACTTATATTAAATGCTTATGCCGTTTATCAGAAACGCCCATATTTCCAATCCTGCACGTTTGAATTAGTTTCCGTGCATATTATTTTGAACCTGTTTATTGTACCTGGTGACGAACTTTTAAATGCTCCAAAATGCTAATTTTTAAATTTCAAAATGCTCCAAAATGCTATTTTTCAAAATGAAAGTGCTACAAAATCAATTTCAAAATGCTATTTCCTCGTATCTTTAGTTATTGGTTAGTTGGTTTGCTTAGTTAGTTGGTTAGTTTAGGGGCTGCGACAACGCGGTCATGTAGCCCCGTGTACTTTGGGTGTGTGTAGAATCTGTCTGATAACCCGTGTTAATTGTGACGACTGTATTAGTGTGTGTATTTTTAAAAAAATTCAAGTAAGGACTGAAACTTTGAAATTTTCAAATAGTTCCCACTTTTGCCACCAAAACGCCACCGTCAACGAATACTAGGCCTAGTTCAGAACTTAGCTACTAGACGCCACCGCAGTCGGCTCATGGCAACGAACGTAGAAACCTAAGAGCGTTGTTTACATTCTTAACCTATACAATTTAGCTTCACACAGGTGTAATTAGTGGAAGGTTCTTTAACATGCCATAAATCTATGACATTGGACCGCCGGCTTTACTTCCCCTCCGAAGAAAGGCATACTGAGGGATTTTTAACGCTCTTAAAAAATCCCATGGCTTCGGCCGGGTTTGAACCCGCAATCTTGGGCATAGAAGCTCAGCATGCTACCAACTACGCCACCGAAGCCGTCCGGTTATTGGTTAGTACAATGTCAATATTTTTTAATGCTCGAGAGCTGCGCAATTGAGGACGCGCGGGCCGATGAATTTTGTAAGATAAATCCCATTGTTTTTAATGAATTTTTCAAATATCTTTGATTTATATAAGTTTTTCCCCCGCCGGTACTGCCACCTTGAAGAAGGCAATTTGTTATTGCCGGGTGTTTTGGGGGCTAGCGAGCTCAAATGATCTTCAGAGCTATGCCAGCGGGAGCTTAAGCTCCTGGTAGGGTCACCCAAGCTGGACAGGACTAAAGTGATGAGCCAGACTAAGAGCGGTACCCTGGTCCTCTAGATTGGGGGTTGGGCATGGGGCTAACAACCCCACACTGTAAAACCTCAAAAGTTACTAAACTTTCAACGATGCCTCAGAATTTGGTCGTAATTAACGATGACGAAGCTGGAAAATGTTTATGAGGGTTGGAAGTTGGTGGCAGAAAACTCATAGAAGGGACGAATGGCGAGGAATCGTGAGAGAGGCCAAAGCTTACCCCAGGCCGTAGCGCCGAGGAAGTAAGTAAGTAGTAATTTCTAAATTCGTGATTTAATGGACATTCAATTTAACGCTAAATCGAGGGTTTACTGTAATTTGCAATAAGGTTAATGAAAACTCAAAACATAAACCTTTATAAGGACTGTCATATCAGTCAGGTCCTTTCCATCCCAAACATCAAATGGCTCCAGAAGCTGCAAGCGTTGACTCTTGGGATCAACATCTACAGCCACGGAACTACCATCGGCAGGTGGAGCTTGGTAAGTGTCTTGACCAGGGTCAAAGCCTCTGGAAGGCAGTTCATCAGCAAACGGGTCATCGAGCAAGAACTCCTTACCTGGATGGAGATATGAATATTAGAGGATATTTAATCAGCATAAAAACACACGAAAATTGTGCATTAAAAATGTAACCATAAATACATGTCAGACAAGGGTCTAATTAACAATTAATACAGAATGTAAACTTACTCAGTAAAATGTTTTGTAAGGGATACATGCATCATAAATTAGAATTAATTGCAGTACCAGTAATATGATCATTTGAGCTGTATTAAAAATGTTAATAATTTTGTAGATATTCTGGATCCTTGTGATCGGCTGTAAACACAGTCAGAGGAATACATTTATTTTCCCTCTCTCATGGCCGTTTTCACAAACATCGATTATCTCTTAATTCATCATTAAGGTTTAACTTGGCAAGAGCATTTCATCAGACAGAAATGCTTGTCAACTTACTGCTAACAAGCAATTACGTTAAACGGCCAAATCTGACCACTCAACTCTAAAGCACCTTACTGGGCCCAAGGTTGCAGGTTCGTATCCTGGCACAGTCAGCTGGCATTTGAGGGTGCGCATGTGCGAGGGAGTCGTGTCAGTAGATTTACTGGGACATTAAAGATCGCCTTTGGGGCAAAATTCCGGCACCTTGGCGTCTGTAAAAGCCAGAGTAGTTAAAAGGGACGTTAAACCAATAACATTATTATTATCTCTAAAGCTCCGTTAAAGTGGAGGGAAACAGCTGAGCTCTACCTCACGCATCTTGGTACGGTGGTTTGTTTCCGAGTTTCACACATACTTTCATCCATATGAATATAAAAAAATGTTTATAACAATGAAATCATGTAAGATCATACGTAATATTAATACCAAGAAAGAAGAATACAAAAATAATAATAATAAAAGAAACGACATATCTGCATAATGAACTCAAGAGTCTGCAACGCAACCACTGATGCTACGAAGATAACAAGGAACTGTGTCCTAATAAGCTAAGTAAACACTGAATACACCCAACTACCAGTTCTCTTAAATACAGTACTTTGTTCATATTGTTTTAAGCTTTTGCCACGAATAAGGCCTTCTGTATTTCCAGAGGTGCCAACCTTTGAAGTGGATTATCAGTAATCCCTTATATTGCCCCCCTCCCCCACCCACTGAAAAAATTTCACGTCAAATCCAATGATTGCTCTTCCCTTCTCGATAATGACACCACCTTTGCCCTACCCGGAAGCAACCTATAGTAAAGAATATCATATTACACAATAAAATTTGCACATTACCTGCTAGTTCTGTGATAAAACATTCCCTTTTAGCTTCTTTTGCACCCAGTAACTGGTTTTCCGTGAAAGTTTTCTTGTAACATATTTCCCCCTACGATGACATTTTCGCCTTCTGAATCATAAGCGATTCCAGTGTATATGTGCTTAATGTAGTTCTGAGTTCTGTCTGATTTTTCCTAACAACACTGAAAATTCTGTGGGAGAGTTACTGTGAGGTACAAGTAATATTGCAAATACCACATTACTTAAAGTTTGATACTTGAACTATCCACTTTCGCTTTTAAGCTCAGCAATTTTGCCCCAGTTTACATCAATTCTAGGCCCTTGTAAAATATATTCAGGGAAAGTACCACACCGATAAACAGCAAATTCCTCTTCAAGTTTGCCATGTTCACTTTCCTTGACCAAACTTGGGAATCTTTGAACAAAATAATCAAGAGATGAATAGGAAACCTTCATTCTAAGAAGAATAATAATATTGAGATGTTACACGATCGGCGCTGGCCTCAGCTGTTTGACGCGATTCCCGTAGTTTTCACGATAGAACACGGAGAAAAATCGCTATTTACATAATTGGTGTCACTTTTAGCCGATCGACGAGATTTCCATTGTCCTTGAAATTATAGCATAATTACGCAATTGGGGCCACTTGCTGTACGTTTGACAAGAATCCAGTTGTTCTCGTCATCGAATGCGGAGAAATATTGCGTTGTATTGCAATCGCTGCCGCTTTCGGGCGTTATGCGAGAATCACGACGTCCTCGCGATTGGTCACTGAGAACGCGATAATATGCAATCGGCGCCGCACCCGGCCGTTCAACGATTGTCTGCCTGTCTATCTGTCCTGGCAGAATGGCGGAAGCAAGCTCGAGGTTGTGCATGGTTAAAATTCACGAGCAGTTATAGACATGATGTATGGTCGGCGCCATGATTCCCACTGTCCCTATGCTGTGGTTGGAAGTTAACGGTGGATCACGAGGAGAAACGAGTATTGCGATTCTACATAGACTGTCATTTCTAAAAATGTACGCACTTCTCGCTCCCCGTGCGCTTTCAAGTATACAGTCATGGGAAAAATGGCGAGTAGGTTTCGGGATGTTCCGTGACGGGTGCCCAATCACCTTTGACAGGATTCCCGCAGTCATCGTGGTCACTAGTTTGTGATTGGGCACGTGTTTTATGATTTTACACAACTGGCATCGATCTCGGTCCTTTTGACCAGATTCCCGCAGGCAAGTCCTGCAGTCAGCCGGCCGTCTTGAGCATGTGAGTTCGGAGGATGAACGTTCGAAGTAGGTATCGAATATTACGAATTATTCTGATAGGATTACATGAATAATACGACAAGAGGGCACATTTTCTTTCGAATTCGAATCACACAAGTTTTCGAGATAACCGGTTAAATTATTCGATTGAATCAAAGTTCGAGGGAAAAGTATACATAACGGAATTTCGAATTAACCATACCGTACTGGATGTCGCAAATTTTTGAGACAGATAGATTTTTAAAATAAATGCATTTCGAAGCATTTTCGGGATTCTTTTTTCGAAACTGTATCATTTCGCAAGATTGCAACATTAGATTATGTCACGTTATTTCTGGAGTTCAATTTGAGATAGTCTCCAAATGTAGAGGTCAATAACAGAAATGAGGGGTTTCTGTTGAGTTTCGGTAGTTTTCGCGAATAAACGTCTCGCGGAAAGTCTGGTTTCCTAATAATACAGAAAAATATTTCACACAAAACTAAAAACTCTTCTCGATACCGAAATTATACATAGAACCGATGTATACCACTCAAGGTATCCTCAGTATGCATTTCCTTGAGGTAGGGCACGGGGAAATATAGCATATGCAATCGGCTCCATCGCAACCTGTGAGCCAAGCGGCGCGAGTTTAGACGATTTAAACCGACCTCGGCGAATTTTCGTTACCGCCAACTATGCAGACATAAAAATTAGCTACTTTTACTTTCGTTACCTGTTTGTAAAATTAGCTAGTTTTTCGTTACTTTTCGTTACATTCTTTTTTTTAATTCATAGAAATGTATTTTTTTCGTGATGTCACTTTTCCGTAATAATTTCCCCTTCGACCGTAATGCCGTAATCGTGACCTGAAATCCGTAATAATTACGGACAATCCGTAATAGTTGGCACCTCTGTATTTCCCTTTATAATTATGTTCCAGAAAATAAGAAGGAAGATTCGCAAACAACGATCAGTGCTACACTCTTCTTGATCAGTCCGCCATGTTTCTCCAGGGTGAAACAGAGTCAACGCATGCGCGAGATGTAAAGCATATTTAAGTAATTATGAACCCAAAAGGCCTCGTGAAATGCATAACCGTGTATCTAACTCTCGTATTTAAGTTAAATAAGAATTAACTAATCATTAGCAGAGAGTAGGTGAAAACGGCCCTTAAACCCATTTTACCTAGTTAGAACGGTTAAGCAGACAGTCAAATCTTGCTGAACCATATGCGATCATTGGAATACCATAAGATGTAAACTAATGCTACATTTAACACAAAACTTCCAGGTTCTTAAGAAATTTACCAATGATTCATTTTTAGTATGAAACATTTATTCAGTATAAAAAAATGTGAAATGACAAAGGTTATTCCTCAGTTTAACAAATAAAACAGAAGTAGATCAAGGTGATAAATTGACATCAAACTGCTAGAGAGCCCTGATGCCACAGACTTGCATGGACTCTAGGGCTTGGAGGGGAAGGTGGAGCACTGCTGCAGTGCTACTGGGAGTGAAACAATCTTGCCACCAGCTGTCGCCACTTGAAGTTTAGAGAGTGACATTTCGTCACTTGAAATCTTAACTCGCAATACAATATTACAGATACCAAGAGCGTACCAAGGAGTGAAGTGAGCGTTCCTTTCTCTATCAATCACGTTGAAGCACATGGACTCTCCCGCATGCGAGATTCGCTGTGTGCACAGCTGAAGTTTTGCGCCACCAGGTATTAATTGTAGTTTCATTGGGGGATGTGATACTCGGCATATAATCTCAGAACAAAAAATAAGAAGACACGTGTCTGAGGGTTTTTCGATGTGGTGTATATTATGAGGTGAAAGGGGTGAAAAGTGGGGGGTTGAAGGATTCCTAACGGAGCGTGTATCTCTTAAACGACATAGGCGAGGAGTTTGGAACTCAGCCGAAAAAAATCAGCATAAAAAATAACTAAACAGGTGTTTGACCGTTTTTTCATAAATCCAATTTAAGGGGCCCATGGGGAGGGGTGAAATTATGGGGGGGAACATAATATGTCTGTGTGTAAAATTATACAATGCACATAGGCCGTTGAAAAGTCAGTTTACACACTTGACTGGAATGAAGGGGAGTCGACTTTGAAGGTGATCTTATTTCATACTATTACGCTTCATAAGCATCAAGACCAAAATGCAGATTTACAACACGGTTATGGCCCCGATCACCCTATATGGCACAGAGAGTTTAGCACTGCAAGACAAGCATCTCAGTAAGATCACTGCCACTGAAATGAAGTATACAAGGCGAGCAGTGGGGAGGACTAGAAGGGATAGGATCTAGAATCAGAGAAGAAGCAGGACAAAAGAAGGCGATAAGTATGGTGATTGAGGAACGTCAGTTGAAGTGGTATGGACATGTCAGGAGGATGGAACAAGAGAGAAAAGCGAAGCAGGTTTTTGAAATGCGAGTGGAAGGGAGAGTAGGAAGAGGAAGACCCCGTACCACTTGGGATGACAGAATTGAGAAAATCGGACAGAAGCGAGGGAAAACAATGCTGGAAATGAAGAGATTGTGTGAACATACAGTAAGTATGTAGTTAGTTTTAGTTGTAAGTATGAAGTTAATTTGTTTATTAGATATATGTCATTGTTCTATTAGACTGTGGTGTGTGAGTGTGTCTGGTGAGGGTGCATGTGAGAGGGCCTGGTGACAGACTGTTTTAGTGGTAGTATTTGTTGTTGGTGAAACTTTAGTATTTTTTTCGTTAGTAGAATTTTGGTATTTAATTGTTAGTAGAAGGTTAGTATTTTGTAGTAGAATTGCTCTTTACTTATTCTGAAAGGGAGTAGCAGCCTTTCAGAATAAATCAATTCTTTACTAGTCTAATAGACGGTTAAGATATTGATAATATAAGCCAACTAATGGCTACACTGCGTTCTGCTGCACGGCTGAAAGCAACGGGAAACTACAGCCGTAATGCTATTCCCGAGGATATGCACCTCTCTATGCATAATTACATGTGATGATGGCCTCCTCCCTTGTAAAATTTCAATCCGGAGGTAAACTAGTCCCCCGTTCGGATCTCCGGGTGGGGACTACTCGAGAGGGGCTTAACATCACAGAAGTGACAAAGAGGAAATCTGACATTCTACGGATCGGAGCGTGGAATGTTAGAAGTCTGCTAGGAAGTGGAAAGTTAGAAAACTTAGAACGGGAAATGGATAGGATGAGGTTGGATTTGGTTGGGATTAGTGAAATGCGCTGGCAGGAAGAACAGGACGTTTGGTCAGGAGACTATAGGGTCATTAGCACTAAATCAAACAATGGCCAAGCAGGAGTTGGTCTCATATTGAGTAGGAAACTTGGAAAGCGGGTGGAATATTATGAGCAATACAGTGAACGGATTATTGTAGCAAAAATCAATACTAAACCTACGTGCACCACAGTGGTACAAGTCTATATGCCTACCAGTCAAGCTGATGATGATGTTGAAAAGGTCTACGAAGAAATAGATGACATTCTGAGGTATATCAAAGGTGATGAAAATGTTATAGTAATGGGAGATTGGAATGCTGTGGTAGGAAAAGGGAGAGAAGGGAAGATAGTAGGAGATTTCGGATTAGGTGAAAGGAATGATCGAGGAAGCAGGCTGATGGAATTCTGCACCGAACATGAGTTGGTCATAGCTAACACCTTATTCAATAACCACAATAGAAGAATATACACATGGATGAGACCAGGAGATACAGGGCGTTACCAAATCGACTTCATTATGGTCAAGCAGAGGTTTCGAAACCAGATTTTGGATTGTAAAACATATCCTGGTGCTGACATAAACTCTGACCACAATCTGGTTGTAATGAAATGCAGATTAAAGTTGAAGAAACTGAAGAAAAGTCAAAAGCCAAAAAGGTGGGCAATAGACGGACTGAAAGTAAAGGATGTAAACGAAAGATTCAAGAAGAGTATAACGGAAGGACTAATGAAAAATCCTAAACGGACTTCAATTGCAGACGAATGGGCACTTTTGAAGAATGAAATAACAAAATCCGCAGAAGAAAACATTGGTAGGAAAGAAAGAATAGGTAGAAAACCGTGGATCACTCAGGATATACTAGAATTGATGGATGAAAGGCGGAAACACAAGAATCTAAGAGATGAAAAGGGGAAAGCAGAATACAGACGTCTGAGAAATGAGGTTAACAAGAAGTGCAAGGAAGCGAAAGAAGAATGGTTGAAAGAGAAATGTGCAGGTATAGAAAATTGTCTGAAATTAGGAAAAGTAGACACAGCTTATCGAATACTTTTGGGGAAAGGAAGAATAAGTGCTGTAATATTAAGGACACAAATGGAAAGCCTCTAACAGATAGGGAAGAAAAGGTTGAGCGATGGAAAGCTTACATAGAGTGCTTGTATAAGGGAAAGGAGATTGAGAATCATGTAATGGAAAGGGAGGAGGAAATTGATGAGGATGCAAAAGGAGATTTAATATTGAGATCAGAATTTGACAGAGCATTAGAGGACTTGGGCAGGAACAAAGCACCAGGAATAGATGATATACCGATTGAGTTGCTATGCTGCATAGGAGATGAAGGTCTGATCAGGTTATTTCACTTGGTGTGTAGGATTTATGAGACAGGTGAGGTACCCCCTGATTTCAAGAAGAATGTTATCATCCCTATACCAAAGAAAGTGGGAGCTGACAGATGTGAAGATTACCGTACAATCAGCTTGATTACTCATGCTTCAAAGATCCTGTCTAGAATAATTTACAAGAGGATTGAAAGCCAGATAGAAACGGAGTTGGGTGAAGACCAGTTTGGTTTCAGGAGAAATGTAGGAACAAGGGAAGCTGTACTAAGTCTTAGGCTGATTTTGGAAGGTAGAATAAGGAAAGGTAAGAGAACGTTCATGGCATTTGTAGACTTAGAAAAGGCTTTTGATAACGTTGATTGGACTAAATTGTTTGACATTTTGAAATCTATTGGAATAAAGTACAGGGATAGGAGGGTGATATACAATCTATACAGAAACCAGACAGCAGTCATTCGAGCTGAAGGACATGAGAGAGAAGCTGGTATTCAGAAAGGTGTAAGGCAAGGATACAACTTATCACCCATACTTTTCAATCTTTACATTGAACACGCAATGAAGGAAATTGGAGAAAAATGTAAAGTGGGAGTGAAGATTCAAGGAGAAATAATTTCAACTCTGAGATTTGCCGATGACATCGTCATCTTGGCCGACACGCCTGAGGATTTGAATGAGTTTTTGAATGGTATGGACTCCGTCTTGAGGAAACAATTCATGATGAAAATTAATAAATGTAAAACAAAAATATTGGAATGCAGCCGAAATAAATCAGAAACTTCTATGGAGATCAAATTGGCAGGTGAAAAGCTGAGGGAAGTTGGAGACTTCTGTTACTTAGCAAGCAGAATAACCAGTGATGGACGAAGCAAAGAGGATATAAAAAGTAGGTTGGCTCAGGCAAGGAAAGCCTTCCTACAAAAAAGGAATCTGTTGACATCGAATATAGATTTAGGTATTAGGAAGTCATTTTTGAAAGCCTTTGTCTGGAGCGTGGCACTCTATGGAAGTGAAACTTGGACTATTGGTGCAGCAGAAAAGAGGAGAATTGAAGCATTTGAAATGTGGTGTTACAGGAGAATGATGAAGATCAGATGGGTAGATAGGATTACAAACGAAGAGGTATTAAGGCGAGTGGGAGAGGAGAGATGTTTCTGGCGACTGCTAATGAAGAGAAGAGATAGGTTGGTAGGACACATACTAAGACACCCAGGAATAGCAAGCTTAGTTATGGAAGGAAGGGTCGAGGACAAGAACTGTAGGGGTAGACCAAGGTTAGAATATGTTAAACAGATTGCCTCGGATGTAGGGTGTGGTAGCTATGTAGAGATGAAACGATTAGCTCAGGACAGGGAGGCATGGAGAGCTGCATCAAACCAGTCAAAAGACTGAAGACTCAAACAACAACATACCATACTACATTATTGAAGATAAATAAGATATTCGAATGATCAGGATATGATAAACAATGGGTCGAGGAATGATAGGCTAGATTTCAGCATAATTGAGATTAACAAAATTAGCATAGCCAACACGGAATATTAATAATAAATTATGTAGTTCAAAAATATACTAGTGTGCAAATTAACCCCTCAAGCCAGGTTGGCCGTACACTGTACGTCTGCTTGACTATACTCGTTCAGCCGGTTCAGATGTACCACAAACGGCTGGTGCAGGCGGAAGTTAGAATGCCTATTACACATGAAACAATGCTGCTTCGCGGGATCTTTTTTCACGTTATGAACCGAGAAGTTATGTACTTTCATGCCATCTCTGTTTAATAATTTGAACTAATACGAAGTTGATCGATATCCGTTGCCTTTGACGACTCATATCGATCAGGGAAAGAACATGAAACACGCTCTATTGAGTTTCAAGTTAGTTGCTTTAGAAGGTACCTCATCTTTTCCCACCAACTTGAGAATGTTTTGTCAAGTATATTTTTGTCACTTATGAAGGGGAAGCACAGAAAGCAAATACTTCGTAGATAATTTTTGGCATCGTAGGCTACTCAGTCGCAGAGGAATAGCCAGGTCTCATTCTCTTACGGATGCAGAGATTATTGGTTTGATAGATGACAGTAGTGGAAGTGATGTATAGGGAAGCAATATTTTCGGTAGTGATATGGACTATGCACAGCATGGTGTTATTGGAGAAGTGGCAGACAGCGGTGATGGAGAAGAAATAGCTTCAGCTGTAATCACTACGACCGCTGTTCATTCACCAGGGATGAATTTTTAGAAACCCCTATATTCCCTCAAACAATGCCAAGGGACAGGTTTGAACTAATATTGCGATATTTAAATTTTGTTGACAATTCTACACGGGATACATATACGGGGCCTACAGAGTTTTTCAAAATTCAGCTTTTCCTGGAAATTATACCCAAAAATTATGTATATATGCAGATTGAGCATTATCAAATATCTTGCTTTCATTGTAAATATACCTGAACCAAATACCAAAAGTGGAACTTATCAAATCATTATATTTTTGTAAATAATGCGTGTGATCATGAGCAACCCTGAAAAGCAGTCGTCACAAATATTACTGAGAAACATTGGACATGATCGGGGTAAGTAATCCTAAAATTGTCATTGCGTTATATTTCGTAGATTTAACATTATTAATTTTTTACGTTGTCGGTGATGAGCTGAGCTTCAATTTAAATACCGCCAGAGAAGTGAACTACTCCGGATTAAATAGCCGGCCTGTGGGGTTAATCTGAACAAGATAAAGAAACATTACAAACATACAATTTCATTGGAGACCGCCTTCCCTTTCAGCATCCAGTTTAGTTGGCAAGCCTCTGTTTGCGAACAAGATCACCTCCATGATTCCCGATTAGAAGTTAGCACTGCTGCCTCCTCTGCTTCTACACCTCTCACTTTGAAATTGATCAACTGAATCTAACCATCGCCTCCTAGGCCTACCTCTGCTTCTCTTACCCTCTACAGCTGAGCTCATTAACCTCTAAGGTAATCTCTCCTCTCTCATTCTCATCACATGACCTCAACCATCCAAGTCTGTTCGTACGAACAGCTTCATCTAGCATGTTTATTTCTAACTTAGCCTTTACCTCATTACGAGTACCTTCCTGCCATTGCTCCCACCTACGGTATTTGTCCGAGCAATCATTCGTGCTACCCTCATATCAGTTACCCCTAGCTTATGCATCACATATCTACCCAGCTTTCGCTTCCATAGTTTAAGGTCTGTCTATACGGAGCGATGTGGGGAGAGTTTTGTTGCTACACTAACTTCTTTCTTCCAGAGCACTGTAGATCACAACTGAGAACTCGCTGCATTGGCTTTTATGCACCTTGAGTATTTCTTTCCCCATGCTGTGAAATGTAATGCAACTCCCTGAATGGACATACAGCTTCAGGTAGAGGAGTTCTTTCAAGAGGGACAGTGGATCTCCACTGAAGGAAATGTCTGTGTAATCCATGAACAAGTTCTCAATGTTAGAGGTGGCTACTTGGGTGTCAGTTTTCAACAATCGACTGGGTGTAAAACAACTAGAGTCTAGCTTCTCAGTGTTTGGTTCTGAGAGGCATGAGAAACTTTATGTGACCATCCTTCGACTTGATCCTCTCCCTGACTTTGAGTTAAAATTCCTAGTGTGCAGCACAAGATCAGTCATTAGTTAAATGTACTGAGGCCCATAAACAACTGTGAATATAATATAAGTGTTTAATTATTTATTTATTTATCGTATGGCTTTAAGTGCCGGGAGTGTCCGAGGACATGTTCGGCTCGCCCGAGTCTGTAGCTGCTTCCAGCGGACATCCTAGAGGATGAGCTACAAGTTCCGTTCAATTTCAAGTAGTTCCAACTTTCGCCACCAGATATCAATGATACCTAGTGGCGAACGTTGGAACTTTGATAGAGCGTTCTGACGAAATCTACCTAACAAATTTTTCTTTACACAAGTTTAGTCTGTGAAAGGATCTTTTACATGCCATAAATCTATGACATGGGACCGCCGGCTTTACTTCCCCTCCGAAGGAAGGCATACTGAAGGATTTTTAACGCTCTTAAAAAAATCCGACGACTTCGGCAGGGTTTGAACCCGCTATCTTGGGCACAGCAGTTCAGCATGCTACAGACTACGCCACCGAAGCCGCTTAGTGTTTAATGAAGACGCTAGATCAAAACTGTGTGTTTCAGTAACTAAAGCTACTGAATGGGCTGCTCCAGATGTGGAATTTTTGAAGCGACAGAGAGATGGGGACATGCCTCATCCCACCTGCTGCCGTCTTTATCCTTTACCCCTCTTTCTCCTACACATTGTTTTTGAAGCCTAACTGTGTGGAAAAGCTGCAACAGGCTTGTTATCTCCAGTTGTCATAGCCTTCGTGCCACTGGCCACAGGTTCCGAGTCTGTCAAAGATAATGCGACTGTCGATGTGCAGCACCAGTCCCACAATAAAGGATCTTATGCACAGGTCATACCAGGTTCGGCCTCCAGTCACCTATGAACCCATCATCAGAATTGGTGATGCCCAGAAAAGACGATCGAGTGATAGCCTATGATGATAGCTGACACGATGTCCATGTTCCTAAATGTTGTTAACAAGATGTTATATACTAAACTATTTACAACAATACAGTTACTTACCATCAGCACCCTTCAACTTATCCTTGGTGGGATCGAAGTCGAGAGTACCCACAATCGAGAGGGCTGTCACGAGTTCAGGTGACGTAACAAACGCATGGGTGGCAGGATTAGCATCATTACGACCGGTGAAGTTACGATTGTATGATGATACAATAGTATTCTTTTCTCCTTTCTTCACATCCTTGCGATCCCACTGGCCAATACAGGGCCCACAAGCATTGGCAAGTACAGTTCCACCAAAGTCTCGCAGTGTTCCAGCCTATATATATATATAAAAAAAAGTGATCATGTATTACTGTGAGTTAAATAACTGTATGAATCATCATGCTGCAAAATTACATTTGTGTTTCACAGTAATGAACTAAGAATAAAGGTCTGAAGCATCAAATGTTTTGTTTACTATATTTACTCAACTATAAATACATATTTTGACATTTTAACTTGAAAACTAGCATGCTCATCATATATGTATGAACGACTCTGACAACATCTCTTTATTACAAAGTAAGACAGAGGTGTGGGTGCTACGACCATTCTCATAGGTTTGTATTTTCTTGTTATTTGCAATCCTTTCTTGGCACTAAAGGGGAAAATTTATCTCATGACTCACTAGTGGGTTCGATTCCCACGTGATGCAGTTGGATGTAGAAACTTCGAGGGGCGATAGATGCAGCTTTGTTAACCCAGTTTGGACATAAAATTCTCGTGACTACAAAATTTGGAAGATGAATGACGGAGGATTTTCAGTCTATTGTCCGTCCAGAGTTAAGAGTGTACTATGGGCTCTTATGGCACAAGCGTTGCCACGCCTAGCGAGTGTAGAAGGCCAGCTATTGTACAGCACTCCACACGAGTAGTACAGCCCGCTGCCGGACTATCAGCAAGCTCCTCATCCCGACGGAATTTCGATCCTTTGCGCCATTAAAATCTGCAACCTTTTACTATAATTCCCGTAAGAATAACAGAATTTGGATGAACAGTTTTTTAATAAAGATACAGACTGAATTATTCCCCTAATGAGTGGGGGATCCGAGGATAGTAATTGATTTACATAACAATGCTTAGAACGAATTATAATTACTGCGACAATTTACTATTTATTTACATTGGAATTTTAGTTACGTACGGTATGGCTATGACAAAACAATTGAAATGACATGAAAGCAAACCTGAGTCATCCGTTAGATACGGATCAAGTTTAATACGTAATATGGCAATATATTCTCCAAGGTCAGTGACGGGATACAAATCATCTGTCGCAACGACACCTACACAGATCCCAGGGATCACTTTCATCTGCAGAGGCGAAGAGTGTACCCGGAAATAACAAGTAATTTTGTTCTTACCATATGATACTTCACATATTATTACATGCGTAGATGAAAGATTTATTTTACAAGTTGCTTTACGTCGTACAGACACAGATAGGTCTTATGGCGACGATGGGACAGGAAAGGGCTAGAGGTGGGAAGGAAGTAGCCGTGACCTTAATTAAGGTAAATCCCCAGCATTTGCCTGGTGTGAGAATGGGAAACCACGGAAAACCATCTTCACGGCTGCCGACATTGGGGTTCGAACCCACTATCTCCCGAATACTGGATACTGGCGACTGCAGCTATCGAGCTCGGTATAGATAGAAGAAAGAAAGTAAACAAAAAATTCAGTGGCACAACGTACATTGACAATGAAAGGCAAATACTACAGACTGATGTGGAAAATTTGCGACAATCTGTTCTTTAAAATATTTCTCAAAACAATCATTATCCTTTTCATAATGAGCCTTAGCGGTTTATTTTGCACAAAACTACAAGCTTCTCATTCAGCACAAATCGCGTAATTTAACTGCATGAAAGTTCTGTTATGAACATTATTGCAGGCGAGTAGATAATAATAATATATCATCACGGGTTTCTCAAAAACGTACAGCAGCCCTTTTCTCCCGATTCTTGGTCTTTATATAATTGTAAACATTAAAAACTCTCTGTCGTTCTCTGCGCCTTAAAATTTCCCTGGGTTTACGTATCACAAATGGAACATCAGCCATATCTTTAATGCCACTTACTCATACCTAAATCACAATTATTTTTATATTGCACAAAATGATCCTTACACTCCAACACTGTTTCAAATATCTTGGAGAGATCTGGACTAGTGCATTCAGTGAAGAGCTAAGACACGTACTACAGCGCGCATGCTGTTCCATCCAGCCCGCAGACACTGCTGTCAGATGCATTACAAAAACATGTTGCATGTAAGAATTACATATCATTAAAATAATTGCTGAGGATCATGTTCTCTCCACCCATGACCATTAACCTATTAAATAAAATAGCAAAAATCCAGTTTTTAAGACTTCTAAGTCATCAATTCTGGGGGAGTCCGCTAAATGTAAACACCCATAAGAGCCCGTAGTATACTCATAACTCTGGACGGACAATAATAATAAGGTTGTCTGTCATGCAGCGAAGAGCCCATAATGTTCAGTTAGCTGATTGTTGTGGTGTTTGAAGCCATATTTTCAGTCTTGCCTTAGTAAACAAGAGTTTAGTGCTTTTCAGTCGGTCAACACGAATGTACCCAAAAAGAGATGGGCTATGCCCTAATCCTGAAATAAATTACACGAGATTAAAAAATACACTAGGATGACCAGTTTCGATCGTCAAGCGATCATCATCAGATCCATTACACTTAGGCTATAAAATCTATGTTTGAAATACAGGTAAAAATATTTACAATATGTACAATTATTTAGTTGCAGTATTGGTACTGCAACTGTCAGTGTATGCTAAATGCAGTATATATGATGTTAGGTGAAATGCTAAATGGTGATAGATATCCGGAGTTTGTAATTTGGAGTGATTATATGGTTGTTCCCATATTAACTTATGCAGCTGAGACTTGGACCCTGACAAGCAGGCAAGAGAGCAGAATCCAAGCCAGTGAAATGAAATTCCTAAGAAGTATGATAGGAAAGACAAGGAAAGACAGAGTGAGGAATGAAGATGTTCGGAAGGAAGTTGGGATGGGAAAACTAAATGAGAGAATTGAGAAGAATAAACTAAGGTGGTTTGGACATGTAAAGAGGATGGAGAAAATAGAATACCAAGACAGATGCTGGAGGCGAAGTGCAAGGGTAAGAGAGCAAGAGGAAGACCTAGAACAAGGTGGATTGATTCAGTGAAGAACAGCGTAAGAAAAAGAAATCTGGACTGGGACAAGATCATGGAAGAAGAATGGTGGAAGGAAAGAGGAAAGTGGAGAAGTGCCATAAATACCCCGACTCGGCAGGAGCTGGATAAGGGGAAATGATGATGATATATGGTTGTAAAAATCAACTATGGTTAAACTATAATATTATAGGCTAACTACTTATCTGATTGTCTTCCTTACTCGAGCTACGCGCAGTTATTGTGTTCACTGTAACTCACGGTGCGGTCGACTGCGGAAGGTTGTTATCTTAACGACTGGTTTTTCCTGCTTTCTCCCCCCTGTCCATGTGCTGTGCGGAGTCATTGCGATGTGTTTATGTGAGGTGTTGCCAACCTAGGTAAGATGTTATTGAATGAGGTGGGTCTACAACTACCGTATTTGCTCGCGTATATCTCGCACTTTTTTCCTGAAATTTCAACTAAAAAAATGGGGTGCGAGATATACGGGGGGAGAGATATACGCGAGCCGAAAATACGAGTGAAATTTGTCGGTGCGAGATATACGCGGGGAATTTCCGTATTCCTCTTGTATTGTTTGGGCTTTGAAGATGAGGAAATCTGTGCTATACCACTCGCACCAACATGCTCGTATGTTTCGAAGATTGCGCAAGTAGGCCTACTGTTACATCGCAGAGAAACGCAGTTCAGTCTTCTCAAATCTCAATGATTTCGTCTTTACGTATTGCGTTGCTTCAGAGCTCGGCCGTGTGCAAGCATGTAAAGCGGTGCCGCGTGGGTGTTAGCACGTTTCAGCCGCGCTCGGCTAAGTTCGAGCTCGCTCGGGCATGTAGCGAGGATTTGATAGGGAAGATATCGATCGTATCGATCGATACGCGTCTGTGCTCTAAATTTTGCCTTGAATCATTCTTAACGAGCTCATGACGTCTTTTTCATAGGTTCTTAATGTCGCATAACCATAATACATGAACTGATGCAAACTTGCGTAAACTGACGCTATACTGTAGTGCCGCTACGAACGTACAAACTCGGACAGACCTCACGCAAGCATGCGATGCGGCGCCGGCGTGACTGTTAGCACGCTTTAGGCCTACATTGTGTCTTCAGCCGCGGTCGGGTAAGATCGAGCTCGCTCGTACATGTACTGAGGAATCGATATCGAAGATGATCGATCGTATCCAATATAAATGCTGGAGTTCCTTTTCTGCCTTGAATCATCCTTAACGAGCTTATAACGTCTTTTTCAATGACGACTTGTGGCGCGATAAATCGAACGTGTTTATACCTCAAGGTTATTACGGTCATTTATATGACGGCGTCAAAAATGAATGCGAGAAATATGCAAGTACTTTTTTTTTCCCCTGAAATTTCAACTAAAAAAATGGGGTGCGAGATATACGCGAGCAAATACGGTATTAAAAACCGTGGATTAGCCCTCGCCACGCGTGGACCATAAGCCATTCAACCAAGCGCTGCCCGGTTTTATGAGGACGTCCCGACACCTTTAATACTGCCGCGAATATGGGCCTTGGTTTATTGTAGAAGAAAAGTATATTGTACACCTGATCCAGATAACATTTACCTAAATTGTGTCTTGTTTCCGACAGGGTGTGTTTTTTAGTAGCGTGAAGAGGGGTGAGCTCTCCATGAACGTGTGTTCATTTAGATTGTTGGGATTGTTTCGTTTGGCTAGGTGTATCTCGATTGCTTCCTTTATGTCAAGAGCTTTGCCTTTCGATTCGTGATGGATTATTTTAAAGTCCGACTCTAAGTTGGTAAAGCTGTGCCCCGCGTCACACATATGTTCGCATACGGCTGAATGTGTTCCGTATCTTATCGCATTCCTATGTTCATTATAACGTGAGTCTCCTCGTCTTCCACTCTGTCCGATGTAATTAGCTTGACAAACACTGTCTTGGCACGTTATAGAATATACCCCTGACCTTGAATACGGGTCAGGTTTATTTAGATTACTATTTAGGAAGTGCCTACCGGTTGTGTTTTTCGTTGTGAAAGCTATCTTTATGCCTTACTTTTTGAATAGGTTAGTGATTTTATATGTATTCGCATTCACATAGTTGAAACTCGCAAATTTTTTCTCATTACTGTCCGGTTTTGGCTGAGAACGACCCTCAGTCATCTCACAATCTCTTCAGTTTCTTTTACCGAATTGTTGGATTTTAAGTTGTTTTCGATAGTGTTGATTGCTTCAATAATCGGAATATTGGTGTACATGTTAGTTACATCGAAGGATACTAGCCTGAAGCTAGGTTTCATTTGTAGGGTGTTCAATGCTGTTACTAGTTCTGTTGTGTTCTTTACAGAGTTGTTTTTATCTTTCCAACGACAAAACACCCGAACCCATATTAGTACGAGGTGTAGCCTCCACGGGCGGCAATGCAGGCACTGACTCTTGCATCCAGTCAATCATACACATGACGAATACTGCCTCGGGATACGTTATTTCATGTCTGCTCGACCTGTTCACACAGTTCTGTACGAGTTGTGGGTGAACAAGTTGCACGAGTCACTTGTCGGCCCATCATGTCCCACACGTGCACGATAGGCGACAAGTCCGGCGATCATGCTGGCCAGGGAAGTTGCTGTATGCCTTGCAGTGCACGTGAGTAGCACGGGCAGTGTGTGGGCGAGCATTATCCTGTTGGAACAATACATCCCCTTCCTGTTGCAAGAACGGCAAAAGAACGAGTCTAACAACATCCTGCATGTACCTAGCGCTGCGTTAGCGTTCCCTCCACAAACACCAAAGGTTAACGAGAGTTGTAGCTTATCGCACCCCAGACCATAAGGCCAATATGGAACTTTACCTCCATGTCTTGAACTACTAAATTTAACTAGTGGCAAGTATACACTAAGTATGCATTCAACCACTGATGATTTCACATATTTGGTGTTTATAGTCATATACCGACAGTAGTGGCTACGCTGGCTAACGCGCAGCATTAGGTCATGGGGCCAAGCTCTCTGCTGACTCGGTAGGCGCGTGGGTTCGAGCCCCACCGTTGGCCGTCCTTGAAATGGTTTTCCGTGGTTTCCATTTTCAACACCAGGCAAATGCTGGTACGGTACCTTCTGACATCCTTGCCCAGTTTCATTCACCATCATTCATTTCATCTCTCATTAACTCCTCTCCTGAGGTTGGCGTCAGGAAGGGCATCCGGCCGTAAAAACCATCACCACAAAGACTTCCATCGCATCTCATCCCCGACCCCGTTGGAAAACGGGAATAATAAGGGGTAGATATACATACAGGTGTTTATAGTCATATGGGAACCTCTTTGTGTCTATTGTATTCATACTTGGGAATATGATGAAAAACATGACAAACTGCACCCATTTTTGCAAAATTTTAAACAAAACTGATGAAATTGTTAATTTTTTTCTTTACCAAAAATCTGTGGCTCTAAATAGGGTACCGACATTCAATTAAACAGACAATTTCACATTTCGTTTTGGGGTTACAAATTTCATCTTGGCTTAATAGATAGAAAGCTACATTATGGATTACAAAGAATGATTAATACTTACAATGCCATCTCGCTCAATTGTGGCACGGATTTGTTCTGAACCAGGTGTTACATTGAAGGGAATTTTGGCCTTCAGACCATGCTTCATAGCTTGAGTCGCGATACTTGCACATCTGCCCATATCTTCATAACTGGAATTTGTGCAACTGCCAATCAGACCTAATATAGAAAATCATATACATTATATATAATCAAATGGCACCATAATAAATATGATAACTGAACACAAAGCAAGTTCAGTATAGTAACTTCTCATAAAAAACAACAGAACTTAAAGAAATAGCACTTACCTACTCTGATGTCAAGTGGCCAACCATTTTTCTTTGCAGCTGCTCCAACTTTAGAAATAGGATTTGCCAGGTCAGGTGTAAAAGGCCCATTGATGTGAGGTTGCAGAGTACTAAGATCCAAAGTAATCAGCTGATATCGGCAACAAACAAAATATATTAAAATATTAAGAAAGAAGCACAACATAGAGGTAGAAATATATTTATTTCTGCATCTCCCATTTAGGGAACTGAACACAAAACTTACATTTAAAAAATGGTTTATTAACTTCAAAGGTGGTATAAAATATACAGCACATTGCATCTAATATCAAAGAAATTAAAAAAATAAAAAAAAAACTTAATTTTCTTTGAAATATGATGTAATATCATCATGCTCAATCAGAGTACAAGAATATCTTGATTCTGTGTCGTTCGCAGGTCACATGAAATAACCCTTTTCCCTAAAAGATTCTGTTCCTACCATGTTTTGCCTATCCCTGGACTTCCAGTTTGAAGCCTTGCTTCAAAATCATCCTTCTCAACCTTTCAAAGAAAAGACTTAGCAAATTCTACACTTGGAACTCACAACCCTGTGAACCGCAAATAAAAGAACTATTCCGGAATCTCCAGTGGACCTCGCTGCCAAGGAGCGCGGGTCATAGCGTAAAAAACACAATTTCACTGTTTCGGACTTTTGTATTACCATAAGCTAAAATGCCGGCCATGTGACCGTGATAACCTCCAAAAACTTTGTTGCCAGTATCGATTATCAAATCGTACCGCCGCCGAGAATCTCGCGAGGAGCCTGAAGAACAGGAAAAGGTCGCGACACCGCGGGACAGCATGGCAAACCTACCACTGCTAATGGACCTTGAACAAAAAAGAAGGAAGATTTTAGTGTTCGTGTGTTACCCCCAATGTGTGTCACCCAGTTTAAATTTCATATATGTTGCACGTCCAAGCGTTACCTAGTCTCTTATCTGACAGTCGCTTGTGGAAGCAGGACCTTGGGGTCTCGGATCCCCAAACTAAGCAAGAAGTATCACCCAGCCATTCGAGGAAGGGTTAGTTTTAAGGTGCAATTGATTACGGGTATGTGTGGCTGTGTTCGGGGAACTAGGGAAGCGTGAACTATATTTACTTACTGGGTTCTTTTGGAAATAATTGTCGCTTGTGTTTACTTGTGTTAATTTGTAATTTGTTGTGTATGTTCAATTATGCAGGGTTATCTCGTGGCCGCAAAGCTGGTTGAGCGTTGCTGGGGGATGGGGGTTGCGTCTTCGTCCTGTACAACATTTGTATTGTTAATCAGATTTCTCCCTGGGGCCCAGTTATACAGCGACTGGACCAATCCCCCTTTTCCACCGATGTTTGGCGGGTACTGCCATTACCACGTGCCGTTTCTCCTTGTGTTCGGTTCTGGTTTAACTTCTTGTGGGTTTCTTTTAGAGTGACAAGCTTCCCTGGGTCGCTCGAACGCAGTGTTTGTTAAGGGATCCCTTTATTTTCACTTTTATCCATTTTATTATATCGTTTCATCTACATACATGTTTTTCCCTTTGTTTTATTTAATGTCGTTTTGTTGGTACTTATTTAATTTTGCTTTGTTCGTAATTCATTTCTCTTGTTCCCATTATTTATCATTACTCCTTGTTTCTCGGTTTAATTTCGTGGGGTTATATTAGAAATTTCAACTTAGGGAGGGGGGTGGCTTGTTTTCCTTGTGCCGGCAGACAATGGGATTGTCGGTTACCCATGACGGCTGGGTTTTGGTCAGCGCGCTTGTATTTGGGGGACGTTTGTATAATTTAAAAGTACCGTATTTGCTCGGGTATATCTCGCACTTTATTGACCGAAAATATGCGTGAAAATTTTCGGTGCGAGATATACGCGGGGAATTACAGTATTCCCGAAAAAACACAAATTTGCATTATTGAAACAAGGCAACTGGCATACGGTACTCGCCCTATTCATTGTCACTGCTGCCAATCTCCGAAGTACTCTCGCGTGCATTATTCTGGTAATCATCCCATACTGCTTCGTCCTGACCTCCGTCCAATGCATTTGCGATGCCCGTCTTCAAGAAGCTCTTCACAACAATGTCCGTCGACACCATTTATTTCTATTCGTTATGGTTATGCGACATGAAGAACCTATGGAAAAGACATCATACGCTTGTTAAGGATGATTCGAGGCAGAAAAGGAATTTCGATCGCAGACGCTTAGCGATCGATACGATCGATCATCTTCCATATCGATTCATTGCTATAGGCACGAGCGAGCTCGAACTTAGCCGAAGACTAACGATGTACCGCGTGCTTAACACTCATGCTGCGCTGCAGGCTTGCACGCGGCCGAACTCTTATGCGACACAATGCGTAAAGACGAAATCATTGAGTTTTGAGAAGACTGAACTGCGTTTCTCTGCGATGTAACAGCAGGCCTACTTGCCTAAATCTTCGAAACATACGAGCATGTTGGCACGAGTGGTATAGCACAGATTTAATTTATTTTCGAAGCCAGAATACCAGTACTGATGTCTACAAGGCAACTGACGGACAGCAATAAAGGAAACCTCTGCCGCCAAAACGACCGATAACATTGCGTATTGATGACTGTTGTGGCGCCTCGTTCCCTAATCGGCTCGTAGCGGACAAGTTCGGATCAACTCGTTGCTCTCTCTTCCTGTTAGTATCGCTTCGGGTAAATTCCTGGACAATGACGACTGTTGTGGCACGCTAAATCGAACATGTTTCTACCTCAAGGTTATTACGGTCATTTATATGACGGCATCAAATGAATGCGAGATATTGGCGAGTACTTCTTTTTCCCAGAAATTTCAAATAAAAAAATGGGGTGCGAGATATACGCGAGCAAATACGGTAGTTGTTTTCTGTTTAGTTAAATTTTATAGTGTTGATGTTTTGTAACTTTTGTGATTGTAAAATCAAGCATTTTATTTCTTTTCATGAATCTCTGTGGTTGGGTTATGTTTTCTCGTGCACGAGGCTAGAGGTAAAACCCATTGTAGAACAAATGGTAGTTGTCGTGTTGATCGGCATATTAATTTGAGAAGGGATATTTTAGCGTAATTGTTGGTACCACTAACTGGGTGGTCAATGGTAATTTGGTTGTGGTTCGAGCCAAGCGGTGTCTTCGACGCGCTCTCATTTGGTGTTTAAAAGTCTCCCCTCAAGGGAAATCCAAATTGGGGCTGACCCTCAAATAAGACTGAATTGCTATGTTCTTGTGTAATATGTAAAAACCTTAATTTGTGATTGAATACCCCATTTGTTAGAAATTGTGACCTCATTTATCCTTAATCCCCATCCCCTTTCCCGGAGCAGCTTCATCTGGGGCTGACCCTCAACAAGTAAGCCTTCCCACCATTTCTGCCTGTGGGCAAATCTGTACTCCTTCCACCCGTTTCCATCTGGGCGGGCAAATCTGTACTCCTTCCACCCGTTTCCATCTGGGCGGGCCGCCGGGAGTGTCGTCAGCACCAACTACCGAGTAAAAGCCAGCTAATCTGTAAAGGCTACTCGGGGTCTTGGTTGGTAACAGTGGTGAATTGGGTTGGCAGACCCTAAACGCGTCTGTCGGTCTAGTGGCCAATGGTACAGATTCTTTGAGAAACAATTTACTGCATTTCAATATATACAGTATACCGTATTTGCTCTCATATCTCACCACCGCGTATATCTAGCAACCCCATTTTTAAATTTGAAATTGCAGGAAAAAATATTCCTCGCATTAATTTCTGACACCGTCATAGAGATTATCATAGTAATTTTAAAACAAGTCTTGATCGTTCGATTTGGCAGTCGTGTTTTCATGGTATTTGTTGTCCGTTTGTTGCATTGTCGACAAGAAGGCCTACCAGTATTCTGCCTTCACGTTCCATTGTTTCTCAGTTGTGCGATTGTTTTCTTGTGGAAATCGATCTTTTAGTTATGTAAAAATGCGGAGGTTATACGGCTGGATTTAAACTCCAAGTGATCAAATACACAGACGACGATGGTAATTGAGCTGCTCGTCGAAAATTCATTGTTAATGAATTTGATATTCGCGACTGGCTAGAAACCAATAACCAAATGCGTAAGTTGTTTTCAAATGTGGCGACGCAGTAAAACAACAATACGGGGTGTGATCTCCAGCCGTTTTGTTGGCGCTACAACACACGCTAAATAAGTAATTGTTAGGTTAGAACACGTCGAGATCTGGTATTGTTAGCCACAATAAGCTGACGACAGAAGACAAAATAAAGAAGGCCGTGAGTTGAACTCTTATGCGATTGGGTATAGGGGTATGGTGTTGACAGATGTTAGCTTCTTGAAGACTGGCATTGCAAATGCATTGGACGGATGTTATGATGATACAGTATGGGATGATGATGCTCGCGAGAGTAGCTCGGAGATTGGAAGCAGTGACGGCAGTTGACAATTCCGGTTGTCTTGTTTCAAAAATGCAAATTTTACGTTTTTTTTTTTCTTTCGGGAATACGTTATTTTCCTCACAAATCCCTGCATATAACTCACACCGAAAATTTTCACACTTATAGGTACTTTCGGTCAAAAAAAGTGCGAGTTATATGCAGTAAATACAGGTTGGACTTCATATAAGTGTGAAAAATGTACACCCCCCTCCCACTTTTAGGCAACATGTTGCGAGAACTGTCTGTTAGGAGTCAAACCAGAAACTTGTTGGATCCTCTCAGAAAGTACTGCCATAGGCAGCATTATAATGAGGTGTACAAGGCAAGGTGAGGAGTGAGGTAGTTTGCTATTGCTTTACTCACTGAGTCAGAATAATAGCACAGACCCTATGAGTAGAACCTTACGCAGTACACACGTGCACTAGCTGTACTCAGCACCACCCATAATTCAGTAGCTTCCACATAATTACAGCCATGAATGAGACCGAGACATCAGTGAAAAGCCACATTTTACTCTATCCTGTACCAACAGACAAATGCAAATGTACTGCAATCAAGATATGGTAAACAGTTGCGAGCTCATACAGTAGAAAGGAGGTATCCCTGTACTCTTAGCCTTTTCCACTCGTGTGTCGACAGCCTTCACTTAGCGTTATAGCTCGTGTGTCGACACAATGTTTCGCCGCTCGTTTCTGGGTTACCTGGCATGCCAGAGCTTTTGTACTTCGTTTGGAAAGTGCTGGTCCCTTCCGGAAACCGAAAGAAACCAAACAGGAGTGTTTTAGTTTCTCTTTGCTCGGCAAAATTGCTCCGTTTCCTTTACTTGGAAAGCCGTTACGGTGAAGCAACATAGCGGCACAGCGCATCGCGTCATTTCTAGGTTACCTGGCATGCCAGGGCTTTTGTACTTCGGTTGGTAAGTGCTGGTCCCTTCCGGAATCCGAAAGAAACCAAACAGGAGTGTTTTAGTTTCTCTTTACTCGGCAAAATTGCTCCGTTTCCATTACATGGAAAGCAGTCGCGGTGAAGTAACATGGCGGCACACAGTCTGACTGAAGCTGAGATTCTGGCGTCTATTTCGGCTGATTTTGATGATAGTGACCATAAAAATTATGAAATGTTTGAATGTGGCGATGAAAGTGATATATCCGCGAGTGATTCAAGTGACGATATCAGTGTCGCAAGAAATCATGGAGGAAGCGATAACATGAGATGCAATCAGGGTTCCATCCAGGCATTTGCTTTGTACGCTTCCACACACTCAAGACAATGTTAAGAAAGTTAAAAACATTATTTCGTGTCATGTAAATACCATGCTTACATTCATTAATTTTGTAGTACCTTCCTGTATATATTGTTACAACCAGTACTTAACACCAGGTTTTAAAATATGAAGAATGCTGACAGAAATAAATACGAGTTGGGAGAAATCAGGACTTAAAATAATTCGAGAGGAAAGGGTTAATAAAATGCAGTATATAAAAGTTATAAAGAACATGAATCTCGTTACAAACATAAACAATAATTCAGTAACTCACCTGATCGTAGGTAGCACCTGGGTCAGGAGAAAGCAAAGACTCTTTATATTTGTTTGCTTCGGCTGCAATATCTTCTCGACCAGTAGCTTTCAGATAATCAAACATGCGGCTGTTATAAGGAAACAACGATGTTGTAGCTCCAATCTCTGCTCCCATATTGCAGATAGTGCCCATTCCTGAACGTTAAGAAGGAATACCGTTATACATTCATACATCAACAGTTCAAGAATCGGAATTTAATACGTAAGATTTTTATAAATCTGTAAGAAATTATTATGAAAGTTTCATTTGGACTTGGGCACCACAGTCATCAGCTTCATGAGCAAGGGTATGTGAAGGGACATATGTTTGATAATCTGTGTAAGAAGTAGTAGTAGTAGTAGTAGTAGTAGTAGTAGTAGTAGTAGTAGGTACTTAATAGGTACTAGTACAGTAGTAGCAGTAGAAGGAGGGAAACCATTGAAAACCACTTCAAGGATGACAGAAGTGAGAATCAAACTCCCACTTGACTCAATTATCCTCACAATGCTGAGTGGACCCCAATGAAGCAGTCAGACCAGAATTACATTTCTTGGCAGGGCTGGGAAACAAACCCAGACTTCAGAGAAGATAATGAACAATGGTTACCGTATTTGCTCGCGTATATCTCGCACTTTTTTGACCAAAATTATGTGTGAAAATTTTCGGTGTGAGATATACGCGGGGAATGACCGTAATCCCGAAAAGCACAAAATTTGCATTATTGAAACAAGGCAACTGGCATACGGTACTCGCCCTATTCATTGTCACTGTCGTCACTGCTGCCAATCTCCGAGATACTCTCGCGTGCATCATTCTGGTCATCATCCCATACTGCTTCGTCCTGACTTCCGTCCAATTCAATTGCGATGCCCGTCTTCAAGAGGCTGTTCACAACAATGTCCGTCAACACCATTTATTTCTATTCGTTATGGTTATGCGACATTAAGAACCTATGAAAAAGACGTCATACGCTCGTTAAGGATGATTCAAGGCAGAAAACGAATTTCGAGCGCAGACGCTTAGCGATCGATACTCTCGATCATCTTCCATATCGATTCCTCGCTACATGCACGAGCGAGCTCGAATTTAGCCAACCCCAGCCGAAGACGCGGCGAACGATGCACAGCGTGCTAACACTCACGCTGCGGCGTATGCTTGCACGCGGCCGAGCTCTGATGCGACGCAATGCGTAAAGACGTAATCATTGAGATTCGAGAAGACTGAACTGCATTTCTCTGCGATGTAACAGTAGGCCTACTTGCACAGCTGTTGTGGCGCGCTAATCTCTAATTCGAACGTGTCTCAAGGCGGCGAATTTAGCCAACCGCGGCTGAAGACGCGGCAAACGATGTACAGCGTGCTAACACTCACGCTGCGCCTTATGCTTGCATGCGGCGTAGCTCTGATGCGACGCAATGCGTAAAGACGAAATCATTGAGATTCGAGAAGACTGAACTGCGTTTCTCTGCGATACAACAGTAGACCTTCGTGCGCAACTGTTGTGGCGTGCTAATCGCTAATTCGAACGTGTCTCAAGGCGGCGAATTTAGCCAACCGCGGCCGAAGATGCGGCGAACGATGTACAGCGTGCTAACACTCACGCTGCGCCTTATGCTTGCACGCGGCGTAACTCTGATGCGACGCAATGCGTAAAGACGAAATCATTGAGATTCGAGAAGACTGAACTGCGTTTCTCTGGGATATAACAGTAGACCCTCATGCGCAACTGTTGTGGCGCGCTGATCGCTAATTCGAACGTGTCTCAAGGCGGCGAATTTAGCCAACCCCGGCCGAAGATGCGGCGAACGATGTACAGCGTGCTAACACTCAAGCTACGCCGTATGCTTGCACGCGGCGTAGCTCTGATGCAACGCAATGCGTAAAGACAAAATCATTGAGATTCGAGAAGACTGAACTGCAATTCTCTGCGATGTAACAGTAGGCCTACTTGCACAGCTGTTGTGGCGCGCTAATCGCTAATTCGAACGTGTCTCAAGGCGGCGAATTTAGCCAACCGCGGCCGAGGACGCGGCAAACGATGTACAGCGTGCTAACACTCACGCTGCGCCTTATGCTTGCACGCGGCGTAGCTCTGATGCGACGCAATGCGTAAAGACAAAATCATTGAGATTCGAGAAGACTGAACTGCAATTCTCTGCGATGTAACAGTAGGCCTACTTGCACAGCTGTTGTGGCGCGCTAATCGCTAATTCGAACGTGTCTCAAGGCGGCGAATTTAGCCAACCGCGGCCGAAGACGCGGCAAACGATGTACAGCGTGCTAACACTCACGCTGCGCCTTATGCTTGCACGCGGCGTAGCTCTGATGCGACGCAATGCGTAAAGACGAAATCATTGAGATTCGAGAAGACTGAACTGCGTTTCTCTGGGATATAACAGTAGACCCTCATGCGCAACTGTTGTGGCGCGCTGATCGCTAATTCGAACGTGTCTCAAGGCGGCGAATTTAGCCAACCCCGGCCGAAGATGCGGCGAACGATGTACAGCGTGCTAACACTCAAGCTACGCCGTATGCTTGCACGCGGCGTAGCTCTGATGCGACACAATGCGTAAAGACGAAATCATTGAGATTCGAGAAGACAAATGCGTTTCTCTGCGATGTAACAGTAGACCTAATTGTGCAACTGTTGTGGCGCGCTAATCGCTAATTCGAACGAGTCTCAAGGCGGCGAATTTAGCCAACCGCGGCCGAAGACTAACGGTGTACAGCGTGCTAATACTCGCGCTGTGCCGTATGCTTGCACGCAGCGCCTCGATCCCTAATCGGCTCGTATCAACTCGTTGTTGCTCGCTCTTCCTGTTAGTATCGCTTCGGGTAAGTTCCTGGACAATGACGACGGTTGTGGCGCGATAAATCGAACGTGTTTCTACCTCATGGTTATTATGGTCATTTATATGACGGCGTCAGTAATGAATGCGAGTAGTTTTCTTCCCCCTGAAATTTCAAATAAAAAAATGGGGTGCGAGTTATACGCGAGCAAATACGGTATATTGCAAGGTGGTCTTTGTAGGAAATAGGGACTACCACAGGTAAATAGCGGAATGATACAGCAGAAAAAAAAGGATGAAACCCCCAAAACAAAAGAACGAACACGATAGTGGAGAAAGGAACCAAAAGGAGGGGCAAGGACATACTGCATTACACAGCCGGAAAACATCGTCAGTTACAAAGTGCTTTTGGTAAGTGCCTAAAAAGCTTCCTTCATCTTTATATGATGTTCCCTTAAAATTTTCTAATACAAAGCATGATCATTAAATTCTGAGACTAGTCCAATAAATGGAAACAAAATTACTAGATTTAAATATATCTGTTATCCCTTATAATGTAGTCCTGGTTAGTCGCCAATCCCATGAACAATCTACTGTAGGTCATTCAGGGACCTCTGATAAAGAACATTAAAGTCTTCAACACTTAAATCCTTTTGCTCTGGAGACAGAAGCCTAGGCATGAACTTGGTAGCAGTTTCATGCAGAATTTGTTGTTGGCTCTCTGCGTCAGTTTTGAGTCCATCATGATTTTGCAACTGTGTGGATGCACGTGCTAATAAAAACATGAGTAACGGAACTAAATGAAGATAGCGCATTATTTGTTCTCTATCAGTAGGAACAGTCTCAGAATAAAATGAACACACCTGGTATGGTTTCAGCCTATTTTGCCAATGCCATTCTATTCCATACACGAATGTTTCATGAAATTCTAGTCCACAGTTCTTGAACAAATTATACCTTCAAAACCAAAACCAAAACCAATCATGCAGAAATGCTAACCTGTGCATGAGATGGACTCTACACCAGGACCATGGTATTCAATGATAGCACCAGTTCCACCTTTTACTGTTAAAATGCCAGCAACTTTTAAAATGATATCCTTGGGTGAAGTCCATCCTTTTAATTCTCCAGTAAGGTTCACACCTATTACCTATAGAGAATACAAATTAGGATATAAATTACAATATATGGACCACCAATATAGGAAAATTCAACAAGGTAGACATAAAAACAACCATCGGACAGGAAAACAAGGATAAAGGACAAACAAAATGGCAGGCAAGCGAGGGCAGGGGAGAAGAAAAAAAAGGTAAAAGAGGACAATCTCCCCAGCTCTTCAGAAGTCTGGTTTCCGCTCCATCTTACACCATCCTCTACTAAACAAAACAGAAGATCATCTTAAAGAATAGCTCTCTACTAACCAGGGTGTCTACTGGAAGGATGATGTAAAAATTAGTTACTTTTTAGTTACCTTATAGTTACCTTTTAGTTAATTTTAGTTACCTTTTAATTTAAGATACGTCTGCGGTCCGCAAGCAAAGGGGCTAATCACGCGGTGAAGAAAAACAGCAATGAACTGTGTTTAAAGCGGTAAATACAATTCACTTAGGGAGTTATAAACATTTTAAAAATAATAAATAAATACTAGATATTTATTATCAAATGGGTCGTTTCAGCTAATTTGTCATCTTGTGCACAAGGCGTTTTTATAATTGCCAAGAGGTTGCTCTGCTCTTGACCGTTTGGCAAGATTTCTTTTGTCCCCGCGGTAGATCACGAAGAAATTTGTGGGACGTTACGTGATTGTAACCGAATTCTGTCTTCGCAGTCAAGTACGGAGAAATTTCGAGATGTTACACGATCGGCGCTGGTCTCGCCCGTTTGTCGAGATTCCCGTAGTTTTCACGATAGAACACAGATAAATATCGCGAATTAGATAATTGGTGTCACTTTTAGTCGTTCGACGAGATTTCCATTGTCCTCGAGTTCGGGCACGAGAAAATATAGCATTATTACGCAATCGGCGCCACATGCTGTCTGTTTGACAAGAATCCAGTTGTCCTTGTCATTGAATGCAGAGAAATATCACGATGTATCGCAATCGCTGCCGCTCTCGGCCGTTTTACGAGATTCACGTCCTCGCGATATTATGCATACCATGCCGCACCCGGCCGTTGAACGATTGTCTATTCGTCCTGACAGAATGATGGATGCAAGCTCAGGGTAGGGCTGGGTTAAAATTCACGAGTAGTTATGGACAAGTTGTATGGCCGGCACTGTGATTCCCGCTGTCCCTATGCTGTGGTTGGGATCACGAGGAGAAATTTGTATCGCGACGCTACGTAGGCTGTCATTTTTAAGTGGGTTGATGCACTTCTCGCTCCCCGTACGCTTTTAAGTATGCGGTCATGGGAAAAGTAGAGAGTAGGTTTCGGAATGTTTCGTGATTGGTGCCCAATCATCTTTGACGGGATTCCCGCAGTCCTCGTGGTCACAAGTTCACGATAGGGGACGGGTTTTATGATTTTACGCTACTGACGTTGATCTCTGTCCATTTGACGAGATTCCCGCAGGCAAGTCGTGCGGTCAGCCGGCCGTCTTGAGTATCAATGTTCGAAGTTGGTATCAAATATTAAGAATTATTCTGAGAGGATTGCACGAATAATACGACTAGAGGACACGTTTTCTTTCGAATGCGAATCACGAATTATACAAGTTATACAAGTTTTCGAAATAACCGGTTAGATTATAATACATCCGATGGAACCAAAGTTCGAAGGAAAAATAGACATATAACAGAATTTCGAATTAACCATACCGGATGTCGCAAATTTACGAGACAGATTTTTAAAATAAGTTATAACCTACGTATTTCGAAGCTTTTTCAAAATCCTTTTTCGAAACTGTAACATTTCGCAAGATTGCGACATTAAAATATTTCGCGTTATTTCTAGACTTCAATTTGACATAGTCTCCAAATACAGTAAATGCGAGGTTTCTGATTAATTTCAGAAGTTTTCGCGAATCAAGGTCTCGCGAAAAGTCAGGTTTCCTAATAACACAGATAAATATTTCACACAACACTAAAAAGTCATCTTGATGCCGAAAATATATGCTGAACGATGTATACCACTCAGGGTATCATCAGTATTCATTTCCTCGAGGTCGGGCACGGGGAAATATAGCTTATGCAATCGGCACCGCTAGCGCGAAACTCGCTCCATCGCAATCTCTGAGCCTAGAGGCGCGAGTTTAAATGATTCAATCCACCTTTGGAAAATTTTCGTTACCCGTATGAAAAATTCGTTACTTTTTCGTTGCCCATTTGTAAAATTCGTTACTTTTTCGTTACTTTCGTTACCGGTAGACACCCTGACTAACGCACTGTTTTGAGCAACAGAAGAACTGCGTTACTGCCTGCCCTCCTTATGAGTCCAGGAGTTCAAAATGAGTTCATTAGAGGCTATACCATTGAAGAGCTATTCCTATTGATTGGATTGAAGATGGTGGTGTGTCCGGCTGTGAAGATTGTCATGTTTGTTATGGGTCCATATTGATGTGATAATAATTGGCAATGTTTAAATAATTGTTCCACTAAGTCAATAACAGAAAAAAGAAAGATAGTTGTTGGTTCTTTAGGGGCTTTGCGCAATCACTGTCATGTAGCCTCGTGTACTTGTGTGTGTGTGTAGAATTTGTCTGATAACCTGTGTCAATGTAATGTCTGTATGTGTGTGTGGATTTGTAATTAAGGTAGGATTTGGGTAGAAAGCGACCGTGGGCGAAAGTAGAAATGGAGTAGAAACGGAGAACCACTTCCAGGATGGCTGAGGTAGGATTCGAACCTGCCTCTTCTAAGTTTTGCCTGACGAGTCTGAGTGTAACCCGTTCCAGCCCTCATACCAGAATTAAATTTCTTGGCAGAGCAAGGAATCAAATCCGCCTCCACGGTGACAGCCAAGAATGCTAGCCACTGCGCAACGAGGCGTATCCAAAGTTATTTGAACACGTTTTGTACTGAGCAATATTACAGATAGAAAGCAAAAATATACTGTATTTCCTGGCATAATACCGTATATACTCGAATACCACCCGCACATTTTTAAACAAATTCGGATGTGAAAAATTGGGGTGCGGGTCTTATTTGAGTCATCCAAATTTGAAAGATCTAAATTGCCCGCCGCGCGCGATATCGGGTGTTGCGAGTATCCGCTAGATGGTGCTAGCCTTCTTCCGGCTATAACTTTGTTTTACCGTAAGCACGCGGCGCCATAGTCACACGCACGTTCTCAGAGTGTAAACATGAATGCTACGAAACGTTTGCGGTCATTTACTGTGAGTGAGAAATTGAAAGTTGCGAGGGAAGCTGAAGTTATTGGAAATCGTGCCCGGTAGGAAATATGATATTGACGAGTCATGTATTCGTGATTGGGCGGGATGACGTCTATGCTGCGTGAACCGCCCGTTCAAAGCAGCCTTGAAACAGCTGTGTACGGAGCGGATGGCGGCCGATAAGCACGCGCCGACTCCAACTGGTCGTATTCAGCGCCCGAAAGTTCAGCTGCTGTGTTCGTGGATTTTGACGGCATGGAATCGTATCTCTGGAGATCTCATACGGAAGAGCTTCAAGAAATGTAGTATTTCGAATGCTATGGATGGCTGTGATGATGACATTTAGTGGGAAAGTGATGGTGATAAAAGTTGACGATGAATGAAGTGTTTGTGTACTTTTATTTGTATTTTTAATCGTTTGATGTGTGTTATTTTAGGACGACTTAAAAACTGTTGGAAACTATTTTGGATAAATGCTATTCTGTTTATTTAGTTAAGATAGTAAATAATTTTGAGTAAAAATTCTTTTTTAAAAATGTTGTTCTTCAAAATCAGGGTGCGGGTCTTATTCGGGGGCGGGTCGTATTCGAGTAAATACGGTACTCGCATATTTTTGGCCTAATATTCAGAGGAAAATCAGGCTGTGATGATTATGCCAAGAATATTAAAAGTTCACAGAGAAAAACTACAATCTTTTCTTTCTACTATATCATTAATTGCATAATTCGTAATCCCTTGTATTTCACTTTCAACTTCAAGTTCACCTTATAATCTTATATTTCACATTTTGAGAAACCACATGCGTATCAACTAGCATTGGTCTCTGCAGCGATGTTCCCAAGGAAGTGGCTGATGCTACACTGGCATCGTTTGTCAAATTTTTATGTTTTATTTGGGAACCCCTTGCATAAGTTTCCGCCAATTGCAGTCGGGTCTGTTTTAATGTGGACAAACTGGGGCTAGCAGTGCTTCTTATGGTGACTCTTTGAAGCTCGTCATTCCAAGGCCAGCTCATGAAAACAACAGGTCCATACAAGTTTCACTCCCTTAGACTGGTGGCTATCATAGCTGCAGACTAGTGCGTAGTATGCTGGTTGCTTACTTATTTTTTGAAAATGCATATGTGCATATGCAAATGCATATTCTGAACATAACAGCAAATTTTAGCATATGCATTTGAAATCAAGTTTAATTTTAAAATATATTGAACAAAATTGGTTTCATCTGCATGTTGCACATACCTTGTAAGCAACATTCCTTTCATCATCTGGGCAACTTTCTGAGAAACATATAACGAGATAACAGTATTTTAGGCAAGCATGCTGCCTGGCTATTTCAAGAAGGAATTGGGGTTAGTTTTGTGAGGAGTTTCTTCAGTTAAAGTGTTACTTTGTTCTTAGTCGCGCCAAACAATGAAAGGCGTGGGGGTCGTTTGCGATGGTTTGGGCACGTGCTACGGTCAGGAGCGGCCAACATTGCAAAACAGGGCTACACACTAGAGGTCGCTGGGAAAAGACCAAAGGGGCGACCAAGACAACGTTGATCCGATACACTGCACAGGGATCTGAAAAGAGTCAACCTCCATCCGGATATGGCCCTTGACCGACTAAAGTGGAGAGAGCAGATTTACATAGCGGACCCTTCCACGAGACGGGACAAATGCTAAAGAAGAAGAGTCTGCATATCCAATGTTCAAAATAAATTTTCAAACATAAAGGAAACAGTTCATTGAGTCAGGTTCAAGAACTAAGGTAGCTTCCCACAAGACGGAAGGAATAGAATGGTTAACTTTAGAACAAGAACTCCGTACTAATATAAGCAGGAGACAGGTGAGCAATTTCAGTACCTAGTGTATGGTATATTAGGGATTAAAGGAATAATCTATGATTATTTGTGTTGTAATTGCAATTGATCAAGAGGGAAACTGTTGTTCACGGATTTGAATCACAAAAGGTGAAAGTCAGGGAAGTCAAAAACCTCGGATGAGAGTTTTACATTGTTCCCATTGGGAGAGCTATTACCCAAGTGGAATTACACACCACGCGTGGACTTGGTCAGTCCACACCTGGCAGTGAAATAGAGTTACAGCAAGAAGCCGCTGAGCTACAGAGATTAGGATTGCAGCAGTCTCTAACACCGGAAACAAGAACTCTTGGATCAGCCCACGAGTCCGTGGTTTGATGATCTACATTAGCGGGAGAGGTGTCGCAAGTGCCACCTCTGGGGACTTGAACCCAGGACCCCAAGTATCAATTATCCAAGTATATATGCAATCCACAGGGAACTTCAAGGTGAACATTAATAACCAAGAGGATGAGTAGTAATTATGAGGGGAATGTGAAATTGTAAAGCAATGATATAATGAATTGATTACAAGCAGGCTCGTGCAACCTGAGAACACATGCTTGTAAATTTCCAGAAGAATAGCCATTTAGTTAGCTAGCACAGTAACAGTCCCACGACTGTTGTGCAATGGAAGATTATTGAGTTTAGGGAGGGGAGGGTGGATAGCTACTCCCAAGCAAGGTCCATCGAGATGAGAGGTGGACTGAAGGTATACATAGGAACACAAAATTCCAGAAACTCGACATCCTCGATACACATAAAAATAGTGTGTCTAAAAACATATTATCATTATTATTTCTGTACAGTTGTTGCATTGTCTTCACACAAAGTTAGGCCATAAAGATTCCTTTCATTAATTTACCATAACTTTAGTAGGATTTCAATGCAGGTTATGTACTATACCTTGCATAGACCAGTAAGTTATTTATGTTGTGTCATCAGCCATAAGACTGGCTGAATACTAAACTGATCTACCACCCCTAGTCATGCTGGCCACTCCCCGTGATGGGAGTGATAGGCTCGGTTTGTGTATTTCATAGCTATTGGCAGTCGCAGCGAGTAGGTCATTCACCTTCAGACTCTAGTCTGCATGCCAGAGTGTTGGAGGGGAGGCTGGAGGGAAAAACCAGCTGTGTTGCGTGGGGAATCCAGCCTATTTGTTTTCCCAAAACATTGACCGATGATTTTTGAGATTTAATTACACCTACTCTGATCAAGATACGACTAAAGTTCATGAAGAGGTTTGCTTAGAATACCATCTTCTATCGCCAGTTAAAAGGAGTACATGTATATCAATTACACCCTGTGTATACCGTATATATTCGAATACCACCCGCACATTTTTAAACAAAATCGGACGTGAAAAATTGGGGTGCGGGTCTTATTTGAGTCATCCTGATTTTAAAGATTCAAATTGCCCGCCACGTGCGATATCGGGTGATGCGAGTATCCGCTAGATGGTGCTAGCCTTCTTCCGGCTATCACTTTGTTTTACCGTAAGCAGACGGCGTCATACAGTCTCGCGCACGTTTTCCGAGTGTAAACATGAGTTCTACGAAGCGTTTGCGGACGTTTACTGTGAGTGAGAAGCTGAAAGTTCAGCTGCTCTGTTCGTGGATTTTGACGGCATGGAATCGTATCCCGGGAGATCTCATACGGAAGAGATTCAAGAAATGTAGTATTTCCAATGCTATGGATGGAAGTGATGACGACATTTTGTGGGAAAGTGATGGTGAAAAAAGTTCCGAAGTTGGTACTTCTGATGACGATGAATGAAGTGTTTGTGTCTTTTATTTGTATTTTTAATTGTTTCTGTGTGTTATTTTAGGACGACTTCAGAACTGTTGGAAACCATTTTGTAGAAATGCTATTCTGTTTATTTAGTCATCATCATCTTGAGCAGTTTCCAACCGCTGGTCGGGTCTGCTTGGAACATAAGCCTCTCCATCGTTTCCTGTCCATCCACCATCTCTCGTCATTTACTGTGTCCCAGCACACTCCTCTTTCCTCCACACTCTTCTTAACTCCTTTTGTCCATCTGTCCCTTGGTCTTCCCCTTGGCCTCCTTCCCGTCATTTCCATTCCAAACATCTTCTTCGGTATCCTCTCCTCTTGCATCCTCCTCACATGTCCATACCATTGTAGCCTAGATCGCTCTATTCTATTTTGCAATGGTTCCTCTCTTACCATAGTAAAGATTGTAAATAGTTTTGAGTAAAATTTTTTTTTTAAATATTGTTCTTCAAAATCAAGGTGCGGGTCTTATTCGAGTAAATACGGTATATATTCACAGTATAACTTCTCGGTATTCAAGAATTTTCTTGTAATTTACGAACATTTTTTGATTGTGCTACTCAAGAACATTGACTGCATTTAGAGACTACTATCAATAAGAAATTCACCTTAGGACACTTGAGCTCCCAGGGAATGTCGGCCATAACATCCACAGCATCAGCACCACCAACTCCAATACACAAGCCTGCCAAGCCTCCACCATTTGGAGTGTGGGAGTCAGTACCGATCATCAGCAGACCAGGAAAGGCGTAATTCTCCAAAATAATCTGGTAAGACAAGAGAAAACACCAATTCTTTGAGTTAAGGATCACATATTTACACACCAAAAAATGTTTACTATTAAAAAATTTCTTAATTCAAATTGTGCCAGATGTAACTTTAATACAATAATGTAGCCGAAGTGCTTCTATTTTAATGCCCAACTCTAATATGTGTGTGTATCCTTTAGGTAATAGAAGAAAGCCTACACAGTATTTCTTAGCATAATTGTCACATAATTTTAGCCTAAAATTCATACAAGAAAGCGGAGTGCAATGGTTATGCAAAGAATTAAGTTCAAAGGAAAGAAGGAAAAAAAAAACCCAATTATTTACTTAATTCATAAACCAGTGTATAGCACATTCAACTTGAAGCTCGCTGTATAATCCTTGTATTTTCTCATTGTGAGCGCCACGTGCGTAACATCATGCACTGCTCTCTGTAGCGACGTTTTCTTGGAAATGGCCAATGTTGACTGGTGCGGCTTATCAAATTTATTTAATTCAACTGGGGTGTCCCTTGCATAAGTTTTCGCCTGTAACAGTTGGGCCTGTCTTCACCTGAGCGAACTGGGGCTGGTAGTGCTTTGTATTGAAACTCATCATCCCAAAACCAGCTCTGGGAAGAGATGGTTCTATCTATACAAGTTTCATTCCCCTTGACAGACTCCAAGTGTGACCACTGTCTAGTGCGCTGGCTGCCCACTCAGCGCGAGTCATACATAGCCTGCAGGCACAGAAACGGAGAGACTTTTCTTCTGACACCAGGTTATAAGCTTGTGGCAGCGCGTGCAACCGAATGGTGCACAAATACAAATGTGCAATGTGACGAATATGCCATGATATTTTATAAACCAAGCTTGTATTTGAAAAGTAGGGTGCGAGGATTATACCATGGCAACGAATATGCCAAGAGTTTGATGTGGAACTTGACCTTGTGATCATAATCCATGGAACCTTTTTTTTTTTTCGTAATACGGCATCTGAACCACTGGACATCTCGAAAGGAATTGAACCTGGCCTGATGAGAGGAAAACAGCTTGGATCCTGTGCCATGAGAGAAAGAAGAAAAAGACTAAGCGCTGCTAGCACCAGTTTACCCACGTGATAACAGGCCCGACTGCCCCAGATGGAAACTTACGCAAAGAACATCCCAGTTAAATTTAAAATTTTGACAGGCCGCGCTATCAGCCATTTCCGTGGAAACATCACCACAGAGATCTGTGCTTGATGTTATACAAGTGGTGTTAACAATGAGGAAAGAATTATACGGCGATCTTGAACTTAAATGTGAAATACACACGATTACAAATTAATCAAATAACGTTAAATTTTTAAAAAATTTAGTTTTTCTTCTTTGAACCCTCTTTGCATAATGACCGTGCCCTACTTTCTTCTATGAATTTATGCTACAAATATGCCTGGGATAACAGTATCTCTAAAATAAACAAATTAAATCAATTAGTGTGTGTTTGGCATTGGTCCAGTAGAGCAAATTAAATTTTACAATGGCCACATGTTCTCACAATTTAAGATACAAAAATGGGGCAAATGACCTTGCTGTTCTGCCCCTTAAAACAACAAAAACTAACTAATTAACTAAGATGCAAATAAACAGTATCTTTGTAAACCTATGGCCACTTGGCTGCATTAAATGTTTAAAAAGCTGAACTCCAAGCTTAATTTAGGTCATGCTTATGTTTACAGATTAGCTGAAGGGCAACCAACCTGATGGATGATTCCCGAGCCTGGTTTCCAGAAACCAACACCATACTTGGA
This sequence comes from Meconema thalassinum, assembly GCA_946902985.2. Taxonomy (NCBI): domain Eukaryota; kingdom Metazoa; phylum Arthropoda; class Insecta; order Orthoptera; family Tettigoniidae; genus Meconema; species Meconema thalassinum. Next base: position 115,350,879 of record OX336393.1, read on the forward strand.
TCCAGCAGTACTCAAAAATTTGTACACCTCCTTGTTTTGCTCAATAGCTCGAGCCAAATCCTTATCACCACCAACCTGTGGAATAATATGAAAAGAAAATCCATTAATTCCTGTCCTGAAGTACAGCACTGACACCCATAGAGTACATACTTCCTTCACTGTACAAGCACATCAAAATATAACAACTTCCAAATGCATGATACTTTACCAAAATATCATCTTGGCTTTGACTTTAACCCTAAATTCCCAATACAACCAAGATGGCATTAGTAATACCATGACGAATAAAAATAAACAGTGTCATCACTCCGCTCTCAAAGCATTGTCGCTCGTGTGTGGCTCCGAAGTCGCTCCAGACCACCCACAAGGTTAGTACTGTAACATCCAGTGCGCGAGAAGTCATATATGCAAGGAAATTTGTTTTGTAATATTTTATGAATGTCTGTGGAGTGCTTCGTATGTGCAAACAACTAAACTTTCTACTGTTCCGAGAAAATGTTGTACAGTTTCTTTCCTGGATGTAAATCAGGTTACTGCTAAAAGAAACAAATCTGATTGCGAAATGGGCGAGAGTTATTCAACAGAAAGATAAGCAATTGTCGATCAAAAGTAGAATCTTTGCATTTTTCGGAAGATCTAATTACAAAGGCAGACTGTATCGTAGTGAGCTGTGAGAATGTAGGAACTTTTTCGTCTGAACTGGAAATTAAAACCAGGATCAGTACCTCACTTTTTTTTTCTCCAAATTTACCAAAATATCTATCCTCTGAGGTAAAATCATGAAAGGAAATGGAATGAAAACAGCCTTCCACGGTTCCTTCTTCTACTCCGTACCATCCTTGCCTGAAATGAAAAAAATATTTTAATCCGACATAATAATAGGCCTAAAATAATGATTGTTGTTGATTCTTTAGGGGCTTTGTGACATCGTAGGCATGTAGCCCAGTGTACTTGGGTGTGTGTAGAATTTGGCTGACAACCTATGTCATTGTGATGCCTGTAGTAGTGTGTACTTGTAATTGAGGTAGGATTTGGGCCATGGCCTTCAGTTAGGTACCATCCCAGCATTTGGCTGGAGTATAAGTGGGAAACCACAGAAAACCACTTTCAGGATGGCTGAGGTAGGAATCGAACCCGCCCCTTATCAGTTTTGTCTCACTAGGCTGACTGAACACTTTCCAGCCCTCAGACCAGAATTGGATTTCTCGGCAGAGCTGGGTATCAAACCCGGGCCTCCGTGGTGATAGCCAAGAATACTAGTCACTACGCTGTGCCGTTACTTTGGCACTAATCTCTGATCGAACGTACTATTTTTACTTTGGCATAAACTTTTGAATCGAGCGGCGGAGTTAGTTGTGGCTGGCCTCGATAGGTAGCATATCTTGTCGGTGCTGTCTTGGACTGGGATTGTAGTTTCTCCCTCTGTCCGATAGGAAGAGCTATGTTCTAGCGACAAGTATTTCTCTATCTCGATGTTGACTTTAATGGTTTTGGAAGGCTGGGATTTTCGAGACATGTATGATTCTCGTAATGAGCTTGTTAGGCCAGTCATCATGGATCTACGTGGTTTTATAAATACTTAAGAAGTAAACTGAAGTTCTACTGTATGTGAAAATATTGAATGATATTATCCCTCTTCGTCAAGTTATTGACTGGTTACCTATTGTAACCTTACTGGAGATAAACGTCTGGATATGCTTCGTATATTGTGGAATTAAGGTAGGCTATTTTGTCATCGTAAGTACTTGTGACTGTATCGACTGGCAAGGTAAATGTATTTATTTTGTATTTTCCTACGTTGCATGACAGGGCCTTTCTAGGTTATACATTCAAACTTAATGTCATCCTCGGGTATTCACTCTGGTAGGATAACTGACACTCATATTTTCTTTGTGTAATTTATGATTTGTTTTCTGTTTTCAGTTAATTGTAAAATGCATTTTAATTACAAGTAGTATGCCTTATGGTCTGTGGAATATTTATTAATGTAGGATTTATTTTGATGTCGATAGCCCTAGTACGGTGATCGTTTTTCTTCTGTTTTTCATGATGGCTACTGTCGTATTGTTTTTAACTATGTGTGATCATCTGTTGTTAATAAAAAAGGAGATTTCTGATAGCCATTGAGGTGAAAACACGTAAATTGGATTAGCTCCGTATATTTTGTGTTTTGAAGACATTAATTCTTCAGTTTTAGGCAACGTATTACATTGGATATTATAACAAGCGTAGGCCTAACTTTGTGACATGTACTGTCTCGAGAATTAATTAATTATATATTTGTGTGGAAATGCATGAAATACTGTATGATGCATTATGCAGGTGCATTATGAAACTATTGAATATTTAATTCGTCATCCTCTTAATTATTTGGCTTGGATTCTCATAATGACAACAGATGATAGTTTGAAAGCAAAACTTATTTACTTCATCATAACAACTTGGCTGGATTGCTAAAATATGTATTACAGTCAACTGGAAGGAACAAATATTTGATGTCAGAATCCACATCTTGATTAGTAAGTGTTTTGTTAATTTGTATGCATGTTTATTGTGAATATATTATGATTTTACCCGATCACCTTAGTATTATTTCTGGGTTCCGGGGTTCGAAGATGGTCTCAGACAATTGCCCTCTGAGTATGAATTCACTATGGTCCAGTACCTTCCCTCCCAAGGCCTTTACTTTAGTAGGGGGTTAAATGTGTTATAGCAGTAGCGTGGTTAGATTTGTACCACTTTCAGTAGTTGTTTGGGGCTAGTCTTTGGATCTTGGGGCTTGGAAGTATGATTGGGCCTGAAGTGTGATATTTTAATGTTTGTTGTTATTGTTTTATCTTTGTATAATTTTCTTGTTATTTTTGTTTCATGTGATAATATACTGAATGGACGAGAACATTTTAAAAGCTGTACAATATTTATCCAAAAAGGAACTGGCTTATGAAATACAAATAAGGAATGGCAACCCTAATTTTCATCGTGAACTGGATATTATTCTTCTCAAATCCTTAAAGTCAGCTTCTGTTGTTAGTCTGACTGATCAACATTCTTATGGGACAAAAGGTAGGTCTGATGTTGTGATATCTGTTTCGAACCTATTAGTGTCCTGTGATGAGTTAAAGCAAGTTGCCAAACCTTCGGCATATCGTGTGAACAAATTAAAATTTCGTTCGATACACTGGATTAATCGTTTAGTGAGCTTAATTGAATATTGGTCCAAGTGTGATATTGTTTTTTCAACCAAGTTAGTTGGGCTTCGCGACAAGCTGTTAGATAGTTTTAATCGGTTGTCCTCGAGTGATATTTCTGAGAATATTAGTGAACCTGTTGTATGTTCTGAAAGCGTTTGTTCATGTGTTAGTGATTCTTGTGATGGCGTTGTGAATAATAGTAATTATTTTGGTAATTTTGAATCAGTGTCGATGGAGAATAATGAAAATATGTTAGGCGCTTTGCAAACTAATTATACTACTGAGGTAGATAAACAAATAGGCTCGTCAAGAAATACACCTGAGGTCATGTCGAGCCCTAGTAATTTGAATGCTGTTTGTAATTCACGTTCTGATAAGAGATATAACGATTTTTCTAGTTCAGTTTCTTGCCATGACGTTGGTAATGCTGGGAATAGGTTAGGATCTCACCGTACTTGTACTGATAAGGAAGTACAAACTGTTGATAGCTTATTTGGTGAATGTGACGTGATAGATAGAGTAAATAGGCTTAATCTTTCTGATAATCGAGCCTCGACTAACGTTGTTTCTCTAAATAAACTTATGACTGATGGTCAGGTTAATTTTGCTTCCCTTCCTAACCCATTAACTCTAATTTTGAAAGATTTTCATGTGTGCTATGGCACTGATATTAATTTATTTGTGAAATTTTTGAAGAAATTAGTGGAATTAAGAGATAGTGCTGGCATATTTGGTCTGTCAGATTTTCAAATTTTGAAAATCATCTTTCCATGCACTGAAGGAATGTTGCGAGGAAAACTGTTTGAGAGTATGAGTGCTGGCCATTCTTTGGATGTTTTCCATAGAGAGGTTTTGAAATATTTTATCACTCCACGTATCTTGGCAGATTTGAGTAGAGATTATGTATTTCGCGTTCAGCGTATGAGTGAAACGTTAAATGAGTACTTCATTGATATTAGGACTTATGCAAAGGTTTTGGCAGTTGAGTTGACTGAAGAGCAGGTTGTCAATTCATTAGTCGAAGGTATGAATCCCATTTATCGTTCATTCCTGTCCATGCATGCTAAGCCCAAGAATTTCACTGATTTTAATGAAATTATTTTATCTGCGGAGAAGATTAAGAATGCTAATCTGTTGCGGGTAGATGATTCTCCCTTTCCTAGTAATTATCTTCAAGGTTGTTCAGGTTATATGCCTTCTATAAATAATTTTCAGCCACGTGGAGAGATGCAGCTTGTGGATAATTATAGTAGTCTTGTTCCTTATAAGAATTTACAGGGAAGGCGTGAGTTCATGCCTACTAATGTTCAAGGTCATGTATTTCAGAGGCGTGCTGAACAGAGGTTTAATGGGAGTAGAGTTAGCAAAGGCAAGAGATGTGATTTTTGTGGCTCGTATGACCACATTAGTCGATGGTGCGATGCAGATTTTGATAATTTAAGTTGATATTTGTTGTGGTGTAGTTATTGTCAAAATTGTGTAGACGAATTCTGGTCATCAGTACATGCATGTGTTATGTGTGTTATTGATGTGTTTATTTGTCTACACGTGTGGTGCACATTCTGCTAGATTGTGCAAATCCATAAAGGTTCTTCTTGTATGTTTTTGTCAAAATTGTGTAGACGAATTCTGGTCATTAGGACGTGCATGTGTTTTTGATGTGTGTATTTGTCTACACGTGTGGGGCACATTCTGCTAGATAGTGCAAATCCATAAGGTTCTTCTTGTATGTTATTGTCAAAATTGTGTAGATGAATTCTGGTCATCAGGACATGTATGTATTGTGGATGTTATTGATGCTTGTGTTTGTCTACACGTGTGGCGCACATTCTGCTTGATTGTGCAAATCTATATGGTTCTTCTTGTTTGTAATTGTCTAAATTGTGTTAGGTCTGAAGTGACAAACTTGGGTAAATGTATTTGAGTGCATGAGTGTGGGTGTTTGTTATTAGTTTTGTTTTGTAATCGGGTGGGTCTCTTGGTTGTTTCTTAAGGTGAATTAAGGTTAGGGTTTGTTTTTGCTTAATTTATAATTGAATTTAATTAAATACGCCGTACGTATAAAATGATACTATGTTGGGATATCATAGGTAAGTAATTACAAACCTCTTCTGTTCTCCGAGTGATGACTTAGTCATTTATCTGCTTGTTGATTTATGAAGGTAACTACTTGCCGAAATGTGTTTTGGTGATGGAAAATCATGCTATGCCAGGGTAAAATGCGGCTAGTATGACATGTTGATTTCAGTGTGTTTTATTTAAGGGTTTTTATTTATTTTGTGTATGTCGATGTCCTAACGGTGTGTCAATTTATATTCTGGAAAATTATGGGGATTTTGTGGGTAGTAAATGGTTTTATTAATTTTGGGAGTTTGTAAGGTCGTGTGATTTCAATGAATGTTTGGGTACGTTTGTAGCTTTGGTGGTCTGCACGAGTGGTCAGTTGATCTTCTTTCATTTAGGGTCTTCTGTTGGTCATTTATTGAGGGATTTCTGTCTAGTCCGTTCTTGTTTTAGTCTTGTTCGCTATATTGCTTACTTAGTTTGATATACTAAGCTATGTCAAGAGTGAATTATTGTATTGTTTATGTTATTGTCTAAATTGTGCATTTCCAAAGTTGGACATTCAGAAAGTATAAATGTGGTGTGATTTGTTTTATTTTGGTAATTGGGTTAGTTTTCTTGTTGTTGTTTTGTGGTTGTCCAGATATGTGTGGATGTATATTAATTTAAGGGGTAAAAGGTCATTGTATGTTACTTTGGGATCGTGGATGTAAATTAGCATTTTGTTGACGCATCTGTCAACTTAAGTCTACCAGATGAATGTTATGGGGGTTCATTTGCTTAGATTTGAGTTGAATATGTTGGTAAGTATTTATAAACAATTCTCCTAAGTCTTCAGTTGATTGAGTGGGCTCAATTTTTTTTGCTGTCTGACTGAGAAATAAATACTTTAGGTTAAGTAATGTGATGTGATATGATGAATTGAGTTGTGGTATTTGGTCAATATACGGCGACTCACTATAGGCCTCATGAAATACGTGCTTCGTCTCGTTTCCTAGTTTCTGTTTGGTCTGGGTCTGTATATGATAGGGTATTTATGTATTTGTGTTTTGTGTGGATGTGTTGACAAGTGCTAATTCATATTCTGGTTGTTGTTTATTAATTATTTGATGGTTGTAATTGTATTTTTTTTCTGGGGATTTTAAGGTTATGTGTCATGGTGTAAGGTTGTGGTGTGATTCTGCTTTGGTATGCACGTGTGTCCTGTTTTTGCTTGATAATTGGGTCTTTCTATTGTTCTTCTTGGAATTTTCTTGTGTTTTCCTACTTTGGGTGTTTCTTTGGGCATTTTCTCTTTCTGTATTTTGGACAAATGGGTTGAACAGATATGCAATGTGAGACAATTGCCTTCGTCTTTTGGGATAATAAGGTTTTTTATTTGTAAATATGAGAGCTCACGTGCCATTCAGCATTATTATTGAAACTTATTTTTGGAAAATACTGTTATTATTGTAATATTTTCGGGATATTGTAATTTTCTAAAACATGCATACAATTTTCTGTGTTAATTGAGGGTCATTGTTATACCTTTCACCTGTAAAGATGTGGATTCTTGATAGTACTGGGTTATTGTTATAAAATCTGATGCCATCATATAATATTTTATTGTAATTTGTTCTTTGTAAATGAGTGTCAACGTTAGATATTAAGCTTTCCTTTACACATTACTGTCGCAGTCGAAATTTGATTTCAGCTAATTTCTTCGAGGTCTTATTCTGCGTTTGGAGTGTTATGCAGTGCGAGAAGATGTCTCTGGCCAGGATATTGGACCAATCTATGTAACCTTCGGATGAAACTGTTCCTGCCATCGTTTATTCAAGATGCCATTTGTAATAATGTTGTGGAAATTGTACAAAGAAAACCCACTCGATGTATTCTACACTTAAGTATTTGTTTATGTTCTTGGCATGACATATTTTGGTGGTTATGGTGCTGATGAAAACTGAAATGAACTTTTAATTAAGTATTTCACATTCGGAAGCTACTGTGTTTGTGATAATTGGCAAAAACTTTTCTATGCTTTAAGATTTGCTTGATTATGCATGTTGATACACTTGTACCATTTACGTCGTCTCTGTTCTGCGAACCATCGACAAGTTTGGGGCCCGGGAGTCTGTGCCGTTACTTTGGCACTAATCTCTGATCGAACGTACTATTTTTACTTTGGCATAAACTTTTGAATCGAGCGGCGGAGTTAGTTGTGGCTGGCCTCGATAGGTAGCATATCTTGTCGGTGCTGTCTTGGACTGGGATTGTAGTTTCTCCCTCTGTCCGATAGGAAGAGCTATGTTCTAGCGACAAGTATTTCTCTATCTCGATGTTGACTTTAATGGTTTTGGAAGGCTGGGATTTTCGAGACATGTATGATTCTCGTAATGAGCTTGTTAGGCCAGTCATCATGGATCTACGTGGTTTTATAAATACTTAAGAAGTAAACTGAAGTTCTACTGTATGTGAAAATATTGAATGATATTATCCCTCTTCGTCAAGTTATTGACTGGTTACCTATTGTAACCTTACTGGAGATAAACGTCTGGATATGCTTCGTATATTGTGGAATTAAGGTAGGCTATTTTGTCATCGTAAGTACTTGTGACTGTATCGACTGGCAAGGTAAATGTATTTATTTTGTATTTTCCTACGTTGCATGACAGGGCCTTTCTAGGTTATACATTCAAACTTAATGTCATCCTCGGGTATTCACTCTGGTAGGATAACTGACACTCATATTTTCTTTGTGTAATTTATGATTTGTTTTCTGTTTTCAGTTAATTGTAAAATGCATTTTAATTACAAGTAGTATGCCTTATGGTCTGTGGAATATTTATTAATGTAGGATTTATTTTGATGTCGATAGCCCTAGTACGGTGATCGTTTTTCTTCTGTTTTTCATGATGGCTACTGTCGTATTGTTTTTAACTATGTGTGATCATCTGTTGTTAATAAAAAAGGAGATTTCTGATAGCCATTGAGGTGAAAACACGTAAATTGGATTAGCTCCGTATATTTTGTGTTTTGAAGACATTAATTCTTCAGTTTTAGGCAACGTATTACATTGGATATTATAACAAGCGTAGGCCTAACTTTGTGACATGTACTGTCTCGAGAATTAATTAATTATATATTTGTGTGGAAATGCATGAAATACTGTATGATGCATTATGCAGGTGCATTATGAAACTATTGAATATTTAATTCGTCATCCTCTTAATTATTTGGCTTGGATTCTCATAATGACAACAGATGATAGTTTGAAAGCAAAACTTATTTACTTCATCATAACAACTTGGCTGGATTGCTAAAATATGTATTACAGTCAACTGGAAGGAACAAATATTTGATGTCAGAATCCACATCTTGATTAGTAAGTGTTTTGTTAATTTGTATGCATGTTTATTGTGAATATATTATGATTTTACCCGATCACCTTAGTATTATTTCTGGGTTCCGGGGTTCGAAGATGGTCTCAGACAATTGCCCTCTGAGTATGAATTCACTATGGTCCAGTACCTTCCCTCCCAAGGCCTTTACTTTAGTAGGGGGTTAACGCAATGAGGCAGACATATAATAATAATAGCCTACCTACCAATAAAATAAAAAGCCATCCAATTCTTCGCTTCCGATACCATCCTCCTGATCAATATCATGGTCAGTATCCGAGTCTTCAGATCTTGTTTCAACTTTGTCTTCAGTATCGGAGTCACCAATTTATTTGAAATTATTATCAACTATGTTCCAAACCTGATGTATGCCTCAAGAGACCTGGGTTATGTAAAGAAGGGAGCGAAGCAGAATACAGGCTAGTGAGATGAAATTCTTGAGAATGGTGGCCACTGTCTTGGCAAACCAGTTTTTGTGTTTCCCCATTTGTTTCCACTCTGTGTGGTTGTACATATCTGTATTATTTGTCTTCATTGCATTTATTCATTGTCAGGTTGGTTTTGTTTATGTTGATTGGTTGTCGTGATTTATTTGTTTTGATTGCATGTAGTATTCCCACTGCCGTGTTTCCAGTAGGATATTTTGGCTTAGAAGGTAATTTTGTATTCTTAAGTTGGGCACATTGATTCATCTTTTACTTGTTTTTGAACTCTTTACTGTGATTGGCTGCTTTCGGCCTATCAGAGGCCTCTTACTTGTTTTTAAACTCTCTACTGTGATTGGCTGCTTCCAGCCTATCAGAGGCCTCCTTGCTGCTTGTAGCGACCAATCACGTTTTTTCTTCTTCGTTGTTCTCTAAGTGTAGCCATGACACAATGCTGTGCTTCAACGCTGGTTGTGATATCAACAAGTATCCAGCTAATCTTTTCTATAATTGGTGCTATCTTCATAGTAGCCGTGCTTAGCAATCATGTCCTATGCACATGATTCATGTTTTGTTTGGGCAGTGACATTACGGTGATTTTCGATCTCATCATCGCCATGCTTGATGTTGCTGCGCGCCATGTCGACGAATTCTTCAATCCGCGGCGTCGGATGGTTTGTTGTGGTGTGTTTGCTTCTATCTTCATTTACTGCCTAACAATTTGTCTTCGCGCGTATGAATAATGATGATGCTTCGTGTGATAAGTGGTTCATCGTGTCTGGAAGCATGTTACAAGGCCGGGCATCATCACTAATTGGAGGTTGACGCTAGGCTGAACTACTTTACTGTCGTGACAGTGCCGTGCGATTGGCATATCCCGGTATTTGTATGATAGCAGCTACTTTGACTTCCTGCAACATCACTGGAATGGAGGTTGACGCTGGGCTAAACTGCTTTACTATTGTGACAATACCGCGCGATTGGCATATCCCGGTATTTGTATGATAGCAACTACTTTGACTTCCTGCAACATTACTGGAATGGAAGTAGACGCTGGGCTTAACTACTTTACTATTGTGACAATACCGTGCGATTGGCATATCCCTGTATTTGTATGACAGCAACTACTTTGACTTCCTGCGTTTCACACATAATTTGTTTTATTAACAATTCATTTTGGGCTTACAGTATCGGCGCATCACTGTAAGTCAGTCCTGGTTCGACGACACATTCTCGTTCCATGCGACCTGTTTTTTCATTATTTGTTGCAACTCCACTTGTGTTGCATATTTAAATTATATCATTCTTTGGAACCGCCGTGTATTGCATGCCGTTCTATGATGTACTGATCTGCAGCTACGTTCAAGACAATATGTGTGTTTTAGGCTCAAGACTTAACGTGTGTTAAATCCTTGCGAGTGTTTCTTCAATTGTGTAAATTTGTGCTAGTGTTTCTCATATGTTTATGTGCCACCTTTGAATATTTGTTTTATGTGTCACCTTTGAATATTTGTTTTATGTGCCACCTATTTGATAATATATCTTATTATTAGTTAGTGGTGGTGTTGTGTCCTTTATGCCTTCCTGGACTTCCTTATTTGGTGACAATAATATTGTCTGGTCCTCCACATGTTTGCTAAATTGTCATGCGACCTTTGTAAAGTCAACTCTTCGTATTATCACTAGGGATAGGAAAAATTCGCGATAGCGAATTTCGCGAATTTTTAAAAGAAGTCATACACAGGTGATAATGTGTTATAATAACCCTAAAAATGGCAAAAATAAATGTTTTTGAGCTCGCGAATTTTCGCGAATTTCGCATAAAACGCGAATTTTCGCGAATTTCGCATGAAAACGCGAATTTTAGCTTTTTTCGTTTTTTTTCCTTTATAGTGCTCTTCCGATAATTCGCGGCAATTAATGCACATATTTCCGGGATTTTTTGAAAGCCGCGAATTATCTTCAATAATGTTTTTAAGCCAGGCAAAAAGAAAACTATTGGTTAAAATATTGAAATGTATTTTAAGAACACGCAGAAAAAAATAATTATAATACTTTATGTTCGACCCTGACTATTATATGTCAGAAAACGGTACTATAATGAGGCTCATTATAACACTATTTTGCATTATGAAACAGTTCCTCCCACCAATCTGAGCTCAAGAAACAGTTGTTTGACCAATTAGATAATTAGATGCACTGAGTTCCACGGCCTTCTAATTTAAATGTCACTGCCTGGCCTAGTGTCATAGAAGGGTAATCGAGGAGGCCATGGTCAAATACAAGGCATTCTCTGCGTCTCATGCGCCCTGTTCAGTACATAAAACTGGTGAAATCTCTACAGATATTTATGAATATTTATGTTCGACCATGAAATAGTTATAATAATTATCGTCGAACATAAACAGTCGTATGCAACTCTCCTATAATGGTAATTAAGACACTCGTATGGAAATTATAAGACTCGCATACGCTCGTTTTATAAACTTACCCGTGTCTTAATTATTGCCATTATAGGCTCGTTGCATAATGTACTACTGTATTATAACATAGTATTGTAAGACACACTACGAAGATTAGGCCTACACCAATATTAAAAACTAAGAGAAATGACTGTAATCACTTTTTGTTTCTTAGATAGTTTATTTTTTCTAGTTTTAGATTGTACAATTCTGAAGAAAACAATATATGAGAACGAAAATTCATCTCGATTTTCTATATAAGAGATAAGTGTGACTATAGTACACTAGCTTGACTGTGGGAACTTTCGGGATTTCCGTTGCATCACTCCTTCACTTGACATGCACTGGATCTCAGTTTACCTCACCGACAGTCAAATTCCGTACAATATTCTCATCGCTTTCATGTCTGAAACCATGATCGTCTTTATCGAAGTCTAACTACTGAATGTCACTTTCTTCTGCATCTTGGCATTCATCCAGGTTTTGCCCTAATGTCATCGTAGTGAGACCACCTTGCCGATTTAAAATATCGTCGTCACAGAAGCTGACAAAGGCTTGTTTTTGTGCGAGTGTAGTAGCGGTAATTTTCTCTCATGACTTGACTGCATGGAGAGCATCCAACAAACACGGAATGATCGGAAACTTAACGGGAGATAGCGGACCTCGCTTTCTGCATACAGGATCTTTATCAATCTCATCCTGGTAAGTTACTAACTTATTGAGGTTTTAAGGACCAGAACAGCAAGGTCACCTCCCCCTTCATCCTAGTAACTACTTGACGTGTGGCGTCATATAGTGCGCCTTTCAGACATGAATATCTAGATGGCAAGTATCCATATCCAAATGTGCCACTGTTTCCTGAACCAGTATTAACCAGGTGGTCTTGGTTTCATTCTGTAGTGTACCTGTCAAGAGTACTTGAAAGATATCGCGCAATTTATGAATGAAGTAGTAGGGACTGATAATTGTGGTGTTGATTTCCTGAACAATGTTTCACATGACGAAATACATGAGATTCAAAGAATATGGCACAGACATCACTAAACTCATCCCAGTCTTATCAGACTGTTCACCTTCTAGATGGACATCTACGGAGAATTCAGCAAGCCCATAAACTTGCTGTTTCTGGAAATTACGGTACCAACATTAAGGAGCTGTTGGAGGGTTGTGGAAATGAGTTAAAAAGAGAGAAAATACATCCAGTTTTAGTAAACGCTGGGTCCCATGCTCTTAGAATATTAATCAGCCTGAGATCCGTTGACCCTGGCAACAAGATTTACAAATGTGTGCGTTTGATCCAGCAGAAATAATGCCAATGAACATCAATGAGGACCTTGCAAAGAAAATTAAGAAGTTGTCATTCTGTGGAACACTGGAAAAAAGTGAGGTCATTAGAGGATACAACGAACTGCAAACTTTAATCAAGAGGCAGATGCACGACAGGACCAAGACAGACATTGTTCGAGTTTTGCAAGGAATGTCATTTGTATTTCCAAAGTTCTCAGAATCTGTGCTGAAAACCATTTTGATACCCTGTTCAAACGCTAACTGTGAACTTTGGTTTTTCAGCTTACACTAGCACGTTAAGTGATACGTGTTACCGTTTGTCACAAGAGAATTTGGATCTGTTCACTGAAGTATACTTTGAAGGATGACTGAAATGCGTTATGTTATCCATGATATTTAAAAAATACAGCCTAAAATTTAACATTTTGAAAGTACCGAAAAGTGCACTTGAAAACACCGAATTTGCCACTTTAAAATACCGCTTTCTTCACTCTGAAATCACCGAAAAATTCCTATCCCTAATTATCACATCATTCTCTAATGCTTTGGCCAACAAATCTTTATACATTGTCCACTATTACCAGAATACTCTTGGTGGGTTGTTGACTTCCCGCGTTGGCCAGTACAACTATGTTCCAAACCTGATGTATGCCTCAAGAGACCTGGGTTATGTAAAGAAGGGAGCGAAGCAGAATACAGGCTAGTGAGATGAAATTCTTGAGAATGGTGGTCTAGGGCAGGGGTTCTCAAAGTGGGGTGGGGGTGGGGTGGGGTGGGGCGGCGCAGAGAGTGATAAGGGGGGAGGGGGGCGCCGGCTTTGATTGAAATATTTATATTTCATATTCTGAAACAAATATTACTATCCTCATAATCATGAACCTATCAAAGGCAGGTAGCTCCCAACACCATTCAAGAATAATAAACTCGTACCTTTGCTGTCTTGTTTCACAAGAACTGACCAGTGGATCCTGCCAGCAGGAATTCTAAGAAAAGGTGGCGAGTAACATTTCCCACACAGCTCCCTTTTACTCGCCACCCGCAGTGACATCTCCTTACCAAACACTTAAAGACAATAAGCTACTTGACAATGTGACCACCACTTCCTTTCACGAATGGATTTCTGCCTTTGCCGATTCGAATTCAGCTAGGCCTTTCCAGTCAGTTCACAGTGAGTGAACAGGTGAATTCTAGTGCCTGGTTAGCCAACTTTACAATAAACTGATACTAGTGACGCCATTACCCATGGATAAGTGGCTTATTAGAAGTGGCAAAAAGAGACCCCATGAAAGTGATAGTGCTTGCCCTCCTTCGGAAAAAGAACAAGGTTCGAATTTAAACTAAGTCCATTGTTCTCCAGCGTCTACTTCTGCTCCCATCAGGATTATTAATTCTACTACACACAAAAGTGAAAGTGAGTAAATATCATGACGATTATCTGACATTAGGCTTTACCAGCATTCTTTCGAATAATAATCAGGAACAACCTCAATGCGTTCTTTGTTTGGAGATTTTATCAAACGACAGTTTGAAGCCAGTGAAACTTAAGAGACACTTGCAGACTAAACATCCAGACTGTTTAAGTAAACCTTTAGCATTTTTTAAGCGCCACGAGCAACAACTAAAAGGAAATGTTAGGTTCCTAAGAAAGCGCTGAGAGCATCCTTGGAGGTCATCATCATCATCTTGCACAGTTTCCAGCCACTGGCCGGGTCTGTTTGGAACACAAGCCTCTCCAACGTCTTCTGACTTCCCACCATCTCTCAGCCTCCACCTTTGTCCAGTCTTCTCCTCTCTTCTTCACACTTTCTTCCACACCCTTCAGCCACCTGTCTCTCGGTCTTCCTCTCGGTCTCTTTCATTCCCACTTCGTCTTGTGTATCCTCCTGGGTATCCTCTTTTCCTCCATTTGTTTTACATGTCCATACCATCTAAGTCTAGATTTCTCTATACCATCCTGTAATGGTTCCTCCATCATTAGTTCTCTGGTCCTCTCATTTCTTATTCTGTCCATCTTTGTAGCTCCAATACTGGTTCTCAAGAACCTCATCTCACTGGCCTGTGTTTTGCTCTTCTCCCTTCCTTTCATAACCCAGGTCTCCGAGGCATACGTCAGGATATATGATGTTTTTGTTGTTCTGAGGGACATCCTTGCTCCATAACATGCTTCTCACACTCCTCCGGAATGCTTCTGCCAGTCTCCCCCACTCATTTATTTCACTATCGTTTCTTCCATTATCTTGTATCAGGCTTCCCAGATACTTGTAACTCTCCACTTTCTTCAGCTGTTCCCCACCAATTGTTATTCCCGTTGTGGTTCTTTACTTCTTCCTTGTTGTGATCACCATCTCACTCTTATTTATGCTAAATTTCATCCCATATCCTTGTATTGTTCCTTCCCACACGTCCAACTGTTCCTGTACCACCTCCTCCTTGTTTCCCCAAATCATCACATCATCTGCAAACACCATTGCTTTCATCTTTCCTTCCCCAATTACTTGTGCCACTCGGGTCATTATGTCATCCATCACCACAATGAAAAGTAACGGTGACAGTGCACTTCCTTGTTTCAGGCCGTTTCTCTGTTCCAACCAGTCCGATCTCTCTCCTCCCACTTTCACACAGCTCACGCTTCCCTTGTACATCTCCTTTACCTCCTTATAGTCCATTTCTCTACTCCTCTATCCTCCAGGGACTTCCATATTTTGTGTCTGCATACACTGTCATAAGCTTTCTCAATGTCCAGGAAGGCCATCAGTAGATCTGTTCCATACTCATAGTGCTGTTCTTGTAACTGCCTTACAGCAAAAATCAAATCCACTGTGGACCTTCCTGCTCTGGAGTCATGTTGATCTTCCCTCATCCATCCTTCTATCCTTGTCCTAATTCTCCTTTCCAAAACTTTCTCAAACATATTTGCACAATGACTCATCAGTGTTATTCCCCGATAGTTTCTGCATTCTGTTCTACTACCTTTCTTGAAGATCGGGACAATTATTCCCTTTTTCCAGTCCTCTGGGGTCTTCCTTTCCTTCCATGCTGTCCTCACCACTCGGTACTCCTTGGAGGTATCCTATTTAATTGCAAAATCCAAATCACCACATATTAATGGTGAGAAATTACTTCTTCCTGCAGCCGTGAAAATGTGCGGATCATGCATGGAGAAAAGTTTGGCGAGTGTCTGAAGTCGATACCGCTCTCAAATTATACAGTAACTCGTCGTATTGATGCAATAGCCTCTGACATAAAAAATCAATTGCTACCATATCTCCATGGTAGCCCAAAATTTGCCCTGCAACTTGATGACAGCACTGATATCGTGAACAGTGCCCAGCTTCTTGTTTGTGTACGCTACTGTCATGAAAATGAAATGCATGAGGATTTTCTACTTTGTAAAGCTCTGGAAGGGCAGACTACAGGCGAAGATATTTTTTTTCCTTGTGAATTCCTTTTTTATTGACAACGATCTCTCATGGACAAATTGTGATGGTATATGTACTGACGGGGCGTCGGCATTTACTAGAACTCAAAAGGGTTTCAGAGGAAGGGCGAGTGCTGTTACTAATTTTGTAAAATTCACACATTGCGTGATACACAGGGAGGCATTGGCTTCAAAAGTACTACAACTGGAAGTCAATAAAGTGCTGAACGATGTAATTAGTGTTGTAAATTTTGTGAAAGCAAGAGCTATAAACAGTCGGCTATTTTCCATTCTTTGCAAGGAGATGGGATCTACACATGATTCGCCTCTAATGCACACGGAGGTACGTTGGTTGTCTCGTGGTCCAGTCCTTAGTCACGTTGAGTTGAAGAATGAACGTCGTATTTTCCTATTTGACAGCAGTCCTACACTCTCAATCCTGTTTCTGGATGAGAAATGGCTTCTAATACTGTGCTACTTGGCTGACATATTTGATAAACTGAATGAACTAAACGTGTCACTTCAAGTCCGAAATGGTAATATTTTCTTTCTAAGCGACAAAGTGCTTGCTTTTAAGATAAAACTTGAACTTTGGAAAGCCCAGATGGACAAAGGTAACTGTGAGATGTTTCATTGCCTGAATGAATTCCTGGAAGAAAATGAGTTAGATATTTGTCAAATTAGTGGAATTGTCGTAGAAAACCTCCAAAACCTCCGTGAAACATTCGTGGGTAGATTTCCACAACCTTCAACTGAGAATGACTGGATTTGCAGTCCGTTAGAAATTAACGTAACAGCCCACCTGTCAACGGCAGAACAGGAGGAACTAATAGAACTCTCAAGTGACAGAATACTTCGAAATGAATTTAAGTCGAAGTCTCTTGAAAAATTTTGGGTGCAGATTCGAAATGAATATCCCATTTTATCAAGAAATGCAGTGGACCTATTATTACCCTTCGCTGCAACTTACTTGTGCGAGTCAACATTTCCAGCAATGGCATCCGTCAAGACGAAGCATCGGTCTTGACTGCAGCTGGAAGGGGATCTGCGGGTTGCTGTTTCAAACATCTAACCAAGACTGGATTTACTTTCATCTCAAATTCAAGCTCACACATCACACTAACTCCATAAGTGTCTGAGAATTACTGAATTCTGATCCATGTACACTTTTATTCTCCTGTTTTACTTTTTCATGGGTGAAGAGTTTTAACATAACATTTTTCAAATTCACAGTAAAATGTTGAAAATTGTATATATTATTTCTATTGTCATTTATAAGTCACGAGCTTTCAAATATGAAACGCATTACTGAACACAGGTGTCACAGCTAAAGAGCTAATTAGTGAAACAAACAAAATTTGCTCAATTCCAATAACTGCATGTACAGCAGTTGTATTTATTTTTATAAGCAAAAGTAATACATATGCATGACATTTCTTTTACAAAACGTTGTTGTACTTTGATGTGCTCTAAGAACAATGAATTGTGTGTTATTATTATTATTAATGTAACTGGTAGTTGAAATCCCCATTAGGCAGTAGCATACACTGTAGATCTTGTGTGTGTTTTTTGTTTTGTTTTGTGGGAAGTAACCTATGAGAAGTGCTATGAAAGGAAATGAGAATGGGGGGGCACTAGATATTTCATGTTTCAGAAGGGGGCCGCGACAGAAAAAGTTTGAGAACCTCTGGTCTAGGGGATAACATCCTCGACATTTGATGTTATCCATTTTAGGTGGATCGAACCCCACCTCAGCTGATTTTTTTGCTTGCCAACCTCTTTTCAATTGTATGCATGGTGTTTCATTACATCCTATTTAATTACTGTACAATATAAAATTTCCTATACGTGTTTTTATATTAGGAATCATTTGTGTACCAAATTTTGGGTTTACTACAGGAAAAGTGACTTGGGGACTTGGGACATTGGCATTTCAGTCCCCGTAGAAGTTCCACTTTCACCTGCCTACTGTGCTCTGGATGTCAAATGGCCTTGTTCATAATTTCCATAGGGATGGACATACCCACCTTGGTTTGCAAGAAGATTCCATTATAACATTGTATACACAGAAATTCTGTAAATCTTGTCCAAGTCTCAATCTATGTACGTAAATATGTCTTGCTTTGTACTTAATTTCAATTACATACATTTCTAATGGCTAAAAATATTTACAGATGGCTCACAAGACAAAGCAAATAGAACTGGAGCAGAAATACATTCATCTCTCTTCTCACTCTACTTCCCAGTAGGCCAAAACAAAACAAACTTTGATGCTGAGATAAGAGCAATTTCACATGCACTCCATCAGTTATTAGGCAGAAACATTGATTATCAAAAATGTGTTATCATTACAGATTCAAAAGCAGCCATCCAAGCCGTCTAGTCAAATTATAAGCCTCAAAATAAAGAACTAAAAGAAATTTTTTGTATGATAAAAACCCTTCAAAGACTCCACAAACAGATCACATTTCAGTGGATCCCTTCTCATGTTGGAATAGCAGACAGATTAGCAATAAAAGGTACCACACTACAACAACCTGTCAGACTGATTTTATGTCAGCAAAAAGGATCTTGAAAAATACTATCAAAAACAGGAATGAAGAAATGGCAAAGAAAACAGCAGAAACCAAATTATGGAAGGACATTGATGCTAAATGGAATCAATATAAATTAACACCAAGAAGAGAAGCTGTAGCCTTCTTCAGACTTAACACTGGCCATGACTGCCTTGCAGCTCATCTGAAACGAATCAACATCCTGGGATCTTAAGAATGCACACTTTGTCACGAACCTGGAAGTAAAATGAATAAGGGGCACCTGCTACATTGCAACAAACTTAATGTGACTGCTAGAACTTCAGGAAACCTCACACAACTCTATTGGAACACAAGAAAGCTGATGGATTGGAATCCGGGCTAGCCATAGGAAACAACAACATTTCTAATAACTTGTTCATTTTCTTTTAATGAAATGGACTCACTCATCTGCCCAGTTGTTATGAAGCTTTGAAAAGAAAACTCTTCTTCTAGATTATCCAATGCAAGCAAAGTTCAAAACAGACCAGGGGAAAATGGATTTTCGACTTTTACAGGTTATTTTATTAAGTTTAAGATAAAAGCATTTCAACCTTTAAGCCATCATTAAGGAGAGAGTTAAAGGGTTCATATTATCTTCCCTCAAATTTCAATGCAAGTCTCTCAAGAAGCCAAGAGATTACCTTGAAAGTCAGGACTATGAAACAGTCAGAATTGCAGAATAATAACTAGAAGCATGGATATCTGGCTCAAGATCTCAAACAGTTACTAAGGCACTTCCTAAAATACAATATATAATTCGGAAGAGTGTTGATTTTTTCAATCATTCATTAAATTTGGTGTTACAAATATTCTTTTTTATTATGAAGTCCATATTACCTTTAAATTCTAGACGATTCTATATTTCATGAATTACAAAATACAAAATATTGGACTTTCAACTAATTGTTCCTCCAGGAACTATACAAATATACTTTTATAACGCAATTTTATTGCTTAAGCATAACGTGCAGATCTCTACCTATAATTTTCAATACGAATCCATTACCTGAGCCTCAATGAGATGGTCACAATGGATGGTAGAAGGCACTGCTACTGTGGGGAGGCCCGATGAAATAAACTGCATCATAGCCATCTGAGCGGTGGCATCTTGCATCGCCACACGATCTGGTCTTAACCTCAGGTAACTAGTCCCACGTTCAATTTCCTGTGTTGTTGGCTCATCAAGGTGAGAGTAAAGCACTTTTTCAGAGAGAGTCAAAGGACGATTCAACCTATGGCAAGAAAATGTTCAGTTAATATTTACTTGATGCAAAAGGAATGCTCCGAGTCCACAGAGTGATTAGCAGATCTCAGTAAACCGTCCACTAATAGTGGCTTAAATATGCACTAAAAATAGTTGTAGATTCGTTTAAGGACTTAGACATGGTAATTCAGCTCTGTGTACATAAAATTAGATAAAAGATATTGTTGTCAACTTCAACTTTTATTATTGTACAGAGTATATGCTGTATATATAAATAATTAGAGAGAGAGAGAGAGAGAGAAAGAGCTGATAACTAGCGTTACTGTTGCATCTGTAGCAGTGTGTGTATTAGTAATTGAGTCAGGATTGGAGAAGAGGTGCGCGTGGCCTTCAGATGTGCCTCACGAGGCTGAGTGAACCCCGTTCCAACCCTCAGACCAGAATTAAATTCCTAGGTAGAGCTGGGTATAGAGCCCGGGACTTTCGGGACTGGAGTCTAAATACGTATCCTGCAACTACAGAAAGTGGCAAAATTATTATATGCAACATAAAATTGCAAAAGAATACATAATTTGTTGTCAACTTCAATTTTTATTACTGCACCGCGTCTTAATTATCCCATACATCACTATTACAGGCTGTAGTGTACAAGGACCTGGGATGAAATGACTTTCTGGGGACAGAGAGAGAGAATAGTTGGTTTTATAATCAAGAGTCATCATTCACAACCCAACAGCATGGAGTGAAGTGGCCGTCCGTTGTTGTGGAGTGGTGTCTGCTTTGTGCTTCTATCTAGTAGGCAGTTCTTCAACTATCAAGCTAGATATATATGAAGATAAGAGTGCGTATAATTATGTATTATATATCGGATCTGAAAGAGTCCGATAGTTTTGTCATGGGCAATGCTACCAAAATGTGTTCCATCGATTGTGGATTCAGAAATTAATGATGTTTTAGCCTATGATGATAAGTTTTGTTGAACGATGTGGATATAGAATCTAAGAGAAGCAGTAATGTGCGGCAAACATTGGCCATAATGTTATCGATGGAGAGTTTGTGTGGAAATACATGGATTAGATAGCATGATAATGTGGCAATCAAATACAATAATACTTAAAATATGCACCCTTTATTAAGAGATTGTTTCAACATGAGTTGCATTATAGGTGATGTAAGTTTTTTATAAATTGTTATTTGATTAATGATGTGGAGATTGGAGACCATTGATGACATCACACTGGACAACAAATGCTGCCAACTTTCCAGTTACATTAGAGAAGTGCCAGTTTTAGTTCTTGCAAACAGGGTGGTATTTATTTATTTACACTGTTTATGCCCACATTGGAGCACCAAAAATCAAACCTTATAGTCTTCAAATACTCAGTTCTTAATTCTTGATAATTTTTTTCTTTCCAAATACTTCATCATTCTGGAAGATCTTGCAGCCCGTTCTTCTGCAGACATAACATATTGCTTACGCTGTGAAATTTTAAATGTTAGTCGAGTGTATTTGTTATTCAGAAGCCGTTTCTCCTCTCTATGTTCAATTTGATGCGTAGTAATTTTCAATTTGTCTAAATCCATTTGTATTTCTTTAAACCATGTGATTTTTGTTTTACTGTTCCAAAAGAATTCAAAAAGTTGTTTCAGGAGTCTAGTATTCGGCAAGCGGGATATTTGTATATGTATGGTGGTATATGTTATTAATTAATTTAATTGTTATTGGCTAAGATGTAATGAATTTTATTAAATACCAGTTGGTATTCATTCACATTAAATCGTCACTACCTAGGGTATTACCGTACTTACGCATTATTATTTTGTTACATATATTTATAACTTTGAAATAAAGCATTTTCTTGGATGCTTTCTGTATTGATGAACAATATTAATTTTACTTATTGTGTAATAAAAGTTGTTATATTATTTATCACATGGAAAAAGAGCATGCACACTATCTTTCACTCGGCAGCTGCTATGCTGCGTTGCCCTCTTTCGTACAGAATGGCATGCTCAATGCTTTTCTATTGCGCACCGCTCGCTTGCTCAAATATTTTATTTTATTCTTAAAGCACAACAACCGTGAGTCTTGACCGATTTTGCCTAGGCAGCCTAATAAAACCATGTTCACAATAAAATGTTCTCATTTTGAATATACATTTCAATGAGAAAAAAGACGAGTGTAAATTTACAATATGAGCTCTTCTGTTTATACTTGGCAATCCGGCAATAGAGAGCAGTAAAATATAGACAACCTAACCTTTTCTTGTTCCTTATGCTTTGTACTTGTGATTGGTATTGAATTCTTTGAGAAGATTAAGTATAGACATTTCTTTTTAATTAATTACATTACTTTTAATTAAGGGTAGTCTTGACCTGATATAATTTAGACAACTCATTCACAATTTGTTTGTTTACATAATATGTTTGAAAAAAATAATTTAAAAAAAATCTTTCATTAGGAAAATAAGATGGGTGAAGGTAGTCTTCAGTCAGGATCTTGTAGTAAGAGCTTTAATTTTAATTATGTAATATGATGAGGAAAGGAAAATGGTATAAATCCCCATTAAGCAGGAGTGTGGTACTTGAAGCTAGCATAAAATTAGGAATAGTAAGCAAGCACAAGAGATTTTATCAACATTGCTTTTATTAGATGCTATTTTCTTACCTCTTCCTAACAATATTCAAGGTCTCATCTAGTTTTTCGTATGGTAAATATGCAGTACTGTCGAATTTGCTCATTGCCACCTTGTTGGCTGCAGCCACCAATGGGGATACATGGAAGCATCGCTGCTGAATTTCTTGTGCCAGCTGCCATGATCCCTGAAAAATGTTTTATTACATTCATCTCACAAAATAAAGCCTTAAATGCACAAAATATTAACTATAGACTTACAACAAACACATAGTGATACTTCAAAAAATCTACGACTGCATATTCATGAAGTTTCCATAGCTGCATATTGGCAAAATTTAAAAGTATGACCCCTATCTATCCGCAAATAGTTTGTTCAAGTTCCAAAAGATTTTGTAAAAATGAACAGTGGTTAATTGTACACAATTAACAATTTATTTATTTATTTATTGGTTTATTCATTGTACCGTTAGTAAGTTACATAACACAAGGCATTATAGAATATAGATGTCATTCAAGAAGAGCTGACATGCACTCTTACGAGCCTGACTACTCCAGCCCCAGATACACACATACACAAGTTTATGGCCTGCCTGCATTTGATATGCAAATATTCTCATTGGTCCTTGGGGGGTGTAGATAAACAGGGTCACTTTTGGCAAGCAGAGGATTTCACATGCCACTAGCCGGCAGTTGAGTCCCTCAGTAACTCAGCTGCCTTCCATGCATGGGCAGTAAAGAAAGAATACAGAATATTGTTAAGATGAACAATTTCCACTCTTTGGTTGATTCTTAAGTTTAGGGGCTGCGACAACGCGGTCATGTAGCCCCGTGTACTTTGGGTGTGTGTAAAATCTGTCTGATAACCGGTGTTAATTGTGATGACTGTATTACTGTTATCTGTTTTAATTCAAGTAAGGACTGAAGACTATCAATTTTCAAGTAGTGCCTACTTTTGCCGCCAAACGCCACCGCCAACGAGTTCAGAACTTAGCTACCAGACGTCACCGCAGTCGGCTCTTGGCAACGAACGTAGGACCCTAAGAGTGTTGTTTACATTCTTAACCTATACATTTAGCTTCACACAGGTGTAATTAGTGGAAGGTTCTTTAACATGCCATAAATCTATGACATGGGACCACCGGCTTTACTTCCCCTCCGAAGAAAGGCATACTGAGGGATTTTTAACGCTCTTAAAAAATCTGACGACTTCGGCCGGATTTGAACCCGCGATCTTGGGCATAGAAGCTCAGCATGCTACAAACTACGCCACCGAAGCCGTCTTTCCCCTCTTTTGCAGTTAGTAAAAACCTAAGGTGAATATTTTTTAATTCTTCCCCGAAGAGAGGGTTTTATCTATAAGAGGTAAACCACACATTTAACAATATACTCTCTTTCTTTGCCACCCAGAGCCAGACATACACAAAGGTAGCTGAGCTGCTGAGAACTTAAAATTTAATTTACAATAAATTTAATGTTGCACGTGAATCTCTGTCCTGCCTGGAACTTCTTCAGCGGAGCATGACAATGCGATATCACATGTGGCAACTAGAATTGCCAACAAGCTCGGGTCTTTTCACTGGGAGAGTCTGGACCGCCCACCATTCAGTCCGGACCTCACCCCTAGTGATTTCCAAGTTTTGGTCCGCTGAAGAAGTTCCTGGCAGGGCAGCGATTCACTGCAACGATGACGCCAAGACAGCAGTCCGACGATGGTTTCACAGTCAGCCGGCTGAATTCTACCATAGGGGCATCTCAAATGTAGTGCTGTGATGGGACAAAAGTATGAACAAATGTGGAGACTATGGAAAAATAGCGTAAGGTTGTAGAACGGTACGTATATTTGTAATTGTTGTTGGGAGTCTTCAGTCTTTTGACTGGTTTGATGCAGCTCTCCATGCCTCCCTGTCCTGAGCTAATCGTTTCATCTCTACATAGCTACCACACCCTACATCCGAGGCAATCTGTTTAACATATTCTAACCTTGGTCTACCCCTACAGTTCTTGTCCTCGACCCTTCCTTCCATAACTAAGCTTGCTATTCCTGGTGTCTTAGTATGTGTTCTACCAACCTATCTCTTCTCTTCATTAGCAGTTGCCAGAAACATCTCTCCTCTCCCACTTGTCTTAATACCTCTTAGTTTGTAACCCTATCTACCCATCTGATCATCATTCTTCTGTAACAACACATTTCAAACGCTAAAATTCTCCTCTTTTTTGCTGCACCAATAGTCCAAGTTTCACTTCCATAGAGTGCCACGCTCCACAGTAATGTATATAAAATGCAAGTATTAGTAAACAAAATTCTGTAGGGATATGTACCTGAGCAGGAGGGAGAAAGGTCTTACCAAAGAGTGTAAGAGCACACCCATGGCCATAGGCTCTTTCTGAATGACATCTGTACTTTGTGCTTTGGTTGACCATGCATGGGAGATGACTGAGCTACCGAGTGCTATAATGTTACTGGATTTAAGTCCCTTTTTACTGCTGCTTTTAGAGATGCCAGGGTGCCGGAATTTTGCCCCAAAGGGAATCCTTAATGTACTGACACTACTCCCTCACATTACTCACACTCAAATGCCAACTGACTGCGCCAGCCCTGGGAACAGCAGGCGAGAACGTTACCGCAGAGTCACGCAGCCAGTCGTACCGAGTGCTGGACCATCGGTTAATGGCCTATAAAATCCTGAGTGTGATTAAAAAAATTAACCCACTAGTAAATACATTTTTTAAAGACTGAAAATTTAGTGAATCAAAGAAGTATGAAATAATATGAATACAATAGGCTTGTTCCAACACAGGGAAGAATCATTTGAGAACATCTGATGCATGCACAGTAGCATAGAGAACATTCCAACAAACTTTAAGGAAGAGTTCTGAATTGCTAGTACTCTATATGCACTGTTCCAACATGCTTCAGAACTCCCTTGGAATGAGTGAAATCAGCTTTCGGTCAAGAGGGACTGGGTGTTACAATCATGCGCATAATCAATCTTCACAGCTGCTTCAGATGTCAAATGCTAAAGGAAAAACATAACCATAGTGCACTTTCAGTAAAAAAAAAGTACAGATCCTGGCACTTAATTCTGCACTTCCCCATCCCACTCCCCCGGTATACTACCGTAGTGTAAAACATTTGCCACGCTAAGTGTGTGTGTGTCTGATTGTGAGAACCTACTGTCACGCATGTGAATGTTCTCAGTAGTGAGGTATTCATCCCTCTTCCAGCACCGCCCTACACCTCGCTCCTACCGCTGAGCTTTAAAGGTCAAGTGCACAGCAGCGCGCTGGTAACTGTAGTATTTATCTGACTTAAAATGAATGATTTAGAAGATGACAGCAACTTCTTTTCTGAATCGAGAAGTGATAGGTCTACTGAAGATGTCGATGACGACGATGACTTAAGGTTGGGAAATCATGGAAATAGTAAGTTTTCCTCCCGAGCTAATTTGCCAGAAATTTGATAAATGAGTGAGATGAAGGGTCCCTGACCTCATTTAAAGCAATTTTATTTTCCTACAAATGCAAACTTTGGACATTTTTTCAGTTTTCGTCATATGTCACTCGTTTTAGTGATATAATAATTGGTTATATTTTGAGCACTTTTGTTTAAATTTTGACAAGGCGCATGTTATCTGGGTGGAGTTTCAAACACGGGATTTCTGAAAGGTGCGGTAGATACATTGTATTCCCGGAACAGGCAGATAGCAGGTATAGATTCCGAGAATAAAACTCCCGTAAGGATGTCACATTGAGTAAGATGTCACCCCAGCTGATAAATTTATCTGAGAACAATTAGTAAACGAGGAAACTTGACAGTTGCATTACAGTCCCCTCCTCTTTCACAACCAGCATACTGAACAGATTGGCCCTCACTGCAGTGAAGCAATCATGTCTAAAGTGAAGTGAGATTCCTGTTAGGCAGTATCTTCTAAATTACACCAACAGATACCAAAAAGAATTTCTGTTTTTGGGTTCTCTTTACAGGAAAAGTGAGTGTAAACTATGTCCCAAGGGTATGCTACTACCATACTGAATGAATATATATTGAAAGGTTAAATCTAGGTGCTGTAGTTCTGTCAGTTTATATGATTAAACGTGTCTGCTACATTCATCATAGTTTCTTCGCTCCAGCAAGTCAGGTGCAGTTATATATAGCGACCCCTACACGGCCAATATTACTGTCAGTACCGACAAATACTGACAGTAATATTGATATTGTGTGGACTGGAATGATGGAATGAAGACCAGTACTGAAGCATATCCGGATTTCCTGATCTGTGAGCATCAATACCGCAGAATGGTGGGGATACTGAAGGTTATACTGACCGTGTGAATGCGCTCATCATTAAATCGGTCAGTATATATCTAGCAGCGATGGACGACACATGTGCTTCTCAAGGCCAAGTAGGAGTGTTTGAACAACCAGGTGATCGCGAGTTTTTACAACAGTTTATCGAACTGTACGAAACGCTGCCAGAATTGTGGGATGCTTCCAACCCACAATATATGAACAAAAATAAACGCAATAGTGCGCTCGATAAACTATTAGTTGTGTATTCCAAGTTGAAAGGAAATGCGACCCGTGAAGATGTGAGAAAAAAATCAATACCTTGCGTTCAAATTATCGCAAAGAATTAAAGAAGATAGTCGCATCGAAACGCACAGGGACAGGGACAGATTATATATACGAATCATCATCGTGGGAGTTTTATGCACTTCAATTCTCCAGAATATGACACATGGTATGAAAATCATATATTATCCACATTAACCGTGTGATTGCCAAAGGCAGATTCTTCTCATGCAGTTTTAATCACCGAGACTACACATGCAGTCTACAGTGTCGAGTGGTGGACGTAATACAGGAACTTCCAGAAATCACCTAAGTCTACACAACCATATTATCCCCGAGTTATATTTACAGTAAGTCGCCTCCGTAGCATGGTTAGCTGCGGCCCCGGAGGTCCTGGGTTCGATTCCCGGCTCTGCCACGAAATTTGAAAAGTGGTTATGAGGTCTGGAACGTGGTCTACTCAGCCTCGGGTGGTCCAAAAGAGTAGAGGGGGTTCAATTCCCATCTCAGCCATTCTTGAAGTGGTTTTCCGTGGTTTCCCACTTCTTCGGGCAAATGCCGGGATGGTACCTAATGTAAGGCCACGGCCGCCTCCTTCCCTCTTCCTTGCTTGTCCATCCTAACCTTCCAATCCCCTCCCTCATGAGGCCCCTGTTCGCTTTGCAGGTGAGGCCGCCTGGGTGAGGTGCTGATCCCACCTCACTAGTTTTTTCCACTCTGACCAAATGTTCCCAGCTCTAGGACACTGCCTGAAAAAGGCGGTAGGGGTGAGTTCCCTCGCCGAGTCCATGGGAGCCACCACCCCAGAGGGTAAACTTGATTTAAAAAAAAAAAAAAAATTACAGTAAGCGTTTGTTCAATTGATTAACCTAACTAACCAATTACTATGTAGATAGGAAATTTGAATAGTAATGGTTAGAATAAAATAAAATAGAACACAATCACTTCTAAAGTTTGCTACAGTAGAAGTTACAGATTCACTGAAATTTGATAAGAAGTACTAACAAAAAATGCAACACTTACAGAAGTGTAATAGACTACCAAAATAAAGAATAGTAGGTTAAAATATCTGACTCGTGACAATGTTCAACTGAAAACTTCTGTAACTTAAAAATTGTAAATATTGGATTACTTAAGTGTTACATATCCACCGAACCTAACTTAATCAAATAAGAGTAGAAATGTAATTTGTATTCATAAAATGTGACAAGAAAATGACCATGTTAGCCCTGTTCCTTATTGACAAAGTATAAGTTCTGAAGATTAAAAACCTTAAGTCAAAATTATTCTTCTTCTTTCCTAGCGTGTATCCCGCGATGGTGCAGGGTCCGGTTGTTTGGTTGCTGTTTGCCACTTCTTCCTGTCAAGGGCATCTTCAGGTTTAAGTCCACACATCACCAAGTCTTCCTTGATTCTGTCCAGCCATCTTTTCTTTGGACATCCACGGGGTCGATTTCCTCCTGGATCGTATTGGAGAGCTGTTCTTGCCACCGAGTTCTCATCACTTCTAGTGACATGCCCATACCACTGAAGCAGTGTTCCTCTCATTTTATCGGTAATGGCTGCAACTCCCATCTGTTTCTGGATGTGTTCATTCCTGACATGATCAAGCCGTGTAACAACGTAACATTTTCATCTCCATTCCATGTAGGGCTTGTTCATGCTTGGTTGAAGCTGGCCAAAATTCTGTGCCGTAAAGTGCCACTGGGCGCATCATGGACTTGTAAACTTTCCCTTTCAAAGGGATAGGTACTTTCTTATCGCACAGCACTCCTGTGACTTGGCGCCACTTCATCCATGCAGTGTTAACTCGTGCTCGAGCATCGAGAAGCATTTCGCCATCTGAAGTGATAAGGGAACCGAGATATTTAAAGTGTGTAGTTTTAGTGAGATGATGCTCTTCAATGCTGATGGTACCGTTGGTCTGTGTACCATATTGCAAGTATTCAGTTTTCCCTATATTGAGTTTCAAGCCCTTTTTCCTCAGACATTCCTTCCAGCACAGAGTTCGATTTTCTAGATTTTCACAAGTTTGATCTGCGAGAAACACATCATCAGCATATAAGATCGTCCTTGGATGGGGTGTCTGAATGTCAGCTGTCACCGTATCCATGCACAGAATGAACAGAAGCGGCGAGAGTGCTGATCCCTGATGAACTCCAACAGAGATAGGGAAAGCAGGTGAAATTCCAGCTGGACAGCGTACCATACTTGTGACGTTGCAGAAGAGGGGACTGAATACATCGGACGTAAACTTCTTGGATTTTGTGAGCTCAAATTGATCTCCAGATGAGCTCATGAGGCATCCTGTCGAAAGCCTTCTCGAGATCCAAGAATGCGAGATGTAAAGGTTGGCACTTTTCTCTATGTATTTCCACAAGTAGGCGTACAGAATGGATTGCGTTGGCCGTACCAACCCCTTTGACAAAAGCCACATTGGCTAGGAGATATTGTAATGTTTTCTATTGCCCTCACTTTTGCGTGACAAATGTAATGTTTTCTACTAAGATATGTTGTTTTAATGGGCGCCAAGACCTCAATGCTATGTTGAAATCTAAATTTGTATTAAACAACACCTAGCTCTGGTAGAACACCTTCAAGAATCTTTACTCTCAGATCGTGGTATGATTGGATCATTAACCCAACAAACAATTGTATCAGGAGAAGGAATTGGTCTGTATCTAATGCTACCTACTGAAAACAAAGATTGCATGGTTAAAAGAAATGAACTTATTGTATAAAAAACAAGTATAGCAAAATTAATAATAATAATAATTTTGAATTTAAATTGGAGCGTTGCGATTTAAATATTACCGCTAGAAAATTACGTGAAAACGGAGTCTGATAAATTACTGATTTTACTCTTATTCCCAAGCTATGAATTTACTGAATCACTGAATATGAAACAAAGAAAGACGAGAGATTGCGTAGTTATTAGTCATTCGCGCTTACCACTGGAAATTGCCGAAGCATTTCCCTCGTACTGGATGTTGAAGTGAGCTTCCCACAGCCTCCTGGACGTCGTCATCTTCTTCGTTGATGATGATATATTTGTAGATATGAAGATTTATGGTCCGTACATCGGAACCAACACGTACAACCACAACGGTCAAGTTTCACAAAGATACATAATGTCGATTATTCAGGTCCGTATTGACGTAACTATAACTTTGAAAGAATGATGGATTTTCCGCCTTCAATACTGTTTATTACTATTACTTACAGGGACTAGTTTCGGGGGTAAATACTCCCCCTTCCTCAGCCTGTCCAACAAAAACTACACAATGGAATGAACTTGTATGAACTTGTACATGGAAAGTTTTTCCATTGTGTAGTTTTTGTTGGACAGGCTGAGGAAGGGGGAGTATTTACCCCCGAAACTAGTCCCTGTAAGTAATAGTAATAAACAGTATTGAAGGCGGAAAATCCATCATTCTTTCAAAGTTTCACAAAGATAGTCGCTAACTCCACTGAACATCGGAGACACTCACTCGTGCAACCATACTGGTTAAATTTTATAACGATAGTTCTCGTTTCCACGGCGTGCCAACCATATATGCACCCGCCGCATCCCCACTCTTCAGCCGACTTCTTCACGCTCGTCCTCCACTGATTGGCTGACCCCTCACGCGCTACTCCCCTCCTCTAGCTCATTACACTAGGCGGGAGGGTGAAGTCGATTGCCGTTCCATACATCCGCCTTTTCTTGACGATGCGACCCAGCCTTGCGTCATACTACTTGACAAGCATAAGCCTGTATCAGAATTCCCAGTGAGTCATGTCTCTCAATATACCCTAACTGATGAAACTCCGTAAAATTCTGTAATCATATAATTTTCTACGCTAATGTTGATCGTAATAATTTGCTTGATAGTGTTTTCTATAATCATAGAAAACCTATCTGTATGCTTATAATTTTATAAGAAAATGTGCCAAAATCATTTAATAATAATAAGTTGATAATAATAAGTTAATAATAATAATAATAATAAATTAACATGAAAAATTCTCTTGGCTGAACAATTTGCCACGTAAATAAATATAGAATGGCTTCCTACTGACTTATGCCAGTGGCATGAAAACCCCTCGAAAAACACGTTACAATATCTGGATCATGCAGTGCAGACGACTGTAAAGAATACGCTCAAAGACTTTCATTGTGTGGCAGAGCAATCGAATTGGAAGATAATTGAAGCAATCGCCAACATCTCCTTTACCCTTCCAAATTGGAATGGTAGTACTAGACTGCCAGGTTGTAGGTATGCAGCCATCCTCAAGGACACGATTGAAAAGTGCCGTAAGAATTTTAGCACCAGGATATCCAAGCAACTTCCAGATTTCAGATGGTATGTCATCTGGTCCTGTCGCTTTGCCATTTTACTTACAGTCTTTAATACCTCTTGTTCGGTAATTTGAGGTACAGGTCCTGCAACTGGATTGCTGGTCAATTCAGATGTGTGTGGAAACTCTTCATTACACATTTCCTTGTAGTAGTAATGTCATCGATGTACTATGGTTGTGGGATCCCGAAGAGGCTGGTGGCTCGAATCTTTAATCTGGAGTACATGTCCAATACCTTCCGTTGCTCGATGCCGGGATCTTGCAAGGCGGTAGATCTTCTTAGCACCTTCTGACGTATCAAGTTGGTTATACAGTTCCTGATAATGGTGGTTTTTTACTCTGGCAACAGCGTGTTTTGCAGCAGATATCAGCATATTGTACTGATGTAGATCTTCACTCAGCCTTGTTTGGCACCAAGTTTTGAAAGCTTGCTTCTTTGCTTTGATGGTCATTTAAACGTCTTCGCTCCACCACCAGGTCTGTTTATCAATACAACTTTTTCCCTCCTTCGTTATTCCGAGGGTTTCAGTTGCTATTGTGTGAACCTGGTTTGTGATTTCTCTCCAAATGGCCTCTGCTGGTTGATCCGTGTTTATAGTAAGTGTATTGAGCCTTGATGCAAATTCACCCTTCTTCTCATCAAGCTTCCACCACTTTATCCTCTGTGGACCATTTTTGTGAGGTTGGACTGTTCTGATTTTCCCAATTCGCATGTCTAGAAATAGTAATTTATCTGTGGTGCAATATTATCAGATGGGATTACCTTAGCATCTCTTGTCAGTTTAAGATCGTGCCTTCGTATCAGCCAGTAGTCAATCTGTGTGGAGTATTCACCACTGGTGTAAGTGATAAGATGTGTAGGTCTCTTCCTGAAGAAAGTGTTGACAAGGACTAAGTCATGAGCTTCAGCAAAGTCTAAAATCTTGCACCCATCTTCATTTCTCACTCCAAATCCTTGACCACCATGACACTGCACATATCCATCTCTAGTTTTTCCCACATGACCATTGAGGTTTCCACCAAGAAAAAAAAATTCTTCTGGAGCTATCTCCTGATCATGAACACTCAGTTTCTCCCAAAAGTCCTCCTTTTCAGTTTCAGGGCATCCAGTCAAAAATAATTTGTACTTTTTTATTGTACCCGTTTCGGGTACCTCAGCGCAAATAATAATGAATAGAAATGCAAGACTTACAGGGCACTTATGGGGTTTAAGGTAACTGTACCGGTTTTCGTCACTGATCCAGTCTTCGTCACTGTCGTATATAAGTACAAAAAATAAGCATGTCAACGGGTCTTTCTCAACGCACTAAGTCTTACGAGATGCGTCATACCTTCCTTGCCGATAAGGAGCAACTTTGCGAAATCATGCATGCGATGTAATAGGTGATTCCCTGCGTCAAACATCTCCTGTGAGCTGAGCTGTCTTGACGCGCCATTTGCTTCTCGCATGTGCTAAGCACGCGCGCGAGTTAATTATGTACATGCGTGTTATGTTCCGACATTTTAAAATGTTACAAGTGCGTGATATAGTTGGTAATTGTTTCTGTAACATATGTGATTTGTTATTTCGTGCTCACGTGCCCAGTTTTGTTAGAAATGCCGGTGACGAAAACTGGATTTAAAAAAATGCACTTTACCAATGCTAGTCATTTGTGACGAAAACTGGCACATTGTCATTTCTCCTTGCAAGACCTAACTAACAGCGGCAATATACTTATAATGTAGCTCTAAAGTACCCTGTATTAATTAAATTATCATTTGATCATTGTGTCCAGTAGTCGTCATAGCTGACGAACTTTAGAGCACACTTGTGACGAATACTAGTGCACGATAATGTTAATGTATGTGTTAACGTTTCGCAACCAATAAACATTTGCAGGGTATTGTTATTATTACGTAGGTCTCTCTTCTTGACGGCCGCACCTCAGTAGGTCTAGGTTTTTTTGGCTAGGCATGCTACAGAGTATTTTTTTAATTTTTATTGAGATGATAAATAATATATTATTCTAAGACTAAATCTTTGCTTTCAGGCAATATGTTAGATAGTTATTGTTGTTTTAAGGAGCGGAAATACGAGGTCATCTGCCCCAGGCAATATGTCGAAATGCACAGTTCTGAATTATGATATTGAGCAAATGGAAGCTGCTATTAAGGCCGTTGTGGAGGACGGCATGAGTATTAAAGAGGCCGCGGAGAGGAATGGTGTTCCGAGAAACACCCTCTCGGACAAAATTAAAGGAAAATCTCCTAGAGAGAGGAAAATGGGGCTAAGTTTCATTTTAACAAAGGAAGCTGAGGCCATGCTAGTTCAATGGGTAATCTCACTACGAAAAGCAGGGTCCCGGTAACAAAGGACGATTTGCAAAAGCGTCCAGTGCCTTACACAAGAATTGAAGAGGGACTTTCCTTTCAAAGAAGGCCGCCAGGAAGGAAATGGCGTGAATCTTTCATAAAAAGAAGGTCTATCTTTTACAAACCCCTCAAAATTTGACAGTAAGCCGTGCTGCAATTACAGAACATCAAAATAAAACCTGAGTTTCAGAAGTCTACAGCTATTCAGTGGAAAACGACTTCCAGTCTATTTTGTCAGACCCTCGGCGACTGTTCAACGCTGACGAGACGGTTTTCTTTCTCAATCCAAAAGGTAACAAAGTGCTGGCGAACAGGGGTTACAAGACAATATATCAGCAAGTGAATTCAGATGAGAAAGAATGCTTGACGGTACTTCTAACAGGCAATGCCCATGGCAATATTTCTCCTTCCCTTGTAGTGTTCAAGTATGAATGTCTGCCGCAAGACATCATTATTGCCTCAATGCCAGCACACTGGGGCATTGGCAAATCGCCAAACGGGTGAATGACGGGGGGAAGTGTTTTACGAATTTCTCAGTAACATATTTTATCCTGGGTTGGTTGAGAAGTTCCTCTCCCTGACATTATTCATAGACGGGCACTTCTCACACTTGACCATACATACTAGTAAATTTTGTGAGGATCATGGAATTGTTTTGGTCGCTTTACTACCTAATGTCACACACGTACTTCAACCCACGGATGAAGGGGTTTTTAAGCTACTAAAGACTGCCTGGGAGAAAAATGTACATGAGTGGCAAATTCAGAGGGTTTCTATGGCAACAATCGGTGTTAGGCCTTGGCGAATGGTCATTTTCCGAGGTGTTATGCCGTGGTCTCATTTGTTTAGAGCAGAATTACGATATTTTCCTGCTCGTATGTCTTCTACCCACCAATCCCGCTTCCCGTCTTTTTTTGTTTTTTTAATATTCCATTTTTATTAAAAGACATAATTACTGGTCCTGTTTTATTCGTAAATGTTAGCCTCCAAGTCGATAAATCTGTGTATTACGCAACAATTGACAGAAATGCATTATAAACAGCAGACAAGGAAAATTAACAATGTGACGGCAATTGGTGCAAACAGGTGAAGAATATAGGAAAAATCCAAATACATCGTGACAAACGCTGGCACAAAAACACACTTTTTTAAAAAATACGTCATTTTTCCTAAAACGAATATCTTTGATATTTGGTCTTTCCTAGTGTTTGAGGTTAGGTACAGTGCTTTTGTTGATTAAATTTACCAAAATGTGTACGGTGTATATGATTTCTTGTCTAAATCTCCCTTAACATGACGACCATTGGTGCATTTACCTTAGGTGGTACGGATATTTTTTCTCGAAATGTGATTTTTTTTTACATCAATTATGGGTAAATCGAGGGTGGTGATCACGAATATATTATTAGTTTTGCACCCACACCTAACGCCCTTGAGGGACGAGAGTTCGATTCCCCTCCCAGGTACTAGGTCATAAATTCGAATTTGCGGCATGTAAGCTGTGGGTGCAAAACTAATAGCATATTCATGATCAGCACCATCGATTTACCCATAATTTGTGTAAAAAAAAAAAAAACTAAAAAAAAAACTAAAACTACACATTTCGAGAAAAAATATCCGTACTACCTAAAATCCGTAAGTGCCGACTTACAGTACAGTACATTAAAAAATGTTATCATAAAAGAGGGTTGTTCTCAAAACTATTTCTAAAAAATTAAGATAGAAATGAGTAAGTATTTTCCAACTTTCACAATTTAATATTAGGGTACATTTATTTTACTACATACTTGTTATATTGTTTGTTTTTTCTCTTCACATAGGCTTCTTCACAATTCTACATGATGATACCCATACTGACAACTTCAACCTAAAAATGTTTTGTCTATAATAACAACCACGTAAGTTTTCTAAGGTTTATATTTTCCCCCCTCTCCTTTATGACTTTCTAGAATTTGTTTCTCATTTCTATCTTAATCTTCTTTCTAGATCACTGTTCCTTCAAGTTGGTTTTATATCAAGATTTATATCTTTCGTATTTAAGTTAACATAGTTTTGTAACAGATCTGTTTTAATTTTTTAATTTTAGTGTATATGTGTTTAGGAGATAAGAAAGAATGTAACAACTACAGAGGAATCACCCTCATCCCGCATGTAGCAAAGATATTTGAAAGGATACTTGAGGGTAGACTGAGGATGAAAGTGGAAAAGGAAATGGAGGAAGAACAACATGGATTTAGAAAAGACAGATCAACTTTTGATCTAATTTTTACCATAAGAAACATGATGGAGAAAAGGTGGGAATTCAGGAAGGAATTAGCAATGACATTTATAGACATTGAGAAGGCATATGACAGTGTACCAAGACAACTGGTTTGGGATGCATTGATAAAGAAGAAAGTAGACAGAGCAGAAGTGGAAATGATAAAAGCTATGTATAGGAAGTGTATAAGTAGTGTGAAGACCAGGGTTGGGCAAACAAACTGGTTTGATGTAGAAACAGGACTCCGACAAGGGAGTGTATTGTCCCCTATACTTTTCATCACTGTCATGGATGAAATCCATAAGCGACTGAAACAGAAAATGGGAAGTAAAGAGACCAAGGCCTTACTCTTTGCTGATGACATAGTAAAATGGGGAGAAGATGAAACAGAAGTACAGGAACAAGTCGATGTATGGAACCAGGAGATAGAAGAGTATGGAATGAAAATAAGTGTGGAGAAGAATAAGACAGTAGTGATGACGAGAAATAAGAGAGGTGGTAGGGGGAATATTGAAGTAAATGGGAAAACATTAGAAGTTGTGAAAAGTTTTAAATATTTAGGGAGTATAATCACAGAGGATGGAAAGATAAGTGAGGAAATTGGTAAGAGAATCCAGCAAGCAAATGGGTTTTACCAGTGTGTGAGAGGTATGGTGTGGAACCAGGATGTTCCAGAGAAATGTAAGAAAGTCATGTACTCAACATATTACACACCTATATTGACATATGCAGCAGGCACATGGACAACAACAAAACGGGATGAAAGAAGAGTCCAGGCAGCCGAGATGAAGTTTCTTAGAGGAACAATTGGAAAGACACGAAGAGACAAAATCAGGAACACAGAAATTAGGGAAAGAACTGGATTCCCAAAGCTACAAGACAAGATAGAGATCAGTAAGCTGAAATGGTATGGACACATGATGCGAATGGGTGAAGACAGAGTCCCAAAGCGAGTATTTACAGAGAAAGTAACAGGAAAGAGGCAACGGGGAAGGCCTAGGAAGAGGTAGATGGATACAGTGAGGGAGAGCATAGAGAAGAGAGGGGTAAAAGTAGAAGATATACTAGAAGAAGGAAGAGAGTGGTGGAGAGACAGAAAATTATGGAGGTCCTTGATTCACACCCCGACCCAGAACACTGGAAACGGGAAATGAAGAAGAAGATGTGTTTTAGCTTTTAGGCGATTAATTTTTTAATGTACTGAAAGTCTTGCATTTCTATTCATATTATTATTTGCGCTGAGGAAGGCCACAGTGTGGCCGAAACCAGTACAATAAAAAGTACAACTTAATATTGCCTAGTACGCCTCAATATAGCGCTGCCTTGGGTTTTTGTGGGTATCTACCCACATAACCTAACGGTGGTACTTTTTGAGGATCCAACCAGCCCTCAGGCTGACTACCTAACAGACAGACAGAGTTTTATAATCTTCAGAACTTATTGTATTCATAAGGTGGATTAAATAAAAAATAATTATTACATATTCAACACATGCCAATATGGGATGAAAAAAAAAAAACCTGACAGGATTCATGTGAGCAGGATCTGATGTTGTTCGCCTGATGAACAAAACTAGTCATCCAATTAAACCCCACATTTGTGTGAGAAGTGTATAAATAATTCATGTAGCCTATTTAATTCAGGGGTAGCACTGAATGAAAGTAGAGCGAGCGATAACATTCTCTATAGTGCATGAATTAGCCAAAATACCTTATCAAACGATGAGAAATAAATCAGGGAATGATGTTTTAATAGATGTTTACTCCTCCGCTATCTGTAACCCACCCGCTGTCCCAAATAGGATCACGACATATAGGCAAAAATTCTAGCTGTGTCCACCATTGTCCACATGAATTATCGTCATGACAGTACTGCCCACCCCGCCCTTATGGTACTATGTAAAACAAAGAAGCGCAAAGTTCATTCTCTAGTGCGTATCATTTTTGTGTCAACCGTACCCCGCTGGCATGGAAGACTGCATCAAACCAGTCAAAAGACTGAAGTCTCAAACAACAACTTTGCCCTGGGACCGGACCTCATGGAGCCTCGGAAGAGACTTTATAGAGCAGCTCGAAATCACCATAAAGATGACCAGTAACAATCCACTATAGTTTTGTCCAATCCAATGGTTTTGACAATGGTTTTAGCCTAACGCATACAGATCAATGGTTTTTGACAATGGTTACAGCCTAGTGCGTCCCGATCAATGATTTCTATCAACAGTGATTTTGTTACCCACATATTGGCAACTATGTGAGCGCCTCAGTGTGTGCCTTGTTGACAGTTGGGCGAGATGCAAGCGCTTTCGGAACATGGCAGCCATTTTGAAAAGAGCAATAATTAAAAACTCATATTTACATACTTTAGCACGTATATGAGGTGCAGTAGTGACCAGGGTTCCTAATTTCAATACGTAATGAAGGAAATTGGAGAAAAAATCGAAGTAGGAGTAATGGATCAAGGAGAAATAATTTTAACTCTGAGATTTGCTGATGACATAGTGATTTTAGTCGACACACCAGAGGATTTGAATGAGTTTTTAAATGGTATGGATTCTGTCTTGAGGAAAGAATTCATGATGAAAATTGATAAATGTAAAACAAAAATATTGGAATGCAGCCCGAAGAAATCAGAAACCCCTATGGACGTCAAATTGGCAGGTGAAAATCTAAAGGAAGTAGGAGACTTCTGTTACTTAGGTAGCAAACTACCCAGTGATGGGACGAAGCAATGAGGATATAAAAAGTAGGTTGGCACAGGCAAGGAAAGCATTTCTCTAGAAAAGGAATCTGTTGACATCAATTATAGATCTAGGTATTAGGAAGTCATTTTTGAAAGCCTTTGTCTGGAGTGTGGCACTGAAACTTGGACTGTTGGAGCAGCAGAAAAGAGGAGAATTGAAGCGTTTGAAATGTGGTTTTACAGGAGAATGATTAAGATCAGATGGATATATAGGGTTACAAATGAAGAAGTACTGAGAAGAGTGGGAGAGGAGATATGTTTCTGGTGACTGCTAATGAAGAGAAGAGATCCGTTAATGGGAAACATACTGTACTAAGACACCCAGGAATAGTCAAGTTAGTTATGGAAGGAAGGGTTAGGACAATAACTGTAGGAGTAGACCAAGGTTATTTTAGGGGCAGATGACCTCGTAGTTCCGCCCCTTAAAAGAACAAGAACCAACTAACCAAGGTTTAAAATATGTTAAACAGATTGCCTCGGATCTAGGGTGTGGTAGCTATGTAGAGATGAAACGATTAAATTACGACAGGGAGGCATGGAGGACTGCATCAAACCAGTCAAAAGACTGAAGACTCAAACAACAACTTTGCCCTGGGACCGGACCTCATGGAGCCTCGGAAGAGACTTTATAGAGCAGCTCGAAATCACCACAAAGAAGACCAGTAAAAATCCACAAACCTGGGAAGCATGTGGACCTTGATGCCAGGCAATCTGCTGCTGTCAACAGGTTTGAAGGAAAGAGCCATGAAAATGAAAGACTGCACAATATCGATGGCTCCGTTCAATGGTACAAAAACTTTAAAAAAAGTCATGTTTGAGTTATTCATATGATTGGATTGTATTTTTTATAATACCGGTAATAACCTTATTAATGCAGCCAATGACCATTTGTTTTCCTTTTACAGGATGGTCAGGGGAGGGATTTTGAAAAAATTCCAAATATTTATGATCTATAGTGTGTGAAGTATGGAACAGATCTACTGATGGCCTTCCTGGACATTGAGAAAGCATATGACAGTGTATGCAGAAACAAAGTATGGAAGTCCCTGGAGGATAGAGGAGTAGAGAAATGGACTATAAAGAGGATAAAGGAGATGTACAAGGGAAGCGTGAGCTGTGTGAAAGTGGGAGGAGAGAGATCTGACTGGTTGGAACAAAGAAACGGCCTGAAACAAGGAAGTGCACTGTCACCGTTACTTTTCATTGTGGTGATGGATGACATAATGACCAAAGTGGCACAAGTAATTGGGGACGGAAAGATGAAAGCAATGGTGTTTGCAGATGATTTGATGATTTGGGGAAACAAGGAGGAGGAGGTACAGGAACAGTTGGACGTGTGGGAAGGAATAATACAAGGATATGGGATGAAATTTAGCATAAATAAGAGTGAGATGGTGATCACAACAAGGAAGAAGGAAAGAACCACAACGGGAATAACAATTGGTGGGGAACAGCTGAAGAAAGTGGAGAGTTTTAAGTATCTGGGAAGCCTGATACAAGATAATGGAAGAAACGATAGAGAAATAAATGAGCGGGGGAGGCAGGCAGAAGCATTTCGGAGGAGTGTGAGAAGCATGTTATGGAGCAAGGATGTCCCTCAGAACAGCAAAATGATCATATATCGGACGTACTATGTCCCTATCCTGACGTATGCCTCGGAGACCTGGGTTATGAAAGGAAGGGAGAAGAGCAAAATACAGGCCAGTGAGATGAGGTTCTTGAGAAGCAGTATTGGAGCTACAAAGATGGACAGAATAAGAAATGAGAGGACCAGAGAATTAATGAAGGAGGAACCATTACAGGATGGTATAGAGAAATCTAGACTTAGATGGTATGGACATGTAAAACGAATGGAGGAGAAGAGGATACCCAGGAGAGTACATGAGACGAAGTGGGAAGGAAAGAGACCGAGGGGAAGACCGAGAGACAGGTGGCTGAAGGGGGTGGAAGAAAGCGTGAAGAAGAGAGGAGAAGACTGGACAAGGGTGGAGGCTGAGAGATGGTGGGAAGACAGAAGACGTTGGAGAGGCTTGTGTTCCAAACAGACCCGGCCAGTGGCTGGAAACTGTGCAAGATGATGATGATGATGATGAGTGTGTGAAGTAAATTTTCTCCATTTTTAGTTACCAAAGCCGATAATGTGTTGTAGGAATGAAATAAAAAATTACTTCTTAGATATCATTGTATTGAACTATAACTTCCACATTGTTGTAAGCATAACAAGACGATAACTCAGGATTGAATTGGTATTGAATTCCCATAAAAATTGTATTGATTAGACTTTGTTTAAATTTTAAATCCCTTCTCCTGATAAACTTGAGTTTTTTAGTTGTAGCTCTATTGGTTTAAGTACATACCGTGATACGTACGTGTCTAGAGGACATTTTTAGTGTAGTCAATGACATCATGGACGACACGTGGACGTTTATGTTCGTTTAATGTTTTGGCTTGAACTGCCGCCATACTTGTCAGCTGTATGAGGTTTCAAACCGTGCATCATTACATGCGGATGTAGTGATGTGTTCCAGTGCAAGGTTTGGTGAAGAGTTCAAATGTTCATAAATTATGTTTAGTTCAATTTAATTGAATATTTGCACTGTATTCTTCTAAAACCATTGGTCGCTACTAGGTTAGAAGACTATTGTATTTGGACGAAAATTACTGCTTGTACTACAAGCAAGGGGGTATGGGGTGCAAATCCCAGGTTAGCTTTGTGCTTATATGGAAAGTCTTATTAACACACAGAATTTCACATGCCTGCATCGCTTAGACCATAAAGAGTCGTCCATGACGTCATGGATGCCGCCAGTTTGTGTGTAAAGTGATCAAGGTTAGTAGTTACAAATTATAATTTCCCCCCAAAAGATGTTAATAAGAACATACATTTACAACAACCATCAGAAAATATTTTTTCTTTGTACAATTCGAATGCACAATTTGTAATTATTTCGGGGTTGGACCTTGCAAGTTAAAACAAAAATTCTTCGAGTATCATGAAAATTTCCTGAAAATGCCCCTTTTTCCATAATAGTAGACACCCTGTCCTTTACCACCATCTTGATTCAAATATATGCGTGCCTAAGGACATTGTTTTGTGTAGTCAATGACGTACGGATGTTGATGTTAGTTTGATGTAGTGCCTTGAATTGCCGCTATGTAATTCTGCTGTGTGGGGGTTTCAAACAGTGAGTCGTCAAATTAATGTGGATGCAGTTACATGTTCAAATGCGAGGAATGATCGTGAGTTACGAAATCATCATAAATTACTTTTAGTTGTTCAATTTAATTGAAAGGTTGCACTGTACTCTTTTAAAGCCACGGTGAGACAAAATCAATGGTTGCTAATAGGTAAGACGATGGTCTAGACGAAACCATTGACCACTACAGTAGAGTCTCGCAAACTCGGCACTCCGGATTTCTCGGCCACCCTGACAGGAGAAAAAGAATCATGATTTTCGTTTGTTTTCGTGTTTCCGCACAGAGCTTTATTATGTTTTCTTTCGTCTTCTCCATTAATGGAATTATCGACAGTTAAATACGACACGAAACAAGTTGACCTACAGTACATAGTAAGAAGAGTAACGACGACCTGATAAATACAGGTAGTTGTACAGTACAGTACTGTAAATGTTGGCAGTAAGAAGTAAACAAACGGTTCTTGTTCAGAGCGTTGTACAGTATTTATTTGATTGTGCATTCTCCGCAATTCTGTTTCTTCGCGACGAGGCTTCAAGAAACAGGTTTCAAAGCGAAAAGCAAAAGAACATTACTTACTTTTTTGCAAGAAATTAAATGGTAATTTTCATTAAGTAAAAAAAACTATTTTTTGACTTTTAAAGTCGGACATTTTTCCGTATTGACAGAATGTAATAATAAACAAAGTTTTTATGGTTCCGCCTAGTCAATACATTGTTTTATTAGAGATTTTATCGTGACATAAGGTATGTTGGGACATGTTTCGGTGTCTAGTGACATTGACACCATCATCAGCCTACGGTTATTGGTAACACTCAATGACATTAAAATTATTATTAAACAACACACACATGACTAAAATAACACTTTAAAAAGTTTTTAAAACACTGTCATAATGAAAGTTCAATAAAAAGTCTTA
The DNA here is from genome assembly GCA_946902985.2 of Meconema thalassinum. Taxonomy (NCBI): domain Eukaryota; kingdom Metazoa; phylum Arthropoda; class Insecta; order Orthoptera; family Tettigoniidae; genus Meconema; species Meconema thalassinum. The sequence goes on from OX336393.1 coordinate 115,393,906, forward strand.
GAAAAAGGCTTGGTGCACTGTTTTGGTTTCCAATGTCCTGCTTCCGATAATAACCTCCGAAATCCAGCAAGAGGTGACCATACATAACTGGAAAAGAAAATCCCTGTGTGAACTATGATAAGTATTAAAATCGAAAAAGTGGAAAGCTAAACAAAGAAAGAGTGGAAAAATATATAAAAAAGGGAGTGTGGTGAACTTACGGCGTAGTTGTGGCAGCGAGAAATCGGGCCGTGCTGAGGCATACGGAGACTGTGCAGTACTGATATGGAAGCCTCGCCCGCTTCCCCCAAGCTATTCCATATCAGTACTGCACAGTCTCCGTATGCCTCAGCACGGCCCGATTTCTCGCTGCCACAACTACGCCGTAAGTTCACCACACTCCCTTTTTTATATATTTTTCCACTCTTTCTTTGTTTAGCTTTCCACTTTTTCGGTTTTAATACTTATCATAGTTCACACAGGGATTTTCTTTTCCAGTTATGTATGGTCACCTCTTGCTGGATTTCGGAGGTTATTATCGGAAGCAGGACATTGGAAACCAAAACAGTGCACCAAGCCTTTTTCTAAGACTTTTTATTGAACTTTCATTATGACAGTGTTTTAAAAACTTTTTAAAGTGTTATTTTAGTCATGTGTGTGTTGTTTAATAATTATTTTAATGTCATTGAGTGTTACCAATAACCGTAGGCTGATGATGGTGTCAATGTCACTAGACACCGAAACATGTCCCAACATACGTTAAGACAAGTGATTATGTCACGATAAAATCTCTAATAAAACAATGTATTGACTAGGCGGAACCATAAAAACTTTGTTTATTATTAAAAAAACTATTTGCCTACGGGAATTGTTTTGTACATATGTTGTACAGTGTACATATTATAAAAATAATTTGTAGGCCTAGTTTTTCTAAGTTTTCCCTTTATAATTTACAGTAATTGTTTTCCTTGATTTTTATGCAGTACAGTACTGAACTATATATTCAAGTACTGTAATTGTAGTGGCTTAATAGTATTAAAACTTGTGTTTCTGTTGAAAACAAATGTACTGCATTGCATTACTTTTAAACCAAAACCAACAGCTTATTTCTGCTTTTTAACACATTTCCCGATAACCTGGCATTTTCGCGAACTCGGCCACCCTTCGGTCCACATTAGGCCGAGTTTGCAATACTCGACTGTACTAGGTTAGACCACTGTCTGGACAAATATTACTGTTTGTACTGCAAGCAAAGGGGATCTGCGGCATAAGCCCAGGTTAGGTTTGAGTTTGCATGTAAAGCCTTATTAAACATACACAATTTAACATGTAAGTTATGCATTGTTTAAACCTTTAGTGTCATTTTGTGCCTAGGCAAATTTTTTAGTGCAAGGAATCGCAATCTATACTACTCTCACCACCATAGTGCCTCTTAAATGTCACTTCTTAAAGAGGCAAGTTTCTCAGTATTACCTCCTTACCCTTTGAACCACCTCTAACTTGCAATCTTGTTATTTTATTGCCTCTTAAATGGCCAACCTATCCAAATCTACCCCATGCTAAGAGACCAGACCTTTATTTAATATTTTTCTAGGGTGGAGGCTGTGGTGAGAAATTATTTCTGAATATGGTGATAGTGATGGTGTATTATTGTAAAGGGATGGAACCGAGGTTACATGCCCCAGTTCCTAAACGTTATAAGTTTAACGTCCATTATAACTGCTGTGGCTTTAGAGAAGTCAGAGCACTTTAATTTTTCCCTCTGAGGAGATAAATTACCATACGTACCAGTAAATCAGACACATTACATTTAACCCTTAACTATGGACATGCGGTCAACATGACCGCGGTGGAAAAATAAACACGTGCCACACCTCGATTATCACCCTCCCAGTATATTTGCTTGCAGTACCTTTCTATGTCAAGAAGACCTCTCCATTGCACTTATCTAATCCGCCATTCATAACCATGCAGCCGCGATAAGAAGCCGATGAGTTTCGCAGCGGCCTGGGTGACCGCGCGTCCACGGTTGAAGCAGTGGAGGAGCGTATCGACATTGCTGAGGAGAAGCTTGATAAACGGATAACTTGTCTGTATCCACCAGCAAAGAAGAGGAAAACATGTTACAAATGCTATAGATGTGAAAAACCAGTCTGCTTGCAGTGTACAAGAAAGATCTGCTACGAATGTGTTGAGTGAGAGTAACATTGAGGGTCAAGTTCAGTGCTTGCAATTTCCACCCCAACAAGAGATCAGTCTCATGTGTGGTTAATTTTCAATGCAGTGGTTATCAAACAGCTTTAATACCCAAGCTAGGGTCCATTTTGGTTGATAGTGTAAAGGATACGTGTGTTCAAATGGAACAGTGCATTCTTAGTAACGAAAATTGCTGCGACTGTAATCTGAAGGTATGAGGGTTCTACAAATTAACAAATGAAAAATATTGTTGTGGTTTTGGGTCGAATAAAGTGTAATTATTCAAATGAAAACAGCCAGCAATTTCTCTCATTAACCCTCCCTTCCGTAGCCACATTAATTTTCATGCGGTCTCTGTGACCTCAAGTCCATGTTGCTGTCACTGAAAACGTACATCCATAGTTAAGGGTTAAACAACCTTTAGTGCCATTAGACCAAGGAGGGGTCAAACCCACCATTTTATTACAACAATATATTATTATTATTATTACTACCGGTATTGATTTTACATCCCTTAAGACTAATGGGGCTTTTAGTTAGGCCGTAGTGCCGAAATTTTGACCCAAAGGGAATCTTTAACATGCCAGTAAATCTACTAACAAGGCTCCCCACATTTGCACATCCGCAATGCCAGCTGACTGTGCCAGGATTCGATCCTACAACCTTGGACTAGAACGTTACCGCTGCGCCAGGCTGCCAGTCAAATTTATAATCTTAGCTCAGCCAAAATACTGAATGGCTAACATGCCCAAAATTGTAGATAGAAAAAAATGCAACAGTCAATGTAATGCCTTGCATTTCGACCTAAAATATCATCATCCTTAGCCTTGCCAAGTGCAGTTCTTGATAAATTTCATTACAACAGGACTGGTGAAATTTTAGGACTTGCTAAATAGGTCACAAAATGTCAACAGATGACCAAGCCAAAAAACATAAGACAGACTTTGTCAACTCATATTAGGTCTAAAATAAGATATGCCAATGATCCTCTCTCTTCCTGAATGGAACAAATATTGACAAATGTGTAGAAGATATTCACCACTGGACTTGACCCATACATCTTTAATCATACTGCTTCAGAACAGTTATTAACCAATACATAACATAACCTATTAACCTAACCTACATTCTCTAATGTGGCTATTGAAATAGATAAGGCCTACCACCCCAATTTTCCAGCGAATTCTTAAAAATTGTAGGGGATTTTATTTTTTCGTGACGTGGGATCTAAAGAAACTGCAGTACTACTACGTGAACCAAGAAGCCCATTCCTAATGGTTGGCAACGATGATAATTGCTACATGTATGATATTACTCAATTTTTGATAACATTATAACCCCGTAACTTAGAACATTTGATATTCATCAGGCACTGCTCACGCTCACATTAATAGGGGATTCGACTGCTGACACACCAATCGTGGGCTTTCGAGCATCTTGCTAGTTTGAAGAAAATCAGAGAAGAGAAGCAGCAATAAGCAGCAACATTTTGGGAGATAGATTATGAATTCACCTAGTCGATTCAGATAAGTGACCTTCGCGAAAGGTATATAGGTTGCACTGATTACACAATAGTAACGCAGCAAAGAAATATTGTATTTTTATAATATTACAAATAACTTATTTTGATACATTTTTGCTAAAATGCTGTGGGTTATTCGATCACAACATTGTTTTCTTATGATACAGAGCACACACACAGAAAATTACTACATCAAAAAGCTAACCTGGCGATGCAAAACTCGCATGCAGTACGCCATTGTGGGAGCAGGACAAGAGACGGCACAAAATGAGAGAGGCTAACTTGGCCACTAGAGCTTGGGTTCTGCCATCTACTGTGCCGAATTCTAACCTCCAGTCATTACGCATGAGTGTTGAGATGCGCAGCATGTAATTTTAAGTTGGTCTTTGAATTGGGTTGATAGCGCACAAGAGATAAATCGATGCATGTAATTTTAAGTTGGTCTTTGAATTGGGTTGATAGCGCACAAGAGATAAATCGAGTGAAATCTTTTCAGATAATATAAAAATTATCTGATCTAGATCTTGTACATTGGGATTAGTTTATCAAGCGAGGGAAAATTCGTGTATTGGGAGTGTTGGTTCTACTGACCAGATGCCAGGTGAACTTCACAATTTGTTCTGTGTACGATCATTTATTTACGTAAATCTTTCTTTAACATCTTGTCAAACTGTGACGTTACTACGTGGGATCATCTGCTCCACGAATAGCTAACGTATCTGCTATTCTATTAGGCATCGCCTTATGCGAAGCCGTGTTATTACGCTTGGCAACGCCTCCCAGCTGAAGGCCTAGAGCAACGAAGTAGGAATTGCTAACAAAAGGTTCATGCTTTTCAGTCGGTCAGCACGATTGTACCCAAATGAGATGGGTTATTCCCTAATCCTGAAAAAAATTACATGAGATTAATAAATGTCCAGTTTCGATCGTCAAGCGACCATCATCAGATCTCTTTCACTTAGGCTAGGCTATAAAATCTATGTCTGAAAGTAGGCTATGGGTGAAAATATGTACCATATATAAACTTATTTAGTTGCAGTATTAAGTTAGTTAAGATAATGCAACTCGTCAATATTTGTTTGTTGTAGTCTATGTGATGTTTTGTTAAGATAGTGCGAGTGGCGACTGGCCTCCAGAATTTGCTTGTTTGGAGTTGTTAGTTTTAATGTAAATCTTTATTTATCAAGTGAAAATCCACAGCCTGCTTCCAGTCGACCGACCGGGTCAGGGAATGGAATGAATGAAGCCCCCATCCAGCGGCGTGGATATGAACTATGCCGGCTGCCGAAGCCTGTCGCACTCCCCTGGGGCAATGATTAAATGAATGACATTTGAAATGAAATGATAGTGGAGAGGGAAAACCGGAGCACCCGGAGAAAACCCTGTCTGCCTCCGCTTTGTCCAGCACAAATCTCACATGGAGTGACCGCGATTTGAACCACGGATCCAGCGGTGAGAGGCCGGCGTGCTGCCGCCTAAGCCACGGAGGCTCTTTATTTATCAAGTGAGAAATAAAATACAAATAATCATCTTTTGGGATGCTTGGCACACATGTCACGCGAACACGCATAGACCTTGGCACTTTTGTTTTCTTCTTTATTGTTCATATCTACTTCGACAGGTAGCACTACTGTGCTATTTTTCTTTCAATTATTAACACTTCCTCCAAAGAAACATCAAATACAAATGAGAAAAGAAAAACCAACAAGATGAACTATTGAACACTTTTCAGCCTCTAAGATGTCATCTTCTTCACGCCAATCCTCTCACGCAGCATCTCGAATCTGACCCTCTCCAGAGGTTTAGTTAACGTAGTAGATCAGCTAATTGATTGGTCCCGTCGATGTGCTCCAGCTCAAGGACACCGTCCAAGAATCTTTCCCTCACATAGAAATGACGTACCGTACCGGTTCCTCAATGTGCTTGGATTTTCGATGGTACGGATTTTTAGCCAATTTAACTGCACCAGCATTGTCGATGTAAAGCGTAGGAGGTTTTTCAGCAGTTCCCAGTAATTCAGAAAACAGTCTCTTCAGCCAAATCAACTCCTTTGCTCCTTCACTTGCAGACACAATTTCAGCTTCAGTTGTCGATGTTGACACACACTTCTGTAACTGATTTCTCCACGATACAGCTCGATGATTGTATAGGTAGGTCGAAATGACACCCGTCGTTGAACGTCTCGTCCTCTTGTCACCGGTGTAGTCAGCATCACTGCAGACCTTCAAAACGTCCTCTCTCCTGTAGACGATTCCATGGTTCACTGTGCTCTTTAAATATCGAAATATCCGTTTCACTTGACTCCAGTCTTGAACTGTTGGATTCTCCATGGCTCGAGCAGCTTAGTTGACCGCGAATGCGATATCTGGACGTGTAGCTGTAGTCACGTACATCAAGGATCCCACCGTCTCACGATAAGGAACCCTGGCCGAAACCTTTTCTCCGTCTCACTTTCTTCGCGTCCAACTGGGGTAGAGACTCCATTTGACTCGGCCATCCCAAATTTTTCTAGGATTTTCCTCGTATAACCCTCTTGACTGACCATCATGGTTTTGTTGTATCTTCATGCCCAGGAAATTTTTGAGAGATCCTCTGGTCGTGTGAAATTCCTGCTGAAGTTTTTCCATGAACTCCTCGATGTCTCCTTCGTTGCCAATTACCAGACCATCATCCACAAAGATTACAACAGCCAACCACTTTCCATTTTTGTTGCTGTAAAAGAGACAAGGATCAGCTTTGCTGTTTTTGAATCCAGCTTTCTCCATTAGTTTCTTGAAACGCTTGTTCCAGCAGCGTGGAGCCTGTTTTAAACCATATACGCTTCTTTTTAGAAGACACACTCAGCCGGTACCGTTCTGATGACCTTCTGGCTGTTCCATGAACACATCTTCTTCAAGCTCATCGTTCAAGAAGGCCGTCTTGACATCAAATTGACCAAGTTTCATCTCTTTTTCAACAGCCACTGCCAACAGAGCTAGAATGGTGTCATACCATGCAACAGGGCTGAATGTTTCTTCATACCGTAATCGATTCCTTGCTGTTGCACATAGCCTTTGGCTACCAATCGAGCCTTGAAGCAAACTTCTCCACTGTCCGTAGTCTTCTGTCATAGAACCCACCGATTTTTCAGGACCTGTGCACCATTTGGACGCTCAACCAATTTCCAGGTATCATTTTCCTTTAAGGACTCCAAATCTTCATTAATTGCTTTCAGCCACTGATTTTTATCACAACACTGCAGGGCTTCAGAGTATGAGTCAGGATTCTTTTCAATGATAGATGGTCCAGCCATGTACATGTAATTATGTAATTTCCACTGATCATCCACGATGGCTTCTTACTTTCACGTTTGCTTTTCGTTCTTTCTTCAGTCTCTCCTTCTTCCTCACCTTCGCTTCCTCCGGAACTGGACGCCAAAGCAAAATCTTCAGTTTCGCTTAAGTCTTCATCTGGCTCTGTCCTCCTCTGTGCATCAGACGATGAACTAGACCGATTCCTCTCCACAGGTTCTTCAAGCGCGACTTCAAACTTTCCGGCGTTGACGCGCTGATTGCAGACAACTTCAGGTTTGAATTTCACATCATGGCTTAGAACAACCTTTCCCTGAATTGGAATCCAGACTCTAAATCCATCCCTGTCGTTCACTACCCAACCAGATGTCCAAAAACAGCTTTGTCGTCAAACTTTGTGCGAAAATTCTTGTCGATGTGCTCGTAGCATTCTGTTCCGAAGATCTTCAGATGACTGAGACTTCCCACTGGTCGTCCATACCACAATTCATAGGGAGATTTGTTTTCAATGGATGACTTCCCAGTGCGATTCAGGAGGTACACCGCAGTGTTGCAGGCTTCAACCCAAAGTTTCCACTCACGAGATAATACCTTTTACACTTGGCCTGGGTCCATAACCTGTTAGTTTTAATGTAAATCTTTATTTATCAAGTGAGAAATAAAATACAAACAATCATCTTTTGAGATGCTTGGCACACATGTCACGCGAACACGCGCAGATCTTGGCACTGACTCGTCTTTTGTTTTCTTCTTTATTGTTCATATGTATTTCGCCAGGTGGCACTACAGTGCTATTTTTCTTTCAAATATTAACAGGAGTGGTTGCTGTAAATGGTCAATTAGATTGTATTGTACAGGCTACTTATCTGGTTGAGTCTTGCGCGGTCCTGGTCAGAGAAATTAACTTGGTCACTGTCTGCACTCGACTGAAGGGAAATTCCTGTGTGTTTGGGTCCCTTATCTCGTTGAGATATTCCCCCTCTCGCATTCCTAAGTGCGATGTGTTCCTCGTAACTGTAAGCGACCAAGTCTAGTCTCTCTAATGTGGTGTATGTTACTGTACTCAGGATAATCTTCAACTGTTAAGGACCGGGTTTCAAACTCGCCACGCATAAGCTAAAATGCCCTCTTTAAGCGCAAACGGTCAAATGAGAATGTCCCGGTACAGGGTGGATACAATAAACAAATTTAAAAAGAATAACAATTTTGGCCAGAAGTACCTCTTGAACCCAGGTCTCATTAGATACGAAGTTAGAGCCTTACAGCTCGTACACTTTTCCGTTCTATCAGGAGGCTCATAGCTACGTAACATAATCCGTATTGAGCCCGTCATAGGAGCTGCCAGGATAGCCAACAACCGCAATGACTTCCCTAACATCTCATCCGTCGGACCTAACTGCCGTGAGGATCAGGTGAACTTCCAAATAGGCCAAAGCGGCACGAGAAACTGTAGTCCACGGGGATCGTGGTACATGGTGACGAAGATCATAGACTGCCTAAGGAAAGGTTCACCTTAAAAGCTAGACTGAGAAAAGAAACATCCAGACTTATGTAAAACACCGTGAAAATTTATTGTAAATTATACAAACCCCTCACCTAGTTCGGAGGGTTTCTATCGGCTAATCCGCAAGCTAATAAATAATCAAAAATAAAGAGCAGGTCCCTACCTGAGAAGTTACAGTAAACCCTCGCGAAATATCTGTCTCACAATAATAAAGGAACAACAGCAACACTAGGAAAATGGTACGACGCAAATCCCTAGGTCAAGTTACAAGATCAAGCTAATATCAGAATTTACATTTAACAGGGTAGCAAAACAAATCTAACTTAGGATGATACCATCTCCGCATTTACATTTAACGTTAATTCATCTAGCTAAGTCCTATCAATTAATAACAAAATTTACGGCGGTGACGTCCGTAATATCAAACAATTACATTCAAAGCTAAGTGACCAGCCATAGAAAAAAAAAACATATAAGTCATTCTTGGGAACTAAGTGCTAATCAGCACACAAAAGGGTAACATAGGGGATTCGTACACTTTTACATTAATAAGTAAATAAATAAGAGACCACAGTTTTATTCAAATGCCTGCCTGCACCTTGGTTTACTGTTTGTAAGCCATAGTCATCTAATGTGTGTAATTACGGTGACGACTGCGTAGTGAAGACTACGTCTAACATCGTATGGCCTGCGCTCCACCAGCTACGAACTCAAGGTTCGAGCAAGCTTCAGTCGCAACAAAAAGTGTCAGCTGTCCTCAAGTCATTTCCTCCAGGAAATACCTTCATTAGCACGGCTATGTCAGCAGGTTCCAAATGCAAATGAACAAGGTTAAGCAGAAAGGATTCGTTAGTTAGCTTTTGTTTACCAAAATTATGCGTTTTATTATTAAGATGTCGGTTTAGGTTATCGTTGGTTTATGGCGAATAATACTGACAAGCCTGGGCACGGAGTGTCTCCCTGAGATCATCTCTGCCAAAAAGCCTCCACTCAAAATTCGGAATACAATCAACGAGCAATAACAACTCGGACACACAATAACACAAGTTACCAGCGGTGTACAGCTCGCGTCCAATAACTCTGGGATGGGCCTGAACACAAGCAGTTACCCTCCCTAAATATCTGGTCCACGGGAACAGTTCCGGACATGGTACACAAAAATACCTTCATGCATGAAAAACCTCCCTAGCGGGGCTAGCCTACAACGTACTATAGAAAACCTGACATAACTGTACTCGTCAAAACAACGGTACACGCAACAGCGTTTAACTAACAAATGACAATCTACAGAACATATGAGCACATACAAGAATGGACACTGGGTTCCATGAGCTATAATTGCAATGAAAGGGAAAGTGAATGCTAAAAGCATTCTGTCCTATATTAATATCAGTCCGTCTCACTCAGAAGCATGCGCTCTCACACGGGCGCTGAGAAGTATTCACAAAATCTGTTCGTGTCGCCGCAGGCTACAAGATTCCTGCGCTGTATGACACAACACACTAACTAGGCCGGCAATTTAAGCAAGATAATAACTGCACAACTGGCCTCATAATAGTACCTTTACCATAGGTTATAAACCTCGAAGAATATGTGCATAAAAAGAACGCTATAAATCTGAATACAATCTTATAACTCTGTCTTTCACATCAAAGACGTTTAAAAGGTAGCAATGTCACTAATTGCTGGAGCTCTCTGCTCTCAAAGATAAAATACCCTATTTCTGACTTGTATCAAACATCAAATAAATACGTGTCATCACACGTGACACTACAAAATAATAATTGTGGCGCAAATACCACTCTGCTGGATCTGCTTAATGATACGTTAGGGAACAGGGTTCGATGCTAGGCAACGACAAAACGTCCCTTTTACTTATAAGGTCCACACATGACCAGGATGGCTTCTGAGCTCATCTCAAATGAAATATAATGCAGTTACAAAACTGGTAATTACAGTCGATTACCCAAATGATACGACTACTCTAACGAAGTCAGGGGTGTAACATAGACTGGCTGCAAAAAAGTGCAGTTAAAGAAACATAACCATGGCATCAGATTGCCATAACTAGAGTCTGCAAAGACTTGAAAAATCACCCCAGATAGGGTTAAGCAAAGTAGCCTCAAAATGACTACAGTCACGTTTAGCAATAGACAGAAATTGGCGTCCTACGACGTCCATCAAGCTGCACCAGGGTTGACCAAAATGTCAGACCCAAGGGTGACTCACAATCACTGTAGATAAATGTCATCTAATAAGACTAAATTACATTCCCTACCTATGAAATGGCTGTCACTAAGTTCGGTTGGTTCACAAACTACACTAATCTAACTATACCACCAGAAACTAGAACAAGGAAGGGTGTACAAAACTCACGATATGAAGGAGCTCACACTTAGCTCTCTGTCCAACAACAAGGGTTGAACAAAAGCACCTCTGGCTTTCAGGATTGGCATCGTCCTCATCAGAACTTCCATCTGGGCTCTCCAAAAGACCAGGGTTCGGTCTGTCCCTGTAGTTGACCTCGTGAATGAACTGGACATGCCTAGGAAAGGCATCCTCGGTTCCTTCCTTCTCGTTCGATGTTCTAGAAGTTCCATAATCAAGCTGGTCCCATCCGAGACATCTCCCTCATACCATAATGGTATTAGCCCATGGTCTCGGCCTCGAACATGGTGTTGAAAAAGTTGACCACGTGGGCGGTAGTATAAGACTTGTAGTAGTTCATTATTATCACTTGAAAATTACAGTATTCGTCGCAGATATCACAGGCTTTAAATATAATTGGTAACACAGCCTCTACACTTTGTAGATGTAAATGATAAATGGCCATGCACTGTTCTGCGATTCTACACGTGTACAGACGCTACTTTTTCTATCACGTGGCATCCGTGAAATGGGCGTCGTTTTATTATCGATAAATTCACCGTAGCAATTACTATATAATGCACTTTTATAATCACACTTGTTCAAAGTAATAATTTCACACTTACCTGTATATTTTCGCACCAGGCTCTCGGCCCTCCACAAACACGTGGGTGAAAAAATGTGGTGCTACAGTAATGTCGTAAATTTCACAATACTTGCCATATAATTCACTATAAAATTTGTGTTGATCACTGCACATCAACAACAGTGATTTGTAGTTCAGTTGTGCTCGATGGCACCTGATAATGATTTCCACGCTGAAAAGCGGACTGTTTGCCACGTCTAATGCGACGGATATAATTACACGCCTACACAGGGCGGATTCTCCAGACGTAGTGCAAGGAACTGCGTTCCTCGTGGAAGCAAGTCGTCAAACTAAGTCGTTGAGCGACTACTTACATTCCTGTTTGCGTATCTGCAATGATATTACCTTACCTTAAAGTGAAAAAACATTCTCCAAAATGTTTTAATAATGCTGAATGACGAAATGGAATATTCTGAGTCTCGTGGAAAGATAAAAATGATTAATAAGACCTCAGATAAATAATTAGCAGACTTCACCAAAGTCAAAAGTGCGATTCTCCGCTACTTCAAAGAGAATTGTATGAGCTCTCAGCTTCTCGTAGCTTTCTGGGTGTGTTCAAAGGTACTACATCCCATCATAAATGTACTGTCTTGAAAAATATCACATTCACCTTAGCTCAGCGGGTTCATCTGCCTCTCCGTCGTTTCAAATAAAATGTTGGGACGACATATTTATTTGACTCAAAGTTCATTCATAAGTGATATTTTTTTAGATTAGCTGCGTTGAAGGATCCAATGCGCTCTCCTGTCCGAATGTCTTCAATCACGTAACTTCCATTGTTCAGAGGTTGTCGGATACGACTGGGGCCATAATATAAAGACAGAAATTTTCCATATATGCGGTCTATAGGACTTGAAATTCCGGGTCTCCTTATAAGGACAAGGTCTCCCGCGACTAGTGGTTCTCTGATTCTCTGGCGTCTAGTTCTTCTCAAGCGTTTGGCAGCTTGTTTGTCCAAGGTGTCCCTTGCAGCTAAAAGTCTGCTGGCGTGTGATGGTTGTAAACAAGGTGGATTTACAATTACACGATTTCATATTCTCCTCAGCATCTGTTTTAAATGCAAAACCATGGGTAATTGACCAGTGCTCTCATGGACTGTTGAGTTAATACATTTCGCCATGATAACTAGGACTTCGGTCCATCGCCAGTGTTCTTCCTGACAGTACAGTCGACAGAATTTTGCGATAATAGACATTACGCATTCTGCTGGGTTGCTCTCCGGATGGCGAATAGACGATAAAACATGACCTATCTCCAACTCGTTCATAGCATTGGCAAATTCTGCGGAGGTGTACTGTGATCCATGATCAGTCAACAGGAATTGTGGCTTTCCTAATTCTCTGGATAATCTGGTGTGCGGTGGCTTTCTGAATCGGATGAAGCATCGTATATTTCTTGAACACATCAATAGTTACAACAATGAAGCGATTCCCACGGCGGGCCTTTGGTATTGGGCTATGAAGGTCCTGTGCGTATAACTCTCTAGGTTGTGTTGGGAGTATTGGTCTAGGTTGTTCCTTCAACAAGTGTGACGTGTACTTGTTCCGCTGGCATGCGTCGCAAGCACGTAAACACTGTCTAACGGTGGTTCTTAGCCTTTTCCAAATAAAAGACTCCTTGATGGTTGCAATGGTCTTGTCAGTCCCACCATGTCCAATGGATAGATGAACCTTAAGAATGACAGATTCTTGATATCTCCTCGGGATGACTGCACGCAGTTGAGTGTGGTCCTCGTCCACAAACTTATACAAAACACGATGATAGATCAAATAATCATCTGCAACAGCTGCAATCCTCGCATAGTGAGCATCCTGTGGATCCATTCGTCGTTCCAGGAAACGGATAATATGCCTGAGTTCCTCCTCACGTCGTTGTCCTTCAGGTAGATGACGAAGTCGGCGAAGGTGTTCCTCGCATTCTCCCTCGATGTCAGTGGCATTCACAGTGGCTTCCGGATTTCGGCTGAGAATGTCGGCCAACACATTCTCTCTGCCTGGTCGGTAAACAATTTCCAAGTCAAACTGTTGGAGAAACAGCGTCCAACGTGTGATCCTGTCGCTTGCCAGTCTTGTTCGTAAAATGAAGGTCAGCGCATGGTGATCGGTCCTCACAATAATCCTCTGGCCTAACAAAAGTTTCTGCCAGTACTCAAGCGCGTAGACAATCGCTTCAATCTCAGTGGTGAAATAATGAGATTCATGCGCTCTCAAACGTCGACTTAAGAAAGCGATGTAATGACGTTTCTTCTCATCATCCTCCTGCAATAGGATGGCACCTATTCCAATCGCAGATGCATCAGTCTCTAGAATGAAATTCCGGGAATAGTCTGGATATTCTAACTGAATCGAATCAACCAGCATCTGTTTAGCTTTTCTGAAAGCTATCTCGCACTCGTCATTCCAAGCCCATCTGCAATTTTTCCGTAAACCTTGCAGTGGTGCGACAGTCTCAGAATACCTCTCACAATGTGCAGCAAAGAATTGGAGAATTCCTAGGAATTTTCTCACGTGTTTCACACGGGTTGGTGTTGGAAATGCAGCAACGGTTCTGATCTTTGCCGGATTCGGCCTGTATCCATCTCCATTAATTATGTGTCCCACAAATTTGACTTCTCTCTGGAAGAATCGACACTTGTCGAACTTCACTTTAAAATTGGCCTGTCGAAGATTCTCAAAAACAAGGCGTAAAGTCGTTAAATGCTCTTCCTCTGTTTCCGATGCTATGATGATGTCATCCACGTAACATATCACCTTCTGTTTCACTTCAGGGGTCAGCTTCGCATCAAGTGCTCTAATTAATGCAGCTCCGGCATTTTTCACTCCAAAGGGTAGTTTTCGAAAGACATAGGTGGTCTGATCGAACAGAAACCCTGTATACTTCTGAGTATGCTCAGATAATCTTATATGGTAGTAGGATTGTACTAAGTCCAATGACGAAAATATCTTCTTTCCCTTAAACTTCCTGAGGATGTCCCTAATCTTGGGCGGTCTGTCATGCTCAGGAGCTAAGCGTTCATTTAAGGCCCTTGCATCGAGACAAAGTCTCAAGCTTCCATCCACCTTAACCACAGGTGTTATAGGATTCAAGAAAGGAGTCGATGACTTCTTGATTGTACCTGCTGCTTCCACCTCATGGATCTTCTTAGCAGCTTCCTCGCGGTGTTTCTCTGCGATAGGATAAATCTTCTTCTGGAATGGGGAATCATCCAGTAGTACAAGATCGTACTCGTAGTCCAATATCTCACCAGGTGTGGTGTCGAATATATCCTCGTATTCGCTTAATATTGCATCTAGTTTCTCTCGTATGGGTGCTGATAATGGTTCTGCCTCTTCGTCGGCATCTTGTGTCTCCTCAATTTCCTTGCCATTTAAATTCTCAACAACGTTGACTTCGGATTCAAATTCCGGTTCTTCCTCTACTAAGTTCATTTGAATGGGTTCGTTCGGCTTAAACTCCACCGTATTACGTCCCATATCAATGATTCCATCATACTTCCGAATGAAGTCTGCACCCAATATGGCATCATGATGCAAGTCTTTCATCACAAGAAATTCGTGCAAGTACACGTGGCTCGAAATTTCCAAAGTGCATAGAATCTGGATTTTGCACGTTACAACACGGTCAGGTATGACTCCTCTGACTCTTACTGCAGAAACTGGCAGCTCTGTCACCTCAGCGTTTACTTTCAGTCTGGCATGGCAATCGGCGGAAATGACACTTATCATCGCCCCAGTATCGATGAGAATGACTACGTTACATCCATTCAGGGTAGCTACAATCTTCGGTAGACGCGTCAATTCGTAGTTGTTGTTCGTCGTTCGTCTAATAGATCTTCCTGAATTGGCTCCCAGAGTAAGATGGTGGCAGTTACTCTGTGCTCAATCGGGTAAGAATCTACTGGTTTTTCGGCGTTTTTTTTTCTTTCTTGGCGGGAAGTACCAGGCTGGTTTCGCTCCGTTTCTTCCGCCGAAACATTCCGTGTTTCCCTCGAAGTCGGGTTCTGATCTCCCCCTTCTTGTATTTCTTGAAGTTCTCGGAGTTGCTGAAGGTATTCACGACTCTCCCGTGCTCTTCCTCTCCAGTCTTGATCGGTCTGGTATCTGGGGTCTCGATCTCTATTGTAACCTCTAGCGGTAATCCCTACGGATACTTCCGTGTTGTGGGTTCCGGCTATTATTCCCTCGGCGGTCGTTATCGTGACGACGGTCTTCGTTCGTCCCTCGATCGAAGCGTCGATTCCAGTGACTACGACGGTCATCTCTCTGGTCTCTAGCATATGGAGTGTTGTTCCATTCTCTCCGACCACGATTATAGTCATTGCGCTGTTCACGGCTCTCTTGAGTCTGTGTCTGCTGTGGCGTCTGGCACACTTTGTCCACAGTGTCAAGTTGACATGTCGCTCTTCTCGCCTGTCAGCCTTCTGCTGACGGTGTGTCGGAAACTTTTCTGTGTTGGCATCCAATCGTCGCAAGATTTGATCGCACTGCTGAAAAGTAGATGCTCCAGCAGCGATCAATACACGTTGCACGTCTGCAGGGTATTGCCAAACGATGGTGTTTACCAGGTCTTGCTCTGACAGTGGGGGTTGTAAGCAACGGAGTTTTGCAAGCTGGGTTGCGAAGTAGTTCGCATAGCGCGTCGGAGTGTTTGAGCTGTATCGGCGAGTATACATCTCAGCTCTGATACACTGCTGGATGTCGCTTGACCAGTAAGTCCTCAGCAAGGCTTCTCTAAAATCTTGGTAGCCTACAAATGAGTAACGGAAGGCTCTAAACCAAGTGCTGGCTTGCCCCTCAAGCAAACGCTCAATAACTCGGAGCTCTCTCTCCGGAGTTACCATTGTGTCTCTCAAGTAGCTCTCCACATTCGCCAAAAACTCTACTGGAGTGATACCACTTCCAGTGCCTGAGAATCGAGCTGGTTGCTCCTCTCGTGAATGGATAATAGTCACATTCCCCTGCGTGTGCGCGGGTCTAAATGTACTTGGCAGATAGTTATGCGTCGGCGTACTCGTCTCTTGACTCTGTCGATTGGGTACGGGTTGGAAAGGATGTGCGTCAAAGTTTAACGCTTGACTCTGCGCTGAACCGGTAAATTGAGATGGTTGCGGTTCCATGGGTGCGCTAGGCTGAAAATGTGCAGGCATGATTCCTGCGGATTGCGATCCTGGTGTTGCCTGAGAGTCTCCCATCTGTGAGGGTAAATGTCTCTCTCTTGGATGCGTCTCCAGTCGGTCGAGACGTCTCTCGATAACTTCGAGTCCTGGGATGGTCTTAGCTGCGACCTTATTTCCCTGATCGTTGAGCTGCAATTCTATCCTCTCAACTTTGCCTTTGAGGTTGGTGTCGACTTCGCGAATAGCCGTCCTCAAGTTATAACTGAGGTCTAACCTCTCGGTTATCGCGACTTCCTCGAATCGTTTCTGTAGGGAGTCGACTTCTTCCTCGACTTTAGACATGTTGTCCTGGATCCTACCAACGTCATCTTTGACCTCGGCCACCTTTGCCTCCATAGTGGTCTTATGTTCATTGAGGTCACCCCTCAACATCATGACATCGATCTTATGCTCTTCTCGATGAACATCAATCGTTTAACGTAGCCCTGTTACTGTCTCAGTCAATTCCGTAATATTCTTCCTGTTTGTGTTCAACTCGTCATTGACCTCGATCATACCATCGACGATCGTCTTGACGTTGTTGTCGACTGCGTTTGCTGCACCTCTCATAAGTATGAGTCCTATCTTCATGGTGGCCATGTCCTTCTTGACGTTGTCCATGTATCCCTCGACGTGAGTTAAACGAGTCCCGAATTCTTCTCGAGTGTGCTCCAAGTCGGCCCTCATATCGATCTGGACTCTGTTAATCGTTGTCTGGATCTGAGCGGTGAGCTCCTCTAATCGGGTCTGCACGTCCTCCCTAGCTCTATTCATCTGATCAGTTAAACTATCTATACGCTGGTTAGCTTCCTGATGGTGTCGTATAACATCAACTCTAACAGCTGCTAAACCTGCCGTAAGATCATTCCTAGCCTCTATCCTATGAGCGTCAATGTCGGCCCTGACCTGCGTTAGATCAGCCCTAACATTATTGATTTCATTTCTCACTTGGTCCACATGACCACTTACATTGTTAATAGACTGGGTGTTAACATCAAGATCACCCCGGACATTATTAATTTCCTGTCTAACCTGGTCCACATGACCACTTACAGTGTTGACAGCTTGGGTATTCTCACCTAAGTCACCTCGGACTTCACCTAAGTCAGCAGTGATCTGCTGGAGATTGGCATTGCCACCTGCCATCATCTCCCCCAAACACACGACGAATTGCTTCCTCATCCATGACAAGAAAATTATTTGAGAATGAGAGGGATCAATCTCTAATGGAACTTACAGCTATGATTAGTTACTTGGTGGTATAAAGCTTGTTTCATTTAAATAAACATCACGAGTACAGCTGGAGTATGCAAACTAAGTGCTTCTACATTTACGAAGACAACGGCGAGCAAAGCAAAGTATTACATTTACTCAGGATGAGGCATCATCAAAGAAAATCCTATCCATCATTTATCTAACACAAAAGCCTCACCCCATGGACTTGTATCAAACATGAATGCCATGCGGTTAATTGATCTGCAGTACGACTTTCTAAGTTCGTCCCAGTCAGGTCAATTTACCATTAATCAACATTAAGATCCCCTTACATAACACGGAACTGACGTCACCACGTTAACGTCGGCCCCACGTTGGGCGCCATTTAAATTTTAGATATATGAGCCCGTCAGAGGAGCTGCCAGGATAACCAACAACCGCAATGACTTCCCTAACTTCTCATCCGTCGGACCTAACTGCCGTGAGGATCAGGTGAACTTCCCAATAGGCCAAAGCGGCACAAGAAACTGTAGTCCACGGGGATCGTGGTACATGGTGACGAAGGTCATAGACTGCCTAAGGAAAGGTTCACCTTAAAAGCTAGACTGAGAAAAGAAACATCCAGACTTATGTAAAACACCGTGAAAATTTATTGTAAATTATACAAACCCCTCACCTAGTTCGGAGGGTTTCTATCGGCTAATCCGCAAGCTAATAAATAATCAAAAATAAAGAGCAGGTCCCTACCTGAGAAGTTACAGTAAACCCTCGCGAAAGATCTGTCTCACAATAATAAAGGAACAACAGCAACACTAGGAAAATGGTACGACGCAAATCCCTAGGTCAAGTGACAAGATCAAGCTAATAGCAGAATTTAAATTTAACAGGGTAGCAAAACAAATCTAAGTTAGGATGATACCATCTCCGCATTTACATTTAACGTTAATTCATCTAGCTAAGTCCTATCAATTAATAACAAAATTTACGGCGGTGACTTCCGTAATATCAAACAATTATATTGAAAGCTAAGTGACCAGCCATAGAAAAAAAAACATATAAGTCATTCTTGGGAACTAAGTGCTAATCAGCACACAAAAGGGTAACATAGAGGATTCGTACACTTTTACATTAATAAGTAAATAAATAAGAGACCACAGTTTTATTCAAATGCCTGCCTGCACCTTGGTTTACTGTTTGTAAGCCATAGTCATCTAATGTGTGTAATTACGGTGACGACTGCGTAGTGAAGACTACGTCTAACATCGTATGGCCTGCGCTCCACCAGCTACGAACTCAAGGTTCGAGCAAGCTTCAGTCGCAACAATAAGTGTCAGCTGTCCTCAAGTCATTTCCTCCAGGAAATACCTTCATTAGCACGGCTATGTCAGCAGGTTCCAAATGCAAATGAACAAGGTTAAGCAGAAAGGATTCGTTAGTTAGCTTTTGTTTACCAAAATTATGCGTTTTATTATTAAGATGTCGGTTTAGGTTATCGTTGGTTTATGGCGAATAATACTGACAAGCCTGGGCACGGAGTGTCTCCCTGAGATCATCTCTGCCAAAAAGCCTCGACTCAAAATTCGGAATAAAATCAACGAGCAATAACAACTCGGGCACACAATAACACAAGTTACCAGCGGTGCACAGCTCGCGTTCAATAACTCTGGGATGGGCCTGGACACAAGCAGTTACCCTCCCTAAATATCTGGTCCACGGGAACAGTCCCGGACATGGTACACAAAAATACCTTCATACATGAAAAACCTCCCTAGCGGGGCTAGCCTACAACGTACTATAGAAAACCTGACATAACTGTACTCGTCAAAACAACGGTACACGCAACAGCGTTTAACTAACAAATGACAATCTACAGAACATATGAGCAGATACAAGAATGGACAGTGGGTTCCATGAGCTATAATTGCAATGAAAGGGAAAGTGAATGCTAAAAGCATTCTGTCCTATGTTAATATCAGTCCGTCTCACTCAGAAGCATGCGCTCTCACACGGGCGCTGAGAAGTATTCACAAAACCTGTTCGTGTCGCCGCAGGCTACAAGATTCCTGCGCTGTATGACACAACACACTAACTAGGCCGGCAATTTAAGCAAGATAATAACTGTACAACTGACCTCATAATAGTACCTTTACCATAGGTTATAAACCTCGAAGAATATGTGCATAAAAAGCACGCTATAAATCTGAATACAATCATATAACTCTGTCTTTCACATCAAAGACGTTTAAAAGGTAGCAATGTCACTAATTGCTGGAGCTCTCTGCTCTCAAAGATAAAATACTCTATTTCTGACTTGTATCAAACATCAAATAAATACGTGTCATCACACTTGACACTACAAAATAATAATTGTGGCGCAAATACCACTCTGCTGGATCTGCTTAATGATACGTTAGGGAACAGGGTTCGATGCTAGGCAACGACAAAATGTCCCTTTTACTTATAAGGTCCACACATGACCTGGATGGCTTCTGAGCTCATCTCAAATGAAATATAATGCAGTTACAAAACTGGTAATTACAGTCGATTACCCAAATGATACGACTACTCTAACGAAGTCAGGGGTGTAACATAGACTGGCTGCAGAAAGTGCTGTTAAAGAAACATAACCATGGCATCAGATTGCCATAACTAGAGTCTGCAAAGACTTGAAAAATCACCCCAGATAGGGTTAAGCAAAGTAGCCTCAAAATGACTACAGTCACGTTTAGCAATAGACAGAAATTGGCGTCCTACGACGTCCATCAAGCTGCACCAGGGTTGACCAAAATGTCAGACCCAAGGGTGACTCACAATCACTGTAGATAAATGACATCTAATTAGACTAAGTTACATTCCCTGCCTATGAAATGGCTGTCACTAAGTTCGGTTGGTTCACAAACTACACTAATCTAACTATACCACCAGAAACTAGAACAAGGAAGGGTGTACAAAACTCACGATATGAAGGAGCTCACACTTAGCTCTCTGTCCAACAACAAGGGTTGAACAAAAGCACCTCTGGCTTTCAGGATTGGCATCGTCCTCATCAGAACTTCCATCTGGGCTCTCCCAAAGACCAGGGTTCGGTCTGTCCCTGTAGTTGACCTCGTGAATGGACTGGACATGCCTAGGAAAGGCATCCTCGGTTCCTTCCTTCTCGTTCGATGTTCTAGAAGTTCCATAATCAAGCTGGTCCCATCCGAGACATCTCCCTCATACCATAATGGTATTAGCCCATGGTCTCGGCCTCGAACATGGTGTTGAAAAAGTTGACCACGTGGGCGGTAGTATAAGACTTGTAGTAGTTCATTATTATCACTTGAAAATTACAGTATTCCTCGCAGATATCACAGGCTTTAAATATAACTGGTAACACAGCCTCTACACTTTGTAGATGTAAATGATAAATGGCCATGCACTGTTCTGCGATTCTACACGTGTACAGACGCTATTTTTTCCATCACGTGGCATCCGTGAAATGGGCGTCGTTTTATTATCGATAAATTCACCGTAGCAATTACTATATAATGCACTTTTATAATCACACTTGTTCAAAGTAATTATTTCACACTTACCTGTATATTTTCGCACCAGGCTCTCGGCCCTCCACAAACACATGGGTGAAAAAATGTGGTGCTACAGTAATGTCGTAAATTTCACAATACTTGCCATATAATTCACTATACAATTTGTGTTGATCACTGCACATCAACAACAGTGATTTGAAGTTCAGTTGTGCTCGATGGCACCTGATAATGATTTCCACGCTGAAAAGCGGACTGTTTTCCACGTCTAATGCGACGGATATAATTACACGCCTACACAGGGCGGATTCTCCAGACGTAGTGCAAGGAACTGCGTTCCTCGTGGAAGCAAGTAGTCAAACTAAGTCGTTGAGCGACTACTTACATTCCTGTTTGCGTATCTGCAATGATATTACCTTACTTTAAAGTGAAAAAACATTCTCCAAAATGTTTTAATAATGCTGAATGACGAAATGGAATATTCTGAGTCTCGTGGAAAGATAAAAATGATTAATAAGACCTCAGATAAATAATTAGCAGACTTCACCAAAGTCAAAAGTGCGATTCTCCGCTACTTCAAAGAGAATTGTATGAGCTCTCAGCTTCTCGTAGCTTTCTGGGTGTGTTCAAAGGTACTACATCCCATCATAAATGTGCTGTCGTGAAAAATATTACATGAACCTTAGCTCAGCGGGTTCAGTATGGCTAGAAGAGAATGATTTCCGTTAAATCTTTAAGACCGACAGGAATGCATTCATCCAGTACCTGCCATGTTTTCAACTTACAGTAACGCTGTAATGTCTGATTTGCATTAATAATGCCAATCAATAACAAATATTACCCTCAATTAATTCACAACCTTCCGCTATGTTTTATTCCTTGCACCTGGGCCGAGTGCTGTACCGATAGAAACATGCGGTGCAGCTATGAGTAACGTTACGCATGGTTGTACCGGAACTGCTGATAGATCCAAACGTAACGTTACAACCAGTACCATCTCTACTCTGCCGGCCAAAGCTCGCGGTACAACACATGTGGCATAGCTGTTACGTTACTAATGCCTGTTCCGGAACTGGCGTTATATGAAATGTAACGTTACAGCCTGTACCGTTACACTTGAATATATTGTTATTTGCGGTACACGCAATAACGTTACCAAACCACAACGGTTCCAAAACTCATCGTTAATAACGTTCATTTCGTTAAGTTACGGGTCCCTGATTTTATAACATAACTGACACACACCCTTTTCAGCGAGCAGAAGGACCGAACCCATTTGCGACATAACCCAGAGGAATGTTTAGAGATTACAGTATCAAATGTAGGCCTAGAAATGATACACCTTTTCGCTTTTATGTAACAACTTCTATTCACAAACATTTAAGATACACATTCACATAAAACCAAAATAACAACACAACTTTAAAAACAAGGTATGGAAATAACATAAGCCCCAAAGGTACTTGCTTTATTATTAACAGTCCGTCATATTCATAGTAATTCAGCCACAACCCAGGTGACAATAACATACACACATCACTATAATTTCTTCTCTCTGCGTCGACTCGTATTTACTTCGCTTCTTAAATAATACCAGTAAAGTTCTATACGATGCTCAAACATGTCTTACTACATGTCCAAGAGTCAGGATCCATCCTCTCCCCAAATAATCCAAGACCTTTTCAAAGCAACCTTTTCAAATTCACCGACCGTCGTCATATCTCTATGAAGTCTGCAACATTACTAATATTACCGCTCGATACATATCATCTCTTAGTACACGTCCAGATGTCAGAATTCGTTTCTTCATTAAACAACTCGTGACTATTCCCACAGTAAACATTATAAGACGTGCGCTCTCTATCAAGGCGACTCGTATACTCTTCCAAATGTACCAATCGTTCCTGCTTTAATACACATACATGTCTTAGTACATGTCAAGGTACCATAATCCTTTTGTCCCTTACAATTATCCATGACTATCCCCGTAGTAAAATATTAGACGACTCCTTCCTGTCATGGCTCCCAGATCTCTCATCTTTTTTACAATCAGCTGACGCACGACCGATGATATAGTCCGCCAACAGAAGGTTCAATAAAACAAAATACCAGATAATATAAACCCAATACGACGTATTACGATACAAATTCTCCACTCTTAGGCCTGTCCATGTCATTCACGCCACCACAATTCTTACAAGACCAATAAATAGAATATCTAAATGTTAATGCTCCTTCCCAGGCCACCTTGATTCCTAATCGGGACTCGCAGCCAAACTTTTCCACGGAATCTTCCCACGGAGATCCAATTCAAACCTCTATAATATACGTCCCAAGCATCCCTCATACTTGACTGTAAAATAACAACTAAATGAACGAAGAACATCTCGGCGTTCGCTCTCTGGACCAGGGCACCAACTACATTCTGTAGAATAAGACATACACAAGATCTTACCTTGCGGTGCAGCTCTCTAGCGGGAAACAGAGAACTGAATGTGACAAACCAGGCAGCAATTACTTCCGCCAAGGCGAAGAAGCTGATAAGGTAAAATGAGACGAGATATCGGCTCAAATCTCCCCCACTACAAGCGTTAACGCCGGTTTTCAAAACCGCGATAACGTATACAGCAAGAACATCATGTAAACATAGAACATGTAAATACCATACCTTCAAGTTTCTTTTCTCTTTGCACAATTTTTCAACTTTCCATAATTTGCACACTCCCAAGAATACAAGTTCATTCACATGCCAACATCTTACGACACTTCCACTTGAAGTTCCAAGATTTTACAACACGTCAGAATCGATATTAGATAACATCATACATATACATAATTCTTACAATTTTCTTTACAGTAATAGAGATTCCAAAATAAATACAATCAACTAGATCGCAGTAGTCTTCTAGCACATGAGAAGCAATATTCCTTCCGAACTGAACCCACGATGATAGCTCAGTTATCCGGGCCCTGGATAGCTTCACATATACAACGAGTATTTCATCTGCGTAGAAGCACCCTCTCCCACAATAAGCTGAAAGCAGTACCATGTAAGAGAATTACAAACTACACAGAGATGAAGGAATACAAACAACAGCATTAACCAGACTTTCCCACTAAAGCTAGGCATGATAGCTTAACAAAATAGTCTCCTAATTGATAATTTCCATATCTTTTACAAATAAAATTAAGTTTGACAAATTTCAGGCTTTATGAATATCTTATAGAAGTTCTTATTACCCAACAAATAATAGTTTTACAAACAATATCCGAAACGTACAGAAAATAACAGAAATAAGTTATCTTTTAAATGAGATTTGAGCTCCTTTGCCTCAAAAAAAAAAAACTAGGAAAAATTGGAATTCGGCATTAGTCCTCCACAGTCCATCTATTACTCACACATAAGAAAACAATAACCAAAAGTACCACCCCCAAAAAAATTACAAAACGAAGACAGACCCTAAGAAAATACAAAGAAAAGCGGAAGTTTACCTCAACAATAAGAAAATATAGCATAGACAGTACACATGAGCAGACCAACAACATACAACATCCATAATCATTCATCCAAATTACATAACTTCACGTCACACTCAATATAATAATAACCAGTTACTACCCACAAATCTTCCCCAAAATTGCCTGAGTATAAATAGAGTCCGTTAAAACATCTACACACAAAACATAAAAAACCCTTAAATAAAATCCGTAATTCATCATAACATACTCACCGCATTATTCCCTGGTGTAGCATGAATACCCGTCACCACATAACAAATTCGGCAAGTACTTACTTTCCAACATCAACAAGCCACAAAATATGAACAAGTCACCAACTTGGAGACACAAAAGAACGATTTGTAAATACTCACCACATATATAAGAACACCTTGTGATGGTCCCAATTTGTGACCAGAATGATATAATTTTATATATTTTATTATTATTATTATCAATATTTTTTAATTTTTCATTTTTACCTTTTATTAGTTATTATGTTAACCAATATGTTTATATCTATTATTATGCGGTAATGTAGAATATTATGGCAATTGAAAGGAATTGGAGCTACACACATTATATTTGAAATAAGTTAGGTGCTTGACTGAATACTATTTCTGAAGAAAACACATACAATAGGAAGAAAGAGGGTTATTCGCGGAAGGGCGGCTTATCAACTGATTCCTGGTAATGACATGAATAGACACTAATGTATTTCACTTCAAGAACTATACCAGTAAACAAATCTTACTAGGAAGGGATTCTATGAAGACTCGCCATTAACAATGCTGGACATGTGAATGAGTCCTTTGCAACTTTATACAAAAGGTGGGCTGGACCTCCCGAGAAATGTTACAAAGGAGTATTGTCATTATTGATATGTGAAAGGCGTGCAAATTGCATAGTGACTTCAGAAGTGGGAGGTGGGTGCGTGCCCTACCTGGGAACGATATATATGACGGCCGCCCAACTGGAATAATTATTATTGAATTGCTGGCAAGAGAAGGAATGGTGCTGTTTGGAGCAGAAGAGTGGAACTTGTAGCGAGATGGAGTTGGAAATTAACATTCATCTGTAACGCAGTGCTAAACTAGACAGTTGTCTATGTATGCGAATTTGATAAGACATTCTGTCTCACCAAACTGTGACATGGTTGTGTACGAGGCTATTGTCACAGGGATGATTTATGGAATTTATTTCATCATCCACAAATAAATTCATTACGTTGAGGAAGATAAGGGTCAACATGAACTATATACGCAACAATCCATCTACAATGATCTTCAATGCGGTGAGCTCTATAAACAGTTTTACTCCAGTCAAATCAGAAGGCTCTCATGCTTATTAAATTCAATCTATATTTTATTCAATTAACTCAGTATACTCCAATTTCCAATCAAGACCCATAATACAAGTAAATTCAGTAAATACTTTAATTTAATTTATTATTATTATCTTTAGTATTTTATTCTTTTTTGCACTTGTTGTTTTTATATATTAAATTCATTTGTAAATTCAAATGTTTGATTGGTTTCCTTTAGTAGCTAGTAATTACTATAAGGCAACACCCCACTCCTAAACTAATTATCGTAAGGTTAGATTGCGTAAGTTTCACTACGGCTGGAGAAAGGGATTTCTCTGCTCTACCTCTGTTTAACCGAGCTTTAATATATTATTTTGATCATGATATATGAATGGTCTGGCGCCCTGGCTACATATAATACTACACATTATGTACTTTTTTAGTGATGCTGACAACAATACAGATACACTATTAAATTAATACACAATTAAATGTTTCATATTGATCACCCAAAAGTGGGCGACTATATTTAATTATTAACCTTTGCATATATAATCAGTTTCATTTTAACACTAACACATTACAAATCGCCCCCAACTGTGTGGCACGAAAACCTAACGATATTTACGGAAGGTGTGAGTGGAAATTCAGTGCAAATTGTCAGTGATTTTGGGGGAAAGTGAAGTGAATGAGTGTATTGTCAGTGATTGATTTTTTGGGAAAGTGAAGTGAATTTTGGAGGGTAATTATAAGTACAGTTCATTGCAAAATGATTTCGGACGAGAAATTTAGGGCGATCGTAGATATGAGTGGGGAGGAGTTTCGTTCTTTGGATCCTAAAGAAGGCATCAACGTAATGCTCAGGATAGCTCAAGTAGAGGAAAATGAAATCAGAAGGCGGTTAGTCGCACAAGGGAAAATAGTTGAAAGCAGATTAGAGGAAGACTTACGTGAAAGTAACTTAAGAATGGAAGTGCAGAATCGCAGTAGGGAGATAATAAGATACATGGCTGAGAGACATGGAGAAATGGAAAGGGGTCATCTGGAGTGGATGAGAGAGAAAATAGTTGTAAGCAGTTTAGAGGTAGAATATATTTTAGGTGAAAGCAGATTGGAATCAGAGGTGGCTGTAGGTGAAAGCAGAATAGAAATAGGGGAGACGTTAAGTGAACAAGAAAAAGATGTGCAGTATTTGGAGATAAGTGTAAGTGAAAGTGAAATAGAGCATGAGGAGAGGAGGAGAGTAGGTGAAAGTAGCCTAGATGAGGAAGAGCAGTTAGCGAAGATAGGAGAAAGCACAGTAGAGTTGATAGAGACGATAGAGGATTGTCAAGTAGATGTCCAGTATTTAGAGACGAGTGTAGGTGAAGCTAGGACAGACATAGGTGAAATTAGCTTAGATAAGGAAGAGCAGTTAGCGAAGATAGTAGGAGAAAGCATAGTAGAGTTGGTAGAGACGGTAGAGGATTGTGAAGTAGATGTGCAGTATTTAGAGACGAGTGTAGGTGAAAGTATGACAGGCATAGGTGAAAGTAGCTTAGATGAGGAAGAGCAGTTAGCGAAGATAGTAGGAGAAAGCACAGTAGAGTTGACAGAGACGATAGAGGATTGTGAAGTAGATGTGCAGTATTTAGAGACGAGTGTAGGTGAAACTAGGACAGACATAGGTGAAATTAGCTTAGATGAGGAAGAGCAGTTAGCGAAGATAGTAGGAGAAAGCATAGTAGAGTTGGTAGAGGATTGTGAAGTAGATGTGCAGCATTTAGAGACGAGTGTAGATGAAAGTAGGACAGACATAGGTGAAAGTAGCTTAGATGAGGGAGAGCAATCAGTGGAAGTAGCGGAAATGATAGGTGAAATCAGGATACCTGTAGAGGAGATTATAGAACGTTGTAAGAAAGAGGAGAAAAAGAAGATATTAAGTTATGAATTAATAGAAAAAGAGAATAATTTGAAAGAAAGAGCGGAAGTATTTAAAATAAATAAAGTACTAAGCACTCAAGAAATAGAAGCTCAGAAAATCATATATGAAGAGAATAGGGAGACCAGGGAAGAATTCAAAGCCTGTATAGAGGAAGTTAATATGAAATTAACAGAGATAAAGAAGCGTGCGTTAGTCATAGTCAGAAAGACACAATTATTGAACAAGAAAAGCAGAAGACTGAGATAAGGAATCTCAAGAATAGGAAGAAAAAGCACAAGCAAAGCACGATGTTAGAGGAAATGGTGGAGAGAGATAGTGGGGAAATAGTGAAGGTATTGAACCCTTGCAAAGAAGCTTATGAGACTCAGTTTCGGGGGGTGTAACAGTCCATATCGTAAGTTGTTGTTAAAGCGCTTCATTAACATGCAGGGTAACATAGAACAAAATAACATGCAGGAAAAGTGAAGCCAGGGTTAAAACAAATGAATTTAATAACAAATCAGCTATTTACAACAAGAATTAACAAAACAAACCTCCCATATGACTCCCACTGAATAAATTAAAGTTTGCCAAAACTAGGCCAAATCTCAGGAGAGATTAATACTCGGACCAAGTGTCCCAAAGAAAATATCAACAAAAGTGACAATGTATGCGCGCGTGCTGTTCTACATGCTTCACGATGAGTACAATCGAATGCATGATTCGTCATCATCCAGAATAAACTTTCAGACGACGAATCCACATTGCTTAGAGCTAGACAGACGCTGGGAACAACTATACAACACTTAAAACTAAACCGACACTTCCTATACTTAAAATAAACCACACAAAAATTTCCGCGTGAAATTGAAATCAAAACTGCCATAGCAAAAACATTACTGCCTAAAATTAGGACTTCTCACACAAATCAACACAAGTAAGTTAACACGTGACCAATATAGGAAATACACATATGACCGCCGTCATTTTTACAAGTACACTACCACTACGCCACACAGGCGTCACATACAAAATTACATGAATTGAGTCATAAACAAATCACTAGGCTCAAAGCCAACATTTACATTATTAACACAATATTCTATCCATACAACATGCAATAATCCGTCACACACATGGCGAACTCCCCAATTAATTATGGTTCAAAATAACCATCACAATGAACAGGTTTGCTACTTGAAAGCTTAAAGGGGCCAGTCGGAACATAGGACTGCCTAACAAAATAAGTCACCGGGCGAGACGGGCGATTCGTGGAAATCTGCATATCTGTCAACCCACGTGTCAAAATGACCTCGACCTCCCAAGGCACGGGATCGAATCTCGAAGAAGCGTGCCCCAAAGCACAATAATACGTGTGTGTGTGTCAGAACAAAATATCCCGGCATTTCCCCTAGGAAATCCAAGAATCAGCACATGGACAAGGTACAGCGGTCTCCCTGGAGCACCCTGCCTTTCCATCAAAATACAACAACAACAAAAATATGAGGGCGGTAGGACCTCTACCCCTCTTCACGTAGAATCAACACACACCAGACACAATAACACACACAGGATCACACGTATGGGTTTGACAGACCCTGAAATAAAATGACATAAATATTTTCCACTCGCTGGCGCCTCCGTTCTACGCCAGTGACTAATAAACCTGAAAAGGACTCAAAAAAATCTGAAAAATTAGAACTAAGGTGTTCTACTATTACATCTTAAATTGTTGCACTTGGCAACCCTAATATGAATAATAACCTGTTCAGCAAACATCTTACAGTAATTACCTCCCTTTCCTATCAAAAATATGAACTTTAATAAAGCACCACTTATCGAATGTAACGGGTTTCGCATTTGCATGGATAAAAATCACGTACACGCGCCGTGCACATTAAATATGACTCCAAAGAAAAATAAATACACAACAAACACTTTGGCCACGTGCCAACGTACATTTAAAACAATTAGTGTCGGTACAAAAAAAAGCACTCAAACACAAGAAAAAGACTAAAATTAACTATTTACAAAGGTTCCCCCGCCAATCTAACTACATAATTGAATAATCAATTTTTGTACATCACCGTCTCAGCTTGTAGAACATATGACCTCCATCTCAGCCCATTTCCCCACGGGAAAATTAACACTCCATCGTTGTCTTCGTAGAAGGGTCGGACATCACTCCGGCTCCTGACCACACGTCGGACATCTTGGTGTAGTCTCTTTGGAAGAAAAGTTCAATGTTATTATAATTTGACCTGGCTATAATCGCTTGTGAGTTACTAAATTCGCCCACAAATAGTCCTATGCGATTAATCACGAAGACTTTCCCTACTCTTGCTCACACACGCACGATACACACATGAAAACTACAATAAAAATTTACAAGAAATATACACTTCGAGTCCATCGTCACTGGCTCGACAATACAAGTTTTAAAGTCTGACTGACTCACAGTCGCTATCTCGCTCGGTAATCTCTACTGCTCTGCTCGACCTTCGCTCGGGCTGGAGCGCTAATTAGAATGTTCCTCAAGTCTTGCCCACTAAGAGCTGAAAATAGTTGTCTTTAAGATGATATACAAGTTTCAAATCACCACGCAAACTGGCGTGAAATTAGCTCACTGAGCTCACAAAGTATTAGACTTCAAATAATATGTTATAGCTTTAAAAATCGCTACACAAACTGATGTGAAATTAGATCATCAGAGCTCACAAATAAAATGACTTCGAATAATATCAGAGCGTTAAAATCATTACACAAACTGGCGTGAAGTTAGCTCATCAGAGCTCCAAAACGAAAGACATCGAACAGCGTCTCGTCGATCAATTTATTAGAAACTGACAGGGGGATGAAGAGTGGGGTAAATTAAGAAAAATTTTCCAGAGTTTTCATCTTACACACACGGGGCTAGTGTCAATCTTCATCAAATAATTAAAACGTCTCAGCGCACTCATGCGGAGATAATTCTGATCGGCGGTTCTTTAGATAATCAATTCCGCGCGCGTTTTACCACTGACGCCATCCATCGCGTGATCTTGGCGTGGTCTCTCCTGATTGGGTGATTCAATCGTAGGTCGGTTGCAAGAAACTCGTGACCATCCCTTTATGATTCCAATTCTGGAGCAAGTTGTTACACAATTTGGCCTTGAACTCAGATTACCAGGCCGTTTTCAAGAATAGCTACCACTTGCTACTTCTGTGGCAATCATTGCGACACGCTACCTTGCCTTTATCCTCGTCAACTTCCACAAGTACTGCCTGGGCTGCAGTAATAATAATAATAAATTATGAATACTTATTTATCGTAGATCAATAAGGGTTCATTTATCCTCAGCAAGGTTTTGAAATTCGAAGCAAGCGATTGATTTGGATTTCAAAAACAATATCCACAGTAGCAACAACAACATCTCTTTAGTACCTCGCTCAGCTGCTCGAGTGTACACTTCACTGACCCAATTAGTGTGCGCGCTCCCTCGCCGGAATGTCATTCATACTTCTTGCTAGACCTCCCCTTCTCCTCACGTGATTGCCACTCCTGTCGTCTCAGCTGCTCGTTGTTTACAAACAAAGCGCTCTCTCTCTCAAGCAATCCACGGCCACGTACATTTGAGTGTTGGCTCTCAAAATAAAATTCTGCAATAAATATTCTGCACACATCATCCTGCTTATTCATCAAATGGTTCTCCTGTAATATGGTTTTAAGTTGGCGCTATTAAAAACAGATTTAGCACCAGTGCTCACTTCTTCAAGCCTGTAAGCATTGTTACCCAGATTCTTAATGACACGGAACGGGCCAATAAATTTTGGACAGAATTTTGCAAAGACTTTGTTTTTGGGATCAGATATCGGTGGTCTGCGGACCAGCACTAACTCTTGTTCCTGTAATTCCCGGTGAAACTTCTTTCCTCTGTACCTTCTCAGTCTTCGGTCCGCTCGGTTCCTCATGTGCTCTCTCGTTCGCTGAATTCGCAACTCATGCGCTAATAGTGGATCCATTGGACATGGAATAATCTTGTCCCAAGATATCTCCGGCAACCTGTTGTGGTGTACAATTAGTGGGACTTGACCCGTCGACTCGTGCTTAGTGGTGTTCATGCACATCTCAATCTCTCCTACTTTGTCAACCCATTTATTATGATCGTTAGGAATCATTACTCTGTAGTACTTGGCAACACAGCGAATCGTTCTCTCGCTCGGATTCCCACAAGGATGACGAATGCTCGAAAATATATGTTTTATTCCTAGGCTCTCTAGACCTTGCCTAAAAACATTGCTCGTGAAATAAGTACCATGGTCTGATAAAATGGATTCCGGCTTCCCAAGCATCGGATTAACTTTGTTCTGAATTCTACTGAGGACTTGTTTTGATGTCGTCTTCTGGATTGGACATAACACTACCATCTTTCAAAATACATCGACACACACCAGAAGGTGTCGGCATCCACGCTTCCCTTTGACCAGAGGGCCAAAACAGTCGATAGCGAGCATCTCGCAAGGTTTTTGAGGTAATAGTGGTCTTGGAGGTTGTTTCATAATGAAGTTGTTCGGTTTCGTGCGCTGGCATGCGTCACAAGTTCTTATTACTTCCAAAATGGTAAATCGCATCTTAGGCCAAGTAAAAGTCTCCCCTATCGTAGCTTCAGTCTTATCCGTGCCGATATGTGCTAGGCTCTCGTGGACATGCCACGTCAATCCTCTCTGTAGTGATGCTGGAACTAGGATTCGCAGTTTGGTATGATGCTCATCCACGTACTTATGCAACAAGTTATTTAAGTAGTGAAATCTCGCTTCTTTAGCACGGGCTTCTCGGTATTCAGGTGAATCAGGTTGTAATTCCTTCCTGTAGAACTTGATCATCATCATCATCCATGGGTCTGCTTCTTGCTCCTTCCGAATTTCCTTTAATTTCTCCAAAAACTCACGAGCCTTAGGTGTTAGTGTTATGTGGTGAACTTCCGCTGTTAGATCGTTCTCGTCTTCAGGATTCCTGCTCAAAGCATCTGGTATGATGTTCATCCTTCCAGGGCAATGCTCTATTGTAATGTCAAACTGCTGTATGTAGATGGACCAACGCGTAACTCTCTCACTTGCCATCGTCGTCTTGAATAGAAATGTCAGTGCAAGGTGGTCGGTTCTGACAATAATGGAATAGCCGAAGATCATCTTTCGCCATTGTTGGAGAGAATATAAAATTGCTGGCAGCTCAAGCTCCGTCACGGTGTAGTTCCTCTCGTGCTTCCTCAATTTACGACTCGTAAATGCCAAATATGATCTCTTCTTGGGTTCTTCAGCGTTCTCATGGTACAGCATAGCACCGATTCCAATCAATGAAGCATCTGCTTGAATAATAAATCTCTTCTCAAAGTCCGGATATCCAAGCTTCACACAGTTTTCCAGTAAGTCTTTCGTGGCTCTAAAAGACCTGTCGCACTCCTCATTCCACGACCATCGATTTGCCTTCTTTAACATCTCTTGCATAGGTGCTACTGTTTCTGTGTATCCAGGACAATTTTCTTTGAAGAAGCCTGTCACTCCCAAAAACGCTCTTACATGTTTGACTTTAGTTGGTGTGGGAAATTTCTTGATAGCATCAATTTTCGCTGGATTAGGTCTCACGCCCTCAACATCAATTATATGCCCCAAATACAGAATCTCGCTCTGGCAAAAGTGTGATTTCTTTAGATAAATTTTGAAGTTCATGGTTCTCAAGTTATCCAGAAGTTTGTTTAAGTTTATCAGGTGTTCCTCCATTGTTTCAGATGCAATTAATATGTCGTCAACATATCTCGTAGTGAAGCTCTTGACCTCCTCAGTCAGATTCCTATCTAGTGCTCTTATCAGTGCACATCCAGCAGTTTTCACGCCAAAGGGCATTCGAGACCAGATATTACTTTGGTTATCGAATAAAAATCCCGTCAATAGTTGAGATTTTTCTTCAAGTTCAAGATGGTGGAAACTATTTGTCAAATCGACACTCGAATAAATCTTCTTCCCACGGAAGCCTTTCAAAACATCTTTGATCCTAGGTGCTTGGTCATGCTCAACTAGCAGTTTACTGTTTAAAACTCGCGCGTCTAGGCATAACCTAATTGATCCATTTGGCTTGGCCACAGCCAATATTGCGTTCAGGTACGGGGTTGCTGCTTTCCTTATCATGCCGGATTCTAATAAATTACTAATGATGTCCTTCACCTGAGCAAAATGTTTCTCTGGGATCGGGTACAATTTACTTTTAAATGGGGTCCAGTCAGTAACTTGCATGGCATATTGAAAATTTAAAACTTTTCCAGGGATGGTGTCAAAAGCTCCTTTATGTAATCTCAAAATTTCTTCCAGTTTCCTTCTATCCGGTTCCCCTACTATGGCCTCCTTAAGCCGCTCCTGAAGTAGAATTTCAAATTTAGTTCCGCTAATTTCTTCTTCCGCCAAATGTACCCAAAGTTCCTGCGAAATATCTCGGTTGTCAATTTCCACCACTGCTGTCTGGCTTACTTGCTCCTCCGTCAAGTTCTTATCTCTGATCACCTCATTAGTGCATTCTTCAATGACCCAAGTATTCGCCTCTCTCTCTAGTGGACTCTCTTCCATGTTTAAACCCACGTGATTCAACCCCTCAACTTGTTTGAAACTTACAGTGTTGTTATGTAAGTCAATTACAGCATGAAAATCACAGATAAAGTTGGCTCCCAAAATGATGTTATAATTCATCTTCGGTATGACAATGAATGTTTGCGAAAAAGTGTGGTTCAATATTTCCAGGTCTAAATATGCTTGCTGTTTACAATTGATGGTCTTGTCAGGAATGACCCCTCTGACTTTCATTAGCGGTACAGGCATAATTGGAACAGTTTGTTTTCTTCCGATTTCATTTACCAATACTTCAGTGACTAGGCTCACCTGGCTACCTGTGTCAATTAAACATCTCACCCTCATACCTCCAATATGTGCGTAAATAATTGGCAATTGTCTGATGACATTTTCACGGTCTTTCACCACTTCCTCCAGGCAATCGTCCGGGAATGCTACCCACTCTTCTATAATGGCCACAATCATCTCTTCTCGCTCCCTGGCGACCTCCATTTTCAGGCTATCAGGGTTTAGTTCATTTGAAGTTTTTTTTATCCCGGGACCCATTTGTTGTGTTCCGCCGGTTGTCATCGCGCCTCTCCTGCTGCCTCAATAGACTTTCTGCCCCCTCTCCTTGATGATTGTCTGGGCTCTGTCTGTTCGCCATTGCACGCCCCCACTTCTCCTTTTCCGTCTCTTCGGCGTTTAATTGCTCTAAGTACTTTTGCGACTCGACATACCGCTCATCCCAATTGTTGTGATAGTCTCCCCTATTTTCTTGGCGATAGTTCCTCGCGTTGTTCAACCTGCCATCTCCATTTCTTTGGTAAGGTCTACCTTGCCTTTGATTTCCCCTCCAATTGGTGTATTCCCGCTGGTACGTCCATTGATTTTGCTGGTTTGGATTGTTCTGGTTATATCTATCTCGGTGATTTTGAAAATTTCGATGATTCTGGTTGAATTGGTTCCGGCCATCAAAGTCTTGCCTTCTCGGTGTAAACTGCGTTCCTGTTGATTGAGTTTTCGTTTGGTTCCC
Source organism: Meconema thalassinum (assembly GCA_946902985.2). NCBI lineage: Eukaryota > Metazoa > Arthropoda > Insecta > Orthoptera > Tettigoniidae > Meconema > Meconema thalassinum. The sequence continues at coordinate 115,429,620 of OX336393.1, forward strand.
CTGGCTGTGACTATTTTGGTGTCCCTGAACCACTTCTGCCGTGTTGACACATTCTATGTTTCTCCTTCCTGTCTGTGGACTCACCATACTTGTCTCGTCTAGGTGTCGGAGTAATTCTTCGGCCTGCACTGCAGTCTTAATATTTCCGGCTACTAACAGTTGTTGAATGTTCATAGGAAGTTGTTTCCCGATGGTTAGAACCATATTTTGTTCGCTAGGGGGTCGTCAAAATCGCGGAATTTCACCAGCTGTAGGCTAAAGAATTCTGAAAATCTGGTCGGATGCGTGCTGTGGTATTTTCGAGTATACAGGTCCATTCTTAATCCCTGCTGTAAAGAAGGGCTCCAGAACTTCTTTAAAAACGCTTATCTGAATTGAGCCATGCCGGTGAATGTATATTTAAAGCTCAACAACCAGGTTAAGCTTGGTCCCTCTAAAAACTTCTCCACGAGTCCCAACTGTTTTTCGGGACTGATATGCTGATCATTAAAATAGTCAGTCAACTGACGTAAAAAGGCTTTGGGAGTGGTTCCTGAGTGCTCCCTGAATTTATCGGGTTTGAAATCATTTCCCCTAATGACTTGAATTACTTGGGCGGGTGCCAAGTTTGGTTGTGGTGTGGAGGTCTCTCCCCTGTACTCTTGGAATGCGTTGCTCGTTAATTTGGGACTTTGACCTCGGCTGTTATCCTCAGGCAACTTCAAGCCCACCGGACTTCCAATGCTTCCCTGCTTGTCTGCCGTATTTTCAGCCGAAAACAATGTAGCATTCTCTAATGATCTAATTTCATTTTTGATTATTAAATCTGAGTGTTCTTGTAGTTTAGAATTTACATTGTCCTCCAAAGCCTGCATTCTCGAATTGTATTCCCCTAAGCGTTTCAAAATTGTCAGCCTGTCTTCCTTATTTGCGTTTGCCTGCTGTTCCCAATCTCTTCGGATCTTGCTCTTCATACTGCTAATTTTCTCTTCGTTCCTTTCCTGACTCATCTCCAGCTGTTCCCCAATTTCTTGTATCTGCTGTTGTGTTTTGCCTAGTTGTTCTCCAACCTCCTCTCTTATAACCTGCTGGGTTTTAATTAATTGGTCTTCCAGATTATCCCGATTTTTAATGAGCTGTTCTCCTACCTCTTCTCTTATAACCTCTTGTGTTTTAACCAATTGTTCTCCGACTTCTTCTCTTATGACCTGCTGGGTTTTACTTAATTGGTCCTCTAAGTTTTCTCGCAATTGCATACGTTCTGTTTCGGTCTTGATCTCAAGTTTATCGATTTCTTTTATTAGTTCAAGTACGTTGCTGTCGACTGAATTAATTTGTTGCTGTAATTTATCTTGTGTGCTCTTTATTCCCGCTTACTTCCATAAATGGAGACTTCAACCCAACCCGAACAAGACTGAGGTTACTGCATTCCATCTAAATAATAAAGAAGCCCAAAGGAAGCTGCATGTTACTTTTGACGGAATCGAAGTACCCCATAACTACAATCCAATATATCTTGGAATCACTCTGGATCGGTCCTTGGCATTCAAACAACAGTGCATCAAGTTATCGAAGAAACTTGGCTCGAGAGTGAATCTACTTCGCAAGATTGCCGGAAGCAGCTGGGGTGCAGACGCTAATACTCTACGTTCTGCTGCACTCGCTCTCGTGTATTCTGCTGGTGAATACTGTGCCCCTGTATGGGAAAACAGTGCTCATACCACCAAGATTGATGTGCAACTCAATGAGGCCATGAGAGTCATCACTGGTACTGTTAGATCTACTCCCACACAATGGCTACCAGTCCTAGCTAATATCGCTCCGCAAGATCTAAGGAGAAAAGCAGCTAAGGTAAGCTTGCTCAAGAAGACCACTTCTGATAAGAACTCTCTTTTGTATGTTGCCCTGCAAGATCCACCAACAACACGTCTGAAATCACGCAAGCCACCCTGGGTTGATTTAGAAGGTATCAATTCTTTCAACATGACCTCCAAGTGGCAACAACGTTGGAACGAGTATCCACCCAACAATGCTCACCTGGTTAAAGATCCTACAAAGAAGGTTGAGGGATTCCAACTTCCACGCCAAACCTGGTCGAAGCTGAACCGCATTAGAACAGGTCAAGGAAGGTGTGGTCACACTTTGAAGAAATGGGGTTTCCGTACATCTGCTGCCTGTGACTGTGGAGTGGAGGACCAAACTATAAAACACATTGTTCAGGAGTGCCCACTCCGTGCATTTGATGGTGGTGTGAAGACTCTACACCAAGTGACACCAAGTGCTCTGGAATGGTTGTCAAATTTGGACATTTCAATTTAAATAATTGTAAACTTTTGTATACTTGTACAACCATACGATATATATATATTCCCGCTGTGTTGTCGACACATGCTGCCTCTATTTGCTTTAGTTTATCGGCCACCATTTCATCAAACTGTATGAGTTTATTATCAAATTTCGCCTCCAACTTTTTTATTTCACCTAATTGTTTGACGTTATTCTCTGCGACCTCACCTGCCAATTTCTCTACCTCCCTAACACTTTGATTTATGTCGTTAGTGACCTTCTCTAATTGCTCTGTTTGTGTTACCGCCTGTTCTGATAATTTGTGATTTAATTCGTGAAATTGTTTATCAGTGTCTAATTTCTGGACCTGTAATTGGACCGTAATATTACAGCTCATGTCGTGTAACTGCTTTTCACTGTCTAACTTCTGCGCTTGTAATTGGACCGTAATGTTACCGCTCATGTCGTGTAACTGTTTTTCACTATTCTCACGCTGAATTTCTAATTGTTCTTTTAATTGTTTATCATTATGCTCGCTCTGAATTTTCAACTGTTCTTCTAATTGTTTTTCCGTTTTCGCGGACATCTGTTCTAATTGTTTTTCCGTTTTTGCGGACATCTGTTCCAACAATCCCTTAATTTCCCCAACACTCGCCATTGCACAATACACAAATATAACCAGAGAAAAACAGGGTCATGCACCGAGATGTCAGTCATACTCACGCATACATGTCATAACATTTAAATATTACTGATTCTAATTTAATAAAAATTTCAGTAACCAAATTTTACTGAATAAATTACTCTTATTTCCAAACAACAAAATAACTCCCTAGTGGTCTGCTTTTAAATTCCTAACCAACAGAATTTACGAAGAACACCAATTAACCAAAGTTAATTAAATGTCAAATATAAGGCAACACCTTCCTGCTTTGACTGAGTTCAATAATATGCAATTTTCTAATTTTAATGCCGGGCGCCAGAACAAGTTTATAACAAATACAATATCAAATTCTAACCTTGTTCAATATCTCTAACTTTAGGAACTCAGTGATTTTACTAATGCACATGGCGGTACAACATCGCCTCAATTTACTGAATTTACTTTTCCCGCTTGACCTGCCATTATTTCTCAACGAAATAAATATGAGATCAGCGAAGCAACAACTTGGCCAGCCATTTTTGTTTTATGAACCCTTGCAAAGAAGTTTATGAGACTCAGTTTCGGGGGGTGTAACAGTACATATCGTAAGTTGTTGTTAAAGCGCTTCATTAACATGCAGGGTAACATAGAACAAAATAGCATGCAGGAAAAAGTGAAGCCAGGGTTAAAACAAATGAATTTAATAACAAATCAGCTATTTACAACAAGAATTAACAAAACAAAACTCCCATATGACTCCCACTGAATAAATTAAAGTTTGCCAAAACTAGGCCAAATCTCAGGAGAGATTAATACTCGGACCACGTGTCCCAAAGAAAATATCAACAAAAGTGACAATGTATGCGCGCGTGCTGTTCTACATGCTTCACGATGAGTACAATGGAATGCATGATTCGTCATCATCCAGAATAAACTTTCAGACGACGAATCCACATTGCTTAGAGCTAGACAGACGCGGGGAACAACTATACAACACTTAAAACTAAACCGACACTTCCTATACTTAAAATAAACCACACAAAAATTTCCGCGAGAAATTGGAATCAAAACTGCCGTAGCAAAAACATTACTGCCTAAAATTAGGACTTCTCACACAAATCAACACAAGTAAGTTAACACGTGACCAATAAAGGAAATACACATATGACCGCCGTCATTTTTACAAGTACACTACCACTACGCCACACAGGCGTCACATACAAAATTACATGAATTGAGTCATAAACAAATCACTAGGCTCAAAGCCAACATTTACATTATTAACACAATATTCTATCCATACAACATGCAATAATCCGTCACACACATGGCGAACTCCCCAATTAATTATGGTTCAAAATAACCATCACAATGAACAGGTTTGCTACTTGAAAGCTTAAAGGGGCCAGTCGGAACTTAGGACTGCCTAACAAAATAAGTCACCAGGCGAGACGGGCGATTCGTGGAAATCTGCATATCTGTCAACCCACGTGTCAAAATGACCTCGACCTCCCAAGGCACGGGATCGAATCTCGAAGATGCGTGCTCCAAAGCACAATAATACGTGTGTGTGTGTCAGAACAAAATATCCCGGCATTTCCCCTAGGAAATCCAAGAATCAGCACATGGACAAGGTACAGCGGTCTCCCTGGAGCACCCTGCCTTTCCATCAAAATACAACAACAACAAAAATATGAGGGCGGTAGGACCTCTACCCCTCTTCACGTAGAATCAACACACACCAGACACAATAACACACACAGGATCACACGTATGGGTTTGACAGACCCTGAAATAAAATGACATAAATATTTTCCACTCGCTGGCGCCTCCGTTCTACGCCAGTGACTAATAAACCTGAAAAGGACTCAAAAAAATCTAAAAAATTAGAACTAAGGTGTTCTACAATTACATCTTAAATTGTTGCACTTGGCAACCCTAATATGAATAATAACCTGTTCAGCAAACATCTTACAGTAATTACCTCCCTTTCCTATCAAAAATATGAACTTTAATAAAGCACCACTTATCGAATGTAACGGGTTTCGCATTTGCATGGATAAAAATCACGTACACGCGCCGTGCACATTAAATATGACTCCAAAGAAAAATAAATACACAACAAACACTTTGGCCACGTGCCAACGTACATTTAAAACAATTAGTGTCGGTACAAAAAAAAGCACTCAAACACAAGAAAAAGACTAAAATTAACTATTTACAAAGGTTCCCCCGCCAATCTAACTACATAATTGAATAATCAATTGTTGTACATCACCGTCTCAGCTTGTAGAACGTATGACCTCCATCTCAGCCCATTTCCCCACGGGAAAATTAACACTCCATCGTTGTCTTCGTAGAAGGGTCGGACATCACTCCGGCTCCTGACCACACGTCGGACATCTTGGTGTAGTCTCTTTGGAAGAAAAGTTCAATGTTATTATAATTTGACCTGGCTATAATCGCTTGTGAGTTACTAAATTCGCCCACAAATAGTCCTATGCGATTAATCACGAAGACTTTCCCTACTCTTGCTCACACACGCACGATACACACATGAAAACTACAATAAAAATTTACAAGAAATATACACTTCGAGTCCATCGTCACTGGCTCGACAATACAAGTTTTAAAGTCTGACTGACTCACAGTCGCTACCTCGCTCGGTAATATCTACTGCTCTGCTCGACCTTCGCTCGGGCTGGAGCGCTAATTAGAATGTTCCTCAAGTCTTGCCCCCTAAGAGCTGAAAATAGTTGTCTTTAAGATGATATACAAGTTTCAAATCACCACGCAAACTGGCGTGAAATTAGCTCACTGAGCTCACAAAGTATTAGACTTCAAATAATATGTTATAGCTTTAAAAATCGCTACACAAACTGATGTGAAATTAGATCATCAGAGCTCACAAATAAAATGACTTCGAATAATATCAAGCGTTAAAATCATTACTCAAACTGGTGTGAAGTTAGCTCATCAGAGCTCCAAAACGAAAGACATCAAACAGCGTCTCGTCGATCAATTTATTAGAAACTGACAGGGGATGAAGAGTGGGGTAAATTAAGAAAAAAATTCCAGAGTTTTCATCTCACACACACGGGGCTAGTGTCAATCTTCATCAAATAATTAAAACGTCTCAGCGCACTCATGCGGAGATAATTCTGATCGGCGGTTCTTTAGATAATCAATACCGCGCGCTTTTTACCACTGACGCCATCCATCGCGTGATCTTGGCGTGGTCTCTCCTGATTGGGTGATGCAATCGTAGGTCGGTTGCAAGAAACTCGTGACCATCCCTTTATGATTCCAATTCTGGAGCAAGTTGTTACACAATTTGGCCTTGAACTCAGATTACCAGGCCGTTTTCAAGAATAGCTACCACTTGCTACTTCAGAGGCAACCATTGCGACACGCTACCTTGCCTTTATCCTCGTCAACTTCCACAAGTACTGCCTGGGCTGTAGTAATAATAATAATAAATTATGAATACTTATTTATCGTAGATCATTAAGGGTTCAGTATGCAGGAAGAACTTTTAGAAGTAAAATGAAAGAGAAAAGGATTAAGTTGATAGAGGAAAGGGCAAAATGGGATGAAAGAGAGAGAGAGAAAGATTGTGAGGTGCAGTGGCGTGCCATAGAAGGTAGAATAGGGGAAGTGATAGGTGGAGATGCGAAACACAGTGTTACTATTAATAAATATAATACGGAGGAGGAAGAAACTGTTGTTATGAGGAGAGAAGAGAGTGTAACTATAAATAAATATAGAAGCGAAGAAGAAGGTGATAAGAACTTAAAAATGCCAGATAAAGTAGTTATGTAAGTCGGTATTACTATTTTGAGCGAACCGTATGATCTAAATATCCGTAATGATTTATTAAGTGAATTTATGGAGGTATCTAAGGAACCTACCGTTATTAATTTTTACTCAGTCGAAAAATTACATGTGTTAGGGGCGTGTATTGATACACTTTTTGACAGTGGCTGTCAGGTTTCTTTCATCAGTGCAGCATTTTATAATAATAGGAAGGAACATGGTATAAAAATATAGGAAATTCCAATTAGAACTACTATTGTGTTAACTGCGGCGGGAAAGATATCCCACATAATTTCTAAACAAGTGGTTGTAGAAATTTTAATAGAAAGTAAGATTGGAACACAAGTATGTTTATTGATTCCAAATCTGATATATTCACTAATTATGGGTTCTGAGTGGATGTCGCAACATTCTGTCCAGCTAAGTTATAAGGAGGGTAGTGTTAAATTCAGATGAATGGGTGGAGATATGATCATGTCATTTAATAATTCAAGTAAGTTTTAGGGTGGTTCTAAGAATATATGTACGCTTGGGGAGGTATTATCGACTAAAGGAGTCGATATTTGTAGTGAGGATAGTGGTGAGATTGTTGGGGTATCTCTTGAGAGGGAACCTTGTTTTTTTTTACATTTTTAGGCAGTATGATGACGAAGGATTATCTAGAGGATTCCTTGCGTGAGGCCGCATTACAGAGTGCGTTAGAGTGTGATGGTGTGGATCGATTGTTGAAGGTGTTGTAAGAGAATTAGTATATATTTGAGAACCGTATTGGATTAGCTAATTGCTACGAACATTCATTAAATGTACATGATCGCAGTATTTTTGTAGGTCATCGCTACCCCGTGCCTTACGAATTCCAGGAAGCTGTGAGTAGGCAGATTGAAAGCATGTTGCAGGATAAAATTATCGAACCCTATATTAGCCCATATATTAATTCGTTAAGGGTAGTTCCCAAGTCAGAAAGGAAAGTAAAGCTATATTTTGATGCCCGTAATTTAATTAGGCAGATTTTTGTGAACAGTTAATATTTCAGTAGCTAGGATGTTAATGCAAAGATTTATAGATAAGTCATTTTTTGTTATTGAGAAATTAAATTTTATTGGTCATACGGATTCCACGAAAGAAAGGTAATCTTCAGTAGAAAGAAGTATAATTTTGAGAATTAAAGTAAGTGAATACGGATTCCGCGAAAGAAAGGTAATCATAAGTAGAAAGAAGTGTAATTTTGAGAAATAAGGTCAGTAACTACGGGTGATAAAGAGGTGTAATCTTGAATAGAAAGAAGTATAATTTTGAGAAATAAGGTGAGTAACTACGGGTGATAAAGAAAGGTAATCTTGAGTAGAAAGAAGTGTAATTTTCAGAAATAAGGTGAGTAACTACGGGTGATAAAGAAAGGTAATCTTGAGTAGAAAGAAGTGAATACGGATTCCGCGAAAGAAAGGTAATCTTGAGTAGAAAGAAGTGTAATTTTGAGAAATAAAGTGAGTGAATACGGATTCCGCTAAAGAAAGGTAATCTTGAGTAGAAAGAAGTGTAATTTTGAGAAATAAAGTGAGTGAATACGGATTCCGCGAAAGAAAGGTAATCTGAAGTCGAAAGAAGTGTAATTTTGAGAAATAAGGTGAGTAATTACGGGTGATAAAGAAAGGTAATCTGAAGTAGAAAGAAGTGTAATTTTGAGAAATAAGGTGAGTAACTACGGGTGATAAAGAGGTGTAATCTTGAATAGAAAGAAGTATAATTTTGAGAAATAAGGTGAGTATCTACAGGTGATTAAGAGGTGTAATCTTAGGTAGAATGGAGTGTAATCGTGAGAAATAAGGGGATCTTGAGTAGAATGGATTGTAATTGTGAGAAATAAGGTAACTACGGTTAAAAAGGTGAGTAACTAAGGTCGAAAAGGTGAGTAATTAGACGATGCAGTAAAACGATTATGCGGGACTTATAATATGAGATCCTTAAGGAAATAGGTATCATGATTAATAGAAATATAACTGATGGTAAGTAAGGAAAGTCGCTTAATATTAAGTGAATGATTGTGGTCTGAACGAGAGGGTAATGGAGAGGTGTTGCGCCAATCTATGATATTGTGTGTCTTGGAGAGCACAGAGGGAATATAAAGCGTATTTTGTCGGCTATAAGCTTGTGTATTAGAGTGTGTTATACAGTGTGGTCCACCAGCCCCATATTTTTTTTGGAGGAAGGCAACCCAACTAACGCGTATATCACAGTCATTCTAAACACATTAGTACCTGCTCCTTTACGTCCATTGTACAACTTTACCGTTGAGTACATCCTCGCGAATATAAGCTAGTCGAAATCAATAGTGGCAGTGTTCTTTCAATGACATTAAATATAATGCATGATTGAAACGATCAGAGCTCCGAATAACACCGTCTTACGTTTGGACAGGAAGTGTCTACGAATAGATTCAATACGTGCCAGCAATACACCGTGGTTCTCGGTAGCTATGGTGGCTAAATCAAGAATTGCTAGAGTAGCGTCAACGAAGTCGCATAGTAGTAGGTTCGAACCTTGAACTAGTGCATTTTTTTGCTTTATGTCGTTTATTGTGGATGTATTATGGACGCATATTTATCTGTTCCAACGAGTGATTTTTTATTTGGTCCTTAAAAGGACCGTACTTATCCGATGGTACGCAGCCAGATTGGACGACGACATTATGATCTGTAGAACGAAAGCAAGGTATTCTGTATATTCAAGGTAGCAAGTGTTCGAAATTTTGACCACCTTTGTTTAAAGGAAAACTCCGGCTCACTCAGACGACCCACATAACAAATAGATTTGTTATGTGGGAAGGCTCACGAATAAATACATCAGGCCGAAACTATAATTTCTTTCAACGGCGTCTGTGCGAAAAGCGCTTGCTATGCACTTACAGTAATAGTTAGTTAGTGAGGTTTTAAGGGGCGAAACTACGAGATCATCTGCCTGAAACATACAGTAAATACAGATAACAATAACATTACTGGTTTTACGTCCCTTTTAACTGCTCTGGCTTTTAGATACGCCGGGGTGCCGGAATTTCGCTCCGAAGGGGATCTTCAACGTGCCAGTAAATCTACTGACACGGTTCCCTCGCATTTGCGCACCCTAAAATGCCAGCTGATTGCGCCAGGATACGAATCTGCAACCTTGGGCACAGCAAGCGAGAACGTTACCGCTGAGCCTCGCAGCAAGGCAGTAATTACAGAACGTGTCATATTATTATAAATATCGAACTATTAAAATTCTAATAATTCGTTGCGTAGTAGTCAGCGTGATTAGCTGCCGCCCCGGGCGTCCTGGGTTGGATTCCCGGCTCTGCCACGAAATTTGAAAAGTGGTATGAGGACTGGGACGGGGTCTACTCAGCCTCGGGTGGTCCAAATGAGTAGAGGGGATTCGATTCCCACCTCAGCCATCCTAAAAGTGGTTTTCCATTCTTTCCAACTTCGCTTTCGGGCAAATGCCGGGATGTTACCTACCGTACGGCCATGGCCGCGTCCTTCGCTCTTCCTTGCCTATCCCTCCCGATCTTCCCCTCCCTTCCCATTCCTCAAGAGGACCCTGTTCGCTTTGCAGGTGAGGCCACCTGGACGAGGTGCTGATCCCACCTCCCTAGTTGTATCCCCCAGGCGAGATGTTTCAAGCTCCAGGACACTGCCCGTAGAGGCGGTAATGATGGGATCCCTCACTGAGTCCGTGGGAAAACCCAACCTGGAGGGTAAAATCGATTAAAAAATAATTATAACGAATAGTATCCATCCATGGTTTTGAACAGTATTAAGGGAAAATAACCATTTAAATGAGACAAGAAAATAACTTTCCATATCGTCTTCGTAGATAATGTGAACAAAACTAAGTTGAAATCTTGCTGTACGAGGTAGGGAGGGTATAATAAAATAGTTAAAAAGAATTTTAAAAATCTGCCGTTGGATAGTCTTGAACCCGGGATCTTCGAAAGAGCGAGTGGGCGCAATAACACTTGCACACATTCCAATACACACTGGAGCAGGCGCGTGTATTCCATGGATGTAAGGTAAGCATTGCTTACCCAAGTAAAATAATGATGGGTACAATAATTATTTACTTAGGTTATGGTGATATTCTAGTCTCTGTGTCCTGTATTGTTTTAATGAACCCATTCACACTTCGTTGTTCTTTGATGCCTACTGCGAGTTCCTTGCAGAGTCGCTTGCAGCAGCACATTAGCGTGACATGCCCTCTTTTTGTATTTCTTGGTACTGCAGGGTGAGTGAAGGCGAAAGCTAGGAAGCAATTCCTTAAGTTTCATACCTTAGGCAGAAAACAAGGAGCGGTCAATTTTCAAAGATAGCGTGTTTACTCGCCCATTATAGTTTGAAAAAGCGTGTCAGTGTTTGTGTAAAACAGCTTTTTATATGCTGTGTTAAAACGTATGATTGTTTTACAGTGGCAGGCCGTTATTTTTATACTTCAGCGATATAATGTTGTCTAATGCAATATAAGGGAGTAGGGTATGCAGTAGACGATTTTGTTTACACTAGTAGGCGTGAGAAATCTGTAATAATATGGCACCGGCAGTTGGGTCTAGAGATGACAACGTGTGATGTACGGAAAATTTGAGAACAAAATATTAATTTTATTAGGAAGTCGTCCAACTCCTCAATTGAGTAGGCCTATGAACACGAAATTGAAAGCTTGTATTCGCTATTTTAACTGAACGTATAACATTTATCATTAATTTCAATTGAGATAGATTTACTTTGTGAGTTCAAAATATCCCAAACTTCTACAACTGGGTCTTCAATGGAGGTTTTTGTTGCGCTTCTTATTAACGCGTATGGTAAAATATTCAATTATTACAGTTAGATCTTAAATATTGATTGAAATGCATTCATTCAGTACCTGGCATGACCGCTTTACGTTAATAAGGCGAAAGAACTGCAAATAATACCCTCAAACGACAGCCCTTCGGTTTTATTTCATACAACTTAGGGTACAAAACGCTAGCGTGTGATACACTTCGGTCATACAAGCAGGTGTACTGACGAAGAGTGGAGAATCATACAGGATTTTGTACCAGCGATCACAGCAGCTTCCTTGCCAGCGAGTGTCGTGTGATACGGGCCTAAAGATATGCTAAGACTTTTTGTTAAAATTTAATAACAAAACAAGATGTTCGGTAAAGAACGTATAGCCTACTTTCTCCTAAATGCATGGGTATTGTTATAACTCTTTGTCCTTTTCAAGGAGTATGATTGAATGTTGGTTGTAGTAGCTTCTTGAAATACAACGAGCTATACGGATATTATACATGAATATGATGTGCCCTTTGCTAGTGCTACCTCTGTAAAAAAAAATCATACAAATCGGTTTCACCGTGTTTGAATTGATATGGGGAATTGATTTGCACACATACTGTACATGGCCGCCATATGCAAACTGTTGAGCTGATGATCTTGTGGTTTGGTCAAAATATGCTTCCCACAAAAAGGTATGTCGACGAAAAATTTGGTAGAGATCAAATGGTTAGGTTGGTCGTAATTTGATTTAGGCTTTTAACATTTGGGTGGCCACCATTCCGTTTCCGTCAATATGGCGGCGATATAAAACATGACACTGAGGTGTCCTTTGCTAGTGCTACCTCTATACCAAATATCGTTCAATTCGGTTTCACCGTGTTTGAATTGATAGGGGGAATCGATTTGCACACATACATGACCGCCATCAGCAAACTATTGGGCTGATTATCTTGTTGTTAAGTCAAAAGACGCTCGCCATATAAATACAAGTTGTTGCCAAATTTGGTAGAGATCGGATGATTAGGTTATTCGTAATTTGATTTAAGCTTTGAACATTTGGGTGGCCGCCATTACGTTTCCGTCAAGATGGCGGCGATATAAAACATGACACTGAGGTGCCCTTTGCTAGTTCTATCTCTGTACCAAATTTCGTTGAATTCGGTTTCACCGTGTTCGAATTAATAGGGGGGGGGGAGGGGGGGGGGGGGCAGACATTCAGATTACACACACACACACACACACACACACAGACACACACAATTTTTGGCCCTGTGTAGATCTCATAAGTCTACTTTTATTTTTTGCAAACATCGAAAGTATGCTAATAATACCTTCGATATGTTGTTGTTTTGTTTCATTTGAGGGGCTAGAACATCGCGGTCATTTAGCCCCGTTTTCTTGGGTGTGTGTGTAGTATTTGTCTGATAACCTAAGTTATTGCGGGCTTGTAATGATGTGTGTATTTGCCATTAAGGATTGGGAAGGAGGCGGCCGTGGCCTTAAGATAGAATGTGTCCTGGAATTTGGCTGGAGTGGAAGTGGGAAAACACGGAAAACTATTTCCAGGGTGGCTGAGGTGGGAATCGAGCCCACTTCTTCTCATATTTGCTTCACGAGGCTAAGTGTACCCAATTTCAGCCCTCAGGCAAGTATTACATTTCTTGGCAGAGCTGGGAATCGAACCCAGACCTCCGGAGCAACACTTTGATATGTTATGTTAATATTCATGCCAGTTTTTTAATTTTATGCCATTGCAGGTCACGTGGCATAACGTACCAATTCGATCGGGGAATCAGCAAAATGCAACGTACTCTTCACAAAAATACGTCGTAAGGCAATAAATGTGGCAATGTAGTTACATCCCCACTAAAATGGAATGCGGGCTTTCGTTCAAAAAAGTGTACTACTGGATTCGAAGCAGCATTCTACCTAATCGCGCCCACAGTGTACTATCAAGCTTTAACCCTCTCAGCCACCAACACCTGGTAGATACCGCACGCTAAACGTGCTGTAGTTACTGTAGCCGTCCCACCTCAAACGTTTAAGTCCATCTCAAAGTCTTCAATCACGGTTTATGGTGTTGATTTAACTTTCAACTATTACAGATCACGTGGCGTAAGCTATTGATTCGAACGTATTACGTGTATGAGTGTTATTTCAAGGAGCAGTAAGTCACATGTTAGTAGAATGGGCCATAGTATTTGGCGGGGAAAAGTTTAAGGTAGTTTTTTCTTTGCTAGACCCATGACCCAATTACATTGCTGTCACACAGTCAGAGCGCAGAGCAATATCGACCATCGGGAGAAATGCGTTGTTAGTTGGGTTTCATAAAACTAAATAATAAGTGGCGGGTGGACCACACTGTATATACAGTACATATGTGGGGTAAATTAGCGCACTACATTTGCACTGAACGATGTTGCCTTAGGTAATATAAGCTAATAAAGTTTCATTTTTTCTATAATATGCCTGCGTCACTAGATACTTATAATTCCTGAGAGACTGGAGTAGATCTGGTTATTCGCATCACATACCAAGTGTTGTGAAGTGATTAAGTGAAGTGATCAGTTGGCAGTCCCACAAACAAGCCATAGTGTATTCAGTCCGGAACCAGGCTGAAAATTGAATTCTACGTCCTCAAGATATAAAGCAAAGGTGTATACCACCCAAATATACATAAGTGTAACGATGACTTAGGTCCAAAACAAGAATATAAAAGTGATGGGCATTTTCATGTATATTATTTACAGGTCACTTTAATTATGGAGATAAATCTCAGAAACTAAGCCTGAAAACACAAGTTCTAGAGAAATGTGTAATCCCAGTAATGCTGTATGGATGCCAAACATGGTCACTAACTTCGCAGCAGAGAAAAACGCTCCAGATAGTCCAACGCAGGATGGAACGAAAAATCCCCAATATCACGCTGAAAGACAGAATACGGAACGAGGAGATACGCAGAAGAACCAGTATTAAAGACGTCATCAACACAGCGGACAGACTAAAATGGAAATGGGGAGGCCACGTAGCGAGGATGGAGCATAGAAGGTGGACGCACAGACTAACGATGTGGGACCCCAGAACCGGCAGGAGAAACGTAGGAAGACAGAGGACACGCTGGGCTGACACTTTCAAGAAATTTGCCGGACCACAATGGACAAGAAGAGCAAGAGACAGACAAGAGTGGAAGACCCTAGAGATGATCCTTTTCAAAACATAGTATATGCGAGGAAAGGAAAGGAGCAACTCAGTGCAACATAGTGAACCCTTAAATACAATAGCGATAATGTATTGAGGACATTTAAAACTGTACTAAAATAAAGTGAACGTGCTAGAAACATTAACAATTTTGCAAATATTAGATATAAGAACAAGAATACAGAACATAGACAATACTGTAACTAGGTTAGGAATAGGTATATCAATAGCTATAAGAACAATTCAAGAACAGAGACTAACATGCCAGAAAAGTGCACCACTAGGTACCTCACTACTCTTTAGGACTGCTCACCTAATGAATGTAACGGAGCAAAATCCCTGCCTAGACAGGAGGCCATTGCCCTTAGGGGATTAAAGGGCTGTATTTATTATTATTATTATTATTGTTAATTATGTAAGAAGAGAGAAAGAGACACTATGAACAGTTGGAAGATTGGAATGATAACATTAAAATAAAAAAAGGAAATCTTGAAGGGTATAATTTGTCGATATTTGTAATTATTGTGAAGGGTATAACATTTGATATTTGTACATGTGTTGAAGAGAATTATGGTAATATGATTGTTGACATATGCCATAATCCTCTGGGGTGAATGTGATGGTCCCAATTTGTGACCAGAATGATACAATTTTATATATCTTATTATTATTATCAATATTTTTTAATTTTTCATTTTTACCTTTTATTAGTTATTATGTTAACCAATATGTTTATATCTATTATTATGCGGTAATGTAGAATATTATGGCAATTGAAAGGAATTGGAGCTACACACATTATATTTGAAATAAGTTAGGTGCTTGACTGAATACTATTTCTGAAGAAAACACATACAATAGGAAGAAAGAGGGTTATTCGCGGAAGGGCGGCTTATCAACTGATTCCTGGTAACGACATGAATAGACACTAATGTATTTCACTTCATGAATTATACCAGTAAACACATCTTACTAGGAAGGGATTCTATGAAGACTCGCCATGAACAATGCTGGACCTGTGAATGAGTCCTTTGCAACTTTATACAAAAGGTGGGCTGGACCTCCCGAGAAATGTTACAAAGAAGTATTGTCATTATTGATATGTGAAAGGCGTGCAAATTGCATAGTGACTTCAAAAGTGGGAGGTGGGCGCGTGCCCTACCTGGGAACGATATATATGACGGCCGCCCAACTGGAGAATAATTATTATTGAATTGCTGGCAAGAGAAGGAATGGTGCTGTTTGGAGCAGAAGAGTGGAACTTGTAGCGAGATGGAGTTGGAAATTAACATTCATCTGTAACGCAGTGCTAAACTAGACAGTTGTCTATGTATGTGAATTTGATAAGACATTCTGTCTCATCAATCTGTGACATGGTTGTGTACGAGGCTATTGTCACAGGCATGATTTATGGAATTTATTTCATCATCCACATATAAATTCATTACGTTGAGGAAGATAAGGGTCAACATGAACTCTATACGCAACAATCCATCTACAATGATCTTCAATGCGGTGAGCTCTAAAAACAGTTTTATTCCAGTCAAATCAGAAGGCTCTTATGCTTATTAAATTCAATCTATATTATTTCAATTAACTCAGTATACTACAATTTCCAATCAAGACCCATAATACAAGTAAATTCAGTAAATTCTTTAGTTTAATTTATTATTATTATCTTTAGTATTTTATTCTTTTTGCACTTGTTGTTTTTATATATTAAATTCATTTGGAAATTAAAATGTTTGACTGGTTTCCTTTAGTAGCTAGTAATTACTCTAAGGCAACACCCCACTCCTAAACTAATTATCGTAAGGTTAGATTACGTAAGTTTCACTACGGCTGGAGAAAGGGATTTCGCTGCTCTACCTCTGTTTAACCGAGGTTTAATATATTATTTTGATCATGATATATGAATGGTCTGGCGCCCTGGCTACATATAATACTACACATTATGTACTTTTTTAGTGATGCTGACAACAATACAGATACACTATTAAATTAATACACAATTAAATGTTTCATATTGATCACCTAAAAGTGGGCGACTATATTTAATTATTAACCTTTGCATATATAATCAGTTTCATTTTAACACTAACACATTACAACCTTTTGCCACCTAGTCAAGTCCCATACCTTGACAACAAGTTAGGATCGTAAGACGAACTAAGATATCCTAACTCAAACCCAATTTATATATTCGGCTTTACCCTTTATTTTATTTAACCCCATAATATGAATAAGACCTAACCTTTTTTTATTAACCCAATACAACAACAACAATACCCACCCATTACAAGAACAAAGCTAAACATCACAATCATACAGAACACTCAAAATCTATTTATACAATGCATCTCCCTTGGTCATACCCGTATCAGAAAATCACATGTGCAGACAAATACACACATCAATAGCACACACATATGAAGCTAACACTCCCATCATACAATAGAGACAGACCATTCCCTATATATGAATGCCAAGATGAACTGAATTCGCCGTACACAATTTTGAAGATTGTGCACCACACGTGCAGGCAAACACACACACCAGTAGCACACACACCTACGTACACTAAAAGCGGAGTCTCTACTCTACACAATTTTGAAGATTGCAATTCACACAACACTACTTCAAGTTAACTGATCCCTTTTAAACTTGGGACAGATGTACCCTAAAAATCTTCTTTTTAACTGGATCGCTAACCAGACACGTTACAGGAGTTAGGAAACTGACAACCTTAAAAGGTCCACACAACCTTTCTCTTAATTTTCCTGACTCTTTAGGTCCCACTTCTTTTAATGAAAAATTCTTTACGAAAATACTATCACCAGGTTTAATAGAAACTGGTTTACGACCCTTATTGTACCTATCTGCCAACTTCTCATGAGCAACCTTCATGTTTCCTTTGGCTGTCTTCCAAATCTTCCTAATATCGTTAAAGGAATATTGTTCTGGAAGTAACTGATTGATGGTCCAGAGATTTGATATTGGCGAGTTAGGACGATACGAATACATTAAGGCAAAGGGAGTCGTTTTATGTGACTCGTGCACGGCAGTATTAAAGGAATATATCAGCCAAGGAATGCACGAGTCCCACAGACTGTGATCCTTATGAAGATGAGCGATGAAAGCGGCACGCAAATTGCGATTTACCCGTTCGGCATAAGATCCCTTCGGATAATATGGACATGAAGTTGTATGAGAAATCGCTAGTTCAAAAAGGAAATTCCTGAAGACACTTGACTTAAAACATTTCGCATTATCCGACACAAGAAACTGTCAAGGACCAAACCAAGCAAATATATACTCCAGACATTTTATCACCATTTGGGTGGTCGCTGACCTGGTGGGAAATATCCAATTGAACCTAGAAAAGCCGTCTGTGCAGACAAGAGCAAATCTATTACCAGATCGTGACCTTGGGAAAGGGCCAATAAAATCGATGAAAACCCTTTCCATAGGTCTTTTGGCTACCTCTGAAGATAACATACCAATTTTCGTGTTCACAGTGGGTTTTGCCATTTTACACACATGATAACTATTCACCATTTTCTTGATGTGATTGTCAATTTCTCGCCAAATAAAATTTTCCCTTATTCGTTGTCTTGTCTTAAAGACACCAAGATGCGCACCGATAGGCGATTCATGGAAATACCTGAAGATCTCAGGTCCCCGAGGGCACTACAATCTTATCGAGACGATCCTGTCGAGCTTTGCAACACAAGGTATTTTCCTTAATCAGATATGGCTTGACTACTTCACCCTTCTCAATCTTACCAATTATTTCTGCTAAAACGGGGTCTTCCTTTTGATAAGCAGAGACATCACGAAAAAGCAAAGGATAATTTGATAGAATCACATTACTTGACCTATTTACAAGATCCTTTTCATCACACTTATCTTCTTTATCAGAACCTTCATGATATTCGCCATACATTCTGCTTAAACTGTCTGCTATGATATTATCGCTGCCCTTAATATGTTTTACAGAGAACTTAAACGACAAAATTCTAGTGGCCCAACGCGCTATTCGTCCTGTTTTCCGCGGTCTACCCAGGACCCAACTTAGTGCCTGGTTATCGGTCTGCAATTGAAATTCCACATGCTCAATGTACATCTTAAATCTCTCAAGTGCGAACATTACAGCTTGTCCCTCTAGTTCATATACAGAGTACTTCATCTCTGGATCTGTCAAAGTTCTGGAAGCTTAAGCGATGGGTAACCTATCTCCTTGATGTTGCTGCAAAAGAACAGCACCAATAGCCCGATTTGAGGCGTCAGTCTGGACAATGAAAGGTTCATTAAAATTCGGAATCGCAAGTATAGGAGCATTAATTAGTGCCATTTTAGATCTTCAAACGCTGATTCTTGGGAAGGAACCCAAATAAACTCAGTCCCTTTCTTCATCAGATAATTCAGGGGGGCAGCTCTATGAGCGATGTTAGGAACAAACTTCCCAAAATAGTTGAGCATGCCAATAAAACGGGCCACTTCTTTTACGTTCCTGGGGGTTTTAAAATCTCTAATGGACTGAGTTCGTGACTGATCAATCAAAATACCAGATGAAGACACAATATGCCCCAAAAAAGAAATCTGAGATTTGGCGAAAGACACCTTAGACGATTTTACCGTTAACCCAGCTTTCTGAAGTCTAACAAACACCTCTCTGACATGTTCTACATGTTCATCGAAGGTCTTACTGAACACAACAACATAATCGAGATAATGATATACCGTTTTGAACTTAACACCATCGAAGACTTTGTCCAATAGACGACTAAGCACAGCAGCTCCAGTGGTTAATCCGAACGGGAGGCGCTGAAACTCATATAAGTTGCAGTCCGTCGTAAAGGCAGTTACTGCTTTAGATTTTTCTGCCAAGGGAATTTGCATGTATGCTTTGTTCAGATCTAAAACGGTGAATAATTTTGCTCCTTCGAACCACTCAAAACACGACTGCAAATCAGGTAAAGGAATTTGCTGTAACACTACTTTCTTGTTCAGGGCACGATGGTCAACTACCGGCCTAAACTCACCATTAGGTTTAGGCACCAGAAAGATAGGAGACGAGTAAGGAGACGTAGATTTTCTAATGACCCCTTCATCCATCATTTGATCGATTGGCCGCTTCCTTCCACATCCTTGCCCAGTTTCATTCATCTTCATCCATTCCATCTCTCATCCCGACGCGCAGGTCGCCCACGGGCGTCGACTAGAAAGACCTGCACTCGGCCTCTCAGGAGGCTACACGACAAAAAAAAATCTCTTCAACACCTTCATTTTGGGTGGAGCCAGCCTATGAGGTGAAGATCTGACAGGAGCAGAATCTGACAATTCGATCTCATATTCCATGAGGTTTGTCATTCCCAACCAATCTGTTAGTACATCAGGAAACTCAGCACATACTGCACGAATACGATCCGCTTGATCAAGAGTTAAATGATCGAGTTCAATATATTTAACTTTATTATTATTAATCTTCTCTTGAGCAGAATTCGCTGCGACCTGATACGTGAAATCATTAAATTTAGTCTTTAACAGTGGTCTAAACTTGAACCAGCAAGATTGAGACCTAAGATCAATCAGCAATCCTACATGCGCCAAGAAGTCAGCACCCAGAATCACACTACAAGACAGCTTCTCAACCACCCACAATCTGAATTTCCACGTTAAGTTCAAAATTCTGATCTTCACTTTAATATACCCCTTAATATCCAAAGAGGAAGAGTTTGCAGACATTACATAGTTCTTTCCCGCAGTCAACTCCTCAAATTTACATACTGACTTCATACGTTTGAACCATTCAAAATCCAAAAATGAATTCACACTCCCAGAATCTACAAGAGCAACAACCGGTTCATTATTAATGTCTATGCCAATAAAAGGAGAAACAATTTTGTCAACATAAGAAACACGATTGCATACCCTTTTACTAGCAGCAAGTCCACGAATAAAATTAGGATCCCGTGACATTTCAGTTTTCTTTTTTCTGTCAAATGAAATTAAATTATTATCATCCATAGATATATCATTACGGAATTCCCTATGATTATTTTCAAACTTAACATCACACCATTTACGAAAATGATTATATGATCCACACCGATCACACCTCTTACCTTTAGAGTAGTTACCCTTAAACGATCTCTGAAGTTCACGCCCCTGAAACATATTCTGCTGAGAATCTGCAGGCATGATAGCACGTTTTTCCTGAAACCTCTCCGTGAAATACATGTTCACCAGATACAGCATCTCTACAGCTCCCAGCAGGTAGTACGGCTTCACGCCACTGAAAATTGTTAGAAGTACAAGCTCGCACAGTTGGACCATAAATAGAAGTGCAAAACTTCGACGAATCATGCATGCGTCTCAAATCAGCCTTCTTTACCTTCTCAGTCTCCAAGATGATGTCATTAAACTCTTTGTAAGACTGGGGTTTGGCATTCATAGACAGAAATGACCTATAAATGGGGTTAATGCCTTCTACCATAGAAGTAACAATTTGTTTTTCGGTTAATTGGACAGCGAAAACCTTGGCATACCATTTAACATCTATAAAATACTGATTGAGAGTTTCGTCCATTCTCTGTACTCTAAATAAGTGTTCACGATGCAAGTCAGATAAGGTTCTAGGAGTAAAGAAAAAATCTAAAACTTCGAGATGAAAGAACGTCAAGGAACGATGGTTACTCATACTCTCCACTAATCTCTCTCGAAGTAACCCACTAGTGCACGGGAAGACAATCCGATAAATGTGCAGCTCGGATAATCCAAAAACAGTTCCACTTTGTTTAAGCTCAATTAATTTCCTAAGAAATTTGATCAATACATCATTATCCGTACCATCACACACATTAACGTCCCTTAAAATTACATTCAACGGATTGGGCACGGTTGAGAACTTAACATCATACTCAGACATGTTACGACCCAATCTGTCACCCTGAAGCAATGCACTATTATTCTCACCCAAATCGAATGCGTTCCCCTTACCCCATCATTTTCGTCAAATAAACTGTCCCCCGTCTGCACAGATTTAGGCACCAGAGACAAATTAGACTTTAGGTTAGTTTGAGAAAACATCGCATCACTATTCTGAACCGATCTAGGCCTAGTCGTGAAAATACATCTTTCAGTGGAACTAATTCGATTAACAGTTTTAGGACTGACCGCATATGACACATTACGTGGCAAATCAGTAGATGACCCTATATAGCTACTCTCTTTCGAAGGATTTCTATTTTCACTAACCCTTGCACTATCCTGACGGTTATCTGCCAACATAGGCCCTAAATCTCCAACTAAATTCACACGATTACTCAATTCAATCTGTAACGTGTTTTTCGAGGGTATTTTATGCCACTGGCATAAGTCAGTAGGAAGCCATTCAATGTTTATTTACGCGGCAACTTGTTCAGCCAAGATAATTTTCATTTAACTTATTATTATTATTATTAATGTATTTTGGAGCGTTTTTTTAAGATTATAAGTATACAGAGAGGTTTTTGATTTTATAGAAAACTCTATCAAGCGAATTATTACGAACAACATTATCATGGAAAATTGTATGATTACGGAATTTTACGGATTTTAGTCAGTTAGGGTTTATTGTGAGAGAGATGAGTCATTGGGAATTCAGCTACAGGTATATTCTTGTCGCGAAGCGATGACGAAACCGAGGAACACTTCCAGCTGGCTGTATCAATAAAAGGCGAATTGGACTGGAGCGGCAAATCTACTTCGTCACGCCGAGTAAAATGACCCTTATGTCGGGAGTCAGCGTGGTGGCTCAGCCAATCATGGGAGTCCGGACCACTGGGTGATGGCACTGGAGAGGGGATTCGGCGAGTGCATAAAGGTTCGCGTGCCGAGAAGAGAGGGCTATTAACATTGTGAAACTTGACCGAAGTGGTCGCTCGTTTGGTTGGTTCCGGTGTGATCGGACCACAACTTTAACATTTCAACAACAATCTCCACAACTGACGAAGAAGATGGCGACGTCCAGAAGGCTGATGGAAGCTCTCTTGAACCATCACGTACGAGGGAAATGCTTCGGCTATTTCCAATGGTAAGCGCGAATGACTCAGAACTACATAATCTCTCTCTTCATTGTTTCATAATCAGAATTTGAGTAACTTTTAGCTTGGGAATAATTGTAAATTCAGTAATTCATCCGACTCCGTTTTCACGTAATTTTCGAGTGTAAAATTCAAATCGTTTCGCTCCAATTTAAATTTATTATTATTATTATTATTATTATTAAAATTGCCACTACTTGTTTCTATATAATAAATTCATTTCTTATACTATGCAATCTTTGCTTTCAGTAGGTAGCATTAGATATAGACCTAATTCCTTCTCCTAATACAATTGTTAGTTGGGTTAATGATCAAATCATGCCACGGTCTCAGTGTGAAGATTCTTAAAGGTGTTCTGCCCGAGCTAGGCGTTGATAAATATAAATTTAGATTTCAACATAGTGTTGAGATCTTGGCGCCCATTAATTCAACGTATCTTAGTCAGAGTAAACATTACATTTGTCACCCAACAGTGGGGACACTAGTAAAAACATTACAATTGTGCGCACAACGTAGAGCGAAACCATTACAATTGCCGCCCAACTGTGGGGATTCTTATATATGCATTTTAAATTAAAAGACAGGGCTACCGAAAACATTACATTTGTCGCCAGCAACGTGAGGACGAAAACCTAATAACATTTGTGGAAGGAGAAGGGTATATATTTCTGTGCCTGTATTTTTTTTTTTTTTTTCATTTATCGGTGTGTATCAGCATGGGTAGTGTTGAGGAAGAGATGAAGTTGCGTAGTGGTCACCAGTTGGATAGTGTAGATACGAGCAGTATGGCTAGTCTTGAGGATGAAAGCAGTACAGGGATGTCGGAGGTAAATCCCGATACTGAGGGGGGGGGGGTAATCAAAACAGTCAAGCAGGGTTAGAGAGTTTGCTTCTTCAGTTTATGTAACAAAATAAAATTAGCACAGATGCTTTAAATGCTAAACTTGAACAAAATAATGCTAAACTAGAAAAAGACAGTAGGGAAAATAGAGAGAGTACTGAAACTTTAAATGCTAAACTTGAACAAAATAATGCTAAACTAGAACAAAACAGTAGGGAAAATAAAGAAAGTACAGATAGTTTAAATGCTAAACATGAACAAAATAATGCTAAACTAGAAGAAAACAGTAGGGAAAGTAAAGAGAATACGGAAGCGTCGAGTGAAAAACTAGATAAAAAATTAGATAAGAAATTTGAGCAGATTTGAGGGAAGATCAAAGGAGTGATGGAAGAGAAGGCTAAAGAAATTATAGCAGATGTAGATAGAACATTGGGAAAAGTACAGGAGGAGTTAGAAATTAGAATCAGTACACAGGCTGAAAATTTAAAAGAACTAGTGCAACTTGAAACACAGTAGGTCAAAAAGCAATTGGGGTGGGGAGAGAAATTGATAAGATTCAGGTAGCAACTAAAGAGGTTAAAGAACAGCTGGGGGTAGAATTGATAAAGTACATGCAGTAATAATCACTGAAGTGAATGATTTAAAGCAGAAGAATAATCAAAGTACTGGCAAGATAGAGGAGAAACAGGCTAAATTAAGTGATAAAGTGGAAGCATCGGAAGGGAGCTTTATGTTAACTCTAACTAGTATGGAAAGAAAAGCTGAGGAGAAAATTGCTGAATTAGAACAGAAGTTGAAAGCTAGAATTAGGCAGGAAAATAGTCAGAGTAGGTCAGTTTATGTGAATAGCACACACAGGGAGATAGAGTTGGGAAAGTTCAGCATTCGACAGGGTTGTCCCATGGAATTCATGAATTCAATAGAAAATAAATTCAGGGAGAGGTTGGAAGATGGTAGTATTGAGTGGTGCCAGGTAGTTGAGATTTTAGAGCAAGCGTTTGTAGGGGAGACAAGAAACTGGTTTGCTGTCTACAGAGACAATTTCGAGGACATTTCAGATTTTAAAGTTAAATTTTGTGAGAAATTTTGGAATGAGGTAATTCAGTCTCAGCATCGTGAGGGAATTGTGTGTGGGAAATATAACCCGAGAGGAAACTACACTATGACCGAGTACTTTTTAGGACAAGTATTGACGTGTAAATATCTGGATGGTTTGAGGGAGGAAAGTGATGTAGTCAGGCTATTACTAAGACATTTTCCATATAGAATCAAAGAAGCTGCCTGTATCCAAAATGTTAAATCTATTTCGCAAGTGGAAAATTTATTAAGTACATTCGATGCTCTGGGAAGAGGTGGTTACGAGGAGAATTTCGGTAGGAACCAGGATAACAATAATAACAGGCCTAATGAGAATATGAATCAGGAAGGTCAAGGGAACAGTGGCGAAGGGGCCAACGTCCAAAATAGGGGGAACCCGAATAATAATAATCATCATCAGCAAAATCAGTACAGAGGAAATGGGTATGGTACGCAGTACCAAGGTAGAAATAATGATTTCAGGGGAAATCAAGGATGAAATAATGATTTTAGGGGTAACCAAGGGAGGAATAATAACAATAATAATTTTAACCAGAACAGGGGTCAAGGAGGGGATCAGCCCAATGGCAATAACGGACAGAGAAATACCGTTAACACAGCCCAGAACAACCAGACCAGTGTAGTAGTGAGTAGTACTACACCAAGCGGTAGCGGTACTTTAAACACGAACCAGGCTGCGATGTAAGATCAGAATCTCAGTCTGTAACATGCCCTGTCCATACACTTATACAGGAACCCTATGACCTAAATGTATGAAGTGAATTATTACGTGAACTAAATGATGAAGGTATTATTCAGGATGTGGCTAGTAAGAGCCCCATATTTAAATTTAACGTGTCCGAGGCGTACACAGATGTTTTAATTGATAGTGGTTGTATGAAGAGTTTCATAAGTAGTGCATTTTATGATAAAATGAAAGGAACTGGAGTAAATTTTGAGATGCCAATTAAAAGCACTTTTGTTATCACAGCCGTTGGGAAGAGGTCTAAAGTAATTTCTAAGCAAGTTTTAGTAGACATTAAAATTAATAATCACGTAGAAAAGCAGATTTGTCTTGTAATTCCAAATTTAGTGTTCAGTGTTATTTTGGGTTCAGATTGGCTAAGTAGAGTGTCTGGTAACTTATGTTATGATGTAGGGAGTTTGAAATTTAAATGGGGAGATTCTGAAGTAGAAGTAGCGTTCAATGACCATATTCAGAGAAGTAGTGTTGTAGGTGTGATTTGTACTTTAAATGAGATATCGCCAGCCGTAGAGCGGGATTCTCCATGTTTTGTGGGCAGTGTGATTACGAACGGTAGTCTAGAGGACTCGTTACGTGATGCTGCTTTTCAGGGAAATATAGAGGAGGAACAGTGGGTTCTGCTCTATAATGTGTTATTGTGTAATAGGAGAGTTTTTGAGGATCGCATTGGTATGGCCAATTGCTATACACATTCATTGAACGTTATTGATAGGTCAGTATTCACAGGACATAGATATCCTGTACCTTTTGCTTATCAGAGTGCATTTGAGGCACAAATTAGCCAGATGCTTGAAGATGGCATTATTGAACACTCCAACAGTCCATATGTTAATTCTTTGATCACCGTGCCCAAGGCAGATGGCCAGGCGCGGATTCAAGGGAGGGGTCACGGGGGTCAGGACCCCCCCCCCAACGTAGATTTTTTTTGCAAACTCAGAAAATGAAAACACAATAACCAGACAAATAAAACTTAACGAATTTTAATTGAAAAACAGTTTATTTCATTTTATTCTTTACTGAAAATATCTGTATTGCAATTATTATGTTCTGTTACAACTACACATATTTACAAATTCATAGGCTACCTGTTATATAAAAACGATTATTTATATAACAAAATCAACTCATCTATTTTGTTTATCAAACCTTGTGAATACTGAATCGGTGTTTATAGTGATGTCATGATGAATGTGCAGCAATGCACGGATAGGAATTTGGGGCTTTTTTCACACCAAAAAATTTTGCCGACATCCAAACTGCAAGCTTGGTTGGCAATTCAAGCAATGACTTTCTCCCTTTGTCGGTACCAACTCGACTTGCCGAAACTGTAACGTACCTTGATACTTTTTTCGAAGCTCGGTGTAAAAGTCGCAAAACACGCCTTTGCAATTTGTACGAATATTTTTGGTGCGCTAAACGCATCAAATTTCTATCCATGTAGCTTGCAAAAAAATTGGTCTGGTTTTGTACGTTTGGTTATTTTGTGATTGCGTTTTTAGTGATACAATTTTTCTTAACAATTTCGATTCTCTGACCCCCCCCCCCCCCCCAAAGCCAAACTCTAGATCTGCGCCTGCAGATGGCACATTCCGTATTTGTTTAGATGCTCGTTTAGTTAACAGTAGAATCAGTTCAGACCAGCTGAAGTCCATGTCAATAGAGGAATTAATGCAAACATTTGAGGGGAAGAAGTATTTCACTTGTGTAGATTTGAGTTCTAGTTTCTGGCAAGTGCCACTTTTGTACGAAGATAGACCATTTACAGCTTTTAGTCATAAATATAACCTTTATCAATTTTGTAGAACACCTTATGGGTTAAAGAGTAGTTCAGCAGCTTTAATTAGGGCTTTAAACATCGCATTAGGGGATGTCACAGGAGAGTTTGTAACCATTTACATTGATGATATGGTAATTAGTTCACGCAGTTTTGAGGAGCATCTACGTCATTAGGTATAGTTTTTCAGAAGTTATATCAGGCAGGGTTCACTTTGAAGCTGTCTAAGTCGTCATTCTGTCAGTCAGAAGTGACATTTTTAGGTCATAGAGTGTTGAGTAGAGGTGTAACACCAGAGGAAAGTAGGGTTAATAAGATACTTAACGCAGAGGTGCCACAGAATGTTAAACAGCTGAAAACATACCGGGGAATTTGCAACGTTTTCAGAAGATTCGTTCTTAAATACTCAGGGTTAGTAGAACCATTCAGGGAATTGCTTAAAAGTGGGACTTGGTGGAGATGGGAGTCCAAGCATGATCAGGCTTTTAGAGCGCTGAAGGAAGGTTTTGAGAAAGCTGTAGTGCTGAAATATCCTTTGAAAGATAAGGAATATGTGGTTATGACAAATGCTTCGCATATAGGCAATGCTATAGTATTGTGTCAGAAAGATGATGAGGATAATCTGTGCATTGTATCTTTAGCCTCGCGAGGACTGACAGCAGCAGAGAAAAGATACACGATTACTGAGTTAGAGCTTTCTCTAAATATCTCAGAAACTGTTGGTATTAGAGCCTTAAAATGTAGTTTTCGGGGACCCTTTACGGCTGTTTAGGGGCACCGAGTTTTGTTTCTGACACCAAGGAAATGAAAATAAGCTTTGTCTCGTCGTTGTAGGCCGTAGAATAATAATAATATTATAATAATGATATAACAATATAGGGATATAATAGACCTTCCGTACCACACCCGCACGTGTAAATCGCGTGAAACAAGATGTTCAGTAAAGAACATATAGCCTACTTTCTCCTAAATGCATGGGTATTGTTATAACTCTTTGTCCTTTTCAAGGAGTATGATTGAATGTTGGTTGTAGTAGCTTGTTGAAATACAACGTGCTATAGGGATATTAAACATGAATATGAGGTGCCCTTTGCTAGTGCTACCACTGTACCAAATTTCGTTCAATTCGGTTTCACCGTGTTTGAATTGATAGGGGGAATCCATTTGCACACATACTTGGCCACCATCTGCAAACTATTGGGCTGATGTTCTTGCAGTTTGGTCAGAATATGTTTCCCACATAAAGATATGGTGTTGCAAAATTTGGTGGAGACTAGATTATTAGGTTGGCAGTAATTACATTTTAGCTTTTAACATTTGGGTGGCCGCGATTACGATTCCGTCAAGATAGCGGTGATATAAAACATGACACTGAGGTGCCCTTTGCTAGTGCTACCTCTGTACCAAATTTCGTTCATTCGGTTCCACCGTGTTCGAATTAATAGGGGGAATCAATTTTGACATAAAGATGGCCGCCATCCGCAAACTATTAGGCTAATGACCTATTCGATTGGTCAAAGGATGCTCCCTCCATAAAGGTATGTTGTTGCAAAGTTTGGTAGAGATCGGATGGTTATGTTAGTCGTAATTTGATTTAAGCTTTAAACATTTGTTTGGCCGCCATTACGTTTCTGTCAATATGGCGGCGATATTAATCATGACACTGAGATGCCCTTTGCTAGTGCTATCTCTGTACCAAATTTCGTTCCATTCGGTTTCACCGTGTTTGAACTAATAGGGGGAATCGATTCTGACACAAAGATGGCCGCCATCCGCAAACTATTAGGCGAATGACCTATTAGATTGGTCAAAGGATGCTCCCTCCATAAAGGTATGCAGTTGCAAAATTTGATAGAGATCGGATGATTAGGTTAATCGTAATTTGATTTAAGCTTTGAACATTCGTGTGGCCGCCATTACGTTTCAGTCAAGATGGCGGCGATATAAAACATGACCCTGAGGTGCCCTTTGCTAGTGCTACCTCTGTACGAAATTTCGTTCCATTAGGTTCCACCGTGTTCGAATTAATAGGGGGAATCAATTTTGTCATAAAGATGGCCACCATCCGCAAACTACTAGGCTAATAACCTATTAGATTGGTCAAAGGATGCTCCCTCCATAAAGGTATGTTGTTGCAAAGTTTGTTAGAGATCGGATGGTTATGTTAGTCGTAATTTAACGTAAGCTTTGAACATTTGTGTGGCCGCCATTACGTTTCTGTCAATATGGCGGCGATATAAAACATGACACCGAGGTGCCTTTTGTTAGTACTACCTCTGTACCAAATTTCGTTCCATTCGGTTCCACCGTGTTCGAATTAATAGGGGAAATCAATTTTGACATAAAGATGGCCGCCATCCGCAAACTATTAGGCGAATGACCTATTAGATTGGTCAAAGGATGCTACCTCCATAAAGGTATCTAGTTGCAAAATTTGGTAGAGTTCGGATGATTAGGTTAATCGTAATTTGATTTAAGCTTTGAACATTCGTGTGGCCGCCATTACGTTTCAGTCAAGATGGCGGCGATATAAAACATGACCCTGAGGTGCCCTTTGCTAGTGCTACCTCTGTACCAAATTTCGTTCCATTCGGTTGCACCGTGTTCGAATTAATAGGGGGAATCGATTTTCACACAAAGATGGCCGCCATCCGCAAACTATTACGCTGATGACCTATTGGTTTGGTCAAAGGATGCTCCCCCCATAAAGGTATGTTGTTGCAAAATTTGGTAGAGATCGGATGACTAGGTTAGTCGTAATTTGATTTAAGCATTGAACATTTGTGTGGCCGCCATTACGTTTCCGCCAAGATGGCGGCGATATAAAACATGACACTGAGGTGCCTTTTGTTAGTACTACCTCTGTACCAAATGCCGTTCCATTCGGTTTCACCGTGTTTGAATTAATAGGGGGAATTGATTTTCACACAAAGATGGCCGCCATCCGCAAACTATTCGGCTGATGACCTATTAGTTTGGTTAAAGGATGCTCCTCCCATAGAGGTATGTTGTTGCAAAATTTGGTAGAGATCGGATGATTAGGTTAATCGTAATTTGATTTAAGCTTTGAACATTTGTGTGGCCGCCATTACGTTTCCGTCAATATGGCGGCGATATAAAACATGACACTGAGGTGCCTTTTGTTAGTACTACCTCTGTGCCAAATTTCGTTCCATTCGGTTGCACCGTGTTCGAATTAATAGGGGGAATCGATTTTCACACAAAGTTGGCCGCCATCCGCAAACTATTACGCTGATGACCTATTGGTTTGGTCAAAGGATGCTCCCCCCATAAAGGTATGTTGTTGCAAAATTTGGTAGAGATCGGATGATTAGGTTAGTCGTAATTTGATTTAAGCTTTGAACATTTGTGTGGCCGCCATTACGTTTCCGTCAAGATGGCGGCGATATAAAACATGACACTGAGGTGTCCTTTGCTAGTGCTACCTTTGTACCAAATTTCGTTCAATTCGCATTCACCGTGTTCGAATTGATAGGGGGGGGGGACAGACATTCAGAGTACACACACTCACCCACACACAGACACACACACACACACACACACACACACACACACACACACAGACTCACACACACACATACACACACACACACATACACAGACTCACACACACACATACACACACACACACAGACAGACACACTTATTTCGCCCTGTGTTGATCTCATAAGTCTACTTTCATTTTTTGCAAAAATCGAAAGTAGGCTAAAAATCTAGATTAGGCCTATTACCCCTTGACCCCCTTAAGCGCATAATATGACATTGATGAATTGTACAGTTTAATTTGGTTCCGTTATAACCTCATAGCCGTTTGCAAACTATCTCAGTAATGTAATAAATGGAATTGTATTGCGTCTTCAGCAATAGATGGACCTGTGAGGTTCCGTTGCCATGGTTACCGGCTTGCATTCTTTCGTTATTGTATTAAATGAAATTAGTTTTCTGGAAATACCTTAAACTGTTGGTTTAAGGGCCTTAAAATGTGGTTTTCGGGGTCCGTTTAGGGCCCCCGAGTTTCGTTTCTCACATTGAGGGGCACCGAGATTTGTCTCGCCCTTCTACGCCTATTTCAGCAAGTATTTTAAGGAGGTAGGCCCCCTTTTATGAGAGGTACAGGAAAGAGTTACATCAATGATTAGTGTCGTGCCTCTGAAGGATATCTGTACCAAATTTTACGTTGATCCACCCAGCCGTTCTCGAGTTATAAGGGAACAACTTTGTCCACAGACAAACAGACAGACAGACAAACAATTTATTTCCTCGCGCATCCGTCATAAAACAGTCTGAAACGCGTAAATAACGCAAATTTGCGTAGAAATTCAGAAAAATACAGACAAACTTTCATTTTTTTAAATATATAAGAGATAATAATAAATTTATTGCAGCAAAACAGTAGTATGTTACAATAAAATTAATAATAGAGTATTAACTCCAAACACACAATGTTCTCTCTATGAAATAATAGACGTACGATCAAATATTTGGAAAGAATCACGACATATCAGCTTACTTGCAACCTGCGTAACAGGGGCGTAGATACGGGGTGGGCAGGGGGTCCGAACTCCCCCCCCCCTCTACTAGCAAGTAACAGTTTCGATTTGAGAGCTATCAGTGATAAATTTGAGGTGAGCTGTTCCCGTACACGCTCCTCATTCTAGAATCAAGTGGACCGTTTTTCTTCTCACCCCAGAAATAGCGAGCGCTTCAAGATCTTGCGAAACGTAAGTTTGTAGGCATTGACTAAGTTCGATTTAATATCGATCACTATTTTCATTTTCTATTGAACCCTTAATATGAGAGGCATATTAAAATTCTTACTTTATTCATTTCTAAGTGGGAATCATGGTAGAGTTAGGCTGGAAATACTGTCTCATTTCGCAACTTCAGGTACCGTACGAGCAAGGGCGACGTGAAGACGGCAGCTACATTCCTTGAGACAATAGACCGGGGTTGGAGAGGTATTTACAACAGCCTAACTAGAACGATGCAGTCCCGTTACAATTCTGAGTTCAACGAACAGAAGCGCTTGGGGAAGCCAGTGAATCATAGTTAAGAAATGTTATTGTCCGACATTCGAAGAAAGAGACATATTTTGAGAAGAGTTGAAACAGTGATATGTTACAGTAACGCCTATGGGCGGAGCTACCAAAAATACGCGGCGATTTGTGAAAATGACCAGCGAATAGCAAGTAAGGACGCGTGAAGCCGCGGGAAGAAAGCATCACATCAATCGAACTGCATATTTGGCGGGAGTCAATTTCTGATTAATTCCACGATCGATTTTATCGCCGGATGTCATATCATTGCTCTTCGATTTACGATGAATGTTTTGAGATATTGTGCTGGTGAGCCCATTATTATAGGAGTTGGATGTTTGGAGGATCCCCACTCCTGAAATTAAGCCCGATTCATATAAAATATTGCCATTTGTGCTTGTCCGAGACGACACCCACGTTATTATAGGACTCATATTTTGCGTGTCCATGTGACACTTTGAACTTATATTTTGCGCGTCTTAGGACGGAGACTTTGTCATTAGAATGTCCGATGACACAGTTTGAACTTGAAAATTAAGTTATATTTGAAACCGTTTTATATTCATGTCAATGTGGACATCTTTGAACATTTGTGTGCGGGACAAATTAAGTATTTCTCTAAGTGATATTATCCAGATAGCTACTACGCTATAAAATAGGGAAAGTTGCGATTGCTAGCGGACTGATGAGTTAACATAGTAGCTCATGATTAGCAATTTAGCCAGTTAGATATCCGTGTGTTAATTGAGTATATTTAATTCGATTTTATTCAAGTAGCTACAATCATCATGAGAAGCGAAGCTGTCCAAACTGAAGGAAGGAAGAATACGGCCTATACCAACCAGATGATGTTTACTATGGAGTAAACTATCCAGTGAGGGCTTTGTCGAGGGACGTACGTTGATGACTGCCCAGGAAAGATGAGTACAAACAAATTGAATATATTAATTTAGGTCGGGTCAAGATTATGGGCATGGGAACAGTGTAAATATTTTATTCTGTTGTGTAATGTAATTTTTGATTATTGTTAACTTAATTTACTGACATATCGATTTAATTTAGGGACGCATCGTGACTACATGTAGATAATGTTTTTGTGTAATTTCATACAAGTTTACGTGGCATGCCTGTCAGCGTCTGTGTTGAATCATTCAGCATGACCGGGAGCTAGGGTTTCGGCAAAAGTGGATTTTGTTAAAAAATAACGTAATAACAGATTGGGGGATATGATGTTGAAATTATTGATTTATAATCAAACAGGCTGTTTGAGTTAAATAATATGCCGTGGTTGCA
The DNA here is from genome assembly GCA_946902985.2 of Meconema thalassinum. Taxonomy (NCBI): domain Eukaryota; kingdom Metazoa; phylum Arthropoda; class Insecta; order Orthoptera; family Tettigoniidae; genus Meconema; species Meconema thalassinum. Next base: position 115,463,227 of record OX336393.1, read on the forward strand.
TTTTTGTTACGAGAAGCCATCTGCTGTCTCAGTATAATAATATTCTTGTGAATTCACAGAGTGATTGTGTTTTGAGAACACTAATTATATTTCGGAGTCTTTGATCTGGCGTGAGATTATGTGTGGAATTTATGTTATTGAGTCCAGGTATTTTGTGTCAGGTGTGTATTTGGTTCTGCGCTGGAGATGTCTAGGTCATGAGAGAATTTCTGAGATGTTTTTATGGTATTATGTGACACATTGTTTTACAGGAGCCCTGTGATGGCCAATTTCGTCGGATCTTGGGAAGCCGTGAGCTTTCTCAAGGCATTGATTTATTTGTGACACACCTGCGGACTTTTGACAATTTGAGGTGTAGTAGCATTCCACTAAGCGAGCACGTAGATCAAAGATTAGACTTGAGTGGTCTTTAGGAGGACAGGCGACGTGTTGTACTGTGAATTGTAATATATTAAAGAGACAAGCCTGTGTGATTAGACATTGTTTGCTTGAATTAATTGGGAGTTATCCACGCTGAATCTGTACTTCCAACGGTTATGTTGTAATGAGTAAAATTATTTTCTTGCATTTGATAGCCTGTTGGCATTTTGTATTTTGTTGTTGTTGTTGTTGTTGTTGTTGTTGTTGATTTGCATACCTTTGTATGCGTGCGTCCGTCAAGTTACGGAGACATGCTGTCTGTCATTGTGTTTGTTTTGTTATAGTCACGTTAGCGTACCTCAGCTTTGAATGTAAGACCCAGAGGGCAGATTATTCTTGGCATGCATGCGCGCAATTTGTGGACTTGTTTTATTCGTTGTAATATATATTTTGTAAGGGTAGGATATGTCAGTGTTGTTTATATTTTTGTACAGCCAGTTAGGAGTAATGTGTTCCCCTTATGCCATGTCTTTATTCGCAAATACAGGGATTCGTGACTTATTTGATTGAGTCTATTGGAAGCGAGTCTTCGTAAATTCTGTACTCATGTTTTCCACAGTCAATTTCATCCACGCACACACAAATAATGAGAAGATTATGGTATTTATTCCATATGTAATTCAGTGACTTCTTCTGAAGTTTTTATTGAGTTTTACTAGTGTTAAATTGGTAGTTTCCTTGTGGGAGTAGCTTCTGGGAGGAGTTTTTATGAATTCAGTTATTAAAGTTGTTTTGTTTTAAATTTGTTTCACATCATTTCTAATTTTAGTGCCCCTATGAATCCTTGTTGTCATTGAAGCAAATGAAATGTACTCTAAGCTACAGAACAAGAACTGAACATGACCCAGAAAACAGAGTCTTGCTATAGCTTCTTTACAAGGTCACACTGTATTGGTAACACCAATGTTATATTCTGTTGCGATTTTTTCAGTTTTTATAAACTTTGCATTCATTATTTAATTCTCCAATGAAGTCTGTGGCCAATAAAAGACCATCACAAACTTCATTTGCATCATTTTTCAGCAGCAAAGTATCAAAACACAACGACGAAAATCAACATCAGTGTTAGAAATGTGGACAGAAAATGGTGCCTCTTGAGACTTTGGAAAACCAGATTGGGTTTGTCAGTTCTTTGGAATAAGTTGTTTTTTTTGCTTGGATTTGATTATTATTGTAGAAGGCATAGAGTTGAATTCGAGTGGAATTGTGAGTGTATTATGCTAATAAATATGATGAGAAAGCAATAGGTATTACAGGGAAGTGATAAATCGGGTAGATTTGTCGACGTTCCAACATAGTGGTGACCCCGACGTGATATAGTCGTGCAGATATCGATAAGTTCAAGTTGAATACGGTAGTTATTATTGTAATTGAAAAGACAAAATTTATCAAGAAACGAGCACCAGCGAGAGCAATATTCACAAAGACGTACGATGCGTTCATACGTGAAATGAGTGAGCAGATCCCCAAAGATAAAGTTGTGAAAACTAGATTTTCGAACTTGGAGAGGCTTAATGGTGAATTACGTGAACTTGATTAACAGATTTCTACTACATTCGTGGAACATGATATGAATACAGAGTCAGATTTTGAAAAAGAGTATGAATCGGTTGCAGAATATCAAGAGAAAATGGACTATGTACGTGTGAAGATGGAGGCGTATAACGTAAGCTTTTCACATGTAGCACCTAACCTGGCTACTGGATCTGTCAGTTCTTCCCCAACCTGTAGAACGAAGTTGAAGTTGCCCAAGATCGAACTGAAGAAGTTCAGTGGCGATATCAAAGATTATATCGGCTTTTGGAGTCAGTTCAGACGTATTCATGAAGACGATGAAATAGAAGACGAAGATAAATTTCAGTATTTAATACAGGCTTCAACAGAGGGCTCCAGGGCTCGAGGTATTCTTGACAGCTTTCCTTGTACTGCTGAAAACTACAACAAGGCTGTGGAGTGCTTGAGAAACAGATTTGGCAGAGAGGAGCTACTGGTTGAATATTATGTGCGGGAGATGTTATATTTAGTGATTAGGAATGTAACTGAAGCCAAAAATAAACCTTTCACTGCTCAAGTGTATGACATGATTGCATCACATCTGCGTGCTTTAGAATCATTAGGTGTTACGTCAGATAAGTATGCCGCCATGCTATTTCCTCTTGTGGAATTGTGTATACCTGAAGAGATATTGAGGGTATGGCTATGAAACAGTGTTATAAAATTTGTTTGGAGAGCATAACAGACGATTATTCTTGCTCCATTGAAGTGTTGGATCAGCCAATGATATGCGGATCTATCACACGTCCTAAATCAAATTCTTGTGTTGAGGAGCTTAAAAGGAAGGGAATATTTCTCACGGATGTTGGACGTGGACAGCCGGCAATTGAAATCCTGATTGGGGCTGATGTGGCAGCAAAGGTATACACTGGAGAGATGCATGAACTAGAGTGCGGACTAACAGCTGTGCGGACAAGGCTAGGGTGGGTTGTCATGGTAAAGATGAAAGAATCATCAGATCAAACCACTGATTCATCAATGTTGACCACCCTCCTGACCCATAATAATCACCTGTCAGAGATGTGGAGACTGGATGTTCTTGGAATTATAGATCCCTGTGAGAAAAAAGCGAATGAAGAAATGGAAGGTGCAGTGATTGACCATTTTAAGAAGACAGTAAAGAGGAACCCTGAAGGGAGATATGAAGTCTGTTTACTTTGGTCAGAATACCGTGACACACTTCAGGATAATCGAGTGATAGCTGAGAAGAGACTGCTAGCTTCAACTGCAAAATTGAAACTGGAAAATAAGTTCAATGCCTACAACGAAGTACTTCAAACATGGTTGAATGATGGAATAATTGAAGAAGTCAGGGACGCTAAACACTACTTGCCACATCGAGGAGTTTTTAAGGTTAATTCTACGACACGTGTTAGACCTGTCTTCGATGCCTCATGTAAATCTAAAGGTACGCGTTCTTTAAATGATTGCTTGGAAAAGGGGCCAAATATGTTGGAAAAGATTCCAGAAATTCTATTGAAGTTCCGTCAAGGGCGATTTGGTGTCACTTCTGACATCAAACAGGCCTTTCTGCAGATCTTAATCGTCAAGCAAGACAGAGACTTCTTGAGGTTCCTTTGGTGGAGAGACGTAAGACAAAATACAATCACTACCTTGAGACATTGCAGAGTAGTCTTAGGAGTGAACTGCAGTCCATTCCTTTTGAGTGCAGTTATCAACCATCACTTGGAGCTATGTGATACGATGGGAGAGTACTGTGATCAGGTTGAAGCGTTCATTTTACGTTGACAACTGTATTACGTCGATGGACTCTGAGGAAGAGTTACAGAATTTTATAGAAGAATCTACTGAGATCATGGCCGAAGCAAGATTCGAACTGAGAGGGTGGGAAAATACTGTCTTATCCTCTGTGGAAAACGTTTCTGAGTTATCATATGTGCTTGGGTACATGTGGAACAAAGGAGAGGATACATTATGTTGTGATGTAAAAGCAATAATCAAACATGAAGGTCCTGTAACCAGAAGGAGTATCTTGGCCACCGCACAAAGAGTGTTCGATCCGCTGGGCTTCTGTTCCCCCGTTACTCTGCTTCCTAAGTTACTTTTACAAGAAAGTTGGAAGATTAAACTTAGTTGGGATTCAGAAGTTCCCAAAGACATAAGCAAGAGTTTCATTAGATGGGTCGAAGAACTGACGGATTTAATAAATGTAAAAGTCCCCAGATGGATCTCATTTATGAATGCCAAAACATATTCTCTACATACTTTCTGTGATGCGTCAAAATTTTCATACGCTTCTGTTGTATATCTGAGAAGTACAGATGGGGAGAAAGTGTCTATACAGTTGGTTCAATCCAAATCAAGAGTGGCACCACTAAAAGGGATCACTATCCCAAGATTGGAACTCTTAGCCTGCTGTATAGGAGCTCGTCTAACGGCGAATATGAAGAAAGGTCTGGAACTAACAGATGTTAAGGAATATTATTGGACTGATGCACCTACTGCTCTGATGTGGATAACTGAAAAAGGACCTTGGAGGACTTTCGTCCAAAACAGGGTGAACGAAATATGCACCAACACTAAGGGTGAAGATTGGAGACATATTCCAGGTCATCAGAACCCAGCTGACCTACCTTCCAGAGGTTGTAACGTTAGTACACTTGTGGAATCGTGATGGAGGGAGGGAACAGGCTGGCTTAGGCTGGAAGAAGACAAATGGCCAAAGTCGGAAGTAGGCATAAACGACGAGGAAGTGTTTCGAGAAAATAAAGCTATAGTTACACTTACAGTTGGATTACAAGATGAGATGTGGTACATGAGATACTTTTCTTCTTACACAAATATACTCAGAATGTTAACGTGGATTCTTCGTTTCGACAACAATGCTCAGAAAGGAAACCGAGTATATAAGGAAGATGAGTTATTGGTTGACGAGCTGAACACCGCAGAAAAGACCTTAGTAAAAATCATACAAACATTTTCACTTTTCAAGGACGCTGAGGGTGTTCTACGTGTAAAAACAAAATTGACACACTGACCGGATGAAGAATACTTTCAGTATCCTATGTTGCTTCCGAGTGATCACAAAGTGGTTGAACTGATGATTCGAGATCAACACATGGAGCTGAACCATGCAGGAGTTCATATTCTTCTGACGACGTTACGGGAGAAATTCTGGATCTTGAGAGCAAGAAAGACGATCAGTAAGGCAATCTCTAAATGTGTCAGATGTAGGCGTCACAATGCGAAGAAGATACAGACAATCCCTGGAACATTACCTGAGGATAGAGTTCGGGATGCTGGTGTGTTCGAAGTTACTGGAGTCGATTTGACGGGCCCTCTGATGCTAAGAGATGGAAGAAAGAGCTGGGTAATACTGTTCACTTGTGCTGTGTATAGAGCTGTCCATCTAGAACTAGTAACATCGTTATCTACAGAAGAATTTCTATTAAGTTTGAGGAGATTCATTGCTCGGAGGGGACGTCCCAGAATAATTTATAGTGACAACGGGACAAATTTTGTAGGTGCCAACAACTTGTTCCAAACTATTGATTGGAAAGCGGTTAGCATTGACGCATCCATTAGGAGAACACGGTGGAAATTCAACCCACCCACAGCCGCCTGGTGGGGTGGTTGGTGGGAGCGACTGATTCAGATGGTGAAAAAACTTTTGAGGAGAGTATTGGGGCGAGCTTCACTCAGTTATGAAGAATTGTTTAGTGTGTTGTGTGACTGTGAGGCGACGGTCAATTCAAGGCCCTTAACATATGTGTCTGAAGATACTGAAGACTTAAACCCTGTGACACCTGCCATGTTTCTACAGAGTGTAACGGAGGTGGGTATTCCTGATTTAGATCATCCGGACCAGTCGAACCTAAGTAAGAGGTACCGGTACCAACAGCGGCTCAGGGAAGAATTAAGGAAAAGATTTAGGGTGGAATACCTTGGCCAGTTGGTCCAGCAACGTCCAGGGAGGGGACAGCAAAATCTAAAAGTTGGGGATTTAGTTCTACTAGAAAACGAGGAGAAGAAGAGAACATTCTGGCCTATGGGGCGTGTTGTCGATTTATATCCGGGGAAAGACGGTCATCTTAGAGTTGTCAAGTTGAAGACAGCCGGCGGGGAGCTCATTCGGCCAGTACAGCCGATCTTTCCTCTTGAAGCAGCCGTGCCTTTAGTAACCACTGGAGACGAAGGAGGGACGACCGCAGAGGCAGAGACGCAATTTACTCTGCAAAAGGCGAAGACTACAAGAAGTGGCAGAGAGATAAGACTTCCCTTAAGATTTTCAAATATGGCAATTGATAGGTTTTGATTATATGTTTCAAATCAAAAGGTGGGAGGATGTTAGAAATGTGGACAGAAAATGGCGCCTCTTGAGACTTTAGAAAACCAGATTGGGTTTGTCAGTTCTTTGGAATAAGTTGTTTTTTTTTTTTGCTTTGATTTGATTATTATTGTAGAAGGCATAGAGTTGAATTCGAGTGGAATTGTGAGTGTATTATGCTAATAAATATGATGATATGGTGAGAAAGCAATAGGTATTCAGGGAAGTGATAAATCCGGTAGATTTTTCGACGTTCCAACAATCAGGAAATTGAAAATGCAGTTGTGAATGTGCCTAATTATGAGCCTAAGGTCGATCTAACTAACTCACAGGACATTCGTAGCTCTTCAACCTCACCTGCAAATGATGTCTCTTGTTTTGTGAACAAAAGTGACACAAGTGATGGCGAAGGATTGCAAATTATAAATTACCTTTGGGTGCCACATGAAAGTCACACGTTTCCAGTTTCAAGAGTTTTTCAAGAAAAGGGACGAAATCTCAGATTTCAGCGTACGTGGCTCTCGAGATGGAAGTGGTTAGCTTATTCTGCTGTTAAAGTTGGGGCTTACTGTAAATACTGTGTGGCTTTTTCGAAGTTAGGAGCTGGAATAAACTCACAGCCTCTTGGAGCTTGATGTAAAAAGAAATTTAGCAACTGGAAGAAAGCAGTGGAATTTTTTGATAAACATTCCTCTCATCAGTACCATCAAAATTGTGTTCATGATGCAGATTGGATTTTGTCTGTGGGTGGAAATCCTGCAAAATCTGTTGAAAGCCAGCTGGATTCTGAGAAACTCAAACAAGTGGGTGAGAACAGAAAGTAGTTAATGCCTATAATTGAAACTATTTTGTTGTGTGGAAGGCAAGAGCTTGCTTTAAGAGGCAGTAAAGATTATGGGAAGCTCAACTGTGCACAAACGCTAGATTACAATGATGGAAACTTTCGTGCTACTGTATATTAAGGTACCGTGCTAATGTGTACACTGAATTAAGAGAAGCTTTAGAAGGTCCTGGAAAAAGAGATAAGTTTACTAGTCCAACAATACAAAATGTGATAACTTAAATGAATCATGAGGTACAGTACCGTACTTCTAAACAAAATGGTTACAAAAGTGAACAAAGCCAAATTTTTCTCTGTATTGCTTGATGAAACAGCAGATAACAGTCGCAAAGACCAAGCTTCTCGTTGTGTTCGGTATGTTGAATAGGATGAACCGCTTCCCACCGTCAGAGAGGACTTTCTGCAATTCATACCAGTTACTGATATAAGTGGGGGAGGTTAAGCCTCCTTAATGTTCGATAATTTGTCCAAATTTGGTGTAGAAACTAAACATTTAAGGGGACAAGGCTATGATGGAGCTGCTGCGATGTCAGGAAGACTTAAAGAGACACAACCTGTAGTCAGAGAGAAACACCATATTGCGCTGTATGTTCACTGCTCAGCTCACTCTTTCAATTTGGCTGCAACTACATCTTGTGAAATACAGGCTGTTTGGAACTGCTTAGGAATTATAGGGGCAGCTTATAAATTTTTCGTCTATCCGTAAAGAAAAGCAGTGTACCTGGAGTATGCATGTGATTCTACTCCTAGTTCAAAAACTTTAAAATGACTTCGTGCCACTCGATGGAGGGATTTGATGCAGTCACTGGTTTCTTACAACTTATGGAGCCATTGATAGAGGCACTGACAACAGTATCAGGATGGCCAAAAGAATCAGCAGATACACCAAGCGAGGCAAGCTCTATAATGTGTCGAATTCTACAGTGTGAATTTATTATTTCCCTCTTGGTGACAGCTAAAGTATTCGGTCTCGGCAGGATATTGAGTAAAACTCTCCAGAACCCGACTCTCTGCTTAAGGTCGCCAATGACCGTAGCAAATTACACAAGAGAAGAATATGAAAGTCTGCGAGCTGATGCTACAAACACCTTCAGAACCCTTTTTGAAGAAGCCAAAGATATTTGTAAAAAGTATATATCACAGTCTCAGTTCCACGAATAGCAGGGATCCAAAAAGTACAGACAGAATTATATGACCCACAGCCCCGAAAAATATTTCAGAGTGGCAGTCTATATTCCATTTTTGGACTGTTTTATAACTGAACTAGCAAGTGCCCGGCTTCGCCCGGTGGATTTATTTGTTTTATGGATGATAATGAATACTACTACAGATCTGGCACATGATACTTAAACCAACAGATTATTTTTTAATAATATAACTTTTCGTGGTGGTGGTTGTAGTGGGGGTGATAAGTAGTACAGTATCATTTTCCCATAATGATAATAATGCTAATTATGAATAGGGAAACAGCTATGTACTAACTACAGCACTGACAAATGTAATTTACAAACAAATTTAAATAAAATATTAGAAAGAGGAATAAGTGTAATAAAAGACACCGCCTAGGGCCTGTATCTCATTGGCTGTTAGAAATGTAGATACCAATAGTGTCGTCTACTGCACCAACACCATTGCACTTACAGTATACAGAGGCATAATATTTTCATGATGAGAACTGTTTTAAGGGCATGTTGTATCCGTATGAATACAGCCCCCCATTCTCCACAACCATCATCCACTGTCTTCAACTTTCGTCCCCAAGTATTCAAATATTTCATAAGCTCATTTCATACAAGACTATGAACTGCTTTAACCTCGGCGAGCTTCCTTTTGAACTCCAACGACCTCTCTAGGTGTGCCGACCGGACTGGAATTTGCAATTACACAGAATCAGCAACTCGGGAAGCTATAAAAGAGACAGGCGCACACACTTCGGGACGCTTGTAGTGCCTGAACTTTGGAGAGAGACTTCACGTCCGGCTGCCATCCTGGTGAGTGTAGTAGCGAGTATCATCCCTTACACACATTTCCACACTTATAACCCCTTGGCTTGTACTGTGACGCATCTATTGCACTAAAGCTGCTCTGAGAGCTATCAGTACCTCTTCCTAGAGGTAATCATTAAAATCACTACTATCTAGCACTGGCCTTGCAGATTATTTAACTAGCTAATTAGATCCTACCCCTAAAACCTTATCCAAGTAGGATCTGCATGTGTTAATTATTTAATTGTCTAAAGGCTCTAGCTGAATCGCCAGTTAGCGCTCCGCTCGAGAGCTCACGTCAGCGTGTTTGCTCAGCCATCTCCAGTCTGCACGCGCTGTCTGCCAGTGGAGCAGCGCAGTAGTTCTTTAAGTTGCGATCCACTGGAACACACCCTTTCTCCATAAACACACCCCCGAGTTATCCCTTCAATCTGAGCAATCGGGAAACTCCCCTTCCGAGCTACGTCCACGCCCCCGGACAGCTCAATCTTACACAATCCACTCCACACGAAATCCCAACATCCCCCAAACACCCCATTGTACAGGGCTCACACAACGAACCCCTACAGGGCATACGAAATCTTTTTGCATTAATTACTAGGGCTCGGATTTTTAGGTGCTAAAAATGGGGAAAATATTTATTTTTTAAGTGTTTGAAATACCTGAAATATGTGACAAAAAAGTAAAAATATTTAATTATAATTTAATTAATTAATGTGACTATAAACAATATGCAGTACTCAAGAATGCAACTTATGCTATGTCTCACTGACTGCTGAAGAATTACAATACACATCGAGATACATCTTCAGGTTATTCATAATGTTGAATTTTGGGCTTATGCCGTGTTTTATCATATTGCAATTCGACGCGTTTCGAAAGAAACCATGTCTTTCATCGTCAGGAATAATCTGGAATACGACAATGTTGCTAAGAGAAAGCAACGAAGAACATATAGAAGGTGCCCAAAGATGGACGCCATTATAGCCCCATGTTAGGGACAACGGAAAGCAGCAGTGAATTACTTTCTCAGGGTTCTGATAATAGGTAGCCAGGATTCACTGAGATTGTAGCCGGTGTCGCGGTTGAAATTATACACCCAGATAATTTCAACCGCGACACCGGCTACAATCTCAGTGAATCCTGGCTACCTATTATCAGAACCCTGAGAAAGTAATTCACTGCTGCTTTCCGTTGTCCCTAACATGGGGCTATAATGGCGTCCATCTTTGGGCACCTTCTATATGTTCTTCGTTGCTTTCTCTTAGCAACATTGTCGTATTCCAGATTATTCCTGACGATGAAAGACATGGTTTCTTTCGAAACGCGTCGAATTGCAATATGATAAAACACGGCATAAGCCCAAAATTCAACATTATGAATAACACGGGCCGTGAAAGTCTAAATGACACATCTTCAGGTTGTCTATCACAAATAACCGACGATTATCGCGAAACACTTCTTCTTAAGGTGCGAAACTGCGGCAATATGTTTCTTGCCCTTGAGGAGTAGTGTAACTTGAGATCGATGTTCAGCCTTGATTGTATTCCCACATAGTTGGCAGAACAGAACGCCCCCATCAGAAGTAAAATTATCATTAAATTCTGCAACACACGATAACTTGTAGTTGTTTTTACTTTAGGCATCGTAGAACTGCCTTACACTTCACAGTGTCAGAAATGAACTGCATGTGAGTGATAGTGGTTCCGGCAGGGGGGGGGGGGGGGGAGGTATGTCTTGCACGTGGTGCAATATGGCTATAGACAAGGAAATCTCCGTCTTCAACAGTGAGTGGCACGGGGCGATAAGTTAAGAATAAAACAGTTGCAAGCTGGCATACGCTCTTGTATGAAGAATAGATAGCTCAGTGGTTTTCCCCCGTTAACAATAATGCAATAAAATGAAAGATCTAGCATACTGAGTTTTAAAAATGTAAATATTATGTCTTTTTATGTGCTAATAAGTGAAAAGCTGGAATTTATGTATTTATAGAAAAAAATGCTTAAAATATATATTTACATAAAAAAATATTTACCTAAAAATCCTAGCCCTATTAATTACTCTCCGTGACTGCAATTTATAAACAACGCAAGATGCAACTATTTTCGCAATTCTACACCAGAATACTGGTAGGGGTGACGTGATGCAGCCAGAACTGCCCGTCAATAATAGACTTATTAAAATACTCTTACAGTTACACTACTACGGACATGGATGATTCTAGGGCCAAAATACGCGGTTTTCAACTTCATTTTGTATGTTATTCTAAATATAGCGAATGGAGAGCGTTATCCAAAATATCAAGTGAACAGTGTTACCAGCAGGGTTGCAAAGCGTATGTAAAATTTGGTGCAATTAAGAGAAACGGTGTAGATTTGTGATGAAGGGCCTAAATACAGGAAATGAAGTGGTCGGTTACTTGTCGGGTTCCAAAGGTTAAGTATGTAAAATTTGGTTCAGATCGGTGAAACGGTGTATATTTGGGCAAAAGTGCCTAATTACAGGAAATGGAGTGGTCTGTCCAAAATATTATGTAAACAGTGTTACTCGCAGGGTTCCAAAGGGTAAGTAGGCCTATACAAATTTTGGTTCAGATCGGTGAAATGGTGTAGACTTGTGCCAAAGGTCCTAAATGCAGGGGATGGAGTGGTCTGTCCGAAATTTCATGTAGACATTGTTACTCGCAGGGTTCCAAAGGGTAAGTATACAAATTTTGGTTCAGATCGGTGAAACGGTGTAGATTTGTGCCAAAGGACCTAAATGCAGGGGATGGAGTGGTCTGTCCGAAATTTCATGTAGACATTGATACTCGCAGGGTTCCAAAGGGTAAGTATACAAATTTCGGTTCTGATCGGTGAAACGGTGTAGATTTGTGCCAAAGGGCCTAAATGCAGGGAATGGAGTGCTCTGTCCAAAATTTCAAGCAGACAGTGTTACGCTCAGGGTTCCAAAGGGTAAGTATACAAATTTTGTTTCAGATTGGTGAAAAGGTGTAGATTTGTGCCAAAGGGCCTAAATGCAGGGAATGGACTGGTCTATCATAAATTTCATTTAGGCAATGTTACTCGCAGGGTTCAAAAGTGTAAGTATACAAATTTTGGTTCAGATCGGTGAAACGGTGTAGATTTGTGCCAAAGGGCCTAAATGCAGGGAATGGAAGGGTCTGTCCGAAATTTCATGCAGACTATATTACTCGCAGGGTTCCAAAGGGTAAGTATACAAATTTTGGTTCAGATCGGTGAAAAGGTGTAGATTTGTGCCAATGAGCCTAAATGCAGGGAATGGACTGGTCTGTCATAAATTTCACGTAGACAGTGTTACTCGCAGGGTTCCAAAGGGTAAATATACAAATTTTGGTTCAGATCGGTGAAAAGGTGTACGTATCACTAACCATAACGCCAGCGCATGCGGATAAAGCCGTTCAGTAGCGCTTGTTCTTCTGACTTACTGAACAAAAATCAATCTTAAAGGTTACCTGAGAGGTGTAGCCTAATGCTACATAGCCTAAACTACTCACCTTGAATCTGGCTATCATATAAAAATAAGAATCTTTCGAATCGGACTGGTAGTTTCAGAGATTAGCGCGTTTAAACACACAAACACACAAACTCATCAGCTATATTCTATAGTATAGATTAAAGTCAAAGTTTTCAGAACATAGGAAAGTGCTTTCTTGATTTTCATCACTCTTCCCAGTTACTTTTGGTGTATTTTTGGAAATACACGGAAAGAAAGAATTAGCTTTTGCTGTTCTTGATTACTTTATATCAGTCCATTTATTTACATTTCTTTTCCGCACACACCAACATCGAACTGTTACCTCCTGTTTGCCCCGTGCATTTGTTCATTTTTTTCTGTCAGTTTTTTACAGAAACGCATATTCCGTTGAACCAGCCTGACAGCGTCCCATCGCTGCCTTCCGAACTTCCATTGCTTCAAGCCATGAAGACTTCTACATTAATTCGCAGGGCGTCGTGTTCTTCACCAACCAACTACTCCGTAAAGACACCGCTCCAAGAAGAATTTTGTTTTTGTAAAGTTTTTTCATGTGTATTGTGCCCAATCGGACACGGCAGACTGGCATCGAACTCGGGTCTTATCAGAGAAGACCAGGCCCGTGATTCTGCCTAGAGTCGTACCATTGATCTCGGAGGGGGAACAGCTACAGGGAACCCGAAGAGCAATGAGAAGTATAATGACATATAATAATATAGCATGATTTCACGGCTAGAATGTGAATACCATAGCTGTTTAAGGGAATAATTGTTTGAAAATGCAGTCATATGTACGTTTTCGAAGCATAGTAGCATGAAGGCAAGCCAGCTTGACATTTGACTAATCGCAGCCAGCGGATGTGAGGAGATTCGTGGCGCCGAAGGGACTCATTTCGTCTGGACCGCTGGGACAGCTCGAAATTAATGACCTTGGGATTCCCCAATGGACAACACTTGAGACCGGAGTGGGGATGATTGTCCACGGAAATTAATTGATTGCAGCCAATTGGAGCATCGAAATGGAATAAAATGTACACCCAGGTGAATATATTCTAGGAGAGATAATTTAGGAGTGGTCTCACACCTAAATTAAAGCCTATATCTCTAAATAAGCCTGTTAACACCGAGCTTACGCTCGAGAGGAGTGATTTGGTGACCAGCAAGAGGGGATTCACCATGGTGGCGTCATGACGCTATGGAATAAGGCAATTAATTGTAATTAATTGGCCGAAGCGATCGCTTGCACGCGAGTGATTATGGGACTTCCACATCAACTTAAACAAGGTATATACGTCATTTTAAATGGATATGCATTATTTCAAGAAAGGAGTCGCTCTCGTGTGTCCTGTGGACTACATTTTACGAGAAACCTTTATATAGGGGAAGCAGCACAGACCAAGCAGTTCGTCTTTAGTTCGTCTTTAGTTCGTCTTTAGTTGCTCTTCAGTTCATCGTCAGTTCATCTGCAGTCTACACGTAAACTAAACGCTGCCAGTAGTGCGCGAAATGTTCGAGTATCGACGCTCGAATGTATATGAAGAACAATGGAAGCGCATCATATAGCTTCTTAATGGTAATCAAGAATCGCGTAAGATTTAATCTACAGCAGATAATTATCCATTATTATACGCAAGTTTAGTTTGCTACAGCGTAGCAATAATTTAGGATGGTTTTGGACACTGAATACCAGGAGGTATTGTCATACTTATAAATGACGCAGTATCGTCAGGATCATTACAGATATGGGAGCCGAGAGGCATCACAAGTAATCATGACGGTGAAAGGAACAGTATTGAAGGTGACGAGGATCGAACGTACGTACACGCAGATAGACTTTCACGGAGACCAGCGGTTGGCGTAGCTTCATCGCATCTCTGAGGTCAGGCGTTAGGAGGAGTCCAATTAAGGATCCACATCTGAAATAGTGCAAAAAGTGTATATAAGTTTTATTATAGTGATTTCAAAAGTGTTTATGTGTATTGTGAATAATATGTATCGTGTTAAAGTGAGAAAAGCCACTGATAAAAGTATGATTACCGTGTGTGAAAAATGTGATACCATGTGGTGTGTGAGATATAGCATGATGGCTTAAATCAAGCGTCATGGTAGGTCCGTGGCTGGTGTGCTGGAATAATCCAGCGAAAATGAAAAGTGAGTACAAACTTACAATGTTCTTCTAACTAAATAGTTCACCATACAACGAAACATCACTTTAGGACTAAGATGTAACAGTCACTTATGTACGAGCTTTCACCACTCGTATTTGGTTGAATATGGCTTGGAAGGTGATTTGTTTAGGGCCATTCAGGCCTAAGATAGTGATGAATGTAACGGTAACGTTAAATGATAATAATAATAATAGTAATCTGGGGTCGGTAACAGTAAAGTAAAGTAATAGGCATTTCAGGCCTAAACAACGTTCAAAGTGTGTCATGTCTAATATCAAGATACTGTATTTGGTAAGCAGTAAGAAAGTAACGTGAAATATAGCGAGATACGAGAGGTTTTCAGTGTCAGTGAAGTGTTGAATGAATATTTGATATGGTCAATTCTTAGGATTGTATTTGAGAACCATAAAAGTAATGTAGGCCAGTAAATTTATACTTGTTTTAGGAGCTATTGAAATCTTTGCCTTAAGAGTAATCGCAGAGAGGACGTGAGTGCCTCAATAATTGAGTAATCTATGAGAAGTATTGTTTGAAGCCGCATAGAGCGAGCGAAGTAACGTAGAATCCAGTGATTTATGTCAATAAAGTTGCGGGGACCATTCTAACATAGCTTGCACGTTAGGTGAAATGTTGGCTAATCTACGAGTTAGTATCGCCGTTGTGCATACTTTTATTATTCGCAGCGGATTGGAACGGACCTCGTCTGTATCCATCGCTTGCAGGAATAATTGCCACGAGGGATGTTCTTCGAGACCCCGTGAGCACAAGTATTATATGATCTGCCCTGAGAGGAGATTCATGTTCGTCGTATAGGAAACGCAGATTTCCTTATTATTATATTATAGGCAGCTGCTGATGAGCAATCTTGTATTCTCATTATGATGCGCGCCCAAAGCCACTTTTATTCACCACAGAACGGCAAGGCTATTACAGGATCCATCCCCAGCCATGAATGTTAATTAAGGAGCAGAGTTGAGCCCATTACGCTATAAATATAGGTGGTAAATAATCAGAATGACTCAATTACTTGAGACAACACTCAACGTAACTCCATTGTACTGCAATTGTAAACAAAGATGACCTTGCTAGCAGCAAGAGGGGGGTGATATGTATGCCACGAAGGACGGCAGCCATCCCTCTCGGCCAGCTAGAACTAATTTTATTGCCTGCTTGGAAGGGGAGGTTTGGAGACCCAGTCCCTTTATTTTAGAAGCAGAGTGGGACACTGAAGAATCTCGATATTTCGAAATGTAATTAAGATATGATTGTCGTGATAATGCCAATTGAATTAAATGATGTGTTTGAACACACATACATTGTTTGATCGTTGTGATCGGATAATATTTGGCCCAGTTATTCTCTGAGGAGGAACGCTGAACCAAACAAAATGTAGGCATCTTTTTAAAGTGCATTTTTGCCCAGTTCACACTAATTTATGCAGACGGCTAGATGATTTCTAATAACATGACACGTTTGTAACGATAATAATTTCGACCAGACCCAGAAAATCGTTGTATGGTGAAACTATAAACATTTCTGTCCGTGTGTATTTTGGAAGGGAAAACGTACAACTTTTAGCGTTTCATATTGATGGGAAGGAGGAAGATGATTCACACGACACAACAACATTTGTTAATTAAGACATACAATCATGAATTTATGTTAATGAAAGTAAATGCCCGTAAGAAACGGATTAATGTTTTATTGTTACAGAATTATGTCATTTAAAGTGATATGTGACTTTTGTGTTGTGATACTCCAGTTTGTTAAATTGTGTCACATGATGAACACTATGGAGACTCGTAGATGTCTGAAAGTATCGATGATAGGATGCTAGAAATAGATTTGAGTGCAGTGTAGCACTAATTTAGAAGAGACTCACAAAATAACCTTGATTTTCATTGTGGGAATTAAATGTAAATTATCCTTTGTTTGTATTTTGTTGTATAGCCATGACTTTGTATCAGTAAATGTTTTATTTAGGAATATGTTGTTTCTTTCATGTAGAGTAGTTACCTGGTAGACCCAAATCCTGAGCATGTGGTCGTTTGGTGGGCATGAACGTCCCATACCTCGAAAGACCGTGAGTTAGCTGGGATAAGAACACATGTTCCACATGATGACAATTGGGTACATGGAGGAGATGTCACTGTACTAGGATTGAGTCACAGGTACTACTAAAAGTCGGCCAAGATATTAATGCTAGAACCAAGTACAGCAGAGAAATTAGGATATATTAGGAAAAGGCCGCGTCCCATTTGTTAATAAGCCTTCACGTCAAAATAAATGTTGATAATCCTCCATAAGATATGCTTAAATGTAACTTGTAACTAGTCACCCCTTTACACTATTACTCTTAATTACCATATAACCACCAGCATGGTACTCCTCTTTATTATCATGGCCCGAGCAACGTGGGACGGTATTAATTCATTATGGAACCGCCTGCATCAGTGCAATATGAGCGATCTTGGCATTGCGCAACCTGGCCACGGATAACCACCACCATGTCCATACACCCTTTTTATTATCATGGCGCCCAAAGTGGGGCCAGTTTAAAATACAGGTCACCATATGCGTGTCTACACTATTTTATTATCATGGCGCCCAGAGACGTGGAAGGCTTATGGGATTCAGAAAACCCCATAATAATAGCATGGTTTTCATGAGGAAAACCATAATAGTATTTTTCCTCAAACTGTGTTTGAGCGATGGTGAGTCTTTCTAGATGATACTCAGACATTAGACACTGTTGTCAGACGGGTACGAGGGTCTAAACCCATTCCATAGGTCGTTACAGAACTGTGTAATATGTTGTGTTGTTGTCGCGGGATCGGAATTCCTTTTTCCAATAGAACGCGCCAGCATGCTCAGCTGCGGCCTACCTGAATCTCAAATTAAGAAATACAGGATGGCTGGAACTGAGGAGATACTCAGGGGTATCGCGGAGTTAAGAGAACATTTTGATGATACTAATGCTAAGAGTAAGGAAGAGGCTAAAGCATTTAAAGATGAAATAGCAGGTAGATTGGCTACAGTCAATACTCAATTGGATGCCAATCAAGCTGAAATAAACACTAGATTAAAGGCTAGTCAAACTGAGGTAAGCCAGATGTTGGCCACAGTAAACACGCAGTTAGAGTCAAACCTAATAGAAGTCAATAAAGAAATGGATGACGTTAAAGAGTCCATTAAGCAAGAAGTAACTAAGAATATTGTTAGCGTGGTCTCAGAGATGCAAGCTGATAACGATAAACGCTTTGAGTCAATAGAGCTAAAACTAGAAAATAATCTGCAAGCGTGCAGAGAATCTCAGCGTGAGATTAATGATAGCTTAAGCAGTATGTCCATGGAGCTTAAAGACATTCAAAGTCAGAATGAAGCGAATACTAAACGTCAGCAGGAGCAATTTAATACGTTCACTCAGACCGTGGATCAAAGGCTCGAAGACAGCGACGGAAAATGGAATGAGCGGAAGGCAGGCTACGCAAAGGCGGTAGACGAAGCCTTAAGGAAGCAGGATCAGAATATCCTTGACCAATGCAAGGATATCAATGAAATAAAAACTTCTGATCAAGAGAATAAGGAAATAATGTCAAATATGAAAAGGCAGGTCGGAAAGGTTCAAAAAGAGTTAGAACAAACTCAGAACGATCTAGCTGTTATTCATAAAAGGCAGGATGAGGACCAGGGAGAAATGACGAAGATAAGGACTGAAATCTCTCATATGCATGGTCACATACAAAAAGAAGTTACAGGCTTACGAGAAGAATTAGAACTTCGAGAAGGCTTGAAGACTGAAGCCAGCGATAAAACTCTTGCCGAGGTAAGAGAAAGTCTAGCGGGGGAAATTACCCACACGAAAGAAAACCTTAAGGACGACAAGGAAAAGGTATTTTCTATGGCAGAGAAAAACCGAGATCGCTTAGAAAAAATAGAACGAGATGTATTAGCTCGTTTAGAAAGGGCATAAAATAGGTCTCAGCCAAATAGAAACTAGAATGATCGCACAGGAGGAATCCATGTTGCGGAATCCTAGATCTAGCGAAGGAAGTATAGATGAGAATAGGAGAAATAAATGGGCAGATATAGAGATACAGCCCACTCCAAAGGATGCAGCCATGCCAAGTGACAGCCCGTATACCACGCCTGGTATACCAATTGCTATGTCCACACCGCATGAAAATGCTGTTCAAAATCAAATAGTCACTGTTGTGAGGGCTAGTGACGAGAAACCGAAGAAATATTCTGGGAGTAATTCTAACATGACACCCAAGTACTGGCTTAAAGAGGTTTCCGAGTACTTGAATGACGCGAAGGTATCGCCAGAGCGAAGGTTGAGAGCTATTGAAAAACTGACTGAAGGCGAGTGTGCCTTATGGTTTAGGAGTATTCGGTACACATTCGACACCGTTGACGAATTTCGCCAGGCATTTTTAAGCAGGTACTGTGCCCAACTCTAGGAATGGGTATTCCAAGTTTCAGACACCTAGATATCAAGGGAAAGGCTTTAGCCGCTTTTGAAAGTTGAGATATTTGAATATCGCGCTACATTGCTTCTCGAAGCATTTGGAAATAATTTACCGATACTTGGATGTCAAGTGACGTAGCGAGTAATAGCAGAGGTGGAGGCTATTTATTGATTAAATAGTTAACTATGAAGTAGAGACTTGAGACTGGGATCAGATTACTGGCACGGCCAAAAGAAAGAGAATGCAATTAGTATCAAGTAAATCTGACCAGGGATTCAAGAGATATGAGGATTTCCAGATATCAGGTGATGACGCGTGACCCTGACAGTTTTGAATAAAAGCCAGCTGGCCGAAGCAACTTCAGCTCATTCTAACACAAGCATTTGCCTAGCAAGTTGCTGCGACGCTGATCCAAGGCACATGGTTGCCGGATCTACGCAGAAGTTCTTTTGAAAGTCGTGATAGTCACGAAAAGTGCTGCGCTACGAGTTGGAACTTAGTAAGTTTACGGCGAGGAGAATCACTGAGGTGATTGATTTTTCTACAGACATTGGTGGAAATATTTATATTGCTACAAGGACATATGCTAGACTTTGTCTAGAAAATAGTATGTTGTCACAGTCCAGTAATAACATAATACTTGGATGATTAAATCCATTTCAAGTCAGTTTTCATATTTGTAACTAGTTAACCACTTCGATCTGTCAGTACACTGAAGACTAGTCTATAACGGTGGCGTTCATTAGTCTACGCAAGGGAAACTACAAGTTGCCTAGCGCATGGTAGATGGTGATATAATAAACCATGCCCAGGGAACGATCTTCAGAACAGCCGTTAATTGCTTAGACTGTCAGTGTTTTTCTTGTACTGATAAGATTACCGTGAGTTATGTTACAACTGACATATCTAAGAAGAGATCACTTAGATCTGACCCTATTTAAACAAACTGTTATGGCTTTGATAGAAGCCCATATTAAAATGGAACAACAGTTAATTCAAACGTCAAGAGATACTACCACTATGTCTGACTAGACGGATTTTGGGTATATAATGGCGGCCGATACAAGGATTATACGTGCTTGTCCGATAGGGCATGTCTATGGATAAATCTGGTACAGACCAGGTTTACTACGCTTCAAGACCATCAAGAAATGTAAGCCACATTTGAATTATATTATGCCTAGCTAATTGGAACAAACTATTTTTTCTGCAGATGACCAACACATTTTATTTTTCGTCGTATTTAAAGCTTGCAATGATTTACGCAAGACTTGTTAGAGTTATTCTGAGTATTTTCAGCACTCAGAACAGTTTAGGATCGATGACCGAGCATTTCGAGCATTTATTTGAATATTTCATATTTTTGGGAAATCACGGTAATCAGCCGATGTAACTGTAAAAGTTAAATTTATTTTTGTTGAGGAATGGATATTTTTTTCCATATTCGAAGGTTCGAACATGTGGATTCTCACATAATGAGATGCTAATTAAACATATTTAAAATAATAAATAATAATAATAATAATAATCCACTAATAATAATAATAATAATAATTTTATAATTTTTCTAAATAATTCTTGGATATTATATTTTATGATAATCATATGTATTGAGAAAGAGCCTATGAAGTAGTGTAATCATTTCTAGTCTGGAACAGAAGATTTTCCGAAGGAAAGTGGTTAGCGCAAGCCCGCATCCAACCAACATTTCAGTTCTGGTTGAACAGTTGATATTTGCAATGAGTAAAGTATATTTTTCATATAACACGGAGAGGCATGAAACGGGAAGCAAATGATATTTGTATCAAATAGGATATTTTTGTATTTATATAAAATCATGACGTAAATACACTCGAAAGTGAAATAAAGATTTTCATAAGTATGGTAAATTCACGGGTTGAACTGAATGGTAATATAAAATAAACTTGTAAGTTTATTAATCTTCCAGTGTTGATAACAAGCAGAGGCTTGATTTATTGTATAAATTTTGGGAAGAAAATTTATATGTGTGGAGTAGTTGAAATGCCATTCCCAGGTGCGCATGTTTAAGTCGCAGGAATGAGGAGGTTTTTTCGAGCATCAATCAAATAGCAGGTTCGATGGCTCAGGTTAATAGGAGTATTGGAACTACACATTTCGTCGTATGAATGACCCGAAGGTTATTTCTTTAAAACCATCAGTTCTTATTTCAACCTTGTTTACGAATTCCATTTAGACTTTGATTTTTCTAGAACCCGGATTTGTCATGATAGTAGTTAATTCTTCTTCAGAGGAAGACCTTTGCCGTTGTTGTCGTAATATTGTGTTCTTACACAAATAATAGAATGGGCCACTGCCAATTAAAAATAATTCTTTAACCACGAATAATTTGAAGGATATTTTCAATCCTAGTGCCATGAACTAAATGAATTCATTATAAAACTACAATTCTAATTTCCGCATTCTGTCGAAGAATTGCAAGTTGTGAAAGTTACTAGAAATGGCCATAAATATAAATATTTTTTATAATAATGATTCCAAGTGGATAATTGAATAGTTGAATGGTTCAACCATTTATTGATCAAGTTTATGATTCAGAAATCATATATTTTGTTAGGAACTTGAAGTTCATAATCGAGTCACTTCTCGAATGTTTAATGTCAGAAGAACAATTAATTGTTGTTGTGCTTCGCACAGTTCTTCGATGCTATGCTCAATGGTCAAATACTTTTCAGATGTTATTAATATATGTAAATAATTTGTATTGCTTCAATGATAATAATAATTTCGACGATATATTTTTAAAACTGGAAAAACAAGTGAAAGTTTAAAAATTCTATGAACATTTATTCTACGAGTGTTAATATCATGTAAATATTCAAACAGTGATCTACGATATTTCCAGTAGAACTGGAATTAAATATTAATAATATTGGAACACAGTCTACAGGACTATTAATCAGACTTGTGTTTCCAAAAAAATAATTGTCAAATGTGTTTGGAAAATTTCTGTATATTGTGTAAATAAGAGTGTGGGTCGCCACACGTGAGTGATGCTACTTTGAGCATTTTTTCAGTCAATTTTAACTTCAAAATAAACTGAGATAATTTTACAGGATGTGTTACTCCCAATTAAATCTCCTTCTATCCTTATTGTTGCATTGAGCCAAAAATCAGTAAAGCATTTTTTAATTTGATGTCGTTTTTGCGATTTGCTTTAACCCATCTGGCGCTCCGGGATATTTTGACTCTCGTGCTGACTGATTATTGGTAAAATGCATATGTGGTCGTGCGGACTCCGGTCTAAACGGGCACATAAAATAAGATAGAGAGAGAAATGGCTTCGAACGTGGGGCCCGATTTAGACATGGTCAATCGCATGCCGATTTAAATTGTGATAATTTTTATAGAAATATTTTGGGAGTTGAGAGATGTCTGGTTTGGATGAATAAATTAGTAGGAAACCCAATTAGTGGGGAAAATTAAAAATTTAACTTGGTTAATAATTTGAATGGGTTTGATTATTTTTGATAATGGCTTAACCATTAGGGCGTCAAGTAAATTCAGTAGTAAACGTTCGATGACTGGACATACACATTATTAGAATCCAGGTGGAGGATATTTGTGAACTTGCATATTTTTCTTGTGATATTGTGGTAAATGTAATTCGTAAAAGTAGAGAATTTTGTTTTTCCATCACGTCGACATTAGGACAAATCTCATTTTATTAGAGTGTTCCAATTAGCTATTCATATTTCTTGTTCTAGTTATAAGCTTGTGTTTGCCACTGTTGTATACCCCTAAGCTTTGAATAATAATTGAAAATTATGGAAGAAATGATGAGGATGATGAGGAGTTTGGAGGAGAGTTCAAAAGAAGCTGGACTGCGTGTAGCAGCCATTATGAAAGAAAATACTGAGGCTTTGGAAAAGAAACTTAAAGAAAATTCTGATAAACTTAAAGAAAGTTTAAACGATAAACTTAAAGAAAATTCTGATTCTTTAGAAAATAAACTTAAAGAAAATTTAGAAAATAAACTTAAAGAAAATTCTGATTCTTTAGAAAATAAACTTAAAGGAAATTCTGATTCTTTAGAAAATAAACTTAGAGAAAGTTCTGATTCTTTAAAAGGTAACTTGAAAGAAAATTTAAATAGTAAATTTAATTCAATGGAAAGTAAATTTAAAGAGAATTCTGAAATTTTGAAAATGACACTTGAGAGTAAAATGAATAAATTATGCGACAAAACACATGAGCTCGAAACTTCATTAGCTACTAACGCAAGTTTAATGGACGATAAATTTCGCGATGCCGATCTTCGATCTCAAAGCTTAGCTGATAGGATAGAACATGGTCTTAGGAAAGTTGGTGAAGACATGGTCAACCTGGAAGTCAGAGTGAAGAAGGAGAGTAATGAGATGGGAATTCTAGTTGTTCAACGGTTGACAGAACAATTCAAAGAACTTGTCATGGGAGAAATAAGAGAAGGTGTGATTAATGAGTTACAAACTGAAATTAAAACCACAGTTGTCAATGAAATTAAAGACACACTCAAGCTGGAGAACCAAGAAGGAATCAAGGAGATTAGGGAATCTTTGTCATCCCATATTGAAGTAATTTCCAAAGATATCCAAGCAACTCAGAAGGACATAACAGATATGACAGGGTCATTGAAAAGTCATGAGACTGTTATGAACCAGATATCCATTGATGTTAAGGAGAATTGTAAAGAAACTGAAGCAATCAAGAAAATGGCAGAAGAAAACCAGAAGGAACTTGAGGCTATGAAAACTCAAATCAAGGATGAGAAACAGTCTGATCATTTGTTGAAAATGCCAAATGTAAGGGGAAAGGAACAGATACAGATAAATCTAGGAGCAGCTAGAGAGACTGATAGACAGGATGAGGTCAGGACAGTATTTCAATCCAACCCCATAACTGTATTTAAGAATATAGAAGATAAGCCTTCTAAATTTTCAGGGCGAGATTCTGTGACACCCGTGGAATTTTTGAGAGAAGCAGGTGATTACCTGAAAGATTCCAAGATCCCTAAAGAAAGACAGATCCGAGTGATAGGGAAGTTCTTGGAAGGTCCCGCACTTCTTTGGTTTAGAGCTTTTAGATCCACTCTAACCACTTTTGAGGAGTTTTCTCGTGGGTTATTGAAAAAGTTTTGGTCCCCGGAAACCCAACAGCAAGTCAGAGCAGAGTTATATTCGAAGAGATTCTCGACGTCACAACCTACTCGATACTCTACGTACTTTTCTGGACAGCTGTCTAAACTTCAACATTTAGATCCGCCGATGCCAGATAACGAATTGATTACTGCATTGATACGTCAATTTCCAGCAGACGTCCAGAGGACTTTGATCGCTGCTGATATCTATAATATGGAACAATTTGATGAAGTATTACAGAAGCTGGATCATACAAACGCTCAATTCTTCCATCAGAAGGGAGGAAAGAATAACAACGCTGTGTACGCTGTTATGGCTGATAGTTATTCTCAGACACCTCGAGAGATTCGAGAGGAGCGAGAAGAGAAAACGCCGAGGGAAGATCCAAATAAGAGAGGATGGAACCAGTACAGTAACAGATACAGTTACAAACCATATGCGAGACCGGATGGTGGTAATCGATACAATACTCGATGGAGAAGACCACGAGATAGTCAAAAAGGAAGGAAGCTTGTAGTTTAACGTGACCGTCAATCTAGAGATCATGAGCCACGGGACCTCCTTTTTACGTGGAATCCGAACCACAGGACATGGCATTTCACTTCGAAAATCTCACATGCATTGACCGGGAATCGAACCCGGACCGCCTTGGTGAAAGGCATACAGCTAGACCGCTGAGCCACCACACCCCTGGAGATAGTCAAGGAAGGTACCAGGAAAGAAGATATTATGGTAGAAACAACTACAATAACAGAGGGAATGTAGATACTCGTCAGTCCAATGAAGAGTTCAACAAGGAGACGAGGAAAAATTTGGAAGCAAGACACCAAGATAACTTGCAGTTTTTGGAGCAGAGGCCCAACGAACCAGGTCCATCGGGAACACAACAATCCCGGGGGAATGGTAACGAAAAAAAAACAACTTCGAATTCACAGTAGAAGATAGAATTTTGAACACTTTCACTTCCAGAATTATTAAATGGCAAGCAGAGGATGATGACTTAATTCAACAGAATGACGAACGAAAAGAAATGGGTACCAGAATTAGAATGCCAATCATATCATGCGAAGTATTCGGTATGCCTGTCGATACTTTGATCGATACTGGGGCTATGCTTTGTCTGGTGAGTGAGAAGCTTTATATTCTGTGGAAGCTCAAAGAGAATTTAGAGGAGATTCCAGTATCAGGAATTAAGATCCAAGGAATAATACCCAATAAAATATCTCTGTGTAAAACACAATTATACTTATGTATTACGATTGGAGGACATGATTTCCGACATGTATTTGTTGTAATGAAGGACATGGCTTTTGACATGATGTTGGGAGCGGATTTCATTCAGAAATATCAAGCAGTGATAGACATGAAGACAGAGACGATCAGATTCAAGAATACCGAAGAGATTAACTTCGAGGGAAAAGAAGAGGAAGACATCGAGGGAGATGCTCAATGGTCTCTGATTTTTCATGAAGCTGAAGGAAGAGAAGTCTACACTGGGAAGGAGTCCCCAGAGCTAGGGAAAATTTTGGAAGAGTATCACGATATTTTTGATATTAAACCTGGTGAAATTGAAGATTTGGAATATTGAGGAAGTAAACAATAATGGAACCTATGAAATCGCTAATACACGAACTGGTAACATCGTGGGAACTTACAATGCATCGAATTTGAAGATATATTATTCAAGAACCAGATGAATTAATGTGTAGATAGGAAAAATAAAAATTTTTCAATTTTTATTTTTTGCTAGGTGTGGGGTGGATGTGCCCAACTCTAGGAATGGGTATTCCAAGTTTCAGACACCTAGATATCAAGGGAAAGGCTTTAGCCGCTTTTGAAAGTTGAGATATTTGAATATCGCGCTACATTGCTTCTCGAAGCATTTGGAAATAATTTACCGATACTTGGATGTCAAGTGACGTAGCGAGTAATAGCAGAGGTGGAGGCTATTTATTGATTAAATAGTTAACTATGAAGTAGAGACTTGAGACTGGGATCAGATTACTGGCACGGCCAAAAGAAAGAGAATGCAATTAGTATCAAGTAAATCGGACCAGGGATTCAAGAGATATGAGGATTTCCAGATATCAGGTGATGACGCGTGACCCTGACAGTTTTGAATAAAAGCCAGCTGGCCGAAGCAACTTCAGCTCATTCTAACACAAGCATTTGCCTAGCAAGTTGCTGCGACGCTGAGCCAAGGCACATGGTTGCCGGATCTACGCAGAAGTTCTTTTGAAAGTCGTGATAGTCACGAAAAGTGCTGCGCTACGAGTTGGAACTTAGTAAGTTTACGGCGAGGAGAATCACTGAGGTGATTGATTTTTCTACAGACATTGGTGGAAATATTTATATTTCTACAAGGACATATGCTAGACTTTGTCTAGAAAATAGTATTTTGTCACAGTCCAGCAATAACATAATACTTGGATGATTAAATCCATTTCAAGTCAGTTTTCATATTTGTAACTAGTTAACCACTTCGATCTGTCAGTACACTGAAGACTAGTCTATAACGGTGGCGTTCATTAGTCTACGCAAGGGAAACTACAAGTTGCCTAGCGCATGGTAGATGGTGATATAATAAACCATGCCCAGGGAACGATCTTCAGAACAGCCGTTAATTGCTTAGACTGTCAGTGTTTTTCTTGTACTGATAAGATTACCGTGAGTTATGTTACAACTGACATATCTAAGAAGAGATCACTTAGATCTGACCCTATTTAAACAAACTGTTATGGCTTTGATAGAAGCCCATATTAAAATGGAACAACAGTTAATTCAAACGTCAAGAGATACTACCACTATGTCTGACTAGACGGATTTTGGGTATATAATGGCGGCCGATACAAGGATTATACGTGCTTGTCCGATAGGGCATGTCTATGGATAAATCTGGTACAGACCAGGTTTACTACGCTTCAAGACCATCAAGAAATGTAAGCCACATTTGAATTATATTATGCCTAGCTAATTGGAACAAACTATTTTTTCTGCAGATGACCAACACATTTTATTTTTCGTCGTATTTAAAGCTTGCAATGATTTACGCAAGACTTGTTAGAGTTATTCTGAGTATTTTCAGCACTCAGAACAGTTTAGGATCGATGACCGAGCATTTCGAGCATTTATTTGAATATTTCATATTTTTGGGAAATCACGGTAATCAGCCGATGTAACTGTAAAAGTTAAATTTATTTTTGTTGAGGAATGGATATTTTTTTCCATATTCGAAGGTTCGAACATGTGGATTCTCACATAATGAGATGATAATTAAACATATTTAAAATAATAAATAATAATAATAATAATAATCCACTAATAATAATAATAATAATAATTTTATAATTTTTCTAAATAATTCTTGGATATTATATTTTATGATAATCATATGTATTGAGAAAGAGCCTATGAAGTAGTGTAATCATTTCTAGTCTGGAACAGAAGATTTTCCGAAGGAAAGTGGTTAGCGCAAGCCCGCATCCAACCAACATTTCAGTTCTGGTTGAACAGTTGATATTTGCAATGAGTAAAGTATATTTTTCATATAACACGGAGAGGCATGAAACGGGAAGCAAATGATATTTGTATCAAATAGGATATTTTTGTATTTATATAAAATCATGACGTAAATACACTCGAAAGTGAAATAAAGATTTTCATAAGTATGGTAAATTCACGGGTTGAACTGAATGGTAATATAAAATAAACTTGTAAGTTTATTAATCTTCCAGTGTTGATAACAAGCAGAGGCTTGATTTATTGTATAAATTTTGGGAAGAAAATTTATATGTGTGGAGTAGTTGAAATGCCATTCCCAGGTGCGCATGTTTAAGTCGCAGGAATGAGGAGGTTTTTTCGAGCATCAATCAAATAGCAGGTTCGATGGCTCAGGTTAATAGGAGTATTGGAACTACACATTTCGTCGTATGAATGACCCGAAGGTTATTTCTTTAAAACCATCAGTTCTTATTTCAACCTTGTTTACGAATTCCATTTAGACTTTGATTTTTCTAGAACCCGGATTTGTCATGATAGTAGTTAATTCTTCTTCAGAGGAAGACCTTTGCCGTTGTTGTCGTAATATTGTGTTCTTACACAAATAATAGAATGGGCCACTGCCAATTAAAAATAATTCTTTAACCACGAATAATTTGAAGGATATTTTCAATCCTAGTGCCATGAACTAAATGAATTCATTATAAAACTACAATTCTAATTTCCGCATTCTGTCGAAGAATTGCAAGTTGTGAAAGTTACTAGAAATGGCCATAAATATAAATATTTTTTATAATAATGATTCCAAGTGGATAATTGAATAGTTGAATGGTTCAACCATTTATTGATCAAGTTGATGATTCAGAAATCATATATTTTGTTAGGAACTTGAAGTTCATAATCGAGTCACTTCTCGAATGTTTAATGTCAGAAGAACAATTAATTGTTGTTGTGCTTCGCACAGTTCTTCGATGCTATGCTCAATGGTCAAATACTTTTCAGATGTTATTAATATGTGTAAATATTTTGTATTGCTTCAATGATAATAATAATTTCGACGATATATTTTTGAAACTGGAAAAACAAGTGAAAGTTTAAAAATTCTATGAACATTTATTCTACGAGTGTTAATATCATGTAAATATTCAAACAGTGATCTACGATATTTCCAGTAGAACTGGAATTAAATATTAATAATATTGGAACACAGTCTACAGGACTATTAATCAGACTTGTGTTTCCAAAAAAATAATTGTCAAATGTGTTTGGAAAATTTCTGTATATTGTGTAAATAAGAGTGTGGGTCGCCACACGTGAGTGATGCTACTTTGAGCATTTTTGCAGTCAATTTTAACTTCAAAATAAACTGAGATAATTTTACAGGATGTGTTACTCCCAATTAAATCTCCTTCTATCCTTATTGTTGCATTGAGCCAAAAATCAGTAAGGCATTTTTTTAATTTGATGTCGTTTTTGCGATTTGCTTTAACCCATCTGGCGCTCCGGGATATTTTGACTCTCGTGCTGACTGATTATTGGTAAAATGCATATGTGGTCGTGCGGACTCCGGTCTAAACGGGCACAGTACTGGAACGCAAGTATACAACAGAACCTCAGATTGGACTTGTACTCCAGGCGTTATAGTACTAATAACCCGACGAAGTACGCAGAGTTTTTTGTGGCTCAATTGTGCCGTTTCCGCGAACTTGATGAAGGAATTAGTCAGATTTGTGTATAGCGATAGCCAAGCAGCTACCGTATGAAGTACAACGTCTATTAATCTCACCAAACGCCAAGACAGCGATCGATATGGAGGAGGTGCTGAGACAACTCGATCTCACCACAGCGCAGCACACAAGGCAAAGTCGGAACATGGAACAAGTCAACATGACGACTACACCGACTGAATCGACTAAGGTGCAGACTAAAAGTAAGTCTACGAGCACCGAAACGGAGAAATCAGACTGGCAACGCGAAGGACGGGAAAACCAGAATTGGAGGCCAGCATATCGAGGAGGATCGAACCGTGGATACCGAGGAAGGAAAGCCTGGAATCAGCGCCGCACAAGAGACCAGCAACCTGATAACAGAAGGAATTACGGCCGAAATGGGAACAACCAAGGATGGAGATCCCAAGAACAAAGTCACGGGTTCGATGAAGAAGCGGAAGAACGCTATCACGCATCTTTAAGATACATGGAAGAGCGTGGAGACGACCATAGACAATCGCAAGTTCATTGGGATGAAGCGATTAAGAACCGAAGGTCACCCGACATCTATAAAAATGATGACGGTGCCAAGAGTCTGGAACTTCAGCAGTACGAAGACAGACAGAAGAACTCCACAAAGAATGGAGCAATGAAAAAAAACACCAATATTAAATGACCAAATAGAGATAAATGCAGGATGGAATACAGTGAATGTGGTTAACTGGATTGCCAAACCTGAGGAACTTATTGAAGACCTAGATGAAGGGACGGTCAATGTGAGAAGGGAACTACCCATTATTATTGTAAACATCGCAGGCATGAAGATAAGAAGTCTCATAGATACAGTTTCAACGGTATGTTTGATAACCCAGGCATTATATAATGAAATCCAAAGTAAAATCCACGTATTGAAAATACCTATTTCAAGCGTGAAGATAAATGGTGTGATACCAGATAAAGTTATGATATGCAGATACCAAGTATTTTTAGATTTGCAGATAGGGAACTCTACATTCTCACAGAGCTTCCTACTTGTGAATAAGCTGCCTTTTAACATTATTGTCGGCATGGACTTCATAAGAGAATATAAGGTTATAATAGATCTTTCGCAAGACATTGTTATGTTTCGCGCAAGTGAGGGAAAGGAAGATTTAGAGCTCTCTTTAATGCACAATGAAACGAGACCAGAAGAGTACGTATGGCATACATACGGAGATATGACTGGGGATGCAGTATTGACAACAGAAGACATCGAGGGAGAGTTGGCAACACTGGCCGCAGACATTGAAAAGGACCTCGAACCAAAATTTGAAGAATGCCTGGAAGAAAAGATAGAGGAAGCTAAAATTGGTCCAGAGCATAAGCAAATGCTAAGGGAACTGCTATTTGAGTACAAAGGAGTTTTCGATTCGAGACCTGGCCGGATCAAGAATTTCCAATATGCGTTCCAAGTCAGTGACTGGACACCATTCAGACAGAAGCCGTATCCTGTAGCCGAGAAACATTATTTAAAGGTCAAGGAAGCAATACAGGAAATGCCTGAGGCAGGCGTCATTGTGAAGACGGCCACACCTTATGTCAGCCCACTGGTAGTTGTACCTAAACAGGACGGAAGTGTAAGGATATGCCTGGACCTACGGAATTTGAATTCCAAGGTCATACCAGAGTTTGACCAAGTGCCGCCCATCAAGGAGGTCCTCAGGAGGTTCAAAGGAAAGACTGTTTTCTCAAATCTTGACCTGACAGCAAGTTTTCACCATCCTGCTCTGGAGGAGAAAACAAGCTTGTTAACTGGGTTTTTATTCGACCAGCATACATATTCTTACGTACGCCTACCATTTGGCCTGAAAACAGCGGGTTCAGCGTTGATACGAGCGCTTGATCGGAACCTGTCTGAAGAAGTAAAAACAACAACCATATGCTATGTAGATGATATACTACTGACATCTGAAACGGTCGAAGAACACATCAGAGACTTACGCAAGCTGTTGAATGACCTAAGTCAGGCTAACTTTAAGGTCAATATAAAGAAATCTAACTTTCAGAGAGAAGTTAAATTCCTAGGCCATGTAATAGATGCACAAGGAGTTAGGCCTAATCCGGGTAAATTGAAGGTCATTAAACATTTCCCGAGACCAACGAAGGTAAAGAACGTCAGGCAATATCTAGGCGTTATTGGATTCTTTTCAAGCCATTGCCCGAAGTACACTGAGACCGTAGCACCACTCCAAGACTTACTGAAGAAAGGAGGAAGGTGGCGCTGGACGGAAAAATGCGAGGAAGCCTTTGTGAAATCTAAACAGATGCTTTTAGATTACGTTAAATTGGGATATCCAGACTACACTCAGAAATTTATTATCCAGACTGACGCATCATTTATAGGCATTGGAGCGATGCTCTACCAGGAAAATGTGGACAGGCCAGATGAGAAAACTTACATTGCATTCATAAGTAGAAGGTTGAAACCTAATGAAAAGAATTATACGGTCACGGAGATCGAATTACTCGCAATACTGTACGCCTTACAGTATTGGAGAAAGCTAATTTATGGTTTCAGAATTATATTGAGAACGGACCATAAAGCCCTAACATTCCTGTTGAAAACTGACTTGTCGAGTCAAAGACTGACGAGGTGGTCCTTGTATATACAGCAATTTCAAGTGGAAATCGAGTATTGCCCGGGGAAGGACAATATTATACTTGACTTGCTAAGCAGATACCCGACAGCGGATGAAGAGGAAGCTCTAGCTATCGAGATAGAAGATAGAGACCAGAAGACCTTAGATGATCTAAGGAACATCACCGTTTTTCAACGTGAAGATCCCTGGATACGGTTGATGATTAATTACTTCGAGGGAAAGCTTGTCAGAGGAACTCCGATGTATGTTGAAGCCGAAGCGCTATCAACGGAATATCTATGGTTTAACCAGATGCTACACAAATGGAGCGATACAGACCACACTCGACCCAGGATCGTTATACCACCAGCATTGCAGAGAAGGCTAGTATGGTTAGCACACAGAGCTTTTGGCCACCCTGGCGTAGACAAAACTGTTGCCCTGCTTAAAGAAGCATTTATTTGGCCAAAACTTAGAGGTACGGTCAGGAATACAATCAGGACATGTGATATTTGCCAACGAGTAAAGCCTAACTCGTATTTAATGAGACAAAAACCTATACCACTCTTACCAGAGAAGCCATGTCAGCTTCTGGCATTGGACAATTTTGGGCTGCTTCCGAGAGCTAGAAGAGGAAAGAGACACATCCTAGTTGCACTAGACGTGTTTTCTAAAATGGTAGTCCTCTGTCCAATTCAGAAAACCAGTACAAAACAGGTACTTAAGAGGCTGAAGGAAAGAATCATTCCTGTACTAGGGCAGCCGGAGAACATATTATCTGATCATGGGAGCTGTTTTACCAGCGTAGAATTTCGCAGGGAGTTGGAAAATCTGGGTATAAGACAGATTTTGTCCACAGTTCGACACCCAGAGTCGAATTCCGCTGAGAGAGTGATGAGGGAACTGCAAAAGTACATGAAGATATACTGCTCTACGGAAAACTGGAAATGGATCGATGTACTAGAGATTATTGAGTATTGTATCAACAATACCGTGCATGAAGAGACAGGAGAAGTGCCAGTGAGCCTACATCTCGATAGAAGACCAGAGAGGCCATGGAATAATGTCATTCGGACACCTGTAGATGCACAGCCTGGACGTGAGTTGAGGATCCAGAGAACATTCGAGTATCTCAAGAAACAAGCAGACAGACGGCAGCGGAGAAATAGGAGGAAACGCTACCATAGACCACTACTCGTGGGGGAGTACGTCTTATTGAAAAAAACAGCTAGTTCAGATCCAGAGAGCAGGAAATACAAAAAATTTCAACATAACTATCACGGACCCTACCTGATTATAAGGTACTTGCAAAATAATGCATACCGAATCAGAGACGAAGAAACAGGTAGAGAAGTTGTTGTAAATGCAGCGAATTTAAAGTTATATAGTCCGCCAGAGGATTATGAAACAAGAGAGGAGCAAGCCATGTACACCCAAATGGACAGGGAGTCATTATGTATGCACGCAGAGACTCCTGAGAAAAGCTTGCAGACCCAGGAAGAAACAGAGCGAGGCGACCGGCTCGCAGACCCTGGGGAAACGGGGGGTGAATGCAGCTGTCGGCTGAAAGAATTTTTCGACCAGTTGTGCGAGGCTGCTGCAGAACTCCAAGAAATGAATGAACGACTAAGAGAACAAAACAAGAGAACACGAGACGGCAGACAGAGTGGAATGGGGGAACGAGACATCCCATTGCCGAGAGCACTGACCGCTTAAAGTAAATACAGCATGAGTCAATGCCATCTGAAGGCACGAAAAATTCACTTGTGAAATGAATTTTCCGAGTTTAGCGAGGGAAACATGTACCCAATCGGACACGGCAGACTGGCATCGAACTCGGGTCTTATCAGAGAAGACCAGGCACGTGATTCTGCCTAGAGTCCAACCATTGATCTCGGAAGGGGAACAGCTACAGGGAACCCGAAGAGCAATGAGATGTATAATGACATATAATAATATAGCATGATTTCACGGCTAGAATGTGAATATCATAGCTGTTTAAGGGAATAATTGTTAGAAAATGCAGTCATATGTACGTTTTCGAAGCATAGTAGCATGAAGGCAAGCCAGCTTGACATTTGACTAACCGCAGCCAGCGGTTGGGAGGAGATTCGTGGCGTCGAAGGGACTCATTTCGTCTGGACCGCTGGGACAGCTCGAAATTAATGACCTTGGGATTCCCCAATGGACAACACTTGAGACCGGAGTGGGGATGATTGTCCACGGAAATTAATTGATTGCAGCCAATTGGAGCATCGAAATGGAATAAAATGTACACCCAGGTGAATATATTCTAGGAGAGATAATTTAGGAGTGGTCTCACACCTAAATTAAAGCCTATATCTCTAAATAAGCCTGTTAACACCGAGCTTACGCTCGAGAGGAGTGATTTGGTGACCAGCAAGAGGGGATTCACCATGGTGGCGTCATGACGCTATGGAATAAGGCAATTAATTGTAATTAATTGGCCGAAGCGATCGCTTGCACGCGAGTGATTATGGGACTTCCACATCAACTTAAACAAGGTATATACGTCATTTTAAATGGATATGCATTATTTCAAGAAAGGAGTCGCTCTCGTGTGTCCTGTGGACTACATTTTACGAGAAACCTTTATATAGGGGAAGCAGCACAGACCAAGCAGTTCGTCTTTAGTTCGTCTTTAGTTCGTCTTTAGTTGCTCTTCAGTTCATCGTCAGTTCATCTGCAGTCTACACGTAAACTAAACGCTGCCAGTAGTGCGCGAAATGTTCGAGTATCGACGTTCGAATGTATATGAAGAACAATGGAAGCGCATCATATAGCTTCTTAATGGTAATCAAGAATCGCGTAAGATTTAATCTACAGCAGATAATTATCCATTATTATACGCAAGTTTAGTTTGCTACAGCGTAGCAATAATTTAGGATGGTTTTGGACACTGAATACCAGGAGGTATTGTCATACTTATAAATGACGCAGTATCGTCAGGATCATTACAGTTATAAGAGCCGAGAGGCATCACAAGTAATCATGACGGTTAAAGGAACAGTATTGAAGGTGACGAGGATCGAACGCACGTACACGCAGATAGGCTTTCACGGAGACCAGCAGTTGTCGTAGCTTCATCGCATCTCTGAGGTCAGGCGTTAGGAGGAGTCCAATTAAAGATCCACATCTGAAATAGTGCAAAAAGTGTATATAAGTTTTATTATAGTGATTTCAAAAGTATTTATGTGTATTGTGAATAATATGTATCGTGTTAAAGTGAGAAAAGCCACTGATAAAAGTATGATTACCGTGTGTGAAAAATGTGATACCATGTGGTGTGTGAGATATAGCATGATGGCTTAAATCAAGCGTCATGGTAGGTCCGTGGCTGGTGTGCTGGAATAATCCAGCGAAAATGAAAAGTGAGTACAAATTTACAATGTTATTCTAACTAAATAGTTCACCATACAACGAAACATCACTTTAAGGCTAAGATGTAACAGTCACTTATGTACGAGCTTTCACCACTCGTATTTGGTAGAATATGGCTTGGAAGGTGATTTGTTTAGGGCCATTCAGGCCTAAGATAGTGATGAATGTAACGGTAACGTTAAATGATAATAATAATAATAGTAATCTGGGGTCGGTAACAGTAAAGTAAAGTAATAGGTATTTCAGGCCTAAATAACGTTCAAAGTGTGTCATGTCTAATATAAAGATACTGTATTTGGTAAACAGTAAGAAAGTAACGTGAAATATAGCGAGATACGAGAGGTTTTCAGTGTCAGTGAAGTGTTGAATGAATATTTGATATGGTCAATTCTTAGGATTGTATTTGAGAACCATTAAAGTAATGCAAGCCAGTAAATTTATACTTGTTTTTAGGAGCTATTTAAATCTTTGCCTTAAGAGTAATCGCAGAGAGGACGTGAGTGCCTCAATAATTGAGTAATCTATGAGAAGTATTGTTTGAAGCCGCATAGAGCGAGCGAAGTAACGTAGAATCCAGTGATTTATGTCAATAAAGTTGCGGGGACCATTCTAACATAGCTTGCACGTTAGGTGAAATGTTGGCTAATCTACGAGTTAGTATCGCCGTTGTGCATACTTTTATTATTCGCAGCGGATTGGAACGGACCTCGTCTGTATCCATCGCTTGCAGGAATAATTGCCACGAGGGATGTTCTTCGAGACTCCGTGAGCTCATGTATTATATGATCTGCCCTGAGAGGAGATTCATGTTCGTCGTATAGGAAACGCAGATTTCCTTATTATTATATTATAGGCAGCTGCTGATTAGCAATCTTGTATTCTCATTATGATACGCGCGCGCCCAAAGCCACTTGTATTCACCACAGAACGGCAAGGCTAATACAGGATCCATCCCCAGCCATGAATGTTAATTAAGGAGCCGAGTTGAGCCCATTACACTATAAATATAGGTGGTAAATAATCAGAATGACTCAATTACTTGAGACAACACTCAACGTAACTCCATTTTACTGCAATTGTAAACAAAGATGACCTTGCTAGCAGCAAGAGGGGAGTGATATGTATGCCACGAAGGACGGCAGCCATCTTGCTCGGCCAGCTGGAACTAATTTTATTGCCTGCTTGGAAGGGGAGGTTTGGAGACCAAGTCCCTTTATTTTAGAAGCAGAGTGGGGCACTGAAGAATCTCGATATTTCGAAATATAACTAAGATATGATTGTTGTGATAATGCCAATTGAATTAAATGATGTGCTTCAACACACATACATTGTTTGATCGTTGTGATCGGATAATATTTGGCCCAGTTATTCTCTGAGGAGGAACGCTGAACCAAATAAAATGTAGGCATCTTTTTAAAGTGCATTTTTGCCCAGTTCACACTAATTTATGCAGACGGGTGGATGATTTCTAATAACATGACACGTTTGTAACGATAATAATTTCGACCAGACCCAGAAAATCGTTGTATGGTGAAACTATAAACATTTCTGTCCATGTGTATTTTGGAAGGGAAAACGTACCACTTTTAGCGTTTCATATTGATGGGAAGGAGGAAGATGATTCACACGACACAACAACATTTGTTAATTAAGGCATACAATCATGAATTTATATTAATGAAAGTAAATGCCCGTAAGAAACGGATTAATGTTTTATTGTTACAGAATTAATGTCATTTAAAGTGATATGTGACTTTTGTGTTGTGATACTCCAGTTTGTTAAATTGTGTCACATGATGAACACTATGGAGACTCGTAGATGTCTGAACGTATCGATGATAGGATGCTAGAAATAGATTTGAGTGCAGTGTAGCACTAATTAAGAAGAGACTCACAAAATAACCTTGATTTTCATTGTGGGAATTAAATGTAAATTATCCTTTGTTTGTATTTTGTTGTATAGCCATGACTTTATATCAGTAAATGTTTTATTTAGGAATATGTTGTTTCTTTCATGTAGAGTAGTTACCTGGTAGACTCAAATCCTGAGCATGTGGTCGTATGGTGGGCATGAACGTCCCATACCTCGAAAGACCGTGAGTTAGCTGGGATACGAACACATGTTCCACATGATGTCAATTGGGTACAGTATGTATAACCTCTTTGTTTCCTCCCTTTACTCGCCCGGTTCCCCCTCTCCTCGCCCGCCTACTGCTGACGTGTGCGTTGTCGCCCTACTTGAGCGGTGCGCGCTGCTCGCTCGCTCATTCACTTCTTTTCGACTTGTCTCCGTGCCGTGAGCAACCACTCACCCTCTCAAGTGCACTCAACTTCTTATTGGGCATGCCGTCTAGGCTAGTGTACTTTCGCTGCGTCTAGCAGCCCTCACTTGTACGTCTGAAGTCAAACCAGTCAGTTGGAGCTTAACTAAAGCTCGCCTCCTCTACCCTAGAGGCAAATTTTTAAATTCGACGCCAGGTTCGAGTTTTAGGATCAACCGTCAACAGCAACATCACCTTCTTCATGAAGCAAAGATAAGTACCGACTTCATGTTTTAACCACATTCTCATCGCTTTTAAAAGGCTCAATGCTTTTATTTGGATTTTATAGACAGTGAACGTTGCTATGTGATAAAATAACTGCTTTCAAGAGATCTTCTTGATCAAACTCATACTATCAAGTCTAACCTTCAAAATGAAAGATTTTCTGAGATGCTATCTCACATTGAGGGATATTTCTAAAATACCCACTGTCTATATAATCTAGTTTTCCGCCGAGGGATTCTCTACCCAATTTAAACAAGTCATCATTGCTCTGGAACCTTCCAGAACCCACACTTTATCTACCGGTTATACTGTCATGTATTTTCCACTTCATATGGGAGTACTTTTTCAAACTAAGGAATCTTCCTTATGAACTGCTAATCAATATCTAATTTTTCTTCCTCCGTTGGGATTTTTCTGGTGCATTCAACTATAACCTACAAGTTTTTCAAGCAATAGACTCTCGTGTAACTAGTTATTTTCCACCATTGCAATAACTTTCTTTGTCATCAACGTTTTGTGCTACTACAGTGAACTTTTCAACTATATCAACAGACTATAGTGAAAACAGTGCCTGTTCAACTTTTCATCCGCGTCGCGCTCGTCCGAGTACAATAAATACGGCCATGAACACTCTTCCGCAATCCCATTTGATCTTTCCCAAACCCTTTACTAACAAACTAAAATAATAAAATTGTTACTTGAGGTCTTTTTTCAATGAGGTGTCACTCTCAATAAGTGCCCTCCCTTACTTGCTCCACGTATAACGAATTAATGTCTGTAAAACATCGTGTCTAGTACACGCCTTAAAGTATATTGTTTCTCCCTTCTAACGAGGGAATCCAATTCTTTCTACTCAAAAGTGAGTTATCTCTAGGTTTCACGAAAGGGAAATTTGTCCCATTTTTCTCGTGATCCCTACTTAAACAGAGGAGTTCTAGAAACTTCCTTTCAATTTTTCTCTTCAGGTTTCACAATAAGTGACCTGCCCTATTTGTATAATCTCCTATGTATAATCTACCCACGCAGTTCTGTATTAATACAAGAAGTTATAGAAACTTCTATTTCATGCTTCCTGTTTTTTTGTTGTTACTTTCGAAGTTGTTATTTGTTCATATTTCTAAGATACCTATCTAGAAATCCTTAAAGTACACATCTTGTACTTGATTTATTGTTTAACCTTAATTACTTTAATTATCTTAAAATAGTCCATTTATTCATCTTAGCAACATTTCCAAATCTTACGAAGATTTTAAAGCATATAAAAGGTTTAAAACCCAAGAATTGTCAATTGCCTGGCGCAAGCTTTAGATGTTTTCCGAGGTCTGCGACCCCAATTGTTTATAAAATCAAAATTATATATTTGTTACATAAACTACTTCTTTTTACATGGTTAAATAAATTAAGATTTGTTCTTTTGATTTATCATTTCTCTAAAAGAACTATTAGGCAAGATCCTGTCTTCCCTTACTCTTCCTATGGGCTTAAATTTAAAAACCTCACAAATAAAATTAACACCGGTTCCACTTTTTGTTGCATTTGAGCAAGAACTCTTAGTTATATCTTATGTCAAACTCTCTTCCTATTTCTCCATTCCTTTTCTCCAGTCCGAAACACACTTCTTTTTCTTCACCATCTTCCCTTGGGGGTTGGTTATTCCCAAGCTAATAATCTACCCAACTTTCAGTGATGCACTTGTTGAGGTTGAAGAACAGGAGGAGTTTAAAACGTTGGTTAATTTTTATGTGAGATATATGGAAGGCCGTGTTAAGGACAGGACCGGATTTAGGTTTTATGCGCTCCTAGGCCCGTGGGTTTTTGCCACCCCCTCTTCATACCATCGAGAAGGAGGGAGAATTTTGTCCTCAGAAAGGTCTTTGTGAAAGTAATTTTTATTTTATTGTAATCGTGAAGTGAAGTCAATTAAATAAATTAAAATAATGAGGGAATCAACGGTTTCTAAATTTGTATTATTTATTTATTTATTTCCACTGTTTACGCCCACATTGGAGCGCCAAAATCAAACCTTATATACAAAGTCTTCAAATACTAAGTTCAGTTCTTAATTTTTGATAATTTTTTCCTTTCCCAATACTTCTTCATTCTGGAAGATCTTGCAGCTCGTTGTTCTGCTGATATAACATATTGCTTACGCTGTGAAATTTTGAATGTTAGTCGAGTGTATTTGTTATTCAGAAGCCGTTTCTCCTCTCTATGTTCAATATGATTTGTATATATAAACTATAAATAAATAGGCCAACCATTCAAAACTCATTATACACTTACAGATATTCAGATATACATATTGAACCCTTCAGAATAGCAGTGTTTATATGCAAGAATCTTGATCAATGGGTCGCGCTCAGTTCCTAGTGTGATGTTTACGTTCGCCTAACAACATGCTCTACTGAGGTAAGGGTCATAGGATTAAAACTATAATTAAGAAAGAAAGGTGGCAAGATGTAAAATAATAACATGATTTAATGACTAATAGTGCATAAAAAGAATATAAACAACAATAATAAAAACAATCCTCACTGAATTTTTCCCATGACAGGAATATCTATCAATGTTGAGGAGTCAGACGGATCTCCCCCTTTATAAAAATGTGGATCCTGGTTCCACTAACTTGCATTTGGATTTTATGTACGCGTAATGACTAACTACGAGGAATGAGTACTTTGGATGACTGTTCGTTTACAACGGGTTAACAGCCACGATGCTTACGAACAATCATCTCGTAAATCAACGTTTACGGATATGGGACATGACACTAATAAAAACCCTTAAAAATTTAATGCTGACACACACACTAAAAATCTACTATTTACAGGAATCTCTCTCGAGATCCTCCATTAGCGCGATGACGCACTTGACAAAATGAGCTGCCAACTCCGGCCAATTGCTCAATACACAAACAAGGAAATACAGCATCGCACGTGACTTCACGGGTCACTGATATGGAATATAAACATGGAATAAACCAACAACAACAAAAGCCTGACCGGCTGAGATTACTTTATATGAACAAAACTGCATGTTAAGCTAACGCTTCGGAGATTATCGTGATTCGTAGGCAACTCCCATTTATTTAAACAATTTTTATCATTGATCAGTTCTTAATTCTGTTTCAAGTAATTACGGAGCCAAACAAGCACTCCCCACTAATGACCTCGCGTGCAACCTTCAGTCCGTCTTGTGAAACAGCTCCCCTTTCCTCAATACCTGTCATTGTCCCAACTCCAGTGTGTAAAAATAACTGACCAGCTGTGCCGTTATCTCAAGGAATCAACAGCAACAAATCTCAACCACCTCAACATATGGTCAGACATTAATCAAAATATCCACAATTGCCCTCACAAGGTAACAATATGGACCTGGCACCAAGCTGACAGAAATCAGTCTACGCTGAAATTCCCGCTTGTAATGACCACAAAATACACACACACACACTTCTGGGAATGACATTACGAACTTTCACACAGGTCGGCTGAATGGATGCTCACAAACTATTTTAAAAAAATATTAAAACCTACGATAGAGCTGACTGCTCTTCGTCACAAATCACATTGCTCCAAAGGCAATAATCTCACTGAATCTGATCAATAATAAACCTTAAAAAGGATTAATTACCCTCCATTCTATTGTATAATTATATTACTTCAGTCCTACTTCTGAAACACAACATATATCCGAGAGACGTTTTTAACCGCATTGCGTAACATATGCAAACACGGTCGTCCACATAGCTACGTTAGTTAAAACAACAAACAAAAGAACCTTCCACTAATAACATATATGCGAGCTGTTTCCATGCAAAAGGTTTGTCAGACCAAAACAAAATATACTACGTTAATCACACAAGCAAATTATTTACAAAAATATGTCCCATACACCATAAGTTAATCTATGAGATAATAAGAATATTATTCTGTACTCATCCTCGGCCAGTCACCCGTCAAAGGACATCCGCTGCCATCTCCCAACTGAATGCTTCTTAGCTCATCTCAGCCATCTGGATAGTTCCAAACTTCTTCCAGGATAGGCGATGTCATCTCTCGTGCTGATTCAAAAAGTTAGATTATTATACACTTGATATCTGACTACTAAATTCGCCGTTTCAGGTACTACTTTCCCCGGAACTGTCTGTTGGCGAATTGTCGATGCTACTGTCCCTACAAAATATAGTACTGTGACTACCTATCACTGAATTTAACACATTTATTAATAATTCCTGTGTCCACTGACACACAAAATATAATAACTTACGTCCTCAGACGAACAAAAGTAATAGCTTACGTCCTCAGACGAACAAAAGTAATAGCAATGTCTTGGCTCTTCACGCCACTTATAAATGAACCGGCCCTAGGTATTGATAGAGGGGGAAATTATATAAAAATTTCTCAAAATAATAGTGGTACAGGAATGAAATAAATATCACTGAACTCGAAAAATAGCGCAGGTCAGGAATATGCCCATTAATCCTAGAATCGATCGTAGAGATGTTGTCTAGGCGATCTCCCGCGTTAATGCTAGCCATCGCGTGCCCAAGCTAGACTTGCCGCGCTGGTAAGCATTCTTCTCTCATTGGTTCCACATTTTCTGTAACTTGGCGGTTTTTATCAGACCTTGGCCTCGAAGGAGTGTCTAGTATTTTCATCAGCCACTCACGTTACTGCATCATATTTTTTTCTAGGCGCGAAGATTACAATGAACATACCAGAAGCGTGTCTCACTGCGCGTCGCTTCTATTTTGATGTGGCCACCACCTGTCCTTCTGAATCATTGCTAGGGTCTATCTTTTCACAATCCTAAGTATTTAGCCTTTTGTCAAACTGCTGCAGGTATGTCCCCATTGTCGCCAACCAATGCTTGAAATTTCCTCATCTCCGTCTGGCTATTTTCATGATGCTGGTGGAAATATTTATTAATTGAAGAAATAAAACATCGAATCATTTATCCATCAGAGGGTAAAGGGTTCAATATACACTACAGCATACAACGTACAACTATGCACAGTGAATTATTCAAATTAAACTGATAATAATTATTAATATTCATAAAACATTCATGTTATAAAGTTGAAGTCGAAAAATCTGCTGTTGAAAAACTTTTGTTGGAAAATGATGGCCACAATATAAATTGGAAAAGTGTCAACATTTTGTAAAGTTTAATTTAAATAATAAAATCATACGAAATTGGTTTAAAAATCATAAGTAATAGAAGTCTGTTTAGTCTATTTTTGAATTTGCGGATTAATTTTGCACCCCTCAGCTCGGTGCGCCCCTAGGTCGGGGCCTATTGGTAAACCCAGCCCTGGTTGAGGATGTTATTGCTGAACTTCAGTTATGGAGAAGGAAATGCATCAAACAAGGTGTAAGGCCCTCAAGTGCCATGAATGGTCTTACTGTGTGCAACAAACATTTTTACCCAAATATTCACACTCTTCTGCAGATACTAGCAACGCTTCCAGTGTCAACCGCAACAGCAGAGTGGTCATTCTCCACTCTTAAAAGGATTAAGACGTATTTGAGGAATTCAACAGGGCAGGTAAATAAATTAAACAGTCTTCATATTTCACATATCGGTAATACCGCAATATTAATTACTAGCAGTAGTGCCCGGCTTCGCCCGGTGGATTTACTTGTTTTATGGATGATAATGAATACTACTACAGAAC
This sequence comes from Meconema thalassinum, assembly GCA_946902985.2. Lineage (NCBI taxonomy): Eukaryota > Metazoa > Arthropoda > Insecta > Orthoptera > Tettigoniidae > Meconema > Meconema thalassinum. The sequence goes on from OX336393.1 coordinate 115,507,055, forward strand.
TGGCACATGATACTTAACTAACATAAACCAATATTTTAAAAATATATATTTTTTGTGGTGGTGGTGGTTGTAGTGGGGGTGATAAGTAGTACAGTATAATGGACGTAACATTCAGGTCAATTTCCCGTAATGATAATTATAAATAGGGAAACAGCTATTTACTAACTACAGCACTGACACATGTAATTTACAAGCAAATTTACAAAAAAATGGAAAGGACAGTCAAGTGAAACAAAAGACACTGCCTAGGGCCTATATCTCATTGGCTGTTAGAAAATAATGTAGAGACCAATAGTGTCGTCTTTTGTCGCATAGCGCCGTAGGAAAATAATCAGAACTCTTTGGCAAACTTCGGCTGTCCCGAGCTACTGAGGTAGCAATAGTATCATTTATCGCCACAAAGCGCTTATCGATAAGTTTCAGAATAAATGAAGGTAAATTTGAAAGCACCAACGCTTATTGCAGCTGATAACCTCAATGTACTGCACCAACACCATTGCACTTATACAGAGGCATAATATTTTCATGTTGATAACTGTTTAAAGGGGCCTAAGAAATCTTTTTGCACTAATTACCCCCCGTGACTGCAATTTATAAACAGCGCAAGATGCAACTATTTTCGCAATTCAGCACCAGAACACTGGTAGGGGTGACGTGATGCAGACCGAACTGCCCGTCAACAACAGACTCATTAAAATACTCTTACAGTTACACTACTACGGACATGAATGGTTCTAGGGCCTCAATACATGGTTTTCAAGTTCATTTTGTCTGTTATTCTAAATGTAAGGAATGGGGAGCGTTGTCCAAAATATAAAGTGAACAGTGTTACCAGCAGGGTTGCAAAGCGTATGTAAAATTTGGTGCAATTAAGAGAAACGGTGTAGATTTGTGATGAAGGGCCTAAATGGAGGGAATGGAGGGGTCTGTCCAAAATTTCATGCAGTCAGTGTTACTCGCAGGGTTCCAAAGTGTAAGTATACAAATTGCTGTTCAGATCGGTGAAACGGTATGGATGTGTACCAAAGGGCCTAAATGCAGGGAATGGAGGGGTCTGTCCAAAATTCATGCAGTCAATGTTACTCGCAGGGTTCCAAAGGGTAAGTATACAAATTGCCGTTCAGATCGGTGAAACAGTATAGATGTGTGCCAAAGGGCCTAAATGCAGGCAATGGAGTGGTCTGTCCGAAATTTAATGTAAACAGTGTTACTCGTAGGGTTCCAAAGGGTAAGTATACAGCTTTTGGTTCAGATTGGAGAAAGGGTGTAGATTTGTGCCAAAGGGCCTAAATGCAGGGAATGGACTGGTCTGTCATAAATTTCATGTAGGCAGTGTTACTCGCAGGGTTCCAAAGGGTAAGTATATAAATTTTGGTTCTGATCGGTGAAACGGTGTAGATTTGTGCCAAAGGGCCTAAATGCAAGGAATGGAGTGGTCTGTCCGAAATTTCATGTAAACAGTGTTACTCGCAGGGTTCCAAAGGGTAAGTATAAAATTTTGGCTCAGATCGGTGAAAAGGTGTAGATTTGAACCAAAGGGCCTAAATGCAGGGAACGGACTGGTCTGTCATAAATTTCACGTATACAGTGTTACCATCAAGGTTCCAAAGGGTAAGTATACTGTACAAATTTTGGTTCAGATAGGTGAAACGGTGTACATATCACTAACCATAACGCCAGCGCATGCGGATTGAGCTGTTCGGGAGCACTTGTCCTACCGACTTACTGAACAAAAATCAATCTTGAAGGTCACCTGAGAAGTGTAGCCTAATGCTACATAGCCCTAAACTATTCCTCTTGAATCAGGCTATCATATAAATAAGAATTTTTCGAATCGGACTGGTAGTTCCAGAGATTAGCGCGTTTAAACACACAAACACACAAACTCTTCAGCTTTATTATATTAGTATAGATTATTTAACGTTACGAAAATAAATATAAATCTTTGATAGGACTATTTCACTTGTAAGTCATTCCTGGTATCTTTACAGGCAAGACTGAACGGATTAGCCCTTCTGTCAATTCATCGTTCGGAACCTGTGACGCCAATGGAGGTTTTTGATAACCTTACTAGAAAAAAGAAACGTTTTGAAATTCCAGCCGTACAATAATTCGATGGTGAAAGGACCGATCCCCCCAATCACAAATATTATCTACGGCCCTACTGCGTAAAATGCCAAGACTGACGTGCAATACCAGACATGACTAGGCGATGGCCAGGAAGCAGTTTTCATCGAGGGTTACCATGGGAGAAGTTGTTCCAGTAGTACCGATACGTACTGTACCCGATACCTAGTTGAGGCTATCGGCTTCGCCAGTTGACATCGAGCCGTAGTTGAGATTTATGGGAAAAGAAGAAAAGATAGCGCTCAGATCGAGTCGAGAAGAATGGTAGGAAATGACGTAGGAGGCCAAGGATGAAGGTGGCACTACCAGTCAAGCAGATGGAATTATGGGAGGAATATTGAAGTATTAGCAAGATCTATATGGAGTATGATATTATATCATCTCAGAAGAGAAGAAATATCAAGAAATCTTTATGGTGATAACTTGAAGAAAGGCAGATAACTCCTTAAGTTATTGTATAACTTAATTGCCGATATGATTGTGGTCGAGATTATAGTTGTGACGTATGGCCGCAGAAGGTAGGGGAACGTCACGTGACAGCGCCGAGTGGAGCTCATCATCACAGTCTGAGGAGAGCAGTAGTATTCCGGCAAGTCGAGCCACGTACAGCACATGGTGCGCGGAGAAAACAGCAATAGTAGTCCGGCAAGCAGAGCTGAGTACAGCACATGGTGCGTGAGGAAAGCGACAGTAGTATTCCAGCAAGCGGGGCTGATAGCAGCATACGCTGGGAGAACGAAAGTAGGTCAGTCAGTCAAGACGAGAGAAGCACGGTGGGCAGTGCGAGAAGCGGTTAGCAAGGCAAGCTATACAGGCCGTGAAAGTGAAAGGAGAGCCGGTGTTCGGGCAGATGTATTTTCAACATCGTGGTTACAGTTATGTGAAACAGCAATGCTTTTCCAATGTTACAGTTCGTTAAAGTAATACGCAGCATTGTGATAGAATTGAGAACATTATTTCGAGCCGCATTCTTAATACAGGACAGCACAGCGAAGCGATATAATGAGGCCAGTTTTCAGCGTCGCATTAATCGAGAACAGTGAGGCAGAACAGGGCGTGCTGGATCCGACATTTTACAAGCAGGCGACATGCAAGCAGCTGAACAGTATTTCGACATTTTGTTAAAACTTTATAAGTTTGGACTTGTGTTCGACAGTTTAATTGTGCAGGCAGATAGCAATTAAATACTGCTATTGTGAACTTTCAAATGGACTTAGATATATTCCAATGGTATTACGGCTTATTAGATAATGCATATCAGACCGGAATATTTAAGGCGACCATGGGGTCAGGCCAACATTAATGCTTTTAGGCAAATGAACAGTTACGAGAATATGCACTTTATGAACAGTGGCACGTGCAGCATTTTAGTTGTTTTTCATGAACAATTATGAAATATCAGTTACGAACACAGATACAGGGTGTTTCAGAAATCTATACACTTTTATAAATAATTTATTTTCTGCAAGTGAAATTCAGCCGCTGTGGAGATTAACTTTTGTCATATGCAAACCGAACATTGTATGGGACAGTGGCGTGACATAGTCGAAGAGTATGGGGTACTCTACATTTATGAACTTTTATGGAAGAGTTTGGACAATATCCGTGATGGATAATATGCAGTTCATCATGTCGGGCTAGGCGAATACGGAGACGTGATGGCACCACAGAGCGATGGATTCGGTTCCTGAAGAAGAGGATATCCAACATCAGATTCACTTGGAATATGTAGTCAATCGTTAGTTCAGTGGGTGATACGATGTTTTCGTCGATCTTTCGAGAAATTTGTAGCACACACGAGGATAATCGACGATCTTTGAATTATATTAACAGCTGATATAAGAAGGTACTATAAGAGTTATGACTTTCCTGATATGATTTTTCATGAACACTGGGCATACTTGTATATATTTCTGGTAGGAGTTCTACGATTATTTTGACATGGCTTAGATTTTTTTTGCTCCATTTTGCTAGAATATGGCGTTACCATATGATATGGCAGGCACCATTATACGACGTTATCACCATTGGTTGGCTTTATTAAGCAGATGTTTGGTCGTTTTGACATTTTTCAGTAAGGATAGTTTTTCTTGGATAGTTATTTTTTTGTGGCGAGTATTTCGAACTCGTGATCTGCAATTGGATTATTTAAATTACTTCGTCAGTTCATTGCATACTAGCGAGTATGTATTTTTCATCAGTAGGGATTTTTTCTATTGGATTGTTTGGAGATATTAAGATTTTATTCACTCAAGTGAACGTTGTTGTTGTTTGAGTCTTCAGTCTTTTGACTGGTTTGATGCAGCTCTCCATGCCTCCCTGTCCTGAGCTAATCGTTTCATCTCTACATAACTACCACACCCTACATCTGAGGCAATCTGTTTAACATATTCTAACCTTGGTCTACCCCTACAGTTCTTGTCCTCGACCCTTCCTTCCATAACTAAGCTTGCTATTCCTGGGTGTCTTAGTATGTGTCCTACCAACCTATCTCTTCTCTTCATTAGCAGTCGCCAGAAACATCTCTCCTCTCCCACTCGTCTTAATACCTCTATGTTTGTAACCCTATCTACCCATCTGATCTTCATCATTCTCCTGTAACACCACATTTCAAATGCTTCTATTCTCCTCTTTTCTGCTGCACCAATAGTCCAAGTTTCACTTCCATAGAGCGCCACGCTCCAGACAAAGGCTTTCAAAAATGACTTCCTAATACCTAAATCTATATTCGATGTCAGCAGATTCCTTTTTTGTAGAAAAGCTTTCTTTGCCTGAGCCAACCTACTTTTTATATCCTCTTTGCTTCGTCCATCACTGGTTATTCTACTTCCTAAGTAACAGAAGTCTTCTACTTCCTTCAGCTTTTCACCTGTCAATTTGATCTCCATAGAGGTTTCTGATTTATTTCGGCTGCATTCCAGTATTTTTGTTTTACATCTATTAATTTTCATCATGAATTCTTTCTGTAAGACGGAGTCCATACCATTCAAAAACTCATGCAAATCCTCAGGCTTGTCGGCCAAGATGACTATGTCATCAGCAAATCTCAGAGTTGAAATTATTTCGCCTTGAATCTTCACTCCCACTTTAAATTTTTCTCTAATTTCCTTCATTGCTTGTTCAATGTAAAGATTGAAAAGTATGGGTGATAAGTTGCAGCCTTGCCTTACACCTTTCTGAATACCAGCTTCTCTCTCATGTCCTTCAACTCGAATGACTGCTGTCTGGTTTCTGTATAGATTGTATATCACCCTCCTATCCCTGTACTTTATTCCAATCGATTTCAAAATGTCAAACAATTTAGTCCAATCAACGTTATCAAAAGCCTTTTCTAAGTCTACAAAAGCCATGAACGTTCTCTTATCTTTCCTTATTCTACCTTCCAAAATCAGCCTAAGACTTAGTACAGCTTCCCTTGTTCCTACATTTCTCCTGAAACTGGTCTTCACCCAACTCCGTTTCTATCTGGCTTTCAATCCTCTTGTAAATTATCCTAGACAGGATCTTTGAAGCATGAGTAATCAAGCTGATTGTACGGTAATCTTCACATCTGTCAGCTCCCACTTTCTTTGGTATAGGGATGATTACATTCTTCTTGAAATCAGGGGGTACCTCACCTGTCTCATAAATCCTACACACCAAGTGAAATAACCTGATCAGACCTTCATCTCCTATGCAGCGTAGCAACTCAATCGGTAAATCATCTATGCCTGGTGCTTTGTTCCTGCTTAAGTCTTCCAAAGCTCTATCAAATTCTGATCTCAATATTAAATCTCCTTTCGCATCCTCATCAATTTCCTCCTCCCTTTCCATTATATGATTCTCAATCTCCTTTCCCTTATACAAACTCTCTATGTAAGCTTTCCATCTCTCAACCTTTTCTTCCCTATCTGTTAGAGGCTTTCCATTTGTGTCCTTAATATTACAGCACTTAGTCTTCTTTTCCCCAAAAGTATTCTTAATCCTTCGATAAGCTGTGTCTACTTTACCTAATTTCAGACAATTTTCTATACCTGCACATTTCTCTTTCAACCATTCTTCTTTCGCTTCCTTGCACTTCTTGTTAACCTCATTTCTCAGACGTCTGTATTCTGCTTTCCCCTTCTCATCTCTTACATTCTTGTGTTTTCGCCTTTCATCCATCAATTCTAGTATATCCTGAGTGATCCACGGTTTTCTACCTATTCTTTCTTTCCTACCAATGTTTTCTTCTGCGGATTTTGTTATTTCATTCTTCAAAAGTGCCCATTCGTCTACAATTGAAGTTTGTTTAGGGTTTTTCATTAGTCTTTACTTTATACTCTTCTTGAATCTTTCGTTTACATCCTTCTCTTTCAGTCTGTCTATTGCCCACCTTTTTGGCTTTTGACTTTTCTTCAGTTTCTTCAACTTTAATCTGCATTTCATTACGGCCAGATTGTGGTCAGAGTTTATGTCAGCACCAGGATATGCTTTACAATCCAAAATCTGGTTTCGAAACCTCTGCCTCACCATAATGAAGTCGATTTGGTAACGCCCTGTATCTCCTGGTCTGATCCATGTGTATATTCTTCTATTGTGGTTATTGAATAAGGTGTTAGCTATGACCAACTCATGCTCGGTGCAGAATTCTACCAGCCTGCTTCCTCGATCATTCCTTTCACCTAATCCGAAATCTCCTACTATTTTCCCTTCTCTCCCTTTTCCTACCACAGCATTCCAATCTCCCATTACTATAACATTTTCATCACCCTTGATATACCTCAGAATTTCGTCTATTTCTTCGTAGACCTTTTCAACATCCTCATCATGAATGAATATCGCTTTTATGTGACAACTAGAGACTTGTTGATCCCAATCTGGTACATTCACTCATCAGTCTACGAGATGGGGCCTTTCGTTTTATACGATTGCGTGGTGGTACACACCTGACCCATCGTCTAGGGCATTATCATGATAGTCTACGGGGCTTTAGGCGATTGCTTGGTGGTACTCACCTAACCTGCCAGTCGAGGGACTAATTTTTTTATCATACGAGTGTACTTGAGATTGTAAGAGGATTAAACAAGAAACTACTAGTCTCACATCAGTCGAATTTTGTTAAATCAATTAAAAATAAATGTCAGCAGGGTTACATTTTGTAATTCTTGTTTGCCAATCCAATATTTTGTTGCTATACTCTTTTGAGAGTACATTCATTTAACAGCTGATATTTTTGATACTTTTGATACTCTTTTGTGAGTGAGTTTGATACCTTTGAGAAGGATTTTAAGTATTTGAATCTTGTAAGATGAATCATTAATGGTCAGATTTATTTTGAGGCAGATCAGTATTACATATTTTTGATGTGAGAGATTATAACACATTGGTGTTTTTCTGTGAAGTGAATTTTGAGAATTTTAAGAGAATTTATGCTCTATTTGAAAGCAGATCTTGAATTGGATTTCGATTACTAAGGTAATTTTTTCCTTATTGTTTAAGAAGTTGTTGAGATGTGATCAGATTAATTACAGTTCTTGGAGATTGTGTGCGTTAATAATTTGAAGCCAGTTATATATTTTTGTAGATCATGCAACGTGATTAAGTGAAGTTTGTGATAGGCATTTTCTGGAAGTTGCCAAGTGGAAGTTGCAATATTGCTGATGTATTTTGAGGCAGACATGAGGTTGTCGAACCCAGTCTAGCATAATTTTTGAGATTCATGCTGTGCGCTGAATAGTTATGGTGTTATGTGGAATAGTTATGGTGTTACTTGGAATAATTATGGTATTCAAATATGGTATTTGATAAAGTGAGAGTATATGATGAAGTTTTGGATAGTGAGATCCAACGTGATTTTGTGAAGGCAATAATATTTTTTGGCATGATAATTAAATACGAGATATAACTTGGAAGTGATAAAACTGTAAGACAACGTTCTATAACCCATATTAAACAATTTGTTAGGAAATTAAACAAATAAATAATGTTGATAATACAAGTTTTTCTGATAATAATAATTAATAAAATAATAATCTGAAGTTTAAGCATATAAATGATCTGACCTAATGAAATAAAAATCTAAATGACTCGATGAAATAAAAATCTAAATAACCAGATGAATAAAATTTAAATATATTGATAAATTAAAATTTGGAACGAATCAATGAATTAAATAAATGGATGAATTAAAGATTGAATAAATAAGCTGATCTAAATAAATTAATAGATGATTAAATAGCTGATGAATAACTGAATTAGAAGGTGATAATTAATTAAAGAAGCTGATGATTAAACAATTTAAATGGATTTAAATAAATTTATATGAGGGATATGATTTAAATAATTTGAAGAATTGCAACTTGAATTAATGAATTAAACAATTTAGATGGATGATTTGAGATGATTTAATCTGAATGAGATGATGAAATGAGAGTGTGTGGATGATTAGAGAATATACTGAATTGATGATTATAATATTCATTTAAATGATTTGATGGTAATGAGTTAATTATTCTGACTTGAATATAATGAATTTTGAGATGAGAACTAATGTGAGAGATATTTAATTTTGATATGATGATGATGATAACCAATGAGTAGTGGAGTTTCTGTGATTCACAAACAAGCAATCATTAATGACAGTGTAAATATAGTGTAAATTAATTATTCGATTTCTAGGAGCATTTACTGAGATTTTCAGCATTTGAATAATGCCATTCAAGCCATAAAATTAGTTGATATTTAAATATGTGATTAGAATATGTGATTAGAATATGTGTTTAGACAGATTCATTATTTTTGACATCCACATTCATGATGTTAACTTAAAGAGAAGTTAGGTCTCAGGTATCACGAATGTCAGTGACGCATAGACATAGTGCTACGGTGAACCTGAGAACCCAAGCGAACTTTAGAAAATTTTCATATTTTATGTGGATGAATTACACTTTGAATAGCATAGAGATGGTTCGATTTTCAGGAAAATGACAATTTAACGTTGGCATTCGACCATACTCTTAGGTAGGATGTGTGTTTAATATTTCTGTCTTACTATCAAAGTTTGAATAAATTTGTTTTTATCTTAGTTGTGATCTGATGATGTGATTTTCCTAATTCTTTCCTTGTCTTAATTAAGGCTTAACCAGGAAGGATGTGGTTTGCTAGGGATTCAGTTGGTGGCGCCCATTTCTATTTGTATTTTTTAAAATTAAATTTAAACCCGTAACGACCCTGAAGATACTTTATCTCGTGTTACCCTCTGCTTTTGTGATATTTCAACTGAATTTCCGACACATTCCTTATTTGACTTCATGTTCATTTAACTCCACTCTGTCCTGGAAATCCAGGAATGCGATGTAATAGCAGATGGGTCATCGCATCCCTCGGACGAACGGGTACAGTACATACAGTTCAATGGTATGAATGCAGACGCATCGATCTTACTAATGGATCCTCTCGAGGCTACCTCCGGCAACGAGGAAACAAAAATTGTTTGTATCTCGTCGTGGAGTTTCTATCCACATAAGTAGAGCCCATTATGACCAAGTAGTAATAAGGATACGCCCTAATGGCCAGGACGTGAAGCCACAAGGTAATCCTTCTCTTGTGCTCAAAACATTGTGTTAGACTCATAAGAACAGCATGGGATGGGGTGACATACACAAGTGTCCAAAGTTAAGCATAAGTTACGAATAAGTAGGGCAACAGGCGATAGACCGCAAATCGCACGACATATATGCACCTACCAACCTTTAAAGAGGTCTGTATAGGAAAGCAATATTCCCTGCTTTGACTAGCAGCGTAACCGCAAGGTAACCACAGCTAGTGTGCGGAGTGTAGCCTCGTGGTGAACGTGACAACATAATGGCACAACGAAGCCATTTGGATCCCACAATAATTACAAGTTTAAAAACTGCATACCGGTATATTTATTTATTTATTTAGCGTATGGCACATTAAAACATTAAATAATCACATACATGAGTTTGACATAAATTCCAGCTGTTACAACTATCTACACAAATCGGTATACAAATATTGGATTTCATTTTGTAATAGGATTTTTTGTAGTACTTGACATTTCGATCTTCTTATGCCTTAGCTGGAAACTCCTGAGAAGGGCTATTTGTATTCTTGTGAATACCGGTATAATACATTCATTTCCCAAGTACTATACTATATTTTAGATCGGTGTATTTCACTAGTTTATGTTGTAAAATTAAACGTTTTACGGCAGTTTACATGGTTTTCGAGTGCGACTTCCGTACATTTCACACTAGCCAGCAAAGAACAGATATTCCTTGATCCCCATCGACATATCATACAACTTTGTACTATACGTGCTCACGATTCTTCTACTGGTAATCATAGTTACATCCCATTAATAAATAAGTCTACGGTAGACTCCATTTAAGGCTGAAGCTGAGCTAGTATGGGGGCGTGGTCAGAGCTTCAATTCACCGCATGCTATAGTGCTGACAGGGCGTCTCTTTATTACTCCTTGATCCTGACGTACATCGAAATGTTCTTGTACATCGCCAGAGCCAATCAACGCAGAATGATTGGACCCATCCTGAATTGTCTCAAAATGAACTGGAGCTAGCACCCAGTGGCCCACTGGGCAAATCAAATATAAACAAGAACTTGCAGAATATAAAGCACGTTTCAGTTGCACCGGTAGTGACCTAAATTTTGATCAATCAGTCCAAAAATTCGTCCTCTTCCTGGTGAATGCCATCGATCTTCTACCTGGCCCAAAACACCCCGCTAGAAAGTATTTTGAGGCCAGGAAAAATAGTCGTAACATAAATACTCAAAGAACTTATAAGCAAAGTTTAAATCTTGAGAGGTCTACGAAGAAGGAAAGAGAAAAACGCCATGATAAGTATAAATACCAGCTAGTTTAATTACTACAACCAACGCCGGAAAGTAATCAGATCAGTACTTATGAATGATAAGCCCAGTTGTGCGATTGATGGGGAAACCGTGTACGATGCATTCATTTCCCATTTCTCTAACCCCAATGACAATGTCAAACAAGAATACATCTCATCGCCCAATGATACTGAGAGAATCGCTTTAGATGATACATACGTAACAACTGTAAGTAAGGAAGAAATATCCGTCGCAATAAATATGATGCAATCTGATACTGCCCCTGGTCCTGATCATGTCTTACCTACAGTTATATAGGATGGAATGGCGACAGAAATTATCGCTGTAATCCCCACAAGAATGCTGGAGAATGCTTACGTTCAGAGAGCCAGAACGGTATTGATTGATAAAGGGGGGAATTCAGATGATATTTCGAACTGGAGACCAATCACAATCCGTAGTTCGCAGAGCCATCGAAGGATTGCTAGACAGACGTCTCAGAGAGTTCATCTCATTCAATGAGCATCAGCGTGGATTTACTCGATCACCTGGTACACTTATGAACACATCCTTGCTTAGATCAACTATTGTATCAGCCAAAACTCAGAAAAGTAGCGTCACTATCGTCTTCTTAGATATCAGAAAGGCATTTGATAACATCGGACATCTGCATTTAAAGAAATCACTCGAAGTATCTCCTATACCGGTACATTCTAAATTAGCTACTATAGTTCTACATCTGCAGTCTAATAACCAGACTTGCGTGGAAGTTCATCGTAGGAAAACAAAACCCATTGTTCTAGGACGTGGTGTAATCCAAGGGTCTTCACTCTCGCCCACATTATACTATTTGGCCACAGATCACACACTAAATGCATTGTCTGAAGGATCAATTGCCAGTGAGTTTGGATACAAATTAGTTCCGAGTTTAAGTCCAGTAATAGTGCTTAGCTTTGCAGACGACACAGTCCTGATGGCTAAGGATGAAAAAATCAGATTTAGAGCTTATTCGAATGGCCATATGAAGATTCCAAACTATTGGGTTAGAAATAAATCTGGTAAAATCTGTAGCTATCAATATTTGCAAAGAAAACTAACTACCAACCGCCTTGAAATCTCACCAGACACCGTTATCTCATGCATATCCACTGACGAATGTGTTCGTTACCTAGGAATACATTTTTATGACATATGTCTTTTCAAACCACAAGAGGCCCTGACGGATCTGAAAGACAAAATCGACGTGCTTTCGTCTAGCTCGCTATTACATCCCGACCAAGAATTCTATATTATGAACACTTCCCTTTGTCCATCCCGTTCCAGGCAATGCCATTAAAATCAATTCCAAAGAAATTTCTAGACGATGCCGACAAAATGATCAAGGGAGTTTTGAAAGATATTGTTACGAATGCTAGACAGCTTCGTCGCCCCGCGCGTGTCTCAGGCCGCCCCAGGGTACCCTGACTGTGTGTTACCAGCGATTTGCGCAACATTGAAGACAGGCAGTACAAAAGAGACCGTCTCGAATATTCGTGGCCCTACTGATGTTGGAATTCTCGAGAAGGTGTGAACCCTGGTCAATTCTGGAAACATCCATCGAGTCACCAGCCTCGCTATATAAAGCGGCCTCACCAGCGAGGGACGAACAGTGTTTTTGAGCGAGTGCGACAATAGTTGGTGACGTGACGTGCGAAATTACGAAACCCAAGTGAGGCTATTGCAGTGCGCTGGAGTTGCGGTGAAGTGCTGCGTGGATTGCGAAACGCAGTGGACTGTTTTCCTAGCCTACGGACGGCGAGACAGTTTACATTCAGAACAAGTGAGTGTGGCTTGTTTACTTGAGGGAGAGTGCCGTTACTTCTAACCAGGACTCGGTTTCACCTCATTAGCGAGAGGAATAACTGCGCGAGCAAGTGAAAAGGAGGTTAGTGAACTCCATAAGGGAGGAACCTGACTGAGACTGCCCATTGGTTTCCAAGTGTTTATGGTGTACTGTAACTTATTTCTGACCTGCAATAAACCTAACATTTCTTTAAAGGAACAATTGTGATGTGCTTCTACCCACCGGAATCCAGTTAACGAAAGTGCCACTAGGGGTGGCACGTTACAATATAATTCAATTACTCTAGACGCAATGGTCTACACTCACAGAAAGTACAAAGGGCTCGGATTATTTGGGATGCAATGGGAGGTTGTGCTCCACTTCGAGCATACAATTGTATACTCGAAGGTGCTCCAGCAAATAAATGGTTTAGGAACTCTCAGAAAAACACAAAATGAATACAATCTAAACACGAGAGACATTGGAAAAGAGGTCGACGTTTGTTTAACAAAACTTGGCATGGGAGGACCACAAACATTTCTTGGCCCTCGAAAGGGCCGTCGCGAGGGTGCGCAGGGCCTGGTGCGTGAAAGATCGCGGGGCATAGTAGGTATGAGTTCGCAGGGGGTAGGGTAGTAAATGCAAATTTTAGACTGTAATTGGCTGTGTTATAAGGAGAGTGACGTATAACAGAAATTACAATTTTAGGCTAGTTAAAGCTCATTTTATTACATTTCTAGTCTCTAAACAAACCTCAACAAATGGGATAAGCATACAATTGGATACAGGAAGCACCTGATCAGATAAAAGCAACAAGCAATATCAATGTAAACCTGATATAATGAGCTAACACAGGTGATTTTTTGGCATAAATAATATATCATGGAAAACGAAGCATGTGCTCGATGTACTTTCTTACCCAAACGCACATAATTAATAGCCTAATAATACGCAATCACGTTTACATATTTCAACATTTCTACGGCTATACAGTTTTTCTTAAACTAAACTACTAAAAGTGCTATAAGTCCACTTTCACCGATAAATATGAGCTGAACGGCCCCTATGTTCAAGAAATAACATGGTTTACAAGGCAGGCTTTTTTTTCTCCCTAAAAGAAAATCATTTCTGTTTTTTGTTTCGAATTTAGAGCTATTTATTTATGTAAAAGGCGCTTTGCGGGCCTTTGCTAGGGCAGAAGTGCTGATTAAATCGTTCATTTCTAATATTTTGGCCGTTTCACATTCGATTGACAGAGTAGCCAAACAGTTCAGACGCTTCTGCGCTACCGTTGATCGCAAATAGTTTTTGATTAGTTTCAAAATGGAAGAACTCCTTTCCCCCGACGCAACCGTTATAGTAATTGTAAGCATACTGTTTTAGATCCCTTATTTGGGGGTGGATCTAAAAGGGAGAGTTATTGTACTAATTTATAAGGTTGTGCCTAAAAAGGGTAGCTTCCCTTGGCAGGGCAAGCTGACCAGTGTAGAGTGTTGTGGTGTGCTAGGAACTAGGGGGCGTTCCTATAAATAATGTAGTAGTGTTTGAAGGGATGGGACCCAATACAAGGGTCACCGTGCTAGTCGCTCAGCTGACTGCTTATTATGTAATTGAATCTGTTCGTATCAGCCGAGTGGCACGTGCTGCTTGCTGGCAGCCGGGCCGGCTCGGGAAACACAAAGGTACCTGAGTTAGCGATATTAGACTACCGTCTGTCACGTCTTACCGTGACGGGAGTAAGGAAGGGCGTTGGGATGTAAAAAGGCGTATAAACAGTAAAGCGTGTGTAGAGTGTGGACCAAGTGTTTATTGGTCTGTAATTCTGAGTATGAGTCCCTTGTAGGGAATGAAATTATGTTCACAATGTAGTACAAGTTGTGGGTTACAGGTTACATAAGTAGGAACTCTGAACACGATTGACTGACTCACCTCGGTTGACACCAGCGTAGCCTCGGGCCGTCTCGATGAAGCACTGACAATGAAGAGATCCTTTGACCTCATTACGATGCCTTCTTATACTCTCCGGCGCTATGTTGTCAGCAATGTGTTGGCATTGCTGGCCCAGTTAATCCCTGCTACGTTTTATGGATGTTGGCCCGGCTTTCCAAGGGTTGCCATTTAGGGGATTTAGCCAGATGCCGGGGGGATGGACTCCAAGGGGTGCATACCCCTGGGAGGCTGTACAAGCGTCTTCCTTCATTTGTTCGCGTCCTCGCGAACGGGAACGGAACTGGAGGTTGGGATGTTGACGTAGTGGTCCTTGAAACCCCCTCGTATCTCCTGGTGGTGTCGTATCGAAGTGTGGGTGTGAGGTCAGCCCGTGTTCAGAGGGGAGGGTTATGGGATGTACAGATATATGTATACACTGATATTGACATTGTGAAAAAAACAAACAAAAAAATTGACATTGCGAAAGATTTGATATCGAGAAAAAAATTAACATTGGGAGAAAAAAAAATTGACATTTGAGAAAAATTTAACATTAAAAGAAATTCGACATGTAAAAAAAAATTGCCCTTGCTATTGCTGGCATATTGCTAGTTTCAAAAAAAACATGGTTTTTGATGGTGATTCGTTACATAGTTGTGCAGGGAGGAAAAACCCAGCTAGACGCGGAATTGTGTCGTCTGGCTTTACCTTGGGGAAAAAGTGCTCCCTGCAAATAGAAAGATAGGAGAGAATAGAAAAAAATGGGTGTTCCAGGGTATAATTTAAGGGATATATTCAAAGTATTTATTTGTTTGGGAAAAAACGGAACACCCTGACAAATGGGGAAGTTAGAAGAAGGAAAAATGAAAGAAAACAAATCATACACATTATGTACATTGGTGGTCTTGATAAGGGTAACAGATATGACCCGATAATAATAACAATGGTAATCCTTACAGTTGTAAAATCCCTGACAAGTTGTAGTTGAACATAGTAAACATGTAATGAAGATGAACATATAAAAAAAAAAATGTTTGCCATGTGGGTACCCTGTACGTATAAGTAACCTTGCCACTCTTGTGGACCCTTGCAATTTTATGACATGGCGAGAAAATACAAAATAAGGTACACTTTATAATTATTACTAACATATATATATATAAACTTATAGAGCTCTGTTACCTGGCCAGTTACTGCATACCTCTTATACTTGGCGCGCACCGTGCTATTATGCCTCGCCGACCATTCTCTAATCGGCCGTTCCTGGTGAGGTTTAGTGGCTAGTCCACTATCCTCTCCCTGGACTTATTACATAACCTCGTGGTTTTCCGTCGTGGGTCGGAATCCCACCTTAGGGTCGAAGGTCCGGCACTTACAAACCTTGTGTCGCCCTTTGAGCCTGAAGTAACGCTTCATTTGCGTATTCTGAAATGTTTTTGCGTTCAGCGATGGTCATCATCCCACGTATGCTGTCCACCGCTGACCGCTGGCGTTGTCACCTTTAAGGGTGCAACTAGAACTGATAAGGAGTGTAATTGTGTATGCCATGTATGTGTATGTGGGTGATATGTTGACCATAGACATATTCACGTTCTTGGTTACCTGTAAATCAAAACAGAACAAAAATGCATCCATATTAAGATGTTTATTTCCTCGTATCTCCGTGGTCTTCCTGTGTGGGTAAAAGTGGGTTAATTATGAATATTACAGTGCAATACATTATGATTCATGACAGGTATATATATATATAACCTTCTTCGGTAGCGCTTAGTTTGGAAACTAAGTGTAGCGCCACCGAAGTTTAACTTACCCTAGGTTAGCCTATTTTAACCTAGTTTATCCTAAGTATTGTCGGGCTTACCTCGGTAACGGATTTTTAGTCACCGAGTGCCGAGATATTCTATTGTGATCTATATATATAAAAAAAATAGCCTTCAATGTAGGTTTATGTTACCCTACATCTTACATTACTTATTTAACTTATTGATAAAATTACTTAACTGTAAAACTATTCTGTATTTACATGCCGAGTGGACCTTATTCTAAAGCCGAAATGTGCTGTGCTATTATTAGCAACAGCTGTTAGTAAATTTGCTTACATCTAAGTGACCTTAACATGGCACTATGACTTAAGTAATAAAATTTAGATGGAGGCTCGTCCGTCCGATTTCTCTCGCGGGTGCCCTTGTAGTACATTGCCGGGACCGGAACCCGACAATGTCTCGTAGTCCCCTCCGTTTTAATACTATTGTCGACATCTATTCTAGGTCTTAATACTAGTACTAACCTATTCGCAGGCGGCTTACGGTGCCCCTAATCTAACCGTTTCGCCCGCTGTAACTTCCTTGTTCATGACCGTTTGCTGTTCCGATTTATCGTAGTTGAGCCGCCCACTTGGCTCCTGTGAGGGGCGCGCAATGCCCCTCTCTTAATGCCCTCTGGTTGCCCGATGCGTCGCCATTTATGTGGGCATTGGACAGTGTGGTCCAATGGCATAATATTGTCTTCGCCTTTATCGGCCGTCGCAGTATGCTTTTCGCATTGATATATGAATTTGCCTCTATGGGCCGCAGTAATATGTATTTCGCAGTTATCTTCCACTCCAACGCATAGGAGTTTTGCTTCCCGCTATGGAAGCCGTGCCTACTTAAATTTAAACTTAACTAGAAGTCTAGTCATAATGGGGTCGTCTCTAGGGATAGTTCCCGAGGCCGGCGGTGAGTGAGCTATTTCTCCCGCCATCCTTAGAAAGTCACCCTGCAGGTCTCGGCTTCGATGACCGTGACACATAGTGGGTGTAACTTTCTCCGACAAGGGGGATGGGCTAATATGCACCCCTAGATCTCGATGTTTGCCCGTGTCCGGTCCCGAATGCTTTGACCTTACGTAGTTCGTCTGTTTGGTCTAGTCGTCAGTTAAGTGAGGTCGCTGCGCTGTCGAGCCAACTGGGGAAGGGTCCACATCGCCTTCCCCAGCTCTCAAAGTGTGGTTCTTCTGACCTTCGGCTTACACCGTTGTCATCAATCAGATCGTATCAGATTCCTTTGTAAAAAAAATGTAGCGTAACCTGTGTAAATAGTTTAATCTCTGTGTAAAATGTAAAATATTTCCAGTGTTGCGGGGTTGTAGATCTTCTAAGTACATAGGCTACTTCTGGTCTACCACTGCTACGTCAGCTTTCCAGCAATAATGCTTTCTTTACCTTAATGGAGGTGTTAGTAAGGTCTGTAATGTCAGGTACCCTGTTATTAGGATCTGGGGGTAGTTATTTGTTGAGTGGGCTTAAAGTATGGTAGGAAGGGTTTGCGCACCTTTGGGTTCCACGTTAGTGGTGGCCTGGAACCGGTGATGCCGCTGGGATGCTCCTATAGTGAGTGGACTGGGGAGGCAATTCCCGGGATTGCAAAGATACGAAAATTCATGCAGGTTTGATATTAAAATCCCTGGTAAATGGATGGGATACTCATGCATGTGTCTGGATATGAAGTTTCTGCCTTCATGTACGGATAGGTGTGGGGTGGGGCATAATACCAATATGTTCCTTTCATGCGGGAGTGTTTAAGTACTAAAGAATGGTTAATATATATCTATGGCCTCCTCTCTCATTTGGAGAGGCGCATTATGCTTATTGAATGTTTGCTGAGCCACCCCTAATACTCAGGTGGTAGCATCGTGACGCAAGGCGTAGCATACCTGCTCTTTAGACGCATGAAGTCCATCAACCCCTTGTGTGTACTTTGTAATGTAGTGTAGCTGTTTTTGGTCGTGTAGCTATGTCTGCGTTGTTTATGTTGGGCGTGAGAAGGTTATGGGAAGGGAGTAAGGTGGTACGCTGGTAGCCTGTTCTCCTGTCATCCTCCCTTGGTCCATGTTGGCTGTCTATCCGCGCCTTGGGATAGTAGAGCTGCATGGCCTAATCTGGTCTGCCATTTGTAGTGTAGATGTGGCCAGTGGTCGTAGTGCGACTGGTCATGTGCTAGTCATCTGTAATGACTCCTATGCCTTACTATCGATAAGAGAAGTTATTAGGGGGGCGATCTTGTCTGTGTTTGCTCCTAATTGTTGAGTGCGTGTGCGTGTTTGTGCCTATGTTCCGCTACACCACGCGGACGGTTGGTCTGTTGCAGGCCAAGTCGTAATATGTATCGCCTGTGTGGGCAGAAGGCGCCCGTGGCTTGCCAACGTCTTTGCGAACGTGCCCTTATAGGTCCAAGATAAGTTCCGCTGTGTCATGTCTTGTCCATTGCCAAATGTTTTTGCAGTGTGGAGAAAAAATGTATGGTGTTATAATTGTTATGTGTTTGTAATTTCATGGTCACTGGCGCTACGCAATAGTGTCTCGTCACCGCAGTATTGCAGTGTAAATAGTCTGCTGTCAGCAGTTGGTATGTGCTTTTTCTGCACGTATGCAAGTGTGGTCATTGTTTTAGATTCCTAGCGGACTAATGTAGCAATTCGTCCTAGTTAGGTAATGACGTTGTGTGGCCATTGTTCCCTAAGACCTGTGTCTTGCGAAATTTTCCTACCTGTGTTTGTGAAATGTATTCTCTATGTCTGGTGTAATTCGAAATTTTATGTCTGGCTTTTGGTGGGAGGAAATGTAGTACTCCCTGTTCATGCACTTGTATGGTCCAATTTCAGTATGATTGGACGCCTGAATAGCTGTTTTCCTTTGCGTCTAAATTTTTACTGGAACTCAGACCCGTGACCTTATGTCATTCTCTGTGTTTTATGTTTGCGTTGTGTTTCAGGGCTGGGGGCTTTCCCAGTGTGGTTTTTGCTTGTGTTCCGCGTACCAAAAATACCATTGGATAGTTAGTTTTTGGTACGAGTGTGGTGTGTGGTCATAGGTTCGAATCCGGTTGTCTGTAAAGACTTGGTGTGATCATTTCCGTGCCGCATATATTATGGCACGTTCCCGTGGATGTGCAATGCGCAAATGAAAGCATGCATACCTGTGTAGAGTTTGTATGTTTTTGATTTCCCCTTGTAGTGTAATTTTGGAAGATATAGGGTCTCTAAATCGGGCGTGAATGATGCCGTGCGCTCTGCTCCGAGAGCTGTTGTCTGTAAGCTTGCAGGTTATCACTGAGGCCTGCGTTGTTGCTGAGTATGGTGGTATCGGATTACAATGTCTTGCGCGCTCGCTTGTTACTTGTCCTGATAACGCTGTGTGTCCGGCACATGTGTTTTTAATCGCTTACTCTCTGTGACTGTGATTAGTGCTTTTCGCATTGTGAACGAAAAGAGGGGAATTTGTGGCTTAACGTGACCGTATCTGGAGATCATGAGCCACGGGATTTCCGTTTTACTTGGAATCCAAACCACAGGCCATGGCATTTCACTTCGGAAATCTCATATGCGTTGGCCGTACTTGTAGAAGAACCTTCCATTGACTACATTTGTGTCCCCAGATTTTGTGTTACTGTGCCGTGGTTCGATTATGTCCCTACAATGGTACGAAATGTCATTATGCCCGCGTGTCTCCGGGACAGTTCTGTGGGGTGTTAGGATCGTATCCCGGCGCGGTCAGTGGGCTATTTCTTGGCCCTCTTTTCACGCCTGCCCGTGGGATTACTTCCTTTCCTTTTGGCAGTATTTCCGCCTTTACGTGTACCTATGTATTAAATATATATATTTGTTTAACTTGACCACCTTTCTTTCATCGGGCCCAATGCCTGCGTCATAATAAAAAAAAATGAGCTATGCCCCGCTTTGGATTAAGAGAGCACTTTGAAAGAAAATAATAGCAGGTGGCGATAGTCTCTAAAAATTATGTCGTGAACACTATAAAAATGTTTAAAAAAAATGTGCTTGGGACCTGAGTGTAGTATTTACAATTTTGGTAACGTGAGTACTACCGTAATCTGGTTACGTCTCAGGGGAATCTACCGACACTGTCTAGTACACATTAGGAAGGCCATTGCAAGACGTAATTGATACACTTGTATCCACGTCACGAGCAAAGCCAGTGCACTGTGGGAGTCAAACCTGCCCTTTAAAGTAATTGTAACTCAACAAAATGACAGTGTCTCGTCCCGGTGTGCAATTGGGCTTTTCAGTTAGTTAAAGCACACCTCACCAAATTTTTGAAATTATTTTGAGATTCTTAATTCCTGCCACACTTACGGCTTTCGCCCGCAACAGGAGAATCTATCAAACTGTGGAACCCCAACATAGAACGTTTAGTCATTTCTACTTAGAAAGACTCACTTAAGCTTTATGCTGTGATTTTATGCTTAAGTTGTGTTCAAAATATCTCTTTTTCGGCCTGAAGCCTGCTTGGCTTCCACTTGGCTTAGCATATTAGAGACTTTACGTTATGGCGTTAACCACTTCGCCCAATAACCATTGATGGCCTGAGAGAAAAATGCCATGGTTCCGAAAAAAAAAAAACAAGAAGGATTTAGAATTGTTCCTTCTAATTTGGCTATATTGCACTGTATATACATAAAATAAGAAAGAAAAATATGTGACTTTATGTTTATTATGTACTTGTTGGACCATTTTCTTATCGCCCCCGTGTGAAAGAACTTATGTGGCCTATAATGTTGGTGTTAGCGATGTTAGTTTGTTTCTGTGGCCCTGGTGGAAGTCGTTATCCTCTTTCGAGGTTCAGTGCTCAGAAAGGTGAAGGGTTTTGCCCTGTTATTAGATGATAGGCCTCTGGAATCCACTGGGGTGTTCCTTTGCTACCTTCCGGCGGAATTTCTAGCAAAGTAAGCTTTGGCCTACTTCCACCGTAGCGCGTGTCTATAGGTTTGAGTGTACCCGTATTCGAGGGCCTAATTGTGCTTGACGCTGCCCTAGTAGATTTTATGGGAGTGTGTATGTTTTGGACTGCTTGATTTTGTGGGGTAGGTAATAACACTTTTCCTAATCCCCGTGTACTGTGTGGTAGTGCCCGGTCAAAATGTGCGTGCGTGTGTCGTGCATCCTGAGGGACTAATATCGGTGTTCGCCTTCGTTCTGGCAAATTTGCCCTTTGAACTGGCGGTAAAGGTCGCTTAATGGCTTGTGTCTGGCCTAGCAATGTGGTGGCGTGTAGTCTGACCGCTTTTCGGCCTGTGGCCACGGCAGACTCCTGCCATTGCGCTAGCCTATCTGCGTGGGTGTATGTAGGCTTTATGTGTAGTGGGGCGGGTTCTATGTCGTCTGCCCATGACGTGGTTACGTCCCGTTGTCCCTCTGTTATATTATGTGTGTTTAATGGCCCTAGCTTCGATTCCCTCTCGTCCTTTTGTTCCGAGGGGATTGTTCTAGGCTCTGCCCCTCGGTTTGGCAAAATTGCCTCCCGATCCGGAGCTGAAGGACATGTGTTTATGTACCCTTGTATTCGTAGCCTATTGGAGCCTAACCTGGCCGTCCCCTGGACTGTGGCCATGGTGACCTCCTTCCCATGTGTGGCAGTACATGGCGAGAGGGACATCCTCGCAAATTGTCGAGTCAGCGTATCCACGCTTATGTCCTCTCTCGGGTGGGCTGGTGGCCCTACCATGAACTCAAAAATGGCCTTGTTGGCTTGGAGCTCACGGTATTCATCCCAAATTTGGGTGTACTGCCTATTGAGGCATATGGCCTGTTCAGCGACTTTTGTGTCCTGAGTCCCTATCCGTCTGTGTTCCGTGATGAGTGTTTCCCATTGTTGGAACATAAACTCGTGTCGACAGTGTAGTTGCCAGTGTGCTTTTATGATTTGTGTGCGGAGGGTGGGGATTTTCGCCCGAATCTTGCGATTCTTAGCACTGCGGAGTGGCCGGACAAGGGCTCTTATGATCCGCATGTACTGGGCGTGCAGGAGCTGCTGAAACCTTCTGAGGTAGTCCTGCCTAGTTTCAAAAACTCTGTGCCAGGCAATTAATTCCTGGTACTCCCCAATGCTCCTTAGCACAGCTAGGCGGTATAGGGGGGCCATGTTGAATGGAGTGTATGTGAAAAATAAAAAAAATCTGTGCGTGTTTGACAGTGTATTCTTATATTTCTCTGATTCTGTATGGGGCTAGGGGGTTGGTTTATTAAGAATTTCCCCTGTGTAGCTAGTTTGGAGCACACAAAAAAAATGGTGCTTTTCGTCTGGGGAAATTTTTTTTTCTCACTATTTGCTTGGCTTTTTGCGGTACGGAAGGGGTCGTTTTAACTACGAGGGCTCGTTGGTTGAGTCCTTTTCTCTATGCGTAGTACCCCGCCTCCACCAGTGTTTTAGATCCCTTATTTGGGGGTGGATCTAAAAGGGAGAGTTATTGTACTAATTTATAAGGTTGTGCCTAAAAAGGGTAGCTTCCCTTGGCAGGGCAAGCTGACCAGTGTAGAGTGTTGTGGTGTGCTAGGAACTAGGGGGCGTTCCTATAAATAATGTAGAAGTGTTTGAAGGGATGGGACCCAATACAAGGGTCACCGTGCTAGTCGCTCAGCTGACTGCTTATTATGTAATTGAATCTGCTCGTATCAGCCGAGTGGCACTTGCTGCTTGCTGGCAGCCGGGCCGGCTCGGGAAACACAAAGGTACCTGAGTTAGCGATATTAGACTACCGTCTGTCACGTCTTACCGTGACGGGAGTAAGGAAGGGCGTTGGGATGTAAAAAGGCGTATAAACAGTAAAGCGTGTGTAGAGTGTGGACCAAGTGTTTATTGGTCTGTAATTCTGAGTATGAGTCCCTTGTAGGGAATGAAATTATGTTCACAATGTAGTACAAGTTGTGGGTTACAGGTTACATAAGTAGGAACTCTGAACACGATTGACTGACTCACCTCGGTTGACACCAGCGTAGCCTCGGGCCGTCTCGATGAAGCACTGACAATGAAGAGATCCTTTGACCTCATTACGATGCCTTCTTATACTCTCCGGCGCTATGTTGTCAGCAATGTGTTGGCATTGCTGGCCCAGTTAATTGTATGTCGCTATGTGTAACCATTGTGCAAGGACTAAGCTGCTTTTTTTAGAGTGGCAAGCTGTCCCTGCTACGTTTTATGGATGTTGGCCCGGCTTTCCAAGGGTTGCCATTTAGGGGATTTAGCCAGATGCCGGGGGGATGGACTCCAAGGGGTGCATACCCCTGGGAGGCTGTACAATACGGTAATTCGATAGGCCGTCGTTAAATTAGGATGGGACTCCTTTATCGGGGCTAAGCACTATAGTGCACCTAAAGCACTTTTACAGATGACGGAACAGCGTACTTAAATAATTGTAGTTCCAGAAGAAGATCTTCTGCATCCAAATCTTCAAGCTCCCCGTCTTTTAGAGAATTCGGGAGTATTTGACAATGGTCTTTCAACTGCTTCTCCTCCAAATTGAAAAGCTTGGAAGGATCGAAAAGAAATCCAAAGTATTCCGAAAAAAAAATTAACTTCGTTAAATCTATTTTCTACGCAGCTCAGTGCAGTATCTACGACAGACAGAAAGTAATTTAGCCGAAATTTATTTTCAGTTTCTTTTGGAAGTTCCTCTTCGTATTTTTCCACCTGTTGATCATTTTGCTGATTTATTTCATCAAAGAACCTTTTGCGATTGCCCTGACGGCGGATAGAAAATTTCTTTGCATAGCCCAAATTTTCCATTATTTCTCTGGCGGTGGACATTGAACTGTTAAAGCCAGTGTTGCGATAATTTTGAAAAAAATGACTTTAGGCCCTGAAGTTCGGTTAAAGCCGTATCTAACGAAGTCTTCTCAGATTGGAGAATTTTACTTGTTGAGTTCACAGAAAATAAAATATCGCACCAGATAACGAGGCTTAAAACAAATTCATACGAACTTGTATGAAGCAACAAAGATTGGGCCTCCGACCGGGTAACAGGATCTTTGGTAGTTTCTGCCACTTTTTCTAGAGCTTCGTCACTGTCAATTCTACATTCCCATCTCGTGTTAGATAAAGATTTTAGTGTGAGGAGGCCAGGACATAGTTCGCACAAAATGTCCCACCTTTCCGTGGAAGCTACATACAGAGTGTACAGACGCTGAACTATACCAAAAAATGTCATAGCGTCCTTATTGCATTTAACCATGTCACCCAAAAGTAAGTTATGATTATGTGCAACACATGTCATGAACATTGCTCATTTATTAATATATTTTACTCCCGTCTGCACTCCCTTATACTTGGCCTTCATATTAACATCGTTGTCATACCCTTGTCCCCTACATTCCATGATATCAAGATCATTATCCTCCAATACTCCATCTAAAACCTCAGTTAACCCATTTCCCGTAGTGTCGTGTACCTCCAAAAACTCGATGAACGATTCGACGATCCTTGTAGTTTCTGCCATCATATCAACATAGCGGAGGACCAAGGTCATTTTCTCCTTGTAACTCACATCGGGCGTACAGTCGAGGATAACCGAGTAATATTTGGCGACACGAGTAGCATTCAGTAGTTTTTCCTTCGTAGCAGCGCCTTAAGAAAAAGAAAAAAAAAGAAAATTATTAACATTTTCGCTAATTCCATTTAAAGAACTAACCTAATGTTTAAATTTAGTTTAACTTCAACTTACCTAACATCGAATTTATATCGTTTTGTACTTCGAGACCGGGTTAATGCACGTGGGTTTCGTCATCTCGCACCCGCCGATGTTCCTTCATCGGACCGTCAAAAATAGCGAGCATTTCCATCAACTTTAGAAAACTCCCTCGAAAGGCAGAATTTGTCTCAGCCAAGTATTGTACTGCTGCGATGATTCTTGTGAGTACATCTTTCCAGTGTTTCTTTTCCGCGTTGATCATATCAGCATGCAACTGATTTATGGTGGAGAATTTTTAATTCTTTTAATTCTTGAAAAAAAAAAATGGCGTGAACCGCGGGGCCTTTCTGAGCGCGGGGCCTGGCTCGAGCGCACCTCGCGCAAAGCCCTCGCGACGGCCCTGGCCCTCGAAATAACTTTGTAGACAATCAAAAAGTACGGTCATATTTAAGAGATCAACAGTTTGAAGCGTGGTCTCGGTTAACTCAGAAAGGAAAAGGGGTAATTCTCTACAAGCAGTTCAGGCCACCTAATAAATGGGTGTGGCCCAGCTCTGAGTGGAAGGATGGAATGAAGCTCGTATGTAATGTAGCCTCAGTTAAAGCTGTACCAGGCAGAAGCCGGGACGATAACCGTTGTCGCCGCTGTGGCAACGAGATTGAAACTCTCCCTCTTGTCCTTGAGTTATGCACGTAACACAAGACATCACTCAGTAAGATCCATCCTTGCGGAGAGTAAGGGATGTTGGCTTCGTGGTGCATGAAGAAGTTTCAGGGCTAGTAGCCACGCAAAACAGTACCAGACGCATTGATGTCATAGCCTACAAGGAGGATTTCAAGAGACTAAATTATATTATACCATCACTACTTAATGAACTACCACCTGGATTGTCGAACATGAACAGCAAACAACTGGCTATACGTCGCATTAAAAACTATTACCTAAATAAACATTAAATTATAACACAAACTTATTATAATAATTACTATAGTGTAACTATTTATGTCTTTAACTATTTACATTAATATTTTTCTCATTATCACCTAATATGTTAATTCAAATTATATATATATATATAAAGGAAAAGAAAGAATATTAAAACAAAACAAAATAAAAAACAATAATTATAATTAAAATATGAAAATATTTAAAAAATTAAAAAAAAAGAAAGAAAACATATATTTTGCATGCACTATTGTTTTGAAATACAATCTGTATACACTGTATGTTGTAAATAATTAATATGTCTCACAATCTGTACAAGATTTGCCGTCAGATTCGTGAGACATATCACATTAATGTAATATCAATAGTACCGTATTTAATAAATAATATAAAATAATTATTATTACAGTGGGTAGTCTTGTGAATTCACGCGTTTATTTCTGATGAATGTAATCAGCAACCCATATTCTCATGCTATGGATTAAATTGATTCTCTGATGACTTCTTCGCGGTCCATTGAACCTCAGAAAACATTTTAACTGTCTTTTTTAATATGATATTGTCGCCATAGTTACTTATAAGCAATGCAAGCAAGAAATAAGCTCTACTGATGATCTTAGCTGGTGGCAAAGGGAGAGATGTATGGCTGTTGGAGGTTATGTTACCACTATGGTGTGATCAGCAACAATAGATCACATATTATTAAACAAAGCTGGGGCAATATGAAGAAAATCTCCTGAACTACCTTAATCTCTATATCTTAAATTTGGGCAAATAAAACCGCGACTGATCCACCTAAATTAGAATTCTGGTTCTTACCAACATTGTGGAACAAAATTAGTAAGGGGATCTTAATTTCTGTAGGCCCATTGCCTTCTACAGATTCTGTAATTTTTCTTCTCTAAATACAAAAAATCAGTTACTTAATACAATCAATAATGATATGTTCGTGATAACTCAAGTCTATGAGTTTACTTCCATTGCAGAAGTTGGCAAAGGTAGTCGGCCAAACACTCTTATTAGAGTCTTGTAACTTGGTCATATTATTATTATTTTTATGGTATTCAACTAGATTTTCCAAAAGCTCCTTTTCTTCATAGTGAAATTATTGTTTGCTGTTAATTTTTGGAAACTGATTTTTTAATGATTCTGGTATATATTGCCCGCACGGCCTGGATTCGAATCCCAGTGATTAGCCAGTTGATTCAGGAGAACCCAAATAATTGGGATAACGTGTTCAAAATTGTATTCGTATAATTCTATCCTCCGTGGTTCCCAGTACTTCCATGAAGTCAAAACCAATAATAGACTAAAACTTTCCAACTGAAGGGCAATCACATATTAGGTCATTGATGTTCAAATCAGGGGTGTCATCACTGGGTGGGCTTGAATGGGGACTAGCTGCCTCCGCACACCTAGAAAGAGACTTTGAACATCCGATTGCTACCCTAGACTATTTAGAAATATGCTAGGCACCGTACGTAAAAGTGACTTTCATAGACCAGAATACTGTACTAGATATATTGTAATATTTGGGTTAGTTATTAATTTATTGAACAGACCGACAGTAGTGGCTACGCTGGCTAAAGCGCAGCATTAGGTCATGGGGCCAAGCTCTCTGCTGACTCGGTAGACGCGTGGGTTCGAGCCCCACAGTCGGCCGTTCTTGAAATGGTTTTCCGTGGTTTCCCATTTTCAACACCAGGCAAATGCTGGGACGGTACCTTCTGACAGGCCACGGCCGCTTCCTTCTACATCCTTGCCCAGTTTCATTCACCATCATTCATTTCATCTCTCACTAACTCCCCTCATGAGGTTGGCGTCAGGAAGGGCATCCGGCCGTAAAAACCATCGCCACAAAGACTTCCATCGCATCTCATCCCTGACCCCGTTGGAAAAACGGGAATAATAAGGGGTAGACATACATACATTAATTTATTGAACAGCCTTTACATTCGTATCAAAACTCAGTTCTGATGCTTATCTCAACTGCGTCGTTATAACATTTAATAGAAAACCACTGACTTCAGTAATGTCTGTATAATTATGTAATTTATTTATGTATTTAGCGTATGGCACATAAAACATTAAATTATCACACACATGAAATTTGAAACAAATTCCAACTATTTAAGTACAACTATCTACATACATCTATATACAAATATTCGATTTCATTTTGTAATAGGATTTTTTGTAGTACTTGACATTTCTATCTACTTATGCCTTCTATGGTTCTTAGCTGGAAAACCCTGAGAAGGACTATTTGTATTCACGTTTTGTGACATAAAGCAATATTTTGAGCCAGGAGATCACTGGGATTGTCTGGCTGCCTAAACTCCTTGGTGTAGATGTTTCCTACGGAGTGACCGTTCTTTAGCACCACCCAGGGGACAAGTGTAGATTAAGGAATGCTACGAACGCGAACAGTCTTTGTTATGATCAGCATGGACTCCTTTCCTAACTTTTTAACAGCGAAGGTATCTAGTCGTGTTTTGCAGCTATGAATATACACTTTTGCCTGTCTCTTCGTTGCCAATTAGATGGTGTAACGCTTGGGAGTGGATTATAAACGGGACAGGAGGCATGGGACAGGATAAGGGGTGATAATGCATGTGGAGTTTTACGCGGTTACGAATTTAGTCTCGAGCCACACCTGGATGTTGAGCGTATCGCTGTCAGGGCCGTGGAGAGCGGCGACGGGCCCTGGGGATGTAATCTCCCGGCTCCCCCTCTATAACCAAATTCTGCAAAATTACTGTAATTTATATTCCTCGCAAATTTGCACAAACTGATTCTGTGCATTTTTTTGCACATAATGTTCGTCACGAAATCAATTACAAGAAAATAAAAATCCAGCTAGCAATAATAATAATAATAATAATAATAATAATAATAATAATAATAATAATAATAATAATAATAATAATAATAATAATTGTAGCATGCTGATCTGCTATGCCCAAGATCGCTGGTTTAAACCCGGCCGAAGTCGTCGGATTTTGGAGAGCGTTAAAATCCTTCAATAAGTTATTCGGAGGGGAAGTAAAGCCGGCGGGTCCATGTCATAGATTTATGGCATGTAAAAGGTAGGCAGGTAGTTTATTTGGTTAGAAACACTCTATCAAGTTCCAACGTTCGCCGCTGGGTGTCAGTGACTGTGGCGTCTGATAGCCAACGTTGGAACTACTTGAAATTGAACTTGTTGGGGAGCCTACGGGCGTTTAATTAAAATGTCCTGATATGACTACTATTGGCTCCAATTCAAATTTAATAATAATATTTCAATTATATATTCCACTAAATCCTAGCTATATTTATTATCATAAGCAGAGCGTGAATTACTATCAATATAAGTAAGTTATTGCTGGTATGTAAAATTTACAACAGCGAAACCGGAGGAATGTATGCAAAATTATTTGCAAATTCAATGTTTATACTGAACCCTTTATCCTCTGATGGATAAATGATTCGATGTTTTATTTCTTCAATTAATTAATATTTCCACCAGCGTCATAAAATAGCCAGACGAAGATGAGGAAATTTCAAGCATTTGTTGGAGACAGTTGGGACATACCTGCATCAGTTTGACAAAAGGCTAAATACTTAAGGATTGTGGAAAGAAATAGCATAGCAATGATTCAGAAGGACAGGTGGTGGCTACCTCAATATAAAAGGGACGCGTGGTGAGACATGCTTATGGAATGTGCATTGTACTATTCGCGCCTAGAAAAAATATAATGCAGTAACGTGAGTGGTTGATGGTATCACTGGACACTCCTACGAGGCCGATGTCTGATAAAACCGCGATGTTAACAGAAAATGTGGAACCAATGAGAGATGAATGCTTACGAGCGCGCCAAGTCTAGCTTGGGCAAGCGATATCTAGCATTAACGCGGGAGATCGGCTAGACAACATCTCTATGATCGATTCTTGAATTAAGGGGCATATTCTTGACCTGCGCAATTTTACGAGTTCAGTGATATTTGTTTCATTCCTGTACCACTATTATTTTGAGAAATTGTTATATAATTTCCCCCTCTATCGATACCTAGGGCCAGTTCATTTATAAGTGGCGTGAAGAGCCAAGACTACTACTCTTATACATTGTGTGTCGGAAGACACAGGTTATACTACATTCTGCGCGTCCAAGGACGTAGGCACTTGTACTTTGCGTGTCATGAGGACACAGATTTTTATTAATACTAAAGTGTGTTAAAATCAGTGTGATAGATGGTCACTGTACTATTTTCGTAGGGACAGTATCTTCGACAATTCGCCAACAGACTGTGTTTCTGGGGAACTAAGTACCTAGAACGGCGAATTTAGTAGTCATATATCGAGTGTATAATAATCTATAACTTTTTTTTTTTTACATCAGCACGAGAGATGACATCACTGACCATGGAAGAAGTTTGGAACCGACAACATTCCGTCGAAATGTTTGAGACGAGCTAAGCAGCATTAAGTTGGGAAATGGCTGCAGATGTCCGTTGACGGTGATTGGCTGAGGATGAGTACTGAATAATATTCTTATTATCTGATAAATTAACTTACAGTATATGGGACAAATAGTTTTTGTAAATATCTTGCTTGTGTTGATTAACGTAGTGTATTTAGTTTTGGTCTGACACACCTTTTGCATGGAAACAGCTCGCACAATTTTGTTTAGTTAGAGTTTCTTGTTTTTCTTTATTAACTAACGTGACTATGTGGACGACCGTGTTCGCATATGTTTACGTAATGCGGTTGAGAAACGTCTCTCGGAGATATGTTGTGTTTCAGAAGTAGGACTGAAGTAGTATAATCATGCAGTAGATTGGAGGGTAAATTAATCTTTGTAATGTTTATTATTGATCAGATTCAGTGAGTTTATTGCCGTTGGAGCAATGTGATTTGTGGCGAGGAGCAGTCAGCTCTCTCGTAGGTTTTAATCTTTTTTAATAGTTTGTGAGAATCTTATTCAACCGACCTGTGTGAAAAGTGTTATGTCATTTCCAGCAGTGTGTGTGTGTGTATTATTGGTCATTACAAGCGGGAATTTCAGCGTAGACTGATTTCTGTCAGCTTGATGCCAAGCCCATATAGTTACCTTGCGAGGAGGTATGTGGCTATTTCGATTAATGTCTTACCATATGTTTATGTGGTTGAGATTTGTTGCTGTTGATTCTACGAGATAACGGGACAGTTGGTCTGGTTATTTTTACACACTGGGCTGGACGATGACAGGTGTTGTGGTTGGGGGAAGATGTTTCACAAGGCGGGCTGAAAGGATTGCAGCAAGGTCATTAGGGAGTGCTTTGGCTCCGTAAAGTTACTTGAAATACAGAATAAGAACTGATCAATGGTATAAATTGTTTAAATAAATGGGAGTTGCCTACGAATCACTATAATCTCCGAAGCGTTAGCTTAACGTGCGTGTTTGTTCATATAAGGTAATCTCAGCCGTTGAGGCTTTTGTTGTTGTTGGTTTAAGTCCATGTTTATGTTTCATATTTGTGACCCGTGTAGTCACGTGCGATGCTGTCTTTCCTTGTTTGTGTATTGAGCAATTGTCCGGGTTGGCAGCTCACTTTGTCAGATGCGTCACCGCATTGAAGAAGGGTCTCGAGGGAGATTCCTGTAATTAGTAGATTTTAGATTGTGTGTCAGCATTAATTTTTAAGGGTTTTATTAGTGTTGTGTCCCATATCCGTAAACGTTGATTTACGAGATGACTGATCGTAAGCATCGTGGCTGTTACCCGATGTAAACGAACAGTCATCCAAAGTACTCATTCCTCGTAGTTAGTCATTACGCGTACATGAAATCCCAATGCAAGTTAGTGGAACTTGGATCCACAATTTTTTTATAATGGGGAGATCCGTCTGACTCCTCAAACTTTTGATAAATATTTATGTCATGGGAAGATTCAGGGAGGATTAATATTATTATTGTTGTTTATATTCTTTCCATTTTGCACAAATAGTCATTAAATTATGTTATTATTCTACGTCTTGTCACTTCTTTCTTAATTGTAGTTTTAATCCTATGACCCTTACCTCAGTAGAGCATGTTGTTGGCGAACGTAAACATCACACTATGAACTGAGCGCGACCCCTTGATTAAGATTTCTTACATATAAACACTGCAATACTAAAGGGTTCAATACCTGACAAGCGCGTACCATTGCATTATTTTCAATTAACAAAAATAAATATCAGAGTAAAGCCATCGAAAACTAGGTAATTATTTTCATTAAATTCACTATACTGTTTAGTTTTGGCATTTTACAGACCTAAATTTGTCCCGATGAGGTAACCCTGTAAGCATGCACAGTGTTCAGATTTTAAAGTTCTGCAGATCCTCTTTGATATCAATAATTTTAAAACTTCAGTGATACTCGTAAAATCAATATGCTCGTTTGTCATACACAAATTTGAAAGAAATTGGATTTACCGGACCAGTAATTTCATCGCTTTTACAGTATTTAACTTTGGGAAAAACTCACATTAAAAAAGCTGTTATCCATGAACTCGGAAACAGGTGGGTTCGAAGTCCATCGTCGCTGATTCTAAGCTTATTTTACATGATTCATCGTTTTAACCCTATAGCCAAAGGTTGTAGTTGCACTATCGTACATTCATTTCCTCCTATATTCTACCCCAAATTCATTAAAAATAAAAATATATGATTAACTTCAGATATAGATTGTCGGACAGAGTTCCACACGCACAGTAAGTAGAAAGGACTGATGACCACGACGTCCTAAAACCCAAAGATTAATCAGCAGGAAGTTCAGCTCACTAAACTGCATGTTAAAAGAGGTGGGAAGGGTATACTGTACACTGTGCAGTACTGCGGCCTCTGTGACATATAACGTTATCTCTTTTCATAATGAAAACATGATTTTTACACAAAGTCAAGACGTATTTTAAAATACGCTTTACATATAGTGTTTTTACGTTGGCATTCTTAAATCTTGCTGCCCTTGAAGAGTCACGCCCTTGGGTCTATAAGCCTAAACACTGATAAGTGTTTTGGATGAACGGCGATCACACATCTTTGTACATTAAACAAAGCAAAATATCTTTTCATAATTAACCACAGGTATACAGTACTCATACATAAATCAAGTTATTATGTGCTACCAGTAGATTGCAGCTGATCAGTGATTTGTTTTCACAAAATAAGAAAATGTGATTTTGAACTATATTTCGTAATTTGCAGTAATTTCTTATAATTTTATATTGCTTTGCAGTAAGCAAAACTAGAACCAGGTTCTCCTAAAAGTCCTCAATCCCATCTATGACTGGTGACCATCAGGGGCGATTTAAGCCAAGATTATGGGTGAGTGGATACACCGGGGATCTGGGGGTATGGAATATCACCAAGCTCAGAGTAGGGTCCGTGGGTCCTCCTCCGAAAAAGTTTGCAATAATTAGGTCGAAATTATTGAGTTATAGGCCATTAGGGTGATTATTTTTTGGAGTAAAAAAGTTTGGTGACTATTGACATTTAGTACGGTAGCTATAGAAAAGACTCTCCGATATTGAAGTAAAAGCTCTCGCACCTTCAAGTAAGACCCCATGGTGTAGCTAACCAATGACCGTGATGGGGGTCTACAGCAAGTCTGCAGTTCGGAGGTTCGAATCCCGGCGCCGACAGCGGCCATCCTGAGTGTGGTTTTTCACACTCCCCCCAGACAAATGCCGCGATAGTATCTTATTTCAAGTCCAGGGTAATCTACCCTACTCCTAGCCCTAATAATTACAGTAATAGTCACGACGGCAAACGCATTCCCAGTCGGTAACTAAGAATATGACATGCGATTGATCATGTCACAGAAGCCATAGCACAGCACAGTGTCTATCCCGCGTTTCGTCAAGCAGTGAGTGGTTTTAAGAGGGTCTAAGTTTTTAATCTCCAATACAAATAGTTACAACAATGTTGCCAATACACCTCTCTTATTATACAACAACCACTAGCCTCCCCTTCAGTCCACACAATTCGTACGTTTATTGGTTTTCTATTTTGTTCGCTGTTTGAGAATCTTATAATTTACTTCATTAATATTTGTGAAAACTACTGCTTTACAGTCAACTTTATTCAATAATGTGGAGGCCTTCAGAAACAAACCGTAAAATTAATGCGTCAGCAAATACTGAATTATAGACTATCTACAGTACCAGTTGATGCAAACGATCCTGGTTAATTAAACACTCAGTACAGAAAAATACTGGAATGTTACCTTAGTTTCAGTCTTTGGATACATTTCCCAACTCTCGTACCAATACGGTAGTAATATACATTTTCAATAAATCCCTTAATCAGAAATGATTTGCGCACGAACCCAAGTACCCAGGATTGTTGATCGTATTGAATGAACCAGTAACAATAATAATTATAATCTCGTTATCTTTCTATATACTGCAGCTAAACATACAGATTATTCGAATGTTAGCACTGTTTTCTCAATTCAGTATACGAGAAGATGAACCATTTCGCATGCATTTCTTCTATCTACGTTTGACAACAGAATTATCCCACCCTTTCGCAAGATATTTAGCCAGCAATAGGCTAATAAATTTTCACATAGTGCGAAGGTGAATTACTAGGGGCAGATGACCTTGCTGTTCCGCCCCTTAAATCAACAATAGCTCTAAAGTGAATTACTATGTGGACGCTACTATAAAATTTATTTTACTTACCTGCCTGCACGGCATACAATACGTCTATCTGGACAATATATTCATTTCAGACACTATCAACTCTAAATATCTAAGCTTGACGTGACGCACCAAACTTGAAACTCTTAAGTTAGTTGACCAAACACACCAGGGCAGCCCAGGCTCTCGTGGTCTTGGCGAAATAAGTGAAGGGATGAGAAAGTTATTTGAAGGATTGGTGCATAAGCCGAATAAGCTAAATTTAGAATAATGGAATGCTCTCTCTGTCTTCTGGTACGGTATATGCTGAAAACAAAACATAGCGAAGCCCCATCGCCTAAATTGACCGTTTTGAGACAGTTGTTCTTCCCACAAGCGCTTTGTAAAGAAAAATATTGTCCACTTGACAGAATAAGTTTTCAATCCTTGTAAGATTGTCCACAGAGAGTTCATTGTATTCACTAAATGATTGCTAGTAGCAAATTCAAGTCACTTAAAGGCAATAATAAATCAATGCCCGATCGGGCCATCCTCCTAGGACGCCCCCCCCCCCGCCCGGGAGGGTCGGGCCCCGGGGCACCTGCCCTGCCTGACCCCCCCCCCCCCCCCCCTCTCACGTCGGGCCTGATCGCTGTATCCGAACCTAATGGTTCACTCTTGGTGTCTTGCAAACTAACTTATATTTTGGTTACTCCTATTGAGTGTATCGCTGTCTTCAAACCGAATGGACCACTCTTGGTGTCTTTGAGACTAGCTTACATTTTGGATACCCCTATTGAGTGTATCGCTGTCCCCGAACCGAATGGACCACTGTCACGACCTCACGAGGTTGTTATGTCATGTACCGCTCTGGACGGGGTCCAAGTGAAACCTAAAGCTGATGGTTCACCCTTGGCCCAATTATCATGTGGGTGTGTCCTCTCAACTGCACCCACCACCCAACTAATGTCACAAGCTCGACAACTTCATCGCTGCTTGTTATCGGAGACCACCCGCGAGTCGGCACGACAGGGGTTGTAGAAGTTGACGAGGCACGTCAACAACTATACAGACCGGATATCATGGTACAGAAGTTGGTAAGACACGCCAAAATCTATACAGACAGGATATCATGGTTCAGAAGTTGGTAAGACATGCCAGCAACCATTCAGACAGGGTATCATGGTACAGAAGTTGGTAAGACACGCCAAAAACTATACAGACAGGATATCATGCTACAGAACTTAGTAAGACATGCCAGCAACCATTCAGACAGGATATCATGGTACAGAAGTTGGTAAGACACAGCAATACAGAGATGTGCAAATTGTTATTACACTCAAATAAAGACTTTAAATCAATCACACATTTTTATTCAAAATAATATTTTTTAAAATCCTACTCAGTAATGTTTGCCGGCCCCGTGGTGTTGGGGTAGCGCGCCTGCCTCTCACCCGGAGGCCCCGGGTTCGATCCCCGGCTCCGTCAGGGATTTTAAAACTGACGTGAGGGTTGGAACGGGGTGCACTCAGCCTCGTGAGGACAATTGAGTAGCTGTCTGACAGTGAGACGAAAACCAAGATTAACGGCCGAGGGGACCCGACGCGCTGATCACGCGTCACCCCAATATCTGCAGGCCGAATGGCTGGGCAGCGGTCGCTTGGTCGGCCTTAGCCCGTCATGGGCTGTATAGTGCCAGAGGTTGTTGACTTGACTCAGTAATGTTTTCTCCCCTGTAGATTTACAACTTTTCCCTTAAGGAATTGCATCTGGAAATTTTCGAAATTAGAGATTCTGAGATACACCTGAGCTTGGTCCATTTTTTCTCTTTTTCATTGACTTTGGAATGTGTCCTCTAAATCAGGCGGTTTCAATCCATTGTCCACGAATCTTTGGATAGTTCAAAAGTGAACCATCAGTAATAATAAAATCCAATGTCTCTGGTCTAAATTCCCACGGAAACTAGAATAAAGTAATCAAAACAAAACATTTGGCATTAACAAGGCTCCTCTTTTAGTGGAAACTGTAAAAAATTAGTTTACTGTCAGATTCTTTAAATAATGTACAGTAATTAAGATTATTGATTAAATATTTGAAATAATTTCAGCGCATCTCAAAGGAAGGTAGGAAGGAAGGGAGGGAAGGATGGGAGGGAAGGAAGGAGGGAAGGAAGTAAGGAAGAGAGGGAGGGAGAAAGGAAGGAGGGAAGGAAGGGAGGAAGGAAGGAGGGAAGGAAGGGAGGAAGAGGGGGAGGGAGGAAGGAAGGAGGGAAGGAAGGGAGGAAGGAAGGAGGGAAGGAAGGGAGGAAGAGGGAGAGAGAGGAAGGAAGGAGGGAAGGAAGGGAGGAAGGAAGGAGGGTAGGAAGGGAGGAAGGAAGGAGGGAAGGAATGAAGGAAGGAAGGATGGAAGGAAGAGAGGAAGGGAGAAAGGAAGGAGGGAAGGAAGGGAGGAAGGAAGGAGGGAAGGAAGGAAGGAAGAGAGGGAGGGAGAGAGGAAGGAAGGAAGGATGGAAGGAAGGAGGGAAGGAAGGAAGAGAGGGATGGAGAAAGGAAGGAGGGAAGGAAGGGAGGAAGAGGGGAAGGGAGGAAGGAAGGAGGGAAGGAAGGGAGGAAGAGTGGGAGGGAGGAAGGAAGGAAGGAGGGAAGGAAGGAATGGAGGAAGAGAGAGAGGGAGGAAGGGAAGAAGAAAGGAATGATGGAAGGAAGAGAGGGAGGGAGGGAGGAAGAAAGGAAGGAGGGAAGGAAGGAAGGGAGGAAGAGGGGAAGAGAGGAAGGAAGGAGGGAAGGAAGGAAGAGAGGGAGGGAGAAAGGAAGGAGGGAAGGAAGGGAGGAAGGAAGGAGGGAAGGAAGGGAGGAAGAGGTAGAGGGAGAGGGAGGAAGGAAGGAGGGAAGGAAGGGAGGAAGGAAGGAAGAGAGGAAGGGAGAAAGGAAGGAGGGAAGGAAGGGAGGAAGGAAGGAGGGAAGGAAGGAAGGAAGGAAGAGAGGGAGGGAGAGAGGAAGGAAGGATGGAAGGAAGGAGGGAAGGGAGGAAGAGAGGGAGAGAGAAAGGAAGGAGGGAAGGAAGGGAGGAAGAGGGGAAGGGAGGAAGGAAGGAGGGAAGGAAGGGAGGAAGAGGGGAAGGGAGGAAGGAAGGAGGGAAGGAAGGGAGGAAGAGTGGGAGGGAGGAAGGAAGGAAGGAGGGAAGGAAGGAAGAGAGGAAGGGAGGAAGGGAAGAAGGAAGGAATGATGGAAGGAAGGAAGGAAGGAAGGAAGGAAGAGAGGAAGAGTGGGAGGGAGGAAGGAAGGAAGGAGGGAAGGAAGGAGGGAAGGAAGGGAGGAAGATAGGGAGGGAGGGAGTAACGAAGGGAGGAGGGAAGAACGTGCTATTTCACTTAAATATCTCACATGCATTTACCGGAAATCAAACCCGGTCCGCCTTGGTGAGAGGCAAACAGCTTGACCACTACATGACAACAGCAAATATTGCAAGCTGTTGCACCACGAGGTGCTCATCCTTCCTCAACGGCAACCGATTGACCCTATATACAGATTATATTATAGCCCATATAGGCCTATTGACCAACGGCCTAGCCTTGTTGAAACACCGGATCCCATGAGCACTCCGCAGTTAAGCAACATTGGGCGCAGTCGGAACTTGGATGGTATGCCGGTTCTATGTACTGCGCGCTGTTGGCCAACATAAGGAGGAGCGGAAAGGCCCTGGCCACCCTACCGCACGTAAACTTCGGCTGAGGGTCGACTCTTCGGAGGCTCTTACCTGCCATCGGGCAGATTACCAATTAATTATTATATAGGCCTATTACTGAAAAGACAAAATCAATAGGCAACATAGGCTTTATAGGGAGGTAAAAGGCTGCTTGAGCTTTTAGCGCTCGCAGTAAAGAAGTGCAGGTACGCTTCATAAGAAGGGAGGTAGCGCGCAGTTCGCTACTCCTGTGGGGTCCGGGCATGGACACCAAGAGCCCGCTGAAGAGCCTTTCTTGGTGTTCCTAGGCGAAACCCCAAACAGGACACGACATCAACTTAGAAAGATGGCTGAGTTTTAATAGGCTACATTGATTTCTGTATTCTTAAGTACTGTAGTTAATATTGTGAAAATCAGTAAGACAGAAAGAATGAATGGAAGATGGAAATAAAGAAAGAAAAGTCCCGAAAACGTCAAAAATTGTAGATATTGTAAAAATGCTCGTGTATATTTTGCTACTATTAGAACAGATATGTCAATATCGTTTAAAACATCACAAACTTTGAAGTTGAAAACAAACTGCCCGGTATCTCCCCATACCTTC
The DNA here is from genome assembly GCA_946902985.2 of Meconema thalassinum. Lineage (NCBI taxonomy): Eukaryota > Metazoa > Arthropoda > Insecta > Orthoptera > Tettigoniidae > Meconema > Meconema thalassinum. The sequence goes on from OX336393.1 coordinate 115,546,086, forward strand.
TTAAGTATCAACATAAATATTTGCATCGAGAAACATGTTAGAATTACCGGTATTGGAGTTGTTATTTTGTATTAGGGGTTTGAGAGATCTTGGTCATCAACCCTGTGTACTTGATTGTGAGTTGAACTTGTCTGATAACCTGTGCTTTTGGGGTGACTTTAGTAGTGTGCAGCTATAATCATTTGTCTGAAGGGAGTCTGGAAATACCCAGGGGGAAACCATACTCAGGATAGCCAATATCAGCGCCTGGAATCCGAACTTCCGATCTCCGGACTTGCTACAGATTCCCATCACGTTTGTGGTGAGCGAATTACTGCGCAGGAGAGGTTGACCATTGTTTATCACTTATTTAGGATTTAACTTGAACTCCGAAATAATTTTTTGTTCTAACTCCACGCTCAATAATCTCCAGAATTAGCTGTGTCGGTGGCGTAGTTGGTAGCATGCTGAGCTTCAATGCCCAAGATCGCGGGTTCAAACCCGGCCAAAGTCGTCGGATTTTTAAGAGCGTTAAAAAGCCTTCAGTATGCCTTCCTTCGGAGGGGAAGTAAAGCCGGCGGTCCCATGTTCTAGATTCATGGCATGAAAAAGAACCTTCCACTAACTACACTTGTGGAAGCTAAAATTTGTAGGTTAGTTTGATAACGCTATATTAGTTCCAACATTCGCCGCCAGATGCTGACTGCGATGACATTTAGAGCCACGTCCACAGCTATGTGTCGTGGACGGTACTATTTGGTAGCAAAAGTAGGATCTACTTGAAATTGATCGTCTGCAGTCCTTCTACCTGAATCACAGATAGCACAAACTAATACAGTCATCACAATTAACACCGGTTATCAGACAAATTCTACACACACCCAAAGTACACGGGGCTACATGACCGCGTTGTCGCAGCCCCTAAACTAAGGAACCAACCAACCTATCTCCAGAATACTCTGGATCTCCTTATTACTGTACATCACCTATTTTACAAGCCGATCATAATTTACCAGGTATTCAATACATCTGTTTGTCCATCTTTTGTGTTTCCATTGCAGACGGTTCCTACTGTTTATACTGTAATTCCTGAATAATGCGGATGTAATGATTTATAGGGGCACGGAAAGAACTACAGCTGCCTATGGATGTCCCAAATAATGTGATTTATTCAAATGCACTTCTTGAATTGAAACTCTTAATCTAGGGGTGTTTTGTGCTACCTGGAAAGTGCACTTAGAGCGGATAAATATAGTAGTTGTAAGATACTGCAGTCATCTGGCAACCCTTATTTTAAAGTCACAAGGGACTTCTCCGAGGAAAATAATTTAAGCCTAACAGCATTGGAGGTAGCAGATACATCTGCCATTCGTAACAAACGAACTGGCTGTATAGATTCACAGAAGACGACGCATTAATTGAGAATAAGATCTTTCAAAAAATGGACAGAAAACCTCACAAAGGGAAAGATGTGATTCCATTCCAACAATATCCGGCAGCCAACAAGTGGATTAGAGATCACAATGAAAATGACTACCAATGTATCTTCTGTACGCAGTGTACCAGGTAGTTCCCAGAACATTAAGCACTGTCGCCGTTGTCACAGAGAGTTTGAAATGCTTGTACATGTCCTGGGATTCTGCCCACACGGCGAAATCCTTTGAAACTCACGCCACCATGAGGCTAGATCACTAATAGCCGATGCTCTGAGACAGAAGTCCTACACAGTATACGAAGAGGTGCACGGTGTAGCAACTGAGGGCGGGAACTAGAGAATCGACATCATTGCTTGCAAGCCCGACTCTTCAGAGGGATACATAATTGATACCACTAGTCGGTTCTAATCAGATCGAAATTAACTCAAAGACCTGGACGAGGAAAAGAGGCGATACTACGGAAGCACAATACCGTACTACCGAGACGAGTATCACCTCGAGACAATTAAGATCATTGGTCATCAGAGCAAGAGGAACCATTCCACGTTTTCTTCGTGTTTCTTTGTAGGACCTTTGGATTGAGGAAGGATTTGATAGCCGACATCGTACATCAACTTTAAAAAGCTCCTTTAACATCTACAGGAATCATGTCTACGGCACATAGAGCGACTTCATAACAAGTATGTTGATGAACCTAGGTATTGAAGTGACTGAAGAAACGTTGTATTAGGTACTGCTTGTTCTCACGGCAACTTGCTCATTGTATGCAAAAAGAATATTGAATATTTAAAACACCATGTCAATTTCAGACAGGTTGCAACAACACGGGTGTTGTGGAGAGATGTGATAAAGACTGTTGGCATATTTACCAGAAACTTTTCCTGCATCGAGTAAAGGTTAGTATTGTAATGTAGCTTCCCACCTGCATGATCCAAGACCGATCGAATGGGTCTGCTTGATTCCTACTCATAGAGGTTGAACATATAGATCTGTTTGTAAAATAATCTGCTACATTAAACTTTCTTTATATTGTAGTTTGAGAGAGGTATAGTATCTCAGCCTAAGTGTCATTCAGCTCATAGGCCATGCAAGGTAAACTTGTCTAGTCCCTGACTTCCTCAAGTACCCTCTCCCCCTTCAATTATGGGGCTCCAGAATGCCGAAACTCTTCAACATTTACATTTTTTTTTTGCGCCATATTCATTCCTGAGGAGTATGGTACAGAAGACTAGGAGAGAGAGTATGAGAAATGGAGACATTCGAAAGGAAGTGAATGCACAGAAGATGAATGATAAACTGGAGCAGAACAAATTGAGATGGTATGGACATGTGAAAAGGATGAATGATGAAAGAATACCGAAACAAGTGATGGAGAGGCGGATGTCTGGAAAGAGAGGATCAGGAAGACCTAGAGTATGGTGGATGAATTTGGTGAAGGACAGTGAGAGAGAACGACCCCAGGAGTGGAGTTAGGGTGGTTGAGGAAGGATGGTGGACAGACAGAGTAAAGTGGAGGGGTATCATATAGGCTCTGACCGGGCCTGAGCTGGAAAACGGAAATCGAAAATGAATTAATCTACGGACCTCTAGCTTTCTAACGGTACACATTCTTTCATACTCATTCCTGAGGCTTTCTTTACACTCACCCTCCAATCGTGCGTCCTTAATTAATTAATTTATTTATCGTATGGCATACATGAAAATTATTTATAATTTGACATCAGGTTTAGAAACGTAATGAAATGCCTGTGGTGTCCCTAGGAAGAAGTCGCTGAATTTACCACTGTAGGATGTTAGTGGGCATTCTTGAACTAGGTGCCGAACAGTCTGTCTTTCAGCACCGCACTCGTAACATGATGAAGATGTTTTCCTCCACTTGTACAAGAGATCCCCGCATACACCGTGATTGGTCCGGATTCTATTTAATTTTGGCCAGGTCTTTCTAGGCTGAGTGAACCCTGGCACCTTGTCAGTTATGCATGGCATTACTGAACTCTCTGGAGGGGCAAACTAATTCCATTCAGAAGACCATCTCTCAGTCAGGTTGAATTTGTTGGTTGCAAGATTATCCGCTGTGCAGATAGGTGGATGTCTTTGAACGTAATCGTTTCACATGTCGATCAGCAATGCCTCCATGAATAGGTACTTGTTTGTTGGTCTGGATCTTTCTATATTCTCTTATCAAAATGTTGCATTGCCGCAAATGAGGTGGTGGGGTGTGGCTGAGAATAGGAAGCCATTGTGTAACATAATTTTATTATTTTCTATTCGTTGCGCTAGAAGCAAGGATAAAGGGGCGTGGAAGAATAGCAAAATGTATGGAAAAAGAGGAATCCTATGATACTGACATTGATTGCAATTTATCGCTAAAATGTTTTCCTTCATACAAAATTTTCCTTTTCTTTCGGAACTTTTCAACGTAATTTTTAGAAATAATTCCTACTTATGCTATTTAAAAAAGATACGTGATGAATCAAAAACGCAATTTATTTTCAAAAAGTCTGTGTTAGAGCGAGGAAAGAGTCTTGTAGAACATCCCTGAAAAATTCCATTAGTTCCTGTAGGCCTAAATAATTTTTGAGGAAAAGGTAAATGAAAAGTTCAAAATTAGCATAGGCAGTATAGGACATCCCGGAGCACCGTAAAGTATGTATAACTTATGGGCTACGTCTGAAATGCCTGGTATTTTTGAACAAAAACTCAATTTTCGTTTTTTCATTGTAAATGGAAGCCTTATTTGTCTGATTCTAATTAATATATATTTCACGTCGATATTCCACCTGTGAGTAGTTAAATAACTATTTTAAGTGGCGATCCATTTCATAGGTGGGAGCATTTTTAACAGAGAAAACCAATAGTCGGCAGCATGCTGAGCTTCTCTGCCCAAGATCGCGGGTTCAAACCCGGCCAAAGTCGTCGGATTCTTTAAGAGCGTTAAAATCATTCAGTATGCCTTCCTTCGGAGGGGAAGTAAAGCCGGTGCTCCCATGCCATAGATTTATGGCATGTAAAAGAACCTTCCACTAATTAAACTTGTGTGAAGATAAATTTGCAGGTTAGATTTCGTTGAAACGCTCTATCAAAGTTCCAACGTTCACCACTAGGTGCCAGTGACATCTGGTAGCGAAAGTTGGAAATACTTGATATTGAAAGCAATTTGTAGCTCACCCCATGGGTGTCCACATTGAAGCAGCTACAGCCTCTGGCACTCGGACACTCCCGGCACTAAAAGCCATACGCTAAATAAATAAATAAATAAATAAATAAACAATAGGAGTAGGGGGGTGATGACAGTTCCAACTCACTTCAGAACATACATGTCGTTACTACTAAGCCTCAGCCATGTTAAATATATCTCGAACGCATGGTCCGATTTTGACAAATGAGGTGTCGTTGGACTCGGGCTGACGTCCTCTTTGCTACGGACCACTCGTTTTATTTTTGAAAAAAATTTTGATTCTTTTTGTTTTCGAAAATAGGCGATAGTTTGAAAACCAAACATGATATAACGTTGTGCCATGGCTCAAACGAATGGCCTTTATGACGTATATTTTTTTAATAATACTTTTTTATTTTTTATGTTTTTTTGAAAACACTCGAATTTTGAAAATCCTATATTTTGGAAACTAGGAAGTTTACAAAAAAGTTTGTTTGTTGTAAATCAATCATCCCTACCCTCTCTACCCCCAGAATAAATTTCAAGTCTCTAGAATGAAAACCTGTAGTAGTGTGGTAACACGGGTTCTGCTTAAAAATGCAAGTTGTGAGCCCCTGCGATCTTGGAATGGAGGGATCCATGCTAGGAGGGCGTGCTTGGATTGGTTTTTTTCGTCTCGTTGTGCTCTTTACGGGAATGTCGGTGCCGAAAAGGTGAAATGTTGAGAACATGTTTTTTGGGGGCAAAGCCGTGATTTTAGACTTTTTGTTATATCTCGCGAACCAATCATGCTAGAGGCGTGTACGACGGGTCCAAGGACTCGGGGTGACGTCCTCTTTGCTATGGACCACTCGTTATATTTTTTTAAAAATTGGAAACTCGATTTTGGGGTAAACACGTGTTTTTTGTGATTTTTACTGATATTTCACGAACCAATAACGCTAGAGACGTGTACGAGGTGTCCTAGCACTCGGGCTAACGCCCCCTTTCAAATGTGGTAGATATGTTTTCCAAAAAATTTCACAAAGGGCCTAACGCCACACATGTTGAAAAAACTTTTTCTTTTTCTTTACTTGTTTATAATGTCCATGAAGCGTGGTGGTTGAGAGAGACGATACTGCTGGGTGTGTGTTTCAACGAACCTGTCGCTAACCACGGTGGCTGTGTTCAATAGATCAATCGATATTTCGACGGGTCGGTTTATGACAGAGCGAGGATGCGTTTTTTCACACATTTTACCTTTGACGTGTAAACGGTGATGAGAACTTGGTTCTATGTTGATCGAAGCGAGTAGAGAAAACAAACTTGCAGACGATCAGGAGGTGAATGTCATTTGAGCTTATTGGAAGGCGTTGATCTGACTTGACAATAGGTGACGCTTGAAGGTGAAATAATCTGACCATCGTGGTGGCAGGGAAGAGCGAAATGCATGTCAACATGTGTGAAACCACATGTACGCTAAACAAGTTACATCCTGTCTTGCTTCGTACTGCACCCTTCAATAAAACATGGTTTTGTCCAGAGTCGTCTACGGGGTCGTGTTCAGTCCTGACTGCGTTACACAGCAAAGTTCGCTTATAACAACATGCTCTAATGAATAGAAAGGTTCATGACAGAGGCTATACTAGAAATAAAATGAATAACAAGTAGAATAAAAGAAATTTAATGACTGAAAAGTATGTGCATAATAATAATAATAAATAAAAACAAATCCTCCCTGACTTTTACCCCCTTAATAAATAATAATAATAACACTGAGCGGTAGGAACTCGCTCGTCACAACAAGACAATGTGAATGCAGCTTCACATAAATGATAAAATCATAACATAAGCATTTGAGCGGTAAGAACTCACTCGTCACAACATATGGATACAAGTCCATTTTTCTGGTCAAGAATTTATATAATGTGTGGTGTACTGTTCGTTAATAACAAACTGAGTACTGATGCGAGTCCGTTTACAACTGAAACAGACATGTTGCTTACGGAGTGCATCTTTTAAATCACACTACGGCTATGGGACCCACCCTTAATTAATACACTACAACTACTACTGACACATGCAAGATCTAGTAATATAAACAGAATGAAGAATCTCCCTGAGATTCTAGCTGGTGCAGGAGCACACGGAATAAAAAGAGCATGCCAGAAATAGGCCAAATAACCGCTCTCATCAACTTGGGAACATATCTCCGCGCACCCTAACTTGACACGAGTCAAGAACACATCAAAATAAACACACCAAAATTGAACCAACAACAACAAGATACAAGCCTAACGGCTGAAAAACAATGTTTACATTTATATGAAATGCCAGACAAACACGAATTTCGGTGGCTACCTTACAATTATGGACAGCTCCCATTTAATCAAGCAATACTCATTATAACCGATCAGGTTTTGTGAATTTAAAACAACATCATAAATTGCAGTATAGGAAGCGGATCTGTTACTAATGACAAGACACGTTATCTGATTGAGCTCCCCCCTCCTTGTATGAGTCACGCTGTCCTTCAAATACCTCTCTCAGTCTGGCAAGCTAGTGCTGGGTTTCCCTCTGGAAAATCAACATATCTCACGCATCCCCTGGATGACGAGAAACAAATATATACAACGAGTTCAGCCTCGCGAGGTCATGAACTGGATTGACGTGGAGCAAGTCAGAATAATCACCATGATATATTCTCGCTAGCACATCTTAAAAAAACACATACGCACCCATAGCTTGGACTGAATCTCAAACACACTCACTCTGGGTCGGCTCAAACAGATCAACTATACTGCGTCCATTGGCACATTAACAAAAAATACACAACAAAAACTCGGGTGCAAAGTGCCATCCCGTTCAAATCTGCTGGAAAGCAACTATCAAAAACAATCCTAATCCATCATAAAATTCTACTCACAAATAATCTTTTACCCTCCAAATTCTATTTTTAATCTCAAAATTAATTCAGTTCCATTTATGTTGTAAGGCATATCTCCGAATAATAATGCTTGACCGTGATTTACGCAAGGGAGATCGAGCATCGGCTGCGCGTCCCTGCGTAAAGTTAAACCAAATACAATCACAAAATATATAAATTTACGCAACGCTCGGCTAGTCCCATATTTAATGTGTCAGTAAAACAAAAACTAATAATCTACATTACCAAGCAAGCAAGCAAACAAATATTTACAAAAATATCCCATAACACCGTAGCTGACTTAATAAATAAATAAATTTATTTGGTACTCAATCCTTTATAACAGCGCCAGGAATTACATCTGCAGCCATCTCCTTTAAGATGTTTATCTGGTCATTGACATCTTCAGGCAAACGTCCTGCTGGTTCCCAGATCCATCCTCGTTCTTAGACGTCATCACGTGCTGAATTAAATAAAGTTTTGTCAGATACACACACGATATAATTCCTACTATATTCACCTATCAAGTACTAAATTCCTTGACAGTATATTTGGTGAATTACTTCGATGAACTGGTCCTACTGATAGTGCTGGGACTATAAATAAATCAATCACTGAAGTTACACTTATGATTTGACGACACTGTTCCATGTTCACTAACATGAAATATGCAGAGTATGAATCTCACGTCCTCAGACGCACAGAAATAAGTAATACGTTCCGTCCTCAGACGAACAAAAATTAGTAGTACGTTCCGTCCTCAGACGAACAAAAATTAGGAATGATCCTCGAAGCATCTTGGATCCTTATAAATGACACTGACTAGGGTAGGTGTGGAAGGGGATCTATTAAAAATATTCCATAATAACTATCCGACTAGCATGCGATCGGTATCATTGAGTTCGTAGCAGTGAGGAGGTTACGATTATGCTGTAGCCGGCTTGAATCGATCGTGGAATTAATCTGTAGATAACTCCCGCGTTAATCTACCCGTGCGCGTTCCCAAGCCGAGTTCCCGCTAAGACAAGGCGTCTTGATATTATTGGCCTAGACTCTTGTATGTCTTTGCGCGTTTTTACATACATTTCTGCCGTAGGGAGTGGTTCACATGATGATAGACCAATTACCTTGTAGCATTCGATTTCTTCCTTGGCGCCAACCTTCATAGCAACAAGCCATAGTGTGCGTCCCCAAGCCAACATTCGCGCTAAAAGTTGCACCTGTTCTATGTCTCAAGAATATATACGCATCCTCCTAAAATACCACAGGAGCTTAAACCATTGTGTCCTCTCTGCCACTGATTTCTCAATATTTTCCCAACAGCGTCTGGCTCTCATATCTGTTGTCTGTATAAGTGTATCAAAAACGATGAATAATTATTAGAATCCTTTATATAGCCTGCGGATAAAGGGTTCAGTACGTGACAAAATGCAAGTTCAGGTGAAATTTGATCTACCACAGGTGTTCGCCTTGGCCTTGGCTGTCCACGTGCACGATAACTTGTAACAAGTTACATCCTGTTTTGCTTCGTACGTGACAAAATGCAAGTTGACGTGAAATTTGATCTGCCACAGGTGTTCACGTTGGACGTTAGCTGTCCACGTGCCTGATAACAGAATGTTCAAAGCGTGGGAAAAAAAAGATTATGCATGCAACGTAACATACATAAAGACATGTCGTTATCATTTCCACTCTCACTTAGGTGACTACCTTTGAACACATTGCGTTGCGTGAAACCCCTGGTCTTGTTTAACAGTTTTGGTGTTGGTGGAAAATACTTATTCTTGTTGTGAGGTAGGTATATATTTATTCATTTATACATTTATTGATTTATATATATTTACAAGCAATTATTTATTGATTAGGTAATTAATGATTTTATTTATTTATTTGTTTGCGGATCACCGGCATACCTTACATGTCTGAGAGAGAACAAACCATTGCACTATTGAGCCCACTAGAAGGGAACAGCAACAAGTCACTGCAAGTAATGGTGAGATGATTTTTTTAAACTAACTTGTTTCATTATTTTGTTTTATGTTTTATTTTATGAAATGTATGTATTAACCTGAATTTAGGTATTTATAGCGGTTTATTTTATTTATTTTTAGAAACTTGGAAAGAATAGCCTTACCACCGTAGCAGTCGCTGAAAAAAACCCGAAACGCACTAAAGCGAAACCACTGCCAAAGAGTGAACTGTTTAAAACTCAGGTAAGTCCAATTTAAAAATGCTATTCCATTTTACCACTACTGAAATCTCGTAGACAAAAAATCATTACCTGTACATGACTGGGACAATGATTGCTTTCTTGATTAATGGCTATTTGTTGTTGTTGTTGACTGGGAAAAGTACAAGGCCATGTTGGATTTTCTAAAAATAAAAATAAATAATTAATTTATGGGTGGTACCCTATGGACTCAACGAATATTCACAGGTTTGAACATGATAATGTGATCAAAATGACATGACATTAATTTTTGTTTATATATTGATTAAAGGGGGTGGGGGTGGGGGGATGTAAATGACTGTAGCTTTATAAAAAGAAAATAAGTACATGGGTTACTGTTAGTGCCAACATACAGTTTATTTTTAATGGTGTTTTGATATATTAATGCCAATTAACGTTAACGTTTTATTTACAAGTATTGATTGATTGATCGATTGATTGATTGAGTGATGGGTTATTTTGTTTGCTCTTAGGTGTCGTCATGTGCCATTAACGTAATGAACAGACAGTGAACAAGCATGCATTATGCTTTAAAGTACTCTGTGCTCTTGTGCAACTTTAATAACTTACAATAAGAAAAAGTTTTATTATAACACATGGCGTTAGTACCAAATACAACAAGTGAGCAAGTTGGTTTACCACGTGGGTTAAATTCAAAATCAGAAAATGATCGATGGTCAACATTTGAATCCTGGCCTGTAGGCTTTTTTGTCGACACATGAATTTGCAAAAGCCGTTTTTTTTACTTGAACCGAGAAGATGTGGTGCGCTGTGTGTTTTGTCGTATTGAACTTTTACACTGGGAAGAAGGGGATGATCCCTTTAGAGACCATTTGCGATGGTCTCCTCACTGTCCTTACATGCTTGGAAAGCAAGTGGGTGACCTACCCGTGCATTCATTTTACCGAACCACAAGGCCTTTGGCCGCTACTTACGTTGCTGAATCACAAATAAATAATAATAATGATGTATTACCAGCCAACGGTAGTGTCGATATATGTGGTCCATATGCCATAGACAGTGTTGAATTGGCATGTGCTTTTGAAAAATTGGGAGTTTGCAAGGCTAAAGCACTAGCACACCCAGAGTACAGCTCTGTTGAAAGACGTTTAGAATCTTATAAAAATATTTGGCTATTAATATTAAAACACCTTACGAAACAACTAAGTGAAGCTGGATTTTTTTATACTGGTGAAGGGGATAAAACAATAGGTTTTTATTGTGGATTTTCTTTAAAGGATTGGCAAATGACTGATGACCCTTTTGTGCAACACGCTCGTTTTTTACCTAACTGCAAATACATGGTGTTGCTTAAAGGTCCGGAATTTGTGAACACTATTCGTAAAGAACACATGATTGCAGTACAAGACTTAAAAGTGTCTTTAGAGTTAGAACATGAAGAGCAAATACACGAGGCTGAAAGAAAAGACTTGTCTCACGAACAGATACAAAAGTGTGACCAACAATTATGTAAAATTTGTTATCTAGATGAACTAGGTGTTGTATTTTTGCCTTGTGGACACATGGTAGCCTGTGTCAAGTGTGCATTAGAACTCAACACTTGTGCTATATGCAGAAAAGCAGTATCTGCTACAGTTAGGGCATTTCTTGCATAAATAGTAAAATTTATCAGCCATGCATAGTGAAAAATCCCTAATTGCACAATATTATTAAAGCTGTTTTAGAGTGTAATAGATATGCTTTTCTTTTGTTTATAGACTACTACAATGAATGTTTTGAATGCTGTGGGTCAAGCATGTGGCTTAAAGACAAAGAAGCTCAGCGAATTGCCAACGCATATTCCATTCCGCATTATCAAGATTCGGAAATTGAAAACAGCATATGGTGATCGTGTACTTTGTGTATGTGAAAACTTTGAGACATTTCTGCCTACACGGTTTAATGATATGTCGGAGAGTGTTTTTGATGAAGTCAATAATGCTGTACAACCTGTACACTTAATTTATGAAGGTTTTTTAAAAAAATAGGTGCATGGTTCATTTTAATTAAATATAAAAAAACAAATGTCAAATAATAATGGAAGATATAAGTCATGACAATGAACTGAAAGAAAATATGTGTATAGATAATAATGTTTTAGTGTTTAGTGTTGTCTTAAATAATATTATCATGAAACAAAACAAAATGTATATAAAGTTTGTAAATAAATGAAAATAATGGTACAATGTTGTTTTATTTTCTATAGAAGTCGGAATATTTAACATTGCAGAGTATACATGATTATGACAATAAAAAGCACACTTAATACAAGTCTTTGCCTTTACGATAGTGTGTTATAGTTTAAAAACAAAGCTTGTTGTAGATCTTTTTTCTTCCACGATGAACAATAGGCATGAAAACGTTATTGTCTTGTTTTGGATCATTATCACTATCATAATCATAAGCAGCATGATCTACATCACTATTATTATAATCACTATAATTATCCTCAACATTATCCTCAACATTACTAAAACCAGTTAAATATTCCTGGTCCTCTTCCTGTTCCTCTTCCTGTTCCTCTACAGTGTCCTCATGTAGAGTCTGCGTGGCTTTTGATAATGTTAAGGGTTTTTTGAACATTGAATTATTTTCAATAATAGTATTGTTTTGTAACACTTGCTTTTTAACATTTTCATGATTTTCTGTTGACAGAAACAGTGTTTCATGCAGTACACTACATTGATGATCACTGACACGTAAAACCACACTATTTTTGCTTTTAAGCTCACTGCGACATTGTTTTGAACGTTGTTTTGTACAATGCCAAATAACAGTTCCATTTTTATTGGTTCGTTTCACAATATATGAATATCCTTTATAGAATGCATGAGGCTTACCATACCTAGTCACAGATACTTCCATATCAACTGTCAAGCTTAGACTAAGCTCTAGTAAAGACAACTTGGTAATAAGAACAATAGTTTAATGTGCGAGCATATATGGGTGCAAATGTGGGAGCAAAAAAAAAAAAGTGGGAGCAAAAAGTGGGAGCAAAAATTGGGAGCAAAAATTGGGAGCAAAAAGTGGGAGCAAAAAGTGGGAGCATAAATTGAGAGCAAAAAGTGGGAGCAAAGGGTGGGAGCAAAAGTGAGTGTAAATGTGAGTGCAAAAGTGGGTTCAAAAGTGAGTGCAAAAGTGAATGTAAAAGTGGGTGCAAAAGTGGGTGCAAGAGTGGGTGCAAAAGTGGGTGCAAAAGTGAGTGCAAAAGTGGGTGCAAAAGTGGGTGCAAAAGTGGGTGCAAAAGAGGGTGCAAGAATGGGTGCAAAAGTGGGTGCAAAAGTGGGTGCAAAAGTGGGTGCAAAAGTGGGTTGAAAAGTGGGTGCAAAAGTGGGTGCAAAAGTGAGTGCAAAAGTGGGTGCAAAAGTGGGAGCAAAAAATTGGGAGCAAAAAGTGGGAGCAAAAATTGGGAGCAAAAAGTGGGATCTGAAGAAAGTAGGAGCAATTATGAGAGTAAATGTGAAAGCAAAAGTGGGAGCAAGTATGGGAGCAAATGTGAAAGCAAAAGAGGGAGCAAAAAGTGAGAGAAAAAAGTGAGAGCAAAAAGTGGGAGCAAATATGAGAGCAAAAAAAAAGTAGGAGCAAGTATGGGAGCAAATGTGAAAGCAAAAGGGGGAGCAAAAAGTGAGAGCAAAAAAGTGGGACCAAAAAGTGTAAGCAAAAGTAGGAGCAAATATGAGAGCAATGAAAAGTGGGAGCAAAAAGTGGGAGCAAAACGTGTAAGCAGAAGTGGGAGCAAACATGTGTGAGAAAATATGTGAGCAGAAAGTGGGTGCAAATGTGAAAGCAAAAGTGGGAGCAAAAAGAGCGAGCAAAAGTGAGTGCACAAAGTGGGAGCAAAATGTGTGAGTAAAAATTGGGGTCAAATGTGGTGTTTTACTAAAACAATCTCCCCTAACCTAACCTAACCTAACTTCACCCAACCTAATTTCACCTAACCTAACTTCACCTAACCTAACCTTCCAACTCTCAGATCAAAAATTAAATTCTGGCCATAGTCGAGTTGGAACCCAAAACCTCTGGGATAACACCCAAGTATACTAGCCACTACACCGCGAAATGGGCAAATTATCATGCAACACAACACAAAAATAAAAAGTTTTCTGTAGTGTAACTCATTGGCTGACAACCATAGTCGAGAATTCAAACCCAAGACCTCAGGACTTTTGTTTTGAACATTATCAGAAATATTATTCCATTTACATTTTGCTGTTGCTTCTAGTTATAAGAGTTGGCATTAATATGGGAGCAAAAGTGAAAGCAAAAAGTGGATGCAAGCATGGCTGGTTGTAGAGACTTTCATATCAACTAATACACAAAAAATTAAATTTTAGTAAAGTGACTTGGCTAATAATAATAATAATAATAATAATAATAATAACAATAATAACAGTTTAAAAAAATTAAATGAATTGATATTTTTCAGGGTGTAATTTCCAAAGTACTGTCAAGAATAATAATTACATGAACAGATTCCAAGAACTCTAGAGTGCTTTTAAGGTTAATGATTGGCTAGGAGTGAGATAGAGCTAGCTAACCTAAGTTAACCTCAGCTCAGTAAACCTAACCTTGACACATGACATGTTCTACAAGTATAGACTTGCTTTGAGACTGGCTATGACGTCACAGATGAATGGCGGTGGGAGGCTGGCCAAAAGGAAAATGTTTTTGGGTAATAAAAAGTCATGTCCAGCCTCCCACCGCCATTCATCTGTGACGTCATAGCCTGTCTCAAAGCAAGTCTATACTTGTAGAACATGTCATGTGTCAAGGTTAGGTTTACTGAGCTGAGGTTAACTTAGGTTAGCTAGCTCTATCTCACTCCTAGCCAATCATTAACCTTAAAAGCACTCTAGAGTTCTTGGAATCTGTTCATGTAATTATTATTCCTGACAGTACTTTGGAAATTACACCCTGAAAAATATCAATCCCTTAATTTTTTTTAAACTGTTAATATTATTATTATTATTAGCCAAGTCACTTTACTAAAATTTAATTTATGTGTATTAGTTGATATGAAAGTCTCTACAACCAGCCATGCTTGCACCCACTTTTTGCTTTCACTTTTGCTCCCATATTAATGCCAACTCTTATAACTATAAGCAACAGCAAAATGTAAATGGAATAATATTTCTGATAATGTTCAAAACAAAAGTCCTGAGGTCTTGGGTTTGAATTCTCAACTATGGTTGTCAGCCAATGAGTTACACTACAGAAAACTTTTTATTTTTGTGTTGTGTTGCATGATAATTTGCCCATTTCGCAGTGTAGTGGCTAGTATACTTGGGTGTTATCCCAGAGGTTTTGGGTTCCAACTCGACTATGGCCAGAATTTAATTTTTGATCTGAGAGTTGGAAGGTTAGGTTAGGTGAAGTTAGGTTAGGTGAAATTAGGTTGGGTGAAGTTAGGTTAGGTTAGGTTAGGGGAGATTGTTTTAGTAAAACACCACATTTGATCCCACTTTTTACTCACACATTTTGCTCCCACTTTGTGCACTCACTTTTGCTCGCTCTTTTTGCTCCCACTTTTGCTTTCACATTTGCTCCCACTTTCTGCTCCCGTATTTTCTCACACTTATTTGCTCCCACTTCTGCTTATACGTTTTGTTCCCACTTTTTGCTCCCACTTTTCTTTGCTCTCATATTTGCTCCCACTTTTGCTTACACTTTTTGGTCCCAACTTTTTTTCTCTCACTTTTTGCTCCCCCTTTTGCTTTCACATTTGCTCCCATACTTGCTCCTACCTTTTTGTTTGCTCTCATATTTGGTCCCACTTATTGCTCTCACTTTTCTCTCTCACTTTTTGCTCCCACTTTTGCTTTCACATTTGCTCCCATACTTGCTCCCACCTTTGCTTTCACATTTACTCTCATAATTGCTCCTACTTTCTTCAGATCCCACTTTTTGCTCCCAATTTTTGCTCCCACTTTTTGCTCCCAATTTTTTGCACCCACTTTTGCACCCACTTTTACTCCTTCTTTTGCACCCACTTTGCACCCACTTTTGCACCCACTTTTGCACCCACTTTTGCACCCACTCTTGCACCCACTTTTGCACCCACTTTTGCACCCACTTTTGCACCCACTTTTGCACCCACTCTTGCACCCACTTTTACATTCACTTTTGCACACACTTTTGAACCCACTTTTGCACTCACTTTTACACTCACTTTTGCTCCCACTTTTTGCTCCCACTTTTTGCTCTCAATTTTTGCTCCCACTTTTTGCTCCCACTTTTTGCTCCCAATTTTTGCTCCCAATTTTTTCTCCCACTTTTTGCTCCCACTTTTTTTTTGCTCCCTCATTTGCACCCATATATGCTCGCACATTAAACTATTGTTCTTATTACCAAGTTGTCTTTACTAGAGCTTAGTCTAAGCTTGACTGTTGATATGGAAGTATCTGTGACTAGGTATGGTAAGCCTCATGCATTCTATAAAGGATATTCATATATTGTGAAACGAACCAATAAAAATGGAACAGTTATTTGGCGTTGTACAAAACAACGTTCAAAACAATGTCGCAGTGAGCTAAAAAGCAAAAATAGTGTGGTTTTAAGTGTCAGTGATCATCAATGTAGTGTACTGCATGAAACACTGTTTCTGTCATCAGAAAATCATGAAAATGTTAAAAAGCAAGTGCTACAAAACAATACTATTATTGAAAATAATTCAATGTTCAAAAAAACCCTTAACATTATCAAAAGCCAAGCAGACTCTACATGAGGACACTGTAGAGGAA